>CM062817.1:1859218811-1864018811 GCA_031772625.1 Pinus tabuliformis
TTTTTTTGGATCATTTTCCCAGATTCTTGTTCATTTATTTTGGTCTCCTGTATCATGAGGATGTTTGGATTT
Organism: Pinus tabuliformis; assembly: GCA_031772625.1. Lineage (NCBI taxonomy): Eukaryota > Viridiplantae > Streptophyta > Pinopsida > Pinales > Pinaceae > Pinus > Pinus tabuliformis. The sequence goes on from CM062817.1 coordinate 1,859,218,884, forward strand.
CATTACTAATAAGTCTTTGATTGCATTGAATTTCAATGGGTTTCCCATTCCTCGATAGTTCTAGGAGATCATATTTCATTATTTATTTTGTATGGTCAAGAGAGGATAATGATTGGTTCCTTGTTTGGATTCAATCAAAAGAGGGAGGGATGGAGCTAAGGGGGAGATTGAGGGAGGGAGGGATGGGAAAGGGAGGAAAAGGGAGATGCGGGGAGGAGGGAGGAGAAGAGGAGGGAATGGCAGGCTCTTCGAGAGGACCGAAAGGATTAGAGACCAAAAGGTTGGAGGAAGGGAGGGGAGGGATGAAAGGAGGCAAAGGAGAAGAGGGGGTAGGGAGGGGATCTGAGAGAATAGGGGTTGAATGAGAGGGAGCTTGAGGGAATGAAGAGGGTTGAGAAGGTTGTTTACTTGTTGTCTTTTTCTTTTTTACTTGTTCCCATTTTGGATCCTAAGCTTCTACTTCTTCGTTTTCTTGTTTTTTCGGACATCTATTAGAAAAATGACCGTATTCATGACATACCTTACACTTGAATGGGATTTTTTCATAGTCCAACTGCTGAATGTGCATCCAACTGTCGCCACTTTGATCTTCACTACTTTCGGGAGGCCTTTTCCTAGGTCTACTTCAATACATATCCTTGCACACGCGTGCATATTTTCCTTTCAATTGCTTTTGTTGATGTATTTTCCCACTACATTTCCTATTGCTTTGACTGATTCATCTCCCCAGCAGTGGAGGGGGAGGTGAGGGAGACGCACCCAAACTAGCACAACATTTGGCACATCCAACTCTGGATCGAAATTCGAAGTCCACCTATTTAAATATAGGCCCCTAGTGTCCATGAAATATGGGCCATTTCTGAATATCAAGTCTCTGTCTTCTTTTGTTTCAAAATGGAATGTGTAGTAGCCTCTTCCACAGAACCTAATCGAGATTTTTCCACTGATTGAAGAGGACCAGTTTTGTTCAACCCACTTTTGCACCGATCGAGGAGAAGGCCAAAGTCCTGTAAATTGTCCCACCAATCCGCATTCAGAGAGTGAGAGCACTACATGACGAGGAAGGGAGGGAGGAAGAATGATTTATGGGATATCTTCTAGTTTTTTAACAAACTTGGAAACAGAAGGTCTAGATCTAGGAGGGCCAAGAGAAGTTAACAAAGAAGATAAGGTTGCAGCGTTTCTTAAGGGATTTGAGCCATTTGAGAAGAAGCAGGAGGGAGGTCACCATTTGGAGGAGGCTCTGGAGGGACCATAGTGTAGCAGGAGGTCGAGGCCAAGGCAACCAAGAGCAGGGGAATGCAGAGGCGTGCACATGCAGTTTAAAAAAGTTTTAATTGAACCTAAGCTCATTCTACAAGGTAAGAAAAGTGTGAATATATTCATAAGAACTAGTAAGCAACACAAAGAAATAAATGTATTTTTGAAGATTAACATTACCACCCACATTTGATCTATTGATAAATTTCAAGGTCAAAGACATAAACACAACCATGATATTCAGTGGAAAGGAAAGGCACAGTTATCTTACACAAGGTAAAAGGAAATTGGAGAAGCAGACATGGTGCACAGATTCACTCAAAACTATTAGTTTACTCCATTACAATACCCAAATACATGCCACATAAATAGTGTTTTATAAGATCCAACAGATTCCAAACAAGGAGAATATTGTTGAGAAAATCTCTCAACAAAACTCCAACAACCAACAACCACATCCTACCTATATACTAATGTAGCATTATTCTAAATCCTCCATTTAATGTTTACATTACATCATTACAAAAAGTTAATACAAAAAATGACAAATTACAATTCATAGGTCACATTTGTCTGACTAGTCTTCCTCAGCACTTATCCCCACTCTAAAGTCTCCCAAACAACGCTCTTTTTACCACCACAATCTTTGAGCTTCCCATTCAACTCATTTAAGACAATCACCTCTGACCATCTTTGATGAACTTTGTATAATTGACATTTCTCGATCTTCCGAAGGAAAATCTTGATATTGGACCACCCTATGGACAATCTCCCATCTATCAAAATGTAGCGAACTACACTTTTTGATAGTTATATAGGTGAGTTGTCTGATTACTGGGCATATTCAATAGTCAATTATGCAACTAGCCTTTCTACATACAAGGATCTCATAAAATAACCTGTAATTGATGCTCTTGAAGCCCGAAGCACAACAAGACCCATCAACATATAATAGACTCACATAATTAAATTAGTGATATGTTCTCTCGACATCGAAGAATGTTGAGAACCACTAATTTAATTATATTACTCTGTTAATTAATTGATGTACACTGATATAGATATAACATATAATCAATAATATATTCGTTTTCACCACTAATAGTTCTAAATAAAACAACCACCAAAGTCCAAAAGTATGCAATATCTTCACGCCACATTTTAATTTTGACCCTAAGCTATGAAAACCAAACCAATGACCTTTGCAGAAATTAGTGTTGTCAATGGACATGTAAACTTCAAAGATAAACATACATCCATAACATTTAGTGTTTGCACGAGACACACCACATGCCATTATTTTGTCAATAACTATCATAGAAGTCAGGAAACACAGAAAATTAGAATAGAGGACAGAAGGCCTTGGATTCCTCGTTTGCTTTATGACAAAGTTTTGTTGCGAGTTTGAGCCCTCAATCAAGCGTTGAGTTTGATACTCGTGATTTGATTGATCTGTGTGGTGAAACAGATTCCGATAAAACAATTTTCCGTGGGTCCGTTTGGATGGCCTGTTATAGGCAGCCTTCTGCTTCTGGGCAAGATGCCCCATCACTTACTTTGGTTTAATTATGTATTTAAAGTTCGGGACAACAGACATTCTAGTCGTCTCGACGCCAGAGATAGTTGGGACATGCCTCAAAAAATGACCTCAACTTCTCCTACGAAAAACTCGATCTCTATTCGCATGAGACATGGCTCAAAAAATTGTAGTTCATCCCATTCAAAAGTTGATCTAAGGAAAATATCCTCGTAGTGGACACCGCAAAAAGACTTGGTTGTATTTGACACAAAACACAGACTCCAAAAGTCAACAGGTTGATAAAGAATGACATGAAGGCACTATGCAATACTCCTGGTAATGATCAAAAGAATTATGCAATACTCCTGGTCTATGGCTCTATTTTCACCCAACAAAAACATTTAATGCAGTAATGAAGAGATGCAGCTCCAACAGAGAGAAGATCGTTCCGTACCTTGCAAACGGAGCGAAGTCAACAACAAAATTCCAATGGAAGATGCTCGATAATGTCGCAAACACATTTGTTCTCTGCAAGTCAAACAAGCATTCAAATCAAAGACAAAAGGACAGAGAAAAATAAGCCTCACGAAAACACTCCAACTTCACACAGATGGAAACTAAACACCCTCACAACGTTATCCTATGTATCTATAAAATTTCAAATCTCTTCCATCTCCCTGGGCCTTCCCTTGAGGGAGTCAGGCCCATATGGACTCTGATACCAAAAAGGAAATTGGAGGAGCAGACACGATGCACAGGTTCACTCAAAACTATTCATTTATTCCATTACAGTACCCAAATACATGTCATAAATAGTATTTTATGAGATCCAACAAATTCCAAACAAGGAGAATATTGTTGAGGAAGCCTCTCAACAAAACTGCAACAACCTAATCCTACCTACTATACTAATGTAAAAATTACTCCAAGTAGGCAGCCATTAATACTATTAGTATAGATTATATGTGCCATTTTATGGGAAACTTGTTTTGAGTTTAGGTGGATTATAACATAACAGTGCAGATAATCGCCTCTGGAGCGATTCAAATCCACTTCAATAAGTTATAATGGTTGCCTCATGCTCTAGGATTCAAACTGTTTAACCTCAAAAAGCACCAGCTATGGAAGGCCGCTCACATCAATTTCCCTTCCATACAAGGACTGATTGGCCATTTTTCCAGTGCAATAGGCAAGATTGCTACCCTTCACAAGTTCAATATGGTTACGTCTAAGCTGAACAATCTACAGATATCTTCCTCCTCAGATCAGAAACTGCACATCGAACCAACGCGTGAAATAAATGGTTTTTAAATTAAACTTATTTTAACCTGAAAACTGGTTCAAATCTCTTCCTTATCATCCCTGTATAATGTATTAGATGAAGAATATTCTCTTGAAATCAAATCTTATCCACTCATCTATTTAAAAATCAAAATTCTTCAAGCCTAATTCTAATATAAACCAAGCCTACACGGTATATGTATATATTATAATTTTATTAAATAAATGAAATAAATTATCAAATTAAATTTATTAAATTATTAATTTATATTACATTTTTTTTTTCAAAAATTGGAAAAATAATAGAGATGATTTATTTATTAAGTTATTTTAAAATAAATTTATATGAAAATTAACTATTATTTTTTTATCTAATTTTTTTTTTATTTAAAAAAATTATTAAAAATTAAAATTTCGCTTCATTGAAAAGATAGTTTATCCCGTTATTTAAAAAATATTCTGAATATATTAAAGAGATGTATTGATTTTATACATCTATACAAAAAGATCGAATTCGCTTCTTTATTAACTTATAAAATTTATAAAAAGATATAAGATATGTATTATTTTTTAGGTGGAATGGTGGTTAACTTTTCTATTTATAATGAATTATTTAAAATTAAATTAAATCCAGGTCAGTAAAGTTTATATAGTTTTGGATAGCGGGTGATTGGGTAATTTATTAAGGCACTCTTTCATGTGAAGTTACTGGTTCATTTCTCCACCTTAATCGGGTGATATATTGGACATAATGAAAATGTAGTCTCACCAAACTTACAAAAAAACCTTGCTAATGAAATAATAAATTATAATATCTTGATAAATATCATTGTAATACCTTTATACTTATTAATATTATTATATTAATTTTAAACATTATAAAATCTTAAGTGAGAATACATGTAAACTAATTTAATACGAGCCATCTGTGCTGAGAAAAGAGAAAACTTGATTTTATATATATATTTATATATTTCAGATTAATTATTTTAAAATAAATGGTATAAATTACAGAGCAAAAAATTATTTATAATCTTTTTCATTTTTTTAAATTTAATAAAAAATATATTAAAAATTATAATTAAAATTAAACCGGCCAGTCTAATCAAAACTTTAATTAATTCGTGATTGGACTGGCCATTCTGAGGTACCAATGAATCAGTAAACGATCTCGTGTATTTGAGGTCGACGCTCATGGCCTTGCCATACTTTTTGGACGGTTTCGGGGCCAATTTAGAATTTCACAGCGTAAATTTGGAATTGTAATAAAAAATTTGGAAAATATACCAACAACACTTTTTAAACGATAACACTAGCTCGTGAAGTCCAAGGAAAGAATCAAAACCCATCTAACTCACTTGCCAAATCACTTAATATAAATAGTTAATTGGTAATAATTTATTGATAATTAACTTATAAAGGTTCAAAGAGTAGGCCAATAGTGTTTCGGTTTGTTTTACTGGATTTTCATCATTAAACACTTTTCGTTATTTAATACTTTTTACTCTTCAATCTTAATTATAGTATATTATTTTCTCTTTTCCTTGCAATAAAAGCTGCAGCAAATTTGTACTATTTTTAATTATTTTTATTTATATATTTTTATAATATTTATACTATAAAAAAACGGTGTTCCATATCTACAACCCACCTTGATTCTACAACTCTAGTTTCTTTATTAAAACACATAAATTTATTTTATTGTTTTTGTTTGAGGTTTCTTAGGCTATTTTACAATGCATTTTTTTGAAGTAACAAACATTCATGTTTTCCAATTATGAAAATATGAAAGTGCAAAATCATTACAACATAAAAAAATTATTTTGTTATTCTTGTTTTTTCTATTGATACAACCCTAAACTAAAACCAACTATGTTGTAAATATTCAATGTGATGCAAGTGAATGAAGCTTAGTTGGGCCCAAAGCCCTAATGGAGACTTCTAGACTCTTAGTGTCACTAAACACATTTCAATATATTTGAGTGTGTTTCACTGGATGTTAAACATGACAATACTATAGTCATGTTCAGTGCATAGGGGTCTCTCCTGCTCTATTTCTGGGCTCAACTTGAAGTTTCTTTGCTCAAAATGTATAGAGCAGCAGCTGCACTAGCTTCCAAAATTGGGTTTGTATCAAAAACTTTCAACTACGTCTATTTTAATGTTATGGGGATGATAGGACTAGTTATGTTGGGTAGCACTCTATGACTAATTCAGTAGGGTTTAGGGTTTAAGTTTTGTTAAGTTTACAAATCTTGTCCAGAGTCGGTATATACTATAATGTAAACTTGGTATTCTTGTGTGTTATTCTGATGATTTAGTGTGACATGTCTTATACATGGTATAATTGTCTCATATTGTGATGATTTAGTGTGACATGTCCTATACATGTTATTTGAGGTTTTCCAGGTTATTTTGTAATGATGGTTTTATTGTCAACCGTCATCAAATCGTGCACTTGCAGGGTTGTGCCAGATCTCTTTTGTATTGATGACTATATGTCAAGCAATCTTGCGAACTGTCCATCGATTCTTCAAATTATTCAATTGTACATTAAGCCTCCATCTCACACATTCCCTATTGTTATAAAACAATTCAATGACAACTAAAGCAATTGACCAATAAATGCATTTATTGCAATAGACATCAAATAACTCCAGGAAAGAATTAATCAACTAGCCACATCATGAATACATCTATGGTATAGTGCACTGCACGAAAAATTCTCTAGAAAAATGGGCCAATTTCATACCACAATAGTCAATCTACCTGGTCCACTCATACTCAATAAATTCAATGGTACAGTCAACTACATGGCAGATTCTCTGGGTAAAATGTGCCAATTTTGCACACAATAGTTAACGGCTTTGTCCCATTATATTTTTATTGTTTTTTACTTTAATTTTGAATATATTTAAACCAAGTGGAAAAGATTGCCAACTATATGACCTTGTTAAATATTGTATTCACAAAATACCAACAATAAGTCAAGTTGTATCAATCCATATAAATCCCATCAAACATTCAAACGCCATATAATGTGTTATCTACACCAAATCTAGTGCATGAAGAACTAAACGACTTTCTTGGTTGCTCAAAATGACATTTACAAGTATGTGAATAAAAATGGTCCAAGTGTACATCACACTCAGCATGGTCAAGGTACATCATCTAAATTTGATGTAGTGGATTGTATTTGTATTTGATGTAGTACAATGTATTTTTAAGTTTATGGATAAAAATAGAAATATTATAAACAATGGAGTCTAAGTTAAAGTAGTTTTATGAATATTTTTTTGATAAATTTATTATTTTTATGAATATTTTTTTGATAAATTTATTATTTATAAAAATTAAGTGTATAACACTTAAAGGTATATGATGATTATATATAATTTTAAAAAATAAAAAACAAAATTGAATAGGATAGTTATATGGTTTTTAAATATTGATTCACTTATTTTAATCACAATTTTTGTTTTCTATGTCATAAAATGGTATCACTTTTAAAACTTATTGAGTCGAGAGGCTCATTCTACAACCCAACACAATGGAGATGTGTAAGTTTGTCCATCCCTCTTAAAATAAAAATAAAATGTTATCTAAATAATAAAGCAATGTTAGCTATAATAAAAAACAAAAGTAAATATGCTATGTTTGTTTAGTAACTTTTCCATATGTGATAATATAATTTCATATAAACTTTAAAATGAGCTAAAGTAATTAGAAGTAAAAAATAATGTGTGAGTAAGATGTGTTTAAAGCTTATACTTTTCAAAAATATTTCAAAACAGGATTTAAATAAAATATTTGAAGATCTATGTTAATTAATATTGATTACCTTAAAAATACATTAATAACAAAAAAATCAATTTAATGTGCACAATGTACTCTATATACCATTCAAAAATATTATATAAACAATGAAAAATTACACATTGTGTGCATTTGTGGGTGCGTGTCTATTATATATATAATATTAAGAGAGAGAGAGATTTTCTTTTTTCAAATATTTTGCTATAAAAAAAAAATTGCATCTAAAGAAATTGATCCTCTCGACTCATGTTAGCTTCATGGTTAAGGTGGATCTGTACTAAATTTAATGAATGTGTTGCTTTAAAAACTAGGTGTACAATACTTGAAGATACATTTTTATACATAATCAAAGAGGATTTTCAAAAATTGAAGTTGATAACTATAAAGTTTGTTTTTAAAAATAGTAATAACTTTTAAATATTAATGGGGAATTATTGTATCATTTAGCACTAGTTATTTTTTCTTTATAGCTTAAAAACATGGAATGAGGTTTCTTGCAAAATTGAGCATCAATTATACCCAAACAACATTTGTCCTTATCCATGTTTATAATGTATGGCCCCACATTATATATGATGAATCGTACAACCCTAATCACTATTTGTGAAAAATGACAATAAACAAATTTATCACATGGAAGAACAAGTTGAAGAAGATGGCTAGGATATCATTAAGGAGCTCCCCAATTAAGAAAACACGTCACCCCCCACCCTTACCTCATGTGAAAATGGGGCCACCCCATTGTTTAGACAAATAAAATGTCTAACATGAAGCTTTCTCTTGGTTCAGCCTAAAATAAATATAGAAATATCCAAAAGTTATTTCCAAAAACATAAATTTAGTAAAAATCATTTTGGATTTATGGAATTGCAAATATCATAAGTTAACATTGCACACTCCATTTGCAAAAAGGATATTCAAGGGTGCTAAATCCATTTAAGCATTAAAAACAACCATTTTGTCGATCCAAAATTACAATTTTGGCAAAGATTACATTGTCAAAGTTCCAACGATGACAAACCAGGAAAGTTCAAAGTCTTAAGAATGTTCAGCCTCCTTATTCTAAATATGTATTCAATTCCATAAGCTCTTTAAAAATTTCTCTACATAGAAGACACAAAAAAAATACATATTTTTATTCACACAAACGAAACTACATTTGTTAGATGTCATTATCATGTCATTTTCATTCAGTGAACAAAAACTATTCTTTTCCAATCCCAAGCAAAAACAATCCTCCATCATCATCATTACACATAACCTATTCAAATATATCCCTCCGGAGACAAGTTATTCATACAATCATTATTAAAAAACAAACCTACTAAAAATCTAGTGATACATCAGGTATTTGGCCATAAATTTAGAGATGCAAACAACCATCAAACAAAACCATAAATCTTTTCTAGCAACCCAAACAAAATCCTTGTTCATGAAAAGGAGGGTGGTAATACTCATTCAAGTGACCCAACCATTTCCATTATAAAATGTTTTTCCATCATCATCATTACACAGAATGTATTCAGTTATATCCCTCCAGAAAGGAGACAAGGCATTCGTACAATCACTATTAAAAAAAAACCTACTAAAACTATAGTGATACATCAAGTATCTGATCATAAATATAGAGATGTAAGGAGAAAACAAACAAAACTATAAATAATTTTTAGCAACCTACAATAAAATCCCTTGTTCATGAGCCCACAAGGTATAGAATAGACAGTGATGGCATGTATTGTTAATTCACTCTGTCATGTGAAGGTCATTGGTTTGAAACTTTGTGGGAAAAAATCTGGTCATGTTAAGAGTTGGTGTGGCCCAAGCCAGGTGTGATCCCCAGGTGATTTTGACGGCTTAGATGCCCTTGGGTCGTGGTTTCTCAAGGCACAGGTCAAACCTGATGTAATCTCTTATGAATTCAAACCACACAAACAAAACAAAAAATCCTCTTGTTCATGAAAAGAAGGGTGGTAATACTCATTCAAGTGACCCTCCTTTTCTTCCTAAATGAACCAATGGCCAAAATCCATTTGAACTCCTATTTTTGACAGGGCATCAATAATTTGATTCCTATCCTCTTGGACATGTTGAAAGGAAATATAGTTAAACATAGATTTGAGTCTTTTTAACTCATCAACCAAACGCTACAACAAACAGGATGAGATCTTTTTTCTCCCCATCTATTTGATCATCCTTATCACACAAAAAGTGATCACCTAACCAAAATTAATAATATGATAGAAATATAACATGTTATTATGAGTTTTACACATTAAAACATACTTTAACCCAAGGAAATAACCTAAGGAACCACTTTTCCTAAGTTATTTCCATTGATTTACCCATTTACATTAGTATGATTCATAAATTCATTAATTTTATGTTATTATCATAATTTTACCCCTTTGAAGATATTCTAATTATTTTCACTCATTTTATTTATTCACATGGAAATAATTTAATATATCATTTATTTATTAATTATTTCCACCAATTTTACCTTATCACATAGAAATGGAGTTGTCTTTAGTGCGATTTTTTGGACTTTCTAGTGTCATAATCCGGCGAAAAAAATTGAGGTGAAATCTTGATTTGTGTTATTTTAACTGGTTTTTTGATGGTATATATGGATTCAGCACCCTCAAAAACTCCTAGGGCACTTTGATTGTGTAGGGGTTACCCATCAAGCTTGTGATTTCAATAAATTCCTGCCAAATTTTAGAGAAATTAGACTAGCAAAACCTATCGGAAAAACTTCCAAAAAGTCGCACTAAAGATAACTCGCATAGAAATCGTTTCATAAATCATTTATTTATGAATTATTTCTAACCATTTTACTCATTCGCATAGAAATAATATAATAAATTACTTCCAACCATTTTATCCAATCAAATGGATATAATATATTAAACCATTTATTTATGGATTGTTTTCATTAATTAACTCAAATAATCATTATTTTTAATATGTTGCCCATAATAAAAATCATTAACCATTTTTTTCACTTTTCCCTCTTACAAAAATAATTAAATAACAAAAATAATTAAATCTTTATTTGGTCTAACAAATATTTTTTATTATTTGACCTTCATCGAATCTAGCAACTATTTTATTATGAATATGAGAGGTTTTCCTTCTCATTTTCCCGTGACCATTTTCCTTGTCCAACCTTTATTCTTGTGATATTTGAGTTCTTCTCACTACTTAAGCTCTCACCCATCTTTTGTTTATTTTTTTTTCTAATATTTGGGGAGAGAGGTTTTGCTTGCAAGACAAGTCAAATCACAAACACTCCCATGAAGCAGGGTACACTTACTCTTACTTCCTTCACAAGTGTTACTTTAATATAAGTTTTTCCATTGAGCATATTGGAGTATATTGCATTATTTCTTGTTTCTTGAACCAGATTCATGTTATTTCAGTGAATAAGTAAATAATTAATGGTGCAATCATATGTTTTGGGTTCATAATCCACATAATTAATTGTTTGACTAGGTACAACCACTAATTTTTTTCTTTTTGCTAACCTTTGCTACAAAAAGACACCGACAGTCACAAGCATGGAGTCATACAAAAATTGCAAAGAGGTGACACCTTTGTCACCAACCAAAGTGAGAAGAAGCATCATCGCCATTAACTTTGAACAATTATTTGTACTTTGACCCAAGCTTGCTCTAACTTTATATAATGAGATTCATTCAAAAGGATAATACCACCAACATCACATCTTTGAGAATCTTCTTAGGATACCCATCAAAATAAACCCATGGCTTGGACTTTTTCGCTTGCTTTGCAATAACCTATCGAAGAAGTTTTTCCAAGTTTTATTGTTGAAACTCACTAAGAATACTCATGCCCTATGAAACACATTGAGTTGGAAGGATAAATTTATCCTAAAATAAATAAGCAATCATTGTAAGCCAAAGAGCCTAAGCTAAGATCAAAGATAATGGACCCTTTTTACATTTGGGTTCTTAAACAAAAGTTCCATCCCTTCTTCAACATAATTACCTCTCGAATCCATTCTAATTCCACTTATAAGTAACTGCACCTCCTTTTAGACTTGTAATGCATAGGGAATAAAACATAATGAGATAAACATGTGACTTCTCATTTTCGTTACACAAGGGTCATCTACTAACCATGCATGTTCCCTTTTTGAAGATTATCACAAGTTAGATCCTTGTAGGTATGCACCAACCACCTAAAAATACAAGTCTTTGGAAGGCATTTTAACTCCCATACTGGATCCCTCACAATTTAATTGAGCCACATTTGTTGGATCGAAACGTTGACTCAAAAACACATTGTGATCGATCTGGAAGAATCTTATCAAAATTTCTCCCATCGCAAACACATAAACTCTATAAAACGCTTTATAGTTAGTTTTTGGAATATACTCCCCACCAAGACTTTTTACCATAATTGCTTTCTCACTAATTTAAAAATGGCTAGACTTGAGACTAGCAATATAGGCATCCCAAACAACATCTTCTCCTACAAAGTTGATCCAATCAGTGGAAAACCATGTATATCCCCAAATAGAGGATAACTCATCTATGTTATCTAACCAAGATTATAACAAACTATATCATTTAGAAACAAAACAATATGAGCTAGCAACATATAAGCAACATCACAACCCACTAAAGGGTCCTCCCCTAATCTAACCCTTAATCCATTACCAACACTTCACACTAGCGAATTCCCAATGACATGAAATGCTAGTACAAATACTTTCTAATAATGAATACATTATGAGTACTTGTCATAGGCCTTACAATTCACTCTCCTACAAACTCAAATTTTATGCACATATGCACTACAACCAAACATCACAACCTCTTCCTTTGAATAAGCTTTTGGACATGCTTTGTTGCTAGAGAACATAATTTTTGGTTTATCTAAAGCATCATTTTCAAAAACAAGAAAAGCATTGCGTTAAACAGTTTCTAAGGATAGGGGTTCAAGAAATCGACAACATTGAGGTGAGTGTCGAAACATAATTTTGAATAACTCAATATCACATTTGACTCTCTAGTTCCTTCCTTCAACATTAATGGCCAAATATCCAAGTCACTTTGTATGGTGACTACAAAAAATAGTCATAGATTGAAAACACTATTCAAAAAATCTTGTAGTCTAAGGTATTTCCCATAAGAATCACTAGCCTCATCATTGGACATAAAATAGCAAGGCATTTGACACATTGCCTCGACATATTCTAATTGACAGGGTTAAGACAATGGGTCTTCCAACCTTGGTCATATCATATGGGAGAGCACTTAATGAGTCTATCATTGATAGAGTATATGCAAGTGTTGTTGTGTCTAATGAATTCAAAGTATTGTACGAGTCAAACAAGGTTGCCTACAATGTTTGGACTATACATTGATGAGTTAGTGGAGCTCATATCAAATACCTCGATTTCCATCAATTTTTGCTTGCTCTTTGGAGTTTCTAATGTCAATATTATATTTGTAGATGACATTGTATTGATGTATCACTGGGTAAGGAATGGGATATTTTGGAATTTTTTTGTGATACTGATCCAATTTTGGATTCTCAAAATTTCATTGAAATTACCAAATGTCCAAGATGGTCATTTTGAAATAAGTAATTATCGACAATGTAATAAAACAAGTGTTTTCGACCAAGATGGTCGTCGACTTAAGTTTAAATGTTCGACATCTATCGACATTAGTTTCGATATCAATATCGACATCAGTATCGACATCAGTTTGACATCAGTATTGACATTAGTTCGACATCAGTATCGACATCAGCATCGCGTCAGAGCAAGACGTCATCATATCAACCTGCGACATAAAAACACAACAAGTTATGATTGTAATGACTTAAAGGTGTTAAGAATGTCAAATGTCTAAAGTCCACTTTGTAAACCTTAAAGGATAAGAAATCCTAAGGTAAAAGGACTAAAAACCTAGATCTAGGGTCCTAGGTCTAAATCAAAATCCTGAGAACTAGCCCTAGGTGTCAAATGTGAATACACCTAGCCTATGTCCATGTCTAAATCCTAGCAAGACACATGTTGTAAAGACCTAAGTCCTATACTTGTCAGACCCTATGCTATAATACATTAAGACAATGTATTAAGGCATAAACTTAGGTTACAAACCTTCGGCCTATTCTAATGTTTAAACCATATAAAACATTACAAGTACATGTATCAGTCCCTAAACCACCAGTGTAACCGCGTCGGAGATTGGCAGTCATGTGAGCACAGGTTTAAAGGCCATGGTTATGGTAAGCCGCGGGTTCCAAACCGCAGACTTAAACCGTGTCGAAATCGCGCAGAAACAGATACATGTGAACAGTTGTCGGGGTTAGCGAGTTTGGAAGTTACGGTTATCAGAACCGTAGCGGAAACCGTTGAATGTGAGCGCAGAGTCGGAGGTTACAAGACCGTCAGGGTTTCGGAACTGCGGAGGTAGCTACCAACTATCACCGCGCGGGGAGATGTGGTCACATGGCACGTGGCCGCACCGCTAGCCGGAACCGCCGGAGCGCCGTTAGCCAGAACCGCGGGAAGTCCGCCTATTCACATGCACTGTTAGTATTCTCCGCACCGCCAGCCTGACCACCAGCGGTCATCGGCTTATCCAAAGTCTATTGGTGGGTTTTGTTTTGATTGTATGCGGATTTAATGCCAAGGTGGCATGAACCTATCCCCATGTGTCAAATTTGAAGAAAACAAGGGGAATCAAATCCCACAAATCAACCTGAACATGCCAATCCAGTTTTGAGGACCTCGAATGCATCAGGAGGCCTTTAAAAGGCATGTTTACTCATTGAAAGAAAGGAGGATTTGAGAGGAAAGGAGATAGTGTTCTCTACTTCAAGATGAAGTGAACACTCTTAATAATATCTCAGATATAATTGGTGGAGAGTTTCTTTTTGCAGGTTATTGAAGGAGCAAAGGACATCCTTACTTGCATAGTTTCAGTGTCGAAGTACATTGATGATTGACGAGATCCACTTCAATTTCCAAAACTCTGTTCAGCCACCATACAGTCAAAGGTCCATAAAGCTTCAATTCTTCAGTAATAGTGTGCAATTCATCCTCATCCTTTCTCAATTATTGAAGGATAAGAATCTGTATTCAAGTAGCCTTTTCAGGAGATGATCCATATCTACAACATCAGTAGTGCGACTGATGATTCATTGTAAGCAATATTTCTCTTGGCTTAAGGAATACAGCAGACGCACATTTCTGAGGTAGACCCGGAGACGTAGTCCAAAAGGGACGAATTCCGTAACAAACTTTTGGTATTATGGTATTATTATGTGATTGATGTGAAATTAGTTAAATCTAAACATTCATAGATTTATACTTTAAATCCTTTCATGTCTAACAGTTAAATCACATAAACAAGTATCTGTTTCAGTAACGCTTGCATGCCATTTTGTACAAGAACTAGAAAAGATCTTGGTAATTTCCGCATTCAGATTAGATACTAATGTGTTTCAAGTAAATTATCAAAAAAAAAAAAAACCTCGGCTTTCAACATCTCAAAACAAAAGACGAACCACATGAATCCCATGTATAGATGCAAGAGGGTTGAGACCATCACATGATATGTATATTTTAGGGTACTAATTTTTATACTATGCTTTAGTTTGACACTGGAAATAGCATCTAGACTGCACAAGCATCATAGAGAAGCTTTGTTTTCAACTTAAAATTTAAAACATCAAAACAAACATCCATCTTTTCCACTCATTTGTCTCACTCATTTTTTTATATGGGTAATGAGATTTGGGGACCACAAATTTGACCAACCAACCATAGCTAAATAGAGAGGGTACTTGTTTCAATGTTTCCAAGTACTTTCATGTCAAGAGATCAATTCCTTAAGCCAACAATCTCATGGAGTTTTGTATGGTTCCACTTATTGTTTTGGTAATAATTTAGGGAGTGATGATGATACAAAAGTGCAAGAGGGTGGCCAATTCCTAGTTTGGTCACCTTATGTATCCATATCTAGCTCTCATGTCTTCTATGCAATAAACAGAATCTGGAGTAGGCTCTTGTTGGTATGCTAAAGCCTCTTCACTACTCCATCTATTTGATTCCAATATTGACAAGCCACCTTCACTCACATTCTTTGTGGATGGTATACAAAGCTTTTAGTGAGAGACATAAACAAGGGCATTCAAGTTGAGATCTATAAAGTCTATGTTCAATCCATTTGGTCAAATCTTAAAGAACCACTTTCCTTGAAGCTCCATCACTACTCCACTTTATATCAAGGATTGATTCATCAAACCTTCTTGGTACACTATACTCCAATTTCCTTGCAATATGAGAGTTCCTCTAGCAAAACCTATAATATGTTCTTATTGACTTCACATTGAGACAAACCAACACTTTCCTTGAGGAACATTTTGTCCTATCAAATTTGTTCTTTGGGCCCTCATATTAAGGAGCACTTTGTATACATATGTTTCCTCACTTATGTGATTAAAGAGTGCTTCTTCTATTTCTTCAAGAAATCACATAGCTCCCTTCGCCCATTCATCACTTACAAAAAATAAAGTGCTTAACCCTCTCTTTTCTCTTTTGCAAAGTCTTTGATGTGCATACACAACCCTTTTTTTGGGAGACTAAGTCACTTAGAGTAACACCCAATGAGCATCATGGTATGAGTCCCCTACCAACATCTTAGCTCAAGTGGCGAGCATCATATATCTAGGACACCATTGGCCTCATGCCCATCATACGCTTTTTCATTAGCTCAAGGGGCACGTCCATGAGGAGTCATATATCTGGGGATACCATTGCCCTTATTCGTCACACACTTTTTCAACGTAGCCTTCCATGTCGAGAGTGTTTCACGAGTGCAATAGGATCTTCTCTTTTTACAAAACTCTCTTGTTCACGAGTCTTTTTTATGTTCCCCATCGAGATCTTCTATTTTCACAAAACTCTGTTGTTCACAAGTCTTTTTAATGTTCGCCATTTTGATTGATGGGGTCTTCCATTTCAAATTTCTTCTTTTAGTAGCTGGGGTTTTTTCTTGGTTCTATTCAATTCATGGAGTTGGGTTTGCACTCCGTGACTCATCTATTTTATTGTACTCTTTCCCGTCCCATGGGTTGATTCTTGCCTTTAATGAACATTAATATATTAAATTAATGAAGCATTGGAACCAGTGTCTGTCTCTTTACATTTGTTTTTCACCGAAGAGTACCATGTCGCTCATACCTACCCCTGGTTTCTGCATACATAGGCATTCGTACCACAACCACTGCTTTGTTCACTGAGCTAAAAACCTTATCCACCACTGAAACTCTAGTGGCGTTCTATCTTTGTTGCAAATGCACACTAAGATCAAAGCAACCAACTCTAGTGGCGTTCTATCTTTGTTGCAAATGCACACTAAGATCAAAGCAACCAAGACGCTAGCAACAATTATTTTCCTATAATTCTCAAGAAAGGCCACTGGATTTTCTCTTTTCTGACAGCTACTTAAGAGGCGGGGATAAGTCGGTTTGAAAGCGTTCCATTCCTGCTAACTACTAGACTTCAGTTCACACTCCACTTATCACGGTTCTCTCTAATGGCTTCCATATTTTCAACTCTATATTATTGAACTTAAATTCTCAAAATATATCTAATAAATGGCCATTGTTAGTTTGTGTTGGGAAGAGTATATATATATATATTCCCAAGCAAAACAAGCATCAGCAGGAACCACGAAAATTCAACCAGCAATGCAATAAACCATGAGTCCAGCCCACGTCCCAACACATGCAAGAATCAGGAAACAAAACCAGCAAAGCTTTTGGTCAGGCAGTTATTGTCACAGGTGGATCTAAATGCAGAGCAGTGGGTGTTTTCATCATCAAGACTCAACAGACTAGTAAATAATCCAAATCTCAATATGAAGAATAAAGTTTTAAGAAATTCATCAATTAATGTTTATATGCAGAGAGAAGCCATAAACAGAAGCTGAAATGGTGTTCAACATTGGTTTCCAGAGGCCGAAAATACCTGTGGGTGACGAGAGTGGTATCGAAATCAGAGAGGTATCGCCCACCAGTCCCAGCCTTCATGAGAATGCGGGATAATCACAGCGCGAGGAAGTGGGAAATAAAGAGTGGCGGAGAAATCAAATGGGGCACGCTCCACTAGCAGGCGCATTATGGCTGGAAATTGGAAATCCCTTTAAAGGACAGTGAGTGAACACAATTCGTTGGATTTTTCCAGATCCAACCGACCACCATATGATGTACAGCGATGGAGGCAATCTGCCGCAGGAGCAGTCAATAACAGGCGGCGCAAAAGCCAGAGGCAATCATGTGCGCGGGACAGCTGGGAGATGTGGAACTTGGAAGGGATGGCCCAGCTAGTTGGGTACATAGCCACGCGTTTAGTGAACAGGTGGTTGTTGGGAAGAGATAGGGAGCAGACAAAGGGATGGATAGCCACAGCCGTGGTAAGGATAGGATGCAGTTAATAGTGTTGCAGGCAGGTTGAATGAAATAATGGTGGGAAATTGGAACGTGTGGGTGGTATGCTTCTACGACTTCTCAAATACACCGCACATTAGGTATCCAAATTTTCTGATGGAGTGAAAAGACTTTGAGTGTTTGAAATTTCCTGTAGTACTTACAGAGTCTTAGATGTACAGCTTCCTTGAATTATACTTGGGATGTTGGTCAGATATTATAGTTTGATATGAAGATTGAATTTGTCTATTTGTTAATTAACATCTTACAAATTAAGAAAAGGTAGAGTTTGTCTCGTTCCTAAAGAGTGTCAAATTATTAAATGAATTTTGTTTGGTATATAGATTACTAAAACGATAGTTTGTCAAATTATTAAATGAATTATTTCGTTTGTCAAATTATTTGAAATATGGATTACTAACAAGATAAAGTTTGTCAAATTATTAAAGAGATTAAGAAAAAGTAGAGTTTGTCTTATTCTTAAAGAGTTTGTCAACTTATTAAATGAATTTTGTTTGGAATATAGATTATTAAAACGATAATTTGTCTAATTATTAAATTTTTAATAATTTTGTTTGAATTATAGATTACTAAAAAGATAAAGTCTGTCAAATTATTAAAGAGATTATAAATTACTAAAAAGGTTAGAATTTGTCTCATTATGAAAGGAGTCTTGTCTAAATATGAATCACTCGTTATTAAAGAGTTTGTTCAATTATTAAGGAGACTATAAATTACTAACATGGTGGAGTTTGTCTATACAATATAATGTCATATCTATACCATTCTAGTGTATAAATAACTAAAGGGTATTTTTGGTTATTTTTCATTGTTCAAAATGACATGACATTGACAAGCATGTTAATAAAAATGGACCAGGGCATTGCCAAGGAACATCACATTCAACATTGGTACATCTTTTGAATGTGATGCATCAGATGGTATTTGATGTAATACAATGTATTTTTAAGTTTATAGATTTAAATAGAAACATTATAAATAATAATGAAATTAAAATAGTTTCATCAATTAAATTTATTGTTTTTAAAAATTAAGTATATAGCAAATGATTTTTTTTTTATGAATTTATTATTTTTAAAAATTAAATATATAGTACTTAAAGGTATGAGAAAAAACAAAAATAAAACTAAATATGATAGCTATATGGTCTTTAAATATTGATTTGTTTATTTTAATTACAAGATATATTTTTTTTGAAGCTTATTTAATAAATGGGTTGTTTTAAAAATAAGGTGTACAATACTTGAAGTTATATTTTTATACATAATCAATAAGAATTTTCAAATTTGTAGATAACTACAAAATTTGATTTTAACAAATTGTGTAAAATACTTGAAGTTGCATTTACATACATAACGAGAGAGAATTTTCAATATTGAAGATGATAACTACAAAGTCTTTAAGTATTGGTTGGTTTATCTCAACCATAATTCTTGTCATCCATATCATGAAATGATGTCACCTTTGATTAAAATATAGAATCTTTAAAACTGAAGACAATAATGACATGGTCTTTTAATCTCAGTTGGCTTCTTTTAGCCACAATGCTTATCATCTATATCATAAAATGATGCCACTTGTAAATAAAAATAAAGTGTCAAACCTTCAATTTTTTGGCATTATGACAAATGTGTTGTCCTTGATGGAAACCTACTTAATAAAAATGTCAACATGATGGTAGCAGGATGAGCATTCAGGCGGGTACAAATGTGACAAAGGAATATTAGTTCAAAGACAAAGGAATGATAAAGATGAAGTATATGCAAGTTCTGCGAAGCATAACCGCGTACATATACAGATTTGGTGAAGAAAAGTCGCGTACAATTTTCTCACCATGTTATTCTAAATACCAAGGGTCTTTACCATGGTACTGGCCCATAGTAATGAGCATGACAACATATATTGGATCCCGTCAAAGAATACGATTGACATAAATATGGAATTGGCCTAAGGTATTTGCTAAGACCTAAACTATATAAGGAGATGGAGATCAAAGTGTTTAAGTGTGTGCATGATATGGGTTATTGATGAATTGTTTGATCTGAAATAAGTATGCACCCTGGAGTGTGATGATGGGTCAGATCTTATAGATCTGAAATGATTACACATTGAATAATTTGCTTATTAGTTGATAGAAATGTGATGATGATGATGTGTGTATTTTATAGTATGTGTCGATATTTGGGTTTAATTGATGATCTATTTTGCAATGAAGGTATGATTCAGTAGATACAGATCTATATGCATGTTTGCTTCAGAAATATCACATACATACGCAGACCTTCTTATGGGTAGTCGAGTGTCGATTATGCAATATGGATAGATCTGTACGCAGGTATGCTTCTTGAAAGGTGCGTACATACGCGGAAGTATTTCATAAGGGTCACGTACATCTGCTAAGGTTTTGCAGTATGAGCTGATGATTATGGTTGATTTGTTCTGTTATGTTTGTTGTTGTCTGTCAATGATGTCTCTTTCATGATGATCTTTGTTTGACAATGTTGGTTGAGGTTGAATTGATTATGTAGTAATGATACTGCCATGAGATGATTTGTATTTGGTTCACAGATCTATGACAAGGTCAGTATGTGTTTCAATGAGCTATTTCAGTACTACAATGATTCAATTTCAGGTTTCAGTGTTTTGATATTTGTATGCGGGTTATCTAAAGAGAAAGAATGTATATATGCGAGCATGTCTCATAGTAGTAGCATATATATTATGACATGAGATTGACCAGGGTTTGTAGTGACATGATTTGGTTTCTGTGATGAATAGTAAGTGATATAACATTCTGATGAAGTGTATAAAGTAAATTGAGATGATCTAGCTTCTTTAGCTATTTGAGATTCAGTAATGGGTTTATTCGATGACTTGGTGATTAAGTTGATTCAGTGATTTGATACAGTGACTGGTTTCAATTTGTTATTTGGTATTGGGCTTAAATGATGGTAGGTCCAGTTTGAAAAATTGATGAAATGTGGCCTACAAATTGATACATATTTTTTCTTGATGATGACTCCCATGGTTGTTTTTGATATTCATGTTTCTTACATTACTGATAGAGTATATGACGTAGTAACAGTGAACATGTACAAACAGAACATGCTCAAGGGGAGCTATAGTTATGAAATTTCAACATTTTACTTTATGTACGCGGATATTATAAAGGATAGTTAGGTATATAAACAAGTGCTGATACACACAGTCGTGTATGTTTGCCTATGATGAAGAAACAATAGTTATTATTTAGCTTTCTTGTTCTGATATTGTTGGTTATAATCAGTGGATGCTAATTAGAAGTGGTATTGGCTTATAATGGTTTATAAGTTGTTGCAATATGACATGGATTTACTGATTGATGAAGTTTCTTTGATGACCTTACTAATGGATGAGTTGATGTGATCAGATCTGACAAGTGAACAGTTGGCACAGGTTCAGGGGGAGCATTTTCTATGCTTCTAATAATGCATTGTTGGCATTATGATTTATTTAGTATTCCTTGTTGAATAATGGTGTTCATGATAAGTATATTGGTAATGTTGCTAAAGACACACATGATTGTTGAAGTTTTGAATGATAACTACATGTTGTTGTTGTCATTTTTCATAAGTTGCTTATGGTGAAATATGGATGATGCTAATCAAATTTGTGATGCATATATATGACATGAAAAGAGAATGTTGATCTTGTTGATATGAGATCAAGGAGATGGGTTGATTTCACAGTCTTATGATTGGTTGATGATGATGATGAGTTCATACATATTGCAGAAAGGGATCTTATGGATGACTACTTGAGTTTCATATTGGTGAAATAGTTTTTGATGTGACAATTCTTCTTGTATGAAGATTATGGGCCAAGAAAATGATGTTGTTGCAGGTTTCACAAAGACATGGTTATTGATATACTACTGCTACATCTGTTGGATGATACTTGGAAACATGGCATATTTTGATGATGTTGAAGAATGATGCTACATTTCCCTATCTTACTTTATGATGATATGCTTGGTTCTCACTTATGTTGTTGATGTTGCATACTTGGTCACAGGTTGATGATATTGAAGCTACATTGTCTTATCTTGCATATTGATGGTGAGTAGGGAAAATTTTAGGGGCTAATATTCGTAGGTGGCCTAATTTTTTATACTTTTTCCAAAAAAAAAAACACTAATTTCCATCTTTTTCTAAAAATTATTCGCCCAAATTTTCTAGTATGAAATTTTTTTACCCTAAAAATTGCCAAAAATTTATATAAAGCCTATACAAAATTATCAGAAATTTGATTCTTTTTATAAAAATATCTCCAAACATTTTACAAATTGCATCTTATGGACTAGTGAGATTCGCCAAGGTTTCTAAACTTTAAGATAAATTTCCATCCTTAAAAGTTTCCCTGATGATGAGTTGTTGTTGTTGTTATCTATGGTGCAAATCCTACATAGTATATGATGGTTGTTGAAGAATATCTTTGCCTTGTTACCTCACTATAAAGGTCTTTGGTCTTAGTTATAAATGTCATACCTATCTCTTGATGTAAAGGTCATGTAAAGACCTATGGTATACATCATTGTAAAATTTAGTCATGTATGGACTATTGTGGTCAAGTCATGTAATCCCATATTTTTGGGCATGTGATGTAATGTTGAGTCAAATATATAACCCCACTATGTTGGGTGATCAATGTAAGAATGAGTCATTGGTGATAGGAAAGGTCATGTCTGGTTGAACCACAGAGTCCTGTACTTCTTTGTATATCTTTAGAAAATCCAGCATGTGCTCAAGGGGAGTATGGTCAGTATTTAGTGTTCATATTCAGCAGATCAAATCTACAATTCTCATGTCAACAAAGGGAGAGAAGCTTTCATTCAACATTGGTCATCCATTTTCCCTTGATGTCAAAGGGGGAGAGAAGCTTGGTATTTGGAGAATGATTGGTGACTTGGGAATGCTTGGTGGCTTGGGAATGCTTGGTGGCTTGGGAGAGAAAGTTTGTATATCTACATATGTGTTTACATATATCTACAAGTGATGGTGACCAAACACGAACTTGGTTTCCATCAAGTCCAAAGGGGGATATTGTTGGCATTATGATAAATGTGTTGTCCTTGATGGAAACCTACTTAATAAAGATTTCCACATGATGATAGCAGGATGAATATTCAGGCCAATACAAATGTGACAATGGAATATCAGTTCAGAGACAGAGGAATGATGAAGATGAAGTTTGAAGAAGTATACGCAGGTTCTGTGAATCAAAGTCACATACATATGGAGGTTTGGTGAAGAAAAGTCGTGTGAAGTTTCCGCAGCATGGTATTCTAAATACCAGGGGTCTTTACCATGCTATTGGCCCATAGTAATGAGCGCGACAATGGATATTTGATCCCGTCAAAAAATATCATCTGCATAACTATGGAATTGGCCTAAGGTATTGGCTAAGGCCTAAACTATATAAGGAAATGGAGATCAAAGTGTTTAAGTGTGTGCATGATATGGGTTATTGATGAATTGTTTTATCTGAAATAAGTATGCACCCGAGAGTGTGATCTTATAGATTTGAAATGACTACACATTGAATAATATTCTTATTGGTTGATAGATATGTGATGATGATGATGTGTATCTTTTACATTATGTGCGGAGATTTGGGTTTGATTGATGATCTGTTGTGCAACGATGTATGATTCAGTAGTTACAAATCTATATGCAAGTTTTCTTTAGAAATATCATGTACATATGCATATCTTCTTCTGGGTAGTCGTGTATCAATTCTACAATATCGACAGATATGTACGCGGTTATGCCTCTTGAAAGGCACGTACATATGTGAAATTGTTTCATAAGGGTTGTGTACATCTGCTAAGGTTTTTCAGTATGATCTGATGATTATGGCTGATTTGTTTTGTTATGTTTGTTGTTGTATATCAATGTTGTCTCTTTCATGATGATTTGTGTTTGACAGCACTGGTTGAGGTTGAATTGATTATATAGTAACGATACTTCTATGAGATGATATGTGTTTGGTTCACATATTTGTAACAAGGTCAGTATGTGTTTCAATGATTTATTTTAGTAGTGCAGTGATTCAGTTTCAGGGTTCATTGTTTTGATATATGTAGGCGGGGTATTTAAAGAGAAAAAGTGTATATACGTGGGTATGTCTCATAGTAGTAGTGTATATATTATGACATGAGGTTGACCAGGGTTTGTAGTGATATGATCTGGTTTCTGTGATGAACATTAAGTGATCTAACATTCTGAGTAAGAGTATACAATGAATTGAGATGATCTAACTGCTTTAGTTGTTTGATATTCAGTAATGGGCTTATTCAATTATTTGGTGATTAAGTTGATTTAGTGATTTGATACAGTCATTGTTTTTTGTTTATTATTTGGTAATGGGCTTAAATGATGGTACTGGGTCCAGTCTGAAAATTTGATGAAACATGGCCTATAGATTTGATGTTTTGGTTCAAGTGGATCCAATATGAAATATTATGAAATGTGGTCCACAAAGGTGTTAAGGGTTGGAGCCTTAAGTGAGGAAGTTGAAGCTTCCTTCTAGTGGTAGCTGGTAAATCTGATCAGGGGGTTGGAGCTCCCTTCCAGTGGGTGTCGGTAAACAAGATCAAGGGATTGGAGCTCCCTTCTAGTGGGTGTTGGAGAGCGAGAGAAGGTTGTAGCCTTCTGCAAGTGGGTGCCTACGTGTTGGCATGAGTTTGCGTCAATACAATATTGTAAGATGTTTTCTTTATAATAAAAGATAAAGACAAAGATGACAACAACAATGGTTTTTTCCCACATTGGGTTTCCACCTAAAAATCTTGGTGTTCATGTATGTTGATGTATTGCTTATGTGTGATGGTTTATTATGTTCTTACTACACATTGTTATTGTTTAATTAATGTCTAAAGAAGTACTGATGCACTGGTTCAAGTTAAACAAATGATGAATTAGTTGAAAAAGTTAGTTAACTGGATATACGCTACTTATCCTCATCACAGTCACGTACATATGTTGGTTCACTAAATTAAATTTACGTACATAAATATGAATAAGAAATTGAAAGGTTTTAGTGAGTTTTAAAATACTCATTCATCCCCCCCTTCTCAATATTTTTCCCAACAAGTTTCCTAGAAATAATATAGAAATAAATTCTGTAAAGAGAAAAGAGTAACTAACTTGGTTATTAGTCTATTGCCATAGACAAAACCTTAGTGTATTTCAAAAGATGTGGACATTGTATTAAATTTTTAAAAAATTAATCAATTCTTCATGACTAGACATATGAAACATTATGAGAAAACCTTAAATTTAAGAACCCTTTTTTATCACATATCATAAGAAAATGCCTTAATTGTATTACAATTTAATATAAACATGTCATCGTTATATGTGCTTGTTTATCAATATCAATTTGTTATCACCCAAAAATCTATCACCTAGCCATTTCTTTCTAGGTGGATTGAAATACACCATGTAGAATTAATTTTACCATGGTAAATTCACTTTCACCATAAGAAATAATTTAGTAAACCACTTTTCTTAAATTATTTCTCTTTAAAATTCAAAAACCTCATGAAAATAATTGAATAAATCATTATTTATTTAATTTTCTCTAGAAATAATTATTAAATAATTATTTCTTAATTACGTTGAATTAATCACATTGGAATAATTAAATAAATCATTATTTAAATGTTATTCCTATTTTTATTTTTTAGATAATTGTTAAATCATTCTTTAATAATTATTTCAAATTCACACTTTTTTTAATTCTCACAAAGTGATTAATAAATTATTTTATTTGTTAATTACTTCAACCACTTTCCAAGTAAATATATTTGACCATTTTGAATATCTTTTCTCTCTCCATCGCTGGTAGATGTGGAAGGGATGACCCAGATAATTGGGTACATAGCCACACATTTAGTGAAAAGGTGGTTGTTGGGGAAAAGATATGGAGCAGACGAAGGGATGGATAGCCATAGATGTGGTAAGGATAGGATGTAGTTAACGTGTGGAAATAATGGTGGGAAATAGGAACATGTCAATGGTATGCTTCTACGACTTCTCATATACGCCACCCATTATCCAAATTTTTTGATAGAGTGAAAAGATGTTGAGTGTTAAAAAAATTATGTAGTACTTACAAAGTCTTAAGTGTACAACCTCCTTGAATTATACTAGGGATGTTTATCACATGTTATAGTTTGATGAGAAGATTGAATTTGTCTATTTATTAAGTAACATCTTATAAATTAAGAAAAGGTAGAGTTTGTCTCATTATTAAAGAGTTTATCTAATTATTAAATGAGTTTTGTTTGAAATATAGATTACTAAAAATATAAAATTTGTCAAATTATTAAAGATTTATTAAAGAGATTATAAATTACTAAAAAGCT
This sequence comes from Pinus tabuliformis, assembly GCA_031772625.1. Classification (NCBI taxonomy): domain Eukaryota; kingdom Viridiplantae; phylum Streptophyta; class Pinopsida; order Pinales; family Pinaceae; genus Pinus; species Pinus tabuliformis. Next base: position 1,859,245,667 of record CM062817.1, read on the forward strand.
AGAATTTGTCTCATTATTAAATGAATTTTGTCTAAATATGAATTATTAAAAAGATAAAGCTTGTCTAGTTATTTAATAAGTTTGTCCAATTATTAGGGAGATTATAAATTACTAATAGAGTAGAGTTTGTTGGGTGATTATTAAAGAGTTTATCCCATAATTAAGAAATTTTGTTTAAAATACAAACCACTAAAAGATAAAGTTGGGCAGGGGTTTGAAATTTTATTTAAAATATAAACCACTAAAATATAAAGTTTGTCTAGTTATTAAGGAGTTTATCCAATTATTAAGGAGAATTTTGTTGGGATATATTAATTGAATGCAAAAATACTCTAATTTATTAAAAAATTAAATAAAATATTAGAATGATTTTATTTTGTTGGGATATATTAAAGATATACCTGTCTTATAATTTGATTAAAAAATTAAATAAATTATCAAATTTATTTTATTTAATTACTAGTTTATATTTTAAAGATTAATAAAAAATAAAAATGTTTTATTAATTAAATTATTTTAAAATAAATTTATATAACAAATAATTATAAATATTTTTTATTTAATAAAATGAATTAAAAATTAATAAAAATATTAAAAATTAAAATTTCACTTGGTTAAAAAGATAGAGTATATTTATTTATTAAAATTTTATTTGGGAGATATAAAAAAGATATATTCATTTTATAAATATATTAAAAAAATTAATTTATTATATATATATATATATCCCAAATCAAACAATTTCTCATTCGTTGATGATTTTCATATATATATATATATATATATATATATATATATCCCCCAAATCAAACAATTTCTCATTCGTTGATGATTTTCGGCCTATTTCTCTCTACAACAGTATCTACAAAATCATTGCTAAGATCATCTCTCTCTATATTAAACCCTTTCTGTCTCGAATGATTTCCCTGGAGCAATTTGCCTTCCTCAGTCAGTGCCAGATTCATGAAGCTATAGGAACAGCTCAGGAAGCCCTCCATTCAATCAAAAAGTAGAATTTAAAGTCCATCATTCTCAAAATTGACCTCTCCAAAGCATTCGACAGGGCTAGTTGGACCTTTCTTCAGCTCACTCTTATTCATATAGGTTTCCCCCATGCCTTTGTCACCTGGATTATGTGTTGTTTCACTTATGTATCCTTCAGTGTTCTCATAAATGGTGCAGCCTCAGGGTTCTTTCATGCGGAACGCGGGCTAAGGCAGGGATGCCCTCTCTCCCCCTTACTCTTCCTTCTCATTATGGAAGGTTTTAGCAGACTGATTAAAAATGCTCGTGTGGCTAGAGATCTGGGGGGTGTCCAAATTTCGGACATGACCACTCTCTCCCACCTTCTGTTTGTTGATGATATACTTGTTTTTCTAAATGGATCTATTCGTGACTCACAAGTGTTCAAGAATATCCTTTCTCTCTTTTGTAAAGCAACAGGTATGGAACCAAATTATGCGAAGTCCTCGATTATATTTGTAACTTGCCTTCCTAATGAGGCAAGATTCGCATCACAATTGTATACCTATGTTTGTTACGAGCTGGATGCAGGTTTAAAATATCTAGGTTTTCGTCTGAAGCCAAATGGTTACTGTATTTCCGATTGGGCTTGGCTCCTAGCAAAAATCGAAAACAGAATCAATATTTGGCAGCAGCGCTGGCTCTCTAGAGCGGGTCGACTCACCCTTATAAAAGTTGTTCTGGAGGCTATCCCTGTTTACTGGATGTCGCTGGCTTGGATCCCTAAGGGCATCTTAAAAAGAATCCAACAAATCTGTTACCGCTTTCTCTGGAGGGGCCAAAATGTAGGGAATATTTATGCTTGGGTAAGTTGGGACCAGATTGCCAAGCCCAAAAAGTTGGGGGGATGGGGTATACAAAATATGTAGTTATTTTCAAGGGCACTTGCGGAAAAAATGGGATGGCATATTATCAATTCTCAAAGCCTTTGGTAGCAGGTTATGTATTTCAAATATATCTATCCCCTTCTAATGTTGGATTGGATTCGCAGGCCTATCCTGCCCCTGGCTGGTGCTTCTATAATCTGGAAGGCTATTACACAGTCTCTTCCCATCATAAAAAACATGCTGGCTTGGAAAATTGGTCGAGGCACTCAGGTGAGATTAGGCATGGATGCAGTAATTCTCACATTCTTCCTCATGATCTATGTCATTTTCTTTCAAGATCGAGATTCACACATCTCTCACAGATTGTTGTTGTGGGACATGATCAATGGATGCCCCAGCGTTGGATGGACCATCGGTAGTTGAACATCCTGGATAGATGGATTGAGGACTGGCATGGTTTCATTGGGGCTCTTTAGGATGCTAATATAAGACTATCTGACTAGGAAGATGTGCTCATTTGGGCCACAGACCCTCATGGTAGATACACTCCCAAAGCTGGTTATTTGGCAGTTATGGCTGATCGGGAATTGGGTGATAGCTTTTGGTGGTGGCGCCATCTCGGGAAATTAAAAGCCCCCCAAAAGAAAGATTGCTCATGTGGTGCATTCTCTTGGAAAAAGCCCCTACAGAGCTAAACCTCGGACATCGGGCCTTTCATGGCCCCTCAAGATGTTGCCTCTACAAAAAGCAAGAAGATGACACAAACCACCTGTTTCTGTCCTATCCGGTGACGGTTGGTTTATGGGCCAGCATTACAACAAGTTTGAATATGTCGATGGTCTGGTCTGGGCAAAATGTTGGGGAGGCTTGGCTTAATTGGTGGAACAGGGCCAACACTCACAAAGCTAGAAATCTTCCCCTGATTGTTTGTTGGGGTATCTGGATCAACAGAAATAGGAATATCTTCCTGAACGCCCTGGTCAACTGGTTAACCTCCTGTATAAATTCGTTAGCCATTTACAATTCGATCCTAGACGATCCGAACAGCAAGCCTCCTCGGGTTATCTCTCCTGAATCTATCGACTTCAGCTTCCCATGGGGTTATTTTGATGGTTCGGCCCAAGTTGGGGGTTGTGGGGGAGGGGCTATTTTTCACATCAATAATATTGTATCCTACAAAATTCAAGTTGGTTTGGGCAGGGGTACCAATAATTTTGCCGAGCTGAATAGTCTCAAATACCTTCTCCTTTTTGCGAAGGACCAAAATTGCCAAAAGATTCAGATTTTCGGGGATTCTCAGTTGGTTATCAATTGGTTTAATGAAGTTCACCACTATCACTTGCACACACTAAGACACTTGATGGAGGATATCTTATCATTAAAATCTCAATTTGATTTTATTGTATGTTCTCACATATACAGGGAAAGGAATGAGATCGCTGATCGTCTTTCCAAAGAGGTCGCGCAGCTGAACAGAGGACAATGGGAAATCCAGGAATTCAAGGAAGGGGTCTTCTACCGTTTTTTCCACAGGCCGTTCATAGAGATGCACAGGGATCTTTTGGAGTGATCCATGATCACTTCCTTTTTGCTTTTTGTTCCATCGTAGTTTAATAGTTACTTATGGACATATTCTATGTATTTTTTGTTTTATCCTTGCTGTATATTTATCTCTATGGACATCTATGATGTAATTTGTATAACTGGGTTCCAAACTTCTGATCTGCTATATTACTGAGACTGCATCTCATACATGTTGGACTGATACAATATGTAATTTTCTTAAATCTTTAATGAAAATTGCGCCTTTTTCCTTGGAATATATATATATATATATATATGGGAATATATGTTATCTTTTTTATATAGATTTTTCTTTAATGATATGATGAGTTATAATGACATGATAAGTATTGTTGTAATAGTTTCATGCTTATGAATATTGTTGTTTTAGGCTTTGTAAATTTTAAGTAAGTATATTTGTGGGTTCTAACAACCTCATTCTTCACCCTTAGATTAAAAGAAGTTAATTTCATATATATATATATATATATATATATATATATATAAAGTTATTTTAAAATAACTTATATAAAATATAGGAAAAAATATAACTATATATTAAACAAATTTAATAAAAAAATGGTTAAAGTTATATTTTTACTTTATTATTGAAAATTTTAACCATAAAAATTTGATTTAGTGATAGTGACATATTTGATTCCCAAATAAAATGATGAAAAAGACTAAAAGGAAAATAAATAACATACATTCATGATACTAAAAGGAAAATAAATAACCTACATTCATTATATAGAAAAAGGAATAAATAACATACATTCATTATATAACATGTGTTATGTAGAATTTAAGCATAGTAATACAATTTTTCCAACCAAACTTGATACAACATCCACTTACAAAAAAATAACATGTGTTATGTAGAATTTAAGCATAGTAATACAATTTTTCCAACCAAACTTGATACAACATCCACTTACAAAAAAATAAACTTGTACAACTAAAATCCACTTACAAATGAATTTTGTTTGAAATATAGATTACTATAAAGATAAAGTTTGTTAAATTATTAAAGAGATTATAAATTAAGAAAAGGTGGAGTTTGTCTCATTCTTAAAGAGTTTGTCAAATTATTAAATGAATTTTGTTTGGAATATAGATTACTAAAATATAGATTGTCTAATTATTAAATGAATTTTGTTTGAAATATAAATTAGTAAAAAGATAAAGTTTAAATCAAATTACTAAAGAGTTATTAAAGATATTATAAATTACTAAAAAGTAGAGTTTGTCTCCTTATTAAAAGAGTTTTGTCTAAATATGAATTTTATTAAAGAATCTATCCATTATTAAGGAGACTATAAATTACTAACATAGTGGAGTTTGTCTAGCTATTTTTAAAGAGTTTATCCAATTATTAAGAAATTTTCTTTAAAATATAAATTACTCAAAAGATAAAGTTTGTCTAGTTATTAAAGAGTTTGTTTGGTTATTAAGGAGTTTGTCCAATTATTAAAGAGAATTTTGTTCAGATATATTGATGATATGCAGAAGTGTTTCAGTTTATTAAAAAATTAAATAAAACATCCAGAATGATTTTATTGTTGAGATATATTAAAAATATATAAGTGTTATAATTCGATTAAAAATTAAATAAATTATCAAATTGGTTTTATTTAATTATTAATTTATATTTTATAGGTTAATAAAAAAAATTATTGATTAAATTATTTTAAAATAAATTTGTATAAAAAATAAATGTAAATCTCTTTTATTTAATAAAATGAATTCAAGTTTAATATTACCAATATCAAAAATTAAAATTTCACTTGATTAAAAAGATAGAGTATATCTAGTTATTAAAAATCCTATTTGGAAGATATTAAAAAGTTATATTGATTTTATAGATATATAATTTGTTTTTTTAGTAAGTTATATTTTATAAATTAATGAAAAAGATATAAGTTTTATAGTTTTTTTCCCTTAACGATATGATGAGTTATAATGTTTTAATAAATATTATTGTAACACTTTCATGCTTATGAATATTGTTGTTTCTGGTTCTGTAAATTTTTAAGTGAGTATACTTGTGGATATTAACAATATCACTTTTTCCCTTTAAATTAAAAGATATATATATATATATATGAAAATTATTAAATTTAAAGTTTTACTTTAATGTCAAAGAATTTAATCATAAAAATCTAATTTAGGGACAGTGACATATTTGATTCCCAAATTAAATGAATGGAAGAGATTAAACTTTGTGTAACAACATCAAGAAATAACAATCCCTTTGACTATTTAAAATAGCATTTATTTTAACTATCTAAAATTTTCATAGATAAATAGAAAGGGGAATAAATAACATTGATCCATTATATAGCATGTGTTATGTGGAATTTAAGCATAATGGTACACTTTTGCTAACCAAAATTGATACAACATCTACTTACAAAATAATAAACTTGTACAACTAAATTCTAAGGGGAAAAATCTTATTATTTACAAAAGGCCAACAATGAGTAAGTTGTACTATGAACATCAATCCATATAAATCCACCATAAGACATTTTGTAATGTCCCCAATTAAATTAATTTTGCTAAGATGAATTTCTATTTTTTTAATTGGGTGTTGGGAAATATTTTGGCATGTAACCTTAGATAAAGTGGATGGAGGGAGTCCCCACTTAATTTTTGGAGAGATGGAGGCCACCAACATTAGGGAAAAGGAAAGATTAAATTTCTAGTGGAACATGGAGCCCACATGAAGTACGCACTTGGGGAAGAAGGAATTCGAATTCCTGGAGGCAAATCAAATTTGTTGAGGGACCCACGAGGAATACATGGCCAACAATTATTAAAAGAAGGAATGAAGGAGAAATGGGGGTCTTTTGTCTATTTGAAAATTGAATTTTCCTTAGTTGATCCATTGAGCCAATATTGTGTTGTTTAGCACACGAGTTTCTCCGAGCGGAGATCTCAACCCTTGCTTCGGTAGACTTCGAGTGCCACCCCTAGGAGGGAGTTCTACTTTGTTCCAAGTCGTACCAGCAACATTGAGTTGAGATACAACAACAGTAAGTCAAGTTACAACAATAGGGGAAGTAACAACAAGGTGGTCAAGTTACAACCACAGGGAAAGTAGAAACAGCTGAGCCGAGTTACAACAACAAAGAGGTTGAGTTCCAACAACAGGGAGAGTAGCAGCAACACAGAACAGGGAGAATAACAGCATCGTAGGGACTGTGCAATCAATGGAGTGAGATTTGTTGGGGCAACATTATCCCGGGGATTTTTGAGATGGGGAGCCGAGAGATCATTTAGAGGACCATTTGAGGACGATTATGAATATTGTTGTTTCTCGTTCTGTAAATTTTTAAGTGAGTATACTTGTGGATATTAACAATATCACTTTTTTCCTTTAAATTAAAAGATATATATATATATATATATATATATGAAAATTATTAAAGTTAAATTTTTACTTTAACGTCAAAGAATTTAATCATAAAAATATACTTTAGGAACACTGACATATTTGATTCCCAAATTAAATGAATGGAAGAGATTAAACTTTGTGTAACAACATCAAGAAATAACAATCCTTTTGACTATTTAAAATAGCATTTATTTTAACTATCTAAAATTTTCATAGATAAATAGAAAGGGGAATAAATAACATTGATTCATTATATAGCATGTGTTATGTGGAATTTAAGCATAATGGTACAATTTTGCTAACCAAAATTGATACAACATCCACTTACAAAATAATAAACTTGTACAACTAAATTCTAAGGGGAAAAAATCTTATTATTTACAAAAGGCCAACAATGAGTAAGTTGTACTATGAACATCAATCCATATAAATCCGCCATAAGACATTTTGTAATGTCCCCAATTAAATTAATTTTGCTAAGATGAATTTCTATTTTTGTAATTGGGCGTTGGGAAATATTTTGGCATGTAACCTTAGATAAAGTGGATGGAGGGAATCCCCACTTAATTTTTGGAGAGATGGAGGCCACCAACATTAGGGAAAAGGAAAGATTAAATTGTTAGTGGAATATGGAGCCCACATGAAGTACGCACTTGGGAAAGAAGGAATTCAAATTCCTTGAGGCAAATCAAATTTGTTGAGGGACCCACGAGGAATACATGGCCAACAATTATTAAAAGAAGGAATGAGGGAGAAATAGGGGTTTTTTGTCTATTTGAAAATTGAATTTTCCTTAGTTGATCCATTGAGCCAATATTGTGTTGTTTAGCACACGAGTTTCTCCGAGCGGAGATCTCAACCCTTGCTTCGGTAGACTTCGAGTGCCACCCCTAGGAGGGAGTTCTACTTCATTCCAAGTTGTACCAGCAACATTGAGTTGAGATACAACAACAGTAAGTCGAGTTACAACAATAGGGGAAGTAACAACAAGGTGGTCAAGTTACAACCACAGGGAAAGTAGAAACAACTGAGCCGAGTTACAACAACAAAGAGGTTGAGTTCCAACAGCAGGGAGAGTAGCAGCAACATAGAACAGGGAGAATAACAACATCACAGGGACTGTGCAATCAATGGAGTGAGATTTGTTGGGGCAACATTATCCCTAGGATTTTGGAGATGGGGAGCTGAGAGATCATTTAGAGGATCATTTGAGGACGATTATGAATATTGTTGTTTCTGGTTCTGTAAATTTTTAAGTGAGTATACTTGTGGATATTAAGAATATCACTTTTTGCCTTTAAATTAAAATATATATATATATATATATATATATATATATATATATATATATATATATATATATATATATGAAAATTATTAAAGTTAAAGTTTTACTTTAATGTCAAAGAATTTAATCATAAAAACCTAATTTAGGGACACTGACATATTTGATTCCCAAATTAAATGAATGGAAGAGATTAAACTTTGTGTAACAACATCAAGAAATAACAATCCTTTTGACTATTTAAAATAGCATTTATTTTAATTATCTAAAAATTTTCATAGATAAATAGAAAGGGGAATAAATAACATTGATTCATTATATAGCATGTGTTATGTGGAATTTAAGCATAATGGTACAATTTTGCTAACCAAAATTGGTACAACATCCACTTACAAAATAATAAACTTGTACAACTAAATTCTAAGGGGAAAAAAACTTATTATTTACAAAAGGCCAACAATGAGTAAGTTGTACTATGAACATCAAACCATATAAATCTGCCATAAGACATTTTGTAATGTCCCCAATTAAATTAATTTTGCTAAGGTGAATTTCTATTTTTTTAATTGGGTGTTGGGAAATATTTTGGCATGTAACCTTAGATAAAGTGGATGGAGGGAGTCCCCACTTAATTTTTGGAGAGATGGAGGCCACCAACATTAGGGAAAAGGAAAGATTAAATTGCTAGTGGAATATGGAGCCCACATGAAGTACGCACTTGGGAAAAAAGGAATTCAAATTCCTTGAGGCAAATCAAATTTGTTGAGGGACCCACGAGGAATACATGGCCAACAATTATTAAAAGAATGAATGAGGGAGAAATAGGGGTCTTTTGTCTATTTGAAAATTGAATTTTCCTTAGTTGATCCATTGAGCTAATATTATGTTGTTTAGCACACGAGTTTCTCCAAGCGGAGATCTCAACCCTTGCTTCGGTAGACTTCGAGTGCCACCCCTAGGAGGGAGTTCTACTTCGTTCCAAGTCGTACCAGCAACATTGAGTTGAGATACAACAACGGTAAGTCGAGTTACAACAATAGGGGAAGTAACAACAAGGTGGTCAAGTTACAACTGCAGGGAAAGTAGAAACAACTGAGCCGAGTTACAATAACAAAGAGGTTGAGTTCCAACAGCAGGGACAGTAGCAGCAACACAGAACAGGGAGAATAACAGCATCGCAGGGACTGTGCAATCAATGGAGTGAGATTTGTTGGGGCAACATTATCCCGGGGATTTTGGAGATGGGGAGCTGAGAGATCATTTAGAGGACCGTTTGAGGACGATTATGAATATTGTTGTTTCTGGTTCTGTAAATTTTTAAGTGAGTATACTTGTGGATATTAACAATATCACTTTTTGCCTTTAAATTAAAAGATATATATATATATATATATATATATATATATATATATATATATATATATATATGAAAATTATTAAAGTTAAAGTTTTACTTTAATGTCAAAGAATTTAATCATAAAAATCTAATTTAGGGACACTGACATATTTGATTCCCAAATTAAATGAATGGAAGAGATTAACCTTTGTGTAACAACATCAATAAATAACAATCCTTTTGACTATTTAAAATAACATTTATTTTAACTATCTAAAATTTTCATAGATAAATAGAAAGGGGAATAAATAACATTGATTCATTATATAGCATGTGTTATGTGGAATTTAAGCATAATGGTACAATTTTGCTAACCAAAATTGATACAACATCCACTTACAAAATAATAAACTTGTACAACTAAATTCTAAGGGGAAAAAATCTTATTATTTACAAAAGGCCAACAATGAGTAAGTTTTACTATGAACATCAATCCATATAAATCCACCATAAGACATTTTGTAATGTCCCCAATTAAATTAATTTTGCTAAGATGAATTTCTATTTTTTTAATTGGGTGTTGGGAAATATTTTGGCATGTAACCTTAGATAAAGTGGATGGAGGGAGTCCCCACTTAATTTTTGGAGAGATGGAGGCCACCAACATTAGGGGAAAGGAAAGATTAAATTGCTAGTGGAATATGGAACCCACATGAAGTACGCACTTGGGAAAGAAGGAATTCGAATTCCTTGAGGCAAATCAAATTTGTTGAGGGACCCACGAGGAATACATGGCCATCAATTATTAAAAGAAGGAATGAGGGAGAAATAGGGGTCTTTTGTCTATTTGAAAATTGAATTTTCCTTAGTTGATCCATTGAGCCAATATTGTGTTGTTTAGCACATGAGTTTCTCCAAGCGGAGATCTCAACCCTTGCTTCGGTAGACTTCGAGTGCCACCCCTACGAGGGAGTTCTACTTCGTTCCAAGTCGTACCAGCAACATTGAGTTGAGATACAACAACAGTAAGTCAAGTTATAACAATAGGGGAAGTAACAACAAGGTGGTCAAGTTACAACCGCAGGGAAAGTAGAAACAGCTGAGCCGAGTTACAACAACAAAGAGGTTGAGTTCCAATAGCAGGGAGAGTAGCAGCAAAACAAAACAGGGAGAATAACAGCATCGCAGGGACTGTGCAATCAATGGAGTGAGATTTGTTGGGGCAACATTATCCCGGGGATTTTGGAGATGGGGATCTGAGAGATCATTTAGAGGACCATTTGAGGACGATTGTTGGAGTCGGGAGTGCAGAGATTGACAGGATCAGTCACAACAACATAATTCATATTTGGAGGAGGGTCACGCTGTGAAGGGTCAATTTTTGAAGGTTGGAAGCAAGGGTAACCCTTTCTGAGTTTTTATGGGTTTTGGGCAGGGATCATAATCCCAAATTCCTAGAATTTTTTGGGCACTCTAGAGTGGGAGAATCAGGGGGCGAAGTAAGGAAGCAGTGTAGCAGCGCAATTTTCTTGAGGAGTTGGTTATTGCAGTGATTGGGCTTTATTGTACTCATCACTGGGTGTTTGTAGCTTTCCTTATGTAAGCCCAGGTGCACTTTCTCCAACTCCTTGTACCACATGCTGATATTATTAATAAAATCTTGGCCAATTTTGGGATTTGCATAAATTTCTCGTTCATGTGTATTTGTTTCTTAAAATTTTTTGGTTATTATATTTGCATGTCTTTGTTATCATTTTAAAATTTCCATTATGCATATTAAACATTTACACAACATATAATTTGATATCTACACCAAATCTAGTGTATAAATAACTAAAGGACATTTTTGGTTATTTTTCGTTGTTCAAAATCATTAACAAGCAAGCATGTTAATAAAATGGTCCAAGGCATTGTCAAGGAACATCACATTCAACATTCATACATCTTGTGAATGTGAGGTATTAGATCATATTTGATGTAATACAATGTATTTTTAAGTTCATAGATTTGAATAGAAACGTTATAAATAATAATGAAATTAAAATAGTTTCATCAATTAAATTTATTGTTTTTAAAAATTAAGTATATAGCAATTAGTTTTTTTTTTATGAATTTATTATTATAAAAAATTAAATATATAGTACTTAAAGGTATGAGAAAAAACAAATTAACACTGAATATGATAGCTATATGGTCTTTAAATATTAATTTGCTTATTTTAATCACAATTTTTTTTTTGAAACTTATTTAATAAATGTGTTGTTTTAAAAATTAGGTGTACAATACTTGAAGCTATATTTTTATACATAATCAATAAGAATTTTCAAAATTGTAAATAACTACAAAATTTGTTTTTAACAAATTGTGTACAATACTTGAAGTTGCATTTACATACATTATCAAAAGAGAATTTTCAATATTGAAGATGAAAACTACAAAGTCTCTAAATATTGGTTGGTTTATCTCAACAATAATTTTTGTCATCCATATTATGAAATGATGTCATCTTTGATTAAAATATAGAATCTTTAAAATTGAAGACAATAAGGACATGGTCTTTTAATATCGGTTGGATTCTTTTAGCCACAATGCTTATCATCTATATCATAAAATGATGCCACTCGTAAATAAAAATAAAGTGTCAAACCTTTGATTTGTTGGCATTATGACAAATGTATTGGCCTTGATGGCGACCTACTAATAAATATGTCAACATGATGGTAGCAGGATGGGTATTTAGGCGGGTATAGATGTGATAAAGGAATATTAGTTCAAAGACAAAGGAATGATAAAGATGAAGTTTGAAGAATTATATGCAAGTTTTGTGAAGCATAACCGCATACATATGCAGGTTTGGTGAAGAAAAGTCGCGTACAGTTTCCGCACCATGTTATTCTAAATACCATAGGTCTTTACCATGGTATTGGCCCATAGTAATAAGAATGACAACATATATTGGATCCCTTCAAAGAATCATTGACATAAATATGGAATTGGCTTAAGGTATTGGCTAAGACCTAAACTATATAAGGAAATGGAGATCAAAGTGTTTAAGTGTGTGCATGATATGGGTTATTTATGAATTGTTTGATTTGAAATAAGTATGCACCCTAGAGTGTTATGATGGATGAGATCTTATAGATTTGAAATGATTACACATTGAATAATTTGCTTAATAGCTGATATAAATGTGATGATGATGATGTGTGTCATTTATAGTATGTGTCGATATTTGGGTTTGATTGATGATCTATTGTGCAATGAAGGTATGATTCAGTAGATACAGATCTATACGCATGTTTACTTCAGAAATATCACGTACATATGCAGATCTTCTTATGGGTAGTCGTGTTTCGATTCTGCAATATGGATAGATCTATACGCAGGTATGCTTCTTGAAAGGTGCGTACATTCGTGAAAGTGTTTCATAAAGGTCACGTACATCTGCTAAGGTTTTGCAGTATGCGTTGATGATTATGGCTGATTTGTTCTGTTATGTTTGTTGTTGTCTGTCAATGATGTCTCTTTCATGATGATATTTGTTTGACAATGTTGGTTGAGGTTGAATTGATCATGTAGTAATGATACTGCTATGAGATGATCTGTATTTGGTTCACAGATCTGTGACAAGGTCAGTATGTGTTTCAGTGATTTATTTCAGTACTACAGTGATTCAGTTTCAGGGTTCAGTGTTTTTATATTTGTATGCGGGTTATCTAAAGAGAAAGAATGTATATACGTGAGTATGTCTCATAGTAGTAGCATATATATTATGGCATGAGATTGACCAAGGTTTGTAGTGACATGATATGGTTTCTGTGATGAACAGGAAGTGATCTAACATTTTGATGAAGAGTATAAAGTGAATTGAGATGATCTGGCGGCTTTGGTTGTTTGAGATTCAATAATGGGTTTATTCATTGATTTGGCGATTAAGTTGATTTAGTGATTTGATATAGTGGTTGATTTCAATTTGTTGTTTGGTATTGGGCTTAAATTATGGTAGTTCCAGTTTGAAAAATTGATGAAACGTGGTCTATAGATTTGATGTTTTGGTTCAGGTGGATCTAGTATGAAATATTATGAAACATGTTCCACAAAGGTGTTGAGAGTTGGAGCCTTCAATGGGGAAGTTGAAGCTTCCTTCCAGTGGTAGCTGGTAAATCTAATCAGGGGGTTAGAGCTCCCTTCCAATGGGTGTCAGTAAATGAGATCAGGGGGTTGGATCTCCCTTCTAGTGGGTGTTGGAGAATGAGAGAAGGTTATAGCCTTCTGCAGGTGACTGCCTGCATGTTTTTGTGAGTCTGCGTCAGTACAAGATTGTAAGATGTTTTCTTTATAATAAAAGATAAAGACACAGATGGCAACAAAGGTGGTTTTTTCCCACATTGGGTTTCAACTTAAAAATCCTAGTGTTTGTATGTGTTGATGTATTGCTTATGTGTGATGGTTTATTATGTTCTTACTGCACATGGTTACTGTTTAATTAATTTCTAAAGAAGTATTGATGCACTGGTTCAAGTTTAAAAAATGATGAATTAGTTGAAAAAGTTAGTTAACGGATATATGCTACTTATCCTCATCACAGTCGCGTACATACATTGGTTCATTGAATTAAAGTAGTGTACAAAAATATGAATAAGAAATTGAAAGGTTTTAGTGAGTTTTAAAATAATTATTCACCCCCCAAGTACTTTTCCCAACAATTGGTATTAGAGAAACTCCTTAAGAAGCTTGATTGCTTGAAGGAGATCCATCAAGATGAGTAGTCAAGAAGGATTATTTTCTATCAAACCACCTTTATTTAATGGAACTAACTTTTTAATTTGGAAAGTCAGGATGAGAGCATACTTGCGGGCACTGGGAGCTAATGTATGGGAAGTCGTTGAAAATGGATATCAATGTCCAACCTCCATTCCCACAAATAATACAAGAAAGAAACAATATGAAATCAATTCAAAGGTTGTCAATTCCATCTTGGGAAGTCTGGCCGAGTCCGTATTCGTGAAATTAATGTAGCTGAAAACCAAAAAGGCATTGTGGGATAAAGTTATCCAAAGTTATGAGGTCATGCCACGGTAAAAAGTGTTAAACTCCAATCATTTAGAATACAATATGAGACACTGAAAATGCATGATGATGAAAGCATTGCAACATTTTTCCTTAGAGTAGATGAAATTGTTAATTCCATGAGAAATCTTGGTGATGAAATAAAATATGCTACTATTGTTGAGAATATTTTGAGATCACTAACTCCAAAGTTTGATTCCAAAGTCTCGACTATTGAAGAAATGCAAGATCTGAAAAGTCTCACACTTGATCAACTCCATGGAATATTGATAACATTTGAGATGAGGAAAGGTGGTCCTTCAGACATGAGAGAAGCAACCTTCAAAGCCACATATAAAGGGAAACAGAAGGAAGCACCCAAAGACACAAGCTACATATCATATGAGGAAGAAGCAAACTTCGTAAGAAGGTTGCAAGTGGGAACTAGAAAATTCAGAGGTAAGCTTCCCTTTAAATGTTTTTCTTGTGGAAGAGTAGGCCATTATGCATCCAAATGTCCTTATAGAGAAAATCATAAAGAGAATGGAAAGAATGTTGCTAAAAAGAAGTTCTTTGACAAGAAAAGATTTTACTCTAATGAAGATAATCATAGCACATCCGATGACCAAGAAATTTCATATTCAAATTCTAACTATCTAGTACTTATGGTTCTTAAAGATTATTCATTAAATGAATCAATTAGTTGTGAGGTAAGTGATTCAATGAAAGATCTAAAGGAGAATGATAAACTTAGGAATGCTAACAAAAAAATGGAATCAAAAGGAAACAATATGATTTAGGAAATAAACATGTTAAAGATGGAATTAGAAGCAACCAATAGAAGAACTGAAAGAATAAGAAAAATCTTCAAGAAAAGGAAAAGCAACGTGAAACATTAGAATATGAAATTATGGCCCTAAAGGAAGAGTATGAGAAGATCAACAAATGGGCAAAAGCATTTGATTCTCTAGAGAAGATTATTAATGAACAACACTCTCCTTTGATCAAGAAGGGCATTGGGTATGATCGTACACAATGTGATGACAAAAACCAATATACTGTTATTCAAGGGAAATTTGAATCAAGTCACACATCTCCTAGATCAAGCACACGATTTGTTCCTAGGCACAAAGGATGGTTTTATGGATGTTGTTTCTCTTGTAACTCATTTGGGCATAAGGTCACTGATTGCAGGTCAAGTATGTAGAAAAAAACCAGGATATGGGATAAGTTCCAACACAATTAGAAATTGCAAGCATATATGGAGGAAGAAGGAATCTTAGTTAGAAACGTAGGAAATATTGAGCCTATTACAACATTCCATTGATTATTAAAGCTTATTTCTCACAGTGACTGCGGAAGTGATGTGAGGTACATGACCTCATAAGAGCAGAAGATGACTATTAGGTCCTCAGGATTAGTGATGTGTAATCTCAGGGGGAGTAATACATATGTTGTCTTGATGATGACTTGTAATGCCCTACTTAATCTTATCATGCAAATTTTATTAGTGTTTAAATTACCTGAAAATATTGACTAATAATTATTAAGAAATATTGGGACATACCTACATTTGTGAACTGTAAATTTATTTATTGATATAAATTTAATTATTGTTATTATTCAATTCCCAACTTGTCTTCTCAAATTTAATTTTTGGATAGGAAATGGTCTCCTTCCATTATTCCAAATTAAATATCCATATCTTATCCCCAAAATGTCCTCTCAAATTTACTTGGGAGAAGATATGGTCTTCCCCAATTAATTTCCAAATTAAATATCCATATCTTATCCCCAAAATGTCCTCTCAAATTTACTTGGGAGAAGATATGGTAAGAAAAGTCAAATGAAAGGATGAGGGGGTAGTTATGACATTAATGATAGGTGGTTGAGGTGGATGGGAGGAAGAGGCATAAAAGGGAAAGGATGATGAGAGGAGGGGGAGGGGGGATCCTTGTTCTTGGTTTTGGTTTTGGTTTTGGTTTTTGATTTGGAGGATTTTGTTTTGGAGGAGGGATGTGGAGAAAGAGGAGGGAGATCAAACTTGGATCTGGAGAGTGTTTGTTAAACTTGGACACACTACATCTGGTTGGACTTGGGCTCGGAGGGCTAGGGAACCTGTGGAGGTTCCCTGGGCTAGGAATTACTTCCTAGTTGGCTGGGAGGCAAATCCAGTTGGCTAGTCAAGAGGAGCATCCTAACAGAGTCAGGAGCTTAGAAGCATCTCAACTAAGCTATTGGAACATGTATTCCTCTGTTTATTGATTACTTATGTCAATGGTTGCAATGAAATTCATACTTATTTAATTTGTGGTAAACAAATTTTAATGGTATATTATCATCAAATAAATGTTTAGATATAAATAAGTTATTTCCTATCTTATTGTGTTTAAAATTAAATAAATTTAGTTTTAGTTAGAGGACCCTAGGAGGGATCCTCACATGACTCCCATGGTTTTTTTTGATATTCATGTTTCTTACATTACTGACAGAGCATATGTCGTAGTAACAGTGAACATGTACATACAGAACATGCTCAAGGGGAGCTGTAGTTATGAAATTTCAACATTTTACTTTATGTATGTGGATATTATAAAGGGTAGTCAGGTATGTACGTAAGTTTTGATACAGGCAGTCGTGTTTGTTTGCCTGTGATGAAGAAACAGTAGGACAATCTCGGGGAAAGGCTCTAATATGCTTCAGACAGTTATTATTTGGATTTCTTGTTCTAATGTTGTTGGTTATAGTTGTTGGACGCTAATTAGAAATGGTATTCGCTTATAATGGTTTACCAGTTGCTACAATATGACATGTATTTATTGATTGATGAAATTTCTTTGATGACCATACTGATGGATGAGTTGATGTGATCAGATATTACAAGTGAACAACTGGCACAAGTTCAGGGGGAGAATTGTCTATGCTTCTAATAATGCATTGTTGGCATTATGATTTATTTAGTTGAATAATGGTGTTCATGATAAGTATATTGGTAATGTTGCTAAAGATACACATGATCGCTGGAGTTTTGAATGATAACTACATGTTGTTGTTTTCATTTTGCATAAGTTGGTTATGGTGAAATATGGATGTTGTAGATCAAATTTGTGATGCATGTATATGCCATGAAACGAGAATGTTGATCTTGTTGATATGACATCAAGGAGATGGGTTGATTTCACAGTCTTATGATTGGTTGATGATGATGATGAGTTCATACATATTACAGAAAGGGATCTTATGGATGACTACTTGAGTTTCATATTGGTGAAATATTTTTTGATGTGACAATTATTCTTGTATGAAGATTATGGGCCAAATAAATGATGTTGTTGCAGGTTTCACAAAGAAATGGTTCTTGATAGACTACTGCTACATCTGTTGGATGATACTTGGAAACATGGAATAGCTTGATGGTGTTGAAGAATGATGCTACACTGCTCTATCTTACTTTATGATGATATGCTTGTTACTTAAGTTGTTGATGTTGCATACTTGGTCATAGGTTGATGATATTGAAGCTATATTGTCTTATCTTGCATATTGAGGATGAGTTGTTGTTGTTGTTATCTATGGTGCAAATTCTACATAGTATATGATGGTTGTTGAAGAATATCTTGGTCTTGCTACCTCACTATAAAGGTCTTTGGTCTTAGTTATGAATGCCATACCTATCTCTTAATGTAAAGGTCATGTATAGGCCTATGGTATACATCATTGTAAAATTCAGTCATGTATGGACTATTGTGGTCAAGTCATGTAATCCCATATTTTTGGGCATATGATGTAATGTTGAGTCAAATATGTAACTCCACTGTGTTGGGTGATCAATGTAAGAACAAGTCATTAGTGATAGGAAAGGTCATGTCTGGTTGAACCACAGAGTCATGTACTTCTTTGTATGTATTTAGAAAATCCATCATGTGCTCAGGGGGAGTATGGTCAATATTCAGTGTTCATATTCAGCAGATCAAATCTATGAAGCTTTCATTCAACATCGGTCATCCCTTTTCCCTTGATGTCAAGGGGGGAGAGAAGCTTGGTGTTTGGAGAATTCTTGGTGACTTGGGAATTCTTGGTGGCTTAGGAGAGAAAATTTGTATATCTACAGATGTGTTTACATATATCTACAGGTGATGGTGACCAAACACCAAAGTGGTTTCCATCAAGTCCAAATGGAGAGATTGTTGGCATTATGATAAATGTGTTGTCCTTGATGGAAACCTACTTAATAAATATTTCCACATGATGGTAGCAGGATGAATATTCAAGCCAGTACAAATGTGACAAAGGAATATCAGTTCAGAGACAAAGGAACGATGAAGATGAAGTTTGAAGAAGTATACGCAGGTTCTATGAGTCAAAGTCATGTACATACAGAGGTTTGGTGAAGAAAAGTCGTGTAAATTTTCCAGAGCATGGTATTCTAAATATCAGGGGTCTTTACCATGCTATTGGCACATAGTAATGAGCGTGACAATGGATATTTGATCTCATAAAAAAATATCATCTGCATAACTATGGAATTGGCCTAAGGTATTGGCTAAGGCCTAAACTATATAAGGAAATGGAGATCAAAGTGTTTAAGTGTGTGCATGATATGAGTTATTGATGATTTTTTTAATCTGAAATAAGTATGCACCCGAGAGTGTGATGATGGATTAGATCTTATAGATTTGAAATAACTACACATTGAATAATCTTCTTGTTGGTTGATAGATTTGTGATGATGATGATGTGTATCTTTTAAATTATGTGCTGATATTTGGGTTTGATTGATGATCTGTTGTGTAGCGAATGTATGATTCAGTAAGTACAGATCTATACACAAGTTTTCTTCAGAAATATTGTGTACATATGCATATCTTCTTCTGGGTAGTCGTGTATCGATTCTGCAGTATGGATAGATTTGTACGCGGTTATGCCTCTTGAAAGGCATGTACATATGAGAAAGTGTTTCATAAGGGTTACATACATCTTCCAAGGTTTTGCAGTATGAGTTGATGATTATCACTAATTTGTTTTGTTATGTTTGTTGTTGTCTATCAATGTTGTCTCTTTCATGATGATTTGTGTTTGACAGTGATGGTTGAGGTTGAACTGATTGTATAGTAACGATACTGCAATGAGATGATCTGTATTTGCTTCACATATCTGTAACAAGGTCAATGTGTGTATCATTGATTTATTTTAGTAGTTCAGTGATTCGATTTCAGGGTTCATTGTTTTGATATTTGTAGGCGGGTTATCTGAAGAGAAAGAGCGTATATACATGGGTATGTCTCATAGTAGTAGCGTATATATTCTGACATGAGGTTGACCAGGGTTTCTAGTGAAATGATCTGGTTTCTGTAATGAACATTAAGTAATCTAAAATTCTGATTAAGAGTATACAATGAATTGAGATGATCTAAATTCTTTAGTTGTTTGAGATTCAGTAACGGGCTTATTCAATTATTTGGTGATTAAGTTGATTTAGTGATTTGATACAGTGATTGGCTTCAGTTTATTATTTGGTATTAGGCTTAAATGATGGTAGTGGGTCCAGTCTGAAAATTTGATGAAACACGGCCTACAGATTTGATGTTTTGGTTTAGGTGGATCCAATATGAAATATTATGAAATGTGGTCCACAAAGGTGTTGAGGGTTGGAGCCTTCAATGAGGAAGTTGAAACTTCCTTCCAGTGGCAGCTGGTAAATCTGATCAGAGGGTTGGAGCTCCCTTCCTGTGGGTGTCGGTAAACGAGATCAGGGGGTTGGAGCTCCCTTCCAGTGGGTGTTGGAGAGCGAAATAAGGTTGTAGCCTTCTGCAGGTGGGTGCCTACGTGTTAGTGTGAGGTTACGTCAATACAATATTATAGGATGTTTTCTTTATAATAAAAGATAAAGACAAAGATGACAACAACAATGGTTTTTTCCCACATTGGGTTTCCACCTAAAAATCCTGGTGTTCATATATGTTGATGTATTGCTTATGTGTGATGGTTGATTATGTTCTTACTGCACATGGTTACTGTTTAATTAATGTCTAAATAAGTACTGATGTACTGGTTCAAGTTAAACAAATGATGGGTTAGTTGAAAAAGTTAGTTAACTGGATATACGTTACTTATCCTCATCACAGTCGCGTACATACACTGGTTCACTAAATTAAATTCACGTACAAAAATATGAATAAGAAATTGAAAGGTTTTAGTGAGTTTTAAAATACTGACTCATCTCCCCCTTCTCAATAATTTTCCCAACAAGATTCTTAGAAATAATATAGAAATTTATTTTGCAAAGAGAAAAGAGTAACTAACTTGGTTATTAGTCTATTGCCATAGACAAAACCTTAGTGTATTTCAAAAGATGTGGACATTATATTAAATTTAAAAAAAATTAATTAGTTCTTCATGACTAGACATATGAAACACTATGAGAAAACCTTAAATTTAAGAACCCTTTTTTATCACATATCATAAGAAAATACCTTAATTGTATTACAATTTAATATAAACATGTCATCGTTATTTGTGCTTGTTTATCAATATCAATTTGTTATCACCCAAAAATCTATCACCTAGCCATTTCTTTCTAGGTGGATGGAAATACACCATATAAAATTAATTTTACTATGGTAAGTTCACTTTCACCATAAGAAATAATTTAGTAAACCACTTTTTGTAAATTATTTCTCTTTAAAACTCAAAAACCCCATGAAAATAATTGAATAAATCATTATATATTTAATTTTCTCTATAAATAATTATTAAATAATTATTTGATAATTATTTCTTAGTTACCTTTGACTTAATCACATTGGAATAATTAAACAAATCATTATTTAAATGTTATTCATATTTTTATTTTTGAGATAATTGTTAAACCATTATTTAACAATTATTATAAATTAACACTTTTTTTAATTCTCACAAAGTGATTAATAAATTATTTTTATTTGTTAATTACTTCAACCACTTTCTAAGTAAATATATTTGACCATTTTGAATATCTTTTCTCTCTTAAAAAAATATTTTTCTCTCTCTCCATAGCTGGTAGATGTGGAAGGGATGACCCAGATAATTGGGTACATAGCCACACATTTAGTGAAAAAGTGGTTGTTGGGGAAAAGATATGGAGGAGACAAAGGGATGGATAGCCATAGATGTGGTAAGGATAGGATGTAGTTGAAGTGTGGAAATAATGGTGTTTTTTAGTGAAAAGGTGGTTGTTGGGAAAAGATATGGAAGAGACAAAGGGATGGATAGCCATAGATGTGGTAAGGTGTTGTAGCCAGCAACACCCCCCCCTTATTCAATTAAGTATCAACCATGATACTGAAATGAATGGGGACCCTTAGTTAATTTTTTAGGAAAAGCAAGAGTTTCTTTTTGAAGTCACAATCATACGCTTAGAAAAAGCCTCTTGGATACTTTAAAGCCTAAGTCTATGTTAAAAGAGAAAACCTTTAAGGTCGCGTTGCAAAAGGATAGGAAACACCTTCATTTCCCTTTTTATGCGCAACATCCTCGTGTTAATAATGACATCGCATCGCAAATTGGTAACGCTCATAAAGAAAAACTTAAAGATTCGCCGATCTGCGATAACGCCGATCGCTAGATCGCATATCGCAGAAATGAGCCAGGCAAGATTTGGTGAACATCAAATTCCTGCGATCTGCGATATTGCGATCGTTGCGATGCCACATCCATGCGATTTGCGATCATGCGATTTGTGACGGTGCGATTTGCGATTGCACGACATGCGAGGGTACGTCAGCAAATCATAAATCACCTTAGTACGAATCCTTCGGGCGCGCCATTCAAAGAAAAGCCACTTACTATAATCTGACCCAAAATCATGCGCTTTTAATGATAGTAAATGAATTAGTTGTCAGTTATTAAATGGATTAAAGACGCGTGCCTTGGTAGAGATTTACTTCACGTAAGGTGGCATATTTGTTTTATCTCTTGCATTTAAAACTCTCCCATCACCTTTCTAGATCAGTCATTTCCATTTCACTCGTAATCTGCAGGAACAAAACGCTAAGACGTCTCAAACAGAAACGCAAAGAGAAATGGGAAAGAAAAATAGAGCTCAAAGCTCCGAAGTGAGGGAGAAGACCAAGGAGATGGTGCCCCTGTACACAGACACAGCCTGCAATAAAGACGCAGGGATATCAACATGGGAAGGCATGTACAGGGTGCTAGAGGAAAAAAAGCCTAGAATAATGAAGGTGACTGCTGTCGCGGGCGCACCACACTCTTCTGAGGCGTCCTTCGAGGACCTAGCATGGTCATTCCTTCACAGAATAGCGGCAAGACCCAAAATTCTACCATACACAGATATGATCAAGTGGATATTGGATGATGCAGAATTGAAGGGCAGACAATTCAAAGTTCATGGACATGGGCTCGTGGGATCGTTTGCTGCCCAAGATCTGAAGCTTATGTATCATCTTCCTGAACCACAAGCGACCTATAATGCACAATTTGTTAAGAAGTTCGCGGTAGAGAATCCAGATCTATCAGACACCACTAAAGAATGGTCTAGAAGAGACGAGCCGTTAAAAAAGGATAAAAACGGTATGTACAGCACTGGTTCCCTTACCTCTCCATATTGTTTTGCTGCAGCCATGCTCTGTAGGTTATTTGGTATGCCCGATATCAACAAGTTTTCATCTGAATGGCTGCCATTAATTGATGCTGCCACTAACGCCGACATCCTAGATTGGGCCAAAATCCTTTCAGATACTCTATACACGGCTGTTCTCAATTACCGGTCTAAGAGATCCTTCTCTCAAAGGGTCTATCCTCCTTTTTATCTGTCTGCCTATATTATGGATTTTGTTTGTCTTGTATCTAATTTTCCTGCTATGGGTTGGAAATGGACTACCCAAGACCCATTGCCCATCCATGTTTATCATAAAATCTTATGGGATTCCCAGTTTGCCCCTCATTTTTACCAGATTTTCCATGGGGTTATTTTGCCCCTATATAGAATGATATACGATAAGGACCCCCCAAGGTGCTCCCCGAGGCCCAAATTGACATCATCCCCGTCGCAAGATGGTTTGGGGAAGAATGGTTTACTTACATTAGAGTTTTTGGAAGCACTGTACCTCCGCATGTCTTACCCCTATATATCCCTGATAAACTTTTGGCCCGAGAAATCGCTTATCAAACCTGTTCTGAAGGCGGCTTGACCAAGGACCTAAAGGACAAGAAGAAGGCCATTTGGCCTCAATTTCCCGTCACTTGTGGGGCGTTCTCTTTGTTCGATGTAGGACACGCTTTTGGCGAGGTGGAGAATGTGACGTGTCTTCAATTATTTAAGTTCCCAACGAGGCCATTCGACCCAAATGATGTGGCCCAAGAATTCACAACGAACGTCAAGATAAGAGTGTTCTCTGGAAAGAAAGATCTGTTTGATGATCTCTTTCAGAGTAAGAGCTCGCTCAAAGAAATTTTGCGGGAAGCTCAGTCGAGGTTGTCTTCAGGTGACCTCCAGAAATTCACGTTATACAGAGAAAGAAGGCTGGCTAGTATTCCACTAGAGAGGCTGCGAATACCTACTAGAGAACCGACTCCGAGCATCAGCCTCAGTGAAAACTCCAGCACTTCCAGATCTAAGTCCAACGCCGCACAAGAAGTATCTGAGCATCCTGAAGAGTCTGGTCACGAACAAGGAAAAAACGAAGAAACAACCAAAGACACAGCTCAGTCGAGTACAATGTCTCAGCAGCAAGTTATTGCCTCACCACCAAGAGATGTCCCCCCTCCTGTCATCGAAGCACCACTTGTCACGACAGAGCTAGATAAAGAGTAGGAAACATTCAATGAATTGATCAATCTTGAAGGGCAAGTCCCGAAAACACCTGTGAATAATACACAGGTGGTGCAAGAAGTCGTTTCGACCATGGTCAGTAACGCCACAGAAGCTGAACACCTTCCTATCGCTCCAACCTCAGAACTTCTACTTAACGTAGAAGAAATTCCCCCACTGGATGTATTCTATAGTCCCCAACACAAAGCAGTTGTAAGGAGACGGAGAAAGAAGAGAAAGCTTGAGAATACACTGTCTCAAAATGCTGAACATTTGGATGTATTGTGGAAAGACCCAAATAATAATCCGACCGAAAATCTCACGAAGCTGTCTCAGATTGCAGGAGCATATGCTTCTGCAACTATTGACAAGGCCTCTGAAGTTCAGCAACTTTTAAAGTAACAAGAAAATCATATACAACTGCTACAACAACAGTTGCAACAAGCCAACGCGAACACTGAAGCTTCCAGACAGCTCAAAAATCTACAGGAAGGCTTTCAACAGATGCAGATAGGCTATCAAAAAAGTCTTGAAGAAAAAGAAAAACAACTGCAGACGGTGCAAGAAATGCATAAAGATGAGCCTAAGCTGGCAGAGTTTATTTCAGAGTCCATCGGCTTGAACGAGCAACTACTGCAGCAACAGGAAGAGTTGGGACGTAAAATATCACAGTGGAGGCACTTTTGTGAGTTGAGCGACAAAATCACCAGTGAGGTGGTGGAATTGCGGAGCGACTATGTTCAGAACGACAAGAGGGTGACAGAATATCTGACTTGGCAAGATGATGAGGAAGGGAAAAGAGCAGGGGCACCTAGGATTAATGAAAATCATAAGGAGCTGCTCTTTAATAAATGGGACGAACAAATCACGCAGGCGGAGCAAGCAGCAGAGACAGCGGCGACACAGGAAAGCATTCTTATCGACTGTGTAAATGAGAATTTACACAGGGCCAATTTAATTACAGAGACCACCCCGGGGTACCTACCAAACAAGTTGCAACTGGAGACAGAATGGAGGCAGAAAGCGCAGGCAAAAGGGAAAGCAATCCAAGCATTGGCTGGGCTGAATTGGGAAGGTTACTGGACGTACTTGGTTAAACCGCACAGCCAATGGATGACGGTGAAGTGCATTACGAATGCAGCCGAGAAGGTAGCGCGAACTCTCATAGATGCCGTTTTCGCAGCCCAGCTCAATGCAGAAATCAGCCAGCCGACTCTTCTCAAGCCTATGTTGGACACTTGCAACTTCAAAGACCAAGTTCACAAGTGATTTCATTTAGAATGTTGTTTTTTCCTTTTAACTAAATTAGAAAAAGGACGGTCATTTGAAAACCGTATCCTAAAATTTTGTAATGATACTATTATTAGAATTAGGAAGTAGTATTTTAACCCTTCTCATTGCATTGGAGAAGGGTCCAGAAATTTGTCAAAAAATTGTCCTCGGAACATGCACTTCTGCACCCTCAGAGGAGGTTTTGATGAATGGAAGGATAGAGATTTATTTATGTTTGCATTTTAACATCTGCTACTGATGTTGCACTTCTGTACTCTTGGTAGATGTTAGAAGTAAGTAGAGATGAATCGTTATTGCTTGAAGTTTGTGAGTGAAAATCAGTCATAAATGGCACTTTTATCTCTTGACGAATTTCTGCTTATATTCTTAAAGTGATATGCAGTTTTAGTTGTTTATATGTTAATGTATGGATGTTTGGGTTACCATTTGGCACTTCTGTACAGTGGAATCATTTGTTTGTGCTTGACATATGAATGACTTATTATGCGATATGATGTTCACAACTGTTTTGCCTAACTTTTTATGCAGAATGGTTCATCTTAATTGATTTATATTCTTATGATAGCTGAATGATCTTTATTACCAGTTATTGTTTGAAATATTTTTAGATCGCATGATAGAAGAGTTATATCCCGGGTTAGCGTAGATTAGATGTGTTGTTTTCATTAGATTATAATAACATAGATTTAGTTTATAAGTTAGATTTGAGTTAGCTCTAAAGTACTTCCAGAATCAACATAATCAAACTCTACACACACACACCCTTTAGATTGGGAAGCTGGTCCCATTATCCCCAGTCGGACCCGCTACACCAAACGGGCAAGGAGCCGCCAACCAGGTTCCGGACCGGGTGGGTATCCCCCTTGTTGTTGACCCGATTTCGGGGCCCTCAACATATTTGGCGCTAGAAGGAGGGCCTGAGCATAGTGTCTGTTGGAATGTTTTCCAAATTATAAATCTTGAAACAGGATGGCTCCTCATAGAATTCCTATTTGGAGTTGCATCCATGTTCCTACCTCTTCCAACACTCCACCAGATGTGGTAAGGCTCTTGTCTCAGGTAAAATTCAACGGTAAGAATAATTCTTCTGCATTTAATCATGCCCTTCAGTTCATTCAAAAAGTTTCGAGTTCTGATATTCAGAGAATTGATGAAGGCGTTTTGTGCAGGATTTTTACTCTTACATTCACAGCGGAAGCTAGAAAATGGTGCAGAACCCTCCCAGTTGCATCAATCCACAGCTGGGACCAATTCGTTAGGACTTTCATCTTGGAATTTGATTGTTATGACTACGACCAGGTATATGATGAAATTGATTATCTATGGAAACAAGATGAACCCGTAAGGGATTTCAATATGCGATTTCATCTTAAATGTCTACAGTGTGATCTCGAGGATGAGCTCACAGATGAAGAATCTTCAGATTATGATGAGTATTTCCTACCTCCTATATCTTACCAAGCAGAAATTAGCTCGACCTTTGTTTCATTTTCTTCTAAAATAGATGAGCATTTCAAGTCAAATACACAAATAATCCATAATGAAGAAAATCTGCAAAGCCTAGGAGTCATGCATGCTCTAATACCAGAAATAAAGACGAAAATGCTGAAAGGGAAACTACCTTGGAACCAGAAGATGACCCTGACATAAAGTCAGACAATATCATTTCAAATCAACGAATGTTGATGCCAAGGTTAGATCAACCAACTGTTTCTCTTTCAGAAAGTATCAGCGCACAAAGGTATGATCTAAAGCCCGATGTTTATGATGAATCTGATGAACAAAATTTTTTTCATGATGTTTTTAAATGCATTATTTCAGATTCACATTTTTCTCTTTATCTCGATGTTTTTAGTGATGACAATTTTTCCCCTCTCAATATCAAGCATATCTCAAAAAACATAGAGGGTTATTCAAACGACTCATCATTAGGTTTTCAAGATAAAGAGACCGCTTTAGCACAACCTTTGATCAATGTCAAACAAGAGCTTCCTGACCTCCCTTGTCTGAAAATATATAATGAAAAAGAGGAACCTAGGGAAATCTGTAGAGTCTTTTGCGATAGTTACTTTGACAATGATGATGTTGTTGAGTTATCTCAAGTAACTCAACTAGGGTCAGATAATAAGGAACATCTTAAATCAGAAATCATATCAGCCGACCCTCATCTCAAAGTAAAAGCTCATTTGAATAATTTTACTATCCAAGACAATACCCCGATCTATGATTCATATCATGAGGAAAGCTCCATCCCTGTTCGCAATCATAACTTAACTCCTGATTCACAAAACCTGGCCAGTTCTTGTGAGGAGCAAGATGTTACAAGTAAATCCCAGTTGTGCTGTAACACTATTTGTATAAATACCCAATCATTTCTTTCTCACTTGCACTCATTTTGTACAAAATCAGATTTCTTTTTAAATTTTCAAACTTTTGATAGAGTATGTTTTAGCGATTTATATATGAGAACTTTCATTTCAAACGAAATCGCTAAAAACTCAACGTTAACAAACAACAGGTTACAAGCCATTGAAACTAAAAAGCCATTTTCATAATTTGACTTGTTATCCTTCCTATTGAGAGATCATCAATTCATAACAGAAATTCATCCTAATTTTTATGATCCAATAGGTATCCAGTTGGAAAAAAGCTCTCATGAGAAAGGAAAATCAGACAGAATTCCAATTGAGGTTGTATGTTCTTATTCCACAGCCAATATTTATGATCCAAGGAAAGTTTGGTTCTTTTTACTCATGCTTGGAAGATTCATACGGCTAGGAATAATAATGAATAGATGGTTCCATTGGAAATATCATTTCACATAGTTATTTCGTGTATATAGTTAGAATAGGAGTAGGAGTAAGTTAGCTAGGTTATTAGGTTTGCTTTTAATAAATCGATAGGCAAAGTTATTCATATTCTCTACATAACCCTAGGGAATGTTTGCCTCTCATAATAATGTTTGTTTTGGTTAAACGACATTTGACATTTACTAAAGACACCTTGTCTCTGTTAAAGATTTTGAACTTCTGCTTCTATAAACAACAAATCTTTTGGGAATTTGATCTTTATTATCAATAGAACTTTAACCCAGATATGATGATAGTTTCAACTGCTGAAAAATTTAAAGAAAGCTATCTCAGTGAAGGATTTGTTTTAGGTCAGCACAATGAAAGGTATCAATATTAAAATAAAAATTCTCTGTGAAAGCAGCCATTACCAAAAACAACCCTATCATTGTCGTCCAGAACTTTCTTAAGGAAAGAAAATTTGACTTCCTCCCTGCTAAAGGAAAACACAGCATTCAGAGGAATAATCTAAAAAGACACTATATCTCAAAGAATGAGAGGTCTCATCACGAGCCGGCTTATCATGATCACAGATATTATAACTTGCTGACTTTGCCAAAACTGTCTACCAAAACAGGGCAATGACTCAAGATTGTTGCAATCAAAAGGCAAGGGGTCTCATCACGAGCCAGCTTGTTCAGCAAAAGTGTAAATCAAGTGAATGACTGTGTCATAATTTGGCCACCAAACCAAGACATTGTTCTTTAGAGAATAAAAAGGAAAAAGTGTCAAAAAAGGATTTTCTCTGAAAAAGTTGTAAATAACCTTAAGCAGGATAAAGGATCATTGCTGGGTAATAGGTAACCCTGTCGAGGCTATGGACGCCTGCTGGCAGCAGAGGCTCTACCTGCGACAAAGGAGCATATTTAAAAAGAGCTGATACATAGAGAAGACTTTATTTTATGTTTTACAAGACCAAGTAATGACTGATTTAAATGCAAAGCACAAGCTGAAGATGCAAGTAATTGAAATAGAAAGAGGTTGAAACGAAACATCATTGACAGTTTGAAGTATCATTTGCTTTATCTTTTTATAATAAAGTTCAAGTTTTTCTTTAAGAAATTTTTTTCAGGAGTTTCAAAGCGTCAATATAAAAGCAGAGATAACTGGTTCTCCCAAGTGAATCGCCAATTGTTGTAGCCAGCAACACTCCCCCCCTTATTCAATTAAGTATCAACCATGATACTGAATGAATGGGGACCCTTAGTTAATTTTTTAGGAAAAGCAAGAGTTTCTTTTTGAAGTCACAATCATACGCTTAGAAAAAGCCTCTTGGATATTTTAAAGCCTAAGTCTATGATAAAAGAGAAAACCTTTAAGGTCGCGTTGCAAAAGGATAGGAAACACCTTCATTTCCCTTTTTATGCGCAACATCCTCGTGTTAATAATGACATCGCATCGCAAATTGGTAACGCTCATAAAGAAAACCTTAAAGATTCGCCGATCTGCGATAACGCCGATCGCTAGATCGCATATCGCAGAAATGAGCCAGGCAAGATTTGGTGAACATCAAATTCCTGCGATCTGCGATATTGCGATCGCTGCGATGCCACATCCATGCGATTTGCGATCATGCGATTTGCGACGGTGCGATTTGCGATTGCACGACATGCGAGGGTACGTCAGCAAATCATAAATCACCTTAGTACGAATCCTTCGGGCGCGCCATTTAAAGAAAAGTCACTTACTATAATCTGACCCAAAATCATGCGCTTTTAATGATAATAAATGAATTAGTTGTCAGTTATTAAATGGATTAAAGACGCGTGCCTTGGTAGAGATTTACTTCACGTAAGGTGGCATATTTTTTTTATCTCTTGCATTTAAAACTCTCCCATCACCTTTCTGGATCAGTCATTTCCATTTCACTCATAATCTGCAGGAACAAAACGCTAAGACGTCTCAGACAGAAATGCAAAGAGAAATGGGAAAGAAAAATAGAGCTCAAAGCTCCGAAGTGAGGGAGAAGACCAAGGAGATGGCGCCCCTGTACACAGACACAGCCTGCAACAAAGACGCAGGGATATCAACATGGGAAGGCATGTACAGGCTGCTAGAGGAAGAAAAGCCTAGAATAATGAAGGTGACTGCTGTCGCGGGCGCACCACGCTCTTTTGAGGCGTCCTTGGAGGACCTAGCATGTTCATTCCTTCACAGAATAGCGGCAAGACCCAAAATTCTACCATACACAGATATGATCAAGTGGATATTGGATGATGCAGAATTGAAGGGCAGGCAATTCAAAGTTCATGGACATGGGCTCGTGGGATCGTTTGCTGCCCAAAATCTGAAGCTTATGTATCATCTTCCTGAACCGCAAGCGACCTATAATGCACAATTTGTTAAGAAGTTCGCGGTAGAGAATCCAGATCTATCAGACACCACTAAAGAATGGTCTAGAAGAGACGAGCTGTTAAAAAAGGATAAAAACGGTATGTACAGCACTGGTTCCCTTACCTCTCCATATTGTTTTGCTGCAGCCATGCTCTGTAGGTTATTTGGCATGCCCGATATCAACAAGTTTTCATCTGAATGACTGCCATTAATTGATGCTGCCACTAACGCCGACATCCTAGATTGGGCCAAAATCATTTCAGATACTCTGTACACGGCTGTTCTCAATTACCGGTCTAAGAGATCCTTCTCTCAAAGGGTCTATCCTCCTTTTTATCTGTCTGCCTATATTATGGATTCTGTTTGTCTTGTATCTAATTTTCCTGCTATGGGTTGGAAATGGACTACCCAAGACCCATTGCCCATCCATTGTTTATCATAAAATCTTATGGGATTCCCAGTTTGCCCCTCATTTTTACTAGATGTGCCATGGGGTTATTTTGCCCCTATATAGAATGATATACGATAAGGACCCCCCAAGGTGCTCCCCCGAGGCCCAAATTGACATCATCCTCGTCGCAAGATGGTTTGGGGAAGAATGGTTTACTTACATTAGAGTTTTTGGAAGCACTGTACCTCCGCATGTCCTACCCCTATATATCCCTGATAAACTTTTGGCCCGGGAAATCGCTTATCAAACCTGTTCTGAAGGCAGCTTGACCAGGGACCTAAAGGACAAGAAGAAGGCCATTTGGCCTCAATTTCCCGTCACTTGTGGGGTGTTCTCTTTGTTCGATGTAGGACACGCTTTTGGCGAGGTGGAGAATGTGACGTGTCTTCAATTATTTAAGTTCCCAGCGAGGCCATTCGACCCAAATGATGTGGCCCAAGAATTCACAACGAACGTCAAGATAAGAGTGTTCTCTGGAAAGAAAGATTTGTTTGATGATCTCTTTCAGAGTAAGAGCTCGCTCAAAGAAATTTTGCGGGAAGCTCAGTCGAGGTTGTCTTTAGGTGACCTCCAGAAATTCACGTTATACAGAGAAAGAAGGCTGGCTAGTATTCCACTAGAGAGGCTGCGAATACCTACTAGAGAACCGACTCCGAGCATCAGCCTCAGTGAAAACTCCAGCACTTCTAGATCTAAGTCCAACGCCGCACAAGAAGTATCTGAGCATCCTGAAGAGTCTGGTCACGAACAAGGAAAAAACAAAGAAACAACCAAAGACACAGCTCAGTCGAGTACAATGTCTCAGCAGCAAGTTATTGCCTCACCACCAAGAGATGTCCCCCCTCCTGTCATCGAAGCACCACTTGTCACGACAGAGCTAGATAAAGAGTGGGAAACCTTCAATGAATTGATCAATCTTGAAGGGCAAGTCCCGAAAACACCTGTGAATAATACACAGGTGGTGCAAGAAGTCGTTTCGACCATGGTCAGTAGCGCCACAGAAGCTGAACACCTTCCTATCGCTCCAACCTCAGAACTTCTACTTAACGTAGAAGAAATTCCCCCACTGGATGTATTCTATAGTCCCCAACACAAAGCAGTTGTAAGGAGACAGAGAAAGAAGAGAAAGCTTGAGAATACACTGTCTCAAAATGCTGAACATTTGGATGTCTTGTGGAAAGACCCAAATAATAATCCGACCGAAAATCTCACGAAGCTGTCTCAGATTGCAGGAGCATATGCTTCTGCAACTATTGACAAGGCCTCTGAAGTTCAACAACTTTTAAAGGAACAAGAAAATCATATACAACTACTACAACAACAGTTGCAACAAGCCAACGCGAACACTGAAGCTTCCAGACAGCTCGAAAAGCTACAGGAAGACTTTCAACAGATGCAGATAGGCTATCAAAAAAGTCTTGAAGAAAAAGAAAAACAACTGCAGACGGTGCAAGAAATGCATAAAGATGAGCCTAAGCTGGCAGAGTTTATTTCAGAGTCCATCGGCTTGAACGAGCAACTACTGCAGCAACAGGAAGAGTTGGGACGTAAAATATCACAGTGGAGGCACTTTTGTGAGCTGAGCGACAAAATCACCAGTCAGGTGGTGGAATTGTGGAGCGACTATGATCAGAACGACAAGAGGGTGACAGAATATCTGACTTGGCAAGATGATGAGGAAGGGAAAAGAGCAGGGGCACCCAGGATTAATGAAAATCATAAGGAGCTGCTCTTTAATAAATGGGACGAACAAATCACGCAGGCGGAGCAAGCAGCAGAGACAGCGGCGACACAGGCAAGCATTCTTATCGACTGTGTAAATGAGAATTTACACAGGGCCAATTTAATTACAGAGACCACCCCGGGGTACCTACCAAACAAGTTGCAACTGGAGACAGAATGGAGGCAGAAAGCGCAGGCAAAAGGGAAAGCAATCCAAGCATTGGCTAGGCTGAATTGGGAAGGTTACTGGACGTACTTGGTTAAACCGCACAGCCAATGGATGACGGTGAAGTGCATTACGAACGCAACCGAGAAGGTAGCGCCAGCTCTCATAGATGCCGTTTTCGCAGCCCAGCTCAGCGCAGAAATCAGCCAGCCGACTCTTCTCAAGCCTATGCTGGACACTTGCAACTTCAAAGACCAAGTTCACAAGTGATTTCATTTAGAATGTTGTTTTTTCCTTTTAACTAAATTAGAAAAAGGACGGTCATTTGAAAACCGTATCCTAAAATTTTGTAATGATACTATTATTAGAATTAGGAAGTAGTATTTTAACCCTTCTCATTGCATTGGAGAAGGGTCCAGAAATTTGTCAAAAACTTGTCCTCGGAACATGCACTTCTGCACCCTCAGAGGAGGTTTTGATGAATGGAAGGATCGAGATTTATTTATGTTTGCATTTTAATGTCTGCTACTGATGTTGCACTTCTGTACTCTTGGTAGATGTTAGAAGTAAGTAGAGATGAATCGTTATTGCTTGAAGTTTGTGAGTGAAAATCAGTCATAAATGCTACTTTTATCTCTTGACGAATTTCTGCTTATATTCTTAAAGTGATATGCAGTTTTAGTTGTTTATATGTTAATGTATGGATGTTTGGGTTACCATTTGGCACTTCTGTACGGTGGAATCATTTGTTTGTGCTTGACATATGAATGACTTATTATGCGATATGCTGTTCACAACTGTTTTGCCTAACTTTTTATGCAGAATGGTTCATCTTAATTGATTTATATTCTTATGATAGCTGAATGATCTTTATTACCAGTTATTGTTCGAAATCTTTTTAGATCGCATGATAGAAGAGTTATATCCCGGGTTAGCGTAGATTAGATGTGTTGTTTTCATTAGATTATAATAACATAGATTTAGTTTATAAGTTAGATTTGAGTTAGCTCTAAAGTACTTCCAGAATCAACATAATCAAACTCTACACACACACACCCTTTAGATTGGGAAGCTGGTCCCATTATCCCCAGTCGGACCCGCTACACCAAACGGGCAAGGAGCCGCCAACCAGGTTCCGGACCGGGTGGGTATCCCCCTTGTTGTTGACCCGATTTCGGGGCCCTCAACATAAGGATAGGATGTAGTTGAAGTGTGGAAATAATGGTGGGAAACAGGAACATGTGGATGGTATGCTTCTACAACTTCTCATATACACCACCCATTATCCAAATTTTCTGATGGAGTGAAAAGACGTTGAGTGTTAAAAAAATTATGTAGTACTTACAAAATATTAAGTGTACAACCTCCTTGAATTATACTAGGGATGTTTATCACATATTATAATTTGATAAGAGGATTGAATTTGTCTATTTATTAAGTAACATCTTATAAATTAAGAAAAGGTGGAATTTGTCTTATTATTAAAGAGTTTGTCTAATTATTAAATGAATTTTGTTTGGAATATAGATTACTAAAAAATAAAGTTTGTCAAATTATTAAAGAGATTATAAATTACTAAAAAGGTAGAATTTATCTTATTATTAAAGGAATTTTGCCTAAATATAAATTATTAAAAAAATAAAATTTGTCTAGCTATTAAAAAGTTTATCTAATTATTAGGGAGATCATAAATTACTAATGGAGTAGAGTTTGTTGGGTTATTATTAAAGAGTTTATACAAATATTAAGAAATTTTGTTTAAAATACAAACCACTAAAAGATAAAGTTGGTCACGAGTTTGAAATTTTATTTTAAATATAAAACCACTAAAACATAGGGTTTGTCTAATTATTAAGGAGAATTTTGTTGGGATATATTAATTGAATGCAAAAATACTCTAATTTATTAAAAAATAAATAAATTATTAGAATGATTTTATTTTGTTAAGATATATTAAAGATATATGTGTTATAATTTGATTAAAAAATTAAATAAATTATCAAATTCATTTTATTTAATTACTAATTTATATTGTATAGATTAATAAAAAAATAAAATGTTTTATAAATTAAATTATTTTAAAATAAATTTATATAAGAAATAATTATAAATATGTTTTATTTAATAACATGAATTTAAATTTAATAAAAAATAGTAAAAATTAAAATTTAATGAAAAATATTAAAAATTAAAATTTCGCTTGGTTAAAAGGATAGAGTATATTTAGCTATTAAAATTTTTATTTGGGAGATATAAAAAAGATATATTCATTTTATAAATATATAAAAAAGTGATTTTATTTATTTATATATATATTTTGAGGGAATATATGTTATCTTATTGAATTGAAGCTTCTGTGATTCATAATATTTGTAAGAAGAACTTCGGCGTAAATCACATGAGGAAAGACCTTTGTCAACGCGTTTCGAACCAACTAGTGTGGTTCATCGTCAGGACAAGTTGAAGAAACAGATCCATCTATGCATGTTAAATAGTCTGAGGAGAGCCCCCAAATACTATCTTGACCAACGACTAATTTTGACTTTGGGACCAGAGTCAAAAAGTCATTTTTATAATATAGTTATATTCGGTGACCATTCCTTTTAAAAAAAAAAAAGAAAAAAAAAAAAGCCAAACAAACAAACAAACATTTATATAGATAAAATAATTTAATAGGTGCTAATGTTAATAGTTAGTTAAAAGGTTTAATAATTAAAATTATAAGTTATAAGAAATATTATAATAACAATATACATAGGGTATTTTTTAGGATAATAGTTATTTTCTCGTTCTCAATAACTATTATCCTAAAAAAATACCCTATCTATATTGTTATTATAATATTTCTTATAAGTTATAATTTTAATTATTAAACCTTTTAGCTAACTATTAACATTAGCACCTATTAAATTATTTTATTTATATAAATGTTTGTTTATTTTTTTATATTTTTTTAAGGAATGGTCACCGAATATAACTATATTATAAGTCAAAATTAGCCGTTGGTCAAGATAGCCGTTGGGGGCTCTGCTCATACTATTTAACATGCATAGCTGGATCTATTTCTTCAAATTGTCCTGACAATGAACCACATTAGCTGGTTTGAAACGCGTCGACAAAGGTCTTTCCTCATGTGATTTACGCCGAAGTTCTTCTTACAACAGATGTTATCTTTTTTATATAGTTTTTCATTTTATTTTATGATATGATGAGTTATAATGACGTGATAAGTATTGTTGTAATAGTTTCACGCTTATGAATATTGTTGTTTTAGGCTTTGTAAATTATAAGTGAGTATATTTGTGGGTACTAACAACCTCATTCTTCACCCTCAGATTAAAAGAAGTTAATTTCATATATATATATATATATAAAGATAAAGTTATTTTAACATAACTTATATAAAATATAGGAGAAAATATAACTATATATTTATTAAACAAATTTAATAAAAAAATAGTTAAAGTTAAAGTTTTACTTTATTAGTAAAAAAATTAATCATAAAAATATGATTTAGTGATAGTAACATATTTGATTCCCAAATAAAATGAATGAAAGAGGCTAAAAGAGAAATAAACAACACACATTCATTATATAGAAAGGGGAATAAATAACATACATTCATTATATGGCATGTGTTATGTGGAATTTAAGCATAGTAATACAATTTTTCTAACCAAACTTAATGATGATGATGATGATGATGATGGTTGTTAACGTCCACTGAGACCAAATAATGATCTATCGGACCTAAAAAGATGAATTATTTATTTTGATTTATGATTTTATTCCGATGCTCAAAAAGCTTGGAGAGAAGCCTCCCGAGTTCACTATAATTTTGGCATTGTAAAAGGCTAGAAAGGTCAGTATTGTAACAAAGGTTGTGAAATTGAGATCTAATGTGGTTGTATGCAGGGCACTCTAAGAGGAAGTGGTTTTCATCCTCGATGCTCTTATTCTCACAAATATGGCAGATCCTTTCCATCCATGGCGTTTTAGGAACTACCCAGCGGCCAGTCTCACTATGGAGCTCATGAGAATTCGTTCTAATCTTTGCTATATTAATTTTCTTTTTTGAGCTAGTTAGAATAGAGAGATACTTTTGATCCTCAAGGGTGGGGTTGATGACCTTCTTATAATAACTTAATTTTCTTTTAGATGCTAAATCTTTCTCACACCACAATTTTTCTTTGAACTTAGAAGTAACAATATCTTTAATGTTATTTATGTTTTGCAAAGCATCATTCTCATTGATCTCCCAATAGTTTAACCAGGCCCTTGTGTCCTTATGCCATCCTCGGTTAAGCCTCAGGTGATTTTGGCTGGAAGTTAAAGCTAGCTTAGGAAGTCTATGATTGTCTATGTTATTGAGCTTGTGCTTGTACATCAGAAACCTGAGCATAGCTAGGCTCTCAATAGAAGAAAGACCTGCTTCTATAAGGAGAATAGGATAGGGTGTATTACTTTTAATTTTCAGGTTATAAGTTATAAAACGCTTCTGGATTTGCTCAATCTTCCTCCATGATTCTCTGGAGATGCTGCAGCCCCAAACTTCACAGCCATATAAGATAACAGGAGTGACTAAGGTTTCAAAGAGGGGAAAAATCTTATAAATAAATAAACTTGTACAACTAAATTCTAGAGGGGAAAAATCTTATTATTCACAAAAAAAAAACCAGCAATGAGTAAAGTTGTATTGTGAACGTCAATCCATATAAATCCCCCATCAAACATTTAGACACTATATAATGTGATATCTACACCAAATCTACTGTATAAATAATTAAAAAGTATTTTTGGTTATTTTTTGTTGTTTAAAATGACATTGACAAACATGTTAATAAAAATGGTCAAAGGCATGATCAAGATACATCACATTCATCATTGGCACTGTTGGGTGTGGAGCTTGATTATCTTATGTATTCAAAGGTATCTCTGTATTGGACCCCAATTCGTAATGGGGCGGAAACACCGCCCGTAAAATATTAGCTACGGTGGGGTCTAAGGGGGGTGCGGGAGGGGGAGGGCGGGGGGTTTTGGGGGGGGGGGGGGGGGGGACTGCGATCTTTGGGAGCCCCCCCTTGTCGCGGGGATTGGGGGCAGTGCCCCCGAAGCTAAAAATAGATGTAAAATTGCCTTGTAAAATGTTGTAATTTCGTAGTCAATCTGGGCCGTTCATTAGGCGAAGATCTGACAGTAGAAGTTATGTTTAATTTATGGTTTTTTTCCCTAGAAGGTAACCCCTCACTATATATGAGGGAATTGTATTGTTTCTATGTAG
Source organism: Pinus tabuliformis (assembly GCA_031772625.1). NCBI lineage: Eukaryota > Viridiplantae > Streptophyta > Pinopsida > Pinales > Pinaceae > Pinus > Pinus tabuliformis. The sequence goes on from CM062817.1 coordinate 1,859,284,054, forward strand.
ATCTGTATTCTGAGTGAGGAAGAGAGAGGATATTGAGAGTGAAGAGGGAATTACAACAGATCTGTTGTAGGTTGTATCTCTTTAGTTTGCTGGATAATATAAAAGGAAGAACTAATTGTTTCTCTATGGACATAGCCAAAACTGGGTGAACCACGTATATCTGTGTCTCTCTTGTTTTATGCGTTTTCCGTGTTTATATTTTTGCAATATTTTATGTGTTCCATTTCTCTGTAATATATAATTTTCTAACAACTGGTATCAGAGCCGAAGGTCTATTTGGCTGATAAACTCGTGGGAGATAAGGGTTCCTGGTTCAACTGGGAGAAATGGTGGAAGATGGTAGGGCTAGGGTTGAAAATTTAACGACCAAAACTACCAGCTGTGGAAGATGCAGATGGAAGATTATCTGTATTAGAGAGATCTATACCAACCATTGAGCGAAAAGGAAAAGAAGCCGATGAGTATGATAGACACAGAATGGGTTATTCTTGACAGAAAGGCACTTGGAACAATACGACTGTGCCTAGCAGTGTCAGTAGCGTTTAATATTTACAAGGAAATGACGACAGAGGGTTTAATGTTGACATTGGCCAAACTATATGAAAAACCCTCAGCCTCAAATAAGGTATTTCTTATGAAGCGCTTATTTAATATGAAAATGTCAGAAGGTGGATTTGTTGCTGGTCATTTAAATGAATTTAATACAGTTACCAATCAATTAAGTTCTATAGGGGTAACTTTTGATGATGAAGTTAGGGATCTGTTATTTTCTGTGCTAATTGCCAGAAAGTTGGAATGGTTTAGTTATGGCCATTAGTAACTCTATCTCTGGATCTAGTACTTTAAAGTTTGATGATGTTGTCACTGCACTCCTTGGTGAGGAAATGCGATGGAAAAGCTCTGGTGAGACATCAGGTAATGCTTTGACTGCAGAGACTAGGGGAAGAAAAATGGAATAAGGAAAGAGCCCTGGATATCACAATAAGTTAAGAAAAGGCAGATCCAAGTCCAGATCGGGGATAGTGTGCTGGAAATGCAGGAAGAAAGGACACCTGAAAAAACACTACAAGTCTCGGAAGGGAAAAGAAGGAGACGCGTAGCAAGAAAATAATCATGAAGCAAATGGAACATGTGATGTGTTGTGTTAGGACTCCAATATGTATCATTTTGTTATATACTTTCATATCATTTTACTCTCAAAACCATAAGCTCCAATGTCTTTTTCATTCACTATATCCTAAGGTATATGGAAACCTTCTCTTTATTATATGATTAATCTGTCTTACATTTAATTCCATAATACTCTTATATTTTATCAATTATTGAAGTGCATTGTTGCTAACACAAGTCAAAGATCGCAGATAATATATGCCTTATTGGGAATGAGCGGTCGTTGCTGAAACAGCTGAACTTCATTGCTGAAACAGTCAACTCCGTTGCTGAAACAGCTGTCCCGTTGCTGCAACAGCCAACGCAGTTGCTGAAACAACCGTCAAAGCACGCAACTCCCGCTATGCGTTTTGCGATTCTGGAAGAACTTTTTGTGGATAATAGCAGCAGCCAGAAGATACGGTTACCTGAATCATCTTGAAGATAGCATCTTTGTTGTCTCGGTTGTAACAGTATCTCTTTTTAAAGAAAGAACAGAATAGTTTTGTTTAGAACAGAATCGAGATCTCCGTTCTTGTGTAAAATTGTAAATGATGCCTCCTCTTTAAAAAGAGGAGACATCATCATTAGAGGGGATGGATCAAATTGTAATTTTGAGAACAGCATCGTGTGAGACAGGAGCTAGTCTCCTCTTTTGTATGTACCAGTTTTCTAGACAGATGAATAAAGACCTGTTTTGAGCATTCCAGTTTAATTCTTTCTCTTGGGGAATCTTGTGAGAAGGAAAGGGCCCGCCTTCCTCACAAGATTCACCCCTTCATTCCTGTAGTTGTTCATTTCTTATGTATTTGCGTTGTGTTTGGTTCTGTTGCTGAAACACTAGTTACATGGTTTGTGATACTCTGTTTCTTAGCGCTACATGTATTGATTGCACGAGTGGATGATGAGAGCATGTGCTGAAGATCCCGGTACAGAGGGATAGGGTCTTGCTCCATTGATTGCTTTCTTTTACTTGCAGTGTGATTAGAACAGAGAGGCCAAGTGCTGAAGATTCCTGTTCCTGGGAATAGGGTCTTGACCTCTTGAGATTACTTCTTTTGCAGTGTGATTAGTGCCAGGCAGCAGGTGCTGAAGTTCCCACCAAGGAATAGGGTCCTGTTCCTGCTATAGTTGAATGATTTCTTTCTTTATACATTTATTTTCCTTTTGCTGTAACAGAGAAATCGTGTCTGCTATAAGTTAATTGACTTCAGCTTTAATTAAGTAGACTGTAAATTGATAGATTACTGAATTTAACAATTGTGTGTGACTTTCTTTTACTACAACATTGAACTGCTTTTGAAATTGAGCACATCCAGTGCGCTATTACCTTTGGAATAAAAAGACCTTCTCGGGTTGACAATTTATGTGGAGCTCGAATTGTGAAAACAATTAAAGCGACCAACATTTTGGCGCCGTTGCCGGGGAAGGTAATTATAGATTTCAAAAAGCATTTATCCATTTTTTCTAATGTGCAGATTGTATGAGAGGACGAGGAAACCAGAAGAAAAATAACCGCGCAGGTGGCAAGGGCTGGGGAGGACGAAAAACGTTTATTGACGAAATCGTATCAAAGGCTGAATCATCACAAAGACTGAGTTCTCGGAAGTCAAAATTTCAGCGTTCCCCTCAGTCAGATTACAGAACAGAAGAAGTTGTGGGTCCTGAACATACAGAAGAAGTTGTGGGTCCTGAAAATACAGAAGAATCAGCAGGCAGCGCTGAAGAGTCAGAGGAAAGTAACAGAATAGAAGAACATATCGAGGAGATAGTAGAAAGCGCTGGACGACCGGTAGGAAATATTGAAGAACCAATAGAGGATTCTGACGATCGAGAAAGTGCAGTAGGAGGACCAACAATGGAAGACAATAATGATAATCTCCTCTTTGGAGGAGGACGTATAGGTCCTGAAGAAGAAAGAAGGGATGAAAATTCTCTTTCTACCTTGGGATTTCCCATCAGTGATCTTCCTGCAGGAACAATGAAAAATATCCCATTGTCTGCCCTACCTAACTTTCATGGTTTATCTACTGAGGATCCTGACGAGTTTCTTTTTGAATTTGATATTTTATGCAGAAGCTATGATTATGTTACTAATGCTCAAAAGTTGAAACTGTTTCCAGCCACCTTAAAAGGAAATGCCTTGAGATGGTTCATGAGCCTTGGGAGCCAGGTAATCACAACATGGGAGCAAATGAAACAAAAATTTCTGCTTAAATATCAGGACTACTGCCGAACAAGAGAGAAGAAGGATGAATTATTCAATATGGCACAAAAATCGGATGAAAGCTTGGAGGACTACATCGAAAGATTGCAATACAACATACAAAGATCCGATCATCCAGATATAAGTAAGGAAATTCGTAAAACAATATTACTTAGAGGGTTAAGGGATGATTGTTTAAATATGTTAAATATGCTTGCTAAGGGAGACATATCTAAAGAATCATATGATGAGATTTGTGAACTTGCTAAAAGATGTTCTAGGGGAGCTGCAAGAAACAGAATAAGAGATTCCACCTATTCAAGGGTACAGAAATCAGCCAATGGAGGAGCAACAAGAGCAGAGATAGGTAATTTGCTTGAAGAATTTAAAACCGAAATGCTAAGTTCTTTTGCTTCGCAGATTGACACTTTGCAGGTTAAGAAGAAGCAGGCTGAGGCAGAAGCAACTCTGGCTGTCTACTGCCCGAAATGTAGAGATAAACATCCACTAAGGGAGTGCCCAAGAGAAAAAGTACCAGTTTGCACCCTTTGTGAGAAAGATCATGAGACAGAACAATGTCCATCTCTACCGGGGATAAAAGCAGCGATGCAGCCAACGGAGGAAGAAGCTGAAGCCGTCTACCTGCTAACTCAAAGAAGACAATGGCCATCTAAAGGGCAAGGTACGAATTCTGGTATGCCATTTAATCGTTGGAATAATCATTCAGCTTTTGGCCAAACAAGCTACCCCTCCTTCAACCAAATGCAATATCCACTTTTCAATCAAATGAGCTTCCCACCCATGCAAATGCAAAACCCTCCCTTTGTTGATCCTTCAATGTGGACTCCTTGGCCTCCACAGCAACCACCTCCTTTCAATCCTTGGAACCTAAGTTGGAATAATCAATCATTTCCATACCCAAATCAGATGCCTCAATTCCAACAATCACTCTCTCTGCCATCAAATGCCCCACCAAACAACCAAATGAGACCCCAACTACCCGCGCAACCAAATCCTAACCCCAACAATAAAGCTGTGCAAGTTATTGAAATTCAGAATCAGTCTATATCCCCTACTATGCAATGTAATGATATTCATTTGAGATCTGGAAGAGTAGTAGAGCCTATTATTGATGATATAACTGATTCAGATAAAAATGAAACCGAAAAGCAAAAAGAAGCTCAACCACCTTCTAACAAAAATACTGAATCAACAGAACCTCCATTCCCCGAGCGTTTGGTTTTAACCAAAACAACTGAAACTCCTGCTTTTAATTTTATGGGGGAATTGCAAAATTTGTATATTAAGATTCCACTTTTACAAGCATTAAAAGATGTACCAATTTATGCCAAAACATTAAGGGATATTTGTGTGAAGAAACCTGGTAGGAAAACCAAGGATCCCCTTACAGTACATGTGATGGGAGACTTGTCTGCATTAATGTCTGGAAAAACCCCTCCTGTAAAATACGGTGATCCTGGCCATCCTACTGTTACAGTTCAGATTGGTAAAGCAGTAATCCCCCGGGTTTTGGTAGATTTAGGTGCAGCAATTAATATAATGACTCTGGAAACTTCACAATTGCTACAGCTGAATAACACAATCAGAGATACACCCACCATTTTAGAGTTAGCTGACCGTTCCACAATTAAACCAGAAGGGGTTGTCGAAGACCTGCTCATTTCAGTTGAATCCTGGAAATATCCAGCTGATTTTGTTGTATTGCAAACCAAAACAAAGCTGGGGGGACATCCCTTAATTCTAGGAAGGCCATGGTTGGCCACAGCTGATGCATTTATAAGTTGCAGATCTGGTTCAATGACAATTTCTAATGGTTATGAAACAAAACAGTTAACTCTTTATCCTCACGCTACGCCAGTAGTTAATAATGAAGATTCCTTATGGATGGATTATGATGATAATGCTGTTCAGCCGATTCTAACTATAGGACAAGCTTTAACTCTTAAGGACAATACAAAAGATGAAATAATCAATAATTTTATTTGTGAACCTTCTTCTGTTATTGCTGAAACACACAACCAATTGACTGCAATTTTTGAAACTGATATGCAAGAAAAGATTGAACCTGAAGATTCATCTCAAACTTTAAACACGATCCCATCTAAGAGCGTAACAGTTGAGATTGAGCCCGGTAAGACATTAAACATAAATCCTGATTTAACAGACACTGAAACAGAGCAGCTAATGAAGTTATTACACAAATATAAGGAGGCATTTGCCTGGGATTACACGGACATGAAAGGTATTTCTTCTGAATTATGCACTCATAGAATTTACATTAAAGAAGGATGCCGACCTGTTTGTCAACCCCAAAGACGGATGAATCCTAATTTACGAGAAATTGTTAAAGAAGAACTTCAAAAATTGCTTAATGCAGGGTTTATATACCCCATATCTGACAGTGAATGGGTTTCCCAGTTAGTAATTGTTCCTAAGAAAAACGGGAAATGGAGGGTATGTTTTGACTATAGAGCTTTAAACAAAGCTACCCAAAAGGATCACTTTCCCTTACCGTTCATTGATCAGGTGTTGGACAGTCTTGCAGGGAAGAAATTCTTCTCTTTTCTAGACGGATTCAGTGGTTATAATCAGATAAAAATTGCGCCCCAGGATCAAGACAAAACCACTTTCACCAGTCCTTGGGGAACTTTCGCCTATAGAGTTCTCCCATTTGGATTATGCAATGCACCAGCAACCTTTCAAAGAGCTGTTATAGGAATTTTCTCAGATATGCTGAATGACTGTATGGAAATATTTATGGATGATTTTACCCCCTATGGTGTGTCTTTTGAAGAGGGATTACAAAACCTTGAGAAAGTACTAGAAAGATGTATTCAAGCTCACCTTTCCTTAAGTACAGAAAAATGTCACATGATGATGAGTGAGGGAATAGTGCTTGGACATTTTATTTCAGCTCTAGGTATTCAGGTAGATCCATCTAAAATATTAGTCATTCAGAATCTTCCTATTCCTAAAACTCAAACTGATGTGAGAAGTTTTTTAGGACATGCTGGTTATTATAGGAGATTTATTAAAGATTTCTCTAAAATAGCTTCTCCATTGTTTGTATTGCTTATGAAAAATGCTGAATTCAAGTGGAATAGTCTTTGTCAAAAAGCTTTTGAAGAACTGAAGCAGCAGCTGTCTACTGCTCCTATTTTAAGGGGGCCTGACTGGAATCTTCCATTTCACATATCTTCTGATGCTTCAGACAGTGCTATTGGAGCAGTCCTGGGACAAGAGGAAAATCATCTTCCTTATGCTATATACTTTATCAGTAAGAACATGACCTCTGCTGAGCTTAACTATACAGTTACCGAGAAAGAGTTCCTTGCAGTAATCTATGCCATTAATAAATTCAGACACTATATTACTGGTTATCCTACGTTTGTGCACACTGATCATTCAGCTATTAAATACTTAATGAACAAATCTGTCACAAATGCTAGAGTTACCAGATGGCTATTACTATTGCAGGAATTTGATATTACAATTATAGATCGGCCTGGTAAAGAAAATGTGGTGGCTGACTTTCTTTCACGGTTAAAAACTGATAATAATATTCCAGTAGATGATAGTTTTCCTGACGAATATTTGTTTGCAGTTTCTGCTCATTCCCCATGGTATGCAGATATTGCTAACTACTTGGTTGCAGGAAAACTACCAGCACACCTGTCATACAGGGAAAAAAGAAGAATTGTTCAACAAAGTGCCAGGTATAGCTGGATCAGCGGATGTCTCTTCTATACTGGGCTTGATCAGGAGATTCGAAGATGCATTAGAGAAGATGAAGTGTATGACATACTCAAAGCTTGTCATGATGGTCCTTGCGGAGGCCATTTTGCTGATAAAAGAACAGCGCATAAAATTCTGAGGATGGGCTACTATTGGCCCTCATTATTCAGAGATGCAAAGAAGTATGTAAGAGCTTGTGATAGCTGCCAGAGAATGGGTCAACCCAATCATAGAGACCAAATGCCACTAAACCCCCAGGTAGTTTCTGAACCATTTGAAAGATGGGCCTTGGACTTCATAGGACCCATTAACCCTCCATCCAATCAAAGAACCTATATATTAGTCTGCACAGACTATATGACTAAGTGGGTGGAAGCCAAAGCACTTATTAGAGCCAATGAAGAGGCTGTTTTGTCTTTCTTGTTTGAAGATATTTTCACTAGATTTGGAATCCCCAGAGAGCTAGTTACTGATGGAGGACCTCCATTCAATTCTCATGGTTTCAAATCTACTCTCCACAAATATCATATTCAGCATAGAATGACCACACCATACCACCCCCAGGCCAATGGGCAGGTGGAAAGCACAAACAAAGTTTTAGAGGCCATTCTAACTAAAACAGTCAAGGACAACCGAAAGGATTGGTCCCAAAGGCTCCCTGAGGCATTATGGGCTTACAGGACTACTTGGAGAAACACTACCGGTTTTTCTCCCTATGAATTGGTTTACGGTAAAAATGCTATTTTTCCTGTGGAATTTGAAATTAAAACTTTAAAGACTGCCTTAGCTGTTAATCTTGATTTGAATGATGTGCAGACAGCTAGATTGCAGCAACTTTTGGAGTTGGATGAAAAGAGATTGGATGCCATTCACCAAACAAACATGATTCAACAACAAAGAATGAAATGGCATGACAAAATTATCAAACACAAGCAGTTCCAAAAAGGTAATTGGGCCTTGCTGTATGATTCTCGGTTTGAAAATTTTCAGGGAAAGCTACGTACACGTTGGCTTGGACCATATGAAGTAGAAGATGTCTTTCCAAACGGAACGGTAAGACTTGTAACAATTGATGATGCTAAAACACCTCTACTAGTCAATGGCCATAGGCTCCGTTTATATGAACGCCCTGTTTCTAAAGAAGATTTCAAGACTGCTTGCATGACTGATATTCATTATCTTTTTCCAGGGGAGTCTTCTGCTCCTCACAGCACTTAATTTTCTGCACTATATTTTTTTAGTAGTAGATTAGATTTAGCACTAATAATCCCTGTCAAGGATTGGCATATTACAATTGAATTTTGCAGATTCTGGAAAGGCAATAAGGAGGACAGATTCATCCTGAGAAGATCTGGAGTTTTAAATCAAGAAGCTCTTCCATTCATTTTACCCCTTTTTCCTAAAAAGGCAATATTCCCCCATACCCACATTATTTCTATCACTCCCACCACTCCTGAAACATCCTCTTTCAGTCAGTATTTTCCACTCCTTACTGCTGAAATAATCCCTTACCATTCACAGACCTAAGTCAGTTATCCCAATTCTCTGATTTTTCCCGTTGCTGAAACACCTGTTTTAGCAACGTAACACCAGAGTTTTCCCGTTGCTGAAACACCTGTTTCAGCAACGTAACACCAGATTTTTCCCGTTGCTGAAACACCTGTTTCAGCAACATATCATTGATTCCACTCGTTGCTGAAACACCTGGTTTAGCAATACATGATCAATTTCTCCGGTTGCTGAAACACTTACCTCAGCAATGCATTGTTCATTTTTCAGTTGCTTAAATAACAGTTTCAGCAATTGATTATCATCAAAGTAATATCCCTTCTGGTTCTTACAGAAGCTTTCTGGTTCTTCACAATACTCCTGGTGAAAATTATTTGTCATATGCCAGACTCAGTTACACCTTCAATCCACAGACCCTTCCATGATCACGCAAGGCTATTGCAACCGACACTTCGAATTATTAATCAAAGGTAAAGTATAAGGTATATGGTTTTATGTAATTCGGTTAAATCATATTAAAGGAGAGGATTTCATTTCATAATGATTGCATATCTCCCCACGTCCAATCATAATTATACCATACGTAGGGGGGGGAATTCCAAAAATGGAATGATTATTTCGCATGCACCAACCTGCCGCCTGTTATCGTATCCATTTTTGCCGTCATTTAGACTTCGCAGCCATTGTTGCAACAACTAAGTCTGATCAGGGTCTGAGAATACTGAATTGTGCCTCTGCGGAAAAACTCAGAGCTTTAGCCATGGGAAAGGCGGCCATTAGAAGTGAGCCCGGCTCCATAAGTCTTCTACAGTTCTTTCCGGAAGCATATCAGATCTTCCAACAAGCAGGGTGGACAGCATATTTTGAAAGGTTGGGAGATTTTAACGCAGAAGAAGTATTAGAATTCGCACAGAACTTTGAAGGCAATTTCTCAGTGGTCCGGGGGGTTCGCATTTCAGTGACAGAGGATGACATAGTTCAGGTATCAGGGTTGCCAGCTGAGGGCATTCGCTGGTTCAGCAGGAAGACGGTCGTTCTTAACGCCCAACAAGACTTTTTGCGCCCGGACGAGCAAGTGGAATCTAGAGGCCGCGGGGTCAGTCTGCATTCACTTCCTCAACCATGGCCATCAGTGGCAGAATTCGTCAAACACTACCTCACATGCGAAGGGCGTTATCAGGTAGTGTACAACCACGACTTTGTTCTGCTGAATCATTTGAGAAATGGAAGATTGGTTAATATCCCTTATTATCTGCTTGGTTGTATTAAGAACATGTCGTATTATTGTAAGCAAGCCAAAACTCCCATGACATCCCTTACCCACCATCGCTTATGTCAGCTGCTAATACAGAGGGGTTTTGCTCAGCAAAATCCTCCTCTGCAGGCCCTACCTGAAATTCCTTCGCAGGCCCCACCTGAAGTCCCTTTGCAAACCCCACCCGAAACTCCTCAACAAGAGAAAACGTCCCAATTGTCTGAAAATCCTCATGAAGAACAACAGGAGGAACACAAGAACTGTAACACAAGAACCAGTCACTAAGGAAGAAGAATACACCAAGCAGGTTGATGAGGGGAAATGCCCAGTGACTGTCCCACAAGAACCAGTCACTGAAGCAGAGGAATTTACGGAGCAGATTGTTAGTGAAGAATGTCCAGTGACTGTCCCACAAGAACCAGTCACTGAGGCAGCAGAATTTACAGAGCAGGTTGTTAGTGAAGAATGTCCAGTGACTGCCCCACAAGAACCAGTCACTGAAGCAGAGGAATTTACGGAGCAGATTGTTAGTGAAGAATGTCCAGTGACTGTCCCACAAGAACCAGTCACTGAAGCAGAGGAATTTACGGAGCAGATTGTTAGTGAAGAATGTCCAGTGACTGTCCCACAAGAACCAGTCACTGAGGCAGCAGAATTTACAGAGCAGGATATTGAAAAACGCCAGGTGACTGTCCCACAAGAACCAGTCACTAAGGCAGAAGAATTCACAGAGCAGATCAATACTGAAGAATGCCCAGTGACTGTTCCACAAGAACCAGTCACTGAGTCACAAGAACACAACAAGCAAGATGATAGTCGGAAATGCCCAGAGATTCAAATGTCAGAACTAGTAGCTGAGGAACAAGGATTCATTCCTGACAGAGCACGAGGACTATTTACTGTGGTATCAGAACTAGTTTCTGACAAACAAGAATCCATTCCTGGCATAATGGATGAAACACCAGAGGCACCCGTTGTGGTGCAACAACCAGCCACCACTATGCACCAGCAAAATATTCCAGCAGAAACAACTAGCATACAAGGCCCACATACAATGGCATCCCTACTGCAGGAAAATGAATTCTTGAAGACTGAAATAGAAGCCTACAAAGCTGAGTTAGCCATGGCTCGAGAGGCTTTTGAAAAAGAACTCAATCTCCATACATTAGCACAAGTAGCCTCAATGCAGAACAGGGAAACATGTATAGAATATATGTGCAAAGAGTGTGGCATTATTTATCAGAATGCAGGCTATAAAATAGTTGAAATTTCACTCCCTGAGACAATTATGACAAAGGAAACACAGGAGGAATGCCCCACTGCTCCACAAGAACCAGTCGGACCTCCTGCGGTGCAAGAAGAAGAAGAAGAAACCGAACAAGAGATATCTCATCCCTTGGGGACAGATGCAGCAATCCCGGCAGAAGAAACACTGCCAGAGCACACCACTATTGATTTAGATATTCCAGAAGAAGCAACATTGCCAGAACACATGATTACTGATTCAGATATTCCAGCTGAGGAAACATCACCAGAGCATACTACTACTGAAACAGCTGTTTCGGCAGAAGAGACACTGCCTCAGCACACTACTGGTGCAAGTATTCCAACAGAAGAAATAATGCCTCAGTGCATTTCTTCTGAGGCAGCCACACAAACAGAGGAAATAGCGCCCAAGCCTACTACTTCTGTTAAAAAGACACAGACTCGGCCATGGGACTCATTGGAACAATTCAACAGATGGAAGAAGGAACATGCCGAGAACCAGGATATAATATTACAACAGCATAAGTTGCAATGGCAAAACTTTGTATACACTAACTGGGAGAATTTGGAACAATTACTGCAAGAGCACAGGGAATATAAGAAGGAAGCCAGACGGTCTAAGGAACGGATAGCCCTGATATTTTCATTGGTGCGAAAGTTGATGGTTACACGGAAACCTTCTGTAAACTATGCTCTTTTTCTTGCTGAACGATTAGCTTACTTTCAAATTAAATCAATTGCACATGGTAGACCATATGAAGTACTGACTTCAGAAAAATTTGTTGAGACCTTCAAGGAGGCCCCTGAAAGCGACCAGCATCTGCTGTGCGAACTCTACTTGCATAATGAAGCCATGCCTGAAGAAAGAAGAGTTAATCTCACTCCAATTGCAGGAGATATACAAATAAGGGCATTCGCTTCATTCTTGTCTAATCAGCTCACTTGGCAGACTGCGTTCAATACAAGCAGTCATAATGAGGAGAATAAACTCCTGTGGATTAGGCCAGAGCCGGTAAGCCCAGCCATGTTCATAGCACAGTACTATGAATACTTGCAGAAGCCAGGTATGAGCGAGCACATAGAACAATTACAGGCTTCCATCCTTTTTAATTGTCAAGAGCATATTCGACTGAAGGGTCCTGCTGCACTGAAGGCCAATGATCTCTTTTGGCAGCAATCAGATAAGGAAAGACAGGATTATCATCCTCTTAACCCTCTCAATTTTCACGCTGCATTGTATAGAGTCCCTAAGTATGTCAATTGCATTCAGCATTGCGGAGTCAACTGGATTGGGTATCATTTCCGTTTTCCAATCTTATGGCTGCCGTCAGAGAAATATCAAAATCATTACCTGTTGACTGACGAAGAGGAAGCCTCGGCATGGCAACGGTTACAGCTCAACAACGGATTCCGAGCTCCTACAGACGCCACTTTCTCCAGCTACTGCTTGAGTAATCTGCATTGCCAGTCCCAGTACTCAGACTCTGATTCAGACGAAGGGGTTGCCTGAGGACATGCAACATTTTTAGCTGGGGGGGATGTTAGGACTCCAATATGTATCATTTTGTTATATACTTTCATATCATTTTACTCTCAAAACCATAAGCTCCAATGTCTTTTTCATTCACTATATCCTAAGGTATATGGAAACCTTCTCTTTATTATATGATTAATCTGTCTTACATTTAATTCCATAATACTCTTATATTTTATCAATTATTGAAGTGCATTGTTGCTAACACAAGTCAAAGATCGCAGATAATATATGCCTTATTGGGAATGAGCGGTCGTTGCTGAAACAGCTGAACTTCATTGCTGAAACAGTCAACTCCGTTGCTGAAACAGCTGTCCCGTTGCTGCAACAGCCAACGCAGTTGCTGAAACAACCGTCAAAGCACGCAACTCCCGCTATGCGTTTTGCGATTCTGGAAGAACTTTTTGTGGATAATAGCAGCAGCCAGAAGATACGGTTACCTGAATCATCTTGAAGATAGCATCTTTGTTGTCTCGGTTGTAACAGTATCTCTTTTTAAAGAAAGAACAGAATAGTTTTGTTTAGAACAGAATCGAGATCTCCGTTCTTGTGTAAAATTGTAAATGATGCCTCCTCTTTAAAAAGAGGAGACATCATCATTAGAGGGGATGGATCAAATTGTAATTTTGAGAACAGCATCGTGTGAGACAGGAGCTAGTCTCCTCTTTTGTATGTACCAGTTTTCTAGACAGATGAATAAAGACCTGTTTTGAGCATTCCAGTTTAATTCTTTCTCTTGGGGAATCTTGTGAGAAGGAAAGGGCCCGCCTTCCTCACAAGATTCACCCCTTCATTCCTGTAGTTGTTCATTTCTTATGTATTTGCGTTGTGTTTGGTTCTGTTGCTGAAACACTAGTTACATGGTTTGTGATACTCTGTTTCTTAGCGCTACATGTATTGATTGCACGAGTGGATGATGAGAGCATGTGCTGAAGATCCCGGTACAGAGGGATAGGGTCTTGCTCCATTGATTGCTTTCTTTTACTTGCAGTGTGATTAGAACAGAGAGGCCAAGTGCTGAAGATTCCTGTTCCTGGGAATAGGGTCTTGACCTCTTGAGATTACTTCTTTTGCAGTGTGATTAGTGCCAGGCAGCAGGTGCTGAAGTTCCCACCAAGGAATAGGGTCCTGTTCCTGCTATAGTTGAATGATTTCTTTCTTTATACATTTATTTTCCTTTTGCTGTAACAGAGAAATCGTGTCTGCTATAAGTTAATTGACTTCAGCTTTAATTAAGTAGACTGTAAATTGATAGATTACTGAATTTAACAATTGTGTGTGACTTTCTTTTACTACAACATTGAACTGCTTTTGAAATTGAGCACATCCAGTGCGCTATTACCTTTGGAATAAAAACACCTTCTCGGGTTGACAATTTATGTGGAGCTCGAATTGTGAAAACAATTAAAGCGACCAACATGTTGCAAGATGCTTTGATTCTTTCTTTAAAAAATATTATTAATGCTTGGGTGGTATATTCAGGGGCCTCATTCCATGCCACACCTCATAGGAAACATTTTCATGATTATGTTCAAGGAGATTTTGGATAGGTTCGATTGGGTGATGACAAACCCTGTAAAATCATTGGAATGGGTACAGTTTTTATAAAACAGTAGAATGAAAATCAATGGCTACTGAAGGAGGTAAGGCATGTTCTAGATCTGAAGAAAAATCTTATTTCAACAGGGCAATTGGGAGGTGAAGGCTGTGTGACTACTTTTACAGATAAAACCTGGAAGGTCACTAAAGGATCCCTGGTAATAACAAAAGGAGAAAAGGTTGGTACATTGTATTTATGCAATGATATATCTAATTTTGTTAATTCTTTAACCTCTACAAGAGAAGATACGACATTGTGGCATCAAAGGTTCGGGCACATGAGTGAGAAGGGGATGCAGATTCTTCACTTAAGAAATTTGTTGCCAGGTTTGAAGCATGTTGATTTAAAATTTTGTGAGAATTGTGTTTATGGAAAATAGAAGAGAGTCAGATCCCTCAGAGTTGGGAAAGAAAAGAAGAGCGAAAAATTAGAGCTTGTGCATACAGATGTATGGGGACCTACTCAGGTATCATCTCTTGGTAGCTCTCATTATTATGTTACTTTTATTTATGATGAAACTAGAAAAACCTGTATTTGAAATAAATCTGATGTATCTGATACTTTCAAGAAATGGAAAGCTTTGGTTGAAAATGAGACAGGAAAAAGGTTGAAGTGTCTTAGATCAAACAATGGAGGTGAATATTGCAACAAAGAGTTTGATAGGTATTGTTCAGAGAATGGAATTTGCAGAGAGAAGATAGTTCCAGGAACACCACAAGAAAATGGTGCATCAAAAAGGATGAACAGGACAATCATGGAGCGTGCAAGGTGCATGAGATTGCATGCAGGATTGCCTTTACAGTTTTGGTCAGATGCTATAGATGTTGTTGTTTATCTAATAAACAAAGGGCCTTTAAGTTCCTTTGATGGTGATATTCCAGAGGAGGCATGGACAGGTAAAAAGGTAAACTACTATTTTTTAAAGACTTTTGGTTGTGAAGATTTTGTACACATTAATAAAGAAAATAGAACAAAGCTTGAGGTGAAATCAAAGAAATGTACCTTTATTGGATGTGTTGTTAATGATTTTGGTTATCGCTTTTATGATTATGAAAAAACAAAATCATTAGGAGAAGAGATGTCATATTCAATGAAAAGGTTTTGTATAACGATCAGCTGCAGGAAACGAAACAGGAAAAAAAAAACAGAGAATACACGGTGCTTAACGAGATCACATAAAAAGTGATGGTGCCTGAAAATCATAATGATCAACATCCAAAACAACAACCAAAACAACAAAAAGCACCTCAAACACCTGAAAGTGGTGTTAGAAGATCTACCAGGATAAGTAGACTCCCTGAACGATACTCTACTTCATTATATTATGTATTGTTGATTGATTCTAGTGAACTAGAATGTTATGAAGAAGTAGTACAGGTAGAAACCAGGAAGAAGTGGGAGCAAGCCATGAAAGAAGAGATGGACTCCTTAGCACATAACCAGACTTGGGACTTAGTCAGGTTGCTTGCAGGTTAAAAAACATTGCAGAATAAATGGGTTTACAAGTTGAAGGAAGAAGATGGAGGTAGAAAAAGGTATAAAGCTAGACTTTGGTGAAAGGGTTTACACATAAAAAGGGTATAAACTTTGATGAGATATTTTCTCCTGTTGTGAAAATGACTTTAATCAGAACTATTTTAAGTCTAGTAGTAGCTGAATATTTGCATCTTGAGTAGTTAGATGTAAAGACAACCTTTCTCCATGGGGATTTGGAGGAAGAGATATATATGCAGCAGCCATAAGGATATGAGGTAAAAGGGAAGGAGAAACTAGCATGCAGGTTGAAGAAGAGATTGTATGGATTAAAACAGGCTCCAAGGTAGTGGTATCTAAAATTTGACAGGTTTATGTCTAAACAAGGTTATACTAGATGTCACTCACATCATTGTGTTTATCTCAAAAGGAAAAATGATGGCAGCTATATTATATTGTTATTGTATGTAGATGACATGCTTGTTGCAAGTTCTAACATGTAAGAAATAAATGTGCTCAAAAGAAAATTGGCGAACTCATTTGCAATGAAGGATTTGGGTGCTGCAAAACAAATCCTTGGTTGAATCACAAATTAACATTGTCTCAAAGTGAGTACATAGAAAAGGTGTTGAAAAGGTTTAATATGTAGAATGCAAAACCAGTTAGTATACCTTTGGCTAGCCATTTCAAATTAAGTAAGGAGGAGTGTCCTGAGACTTAGGAAGAAATGGCTTATATGTCTAAAGTTCCATATGCATCAGCCGTGAAAGCTTAATGTATACAATGGTCTGCACAAGGCCTGATATTGCACATGCAGTGGGAGTTCTAAGCAGGTACATGAACAATCTAGGAAAAGAACATTGGATGGTGGTGAAGTGGATTCTCAGATATTTGAGACGTACCACAAATCAAGAATTATGCTTTGGTGGTTCAAACATTGCTCTACAGGGATATGTTGATGCAGATATGGAGGGTGATAGAGATAACAGGAGGAGCACAATAGGGTATGTGTTTAATGTAGGTGGAACAGTTGTCAGTTGGGTCTCAAAACTGCAAAGTGTTGTTGCACTCTCAACAACAGAAGAAGAGTATGTTGCTGCTATAGTGGCTAGTAAATAAATTATTTGGTTACAAAGGTCTCTGGATGAATTGGGACAAAAGCAGGAGTTAGGCAGGTTATACAGTGACAGCCAGAGTGCCATACATCTTGTAAAGAACTCTACATTTCATTCCAAGACTAAACATATACAACTCAAGTACCATTTCATACTGTTAACGTTGGAAGATGGACAGTTGAAGCTGGAAAAGATACACACTAGCCAGAATCCTGTAGATATGTTAACAAAAGTTGTAACCAGGGAGAAACTAAGAATCTGCTCAGTTTCAATTGGTCTTCAAGTATGATGAAGAAGATGAGAAACAACCAGGTCCAAAGTGGAGTCATTGTCCAGCAAATGAAACAGTGGTGGAGTTGCTATAATCAGACTCCAAGTGGGAGATTGTTGGGTGTGGAGCCCGATTATCTTCTGTATTCAAAGGTATTGCCTCATTAGACCCCAGTACGTAATGGGGCGGCAATGCCGCCCGTAAAATATTCGTTGCAGGGGGGGTTCAGGGGGGGGGGCCTGCGACCTTTGGGAGCCCCCTTGGTGGGGGGATCGGGGGCAACACCCCCAAAGCTAAAAATAGATGTAAAATTTCCTTGTAAAATGTTGTAATTTCGCAGTCAATCTGGGTCGTTCATTAGGCGAAGATCTGACAGTAGAAGTTATATTTAATTTAGGGTTTTTTGCCCTAGAAGGCAACCCCTCTCTATATATGAGGGAATTGTATTGCATCTATGTAGATCTGTATTTTGAGTGAGGAAGAGAGAGGAGATTAAGAGTGAAGAGGGAATTACAACGGATCTGTTGTAGGTTGTATCTCTTCATCTTGCTAGATAATATAAAAGGAAAGACTGGCTCTTTCTCCATGGACGTAGCCCAAACTGGGTGAACCACGTATATCTGTGTCTTTATTGTTTTATGCATTTTCTGTGTTTATATTTTTGCAATATTTTATGTGTTCCATTGCTCTGTAATATATAATTTTCTAACATGTACATCATGTGATGTGATGTAGTAGATTGTATTTGATGTAATACAATGTATTTTTAAGTTCATAGATTTGAATAGAAATATTATAAATAATAATGAAATTAAAGTAGTTTTATTAATTATATTATTTTTAAAAATTAAGTATATAGTAATAATTATTTTTGATGAATTTATTATTTTTAAAGATTAAATATATATAGTACTTAGAGGTATAAGAAAAAACAAAAATAAAATTGAATATGATAATTATATGGTCTTTAAATATTGATTTGTTTATTTTAATCACAATTTTTGTTTTCAATGTCACAAAATAGCATCACTTTTGAAGCTTATTTAATGAATGTGTTGTTTTAAAAACTAGGTGTACTTGAAGTTATATTTTCATAGATAATAAATGGAAATCTTTAAAATTGAAGATAAGTACAAAATTTGATTTAAAAAAATTATGTACAATACCTTTGAAGTTTCATTTTCATACATAATCAAAGAGAATTTTCAATATTGAAGATGATAACTACAAAGTCTCTAAATATTGGTTGGTTTATCTCAATCACAATTCTTATCTCCATATCATGAAATGATGTCACCTTTGATTAAAATATAAAATCTTTAAAATTGAAGACAATAATGACATGGTATTTTAATATCAATGGGCTTCTTTTAGCTGCAATTCTTATCATTTATATCATGAAATGGTGGCACTCATAAATAAAAATAAAGTGTCAAATCACATATTCTTAGGAACAATATAGAAATTTATTTTATAAAGAGAAAGGAGTCACTAACTTGGTTATTAATCTATTGCCATACACAAAACCTTGGTATATTTAAAAAGATGTGGACATCATATTAAATTAAAAAAAAAAAATATTTCTTCATGACTAGACATATGAAACATTATAAGAAAACATTAAATTTAAGAACCTTTTTTATTGCATATCTTAAGAAAATACCTTAATTGTATTACAATTGAATATAAACATGTCATGGTGATTTGGGCTTGTTTATCAATATCAATTGTAGACAAAATAATTATAATGAATATAAAAACAGTGTGTAGTTTGTTACAACATTTGAGAGATGATCCAATGGGAAAATATGAATGGGGAAGATGGCACACAATACTAGGGTTTCTCTGCAATCAAAAGTCATTTTTTCATCACCGCCTTGGATGTTCTCGACCCTACAACTCTTGGTACCCTTGCTTTAGGAAAATGTGCGGTCTAGTTTACAAGCCTCCAAATTAGACACAAATTAAGGCCCATCTAACCTTTCCTTCTACACTTAATAATGTTTTTTAGCTTTAATAGGTTCTTAGGAAGGTTTCAAGATAATTGGATATTATATGCCTAATATTATTTAGTTTTGCAAAATATTGTGTAAATTCTAAATGAGACAATCTACGGACTTGCTCCATATTACAATATGAACACTTATTGGTAATAAATGAACTAGATATCATGAAATTATTTAAAAATTCTGGAGCTCTATTGATTGAGAAAATCTAGGAATGTGTTCCCTAACATTTAATGAAGATTCCTAATGTTGGGAACCAGATCCATTTTTTGAAGGTTTTGGAAGGGAAAGTTGCCTCCTTTCAAGGAGGATGCTTCCCCGTCTATTTTTTTAAGTACCAATTCAAATTTTCCTCTAGGGGAATGTATCTATTAGTATTCTTGTGGAGAAAACTTGTCATTTAGTAGTTCCACTTTCATTTATAGCAGGGATGCACTTGGATTGATTCAAATAATGAAGTTTGGTGCCATTTTTAGCTTCTAAAGCTTGATTTCTTTCATAGGACTCTAAGTATCCTTGGGATTGACCATCCTAGGAGCATCAGACCCTTGTTGTACAATTTCTTTATTTCCTTTGAATGTTTTTTTCACTTGCGTCTCTTATTTATGCATTTAGTGTTCATTCTTCCTTTGTTGTAGGTTATATTGATTAAATTATTGAAGTGAGTTGTTTTGCAGGTTATTTACAGAGTCACAAGCATGATGCATACTTATAACAACTTTGAAAATTCATATTCATCTTTGAGTTACTTGGATTGGTTTACTAGTTCACAAATCTAGAAATTATGGAAGTTTCTTGTAGCAAAATAGTAGTAATTTTATAATATTTTTTAGCACATGTTATTGAGCAAATTTTTAGTTGATTCCAATTGTATTGAGTCCTAAAATAAGTTAATAAAGGAAAATACCCCATAACATATTCACTTGATTAGGTTATGCATTTGGTCGGTGAGCTAACTCACTGATTCTTGAATTTCTAGTTTTTGGAGTAGTAATTTTCTGCTATTTTTTAACACATGTTAAAAAGGGTATTTTTGATTGATCCCACTTGGATTGGAGTCCTAGGAAATCCTAATTAATATAAAAAATTACCCAGTTTCATTTTCATTTGATTTTCTTGGTAATTGGTGGGATGACTTAAAGGATAGACTAGTTGGAAAACTAGGTATTTAGTCTTTTCAAGTATAAAAATCATAATATTTTTGTGGTGTGCAGGTGACACTATTGATTTGTAGGGTTAACATTGTCATTTACACTTCTTATTCTACCACCAAGTCCTTCTTTATTTAGCCACCCTCCTCCCACATTTACCCAAGTTACCAGCCTATTGAGGTAAACATGTGACAAAGAGTTACTATGATATGATTCAACCTCCTAGATCACCTTAAGGTAGTGGAATCAACAAACCAAACACCTTAATGACTTCCCTATCAAGTGCTACAGGACCTCCAAGGGATAAATCACCCTTCTAGGTGTCCAGACCCTGAGTTAAACCTCTTTTTTTAGTGCCCTGATATCCAAGAAGCTAGCACAACATTGTCTAATTTCGATTGAAACTCTCCAATTGCATGCATGATGCCTACAAGGGAGCGACTACAATCATTTTTACCCAGTTTTGTGCTTGCGACGAAGAAATTTAAACCACTTTTTAGGCTAGGATCAAGACTCCTGCCTAGAACTTAATGAGACTTTCCAGAACCATAAATGACATAAGGACAAAGCCTTCCATAAAAATCTTAGATAAGAAATTGACCTAACAATGCCTAAACATGACAGGAATTCCGTCAAACATATCATGAACATGAAATCTACAAGTCATAAATACACATATGAACATAGGGGTCTCATACTTGTTTGAGAATCATTAAGATGGTATAATTCCCTCTCATATTAGTTGCAATTACATCTATTAGGTCATGCATTCGATAACCAATCACATTTTCATCAAGCATGTCAAGAGCCATAAACAATATACATCATATAACCAACATATAACCAATGTATAAACCAACAATAACCAACATATAAACCATGGAAACTCAACCATAACATCACCATCATAATCAATACATATGGGCATATATCACAATAGAAAATACCACTTATTAATACATGAAAATGCCAACCAAGTCAGGGATTTCCACGTACCACCCGACCATAGACTAGGCTGAACCAAATGTTTCTTTTATCCAGTCATCCCCATGCCATATTCCAACCATGAATGTGGGATCTCATGGAATAAACTAAGAAAAACCAAACCACAGCTTCCAAAAGCCAAACCGCCTCAACCATCAACCGGTGATGCCACCTCATGGTCGAACATCACTAACCAGCGCCAAATTAGTCTCTACCCAAGCTGTCCAGGGCTCTAGAGCGTTTGTTCCAACCAAGACTTCCCAGGAATAGTAACTCAACCCACAGCTATTGTCGGTCTCTAGAGCGTTTGTCCAACCAGGGCTTCTAGGACTAGTAACTGCACCGAAAAAGGGCTCTAGAGTGTTTGTCCAACCAAAGCTTGCACGACTAGTAACTCAACCCAAGTTGTTACAGGTCTTCCAGAGCGTTTGTCTAACCAAGGCTCCAAGAAGTAATAACTCAACCCACAACCAAAGGAAAATCAGCACAAACTAGAAAATAAAAGATAAAACCCACAACATCATGGCTATCTAGGAAATGGAAAGGCTAAGCAAAACCACTATCAATCTAGGAATTCCTCCATGCCAATGATAGATCATAACCAATAAACAACATGCATGTGCCATGCATGCCAAAAATAGCATGGAAACCATACATGAAACTCAGTACCTACAAGGAAAAACCCGTTTTAGCTATTAATCTTAGTTTCCTCTTGCACTTTCCTACTTGGATTGGTTTACTAGTTCACAAATCTAGAAGTTATGGAAGTTTCTTGTAGCAAAATAGTAGTAATTTTCTACTATGATTTAGCACTTGTTATTGAGGCTATTTTGAGTTGATTCCACTTGTATTTAGCCCTAAAGTCATTCAAATTAATAAAAAAAATTACCTCATAGCATATGCACTTGATTAGGTTATGCATTTGGTCAGTTAACTAGATCACTGATTCTTGAATTTCTAGTTTTTGGAGTAGTAATTTTCTGCTATTTTTTAATAGATGTTAAAAAGGGAAATTTTGAGTGATTCCACTTGGATTAGAGTCCTAGGACATCCTTATTAATAAAAAAAAGTACCCTATTGCATGTTCATTATATTTTCTTAGTTATGGGTGAGATAACTCAGAGGACAGAGTAGTTGGCAGACTAGGTATTTAGTCTTTTCAAGTATAGAAATCATAATATTTTTTGTGGTGTGTAGGTGCTACTGTTGATTTGTAGGGTTAGCATTGTCATTCACACTCCTTACAACTCCTTCTTTATGTAACCACCCTCCTCCCACATTTACCTAAGTTACCAGCCTACAGGGGTAAACATGTGACAAAGAGTTACTATGATATCATTAAACCTCCTAGATGACCTTAAGGAAGTGGAATCAGAAAACCAAACACCTTAATGACTTCCCTATCAGGTGCTATAGGACCCCTAAGGGATAAATCACCCTTCCAAGTGTCTAGGCCTTGAGTTAAACCTATTTTTTTAGCGCCCTGTTCTCCACGAAACTAGCACAACATTGTTTGATTTCGACTGAAACCCTCCAATCGCATGCATGATGCCTACAAGGGAGTGACTACATTATTTTTCAACCAGTTCTGTGCTTGCAACCATGGGATTTAAACCACTTTTCAGGCTAGGATCAAGATCCCGACCCAGAACTTAATGAAACTTTCTAGAACCATAAATGACACAAGGACAAAGCCTTACATAGAAATCTTAGACAAGAAATTAACCTAGCAAGGCTTAGCCATGTCAGGCATTACATCAAACATATCATTAACATGAAATATACAGGTCATAAATACACATATGAACATAGGGGTCTAATACTTATCTGAGACTCATTAAGAAGGTATAATGTCCTACCATATTAGTTGCAATGACATCTATTAGATCATGCATTCGATAACCAATCACATCTTTATCAAACATGTCAAAAGCCATAAACAATATACATCATATAACCAACATATAACCAACGTACAAACCAAAAATAATCAATATATAAACCATGGAAACCCAACCATAATGTCACCATAATAATCAATACATATGCACATATGTCACAATAGAAAATACCTCTTATTAATACATGAAAATGCCAACCAAGTCAGGGACTTCCATGTACCACCCGACCATAGACTAGGCTGAACCAAATATTTCTTTTAGTCAGTCACCCCCGTGCCATATTCCAACCATGAATGTGGGATCTCATGGAATAAACTAAGAAAAACCAAACCAAGGGTTCCATATGCCAACCCACCTCAACCCTCAACCAGTGCTTCCACCTCACGATCGGACATCACTAACCATCACCAGATTAGTCTCCATCCAAGCTGTCTAGGGCTCTAGAGAGTTTGTTCCAACGAAGACTTACAGTGACTAGTAACTCAACCCACAATTGTTGTCGGTATCTAGATTGTTTGTCCAACCAGAGATTCTAGGACTAGTAACTCCACCCACTAAGGGCTCTAGAGTGTTTTCCCAACCAAAGCTTCCAAGACTAGTAACTCAACCCAAGTTGTTATAGGCCTTCCAGAGTGTTTGTCTAACTAAGGCTCCAAGAAGTAATCACTTAACCCATAACCAAAGGAACATGAGCACCAATCAAAAAGTAAAAGATAAAACCCACAACACCATGGCTATCCAGGAAATGGCAAGGATAAGCAAAACCACTATCAATCAACGAATTCCTTTATGCCAATGATAGACCATAACAAAGAAACCACATGCTGTGCCATGCATTCCAAAACTAGCATGAAAACCATACATGAAACTTAGTACCTACAAGAAAATTCCGTTGTAGCTACTAATCTCAGTTTCCTCTTGCACTTCCCTACTTGGATTGGTTTACTAGTTCATAAATCTAGAAATTATGGAAGTTTCTTATAGCAAAAAAGTAGTAATTTTATAATATTTTTTAGCACATGTTATTGATCCTATTTTGAGTTGATTCCAATTGTATTGAGTCCTAAAATAATTCAAGTTAATAAAAAAATTTACACCATAGCATATGCACTTGATTAGGTTACGCGTTTGGTCGGTTAACTAGCTCAATGATTCTTGAATTTCTAGTTTTTGGAGTAGTAATTTTCTGCTATTTTTAACACATGTTAAGAAGGGTATTTTTGAGTGATTCCACTTGGATTAGAGTCCTAGGACATCCTAATTAATATAAAAAATTACCTCGTTTCATTTTCATTTGATTTGCTTGGTCATTGGTGAGATAACTCAGAGGACAGACTAGCTGGAAGACTAGGTATTTAGTCTTTTCAAGTATAAAAATCATAATATTTTTGTGGTGTGCAGGTGATATTGTTGATTTGTAGGGTTAACATTGTCATTTACACTCCTTATTCTACCATCAACTCCTTCTTTATGTAACCACCATCCTCCGACATTAAGCTACTAGCCTACTGAGGTAAACATGTGAAGAAGAGTTACTATGATATGATTCAACCTCCTAGATCACCTTAAGGAAGTGGAATCGGAAAACCAAACACCTTAATGACTTCCCTATCGGGTGCTACAGGAAGCCCAAGGGATAAATTACCCTTCCAGGTGTCCAGACCTTGGGTTAAACCTCTTTTTTTAGT
The DNA here is from genome assembly GCA_031772625.1 of Pinus tabuliformis. Lineage (NCBI taxonomy): Eukaryota > Viridiplantae > Streptophyta > Pinopsida > Pinales > Pinaceae > Pinus > Pinus tabuliformis. The sequence continues at coordinate 1,859,308,918 of CM062817.1, forward strand.
GCCCTGATCTCCAAGACGCTGGCACAACATTGTCTAATTTCGACTAAAACCATCCAATCGCATGCATGATGCCTACAAGGGAGCAACTACAGTATTTTGCACCCATTTTTGTGTTGCGACCACGTGATTTAAACCAATTTTCAAGCTAGGGTCAAGACCCCTACCCAGAACTTAATTAAACTTTCGAGAAACATAAATGACGCAAGGACAAAGCCTTCCATAGAAATCTTAGACATGAAATTGACCTAACAAGCCCTAGCCATGACAGGAATTCCGTCAAACATATCATGAACATGAAATCTACAGGTCATAAATACACATATGATCATAGGGGTCTCATACTTGTCTGAGAATCATTAATAAGGTATAATTCCCTCTCATATTAGTTGTAATGACATCTATTAGGTCATGCATTCGATAACCAGTCACATTTTCATCAAACATGTCAAGAGCCATAAACAATATACATCATATAACCAACATATAACCAACGTATAAACCAACAATAACCAGCATATAAACCATGGAAACTCAACCATAATGTCACCATCATAATCAATACATGTGGGCATATATCACAATAGAAAATACCTCTTATTAATACATGAAAATGCCAACCAAGTCAGGCACTTCCACGTACCACCCGAACATAGACTAGGCTGAACCAAATCTTTATTTTATCCAGTCACCCTCGCGCCATATTCCAACCATAAATGTGGGATCTCATGGAATAAACTAAGAAAAACCAAACTAGGGCTTCCAGAGGCCAAACCACCTCAACCATCAACTGTTGATTCCACCTCACGGTTGGACATCACTAACCATCACTGGATTGGTCTCTATTCAAGCTGTCTAGGGCTCCAGAGTGTTTGTTCTAACCAAGACTTCCTAGGACTAGTAACTCAACCCACAATTGTTGTCAGTCTCTAGAGCATTTGTCCAACTAGGGCTCCAGAGTGTGTGTTCTAACCAAGACTTCTTAGGACTAGTAACTCAACCCACAACTATTGTCAGTCTCTAGAGCGTTTGTCCAACTAGGGCTTCTAGGAATAGTAACTCCACCCACTAAGGGCTCTAGAGTGTTTGTCCAACCAAAGCTTCCAGGACTAGTAAGTCAACTCAAATTGGTACAGGTCTTCCAGAGCGTTTGTCTAACTAAGGCTCCAATAAGTAATCACTAAACCCACAACCAAAGGAACATGATCACCAACCAAAAAGTAAAAGATAAAACCCACAGCACCATGGCTATCCAGGAAATGGAAAAGATAAGCAAAACCACTGTTAATCGAGGAATTCCTCCATGCAAATGATAGACCATAACCAACAAACCACATGCATGTGACATGCATGAAAAAACTAGCATGAAAACCATACATGAAACACACTACCTGTAAGAAAAACCCATTGTAGCTACTGATCTCAGTTTCCTCTTGCACTTTCCTACTTGGATTGGTTTACTAGTTCACAAATCTAGAAATTATGGAAGTTTCTTGTAGCAAAATAGTAGTAATTTTTATAATATTTTTAGCACATGTTATTGAGCCTATTTTGAGTTGATTCCAATTGTATTGAGTCTTAAAATCATTCAAGTTAATAGAAAAAATTACGCCTTATCATATGCACTTGATTAGGTTATTCATTTGGTCGGTTAATGTTAGGATATTCTGACACATAGGAAATAGTTAAGTACAACTTGGTCTAGTATAGAGTTAGGTAAAGTGTGTTTCTTTACTATGTACATTTTGTAACTTACAATCCGACGGTCACGATATGTAGTGATCCAACGGTTCATTCTCTCCTCGGTATTACCGACACTTTATCTGTGGCTTAACACCCGATTGGTCCATGATCTCTATTTAAAGAGCATGGAGGGTCATTTGTAGGTTAACCGTTCATGAGAGAAGCTTATGTAAATTTTCATTCTTTTATTAATAAATTGCCTGAAGTGGCCGCGTTGGCTCAGGCTGTGGACTGTTTCCCTCTTTGAGGGTTTTAACCACGTCAAAAGTACTGGTGTATTGATCTGCGATCTGTTTGTGAGCGGTATCCTAAAAGGAATGGTCCTAAACCAAACAAGGGTCCTAAGCAATTTCTGCCTCAAAATGAAAAATCATTTCAACAAAATGATAAGACAAATAAAAACAAATGGAAGAAGACTGATAGACATTGCAACTTTTGTAATCGAGATGGCCACTTAGAATCCAAATGCTTTAAGAAGATGGAAGCCTTGGAAGCAGCAATGAAGAAGCATAACATCCATTTGGAGCAATCTTCAACTTCAACTTCATCTTCAGGAATGGAACTTTCTGCATGTGGTTGTCAAGCATCTTGGTCTGGCTATGCACTAAATGTATCTTCTTCTTCTCATTATCATGAGTGGCTCATTGATTCTGGAGCTTCTTATCACATGGCCAAAAACAAAGCCGTGTTTTCTTCTTTAAATGATTGTAACACCAAAAATATATATGTTGGTGATGATAGATCTCTTAGTGTTGTAGGGACTGGAACTGTTCATCTAGACAATGGTCAGTTTAGTGATGTATTATGTGTTCCAACCTTATCCTGCAACCTTCTATCTGTATATCAGATAACCCATTCAGGTGAAGGTAAAATCGTTGAATTTTCACCTCACGATGTTGTAATTAAGGACCTAAGAGATCCTAGACAGATTTTAGCTACTGGCATTGCTGATGATTCTACAAGGTTGTATAAGTTTCACAACTTTGGGTCATCAAATCTTCCCTCAGTATTTGTTGCTCATAATGATGAAGTGAGCAAACTTTGGCATGAGCGATTTGGTCACTTAAATTATCGCTCTCTTCAGAATCTATGTAAAGAAAATATGGTGACAGGTCTTCCAATGGTATTTTGCAGAGATGGTGTTTGTTCCGGATGTGTACTCGGAAAACATCATCGGGACAGTTTTGAAAAACATGCCTCTTGGCACGCCTCAGCCCCTTTACAGCTCGTGCATAGTGATTTATGTGGTCCACTTCCAGTTGCTTCATTCTCTGGCTACAAGTATTTCTTAACTTTCATTGATGATTTCTCGAGACGCACTTGGGTATACATCTTAAAACTCAAGAGTGAAGTATTTAATATGTTCTTGGCCTTTAAGGCCTTTGTTGAAAAACAATCTAGACATTAAATTCTTAAGCTAAGATCTGATAATGGCGGAGAATATGTTAAAAACACATTCATCACTTTTGCACTGAGAATGGAATTCAAATGCAACATACTGTTCCATATACTCCACAACAAAATGGTGTAGCTGAAAGGAAGAATCGCACCTTAAAGGAAATGGCTAATTGTATGCTTCAATCTAAAGGACTTAGTCTTAATTATTGGTCAGAAGCAATTAACTGTAAAAATTACATAATAAATCGCACTCCCACTAAGGTTTTAAAGAGTATCACTCCAGAAGAAGCATGGAGCTCAATCAAACCAAATGTAAGTCACTTTCGTGTTTTTGGAAGTGAAGCATGGGCCCATATTCCAGATAAGAAACATAAAGCTTTAGAACCTAAGAGTGAAAAATGTATTTTTGTTGGATATTCTGAAGATGTCAAAGGATAAATACTTATTCCACTTAAGTCCAAAAATGTTATCATTAGAAGAGATGTAAAGTTTGCTGAAAATATATCGGCCTGCGAGCCTAGTTCGGCGGATGTGCCACCTCTCCCTATCTCTTCTACTTTTGAAAATATTTCTTCTTTAGATGATGAAAGCGAGGATGAAAATCCTCCCCCACCTTCTCAGGATCCTCCTTCAGCTCCTCAGCTTCCAAAATGGGTCCGTGCTACTCGGGATGCAGCAGGTGATCTTGCCGGTGATCCTACAGATCAGCGACGTACACGTTCTCAGTTCGAGAGAGCCTCTTCTTTACTGGCTCAAGCTTCAGTGAATTATGATCCTGACACCTTTGCAGAAGCTTCAGGCCAACCAGATTGGGAAGCAGCTATGAATGAAGAATATCATTCATTATTGGCAAATGATACATGGGATCTTGTTCCTCTACCAAAGGGACGAAAACTTGTTAGATGCAAATGGGTTTACAGAACCAAGTATGGACCAGATGGGAAAGTTGATAAACATAATGCTCGTCTCGTTGCTAAGGTTTTTTCACAAGTTGAAGGCATTGACTATACTGAAACCTTCTCCCCTATTGCCAAAATGAACTCTATTCACCTTGTTCTTTCCCTTGCTGCCTCTTTCAAATGGGAAGTCCATCAGATGGATGTTAAATCCGCCTTCTTGCATGGGGACTTTCATGAAGAAATCTATATGGAACAACCTATTGGCTTTATACAAACAGACTCCAGCCTTGTATGTCGGCTTAAGAAATCCCTTTATGGTCTCAAGCAAGCTCCTCGAGCTTGGTATACCAAAATGGATAACTTTCTTTTAGAAAATGGCTTTTCTAGGTGTCATTCTGACAATACTGTCTACACCAAGAAAGTGGGCAAGTCTCTTATCATTCTTGTTCTTTATGTTGATGATCTTATCCTGACTGGTAGTGATCCCAACCTTATAAACCATGTGAAGTCTAGCCTTAAAAGGAAGTTTGAAATGACAGACTTAGGACACTTACATTATTTTCTTGGTCTTCAAGTCTTGCAATCCAAGGAAGGTATTTCCCTTTCCGAATCCAAGTATGCGTGTGATATTCTACGCCATTTTCACATGGAAGACTGTAAGCGAGCCCCTTCTCCCTTTCAGACTGGAGTCTAACTTTCAGTTACTTGTACTTCTCCTGAAGTTGATGCTACCTTATACCGTCAACTTGTAGGAAAACTTTTGTATCTAACCCATACTCGTCCTGACCTTTCCTTTGCTGTTGGCCTTGTTGCTCGGTTTATGTAAAACCCACGTGAAAGTCATTGGAAAGCAGCTAAAAGAATACTTCATTATGTTCGAGGTACAGTTCAGTTTCGGATTTATTACAGTGCCGAAGCATCTCCTCTATTGGTTAGTTTCACTGATTCCGATTGGGCTGGTGACCCTAATGATCATAAGTCTACTGCAGGTTATGTGTTCACTCTTGGTTCAGGACCTATTACATGGGCTTGCAAGAAACAAGGTGCCATTTCTCTTTCTTCAGCAGAAGTAGAGTATCGTGGTGCCGTAGAAGCTAGTAAGGAAGCCTTGTGGCTTCGTCAGATCCTGTCAGAGTTTGGCTTTCAGCAGCAACATCCGACTACACTTTGGTGTGATAATCGAAGTGCCATTCAACTATGCAAAGATCCAGTCCAACATCAGCGCAACAAACACATTGAACTGCACATGCACTTCATCAGAAAGCTCATTCATGACCATGTTCTTGAAGTGAAATATTGTTCAACAGATGATCAAGTTGCAGACATCTTTACAAAGGCTCTCACAGAGCCGAAGTTCACTAAACTTCAATTTGTGGTTGGAGTTCAGGAAGTTGTCACTAAGGGGGGATAGGCTCTAGTGCCTCCTTCCTTCTCCTATTGTGTCATATTTGTAAATCCTTCACTTCTATCCCAAGTTGTTCTTAAGGGGGGATGTTAGGATATTCCGACACATAGGAAATAGTTAAGTACAACTTGGTCTAGTATAGAGTTAGGTAAAGTGTGTTTCTTTACTATGTACAATTTGTAACTTACAATCCGACGGTCACAATATGTAGTGATCCGATGGTTCATTCTCTCCTCGGTATTACCGACACTTGATCCGTGGCTTAACACCCGATTGGTCCATGATCTCTATTTAAAGAGCATGGAGGGTCATTTGTAGGTTAACCGTTCATGAGAGAAGCTTATGCAAATTTTCATTCTTTTATTAATAAATTGCCTGAAGTGGCCGCGTTGGCTTAGGCCATGGACTGTTTCCCTCTTTGAGGGTTTTAACCACGTCAAAAGTACTCTTGTATTGATCTGCGATCTGTTTGTGAGCGGTGTCCTTTGGTGTTCTGTCTGAGGAACTTACCCTGTAAATTCCTACAGTTAACTAGCTTAATGATTATTGAATTTCTAGTTTTGGAGTAGTAATTTTATGTTATTTTTTAACACATTTTAAAAAGGGTATTTTGAGTGATTCCACTTGGATTAGAGTGTTAGGACATCCTAATTAATATAAAAAAGTTACCTCGTTTCATTTTCATTTGATTTTCTTAGTCATTGGTGAGATAACTCAGAGGACAGACTAGGTATTTAGTCTTTTCAAGTATAAAAATCATAATATTTTTGTGGTGTGCAGGTGATATTGTTGATCTGTAGGGTTAACATTGTCATTTACACTGCTTATTCTACCACCAACTCCTTTATGTAACCACCCTCTTCCCACATTTACCCAAGTTACCAGCCTACCGAGGTAAACATGTGAGAAAGAGTTACTATGATATGATTCAACCTCCTAGATCACCTTAAGGAAGTGGAATCGGCAAACCAAATACCTTAATGACTTCCCTATCAGGTGCTACAGGACCCCCAAGGGATAAATCACCCTTCTAGGTGTCCAGACCCTGAGTTAAACACCTTTTTTTAGTGCCCTGATCTTAAAGATATTAGCACAACATTGTCTACTTTCAACTGAAACCCTCCAATCGCATGCATGATGCCTACAGGAGAGCAACTACAGTCTTTTTCACCCATTTCTGTGCTTGCAACTACGAGATGTAAACCACTTTTCAGGCTAGGATCAAGACCCCTGCCCAAAACTTAATGAAACTTTCCAGAACCATAAATGGCACAAGGACAAAGTATTCCATAGAAATCTCAGACAATAAATTGACCTAACAAGGCCTAGACATGACAGGAATTCCGTCAAACATACCATGAACATGAAATCTACAGGTCATAAATGCACATATGAACATAGGGGTCTCATACTTGTCTGAGAATCATTAAGAATGTATAATTCCCTCTCATATTAGTTGTAATGACATCTATTAGGTCATTCATTTGATAACCAATCACATTTTCATCAAACATGTCAAGAGCCACAAACAATATAAATCATATGACCAACGCATAAACCAACAATAACCAACATATAAAACATGGAAAATCAACCATAATTTCACCATCATAATCAATACATATGGGCATATATCACATTAGAAAATACCTCTTATTAATAGATAAAAATGCCAACCAAGTCAGGGACTTCCACGTACCACCCGACCATAGACTGGGATGAACCAAAGCTTTATTTTATCCAACTACCCCCGTGCCATATTCCAACCATGAATGTGGGATCTCATGGACTAAACTAAGCAAAACCAAACCAGGGCTTCCAAAGGCCAAACCACCTCAACCATAAACTGGTGATTTCACCTCACAGTCGGACATCACTAACCATCACTAGATTGGTCTCTACCCAAGCTATCCAGGGCTCCAGAGAATTTGTTCCAATCAAAACTTCCTAGGACTAGTAACTCAACCCACAACTATTGTCGGTCTCTAGAGCGTTTGTCCAAACAGGGCTTCTAGGACTAGTAACTCCACCCACTAAGGGCTCTAGAGTGTTTTTCTAACCAAAGTTTCCAGGACTAGTAACTCAAACCAAGTTGGTACATGTTTTCCAGAGCGTTTGTCTAACCAAGGCTCTAAGAAGTAATAACTCAACCCACAACCAAAGGAAGATGAGCACCAACCAAAAAGTAAAAGATAAAACCCACAACACCATGGCTATCCAGGAAATGGCAATGATAAGCATAACCACTGTCAATTCAGGAATTCCTCCATGCTAATGATAGATCATAACCCAAAAACCACATGCATGTGCCATGCATGCCAATGCTAGCATGAAAACCATACATAAAACTTAGTACCTGCAAGCAAAACCCATTGTAGCTACTGATCTCAGTTTCCTCTTGCACTTTCCTACTTGGATTGGTTTACTAGTTCACCAATCTAGAAATTATGGAAGTTTCTTGTAGCAAAATAGTAGTAATTTTATAATATTTTTTAGCACATGTTATTGAGCCTATTTGAGTTGATTCCAATTGTATTGAGTCCTAAAATAATTCAAGTTAATAAAAATAACTAACCATAGCATATTCACTTGATTATGTTATGCATTTTGTCGGTTAACTAGCTCATTCTTGAATTTCTAGTTTTTGCAGTAGTAATTTTCTGCTATTTTTTAACACATGTTAAAAAGGGTATTTTTGATTTATTCCAGTTGTATTAGAGTCCTAAGACATCCTAATTAATATAAAAAATTACCCCATTTCGTTTTCATTTGATTTGCTTGGTAATTGGTAAGATAACCTAGAGGACAGATTAGTTGGCAAACTAGGTATTTAACCTTTTCAAGTATAAAAATCATAATATTTTTGTGGTGTGCAGGTGACACTGTTGATTTGTAGGGTTAACATTATCATTTACACTCCTTATTCTACCACCAACTCCTTCTTTATGTAACCACCCTCCTCCCACATTTACCCAAGTTATCATCCTACTGAGGTAAACATGTGACAAAGAGTTACTATGATATGATTCAACCTCCTAGATCACCTTAAGGAAGTCGAATCAGCAAAGAAAACACCTTAATGACTTCCCTATCAGGTGCTATAGGATCTCCAAGGGATAAATCACCCTTCCAGGTGTCCAGACCCTGAGTTAAACCTCTTTTTTTAGTGCCCTAATCTCCAAGACGCTAGCACAACGTTGTCTAATTTCGACTGGAACCCTCCAATCGCATGCATGATGCCTACAAGGGAGCGACTGCAGTCCTTTTCACCCAGTTTTGTGCTTGCAACGACGAAATTTAAACCACTTTTTAGGCTAGGATCAAGACCCCTGCCCAGAACTTAATGAAACTTTCCAGAACCATAAATGACACAAGGACAAAGCCTTCCATAAAAATCTTAGATAAGAAATTGACCTAACAAGGCCTAGCCATGATAGGCATTCCGTCAAACATAACACGAACATGAAATCTACAGGCCATAAATACACATATGAACATAGGGGTCTCATACTTGTCTGAGAATCATTAAGATGGTATAACGCCCTCTCATATTAGTTGCAATGACATCTATTAGGTCATGCATTCGATAACCAATCACATTTTCATCAAACATGTCAAGAGCCATAAACAATATACATCATATAACCAACATATAACCAACGTATAAACCAACAATAACCAACATATTGTTAGCCTTTCTTATAAAACAATAATAAATCCAAAAATAAATAAATAAATAAAATATTCCAAGTTATGAATTTGTGCCTAACTCTTGGGTTGTTCCTCTAAGATAGGAGTTAGTTTAGGTAACTCCTATATTGGTGTGTTTCTAGTGAGAAATTATCTCAACCAAAAGTGTCTAATATAGCACGCACTATCTTGAGAACACTGTCTCTCATCTATTTATTTGTAACTCTATATTCAATTATTTTAATGAATGAAAATGAGAGAGAGAATACCTGAGGAAGCATGAGGCTTCAACCTTTTTCCGCCAATATTTTGTGTCTGGTTTTTATGTGTGCTTTATATATTTGTCTGAGTTAATCTCATTTTCAATATGTTCCAGGCCGTTGGATGTGGCTCTTGCACATGATAGCTCAGGCTATGACCTGTTATCATGAGCATCACTAGGTCTACTTAGGATGTTTGTTAGGCCCCTATACTACTAGTGTAACCCCTTATTGTTATTAGTACAACCCCCTTATTATATTGTTGTACCCATGTAGTCCCCATATTATTATTATTGTGCCCCATAAAAGGCTACTATTGTTATTATTGTGCCCTTACATTATTATTATTATGTCGGCTCTGATTATATTATAACCCCTTAGACTCATATATAGAAAGGAGGTCTTTTCATTTGTATCATCAAAGAATTGTTCATTTGTGTAATGTAAAGGAGGTTTCCTCCTCGAAGAGGCTTATTTCTAAGGCATTCATCTATCTTTTCTATCTTTTTGTGAGCTGGTTTCATAACATTTGGTATCAGAGCTTTGGATTCTAGGGTTTCGCTGCTCCAAATAGGTCATCGTGGAATTTTCGCTATAAATTTTTTTTCTGCAACGTTTCAGAAGCGAGAAAAAAAACCCATTTGATATGAAACCGCATTGAACCTTCGGTCCAAATTTCAGAGCTTTTCACGCTATATGTGCAGAGATATGATCTGAGGAAGTTGTTGAATTACATTCCAAACAGGTGACCTAGGGAAAATCGTCATAGCTTTCTCTCTGAGCATCGGATTGAAATTTCGTAAGAAGGTATAGAAAGAGGATGGATTTTAGTTTATTGTACATATTTTTTAGAGCCAAAAGTCGAAACAGGGACATGTGGCACGTCGTACAAGTTCGCTCTACTGAACTAGTCTAAAATCAAGTCACTGTGGGAGATTTGGCATAACTCTTCCTTGGAGAATCCAATTTGGATCAGACTGGTGGCATTCGAAATAGGACACAGAGGGCTACTGCAGGTCACAATTTCAAAACTAGAAGAACTGAAATTACAGAGTTATAGTCATTTCAAGATCGAGCTCCTAAAATCAAGAAAAGGCGATATGAGGAAGTTTGATGGCAAGGAGCCGATAAATTGGATACTTTAGATGGAGCAATATTTTGATCTACATGGTGTACCAATGTTACAAAAGGTATGTACTGCATCTTCATATTTAGAATTAGATCAATTTTTATGGTATAAAGGGATTTTTTCTCGTAAACAACTTGTTACGTGGTCAATTTTCACGGAGGAAATGATAGCACATTATGAGGATACAATATAGGATCTAAGGAGTCATAAAAATGTTTTCTATCTTTTATATCTTTTTGTGAGCTGGTTTCATAACAATGTTTTTGCATGCATTTCGAGTTTTTAGATTAGATGACGAAACATGTCTTGGACACAAATTTTGTAAATTTTTTTGAAAACATCTATCTATTTTTACTTTCAGTGTTTTTATATGTATGGCTATATGCAATCCTATTCAACTAATGATGTGAATTGAAAATTTACTTTTACATGTGTCGCAAATGTTTGTTTAACACATAATTCGCTAATGCGTCGGTTAATGTGTTAAAAGTTTATGGAAATATGTTGATATTGAAAGTACTCAAAATTTCTTTCCAAAAGACGAACTCTAAGGAACATATGAAGAATTATTAGATTTCGGACAGTATGAATGTTTGTTAGTTGTAGTACAACAAGTTGTGAATCTAGTCTAATGATGATTCGGCGGATGCCAAGTGAAATGGAATCAGAGAGAAGTTCGATCAATGCGCTATACTCAACGATATTATTCGTCGATCGACTGATACAAATCCCTTGAAAACTCACTAACTCGCCACTTGGAGCGAAAATGGTCCATGCGTACTATGACTAGCACCATCGACATAACCAACAAATGGTTCCAAAGGTTCCAACATCTACAACAAATGAAAAGCGGATTATTTAACCACATAAAAACTCTAAAAGACACACTGACACACACACATGCAATTAAAGCATATATACAGTGATTTTTAGTACACAATTAAGCATAGTAACATTTGAGATACAACCCATTTCGGGGCTGTGACAATGGAATTCCATCATAATCCTCCAACTCGTAGGCACATTTGCTAAAACATGCTTGACAATATAAGGACCCATCCAAAGCGGTTCAAATTTTCCTGCTCCAAGTTTATTAGCTTCTTGATCATACAGTAAAACCACGTCTCCTTTTGAGAAAACGTGAGGCTTGACATTTCAATCATATTGCACCTTGATTCGTTTCTTATGCGCTTTGTTAGCCAATGCGGCTTCACAACGGGTTTCATTTAGATGGATAAGTTATAAGAAACATGATTCTTCTTCAGAAGTGTCGGGTAACAGGTCAATCTCGAGTTTGAGAGATGAAATTTCGCATTGTGTCGGCAAGATTGCCTCCAGACCATACACCAATTGAAAGGATGTGAATCCAGTTGCATTTCTCACCGAGGTTCGATATACCCACAAGGCAGAGTACATGATTAAATGCTAGTTTCTTTTATGAACCCCTATCATTCTTTGAAGCATTCGCTTAAGGACTTTGTTGATGGCCTCAACTTTTCCATTAGCTTGAGGGTAATACAAAGTAGAACTATCATGCGAAAGTCTTAACTTGGTAGTTAACTCACTCATCATGGGATTGCGAAAATGCGATCCATGATCTATAACTATAGCCTATGGTACACCAAACTGGGCAACCACGTGGTTGAAAAAGAAAAGAGCAGCTGTTTTGCCATTGTTGTTTAATGTTGGCATCACCTTGGCCCATTTGGTACAATAGTTAATGACGACTATAATGTACCCATGCCCCCCGACCAAGGTGGGGTTATATGTGATGAAGTCAATGCCCCATTTGGCGAATGGTCCAACAACGACGACAAAATGCAATGGTGCGGGTGGTAATCTAGCTTTACAGTCATATATCTGGCATGTGTGACATCTTCTAATGGAGATTATCCAATCTTTAAATCTATTAGGCCAGAAGTAACCAGCGTGGAGAATTCTCTGCGCAGTAGGATAACCAGATAAGTGTCCACCACAAGCACATGAATGGCAATCATTCAAAACTTTCTCGCTTCCTCATGAATGAGGCACCTTCGTAAAATTGCATTGATACCACAATGATATAGAGTGTCGCCAACTATCAGATAATCCTTGGCTTGGTATCAGATACGTCACTGTTGCGAGAAAGAGGTATCAGACCGGAAAGTTTGGGTCCAGAGATAAATCAATATATCTCCATACCACGCGTCAGATGACGAAATGAGGAACAAAGACTCATCCAGAATTGATGGTTCTAATGTTGAATCAATGATATTCGAGGGAAGGCCACAAAGTATCTCGGCAAAAACTAGAGATTTATTTGATTTGGACTTGATGAATTCAAGATCAAACTCCTACAAAATGACGATCCATTTTGAGTATTTGTCCCCCAGCAATTGGCGTGACAAAATATATGTCATAGGGTTGCAATTCGAAATGAAAATGGTCTTTTGGAGCAGGATATAGTGGTGAAATCTCTGTACAGCTTGAATAGCTACCAAAGCTAGCTTCTTGACATAAAAGTACTTACTTTCTATATCATTGAGATTGCGGCTCAAATAATATATCGAATGTTCAATCCCATCTTCCTCTTGGACTAAAACCATTCCAATGGTTGTATCTGCAGTATCGAGATACAGGAAGTAGTTGTTTTGATAATTCGGGGAATACATTAGTGAGGCTCTAATCAAGGTATCTTTAAGGGAATCAAAGGAAGCTTGTGCAACCTGATCCCAATGGAAGGGTATCCCCTTTTTCTATAAACAAGTAAATCCTTTAGCCACTTCAGCATAATTGGGAATGAATCTCCTCAGAAAGTTGGCCTTCCCTTGGAGTCTCTGTAACTGTAGTAGCTTAGAAGGTGGAGGCAAATCAAGGATTGCCTGAAACTTAAGTGGATCAAGTTGAATTCCCTCCTTAGACACTACGAAACCAAGCAAACAACCAGAACCAACACAAAACACAAATTTGTGTGGATTGATTCGTATTTTTTAGTGTCAGCACTATAAAAATGTAGCTCTCAAATGCTACGGGTGATTAGACCACTTTCGTGAATGACCAGGTAAATCATCAAGGTATGGTTGAACAATATGTTTGATGTCATGGAAGGCATAGTTCATTGCCCTTTGAAATGTGGCCCATGCGTTCTTCAAACCAAATGAGAGTTTTTGATAAGTGAATGTGCCCCATGGACAAATAAAAGCAGTTTTAGATTGGTCCTCTGGGTGGATATTGATCTAATTATAGTTGGAAAATCCATCCATAAATGAAAATATTTCACATCCGGCACATTCATCAATAATCTGGTCGATAAAGGGAGTGGGATAATTGTCTTTTGGACAAGCCTGATTAACATCTCTATAATCAACACACACTCATATGGTCCCTTGTTTCTTCATGACAGGAACAATATTGGCAACCCAGTCAGTAAGGGGAATAGGGTAAATGAAACCAACATGCAAAAGCTTTTCAACTTCTGCCTTAATGGCAACAACCTTCTTTGGATGAATGGCTCAGAGGCGCTATCACACTGGTTTGAAATCAAGATACATTTTGATTTCATGTTCAACTTTACTAGAGTCAATTCCTGAAATCTCCTCGTATGACCATGAAAATATATCTTGAAATTCACAAAAGAGAGCACGGTAAATATCAAGTTCTGATGGAGAACAAGATTTTCCAACATGAATGTTTTCTACAATGTTAGGTTTGGTCGAAATATTTATAGAAATAGTCTCTTCAATATTTGACAGGTTTCACTCGGAATCTACTGTATCTATGAAAACATAATTCAAAAGGAAATCGACAACTGAAGGGTGATTAAGTTCGTTTGAATAATCTTCGATGTGATCTGGAAGGTGGGAACAATGATGATAATCCTCCCATGGTTCTCCTTCCATCATCATTGATTAGACAATTCCTTCATCAATAGAAAATATACGTGAAAAAGGATCAAGAGAAGTACCAAATTCTAATGAACGATCTACCCATACAATTGATGAAAATGGATTTGGGTTCGTTGCGCAAGCTAGAAAAATTGATTGCTATGTAAGTTCAATAGGGCTTAGCGGCATGATTTCATTACTACTATCAACTTTAAAACTATTGGTAATCCTCCTTAAGTCAGATGAAGTGGAAGATACCATGTTTCAAGTCTCAACTTTTGCCACTTCCGCCAAATTTGATGGTGGTGGTAGTGAAAAAGTACCCATTAGGGAAGATTCTTTAAAGAGATCTACAACAATTTTTTGGAGAGATAGCGAGGGTCCGTGTACCAATAGAATTCTTCCAGTAACTTGTTAACTAGAGGCGAAGAATGTGAATTGGTCGATAACTGTGATTCCACCTTTATGAGGAAATGAAATCATACAAAAGTATGTTAAAACCACAACAGCCATGGCATAAACCCACGGTCTTCCTAGTAAAATTTTGTAGTCAAGGGGTCCGTCAACTACCTCAACTTCAACCGTTACCATTTTTCGTCCTAGTTAGATTTGTAGATTACTCAATATTCCACAAGGCGTATATGTGTGACCGTAAAAAACTTTTAATGTTGTTGGTGAATGTGACAAAGGTGGTGAGCCAAGTGTTTTCCAACAACTCATAGACATTATACAAGTAGATGCCCCCTCATCAATAATGGTTTGATGAACAAGTTTGTTCAAGGCATTTACTTGAATTAGAAATGCTAATTGTGCTGGTAAATGTGGTGTATAACCCGCATGGTTGAAAACCACAAGATTGGAATCAGTTGGATAGATTCCACCAATTGCTGACAACAAAGCCTACTTTTGGGAGGGACAGTTCTGAAGTACCTTGAGTGTAGACATAGCAAAAGGTGACTAAGCCAAATCTTCTACTATATTATAATTCTGTGTAGATCTAGCTCCAAGGGTTAAATGTCGATTTGTGTACAACTCCCTTAGGCGGTTTTATTATTAACTCTGGTGCGACAAGTGGTGGAACAGGATCATTCAAAGTTGTAGTCGAAGGGTTAGGTCGATTAGCCTAGTTATCCGACGACGATGGTTGATTTCCATAATATTTACTTCGTGTTGATACCAAAATATCATCTTTCTGCTTAAAGGCGGATAACATAAGCACTTGGGAAGTGGAAGCTTGGTCTATAGCAACCATATTTGTCTTTGATTTTGGAAAAGGATTAGTCAATACTGCAAATGTATTAGAAGTCTTCAGAAGTTTTGAGACTTTGGAGCGGTGCAGACAATCTTGTGTAAAATGCTCATCGTTACAGATGAAACACGGGTAACGAGGTTTCCTAGCTGAAGAAGAGGAATTAGATGATTTCTCTTAAGGGGAGTTATTTTGTTTCTTCTTGTTTTTCCCCTTTTTCTTACCTCCTAGTTGCTTTTCATTCTTGCCCTTGTTAGATGAAATGAGAGTCCTTACTCGATGGTGGAGGAGGAATAGTGAAAGCTGGTCGGGGTGCATTTGGAATCTTGTCATAGAGCGTGCTAGACTGTGTATAAATCAAGTCCAAATATTGGGAACGAGAAATTACATGCTCTTTTGTGACATGTCCACCTTTCACAACATCCTCAGTGACAGATGGAAGCAAGGATTTTATAAACCACTCAGCTAGAAGCTGATCGGAACAAAAGTTTTAACCATTCAACGACGACGACACCACTCATGAATATGATTAGAGATATGAGTAGCAGTAGTCTGTTTAAAGTTGGTTAATAGTTCTATTCCAGTCTCATATCGTATGGGTAACTAGAAGTGGGTTAAAAATGTGGTAGCTAAAGCAGTGAAGTTATCAAAAGAAGCTCATGGTAACTCGATGTACCACTTCGCAACCGGACTAGTAAGCATTCTTTGGAAAAGACGAAGTCTAACAGAATCACCATTCAAGGAGTTTGATGAACACCATAAATCAAAAGTAATGACATGGTTGGATGGGTCTTCTTTAGGATTTCCATTGAATTTCGGAATATCGGAAGGTGACTTATGAGGAATCACCGGCCACCAAGGTGCGTAAATAATTCGGTCATTGGTGAGCTAGTTTAGATCTGGCAACTCAAGTGTCACAACAAAAGACAACTGCTTATTTAGGTCAGGTTGAGCATATCCAGGGTAAGATGGAATTTCCTGGGCAATGAGCCTTTTCATACCAGCATAAGGCATCTGTTGTTGGTAACCTTGATATGGGTAAGTTTTTTGAGCAAATCCGGTGTAAGGTTGTTGTTGTTGTGCACCAGGGTAAATTTTCTGTTGTCCAAACCCAACATAGGATTGTTGACTAGGGCCTAGATAAACTTGTTGCTGACCAAACCCAGCATGAGCTTGTTGGCCAAGTCCATGTTGAGGTTGGTATTGCTGGAATTGTTGCTATTGATATTGGGGCTGCCAAGGCTTTTGAAGTGACTGTTGTTGTTGTTGGTACAATGGCTGTTGATTTAACAGTTGTTGTTTCCCACCAATGTAAGGTTGACCAGGTTGTGAATACACTAAACCAATGTAAGTCTGAATCATTCCAGTAAATGGTAAACTTGCCTGAATTTGTTGGACTCCAAACACAAGTGGTTGTTGTAAAACTGCCTCAAAAGTTTGGATCTATATACCTGAAACTTGGGGGTCTGAGGTTGAAGGGCCAACTTGCACAGGTTGCGATACAACAATCTGCGATTTTGACTGCGACATAGTTGTAACAACAGGCGCTGTAGGTATGGATGAGACAGATTACATAGGTTGTGATGGATACACAAGCCCAGGTTGAATGGGCATGGTTGGCTGCCATTGACAGATAGTCATTCTAGGCTGACCTAAAGACGACGACATACTGACATATGGTTTCCCCCCCAGAATATGGAGGCTAAGGAGAATATGGATACTCTTCTTCGTATGGGGGTAGTCCAGTGTTAAGCGGATACATAGGATGGTAACTAGATGAACCAGCTTGATATGAACTTGATGGGTCCAGCTGTTCGGTACTCGTAAATGAGGAACCATATAAAATTCCAATAGAGGACATTGGTGAAGACCAAGAGCTAGAAGCAACACCTAAGCGGGCTCCTGATAAAGATTGGTAACCCAATGGGACAGACGGAACACCATACAAGTGTGACTCAGGTGTTGTAGTAAACATTGAAGAGGTTGCGATAGAAGATTCTGCCATAGCCGTAACAGATGGTACAGTCTGGGATGTTGACTCTACTATAGTCAAATGTCCAAATAAGTTTCCTAATGAATCAACAGGTGTCTGAAAGTAATCAAGATCAAAAGGAGCAGTGAAATGAGGAGTATGAGGATACAGATAAAGTCCAGTTCCAAAATGGAATGGAGTTCTGGGTAATTCTACCTCAGGTTCCTCTTCTACTGAAATCAAACCAGGTGGAAGAATTTCACCGTTTGGTCCATAATAGATTTCTATTTGTTGCTGAGGTAAATAGGAGGTCTCGATAGTTACAAATGTCTAATGATCTACCAGTTGATCTTGTTCCGGTAAGGTAACAACTTCTGATTGTTCCACCTAAAGATACAAATGTTCTAGTAAGAGAACAAGTTCAGGTTAGGCTTCGTGAACAACTTCTGGTTCAGAAGTAACTTTTGATTAAACAGTGATGGGTTCAGAATCCACTTCTGGTTGAATAGATTCAAGTTAGAAAGTAATTTCTTGTTGAACAACTTCGGATTGAGAATCAACTTGTTGTTGAACAACTTGGGTATTGTTTCACTAGATTCAATTCTAGTTTCCTTGGGTAATTGTGGAGATTTCACTTCAGTAATAGATGTACCAGTAATCGTAGGAGTAAGTAGGGTCACAATACTTACCAATATAGGTGTTTCTGGTAATTCAAATGAAGAACTAGATGCTTGTGAAGTAGTGGATCTAGTCAAACGATACCTCTTTGACCGAATAGGTGTAGATTTGGGTTGTAAAGGCGGTTTACTCACTGCTCTCCACAAACAACATGGTAAGGGTTGATTTTCCTCCATGATTGCTGATTGATTTTATTACAAAAAATAAATAAGCAAAAAGGGGTAAGCTAGGAAAAAGGTTTACCAAGCAACTGTGAACTGCAGAATACCTCCTGGCGAACCAAGAAGTACGAGCTGGCAATCTCCCCGAATGTTGTGTTCAGTGTATCACAATGTACAAGGCAGCCGACTCGGTTACCTAAGGATAGAAAGTAGCCTAGTGTTGTCCTCCCATATATACCTGATAGTATGTGGAGGCCCAATATGTATTAGCGTTATCTAATGCAAAATAACACAGTGAGAGCATTCCCATATACTTTACGTAATGTAACACCGCCCTATATACCCGAAGGTGCATGGACGAGCTATGATATACTCACGTACGTGGAATGAGATATCACACTCGGGATGTATTGTAGACAAGTTAGCGACAACTGCTATGTTTTACGACATCGGAACACGTCTCTAGCCTAGAACCTCTAAATGTTTTGCGTTAGATGACAATGCTCCATTAGGTAAATTGAGGTTAATTTTAAGTTGATCTTGATTAGGAATTTGCCTTTCAAGGTTCACCATGTGATGTATTTTCAATTCCTAGAATGCAACTAATATGAAAATAATTCTTTTCATTCAATTTAACAATGAAAATCTTAGTTAATAGGGATAGAGAAATTAGATTTCTTTTGATCATAGAGCAAAGAACACAATCTAATGCAATTTCCATAAACTATTCCTGTGAGCACACACAAACTTTTTCAATGCACAATGCAAATTTTTCTTTTCAATTCCCTTAATGTTATTATGAACAAAAGGAAACTAATGCACATACAATTAATCAATCTTTTTAAAAGAATGAAAACTTTACGACAATTCTGTTTTGAAGGAAAAGAAGACTTTTACGACACTTTCTTTCGAACAAAGATCAATCGACTATAATCTAACTTTGACGATGAATCGATAATGACAAAGAAATCATTTAAGAAAAATTAATCAATCAAGTCAAAGTAAGGTAGCAAAGGAGATACAATCTTGATTTCAGAGACATGACACTCATTGATCAGTCAACAAGCAATCAAACAAGAAATTTGGTAAAAAACCCTATCCAAAGGTGGAAAACTGATCCAAGGAGGATCACCACAACCCTGAATGGGAGATAGTGCGCTTCAGATCACTGTCCCTAAGCCAAGGGTGTTCTGCAATGCACTGTGTCCCTCACAAGCCTACGCTGGTGACAGTAAGCCATTTCAAGAGGCAACTAAACACAGTTTTTGACCAAAATTCACTTCAACAAGGCTGAAATACAATCAATGAAAGGAAGTAAGGTCTGCTAGAGTGTCCTAGGATGTGGATAAGCTACTTGGAACGATGATCGCTCCCCAGCGGAGTCACAAATTTGTTATGAAGAATTTGGTATCTACGGATAAATACTAATTCCCTAGATAAGTAGTTATATCTAGAACAATAGTTTAAAGCACTTTAACCTTTTTCTATAAACAATAGATAAGACAAAGAGAACGAGAGGACCTAATTTTACTTTTGTTTTCATCTTGTCTCCTTTGTATCAGTCCTGTCGCTCCTTCCTGTACTTAACATGCTTGAGAAGTACCTGTAAACATCAACAAAAGACAAAGAACCAATCAAAGCAAAAGATCTATTGATTACAAGTAAATGGAATTAGATAATGACAAAGAAATCATTTAAGAAATCAAGTACAAGTAACTCTACCTCAGGTTCCTCTTCTACTGAAATCAAACCAGGTGGAAGAATTTCACCGTTTGGTCCATAATAGATTTCTAGTTGTTGCTGAGGTAAATAGGAGGTCTCGATAGTTACAAATGTCTAATGATCTACCAGTTGATCTTGTTCCGGTAAGGTAACAACTTCTGATTGTTCCACCTAAAGATACAAATGTTCTAGTAAGAGAACAAGTTCAGGTTAGGCTTCGTGAACAACTTCTGGTTCAGAAGTAACTTTTGATTAAACAGTGATGGGTTCAGAATCCACTTCTGGTTGAATAGATTCAAGTTAGAAAGTAATTTCTTGTTGAACAACTTCGGATTGAGAATCAACTTGTTGTTGAACAACCTGGGTATTGTTTCACTAGATTCAATTCTAGTTTCCTTGGGTAATTGTGGATATTTCACTTCAGTAATAGATGTACCAGTAATCGTAGGAGTAAGTAGGGTCACAATACTTACCAATATAGGTGTTTCTGGTAATTCAAATGAAGAACTAGATGCTTGTGAAGTAGTGGATCTAGTCAAACGATACCTCTTTGACCGAATAGGTGTAGCTTTGGGTTGTAAAGGCAGTTTACTCACTGCTCTCCACAAACAACATGGTAAGGGTTGATTTTCCTCCATGATTGCTGATTGATTTTATTACAAAAAATAAATAAGCAAAAAGGGGTAAGCTAGGCAAAAGGTTTACCAAGCAACTGTGAACTGCAGAATACCTCCTGGCGAACCAAGAAGTACGAGCTGACAATCTCCCCGAATGTTGTGTTCAGTGTATCACAATGTACAAGGAAGCCGACTCGGTTACC
Source organism: Pinus tabuliformis (assembly GCA_031772625.1). NCBI lineage: Eukaryota > Viridiplantae > Streptophyta > Pinopsida > Pinales > Pinaceae > Pinus > Pinus tabuliformis. Next base: position 1,859,329,904 of record CM062817.1, read on the forward strand.
TAAGGATAGAAAGTAGCCTAGTGTTGTCCTCCCATATATACCTGACAGTATGTGGAGGCCCAATATGTATTAGCGTTATCTAATGCAAAATCACACAGTGAGAGCATTCCCATATACTTTACGTAATGTAACACCGCCCTATATACCCGAAGGTGCATGGACGAGCTATGATATACTCACGTACGTGGAATGAGATATCACACTCGGGATGTATTGTAGACAAGTTAGCGACAATTGCTATGTTTTACGACATCGGAACACGTCTCTAGCCTAGAACCTCTAAATGTTTTACGTTAGATGACAATGCTCCATTAGGTAAATTGAGGTTAATTTTAAGTTGATCTTGATTAGGAATTTGCCTTTCAAGGTTCACCATGTGATGTATTTTCAATTCCTAGAATGCAACTAATATGAAAATAATTCTTTTCATTCAATTTAACAATGAAAATCTTAGTTAATAGGGATATAGAAATTAGATTTCTTTTGATCATAGAGCAAAGAACACAATCTAATGCAATTTCCATAAACTATTCCTGTGAGCACACACAAACTTTTTCAATGCACAATGCAAATTTTTCTTTTCAATTCCCTTAATGTTATTATGAACAAAAGGAAACTAATGCACATACAATTAATCAATCTTTTTAAAAGAATGAAAACTTTACGACAATTCTGTTTTGAAGGAAAAGAAGACTTTTACGACACTTTCTTTCGAACAAAGATCAATCGACTATAATCTAACTTTGACGATGAATCGATAATGACAAAGAAATCATTTAAGAAAAATTAATCAATCAAGTCAAAGTAAGGCTAGCAAAGGAGATACAATCTTGATTTCAGAGACATGACACTCATTGATCAGTCAACAAGCAATCAAATAAGAAATTTGGTAAAAAACCCTATCCAAAGGTGGAAAACTGATCCAAGGAGGATCACCACAACCATGAATGGGAGATAGTGCGCTTCAGATCAGTGTCCCTAAGCCAAGGGTGTTCTGCAATGCACTGTGTCCCTCACAAGCCTACGCTGGTGACAGTAAGCCATTTCAAGAGGCAACTAAACACAGTTTTTGACCAAAATTCACTTCAACAAGGCTGAAATACAATCAATGAAATGAATTAAGGTCTTTTAGAGTGTCCTAGGATGTGGATAAGCTACTTGGAACGATGATCGCTCCCCAGGGAGTCACAAATTTGTTATGAAGAATTTGGTATCTACGGATAAATACTAATTCCCTAGATAAGTAGTTATATCTAGAACAACAGTTTAAAGCACTTTAACCTTTTTCTATAAACAATAGATAAGACAAAGAGAACGAGAGGACCTAATTTTACTTTTGTTTTCCTCTTGTCTCCTTTGTATCAGTCCTGTCGCTCCTTCCTGTACTTAACATGCTTGAGAAGTACCTGTAAACATCAACAAAAGACAAAGAACCAATCAAAGCAAAAGATCTATTGATTACAAGTAAATGGAATTAGATAATGACAAAGAAATCATTTAAGAAATCAAGTACAAGTAACTCTACCTCAGGTTCCTCTTCTACTGAAATCAAACCAGGTGGAAGAATTTCACCGTTTGGTCCATAATAGATTTCTAGTTGTTGCTGAGGTAAATAGGAGGTCTCGATAGTTACAAATGTCTAATGATATACCAGTTGATCTTGTTACGGTAAGGTAACAACTTCTGATTGTTCCACCTAAAGATACAAATGTTCTAGTAAGAGAACAAGTTCAGGTTAGGCTTCGTGAACAACTTCTGGTTCAGAAGTAACTTTTGATTAAACAGTGATGGGTTCAGAATCCACTTCTGGTTGAATAGATTCAAGTTAGAAAGTAATTTCTTGTTGAACAACTTCGGATTGAGAATCAACTTGTTGTTGAACAACTTGGGTATTGTTTCACTAGATTCAATTCTAGTTTCCTTGGGTAATTGTGGAGATTTCACTTCAGTAATAGATGTACCAGTAATCGTAGGAGTAAGTAGGGTCACAATACTTACCAATATAGGTGTTTCTGGTAATTCAAATGAAGAACTAGATTCTTGTGAAGTACTGGATCTAGTCAAACGATACCTCTTTGACCGAATAGGTGTAGCTTTGGGTTGTAAAGGCGGTTTACTCACTGCTCTCCACAAACAACATGGTAAGGGTTGATTTTCCTCCATGATTGCTGATTGATTTTATTACAAAAAATAAATAAGCAAAAAGGGGTAAGCTAGGCAAAAGGTTTACCAAGCAACTGTGAACTGCAGAATACCTCCTGGCGAACCAAGAAGTACGAGCTGGCAATCTCCCCGAATGTTGTGTTCAGTGTATCACAATGTACAAGGAAGCCGACTCGGTTACCTAAGGATAGAAAGTAGCCTAGTGTTGTCCTCCCATATATACCTGACAGTATGTGGAGGCCCAATATGTATTAGCGTTATCTAATGCAAAATAACACAGTGAGAGCATTCCCATATACTTTACGTAATGTAACACCGCCCTATATACCCGAAGGTGCATGGATGAGCTATGATATACTCACGTACGTGGAATGAGATATCACACTCGGGATGTATTGCAGACAAGTTAGCGACAACTGCTATGTTTTACGACATCGGAACACCTCTCTAGCCTAGAACCTCTAAATGTTTTACGTTAGATGACAATGCTCCATTAGGTAAATTGAGGTTAATTTTAAGTTGATCTTGATTAGGAATTTGCCTTTCAAGGTTCACCATGTGATGTATTTTCAATTCCTAGAATGCAACTAATATGAAAATAATTCTTTTCATTCAATTTAACAATGAAAATCTTAGTTAATAGGGATAGAGAAATTAGATTTCTTTTGATCATAGAGCAAAGAACACAATCTAATGCAATTTCCATAAACTATTCCTGTGAGCACACACAAACTTTTTCAATGCACAATGCAAATTTTTCTTTTCAATTCCCTTAATGTTATTATGAACAAAAGGAAACTAATGCACATACAATTAATCAATCTTTTTAAAAGAATGAAAACTTTACGACAATTCTGTTTTGAAGGAAAAGCAGACTTTTACGACACTTTCTTTCGAACAAAGATCAATCGACTATAATCTAACTTTGACGATGAATCGATAATGACAAAGAAATCATTTAAGAAAAATTAATCAATCAAGTCAAAGTAAGGCTAGCAAAGGAGATACAATCTTGATTTCAGAGACATGACACTCATTGATCAGTCAACAAGCAATCAAACAAGAAATTTGGTAAAAAACCCTATCCAAAGGTGGAAAACTGATCCAAGGAGGATCACCACAACCCTGAATGGGAGATAGTGCGCTTCAGATCAGTGTCCCTAAGCCAAGGGTGTTCTGCAATGCACTGTGTCCCTCACAAGCCTACGCTGGTGACAGTAAGCCATTTCAAGAGGCAACTAAACATAGTTTTTGACCAAAATTCACTTCAACAAGGCTGAAATACAATCAATGAAAGGAAGTAAGGTCTGCTAGAGTGTCCTAGGATGTGGATAAGCTACTTGGAACGATGATCGCTCCCCAGCGGAGTCACAAATTTGTTATGAAGAATTTGGTATCTACGGATAAATACTAATTCCCTAGATAAGTAGTTATATCTAGAACAACAGTTTAAAGCACTTTAACCTTTTTCTATAAACAATAGATAAGACAAAGAGAACGAGAGGACCTAATTTTACTTTTGTTTTCCTCTTGTCTCCTTTGTATCAGTCTTGTCGCTCCTTCCTGTACTTAACATGCTTGAGAAGTACCTGTAAACATCAACAAAAGACAAAGAACCAATCAAAGCAAAAGATCTATTGATTACAAGTAAATGGAATTAGATACATTCACACATATAAGCATCACATATGAAGATAAGCATATGAAAAAAGGTGTAAATACTTTATTGAATAGAAGGAAGAATTACAACCATGAAGCCTAATTCAAAGTCACTCCTCCATCTTTGGTTCCATCCACATCACATCATAAGCATGACAATTCGGAAGCATAACGACACTTACAATACTCTCAATCCTCAAACTAACATTATCTCCTTACAATTCATCAAAGTTCAGCCCCTGATCACTTAGATGAGTGATCAATTTATAGGAATATGGAGGAGGTTTTGTCATCAATGAGGGTATTGAATGGCCTTCCATACTTAGAATTAGTTCCATGGAGGAAGGGATGAGAGGATAAGAGGTATCTTAACTCATTCCTCATCCATTTTCAAGCTCATAGGAGATGATAAGTGTGGGAATCTTCTAGAAGGCTCCAGAAGATAAGAATATTCCCCAAACCCTATGTGAATTTCTCTCAAACTCGCCCAACGCAGGTCAAAGAGGGCCTAAGTGCTCTGCAGAGCACCCTTGCATGGGCCTACCTACGCTAGTCCCTCTAGAGGTCATTTCAGGATGTCTTCAGGCCATGAAACTGTCTGTGAAGGAGGCATTTAAAAGGTTTATTTGTTTAGGGTATGTAGCAACTGAAATTAGGGTTTGATGAGCCCTAAAAAACTGATCTGGATGATGGGAGTGATGTGCCCAAATGGATCTGTAACACACCTCCATATTGGAATTCAAAATTATGTTAATAGAGGTTGAAGAAGATTCATAAAAGATTGTAATGCTTTCATATGGATTAGAAATGCAAGGAAGGGAACACACATATTCAAACCATTCCATCAATTCAATATTTGAATGTTTATCCTCAAATTTAAATCTTAAGCAATTTAATCGAAATATAATAGTAAAATCTATAAAATATTCATTTTCAAACCTTTGTAAATCTTCAAATTCATCACATTGATCCCAACTGTGAATAGATGCAACTCGAAGAGATTGACACCAGCTTCTGGTTTTTACTGAGAATGCAAGAGTAAAAATCCTGCATAAAATACCTTCATCAATATAATAAATATTAGAATTTGAAAAATCTTGAATAAACTGTAAGGCATCATCAAATGCAGAAGAATTATTCTTACATTAAAATTTTAGATTTGACAAGTGTATTACTATTTCTGGTGGAGCATTGGTGGATGTGTGTCCAGAGATACAACTCCAAATTGGAAGTTTGAGAGGAGCCATTGTGATTAAAATAAAAATTTAAGATACAAAATATCCAAAAGACAACAAGTCGTTAGACCCTCCTTCAAGCGCCAAAAATGTTGATGGCCCAAAATGACCATTCAACGTTATAAGAGACACCACCTAGTCGAGAACTTATAACAGTTACTTTTTCAGTTGGAATGGTGGTTCCAACTAGTTAAAGTAGGTCCAATTACCTTCTTTCTATCTCTACCAGCTTAAATTATGCCCTTTTCTTACCAATATAGAAGAGACATCATCTCAGCCCTCTTATTGAGCTCACGCAAGAAAGTGATCCTTAATTTGATTTATGGCTCAACCAAGCCACAAATAAACTTTTCCTCTTTGATACGAGGACTTCTAGAAATGTAATTATTAATCTGAATGCAAACTAATCCTAGAATGCAAGAAAAATGAGAGAGATCCTAACCCTATCTCGATTAAGAAGATGTAGATCTAACCCAACCGAGAGAATAATAATTAAATGAATAAGATTTTAACATGCCTAGTTTTAGGTGGATATCTGGCTAATGAACTAGCTCTACTAACTGATATTATAATTAAAAAAAAATGCACTATTCAGAGACCTATTAATGGTGAATTATTAGCCAATAACATTAGGAAATAGTTCACTTAATGTCAATGGTAATTAAATTGAATTTAGATAACATATTTCTAAGTAAATAGTTACTCATAAATTTGATTTAAGTATAAGAGCAAAAGAGAAATTTAACAAAAAATATACGAAGCTAATGAAATATATAGCTAATTGAAAAATACCTTCATCTTCACATTAAACAATAGTGTTCAACATGAAAAAACATTTTACACCGATCTATCATTAGAAAAATGAAATTTTCATTAAAAATAATAGTATCTAAAATTCAAACTGATTAAAACCCAGTCTTTTGCTCTGTCCCTTGATTTGATCTCCAACAATCTTTCTCAAATCACAAGCCTTGCAATTAAAAGAAAGAGCCGCAATAGTGCAAGCTCTACTCCCAATACAAAGTCTAGAATTGAAAAAGACAAATCTCAATGATCTAGACCTGAGTTATCTTCCCTTATGAATAGCTAAAATTCCCTTACAATAGTGCTTCAGAATTCCTTAGGTGTATAGAAGACGAACCCCCTACCTCCATTCAACAAAAACCCAAATTATAATTACAAAAGAGAATTAAAATGAGAGAATTGTTGGAGAATAAATTTGCTTCAATAAATTGATTGACCAAAATTTTATTTCCTCCCTTCTTGGAGCAATTATATGGATCAAAATATTTACTTCCACATCTCCATATCTTCTCTCCTGCCACAAACAATTGAAATTTAGAAATTAAAACCAATTCGGTGAAAAAAATAGAAAACAAAATCGATTCTCAACAAATTGTTAAAAAATAAAAAATAAATTAAAATCAAACAAAATTCAAGATATGATCTTGTTATAGCTCCAAATCTCACTCTTATGGTTTGTGATGCTGTACTCATGGCCTAGGGCAACCCCTCCTTCCAGACCTGGTCCTAAAATTAAAAAAAAACAGTGTTTTATCCCTTATACGTGACATTGCCCTGAGTTAAACGCGTGTATACGCGGGTATGTGTATAGCCAACCCGCGTATATGTATTAAAACACTTAAAAAAATATAACACTCCTTATTTTCGGGCGGAGATCGTGGGTTTTACCTGTTGATCACCTGTTAGTGCCCGTGGCCCAACTGTTCCCAACCAACTCCTAACTAAAAAACTACTTTGGAGATGGTATAAAAAGACCTCAAAGGGAAGGCCTAAGGAGGGGAGAAGAGAGAGAAAGGTTATTATGCTGAGATTTTTCCCTTGACCAGGTCTGAAGTCCCTTGTGCCTTCTGCACTTCCCCCATTTTGTACATGAAACCTTTGTTTCCTTGTGTGTTGATGTTCATCCACCGTTTATGACATCATGGAGAGAGTCATGGAAGGAGTTTGTTAGAGGCTTGAGGCTGGAACGGATCCGGAAGGAAGCTTTGCTTGGAGCCTGCTGAAGGTGACTCAGGTGAAAATATTCCTTTTTATGTACTTTATTTGTCTATAATAAAAGAAACACATGTCTTGGTTCCCGAAATGAATCTTCTTTATGTTAATGATATTCATGTTTAGAATTCATATATAAAAGGTTGTTTGGATTTCATAACTAACTGCCTTTCTTTATAACATGAAGATGGTTTCTTTATAAGTTTTTGTCCATGTACAACTATGTTCTTTGAATTGGTTGTTTTGCAGGATGAAAGAGAAGAAGGGAACTCCAACAAGGGTTTGGACCCTAAAGGCCTTCTCAAACGTAGGACCAAAGGTACGTACCCTTATCATTGAATTTGCTTATAATAGCATAATGGCTGTATGAATGCATGTTTCTTTGAATAGATAACTTTCAGTCTGCTAGGGTTTCAACCCAAAAAGCCATAGGGGAGTAATTCCCTCTATCAGAATTGGCGACTCCACTGGGGACAACACTCTTGTTGTTCCTAGTTTGGGTGTTTTTCAAGCCAATCAGGGCTTAGCTGCCTTGTCTGCTTGCTGTTACTGTCTGGTCTGTTCTTGAACTTTAAGCTTTGCCAGTTTCTTCAGTTTGTTTTTTATTTTTCTTGAAGCTTTTCATATATGCTGTTTTTCTTAGATACAGAGGCGTATATACGCTTGTTTCTTTGAGTAAACCCGCATATACACAGGTTTCCTTAAACACAGTCACGTATACACGCAATCTGTACTTAAGTACAGTCGCGTATATATTGCAATTTTCAAGATTTATAAAACTTTTTAGTCTCTGAAGGTTTGTCTGGTGGTTTGAGTCAGTCTGAAACAATCATTTTCCAGTATCAGCTATTTGTTTTACAGCGAGCATCTCGTTCTGAATTCTCTCTGAGTATAAGGAGTATTGGTCTTGTTTTTTTTGTTGATTGCAAGCATCATCGTTTTTGGCTAAAGCACGCAAGACTTCTTGATAGGAATCTTGGCTGCTCTGTTTCATTCGGGTAGGAAGATTGAATTCAATCTTTGTGTTAATCTTGCTTTTGGTGACTTTTTGTTTTCTTGACAAAACCGCTTTTTGTGACCATCCACTTCTTTGTTTCATGAAAGTTGTTGATTGACACTTTCTTGGAATTTGTCTTTTTGATCTTTTGGTTTTCATTGCCAAAGCTTTCATTGCTGCTTTTGATTGTTAAGAGCGATTTCAAGCACATTTATTTTTGTTGAGTTTTCATCCATTGAGTGGTGTTGATTCGCAAAAGTGTTTAATTGCCTATTCTTCAATCACAAGTTTCAGTGTTGTTGAGAGATTTTTTGAAAAGACTTTTTTTTGCTTGTTGCTTTGAAGAAAATCTTTTGAAAATCCTAGTTTTGCTTTCTTGAACTTTCTTTTCATTTGGTTTCCTTTTAGTGAAGTGAAAGTGCTTTATGTTTGTCTTAGAACTTGTTTTTAGTGTTTAGACGAAATGAATGGTAGCATCTCATATTCCATCTAGACATTGTAAGTGGCAAGATAAAGATTGATAAGCAAGCAACTTTCATTTTTTTTTAGAGTAGTTTTAAATCTTGCATCCACATATAGTTGTTGCATTAGGATAGATTTGCATCCCCTTTTTAGGCATATATAGCTTTGTTAGATTTTGTGAGTGTGAAGTGTGAATTAACGAAAAGAAAAGAAAATTTTGTTTTATTAGAAGTACCTCTGAACCCTATAGAAATTGCTTTTCATCGAAAAACGAAAAAGTGCATGTGCATGTAGTTAAGTTTTTATTAATTTCTTTTGCGTCAAAAAACACCACTAGTTTCACTTCTGTTACCTTGTGACTTAAAGAACAACCTAATAAAATCAAGCACTAACTAAAATTCACTAGAACTTTTTGTTTTAGTCAGTTACACCAACAAGATTAGGATTTTAGGGCCTTGGATTAGGCGAGTGGAGATTTAACTCTCCAAGGCCATATAAACGTCAAACGTAGGATTCTGAATAACGAGAGAAAATCCAATAGCGTTAGGAAGACCAGGAAAGCTCCGGATCTGGGAGTTAAGCACGAGGGTTTGTAAAGACAGGGAAGAGAGATACCCCCTCTCCTACTTGTCCGAACTTACCTCATGACTGTTCCGCCTGGCTTCTGCGATGAGTTGGTATCCATAGTTGCTACTCCTAGGGAACTACACAGGTGGCTGTGGAGGGGAATCCCGTGGCACCTGAGGTTGACGTTGCATCACTCTCGACAGTACTACTGGAGGGCACCCTTGCGAAGCTTGGGGGCTTGCACTGGCGCAGGCTGTTGTTAGGAGGTTAGCGTAACTTCCTCTGATACCTTCACTGATAGGACTGGGCCCTCATCATCCCAGACTATCTTCGGAAGGCCCCTTAATTCACTTTCTCGTATTTTGGTGTTTGGTCTTAATCACCCGGAGCGGAAATACTTGGAAGTTGTTTTGACTGGCTGTATCTTTAGGGACTTTATAGTGTGTGCTCTGTGCTCCTAGTTGGCCTAGCTTTCAATTTTTTGAGTCTTTAGTTAGATCATAACAAAAAATTCAAAGTGGCTGACCGATCTCCAAGATAGTCTCGAAGACTTCGTGGTCTTTCGCCACCAAGTTTAGAGCCTTCTCCTAGAAGGCGCAGAGGCAATACTACCGGTGGGTTCCGTCCCACGCCGGTTGACGCATTGGGGATTGATCCTCCTCTCGGGGGCATTAGCGGCCAAGCAAGGCCTGGCACTTCTGAACAAGAGAGGGACACTCCAGGCCTTTCTCGAGTTCTCTTTCAAGCGGAGAATAACATAGAGGTAGAAGAACTTTTAGAGTCGTTAGCGGCTCCAAATTCTCCTCTACCATCTAGGCATCCAGACGTACTGCAATACGTTGGGACTCCGACGCATAGACCGTCAAGTCCAGGTTACGCTACGCGCTTACCATCGATGACCACTACTGGAAGCATGGCTTCTACAAGTGCTACGACTATGCAAACCCCAACATTAGTGCAAGGGGGAGGAACCATTTCCATCTCCTCTGCTCCCTTGTTTGGATATTTTGCTAGCACATCTTTAGTTGGGTCTACCTCCATTCCGTCCACGAGTGGAAATCCCCAAACCAATGCTTTTGGTACTAGATTCTTCCCATTTGGCACCCACTCACAGGGTATTCCATCGATCCGTTTAGTGCCGCTATGTCCATGATGGGTGGATCGGCTTCATTCTAGGGTTTTCCTTTTGGAAGTGGTCATATACTACATTCCAACCCGACGGTAGGATCCATGCCTTTTTCTTCTGTGGGACAAAGCAGCAATCCTTTCCAAGGTTGGAATAACCCTGGGGTTAGTAGCGCAGGAACTGGGAATCCGTTTATCGGCCAACAAGGGAATAGGCCGTACTCCACGGTTAGTTCGTTTCAAACTATTCCTCCTTTAGCTTCGGCTTGGAATCTGTATAAGGGGTTATCAACTCCTTACAATCCTTTAGGAGGAAACATTGCTGGTTATGGAGGTTATACGGCCGGAGTTGGTCAAACTCTGAATTTTTCTAGATCACAAGGCTTGCCTTTTGGTTCAGCCGGTTCTACTGGTTACTTCGGGCAGCCTGGTGCCTCTCAAATTCCAGCACAATCTTTTCACAACTTTGGGAGTTCTGCCCAGTCTTGGTGGAATCCCCAAGGTCCTCCTAGGCTTCCGTTTCTGGCAACGTTAAACTTGCCAAATCTCACTAAGTTAACAAATGACCCAATCAAGTACAATCCGGCCTGGCCTCCGGTCCCAACCAAACTCCCTTCGGACATTCCAAAATTCGAAGGGAAGAGTGGTGAGGACCCAGGCGACCATGTAACCACATTCCATTTGTGGTGCTCATCTAACTCCCTTATCGATGACTCGATTAGGTTGAGACTCTTTCAGCGCACCTTGACTGGTAATGCGGCCAAATGGTATATAGAGTTGCCAGGGGGCAGCTTTACATTGTTCGCTGACTTAGCCAATATTTTCTTAAATCATTTTCAGTTGCCTGTCCGCTATGATGCCGGAACTGAACTTCTGGCCACCTTTCGTCAGGATAAGACAACCCACATTTCTGACCATATTCAGGAATGGAGACGGAGAAAGAGGCTCATTAAAGCTGAAATCCCTCCGGAGTACCGTCTCGAGTGGTTTTTGAAGTCTTTACAACCCAAGATCTCCAAGGATGTCTCCATGTCTGGAGTCTATTCTGAGGAGCAAGCCATTTTTAGGGCCCAACAATTAGAATTGATCTACTCTCAATCTGGGATCCTACAGAAATACTTGCCAGATGCTCTTGGATCTACGGTTGACGTAACTAAGTCGAAGCCAGGTCCGCACGCCGATGGTATCGTTGGGTCAGTAGACACAACTACAGTGAACTTGTTGAATCAATTGCAGCAGTTATCCTTGCAAGCAGCTTCTAACAACCAAGTCACATTGTCTAATCCCCCCGCTTCCCAAAATTCTTCAATAAATGCCGTCCAATCTGATAACCCCAAAGGAAATCAAAATTCCCATGGGAAAAAGAAAGGACGAGGTAAGAAAAAGAACCAGGATGGGAAGATGATGCAAATAAATCCGGCAACAGCGCTGGTGGTGGTAGAAATGAGTCGAGAAAGAAAGTCAAGTTTCCATGCAAATTGTGTAATGGAGACCATCTAACTCATCTCTGCCCTAAGATTGAAGACGCTCAGTGCTTGTTAGGACAGCAAGGGACTTCTAGTTCTCAAGCTGTGTTAACCAACCCGTTTCCCCAAGGGTAGCAACTTCTTGCTGGCGCGAGTTCAAACCCTGGAACCTCCACTGGGGGCAACCAAGAAGGGGAAAAATCGTCAAATGTTTTCATGATGGGTTCTAATGTCCATGTGGCTACTCGGTCACCTGATTATGGTGAAGCTGAAACTTCCAAGGACAATACTGTTCCCGGAAGTACTGACCTTCATATTGAGCGACCCCCTGTTGAGACTATACCACGGATACCGAAAGGTTCTGCTAAACGCGCGACGATTAATCCTAATGCTAGGGCCGCCAATAATTACTCCATTGTGGAGGATCTGGCCCAGAGTCTGTGCACCATGTCCGCTTTAGAGGTTCTCCAGTCGTGTCCGGCTCAGAGAAGTGCTTTACTCTCCGCGATTGGAGCAGTCGATCTAGATAACTCTTTAGTGATCACTTTTGACATGTTAAATGTCAAAAAGCGACTCCCTCATCATATGGCTTTCCAAATAAAGTCTACATACCGAAAAATCAATATTTTTTTCACCGTGATAGATGAAGGAGCTTCCACATGCGTCATGTCGATGTCATGCTGGAAGGCTATTGGATCACCTTCGGCTGTTCCTTCACCCACCATTTTGACTGCATTTGATGGTCATTCTCATAAGCCGCATGGGATTATCCTGGCCTTTCCTATATGTGTTGGGGGAAAGGTCGTCAATATTGAAGTAGAAGTCGTAGACGCTAACCTAGACTATAATCTCCTATTAGGAAGGAACTGTGTATACTAGATGGATGCCGTTGTTTCGACTCTGTTTCGTGTCATTTGCTTTCCTCATGAGGGGAAAATCGTTAAGGTTGATCAATTGGACTATTGTCCAGTCGATCCTCAAGAAAACTCTGACTCTACTGTCCCTTTAGTGGATAACCCTCGCCCGCCAACTGAGAATTTAGGAGTAGGGATGTATTCCTCATTGATGGGTACATTTGATCTTCCCTCTCCTTTCGCTAAAATCAATGCTATTTCATCATCAAAGGAGTCTCCTCGAGAAGAGTTCTTTCGAACTCATTATTTTTCAGACCCTTGGACCTTGCCTTCACCTACAACCACATTAGTTGAATGACAAGTGAATGGAATGGCATTCCTTATATCTGCAGCTGAGCTTGGATATCAGTCTATCGTAGACTCTGCAGACAACCATTCTACTCCTTTTTCCGAAGAGGAGTTAGATGGTCATGTGGCCCCGGCTTGGAGCCTTGATTCTACCTCTGCCTTGGACTGCTTAGATTCGGTTTTACCTTCTGAAGAAGCAATCCTCGAAGTAATGATGGGTGTAGATCGACCTTGGGAAGACTTACACCATCGTTCATACTTTCTTCCTCCATTGCAGGAAGTAGAATCTAGATTCTCCAAGCTCCTCACTAGTGATGTTTGTACGGTGTCAAACCCTTTGGCTCCAGCACACATTCGTGTCAAAGGTAATATGTCAGTAATTTCAAAAGCGATACCTATAAACATCTCTAGGGAACCTAGCGTCATCAAGAATATCTTCATCGGAATTGAGTGTTCCCCTGAAGAAATTCAAATCTACACCGACCTGTTCAAGGAATATCGTGATGTATTTGCTTGGTCTTATGAAGAAATGCCTGGCATTGATCCTTCTATAGTTCAACATGAGATCAAGACGTATGAAAATGTGAAACTAGTTCATCAAAGGCTTCGGCCGGTTAACCCTAGGAAAGCAGCAACTATCAAAGTTGAGGTTGAGAAGCTGCTAAAGGCGGGTTTTATATACCCTGTTCCTCTTACTGATTGGGTTTCTAATCCAGTCCCTATGGACAAAAAGCAAGGAACAATCCGAGTATGCATCGATTTTAGGGACCTAAACAAGGCTTGTCCGAAAGATAATTACCCCACGCCATTCATTGATCAGATTATCGACGAGTGTGCGGGTAATGAAATTTTTTCCTTCATGGATGGTTTTTCAGGTTATAATCAAATCTCTATTCGTCCTGAAGATCAACATAAGACAGCTTTTATATGTCCCTGGGGTACCTTTTCATATAAAAAGATGCCTTTTGGTCTTAAAAATGCTGGAGCCACTTTTCAGCGGGCCATGTCATATGCTTTCCACGACATCAAACATGTCATCGAGGCATACTTGGATGATCTCGCTGCTCATTCTCGAAAGCGAACTGATCATCCTAGTCATCTTCGATTGGTTTTTGAAGGATGTCGTTTTTATAAAATCCGGTTGAATCCCAACAAGTGCATTTTCGCGGTTATGTCCGGCCGGTTGTTAGGGTTCATTGTGTCTAATGAAGGGATTCGGGTTGATCCATTCAAGGTTGAGGCAATAATTCAGTTGCCTCCCCTGTCCTCAATTCGACAACTTCAAAGTCTTCAAGGGAAGGCTAATTTCTTAAGACGGTTTATAGCAAACTATGCCGAGATCACTAAAGGGTTTATGCGTTTGCTACGGAAAGGAGTTCCATTTGTGTGGGATGACTTTGCGCAGTGGTCGACATTGGTCTATTTTTCAGGACATTTTGGACGTTTTTTCAGTTTCGAGTCGGTTCCATGACTGCTGACCCGTCATGACAAGTATCGTGTTCTCACTGGCATATAGGTTAGGGACACCATTTTTCCGTTGCATTATGCATACTAGCCTCCATTTGACCGATACATCTGCCATAGGGTCGATCCCATCGTGTTGTGGTTCGTAAGCCATCTTCACTCGCCGATTCTTTAAATCATGACACGATGGTAGAGCCATCCTTTATATGGGCATCCTAGTTAGCACCTCACTGACATTTGTTGCCCATGCTGCTCCGTTTTGGGTAGGCTCGGGAGTCCTCTGTAGTCCCGCCATGACTTATGCGTTGAAGACTCATTCCTCTTAGCTTCTCCGCTTTGTTCTGGCCATATACCCTAGAGGCTCCTTTGTGTTGAGTTGTACTACTGCATTGCATGTTGACCACTTGCACCTTTTGGCCTAGAGCCGGCTTCACTTGGACTCGTGCTTAAGCCAACTTTTGACCATGACATCTACAAAATCAACCTTGCATACCCTTGACTTCTGCAGCTTGACACACCTTGACCCGTGGAAGGAACATACCTTTGAGTGTCACTGACCAGTTTTCACCTCCCTGCATTGAGCATAGGAACGTTCCTTTCCCAGGAACTAGATCATCTGTTTCACCGACACTCGTTCTTTCCACTGTACCATAGCATTCTTTTATTCTTTTTCCGGCTTAACAGAAAAAGACAAAAAAATTAAATATTCCAAAAAGAGCGGGAACGGGACATTATTTCCATTTATTGTTGGCAGCTAGAGTCAGTCGTGTCGCCCTTGAACAAAGCACTTAAAACAAAGTCTCCTCCGTATGGGTGGGATTTAGTTTGACTTAGGTACGCCATAACCTTGTTATTGAGTCAGTTCTCCACCGATTGGTTATCTCTTCCAATCATATGGAGGGTTCGTTCGTGCCTCCTGCATGGCGAACTTATACAGAGTCATCATATGCTGCCACAAAGTCACATTGAGTCGTGCTTTTGTTCAAGGGAAGTTAGCCTGAATCGGCCTCTCTACGGTGTCTCTTGACTCATTTTTCAGTCGGCCATCCCTGGTTGTCAGTGTCATGTCTATCATCACATCAGTTATATTGGTCCTTTACTTGTGCCGATTTGAGAAGGTCCCCATTGACTTCTTGCTGGCGGGTCTTGTCCTTATCGACGACGACATCTTGCTCTGAGGACAGGCCTAGAGCTGCACCCTGGCCCTATTTTCATTATTGATAGGTTACCTTGTGCTCAGCATCGATCAGTATCATGGGTCTTTGACTGAGTGGTTTCCCTTGTGTTTGACATCAGCTTACATTATCACACATTGGGATTTGTGCAGTACCTTGGTTTCAATCTGACCTTATTGGTGGATACCTCGCCTCTGTGTCAGCTTTCATTATTGGTTGGTTCAGAGTGTTTCTGCCGTGCGCTAGCCACATCTTGTGTACACCGGAAACGTACTTCGGTTGGGTTACTACATCTTTTTCATCCGATTCCTTCCACATTATTGGCCTATGGGTTACACTCGCGCTAGATTGATGAAGGATGCCTTAATGCCTTCTTCTAGCGGATCTTTCCCTATCGACTCCGACTCATTGCTCTGGGGCAAAGATCTAGAGTCCATTTGGCAGTACCTTGGGGTTTGCAGTCATTAGTGGTAGATCCTTCGCTATCGATAGTGGGAAACCATCATTGTCTCTTGATTGATAGATTCTTATAGGTGTTCGACTCCAGCTCATCTATTCACACTTGTTAGATTTTACTGGGTACCTTGACGCTCATTATCATTATCGATGAGTAGTCTCGCGTTTGTTAACGGTATACATCAATGACCTGTAATCAAACGATTTCTCACATGGTCGACTTCAGATCATTTATTCCCATGGTGTAGAAATGTACCACGGCGGTCGGTGAAGACCTCAGGTTGTATCAACATTCATTGGTTCACTTGACAGTTGCTCCTGTTGCTGCTAGTTGATACCACTCCACTTTATATGTTGCATTCAGTCATGGTGACATTCTATATGCTGGCACCTGAGTTTGCAGTGTAGTACCATCCTATTCCATCATGTTCAGTTGGTACCTTTTGGGGATCAGTCTTTGATATCAGTGATCTGTTGCATCTTTCAGCATCATTGACAGTCTTATATGTGATATTCATACATGTACTTGTTCATTATGATCAAATGATCCATTATGTATCTTTCAGTCATTTATACTTGTATACTTAGTGGATCCGCTTGTACTTGATATGCGGACATGCTTTACTTTTTTTGAGCATGGGTATGCCCGCCTCAGATAGTGTTTCTTTCTGATCTCCTTTGGTGGCTTGGCAGGCTGAATTCTGGTGAAGTCCTCCTCGGTTTTTGACAGACTTCCTTTCCATGTACTCGCATAATATATTTCGGCCATCATGTACCCCTTCTGACCTCATATATTAGGGGGCATCTGTTATAGCTCCAAATCTCACTCTTATGGTTTGTGATGCTGTACTCATGGCCTAGGGCAACCCCTCCTTCGAGACCTGGTCCTAAAATTTAAAAAAACAGTGTTTTATCCCTTATACGCGACATTGCCCTGAGTTAAACACGTGTATACGCGGGTATGTGTATAGCCAACCCGCGTATATGTATTAAAACACTTAAAAAAATATAACACTCCTTATTTTCGGGCGGAGATCGCAGGTTTTACTTGTTGATCACCTCTTAGTGCCCGTGGCCCAGCTGTTCCCAACCAACTCCTAACTAAAAAACTACTTTGGAGATGGTATAAAAAGACCTCAAAGGGAAGGCCTACGGAGGGGAGAAGAGAGAGAAAGGTTATTATGCTGAGATTTTTCCCTTGACCAGGTCTGAAGTCCCTTGTGCCTTCTGCACTTCCCCCATTTTGTACAGGAAACCTTTGTTTCCTTGTGTGTTGATGTTCATCCACCATTTATGACATCATGGAGAGAGTCATGGAAGGAGTTTGTTAGAGGCTTGAGGCTGGAACAGATCCGGAAGGAAGCTTTGCTTGGAGCCTGCTGAAGGTGACTCAGGTGAAAATATTCCTTTTTATGTACTTTATTTGTCTATAATAAAAGAAACACATATCTTGGTTCCCGAAATGAATCTTCTTTATGTTAATGATATTCATGTTTAGAATTCATATATAAAAGGTTGTTTGGATTTCATAACTAACTACCTTTCTTTATAACATGAAGATGGTTTCTTTATAAGTTTTTGTCCATGTACAATTGTGTTCTTTGAATTGGTTGTTTTGCAGGACAAAAGAGAAGAAGGGAACTCCAAGAAGGGTTTGGACCCTAAAGTCCTTCTCAAACGTAGGACCAAAGGTACGTACCCTTATCATAGAATTTGCTTATAATAGCATAATGGCTGTATGAATGCATGTTTCTTTGAATAGATAACTTTCAGTCTTTAGGGTTTCAACCCAAAAAGCCTTAGGGGGGTAATTCCCTCTATCAGATCTCTTCTGTTGAGTCTGATTTTCTTTTGAGTAATGTTGAAGGAGGAATTATTAACAACAAATTTTCCAAAACCAATAACATTTGCTCAAATTAACATAAAAATTTAATTATTGATTCAAATTCGTCACATTTATTTTTGTCGGATTTCTAGGTGATTAAATGATGATATTTTCTACAATTAACCATCCCATATTTTACTTCTCTGTCTTATCTTTCCAACGAGTTTTTTTGGGTTTAATTTGGTTGAGTAAATCTCCAAATATGCCTCTCCAAAGATGAGGTGCCAAAATAATCTGAATTCTGGAAAACGTCATGCCTAGGTTAAAATTTAGAAAATTTAATTAAAAATCTAATTCTAATTAAATGTACAACTAAAACTAATTAATTTCTAATTAATTATAACTATTAATTAATTATATACAAATAATTAAAATCTCAAATTATTAATATAAATTTTGAATTAATTAAATCAATTACAAATAAATTTACATATTAATTAAAAATTGAATAAATTATTTTAATAAGCAGAAATTAAATATTATTAAAATAATATCAAATATTATATACAAAACATTAAAATAAATCACAAACGTTAATGAACAAACTTTATACAAACGTTATTGAACAAAGGTTAGACCAAACCAAAAGGAATATCAGATATCAGAGGTCAATCAATATCAAAGGTTTTAGAATAGGAGTTCTGATACCGAAGAGTCCCGAGGTTTTGATATTATGACGAGAGAGCATGGGGTATTGGAAGCTTTAAATATCGTAAGTTTTTTTTTTAAGTAGCAACTCTGATACTAAAGATCCCAAAGTCCCAATATACATCGAGCATCGGAGGTGAGAAACATCAAAAGGTTTGATTTTCATCTTATATCAAAGATTATAGTGATGTCAGGCCATCAGAGGTATTAATGATATCAAAGGTTTTGAGAGTGAGCCATATCAGAGGTTTTGAGAGAGAACGTTATGAGAAAATCAAACTTAGAGGTATGATGGATGACAAGGGGTATCAGAGAGATTAAGTATGGAGCATAAGAGGTTTAATCTAAAAGTTCTGATATTGCATTATGTGCCAAGGAATGGTTGGAGAGGGGGTATAAAGTGAAGTGGATCCCATGTAGAGTGGGTGTTATAGACATATTTTGGCACTACAACCCCAATCACATATGTCCATAAACCAAAGGCTTCTAAGTCCCTAAAAGTGTTGTTTCATACCCTAAAGGAGCAAGGTCAGCTGATTACATCATCTCCCAGAAGTTCTCCATGAAAAACTACTCAGAACTGGTCAAAGTAGGACCATACATACTGCCCAGTGCTAAAGGTGCGATGCATCTCACCTGCCACATGCAAAAAGTGCGATGCATACTGGAAAGCCCTTCTATAGGGTGTGATGAGCGAGAGCAGACAAATGGCACAAGCAGTTTGCTAGGTGGAAACCCAGAGAATCTTCTAGAAACTGCTCATTTGACACTTGCCTCTCTGAGTTCGCCCAGGGATGAGTAAGAGACCTAAAATCTCCACGTGGAACTAAGAACTATCAGAGAGATGACACTAATGAAAATCCCAGAAGCTGACTCACCCCCTGCAAATATCTATAAATGGATCCCTCATCCAAGAGATCCAAAGGTTGGAATTTGGTAATTTGCAAAGAGGTGCTGCTGGTTTCTCTTTGAAGACATTGTTGGGTGATCTTGCTTTGTGTGAGCTGAAGAGGGCTTTCAAGCTGGGAGGATAACGCGAGGTTAGACCAAGTGGTTGTAATCCTCTCTTCTATGACTTTTACTAATAAAGCTATTTGAGTTTTCCTCCATATTCTTGTGTATCTCTGAATACTGTGTTTGTTATATGCATTTGTATGGTCAATATATATCTGATGCTATTTTGTTTATAGTGAAAGATCTCTATGCTTTGATGGTATTATGCTGCTGTGAATCTACAGGTGCTCTTTGAAGCTGGACAAGTAAGGAAGCAGTGGCGAAATTCTGTCAAAGGGGAAAGGAAACAAGCAAGGAGCCAAGCGGAAGACTGAGGTTGGTACTATCTACTTCTTTCTCATCTCTCTCTCGTAAAGGAAAAACAAGTGACTTTAATCTATTTGTTTCTAAGATAGCTACCCATATTAGTGGGACTAGCATCTCTAAATAGACACTAGATTTCCCGACAACAAAATGGAAACTCCACTGGGGAGCGATTAGTTTGATTGCTTGTCTCTATTTGTTTGATTCATAAACCACAGATGGAGCCTGAAGTTAAGCCAGCTAGCCTTCAAACTGCATTTGCTATGCAAGTGCAAAGTAGATCAACGCTGCTTCAGTCAATCTCCGGGTTTGTTTATGAACTGAACAATTGACTTGCAAACATCCTAAGTGCCCTAGAGGTAGCTTGAGTAACCTCATTAGATCAACCCTATACTTTGTAGTTACTGACTATCATTTGCTCGACCTAAATCCCTGAACTAAACTGCAAACTGTGACAAAAAACCAAGTTAAATTCTCGTTCCTTAACCATCGCATCCTCTCCTTTAGGAAATCAGGATGCATCGCACCTCCCGTGTGCAGTAGGTGGGATGCATCCCTGTTTCCCTGTGTTACAGGTGCCATGATCAGACAAGATTAGATCTACCTCTAGATTTTGTTTTTTTCTTCACTCTCTTTAGTTTTATTCATGAGTTTTGCTGTTTGTGATCAATAGACCATTGTTGAAACCCCCGTCTTTGCATCATCCAACCTCTATTGTAAAAAGAATTATGAATGTTTTTATGTATTGTGCGCCATTTACAGTTCTCTTTTACAAAATAGTAGCTTAATCGAACTGTCGTCTTTTGATTTGGAAGTGTCACAAGTGTTGTTTTCAGTCAAAGAAAAGTATACGTCTCTTTTTGGTAGTCGATTACACTATTACTCTTGTATTTGATCTGAATTTATAAGTATTTCAAGTGTCAAAAGAAGTCTTCAATTCAAAATCTCAAAGTGTCATCTTACCTACCTGTCGTTTTTTGAAAAGAAAATTGTTAGTACTATCGTTCTGAAAGAAGAAATAATTTAGATTTGTATTTAGCATTCTTTTTGTCATTCACACATTAAGAAAGCAGAAAACAAATACATGCATGTGCATTTTCATTTAGACTACTTGTTGATTTTGATTTAGGATAGTGCATCTAGTGTGTGCTCTCTGCTCTATGTTGAAAGGATTTCAGTTCCTTAGTGTTGGGCCGTTAATATGCCATTATTATTATCACTTTTGAACGCTTATTCCACCCATTTCTACTATTCTTCATCATGTCATTTATTATAATTTATTATATAAATCCATTTTATGATGATTTATGCTCTTATGAACAAATGTTATTTATTCTCCTTTATTTCTAATAAATTGATGATTATGCATGATTTTATCAATGATAGTTTTAATAAATCAGTTGTAACATTATTCACCATTTTTAGCCTCTAAGATAATTCCCAGATTGAAGATTTGATCATTAAAAGTGCCAACTCATAAATTCGTTGGAATAAGAAGTGACAGTTTTGCGGTTGAGATTCTGAGCAAATGAAGCAGAATCTGGAAAATCCGGAACATGGGTTTTGTCCAAAATGGACCCAATTAAATTTAGTGAAGAACAGTTTTCCCAAATTCGACTTGTATTGAGAGAAACGCATGGTTCTTTGAGCACGATTTTCTCAGATTTGCTGTGTGGCCGTTTTCCAAATCTCAGCTGCAAAGCCAAATTCGCCTTGCTCTTGTTGAAAGCTAGATGGAAATATATTTTCTTGTTGATCAATTGGTTAGAAGCAAACCAATTTCTAATAGAAATCATGTTGTAATTATCTCTGTTGTAAATGCTCTCTGATCTCTCTATTTAAATGAAAACAGAGATCAGAGAGGGGGAGGGAAAAAGGATGGAAAAATGAAGATGGGGAATTAAGGATTCAGAATTAGAAATTCAAGAATGATGATGGATTATTCATGATAGGATAGGAGAAAGAAGGGATTGTTGCATGTTGTAATTCTCAAGCTTTTGCTGTTGTAATGATTTCACAATTTGATGATTAATATATGATTTGGGAGTTGTTGTTCATTCCTCTCGTCTGAAGTAGCCCAGCAGCATCCGCTGGCGGCTAAGGGTCCAGCCTCTGGTGGATTATGCTGCTGCTGTATATTATCTTTTTGGTTTATGCGTGGTTTTCATTATCAGCTTTATTTGGTAATCTGGTATGTTTTGTTATTTTACATCACGATTCTGTTATATTCGATTTATGTTCAACTGAGTAATATCGTTCTCGATGCCGGGAATTTCGTATTGATTCATCTTGACTTGGTAATGCATTTCTATTCTTTTAATCATTGATATAACGTTGCTGATCCTTACAGAATGTTATTGCTATTCAATTACAGTGTAACCTTGTTGTAACACTCTTTAATTGGTATTACTGAATTCATCTTAGAGATTATATTTCCTTGCGATTGTTGAATCTATTGACATTGCTGTTCCATTACAAAATACAGTCGTGCTCTTTATAACTAAGACTAATAATTGGATTACCAAGATCAGATTACTATTAAGGTGTGTCGTGTGTTAAGTTATTGTGTATTTGTATTTGGCTTTGAAGCGCTGTTCCATATTCTATCATTAATTAGTTGCCATTCTATTTCCGTGTGCTGTCCGATTTATTCTTAGAGTAAAGATTGCTATCTTATTTCTGTAGAACACGATTGTTGCATTTATTCTTGTAGACTAAGGTGTTGTTGCTTATTGAATTCAGTTGCTGTTACATTTCTTAGCTGCTACTCCATTTCTTGTTATTGGCATTATCTTTGCTTTGGTGTGCAGAAGGTCTGAGACTGTAGTGAACATTGACATATGCTGTCTAGTTCCCAGTTTGATGATCTTTCTTTTGAGTGCCTTTTCAATTGTATCAATCTCTAGAGGAATGAGTTATTGCCACTGTATCCTCAATTGAGGGTTGTGTGAGTGAATGATTTAATTATAGAGCATTTGAGTTTCTTGTTGTTTTAATTAGATTTTATTTCAAGCATTCATTTACTCTTGTATTTTGAGCACTGTACTACATATTTCATAACATTACTCTTGAGTAAATAGCCGCCTCAGACTGAGTACACTCTTGAAATAAATTTTTTTCCCCGGGTTGACAATTAATGTGAAGGCAATTAGGAGTTAAAAAGACACCTTTTTATCGCTCGACACTTAGTAGCTAGGAATTTCATTGCAAAAAGAAGATTAAACGACTGTTTATCATCTTAGATTTCATTTTAGGAATTGTATATCTACATCACGCGGTGAACCTTAAAGGAAAACTTCTTAAGAAAGATCAGCTGTAAAATAAATTTAATGAACATAAAAACGCTTTGGAACCTAACGCACAACATCTAGAAGTCTAGGCTAGATACGTATTCTGGTGTCGTAAAGCCTGGTAACTGTCACTTTCACTGTAGGTTGGGTGATTCCTCCTCTTTGAGACGGCAAGTGCTAGTACGGACTTGTGCTCCCACGTACCGTCGAGTATATATTGGGAGACCACAATAGGCTATATCCTTTATCCTTAGAAAGTCGTGTCTGTCGCACTATGCACTGAACACAACATTCGGGAAGATTGACTGCCATACCATAAAAAGTATTCTGCAGTTTTGCGATTGGTTTGGTAATCCCTTAGTCTAGATTTCCAGAGTAGTCTCTTTCGTTCCTTTTCAGACTCCTTAAAGGAAACGGTCCATCTAAGCACTTTTCACTTCAGGCTCATTAAAAATCGAAGGCGACTAGAGTCATCTTTAGCTTTTTCTCGACTCTTAAAAATTGAAAAAGCAAGTTGTGTCAAAGCGTCTGAAATTTATTTTACTCGGAATAACATCACTGTTCCCTCGTTGGTCTTAGGTTGAAAAAATGGAGTCCACCAACCAAGGATTTCCCCTTAGGGGAAGTCCTAGTCCTTTATCCTCTTGGGGAGATGTTGGTGCACCTCATATGGCCACATTGTCCCTTCTAGGACTGACAATTGGCTTGCCGGTATGGATTTTCTTGACCTATGTCGTTCAAAGCACAGTAATTCTTGAACAGTCGAATCAACAACTAGATGATACCAGAGTTTCGCCCCAACCTTCTACTTCGTTTGTCTCTCCCTCTCCCTCTTCCTCTTCTCTTGGTAAAGATAGTAAAACTAAAAACCAAGTAACTAAGAAGAAGAAGGGGAAGGAGAAGAAGATGAAGGAGCCAACGGAAAAAAGGTGCAACCGTACATCATCTAGCGAAAATCCACACACTGCACCGTCCAAACCTAAATCTCCATGTGTCATCTGCAAAGGAGACCACTATCATCGAGATTTTCCTTGCATCCCACTGATCCTAAGGGACTGGTCTCCCCGCTTGCACAATCCGGTGTCGTCAACCTCTGACGATCATGTTGAAAGTACATCGTCAACTAGTGAAAGCGAAGTCACCGGACAGAAAGGGAAATATAAATTTCCCTACAGATTGTGTGAAGGCGACCATGCCCTCCATCGTTGTCCCTTCCTAGACGAAGCTAAAAGAGTCTTGGATAATCGTCCTATATCACCACAGCGACTCCCTCCTGGGTACAAGAAACTCTTGCCAAATCCATTGCTAGTTGAAAATCCGACTGACCCACCTTTGGAGTCAGTCGAAGCACCTATCATTGAAGATAAACCCTCTGAGTCCACATTGGACCAAAGTAAACAGGCCGAGACGGCAGTCGACCCATCTTGACTTCAGAAGATTTACCTTCAGATGATACAGTCACCGAAGAGAATGAGAACGACATCGTTCAAATTCTTTTCATAAACATAGACTCCGACGAACATGGGGGAAATCTGCCTATTCCTTTACCGCAGGAAGGAAATTCATCAGAGTTGTATCCGGCCGTTTATTCGGTCCCACCTCCAAGCAACCTAGTCGTTTCCTTCGATTGGAATCTACTAGGCAGACCCCGTTTACTATCTAATGTACCATTTCGAATCATAGTGAAAACTTACAAAATGGTCATGGTTGGTACCATCATAGATGAAGGGGCTTCTGTGAGTATCCTTTCCTCAACTGCTTGGAAAGCGCTTGGTTTGCCATTGCTTTTTCCTGAGATGCGAAATCTGACAGGTTTCGATAAAGGAACCAGTCGGCTGTTAGGGATCCTTCCAAGTTTGCCTATAACTTTGAGAAGGAAAACCGTTTATCTGAACGTAATGGTAGTCCAAGGACCTTTAGATTACAATCTACTCCTTAGGCGTGACTACATTTATAGCATGGGAGCCATCGTCTCCTCACTCTTTCGAGTAATGTGTTTTCCGTATAAAGGCAGAGTGGTCCAGCTTGTAGACCAGCTTTCATTCCCCGGTTCACACATAGCTAATAGTCAAATGCCATCCTTAACAGGTATTTTTTCACAAGGAATGTCTCATCAATCTCCAGTCCGTCCACCTGATGAGCGCGAGTGATTCGGTGGTCAAGACTGAAACCCAGGGGGCATGCACCCTGGCCTGCTTCGGCAGGAAAACTTCAGGTATAGGGTAGGTTTCCGCAGAGGATATATGACAAGTCTGACAAACCCGTCCGTTTAGGAAAATGGGATGAGACCGGGATAGGATACCTCTGTTAGAAGATAGGCCTTTCCTGATAGAACAAATTTTTTGTCTGCAAATTGAAGGGTAACCTGAAAAGGTAGGCCTTTCCCGATAGAACAAGCATTTTATTTGAAAATTGAGGGGTAACCTTGGAAACTCTACTTCGCTATACCTGGGGGCATGCAAAATTTTTGCGTGAAAGTGAAAAGCGACCATTTATTTTCTTAGTTTGTAGGTTCTTAACCCTTTAAACTTGTAGGATGGTCATTCCTAGCTTACATAATAAAAGGAATCGGAGCATAATTTCGAATGGTGCAAGCTCCCTAAAAAATGAACCTATTGATGAGACATCCTTATTATACGACTGACATGAGCAGTTTTACACGAAGTTCAAGCTCGTTAAAAATTAAACCTAGCAATGAGAATATGTTCCACCAGAGTTTAAGCTCATTAAAAAATGAACCCACCTCCGGTAAATAACCATCGTGAATGCATTATCATCAGCTTTTGAGCCTTGGTCATGTTCTTACCATCACCTCCACTCTGTTGTTGCCGATCATTCGCCTCCATTTGTTTGTTTACCCCTTTTTTGAGGAATAGCTGCGATGAGTGATCCTATTAGCCACCTTTTTACACTACCGTTATTGGAAAGTTCCAAACCTTACCTGGAACCAATTGCTATCTGAAAACATCACTCATTCCTCAAAAAACGAGTCTCCTTTAAGCTCTTTTCATATGACTCATAAAATATGAAAAGATTGCCGAGCGATTGGCCTCTCCAGCTCGTTAAAGTGATTGGAAGTGCTATCCCTCCTCTAGATTTTAATATTTTTGGACCTGAGGGATTATTACACAAAAAGGTCGAGCGTTTGTCTTGATCGGCTCGTTAAAACTATCGAAAAGTCATCCCTTTCACATTGTTTTATACTTTTTCGGACTTAAGGGATTATATTACGAAAAAGGAATATTGGAGTCTTCCTTCTGTCTCATTTCAAAATCTCTAAAATTGAAAAGGACTGAGTTATCCTTGTCGTTAAACTCGTTAAAACAATAGCGGCAAAATTGTCCATTCAGACAAGAGTGAGTTTCACTGTTGCTAGGCTCATTAAAACATAGCAACGGGCTTGGCCGAAGGGGAAATTATAGAACAAGCATAGGTTATCCTCCTCAAGCTTGAAAAAAATAAAGAGGTACTGGTCAGAAATGACTGGGGAAAATTGGGAAGAAAACTTGAAGAAACTTTATTGGTAGCAGGTCGCTCTTGAACATGACACTTTCACTCCATCACCATGATTGAGTCGGGTTGGGTTATTCCATTCACCGGTCATATCACCATTGGTCCACCGTACCATCCACTTTTGGGGTTAACGCTACCAATCCATTTCAGTGTCGCTGATATGTTCAAGAGAAGTCGCTCAAAGAATTCACCTACCCAGCTTGTGTCTCATCCGCTACAATACCTTCACGCTTCATTCTTTCATGACTGCCACCCTGAACCTTGTATCACCAGATCGTTTTCACCTCCACAAAATCATTTGCTCCATTCTGTGTCGTAGATGTGGGATCCATTAATGCCCTCCTATGACGGGTCACTTCTTTTCGACATCAGCTCATTATCCAAGAAGCCGACCTAGGGACAACCCTTCCAATACTTTGAAGCTTGCATGCCTCAATGGAAATTTTCTCACTTCCGGCGACAGGTTTACACTAATGGCCTTCGACCGAAAGATTTTGCGTGGTGTTCGACATCAACCCATGTATTCGCACCACGTGAATTGTACTAAAGTACCTTGAGGGTCATCATCATTATCGGTGATTCCTCTCACGTCTGTTAACAACTTACATCATTGGCTGGTAATCAGACGATGTCCTTCCATGTTCGACATCAGAACATCTTTTCACATGGATCGACTTGTACTTTTGGGCGAAGATTGAGCGAGTTTTGAAGACCCTGGATCTAGTTTCATCCATCTGGGCTGCGATATATTCAGGAAAATAAAGACATCAAATGTACATCATTGCTGCATAGGTAATCATCCAAACTAAGGGATGATGGCTCTACTAGAATCATCTGTTTGCACACAAATGGTTGTCTGTCTTATGTACATGAAAATGAATTTATCAAAGCTGAGCATGGGAATGCCCACCTCAGCTAGATCATGAAAATATTATGAAGATAATATATTGTATTGTATCTTATTACAGGTCACCTTACAGTGCGAAAAACCTCGGATCCTCATTATAAAGCATTTCACCCGACATCAAAAGATTTACGACCTCATGCTTTAGGGGGCAACTGTTATAGACATATTTGGGCACTGCAACCCCAATCACATATGTCCATAAACCAAGGGCTTCTAAGTCCCTAAAAGTGTTGTTTCATACCTAAAAAGGCAAGGTCAACTGATTACATCATCTCCCAGAAGTTCTCCATGAAAAACTACTCAGAACTGGTCAAAATAGGACCATACAGACTGCCCAGTGCTAAAGGTACGATGCATCTCACTTGCCACATGCAAAAATTGTGATGCATACTGGAAAGCCCTTCTATAGGGTGTGATGAGAGAGTAGACAAATGGCACAAGCAGTTTGCTAGGTGGAGACCCAGAGAATCTTCTAGAAACTGCTCATTTGACACTTGCCTCTCTGAGTTCGCCCAGGGATGAGTAAGAGATCTAAAATCTCCATGTGGAACTAAGAACTATCAGAGAGATGACACTAATAAAAATCCTAGAGGTTGACTCACCCCCCTGCAAATATCTATAAATGGATACCTCATCCAAGAGATCCAAAGGTTGGAATTTGGTATTTGCAAAGAGGTGTTGATGGTTTCTCTTTGAAGACATTGTTGGGTGATCTTGCTTTGTGTGAGGTGAAGAGGGATTTCAAGCTGGGAGGATGGCGCTGGGTCAGACCAGGTGGTTGTAATCCTCTCTTCTATGACTTTTACTAATAAAGCTATTTGAGTTTTCCTCCATATTCTTGTGTATCTCTGAATACTGTGTTTGTTATATGCATTTGTATGGTCAATATATATTGATCCTATATTGTTTACAGTGAAAGATCTCTATGCTTTAATGGTATTATGCTGCTGTGAATCTACAGGTGCTCTTTGAAGCTGGAAAAGTAAGGAAGGAGTGGCGAAATTATATCAAAGGGGAAAGGAAACAAGCAAGGAGCCAAGCAGAAGACTGAGGTTGGTACTCTATGCTTCTTTCTCATCTCTCTCTCGTAAAGGAAAAACAAGTGACTTTAATATGTTTGTTTCTAAGATAGCTACCCGTCTTAGTGGGACTAGCAGCTCTGAATAGACACTAGATTTCCCGATAACAGTGTGTCCCTTCCAATATAAACTACAACCACTTTAAAAATATGACAAAATGAACTACAACCACATTGAAATTTCGAGAATTCAGATCTGCATAATTTTTTGAAATTGAGAATTAGCATAGACTTTTGGGATCCTCATAACACATAATTTTAATTGCTCTACAATTTGGCTGCAACGATTTTGTAGGATCATTAGTGAAAAATGAATTAATTAGTACAAAATTAACTAAAAATCAATATTTACAAATAATTTACAACAATTAACATAATACACAATTTATACCTTTGTTAGCCATGGCGGTAAAAATGATCAAACTCCAAAGAAGTCTCATTTGCAAACCGTGCATCCAAATGAGCTGTAACGAAATTTGATAGAAATATATCGGAAAATTGAACTCAATGAAAAAATCAAAAGAAGGATATAAAGAAAATGAAAATATAGCCGAATTGTAGGACACTTAACCAAATAAAATATTAAAAGACGATTTAGCCAAAATTTATGGAAAGGGTCCCCATTATTTGAAATAAATAAGTAAAAATGGGGGGCAGGGAGGGGGGGCTGAGTTTTCACCTCAACAAGACCATAATTAGATATTTTGAAGTTTTTTTTTTGATGTGGTCTTTGTTCACTACTTTTCTGAGTCTAAGTACCTAGTTTTGCATCTGCTTCATCATTCTATTTAATTGGGAGATCTCAAAACTAACGTTTGAAGTATATGCTTCTTCAAGCACTAGAACATTTCTTATATTTGGAGGAATTCCATGAAAATTTCGTCTCCCAACCATGGTTTCTTGGGAATTCCAAACAAGAAGTGGCTTTTTCATCTTCTGAAATTGTTGCATTTAATTATGTGAGTTATTGCTTTGTGATCTCATGCCCGTTTGAGATCACCAGAAAACAAAAGAGAATTGCTAATACAATATAATAACAATCCCCAATCTAGATGGCCATGCACGTAGTTTCTATGCAATTTCTAATGCTACAAAGCATGAGAAAGAACCTTACCTCACAAGGTGGTGAAGGGTTTTGGGCTTGATGCAAAATCCTTGTGCTCCAATTAAACGATCTATTTCATCCACTCCCAATCCAAAGCCTGCACACAAACACAACCAAACAGAGACGCCACATGATCTTCCATAGAAGATCGACAACTCAAAACATCTAGAAATCACACATATAAATTATTGCAAAACTGATATAAGGGGAAGGAAATTTATTTTTATTAACCATATAAGTGAAAATACATCAATATACCTTCCAATAAAGGAGATCATTTCCTCAAGCTTGTAGTATAGCCTCCTCTCCCAATATAGAAGAGCTCTCACCCTATAGTTTGAATACTAGATTTAACCCCCTTTCCTCTTGGTGAGATTATAAAGGCTCATTCCATCTTTTGGGAAAATGTATCTAGACACCTAGAGGATTGAGAAGTTAGGAAACTTTTATAACAATGGAACCCTAGCCAACTCATACATAAGTGGGTCAAGTTGATCTCCTTGGGAATGAAAAACTCTAGAAACCTTTTTCACAATTATGAGATTTTTCTTAATTATCTTAATTATTGAATAATTATTATCTCATAATTATAATATTTTGGCAAATTAATTATGATAAATAGCACAATCATGTAATTTGACCCTTTTATCATGGGATAAATTTCACATAAGTAAAATAAAAGGTGAAAAGGGATGCAATTTAGCCAAACAACTGAGGTAAGTTGATATTGGGTTCTCTCACTATAATGGAATGGCAAATAGGGTTATAACGGAAATCTTAAACATTTCCCTTTATGCCTTTCCTAAAATAATTTCAAGGTTAGCGGTTCTTTGTAACTTATCTTATTCCATTTCCTAGGCTTTTTTCATATCTCCATCCATAGTATTTATACAGGGAGATTTTACATCATATTTGACATTAGAAGGCATGCCTAACTTCCAAAATTACAAGATCATTCGGATGAGATTATTGGGGCATTAGTTGCCCCAATAATTTTGTTCATCTAATTCATAAAGGGAATATTAAAACATCTATGAGATTCATATTTCTCTAAAACAAGTCTCATAGTAACAAATGAAGTTCTGTCCCGAAATGGAGTTCTTTGCGAGAATAAAAAAATAGTTTTACAAATTTAGTTTTTTTTTTTGAAAAGTCATTTGTCAAAAGCACTATTCAAAATGTTGATATTTGAAATTGTAAAAGTAAAGGAATTCATACCATAGGGACTAGAATTGGCCTCTTGTGTACCAGTAAATATTAAAGGTACCTAGAAGAAAGGAAGAACTATAGTTAAGAATCAACTTAAATGATATATAGAATAATCAAGAATATAGATGACCAAAGGTAGGGAATAAGGATGAAAATTACTTCCAAGGATCAGAATACCCATAAATGGATGTGGAAGAACCTATTTATGCCTAAAGTTGAATAAATTTCTATTTATATGGCTAAAAAGGATGGTCATTAATCTAACTGTTTGACATTTATTATGGATTAATGATTTCTTGCAGTGATTGCTTCAATCATTCTTGGATGTACTCTTTCATTGGAGGAATTGTTATATCTTATTTAAAACATAGATAAAATTTTTTGTCCTCAATGTCTAGGGAATCCACTTGTAGTTTTTCGGTTATATTTGATTGATCCTCATTGTTGTTGACACACATAACTAACAATTTCGTAATTTTGGCTTTAAGGAAATTTGTTAAGTTAACAAATTCAAAACCCATCAATGTCTTGGTAACCTATAGCTCTTATTTTAGTATATATTTGGGGATCAAGATGGAGTCTCTAATCATATGTCATCCCTAAAGGTCCTCAAAAACTTTAATAAACTTAATAAAATCATTGCTTCTTTTATCATTGGTACGTGAACAATCAACAATAGAATCTTCCAACATTTTGATCCTTGTAGGCCAATTGACTTTGATTTTCTTAATTCTCTTAGGCCCTAAGAGAATTTTTTGTGTTCTTTGAAATTTGTTGAGTGAGCTAACTTTTTCGTACGAGATTTGATAATTCATTATCAACAATTGCCAATCATTTTCAAGATATCTTTTTAGATTCTCAATGAATGAGCGAATTCTTAGTGATAAATTCTCAAGTTTGAGGAAACCTCCCATTTTTTTCAATAATTTCCATTATTTTATTGATATTCCTTACAATATAAGACCAGATTCGAGTTAAAAGTTGTGTGATTTTTTGTACTAGATGGGGTGTAGTTTCCATTTACTCAGGTGCTTGGATGGCCAAAGGGGCAAATGAGTTGGATGAAGAGCTTCTTCAAGCTCATTCATTATTTTATTCAAGCTCATATTCTTTTCTTCTTGTCTCACAATACAGTGTGCTAGAGATTCACTAATAGTTTGGTGTAGTTTTAGGAGTCTAATAGCTCCCACTTAAAAAAACTCAAATTCTATCCTTAATTGAATAGTAGCCTTTTTACTTTGAATCTTTACCTTTTCCACTTGCAACATTTTATTGGTGCTAGCATATTTTGAATTTTACATGGTTAGTGAGAGGTCATCAAAGGTGACCAACTCCTTTACAATTTCTTCAATCAACCTATGGATTTGAACTTGTAAGTTGCAATTGATTCAGGTAGCATGGTGTTGTAAAAGTCCATGTTGAAGGACTCCTCCACATGTTGAGCCTCCTTAGAATTATTTCTCTTTGATGAGTCCACATCATGTGATATTTTTAGGGCCTATCATTATTTTTTCTCTCAATCATATTAGTATCCTTCATCTAGTGACTTGAAGATGAACTCGAGTGAGACTGAGTGTTATGTCGCTACAATAATAGTGTAGTCCCCTTATTGTTATTGTTAATGTAGCCCCCATATTTTTATTGTCATTTGTATCATTCAAGAATTGTTCATTTATGTGATGTAAAGGAGGTTTCTCCCTCTAAGAGTCTAATTTTTAATTCTTTGATCTCTCTCTTTTGTGATATGGTTACATAACATTTCATTTTAGAGCTTTGGATTCTAGGGTTTTGCTGCTGCAAACAAGTCATATTGAATTTTTTGCTATAACGTTTTTCAATGAAGGTTTAGAAGCTGAAATTTTTAGCATGTGGAGATGAAATCCTAATGAAATTCCTGTGAAAATTTTAGATCTTGTTTTGATGTACTTCCTGAGATATGGTCTGAATAAGTTAGGTATTTTGCATGCTCCAGAATTCAGTCTCAAATAGGCGACCTTGGGAAAATCGTCATAATGTCCTCTATGAACATCTGATTTGAATTTCATAAAAATAGGTATACATTGAACAAATTTAGTATTTTTGTAATGTTTTCAAAGCCGAGGTCGAAACAGTGACATTTGGCACTCCGTACGAGTTAGCTCTATTGAACCAATCCATAATGAAGCCATCGTGGGAGATTGGGCATAACTTTATCTTGAAGAATCCAAATTTGGTATGACTTATGGAATTGGAAAAAAGAGTAAAAGGGATACCATAGGGAAAAATTTTAGACCTTGGAGAGCTGAGATTACATAGATACAACAGTTCCAATATCTAGCTCCAAAAAACAAGGAAAAAATGTGTGCATATATTTTTAATTTGCATAACATGTGCTTGAAGAATCAATTTGAAGTGATTCAAAGGGCATAGAGAAGCATATATATCATTAATTCATTCCAATATGCCTCTAAACAAAAAAAAAAGGGTAAACCCAGTAAGAAAACAAAAATATCTAATATGGCACATGAAGAAGAGGAAGAAATGTAAATGATATATCAAACTTACAGCACCAAGTGCAACAAATTTCAAGAGCAACCAAAAATGGATTTGGAGTGATGAACTTTAAGACTGATGGTTCAGAGAAAAAAATAAAAGGATACATGGATGGTTTAAAATGGGATATGGAAGGTTTAAAAGCATACATGGAAGGTTTGACAAAGTTGTTGTAAGAAAAGATTCCCAAGTGGTGATAAGGTAATCCATGAAAATCACGCCGAGGATAAAAGGAGTATGAATTATGACTTTAGAGACTCCAATGTTGAGTTTAAGACTCACCACATCCCAAATATTGATATGAGGGAGTTTTATGGAAAGGATTCAGTAGCATGGATACTACAGGTGGATCAATATTTTTATCTCCAGTATGTGCAACACACACAAAAGATACGCATTGCATATTTATATTTAGAACCCAATCAATTTATAAAGTATTGATGGCTTTGTCGTCATAAACCACTTTTCACTTGGTAATTTTTTATGGAGGAAATGATAACACATTATGAGGATACAAAGAGCCAATTGATAAATCTCAAACAAAAGGGTTCTATGGCAGAGCACATTAAGGACTTCCAAAAATTCAATATCAGGGTAACTGATATTCCAGAGGAGAATAGGGTTGACTTCTTCATATGGAATTTAAAGAATAAAATCCAACATGAGGGTTGCCTTTGGGAACCTGATTCATTGGAGAAAGCATTCAGGGTGGAAAGAAAAGTTGAAAGAAAAATTATGGCAAGTAGGAAGTATACCACTCATAACTATAAAGATGAAGTGTTGTTGCTCCCAGTGTTCTACAACATACAAGGTTGACACCACAACAATTTGAAGAAAAAAGAGAAAAAGGGATTTGTCGTAGTTGTGATAACAAATAAACTAAAGGTCATAAGTGCATTTAGAAGATATTATTTTACATAGATTGTGAAGAGGAGGAAGAAAAGGAACAAGAAACATCAAAAGAGGAGAATATACACAAGGAACCAACCCCAGAGAAAGAAGAAATGAATACAACCATATATTGTAATGCATTGGAAGGAATTACTACTCCTCAAACACTCAAGATAGAAAGATATATCAAGAAGAAAAAGGTAATAGTGTTAATTGATTCAGGTAGTACCCATAATTTTATTCATTGTAAGATAGCAAAGTAATTGAATTGCTTTCTATATCCAACACCATAGTTTCAAGTGATGGTTGCAAATGGAGGAACTATACATTTCTCTAGAAAGTGCCATAACATCAAGCTAACCATGTGGGAATATTTATTGAATATTCCAATGGGTGGTGTTGATGTTGTACTAGGAGTCCAATGGTTACAATCTTTGGGGATGATAGCTTTTAATTTTCAAGAACTTTTCTTAAATTGTTTTTGGGAAGGAAAGGAAGTTGAATTAAGGGGGTATCGTGGGGAAACCAAGAAAGATAATCAGCTCTAATAGAATGACAAAGCTTCAAAAAAAAAAATAATAAGGCGTAATTGCACAATTATGCTCACTAGAGATTCAAACATCAAAATCATCTATTTCTCCAAATCTCCAAAAAGTCTTGGACAATCATTCCAAAGTATTTGAGACTCCCAAAGGCCTCCCACCTATTCGTGATCATGATCATGCTATTCATTTGATTCCAATAATTGGTCCTCCAAACATTAGGCCTTATAGATATCCCTATGCCCAAAAGAGTGAAATTGAACATATGGTTGTAGAAATGTTAGAGACTGGTATAATTTAACCTAGTCAAAGTTCTTTCTCTGCTCCAATAGTATTGGTGCACAAAAAGGATGGATCATGGAGTATGTGTCTAGATTATAGGGACATCATCAAGCTCACTATTAAAGATAAATTTCCCATTCCTATCCTTGACAAATTGTTTGATGAATTACATGAAGAAATTTACTTCACCAAGCTAGATCTTCATTCAGGATATCATCAAATTACAATGAAGACTGAACACATTCCTAAAACAACATTCATAACTCATGAGGGTCATTACGAATTTTTGGACATTCCTTTTGACCTTACTAATGCATCTTCCACATTTCAAGGTTTGACGAATTTGATTTTCAAACCCTTCCTTAGAAAATTTATTTTAGTATTTGTTGATGATATACTAATCTACAACAAGTCTTGGAAGGATCATGTTCAACATATTGACAGGGTGCTCAAAATCATGGGAGCTTCACTCAATGAACCTCTGAAATAGCACGTGCATTCATGGCATAATAAAAAATACCCTTAATTTGAATACATATTGGAAAATATCTCTAAAAACAACTTTATTTAACCCCCTACCAATATAAATCCAATAAACCTTACCAATTAAAAAAACTCCTTTTTCACTAAATATTGTATGTATCGATATTTTTATTAACATTTTTTATACCCTTTTATATTTATATCCCTGGTATAGTGACATGATGCCTCTCTTATGACCCCACATTCATTCTATAATGAACCTTTATTCTTTTGATATACATTGGAAATGCATATTAATATAAATCCAACACACCTTCCCAATTAAAAAAAAACCCCTTTTTCACTAAATATTGTATGTATCCATTTTTTTATTAACATTTTTATACCCTTTTATATTTATATCCCTAGTATAGTGACATGATGCCTCTCTTATGACCCCACATGCATTCTATAATGCACCTTTATTCTTTTGATATACATTGTAAATGCATATTAGTTGCACCTTTCTTCTTTTTATATACATTGTAAATGCATATTAGTTTCACCTTTCTTCTTTTGATATACATTGTAAATGCATATTAGTTCTCCCACAGTGCAATTACTTAACCCACACTCAAGCACATCTCACTATGATTTGTGGCATCTAATGGTCTAAGGAACACAAAGATAAACCATGTTTTAGGAAGATTGATTATGTGCATGCATATAAAATAACATATAAATTGATCTATATGAATAGGTTTGCACCAAATAAGGTGTTCAAGCACAAGTCTATACCCTCTAGATGCAAGACCACCATCTAAAATGAAGGTTGGGTCCCCAAATCTCAAATCAAGGGTACAATCCCAACCTAGACATGCTTAGAAGAAGAGGATGGACAAGTCCCAACACATGCACTCTTAAGGGAATAACACGAAAGCATGAAATCAATTTTTTATTCACTATCATCTCACCAATGAGATATGGGCTATCACTCATAGACTATGTAGAATGCAACAATGGATTGGACATAACACAGAGGCATTAAATGAACTTACTACAACTAGAACATAAGACAAATTTTGGTTATAGAGGTGATCTCCTCCATTTGGCTAGCTCAAGACAATGGTGTATTATAAAATAAACCTCCAAAAGTCTACAATATTTTCTACATGTTAAAGGCAAACATTACCTTATCATGCACCTCATTAAAGGCAAGGTTGCCTTGCACTATCATACCTTTGAAATACAATTCTAAAATTTCTAAAGGATATTTTGATTGTGCCTCACGAGAACATGAGACTGAACAACACTAAAGAATGACTCTTAATACCCTCTAGTGAGACATTATCTTTCAAACATAGACTTGGAAGTGCCACCAACAATAGAGCATAGCTCATTGTAGTGTGCACACTTCTCGATATTGCTTGGTAGATATGGGCATTCACAAGTGGTTCTAGGTTAGATTTTGGGTGACTCCACATTTATTGATATTTTACATCAAGAAATAGTAAGAAATGCATGTGATTCGTAAGGTGACGTGGATATTCCATTGGATAGTTCGTCACAACTGATCTGATAATATTAAATTAATAATACAAGATTCTACACTATTACAACTTTATTTAATTTCTAGATCTGTAAAGTTAATTGTAATTAGTGCATGCATGTAAAAGTAAATCAATAAGAAAAGTAGAGAATGAAAAAATAAGCTCACACACACATAATACACAATATATTCTCTTTGGGAAACCCTTTCGGGAGAAAAACTAGCTGGAAGGTGAGGTCGCTTTGCTCTCTTTCTCTATCTGGAAATATGGTTGCAGATACAAAGAAGTAATGTCTGTGGCCCGTGGGCTACCATAGTGCACAAATCCTCTCTGTGTGCTTTAGCTCCTATCTTTCCTGGCTATCTTTGCTCAACTATGGAACCAAATTCTCTTGAAATAATGGAATGCCTCTTTCTCTTAGTGGCTCGGTTATAACACAACCTGATAGCCTACTAGTGGTTAATTTTGACTACATCAACTCTTAACTAGAGTTACAAAATAGACTCTTATAGAGTCTTTTACATCACAAACACGTGGCTAGATTATTTCCATGAATAATGGGGGCTAAGACGGCATCCTCTCGAACTACATGTGTGAAAACACGAAGGTCAACTTCTGAGTGGCATAACGTTTGCATACAGGCTCCAATTTGCACGATTCTTGTGCCGTTGGAAAGCTCTTTGTGTGTATAATAGCATGAAAAGGTGCTAAGATTTAGCAGAATATTTTTACAAGTGCCCCCCCCCCCCCCCACCATATAAAAAAAAAAAAAAAAAAAAAAAAAAAAAAAAAAAAACTTCATTTGATGCCTCAAAATGCTCCTGGAAGGTTTCAGACCCTATTTCACCAAACTCGGCCCCACTGGTAAAAATGGTCCCATGAGTTGATTCCTCCTCTTTTTCCACTCAAAATGCATCGAGATGGATGAAAAGCAATATAATGATCCAATTCAAATTAGCATGCGATATTTTTTCCAAATTCCATCATAATCTCTTACTCATATATACAAGGAGCTTAACAATGAAGCGTAATAGCTAGTTGTTCATGTTGTGATAGTTCCACTAGGTTACAGATTGAGAGCACATAGGATGGTTTCTCCCTTCCATGTACCATAGTCCTATTTTGACTCTACAAATACAAGTGAAGCTATATATTTAAGAAACCCCTCCCAAATACATGTATTATCATGGTCTCTTGTTGACTATTTCAGTGTAGGGGGTCTTCTTTCCACTAAATAAACATCCTTTTCAACCAAAGTATGGACAGAATACTTCATGTAATGTACATTTACTATGATAAAAACTATGGAAAATATGGGACCAATGAAAAGTTACTATTTTACACTCATACAGGCTAAAAAACCATATATAGGTACTCCCTCTATAAATAAGATGATTAGGTTGTTTTCTTTGGGAAACAAGAGCCACATGGTGGCAATGTCACTGCGCTTGTTTTTCTTTACAGGTGTTTTTTTTAGCGTTGTGCATGGAGATCCAACAAGAGCCACGTGGTGGAAATGCACTACTTTTTTGTATAAATGTATTTTCTGCATGTAAGTTTGTGACATACAAAAAGTTGTTCTAGATTTTTAATATGAAAGGGGAGAAATTGCATGCCTAACCATCAACCTATAGTTAACTTTGGAGACCCAAAAAATTTTGCAAAAATTGTGATGTACAGTCAAGAATAATAGCATACATGCGATCCTATATGTCACACAGTGTTATGTTCAAATATATAGCCAAAACCTGAACAACTGGAGCAATAAGCACTGACTCTGGTTCTTGATGAATTAAATCAGGTGAAAAAAGAACAACAGATAAAATCGATTGTGAATTCGATGGAGAAAATATTTTTGAATCTGAGAACAACCCACTTTTGATATCAAGTTTAAACATCCTGGTCTAAGTAGTGATTCTGTTTTATAATTGGAGCAAGTTCTAAGACCAAGCCTTTCCATCCTCTTAATACACATCATACCCACATAAATGAAAAATAGGCATTATTCAACTAAAAACTAATTGTTGTGAAAGGACTAAATTTCAACATTGCCAAAGAAACTCAATATTTCAGGTTGATTCAATGTTTCCATTATGGGCATGGTTGTTCGGAGTAACAACTTAGCACCAACAAAACTACTATTTCGAAAACTGCATACAATCATTGAAAATTACATACCAAACTAGATTTACATGGATGAAATCTCATAAAAGAACACAAAAATACAAAATTATTTAAGGGGGTGCCAAAAATAATAAATATAGATACCAATTGATAAACTTGTAGCAGTTTCCATTAACTATATCTTAGGTACCCA
Source organism: Pinus tabuliformis (assembly GCA_031772625.1). NCBI lineage: Eukaryota > Viridiplantae > Streptophyta > Pinopsida > Pinales > Pinaceae > Pinus > Pinus tabuliformis. The sequence continues at coordinate 1,859,369,419 of CM062817.1, forward strand.
ATTTTTGGCTCCCAAAAATTCTGAGACCAAACCTTTCCAGCTTCTAAATACATTATACTCAATCCAACCTCAAAGGATCAATGCATTTTAATTTCATAGAATAAATTAGCTCACCTTTGTAACATGACCAGTTAAAAGACTCAAATAACTGATAAGAAGGGCTAAAGTTCTATGATATTTTAAGACTTTTCTTCCTTGCATCGAGCTTTTTCTTATCAATGTGCACTTTGGTAGAAGCTAGATCCTTCTTCTTATGAATTGTTGATGCACCAACTCCTATAGTTTCTATTGAAGTGAAATTTATACTTGGATCTTGAATATTATTCTCCTATTTGTTTTGCATGGTAGAAGTGAGGTAGGATAGGTCATAAGGGTATTGTTTATGCCTTCATTTAAAGTAGTAGAATTTGAAAATGCCACTTTACTCTTCAATTTGGGCTTCAAAGCATGAATTATTGTATAGATCCTGAAAAATAAACCCATATCAATATATTTTGTTTGTATCATAAGCACATTGTACCGATAAAGAAGCTAAATTGATAAGTGGATGAACACATACAAGAAGAATGTGTCACAGTCCAAGGGTTGGATTCCAATCCTTCTTCAAAGTATTGACACATATCTCTCCATTGCTTGCAATATTAGGGTTTTGTGAAAAAATGCCTTGCAGTCCAAGCCAATCATTACTATTGAAATACACCAAAGTTTATTTCTCAATTTTTACAAGTCATGCATCCCCCTTATACACTTGATGATTTAGATAAGTAGTAAGTATAAAAACAAAAAGAATGTCCTATAGGAAACTAAACATATAAAGAAAACATAATATCCATTTAAGAGAATGTAAATTGGATGAAGCATCATTATAAGGATCAACAATTACCTTTGGGAGGAGAGTTTGGAAAATTAGGATTTAGAACCAGTTTCATTCGAAAAACACCAAATTCATATGGAGTGCCAACTACAGGAAAAAGCATCAATAAATGTAAATATAGCTCATGTTCCAAAAATCTAGTAATAACCATGCAAAAAAAACGAATTCCTATGCTTCAGTAAATGCAATATGAAAAAACGATCCCTTTTCAAGCATAAAACATCCAAGATACATCACATTATTCTCGATTATTCTTTTAGAATGTACTTGGTCCTTCACTGTCCACAACTGTGATTGAAAAAGTTGTCATCATTCACCACCACTTTTATACCTCCATGAGGTGATTCATTAAGACTCTTTAACTCCTTTGCAATTTCATTTATCACCACGGGTGGGAGGTTCTCATTTTCATCTTGTAACACAAGATATATATGTATTTATGTATGAAGATCCACTTCAAAATGGAAAGCATCACAAAAAATTATGCCTGACAAAAACCATATTAACTGATCGTAAGCAACTCAAAATATAACAACCTACATGCAATTTTCACCACTGTCCAAGATGTTGGGGTTTTACATTCTGTAAATTGAAGACTAATCGGAACTCTGCACCTTTAATTCTAGCATTGAGGAGATGAAAGGAAAAGGGAATTTCTTGCAGTGTTGAAGAAACCAAAATATGCCAAAAATATATGTATTGGTAAAGACAAAACATAAACATTCACAATATGCTAATTACTAATAGCTATTTATGTATAGGAAAATGGTAATAGAAAGCACAACAAGGTCTAGTAAGAGATGAAAGGCCCCAACTATTTACTGATGTAAGGTTTTTACTTTTGAAAGGAAGAGGGACTTCATTGTAGTAAAAAATAAACAAATTTATGCCAAAAATCTATGCATGAGGAGAAAAAGGGATAGAAACATTCATAATATGCCAATTTAGCTGTAGGAAAACCTCTACTCAAGATAATTTAGTATCTATAATGAGCTAAAAGGCCCCATCATCCATCAGCAGGGTCAAGATTTTTACCATGTCCCATTGATACAATTGCCTGAAATTCAACTTGTAGCAATGGCTGAAAACATCCACTTGTTGATTTGGCAGATGGAACCTCCCTATCTAGTAGGTAAGATGGAATTTCACAACTCTCATTTACCTTGAAGGCTTGAGAATGAAAACTTTAGTAAGGAATGTGGAAAGAAAAAAGAACAAATAACATAGTCAAGGAATAAATACCACTGGCCATGATAAGATAAAGGGGCCACATATTCATTCTTGTCCATATTGACCAATTGTATCGGGGTGAAAAATGTGTACAATAGTAACATAATTCAAAGAATGAGAGTTCAAAGAAGATCCCTACAAAACATTTGTAGGTTGGTGGTAGAAAATAGTCAAGGTATGCATATGATGCAATGGTGCATTTTTAGTAGGAAGACATAAGAAAAGATATGAGGTTGCAAGAATTGGTAGGAGAAGAAAATATTTCTTCTTCTTTCTTCGGACCAAGGACTCTTTACTTATTTTGCATGAGAAGTCTACTAATGACATTGTACATGTAGAAGAAAATGAAAATACTTTATCTCAAGAAAAAGGAAGCTTGTGAATGAATGGCATGCTTTTTGTTCAACCCATGGAAACGAAATTAGCATTTTCTAGTGCTCTATCTCTCCATACAAATAATCAACCTTTTCTAGTGCTCTATCTCCGCATAAAAATAATCAGCCTTCTCTAGTGCTCTATCTATGCATGAATATAATCAACCTTTTCTAGTGCTCTATCTACGCATGAAAATTTTATACGAATCAAGTTAAAAAATGCTCAAACATGAATAATAAATTCTCAAAATGGCAGTAGAATTGGACTTGAATTCCAATGGTTATACCACTATATCCTCCATGGAAAGGGGGATTGATGTGAGTGGTTTTGGGTGAATTAGATGATCATTGTATACATAGCTTAGAATTTGGTACATATGAGAAAGTTGTAATTGCATTCATGAATGAGATTCAAAGCCAATGGCCATTGCATTATGGCTTTGTACATTGCTGGGAGATGAGAGATGCTATCTTCTTTTCCCCTTAAGTTTCAACCTTGATCAAGTCCTTTTCTAGCGTACCAATAGGATAGGAACCATTCTATAGATGTATGATGATGTAAATAACACAAATATATACAACTATATACTCTAGAAATTATTTTTCTTTGATTGTTCTTTGTATGACTGAGTTGGGTCAAGACTACTTTTAACATTGAAAAGTTCATATAAATTACACTACATGCCTGAGAGGTTTGGTTTGCTCCATCTTCCAAAAAACAAAATCATGTTAGCATGACAAAATTTATGTATCCACTAACTAACATTGCATTTGTAAAGAATCTCCTATATTTTTTTTTAATCTTGTGTTGGTGAAACTCAATATTCAAATTCCCCTTAAACAAATATTCTGGTTTAGCATGGGCATACACATAGGTCTCTCTCCCTAGTCTTTACCCAAAAATAAACAGGATAAAGTAAACTAATGAAATTATTGATTCAATAATGGAAGGCATTGTGACTACTTAACATGGGTAAGATGTTTCCTATTTAATCATATCTTATTATGAATCTATGTCTATAGAGTCATTATAAAATGGTTGACCAACAGATAATAGAAAGTTATCAAGTTTGAGTTTGTGAAGCTAAGGGTTCAAAAATTCACTTCATTCTTATTAGAGACTCACTCAATGGTTATTACACACCCACATTCTCCTTTAAGTCTACACTGGCAACTTAGGACATTTATAGGAACATTGTTGTCAATGTCAATGATCACGGTATGAGAGAAGTTTGCAGGGTTAACAAAAATATTCATCACAAACATATATTATTGACATGTAAGTGCAAAGGAGATAGAACAATTTTCAAACTAAGAAAACATCACTTTATAGGGTGAAAGAAACTGTTAAAAAATGGATTATGTACTTCCAATTCCATATAAGCGATGGTGGAATTTCGTCAAAAGGTTTCTGCAAATTGTCTTCATATATTTCTTCTTTGGTAAAGTTTCCTTCCTTCTAGCAAGAATGTTTCCATTGTGTCATGTCAAATCTACCTAGGTATTGTAATCAATCACATTTTGAAATACATATTGCTATATTTGACAGAACTAGTTTGATAAACATATAACACCACAACCCAGACAAGAAGGAGGCCTTGAAATCCCTAGGTTACAGAAGCAAATCAGATTAAACAACACCATTAGGATTTGACAAAGTCTCCAAGGTGTTTTTGTAAAAAAGGGTTTTCAATGCTATCAGGAATGAGGAGAGTCACAACTATGTGCTTTAGTTTATTTCTGTTAGAGACTATGCCTCGGGTTTATGGTCCCTAGACCATTTTAGCCTCACCAAATGACATTTTATTTTCTGAGACTAATGATGTAATAAGAGAAGGAATATCTAGCTAAAGTTATTTTTTATATCTCAGCACATTGCAGATCATACAGTCCCTGTGGATACAGATGGAGGTAAAATAATGTTATGCAAAATGTTAGAGTTAAGGGCTATAATTCCCATCTTCGCTTTCATTCATTGTACATGACTTTGCTATGCTATAGAGAAGTATGAACTTAAAATGTCATGTTGATTGTGTTCCTTTCTTTTAAGCAGGTCCATAGACACTTGCAACTTCATATGGAAGCACAGGGAAAGTTTTTGCAGGCAGTTTTAGAGAAAGTGGGGAAAATCTCGCAAGTTATAACTTCGAGTCAATTGGATTGGAAGTTGCTTATTCAAAAATTTCCGAGAAGGCCTTAAGACTAAAAAGTGAATGTTTTTAAATATACACTTTCTAATTTGACTTTCCCTACTTTGACTAAAATATCAGGTCTATTTCTAGAATTTGAAATTTTCGCTCAATAACTAGGTTGTAGACTGGTCTGGATATAATTCCCTCACTTCGAATGAGAATTCTGTGAAGATTCCTACAAAAAATGGTCAAGAAATGAATATGGTATACAATAGTGCAGTGTTTCGTAGGAAGAAATAAGAAACGACACAAGGTTGCAAGAGTTGTCAAGAGAAGAAAGTAAATTATTTCTTCTCCTTTTTTAAGGACCAAGGACTCTTCAACCTTTTTGAATGAGAAGGCTATTAGTGACATAGTACAAGCATAAGAAAATGACAACCGTTTATCCAGGAAGAAAAGGAAGCATGTGAATGAATTGAGTGCTTGTTCTTCAACCCATGCCAACAACATTAGCCTTTTCTAATGTTGTCTCTCCATAAAAATGGTCAGCCTTTTTTAATGCTCTATCTGTGCATGAAAATAGTCAAATTCGTGAGGCAACCAAATTTTATATGAATTAAGATAAAACATGTTCCAATGGGAATAATAAATTGTCAAATTGGTTGCAGAATTGGACTTGAATTCCAATGGTTATACCACTATATCCTCCAAGGAATGGGGGCCTGATATGAATGGTTTTGGGTGGAGCATATGAGTCTTTGGCACATATGAGCATGCAGTAGTTGCATTCATGAATCAGGATTAGATAAAATAACCATTGTATTATGGCTTTATCGTTGCTTTGAGATGAGAAATCCTTTAATCTTTTTCCCTTGAGTTTTAAACTCGATTGTTGGGCATAGAATCCCCCCACAACATGTTTTGGGGCTCAAAGCCCAATTTTTGGTCAAATAATATTGTAAGACTCCATGAATTGTGGACGCAGAGTGCGTGATGTATGTTGAGTCATAGGGTTGTCTACCCTAAGTTTTGTAATGTAATGTAATGTCATGTCGGCCTACCCATGGTCCGTGGACCATGGGATTGTATAAATAAGAGCGAGGCTCTAAGTTGTAAAGGAAGGAATGGAGGGATTGATTAATGTAATGAATGTAATGATCTAGTAGCGGAGAGAGAACAAGTCTAAATGTCTTGGGTCGTAGTAGTAGGAAGAGGCTCTGCAGCTGAGTGCGCAGAAGCCTAGTAGAGTCTGCAGCTGAGTGTGTGGACCCTGCAGCTGAGTGCACAGGGCGGAGTCGAGTCTGTAACCCGAGAAGAAGAATAAAAAAGAGAAGTTTGATTCCAAATACTATGTATCTACTTTGTATTACTTTCTATGCATTTATATTGTTTTGTTTATCGCACACACTTATATGAATACTAAACACTGTTAAGTATAATTGGTCTCATACAGATAAGTTAAGTAATAAGATAATATTGGGTTAATAGTAAGGAACTTGGGTAATAACATGGATCGAGCCTCGAGCAAGGCTGTGCGAAGGTAGCGTTGTAGGCTGCGAGGTACTGATAGGTTCGCGTAGCGATGTACGTGCAGGGTCAAACCGCAGATCACCAAAAAACCATCAGACATCTCTAGGCTGTGGAAACCTAGTTCTAGCACCCTCCCATACTACTTCAGGTGAGACCTCAGTCCGTGCTCCACGGACTGTTTTCGAAAGGGCAAGTAGTACCGGGATTTTTTTGGCTATATCATCTCTGAACTTGGGTGAGGCCCATACAAGCCAACATTGATCAAGACCTTTTTTAGTGTATCAATAAGATACGTGAAATTCTACATTATATGTACGATGATGTAGATAATGCACTTATACAACTACATGCTCTGGAAATTCTTTGGCTTCAATTGTTCTTTGTGCCACTAAGTTGGGTTAGTGCCATTTTTAACATTGCAAAGTTCATATATATTATAATGCATGCGTAGGGTGTTTTTTTTGGTCCATTTTTCAAGAAACCATTCATGTTATCATACCAAAATTTATCTATGTGTTGAGTAATATTGTATTTGTAAAGAAGCTCTTGTATTATATATTATCTTGTGGCGGTGAAACTCAAGCTTCATATTCTCTTTGTGTTGGTGGGACTCAAGATTAAAATTTGGGATAAAAAAATATTTTGGTTTAGCATAGGCATACACACTAGTCTATCTCCCCTAGATTTTACCTAAAGAGAAAGAGATCAAGGTGACATAATAACAATTTTTATTCCATAATGTAAGGCATTATGAGTACTTAACATGGGTGGACTATTGACTTGGATATTCCTATTTGATTAAATTATAGCTCATTATTAGTCTATGGCTGCAGAGTCATTATAAAAAAGGTTGACCAATAGATAAGATGAATTTCTCAAATTTGATTTGGTGAAACACGGGGTTCAAAACATCACTTCATGCTTATTAAGCACATAGTCCCTATTTATTAGGCACCCACATTCTCCTCTATGTTTGCGCTTGCATTGCTAACTTATGGCATTTATATGAACACTCTTTCCAATGCCACCAATCATTGTACAAGAAAAGTGTGCAGGTTTAGTACGAATACTCATCATGGATGGATACGATTGACTCATAAGAAAAGGAGATAGGTAGAATAATATACACTAGTGAGAAAAAGAAATATGTTTATATGGTGAAATAAACTATTAAAAATTGCATTATATAGTCCATGTCACATATAAGTGATGGTGGAAGCACAAAAATATGAGGGAAAATGTCTTGTAGTAAGCAAAAAAATATCACTTGTTGGAAATCACCTGAAAAAGGAGGTCTGATATCTGACTCAAGGTGGGCATTACATTGTCTTCTCCAGTGAACTTATTAACTAATGCTGAAACATTTGCTTTCTTTTCCTTTTTCACCAAAAATATTTGATACACCACTTCCTCCATTTGTTCTGAAATGATAAATGTGTATAATTCCTGTGGAAGTCAACAATGATAGACTCACCTCCAATAAGATACTTACCTAAAGAACCCTGCCGATAACATATTTCTATCTGTACAAAGTTTAAACCAATAATAAATTTAAATTTAAAACCTTGAATAAAATTACAATGTCCCAAAAGCACTTTTGCATACCTTGGAATTATTCAACGAAGGGATAAATTTATCAACCAAGACTTGTAATTTGTTCCTCTCCCCACCATGAGCTGTAAAAGGACATTTATGGATTCTTCCTCCATTTTTAAGAGCAAGTAAGTTTCCATAGATATAGTGCATAGAAAATCAACAAGGTGTTGCAAAGGAAAAAGCAAATAGGTATAGTTATTGTATTCAATAGCAAGTTATTCTTAGAAATGCTCCAAATAGCTAACCAAAAGATGGTCATTGATAACACATCTACCTTCTGCACATCCACCTATAGATAACATGCTGTTGGGATGGAATTCCCATTATCTCTATTGCACCATCATTTACCATGTAAAAATAGTTAAGAAATACATAAAATATTAGAATATGACTACAAGATAATCTTGAAATAGTCAAACAATGTGGATAACAAAAATATTCAATTCATGGAAGGCAATAGAAAGTAATCAAAACTGTACATAATAAACTTTCTGATATAATATTCATTATTGAAAAACATAAAATCAAATTGAAATTTAAGAAAATACATCAATACCAATAGTGAAGAAGATCTGCTCTTGAGATGGCCAATAAGAGACTTATTGTAATTGTTTCAGAAGCAAGGCATGATTTGATTATAGCCATCATTTCCTTACAGACTTCTATTAGTTATTTGAATAAGTCCTTGATCAGTGCTAGATGAAACTCTAGATAGGTCTAGATATATCTCAACAAACCCTTCAAATTTGGCAGAAATGATAAATCTTAGAAAAGGTGAGGATAAGCCTATAGAAAATCTACCTTGGAGGTCTTTTGAATAGATATAGATTGCTTTCAGAAGAGCCAAAAACTGATGCTAGGAAACTAACATCCTGTCAAAAATCCCATCTGGACCTATGGATTATGGTCCACCTATTCAAATTGGGAGAGTTTGCATTGATGGATTTGATAAAAAACCCGACCAATCACCAAACAACGGAATAACACAAAACCCGCCTATGAACGTCAAACCCACTCTGAATGCATACAGCCAAAACCCAAATAAAATAAATCCCAGTTCAATTCCTATCGAGTCCGCCTTTCCACAAATATTAACACGATTAATTCTCCACTGTTAATCTTAACCTTCAATCTGACAGTTGATGATTCACCCGATCAACCAACCTACTCGGCGATCCTCCACCATTTGATCTAAGCACATTTGATCCAACGGTCAGTAGTGATATCGCATGGGAATCTTGCACGACGTTTACCCGCCCTTGTGGAGCCGATAAGGATTATAAATCCTTAATATATAAAAGTTCGGTTACGTTTTTGGAATTAAAGTCCGAGCACTTGAGGCCATCAAATCCTACGGCTTGTGGTTCTTCAACTAGCACACGAGTTAAAACAGGCCTACCCCCCGCCGTTGACTGTGACCTAAAAGTTTGAAATTGAGATCGACGACTAGGAGTGAGTCCGGGTCTCCAACCATGATCAAGAAGTACTGTACCCTTCTACCTCCGCTATTGCTGATCACCGCCGGATCTGCCAACCCACTGACGGTCCTGAGTTATTCTAGGGTTTCTTCACAAATTTAACAAGTTCCACCAAGATTTAATGCTTTTTCCAAGTTAGTTGGTCTCTAAACTAGATACTTTGGTTTCTCAAAATTCTTAACTGTTCACTGTAATTACAGCCTATGATCTATGAACCCAATCACATAACAAAAGACCACGCAAAGCAAGCTTTGTACACAAACTCCTTTTATTCATAACAGTCTTTACATAATGCACAGAACATCTCGTGCTCTGATCTGTTCTCTCTTCCACTTAGCTCTCTCTACACTATCTAACCTCTGTGTAACACACTCTGTCTACTCTAACACACTCAATAATGAATTACACAAAGAGATACACAATCCACACTGTATTCATATTGATAACTAATTACAAAAGAAACAGTGACACTCGAATGTTTCAGTTCTCCCCTTGCTCATCCGTCCTATATTTTCATCTGAATCTAACCTAACCTCTCACTCATTCCAAAAGATTACAATTTATACAAAATGCAGATTCATGAACCCATTTAGTTCAGATCCCAAAATCTCTCATTCTTCCCTAAAGAATCTCTTCACTCCTATTTTTCCTCAAACAAATGCTAATTTAGGCTTTCAAATTCCTCATATCCTATTTCAAACCAGATAATCTAACTTCTTGGCTTGATCTCCACACAGGGAGGATCAATCAGCCACTTATACCCTTTTTTGCTCAGATTTTGACAACAAATAATACACTCTCATACATTTAAATAAATAAAATTAACTAAGCTCTTGTCTTCCAACCCTTTGTTAGCCACAACATGTGACATACCATCACATTGCTAACTAGGTCCAAATGCTCTTGCATCAGACTCCCAAAGTTGAAATTTTTCATGATCTTCTAGTCATGTGTTTCTTCTGCTGATCATCCATTATCCCAAACTTTACTTTGTACTTGATCATCACTTCCATCATGCTGCTTGTTCAATTCTTCTGCCATTGTCACTTCTGTTCTTCCAGGATTCCAAATCTTATGTTGTTGTTGTCCACTTTCCTTGTTGATACAAATTCCTTTTACTGATTTCCCTTCCTTGCTGTCTTTCTTCTTAACTGACTTCATCTTCCACACCTTCTCAACTTCTTATTTACAATTTTTTCTTAGCTGAACTCCATTGACATTTGTCTGCTATACATTCTCCCTTACCATAGAAATTATGAAATTTACGTCCAATTCTTCTTCACCTCTGTCATTTACAAACTGTTGCTTGTACTCTACATCTTCCCTTTCACTATCAACAATGTAAACTTTGAAATGGGAACCCATACTGTTACCCGTTTTTTTGAGATAGCAAAAAAGAGACTCGATTTTGAAAAGGGGTGATGCAGAACACACGTGTTTTTTAGAGCTTAGTTTTTGGCACTATAATTTTTTTTATGTACATTGCATTTTATAATGGTAGTGTTTTTTACGCTGATTTAAAAATGTGGCAATTCTACACCAGGCCCTTTATATATATATATATATTTTTATTTTTATTTTTATTTATTTATTTTTTTTTTAATTTTCTACTGTATGAAATGTAAATAATTATTTTGTAAATTTAATAATTTTTGAAGTGGTCTTTTTCTTCATATTTTCTTGTTTTTATTTTAGTTTTATTTTTTTGTAGTGAGTTTTTTATTGTTTCGCGTATTTAAAGAAGAAGGTCGATATTTTGAATTTTCGATATTCTACATATTTATACATCGTTAATTAATTTTTCAATCCACATGAAACAATTGTTTCTAAAAAACAATATTTTTTAAAAATTGACATAAAAATAACCATTCTTAACATAAATATAATTAAAAAACTACATGTTTTGATAATTTTTTGCTACAATTGACATGCGAAAATCACAATTTTTATACGAAAATTTTAACTAAAAATAGTTAAATAATAGTTTTTTTTTTTTTTTTTTTTTTTTTTTTTATGAATTTCATGTCAAAATAATAATAATAATAATATATTTTTTCAAAAAATAATGATTAACTTAAAAATTAATGCGAAAATCACATATTACAAATATTGAATGCATAACAACCTTAATTGAGTGTATATTCTTCTCATAAAATGTCAAAGTCAAAACATTGCAAGTATAACTACTTAATAGTTACAAAAAATGAGCTTGATTTCCAAGCATAACTTAAATTTAATCAACAATGTCACGTAATCCAAACTCTTCGTCCTCTAGAGTTTCATCATTGTCTTCTTCCACAATATTTTCTGCTTCCTTTTGCTCATTTTCGTCTTCTAATGGATCTTTGATGTCTGTGAATCTCCCAATGTATGTCTTTCCAAACATCCCATGTAATGGTGGTTGAGGTTCCTTTGCCTTTTTTGCCACACGTGATTCACTAAAGTCCCCTTTCTTCAACCCAATTTCTTGCATTGCATCTGGAAGAAATTGAAGAGCATTAATTCTTTGCTGAATGAAATTGCACTGTAATGGATCTTTTTCAATTGCAATGCAATTTCTTCCTTTTTGAAGGTAGCATGCTAGTGTTGTACCTAATTATCAAGCACAAAATAAATAATGAAGTAAATTAGTACAATGACATATTAATTAAAAAATTAACATATTGAAATTCAATTCTATATAATAAAACTTACCTGAGCCAGAAAATAAATCCAGAACCCAATCTCCTTCATTTGAACATATGTCTATAAGATAGTTAATCAATAATTGTGGTTTTTGATAAATGTTAACTATCTATCCTTTTGCTTCTTTGTCTTTATATGTTAGTTTTCTCACAACAACATCATAAGTTAGTATTTGGCTATGACTCTTTCTGTCCACCCGATTAAAAATCATAGACATATAGCTATCATCTTTTGCCCAACTATCAATATGAATGAACTCACAATCATTTATAAATACTTGATTGTCACGGTTAAGAAGATTTGATTTTTGCCCGTAACATGAAATAGTAAAAGTTCAATCAACTTGTACATAAATGAGTTTTTCAACATTAATCAAATATACATTTTAAACGTCTTACCATGTAAGCTGCATCCTTGAATTTGTTTTCCCTTTGAAGCTTAACAATATCATTGCCAATTATATGTCTGAATGAAATGTCACAAATCTCCATAATGGTGATGACATGACTTCTACAAATCTCGCAACCACTTTACTAAGAGCTTGATAAGTATAAGGGTCACTATCATAGTCAATGTTTGGAATATTGAAACCATGGGGAATATCTGCAATAACTAGGGCATACTCCCTTTTAGGTATGAGTTTAGCAATGTCTTCACAGTCGCCTTGTATTACTTGATATTGAACAGTGTCTAGCCCATTCCAAATAAAATGAGTAAGAGTTGGATCAAGTTCAACATTCTTAACACATTGCTTCCTCAGTCTTTCAGTCTTTATTTTTTCAATAAAGGTTCTGAAGCTATTTGGCACTCCATTATCATCCTTCTTCATCTTTTATAAAATAAACAAATATATGTGTAAGTTATAAATTAAAAATAGTACACATATGAATAAAAATGAATGTGTAAATCAAGATACCTTTTTAAATGCAAGATAAAAAGCTTTTAATGTTGATGTAGAACTTGAATCTGGATAGTTGCGTACAACATCATCCCAACTATCTTCATTCAAAAATTTAACCATTTGTTCTTGAATTTTCATGTAAACTTTGTGACTGCATAGATAAAGTAACAAAAAGTCAATATAATGATATGTATAACAAATACTACCAAGAACAACATGTTTTATTTAAAAGAAAATTATAATCTAGAAATAAATAAAAATAATTCAACAAACTTACTTTTGAAATTCCTCAGACATTTCCTCCAATGATAATTCCCCTGAATTCACACAAGATAATATTGTTTTGACAATTTTTTCATCTTTCGCTCCTTGCATTGCTCTCCAATGTGTGATAGTCATATCTTCTGGAAGCTGCTTCAATTCAGGACATAATCTACTGTTGCCACATATCAATGGCTTAGACTTTTTGACCTTCTGGTTTTTAATGCCAAAGTTTTCCCACATGCTGAAAATCTCATCAATCAACTTCCAAACATCTCCAGTTCTAAATGTCAATTGGAAAATGTTATCAACACCTCTGAATATATCACTAGGAAGGTTGCGTTTTCCACCTTTTGAATTGGGTTTATCTTCAATTTGATAGCCTATTTCCATACAACATTCCCTTCGGAAATCTGCAGTAACATTTATCCTATCCCCACCACATTTTTCTTGAAATTCACTATGAATAAATCTAACCCTTTGGATGAAAGTCATAAACATCCTATATTCATTATTGTTAAGACTCTGGACACCACATATCTCCACAATGGTATGATATTGTCCACTTTGGGCCTAAGCCCTCATGGATTTGCTTTTAGGCTTTACCCCCAAAAGGCCTCATACCAATGGAGATATTTTTCCATCCTTATATACCCATGATCCTCCCCACTTCTAGTCAATGTGGGACTTTGGTCATATACCCAACAATCCTCCCCTCGAACAAAGGACCATCGAGCCTCCCCTAAAAATTTATCCATCCGTCCACTCTCTACCAACCAGGATTCTCCGCTCCAATGCGTTGGTAGCACATGCCTTACATGGAGCACCACCTGCCTCGAGAGCTTGCTCTATCCTAGGCCAACTCCTCTTCACCGTGTTGGGACCAAGACACGTCCATGAAGAATCCAGAGCACACCGCCTGTTTAACCGAGCTCATCCATGGATCCCATCGTGATATTACCGGGGCCCGCCACCTTCGTTCGGCATTCTGTGGATTCATCCACTTGGCTGACTTCGAACCTGGCTGTGATACCACTTTTTAGACCAGCTAAAGAGAAACATATGCATATAGCGGGCAAAAACTTCTTCTACGCAACCCCAAAATTTAATTATCCTTAGAGATACACTTGGCACAAGCGATTGAAATACTATTGTCAGAAAGATATATAGGCTTGATGACGCCTTCTCCAAATTACAAAGACACTGCTATGAAAAATCGCATCGCCCTACGAGAACCTCCACAGTGTCTTGGCCTCACATCTCCATATCCACAAAATCGATCTCTCCATCCACCGCTCTTCTCTGCAAAGTAATTCATATTCACGTGCAACCTCACTTTGAACTTTAGATATGCACCATATCTTATCAAATCTAGTTCCTTCAGGCACAAATCTGTCAATTATAAAACTCTACATAGAATATCTGGCATTTTCATAGGCAAATCTGTCCAATAAAACTTCAGACAGTTGATCTTGCTTCTTCACACACAGATCTCCTTTTTTTTGTAAGAAGATCTATCTACAATCAAATTTTACATAGCAGATTTGGCATTTTCACACGTAGATCTCTCCAATAAAATTTCACTCAGCTGGTATGAATTTTTCACACACAGATCTTTGACCCTGTTGCGTCAGTCCCAAAGATCGGTTCCTACAATGACCACCATTTTTTACATTATGCAAGTGCGACCATAGTGCTGACATTTCGCCATCAATCTCATGAGAAATAATAGCTCACGATCATTCTCCCTGCGACCAAATCTAATCTGCCAATAAATTTTGCTTTGATCTTTCCAGACATTAGGCCAAATAACCCTTGGCCACAAAAACCCTAGGCTCTAATACTAATTGTTAATAATTTACTGCAAAGAGATAAATTATTACCTACAATTTTACTGCATAACATAAATAATTACTGAGAGGAATAAATATAAAAATAGCCAGCAACAACCATAAACACATAAACACAAATGTTTATTCGGGAAAACCCCAAATCCGAGGAAAAACCCAACATGATAAGATCTTATTAGCATTGGCAAAAACCCTGGCCAATCCAACCAAGTGAGCCTTCACCGCTCACCTCCAAGTCTTGCATTACAATGAAGTCCTTCCAGCCTTTTATAAGCTCCATTACATATAATACCATGGGCAGAATACTATGGGTGCACAATACCATGTGCCCCAAAACCATCACTGTTTAACCTAGTCAACTTTGACTCTATCCTGAGTCAAGAACAATGTAAACTTTGAAACGGGAACTGATACTATTACCCGTTTCGTAGAGATAGCAAAAAAGTGACCTGATTTTGAAAAGGGGTGATGCAGAATGCACATGTTTTTTTTAGAGCATAGTTTTTGGCACTTTAATTTTTTTTATGTACATTACGTTTTAGAATGGTAGTGATTTTCATGCTGATTTTAAAAAGTGAATATTCTGCATCACCCCCTTTTTTTAAAAGACCTGTTTTTTGGCTTTAAATTTTCTAATGTATAAAATGTAAATAATTATTTTGTAAATTTGATCGTTTTTGAAGTGGTCGTTTTCTTCACATTTTCAAAGTTTACCCTCCAAAACTCATTTAAGGCCATAAATCACACTTAATATTGGTTTACTATATTTGTGAAATTTCTAATTCTTTATAACTAATCATTTAGTTTGGGTTGTTTCTAAAAGGGTATGACCCAAAGCTTAATTATGTCCAATGTTACTTCATAATCTAATGATATGTAAGAAAGATCTCTTCCACTTGAATTAATAAGACAATAGAAACCTCACATACTCAAAACAAACCTATTGAAAACCAATTTGATTCAATAGACCAAATTTGTTTTTCACATAAATGGCTTATTGAGATCAGTTTTTCATATTGTACAACTGTACATCGATTGGCGCGTTTTTCATTTGATTTCATGGCGTAAATTTTGCTAACAATGTTGACAAAATCCAATCCATTTAATGTTGACAAAATACGATCTATTTAATGAAGTAAAAAATTACAATAAAATTTTTGCCTTTTGAAAATGAAGTTCTAAAATGTCTTTAATCCAACTCTTTTACAGGGCATTGACAACAAACAAGCAGTGCACATCACAGGGCTCAACCAACATATTGTTGAGCATAGATGCTATTTTAGATTTGTTTTTTAACCTCTTCAATTTCTTGCAATGATAATATGAATGTGTTGTGCCTTATTTTCATAAAAAGTTCACATCACAGGGCTAATGTAATTTGTCTTTTTTTTTTTTTTATCTATTGTAACAACGTAAATATCTATCTCTCTATTTTTGTCTTCATATAATTATGTGTATCTCTATGTAAGAAAAAAACTATATAGGTACAAATAGAAAGTAAATAGTACATCTATCTTAAGAAACTAAATAGTATATCTATTTTAAGAGGAACATGATTATTCACAAATGAATGTACTATCTATTTGCGATGAACTTGATGATATACCCTGGTTATAAATATTGTTACAATCATCGAATATCGAGAGCCAAAAGCCACCAAATTACAGTTATAAATGCTACTACAACTATAGAGTATCGAAAGTTCTGAACGCAAAGTTATAAATATTGTTACAATCATCGAATATCTGTATTTCTTTATCTTGTATTTCAAATGCCAAATCCAAAAATATGAATTAATTGATTTAGGTCAACAATATCAAATATTTTTGTTAATAAAACCTACACAACATTATAATTCATGATACAAATAATGGCGATAAATTTTATATACATTATA
Source organism: Pinus tabuliformis (assembly GCA_031772625.1). Taxonomy (NCBI): domain Eukaryota; kingdom Viridiplantae; phylum Streptophyta; class Pinopsida; order Pinales; family Pinaceae; genus Pinus; species Pinus tabuliformis. Next base: position 1,859,386,227 of record CM062817.1, read on the forward strand.
TATAGGGCAAAATCTCCCAAAAAGGAACCAGCCATTTGGTTGAAGATTAACTTGGGTCCCTGCTTTTTTTATTCGCACTGCCTAGCTTTCCATTCAATTCCATATCCTACCTAGAGAATGTAGGATTATAGCTTAGTTGACGAATTGAAATGATGGTTAACAATATTATCGGCCTGTCTTTTCATTCAATTCCATTTCTTACCGAGCAAAGGAAGGAATGTAACCCAGTTGAATTGTCGTACATGACAAAAAGTAAAAATGAATTGAACTGCCAACAAAATTGCATGACAAAAAGTAAAAGGACGATTTAAAAAAATGACTTCCTCAGATTTAACAAAAGACAAATCCGATGCAGCAAAACTGAATTAAAGCGATTCTGAGAATCGCCGGGTAGTGGGGCGATTCTCTGAATCACCCCACCACTGCCCTGCCACCAGTGGTGGTGGCGGGGCGGTGGCGAGGCAATTCTCAGAATCGCCCCCACCACCCGGCAATTCTTCAATTCTTCCAGCTTATAAGCAACTTGAGTCGAACGCTTGCAAGAGAACCAGATAAAACATGAACTCGCTCGCTTGCAGATGCACTTCTGATGGCAATCTCACGCTAGCTTGAAGATGGACTCGCTCGCTTGTAGAAGAGAAACAATAATCAAACTTCCACTCATCTTCAATCTCTCAACTTCATAAATGAAGCATCATTATAGTTTTGGCCACTATCATTTAATTTTTGAAAACCAACACCATTAAAGTAACCTTTAGAAAAAACTAAACTAGTGTGAATTCGGGATTTACATTTTCTTCACATTAAATTGTTGTCACATTTAATGAGAATCAATTATGTGTACAAATGAATGACCACCTTCCTTTCCAAACATTGACCAATTACACCGATGACCCTAGATAAAAACCCCAAAGACATTTACTACGGTGCCCTTTTACCTTTCCAAAATGCTTTTCCCCTCCATGCACAAGTCAATAATAGTACCATTCTTTACAATGTCAATACTTGTTGGGAACTTCTAAGTGGATTGTTTCTCAGCACCGTATAGCAAATTTTGTTTGTACAAGTTTAATTTGATGCAATTCCATAAAATGAATGCCATTATGTTGATAACTGAGAGTAGATATGAATTTCCTGCATATTGGTTTAGCATCTTCACTTGATATTTCATCGTTAGCCCACCCTCAAACTTATATGCTTCTTTGTGCTAATTTATTTGTAATGTTCTGAAAGAAAAAAAATAACGAAATACTCTCAATACCAACGTTGGGTTCATGGAATAGGTTTGAGCGGGGACAAGTGAAACAAGATCACCGTTTCTGAAACAAGTTGAGAGCCCCAAAGAGAAGGTTACCGATATCAAACCCACGACCGAAAAAGCCACTGAAGAAGAAGTTCCTGTCTCCAGTCCTGAGGAGGTTCCCGCGGTCACGAAAACAGTCGATGAAATCCCCGCCACAATAACGCCACCTGCATCGGAGCCTGAAGCAGAATCGGGCCCGGTGGAATCCGTGCAAGTGAAAAAACCAAGGAGGAATCTGCCCCGGCCGCAACAGAAGTCGAGTCAGCTAAGGAAGAGACTATCGCTCATTTCATCATCTCATTCAATGCATGAGAATCTACACCTCTTATTCATTTCATCATCCCATTCATTTCATGTAAGCACTGTTTGGGGCGATTCTGAGAATCTTCGGGTGGTGGGGTGATTCTCAGAATCGCCCCGCCACTACCCTGCCACCACTACTGGTGGCGAGGCGGTGGCGGGGCGATTCTGGGCGATTCTCAGAATCGCCCCACCACCCGGCGATTCTTCAATTCCCAGCAGTACCTTCCATGTTCACTATACTCTATAAAACCACTTTCTTGACTCATATTATCTATCTGCATTGTCAGGAGCCTTATACCCTCTTTATTATCAATAACAACTTCACACTTGCAAAGAGGACAGATTTTGCTGCTCTGAAACCACTCAGTTTCACAGTCACCATGGAATATATGAGAGCAATGCAATTGGAGGACTGTCTCCCCATGTTTATAACCCTCCAAACACACTACACCTCTCTCCACCTGCTTCGTCAGCTTGTTTCTTGAATTCAGTGGGCTGCAGCGCAGCGAGTGTTTGTGGAGGCAGCCCGATTGTCACAAATCCAGTCCTTTCTTGTAGTTCCAGGAGCTCCTCATAACTCATGAATTCATCATCACCGGAATCGCTCATGAAAAATCATCATCACTGGAATCACTCATGAATTCACCATCCCATGATACTTCTAGTGTCATAATTTGGCCCTGATCTGGGGTGCCGGGGATTTGCTCATCCATTTCTCTGACGAGATCGTCATGCCCCATGTCATCCCATAATTCTTCAACTATCATATTAAGCACCTCTCGAATGGGGCGTCTTGGCTGAATCATCTGTATCTCAAACTCAGAGCTCTATAGTACATCTTGTAATACTTCAGACGTCATAAAATGGCCTTCTGCACTGCGGCGCCTTGGGTGCTGATCCATCCCTTCCTGATTCTCTTCTGGGCGAATTATATTTTACAATTCAGACGTGGAAATCACCACCAAATTGATTGCGATGGAGATCGATCCCCGGGTTATTATAAAATCTTATTTTTCAAGCAATGCTCGAGGAGGATTCGACACTTTCGTTTTTATATAGGTAAAGCATGGCGTTAGGCGGACCGACCCATCCGGGCACGAAATCTTAATTTGTGGTATGATTGTTAAAATGACTTCCTCAGATTTAACAAAAGACAAATCCGATGCAGCAAAACTGAATTAAAGCGATTATGAGAATTGCCGGGTAGTGGGGCGATTCTGAGAATCGCCCCGCCACCGCCCCGCCACCACCATCCGGGCACGAAATCTTAATTTGTGGTATGATTGTTAAAATGACTTCCTCAAATTTAACAAAAGACAAATCCGATGCAACAAAACTGAATTAAAGCGATTCTGAGAATCGCCGGGTGGCGGGGCGATTCTGAGAATCGCCGGGTGGCGGGGCGATTCTGAGAATCGCCCCACCACTCGGCGATACTTCAATTCCCAGCAGTGATTCCAGGTTATAAGCAACTTGAGTTGAACGCTTGCAAGAGACCCAGATTCACTAGTGGCGGGGCAATTCTCAGAATCGCCCCACCACCCGGCGATTCTTCAATTCCCAGCAGTGATTCCAGGTTATAAGCAACTTGAGTCGAACGCTTGCAAGAGAACCAGATAAAACACAAACTCGCTCGCTTGCAGAGGCACTTTTGATGGCAATCTCACGCTCGCTTGAAGATGGACTCGCTCGCTTGCAGAAGAGAAACAACAATCAAACTTCCACTCATCTTCAATTTCTCGACTTCATAAATGAAGAATCGTGACAGTTTTGGCCACTATCATTTAATTTTTGAAAACCAACACCATTAAAGTAACCTTTAGAAAAAACTAAACTAGTGTGAATTCGGGATTTACATTTTCTTCACATTAAATTGTTGTCACATTTAATGAGAATCAATTATGTGTACAAATGAATGACCACCTTCCTTTCCAAACATTGACCAATTACACCGACGACCCTAGATAAAAACCCCAAAGACATTTACTACAGTGCCCTTTTACCTTTCCAAAATGTTTTTCCCCTCCATGCACAGGTCAATAATAGTACCATTCTTTACAATGTCAATACTTGTTGGGAACTTCTAAGTGGATTGTTTCTCAGCACCGTATAGCAAATTTTGTTTGTACAAGTTTAATTTGATGCAATTCCATAAAATGAATGCCATTATGTTGATAACAGAGAGTAGATCTGAATTTCCTACATATTGGTTTAACATCTTCACTTGATATTTCATCGTTAGCCCGCCCTCAAACTTATATGCTTCTTTGTGCTAATTTCTTTGTAATATGCTCAAAGAAAACAAATAACGCAATACTCTCAATACCAACGCTGGGTTCATGGAATAGGTTTGAGCGGGGACAAGTGAAACAAGATCACCGTTTCTGAAACAAGTTGAGAGCCCCAAAGAGAAGGTTACCGATATCAAACCCACGACCGAAAAAGCCACTGAAGAAGAAGTTCCTGTCTCCAGTCCCGCTGAGGAGGTTCCCGCGGCCGCGAAAACAGTCGATGAAATCCCCGCCACAGTAACGCCGCCTGCATCGGAGCCTGAAGCAGAATCGGGCCCGGTGGAATCCGTGCAAGTGAAAAAACCAAGGAGGAATCTGCCCCGGCCGCCAAAGAAGTCGAGCCAGCTAAGGAAGAGACTGTCGCTCATTTCATCATCTCATTCAATGCATGAGAATCTACACCTCTTATTCATTTCATCATCCCATTCATTTCATGTAAGCACTGTTTGGGGTGATTCTGAGAATCGCCGGGTGGTGGGGCGATTCTCAGAATCGCCCCACCACCCGGCGATTCTTCAATTCCCAGCAGTACCTTCCATGTTCACTATACTCCAGAAAACCACTTTCTTGCCTCATATTATCTATCTGCATTGTCAGGAGTCTTATACCCTCTTTATTCTCAATAACAACTTCACACTTGCAGAGAGGACAAATTTTGCTGCTCTTAAACCACTCAGTTGCACAGTCACCATGGAATATATGAGAGCAATGCAATTGGAGGACTGTCTCCCCATGTTTATAACCCTCCAAACACACTATACACCTCTCTCCACCTGCTTCGTCAGCGTGTTTCTTGAATTCAGTGGGCTGCAGCGCAACGAGTGTTTGTGGAGGCAGCCCGATTGTCACAAATCCAGTCCTTTCTTGGAGTTCCAGGAGCTCCTCATAACTCATGAATTCATCATCACTGGAATCACTCATGAATTCACCATCCCATGATACTTCTAGTGTCATAATTTGGCCCTGATCTGGGGTGCCGGGGATTTGCTCATCCATTTCTCTGACGAGATCGTCATGCCCCATGTCATCCCGTAATTCTTCAACGATCATATTAAGAACCTCTCGAATGGGGCGTCTTGGCTGAATCATCTGTATCTCAAACTCAGAGCTCTGTAGTACATCTTGTAATACTTCAGACGTCATAAAATGGCCTTCTGCACTGCGGCGCCTTGGGTGCTGATCCATCCCTTCCTGATTCTCTTCTGGGCGAATTATATTTTACAATTCAGACGTGGAAATCACCACCAAATTGGTTGCGATGGAGATCGATCCCTGGGTTATTATAAAATCTTGTTTTTCAAGCAATGCTCGAGGAGGATTCGACGCTTTCGTTTTTATATAGGTAAAGCATGGCGTTAGGCGGACCGACCCATCCGGGCACGAAATCTTAATTTGTGGTATGATTGTTAAAATGTTAGTTAGTGAATTTGACAATCTTTGAGCGTAAGTGCGACCATCCAGCATAGCTTAAAAGATCTAGAATTCTCACTTCTAGCGAGTAATTTGGGTTTAATGGTGAAAAGTAGGAGTCAATTATTAAGGGTAAATTTTTACTAGAACACTATTTTTTTTGGACGTTAGAGTTTATATTAATGGTCTTTTTGTCTAATCCATGTAGTTTGGGTAGAATTTTAGTTTTCTCATCCAGATTCAATTTCTACAGATGACATGTTAACATATAGTGATAAAGTTAGAAGGGTGAAACTTTTGGAATACAGTGACATGTTGACATATATTGATAAATTAGAAGGGTGAAACTTTTGGAATAGAGATTCACTAAAATGTGCAAGGTGTTAGACATTGTCTTGGGTTATAGTGGCAATTCTTATGAGTTACCTATTCTTATGGTTTAAAAAAAACACAAAATAAAAAATATTTGACCTTTTACCAATTCTCATGGTAAAAGGAAAATCCAATGAGTTACCAATTCACGTGGTTTAAAAAAAAATTAATCTTAGGCATGGCCTACCTCACTCTAATGAGCTACCAATTCCCATGGTTAAAAGGAAAATCCATTGAGTTACAAATTCTCATGGTTTAAAACAAAATAATGAGTTATCAATTCCTACATTAAAAGAAAAAATCTAAGGAATTACCAATTCTCATAGTAAAAAAAAATTACAATGCATGTTTTCAAAATATTATATGCCCTACCATTCATTCGCTACAAGGAATATCTTTATCCCAACACCTCATCCATCACTCCAATGAGTTACCCATTCCTATGGTTTAGGCAAAAAAAAAAACAATATCTCCTCTTTAATTAGTCACCTTCATTGTCCATCCTTGTGTACCTGCAAAATTTTGGGTGAGTTATGTCTCACATAATGTTCAAGGAGTATCTATGTTGGGTCCCTATAATACTAGTGATTACCCCATTACTATTGTAGTTATACCCCTTATTTATATTGTTGTGCCCCTATTACCCACATATTGTTATTTCTGTGCCCCATAGAATCCCTCTATTATTATTTTTGTGGCTTTATATTATTATTGTTAGGTCGGCTGGATTATATTGTGACTCCTTAGTCTCCTATATATAGAAAGGAGGTTTTGTCATTTGTATCATCCAAGAATTGTTCATTTATGTAATGTAAAGGAGGTTGCCCCCTCGAAGAGGCTGAATTCTAAGGCGTTGATCTTTCTTTTCTATCTTTTCTTGAGCTGGTTTCATAACATTTGGTATCAGAGCTTTGGATTCTAGGGTTTCGCTGCTCCAAACAGGTCATCGTGGCATTATCACATACATTTAAAGCCAGTACAGTTTCTACTGCATTTATGGAAACAGTTCAAAAGCTACATGGAAACCCAAAGATTATTGTAAGTGACAGAGATCCCATTTTCACTGGAAATTTTTGGACAGAATTATTTTCTTGTCTTGGTACTCAGTTAGCTCATAGCTCATCTTATCATCCTCAATCTGATGGGCAAACTGAGATAGTAAACAAATGTTTGGAAGGATATCTTTGTTGCTTTGTATCTGATAAACAGACACAATGGGTCAAATGGTTGCCTCTGGCTGAATGGTGGTATAACACTTCCTTCCATACAGCAACAAAAATGACCCCATTTATGGCACTTTATGGGTACCAACCACCATCAATCACATCATATTTAAGAGAAAATTTTAAGGTTCAGGCAGTGGAACATCACATCGAACATCAACAACAAGTCCTCCAACTCTTAAAGGATAACCTCGTGTTGTGTTAGGCCCCTATATTATTAATATAACCCCTTATTTTATTAGTAGAACCCACTTATTATATTGATGTACCCATGTAATGCCCATATTGTTACTATGGCACCCCATAGAAGCCCACTATTATTATTATTGTGCCCTTACATTATTATTGTTATGTAGGCTCTCATTATGTTATGAGCCCTTAGACTCCTATATATAGAAAGGAGGTCTTTTCATTTGTATCATCCAAGAATTGTTCATTTATGTAATGTAAAGGAGTTTTCCCCCTCGAAGAGGTTGAATTCTAAGGCGTGGGTCTCTCTTTTCTATCTTTTTGTGAGCTGGTTTCATAACATTTGGTATCAGAGCTTTGGATTCTAGGGTTTCGCTGCTCCAAACAGGTCATCGTGGCATTTTCGCTATAACGTTTTTTCTGTGACGTTTCAGAAGTCGCAAAAAAAACCCATTTGAGAAGAATTGGCGTTGAACCTTGGGTCCGAATTTCAGAGCTTTTTGCGAGATATTTTTAGAGATATGATCTGAGGAAGTTGGCCTTTTTGCAGACTCCTGAATTACATTCAAAACAGGTGACCTGGGAAAAATCGTCATAACTCTCTCTCTGAGGATCGGATTGAAATTTCGTAAAAAGGTACAGAAAGAGGACGGACTGTAGTTTCTTTTATATGTGTTTCAGATTCAAAATTTGAAAAAGTGACTCGTGGCACGTCGTACAAATTCGCTCTACTGAACAAGTCTAAAAGCAAGTCACTGTGGGAGATTTCACATAACTCTTCCTTGGAGAATCCAATTTGGCTCAGACTTGTGGCATTGGAAAGAGGACGCAGAAGGCTACTGCAGGTAGAAATTTCAGAATTGGATGATCCGAAATTACAGAGATACATCAGATTCAATATCAGGCTTCTACAAAGTAAAAAAAAAAGGTGTGTAGTTTTTATTTTTTATTTTTGCATAAGCTTGGTTTGAAGGAATTCAAAGGGCATAGTAAAGCATTATTATCGGTAACTGATGCCCCGAGGAAAGAAAATGCAAACACCTAGTAAGGAACCTGAAAGCTCTAGCATGACTCATGAAGAAGAGGAAGAAATGCAACATGATATATCAAAATTACAAGACCAAGTGCAACAACTGTCCCTTGCACAAAAGGGAACAAAATCTAAGATGGATGGTCTAAAGAAAGATGTAGAAGCTAAGATGGATGGTTTAAAGAAAGGTGTGGAAGCTAAGATGGATGACTTGAAGATAGATTTGAAGACAGACATGGACGAATTGAAGATAAATATGAATAAGTTGCTACAAGAAATCGTCCCTAAGGGTGAAAGGGTACTAAAGGAAACTCATGATGAGAACAAAAGAAATGTTAATCATGATTCCATAGACTCTAATGTTGGATCGAAGACTCACCATGTTCCAAAAATCGATATGAGGAAGTTTGATGGCAAGGATCCCGCCACATGGATATTACAGATGGAGCAATTCTTCGATCTCAATAATGTGCAAAACACACAAAAGGTACGTATGGCAACTTTATATTTGGAACCAAATCAGTTTGTATGGTATCAATGGCTTTGTTCTCGTAAACAATTTATCACTTGGGCAATTTTTACGGAAGAATTGATAGCACATTATGAGGATACAAAAAGCAACACTTTTTTTAGCCAATTGATAAGTCTCAAACAAAAGGGTTCAATAATGGAGCACATTGAGGAGTTCCAAAAATTGAACATAAGGGTAAAAGATATTCCAGAGGAGCATAGGATTGATGTGTTCATAGGGTCTTTAAAGGATAATATCCAACATGATGTGCGCCTTTGGGAACCTGATTCATTAGAGAAGGCATTCAGGTTAGCAAGAAAAATGGAAAGCAAAATTATGGCAACTAGGAAGCATACCACTCACAACTATAAAGACGGAAGTGTTGTTGCCCATAGTCTTCCACAACCTACAAGGTTGACACCACAACAATTGGAAGAAAAAAGAGCAAAAGGGCTTTGTTACAATTGTGATAGCAAATACACAAAAGGTCATAAGTGTGCTGAGAAGAAATTATTCTACATAGATTGTGAAGAGGAAGAAGAAAAGGAGCAAGAAAGGTCAAAAGAAGAGGATATATTCCAGGAACAAAGCCTAGATGAAGAACAAATAAATCCGACCATATCTTGTAATGCATTGGCGGGAATTACCACTCCTCAAACCATCAAGATAGAAGGACAAATCAAGAAGAAAAAGGTAATAGTGTTGATTGATTCAGGAAGCACCCACAATTTTATTCATTGTAGGGTAGCAAAAGAATTGAATTGCTTCCTATATCCAGCACCAGAGTGTCAAGTGATGATTGCAAATGGAGGAACAATAAATTGTTCTGGAAAGTGCCATAATATCAAGCTATCCATGGGAGAATATGTATTGACTAGCCCAATGCTTTCCATTCCAATGGGAGGTGCTGATGTTGTACTAGGAGTCCAATGGCTACAATCCTTGGGTACAATAGCTTTTAATTTTCAAGAACTTTTCATGAAATTTTCTGTGGAAGGAAAGGAAGTTGAATTAAGGGGTATTGCAGGGAAACCAGGAAAGATAATCAGCTCTAATGGCATGACAAAGCTTCTAAAAAAGGAGCAAAGAGGTGTAATTGCACAATTATGTTCGCTAGATGTTTCCACATTGGAATCATCTATTTCTCCAGATCTCCAAAAAGTCCTGGACAATCATTCCAAGGTATTTGAGACTCCCAAAGGTCTCCCACCTATGCGTGATCATGATCATGCTATTCATCTGATTCCAGGAAGTGTTCCTCCAAACATCAGGCCGTACAGATATCCCTATGTCCAAAAAAGTGAAATTGAACGTATGGTTGCAGAAATGCTAGAGGCTGGTATAATTCAACCGAGTCAAAGTTCTTTCTCAGCTCCAGTAGTATTGGTGCACAAGAAGGATGGATCATGGCGCATGTGTCCAGATTATAGGGAGCTCAACAAGCTCACTATTAAAGATAAGTTCCCCATTCCTGTCATTGATGAATTACTGGATGAATTGCATGGATCAATTTACTTCACCAAGTTGGATCTTCGTTCGGGATATCATCAAATCAGAATGAAGATTGAAGACATTCCGAAAACAGCATTTAGAACTCATGAGGGTCATTATGAATTTTTGGTCATGCCTTTTGGCCTTACCAATGCACCTTCAACATTTCAAGGTTTGATGAATTCAATTTTCAAACCATTCCTTAGAAAATTTGTGTTAGTATTTTTTGATGATATACTAATCTACAGCAAGTCTTGGAAGGATCATGTTGAACATGTTGACAGGGTGCTACAACTATTGGAGGAGAAACAATTATATGCAAAAAGATCCAAATGTTTCTTTGGAGTCCAGGAGGTGGAATATTTGGGTCATATTGTATCTCATGAAGGAGTTAAGGTAGACCCTAGCAAAATTAAAGCCATTAAGGAATGGAAAATCCCCACATCCATAAAGCATCTGCGAGGATTTCTTGGGTTGACAGGGTATTATCGCAAGTTTGTTAAGAATTATGGGAGAATAGCAGCACCTCTAACAACATTATTGAAGAAAGATTCATTTTCATGGACTCCGGAAGCAACAAAGGCCTTTGAACATCTTAAAGAGGCAATGTGCCAAGCACCGGTCTTAGCTACACCGGACTTCACAAAAACCTTTATTGTGGAATGTGATGCTTCAGGAAATGGAATTGGTGCTGTTCTAATGCAAGATGAAAGACCCATTGCTTTTGAAAGTCGTCCAATCAAGGGAAAGTTTTTAAGCAAAGCTATTTATGAGAAGGAAATGTTGGCAATACTCCATGCACTTAAGAAATGGCGACCCTACCTAATGGGAAGACACTTCAAGGTAAAAACGGATCATGATAGCCTTAAATACTTTTTAGAACAAAGATTATCCTCTGAAGAGCAACAAAAGTGGGTCACAAAGATGTTGGGTTATGACTTTGAAATCATCTACAAAAAAGGGAAGCAAAATGTGGTGGCAGATGCACTCTCAAGAAAGGATGAGGATGTGGAAGCATTGTTGTGTGCCATTTCTATTATCCAACCAGATTGGATAAACGAAGCAAGGGAGGAATGGAAGAATGACGAAGAAGTGTGGGCACTTATTCGAAAGCTACAACAAGATTCCAGTACTTCTGATACATTTAGCTGGCAAAATGATTCGTTATGGTACAAAGATCGCTTATACCTCTGTAAGAATTCCCAGCTAAAACAAAAGATTCTTATGGAATTGCACACTTCTCCCTTAGGAGGGCACTCAGGATTTTTAAAAACTTACCACAGGGTTAAGAAGGAATTTTTTTGGGATGGCCTTAAATCAGATATTCAAAAGTTTGTGGCGGAATGTTTGGTTTGCCAACAAAATAAAGTTGAAACAATTAAGACACCGGGTCTATTACAACCTTTATCCATTCCAAGCCAACGTTGGGAGGAGGTTTCAATGGATTTTATCACAGGTTTACCCAAGTCTGAGGGAAAGAGTGTCATCATGGTGGTAGTTGACAGACTTACCAAGTATGCACACTTTTGTGCATTATCACATCCATTTAAAGCCAGTACAGTTTCTACTGCATTTATGGAAACAGTTCAAAAGCTACATGGAAACCCAAAGATTATTGTAAGTGACAGAGATCCCATTTTCACTGGAAATTTTTGGACAGAATTATTTTCTTGTCTTGGTACTCAGTTAGCTCATAGCTCATCTTATCATCCTCAATCTGATGGGCAAACTGAGATAGTAAACAAATGTTTGGAAGGATATCTTCGTTGCTTTGTATCTGATAAACAGACACAATGGGTCAAATGGTTGCCTCTGGCTGAATGGTGGTATAACACTTCCTTCCATACAGCAACAAAAATGACCCCATTTATGGCACTTTATGGGTATCAACCACCATCCATCACATCATATTTAAGAGAAAATTCTAAGGTTCAGGCAGTGGAACATCACATCGAACATCAACAACAAGTCCTCCAACTCTTAAAGGATAACCTCGTGTTGGCACAAAATAGAATGAAACAACAGGCAGATCAACATCGCAGTGAAAGAAGTTTTGATGTAGGTGATTGGGTATTCCTACGGCTACAACCATATAAGCAAATGTCCCTAAAGCAAGCTAAGAAGGATAATAAATTATCACCAAAGTATTATGGTCCGTACAAGGTGTTGCAAAAGATTGGTACTATGGCATACAAATTGGAGCTTCCTGCAGCTTCTCGATTGCACCCAGTTTTCCATGTTTCATGTTTAAAGAAGGTTATAGGTGACAAGCTCCCAATTCAAACAATATTGCCAGAACTTGACGAGGAAGGAAAAATTATATTGGAACCGGAAGCAGTCACAGAAACAAGAACTCGACAGCTACGAAATCGATCAATTTCAGAGTATCTTATCAAGTGGAAGAACTTATCCGCTGAAGATTCCACATGGGAGGATGAGAATTTTATGCAGAAGTATCCAGAACTACTCAAGCGTTGAGGACAACACTTTTTTGAAGGAGAGGGGCATGTTGGGTCCCTATAATACTAGTGATTACCCCATTACTTTTATTAGTATACCCCTTATTTATATTGTTGTGCCCATATAACCCCCATATTGTTATTATGTGCCCCATAGAATCCCTCTATTGTTATTTTTGTGGCTTTATATTATTATTGTTAGGTCGGCTGGATTATATTGTGACTCCTTAGACTCCTATATATAGAAAGGAGGTTTTGTCATTTGTATCATCCAAGAATTGTTCATTTATGTAATGTAAAGGAGGTTGCCCCCTCGAAGAGGCTAAATTCTAAGGCGTGGGTCTCTCTTTTCTATCTTTTTGTGAGCTGGTTTCATAACATGTTGGCACAAAATAGAATGAAACAACAGGCAGATTAAGATCGCAGTGAAAGAAGTTTTGATGTAGGTGATTGGGTATTCCTACAGCTACAACCATATAAGAAAATGTCCCTAAAGCAAGCTAAGAAGGATAATAAATTATCACCAAAGTATTATGGTCCGTACAAGGTGTTGGAAAAGATTGGTACTATGGCATACAAATTGGAGCTTCCTGCAGCTTCTCGATTGCACCCAGTTTTCCATGTTTCATGTTTAAAGAAGGTTATAGGCGACAAGCTCCCAGTTCAAACAATATTGCCAGAACTTGGCGAGGAAGGAAAAATTATATTGGAACCGGAAGCAGTCACAGAAACAAGAACTCGACAGCTACGAAATTGATCAATTTCAGAGTATCTTATCAAGTGGAAGAACTTATCCGCTGAAGATTCCATATGGGAGGATGAGAATTTTATGCAGAAGTATCCAGAACTGCTCAAGCGTTGAGGACAACACTTTTTTGAAGGAGAGGGACATGTTGGGTCCCTATAATACTAGTGATTACCCCATTACTATTGTAGTTATACCCCTTATTTATATTGTTGTGCCCTTATTACCCACATATTGTTATTTCTATGCCCCATAGAATCCCTCTATTATTATTTTTGTGGCTTTATATTATTATTGTTAGGTCGGCTGGATTATATTGTGACTCCTTAGAATCCTATATATAGAAAGGAGGTTTTGTCATTTGTATCATCCAAGAATTGTTCATTTATGTAATGTAAAGGAGGTTGCCCCCTCGAAGAGGCTGAATTCTAAGGCGTTGATCTTTCTTTTCTATCTTTTCTTGAGCTGGTTTCATAACAATCTATATGACAACATCTCATCAAATTGTTTCTTTTACAACTAATTGGTTCAACTTTGGATTATTATCGAGTTATGTGATGTGGCAATACACTGATTTTCATATTGTACAACTGTACATCGATTGGCGCATTTTTCATTTGATTTCATGGCGTACATTTTGCTAACAATGTTGACAAAATCCAATCCATTTAATGTTGACAAAATACGATCTATTTAATGAAGTAACTGAGTTGCTTTAGAACAAATGAAACTTGAGGTGTAACTGACTTGCTTTAGAACAAATGAAACTTGCTTTTGGGATTCCTTGTGAACTTTTTGTGAACATATTTTATGGAGAGGGTGATCAATTTAGCGAGGGTCATTAGAGGAGATTCACTATAATCTGACTCCAGTTCCTCTTTTTGGTGAAATCCTGGCCTCCTATGAATTTTTCATGCTCAAAATTAAAATAAGGATAATCAGGAAAACGTGCTTGATGTGATATGATAAATTTGTCCATCTATGTTTAGGTGAAATAACCATGGCATGTAATGGTTGAAAACATGTTGAATGTATACTTAGGAAAGAAAAATGATATTCTACCAAAAACATTAATTGTTTTTTTTCCTCATAAACAACTTTGTTTGGCACATAAAAATTTGGTTTTACTAGCATTTTTTAAAAAGTTTGAAAATTGACCCTAAAAAAAAATCATCGTTCCAGTATCATCACTTTTTCGTTTTGAAGCTATATTTTGCACGAAAATTTCGTAGTAAAGCTTGTAGTCACTGCCATTTTTAAAACATGTTCAACATTGACCCCTAAAAAATAAAATCATCGTTCCAGTATACACACTTTTCATTTTTAGCACTGTTTTTGATGTTTTTTCGGGGTTTTTTGGCCAGAGTTCCCGTTTTGAGTTTACAGTTCCCGTTTCAAAGTTTACGTTGTTCAAGTTTACCTAACAATTATCTGAATTATGATCCCATGCCACTAAATTTGCTTCTGTATCCGATAAACCAACATAAATGATACATTTCATTGTTTCAAAACGTGGGTTATTGGGATATTCCTCCATCAATTGTCTTTGAGCTTCTACAGAATGGTTCCCCCCAAGCACATAATAATTGTATTCAAAACATTTTGACTTATCAAATGCTTCTTTGTTGGGAACTTGAACTGGATCAACAAGAAGCACATAATTAACCACATGAGCATATGGATTGTACCTCATCAATGTCTTCAAGTTGTGAACATGCAGATGGTGTGGCTTTCTGACTTGATATTGACATTGTCCTTCACTTGCCTTATAGGTTTGTCTGACATTAAGCTGAAATGTACGACCACCATCAATTAAGTTTTTCTTTGTCAAATTTTTTCGAATGGCATTTTGTTTTGTTTTGATAATTCCATCCTCTAAATTATCTCCTCGTGTAACAATTTCTCTGCTTTATTTTGAAGTTTCACTAGGTTCTTGACTACTCGTAATGACTACTTCAAAATCGTCAACTTTACTTTTCTTTGTCATAACATTCTCAACAGATTTATTCTTGGGCGTTGTTACTTTAGGTCTTTTACGACTCTTCTCAGTTCCAATGTCATCTTCAGTAATGGCAACATATGCTTCACTGTCAGTTTCAACTTCATCGCCCTCAAAAGTAACTTGTCTACCCTTGCTAGATTTATCCACTAGAGGCCTTTTTTTTATCCTTTGGAGGTAGTTTTGTAGCATCATCAACTACTACATTTTGCTTGTTTTCCATATCTTCTTCTGACACTGAGTAAAAAATTCTGACAACTTTCATGATATCATACCTAATTGACCAACTTTCAACAAAATTCTGCCAAACAAAATATCATATGTCAATAAAAACAAAACTCAAAAAATATAGTGAGACACTTTCAAGAAAGCAAAATACAAATATAAATAACAATACTTACAATGTTTTGTTTCATCTCATTTACGATTTGTTTACACAACTTTGTCGATACCTCTTTCGTGTCATACAATGAATATGTTAGTCAATATTTAATCCTTGGTGAGCTCCAGTATTGTAGCAATAATGCTACACTCCTGGGGCTTCCTGTCTCTTAATTTTATCAACCCGGTAGTTCGTACAAACTTGGAAGCGGCGGTGCTATATGCACAAGTACTAGCTCTTGTCGCAGCTGTCACTCGGTCAGCTGGCACAAGTCTGCTAGGGCTCAAGCCAACTTCTATAGGCTCACAGAAGAAGCTTTATCAATGATGGATGAAAGCTAGCTCAAAGAAGACTAATCTACTTGGCAAAAATGAACTGAAAGCAAATCAAAACAAGGAAACCCTAGGAAACCCTAATTTAACTAGTCTAACCTCTATGATGCAAAGAATGTGAAAGAAACTTCTACCAATGATGCCATTACCTCTAATAAGTGAAAGTGCATGAATCTAATCTACTTGCAGCATAAAAGACATGTTTTTGTAATTTTCCTTTAAGTGGATGGAGTGATTGTGATTTTGTGCTTATTAGGGTTTGGTTGTGCAGATGTGATGCGGAAGGAAGGAAAGCTTGGGAAAGGTTGGGGAGGCTAGGAGAGGTCCCCAGAGATCCTTAGCATCAGTCCACAGAGGTTCCTCACGTTCAGAGGCTCAGCAACCGAGTGAGTGGCCTCCTACAGGATGTCTGCAGGGGATTCTACAGGAAACGCAGGGGTTTCTACAAGAAGGTCTGCAATTCTTCTACAGGATGTTCTGAAATGGGATGTTTGAGGATGGATGGTTGATGGAAGATGCATGGATGGTTATGGAGGTAGGATAGGGGTCTGAAGTGGCCTAGGAACTGATGGATGGAGCTAAGGAATGGCGAGGATGGTTCGATCTTTTCAAGGGAGAGTGAAGCAATGTTGCACAAGAATGTAGGAACTAGGGCAAGGTGGGGAAAGTATGGCAAATGAAGGGTACGAATCATGAACTAAGGGTTGGAGCAGATTATCAGATGGATTATGGGCAGATAGAGAAGGATGAAAGGTACTCTGCAAGTGGTTTTCCAAACTGAACAAACAAAGACATGCAAGAAAACAAAGATCTAGTTATGCTACCCTAATATGATCTAGCTAACAATAACAAGAATGGACAAAAGCTTTATTTGCAAGGAAACCATGTATAACACGTGAGCAAGAACAGTCCAAAAGATCTGAATGCATGATTAAATCCTACCACTCTATTCCAAACATAAAAAGCTACTTTAACCAACAAAAACAACCAAAATAACAAAGCAAGATCTAAAGAGCAGATTTTATTTTGAGAACGCAGCAAACACACATAAAGATAAACAAGGGAAGTACTGGGCGCTTGAGATGGGCCCAACCCCAAGAACTACAGCCTCCCAAGAGCGATTTAGAGCTGGTGCAAAGCTGGATCCATCTTTATTAATCAAGAAATGAAAAGTTACATCAAAACTGTCCACAAGGAGAGCTTGAGAATGAGCTGAAAGCAAAGCTAATCCATGGCCTAGAAATCGAACTACAAGCTAGCTAACTAATGGCTAAAACAAAATGACTAACTAGCTACCAAAAATGACTACCAACTAGCTAACCAAAATGAGGCCCCAAGCCTTCTTATTTATACAATTTGAGGACCCAACAGTCCTCCTAAAAGTTAGGGACTTGGCTGCCCAAGACTTGGAGTTAACAGCAGTCCAACTTGACTTGCTTGGCTGCCCTTGAGCTGATTGATTTGGTGGCCCTTGAACTCCGAGCTGATGGTGGAGAATTCGAGGTAAGGGCCCATAAATGAGGGGGACACCTTCCTACAAATCCTCTAGCTTGTTCTCCCACGAATTTGGCTGCCAAGTGCTCATTAAGACCTTCAAATTTGTCTCCAAGTTGACCAACAAGGCTACACAAAGCACCCATTAGACTTGTTGGCATAATGACTAACCAAATTCACTCTATTAACATAAAAATAATCAAAAACATGCAATAAACAAATGAGAATGGTGGACTAAGCCAAATTAGGAGGTTGAATGAGCCCAAATAATTGTACATTTTTGGGGCTCATCATCACCCCCCTACTGAGAGTGTTGCTCATCCTCTGAGCAACCAATCTCTCTCCTTGTCTGTGATGGCCCTGATGGCCTCCTTGTCATGCCAAGCTTCTGAAGTGATGTCCTCTTCTCTGTCATGAAACCATGCTTCTTTGCTTCTTCCCACTACTTGCTCCTTTTCCTAGAGAATTCTCAGCTTGGGTATGATTGTGCAAGTGTATTCAATCTGATGGCGGAAATGGTGGTGAAAGGAGATGAAACCAGTGGAGGATGGAAGAAAAGAGTGGTTGCATGCCTCCTCAATAGACTTCAAGCTTCAAATCCCTCTCCATAATTGATTCTGGCCTGCCAAAAGGCTTCTACAGGATGTTTTTGGTAAAAATACAGAACTTCCTGTAGAAGGTCCTGTAGCTTCCTGTAGAAGGTTGAACCGTGACTAAATTGTGCCCGAACTTTGAAAGAAATGAGTGTTCATGGAGGGGATGGATGTGCTTAGGGTGGCCAACACAGGTGCTGCCTCCTTAGCTAAAATCCCAGCCGATTTCTCCTTTTGCTGCCCTTTTTCCAAACTTCCTGTAGAAACTGTTCGCTGGCTTCCTGTAGAAACAGTCCTGTAGCGGCTTTTTTCTGTCTTCCTGTAGAAACCGACCTGTAGCCGAGTTTTGGCTTTCTTGGCTGGGGCGCCTTCTCCTTGACCTGTGCTGTGGCAGCCTTCATCTTCTCCTCCTTTCTGCTCTTCTTCCTCACGGCCTGCTGCTTTTCCTGTTGAATTCTCAGCCTTGTTATGAGTGTGCAAGTACATGCAATCATATGGAAGAAATGGTGGCCTTGGCATTTCCTAAAACCTGCAACGTGAGGGCACTCGTATGTTTTGTAACAAGGAAGTTGGTTAAATTCACAAAATAAGCCATGGTCATGTTTCCAAGCAACAGGAATATGATAAAGGTGTTTTCTATGGCTTTTTTTTTAATAGCAATCGCTACTACATTACCTTCCTCAAAAAGAGTAATAGGAAGCAATAGCAGCGCAGCAATTGGTGCCATGCACATGAGAAAATTCATAGAGTGAAGCTTCTCTGCCTCAGAGGTAAGCAGGAGCCCCTAAACAACTGATTTCAATGCTCTGGCAGCCGTTGATCCTAGGCAAAACAAAAAGCCAAAAAAGGTGGAATAATGG
This sequence comes from Pinus tabuliformis, assembly GCA_031772625.1. Taxonomy (NCBI): domain Eukaryota; kingdom Viridiplantae; phylum Streptophyta; class Pinopsida; order Pinales; family Pinaceae; genus Pinus; species Pinus tabuliformis. The sequence goes on from CM062817.1 coordinate 1,859,405,214, forward strand.
CTCACTGTTGCTTGCAATAACAATGCCAAATACCACAGGCACCAAGGCCATATAAACCACAGAAGACTCCCTCTTACATGTTTTTATAAATGAAAAATATTGCTGTGAAGAAGGGAGTTGTTGCCCCAATAGCTTGATTGAAGGAGACTGGCAAATAGCGTAGAGAAATATTGCCACAAACAACCGAGAAGGAGGAAATGAAGCTCAGTGCCAATATCTCAAGAAACTGTCTCCTGAAGATGATGAACTGCATTGGTACAATCTCTAACCATGAAATTGCCAGAAAACCATAAAATGAACAGGCACACATGTGCAACATTGTGAGGAATATTGGGTATCTGCATCCAAAAAACTAAGTAGGCATTTGTTAAGCAATAGCACACCAATATTGGAAGAGTACCAAGCTGCAATAATGAGAGCTGTTGTAATAGTCTGGGACGCAGGAAATGCACCATATTTTTCTTCTCCTGTTCTCGATTTAGACATCTTCCAAACTAGCTTGGATCTGCGACATAATCCCTTTACAATCCTGGATCATTTGCATAAAATTCTGATATGATACCTTACTCTGTTTTAACAATTATGTTCATGCATGCAAAAGACCCTAACCACGTTTTTTCTTCTATTCTCTTCTTTTTTCTTTGGCAGAAAGAGATCTGAAGGATATTAAGAATTCTTCAGCTATCTGGTTATGAGAGGAAGAGTTTGCTTCTACAGAGAGAGGACAGAGACCAAGTTTTCTTCTCAGGGAAAATTCAGATATGAAAATTTTAAAAGTTACATCCATAGGCTGGCTCTCACAGCTGCATATGCCTTCTTTATAAGAGAATTTTAGACCAGAAACATTGAGAGATGCAAAAAACTGAGAAATTCCATGCAACACACAATCATACTACTATTTTTGACTTACAGGCAAACTGGTCTCTAATTCTCCTGCTCCAGATAGTTCAATTCACCACCTTTCAAAATATATATCATGCGTGGAAGAGTGCTTCCGAGCCTACCCGTCTCGGAACTCCAAATCTGATGAGGGAAAGCTCAGGTTTCTTTGTTCCAAAACGCTGTGTCATACTTCCTGTAGAAGACCCACCCGTTTCCTGTAGAACGTGATTGCATAGGTGGGTTAAAAAAAATATGGCCGAGAGAGCTTGGTGGAGGATGACAATTTAATAGGTTGTGCAGACTTCAGTTGATGATGTGGCAAGTGCAGATGAACAACAGCCTTTGAATTTCAGCTGAGCACTCAGATTACATGCGTGATTTTTGGGGTGAGGTGGCACATACGTGTGCTAGCCCATGCAATTGCTGTGCCATCATGAACTGCAGTTGTCGACTGTGTGTTCTCTGCCTGTGATCTCATCCACCCGTTGCACTGGAGTTTAAACAACCAACACTGTCCGTTTTTTCCTTCACATGCATGGCTGAGCGCACGTGTCTCATTCACCCACCAAGTGCTGTTGAACTAGATGTGGGTGGCTAGTTAGCTGGCCACCGATTTTTTTTAATCCTAACCATCTCATTCATTCATGCAATGTTCAGATTAGATTCATGCAAACAGAGGAATCGGTTTTGTCACGTACCTGAAAGTCAGTTGGCTGCTGTGAAGCTTTGCTGCATGCATGTGTTGATGTGGTTGCATGGAGGCTTGATTGATGATTCATGGCTGTTTTTTTCTCTGTGCAGGTGTCCTCTGGACGGATCCAAGCTCCAGAAAATCGTTTCCACGTTCAGATCTGCATCCTGAAACTGCTGCCATTGAATTTTCTCAGGACCAGAACTTCTTTTTGCCATTTCTCCCAAACGGCAAACCGGATTGAGCTGAAACTCGGTGGGCATGTTCCTACCATCATGATGCATCTCCCATAGCAAATTCGTGATCAATGGATGCACGGATTTCGAGAAAATTGGAAAATGGCTGAAGATTTCAGAGCTCGATTTCTTGGAAACCGTGCATCGGAATTGGCTGAAACTGCTTGGGTAGGCTACTATCACCCACGTGCATCTCCCCATGAAAAAGGTTTCGAAATGGATGCACAGTTATGGAGAAAATGCAAAAATGGCTGATGGTGATGGAGGCTAATTTCTTGGAAACCGTGCACCGGAATTGCATGAAACTGCTCAGGCATGTTGTCATCGACCTTGTACAATCCCCCATAAAATGGTTTGTCAAATGGATGCATGGTTCTCAAGTTATGGCAAAAACAAATTTGGTTCTATGGATCTTTGCCTCAAGGCTTTTTGCATGTGCTTGCATGGGATGACAAAATGAATTTTGGCTGTGATGCAGGTGTGGAGATGATGGAGGATGAGTTGGAAGACTGCATGAGGACTTCTGAACCCTTGAGGAAGCTACCATGTTCGCCAAACCACTTTTTGAAATGCATGCCTAGTTTCCCACAATTTCTACAGGAAGTTCCTGTAGAAGCACAATGAGAAGCACAAGGTGGTGAAAAAATGATGGATGAAGGCAAGGGATGGACACACAAGTGCTTGCAGGCCTAACCAATAGACTCCCACCATCAGATTCACTTTTGAAATTGGATTTGGCTCGTCCAAAGGTTCTACAGGATGTTTCCTGTAGAAGTTCAGAGCTTTCCTGTAGAAGACACAGTTTTGAGGAAAGAAGCTTAATGACATGAAAAAATGATGGAAAAGGGGTGAGGAATGGAAACATGGATGTGGGTAGGCCTCATGGACATATTCCAAGCCTTCAGGTCCTCCTCGGAGATCAATTTGGATTTTTTTGTAAGCTTCCTGTAGAAGATACGAAACTTCCTGTAGAAGGCACAAAAACTCCTTTGTCTTTGATTTGAGTGCTCCTCCTGTCATGAAACGTCCTTCTTTAACCTGCAATGTCATTGCTGCAACATGAAATTATTCAATGATGATTAGCTTTATTTTTCTTTTTCTTTTTTTTTCTCTTTTTTTTTTTTTGAAAAACAACTAGGGCGCCTCATGGAGGTTTTCACCCTAATTGCCTGCCTTGGGCGCCTCCAAGGGAGGTTTTCACCCAAAGATCTTTTTCTCTTTCATTTTCTTTTCTTTCCAACCCATTGACCGCCTCATGGAGGTTTTCAATCAATGAGCCAATCTAAGGCGCCTCCGAGGGGGTTTTCACCTTAGATTTCTATTTTCCTCTTTTTTTCATTTTTTTTTCTCTTTTTTTTTTTTTTTTTCTCTACCCTACCCTACTTGAAAAAAACAAAATCATTTTCAAGTATAAGAATACTTCCAATGGAGCCATGTGCACATCAAGATTAGAGACAAAATGATGTGAAGGCTCGGAATGCATGCTTGGACAAGTATCCAGATCTCAGAGACAAAATGATCTGACTTTGAAAGTACAAAACATAGCTGAGGAAGAGAGTACTGCTGCAACTTAGTGACTGTCCGGAACCATGTCTCAATATAGCTTTGATATCCTTGGTCCTTTTTCTGATCTGAATCATGTTTCATGTCACCTTCTAACATGACTTTCTCTTCTTCCTCTTTTTGCTGATCTTTCTCTTGACTACATGGAGGGTTTGATGGTAACCATGAGGAAGCTTTCTTGATCTCTGATTTAGATCTCTTTTCTTCATCAAGTGCAGCCCATGGTTCTTTGATCTCCTCTTTTGAATCTTCTTTTGCTGGATGTGATCCTTCAATGCTTTCAAGATGATCTCTTTTTTGCAATGCTTTTCCTGAGCTTTGGTGAACATCATTGAGCTCAAGAGGAGTCATTTGCACATGTTGTGCCTCAGATTTGCAATGGGGTTGAACTGCTCCATTGTATGGCTTTGGAAATGGTGGTACGGGTAAGTGAGTGGAGGTGTGAAATTGAGATGGAGATGGATGGCATTGTGGTTGGGTAGGCATTTGGGGTTGCCTTGGTGGAGGAGGAGGCGATGGTTGTGGATGAGCAGGTGATGGAGGAAAATGAGTGGGATGAGAGTTGTACTGGGGCCTCCACTCCTGATAAGGTGCATTCCACTAAGGCTGTGGTTGAGCATAAGAGTGAAATGAATGAGCAACTGGTTGGGCATAATATGGATCTGTGAAGGAACAAGGAGGATATGACCAAGGAGGAGGTGTAGACCAGGAAGGATGAGCAGGGGGACCCCAAGAAGGCATGAAAGTGGCTTGATAGGGGTCATAATAGGTCTCGGGTGTCCTTTGTAGTTCCTGCTGGTAGGGTACGGGTCCATGTGGCCTCCTTTGGTTCATATAACAGAGTGATTCAGTGGCTCCCTTGGCTCTTTGATATGTAGCTTTGATTCTGGGCAAGGAAGGGCACTGATCTGTAGGATGGTATTCTTCACAGATGAAACACACTTCTAGGGAGTGCATTGGACATTCGTTCCTAGGATGCTTTTTAAGGCACCTAGGACAAAAAATGACCAAAGCCCTCTTGGCTTCTTCTTGCTTCTTTTGGATCCGCAAGGCATCCAGTTGCATGGCAAGAAACTGCCTCATATCACTCTTGAAATCTTCGATCTGATTTGCAAATTCATCTTTGGACAAGGGACTGCTCCCAACATTTCTGATTGTAGCCATTTGCTTCAGAGGAATGTTTCTTCTTCTTCTCCCCTAGAGGTTCTTCAGATATGTCTTGATGTCCACCCAGGGGTTCTTTCATCACAGCCATCGAAGAAGAACGTTGGCTGTGTGAAGCAGTGGGGGTGTTGTGCAATCATTTTGCTAACTTATCTCTACTCCTACAAAGCATGAAATGAAATCTCTTTGGTTGATTTTTGCTTTTTTCTACTTCTACTTGAAAAACTGAAATAAATGGAACTACAACTAACTATCTTGCGAAAATGAAAATGCGGAATTGAAATGAAAGCAGGAAAGGACTAATCTATTTTGCTCAAATCAAATTGCAAGAATGAAATGCTAGGCTACGCTTGCGAAATTGAAACACTAATCTTACGCTTGCAGAATTGAAATGCGGAATTGAAAGGCTATTATAGGAAAGCAGGAAATGCTAATCTATGAAAGCGGGAAATACTAATCTAGGAAAGCAAGAAAGGCTAATCTACTTTTGCATAAATGAAATTGCATAATGGAAATGAAAGAAACTACTTAGAAGAAGGTTGTAGTAGAAAATAGAAGAATAGCAACAATCACCAATACTCTGCCGCTTCCCCGGCAACGGCGCCAAAAAGATGGTGAGCTCCAGTATTGTAGCAATAATGCTACACTCCTGGGGCTTCCTGTCTCTTAATTTTATCAACCCGGTAGTTCGTACAAACTTGGAAGCGGCGGTGCTATATGCACAAGTACTAGCTCTTGTCGCAGTTGTCACTTGGTCAGCTGGCACAAGTCCGCTAGGGCTCAAGCCAACTTCTATAGGCTCACAGAAGAAGCTTTATCAATGATGGACGAAAGCTAGCTCAAAGAAGACTAATCTACTTGGCAAAAATGAACTGAAAGCAAATCAAAACAAGGAAACCCTAGGAAACCCTAATTTAACTAGTCTAACCTCTATGATGCAAAGAATGTGAAGGAAACTTCTACCAATGATGCCATTACCTCTAATAAGTGAAAGTGCATGAATCTAATCTACTTGCAGCATAAAAGACATGTTTTTGTAATTTTCCTTTAAGTGGATGGAGTGATTGTGATTATGTGCTTATTAGGGTTTGGTTGTGCAGATGTGATGCGGAAGGAAGGAAAGCTTGGGAAAGGTTGGGGAGGCTAGGAGAGGTCCCCAGAGATCCTTAGCATAAGTCCACAGAGGTTCCTCACGTTCAGAGGCTCAGCAACCGAGTGAGTGGCCTCCTACAGGATGTCTGCAGGGGATTCTACAGGAAACGCAGGGGTTTCTACAGGAAGGTCTGCAATTCTTCTACAGGATGTTCTGAAATGGGATGTTTGAGGATGGATGGTTGATGGAAGATGCATGGATGGTTATGGAGGTAGGATAGGGGTCTGAAGTGGCCTAGGAACTGATGGATGGAGCTAAGGAATGGCGAGGATGGTTCGATCTTTTCAAGGGAGAGTGAAGCAATGTTGCACAAGAATGTAGGAACTAGGGCAAGGTGGGGAAAGTATGGCAAATGAAGGGTACGAATCATGGACTAAGGGTTGGAGCAGATTATCAGATGGATTATGGGCAGATAGAGAAGGATGAAAGGTACTCTGCAAGTGGTTTTCCAAACTGAACAAACAAAGACATGCAAGAAAACAAAGATCAGTTATGCTACCCTAATATGATCTAGCTAACAATAACAAGAATGGACAACAGCTTTATTTGCAAGGAAACCATGTATAACACGTGAGCAAGAACAGTCCAAAAGATCTGAATGCATGATTAAATCCTACCACTCTATTCCAAACATAAAAAGCTACTTTAACCAACAAAAACAACCAAAATAACAAAGCAAGATCTAAAGAGCAGATTTTATTTTGAGAACGCAGCAAACACACATAAAGATAAACAAGGGAAGTACTGGGTGCTTGAGATGGGCCCAACCCCAAGAACTACAGCCTCCCAAGAGCGATTTAGAGCTGGTGCAAAGCTGGATCCATCTTTATTAATCAAGAAATGAAAAGTTACATCAAAACTGTCCACAAGGAGAGCTTGAGAATGAGCTGAAAGCAAAGCTAATCCATGGCCTAGAAATCGAACTACAAGCTAGCTAACTAATGGCTAAAACAAAATGACTAACTAGCTACCAAAAATGACTACCAACTAGCTAACCAAAATGAGGCCCCAAGCCTTCTTATTTATACAATTTGAGGACCCAACAGTCCTCCTAAAAGTTAGGGACTTGGCTGCCCAAGACTTGGAGTTAACAGCAGTCCAACTTGACTTGCTTGGCTACCCTTGAGCTGATTGATTTGGTGGCCCTTGAACTCCGAGCTGATGGTGGAGAATTCGAGGTAAGGGCCCATAAATGAGGGGGACACCTTCCTACAAATCCTCTAGCTTGTTCTCCCACGAATTTGGCTGCCAAGTGCTCATTAAGACCTTCAAATTTGTCTCCAAGTTGACCAACAAGGCTACACAAAGCACCCATTAGACTTGTTGGCATAATGACTAACCAAATTCACTCTATTAACATAAAAATAATCAAAAACATGCAATAAACAAATGAGAATGGTGGACTAAGCCAAATTAGGAGGTTGAATGAGCCCAAATAATTGTACATTTTTGGGGCTCATCAATCCTTTCATGTGACTTGGGAGCTTTTGTAAGTATGTAAACAACTTCAGTGTCTGGTACCGAACACATATCTATGACTCTTCCCATCAGCTCAAAAATTCCATTTTCATTCGGTATATCAATATATAGATATATTTTCACATTTTGGCTTTCTCTTTCTTTCACATACCAGATTCTTGATGGGAATTTCAACTCTTTTGAATTCTTCCAGTTTGAAATCATCTTCTTATCATTTGAGGCACTTGAAGGATTTGTAGCCATGAGCTTAGGTGGAGTTCATTCACCAATGTTTTTTGAAGATTCACCTTTAAGAGTCTTTCGTCCAGACATATTCACATAAATCTTCTTTGATGCCATTTTCCTGAAAAATAGAAACACATAAATCAGTAAATAACGAAAACATATTAACTTAAATCCACAACGAAAATATATCATAAATTTTTAATTTGTATAATCAGATAATTGAAATTAAAAAAATATTAACACTAAGAAATGGCAGAAACCCACTGACACCACCTCATCCATCCACGGAGTGGCAGGTGATTTCCCCACCCTACCCCCATGCCCCCCGCCTTACCCCTCTTCCCCCCCAACCGACCCACACCACGCCACGCCACCCCACCCCGCTATCGGACGGCCACCCAACCCCACCCTTACCCCCCTTTCACCCCTACCCCCTACCCCTACGGCACCCCACCCTGCAACAACTTCCCCCCCATGCCCCAACCCCCTATAGCCTACCCCCCCACGCCACCCCCACCTCCCTTCCCCGTTACCCACTGCCCCCCGACCCCCATGCCACTCCACTCCCTTCCCCTCCACCCCCCAACCCCCTATAGCCTACCCCCACATCCCCCCAACCAAGCCACCTCACCCCGCAATCGGACGGGCACCTCAGCACACCCTTACCCCCCTTCCACCCATTCCCCCTACCCTCCTCGCCCCGCCCACCCAACCGAGCCACCCTTCCTTGCAATCGGACGACCACCCCATCTCACCCTTACCCCCCTTCCCCCTACCGCCCCTCCCCCTACCCCCCTACCCCCCCTCCCCGACCCTCCTTCTTATCCTCCCTTGGCCCTCCCTCCTACCCCCCTAACCCTCCTTCCCACCACCCTCTCCCCCGGCCCTCCTTACCACCACCCTCTCCCCCTCTCCCTCGGCCCTCCCTCCTACCTCCCTTCCCTACCCCCCACCTCACCTTTCCCTTCCCCCCCAACCCCCTACCCCTCAGCACCCCCACCCCCCCCCCCCCCCCACCTCCCCTACCCGGGCCCCCCCACTCCACCCCCCTACCCAGCCCCCACCTACACCCCCTACCCAGCACACCTACCCCCCTTGGCCGCCCCACTCCACCCACCCTACCTGCCCTCCCGTCCCCACCCCATTACCCCCTTTCCCAACCCGGGCACCCTCTCTACCCCACTACCCGGCCCTCCCACCGCACCCCCACCCTATCCCCTACCCGGCGCCCGCGCCCACCTTCACCCTACCCGGCACCCACTGCACCCTCACCCTCACCCACTACTTGGTCCCCCCTTCCCTTCCCCCTATCCCCCTTCTTGGCCTGCACCCACCCCCCCCCCCCCCCCCCCCCCTTTCACCCTACCCCCTACCCAACCCCCCTCCCTCCCCCCTCTCACACCCTACTCCCTACCTGGCCCTCACCACCCCCGCCCTACCCCCTACTCGACCCCTACTCGTCCTCCCCTCCCTTCCCCCTCCCCCCAAGCCCCCTTTACCCAGCCCTCCACCTGGCCCCGCTCCCTTCCCCCTCCCCCCTTGGTCCCCTCCATCCGCCCCCGTATCCCTACCCTTCCCCCTCTCCCCTCGGCCCCCACCCAGCCCCCCTCCCTTCCCCCTCCCCTTACCTGGCCCTTACCCGCCCGCATACCCGCCCCCACTCCCTTCCCCCTCCCCCCTACCCGACCCTTACTCGCCACCCCTCCCTTCCCCCTACCCGCCCCTACACATCCCCCTACCCACCGCCCCTCCCTTCCCCCTCCCCTCGCCCCCCCCCCCAACCGGCCCCTCCTCCCCCTCCCCCACCCGGCCCTTACCTGCCCCACCCTACCCTCCCTTGCCCCCTACTCGCCCCCCCGCCCCTCGGTCCCCTCTACCCACCCCCCCCATCCCTTCCCCCTCCCCCACCCGGCCCTTACCCACCCGGCCCTCCCCTCCCTTGCCCCCTCCCCTACCCGGCCCCTACCCGGCCCGCCCTGCCCTCCGCTCCCTTGCCCCCAGCCCTTACCTACCCCGCCCTCCCCTCCCTTGCCCCCTACCCGCCCCCTGTCCCCCCTACCCGCACCGCCCCCCCGCCCCCCCTTCCCCCTCACCCACCCGGCCCCTACCTGTCTCACCCTCCCTTCCCTTTCCCCCTCCCCCACCCAGCCGACACCCATTCCCCCATCCCTTCCCCCTCCCCCATCTTCCCTCTGCCCCCACCTCCCGCCCTCCGCCCCATTGGACGGCCACTCTGGGCGGGCCGGCGGGCCATCGGGGTGGCATCGGGTGTGGTTCCGCTGCCCACCCCGCGCCACCCCGGCGGGCCGGTGGGCCATCGGGGTGGCGCCAGGTGTGGCGCCGCTGCCCACCCCGCGCCACCCCGGCGGCCTGCCGACCTACACCGGGTGGTAGTCCGATCCCCTGGGCAGGCCAGTGGGCCACCGGGATGGCGCGAGGTGTGGCGCCGCCGCCCACCCCGTGCCACCTCGGGGCTTGCCGGCCCGCCCGGGTGGCAGTCCGATTCCTGGAATAGGATTGCCACCTTGGGCAGGCCGACGGGCTGCTGGGGTGGCGCGGGGTGTGGCGCCGTGCACCGCCCACCTCGCGCCACCCTGGCGGCTTGCCGGGGGTGTCCGTCCGATGGGGCGGAGGGCGGGAGGCGGGGGCGGAGGGCGGGTGGGGGACGGGGAGGGAGGAGGGGCAGGTGAGGGAAGGGTGGTGGGTGGGGGCCGGGTAGGAGGACCGAGGGGGGGTCGGGTGGGTAGGTGAGGGTGGGTATGGGGGTTAGGTCGGTGAAGGGGTAGGGGGGTCGGGTAGGGGTAGGGGTGGGTAAGGGGTTAGGGGTAGGGGGAGGTATAGGGATCGGGTGGGTAAGGGGGTAGGGGTTGGGGGGTATGGGGGTTGGGTGAGTAAGGGGGTAGGGGTAGGGGGGTAAGTGGGGTATGGGGGTTGGGTAGGTAAGGGGGTAGGGGTAGGGGGGTATGGGGGTCGGGTGGGTAGGGGGTAGGGGTAGGGGGGCGTATGGGGGTGCGGGGGGTATGGGGCCGGGTGGGTAAGGGGGTAGGGATAGGGGTAGGTGGGAGTATGGGGGTAGGGGGGCGTAGGGGTAGGGGGGGTATGGGGGTCGGGTGGGTAGGGGGCTAGGGGTAGGGGGGGTTATGGGGTTTGGGTGGGGAAGGGGGTACGGGGGTGAGGAAGGGGGTACGAGGGTGAGGAAGGGGGGGATAAGGGGGGTTGGGTAAGGGGGTTGGGTGGGGAAGGGGGTAGCGGGCTGGGTAGGGGGCGGTTAGGGGGCCGGGTAGGGGGGCGGTAAGGGGATGGGGTGGGAGGGCCGAGGGGGGAGGGGGAAGGGAGGTGGGCTGGGATAGGGGTTGAGCGGCAGGAGGTGAGGGGGTCGGGGGTTAGGCGGGTGGAGTGGGATGGGGCTGGGGCGGCAAGGTGAGGGTGGGGTGGTCGAGGGGACAGGGTGGGTGAGTTTGGGTAGGGGGCGGTAGGGTGTGCAGAGGGAGTGGGTGGCCAGCCGATTGCAGGATGGGGGTGACCTGGGCCCACCATGCTCATGGTGAAAATATTGGTTAATTTGGTTGACAGAAAATTTTAAGTTTAAAAAAAAATCTACTTCGTTAAACTAATTTAATATGATAATTTTCAAGGAAAAAGATTTAACTGACCTTTCAATTGCAAGAATCCTTTGTTGAATATGTTGTTGATACCAATGTAGCTGCTCCACAAATTCGCTCCAAGTCTTTCAACGAACCTCGGAAAACCTTGATGTAATGTGAGTAATAGTGATAATGGAGTATATAGGTGAAATTACAGAGATGTTTTACCGTACGGTGAATGCGGGATTAATCAGTTTTAATAAATTTTAACATGTTAATTTTTTATGGCGATGAAGGAAAATATGATAAAGAGAATATTATGAAATTGTTTTACAGTGAGGTGAATGTGGGATTAATTTGTTTCACAATGTCTTATAAAAATTAAAAAAACATTCAATTGTTTAGTAAATATTATATACTTTGACTATCAAAATAATTTAGGTAGAAGTTGTAGCTTACAATTTTAACTTTAATGATTTATTTCATGAAAGAATTTAGTTTACATTTTTCATTAAATTGTAGAATAAAATAATGAAGATAATTAAATCTCACAAACTTTTAGGAGGGAAATATTTTCGCGAAATTTTTGGAGGGAAATATTTTCGCGAAATTTTTTGGGGGGGGAATTTTTGGAGGGTAAATTTCATTCTCTAAGCTATATAATATCTTTAGGAGACTCTCCATTTGTATCATTCAGCATCTTCCATTTGAAAGGGATGGATTGTGCTGATACTGAAGTTTTGATTGATACAACATCAACATCTTCATCGCATAACAACTCTATTCATATGGATGAATATAACAGGAATTCTTCCGCTATGAATAGAAAGTCAATTCTTCCACTTAGTCTTGATCCTAAGGACTATGAGAGCAGCATTGATGAAAGAGGGGATGGAGAATTTCAAATAAATAAAGAGTCACAGATTCCACTTAGTCTGAATTCGAAGGACTATGAAAGCAGTAGTGATGATGAGCTTGATGACAAATTTCAAAAGAATGGAGTCTCACGGTGTCCACTGAGTCCTAATTCTAAGGACTATGAAAGCGGCAGTGATGAAGAGCATGATGGTGAAGTTCAAAAGAATGGAGTGTCACGGTGTCCACTTAGTCCTAATTCTAAGGACTATGAGAGAAACAATGTTGAAGAGCATGATGACGAATTTCAAAAGAATGGATTGTCACGATGTCCACTTAGTCCTAATTCTAAGGACTATGAGAGCAGCAGTGATGAAGAGCGTGATAACGAATTTGAAAAGAATGGAGTGTCAAAGTGTCCACTTAGTCCTAATTCTAAGGACTATGAGAGCAGCAGTGATGAAGTGCATGATGATGAATTTCAAAAGTATGGAGTGTCACGGTGTCCAGTTAGTCCTAATTCTAAGGACTATGAGAGCAGCTTTGATGAAGAGCGGGATGATGAATTTCAAAAGTATGGAGTGCCATGGTGTCCAATTAGTCCTAATTCTAAGGACTATGAGAGTAGCTTTGATGAAGAGCGGGATAATGAATTTCAAAAGTATGGAGTGCCACAGTGTCTGGTTAGTCCTAATTCTAAGGACTATGACAATAGTAGTGACAAAGAGCGGGATGATGAATTTCAAAAGAATGTAGTGTCACAATGTCCACTTAGTCCTAATTCTAAGGACTATGAGAGCAACAGTGATGAAGAGCGTGATGATGAATTTCAAAAGAATGGAGTGTCACAATGTCCTCTTAGTCCTAATTCTAAGGACTATGAGAGCAGCAGTGATGAAGGACAGGATGATACACTTAGTCCTAATTCTAATGAGTATAAAGGTAGCAGTGATGAAGGACAAGATGATGCACTTAGTCCTAATTCTATGGACTGTGAGAGCAGCACTGAAAATGCACATGAGGAAGAATATCCAATAAACATCGAGTCAAATTTTCCATTGAGTCTGAATTATAAGGACTATGACAGTAGCACTGAAGAAGGGGAAGATGAAGAAAATCCTCCAAGTCAGTATTTGAAAAGCATAGTTGATCATAGTGTGGATAACATTCCTCTTAATGATGATGAAAATCCTTATACAAATGATGATCCAATGATGGAGATGTTGCCAAGAAATATTGTATCGAGGAGTAGGAGCAAACCTTTTCGTATCAATGCAAGATGTTCTAGTTATACAAGGGGTGCAGTAGAATATATGACGAGAAGAAGTTCTATCAGCACACTCATTTCAAGTGAATGTTGCCAAAAAGATTGTTTGAAACATATGGATTTCAAATTTGCATTAGAGAGCAAGAAGAGATATTTGTCAATGAATAAAAGCATGAAAAATTCATATTTAGTTGGGTGCATGCAATCTACATTGTCAAGTTATGATTATCATATTAGGACTTTATTTATCTGTAGAAAAGCTTTCAAAATGTTTCATTCAATTGGGAATTTTCGTCTCTCGAGAATTTAAGAAAATTTGGAAAAGGATCCCACATTTTATTCTGAAGTATGTCATAAAAGACAGTTTGGGCCATTATCAAGTACTGCAATGTCATGGATGAAAGATTTCTTTTCAAAGCATGGAGAGTGTATGCCAAATAGAGAGACAATACATATTCCAGATAATTTTTCAAGACGAGAAATCTACAACTTATACAAAGAATATGCAGAAGGTGCTGAGGGACATGGCCAGTTTATTACATATCAATATTTTGTGAAGGTATGGAAGAAAGAATTCAACAATGTCCGTATTCCTAAGAAGACAAGGATGGGGATTTTCAGTACATGTTCTTCTCTTAAATAAAAAAGGGACAAATGTGAAGGGTTAGAAAGAGGTAGGCATTCATAACTTTAGCTTTTAAAATTGTATATTCATCAAGTATGAAAACACATTTCTTAATGGCTTTCTTTTATGTTGTGTAGATTCAATTGTAAAAGAACTTCAGGAGCATCACGAACAACAAAAAAATGAAAGGAAAAAGTTGTACAAGCATTGAAAGAAGTGTTATGACAATCTGAATAAATATTTGGGTTTGATAATTGATGGTATGGACCAGAAGAAATCACTTTTACCACATTCTGTTCCCACACCCAAAAATTTACAGGAGAAAATTTTATTTAGTATTACTTGGTCGGTGGTATGGTCTTCAATGGGAAAATGGTGCCAAAGGTGTACTTCACAACTCCAAATATTCATAATGATGTAAATTTGACCATAACCATAATTCATGATGTGCTTTCTCATTGGTCTGGTAATCTTCCTGAAGTTTTGTATCTACAATTGGACAACACTTGCCGTGAAAACAAAAATCAGGTTGTTTTTGGATATCTAAACATGCTTGTTGAATTGATAATTTTTCAGAAGGTAAAGGTTGGTTTCCTTCTTGTTGGGCACACTCATGACCATATTGATCAGATGTTCAGTCGTTTTTAAGTCACATTGAGGAGGAAGGAAGTTGGGAGCTTGCCATCATTAATTGAATGTATTAAGAAATCATACATGCCAGAGCCTACTTTTGATGTGTTGGAAGAAACTGCTGACATGCGAAGGTTTATTATGGGATCATATGGTGAGGGGAAATGCATTGAACAAATTAATTACATTAGCTTCCAACATCAATTTCGTATCAAAAAAATTGATGGGAAAACACTAATATGGGGCAAGAAGTATTCAGCTACTGCAGAATGGGCACCGTCATCAGGTTTAAAATTTTGAAGTTTATTCTAGATCATCCAATATTTGCATCAAAAATATTGTTATTACAATCAGTTGGTGAAGTTCATAATGCACACAAACAAAATAGAGATATAAATTATTCTGATTTCCTAGAAGAAATTAAAAAATGTATTAGATATACATATGAATACTTTGACGTTGCTGATTCAGTTTGGTGGGAATCATTTTCAATAATCAAAGTGATATCATTTCAACAACAACAAATGAAGATATACCTTTGAAAAATCCATTTATTTGGCCACAAAATGTGTCGAATGCACATGAGGAAATAAACATTATTGAACAGCAACAATCTCAAGGTATTATTAATTCTTCACAAGCAGAGGAAAGAGATATGTATATTGGTTCCAGAAGATCTCGTGCACAACGTGAAGCCATGGAAGACCTTTACAGGGGTTTAGTACAGGATATTAAGGAGGGTTACATGATCGTAGTGCTAGCAGATGGAGATCCCAATGGCTATCCATTCTGGGTTGCTAAAGTTATAAATGTCTTTACAGAAAATGAGGATGTTACAAGTGTTGAAGTACATTGGTATGCCACAAATACACACCCATTCAATGGTGTGTATAAGCCAGAGATGGTAGCTGACAAAAAAAGGGCAAAAAGAGAAAAAGGAAGGGCACGAATATAAATCGTCACTGCACAGACATATTGAAATTGGAGGATGCTGACATACTTGTTTATGACTTAAATTTAACAAAGAGAGGAACTCTTCGCTTCAAGACGATAGAGATTCTGAAAAGGTTGTTACTAGAAGGAATAGTGTTGAGATGGGAGTCTGCTAAAATCAGTGGTAGATCTAGAAGAATTTTGAAACCTGAAATGATGGGAATGCATGTGGACTTAGATGGGGCACTAGTTGATGAAAGAGAAGAATATGGAACATCTTTGTCAGCATCCAGTCACTCATCTGAAGATGTGAATTTTGATGGTGTGCAAGAAAATATGAGTGATTTTGAATAATTATTTAAGACAGTTTATCTAACTGATGAATGCATCGTATCTTGAAATAAAATTTTTGATTTCCATATGGTGTTAAATGAGAAGTTACGAGTCATTTTTATGTTGCTCTAGCATTTTTTTTAAATTTTGAACATTGACCCTAAAAAAAAAATCATCGTTCTAGTATAATCACTTTTTCGTTTTCAAGTTGTATTTTGCACAAAAATTTTGTTTTCACTACCATTTTTAAAACATGCTCAAAATTGTCCCTAAAAAAAAACCCATCATTCCAGTATACACACTTTTCGTTTTTATCACTATTTTTGATGTTTTTTCGACGTTTTTTGGCCATATTTCCCGTTTTGAGTTTATAGTTCCCGTTTCAAAGTTTACATTATTTATCATTAAAGAATATCTTTCCCTTTATCTTATCAGGTTCATCTAAAAACTTTTCCAGTAATTTGAATCTTCCCTCATCTCCAATAAGCATATCATTTGCATATGACTCCTCTTTCCTGTATAAAGCCGAATTTCTGCCACAATTATCAGATTTTAAGTTACTATGGATTTCTGTCTCCACAAATAACTCTACCATCAAGTCCTTATACTGATCCTCTGCAAAATTTATAAAACTGTCGATAAATTTCATTTGAGCACTTTCCTGTTCATTACAAAATATTCCTTGTTTTGAAACAAAAATGTCACTCAACAATTCAAGAATTAAATTATCCTGAAATATATCATTGTGAAGTATCCTTTCACCTTTTGTATAACTAATTAATGTTGTTTCGTCTTCACCTACAAAAAAAACAAAACTCTGGTTTTCTAAAGCTTCTTCATGGTTTACAGATTCATAAAAATAATCCATTTTAAAATCACAGAATTCCTGAACTTTTGTATTTGTCAACATCATCCTCCATTCCTTCAAATTTTCCACATAGTCTGGATCTTCTACTGAAGATACTTCATTCTGGTTATCATCACAAATTTCCATTTGTTTGTCTTGAGCTTCCTTAACCATGACAATTTCCCTGTCAATACCATCATTATCAAAAGTATTAAATACATGCTCAAAATATCCTTCTATTTCAACTATTTCATGAAACAGATTAACTTCTTCATCAACATGCATGAATACATTGTCCAATTGTTGTTCATCACTTGTCAAACCTGAAAATATACACATCATGTCAGTTTCAAAAATACAAGGCTCTTCATCTAAACTCTCATTGACCAGACCTTCATGCTCCTTTGAACTATTCGGATAGTTCACTAAGTTATTGAGAAATTCTTCCTCAACATCTTTAATTTCCTCTTCAGCAAAGAAAACTTCTAGGACTGCAACTTCTTGACTTTGCTTGACAATTTCACCATAATTCTGCATAACATCCCCTTGTCCTTCACAATTTTTCTCTAGCACTCAATTTATCCAAATAAGACAATGTCCCCTTCTCTTCTATGGTAAGACTTTGATCTTTCAAAGATTTCCTTAACTTAACTTCTTCAGCTGAGTTCTCTGTGTCAGCTTCGCTTCTCTTCACTTCAAAACCCTCCAATGCATTAGCTTCTCTCCCTCTGTCCATTTTCCATTGGTTTTCTATCCATGTTAATATTCCTTCTAACATGATCCAATAAGTTTTCACTAAGAGAAGGCACAACCATTTACTCATACCTTTAATTTTCTCCACCAATCAAATCCTTGAAAGTCTTCCTGCACCTCCTTTTCTATTTTTCTTGTCTCCGCCTCTTTCACAGAGCCAATTTCATTTGGCTGCATACCTACAACTTTACATTCAAAAAAATAATCAATCTCAAAATTATGAGATTCTCTTGCCTGTTAAGATGCTGCCAACACCTTTCTCTCATGTTGATTTGTGTAGATCATCTCTTCATCACTATCATCACTATCTCCTTCCCCAAGGAAAGGTCCTTTCTTTGGTTCACAAATGTATTCTTAAACTTTTCGAAGCATTAATTTCTTAGCAAACAATTCTTTGACAGGTCACTTAACTCTTTTTCCCACATAAATTCCTTGTTCCAAATCTTCTCTGATAACTTTCTATACCAGCTTCTTCAAATGAATGAGTTTTGCCTTCATCTCAGCCAACTCTATGTCCATTTCTTCTTTACTCATTCTTTTGAGTCCAACTTCTTTGGCACTCTTTTTCCTCTGTCTGTGACATTCCTATGTACCCCTGTTATGACTATCAATAATCAATTCCATTTCTTCCTCTGGTGAAATTTCCTTGTTCACTCGTGAGCTGCAACTAGCCCTTTTTTTCATCTGTAACAAGTCTCCTTCATGCCTCACCAAACTTTTCTGAGTTTAGCCTTTTGGTATCTATTGGTTCTTTCCTTGAACCTTTCACTAACTAGAAATTCTGTCCAGCACTCCTCTTGCTAGAATTGTTATCTTTAAGACAACTCTACCCAAAATCACAATTATGGAGCTGCCTCAACAACTTCTACCCAACTGTAGTTGGAAGTTGTTCTCAGCTTCTCTTGAACACTCCTTGTTCCAAGCTCTGCATCTTCAATTGCTCACTTCCTTCTTTCATTCAGTAATTTCATTTACTCTTGGGTACTGTCACCTTTACTCATCAGAGAGTTCTTCTTGCTTCATCTTATTTAACATAGCTCATGTGCTATGATGTTGATACAATTCATTCTTCCTTCCAGCAATTTCACTGCTTCCATTGACCTGTACAATCTTATCTCAAGATACATCAAAGCACCTTTCAAACCTGCCAATTTTCCTTCAAAGATGTCTTAAAACTAATTCCCATTCCATTAGCTAAATCTTTGCCAAATGATTGATCTGTTCACTATTTCATTTAAACTTCTCCATTCAAAAGACTCCATACAGTCAACAACTATTCTTCATCTTACGATTAAGATTCAATTTGAAAATCACCTATATTTACAAATTCATGACACACTACAAATTCCTCCTGATAATCTGTTGTAAGCAAATCCTGTCTTGTTTCTCCAAATTCCAAAATTCATTCCTTGTAGTGGTTCTTCTTTTAGTCCTATTAAATCCACTCTCTATTCTTTCAACCATCAATATCATTGTCTTCAACAATATTTTAAGAAATTCTTTATCATTAAAATTCTTCAAATCATTTAAATGATTTCAGTCATAGCAATCCACTCTTCTATTTGACTTTAAATTCAAAACCTTCTAATTCAATTTTGCTTCCTAATCAAACCAATCATTCAATCAACTTACATGGAAATTTCATTTTCCCGAAAGGAAAACATCTTCTCCTTTGAAATTTCACTCCCTTGTTGTTCTTTAGACATTCAAAACAAATCTCTGTAAAATCACAAAATAAATCTTCTTACCAGATCTGTAATATCTTGTAGTAATTCCTAGATTTCAACAATTCTAACAGAATATCAAACTGCCTCTTATTAAGAACTCTGATAGGTATCTCCAATGTTCTTCTAATCATTCCAAGACTTTTCCCTTATAGTTCCTCTGCTGAAATTGATTCAATCGCTTCTTTGTTATGGCTACTTGATGAGAATAAAATTCGGTCCTTCAACCAAACTCCAAAGAGCATTGGTCTAGCTCTGATACCAAAAATAATGCCAGAAAATTGACATCTTGTCAAAGATCCCATGTGGACCTACGGATTATGGCCCACCTATTCAAATCGAAAGCGTTTACATTAGTGGATTTTATAAAAAACCCGACCAATCACCAAACATCGGAATAACATAGAATGCACCTACGAATGCCGTACCCACTCTGAACACATACAACCAGAACCCAAATAAAATAAATCCCAGTTCAATTCCTATCGGGTCTGCCTTTCCACAAATATTAGTGCGATTAATTCTCCACCATTAATCTTAATCTTCAATCTGATGGTTGATGATTCACCCGATCAAACAACCTACTCGGTGATCCTCCACCGTTTGACCTAAGCACATTTGATCTAACGGTCAGTAGTGATATCGCACGGGAATCTTGCACGACATTTACCCGCCTTTGCGGAGTCCGAGCACTTGATGACTCGATATCCATTGGATAACAGAGGCCATCAAATCCTACGGCTTGCGATTCTTCAACTAGCACATGGGTTAAAATAGGCCTAACCCCCGCCATTGATTGTGATCTAAAAGTTTGAAATTGAGATCGACGGCTAGGAGTGAGTGCGGGTCTCCAACCATGATCAAGAAGTATCATACTCTTCTACCTCCACTATTGCTGATCACCGCTGGATCTACCAACCCATGGACAGTCCTGATTTATTCTGGGGTTTCTTCACAAATTTAAAAAGTTCCACCAAGATTTAACACTTCTGCCAAGTTAACTGGTCTCTAAACTATATACTTTGGTTTCTCAAAACATATCCAGGCTCTTAAATGTTCACTGTAATTAGAAAGGATTGTAACCTATGATCTATGAACCCAATCATATAAAAAAAGACCACACAAAGCAAGCTTTGTACAGAAACTCCTTTTATTCATAACAATCTTTACATAATGCACAGAACATCTCATGCTCTGATCTGTTCTCTCTTCCACTTAGCTCTCTCTACAATATCTAACCTCTGTGTAACACACTCTATCTACTCTAACACACTCAATACTGAATTACACAAAGAGATACACAATCCAAATTGTATTCATATTGATAACTAATTACAGAAGAGACAATCACACTCGACTATTTCAGTTCTCCCCTTGCTCATCCATCCTATCTTTTCATCTGAATCTAACCTAACCTCTCACTCATTCCGAAATATTACAATTTATACAAAATGTAGATTCATGAACCCATTTAGTTTAGATCCAGAAATCTCTCATTCTTCCCTAAAGAATCTCTTCACTCCTCTCTTTCCTCAAACAAATGCTAATTTAAGCTTTCAAATCCCTCATATCCTATTTCAAACCAGATAATCTAATTGCCTGGCCTGATCTCCATGCAGAGAGGATCAATCAGTCACTTATACCCTTTTCTGCTCAGATTTTGACAACAAATAATACACTTTCATACATTTAAATAAATAAAATTAACTAATCTCTTGTCTTCCAACCCTTTTTTAGCCACAACATGTGATCATACCATCACATTGCTGACTAGGTCCAAATGCTCTTGCATAAAAAACAGAGGCTTAAATGAGGATTTTATTAGTCTATAAACCATAGAGAGATAACACAATAATGTCCTCCAACTTCACTAAGAGGAATCCAAACTTTTGTCCATAAGGATGCCATTGAAAATACTTAGGTCAAATACTACTGAGGTCTTCCAAGAAGAGGGCCCAAATAGGTCCCAGACTAGGCTTGAAAGTAATACAATGATGCCTTAGACAGGGTGGGGTCTCATAGAGCTCGAGAAGGGCCTCAAGAAAGGGCTAGTTTGTGCCTTAAATGATCCAAAAGGAAATGGAAGATAGATACGAATTAGCCTCATAAAATAAATCATTTCATAATTACAGAAGACCCTTTCAAATTGATTTAGAAGTGCCCTATAACAAGGGTCCGAACTACATGATATTCAAATTGATTTAGAAGTGTCCTTTCAAATTGCTTATGTAGTTCATATCATTTACTACAATAATTCAATATTTATAAAATCTTACCAGCCATCTTGGAGATTCGAAGATAATGGAGAGACCAATAAGAAACATAACCTTGGGAACTAGCTTTGCATCACCTTCCATTGACAACCTACCTCGCTCATCAACACATATTTTTTTCTTCTAGCTTGTGTTCCCGGGAGAGATCATAGGTATATTCTGTATGAAAGTTGTTGGTGTCCCAAATTTCTCTATTTTTACCCTATTCGCATAAGCCTAAACCTCTGTTTTATCTCTATTTAACCCTCTCATTCCTGCACTAGTCCAAGATAATCATCTATTCCTACATATACTTCGTATTTTCATAATTAAGATTTATTAAGTGCTTTATTAATTAATTTACATAGATTTCATGCCTTTTAGTATCTCTTGTAACTTATGATTAAATTTCCTAAAAGTAATTGAAAAACTAAGTGTTAATCATTATTTAGTGTGATTAATGCAGGCAGATTCCTGCACCGCCAACGATGTTGCTCCATGATCTCTGTGATAGTATAATCCTTCCACACAGGCATTTTTGATCCATGAATCCTAGTTTGGTTGCGAAATATCTGAAGATGGATATTGGTGGTGTATAGTTAGGGATACTTACCAAGAATATGGTCTACGACCAGCAAAGTTCATGCTTTATTATAACCATTAGCCATATTTTCAATGTTGTTTGTTTGTCCGTTCAACCGAAAGGATTGAATAGGAAATGACTGTAATTAGCAGAATATGGCTAAGGTTGAGAGAATGTATATAATGTAGACTGTAGGTAGAGTGAAGCTAGAGATCTTTGAGTTTGTAATTTCATTTACTTTGTAATTTTGTATCGCCCTCAGTTCTGGGCTTGACTCACATTATCGTGTATATTTGCTGATCAAGTTTAATACAAGGAACGCGCCATGTTTTCTTCACAGTGTCTAATTTTTATTTTATGTGTGATTAAGTGTTGAACCGTTTCGTTTCCTAAATGGTAAACGCGTTGGTTGGCTAGGGCCCAACCAACCTAGCTCATTTACCCTTGTGCTTTCGCCATTTAAAAGGTTTGTGTGAACATTTATTCATTTTCAGTTGCATGGTTTGGATTGTTCTTATGTTTATTTCATAAGTTCCAAGTTAAATTCATTTCATAGTCAAGCGTGAATGGATCCGTAGTTTGGAAGTTTAATTAAGGTTATTTGTTTCTTGCAATATCTTTCCTGCTATTACTGTCTTGCAATTTCCTTCCTACAATTCTTGTCATAGTTTGATTCCGCTCGGGTTGTGCAGGAAGATTCTTCCAGTAGCAGTGCATGTAGTTTCCTGCACTCCGGTTTATTCATTTACTTCACAGCAAGTGTTACTTTCCTTTTCCTGCTTATAATTTCATTTATTCCTACAAGCAAAAGTATTGTTAATTCAAGTAAATAAGGTAAAATATACTTTTTCACATAAGTATTGTACATGCACTAGTGCAAGCAGATTGCAATAGTACAAGAATAGGTTGCTTGGTGTAGAAGGAAAATCTATTGGGAAATATATCTTTGCAAGGGCCCACTTGTTAAGCTGTTAGCCATTTATACTGAAGATAGACATAGTATTTCATTTCAGCATTTAAGATTGATTCCAGTTGTGTGTAAGTTCCTTTACTTGATTTCCTCGTAAATTATACTTTTACATTCCAGCACCAGAATTTCTTTGGTGTCGATTTTCTTTAAGATCGTTTTCTGTCTGATTCTGCAACATTTCATTTAAGAAGTAAGATTTGGAATAGGAAAAGTTCATACCACTTCTAGCATTGCTTGTGCTTCATCTCTAAGTTTACAAAATCCCCGGGTTGAAAATTAAGCGTTGAGGAGTTTGGTTAGGTGCAATTCTTGCACCTAACATTTTGGCGCCATTGCTGGGGAGGTGATTTGAATTGGTAATAATTTTCCATATTTTTCAATAGGGGTAAGTCTGCTATTATTTTTTCCTACAATGTGCTTCTATTTTCTTGAAGGAATTTATAAGTGTCCAATTATTTTTGAGTTGCAGCATTTTTATTGGAATTTTTGTTTTGCCATTTTTTAAAATGAATGCCTAAAAGAGGTAGGGGTCCAAAGCCCACTAGGAGCCAAAGAAATACTGATAAATATGAAACCAAATCTCATATTGGGCCTTCTTTTGTAGGCAGAAAGTCCAAACAAACTTAGACTCATCACGCAGGAACAATCTACTTGGGCTCTGGCAGCAGTGGTCCAGGTGTGACATAGCCCACAAAGGGGAAGAAGGGGACTATTAGAACCCATAGTCAACCTTCTTAGCCTGTTGAGAATGGTTCGCGTGGAAGGACAAAAATGGCAGATCAGGATGAGCATGCAGAAGGAACTGGTGAAAATCAGGTAAATGAGGAATAGTCCACTTTTGGATTCACAATTGTGGATCCTGATACACATGTACAAATGAAAAATATTTCACTATTAGTTCTTCCTCATTTCTATGGTAAGGTACATGAAGACCCAAAATATTTCTTATTTGAGTTTGATATTTTGTGTAGAAGTTATCATTATTCGTCTGATGCCCAAAAGTTAAAGTTGTTTCCTGCAACTCTGAACGACACATCACTCTGCTAGTTCATGGGACTAGGAGGAAACACTATATCTTCTTGGGAACAAATGAAGAGAGTATTCTTGTCAAAATATCAGGAATATTGTAAAACTAGAGATATTCAAGATGAAATCTTTACTATTGTGAAAAATGATGATGAGACTCTAGAGGACTACTTGGAGAGATTCCTGTAAATCCTACAAAGGTAAAATCACAAATTTGATCTAAGAACTGTTAGAACCTTGTTGTTATGGGGGCTTATTGATGATGCTAGGAATAATCTAAATCTTTTAGGACAAGGGGATATTTCTCAAAAATATTTTGATCAAATCTGTGACTTGTGTAGTAAATTCTTGAGGAACCAATATAGATCCGGTAAAGAAATTCATAAGAGAAATAAGAAAACCGAATCTACTGATGCTATGATTATTGGATTAGAAAACTAAATGGACAATATGAAAATTGAAATAATGAATACTGTTAGTAAAGAAATAGACTCTTTGAAGTTTCAGCAAAAACTTGTAGAGGAACAAGATTCATTATCTATCTTTTGTCCAAAATGTAGAAGAAAGCATATTTTAAGAGAATGTCCTCTCAATATTAAAGAAACTAATAATTGTGCAATTTGTACAGAGAACCATGCCACAGAAAAATGTCCCTCCATACCTGCACTGAAAGTTGTACTTGAAGGAGGAAAACCTGAATTTGAATCATTGCATGCTATGAGAGCATGAAGAAACTGGCCTCAAGTAAGTGCAGGTACATCTCCTGAACCCCCACCGCATTTTTTTGATTATAATGCACATTCATATTCCTATCCTAACACTAGTCACTCTCAACATTGGCAACATGGGAACCAATATCATTATGGACAACCCTCCCAATCTTGGCAACAAGGATGGAGAGGGCCAAACCATTCACATCATTTATACCGTTCCTATCCTCCACCTATGCAGTCATACCCTCCTACATATGCACCTTAACCAATGCCACAACCATCATTACCTCAGCTGAGTCAGCCAATGCCACCATTGCCTTTACCTCCATCGTTTTGACCTTCTCAACCGCCTACCCAACTCCAATAAAAAAGCAATACAAATGATCCATTCTATGAACCTGCTTTCTTCATATAGATATCAGTCCATGGCAGTTGGAGTCAATGACCTCCAATTGAGATCGGGGAAGATAGTAACCTTAGAAAATAAAAAGCAGCCTATGGTGATCATCAATGAGAAAGGTGAGGAGGAAACTCCTGACCATTCCGAAAAAGATGACACCATCCAACCTATCCCCGTACCTTCTGTGCGTTTTCCATCTTCTTCCAACCGACCTCCTTATCCAGAGAGGTTAGTTGTGGAGAAGAAAGACCCCATTCCTGAGTCGAGCCTGGCTTCTGAGCATAGGAACCTTTTCATGAAGGTACCTTTGCTCCAAGCTATTAAAGAGATCCCCATTTGCACAAAAATCATTAGGGAACTCTATCTCAAGAAGCCAGGAAGAAGAAGATTAGAACCTCAAACTATTCAATTTGTTGGTAAAGCAGCAGAGTTAATCACAGGGTGTATGCACATGGAGAAATATACGACCTCGGAAACCCTGTTGTCTCTATTCAGATAGGTGATGTCCTTGTCTCCAATGTACTTATAGACCTAGGGGTAGCCATTAATGTTATGGCCAAGAAAACCATGGATCAACTTGGATCGGTCCACATTTTTCCTCTCCCACTATGCTTGAACTAGCAGACAAATCTAAAATCAAGCCGGAAGGGGTGTTGGATGATGTGGTCGTTTCTCTAGACTCTTGGGAATACCTCGAATACTTCATTGTACATCAGCTAAAGAATCCTATGGGAGGACATCCCTTGATCTTGGGACGACCATGGCTTACTACCACTGATGCTTATATCGGATGTCGTTCTAGTGACATGTATATTTCCCATGGAGATTCTAGGAAGAAGGTCACCTTGTATCCACCCGCTAGATCCATTCAGGAGCTTTGAGACACTTTATGGCTAGACTAAGTGATGAGGAGACTCAACCTATTTCCTTGATACATCAGAATGCAAAGTTCTCGTAGGAGGGTGAGATTCAAGACTTCCTGAACAATCTAGACACCATGCCTAGTTTTGAGTCACTGAGTCAAATTTTTAGTCTAGATTTTCAGGAAAGTCATGAATCTCTACCTCCCTCGTCACCATCTCTAGTGACACCTCTGTGTACTCTTGAGCCTGATACCACTCTTGTTGAGATTATTCCTGGTAAATCCTTGCATATCAGTTTAGACTTGGATTCTTCCTAACAAAGAGCAGCTTTTGAATTTGTTGTGAAGCCATCTTGATGCCTTTGCATGGGGCTATGAAGATATGAAAGGCATCCCTCCTGAAACTTGTACTCACCATATCTATATTCAGGATGGAGCTTGACCTATCCAACAACCCCAAAGGCAAATGAACCCAGCTCTAATATATGTTGTAAAGGAATAATTGCAAAAAGTCTTAGATGTTGATTTTATCTATCCGATTTCTTACAACCAATGGGTCTCTCCATTGGTATTAGTCTCGAAAAAAGATGGGATATCGCGCATTTTTATTGAATATAGAGAATTGAACAAAGCCACTCTCAAAGACTACTTCCCCCTTCCTTTCATCAATCAGGTACTCGATACCCTTGCCGGTAAGAAGTACTTTTCTTTTCTAGATGGCTTTAGCGGGTATAACCAGATACATATTGCACCCGAGGATCAAGACAAAACCACTTTTACATGTCCATGGGGTACATTTTCTTACCGAGTGCTTCCCTTTGGGCTATGTAATGCCCCGACTACCTTTCAAAGGGTTGTCTTGGCCATTTTTGCTGACCTTGAGTGTGTCGAAATCTATATGGATGAATTTTCTGTGTTGGGTGATTCATTTCAGGAAGCCCTCAAAAATCTAGAAAAAGCACTTCTTCACTGCCAAGAATATCGTCTTGCCTTGAGTGAAAAAAATGCATATTAATGTGCAAGGTAGGGGTGGTTTTTGGCCATCTTATTTCTAACAAAGGTAT
Source organism: Pinus tabuliformis (assembly GCA_031772625.1). NCBI lineage: Eukaryota > Viridiplantae > Streptophyta > Pinopsida > Pinales > Pinaceae > Pinus > Pinus tabuliformis. The sequence continues at coordinate 1,859,432,028 of CM062817.1, forward strand.
CCAGGTTGACCCTACAAAAATAGAAATTATTTTGAGTCTTCCTATACCCAAAACTCAAATGGAAGTGAGAGGTTTTCTAGGACATGCGGGCTACTATAGGAGATTCATTGAGAATTTCTCAAGGATAGCTACAACCCTTTTCCGAATTTTGGCTAAAGATAGTGAGATTTTTTGGTCCATAGCTTGCCAACAGTCCTTTGAGACATTGAAGGAAAAAACTAGTCCAGGCACTAGTTTTGAGAGGACCAAACTGGTCCCTGCCATTTCATATTTCCTTTGATGCCTCAGATACTGCTATTGGTACAACTTTAGGACAAGAAGAAGACAAACAATCTTATGTTACTTATTTCATTCGTAAAAACTTGTTACTCGCTGAACTAAATTATACGGTTACTGAGAAAGAGTTTTTAGTTGTAATTTTTCCATTAATAAATTCAGACATTATATTACATGATATGAAGTCTTTGTATATACTGATCATTCTGCAATAAGATATTTGATGAATAAACCATTAACTAGTAGTAGTGACTAGGTGGTTATTATTGTTACAGGAATTTAATATTACCATTATTGATAGACCAGGAAAATCTAATGTAGTAGTAGATTATCTTTCAATATTAAATAATCCTGGTAAATCAATTCCTGTTGATGATGATTTTCTTGACAAACATTTCTTTGTTGTGTCAACAAAATCCCCATGGTTTGCTAACATAGCTAACTATTTAGTCACTTGAAAATTACCACCTCACTTATCCGCTCATGAAAAGCGGAATAGCATACAGAAAATCGCTGCATATTCCTGGATTCAAGGAGACCTATTTTACAACATAGCAAATCTCATTATACATAGATGTGTAAGAGACGAAGAAGTGTTTGATATTTTAAAATATGCCCATGATGAACGTTGCATGGATCACTTCGCCAATAAGTGGACTACATACAAAGTGTTACGAGGTGGCTATTTTTGGCCTTCCTTGTTTAAGGATGCCAAACAGTACGTCAAGCGATGTGACAACTATCAGCAAATTTGACAACCTAATCAAACAAATGAAATGCATGTATGTCCTTAGGTTATGATTGAGCCTTTTGAAAAATTGGCCATTGATTTTGTAGGACCAATAAATCCAACATCATTAAATAAAAAACATATTTTGGTTTGTACAAATTTCGTTACGAAATGGTAGAAGCTAAATTTGTTTCTTTTTCTACCGAAAGAGTTGTTGATTTTAGTTTTACTGAAATATTTACTAGATTTAGTGTGCCTAGATAAATTGTTTCTGACAATGGACCATAGTTTATTTCTAATCCGGTACAGGGTGTGATGGAGCAGTACAAAATACGACACAAGAAATCTACACTGTATCACCTGAAAGAAAATGGTCAGGTGGAGTCCAAAAACAAAGTGATTGAGTCCATCCTCACAAAGATAGTAAATATTCACAGAAAGGATTGGGCTGAAAAATTACTAGAAGCATTGTGGGCATACCGAACCACTTGGAGGAATAGCACAGGACACACACCATATGAGCTGGTGTACGGGAAACAAGTCCTCTTACCAATAGAATTCCAGATCAAAACTTTCAGGACTGCAGTCCAATTGGGGCTAGATCTCTTTGAAGCACAACAACAACGTCTTCTACAGTTGAATGAGTTAGATGAATTCTGAAGGGATGTTGTTCAACAGAACATCTTGGTTCAACAACAGCGCAAGAAGTGGCATGACAAGTCTATTCAAAAGAAGAAATTCCAACCAGGTGATTGGGTACTCCTTTACGATTCTAGATTCAAATATTTTAAAGGGAAATTCCATACACAATGGATGGGACCCTATGAGGTGGTCAAAGTGTTTGAAAATGGAGCGGTAGAGATTAAAACTTTTGATGGACGAATTCTGTGTCACTAGTAAATGGGCATAAATTGAAGGTATATTTTCAGCCCCTTACTAAAGGAGATTTTATGCAGCAAGTCCAACAACAATTTAAAAAGGAGTTGGTAGGTGGTAACACCAACTTGTTAAATATTTGATTCGTTCTTTTCCACATTGAAAAAAATTATAAAAGAAAAAAAATAAAAAGAAAAAAAGTGACGGAAAAAATAAAAATAATATATATATATAGATATAATAAGATTTTTTTTGCCTGTAATTGTGAACATCAATTGACTGACATGATTGCAGAAGGATCAACCTGAAAACCAACATGCTGGCAGGAAGATCAAAATTTCAATAAAAAGGGAATGTTACTTGATTTTTTAGATATGCTAGTTGCCACCAAGAAGAAGCAGGTTCAAGGAACCCAACCCTTACCCAAGTTTGGGGTAACTAGCATGGAAATTTTTATCCAAGTAAACGCTTAATTCCTGCTACAATTAATTTTTCTAGCACTAGTGCAGGCAGACCTTGAAGATAAAATTCTTCCTTTCTTCTATTTCCCGTTTCGTAAATTCCCACTATTTTTATTTTTCTAAATCCAAAATGAATTACCCTCCTCTTTCTTCTAAGAAAACTACCCTTACCCAATTTCATAAAATCCTTCCTTTTCCACTGATTTTTTTCCACATCCCATTCTCTTTTATCCCCTCTGGTGATATTATTCTTGGAATCCCTACTGTAATGCTCCTTCTCATTCTAAAAATTACCCCTTTCCCACTTCTTTATTCCCTCATAAATTGATTGCAAAATTTGATGCGGTCAATCCAGAAGGCATGCTCATGAAAGACCAAAGGATGGCGAATAAGAATTTTCTTGTATATTGAGGAATTTTTTTTTTTAAATTCCAACTACAAAATTATGTTCTATTATAATTGTTATTTTGGTAAAATCCATGGCGCAAGATTCATAGTGCAAGCATTTAATGCAAGCACAGTGCAGTGCAAGTAGGATCAGTGTAGGAGCGTGGTTGACTATGGAAGAAAGTGCAAAACAAATTTCACACAGTCCAGGAGCGTCTTATGATGGATGTTTATGGAATTTTATTACTCTACACATGAGTGATTCTTGCACTAATAGATCATAGAATTATATATTTTAATTAATACTTTGTTTTATCATTTATTGACTTAGGAAATTTTTTAAAGTGCAAGATATATTGGGTTCTGAAATATATATATTTTTTAATGAGTACTAAAATATGTCTTAATTGAATTATGAGGTAGACCGTGGGATATTACAAATTGTCTGAAAACTCATACTCACCTCCTTTGAAACAATCTCCCATCACTTGTTCATCATTGTCTTATCTCATAACCCGATCATTATGACCGTTACACTATCGCCGCATAAGCCTCTGCCACATCCAATCATTATTTCTCACCCGTAGAAGGACGATACGTATTTGCATCTGATCCAAAGAGCCATTTTTTTATCATTAAACATGATTGGTTGGATGGGACTAAAAAGACAGAGGATGAATGAACCTTCAACATAAAATTCTCAGTAGTTGTTGGTATCGCTCACTGAAATCCTTTTGAGATTGTGACAGGGAATTGTGACAAATTTGAACATGGCACCTGTAAGGAATGAGACATCATCCTTGAAGGAGGTAGAGCAAACTGCGGAATACCAGAACAGTCTTGCACTATTGCAAGAATTCAGATTCCTTACATTTTTGTAGAAGTTTGATGGCTTCGACATGGCCGTGGTGCTAGAGTTTGCGAAGACATTTGAAGGAGGCTGAGCTAGGGTCGGCTCATTAGAATTCGAAGTCACGGAGGAGTCCATTGTGTGAGCTACAGGCTTTCCAACTACAGGGGAGCAATGGTTCAAAAAGGTGCGCCTTGAAAAGAAACGATGGCATCGGTTTGCGATTGACAGAAAGCTCAAATTTGATTGGAAAAAGGGGCTTTCGCACAGTGCCATGATTGGAAAATGGCGAGACCTCCTCTTCATTTTACAGAAGTTCCTGACCTGCGAGGGATATTATTCTTTAATGTTTGTATATCACATTCGGCTGTTGCTGCACTTTGAGTTGAGGAAACTTATTAATTTTCCTTACCACCTACTATAAAGTCTCGAGAAAATGGCAAAAGGTGTGCAGAGTGGGGACACAAGCCAAGTCACATATAGGCTATATCAACATGGGCTTATCACAATCCTTGTCAAGAAAGTGGTGGAAGAGAAGGGAGTGACCTGGAAGGCATTCTTGAATGATTTTTGGGCGAGGAGTGTAGGGAAGTCTGCTAGCACAAGTGAAAGCAAGAAAAGGAAGACAGAGACACTATCCCTTGCCAAGAAAAAGGGTAAAAGCATGCCGATACAAGAAGAAAAGAAGTATGTTGAAGACACTCCACCCTTGGCAAAGAAAAGAAAAACCAGAACCCCAACAAAGAAGAAGGTTGTCTCTCCAGGGATGAATTAGTATCAGTCAAGCTCTTTGATTATGATTGATGAATCACCTTAGGTTTCGCCTAAAGACCATAACCTTTCAGTGCTTGCAGATGTAGTGGCCCACACCATGGCAAATGAAGAAAACGTGGAAAAGGAAGACGACATATTGTTGTCTACCTTTGTTCACAAATCAAGAAAGAAGAAGATAACACCGAGTGCAGGTGAAGTTCAGGCAGAGGGTCAGAAGGATGATGCGGCGGAACACATGGATGCCCTCGACAATTTCATTGAATAGGACATTGAAACCCTCAATGTTTTTGATGAACAAGGTACTGAAGCCCCTGCTGGTTTAAATGAACAGGGTACTAAATCCCCTAAAGAATTGGAAGAACAGGGAATTAAAAACCTTTTCGAGTTAAGTGTGCAAGGTACTAAAACCCTTCGCATGAAGGTTGCGGAGGGCATGAAAACCCTTGGTGATAAGGAAACCCTAGGCACAAAAACTCTTGGTGATGTCATAATACAAATGTTGGATGACATTAATCTTGATAATCACGGGACTTGCTTTGATTCTGTTGTAGAGAAGGTATTTACACCAGAGGATATGAGTATGGAGCCCTCTACCCTCTACCTCAACAACTGAATAGTGAAATTGGAGTAGTAAGTTCATGACCTGGAGGCTTTGAACCTAGTCATGAAGGAGCAAAACTGGCAAAAGGAAGGCAAGGTAGAGCTGCTCGCAGAGGTCAAGAAGTAGAAACAATAAGTGAAAGTATGGAAGTATCATGCTTCCAAGTGCTACAAAAGCCTCAAGAAGGTGACTAATCAGCTGAAAGGAGACCGAGGTAAAAAGACAAAGGTAGTGAAAGCAAGGATAAGTATTGAAGTACAAGATTGAGAGCTGGTCACCCATTTTTGAAGATTTTTTGAATAAGATAAAATGTTGTGTGAGGACACACAACAACTTAGGGATGGGAGGATTTTGGTGTCCCAAATTGCTCTATTTTTACCCTATTCCCATAAGCCTTAACCTTTGTTTTATCTCTATTTAACCCTCATTCCTGCACTAGTCCAAGATAATCATATATTCCTACATATACTTCGTATTTCATAATTAAGATTTATTAAGTGCTTTATTAATTACTTTACATAGATTTCATGCCTTTTAGTATCTCTTGTAACTTATGTTTAACTTTCCTAAAAGTAATTGAAAAACTAAGTGTTAATCATTATTTAGTGTGATTAGTGCAGGCAGATTCTTGCACTGCCAACGATGTTGCTCCGTGGTCTTCGTGATAGTTTGAATCCTTCCACACATGCGTTTTTGATCCACGACTCATAGTTTGGTTGTGAACTATCTGAAGATGGATATTTGTTCTGTATAGTCAGGGATACTTGTCAAGAACATTGTCTACGACTAGCAAATTTCGTGCTTTATTATAACCATTAGCCTGTTTTGCAATGTTGTTTGTTAGTTCGTTCGACCGAAAGGTTTGAATAGGAAATGATTTTAATTAGTAGAATATGGCTAAGGCCGAGAGACTATATATAATGTAGACCATAGGTAGAGCCAAGCTAGCGATCTCTGAGTTTTTAATTTCATTTACTTTTAATTTTGTATCGCCCTTGGTTCTGGGCTGCACTCGCATTATCATGTATATTTGCTGATCAAGTTTAATACAAGCAACGCACCATGTTTTCTTCACGTTGTGTCTAATTTTTATTTTATGCATGATTAAGTGTTGAACCATTTCGTTTCCTAAACAGGAAATGAGCTAGTTGGCTAGGGCCCAACCAACCCAGCTCGTTTACCCTTGTGCTTTCGCCATTTAAAAGGTTTTTGTGAACATTTATTCATTTGAAGTTGTGGGACTTGGATTTTTCTTATGTTTATTTTAGAAGTTCTGAGTTAAATTCATTTCATAGTCAAGCATGAACGGATCCGTAGTTTGAAAGTTTAATTAGGGTTATTTCTTTCTTGCAAATTCTTTCGTGCAATTATTTTCTTGCAATTTTCTTCCTGCAATTTTTGTCTTAGCTTTCTTCCACTCGGGTCGTGCAAGAAAATTCTTCCTGTACCAGTGCATGTAGTTTCCTAAACTTCAGTTTATTCATTTACTTCACAGCAAGTGTTACGTTCCTTTTCCTGCTTATAATTTCATTTATTCCTGCAAGCAAAAGTATTGTTAATTCAAGTAATCATTCTTAATGTTAAGAGTTATACTTATCAAGGATCTAAGAATGTTTACGTGAATAAAGGAAGGAAGTTACAAACACCATACTTTACACTTGCATTTTATGACCTAAGAAAAAGGAACAAAAACGTTATAAGTGAATTGCCAAAAGTTAGTTTGATGCATGCAAATTTCTTTGACTGCTGTTTTGATTATTCTGAATTGTTTTTTCTTTATGAAGTTTAATTTCATTGCAAAGTTCAGTTAATTAAAGCATTCTTTTTCACGTGTAATTTATCTCAGAATCTAGCTTGCAATTGAAATTCTTTTCAACACGTCTTTTAATTCTTTCGAAATTAAATTGGAAACTTTGGTGAAGGAAGCTCTGTCTCGGTGTAAGAGCTGGTCTCTTGTCATAGGAATAGAGTTCTCTAAGCCTTGAGGCTTAGAGCACCTCCAGAAAGACATAAGTCTTCAGTAAAGAAGGTAAAATATACTTTTTCACATAAGTACTATACTTGCACTAGTGCAAGTAGATTGTAATAGTACAAGAATAGGTTGCTTGGTGTAGAAGGAAAATCAATTGGGAAATAGATCTTTGCAAGGGCCCACTTGTTAAGCTGTTAGCCATCTATACTAAAGATAAACATAGTATTTCATTTCAGAGTTTAAGATTACTTCCAGTTGTGTGAAAGTTCCTTTACTTTATTTCCTTTCAAATTATTCTTTTACATTCCAGCACTAGAATTGCTTGAGTGTCGATTGCCTTTAAGATTGTTTTCTGTCTGATTCTGCAAAATTTCATTTAAGAAGTAGGATTAGGAATATGAAAAGTTCATACCACTTCTGGCAATGCCTGTGCTTCATCTATAACTTTACGAAACCCCGGGTTGAAAATTAAGTGTTGAGGAGTTTGCTTAAGTGCAATTCTTGCACCGAACAAAAGTTTGTGAAAAGTGGCCACCAAGTGGCCCGATTTTCCTTTTTGGAGGTGATATGTCATGCTATAAGAGCTTTTCTATGTATTTTCCTTTTCCAAACCATGAAATAGAAACTTATGCATTCTTTCTTTGGAAAAATAAAATCAATTAAAATTTGCATACCATTCACCCTATCAAATTCTTTTCAATCCAAAAGTTGCTAAAAATCAGATACCATTCACCTTAAAATACCCCTTGGATCTGATGCACATGTTGCAAGTCCCATCACACACATATATATCAATGTAGGCAAAAATAAGAAAGAAAAGTGCCATCACGCTTCCATTCTACCAGAAACACATATCTCAATAAAGTTGCAAACAATTTAAAAACAAACTATCATCACATGTCCAAAAGCCTTTACAAATAGTAATTAATGTTAATGTCGTTTAGTTAAAGAACTAAAAGGAAATGCCAAAAAGATGCTTTATAGAAATCAATTGTCAATATTAACCAAGTGCAATTTAACTGTTGTCGATCCCCTGCATATGGCCAAAATATAAATACTTCCAAAAAGAATCTGATGGCACAATTGTACTACAAACTTTGATTTATATTTCCATTTTAAAAAGTAGGAAAGTCAACTACCACATGAAATTCAAAATAAAATTCTCTTCATGTGTTAGACTTTGCTCTGGTGTAAATTTGTTGACTTGAGTGAGCAGAAATAATCCTGATTGAAGCTCATGCCATTAGATCCTTGGTATCCTTTCTAGAAAGTGAACCATTAATTTGAAAATTCAAGGAAAACGTTAAAATTAGTGAGAAGAATCACATACTTATCCGCAAAACATATTCATGAAAAGGGAATCACATGTTCTTGCTTGTCATGATTAAATGGACCGACATCAGAGGAACCACAGTAGAAGGCATCCAACAGAAGTGTTGAGGTAAGGGGTACCCTTATCTCCAAATTGTATATATGTGTTGAGGTAAGGGGTACATATAGTTGTATCGGTATGTAATTCTATTGTTTTATGGAGGAAATACCAAATTAATGTTTGAATGAAACACAACTACAAAAAGATGAATGTCTAGTTAAAGAAACTTATACCAAAAAGCAGGTAAGAAAAAAAGGTTGAGTTATCCCGAACATTCACCATTTTAACTATTCACTAGACCTAAAACCAAAAAGTACAAAATTAACATCATATTCATACAAACAAATCAACAAAAATACAAGCAATAATTATTTATAAATGATCCAACATATGGAAATACATAAGGAAATAGAAAGTAGAATGTTTTGAAAGTCTACCCTGTTCAATTTTTTCACAACTCTGAAAAAACTTAGCAATCACTTCTAATTTGTATGTATCGTTCCTAGCATTGTATGATAAGTTTGCGGTTGCTATAACATATTCAAGTTGTATAAAAGCATGATCTACCAAATCATACTTATACATGTGTTGCCCCTTTATTCTACTATACCAACATAATTGAAGCTCGATGCCTTCTAATCTATCCAAAAGGTCAATGTCATTATGGTAATCAAACATCCTATTACCATCATTCTTCCTTATTCTTTGAACCCTTCCAATCTACTACATTCCACAAGAAACACCTTGTTTTGTACTACTAGGAACACCTTTTCTTGCAGTACGTTTAGTGGGGGGAATTGAGTTGCTTTCAAACAACACCCCACAATCTGATCCAATTCCAAAGCCAATTGAAACACCCTTTTGTGGAGCCTTTCCATCTCGCCTAAAGTAGACCCCATTTCTCACTTTCATCAACATATCTTTGGATAATTTCATATTTCCATTCAACTGACTAACCAAGCATGCTTTAAACATATCCTTACCATCAAGATCCACCACGGGCTTTATCGTTTTACTTACATTTTCATCAATGGAATCTAAAATTTCATCCAACTCGTGTCTCCACTCACCTTCCATTATTTTCAATTCACTTTCATTGTGTACCAAGGATTATGAAGATTGGAATATATATTTGGAACAACTCGGTGGAGAATTATCAACTACTTCATCCACAATTGGGAATGTTGGATAATTTTTATCCTCTATCCATGGTTTAACCCACCAAGAAGATTGAGTGTAATTTTTTGGTTTCATTCCAAGAGTTGATAAAATTTTTTGTACATCCTTCAATCTAATCTTAAGGGCTTCCACAATTTTAGTGTATGTGGATATTGAATCATATTGTGACAATATGTCAATGTTTTGTATTGTTTATTAGTGCAATCTATTCCAAATGCTTTCTTGCTTCTTATGAGATTTATTAAAATGAAGCCCTTGGGATTTGATTCTTCTTCAACAAATCTATTGAGGGTTCCAACAACATTAAGCAATTTAGTGAAATCATAGGCCCTCTCCACTCCAACCATCCCACCAACCCTACTAAAGAAATTCTCACATACATTTGACCTAGTCAGGTGAAAAACACATGGAAAGCTAGAGTAATTATCTTGAAACAATATCATAAAAAAAACTACAAAATGGCAAGAAATTTTCACATCTTGATATGCCTCTCTGCTAATGAAAGTTATGTTGACATTAGTATGAGATTGTTTCTGTACCCAATATAACCATAATGTGAAGAAATGATGAGCTCGTGAAGCATTTCGCACCCTTTATCAAAGGCTCAAATTATGAGACATAAAGATGTCAATGTAGTCAACAACAATCATTAGATAAGTCTCTGTAGCTAGTGTCCTCTATAACTTTCCACTTGGTGTACTTCTCAACTCTTTCAAACACATATGAACATGCCTTGAAGCAATGCATTGTGTGGATCCCCAATTTTGTCAATCCATCCTCTCTATATCTTCACCCTTAAGCTTGTGATAATCCACTTTAAAAGTGTGATAAAGCATTCTGAAATGATGAAAACGTATGTAAACAATTCTCATCGAAAGCTAAACAAAGGATTCACTAGATTTTTTCCATTATGGATATAATATTGGTCATGCAATCTTGTTGCATTGCAACCATTGTACAACCCAGTTAACCTCCACCCTTCCCAAGGAATTTGATATCGAAGACCTAATGTTGAAGAATAATCCTTCAACATAATTTGTCTTCTTTTGATATCCCCATATGAGGAATGACCAACAATAGGTCGCAAATTATTTTCCACGTCTTGCTTCCACATAGATTCTACCTTTTACCATTGTTGATAAACAAAATTTTCCTTCAACCTATTGCATGTTGGATGAACAACCACAACCAAATGAGGAAGATTTTCAGGTAAAGGTTTTAATGACCAATAACAATGTTCTAAAACAATATGTTATAATCTCATAGCCTACAACTCCCTCACCAAATCTCACCAAGAAATGTCATTGGCATTGATGTTCTTCTTTCGTACCACAAAACCCCACCAGTGTATCACTTTTTGCTACCCACCTAACATATTTTTTCACAACTATTTCATCTTTAGCAAACAATATAGGAATTGGGTCATCTATACCATGCTTGGATTTATAAGAAGCATAAATTTTTTTGATTGCCTAAAAAATGTGCTCATGCTCACCTCTAACTTTCCTTAAAATTGTAGATATTGAAGGACCATCTAGATTCAAGATAATAAAGCTATGTAATCTAGGACCTCCCCATAACATGATAATATCATAAATGGATTTTTTGGATGTACTATACCTTCTCCCTGCTTTTGCATGCATCAAGTTATGAAATATAAATTTGACAAATGCCCAAACTGCATCTTTACCTTGTAATTTTCCTTTCCAATGTGCCTCACACACATCCTTGAAAAACCTGAAGACATCCTTCCTTTTTGTCAGTTCAAACAACTTTTCCTTTACGGATCTCATTCTAATAGAGAGTGTAGCAACATTTGTCCACTCCCACCAAAGAGCTTGCATTGTTGATCTATGGTTAGCATTTGTAACCCTTGTAGAATTCTTCAGTTCATTTTGAGTCAAATAATCCAGTCTTCTACCTTTTCTTGTATCTCATTCACTTCTTTTGTTGGTGCACATTGATTCATGATATAATCACTTCCCAAAGTCATCACATTCTGGTACAAACTTACAAAATATGCATGTTAATGAATCAAATGGGATCCCTATTTCAGAAGCCCTCTGGCAATGAATATGCTTATATGTACCATCAATATGACATTCAATACCCTCATAACATAGCACAATCTTGGTATGCTTCTCTATGGCCCATAATTTTCCACCCATTTGATCATCCATTAGAAACTTTGCTTCCAATCTCTCCCCATTTATATCAATATAAGGATACCAATACCCCCAACATTGTAGTAACAAGGGAGATAATTGAGCTGTAATAAGATCACAAGACAATAAAATACAAATAAATTTGAAGTAAGATAAATAAACTAATATACAAATTCATATTCAAGTTTAGTCTAGGTTGTTAATTAACACACCTGAAGTAGAAGAATTTTCACTTGTAGAACCCCTATTGAATACGGATGGTGATAATGGGACCAAGAAACTATTCAAACTTTGTTGGGACTTATCATTGGTAGCCTTCTTGGGTCCCCCAACCGTGCCACTCCTCAGCCCAATCTCCTCATGTGAACCCTCATTTGTAGTAGTAGTAGTGTGCTTCTTTGATTTCATGTGTTTATTTAGAGAACTGACAATATTACCACTTGTCGGTCCTAAACAAAAACATTTATTGCATCGTGTACATTACACTCTCACTTTTTTCATGTCCTTATAGTCTGAAAGTGTTGCTTTCACCACCTTGAACAAATTAGGCTCTTGTGTCTTGTTGAAATCATCTAGAATTTTGATTTCTTGATCAATATGAAATTGATCTCTGACCATCACTCTCTATTGTACTTCATTACATGAAGTAATTTCACTACCACTTGGCATTGAAAGGAATTATTGATGGGCCCCTTTTTTCATATGATGGTTTTTGAAGTTGCGCGTTGTTCTCACTGCCCAGGATACATTATCTGTTCCATAATCAATGCCACAAATTGCACAATGGATCTTTATTTTAGATTCTCCCTTTAAAATTTTAACTCTTTTTTCCCAGGATGCTAGTACACTAGGATCAATAACTATGGCTTGTTCCATTGACAAAGACATATTTTCAACTCTTGGTTGTTTATGCATAGGTCCCTCCACATTCACTTCAATTTTTTCAAAGATTGGTATTGTTTCCACTACATTTGAACACTTTGTTTCCACATCAAATGTGCCTAGTTTCCTCTTGATGCCTAAAAGTGTTGTATACTTTTCATTTTTTTCTCTTGTTTTGGATTTAAAGTTATTCAATCCTGGATAAAATCAAAAGGGTACCCAACGATTTCATCATCCACAATTTCATCACTAATTTCAGCAAATGTACAACCTTCTCGACACTTGACCAAGCCAATGATAGAATTATCTTCATCGGTAGCAATTTTATAGAATAACTCCATCTGTTTTCACACATAAATAAATGAAAAAGTAAGTAAAATTCCACAACCATATTGGTTTATTATAAAACAAAGAGAAAGGAAGAAAGGTATGAACTTTCAATTCAAAGCTCCAAAAAGCATGAAGAAATATTACTATTTGGATGAAACACCTTGATTCAAAATGTACTATCAGTGGATTCCTCAAATGAAGCTAAAATCAGAAATAAAATAGATTACTAAAACATATTTGAGAGATGATTTATTGTTGCACCAGAACTCGGCAAAACAATGTACAACTATTTTTAATTCATAATCTTAACATGATTTGTAACCAGAATTTCAAGTGCTTTTCTAAAAATGCCCATTATTAAGTTAGATAGGCCAAACATCTGTGCATATTGAAATTGTTTCAACCATGTAAATACCTCTATGTAAGATTTTGAGACAACATTAACCCATTGAATATGTTACTCTTAGGACTTCTAAGTGCCATGTTACTCTTAGGACTTATAAGTTCCATGTTACTCTTAGGACTTCTAATTGCCATAACCCTATGGACATGTAAGTTTGACTCCCAAATAGATTCCATAAGCACCATCTGTTAGGAATAGAATTTGGGTCAAAGAATGTAAACTTACATTGATTTAACATTGTACTAGGGCTTAGAAAACAATGTACAACTATCTTTTAATCCATAATCTTGACAGGGTTTGAAGCCAAAGTTAACCCTCAGACATGTCATTCCTATGATTTTTAAGTAGATGTCGTAAACCTATCTTAAGAACCATCTGTTAGGAATATGATTTGGGCCAAAAAAGGTAAACTTACACCAATCTACCACTACACCAGAGCTCAGAAAACAACATACAACTTTGTCATTTAAAAACTCCTTTGATATTGAAATAAGGTATGATTGTAATATATTTTCAAATTTTCATTTCAACTATTCATATTGAATATTTAGAAGTGGAGAAACATGGAATTACACCCATAGGAGGTTGAGTGTTATGCCCCATTTGATTTCTCAAGTATCTCAAGATTCCTAAATGAGCTCTCATCATATTGGGACATTGAGCACATTGTGAAATTCCATGGCTATACTAATTCAACTACATTACATATTGAATCCTTCATGAAATTATTTCAAATATTGGTGTTTTCCATGAAGATATAATGATGAGAATGACTGTATATACCTTGGAATATTTTATAGAAATATGGTTTGGAAGTCTCGGTGGAAAGGAATTATCTTCATTTGCAAGTTTAATAAAAGTATTCAATAAGTGTTATGATCTTAATTATGAATAAGAATAGGTTGAAGAGTGGTCCTTCTGATGGTTATGTGATGATTGATACTTGTATTTGATGCTTCTATTGTATAGAAACCCCTTGAAGCCACTAGTGGTTGAAATAGAATAAAAGGTTGAGCTTGAAGCGACTAGTGGTTGAAATAGAAAAAGGTTGAAGCATTAACCAAACATCCTGGTATAGATAGACCAAAAATATTTTCAGAGAACCCAGATAGCAGAATATTGAACATGCATACTTAACAACGAGGAAAGAATAAATACTTTATACACGTGCTCAAATAGTTATAGTCAATAGCATCAAATACATTATTTCCCTCCCACCAGAGGGTTTAAACAGTTAAATTAACAATTTATATGCAAAATCCACTAGAGTCTCGCACTCAGAAATATTAATTTACATAATTGACAATTTAGAGCAAATCTTAACCCTAAAGGGTTCCATAAAACAAAACAAAAAAATTCATAACCCTGGTAATGATGGTTTTTCCCTCTTCAGCACAAAATACCTAAGACAACTAGGAAAGGGTTTTGCACCTAGACAACATCAAAGACCTATTGTGATTTGACACTTGAATCCAACCAGTAAAGGTGAATGCCAGTCCAAAAATAAAAAGACAAATCAATTTACCTGTATAACAATGGAAAAACCAAATATTAAATAAGGTAAAAAGAAGAATCGAGAAAATTAATTACTGTAACCTTAAGCAGGGTGAGGAGGGTGAAGTGCACCTGTAGCCGAGGAAGAAACTTCCATTGGGCATAAAATATAGAAAAAGAATGCGATGAGAATGATACTCAGGAGATATAACAAGAAAATGAATTAGCCTTTGCAAGGGTTAGGGACCAAGCACTCACTCTTCCTGAAAACTCCATAGGCTTGGGCATCTTAAAGTTGAGAAGACAAGAGAAGATTCTCGTCCACCTGTGAGAAGGGAAGAAGAGTCAGGGTTACTTCACTATATGAGCAACAGAATCAAAATATAAATGTAGCAACCCTAATTAAAATTGTTACCTGGAAATGCCTTGCAGTCTGTCGACCTATCATCTCCTTATGGATGCATTGTGGTAAACAAATTTAGATGTCTGGTTAATGGCTCAAGCTGGAAAGGCAGAAAGGCGATCTTGTTGTGTCTTGCTCAAGCTAGAAAGGAAGAAAGGCTTAGGGTTCAAATTTAGAACAAAGAGAGGCTTGGGGTTGAAGAGAGGCTCGAGAGCTAAGAAGATAGGGGCTTGTCGAGAGCTAAGAAGTGGGCTCTGAGAAAAAGATTCATGTGCTTCAGATTCTTGGATGAGAGAGCATGGGACAAGGGTTCATGGACATACTCGATAGTGTATTGTAGATGAGTGAGAAGGAGATAAGGGTTTACAGACAAAATCGACGGTGCTACAGAAAAGGGTTCATAAGATTTATGAAAAAACTTAACAATGCTACGACTACAAACTGCAAACCTTTCCCAAATTTTCCCACGGCGGTTGACGTGCAACTACTGTTCCTGACATTCTCCAAAAATATGGTGTATTTTTCCCTTCGCTTGGCCAAAAAATCGTATAAACAATACCATAGGTTATATATATATATATATATATATATATATATATATATATATTATTATATGGTATATTAAAACCCTTTAGGCCCTCATTATAACCCCAATATATTATTTTGTGATTTTTCCATTTTTAATGCCCCAATATGAACACACGTGATATATTAGGTTTGTCATTGACACCCCAATGCTCAAACTATTGGAGGAGAAACAATTATATGCAAAAACCTTCGAATGTTTCATTGGAGTATAGGAGGTGGAATA
Organism: Pinus tabuliformis; assembly: GCA_031772625.1. Taxonomy (NCBI): domain Eukaryota; kingdom Viridiplantae; phylum Streptophyta; class Pinopsida; order Pinales; family Pinaceae; genus Pinus; species Pinus tabuliformis. The sequence continues at coordinate 1,859,447,994 of CM062817.1, forward strand.
TTTGGGTCATATTGTATCTCATGAGGGTGTTAAGGTAGACCCTAAAAAAATTAAAGACATTAAGGAATGAAAAATACCCACAACCATAAAGCATCTTCGAGGATTTCTCGAGTTAAAAAGATATTATCGCAAGTTTGTTAAAAATTACAGGACAATAACAACACCTCTAATAACATTATTGAAGAAAGATGCATTTTCTTGGACTCCAGAAGCAACTAAGGCCTTTTAACATCTAAAAGAGGCAATGTGCCAAGCACTAGTCTTAGCTACGGAAAACTTCCCAAAAACCTTTATTGTGAATGTGATTCCTTAGGAAATGGAATTGGTGTTGTTTTAATGGAAAAAATAAGACCCCTTTCTTTTGTAACTCATCTAGTCAAAGAAAAGTATTTACACAAACCTATTTATGAGCAGGAAATGTTGGCAATACTACATGCTCTAAAGCAATGCTGACCTTACCTAATGGGAAGACACTTCAAGGTAAAAAAAAATCATGATAGTATTGAATACTTTTTGGAACAAAGATTATCTTCAGAAGAGCACCAAAAATGGGTTATGACTTTGAAATCATCTACAAAAAATGGAAGAAAAATGTTGTTGTAGATGCACTCTCAAGAAAGGATGAGGACGTGGAAGCATTTCTTTGTGCCATTTCTATTATCCAACCTAATTGGATAAATGAAGCAAGGGATGGATGGAAGAATAATGAAGAGATGTGGACACTCATTCAAAAGTTGAATCAAAACCCTAGTACATCTGATACATTTAGCTAGAAAAATGATTCATTATGGTACAAAGGTCACTTATATCTTTGTAAGAATTCCCAACTCAAACAAAATATTATTTTGGAATTGCACACCTCCCCCTTAGGAGGGCACTTGATATTTTTAAGAACTTATGACAGGATCAAGATTCAAAAGGATTTTTTTGGGAGGGCCTTAAATATGATATTTAGAAGTTTGTGATAGAATTTTTGGTTTTCCAACAAAATAAAGTTGAGACAATTAAGACCCAAGGTCTGTTACAACCTTTAGCCATTCCAAGTCAGCGTTGGGAGGAATTCTCAATGGATTTTATCACAGGTCTACCCAATTTTTAAGGAAAGAGTGTTATCATGGTGGTAGTTGATAGAATTACTAAGTATGCACACTTTTTTGCATTATCTCATCCTTTTAAATCATGTACAATTTCTACTGCATTTATGGAAACAATTCAAAAGATACATGGAAACCCAAATATTATTGTAAGTGATAGAGATCCCATTTTCACTGGAAATTTTTGGATGGAATTAATTTTTGTCTTGGTACTCAATTAGCTCATAGCTCATCTTATCATCCTCGATCTGACGGGAAAACTAAGATAGTGAACAAATGTTTGGAAGGATATCTTCGTTGCTTACTAGCTGATTAAAAGCCACAATGGGTCAAGTGGTTACCTCTAGTTGAATGGTGGTATAACACTTCCTTCCATACTGCAACAAAAATGACCCCATTTATGGCACTTTATGGATATCACCCATCGTTCATCACATCATCTTTAAGAGAAAATTCTAAGGTTCAAGCTGTGGAATACCACATCGAGCATCAACAACAAGTTCTCCAACTATTAAATGATAACCTCTCTCTGATGTAGAATCAAATGAAACAACAAGCATATCAACATAGTAGTGAAAGAATTTTTGACGTAGGCGATTGGGTATTTTTACAGCTAAAACCTTACAAACAAATGTCCCTCAAGAAGGCTAAGAAAGATAATAAATTATCACCCAAGTACTATGGTCCTTACAAGGTGTTGCAAAAGATTTGTACTATGGCATACAAATTGGAGCTTCATGCGTCTTCTCGAGTACAATCAATTTTCCATGTTATCGATGACAAGCTCCCAGTTCAAACAATATTACCAAAAATTGACGAAGAAGGAAAATTCATATTTGAGCCTAGATAAGTCACGGAAATAAGAACATGACAACTAAGGAATCAATCATTTTCAGAGTATCTCATTAAGTGGAAAAACGTACCCACTGAAGAGTCCACATGGCAGGATGGGAATGTTTTACAAAAACATCCAAAATTACTCAAGTGTTGAGGACAACACTTTTTTTGAAGGAGAGGGGCATGTTAGGTCCCTATAATAATATTGTAGTCCCCTTATTGTTATTATTGATGTAGCCCCCATATTGTTATTGTTGTGCCCCATAGTAGCCCCTATTGTTATTTTTGTGCCCTTACATTATTATTTTTATGTAGGATCTAATTATATTGTGATCCCTTATACTCCTATATATAGAAATGAGGTCTTGTTATTTGTATGATTCAAGAATAGTTCATTTATGTTATTGAAAGGGGGTTTCCCCTTCTAAGAGGCTAATTTTTAAATCGTTGAACTTATTAGTTTTTGCAACTGTGGTCAAATTCCACCTTAGACAACTCAGATGACCGAGATGATGATTTCATTAAATTCCTCTTTTTGAGAGGACCAAAATTGACATAAATATCACCTTATTTGGACAAGTGAAAGTTTGGTGTTGAATTTATTTGTTTATTCATGTATATTGGATTAGGTTAGCCCTAAGCACATGTACAATTGGATAGGTCGGCCTCAACCCCAAGTGGACCCTCATGAAACCATATAAATAGAAGAGTCCTCAAGCTCATTTCATCACATTGATCAAGCCATATTCTATTACTCTTTTGTCTTCGTTTGCATAGGTCTGACAGAAGGAGTTCACACAAGGGTCTGAAATCACAGGGATGAAGCTCGCACTGATATAGGGTTTTCTGATTTCTGGATGCTGGCATAGAACTGGGCATTTTAGTCCCTAGATGCTGGAATAGAGTGGTCAAGATAACGTCCAAAAATCCCTAGACACTAACAAAAAATCATAAGGAAGCGTCTAGGGTTTCAAAGACAGTTCAGGCTGTATGAGTCCCCGGACACTCAAACAAAGTGGTCCTAATAGCGTCTGGGTGGTCTCGAACACACACACAGAAAGTGGAAGAGAGCGTATGAGGGTTTAGAGAAGATTTGGGTGAGTTGGTCCCCAGGTTCATGCACAAAATAGTCTAGGGAGCATCCGAGCTACCATAGATGATGGAATATAGTTCACAGAGAGTGTTCGGGATTGCTAGAGATGCTCACACAACCCCTCCTCCTTACATCTAGGACCTAAAGATGAGTTATCGGTATACAACTATGTTGAGCTTAGTGAAAAAAATCTAGTAGTTGACTTCAGTTAGTGACAACACATTACAGCCATCAGAATCAGGGTTTTGATTATAAGCATGATTAGATTTGTTTCATGGATATCATAGTTGTTTTTTGCATAGATAAAGTTATGGATCATTGTACTCTCTTTTGTTAAATCATTTGATGATGATCTAAGAAGAAGAATATTTTCTGGGGCTTTCCCCATAATGGGTTCTTCCCTAGTCTCAGACCAATCTTGGTGTCTCTATGTGTGTACATGCTTTTATTCTATTGTTCCTTTATGTTCCGTTGCATTGATGATGATGATGTTCTTATTTTTATATAATTTCATATGATGATGAATAATGGTGTAGATATGAATAATGTAATGATGACATGGGGTGAACTTAATGTATTAATGAAGAAACACAATTATCAATGCAAAGGACAATGTATCCCTATGAAAAATTAACATGGAATCAGAGTTTGGCTAAAGAAAAACCATGGAGATCACCCTGATGATGACACCTTTGATGGAAGCAATAAGAGGATGGTGGAGACCTAAAATAATTATAGGGTTTAAAGAAAACCCTAGGAAACTTGTTTATTATGGTTTGATGTATTCTATGAGGTTAGGGTTGGAGAGAAAAACCTCAGTTTATGGAAACAATATGAGATATGGAACCTAGCTGGTCAATGTGAAGATGCTCAAGAACTTGACAAAGATATGATGAAGCCATGGATAGGATAAGACCTAGAAGACCTAATTGGATAATTGAAGGAAACATTGGTATATGGACCATGGACATTGATGGCTCTTGAAGATTGGTTCAAGAGGGAGAGGATCACCTCTCATTGAAGATAAGTTTTTATTAACTTATGATGCCTATTACTTTTATTTAGACCTATGAATCTGATGATTATGTTTATTGCTTATACTTCCTGCATATGTATTTGAGTATATGGATGTTTCTAACCTCCTTGATGAGATATTATAAGTAGATCCTTCTTGAAAATCATTTGAAATACAGGAAGGATGACTAGAGATGGAAAAGGTAAAGAGACACTATATGAAAATATATCAAAATTCTACATGTAGCCTATGTTTAATGAAAAGGTGCATGGGTATTTGAATACCAAGGTATGCAAGGTATGTTGTATTTCAGCAATAACATTGATGGCCAAGTAAGCCGTAAGACATGATGATAATGTATCTTTCTTTGATGGATCATACATGCATATGAAAGCGACTTGGATCTATGTTTCCTATGATGAAATGATGCACCTAGTGTTGAACATTTTGATCTTCTTGAATTCTATTCTAATATTCATACATTGATACACTTGATGATTGGCTAACATCCATCTGTTGGACATCTTGATCCTATAAAGAAGGTTAGCACCTTGACTCTAGTAAATGATACTCTTGATACTTGTCATGATGGATTTTATATAGAATGATGGCTCATTTACTCCTATACATGAGTCTATTGATAATGCTTGTGATTAGGATGATGAAAGTATATGGAAAGAGAGATTGACACTATCGTTGTTTTGATAAAGTTTTATTGAATGACCTTACCTGATCCTATTGATCATGATAAGCATTATGTTAGAGGTATGACTATGATATTGATATTCTAGATCTCTTACTACCTGTGGTCATGTCTTGATAACATATGGTAAAGATGAATGCCCTAACTTGATGAAGTGACTTGATAGAAAGTGTTATTGTGTTCATAATATTTGAGATATGATGTTGCATCTATATGCTTCTTTGAGTCTAACCTTTGATAAAATATTGATGGCATAGCCATGATAGATATATGTTTATGATCTAGAAGATATGTTGTTGATTGACTCTAGTATAGACAGGTTGATGACATGAATTAATATGAATGAAGTAGATTCCCAGTTAGAGGGAGAATCTCTTCTCAATATTTTTATTCATATTAACATTTGCATTATGTGTTGTTGAAGTATGATTTATGTGCATCTGAAATTATTGAACTGCAATCTATACATAAATTAGGCTTTCTATTCCGAAATCAGGCACAAAACTGGGAAATATCTTCCTTGGACGCATGCATGCTAAGGCCCAAGTAGTGTCCAGACAGCTAAAGATGCTCCCATGCTAACTTGAAGGGAGCGTCAAGGGGCTTGACTACAATTGACCATCATCTGAAGCTTTTTGAAGTTGTCAAAACTCTAAATCAAGGTGTCTTTAACATATTCTGTCACTGTAGTTTGATTTCTGAAGTTTTTGGGTTAAATTTATGATCACATAAAAATGAAGTATCTTGCTTGAAATCAAGATGTTCACCTGGAAGATGTTAGTACCACAGATGTGTTGTAGATAACACCAAGATCTGCAAGCAGGAAAAGCTTAAATTTTTTCCATAACATGAACATGCAGACTGAAATTGCATTTGCAGGTGACCAAGACATACATATAGATATGTCACTATGTTTGTGCTACAAGAGGTTGGCATGATTTGGATGATTGATATAGATGAACAATGTTTTGTCATGATGCTTAACAATAACTTTGAATTGATGATTGAGATATTATTTGACTATAGATCACTCTATGATAGAAAAATTGGACCTGACCTGATGTCTAATGATTTGATCTGATAATTTTTTATTTTCCCTGATGACAATGCGATGTGGGCACAATGACTTATGTGGGTATTCAGAAATTGGTCTCCTTCTTCCTAGCAAAATAATTGAGGTAATGATAGTTGTGATTCAACATGAAAATGGAATTTGCATGACTCATCCTTGGTGCATGCATTTTCACCTAGTGACAGAAAAGAGTTGTATTATGATTATGAGAATGACTTAATAAAGTTCAGATTGATAATGCATGGTCGATGACAACTTGTTGGCATGATAATAAACGAATTCAAGATTTGATATGATCTCCACCTATCTCCTAGTTGAAAGAATTGATATTGTGATGTCGATGACTTTGATAAGCTAACTCTATTGATGTGATGGTGCGACATTGATTTATGTAAGGTTGATTATGTTGGCTTAGCAATGCATTATGCTTAGAGCCTTGCATGAAGCACACTCACTAATCTAAATACATCTATATTTGGCATTTATCTGATGAACTCAGGATGATGAGTTCCATGGTATGACTTTGATTTTGATTATGGTTTTGGTTTTATATCTTGATGGTCCACTCTTAACAACTGATGAGTCTCTAATGATCTAAGTAATAGAGAGTTCAATTCTGAATCTCAAAATGATGTATCATGGCACGATGAATCTATTTTTGGAATTTGGAAAAGAAATTCTATATTTCAAATCTATTGGAAAATGTTTTTAAATAATGAAAATGTAAATCCTTGGATACTCTGATTTGAAATTCAATATGTTGTTGAACTTGACATGGCATTTGACAGTTTATTGAAGCATTGACGTTCCATTTTGAACATCCATCTGCATATATATGATGTGCATGGAACCTGAATAAATTCATGATTGAGCTACTTCATTCACATAGAGTTACTGCCAAACATCCTTTGAAATATCTCCATGAGATGCTTTATTTTTTAGGATGAGATATTTCTCCAATGATATGTGATTGCATGGATGCATTGTTGACATTTGAGATTATTGCTGATGAGCACATTTGGATGCTACTTTAGTATGAGATCTACCATGATATCTTGGATGAGAGGTCCATAGCTTGACCGAAACTAACAATAATGTTGCTAGCATGCCTAGCTACGAGGCATGATGCAGAAGCTCCTTAGGGAGTTATTTGAGCTTGATATGGATATGACATGGATACATTATGATGAAATAGAGTGGGATACAATTGGCATAAAACCCCACATATATAGTTGGGACTCAGATACTCTCATATATTGAGACAATGCAGTTGTATGAAACAAGCTTAGGATTATGGTTGGCACCTCCTAGAGAGGGAGGATGATTAAGGTATCCTTTTGTAATTTATATGATTATTTATGTTCTGACATGATATTTGATTTAATGTCCTGTATGAATAGGAAACAACTACTTATTAGGGCTTGACCCAGGTTCAAAGTTGATTTAGCCAAACAAATCTCAGTACTACTAGCCCTTTCGGCAACAGTCTGCAGAGCATGGACTGAGGTCTCCCCCGAAGTAGTATGGGAGGGTGCTAGAACTAGGTTTCTGCACCTTGGAGATGTCTGATGAGTTCAAGTGTTTCGACCCTGCGCCCATGTTGCTACACGCACTTTCCTGTACCTTGCAGCCTGAGATGTTGCCTTCGCATAGCCCTACTCGCGGGCCGAACACTGTTATTACCCAAGTCCTTACTAGTATTCCAATGTTATTTGATTATCTTATCCTTACTTGTGTGCTTTAAGTTATACTTAACAACATAAATCATTCATACAGGCGCTCGTAGTAAATAAACAGTATATTTGCAATTTATATCAAACATGCATTAATCCCAGAACAAATACACAAATTGGTAATAAAACTTCTCTTTATTAATTTCTTCCTTGGTTACAGACTCGACTCCGCCATACGCACTCAGCTGCAAGGGTCCGTGCACTCAGTTGCAGACTACTAGGCCTCTACGCACTCAACTAAAAAGCCTTCTCCTACTCTATGACCCAAAGACACACTTAGTCACTCAGACTCTTTCCCTTTCTCTACTACTAGCAGACAACCCTATGACTCTATCATACATTTCATGCTCCGCGCCCGCAATTCGCAGAGTCTTTACAACAATATCAGGTCAAAACTTGGGATTTGAGCCCAAAAACATGCCTTGGGGGGATTCCATGCCGAACAGGTCCCCGACACAAACATCGTGACTCACCCTCATGTCACTCTGTCCATGCAGTGATCATTGCATGGAGTCCCTCCAACTGTTCTCGAATTTTGCTGAGGTCAGCAGCACACTGAGCTGCTGCTTGTTGGATCTACTGCATCCATTGTTATGAGATCTCTGTGTCTGGGTTGCTTCTCTACATTAATGTGTGCATCCTTGTATGTGCGTGAGATTTCCTTCGATGCTTTCTATGATAGTGAAGGCCTCATTGATCCAAGGCTGAACGTGCTCTTTTAGAACTGCCTCCTTATGCTGTGCCATGTCCACCTCTTCCTTCAGTGCCTTCGCCTGCTGCATCCTCGCAAGCCTCTGAGTGAGGACCACTGTATGTGTGGTTCCTCGAACACTATCATACTGTTGTTGGAGTTTGCACGCCTCTATCTCTAAGCACTGGATGTTGGGGTCCTCCTGCAGAGTTGTGAGGACCTCAAGTGCTTATTCCAACATGCTGGTATAATCTTGAACTGCACCTCCAATTTCCTCCAATCCTGCTGTGATAGCGCTAGCGTGCTGTTTTCTGACTTGCAGGGGAGTGGATGGTTGCACCTTTAACCGAAGCTCGGCAATCTGAAGATTCAGCTGTAGCTGAACCTTTGTCGTTTCTTCCCTGGCCTCGCAGACTCCTACTTCTAGCCTATGGATCCGCACCTCTGTTGCTAGATCTGTTGGGATGGCCAGCTCCAGGACACTTCAGCAAGCATCACCTACCACCTATACGAGTTGTTGATTTTGCGACGCCAATTCATCGTGCTGCAAGTTGAGTTGTTCCATATTTATCTTTTTCTCACTGAGGACTTGGATCACGCGGCTCTCCCTAGCACGCAACTCTGCCATTATCCAATCCTATAACAGATATAGTGTCTCACATGAAAGGGTAGCTAGATTAAGGCTAAGGCCTTTCATCATGCTAACTGAAAATCTATTAGCCTCATTTGATGTCACTGGAGCCCCTTCCAGCAATACTATTGTGTTTGTTATCCATGTGCGCAGCATCTGCTCTGCTGCCAAGGATCCTGCTACGAGGTGGGTTGAAAGGGTACCAACCTGGGGGGGGGGGGCGCACCTGTAGCTCCTGCAACTATGCTTTGAGGGCCCCCAACATAGTCTGGTGCTCCTGCATGAAATCCTGAAGGGCCTCATTTGTGACATCACGCACTGTCTCGCCGATGTCGTACAAATCACCCTTAGTTAGGGTGATTGGGTCAATGGCCAATTTCAAGGCCTTGACCTTCTTCCTCGATCCTGCTTGCTCTGCTGTGTGTGGGCGCTTCAATTGTGTGGACGTTGTTCATGGGTTTGTGCCTCCTTCTTATGTTCCTACTTCCTTTGCCTCTTGCCCCTACAAGGACGTTGCTTGGCCCTCGCTCACCTTCGCGGTTGCTTCCTGTGCTATTGCGGCTCCTTCTGTGGCCTTTGTCTGCTCGGCAGGTTTCTGTGCACTTCCCTTGCTGCCCGTACCTCAGCTACTACTCTTTCCTTCTGCCTTTTCTCAACCAACTATGCAATACGTTGCTTGGCATCATCCTTCTTCTTCTGCGCTACCACACTCTCGAGTTCTGCAAGATCTGGGGCATGCCATTCCAGAGGCCATGCCTCCAAGATAGTGAAAATGGCGTCGTTAGTGGCTACAAAAGGTAGCTTCGTCCACTGCTTCATTGGATCCTTACACGCCCTGATAAAGATGTTGTGCATGTCTGCCTTGAATTCTGCAAAACTCTGCAGACTGTTGTACACCGTGGGCAACAAGCGTGGCTTTCGGTTGATCCACATTCAGATGTTCATCTCCATGAGCACCCAAAAGATCTCGTTGTCACGTATCCTTTTCGCATCCTTCGTGGCCTAGAGCGAAGTGTACTTCGCGACCTCCAGTAAATCTTTGTCAATTATGGGAAATTTAATATCCTCCAACAATTCCCTTGCTACGAGCACTATGGACAGCAAAAACCATGCATAGTGGAAGGTTTTAACCTACTCTTGGGCTTTGGGACAATCCTTTAAGAATTCCATGCAGATGAATTCAGCCCAGTTAAACTATACCCCCTCACTGCACTGCTCGGCCAGTACGATCACTGGTGCAGGTACCACGTCTACATGGCACTTTCACATAACTTTTCCTACCAGGATTTGGGTTGCTATGCGTACCGCTTTTTCCTTGATGTTGGAGATGGCGTAGCCCCTCTTCTTCTTCTCCAGGTTGTACTTCATCTTCATGGCCTCCGCGAGGGCCAAATCACTACCCTTCCCTTTTGATATGTTCACGGGCTCCTTTCCTTTGTATGGTAGCTCAGAAATGCGATGAATTAGGTCTATCGTGATGGGGATGGGCTCCTCCAGCCATAGATACCCATCATGCACTAGACAGAGTAGTTTCCTGATGACGAAAATGGCTATTGGGGCGCGGTGGAAATGTGGCACCCATAGTAGGTTTAGCAGCTCGACCTTTTCCACTCCACGTAGCCACTTCCACGACTCTAACGTTGTCACCACCCCCGCAGTGTTCTGCTTCATGAGGTTCCTGGTATCTAGGTGAGGGAAATTCTCATAGTCAGTGAGGTCCCAATATTCAAATTTCATGGTTGGCACGTAGCCCAGGTGCGTGCCTTCATTAATACTTTCTTAGCGGTAAATTTTCCCAAATATTTCCCATAAATCACATCTTAAATGTCCACCACCTGCTCCATTTGGCCTCAAGTAGAGCATCCCTTTGTGAATAGGGATTTCAACGGTCACTTTCTGGCCAATCCGCATAGCAATGCAGTCCCCAGTGTGCAATTGCGGACTGTGTGACTCTTTGCTTCTGCGCGCATCTCCCATACCTGCAGCTCTTGGGCATAATAGTTTGTAGTCCTGTGCTCCCTTCCAACTGCCTGGAGTGCTAAGACTGTCCTTCCCTTGGCTAGTTAGGTGGTCGCACCACCCATGTAGAGCTTCATCCTGTCCTCCATCACAATTCTTAGAGAATCCCCACCTTCTATGGTTGTGGTCGGCATCACGCACTTCGCCATTTTCAACACATTACCCTGGTCACTACGCTTGGTGTTATGCGGTCCAAGCCAAGGCATCAAACTAACCAATTCACATAAATAGTTCTCAAAATTGTCAGTATGATCGTGCGCACCATGCCTTATCATCCTGGTTTTTTCAACAAGAAAGTTTTCCTTTATCTCGTCCTCCAGCTTCTTGACCTTTGCATCCATCAAAACATTTTTATTCCTTAACCATACCCTTTCTTTTTCTAGTTCGCGGAGTCTAAGGTTTCCCTGTTGGATTTCTTCCTCAAGTCCCATGTGTTCTATTTCTTGCGGCTGTGTGATTCCCTCTTTCCGGGCTTCGTGAACCATGGTCTCTATGGGTGCTGCTATGCATGGACTAGGCTTTGCATGCTCCATAGGGATTACAACATCTTCTTCATCCTTTAGTGTCGGAATTGCTCATGTAGTAAGGGTTTTGCACATGGTCCTATAAGCCCATAGAACCATCGGTACGCACAGATCCCAGTCAGTGTGTCTCACATGGTGGACCGTGTTTAGTACTTAGCACACTTTGTCAAAGGATTCGCCGCAGATAATCTTTGGCATGCTTGGACTTATCATACTTCATCGTTCGTGCCATCATCTTTCCCGATCCTACTTGTTGGTCCCGTTTCCTATCGCGAAGATGGTGTGTGTTCATGCAGGTTGCGTACCATATGCCTGTACCCATTTTGAGAGGTGGGCATGCAGGCTGTTTCATTCATCATACCTAGCTTTCATCTGCATCTGAGACTTTCCAAACTACATGAGCATCATCTTTTTGCATTCGCGCCAGTCCTCAAAACTTCTTTGATGTGTACCCCACCACCCTGCGGGCGTAGTGCGTAGTACCCATTTCAGAGTTTCAAAACATTGTTGTTCCGGTACTTCTCTTTCAAACTTGTTTAGGAAATCATCCACCTCACTCAACCCATCATACATAGGCAGATCTCTTACCTCTGTTGCCACGCAGTGTAGTGACCTTATCATCATGTTACAGTTGAGCGTGGTTGCCTCGTGTAACCGTTTCTACCATCGTTCTATCTCTTTTTCCGAACCTGAGGTGCAGGAGATTTCGTGCTCCCATGAAATCTTGCCATCCGCTGTTGGATTCACCTAGTCCTGCTCCCCTGCGGTTATCTTGTAGATACAGTCTAGATCGTCATCGCTCCTGTCATCGCGCACTGGCTCTGTGTAGCGTGATCCTTCCGCAGGGTCTAAATGTACCACTACGCGTAGTGACTTTTTCTCAAAAATCATCTTGAACTTTTTGATATTTATCACTCCATTCATGTCAGTGGCCCAATCTATTCCCAGTAGCACGGGATAGGGATTGCTATCATCAACAATCTATATCACTTCAAAATCTGCAAGTTCACTCGCACCTTCGATGTCTACTGTTATTCTCTGCAATCTTCCCATCGGTAGGATCTTTTGCTGGTTTTCCATTCGCAATCGAATAGGAGACCATTGCAATGTGGGCCTACCCATGCGCTCCCATGTATGTTCTAGCAGGATGTTTGCATTCGATCCTTGATCCAAAATCACTTGATCCATTTCATATTCCCCGATATGCACGGTCAATATCATCTCCCTTCTTGTTTGCATTGTTTTCTTTCCGAGCTTCCAAACTATGTGTGGTTCTCCTGGTCCAGCACATCTAGTGATGAGTTCTTGCAGCCCCTTCACCACTTTAGTGTCGCACAGCAGCTTCATGCATGTCTCCAGAAAGGTAGTGAGCATTGATGGGTCCATCTCCGGTTCTAGTTTTTCTTTACTACCTAAAGTGGAGGCCTCCGTGAAGCTCTTCTTAGCTTCCATGAATGTCTCCTTCATGTGCTCCAAATCGAACTCTAGCTCCTTTGTTGGAGCCTTGTGAACCCAGGCACTCTCTTCGGGCTACTTTCCCTTGTCATATCCTGTCGTGATACCACTTTAGAGAATGATGTTTACATTCGGGTCCTCCTTGCGCAGCTCAGACCTCATCATTTGCAGGTTCTTAGTCAGGGGAGGCTGGAGTGTTCCTTTATCATGCAACCACACTATCAGTGTGGAGCAGTCCTCCGTCTGATGATCAAACTGGGTACAATATAAACATGATGCTCTCGTCGGATTTGTATAATCACGGACATAATGCCTTGGCCCCCCGCAATTGTAACAATTCAATTGTCTGCGACCCCTTCCTGGTCCCATTCCACCTCATCCTCGTCTGCGCCCTTGAAATCTAGTGCATGCCATCCCTGCATTTTGATCGAGGGCTCGCATTTTAGTTTGAACTCTGTAGGTAGGAGTCTGATCCGTCACCAGTTCATAACTTCTACAGGTGTGCTCATCGTGGCCTACTAACCTACAGAAATTACAGAACAATTGCTGGGACGTCTGATTATACTTCTGCAATAGATGGTAGTTATTTGTAACATGCTTCCCTCCTATCTGACAAATCGCACACCATAATTCAGGTGTCGCACTCGGTCCTGCTTGTGCCACTGGTCTCAATGGCATGGGCCCTCCTCCCACCAGGTAGTTCACAAAGACTCGACAATGGTCCTTGTCATGTCCCTCGCCTTTACACTTTATGCACCATACTTCCTTGCACGCTTCTGGGTGAGTTTTCCTATCTTGCTTCAAACTCTACATCTCAAGGCACAAGTTTTTTAGCTATGCGTGGATTTGTTGGACTCCCAGGTTAGGATCTTGTATCGGGGTCTCGTGCAGTTGTGATCTCCAAGGCCTTGGCTTGAGTGGATAGCTTCTGCTGTGATAGCGCGGTCCTTAGATGCGATGTTAGCGACGCTACAAACCATGCGCAGTGTTTCCCATCTATTAAGGTCATGTTGGATCCATGAATCATACCCTTCAGTCTCTAATCCATCTCCCATGGGGTCTCGCCCAGAAGCATCATGATTTCCTTAAATCCGATAATCGACTGTGTCTCTAATTTTGGCCTCTAAATTCCCTGTTTAACGCAGCTTTGATATCTGCGATCCCTGCGTTTGGATTGTCATTGGAATGCTTAATGTACCATGTCAGTGCGCGATCCTACAAGCAGGGAAAATGTTAAGAACCCCCCCCTAAATTTATAAATATAATAAATGGGCGAATCTCCATGGTATATAGGAAAAATGGAAGGCGATTTTATCAATAATATAATATGTATATATAATTTTTTGGCGAATCTCTCACCAGGCATGGCGAATATTTTACTCAATTATAAAATCTTGGAAGATCTTGGCGAGTCTTTCACTAAATAATAAAACTTTGTAAAGTCGTAGTGAATCTTAGCATAGGCTACATGCTGGTTTAATTCCCCCATTTAAATAGGCTACATTCCACGTGAATACCATGGGTCAATACCATGTGCCATTTTGGTGAATACCATGGGTCAATACGATGTGCCATTTTGGTGAATACCATGGGTCAATACCATGTGCCATTTTTATTTTTATTAATTCTAATATTAGGTTGATAATGGTTTTTTGCATGGTATTAATAACAATCTAGTCCATGGTATTTGTCCCATAGTATTTTGGCCATAGGTTTCACCTAAATATAACCCATTTTTTGAGTGTTCGTAAATATAAGGTGACTTATGGAGTAAATATAAAAAAATGTTTTATTTGTTTAGCATACCTCTCATTTATTTATATTTTTATTAATTTACCATACCTCTTTTACAAATATGGTATTTGGCCCATAGGATTCACTTAAATAAAACCTCTTTCTTGAGCCTTCATAAATAGAACGAGGGTTATGGACTAAATATAAAAAGAGGTTTTTTTTATTTACGATACGTCTAGTTTATTTATATTTTTATTTATTTACCATACCTTTTGAGTAAGTATAAAAAGACGTTTTATTTATTTACCATACCTCCACTTTACTTATATTTTTATTTGTTTACACCCTTACATGTATATATGGTGACTTATGGAGTAAATATAAAAAATGTCTTATTTATTTACCATACCTCTGATTTATTTATATTTTTATTAATTTACCATACCTCTTTTATAAATATGGTATTTGGCCCATAGGATTCACTTAAGTAAAACCTATTCTTGAAAATGGGCGAATGGATTCACTTAAATAAAACCTATTCTTGAAAATGGGCGAATGGAAGGTTGTAAGTCCTAATTTCAAGGGATAAATTTAACTTTTTTACCCTCTCCCTTAAAATAAGGTGGGCTATTTGAGGTGATTTGTAAAAATGTACTATGATACAAAATATTCGCCCACTAAAAATTTAAAACCCCTTAAATTCATTTAAAACCCCTTAATTTCGCCAAAGGGCGAACATTCGCCCCTAAAATTATCCTTGCCTACAAGGTGCTGACCAACATTGCTTTCTTTATATTGTCATCTGTGACTCCTTGTGCTTCCCATATAGCCTTTACCACGAACCAAAATTGGTCTGGATCTTCATTCCCTACTCCTTTGAACACCAAAAATTTTATTGTGCTTTCCATATTGAACTGTGGTGGTGGCGGAGGTGGTGTGGGCGAAGATGGGGGTGAAGATGGTGAAACTTGTGGTGGTGTAGGTGGAAGTGGTATACACGGAATTCACTACCTTATCAAATTGATTGCACTTCTTGGTGAAACTTTCACAAGCTCTTCCTCGCTTTCCCGCGGAGGTGAAATCAAGGGGCTAGTTTCTATCTCTGCGGTACCTTCGTTTCTATAGATCCTCCCACTTTGTGTAGCCCCAAACATCAATTTATTCGCATAGCCCACTTTTCACATAGTAGCATTTCGATCCAAGTGTTCAAAGATTTAGCGTACTTACCTCGCGATCGTTTGAGGAAGTGTCGTTCCACCTTGCTGTAGTTGATTGAAGTATCTACCATGAACTCGGTGATAAACCCTCCTATAATTCGATCGAGCCAATGGTCCACAACACATGTGATATTATCTTCCGATGCTTCTAGTCTGCGCACCAACTTTGGAGTCCACATAATAGGTTTGTCGAGCCTACACCTTCCCTGACTGTCTGCTAGCTTCGTGATCCACTCGTACAACTCAGAGGGGAAGGATGCAAAGAAAATTTCATGGATTTCCGTATATAAGTAGTGCTCTAACCACTCTTTCTTCGATACTCGCGGATTCCTCTTTTCTTGCGCCACGAATTCGTGAATATTTTTGTCCAACCACTCCTGAGTTTATTTCTTTGTCGGATTCCAGTGACACGACATCAAACATCTCTTATGTAGATCCCAGTCCTGAAAACAGAACCATTTTTTCACTTATTGGGGCCTGAGCTAGGTTCAGAGTTGATTTAGCCAAACAAATCCCGATACTACTAGCCCTTTTGGAAAGAGTCCGCGGAGCGCAAACTGAGGTATCACCCGAAGTAGTATGGGAGGGTGCTAGAACCAGGTTTCCGCACCCTGGAGATGTCTGATGAGTTCAAGTGTTTCGCGGTTCGACCATGCACACGTCGCTACGCACACTTTCGTGTACCTCGTAGCTTGAGATGTTGCCTTCACGTAGCCCTAGTCGGGGGCCGAACATTGTTATTACCTAAGTCCTTACTAGTATTCCAATGTTAGTTGATTATCTTAGCCTTACTTGCATGCTTTCAGTTATACTTAACAACATAGATCATTCATACAGGTGCGCGTAATAAATAAACATTATATTTGCAATTTATATCAAACATGCATTAATCCTAGAACAAATACAGAAATTGGTAATAAAACTTCTCTTGATTAATTTCTTCCTCAGTGACGGACTCGACTCTGCCCTGCGCACTCAGCTGTAGAGTCTTCTCCTACTCTATGACCCAAAGACAAACTTAGTCACTCAAACTCTTTTCCTTTATTTACTACTTCCCTGCTCTCTTTTACACTTAGAGCCTTGCTCTATTTATATAATCCCATGGTCTGCGGACCATGGGTAGGCCAACATTACATTACAAGACTAGGGCGGACAACGCTGTGACTCTATCATACATTTTGCGTTTCGCGCATGCAATTCGCGAAGTCTTTACAACAATATCGGATCAAAACTTGGGCTTTGAGCCCCAAAACATGCCCTGGGGGGATTCCATGCCCAACAAAGCTTAGGATTATGGTTGGAACCTCCTTGAGAGGGAGGGTGATTAAGGTAACCTTTTGTAATTTATATGATTATTTATGTTCTGACATGATATTTGATTTGATGTCCCGTATGAATAGGAAACAACTACTATTGAGACAAGAAGATACCAAATTTGAGTATGATGAGAGCAATGCTAATTGAGGACACTGAGTCAACTCTTCCTTCCTATCTAAACTCCCAGGGTGAGGAATTGAGATAAAGGGCCCTTGGGTTTGAGGGAACTCTGGAAAATAGGGTATGAGCCCTATATTTTACCCATATGGTTGAATATGCTTCTCCCCTATCTTCATAGTGTTGAATAATGTTGCTCCCTTGTCTGTTCTTTGCAGAGTATACCCCAGTTGGCATCACACCCACAAGTTTGGCTTGTCAAGAATATTGCTCCTCATTTTTCCAACGCATTGAGAGTCTACTTGGGGTGTAAAACCCAAGTCGATTATGATGCAGGTGTTCTACCACATGACTATTGTTGGGCAATTTATTGGGCTTAAATTGCTGCATTAAATTATCGACCAGGGAAACTCGTAAGCTTGTGATGGTGCCAGCAAAATATATGCAGGAGTAGGCAACTAAATCTATGTCTAACTAAATGATTTACGATTCAATATAATATGCAAGGGAAGAGGCTCCTAACTAAGGAGGTCCTGGTTGTCCTTCCCTACAGTATCATAGAGAAATCATTGATTACATAAAACTAGAAACTTGAAATGAAGACAAGAGAATGAACTTTAATTGTTGTTCAGATTCAAAGAGAGAGAAAGACTAACTTAGTCTCTTGATTTTCCTCTCATGTACTAATCCAAACTAAACTAAGATTCATTCATAAGCATAAGAAATGAAATGACTTGAAACATAAAAGCAAAAGAATGAATTTCAATTATCATATGAATCAAATGGAGAGAGAGCCTAACTTAGACTCTTGGTTATCTCCTCATATGATACTTGAAACATAAAAGCAAAAGAATGAATTTCAATTATCATGCAAATCAAATGGAGAGAGAGAGCCTAACTTAGACCCTTGGATATCCTCTCATATGTTGATAAGATTCTAATTTAAAACTCATTCATCAATCACAAACAAATCCTCAAACATCTAAGCAATTAAATGAAATAAGATCTAATATGAAATAACATGTTCCTTTGATCCTTCTAGAGTGAGCTCAATTCTCCTAAGAACAAAGTGACAAGCTATTCCATATACTACATTAAGGCAACTTATATCTAAAACTACATAATGGAAATATATGTACAACTTATATCTATAACTAAATAATGGGAATATATGCAAAATGAAGCTTTATTCTATTCCATCATATGTTGGATACAATGCTCCAAGAGTCCTCCTTTTGGAATGGAGGAGGTACTCCTATTTATACAATGAGATGAGATAACAAACTCATAATGATGATCCACTAATCTCTCTTTTAGTTCCATACATTTCTCAACCATCTAGACACATAACCCTATCCTCCATGATCTCCTCCATGAGGTCCATGATCTTCTCCATGAGATCATGATTTTTTCCATGAGGCTTATCTTATCAAATTTGAATTTGATCATTCAAGGCCACATAAAGGTGTCTTGGAAGCTTCCTTGGAACCTACACATGTCACCAAAACAACCCACTTTCCATATATAAAGTAAAATATATTATTTTCTAATATTTAATCAAGAATTTCTCTCAAAAATGCTTAAAAATAAACAATATTTGGAAAATATAAATGAGACCCATTAATGGTGAATAGTAGGGAAAATGGAGTGACAAGGTGATGAATAGTGAGCGAAATAATGGAAGCATAGGTGAAAAATATATGGTAATGAGTGCCATTTTTGGAGCCCAACATCCTCCCCAACTGAAGTTCTTGCATGTCCTCATGCAAGCTACTACAATGACTTATTTGATTTAATTCTTAAATGAGCTTCCTTTTACAAGATGTTTGGTTCTTGTGTAACAAACATCTTTCAATCATGGACTTCCTTTTAACTTTTCACATCTTTGGATAACTTTTATTTGTTTGCAAAGCATTGACATATTTTAATGATTGGTTCTTGTGTTACAATCATTATTTACTTTGATCTCTTCTTAATGATTGGTTCTTGTGTTACAATCATTATTTACTTTGATCTCTTTTTAATGATTGGTTCTTGTGTTTACAATCATTATTTACTTTGTTGAGATCTCTTTTTAATGATTGGTTCTTGTGTTTACAATCATTATTTACTTTGTTGAGATCAATCATATGCTCATCATTTTGTAGTAGTTTTTATTGTGGGAAGACTATGTGGGTTAAGATGTAATATGAATGAGGAAAAAGAATGAAGTGTGAAATTCCCCCCTCCCCAACTGATGGTTTTTGGCAATTTTAAATGAGAAAGGAAATAGTGAAATAGTGGAATATTTTCCAAATATCATCATTTTAGCATCTAAAAAGAATTTCAAGATTAAAGGTTAGAAAACATCATACCTTACTTACCTAAGGAAGTGGATGAATCATGCATGTTCAGCTGCCACAATTCTGATCTGAAGCTTCTTCTTCAAGTTGTGGATGAAAGATGGATCTGTATTGTCGTATCGACTGTTGGATCCTCTGCTACTAGATGATGAATCTGAGGAGTCTGCTGAACATGGCTGAAAGTCATATCTGCTGCTGGATCCTCTGCTGCTGGATGATGAATCCGATGAGTCTGCTAAATATGGCTGAAAATCTATAAGGCTTGGAAGGTATACAAAATATATAAGTTACATTTCCCTCCCAGCCTTATTGATTGACTTGTCCTCAAGTGATGACAAACTGAAAAACAATGAAAGGAAAGTGGCTTCATCTGCTACAAAATATGGGTCTTCAAGTCTTCAACATTCGATGGCACAAATCTTACTATGTGATTAAATGTGTCGGTGTTGAACATAGCAAGAAGTTATTGGCTTAGTGGCCGTTAATGAATGCCCCTAGCCAACACAAGAGCTCCCACCATTGATTCCAATGGGAGTCAGGGTGCCTAACACATCTTTGTAGGTACGAATAAATTTGTCGTGGTCGAGTCACCTACAAGATCCAACGAACAAGGGATATTAATGTACTCCCATTGTTCATTGGCAAGAGTACTTGCCATTAAGGCATGCAAGCCTCTAGGTGTTTTTTTACAATGATATTTAGACTCTAGGACTTTGACTCAAGCAGGGTTTTATTGCGGAAATGAAGGGGAATGGTAATGACATGAAAAATGAATAAATACTCTTGCTGTGAAAAATGGACATGGATATGGTATGCTTTATGGACATGGACAATTGGTGGAAAATCTTTTGCAAAATGGGAGTGCAAAAAAATGATTCTGGACATGGATTTGTCTTTAGAATTTTTCATGAAATTAGTCGTTTGAAGACCAATTGTCATCACAATGTAATCTCCTTATGATCACTTGATTATCCTGTAACCTGTAAAAAAAAACTTGGTACAAAGAAAACATAAGTGTGTTCTAGAAGAAATGGCCAGTTTCTTCATGATTCTTACGCAAAAATTTTATACCAAATAAAACAAATTAAGGACAATCAAAGTGTTAAAATGGACTTAATCATGATATTAATATCAATCCATTTTTGAAAATAACCATGAAAAGTAATACTCCCTGTTTGTGTCAGCTGACTTTTGTGCATGGCGAAAAGTTTGGCATTTGCTGTGTCCTGTGGATTAGTACATTATAAAAGCATACAACAATATCAAATTGTCAATTCTATGCAAGTTAATGAGCAAATCCACCAAATGTTCTTTTAAATTATGCTTCCAAAAGTTCCATTATTTATTTTCAAACCTGCGTGAATTTTGTGAAAAGTGTTTTTTTTTTTTTTTTTTTTTTTTTTTTTTTTTAATGTTTTCCCCTGTACCAGTGGTTGCAATTTCATTCAGTCCATTATTCTCTCTATTTACATGTCACCAAAATTGTGTTTTATGCCAATATCCTTCACATGCCAATATTTACTCTTTAAATATTTCAAAACAATCACAAAACACATAACAATTTTTTTTTTTTTTTTAAATCACAACATGAAAATCATATCTAATATAAAACAATATATCATATAACATAACAAACATAACAACAATTATATACAACAATTTACAATTAAATATAACAAACTATAATTATAACAATTAATGTAATTATATTAATATATTAATATGTTAATATGTTAATACAATTAATATATTAATATATTAATACAAATATACCAAACATAAAAATTAAATAACAAACATTAAAAATCAAACAAATAACAACAAATTACATAACAAACTTAATAACACATTACAATTAAAAATATATGTCAAAACAAATTAAAACAAAAATAAATACAATAACAAAAATAAATACAAATCAAAATTAAAAACACAAAACAAAAACGCAACGCAAAACAAAAATAAAAAAAACTCAAAGCATGTGAATGAAATTTCCAACATGTCTGCGAAGTTTGGTGATAGGAACGAATGCACAAAATCCTGGGTCGATCCATACTCAATAATATTTTCTGTTCTGGGAGCTACAGATGAAAGATTTTCTCCCAGCAAGTTGTTCCTTCCCACATAGCGCCACAAAGGAACGCGTTGAGGCAGGTATGCTAGCCCAACACGTTGCGTTAACTTGATCAGCAATTTACGAAGTAGTGGACTTCGAGCAGCAGCTGTTGACTTTATTAGATTACAGGCCTCTGCCAGACTGTTGATGCCACATCAAGTAAGATATCTCGGCCACCAACCTTAAAAATAGCTGCCATTGCCTCGGTAATGCCAGGTACCAAAAAGATATCAGCAGTTCCATCCATGGATGTTGACAAAGCTTCGTGTGTCCATTGTATAAATCTGATCAAAGCAGGCTTCATGTCAGGTCGGGTAAGAAGCCGGGAAAGCAACAATCCAGTGATCTTCCGCATGGGACCGGGGTGCGAAAGATAGTCTTTGCAGACAACGATTACCCTTTCAACCAATGGCGGAGGCGCATCTTTAACCGAAGAACCTGCTTCTGCCAAAGCTGTATCCACTGACGATAGATCAAAAGGAATCAATACTAGAATCGAAAGCCAGAGAAGCATAGTGCACTTGGTCTCCATTTCCCTGATGCTTTCTTGCCATATAACGCTCAAAACCGTTGTCACGCCGTGGCATTTCTCTAGCAGAGACACCGCAAGCTCCAAATCGGACACCTGGTGAGGGAAAAACTTCAAAACGGTCTTGTTACTAGAGTATAGATGATTATGCATAGCAGCTTGATGACCTCTAAAATGTCCCCGGATTCGATCCCTGACTCAATTGTTTTGGTGCGAACAATGTGCATTAAAAGAGAAACTATGCTCTCGAGGTGCGGCTCGAGCAGCTGTCCCTGTTCTTGATATTTATCCATAATGGATTGGGCTTTCTTGATGGCCGAGAGATCCACTGCACCGCCATTTTGCACGATGCTAGCTACTAGTTTTTCCAAGAATTTGTATTCCTTTTGCTTTCGGTGCAGGTCATGTGGATCCTCTGAGAGCTACGGATCCTGGGCTGATTTACGATTTGGGCATCGAAGATTATGCACTCTTAATTATACACAGGAAGCCATCAGAGTTATCACTCAGTCAAATGTAAGCTGTCCTGCTCAAAACGGACAGCCTGGGGATCTCATTTTCTGCTGTTTTTTCATCAGGGGCAGTCTTCTAACCTGTCAGTGAGCTTCATGAAAACGGTCATCATTGTTGGCCCCACCATTTCAACTTTCTCGACCAAACTTCTCCAACGGGGGTAGTAGAACCACAAATCCTGCAGTTTTGAAGACCGAGTTCCTAGCGCCACATTGTTTGTAAAGATTGAGCTAACTAACTTGCAGAGCCACCATGACCGAAATGCTTGGTGAAATCGTAAATTGTTGCAGGCTAAAAGCATTGTGGTGACCATTCTCTTCCGAAAGAGAGAGCATCATCAAATAAGAGGCCGGACTAATTTTTTTGGACAGAGATCGACATATTCATCTTCAAGCCATGAGCAGTCTCTTTATTGAAATTGAGCTCTCGAGACGAGAAGTTGAGCTTCAAACTGATAAATTAAGCTCTACAACCATTCCCCAAACCGAGAAGTTGTTGAGCTTCAAGTTGAGCGCCAACCCTCTGAGAAATTAGAATAAATTGCCCAATTTTTTTTAATTTGTTATTTATTTTGAATTAGTCATAAAGAAATTTTATTAAAAACTAATAAAGAAAATTCTATTGAAAACTAATAAAGAAAATTTCTAAAAATAAACTAACTCAAAATAAGTCAAGTCCAGAAAATCTGGGTTTTTATCTAGAAAATCAAGAGTATCACGGAATCAGTTGAGTCAGATCAATCCCCAGGTCGGTCTTGATTGCCAATGCAACAAAAACTTCCGATTACCTCCCATACTGATTATTGTAAACCTCCCGCTGAGGCTCTCGGATGGCTGTACCAGCAGAAATTCTAACTTCCTTCAGCAAGAAAGGGTTTACCGTGGGAGCACAAGGCTCTTATAACCACTTGGGCTGATTGTTTCAGGGCCAAAAACTCATAGTTCTTCGCCGCCATTAAACTGAATCAAAGCTAAAACAAGGCCAGCAGGGCTAAGAGTAATGGAGGTGCCCATAAGTGGGAGGGATGCAGTGCAGTGGATTCAAGTCAATGTTCCCCAAACCGCCACAACAGTGGTTCCTCGAAACCAGCCATGCGCCCCACCACCATGCGATGCAGCGGGGAGTTTCGTCCTTGATGGGTTTTCGGGCCATGTTATCTGGCGTATCCATAAAGATTACTCAAGCTCAATGAAACTCAATGAAACCCTTGAGACACCAAAACTATCTTCGGAAGATAGGGATAAACAAAGTGAGCTGCAGTCCCTTCTCTGATTCAGACACTGGACCTTCTCAAGGACCTTTCAAGCAATCAGCTCCATCGTTCAGTAACCTCGTTTTTTTTTTTTTTTTTTTTAATAATAATAATATATATAGATGAGATATATATATTATTATTACATGGGAATATATATATATATATATTTTATTTTTTTTTAAACAACAAATCTTAAAATGAAAATATTAAAAGAAATGAAAACATATTTTTTTTTGTATTTTTTTATGTTGATTTTTTTATTGCTTTAGATTTTTTTGTTAAACAACAAATTAAAAAAACAATTTTTTTTAATTTGTTATTTAAGTTGAAATTTTTTTAAAGTTGTAAAATCAACAAACTTTTTTATTAAAACCTACTATTAAACAATAACTATAATGAAGTTAGTTTTTTTTTAAATATCTAAAAAACAAAAGAAATGGTTATTTTTTTTATTTTTATTTTTAATAATAATATGTATATATGATACATATATTATTAATTTTTTTTTATTTTTTAAATCTAAAATTAAAAAAAACTAAATTTCATCTAAAAAATTTAAAGATGTTTTTTTCATTCACAAAATTCTTTATTGTCATGTTGCACATTAGTTCTCCAGCAAGAGTAGTTTTATTCGAACGAAATCAATAGATTTTCTGATCTTCCTGATCGCACGAAGCGCGGGAAGAGAGCATACTAATCGATTGATTCGTTTTTATTCATGCAGGGGGGTTTCAAAAAGGATTGAATTTAAAACTAGCTAAATACTGAAACATTAGAAAACTCAAACTTAAACTCCTTTGTGAAGATCCTGCTGTCACCAGGTTTCACAAATTATTTTGTCTAAAGAAAAATACTAGTACTGAATTAAATTCCTAATGCCTAATTCCTTAGCACCATCCCCGGCAACGGCGCCAAAATGTTGGGCAATTTATTGGGCTTAAATTGCTGATTAAATTATCGACCAGGGAAACTCGTAAGCTTGTGATGGTGCCAGCAAAATATATGCAGGAGTAGGCAACTAACTCTATGTCTAACTAAATGATTTACGATTCAATATAATATGCAAGGGAAGAGGCTCCTAACTAAGGAGGTCCTGGTTGTCCTTCCCTACAGTATCATAGAGAAATCATTGATTACATGAAACTAGAAACTTGAAATGAAGACAAGAGAATGAACTTTAATTGTTGTTTAGATTCAAAGAGAGAGAAAGACTAACATAGTCTCTTGATTGTCCTCTCATGTAATAATCCAAACTAAACTAAGATTCATTCATAAGCATAAGAAATGAAATGACTTGAAACATAAAAGCAAAAGAATGAATTTCAATTATCATATGAATCAAATGGAGAGAGAGCCTAACTTAGACTCTTGGTTATCTCCTCATATGATACTTGAAACATAAAAGCAAAAGAATGAATTTCAATTATCATGCAAATCAAATGGAGAGAGAGAGCCTAACTTAGACCCTTGGATATCCTCTCATATGTTGATAAGATTCTAATTTAAAACTCATTCATCAATCACAAACAAATCCTCAAACATCTAAGCAATTAAATGAAATAAGATCTAATATGAAATAACATCTTCCTTTGATCCTTCTAGAGTGAGCTCAATTCTCCTAAAAACAAAGTGACAAGCTATTCCATATACTACATTAAGGCAACTTATATCTAAAACTACATAATGGAAATATATGTACAACTTATATCTATAACTATATAATGGGAATATATGCAAAATGAAGCTTTATTCTATTCCATCATAAGTTGGATACAATGCTCCAAGAGTCCTCCTTTTGGAATGGAGAAGGTACTCCTATTTATACAATGAGATGAGATAACAAACTCATAATGATGATCCACTAATCTCTCTTTTAGTTCCATACATTTCTCAACCATCTAGACACATAACCCTATCCTCCATGATCTCCTCCATGAGGTCCATGATCTTCTCCATGAGATCATGATTTTTTCCATGAGGCTTATCTTATCAAATTCGAATTTGATCATTCAAGGCCACATAAAGGTGTCTTGGAAGCTTCCTTGGAACCTACACATGTCACCAAAACAACCCACTTTCCATATATAAAGTAAAATATATTATTTTCTAATATTTAATCAAGAATTTCTCACAAAAATGCTTAAAAATAAACAATATTTGGAAAATATAAATGAGACCCACTAATGGTGAATAGTAGGGAAAATGGAGTGACAAGGTGATGAATAGTGAGCGAAATAATGGAAGCATAGGTGAAAAATGTATGGTAATGAGTGCCATTTTTGGAGCCCAACAACTATTCAGGGTCATTGATGGGAAGATCAATAGGAAATCAGATAAGTTGAGATAACCCTATGAGATTCCAGGTTGAGATTGAGATCCCTAATGAGATCCCAAGGTCGATATGTGCCTCCATGTGTGTTTGGAAATCCTAAAGATCGATATTGGGTTGTAGATGTATCTCCCCCATGAGATTCCAGGTCGAGATGTGTTCCCCGATGTGGTATAGGTTGAGATGTGCTCCTTGATGACATGCTCTCTGATGACGATTGATGATGATATTATGGGTAGTAACCCACTAGCATAGATTCCTAGTAGCAACCTGATGGATATAGGGTGGTAGCTTGAGCTCCCCTCTGGTAACAAATTCTTCTTCTTCTAGATTTGAGAATGTTCAGCACATGAGTAGGAACAATCAAGAGATAAGTATGAATAAGCAAGGGATAGATCAAGATGTACATTGATGATTTTTTATGATGATATTCTTGAAGTGGTCATTGTGTGATGACTACATGACAAAGAATATCAATTGTGATACATGATGACACTTGAATATACCAAAATGGCATATTGATCGATGGACAAATATTGGTAGGTGGAATTCTCTCTAGTGGAGAGGGAGTGTTAATTTTTACAACTGCGATCAAATTCCACCTTGGATAGCTCAGATGACTGAGATGATGATTGCATTAAAATCAACCTAAATATCACCTTATTTGTACAATAGAAAGTTGGTTTTTGAATTTATTTATTTATTCAAGTATATTGGATTAGGTCATCCCTAAGCACATGTACAATTGGATAGGTTGGCCTCAACCCCAAGTGGACCCTCATGAAAGCCTATAAATAGAAGAGTCCTTAAGCTCATTTCATCAAATTGATCAAGCCATCTTATATTATTCTCTTTTATCTTGGTTCGCACATGTCTGACGGATGAAGTTCGTAGAAGGGTCTGAAATCACAGGGATGAAGCTCACAATGATATAGGGTTTTCTGATTTTTGAACGTTGGCATAGAATTGGGAATTTTAGTCCCTGGACGCTGGCACATAAGCCTAAGCAAGAGTCTAGGGTTTCAGAGACACTTCAGGTTGTATTAGTCCCCAGACGCTCGGATTGAGTGGTCCTGATAACATCAACACAATCCTGGACGTACACACTGTAACTGGAAGAGATTTTGGAGCAGATTTGGGTGAGTTGGTCCATGGACACACACACAAAATGGTCTAGGGAGTGTCCGGGCTACCATAGTCGCTAACATATAGTTCAAAGAGAGCCTCCGAGATTTCTATAGACACTCGCACAAACCCTATTCTCTACGTCTAAGACCTAAAGATGAGTTATATGTATGCATCAATGTTTAGCTCAATGACAACAATATCCAATAGGTGACTTCAGTTAATGAAAACACATTACATTCATCAGAATCAAGGTTTTGATTATAAGCATGATTAGATTTGTTTCATGGATATCATAGTTATTTTGTTGCATAGATAAAGTTATGGATCATTGTACTCTCTTTTGCTTAATCATTTGATGACAATTTAAGAAGAAGAAGATTTCCAAGGGTTTTCCCCACAATATGTTTTTCCTTGGTCTCGGACCAATCCTGGTGTCTCTATGTGTGTGCATGCTTTTCTTCTATTGCTCCTTTATGTTCCGTTGCATTGATGATGACGATGTTGTTCTTTCTATATAATTGCATATGTTGATGAATAATTGTATAGATCCAAATAATGTAATGATGTATGGGGTGAATTTAATGTATTAATGAAGAAATTCAATTATCAAAGCAAAGAACAATGTAGCCCTATCAAAAATTAACAAAGCTATCTCTCTTTTGTGATGTGGTTACATAACACTGAGGTGTCGAAGTTAGTGGGGAATTTGTAGACTTTCTGCCTCTTTCTTTGTTCTGTCCTCTCAAACTAGTGTTGGTTTCTATAACAACTTCTTAAAAAAAATAGGCATTTATTTTTCTCTTGATGGGAAATGTGGCTTTGTCCATTTTCTTCAGCGATTCTTGTAAATAGATTTCCATATATGACTATGCCCAATTTTTTTGAAAATTTAATTTCTATGTCAAATCCTTGAATGGCCTCAACCTCAGCAAAATTGAAAAGATTTAAGGATTCAAAGACTTTTGTTAGATGGGATGCATTTCTCATAGTTACTTCCCCCAAAGTAAAAGGTAAGGAAATGTGTTGTTTCTTTTTCTTTATTTTAAACAAGATTAACTATGGATGGTATTTCCTACATATTTTGATAACAAAGTATCTATCCAACACAAATTTTGGGAGTAATACAGGTTTCTCCTAGAATCCATATATTCAAACTAGGGTGTTTTCTTCCCTTACCTCATGCATTCCATTTACCCAAAGGAAAATATATGCTTCTATTGAAATTTTGTTGGGCTATTGCCGAGTCACCATATGGTTAACTTGTTGTTTCTACTACAACACCCTCTAAATTTTTCCTACATTAAAAATTTAGAGCATCCCATTGATTGTATGAACTATAATTTTGATTCATTAAAGTGGTTTTATACTCATTCTCTAAGTTTTTGTAAGTGTTCAAGTTCCTTTCTAAAGAAGTCTGAAGTGTTGTATTTTATTATAGGAATCCTTGACACATATCTAAGAGGCATCTCCAACACACTCTCTTGCATTAGTTGATCCTATTTTTTATTAGAATATTTGTTGGGCACATTATCATGGAATAACACATCATTTAGTTGCAGTCAACACTTGTGTCGTAAAGATATATACCCTAAGTGTTGAACTTGGAGATAAGGGTCACTTTATTGTTGTTTCACATTATGTGTGTTGGTTTTGGGTATTGTGCATCTTCCTCTCATGTGCTTGGTTGCATATGAGTGTATGATCATGTTCAATACTTATTGTACACTCTTCTCTTTCTCTCTTGTTTCATTGGTCTCACACTTATTTAATTTTGCAGTTCTTCCCTATCCTCACATATTGCATAACTCATGAGCACATTCAACTTATATCCAAGTGATGAGTGCATTTTGCCTTCCTAAGAATCAGTGATGAGACTCTTACCTCTTTGACCTACACATTATTCCCATCATGATGATGGCCTCCTTTACTGCACATTGAGCATCCTCGGAGCACAGTCACTCAATCTTACTACTTACACTTTCCCACTATGAAATCTTGGACCAACCTTCCCTTGAATTACGCATTGTGCAATCTCAATGGATAGTATGAAAATTTATTGACCCATGTAATGGTAATATGTGCAATCTCTTGAGCCTCCTCTTCAATCACTGCGCACTGCATAGTCACAATGTTGAAGCTTGTCACCTGTCTCGTGGACTTGCCCACTACGTAAAGCCTTGCCTATCTGTCTCTTGCCATTTTGTATTGTTCATTTCTAGTGCATAGATCTGTCATCCTTACCTCCTAACCCTGTGCACTACACCTAAGAAGACCTCTCTCTCAGCCCTTGCGCATTTTCCAATCACAGTCAACATCTTGCATAAGAAAGCAAGGTAGACTAGATGATTTTGGGACAAATATTGTCTTTTCATGAGTGAACTTCCTTTGCAAGTGTTATCATCCCAACATGGAAAGATGATGCTCAATAATGAAATCAAGGAGAATTTGCAAGAAGACACTTGTGGAGGTGAGACACAAAGATACCATCAAACAAGGAGATAAAGGAACTCTGAACGACGATAGATAGATGAAGACCAAGGTGACATGGAAGGCTCTAATTCTATAACCAGACCTTATGGAGGTTGGAGATGAAGTACAAGCAATAACTATCATGAAGGGTTTAAGACATAGCAGCAAAGTGAAAGTCTTGCTCATTGATACACTACAATGACATCTCATGTTACATTATAACTCTTCAAAGTGTGAACACAAGAGTATTGTCTTGTCTCATGTATTTTTTCCACATTATTCTTGGAAATTAATTATGTAATTTCAAAAATTAGAGAATGTAATATGCGTGGAAGCCCAAGGGTCACATGGGGAATGTGTAAAATCACTGGGAAGTTTAAGAGTCATGTAGAAGCTCAAAGTCACATGGGAGCTCAAGAGTCTTGAGGGAGGTCAAGAGTCACCCCATTTGTTATAAATAAACCCTCATAGCTCAAGAAAAGGACTTTTCACCTTAGCATCTCAAGATATGCATAGGAGAAAATATCAATCTTTTGAGGAGCAAGTCATGGCTTAACATTCCACTATTGGAGTTAGTGATGCAATATTGTAATTGTGTATCTTAGAACTTTCACTTCTTGATTTGAAGCTCTCAAGGCCAACAAACTTTCATGCATGTGTTGTGAATGTTGTAATACTATTCTTTAATGTTTGTGATGTATGTTTGTGTTCTATGTTCTAAAGAAAATGAACTATTTCGTTGGCTTTGGTACACATCTTTGAATTATGCATATGTTTTTCTTTCATGATCGTTGTTTCTTTCTGAACTATTTCACAGGTTAAATAACGAGTCTTTCTACATATATGTGTGTGTATTTATTTGGATAATATATTAGTTTTCACCTAAAGGATCACTTTTTCTTTTCCCCTTCGTGAAAGTACCTTGTACACATTGCAAATATTTGTTTCAAAAAAGCTTACTTCATTTCTTATCTCAAAAGTATATGCATGCTCTCTTATGTTGTAAATTGAAGCCAAGGAAACATATTTACGAATATAATAATGGTATCTAGGCATCTTTCCTATATGGGGCTCCTATGCCAAATGGTGTGAGGTATAGTTGGGAATTCATAGCGGGGAGACCCCTTGTGTGTTGTTAGTTTCCGTCACCATCAAAATTTTGGCACTTGAAGGAGGGAAATCTATTTATGGCTGATAATTCAACACATTCACATAAATAACCTTCAGTTCAAGGTAGCAATTGTTTGATTCCAACTCCAACTCATATATCTGAGAAAGAAGAATCATCTCACCAAGTTCTAGAGTCTGCTTATGAGGTTACTTACGAGAAACTCTAGAGGATTTGACCTATCACTCGTCAGTTTGATAGAGCTCTTATATTACTCTTTGTTACATCCATTCTTCCTCGTAAACATTCAAAGAAAGAGACAACCCAAAATGGTGTTCTAGTTTCTTTAGTGGAAGATTTGGTTATCACTACCCTTGACAGTTTTGTTGGTTCACTAGAAGAATCTTACCATAAAGAGGACATTCCACCACCTATTGTAGGAAATATGGATGGAGATAGGGAGAATTTCATTTTTTCAGACAATGAATAGCCAAGTGATAACGAACAATAAAATAACAACAAAACATTGAAGAGTGAAGGAGATGAGTCTTTAGAATTGGAAGGGGGGAAACAATTACATGGATGATTACCAATTGGATTGGATGGCCCAAGGGCCTCTTTCCCTTTTGGGTAACCTTCATCGCATATCTAAGCACCTAGAAAAGCTACTTACAAAGCATGATCCAAAGAAAAAAAGTGATGATTGAGGATGACATTGACAACTTCTACTTGCATCTAAGGATGTTAGAAGTATATTATGATGATGTTTCTTGTATATTATTTCCTTACACTCTTGAGCGTAGAGCATCAGTATGGTACCATATCCTTGCATAAAATTCAATCCATAATTGGAGGGAGTTTAAGCAGTTGTTCTTAGAAAAAATTGTTGATCACAAAACTCCTGCTATGTTGCTTAAAGAACTCAAAAATATTAAGATGGGGGGTAAAGAAAAGGTGAAAGATTTTAAATCAGATATTTTCTTGCATTTTGAACAAGTTCCTTACTAACGTGTAGCCCCATGATTCAATCACTTAGGATTATTACATTGTTGCCTTGCCCACTAATATTTCTATTTTTATGAAAAGAGTTGTGAAGGAAATATTAGATCTTAACTTTGTGGAAGCAATTTCTGTAGAAAAGGACTTAATATCCATTGGGGTTATTGCTAATTAGGAAGACTCAAAGGACTCCAAGCATATTGGGAAAAGGTCTCAAGCTTCTTCCTCTAAAATTAAAGAGAAGGATCCCTTTGACATGGAAAGCTTGACTAAGTCCTTGCAGCTACTCACTAATGAAGTATATGAACTGAAAAGGATGTAAAGTGAGGCATCTACCAGTACTAAGTCTTTAAGCCATTTTAAATAAGAATATCAATCAACTGAAAAAGTATGCTCAAAGTTCAATTGTAGTATTTCACGTTGAAAACTTGGGTATGGAAAATTTCCACACGTTTTATCAAGAAGCCCATTCTGAAAAAACATTCCCACAATGGAAACACAATATTAATTTTGTGGTTGTTGATGTCCTAAAAAGTTTGACAATAGAAGAATAGTTCGAGCAAAATCAAGAAGCTAATGAACCAACCCACCTGGATGATAATACAAGTTTTGGTGATTCAATTTTCACCTTTGATCTTATTATGAATAATAATATAAAAGGTGTTAGTGAGCCCCCAATGGGTGAAGCTCCTCCCAAACAACAATCCAAGTTATACAATATGAGGATCAAAGGACTGGTGCCTGAATAATACGTGACGAAGAAACTCTTGAGGAATATTTTACCTCCTAGTAATCCTACTCAAAGCTCACAGACAAAATCCAAGAGAAATAAACCTCAAAAGAACACTTCTGGGAATAATAAGAACAAGTGAATCACCCCTAAGGTATCAGATAAAGCTTCACCACCTACCACTTTAGCACAACCTACCAAGGATGAAGATGTCATGTGTGATACTGATTATAAAATTCTCAAATACATGAAGAAATATAGTGCAAATATTTACTTTTATGATTTAGCAAAGTTGGCAGGTTAGCGATATTTTATTATCCAAGCATTCTCATCCAAGCCTCCATCAAGTAAGAAAACTGCTTCTTCCAAAGCCTCATTTGGTAAGTAAAATACTATACTTGAATATATTTGTAATGAAGCTAATGTAAATTTAATATATGCTTACCCAACTTTTCTCTTATCATTTGAAATATTTAATTATAATGTCCATAATTGAGTTGTTGATTATGGTTCATCTCCAAATTTCATGCCCCTATTTATTGCTAAGAAAATTAATGCAAAATGTGAAATGTTGGCATTATGATACAAGTGTTGTCCTTGATGGCAACTCACTCACAGGTCAATTCAGTTTTGGTAAAAGGAAACTCACAGGTATATTCAGAGGTAACAAGGCAGCGGTACAGCAGAACAGGAAGATGGAACTAAGGTCTACTGATCAGAATAAGGAAGGTAAAAGAAAAGGCTGATGAAAAGCAATTTAAGAAGTATACACAGGTCCACTTAGTCAAAACAGTGTATACACATTGGTCCACAGAACAAAAAGAGCATATATGTATACACGCACTCCCACGAGAAGAAAAGCACGTACATGTTGGAAAACCAAGGTTTTGGTCCGAGGTATTTGGTTTGTGGTATTGACCCTAGGTATTTGGTCTGTGGTATTGACCCTAGGTATTTGGTCCAATGTATTGGTCCTAAGTGGTTTTGGTTTGAGGTATTGATAAAGGATCTAAGTATATAAGGAGGAGAAGATCAAAGCGCTAAATACATAAGGAATGAATATCTTATGAAGTGTTATGTGCAAGTGTATGAGTTTCTAAGGAATACTTCTATATGAAGTATATTTTATGTTGCAGGGGCTATGTTTGTGATTTTATTTGAAATACTTTGTGCACCTTGAATTCAATGTTGGATAGGATCATGAGACTTGAAATGACTTATTATTGGATGATCTAATATTGGTTGGGCTAGATCTGATTGTGTACACCTATTTTAATGTTTAAATGTCATGGTCTAGGTTTGTGTGAAGTTCAGAAGTGCAGCAAAGTTATGAGTTGATATTTGCAGATCTGTACGTTGGTTCGTCTCTTCAAAAGTGTGCGTACACGCAGGTTATACTCTTCAAAATAGTGTATACAAAAGAAAAGCTTCTTTTTTAGATCTGACTAATCTATCTGATCAATTTCTGTTGTTTTAATACTGTCTGTCAATGAAGTATTTTTAGATCTAAATGTAAAACTGAATGCATAAGGAGGTTGGTATTTGATTGATTGACTGTATAAGTGAGAAGAAGTGATCTCTGTTGCTACCTGTGTAAAGCTCTATATGTTGATAGTAGATGTTCTGCATATTGCTGGTTGGTATAGACTTGATTCAAAAGTTTATGTTTGCAGTAGTTTTGAAGGTATACGCAGGTTTGATTAACGGAAGTAGCGTATACACGTAGTTTAGGTTCAGCCAAGTAGCGTACACATTATGATGCATGGTTTTTGAGGTTACAGTTCGATCTGAATGATGATGCAGGTTTCTGGGTTCAACATAGTGTTCTGGTGTAAGTGATTTGATTGTTCAGATTAACTGAATGTTGGTTGATGGAGTTTAAGTTTAAAAGTTTTGATGGGTCCAGGATGAAAATTGGATGAAACGTGGCCTTCAGATTGTGGTGTTGCGTTCCAGCGGTATCTAGTTTAAAAATTCATGAAACGTGGTCCCTAGAGGAAGAAAGAAGGTCGTAGCCTTCTGTAGGTTGGTGCCTACGTACTAGTAAATAAATTGGCTAGTACAAGAGCTAGGGGATTGCAACTCCCTTCCAGTAGAAGTTGGAAAACGAGAGAAGGTTGTAGCATTCTACGTGTGGGTGTCTGTGTTCTGGTATGAGTCTGCACCAGTACAAGATTGTAAACAGATTTTCTTATTATTAAAAGAAGACAAAAACAACAACAACAAGTGGTTTTCACCCACATTGGGTTTCCACCTTAAATCTTGATGTTCATGTGTGTTGCTTATGTGTGATGCTTTATTCTGTTTGTACTACACTGTCTAATAAGTTACTGATGTACTAGTTTAATATCAACACATGATAAATTGTCTAAATCACAAGTTCTCTGGGTATACGCTAATTTCTCTTATCACAATTGCATGTACACTAGTTCACTTCATTGAAGTAGCATATATAAATTTTTTTGGGAAATAAAATTATTGATC
Source organism: Pinus tabuliformis (assembly GCA_031772625.1). Classification (NCBI taxonomy): domain Eukaryota; kingdom Viridiplantae; phylum Streptophyta; class Pinopsida; order Pinales; family Pinaceae; genus Pinus; species Pinus tabuliformis. The sequence goes on from CM062817.1 coordinate 1,859,483,248, forward strand.
TAATAATATTTGATTCACCCCCCCTCTTAGTATTGTTTCCAACAACTGGTATCAGAGCAGGTCCTTCAGAAGAAACTTGATTTCCTGAAGGTAGATCTTTCAAGATGAATAATCACGAAGGCATGGGATCCATCAGTCTGTCAATCTTCAATGGGAGCAACTTAGTATATTGGAAAATAAGAACTAGGGCCTATCTACAATCACTTGGAACCGATGTTTGGGAAATTATGGAAGGAGGATATCAATTTCCAGCAGTAATTCCTACAGACTCTGCAAGTAAGAAGTTATACGAAACTAATGCCAAAGTTGTCAACACATTATTGGGAAGTATGTCGGAATCTGAATTTGTCAAGGTCATGCAGCTGAAGAAATCCAAAGAAATATGGGACAAAATCATTCAGAGCTACGAAGTAGACTCTTAGGTAAAATGTGCTAAGCTTCAAACTCTCAGAATTCAGTATGAAACTCTTAAGATGAATAATGATGAGAGTGTAGCCAGTTACTTTTTATGTATAGATGATATTGTTAATTGTATGAAGAACCTGGGTGAAGAAATAAAGGAAGTTACTTTAGTTGAGAAAATTTTGAGATATTTGTCTTCTAAATTTGAGTCAAAAGGGTCTGCCATAGAAGAAAAATAGGATATTCAGACTATCACTGTGACTCAACTTCATGGAATCCTAACTGCCTTTGAAATGAGAAAAGGAGGTCCATCAGATATGAGAGAAGCCATATTTAAAGCATCAGAAAAGGGAAAAGAAAAGGAAGAGAACAATGAATCAGGACACATTTCTGAAGAAGAAGATGAGGTAAATTTTGTTAAGAAGCTTCAATGGGGTTTTGGAAGGTTCAGAGGTAAGCTACCTTTCAAATGCTTTACTTGTGGTAGAGTCAGACATTATGCTGCCAAATGTCCCCATAAAGATAAATATGAAAAAGGGAAGGAATATGCAAAAGGCAATAGGAAACAGGTTGTGAATGGAAGGAGTTACTATACGCATGAAGATAGTGATGGTTTATCTAATAGTCATGAAGATGAAAATGAACAAGATTATAGACTTCTCATGGCTTATGACAATGATGATTTTTTGGATGCATTATAAGAGGAATACTTTCATGAAGAAATCACTAAACTCAAAATCTGTTTAGAAGAAAAGAATATGATCATACATACTTTGACACACCAACTTGCTGAAAGAGAAAAACACAATGAAAATCTAGAATGTGAAATTGTGGGTCTAAGAAAAGATCTTGAGAAGACAAAATCTCTCAATCATAGAAGCCGTCAACCTCCACCAGAAGCTATCTTGATGCAACGAAGGCCAGTGAACAGTATATCAATCGTCAGCAAAGGTAGAAAACTAATTATCAGGTAAATCATACTCAATTTACTCCAAGGATGAATATTAATAGAAGCCACAACCAACAGGTAAACAATGTCAAAAGATTCGATGTTTGCAAAAACTTCTTTAATGGGCAATGTTTTTCATGTCATAACTTTGGGCACAAGCTACTCAATGCATTGACTACACAACCATCATGACTAGAGAAGCACGAAATCAAAGGAGTGTAATAGGAATCAAGGAAAGTTCCTATAATAACTTTTCTCCTCTTGAAAATGAAATAGAATTATTGATTTGTAACAATTTTGGTCATGAAGAATCTGAATGTAGGAGAAAATTTCGACCAACACTTCAAAAGGAGAAAACACCATTAAATCCCAAGATATGGAGAAGGAATCTCAATCAAAAAGATGTGGTATAACCTTGTATGCAGCAGGAAAAGAAAATTAGTGGTACATCGACAGTGGATGCTCCAAACACATGACAGGTGATAAAGAGAAACTTCACCCATATAATGCTTTAGAAAAGGAAAAGAATGTCTCATTTGGAAATTACACTCCAACTGTCCTGAAAGGTAAAGGTTCTATTTTCTTAAAAGAAAAGGTTAAAGATAGAAATTTTATGTATGTAGATTGTCTAAAGCATAACTTGTTGAGTGTCAGTCAAATGTGTGATCAAGGAAATGAAGTGGTGTTTCGATCAAACGGATGTTTTGTTCGTGAGCTTGATATAGGAAAGACTGTGATCAAAGGTACAAGACCAAACAACTTATACATACTCAAAGGAGGACAACAACAATGTTATATAAGCAAAATATATGAAAATTTCCTATGGCATAGAAGATTGGGACGTCTAAGCTCTTCTCAAATAAGAAAAGCATGTAGGCTCAAGGCAGTTCGTGATCTTCTAGATATCAACATCGTAGAAAATACCATATGCAAACCATGTCAAATCGGTAAGAAAATCAGAGTTCACTTCATTGAAAAGGAAGGGTTAGCAAGTAAGCCTCTTGAACTTATCCATACAGATTTATGTGGACCAACAAGGAAAAAGTCACCTCGTGGAGAAGAATACTTTATTTTGTTTATTGATGATTTTCCAGAATGTGTTCGATAGGTCTTATAAAGCATAAAGATGAAGCATTTGAAAAGTTTAAAGCCTTCAAAGCTTTGGTTGAAAATGAATCAGATCGAAAAATCAAGTGTCTCATATCTGATCGAGGGGAAGAATTCATATTAGATGAATTATTTGACTTTTATGAGCAAGATGGAATAAAAAGGCAATTCTCCACCGCAAGAACTCCTCAGCAAAATGGTGTGGTAGAAAGGATGAATAGAACAGTTCAACAAATGGCTCAAGCTATGCTAGATGAATCTAGAACTCCTGCAACCTTCTGGGGTGAAGCTGCATTTGCTGCCATGACTATTCTCAACAAAGAAAATGTTCGGGTAAATAGCACTCAAACTCCACACGAAATTTGGTATGGTAAGCCTCCTATTGTAAAATAATTTAAAGTTTTTGGAATCAAATGTTTTATCAAAAGGACTGATGAAAACTTGGTATGTTTGAACCCAGAGAAAATGAAGGTATTATTCTTGTTTATTCTTCCAGAAGTAGAGGATAGAAATGTTATAATAGAAGACTTCCCAAAATTGTTGAAAGCATTGATGTTGTAGTTGATGAAGCATGTAGAAATCCAGAACAGATGAAATCAACAGAGGAATATGACAATGAGGAAGATGAGGATTGCTTTCTCTCATCAAATCAAAATGATATTGAAGAAGAAACCAATGAAGCACCAGAAGAAGATACAGCAGATAGGGAAAAGACTCCATCCAAGTATGTTCAGAAGAATAATCTAGAATCTCAAATTCTAGGAGAAAAAGGGTTTGGAGTACAAACAAGAAGAACTCTTATAGGAACCTCAAGCTATCTAGAATTATTATCCTCCATAGAACCTCAGAATGTAAATGAAGCTTGCAAAGATGAATGTTGGGTCAAGGCCATGGAGGAAGAATTAGATCAAATTGAAAATAATGATACTTGGGCGTTAGTTCCTAGACCTCATGATAAAAATATTATAAGAACATAATGGATATTTAAGAATAAGCTGAATGAAAATGGAGAAGTTATTAGAAACAAGGCAAGACTTGTTCGCAAAGGGTATGCCCAATAAGAAGGTATATATTTTGAAGAAAGTTTTGCACCTGTTGCCAGAATTGAAGCCATAAGGATGTTTCTTGCTCTTTCTAGTTTTTGAAAATTCAAAGTATATCAAATGGATGTAAAATCGACCTTTCTTAATGGAGATTTAGATGAAGAAGTTTATATTGAATAGCCAGAAGGATTCATTCTTGGAAATGATGCAAAACTTATATGCAGACTCAAAAAGGCTCTCTATGGTATGAAACAGGCTCCAAGGGCTTGGTATTACCGCCTTGACAAATATCTACAACAACAAGGCTTTACAAAAGGTAATGCAGATAGCAATTTATACAAAAAGATTGAAAATGATAAATTTCTAATTATTGTTGTTTATGTTGATGATATCATTTTTGGTAGCAATGAAGAATCTATGAGTTAGAATTTTGCTTCAGTAATGTAGCAAGAATTTGAAATGTCCTTACTTGGTGAACCTAGTTATTTTCTTGGTCTACTAGTTCAGCAAACAAAAGATGGCGTCTTTCTTTCACAAACTAAATATCTCAAGCAGATCTTGAAAAAGTATGGAATGGAAGATTCTAAACCAATATGTACTCCAATGGTAACATGATGCATTCTTGGCTCTAATGATGAATCACTAGCAATAAACCAACCAACTTACAGATCTATGATTGGAAGTCTGCTTTATCTAATAGGTACCATACTTGACATCATGCATGCAGTAAAAATTGTTGGAAGGTTCCAAGCAAATCCAAAGGAATCACATCTCGAGGCAGTCAAAAGAATTTTCAAATATCTTCAAGGAACTCAGGACTTTGGATTATGGAATCCTAAAGATACAGACCTTACTCTTCATGCATATACAGATGCAGATTGGGCAGGAAGTGTTAATGATCGAAAGAGCACTATTGGTGGTGCATTCTATATGGGTTCTCGGTTAGTATCTTGATTCAGCAAGAAACAAAGTTCGATTTCTTTATCTACAACCGAAGCAGAATATTTGGCTATTGCATCTTGATGCACACAACTACTTTGGATGATGCAAACTTTGCAAGACATTCAAATCACGTATACTCCACCCATCTCCATTCTATGTGATAATACAAGTGTCATCAGCATTTCAAAAAATCTAGTCATGCACTCCAAGACCAAGCACATACCCATCAAGTACCACTTTCTACGAGAACAAGTGATTGAACAAAAGGTCAAATTGAAGTATGTTCCCTCCAAAGAACAGGTTGCTGATATATTCACTAAACCACTACCCAGAGAAACATTTGAATATCTCAGACAAAAGCTGGGAGTAGTTGCTACATCATCCTATTGTTAAATCCAGTTTTTTCAAAGGAGGGTTATTATACGCGAGTTTCATGAAGTATAGTCGAGTATACATGCGGGTTGTTTTGGCCAAAGTAGTGTATATGTTTTTCTGACAGGAAAAACAGTGGGTCAGACTCTGATATGGGTGCTCTGTGTGATGTTGATGATTACAGTCTGACGATATGCTTTGTTCATTAATTTTTATCTGACTGACAAAGATGCCTTGATGAATTACTTGTTAACAATGCACAGGTAGCACAGGTTTAGGGGGAGCATTAGACTTCACACACATTTTGCATTGTTTTCATTATGGGTGCTGAGTCCAACTATGGCTTTAGATATTTATACCATTTGATGCTTAAGTCATGTAAAAGTCTAGGCTGTGATATGATTTCTCATACATTTGAATGAATCATGTTCGACAAATTATGTAATTTGTATCCCCACTTTGCATGGGATGGATGATGTAATATTTATTGTATTTTTGTCATGTATAAACAATTGGTATATCCCCACCTGGTTGGGTGGATGAGTCAAATTTGGTATATCCCCACTTGATTGGTAGATTGATGTATGTATGAGTTGTTGGTGATAGGAAGGTCAAAATCACATAGTTGAGTTATAGAGTCATGTTATTCTTTTGGAAAATATTTTTGCAGACTCTGCATGTGCTCAGGGGGAGCATGGACGGTCAGTGCATCACAACATGTACAATTATATCAGAACATGTACAAAGAGTGAGTTTATTCAAAGAATTCAACATGTGCCTAGGGGGAGCATGATCATATTTAGTGTTCAGATATGAAGAGTATCTCGGTTTTCCCTTTGCCCTTGATGTCAAAGGGGGAGAGAATTTTGGTGTTGCTTGTTATCTCTAACAATTCTATAGTTTGCAATAATCAACACCATCATGGTTGCCATCAAGTCCAAAGGGGGAGATTATTGGCATTATGATATAAGTGTTGTCCTTGATGGAAACTCACTCACAGGTCAATTCAGTTTTGGTAAAAGGAAACTCACAGTACAACATGTATATTCAGAGGTAACAGGGTAGTGGTATAGAAGAACAGGAAGATGGAACTAAGGTCTACTGATCAGAATAAAGAAGGTAAATGAAAAGGTTGATGAAAATCAATTTAAGAAGTATACGTAGGTCCACTTAGTCAAAACAACGTATACATGCTGGTCCATAGAAAAAAAGAGAGCGTATACATATACACGCACTCCCACAGGAAGAAAAGCGCGTACATGTTGGAAAACCAAGGTTTTGGTCCGAGGTATTTGGTCTGTGGTATTGACCCTAGGTATTTGGTCCGTGGTATTGACCCTAAGTATTTGGTCCAAGGTATTGGTCCTAAGTGGTTTTGGTCCGACGTATTGATAAAGGATCTAAGTATAAAAGGAGGAGAATATCAAAGGGCTAAATACATAAGGAATGGATATCTTATGAAGTGTTATGTGCAAGTGTATGAGTTTCTAATGAATACTTCTATCTGAAGTATATTTTATGTTGTAGGGGCTATGTTTTTTATTTGATCTGAAATACTTTGTGCACCTTGAATTCAATGTTGGATCAGGATCATGAGACTTGAAATGACTTATTATTGGATGATGTAATATTGGTTGGGCTATATCTGACTGTGTACACCTGTTTTATTATTTAAATGTCATGATCTGGGTTTGTCTGAAGTTTAGAAGTGTAGCAAAGTTATGAGTTGATATTTTCAAATATGGACACTGGTTCGTCTCTTCAAAAGCACGTGTACACGTAGGTTATACTCTTCAAAATAGAGTATACAAAAGAAAAGCTTCCTTTTTAGATCTGACTGATCTGTCTAATCAAATTTTGTTGTTTTAGTGTTGTCTGTCAATGAAGTCTTTTTAGATCTGAATGTAAAATTGAATGCATAAGGAGGATGGTATTTGATTGATTGATTGTATAATTGAGAATAAGTGATCTCTGTTGCTACATGTGTAAAGCTCTATATGTTGACAGTAGTTGTTCTGCATATTGCTGGTTGGTATAGAATTGATTCAAAAGTTTATGTTTGCAGTAGTTTTGAAGGTATACACAGGTTTGATTAACGGAAGTAGCGTATACACGCAACTTCGGGTCAACCAAGTAGCGTATACATTCTTATGCATGGTTTTTGAGGTTACAACTGGATCTGAATGATGATGTAGGTTTTTGGGTTCAGCACAATTTTTTGGTGTCAGTGATCTGATTGTTTAGATTAACTGAATGTTGGTTGATGCAGTTTAAGTTTAAAAGTTTTGATGTGCCCAGTATGAAAATTGGATGAAACGTGGCCTTTATATTGTGGTTTTCTGTTCCAGGAGTATCTAGTCTAAAAATTCATGAAATGTGGTCGCTGGAGGAAGAAAGAAGGTCATAGCCTTCTGTAGGTCGGCGCTTACGTACTAGTAAACAAATTGGCTAGTACAAGAGCTATTGGGTTGCAGCTCCCTTCCAGTAGAAGCTGGAAAATGAGAGAAGGTTGTAGCCTTCTGTAGGTGGGTGCCTACATACTGGTATGAGTCTGCACTAGTACAAGATTGTAAACATATTTTCTTATTATTAAAAGAAGACAGAGACGACAACAACAGGTGGTTTTCACCCACATTGGGTTTCCACCTTAAATCTTGGTGTTCATGTGTGTTGCTTATGTGTGATGCTTTATTTTGTTTTTACTGCACTGTCTGATAAGTTACTGATGTATTGGTTTAAGATCAACACATGATAAATTGTCTAAATCACAAGTTCTCTAGATATATGTTGGTTTCTCTAATCACGGTTGCATGTAAACACTAGTTCACTTCACTAAAGTAGCATATATAAATTTGTTTGGGAAATAAAATTATTAATCTGATAGTACTGATTCACCCCCCTCTTAGTGTTATTTCCAACATGAAAAGACAAATACCAAAATTTTCTATGTTCTTGACTTGCGAGAAAACTAGAATACCAACAATATGAAACAATAGAGATTGAAACATAGAAAGATCACATGAAATGAGAAAAGTTGCAAAGGTATTTTATTATTCAGAAGAAGAATACAATGTTCACTTGCCTCTATGAGGGGGAAACCTCCATTAGAGTAAATCTCAATTACAATAAGACTTGATGATCCTTCCCCTACTATATAAGACTATTTATAGCTCAGTTACATCCAAAACCCTAACTACTAGTGGTCCATTTCATAACACGGCCTAACCACTTTATTTAATAATTAGGGCCCATTTATAACTAATTGTGTTCCCTTTTCTATAATTCAGGTCAACCACTTACAATTATTATTAATACGAATAACCGCTTACGGGCTTTATTGACTCTCTAACTAACTATGACTCTAACTAGGCCCCTTGGGGTTATTACATGAATAAAGGGGTTAGGGTTGGACCCTAACATGCCCTCCCCCATCAAGAGAAACCTTGTCCTCAAGGCTAAAGATGTGGAAATTGGTTAAGAATAGTGGTTTCTTCCCATGTTGCATCTTCTAGAGAGGTATCTTTCCACTTGATGAGGACTTCCATGGTCGTGCAACCAGAGATATGTATTTCACGAGTATCGAGGACTTGTTCTGGTCAAAGCCAAAGTGAGCCTTCCTCTTCCAATTATGGAAAACATATTTGAACCCTGCTATTTTTCCCCACCACTTTCTCAAGTTAAGATACATGGAAGACTGGATGATTTTTAAAGTAGGTGGCAAGGCCAGTTTGTAAGTGACTACTCCTATATGCTGAAGTATCTGATAAGGCCCATAGAATTTTGGTGCTAGTTTCTGGCAACCCTTTTCTTTGAGAGAGGTTTGCTTATACGGTTGAAGTCGTAGGAATACTTGGTCCCCTACTTGAAATAAGTGATCAAAACAATGTTGGTCATCTTGTTGCTTCGTTTTGTTCTAAGATTGATGTAGATTATCTTTGAGATGAGTGATCATGGCAGCACAGTTCTATAGGAGCTAATCAACTGCTTGTACTTTGGAACATCCAGGGATATAAGAAACTGGTGAAGGTGGGAGTTGGCCATTCATTGCCTCATATGGCATAATATTGGTGGCTTCATGATAGTTAGTATTATACCACCATTCAGCTAAAGGCGACCACTGTACCCATTGATTTTTCTTGTCTAATGTGAAGCACTTTAGATATGTCTCAAACATTTGTTGACTTCCTATCTTTGACCATTTGTTTTGGGATGATAAGAAATACTTAGTTGGAGTTGCATTCCCTGGAGCTTGAAAATTTCATGCCAATTTTTTTTGGTGAAAGTGGGGTCTTAATCATACACAATGGAAGCTGGCATGCCATGCATTTGAAGATTTGTTCCAAGAAAACTTGAGCCACCAATGTTGGGGTAAATGGGTGTGGTAGAGCACAAAAATGAGCACTTTTGGAAAGTCTTTCAACAACCACCATGATGAATGATTTGTTGCCTGACTTTGGGAGACCAGTAATGAAATCCATGGAAACATTCATCCAGGCAGAAGTAGGGAATGGCAATGGTTGTAAGGTTCTCGTTAGCTTGATCGTTTCCATTTTGTTGAGTGGGCATACATCACATTTAGCTACAAAAGTAATAATTTCGTTCTTCATGTTGGTCCAAAAGAAAGAATGAAATTCTTATGCATAAATATTCTAAAAGCCTTAATGTCTTGCAATCATATAGGATTGCAACTCATCCAAGATGCGGGTTTTGAGCGTGGAGGTTGGGGATAACACTACGCGATTCTTGTAGAGAAGAATGACATCCTTCCAAGAGTAGTCTTCTAAGGAATTAGGATCTACTCTTAAGTTATTAATGAGCTGGGATAGAGAGAGGTGGGAGAACCATCCATTTTGGGCCTCTTCAATCTAATATGGTATGGGTAGAGAGAGTGATAGAAGGGTGCCCTCATCCTCAAATTGGTGAGTTAAGGCATCAACCACTACATTATCACACCCCTTCCTAAATTATCTCATAATCACATCCCAACATTTTTTCAAGCCATTTATTTTGGTGTGGCAATGATAAACATTGCTCTAGAAAATACTTTAGGCTATGATGGTCCGTGCAGATTTGGAAACATCTGGCCAATAAGTATGGTTGCTATGTGTCTATTGCATGTAATATGGCCATCATTTCTTTCTCATATGTAGATTTACCCCAATGTTTTCCACTGAGTTATTGACTGGTGAAAGCCAATGGTCTACATGCCTACATTAATACGGTGCCAATACTTGTACCTAAATCATCACATTCAATCACAAAAGATTTGGTGAAGTCTGATAAGGCTAATAATGGAGTGGAGCACATGGAATGTTTGAGAGCTAAGAAGGCCGACTGAGCTACGTCAGTCTAGAGAAATGAATTTTTCTTGAGAGGATAAGTGAGGGGTCTTACAATGCATTCATAATTGCAGATAAATTTGTGATATTGCTCCATGATACCCAAGAATCCCCTCAAACTCTTCAAAGTTTTTGGTTGGGGCCAATCTTGCATTGCCATAATCTTTTTCAAATCAACCTTCACTCCGTCACGACCTGAAATGTGTCCAAAATACTCTACATCTTCCATGACAAAGGAGCACTTCGATAATTTGAAAAATAATTTGTGATCTTGGAGCAATTACAATATCTGGTCAACATGTTGAAGATGTTTATCCCATGTTCTGCTATAGATGAGAATGTCATCGAAGAAGATGAGGACAAATTTTTTGAGATATGGTTGAAGGTGCTTCAAGAGGCTTTGAAAAGTGGATGGATCACTATAGAGACCAAATGGCATGACCAAGAATTCATAATTGCCTTCATGAGTTTGGAAGGTTGTCTTGGGTATGTACACCTCCTTCATGCATATTTGGTGATAGCTCGAGTGAAGGTCTAGCTTGGTAAATAATTTAGCAACATGCAATTCATCAAGAATATCATCAACAAAGTAATAGGAAATTTGTCCTTGATAGTGAGCTTGTTGAGGGCTTGAAAGTCAAGACACATGTGCCATTATCCATCTTTCTTTAGAACCATGATCACTGGAGATGAATAGGGTTTGGTGTTGGGATGAATAACACTGACTTCAAGGAGTTCCTTGATGATTTTTTCAATTTAATTCTTTTGGGAAAATGGATATCGATATCGGAAGAAATTTGGCAGTTGGGCATCCAGGACCAAAGGGATGCTATGATCATGTTCACCCCTAGAGGGTGGAAGCTCTTTAGGTTTTTCAAATACCCACTGGTGGCAATCTAGGGTCCGTTGCATCTCAGTATGAATATGAGGAGCAGTAGATTCAATGTCTGTTACAGGGAAAAGTGTCTATTTAGAACTGCTCTATCCCACTAAGGTGTGACAGCTGCCTTAGAAACAAATAGAGAAAAGCTACTTTTGTTTTTCCTTTATGAATTATAGATAGAGAGGAATAGAAAGACCAACCTCTGTCTTGCGCCAATCTCCTGATTTGATCCCTCTCTTCTTTGATAGTCCTCAGCTACCTACTCCCTTGCACGCCCAGCTTCACAAAGTACCTGTAAGATTACAGAAACATAGCACTATACAAAGACATGGATCTATAATCATAAACAATCTAGGATAAGATGTAAATTAACCATACAAATGTAACAAGCATCAATGATACAAAAGCATGGAGGAAAACTCAAATAGCTTTTATTGATAAACAAGAAAAGAGCCAGGAGGAGTTACAACCAGTTGTTCTGACCCAGCATCAACCTCCCAGCAAAGAAGCCCCTCTTCACCTCAAACAAAGCTTAGATCACCCAACAATCTGATGTTTGTCTCAAGAAACCAACAACAATTCCTTACAATATGCAAAATTCCAGCCTCCGGATCTCTGGGATGAGGGATCCATATATAGATATCTGTAAGGGGGATGAGTCAGCTTGTGATTTGATTAGTGTCTTCTCTCTGATAGTTCTAGCTTCCACTTGGAGACTGATGGCCTCTTACTCATCCTTGGTCGAATTCAGTGAGGCAAGTGTCACAGGAGAAGATTGTGGAAGCTTCCATTGCCTCTCCACCTCGCGGAATGACACTTCCATTTGTCACTTCTCGCCCATCGCACCCCACAGAAGGGACTTTTGAAATGCAATGCACCCTCACAGTGTATTTGGGTGAGATACAATGCACTTAGCCAGTGGAGCAGCTGCAATGATCCTGTTTTGACCAATTTTGAGCAGTTTCTCATGGAGAACTTCTGGGAGAAGCTGTAATCTGTTGACCTTGTTCCTGTAGGGGTTAGAACAACACTTTTAGGGACTTAGGATCCCTTGGTTTATGGACATTTCATGCTTGGGGTTGTAGGGCCCAAAAATTTCTATAACATTTTCCCCCTAAAGTATGAGGCCGCTAATCTTTTGGTGTCGGGTGAAATGCTTTATTATGAGGATCCGAAGTTCTTTCAATGCTGGGAGGAGACCTGTAATAAGATACAATACAATACATTATCTTCGTACTATTTTCATGATCTAGCTAAGGTGGGCATTCCCATGCTCATCTTTATAAATTAATTTTTATGTACATAGGATAGACAATTGTCTGAGTGTAGACTGGTGATTCTGATAGAGCCATCATCCTTTTGAGTGGATGATTATCTGTGTAGAAATGATGTACATTTAATGTCTTTATGTCCCTGAATATATATCACAGCCCGGATGGATGAAACTAGATCCGGGGTCTTCAATCTCGTCCGATCTTCACTCGAAGTACAAGTCGATCCATGTGAGAAATGTTCTGAAGTCGAACATGGAAAGACGTCGCTTGATTACCAGTCAATGATGTAAATTGTTAACAAGCGTGAGAGGAATCACCGATAATGATAATGAACCTCAAGGTACTGCAGTACAATTCACGTGGTGTGAATAAAGGATTTGGCATCGAACACCACGCAAAATCTTTCGGTCGAAGGCCATTGATGTAAACCTATCGCCGGAAGTGAGAAACTTGCCATTGAGGCATGCAAGCTTCAAAGTACTGAATGGGGTGTTCCTAGATCAACTTCTTGGATAATGAGCTGATGTCGACAAGAAGTGATCCATCACAGGAGGGCCTTAATGAATCCCACATCAATGACATGGAACAGAGCAAATGATTTTAATGGCGGTGAAAACGATCTGGTGATATAAGATTCAAGGTGGCGGTCATGAAAGAATGGAGTATAATGTATGGTAGTGGGTGAGACACAGGTGAATTCTCTGAATGACTTCTCTTGAACATATCGGAGAAACTGATGTGATGGATCGGTAGCATTAACCCCAAATGAGGATGGTATGGCGTGACCATGGTGATGTGACCGGTGAATGAAACAACCCAACCCGACTCGGACACGCAGTGGAAGTGTCATGTTCAAGAGCGACTTGCTACCAACAAAGTTTCTTTAAGTTTTCTTCCCAATTTTCCCCAGTCATTGTTGACCAGTACCTCTTTATTTTTTTCAAGCTTGAGGAGGATAACATATGCTTGTTCTATAATTTTCCCTTCGGGCAAACCCATCGCTATGTTTTAATGAGCCTAGCGATAGTGAAACTCGTTCTCATCTATAGACAAGTTTGTCGCTATTAATCTTTTTAACGAGTTTAACGACAAAGATAACTCGGTCCTTTTCAATTTTAGAGAGTCTGAAAAGGAACGTAAAGGTAAATCCAAAATTCATTTTTCGTCATCTAATCCCTTAAGTCCGAAAAAGTATAAAACAATACAGAAGGGATGGATTTTCAATACTTTTAATGAGCCGAACAAAACAAGCGCTCGATCTTTTTGTGTAATAATCCCTCAGGTCCAAAAAGATTAAAATCTAGAGGAGGGATGGCACTTCCTGTCCCTTTAACGAGCTGGAGAGGCCAATGGCTCGACAGTCATTTCATATTTTACGAGTCAGTTGAAAAGAGCTTAAATGAGACTCGTCTTTTGAGGAACGAGTGATAAAACGGGTAGCAGCTGATTCCAGGTAAGGTTTGGAATTTTCCAATCATGGCAGTGTCACAAGGATGGCTAGTGAAATCACTCTTCGCAGCTGTTCCTCAAAATGGGTAAACAATCAAATGGAGGTGAATGATCGGCCAATGAAAAAGCGGAGGTGACGGTTCAAACACGACCAAGGCTTTAACGGATGAAGTACTACATTCACGATGGTTATTTACCGGGGAATAGTTCATTTTTTAACGAGCTTAAACGCGGGGGGAAACATTTTCTCATGTCTTATGTTTATTTTTTAACGAGCTTGAACTATGTGCTAAAACTACTCGATTAATCTAGTCGTGTGATAAGAATGTCTCATATAAAACGACAACTTTTAGAGTTTTGCCCCACATCCTTTCTTTATGCAAGTTAGGAGACGACCAATCCTACGAGTTTAAAGGGTTAGAGGTCCTACAAATTTAAAAAATAAATAGTCGCTCTTCGCTTGCATGCCAAAAGGCTTGCATGCCCCCAGGTATAAAACAGAGTTTCAAGGTTACCCCTTCTTTAGTCCGTTAAAACATTTGTTTTACCGAGAGAGGCCTACCTCTTACAGGTTACCAAATATTGTTCCATTTACAGCGCAAACAAAACACTTCTTCGGCGATGTCTACCGAAATAGACAAAGGTGAGTGAAGGAGGCTACTCCACTCACATAACTTTGACAAGAGAATCTTGTTCTAGAATAACCCCCTCTTCCAATCACAGACGGGGGTACAGACTAGTCATATTCTTTCGCGGAAACCTACCCTATACCCGAAGTTTTCCTGCCGAAGCAGACCAGGGTGCATGCCCCCTGGGTTTCAGTCATGTCCCCCCGAATCACTCGCGCTCATCGGGAGGACGGAGTGGAGATTGAGACATTTCTTGCGTGAAAATACCATTCAGGGATGGTATATGACTATTTGCTCTGTATGATCCGGGAAATGAAAGCTGGTCTACGAGCTTGACCACTCTTCCTTCATGCGGAAAACACATTACTCTAAATAGTGAGGAGACAATTTCTCCCATGCAATAAATATAGTCTCGTCCAAGGAGTAGATTGTAATCCAGGGGTCCTTGGACTACCATTACATTCATGTGAACGGTTTTCCCTCTCAATGTTATGGGTACATCGGGAACGATCCCTAACGGTCGACTGGTTCCTTTATCAAAGTCTGTTAGATTTCTCATCTCAGGCAAAAGCGATGGCGAACCAAGCGCTTTCCAAGCAGTTGAGGAAAGGATACTCACAGAAGCCCCTTCATCTATGATGGTACCAGCCATAACCATTCTATATATTTGAACAATGATTCGGAATGGTATACTAGCTGGTAAACGGGGTCTGCCTAGTTGATTCCAGTCGAAGGAGACAACTAGGTTGCTTGGAGGTGGGACCGAATAGACGGCCGGGTATGACTCTGACGAACTTCCTTCCTGCGGTAAAGGAACGGGTAAATTGTCCCCATGTTCGTTGGAGTCTGTGCTTATGAAAAGAATTTGGACGGTGTCATCCTTGTTCTCATCAGTGACTATATCATCTGAAGATGGAGCCTCTGAAGGCAAGACCGGGTCAACTGCCGCCTCGACCTTTTGACTTTCATCTGGTATGGATTCGGATGGTTTATCTTCAATGATAGATGCTTCGTCCGACCACCTGAGCGGGCCAGCCGGATTTTCAACTAGTGATGGACTCGGCAAGAGTTTTTTATATCTAGGAGGAAGTCGTAATGGTGAAACCGGACGATCATCCAAAACTCTTTTAGCTTCTTCTAAGAAGGGATAACGGTGGACGACATGATCGCCTTCGCACAGTTTACAAGGAAATCTATATTTTCCTTTCTATCATGGGGCTTCACTTTCACTAGTTGACGGTGTGTTTTCAACATGATCATCAGAGGTTGACGACACCGGGTTGTGCAAACGAGGAGACCAGTCCCTTAAGATTCGAGGGATGCAAGGACAATCTCTGTGATAGTGGTCTCCTTTGGAAATGAAACATGGCGATTTAGGCCTAGTCGGTGCGGTGTGCGGGTTTTCGCTAGACGACACACGTTTTCCCCCATTCGCTTTTGGCTCCTTCTTCTTCTTCTCCTTAGGTACTTGACTTTTGGCTTTACCAGCCCCATCAAGCGAAGAGGAAGGAGGAGAGGAAGAATTAGAGGAAGTAGAAGGTTGGTGGGTAACTCTGGACTCGTCTAATTGCTGATTCGATTGTTCAGGAATTGTGGTGTTCTGAACGACAGAGGTTGAGAAGAGCCATACAGGCAAACCAATTGTCAGTCCTGGAAGCGACAATGTGGCCATATGGGGTGCACCAACATCTCCCCAAGAGGAGAAGGGACTAGGATTTCCTCCAAGGGGAATTCCTTGGTTGGTGGACTCCATTTTCTCAACCCAAGATCAACGTAGGAAAGGGTAATGAATATTCCGTTTAAAATAAATTTTAGACGCTTTGACACAAATTGTTTTTTCAGTTTTTAAGAGTCGAGAAAAAAAAAAGATGACTCTAGTCTCCTTTGATTTTTAATGAGCCTAAAGTGATAAGTGCTCAGATGGACCTTTTCTGTTAAGGAGTCTGAAAAGGAACGAAAGGGACTGCTCTGGAAATCTAGGTAGAGGGATTACCAAACCAATCGCAAAACTGCAGAATACTTTTTACGGTACGGCAGTCAATCTTCCCGAATGCTGTGTTCAGTGCATTGCGATTGATAGGGCAGCAGACACGGCTTCCTATGGATAAAGTATTAAGCCTATTGGGGTCTCCCAAAATATACTCGACGGTACGTGGGAGCACAAGTCTATACTGGTACTTATCGTCTCAGAGTGGAGGAGTCACCCAACCATCAGTGAGAACAACAGTTACCAGGCTTTACGACGCTGGAATACGTCTCTAGCCTAGACTTCTAAATGTCGTGCGTTAAGTTCCACAGTGTTGTTAGATTCATTGAATTTATTTTAATTTGATCTTGTTTATGAAGTTTTCCTTTCGGGTTCACCACGAGATGTAGATGTAATTCCTAAAATGCAATCTAAGATGATAAACAAACTTTTTATCTCCTTTATGCAATGAAAATCCTAGCTACTAGGGAAAAGAAAGACATAATCTTTTCACAAAGAGCAAAGAGCACACTCTAAATGCACTTTCCTAAATCAAGCCAATCAGACTGTCTATATGCAAATGCACATGCATGTATTTGTTTTCGACTTTCTTAGTATATGAATGCTAAAAAGAAAGTTGATGCACAAATCTGAATTTCTTTTCAAGCGACAAATATCAACAAGTTTATTTTCGAAATCAAAAAAAGGAGACGATTACAACACCTTACGATTTTGAAATGAATACTTGTTCTCGACACTAGAAAATTACAAATTCAGACCAAAAGCAATAGTAATAGGATAATCGACCATCAACAGCAATTAAACTTTTTCCTACGATTGAAGTCGACACTTACGACAATTTCAAATCAAAGGGCGACAGTACGATTATGCTACTTTTGCAAAGGAGAACTGTAAATGACTCAAAAAACACACAAAAACATCTACAGTTCTTTTGTACAAAGGAGGCGGAATAACAGTAAGGAAAAGGGGTTTTAAACAGACATATACTGATCACTGGCAGCAAAATTCAGGAATAGAACTGGAAAGAATGAATCACAGAAGCCACAACTGCACAGAGCTAGTCTGATCAGTGCACCTGTAACACAGAGAATCTGAAATGCAGCGCAGGTTGTCCACTCGGGAAGTGCGTTGAAATTCAGAATCTCTGAACAGTACCTGCGCTGGGCCAGAAACGAGACTCTGTTCGAGTTTTGGGTCACAGTTTGCAGTTCAGTTCTTGGGTTTTGGCCGAGTAAAAAACAATCAGTAATGCAACAATCAGGGGTAGATCTAAGGAGGATCTAAGAGCTATCACAAGGGCAATCAGATAGTTTGTGAATCAGTTGTTTAAATCATAAACAGATCCAGTAGATGGATTGAAGTAGCAGTTTTCTACTTTGCATTTGTTATGGCAAATGCAGTTCGAATGCTACTTGTAAGTTTATGAAATAGACAACAAAGAATGATAAACAAACAAACTAATTAGTTCCCCAGTGGAGTCGCCATTTTGTTACAGGGAAAAGTGTCTATTTAGAACTGCTCTATCCCACTAAGGTGTGACAGCTGCCTTAGAAACAAACAGAGAAAAGCTACTTTTGTTTTTCCTTTATGAATTATAGATAGAGAGGAACAGAAAGACCAACCTCTGTCTTGCGCCAATCTCCTGATTTGATCCCTCTCTTCTTTGATAGTCCTCAGCTACCTGCTCCCTTGCACGCCCAGCTTCACAAAGTACCTGTAAGATCACAGAAGCATAGCACTATACAAAGACATGGATCTATAATCATAAACAATCTAGGATCATATGTAAATTGACCATACAAATGTAACAAGCATCAATGATACAAAAGCATGGAGGAAAACTCAAATAGCTTTTATTGATAAACAAGAAAAGAGCCAGGAGGAGTTACAACCAGTTGTTCTGACCCAACATCAACCTCCCAGCAAAGAAGCCCCCCTTCACCTCAAACAAAGCTTAGATCACCCAACAATCTGATGTTTGTCTCAAGAAACCAACAACAATTCCTTACAATATGCAAAATTCCAGCCTCCGGATCTCTGGGATGAGGGATCCATATATAGATATCTGTAAGGGGGATGAGTCAGCTTGTAATTTGATTAGTGTCTTCTCTCTGATAGTTCTAGCTTCCACTTGGAGACTGATGGCCTCTTACTCATCCTTGGTCGAATTCAGTGAGGCAAGTGTCACAGGAGAAGATTGTGGAAGCTTCCATTGCCTCTCCACCTCGCGGAATGACACTGCCATTTGTCACTTCTCGCCCATCGCACCCCATAGAAGGGACTTTTGAAATGCAATGCACCCTCACAGTGTATTTGGGTAAGATGCAACGCACTTATCCAATGGACCAGCTGCAATGATCCTGTTTTGACCAATTCTGAGCAGTTTCTCATGGAGAACTTCTGGGAGAAGCTGTAATCTGTTGACCTTGTTCCTTTAGGGGTTAGAACAACACTTTTAGGGACTTAGGAGCCCTTGGTTTATGGACATTTCATGCTTGGGGTTTTAGGGCCCAAAAATGTCTGTAACAATGTCCTGGATTACATTAAATTTGGCAACTACTCCTTGATGACCCTTTTTTAAAATCTTCTCCATTCAATGTGAGCTGATGATAGTAGGAGCACTGGCCTAGAGTCCCCTCAATGTATGTGTGTGGTTGTTCTGTTTAAAGATCATATATAACTCATGGAAATCCATTGTGATAGGGCCCAACATATGAAGCCATTCAACACCAAGGACAATGTTGCAACCACCCATTTCAATGGAAAACATGTTGGTTTTTGGGTGGTAATCTCCCATCTAAAGTTTAATATTTTAACAGCATCCTTCACATGTCATGGCCCTCCCATTAGCGATAAGGACTTGGAAATTAGATACCACCCGTACAAAGCAATGAACAACTTCTTCAACTCTCTTTTGTAAAACATTATGAGTGCTTCCATTATCAATCAATACCACTACTCTCTGATGGTTAATAAAACCTCCGACTTTGAGAGTTTGGGGTGGAAGAAATTCCAGCCAAGGCATGTAGTGATATAACTGACTCATCTGGCTTTGCTGTGAGATCCTTGTTTGGGTTGGTTTGGGTTTAACCTGCTTCTTCCTTAGGCACCTCAAGGGATGGATCTTCATTTGTTGAGCTGTTATCAGTAACATCAATTTGAAATAATTTTGGTTCCTTACATTTATTTCTTGGGGAGTACTTGTCATCATAGTAGTAGCACAATCATTGTATCCTTCTTTCGGCCATTTCTGTTGGCGACACCTTTTGAACCTTAAGTGTTTGGGTGGAGTCCAGAGCCTGGGCGGGACATGCGTTTATGATGAAATTTGGACAATTGGACTGGGCATTTAAGGTGACTTGCACATCTAAGGCCTTGCGGCATGCATCTAACCACGTAGTTGGGTGATGCATTTAGAAATGGGCTTGGATGGCTTCCTTTAGGCCACTAATGAAATATTCCAAGTAAAAGTGATATCCTAGACCTTTAGTTCTAATAGAAAATTGTTGAAAGGCTGCAATGTAGTCCTTTACTATACATGTTTTCCTGAGCTTAGTGAGATGACCCAAAAAATGAGATTCCCGATCAAAGCAGTCACATATGGCTGTTGAGAACATGTTCCAAGTTTCCCTCCCTAGATAAAATTTTTGATGCCACTAGCACCACTACCATCTCTCTTGGTTCAAGTAAAGGGCTCCAACATGTAGTTTAGTTCCATCGTCATAGAGATCATTAAGGAAGAAATATTCTTCCATTTGTGCTACCCATACTATAGGGTTAAAGCCATCAACTGTGTACATTTTTAAATTGGATGTTCGATGTCTCAAAGAGTGGTGATCTCCAAGGAAGTGAAAGTGATGACTGGATTATCCTTCTATGTGTGCATCAACACTAGGCTCCTCTCTCATGAGTTTGCGAGATGTATTTATAGCATCTGTTAGTTTTGAGAGTTGAGCGGTCATTTTGTCTTGGAATTCATTGAATCTTTTCTCAAGGTTGTTGACCTTCTCGACTACCCTTTCCGCAACCATGATTTGAGATCTAATAGCTAGCCTACACAAGCCCCGATCAATGTTTTTAGCTTATTTAAGAGTATTATTATTGGAAAGAGGGCAAGCTTGGGATTCTAGTGACATGGGTGAGTTGAAGTCATGTTGGGAAACGTTTGGGACCACCAGAAAATTGGGGGCTTACAACTGAATGGTACCACTATGACCAGCTTGCCGTCCTAAATCTTATGGGCTAATTCTCTTGCAAACGTCCTAAGATGGCCTCAGTTTTACTCCTATCTAATCAATAATGCATTGGCCAAATTCCAAAAAGTTTGATACTTCCAAATATTCTACGAAAATCGGGCCTAGACTGTAGTAATAGAAACCCCAAGGTCTTGGTACTGTAGAATGTGCTGTGAGAATCTGATCTGGACTATGGTGGCCAAAACCCTCAATGCATAAAGAGTCTGATCTGTGCTTGTGAAAACGCCAACTACTGAATCTGATCTATATGGTAGTGGTAGAATCCCAACTCTTGGATTTGATCTGAAAGTGATAGTGGAACCCCAACAACTCGATCTGATCTAGAAAAAAATCTAGGGGGTGAGCTGAGTGAACTATGGTCTCAAAGGAGTTTCAGGTGCTACATATCACAATATATGTAGGGGCCCAACAATAGTACTTGGTCCAATATTTCAGGGCTCTAACTAAGGAGGATCAAACTTACCCATAGTCATACTACCTAAATACCCTAATGTACGTGTGAGTAATCTTCCCGAGTGTTGTTACTCAGAAAGAAGAATACAATGTTCACTTGCCTCTTCAAAGGGGAAACCTCCACTAGAGAAAAGCTCAATTACAATAAGACTCGATGATCCTTCCCTTACTATCTAATACTATTTATAGCTTAATAACATCTAAACCCCTAACTACTAATGGTCCTTTGTATAACATGGGTTAACCACTTTATTTATTAAATATGATCCATTTATAACTAATTGTGGTCCCTTTTCTATAATGCAGGTCA
Source organism: Pinus tabuliformis (assembly GCA_031772625.1). Classification (NCBI taxonomy): domain Eukaryota; kingdom Viridiplantae; phylum Streptophyta; class Pinopsida; order Pinales; family Pinaceae; genus Pinus; species Pinus tabuliformis. The sequence goes on from CM062817.1 coordinate 1,859,504,643, forward strand.
ACCACTTACAATTATTAATGTGGATAACCGCTTACAAGATTTATTGACTCTCTAACTAACTATGAATCTGAATAGGCCCCTTGGGCTTATTACATGAATAAAGGTGTTAGGGTTGGACCCTACAAGAATTATACAATTAGATAGATCACAAGTGTAGGCAATTGGTGACTTAAACAATGTTATAATTCATTTATTTTCTGATGATAGAGTTAACCAATGCACAGAAATTGTCATGATGGACATTTTGGAAGCCTACAGGCTACTGCTGAGTAGAGATTGATCCAGTAAGTTTCAAGGATACTTTTCTATTAACCGGTCACATTTATGGCTTCCCTACAAGGGAAATAATAATTATATTTGAGTAGAAAGTGAACCTTTTATGAAGTATATCGTAACGATGCGTGAAGCTTACAATGATCCAATTAACTTTGCGCAAGAAATATTTAGAAATTTCTTTTTAGAAATGGATCTTGGATGTTATCTTATGTAGCCATCTTCTATACCACCAGATACAAAATTGGAAATCCTTCCTTGCAATCCAACTGACAATAATGAACCCTGTATTATAGATGTAAATAGTACTAGTCTAGAAATTGACCATGTTTTATTGATATTTGGACTATGTATTTTTATGGTTTGAAGACACAGGAGGGATATGGGGCTGGTTTCATTCTGATTGACCCTTAGAAGAACAAACATATTATTTCATGCCAATTTGAGTTTTTTATGTAACCAAATCAAAAAACAAAAGAAACGATAGATTAATGACTAAAAAACAAGCCTTTTCAAGGGGGCAACCTCTTTTTACATCAAATAAATGAACATTTCTTGGATGATACAAATGACAATACCTCCTTGGTATATATAGGAGTCTAAGGGGCGTAAATATAATAATGGCCTACATAACAATAATAATGTAAGGGCACAACAATAACAATAATGGGCTTCTATGTGGCACAAGAATAATAAGATGGGGGATACATGGGGCATGATAATAACAATATGGGGGCTACACTAGTATTATAGGGACCTGACATTTCCATATCCTTCAAAAAAGTGTTTTCCTCAATGCTTGAGTAGTTATGGATGCTTCTGTACAAAATACTCATCCTCCCATATGGAATCTTCAGCATGTAAATTCTTTCACTTAACGAGATACTCTAAAATTGATTGATTTCGTAGTTGTCAGGTTATTGTTTCGGTGACTGCTTCAGGATCCAATATGATCTTTCCTTGCTCATCATGTTCTCACAATATTTTTTTAACTGGGAGCTTGTCACCTATAACCTTTTTTAAGCATGAAACATGGAAAACTAGGTGTACTCGGAGAGATGCAAGCAACTCCAATTTGTATGCCATAGTACCAATGTTTTGCAACACCTTGTAAGGACCATAATACTTGGGTGATAATTTATTATCCTTATTAGCTTGGTTGAGGGGCATTTGTTTGTATGTTTTTATCTGTAAAAACACCCAATCACCTACTTCTTTGAATATGATGTTGATCTTCCTATTATTTCATTTGATTCTATGCCAGATTCATGTTATCCTTTAAGAGTTGGAGAACCTGTTGTTGATGTTCGATGTGATATTCCAATGCTCGAAGCTTAGAATTTTCTCTTAAAGACAATGTGATGGATGATGGATGATATCCATAGACTTCCATAAATGGGGCCATTTTTGGTGCAGTATGGAAGGAAGTGTTTTAGCACCATTCTACCATAGATAACCACTTGACCCATTGTGTTTGTTTATCAGATACAAAGCAATTAAGATACCATTCCAAACATGTGTTCACTATCTTAGTTTGCTCATCAGATTGAGTATGATAAGATGAGTTATGAGCTAATTGAGTACCAAGACAAGGAAATAATTTTGTCCAAACATTTCTAGGAAAATGGGATCTCTATCACTTACAATAATCTTTGGGTTTCAATTTAGATTTTGAATTGTTTCCATAAATGTAGTAGTTAATGTACTAGCTTTGAAAGGATGAGATAGTGCACAAAAGTGTGCATACTTGGTAAGTCTATCAACTTCGACCATGATGACACTATTTCCTTCAGACTTGGGTAAACCTGTGATAAAATTCATTGAGACCTCCCAACGTTGGTTAGGAATGACTAAATGTTGTAACAGACCTAGGGTATTAATCGTCTCAACTTTATTTTCTTGGAAAACCAAACATTCTACCACAAAATTTTGAATATCATATTTAAGGCCATCCGAAACAAATTCCTTCTTGATCTTGTGATAAGTTTTTAAAAATCTTGAGTGCCCTCCTAAAGGAGAGGTGTGCAATCACAAAAGAATATTTTGTTTGAGTTGGGAATTCTTACATAGATACAAGCAATATTTGTACCATAATGAATCCTTTTTCAAGATAAATGTATCATATGTTCTAGGATCTTGATCCAACTTTTGAATGAGTGCCGATACCTCTTTTTCATTCTTCTATTCATCCCTTGCTTCAGTTACCCAATAAGGTTGGATAATAGAAATGGCACAAATCAATGCTTCCACATCCTCATCCCTTCTTGAGAGTGCATCTACAACAACATTTTGTTTCCCTTTTTTGTTGACAATTTAAAAGTCATAACCCAAGATCTTTATGACCCAATTTTGTTGCTTTTCTAAAGAAAATCTTTGTTCCAAAAAGTATGTAAGACTATCATTATCTTTTTTTACGTTGAAATTTCTTCCCATAAGGTAAGGGAACCATTGCTTCATGGAGTGTAGTATTTCCAACATTTCTTGCTCATAAATAGGTTTGTGTAAACACCTTCCCTTGATTGGATGAATTTCAAAATCAATGTGTATTCCTTCTTGCATTAAAACAACATCAATTCCATATCCTGAGGCATAAAATTCCATAATAATGTTAGATATCATTTTTGGGATTCAACTGCGTTAAGTAAGTCATTCAAACGTATGACCATTTCCATGAGAGGTAGTCGTAACTGACTAATTTCTCATGATTTTTGAATAGTTCACTTAGCACTCATTGCATCGGGTGATGCTCACAGGGGTGAAGAAGTGGGATTGAAACTAGTGAAATGTGGAGAACGAATCACATAGCATCAATCATCACTTCCGGGGCTTGCACCCGGTAACCAGGACTTCCCAGGAGGTCACCCATCCCAGAACTCCTCTGGCTCAAGCGCGCTTAACTGTGGAGTTTTTCCCCACAATCAAGCCCACTTAGCTTGCTACCCCATTTGCAAAACCTTAGCAAGTATTGTGCCTCATGAACCATTCAAGTAGAGATCCCTTGACTCTTTTTGAATTTAAGTATGGGGGATTTACGCAGTGCATTATATTAGATATCATTTTTGGGATTCAACTGTGTTAAGTAAGTCATTCAAACGTATGACCATTTCCATGAGAGGTAGTCGTAACTGACTAATTTCTCATGATTTTTGAATAGTTCACTTAGCACTCATTGCATCGGGTGATGCTCACAGGGGTGAAGAAGTGGGATTGAAACTAATGAAATGTGGAGAACGAATCACATAGCATCAATCATCACTTCCGGGGCTTGCACCCGGTAACCAGGACTTCCCAGGAGGTCACCCATCCCAGAACTCCTCTGGCTCAGCTAAGACTGAATCTTAGCACATTGCTTCTTTAATATATTCAAAGGCCTTAGTTACTTCTGTAGTCCAAAAAAGTGCATCATTCTTTAGTAATGTTGCTAGAGTTGCTCCTTTTTCACATAATTTTTAATAAACTTGCAATAGTACCCTATCAACCCGAGAAATCCTTGAAGATGCTTTATGGTTGTGGGGATTTTCCATTCCTTGATGGCTTTATTTTTGTTAGGTTCTACCCTAACACCCTCATGAGATACAATATAACCAAAATATTCCACCTCTTATACCCCAAATAAACATTTGGAGGGTTTTGTATACAATTGTTTCTCCTCCAATAGTTTAAACACCCTGTCAAGATGTTGAACATGATATTTCAAGGACTTGATATAGATTAGTATATCATCAAAAAATACTAACACGAATTTTCGATGAAAGGGTTTGAAAGTGGAATTAATTAAAAATTGAAATGTGGAAGGTGCATTAGTAAAGCTAAAAGACATGACCAAAAATTCATTCTAATTTGGTGATATCTAGAATGAAGATCTAGCTTCGTGAAGTAAATTGCTCCATGTAATTCATCCAAAAATTCATCAATGACAGGAATGGGAAATTTAACTTTAATAGTGAGCTTATTGAGCTCTCTATAATTTGGACACATACACCATGATCCATCCTTCTTGTGCACCAATAATACTAGAGAAGAGAAAGAACTTTGGCTAGGTTGAATTATACCCACCCATAGCATTTATGTAACCATATGTTCAGTTTCACTCTATTGAGCATAGTGATATTTGTAAGGTCTGATGTTTGGAGGAAAACTTCCCTAAATCAAGTGAATAGCATGATCAAGATCATGAATAGGTGGTATACATTTTGGAGTTTCAAATACCTTGGAATAATTTTGCAAGACTCTTTGGATATCGGGAGAAATGGATGATTTCGATGTTTGAACATCTAGTGAGCATAATTGTGCAATTACTCCTCATTTTCCTTTATTCAAAAGATTTTTCATGCCATTAGATCTGAATATATTCCCTAGTTTCTCTATGATACCCCTTAATACAATTTCCTTTCCTTCCCAGAACAAATTTAAGAAAATCATCCTGAAAGATTGTAACCATTAGATTCCTAAGAGAACATCAGCAACACCCAGCGGAATGGAAATCATTGGACTATTTGATGGGCCTCTAAATTAGACATAAATTAAGGCCCATGCCTCTAATTTAAAACATAAATTAAGGCTTATGACCATCCTTCAGCACATTAAGCCTCTCTTTTTCCATTAGATAATTTATTTTTAACTTTAATATATTCATTAGGAAGGTTTATGAATAATTGAATATTTGTGCCTAATATTATATATTTTTTGTGGAATATTATGAGAATATTGGACAGATTCTGAAGAGTTCAAGGAGGAGATAATTTAGGGACTTGTTCCCTACTACTAGAGGATCAGTAATAAATAATAATTCAACAATATATTATGGAATTATGGCACAAATTGTGGAACTCCAATGATTGAGAAAATCTAGGAATGTGTTCCACTAATCAATTGAGCAGATCCATTAATCAAGGGAGAAGATCCACTAATCAAGGGATTTTGGTGGGGAAAGCTTCCTTCATTCATGGGGAATGATTCTTAATCATTTTGTATAAGTACCAAGTCGAATTTTCCTCTAGGGAATGATTGAGAAAATCTAGGAATGTGTTCCCTGCCATTTAATGCAAATTCCTAGTATTGGGGATTAGATCCACTAATCAAGGGATTTTGGTAGGGAAAGCTTTCTCCATTCATGGGGAATGATTCCTAATAATTTTGTATAAGTACCAAATCGAATTTTACTTTAGGAAGAGGATTTTCATTAGTGTTATTGTGGAGAGAGCTTTTATTTTTGCAGCTCCATTGTATTTTCTTGCAGGGATGTTGTTAGGATATTTCGACACATAGGAAATAGTTAAGTATAACTTGGTCTATTGTAGAGTTACGTAACTTGTGTTTCTTTACTATGTACTTTTGTAACTTACAATCCGACGGTCACGATATGTAGTGATCCGACGGTTCATTCTCTCCTCGGTATTATCGACACTTGATCCATGGCCTAACACTCAATTGGTCCATGATCTATATTTAAAGATCATGGAGGTTCATTTGTAGTGTAACCATTCATGAGAGAAGCTTATGTAAATTTTCATTATTTTATTAATAAATTGCCTAAAGTGGCTGTGTTGTCTCAGGTCATGGACAGTTTCCCTCTTTGAGGGTTTTAACCACGTCAACAATATGGGTGTATTGATCTGTGATCTGTTTGTGAGCAGTGTCCTTTGGTGTTCTAACTAAGGAAATTACCCTGTAAATTCCTACATGGTATCAGAGCTATTTGAGGGCCGCATCCACCAGTGATCCAAATCTGAAGCCGATAGAACTGCATCCGATTGTCGTTTCCTAGATCTACTGTTACTGACTACTTTCAGGGCAAGAGAACTGCTCTATTGTGTTAGGAGTATCTGTTCTAGTGAGGAACCCCTTTCATTTGATGTGAAAAGGTTTCTGGTATCCCTAACTATGTCACTTTTAAGATCTGGAGGTATACAATGTTTATTTGCAGTTTTTAGTTATTCTCTCTGTTTATTTCGGTATATTTAGCTCTTTGTTTTTTTATTACCAGATCTATACCATTCATTTCTGCGTATGCTCTTTGCCTCACGACTCTATGTGATCTGGGAAAATAAAAAACAAAAAGGAAGGATTTTTCTCATGCGTATGCTCTTTTTTGTCGCGCCTTAGTGTGATCTCGGAAAATCAGAAACATTGAGGAAAATATTTAGTTTCTGGATAAAGCTAACTTCAAGCCGTAAGGTTTTTTTTTTTTGTATGTCCGTGTTGGGTTTTGTGTTTTTTGTTTTGTAGGAAAAAAGAGCTTTCTCAAGTAAGCATGCACCCAAAGCTTCAGTGATTAAAAAAAAAAAAAAAATCCCCCCTTTACAGCTTGTGCATAGTGATTTATATGCCCCACTTCCAGTTGTTTCATTCTCTAGCTACAAGTATTTCTTAACTTTCATTAATCATTTCTCTAGATGCACTTGGGTATACTTCTTAAAACTCAAGAGTGAAGTATTTAACATGTTCTTGGCCTTTAAGGCCTTTGTTGAAAAACAATCTAGACATCAAATTCTTAAACTAAGATCTGATAATGGCAGAGAATATGTTAACAAAAAATTCATCAACTTTTACACTGAGAATAGAATTCAAATGCAACATACTATTCCATATACTCCACAACAAAATGGTGTAGCTGAAAGGAAGAATTGCACCTTAAAGGAAATGGCTAATTGTATGCTTCAATCTAAAGGACTTAGTCTTAATTTTTGGGCAGAAGCAATTAACTGTGAAAATTACATAGTAAATCGCACTCCTACTAAGGTTTTAAAGAATATCACTCTAGAAGAAGCATGGAGCTCAATTAAACCAAATGTAAGTCACTTTCATGTTTTTGGAAGTGAAGCATGGGCCCATATTCCAGATGAGAAACATAAAGCTTTAGAACCTAAGAGTGAAAAATGTATTTTTGTTGGATATTATGAAGATGTCAAAGGATACAGACTTATTCCACTTAATTCCAAAAATGTTATCATTAGAAGAGATGTAAAGTTTGTTGAAAATATATCAGCCTATGAGCCTAGTTCGGCAGATGTGCCACCTCTCTCTATCCCTTCTACTTCTAAAAATATTTCTTCTTCAGATGATGACATCGAGGATGACAACCCTTCCCCAGCTTCTCAGGATCCTCCTTCGGCTCCTCAACTTCCAAAATGGGTCTGTGCTACTCGGGATGCAGTAGGTGCTCTTGTCAGTGATCCTACAGATCAATGACATACATGTTCTCATTTCGATAGAGCCTCTTCTTTACTAGCTCAAGCTTCAGCTAATTATGATCCTGACACCTTTGCAAAAGCTTCAAGCCATCCAAATTGGGGCGCAGCTATGAATGAAGAATATCGTTCATTATTGGCAAATGATACATGGGATCTTGTTCCACTTCCAAAGGGACGAAAACTTGTTAGATGCAAATGGGTTTACGAAACCAAGTATGGACCAGATGGAAAAGTTGATAAACATAAAGCTCGTCTTGTTGCTAAGGGTTTTTCACAAGTTGAAGGCATTGAATATACTAGAACCTTCTCCCCTGTTGCCAAAGTGAACTCTATCTACCTTGTTCTTTCCTTTGCTGCCTCTTTCAAATGGGAAATCCATCATATGGATGTCAAATCTGCCTTCTTGCATGGGGACTCGCATGAAGAAATCTATATGGAACAACCTACTCGCTTTATACAAACAGACTCCCGCCTTGTATGTCAGCTTAAGAAATCCCGTTATGGTATCAAGCAATCCCCTCAGGTTTGGTATGCCAAAATTGATAGCTTTCTTTTAGAAACTGGATTTTCTAGGTGTAATTCTGACAATACTGTCTACACCAAGAAAGTGGGAAATCTCTTATCATTCTTATTCATTATGTTGATGATCTTATCCTTACTGGTAGTGATCCAAACCTTATAAACCATGTGAAGTACAACCTTAAAAAGAAGTTTGAAATGACAGACTTAGGACAGTTGCATTATTTTCTTGGTCTTCAAGTCTTGTAATCCAAGGAAGGTATTTCCCTTTCCCAGTCCAAGTATGCATTTGATCTTCTATGCTATTTTCACATGGAAGACTATAAGCTAGCCCCTTCTCCCTTTCAATCTGGAGCCAAACTTTTAGTCCCTTGTACTTCCCCTGAAGTTGATGCTACCTTAGACCATGAACTTGTAGGAAAACTTTTGTATCTGGCCCATACTCATCCTGACCTTTCCTTTATTGTTGGCCTTATTGCTCAGTTTATGCAAAACCCACATGAAAGTCATTGGAAGGCATCTAAAATAATAATTCGTTATGTTCGAGGTACAGTTCAGTTTGGGATTCATTACAATGTGTTAGTGTTAGTATTTTCATCCTTCCATCAGTGATCAAAAATCCTCTTTTCATATCATTTTAGGGGTTCGATTTAGCAATTTTTTATCATTCCACTAGGTCATGCAAAAAATTAGTCACTGATGGTAGTCCTAGTCCAAAAACATCACTCTTCCCTAAATGTGAATACTTGCTGGCATAGTTTCATATCTTGTTGACTGTACATCATCCATAAAGTTATTTTTATCATGCCATTTGTATCAGTCATGAGGTCATTATATCATCTTGAAATTCAGTCCTTCAAGGTCTCATTAGGTATTTAGGGTTTTTTAAGGTTTCATTAGGTCATTAGGGTTGCCAAGGTTCCATTGCATTGCATAAGACCAGCAAGTAAAGGGTGATCAAATAACATCCCTTCACCCTAAATGTGATTACTTGCTAGCATAGTTTCATATATTGTTGACTTTACATCATCCATAAAGTTATTTTTATCATGCCATTTGTATTAGTCATGAGGTCATTATGTCATCTTGAAATTCAGTCCTTCAAGGTCTCATTAGGTCTTTAGGGTTTTTCAAGGTTTCATTAGGTCATTAGGGCTGCCAAGGTTCCATTCCATTGCATAAGACCAACAAGTAAAGGGTGATCAAATAACATCCCTTCACCATGTGAAGATGATTTGTAAAGAGAAATTCTTACTTCATTATGTAATTTTATGTCTTTCAAATGTAATAATTTCACCATCCCAAGCTGTTAACTCAGTGTTCCAATGATGCCATACCATCAAAAGATCAAATTTTTAAAGGAAATAGCCAAGTGAAAGGGTAAAGTTTCAAAGGGTTAAGTGCATGCCAAAGGGAGTTGTTTTTTCCCAAGGGTGTCCAAATCATCATTTTCCACAAGCACTAAACCCTACTTTTCTCACCCATTGAGCTAGGGTTGGCTATGGAATCAGAGACATCTAAGTATATGAGGCATAAGGAATGTCATTTCAGCAAGTATGAGGCCATTCCAACTCATACACATCATGTATTGATCATTTTTCAATGAGTCATTCCAAGGGACAAATCATTTGCCACACGTAGGGCCAGTTTTTCTTCAAACTATGTTTTAGACCAAACAGGGAAGAATTTGGAAAAAGTGAGAGAGGTTTCTGTCCAAAATATGTCAAGGAAGAAAAAAATCCTTCACTTTTTACACAGATTTTATGGTTTTAGAGAAATTTCAAAAATACAGTTGCCTCGGGAGAGTTGACGCACTTCTGGAGTGATCTTGGAAAAATCAATATTTCTCCTAGCAAGAGTGACCAAATGACTTTCTTGATGAGTCAAATGATAAATAGAAACAAAGAGCTTTCCAATGAGCTGTCATGAGCTCCATTTGGAGTTGAGGAAGACCTCCAAAAGTTGATTGGAACAACATTCTACATTTTGGCAGCCTCATTCTTCACATTTTGACCAGTCTTAGGAGATTGAGCTTTTGACAGTGAAAATGAGCTCCAAATTGAAAAATTCAAGATGTTTTGGAAACCAGACAGGACAAGATTTCCAATGAGTTATCCTGAGCTAGATTTGGACACCAGGAAGGTAGTCAAAATGCACCCTGAATATGGTGCTGCACTCTTCCTTCAGGCACTGCACGTTTGACACTGGTGCTGTGCATTTGACAGGCAGCCAAAATTTTCACTGTATCTCTCATAAAATACTTTTCACCTGTGGGATTTTGACTTTTCACTAATGTAATTCATAATTATGATGTAATTAAAGTTTGTTTTTGTTACCTAGGGTATATGCATCAAACGAATGGCCCAAGTGGCATGTAATGAATCAGTTTTCTTCATATTAGGTATGACTCAGTTTGACCACCCTAGTATTTAGCTATCAGTTCAGTCTTTTGTGAAACTAATCTTCCTCTCATGGATTCAACCCCTGAGGCTAGGATTAGTTTTTTTTAAGCCTATATCATGTAGTTTCTCAGTCATTTTATGGGTTGTACTGAGTGTGGATGCTCAGAGCTTGATTGTACACCATTGTAAGCAGTTTGGTAGGAAATTAATAAGAATTGCAGCTATTTTTATGGGATCCCTGTGGTATGGAGTTTTATTATAGTTTCTTCTTCTGTGATTATATGTTTATATGTTTTATGTATGCCATCAATCATTTCATTTCTTCTAGTTGAATGTTTTCAAGTTTGATAGGCAGAATTCATTGCATCAATGCTCTACCTTGGGAAACCATTCACCATTTCATATTTTCTGTTGTCCAGGAAGGATCCATGATTGTCACATGCCCTTCTTAGCTTCTCACTAGTCTTAAACATCTCACTTCATCAAGCCCTAGAGTGCTAAAGCCTATGCCCACCTTACCCCATAGAACACCTTACATTTCTGACCTAATTTCCTAGACCTAAATTGCCTAGCTCCTCTTGATCCGGCAAAACCTCTACAAAATCAAATCAAAACTTTTGAGCTACTATATCTAGCCTAAAATCCTTTACCTGATCCAAACATCTTGACTAAGATCCTTACAGAGAGAGCCCTCTCCCGGCTTATTAGGGCTAGCTACTTAGCTAAGCTTGGTTTGTGGTTACCCTGGCATTGTCTCCCTTCAGCCTGACGTCAATCTAGGTAATAACATAGTGCAGAAAGAATCTCCTCTATTGGTTGGTTTCACTGATTCTAATTGGGTTGGTGACCCTAATGATCGGAAGTCTACTGTAGGTTATGTGTTCACTCTTGGTTCAGGACCTATTACATGGACTTGCAAGAAACAAAGTGCTATTTATCTTTCTTCAGCAGAAGCAGAGTATCGTATTATTGTAGAAGCTAGTAAGGAAGCCCTGTGGCTTCATCAGATCGTGTCAGAGTTTGGCTTTCAGCAGCAACATTCGACTACACTTTGGTGTGATAATCAAAGTGCCATTCAACTATGCAAAGGTCCAGTGCAACATCAACACAACAAACACATTAAGTTGCACATGCACTTCATCAGAAAGCTCATTCATGACCATCTTCTTGAAGTGTAATATTTTTCATCAGATGATCAAGTTGTAGACATCTTTACAAAGGCTCTCACAAAGGCGAAGTTTACTAAACTTTGATTTATGGTTGGAGTTCAGGAAGTTGTCACTGAGGGGGGATAGGCTCTAATGCCTCCTTCCTTCTCCTATTGTGTCATATTTGTACATCCTTCAATCCTATCCCAAGTTGTTCTTAAGGGGGGATGTTAGGATATTCCGACACATAGGAAATAGTTAAGTATAACTTGGTCTAGTGTAGAGTTAGGTAAAGTGTGTTTCTTTACTATGTACTTTTTTAACTTACAGTCCGATAGTAATGATACGTAGTGATCCAATGGTTCATTCTCTCTTCGGTATTATCGACACTTGATCCATGGATTAACACTCGATTGGTCCATGATCTCTATTTAAAGAGCATGGAGGGTCATTTGTAATGTAACCGTTCATGAGAAAAGGTTATGTAAATTTTCATTCTTTTATAAATAAATTGCCTGAAGTGGCCGCGTTGGCTTAGGCCATGGACTGTTTCCCTCTTTGAGGGTTTTAACCACATCAACAATACTGGTGTATTGATCTGTGATCTGTTTGTGAGCGGTGTCCTTTGGTGTTCTGCCTAAGGAACTTACCCTGTAAATTCTTACAGATGTAATTCTATTGATGAAAATAATGAAGATTGGTGTCATGTTCAACTTCTAAATCTTGTTCTCCTCCATAGGTCTCTGAGTTTCCTTGGGCTTGGCCATCCCAGGAACCTCAGAGCCCTTTTGTATCATTTTCTTTCATTCTTTTCATTGCTTATTCACATGCATCTCTAGTTTTTATTTCTTTCTATTTCTGCATTTAGTATTAATGATTTCTTGTTGTAGGATTGAGTTAAATGGTTGATGTAAGTTCTTTTGCAGGATCACAAGAATTATTTCATCATTGGAAAAGCTTTGGAAGTTCATAATAATCATTGAGTTTCTTGGATTAGTCTTCTTATTCCCAAATCTAGATTGTTGGACCTCCTTTTTAGCAAAGAACAATAATTTTCTACTATTTTTATAGCATCCTAACGAGCTTCAATTGACTTGATTCCACTTGAATTAGATCACAAAAACATTCTAGTTCATAACAAAAATTACCCCATTGAATTTTCACTTGATTTGGTTAGGCATTTTTTAGATTTACTAGCTCACTAGTTCTCGAATTCCTAGATTTTCGACTAGTAATGTTTTTTTTTTTTTTTTTTAGCATGGGTTAACAGAGGTCTTTTTGAGTGATTCCACTTGGAGTGAGGACCTAATACACCCTTTTTAATAACAAAATTTGTCCCATCCAATTTGGATTTGATTTTCTTGGTCATTAAACCCTCACTAATTTCATCATTTCACAAGGAAACTTCTCCAAGCTTCTTGAGCAAATCCATCCATCTCCCAACTTTGGTTTTGAGTTTTAAGTGATCCTAGGAATTTTCCCACTCCATTCCACCCATAACACACCTTTCCTAGGCCTCTCATCACCTCCAACATGTCACATTTTTCTCTCGGTCGTATCCTATAGGTTCACTGTAATTCCTACAGGGTCATCCTATAGGTTTCTAGTACATCTTGTAGGTTTTCCTAAAATGGCCTATTCTGAGGCCGAATTGAGGGAAAACCTCTAGGAAGTCACCAAAAGCATCCCAAGGGTCTCCCACACCATCCAACCATCTCCTAACCCTTCCATCCAACCTCCAACATCCTTAATTCACCTGCCACATCACCAAAGGAAATTAGCTTGCATACTTTATTTTGTATGAAAAGACAAAAGGACAAAAACAAAATTTTTTCAGTGCCTTTACTTGCACATTAGTGATTTTTGATGCTTCTTACTTCTATGCTTAAATAGTAGCATTTGGCTTATGATAATTAGCATTATTGCAATGCATAGTTTCTTGGTAATTAATTAGGAAATGGTGTGATTTAGAATTGAATATCCGTCTCTTTCCTTGTACTTTCTTTCTTGCAATAGGTTAAGGTTCCATTTTGAACATTTCATTTTTTGCAATTAGTTTAGGATTTGACTTCAGTACATGCACTCCATTACATCATGACAACAAAGGAAGGACACATTGTATGTTGCACATATAGTGCCGACACCTCTTATTTTTGTATGAACCTTGGGTTGATAAGTAAAGTCGGTAGCCTTGGGAGTTGCAACATTCTTGTTGCAATACCGAGGCTCATCACTTTTTGGCGTCGTTGCCAAGGAGGTGTCAAAGTATGCATTGTTTTCTTCCCTAGTTGATTCATTTCTTTTTAATTTTTGCAAAAACAAAAAAAAATATTTTCATTAGGCATATTTAATTTCAAAAGTAGAAAATTGCATTGCATCATAGTTTTCATTCAATCATAAAAAAAAAAAACAAAATTCTCCAACACCAACCCACCCCCCCATCTGGTCACATGGTGCAGTAAGAGCCATATCACCATTCACTTTTTTAGGTAGAAGAAGAAGATGGCGAAGAATGTAGAAGAAATTGATGGTGATGATGACAATGAGGAAGATCCTATCAGATTTCCCATTCAAGATACTGATGGAAGTGTGCACATGAAGAACATCCCTCCATATTTTCTTCCAAAATTTCATGTTCTAAGGTTAGAGGATCCGAAAACCTTTCTCTTTGAATTTGAGATTGTTTGTATATCTTATGGTTACTTACTAAAAACTCAAAAATTGAGATTGTTTCCAGCAACATTGAAGGATAAAGCTCTTAAATGGTTCATGAGTTTAGGGACTAATTCAATAAGATCATGGAATGATATGAAAAAGATATTCCTAGAAAAATATAAAGATCATGATCTTAAAGAAGAAATATTTAGAATGAATCAGAGAGAAGATGAGAGTCTAGAGGATCTAATAGAGAGGTTCATGTATAATGTTAAGAGGGAAAAACTACATCATTTAGGATCTGACACACTAAAAACAATCTTACTTAGAACAATTAGGGATGAGTGGATTGATCTCATTAATCTCATGAGTAGAGGTGATGTATATCAATTATCATTTGAGGAAATTTTTGAAACATGCAAACACATATCAAGAGGAAAAGCAAGAGTAGGTAAATCAACATCAAGATCGGTAAGTCAAGCTAAACTTGGAAATTTGTTTGATAACTTTAAAATAGAAATTCTTAGCAATCTAACCAAACAAATAGAAATGTTAAGAATACAAAATGGGCAAAAAGAAGAGGGTTGTGTTGTCCATGCATAATCACATGATGTTAAATGTTGCTCCTCATTACCAAGGTTGAAGGAAGTTCACCAGGAGGACAATGGAGCAAGTCAATTGCCAATGCAGTAATGTTATGTAGCTCCAAGAGGACCATGGCAGCCTATTCAGCCTGATATGATGCAAGAGCCTAATTCACAATTTCAAGCTTATGCACATCCACCTCAAAGTAATTGGAACACACCTTTTCCTTGGCAACATTGGCCATCTCAACCCCAAAACCAATCTTGGCAACAAGGTTGGCAAGGAACTTATGGGAGCCATCCATAATATCCTCAATATATTCCTCAATATCCTTCATACAAAACTCCATGTTATCCTTACCATTCACCTCCACCACAACCACAACCCCATCCACATCCATCTCAAATATACACTCCCACTCAACTACCTGTACCACCATTCCCAAACCCACACATTGAAGTAGCTCAACCCACTTACAATGCTGAGGTAGAACACTTCCAAACATCTCCTCTTGAGATCAATGGTATTCACCATAGCTCAGGAAGAGTATTGCAAAAAGGAGATCATCTTGATATCATTCAAGGACCACATCCAAAAGAAGAATATTCAAATAAGAAGACCACATAACCAAGGGCTACGATTGATGAAGAGCAGACATCAAAATTAGAGATCGAGAGAACTCCCTCATGGCTACCATCAAATCCTCCGTGTATTCAAGAGAACAATCAACAAAAAGAGGAAGATTTGAAGGTCATAGTAGAATAAGACATGAAGAATGATCCAAATCAGCAAGTGGACTAGGGGCATCACAACTATATTGAAATATGGTTCCAGACAGTCATTAAGTTGCAGCAATACCCTCTTCTTCAATTGTGTTTGATATCATCAAAGTCAAATCATTTGATCTCTAAAATTCAGGTAAATGTCAAAGCATACATCTCAAGCCTACAAATCAGTTTTACTGTCATCTTGATGTGCACATGGCTCCATTGGAAGTATTCTTATACTTGAAAGTGATTTTGTTTTTCAAGTAGAGTAGGGTAGAAAAAAAAATTAAAAATAAGAGAAAAAATAAAACTCTCAAGTGAAAACCTCCTTTGAGGTGCCTCAGATTGGCTCATTGATTGAAAACGTCCATGAGGCAATCAATGGGTTGGGAAAAAGGAAAAAAGGAGCAAAAAAAGAAAAGATCCTAGGTGAAAACCTCCTTTGAGGCGCCTAGGCAAACCTACTAGTTGAAAACCTCGTTGAGGCAGCTAGTAGGCCTAGAAGAAAAAAGAGAAAAAAATAAAATAAATCCTTTCTCTATGCATCTCTTTGATAAATGCATGTACTCTCCAACATCTGTAAGCAACAAGAACAAGTTGGTACCAAAAGGAAAATTGGTCAAGGCCAGTGAAAAGAAGTCAAATTTTGACTTTCTCCTCCTTTCCTCAAATTCTCCAAGATGGCCAAGGCTATGCCAATCCATCACCCTCATCTATTTTCACCATCAACCCATCACTCTCAAGCTTCTACCATTCAGTTTGCTTCTTGTCCTAAAAAACTACAGGATGCTCTGTTTTACTACAGGATACAAAAATACATAGATCAGAAATTTGCTTTTTCCATAACTTGAAAACCATGTATCCATTTTCCAAGCTATTTTAGGGGGAGATGCATATGTATGATGGTAACATGCTCAAGCAGTTTTAGCAAATTCCAATGCACAGTTTCCAAGAAATTTGCCTCCATCACCTTCATCCATTTTTTCATTTTCTCAATATCTGTGCATCCATTTAAAACATTGTTTCATGGGGAGATGTACATGGATGATGGTAACATGCCCAAGACATTTCAACAAATTATAGTGCACAGTTCCAAGAAATCGGCCTCCATCACCTTCAACCATTTTTAGTTTTTCTCGCTATCCGTGCATCCATGAACCAAAATTTTTCTATGGAGAGGTGCATAATGATGAGGGCAACGTGCTCAAAAAGTGTCAGCTCAATCTAGTCTACCGTTTGGGAGATATGGACAAAACAAGTCGATGTCTTGTAAACCTAAAGGATATAGAACAACACCTATAGGATTGGTAGTGAAAATTTTTAAAGGAGATCCAAAGGTTAAAGAAACTCCTCCAGAGCTTAGCAGCAGCATCATGATCATCAGTATTAGGATCATCAACATCACCATCCAACACCTGCACATCAACATCAACTCAGTAGCAGCGTGCATGTCTCTCCGACAACCATTAGGTAGGTACAGGTATGAAATATTCATGACCTCTTCTCTTGAGCATATTATAGTTAGAAATTTGTTGTCAATGCATGAGAGATGAGGTTTTATAAGCTAAGGATTGGTCAGCAGTCTCAACCACCTTTAGCTAGTTAATTACAACTCACTCCTTCACTCATGCAATGTTAAAAAGTCAAATTATGAAGGGTGATGATTTCAAGGAATGAGGACAGTAGTTAAAAGAAGAAATTTTTGCAAAGTCCAAGGTAACCACAACACTCCAATCCCTCCATCCACTTCATATCCACTATCTATTCATCATTCATCCATATCATTTCATTCTTGGAAAAAAAAACAAATAGAGAATCCTCTCCATTTTCATGAAATTTCCATTTGCAGATCAGCAAGAAGGATAGTCAAAGAGAAAAAGAGGATCACAAAGAGACCCCTGTCACTCACATTTTTATTTTACCACTCATTACCATTCATTCCTCCACCATTTTTGTTATTTTTTCCACTCCTTTACTTCAATTTACAAAGGAACTGTGTTTTCTACAAGATGATCATGTAGGAATTACAATGACCTAGAAATCCTACAGGAGGTGTCCAAATGGTGGAACAAGGTAGCAGAAGGTTGATAAGTGTGTGGAAGACCTTACCAAACTGAAAAATATGCAAGAAACCATCTTGAATAAAGGGATAGAAGGCAAGCAAATGGTCTCAAGAAACAATGATTTTTCTTTGAACAAATATGTTTTCGGGCTTGTCTTTGCAGAGCTTACAACCAAGATTCTTAGTGCATAAGAGAGAGGCTACTAGGGCCATGGATGAGGTGCAATGAGGTCACTAAGTTTCCCAAAGGATGAGCAATAGTTTCTGCAAGGGGGTATGATGGGCCCCTAAATTAGACATAAATTAAGGCCCATGCCTCTAATTTAAAACATAAATTAAGGCCTATGACCATCCTTCAACACATTAAACCTCTCTTTTTGCATTAGATAATTTATTTTAAACTTTAATATATTCATTAGGAAGGTTTATGAATAATTGAATATTTGTGCCTAATATTATTTATTTTTTGTGGAATATTATGAGAATATTGGGCAGATTATGAAGAGTTGGAGGAGGAGATAATTTAGGGACTTGTTCCCTGCTACTGGAGGATCAATAATAAATAATAAGTCAACAACATATTATGGAATTATGGCACAAATTGTGGAACTCTAATGATTGATAAAATCTAGGAATGTGTTCCACTAATCAAGGGAGCAGATCCACTAATCAAGGGATTTCGGTGGGGAAAGCTTCCTCCATTCATGGGAAATGATTCTTAATCATTTTGTATAAGTACCCAGTCAAATTTTCCTCTATGGAATGATTGAAAAAATCTAGGAGTGTGTTCCCTACCATTTAATGCAAATTCCTAGTATTGGGGACTAGATCCACGAATCAAGGGATTTTGGTGGGGAAAGCTTCCTCCATTTACGGGGAATGATTCCTAATCATTTTTTATAAGTACCAAGTCGAATTTTGCTTTAGGAAGAGGATTTTCATTAGTGTTATTGTGGAGAGAGCTTGTATTTTTGCAGCTCCATTGTATTTTCTTGTAGGGATGTAATTCTATTGATGAAAATAATGAAGATTGGTGTCATGTTCAACTTCTAAATCTTGTTCTCCTCCATAGGTCTTTGATTTTCCTTGGGCTTGGCCATCCCAGGAACCTCAAAGCCCTTTTGTATCATTTTCTTTCCTTCTTTTCATTACTTATTCACATGCATCTCTAGTTTTTATTTCTTTCTATTTCTGCATTTAGTATTAATGATTTCTTGTTGTAGGATTAAGTTAAATGGTTGATGTAATTTCTTTTGCAGGATCACAAGAATTATTTCATCCTTGGAAAAGCTTTGGAAGTTCATAATAATCATTGAGTTTCTTGGATTAGTCTTCTTATTTCCAAATCTAGATTGTTGGACCTCCTTTTTAGCAAAGAACAATAAATTTCTGCTATTTTTTAGAGCATGCTAACAAGCTTCAATCGACTTGATTCCACTTGAATTAGATCCAAAAAACATTCTAGTTCATAGAAAAAATCACCCCGTTGAATTTTCACTTGATTTGGTTAGGGATTTTTTATATTTACTAGCTCACTAGTTCCCGAATTCCTAGATTTTCGATTAGTAATGTTTTTTTATTTTTCTTAGCATGGGTTAACAGAGGTCTTTTTGAGTGATTCCACTTGGAGTGGGGACCTAAGACATCCTAGTTAATAACAGAATTTGTCCCATCCAATTTGGATTTGATTTGCTTGACCAATAAACCCTCACTAATTTCATCATTTCACAAGGAAACTTCTCCAAGCTTCTTGAGAAAATCCATCCATCTCCCAACTTTGGCTTTGAGTTCTAATTGATCCTAGGAATTTTCCCACTCCATTCCATCCATCACACACCTTTCCTAGGCCTCCCATCACCTCCAAAACCTCACATTTTTCTCTCGGTTGTATCCTGTAGGTTCACTATAATCTCTATAGGATCATCTTGTAGGTTTCTAGTATATCCTGTAGGTTTTCCTAAAATGGCCTGTTTTGATGCAAAATTGAAGGAAAACCTCTGGGAAGTCACCAAAAGCCTCCCAAGGGTATCCCACACCATCCAACCATCTCATAACCCTTCCATCCAACCTCCAACATCCTTAATTCACTTGCCACATCACCAAAGGAAATTAGTTTGCATACTTGATTTTGTATGAAAAGACAAAAATAAAAAGAAGATTTTTTTTCAATCCCTTTAATTGCACATTAGTGACGTTTGATGCTTCTTACATATATGCTTAAATAGTAGCATTTTGTTTATGATAATTTAGCATTATTGAAAAGCATAATTTTTTGGCAGTTAATTAGGAAATGGTGTGATTTAGCATTGAATTTTCGTCTCTTTCCTTGTACTTTCTTTCTTGCAATAGGTTAAGGTTCCATTTTGAACATTTCATTGTCTACAATTAGTTTAGGATTTGACTTCAGTACATGCACTCCATTACATCATGACAGCAAAGGAAGGACACATTGTATGCCGCCAATATAGTGTCAACACCTCTTAAGTTTGTACAAACCCCAAGTTGATAAGTAAAGTCGATAACCTTGGGAGTTGTAGCATTCTTGTTGCAATACCGAGGCTCATCACTATTAAATATATATTCCCCCCTGGTTAGCTTGATATTATGGCGCTTCCCTGATAAATTTATAGTTCCTCTCTTTGCAACCATCAGTTGACACTCTGGTGTTGAATATAGAAATAAATTCAATTCCTTGTCTATCTTACAATGAATAAAGTTATGGGTACTACCTGAATCAATCAACACTATTACTTTTTTCTTCTTGATTTATCCTTCTATCGTAAGAGTTTGAAGTATGGTAATTCCCACCAGTGCATTACAATATATTGTCAGATTCATTTCTTCTCTCTCTGGCTTTGGTTTTTGGTGTATATCCTCTTCTTTTGATGTTTCTTGTTTCTTTTCTTCCTCCTCTTCACAATCTGTGTAAAACAATTTCTTCTCCGCACACTTATGAATTTTATTGTATTTTCTATCAAAATTGTAACAAAGCCATTTTTCTCTCTCTCCCTCCCCCCCCCCCCCCCACAATTTTTTATGGTTTAAACCTTGTATGTTATGGGAGGCTAGGAGCAACAACACTTTCATCTTTATAGTTGAGAGTGGTAGACCACCTTGTTTCCATAATTTTTCTTTCAACTTTTCTTACCACCCTGAATGCATTTTCCAATGAATTAGGTTCCCAAAGGTGAACCTCATGTTGGATGATATCCTTTAAAGTCCGTATGAAGACATCAATCATATGTTGCTTTGGAATATTAGTTACCTTGATATTCAATCTTTGGAAGTCCTCAATGTGGTTCGCCATTGAAACCTTTTGTTTGCAATTTATGGATTGGCTAAAGAAGGTATTTCTCTTTGTATCCTCATATTGTGCTACCAATTCCTCCACAAAAATTGTCCAAGTGATGATTGATTTACGAGAACAAAGCCATCATACCACACAAACTAATAGGGTTTCAAATATAAATATGCAATGTGTACCTTTTATGGTGGCAAATCATGTAGATCAAAGAATTTCTCCATCTATAATGTCCATGTTGTCAAATCCTTGCCATAAAAATTTATCATATAATCTTTGGCATGTGGTGGGTCTGCAACCAAAATTTAGAGTCTCTAAAATCATTATTGACAATCCTTTTGTTCTCATCATGATTTTCATGGACTACCTTATCACCATTAGAAAGCATTTCCTATAGCAACTTTGTCAAACCTTCTTTTAAACCTACTGTTGGCATTTTGGCACAGGTATGGCGCTATGATACAGGTGTTGTCCTTGATGGCAACTCACTTTGGTGACAGATCTCAGTTCAAGTGCTTAGAATGAAGGAAATCTTGTATACGCAGGTACAGCTTGCAGAAGACGCGTATACACGCGGTTTATACGTTCCGAAGTCGCGTATGCGTATACACACACTTTTATGCACATAAAAGTGCGTACATGGTGGGAAACTTATTTTTGGTCCGTGGTTGTTAGTCCTTGGAATTTGAACCTATGGTTGTGGACCATGGTATCTCGTCAGAAGAATTGACCCCAGGTTTTGGGCCCTTGGTATTGGTTTATTATGGTTTTGGACCGTGGTATTGTGGAAGGCCTAAAACTATAAAAGAGGAAGGAGATCATGTGGCAAATCATCATCTGAATTATTGAATATCTGATATTGTGCTAGATCTGGAATACATGTGACCGGGTTATGGTGCAGATTTAGATCTGAAAAAGGAGGAACCTAAGCGCAAGAAGGATAAGGGCTATTGATGGAACAAAATCTCAAGGCTTGAACATTGGTATCTTTGTATAATGTTGATCTATTATATGTGGCGCTCTCTTGATCTATAAATCTGGGTTAACTAATGTCTGAATGCTTAAAAGAATAAATTATCCCTTATAGATCTGTACGCAGGTTCAGTGAATTGCAGGTGCGTATACACGCTTTTTCTGTGAACGAAAGATGCGTATACGCAGGTTGGTTGTGGTACAGAAGCGTATACTCGCAGGTTGATGAACAGTGAAGTAGCGTATATATCTTGATTTATGTTCTAGCTGCTTCTGTTTTATTGCTGCAGTGCTCTGGGTTCAGAATTGGTGTTTGATTACAGTTACTGTGTTCTGGGTACAGTGGTCAGAGAAGTGCTTATTTGTTTCAGCTTTTGAATGGTGAAAAGGAGTTTGGGTTATGCAGAAATTCTTGATGTTTGATTGATGTTACTTGTGGATCCAGTTTGAAAATTAATGAAACGAGGTCCCTGAAAGCAAAGAGAAGGTTGCAGCCTTCTGCAGGTAGGAGCCTGCATACTAGTATCTCAAGCTAGTACAAGAACTAAGGGGGTTGGAGCTCCCTTCCAGGAAAGATGGAAAACGAGAGAGAGTTGTAGCTCTCTGCAGGTTGCAGCCTGCGTACTGGTAAAGTCTGCTCCAGTACAAGACATTGTAAAGAGAAGTTTCTAATAAGAAGATAGAGACGAATTGCAGCAAGAGGTTTTCACCCACATTGGGTTTCCTCCTTATATCTTGTGTTCTTGTGTGTGACTATCTTCTGCTCTGTTTCACTGTTTCTAGTACTGTTTATGTGCATCTAAATCACAGATTAATAACTGACATCTGAAAGATAAGTCTGCTTGATATACGCGGGTTTCTTTATCTGTAGTTGCGTATATACGCAGTTTTTATTAACTGAAGTAGCGTATATCATCTGGAATTTAAAAAGGAAATATTTGGCTTGATAATACTGATTCACCCCCCCCCCCCCCCTCTCAGTATTATTTCCAACAATTGGTATCAGAGCAGGTCCTTCTGAAATAGCTTGATCGCTTGAAGGAAGATCTTTCATCATGAGCAACTACGAGAGGGAAGCATCAATCAGGCCTCCAGTTTTTGATGGGACAAACTTCGTTTATTGGAAGGTAAGAGTTACTGCCTATCTTCAATCTTTGGGTACAAAAGTCTGGGATATCATAGATACAGGTTATACTTTTCCTGCAGCAACTCCTACAGATTTGGCTGAGAAGAAGAAATATGAAACAAATAAAAAGGCGGTCAATACTCTATTGGGATGTCTGGTGCAATCTGAATTTGTCAAAGTTATGCAGTATAAATCCGCAAAAGAAATATGGGACAAGATTGTTCTGAGCTATGAAGGAGATGATCAGGTAAAAAGAGCAAAACTTCAAACCCTCAGGATTCAATATGAAAATATCAAGGATGTATAATGGTGAAAGTGTGGCTAAATATTTTCTTCGTGTGGATGAGATTGTTAATTGCATGAAAAATTTGGGTGAAGAAATAAAAGAGGCTGTTGTGGTTGAAAAAGTTCTAAGATCTTTGTCACCTAGGTTTGAATCTAAAGTTTCTGCTATAGAAGAAAAGGAGAATCTACAACATCTTAAAATGTCACAACTACATGGAATTCTAACTACTTATGAAATGAGGAAAGGAGGTCCATCTGACAGGAGAGAAGTTGTCTTCGAGGCTTCAGGCAAAGGAGAGTACTATGAATCAGGACATGGGTCAGAAGAAGAAGAAGAATCGAATTTTGTCAAATAGTGACGAAGATGAACGAGGTAATGAGTATAAACTTTTAATGGCTTTTGAAGATGATGAGTACATGGATGCTATAGATGTAGAGGGTTTTTATAATGAAATGTCTGATCTCAAAGTTTGCTTAGAAGAGAAAAGTGCAATCATTGATTCTCTACAATGTCAACTGGCTGAAAGGGAAAAACATCTTGAAAAATCGGAATGTGAAATTGTTTGTCTTAGAAAGGAGATTGAGAAAACAAAAGCTATTAATCTTAAATTTGTTAAAGGATCTGAAACTCTGGATGAGATGATCAATGTGCAGCATTCTCCACTAATCAAGACAGGTCTGGGATATAATGGAGAAACATCTCAAGCATCCACATCCAAAAGTTATCTTGATGTAGCAAGGAGATGCGAGCAAAGGCCTAATAGAAATCATCAGGTAAATCAGGGACAGTTTACCTCAAGAACAAACAAAGACTATCAAGAAAATCGGGGGCAAGCTACCTTAAGGACAAATAGAAGCTACAATCAGCCACAGGTAAAATATTCTCATTTTGCCTCAAGAATGGATGTCAGTAGAAACTACAATCGGTTGGATGATAGATTTGATAATTGCAGGAGTTTCTTCAATGGCCAATGTTTCTCTTGCCATAATTTTGGTCACAAAGCAGCTCAATGTGTTGCCTATAAAACAATCATGACTAGAGAAGTCCAAAAACAAAGGAATATGACTGGGATCACGAAAAGGACCTATAACAACTTTTCGGCCCTTGAAAATGAAGTTGAATGTTCTATTTGTAATAACTTTGGTCATGAAGATTCTGAATGCAGGAGCAAGTTTTGGAAGACAACTCAGAAGGAACAAACCTCAAGTGCCAGAACATGGAGAATGAAGGAACCACAACCAGAAAGATGCGGGATAGCCTTTTATGCAGAAGGACAGGAAAATCTATGGTATATCGACAGCGGATGTTCGAAGCATATGACAGGGGATAAAGAAAAACTTGAATCATATACTACATTAGAAAAAGGGAAGAAGGTTTATTTTGGAAACGATTCCCCTGCAGCCATAAAAGGAAAAGGTACTGCTCAATTGAAAGAAAAGGTCAAAGTTGGAAATGTGTTGTTTGTTGATGGATTGAAGCATAATCTTCTGAGTGTCAGTCAGATGTGCGATCAAGGAACCGAGGTAATATTTAGATCAAATGGATGTCGTGTTCGCGATCTTGATACAGGTGAAACAGTGATCAAAGGTAGAAGAACTCCAAATAATCTATACATATTTGAAGAAGGACAACAACAATGCTATCTGAGCAAGGATGATGAACACTGGTTATGGCACCGGAGGTTGGGGCATGTAAGTTTTTCACAAATAAGGAAAGCATGCAAATACCAGGCAGTTCGTGGTCTTCCAGATATCAAAATTCCAGACAACACCATATGCAAATCATGTCAGTTTGGTAAGCAAACCAGAACTAACTTTCCTGAGAAGGAAGGATCAGCTAGCAGGCCTCTTGAGCTAGTTCATACAGATGTATGTGGTCCATCTAGGAAAAGGTCACCTCGATGAGAAGAATACTTCATATTATTCATTGATGACTTTTCCAGGATGGTTTGGATAGGATTGATGAAGCACAAAGATGAAGCGTTCGAAAAATTCAAATCTTTCAAAGCATTGGTTGAAAACGAATCAGATCGCAAAATTAAATGCCTTAGGTCTGATAGAGGTGGGGAGTTTACCTCAAATGATTTTTTCAATTTCTGTGAAGAACATGGAATAAGAAGGGAATTCTCTACAGCTAGGACTCCTCAACAAAATGGAGTAGTGGAAAGAATGAACAGAACGGTTCAACAAATGGCTCGTGCTATGCTTGATGAGTCTGGAACTCCTGCAACCTTCTGGGGTGAAGCAGCTTATGTTGCGGTGGTTATTCTCAACAAAACAAATGTTCGGGTAAATAGCACTCAAACTCCTCATGAGCTTTGGTATGGTGAGACTCCCTCAGTAAAACATTTCAAAATTTTTGGAAGCAAATGCTACATTAAGAATAATGATGAACATCTTGGCAAGTTTGAACCTAGAGCTAATGAAGGCATTCTTCTTGGTTATTCTCCCCACAACAAAGCATATATATATGTTACAATAAAAGACTTGGAAGAATTGTTTACAGCATTGATGTTGTGGTTGATGAAAAAGGAAATGTTCCTAGGCAAGTAAATTATGAAAATATAGAAGAAGATGAAGACTAACCTCCAAATCAAACTGATGATGAAGAAGAACCTCAAGAGGCACCAGTGGAACAGATAAGGATAGAAGAATAGACTCCATCCAGGTATGTGCAGAAGAATCATCCAGAATCTCAGATTTTGGGGCAGAAAGAAGCAGGTGTACAAACTAGAAGAACAATTGCAGAAGCCTCAAGCTATTTGGCATTGCTCTCCTCCACTGAACCACAAAATGTAAAAGAAGCGTGCAAAGATGAATGTTGGGTCAAGGCAATGGATGAAGAACTCGAGCAGATCGAAAAGAACAACACTTGGGAGTTGGTCCCTAGACCAAAAGATAAGAATATCATAGGAACAAAATGGATCTTCAAGAACAAGTTGAATGAAAATGGGGAAGTTATTAGAAACAAGGCCATGCTTGTTTGCAAAGGGTATGCTCAACAGGAAGGAATAGACTTTGAAGAAACTTTTGCTCCTGTAGCTAGACTTGAGGCCATCAAAATGTTCCTTGCCCTCTCTAGCTTTCAAAAATTCAAAGTATTTCAAATGGACGTGAAGTCAGCCTTTTTGAATGGAGACTTAGAAGAAGAAGTGTACATTGAACAACCAGATGGCTTTATCCTTGGAAATGATCCAAATCTTGTATGCAGACTTAAAAAGGCTCTCTATGGGCTTAAACAAGCTCCAAGGGCTTGGTACTATCGATTGGACAAATACCTTCATCAACAAGGTTTTTCAAAAGGATCAGCAGATAACAATCTCTATATAAGAATTGAAAATAACAAATTGCAATACTTGTTGTGTATGTAGATGATATTATCTTTGGAAGCAATGAAGAAGCTATGAGTCAAAGCTTTGCCTTGGTGATGCAGAAAGAATTCGAAATGTCTTTGCTTGGAGAACTGACATACTTTCTTGGATTGCAAATCCAACAAAATGAAGGCGGTATCTTCTTGTCTCAAACCAAGTACCTCAAGCAGATTCTGAAGAAATATGGCATGGAAGATTCGAAACCTGTATGTACCCCCATGATTACAGGATGTCGCCTCAGTGCAAATGATGAATCAGCAGCAGTGCATCAACCAACCTATAGATCCATGATTGGGAGTTTGCTTTATTTGACAGGTACCCGACCAGATATTATGCATGCAGTAGGAATAGTTGGGAGGTTTCAAGCCAACCCAAAGGAAACTCATCTTCAGGCAGTCAAGAGAATCTTCAAGTACCTTCAAGGAACTCAAAACTATGGCTTATGGTATCCTAGAGATACAGATCTCACTCTTCATGCTTACACAGATGCAGATTGTGCCGGAAGCCTGGATGACAGGAAGAGCACAAGTGGTGGTGCATTCTTTATGGGTTCCAGATTAGTATCTTGGTTCAGCAAGAAACAGAGTTCGATTGCTTTATCTACAGCTGAAGCGGAATATGTGGCTGCTGCATCTTGTTGCACACAACTCCTTTGGATGATGCAAACCTTGCAGGATTTTCAAATCACTTGTACTCCACCTGTCTCTATCTTATGTGATAATACAAGTGCAATAAGCATTTCAAAGAACCCAGTCATGCATTCAAAGACCAAGCACATACCGATCAAGTATCACTTTCTCCGGGAACAAGTGTTGGAACAAAAGGTCAAATTGGAGTATGTTCCTTCTAAGGAACAAGTTGCTGATATACTCACCAAACCACTGCCCAGGGAAACTTTTGAATATCTCAGACAGACGCTGGGAGTCGTTGATGCTTCATCCTGCTGCTGAAGCTTGTCTGTTCCAAAGAAAAAGTTGGTGTACGCGAGTTGGATGAGGGATATCCGCATACATACGCCGATTTATGTAGGTGCAGCCGCGTATATGGAGTTCTGAAGAAAATCAGCAAGGACAGACTCTGGTTGAAGAGAATCTGATATGGGTCTGTCAGAGGCCATCTGGCACCGACTCAGGGGGAGCAAATAATCTTCTAATAATGCATTGTTGGCATTATCTTAGAAGCTCTTGGTTCTAGTACTCAAGCTGTTTTTGGTTCAGGAGGATCAGCTACAGAAAGAAGATCAGAAGGAGAACATGATCGCTGATATATACAGTGATTGTCAAATGCTGCTGATAGTTGTTATTGGTGATTTGCATAGTCCTGATATTTCGTCTCTATGTCATGTATATTTTTTTATCAAGGTCATGTAACGACCTATTTTGGTTTCCCCACTATGCCTGGGATGATTGATGTGTTTGGTTTTCATGTGTAAATTATTGATATATCCCCACTTGGTTGGGTGGACGATCCCCACTTGGTTGGGTAATGGTTATATGTATTGAGTCTTTTGGTGCTAGGAAGGTCTTTTATGATGTATAAGTCATGGTTCTTCTTGAAGAACATCATTTGCAGATCTTGCCTACTGTCACGGGGAGCATGTTCAGTACAGCAGAGCAGAGATATCAGCATGTACTCAGGGGGAGCACAGCCCTTTGCCCTTGATGACAAAGGGGGAGAAGGATTTTGAGGATCTTGGGGTGTCCATCAAGTCCAAAGGGGGAGATTGTTGGCATTTTGGCACAGGTATGGCGCTATGATACAGGTGTTGTCCTTGATGGCAACTCACTTTGGTGACAGATCTCAGTTCAGGTGCTTAGAATGAAGGAAATCTTGTATACGCAGGTACAGCTTGCAGAAGACGCGTATACACGCGGTTTATATGTTCCGAAGTCGCGTATGCGTATACACGCACTTTTATGCACATAAAAGCGCGTACATGGTGGGAAACTTATTTTTGGTCCGTGGTTGTTAGTCCTTGGAATTTGAACCTATGGTTGTGGACCATGGTATCTCGTCAGAAGAATTGACCCCAGGTTTTCGGCCCTTGTTATTGGTTTATTATGGTTTTGGACCGTGGTATTGTGGAAGGCCTAAAACTATAAAAGAGGAAGGAGATCATGTGGCAAATCATCATCTGAATTATTGAATATCTGATATTGTGCTAGATCTGGAATACGTGTGATCGGGTTATGGTGCAGATCTAGATCTGAAAAAGGAGGAACCTAAGTGCAAGAAGGATAAGGGCTATTGATGGATCAAAATCTCAAGGCTTGAACATTGGTATCTCTGTATAATGTTGATCTATTATATGTGGCGCTCTCTTGATCTATAAATCTGGGTTAACTAATGTCTGAATGCTTAAAAGAATAAATTATCCCTTATAGATCTGTACGCAGGTTCAGTGAATTGCAGGTGCGTATACACGCTTTTTCTGTGAACGAAAGTTGCGTATACGCAGGTTGGTTGTGGTACAGAAGCGTATACTCACAGGTTGATGAACAGTGAAGTAGCGTATATATCTTGATTTATGTTCTAGCTGCTTCTGTTTTATTGCTGCAGTGCTCTGGGTTCAGAATTGGTGTTTGATTATAGTTACTGTGTTCTGGGTACAGTGGTCAGAGAAGTGCTTATTTGTTTCAGATTTTGAATGGTGAAAAGGAGTTTGGGTTATGCAGAAATTCTTGATGTTTGATTGATGTTACTTGTGGATCCAGTCTGAAAATTAATGAAACGAGGTCCCTGAAAGCAAAGAGAAGGTTGCAGCCTTCTGCAGGTAGGAGCCTGCATACTAGTATCTCAAGCTAGTACAAGAACTAAGGGGGTTGGAGCTCCCTTCCAAGAAAGCTGGAAAACGAGAGAGAGTTGTAGCTCTCTGCAGGTTGCAGCCTGCGTACTGGTAAAGTCTGCTCTAGTACAAGACATTGTAAAGAGAAGTTTCTAATAAGAAGATAGAGATGAATTGCAGCAAGAGGTTTTCACCCACATTGGGTTTCCTCCTTATATCTTGTGTTCTTGTGTGTGACTGTCTTCTGCTCTGTTTCACTGTTTTTGGTACTATTTATGTGCATCTGAATCACAGATTAATAACTGACATCTGAAAGATAAGTCTGCTTGATATACGCGGGTTTCTTTATCTGTAGTTGCGTATATATGCGGTTTTTATTAACTGAAGTAGCATATATCATCTGGAATTTAAAAAGGAAATATTTGGCTTGATAATACTGATTCACCCCCCCCCCCCTCTCAGTATTATTTCCAACACCTACCATGTCTGCTTTTAATCCTTCCATTTATGCATCTAAACCATCAACCTTATCTTCCAATTCATTATTGGTTTCTCTTTGTGCTAGTGAAAATTGTTGCACTTGGTCTTGTAATTTAGATATATCATGTTTCATTTCATCTTCTTCATGCATCATAATAGATCTTTCAGAGGGCTTGATGGGTGTATAATTTCTTTGCTCGGGAGGCATTTTGGAATCAACTAATCATATCTATGCTTCAAAATTCTCTTTGAATTACTTCAAACTGATTTTTCAAACAACCGTTATGCAAATTTAAAAATACTCTCCTTTTAAGAGTTAGATTTTCAGATTCATGATAAGGTTGCTCTTACAATTGTTGCATCAAAGTAATTTCGTCTCTCCAAAGTCTGAAATTTCGTTTTGTGCTAGCCTCTATGTCTTCTTTCCATCCCCACTAGTTAGACCAAGATTGGAGTCTTCAAGATAAATCTATGCCTGTTATCCCAAGATGACATGATTATGGATTAGTTCAATAGAGCGAACTTGTACAAGATGCCACGTGCCACTATTTTAACATTCTACCCTGAAAATGATACAAGATAAACTAGAGTCTATGCACTTTCAATGAATTTTTATGAAATTCAAATGCGATGCATAAAGGGAAAGTTATGATGATTTTCGTTGGAAAACCTATTTGAGATCATATCACAAAAAAAAATAAAACAAAGATCATTGACTACAAAACAAGTCTCTTCTAGAGGGAAACCTCATTTTACATCAAATAAATGAATAATTTTTGGATGATATAAATGAAAAGGCCTCCCTGGTATATATAGGATTCTAAAGGGTCACAATATAATGAGGGCCTACATAACAATAATAATTTAAGGACACAATAATAACAATAGTGGGATTTTATGGGGAACACCAATAATAATATGGGGGATACATGGAGCACAATAATAACAATATGAGGAATAAACTAGTATTATAGGGACCTAATAGAGATCAAGTGCATGAATAACATTGCAGAATATGAGGCACACATACTGGGATTAAAGAAAGCCATCGACCTCAAGATGGAAGCATTAGAGGTAATAGGTGACTCGGAGATTGTTACACATTAGGTACGAAATACTATACCCTGTGTATCACCTAGTATTAAAAAATGCCATTAAGATGTATGCCATGTTATATATTGCTTTCAATCATTTGATATTAAATTTGTTTCTAGGATTCACAATGTAGCCACAAACACATTAGCTAATGCAACTACTAGGTTGTCATCACTTAGAGATGGTTTTTCTGTTGAGATTATATATAAGCCATATATTCTTGATAACATGACTAATTTTCATGTGTTCAATAATGACCAACATATATTAGATTTCATGGCTAATGATGATTTATTTAAAGACATTGTAATTGATGAACATGGGCACGAGAGGTCATTGCAAGAAAGAGTAGAAGTACAAAAATTAAATCCTGTGCCAAAGGGTATGCTGTCATTAGAAAATGTCTATGACTTGTAGAATTGCTTCAGGGGGGCAACGAATAAAAAGACCCAAATTTCCACAATGTTGCACGAATAGTTCAACTTGGGCACCAAAGAAGATATGAAGTTGTTGTGGCCAGCAACACCCCCCCCCCCCCCCCCCCCCCCCCCCCCCCTTGTTCATTTAAGTGTTGTCCAAAATACTAAATGAATGGGGACCCTTAGTTAAATTTTAGAAAAAAAGCAAGAGTTTCCTTTCTTCAAAATAAGGTTACCATCGTAAGCTTAGAAAGGTCTTTTGAATATTTTTTAACCTAAGTCTATGATAAGGGAAATATCTTTAAAGCTGCGTTGCAAAAAGGATAGGAAATGCCTCCATTTCTCTATAATATCGGTATGCACAAGACTCTCGTGTTAAGCATAATATCGCATCGCAATAAAGTAATACTCATAAAGAAAAAACTTCAAGATTTACCGATCTGCGATAACATCGATCGCAAGATCGCATATCGTAGAAATGAGCTGACAAGATTCGGCAAACATTAAACTTCTGCGACCTGCAATGTTGCGATCGCTGCGATATTATATTCGTATGTATGCACGATCTGTGATGGTACGATTTGCGATGGCGCGATCTGCGATGTTACGTAAGAAAATCATAAATCACTTCATCACGAATCCTTCGGGCACGCTATTCAAAGAAAAGCCACTTACCATAATTTGACTCAAGATCATGCGCTTTTAATGATAGTAAAGGAATTAGTTGTCAGCTATTAAATGAAATGAAGACGCGTGCTTTTGTAAAGAATTACTTCACGTAAGGTGGCATGTTTGATATATCTGTTGCATTTAAAACTCTCCCATCACCTTTCTTGATCAGTCATTTCCATTTCACTCGTAAGTTGTAGGAACGAAGAACTAAAGATGATTCAAAGCCAAACGCAGGAAGAAATGGGAAAGAAAAATAAAGCTCAAGGCTTTGAGGTGAAGGAAAAGACGAAGGAGATGGCGCCTTTGTATACAGACACATCCTGTAACAGAGACGCAGGGATATCGACATGGGAAAGCATGTACAGACTGCTCAAAGAAGAGAATCCCAGAATAATGAAGGTTGCTGCTGTCGCGGGCTCACAACGCTCTTCCGAGGCGTCCTTAGAGGAGCTAGCATGTTCATTTCTTCATCGGATAGCAGCAAGGCCCAAAATTCTACCAATATGGATATGATCAAGTGGATACTTAACAATGTAGAGATGAACAATAGACAATTCAAGATTCAAGGACATGGGCTCATCGGATCATTCGCTGCACAAGATTTAAAGCCTATGTATCATCTTCCTGAACCACAGGCGACTTACAATGCACAATTCGTTAAGAAATTTGTGGCAGAGAACCCAAACCTAGCAGAGACCACCAAAGATTGGTCCAGAAAAGAGGAGCCGCTCAAAAAAGACAAAAACGGTATGTACAGCACTGGTTCCCTCACCTCTCCGTATTGTTTTGCTGCGGCCATGCTTTGTAGATTATTTGGGATGCCGGATATCAATAAGTTTTCGTCTGAATGGCTACCATTAATAGATGCTGCCACAAATGCCGATATTATGGATTGGGCCAAGATCTTTTTTGATAATCTATACATGGCTATTATCAATTACCGGTCTAAAAGATCCTTGTCTCAAAGGATATATCCTCCTTTTTATATGTCCGCATATGTTATGGATTCTATTTGTTATGTGTCTAAATTTCCCACTATGGGTTGGAAATGGACTACTCATGACCCATTACCTATCCATGTTTATCATAAGGTGTTATGGGATTCTCAGTTCATCCCGCACTTCTACCAGATTTGTCACGGGCTTATCTTACCCTTGTATAAAATGATGTATGATGAAGACCCCCCGAGGTGCTCACCCGAGGCACAGATAGATATCATCCCCATCGCAAGATGGTTCGGGGAAGAATGGTTCACCTATATTAGAGTGTTTGGAAGCACTGTACCTCCTCATGTCTTGCCTCTGTATATCCCCGATAAACTTTTGGCTCGGGAAATTGCATATCAAACTTGTTCAGAAGGCGGCCTGACCAAAGACCTAAAAGACAAAAAGAAGGCCATATGGCCTCAGTTTCCTGTAGCTTGTGGGGCCTTTTCATTGTTCGATGTAGGACACGCTTTCACCGAAGTGGAGAATGTGACGTGTCTACAATTATTTAAATTCCCAGCAAGGCCATTCGACCCAAATGATGTTGCCCAAGATTTCACAACGAACGTCAAAATAAAAGTATTCGTTGGAAATAAATATTTGTTTGATGATTTATTTCAGAGTAGAAGCTCACTCCAGGAAATTTTGCGGGAAGCTCAGTCGAAGTTGTCTCCAGATGACCTCCAAAGATTCATGTTATACAAGGAAAGAAGGCTGGCCAGTGTTCCTCTAGAGAAGCTGCGACTGCCTGCCAGAGAACCAACTCCAAGCGTTAGCCTCAGTGGAAACTCTAGCACTTCCAGGTCTAAATCTAACATTGCACAAGGAGTTCCTGAACATTCTAAAGGATCTGGAAACGACCAAGGAAAGAACGAAGAAACAGCTAAGGATACGGCTCAGTCAAGTGCAATGTTGCAACAACAGGTTATCGCCTCCCCGCCAAGAGATGTTCCCCCTCTTGTCATTGAAGCGCCACCCGTCACAACAGAACTGGACAAAGAATGGGAAACCTTCAATGAGTTGATCAATCTTGAAGGGAAAGCCCCAAGAACACCTGTGAACAATACACAGGTAGCGCAAGAAGTGGTTTCGACCATAGTCAGCAGTGTCACAGAAACGGAGCACATTCCTATCGCTCCACCTTCTGAGCTTCTACTTAATGTAGAAGAAATTCCCCCACTGGACGTATTCTATAGTCCCCAACATAAAGTAGTTGTAAGGAGACAGAGGAAGAAAAGAAAACTAGAAAATACACTGTCACAAGATGCTGAACATTTGGACGTCTTATGGAAAGACCCCAACAATAACCCAACTGAAAATCTCACTAAGTTGTCTCAGATCGTAGGAGCATATGCTTCTGCAACTATTGACAAGGCATTAGAAGTTCAGCAACTGTTGAAAGAACAAGAAGATCAAATACAGCTACTACAACGACAATTGCAAATTTTACAAGAAATGCATAAAGATGAGCCTAAGCTTGCGGAATTTATTTCAGAATATATTGGCTTAAATGAGCAACTACTGCAGCAAAAGGAAGAGTTGGGACATAAGATATCACAGTGGAGTCACTATTGCAAGCTGAGCGATAAAATCACCAATCAAGTGGTAGAATTGCGGAGTGACTATGATCAGAGTGACAGACGAGTGACGGAATACTTAGCTTGGCAGGATGAAGATGAAGGGAAAAGAGCAAGTGCACCCAGAATAAACGAGAATCATAAAGAATTGCTCTTTAATAAATGGGACGATCAAATCAGGCAGGCGGAACAAGCAGCGGAGACACCGGCCACACAAGCAAGCATTCTTATCGACTGTGTAAATGAGAATTTACACAGAGCCAATTTAATCGAAGAGACCACCCCGGGGTACCTACCAAATAAACTATGATTGGAAACAGAATGGAAGTAGAAGGCGCAGGAAAAGGGAAAGGCGATCCAAGCATTAAACAGGTTAAATTGGGAGTGTTACTGGGCATACTTGGTCAAGCCGCATAGTCAATGGATGACTGTGAAATGCATCATAAACACGGCCGAAAAAGTAGTGCCAGCTCTCATAGATTCTGTTTTCACAGCCCAGCTCAGCGCAGAAGTCAGCCAGCCGACTCTCCTCAAGCCCATGATGAACACTTGCAGCTTTAAAGACCAAGTTCAGAAGTAGCCTTATTTTAGAATGTTGTTTTTTCTTTAAAATTAGATTAGAAAAAGGACGGTCATTTGAAAACCGCATCCTAAATTTTGTAAATACACTATTATTAGAATTAGGAAGTAGTATTTTAACCCTTCTCATGCATTTAGAGAAGGGTCCAGAAATTTGTCAAAAACTTGTCCTCGGAACATGCACTTCTGCACCCTCAGAGGAGGTTTTGATGAATGGATGGATCGAGATTTATTAATGTTTGCATTTGATGTCTGCTACTGATGTTGCACTTTTGTACTCTTAGTAGATGTTAGAACAAGTAGAGGTAAATCGTTTTTGCTTGAAGCTTATGAGTAGGATTAGTCATAAATGGTACTTTTATCTCTTGGCCATTTCTGCTTATATTCTTAAAGTGATATACAATTTTCAGTTGTTTATATGTTACTGCATGAATGTATGAGTTATCATTTGGCACTTCTGTACGGTGGAGCCATTTATTTATGTCTGATATATGAATAACTTATTATGCGATATGATGTTCACAACTGTTTTGCCTAACTTTTTATGCAAAGTGGTTTATCTTAATTGATTTCTATTCTTATGATAGCTGAATGATCTTTATTACCAGTTATTGTTTGAAATCTCTTTAGATCGCATAGTAGAAGAAATACACCCCGGGTTAGCGTAGATTAGATGTGTAGTTTCTCATTAGATTACAATAGCATAGAGTTAGTTTAAAAGTTTGAATTAAATTAGCTTTAAGTATTCTTAGATCAGCAACATCCAACTCTGCACACACACACATACACCCTTAGATTGGGAAACTGGTCCCATTATCCCTAGTCGGACCCGCTATACCAAACAGATAAGGAGCTGCCAACCAAGGTCCGGACCGGGTGGGTATCCCCCTTGTTGTCGACCCGATTTTCGGGGCTTCAACAGAAGTATGTAAACCTAGGAACATGTTTTTGTATTTAGGAATGACAAGATTTTATCCATCTCCTCAAAGAGTACGAAGATGTATTTGTGTGGAAGTATGATGATTTAAAAACTTATGAAACACAAATCATTCAGCATGTGATGCCAATTACCAAGATATTTAAGTCATTTCAACAAAAGTTGAGAAAATTTCAGCCTACACTTGAACCCCTTATACAAAAAGAACTAAGGAAAATGTTGGATGCTCAGATCATATTCAAATTTCATCATTGTACTTGGTTGTCTAATTTGGTTCCAGTTAAGAATAATTCTAGTGAAACACACCTATATATATATATATATATATATATATATATATATTTCCAAAATCTAAATCAGGCTTCTGATAAGGAAAATCACCCCATGCAATCTATGGAGTGTTGGGTGTGGAGCCAGATTATCTTTTGTATTCAAAGGTTTCAGCCGGATGTATACCCTAGGAAGACTGTACACCCCTCCATGCAGGGGGATACGGGGGGGAATTGTCCCCCCCGCGGGGGTTCCCCCGGCTGGGGGGTCTGGGGGCCAGTGGTCCCTTAGAGGGGGTTTGGGGGCAACACTCCCAAAGCTAAAAACAGATGTAAAATTTCCTTGTAAAAGTCTAGTAATTTCTAGTCAATCTAGGCCATTCATTAGACAGATGATCTGACGGTAGAAGTTGTGTTTAATTTAGGGTTTTTTGCCCTAGAAGGCAGCCCCTCACTATATATGAGGGAATTGTATTGCGTCTATCTAGATCTGCATTCTGAGTGAGGAAGAGAGAGGAGATTGAGAGCGAAGAGGGTGTTACAGTGGATCTGCTGTAGGTTGTATCTCTTCACTTTGTTGGATAATATAATAAAAGAAGGACTGGCTATTTCTCCATGGATGTAGCCCAAACTGGGTGAACCACATATATTTGTGTCTCTCTTGTTTTATGCATTTTCTGTGTTTATATTTCTGCAATATTGTATGTGTTCCATTGCTCCGTAATATATAATTTTCTAACATGTAATAGATACTTAAGATAGTATCTAGATCATAGATGTTCTCACTATTCGACAAATTTTCGTGATACAACCAAGTTCTAGTAGTGGAACACAATAGATTGAAAATTATGTTCAAGACAAAATGGGGTTTCACTCGTATTTATGTGAATATAATTTGGAATTATAAATGATGATGCTACCTTTCAATGGGCTATGGACATCGCATTCCAAGGAATAATCAGCTAGAGTTTGGTCGTTTGTTTAGATGACGTCACAATGTTTTCAAAGAAAATTTCAGACCACTTTTTGTAACACACCTCCTCCCATATCTATGTGATTTCACAGGCTTTCTTGTGGTAAACATGATTTGAGGGTTACTGTGACACGAATCAACCTCCTAGATAACCTTAAGGAAATGGATCTGACAAAACAAGACCTTACTGACTTCCCTCAGGTGCTTCAGGACAACCAAGAGCTAATCATTCACTCCAGGTGCCCAATCCCTGATTTAAATTTCTTTTTCAGTGAAATAGAACCTGAGTCACTCCCATAAAAAGGCCTCTAAGCAACTGTAACCCTCACATCGCTCCCTCAAGCCTGTTTCCCAGCGACTGCAGTTTTTTTCACTCAGTTCTATGCCAAAGATCTCGAGATCTGAGCCACCTTTTAAGGGATAGGATCCAGACCTCTGCCCAGAACTTAATGAAACTCCCAAAAATGATAAATAACATAGTGACAAAGAATTTAACAAAAAAATTAATCCAGTACTTGACCTAGCCCGATATAACCATGATAATAGTTATGTTAAACACATTGAGAACATGAGATCTACAGGTCATGAATGCATATCTAAACATAAAGATCTAAAACTCATATGAGGTTTACCAAGAAGGGCTAATGCCCTCTCACAATAGCTACAATAACATCTATTAGGTGATGTAATCGATAATCGTTCCTTTATCAATCAAACATGATAAGATCCATAACTTTGTCCTGTCAGAAAACCATGCTTATAACCGACATATAACTAGATAAATAACAATGATAGAACAACCATTAAAGCCACATAATAACAAGTACATTTTCTCATGAAATAAAAGATGAACTTAGCTCTTATTGACATATGCAAAGGCCAACCAAGTCAGGGATTTCCACATACCACCCGACCATAGATTGGGCTGAACCAAATATTTCTTTCAGCGAATCCCCCTCGTTCCATATTCCAAGAATGATTGTGGGATCTCATGGAATAAAACAATCCACAAAGAACCAAGGGAATCCAAAGGATAAACCACCTCCACCTTCACACTACCATGATCTCACCTAAACCGGTGCTGAGATCACAAAAAAAAAACTGAGATTGGATGCTTTAGAATTCCTTCACCATCCCTTGAGGAATTCTCATGTCTCCAACCACTTGTTGAGGGCTTCCTAGAGAAAACTATCTCCACCCCCAACCATTGTGATTTTCCTAATACCACTTCACTTGGATCCAAAACCTTTCAGAAATCCAAAGCTCAACCAAGAATGAATCCCATCACACCATGGTTATCTAGAAATAGAAAGGAAAGGCTAAAACCACTATCGAAACCTGACAAAATCCATGCCAATGAAAACAAATGAACCAAATACACACATGAAAAATACCATGCATGCCAAAGCAAGTTAGGAATCATACATGCAACTTGTTACCTGCAATTATTCCCACTAAAACTGCTTGATCCAACTTTTCCTTGCTTAATCCTTGCTTTCATTTTATTTCTTTGTCCTTCCTTTGCTTTCCTTGTCCTTCCTTAGCTTGCTTTCTTTCCTTCTCCTCTTGGTGTTCTTCTCCTCTTTGAGAGTAATTCCAACACGAAACTGACAAAAGGATGACAAAAGTTATGAATTGATCCTCTAATGCCTCTAATTTCTTCATTTTTCCTCTATTTTCCTTCAATTTCCTCCTTACATGTAACATGCAGCCTTTCACCTCCCTTTTCTCCTTGTTTCCATTATTTTCATAAATAAAATACCAATAATGCCTTTTTTCCTTTTCAAATCCTTTGCCAGTTTTCCTTAGCCATAGTAAACAACAAGTGATGGCCACTAGGATACTTTTCCCAACATTCAACTTGGAATACATGTCCCATGACCTTGGTGTTATTTTTCCTTTATTAGCTCTATTACATGGACATTTAACCCAGGGCTATTACAAACCCCTCCCCCTTAGTGGGACACCATTCTCGATGTTCAATGACATCTACAACTAGTAAAACCACTGAAAAACCAAAACATACTTCCCATGGAGCTTTATAACCCATCTCATTGTAGTATTTACAATGAACAACCTGCTCAAAAGTGAAAACCATCATGACAAACATGGAAACCATACCATTATTAGAGATTTATAACATGACTCATTGTGGTATTTACAATATCAACCATACATAAATATCTACATATACCAAAAAATTATTTTCCTCCACTGACAAACAACGAAGGATACATAACCTACATCTGATCAACCATCTCCCATGTAGCTTCATCGGGGCTAAATTGCTTCCATTGTACTTTAACTTGTTTGATTGCTCTGTTCTTGAGCATGAGTTGTTTCGGTTGTAATATGCATTGAGTTTCTGGCTGGAAATCTGCTTATGGATCCACCTACAATATAAACCAATCAATAACATGTTAAACATCTTTTACATATCTCTTAAGTAATGAAACATGGAAAACATCATGGAGTTTCATTGTCGGAGGTAATGAAATTATATAGGACACTGGTCCAATCCTCTTAAGGATCTCAAAAGGTCCGTAATACCGAGATGCCAACTTGGCACATAAGCCAATCCTCAAGGATTTCTTCTTAGGTTTGATGTGAAAATACACATGCTCCCCAACCTAAAACTCGTTAATTTCCCTATGTTGGTTTGAATAATTCTTCTATCTATCTTGTGTTGCCTTTAGATTCTTCTTTATAACTTGCCTTTCCTGTTCCATTTATCCCAACATGTCTGGTCCAATAAGTACCCTATTCACTGGATGAATCCAACTAATGGGATTATTACAACTCCACCCATAAAGTGCCTCAAAGAGACTCATCCTTAGTGACTCCTAATACCCATTTTTTAAGAAAACTCAACCAGTGGAAGATATTCCTCCCACTTCCACTACTAATTCATGTCATACATCCTCAGCATATCCTCTAGAATCCTGTTGACCCTCTCTCTCTATCCATCTATCTATGGATGATAAGTTATAATAAAGGCCAACTCTGCACCCAAACCTGTGAATGACTCCTTCCAAAACCTGGTTGTGAACTTAACATCTTTGTCTAACACAATCTTCTTCGGAACACCGTGCAACCACATTATCTCTGTGATGAAGACATGTGCTATCTCACTAGTTGAATAAGTAGTCTTCACTTTAATGAAGTGAGCTACCTTGCTCAACCTGTCAACCACAACCATGATGGAATCCTACTGCTTCGATGTCCTCGAAAAACTTGTAATGAAATACATGAAAATGACCTCCCATTTCCATTCTGGAATTAGAATACGTTGCAATGAACCAACTAGATGGTTACACCCAGTTTTCACCTACTGAAAATCTAATCATTTAACAACAAACTCTGCCACTTTCTTCTTCATATTCAGCCAATTGTAGAAATTATTCACAACTATCAACGCCTTTTGATATCCTGGGTGACCTGAATATGGCTTGACATGAAACCCCCTCAAGATAAGCTTCTTGAGATCATTGTCATTTGACACATAGATCCTATCCTTGAATCTGACCAAGCAGTCTGCTGTGAGATGATAGTCCACATCATTTTCACCTGTACCCTACTGTAACTTGTGCTTATGCTATTGGTACCTATCATCTTGTTGTATTGCCTATAGTATCTGACCCTATAAATCCATCCCATAAGAACTCATATTTCCTATATGATTTACCTATACTCTTCTACAAAGAGCATCTACAACCATGTTCTCCTTTCCCTTAATGTATATGATCTCAAAGTTAAAATCACTAAGGGAGGCCAACCATATAGCTTGCATGGAATTCAAATTTGGTTGGTCAAACAAGTACCTCATCCCACTGTGATCATTCATCAACACAAACCTTCTACCAAGAATATAGTGCCTCCACATCTTTAATGATTGAATGATCACTTCCAGCTCAAGGTCATGAGTCATGTTAACACCCAGGTTGTTCCCTATGACTCCCAAGGGAATACAGCCGAGGTAACCACTAACCAATCTTTGGATTACAGTGCCTAGCCACACTGTAATCAGAGAGGGCTCTCTCTTTATGATTTATCTTTGTTTGTGATGATTTTAGGCTAGATATAAGTTCAGGTCTGTTTTGAGTTTTTTGCTTGGATGATAATTTCAATCAAGGTGCTTGTGTGTTTTTCAAAGAGTTCTAGTCCATTGGGCTAAGGAGTCAGTGGTCCTTAAGATGTTTGATGTGCTGCTGTGATACTGTAGTGATGCTGCAGAGCCAAATTAGTGTCTGAGAAATAACGTTTGTAATAGTGATGGAATGGAGTGTATCCAGTTAGTGCAAGGCAATTAAGAATCTTACAGTTTAACTGTTTGAGTAAGACAATGAGAATATTGACCTAGGAGCATTTAAGAATTTCTAGGTGATATTCATACATATAGAATTAACAGACACATGAGAAATTAAGAATTCATGTACATATTTAATCCTGAGGACAAACATTTACAGCAGCAAAAATTGAGCACAAGGTGTAATAAAACAAATCTTGTACTATTCTTTCTTTCTTACTGCTAGCTTAGTGTGAGATAAGTATGATTTGATAAACATAAGAAAACAAGAACAGAGTTTTGAAGAAAACTTGTTATCTCGTCAGACAACATAGGAATTCTGCATCAACACATGGGGCATCCTCCAGACATCAAATAATTTCCGGAAATCACTAAGCTCATCCAGCCCTTTGTATTAGATAATTGAAAGTGTACAATACAAGTGTTCTCATAGAGAAAATTACCAACCCCTTGTGAGTTACTCAGGGGAGTTTATATACAAAAGTTTACATCAAAATA
The DNA here is from genome assembly GCA_031772625.1 of Pinus tabuliformis. Taxonomy (NCBI): domain Eukaryota; kingdom Viridiplantae; phylum Streptophyta; class Pinopsida; order Pinales; family Pinaceae; genus Pinus; species Pinus tabuliformis. The sequence continues at coordinate 1,859,546,878 of CM062817.1, forward strand.
TCAACGAAATGAGTTATTATCTCATTTATGATATGCTAATCTCTGAAATGCAGTAGCTGAAGGAGTGAATGCAGCCGAAATTCCTTTATGCTTCAGCTGTCAAATAGTCAGAAGATATTTGGTCTTTATGGCTGTTAGAGTCGGTTGGAGATGCGTTGTTCAAAACTTGGCTAGCTGTCATTGTCTCATGTGAAGAGTCATTACTTAGCTGCTTTTAATGCTGACTTTATCATGCTGTTTGTCTTTGAAGTGACCTGGAGCTGGCAGTGGCCGAATGACTGAAGCTATCGTGGCAAAATCTGAAGCATGAATTGCCACCAATCATCCTTAGGCATTTGATGCCTGCGTATTTTTATCAATGTTTCCTCTGCCTCTGTATGTTTGTACAGATTGGGAGGAGTCTCGAACAGGTGATTCACCTCATTCTCAATGTAGAACATGCCTTCAAGTTTTTCATATAAACTCTGTCCTGTAGGAGGCCCTGCTGGTTCAGATGTACTGCCAGATGCAATAATCTGATTTTCAATAGTGGTTGCCATTCTATTGGCCATTTGATCTAGGGAGATCAGCTTTCCTGCATTACTTAGCAAGCTGGGCAGGCCTTTTGCTTGCAGCACTCCCATTTTGGCCTTATATTCCTCCACATCTGCTTGCATTTCAAAGAACTTCCTCTCTACTATTTGTATATAGTTTCTTAGAGTTAGCGCCTTTTTGGCAGAGAGGACAGCTTCTGTTCTGTTGGGATTGCCTATGGCTGCTAATTCTTCCCTTTCCTGTCTATTCAGGAAGTCTATCATCCTGTTGGCCTGTTCTGTTTTGTTACCTAGTACAGTCTTGGCCTTCTGAATTTCCGCTTGTGCTTGGCCCATCAAATCCATTTGCTCATGTATTATTTTTATTGACCTCCACTGTTGTTTGATGGATTGGCCAATTTTAGCCCATAGGATTCTCTTTATGTCAGTCATAGCTGTATCTAGATTCAGCTCCTTTTCTAAGGCCTTTATCTTGTCTCTTTGGGCCTTTATTTCTCTGCCCTGCTCTGCTACAGTCATTTTGGAGTTGGTATACTTGGAGTCCAGTTCTGCCAATTTTTCCTTGGCCTTCTTTATTTCGTCTGCTTGGAGCTCCATTGCTTTGACGGCCTTGGTCAGTTCTTCTACACTTGGACTAGCATCTGGGGCTGCTGCTGTTCCTGCTGCTTCTGCTGTAGGGGGCACTGCTGCCCCTGAAGTTGCTGCTGTTGTTGATGTAGTTGGAGGAGCTTGGGAAGTGGAATCTGCTTGTTTTTCCTGTAATGTTCCTTCCAACTCTTTCTCCAGTTCTCTAATCCTTTGGTCTTGCTGCATTAGGAGGTCTAGCTGGTCCTCAGCCCGTTTTTGCTTTTGGAGTTCTGCTGTTTGAGGGTGCTCTGTGGGCTGCAGTTTCAACCTCTTCTTCATTGCGTTCAAGTCATCATCTTTTTTCTTCAGGAGGGCCTTTACACCCATTGGATCACTAGGATCATGTCCTAGATCGATGATGATCTCCTCCAGGGACTTTATCCTGTTGTCTTTGGCTTGGGATGACAATCTCTCAAAATCCAACTGGGTGTTGGTGTTTTTGAGGGACTCCTTCAGCTCATGGGCCAAGGTGGCCTTCTCTATTAGGGTCGTATAGACCATCTCTCCAGTTTGCCTGTGGAGTTCAATCTGGTCCATGGGATGTATATCCCTGGCTAGGACCTCCACCCTTGTCTTTATGAAATATGCAGGTGTCTTAGGCTCCGGCCCCATTGGCTTGAAGTGGCTCAGGAGCAATTTCTCCTGCTGAATGTCATATACTGACAATAGTCTCTCTTGCTGGGCTGGTGTTGCATCTACGAACTGTTTGTAGACCTCGGCCCTTAGCAGCTCATTCTGAGCTTTTATCTGTTTGAAAGAAGCCTTGGTGCTTTTGGGCTTCTTGGTCAGCTGGGAAGAGGAGGACACCTCTAAGCCATGTTGTAAAGTTTTCTCCTGCTGAAAGGAGGTTGTACCTGTGTGTTGACTGCCCTCCTTGTCTTTTCTTTCACTCTCCAAGACATCATCAGTAATGTCTTCTACCTCTGGGGAGTCTGCTCTTTGCCTTTTGGCTTCTGGCTGGTGGGAGGATCCACTGAGAGGAGTGGACTCTTCTCTATCTCTTTTAGTTCCCCTTTCCTCATGTGCTGGGGTCTGTAAGATTGGGGCAGTCAGTGGCTCCTTTTGTGGGGGTGGAATTTGCAGTGTTGGAGCTGCTGGTAGCTGAGTCTGTGGAGGGACATTCTGCCCTTGCTGCTGTTCTTGTTGCTGCCCTGTTTGCTGCTCTGCTTCAGGGGCAAACTTTTCTTTTGTTACCTCCTCTTCTGTACCCATTATACCCTTGCCTTTATCTAACACTGGTGCTGATGTAGAAGGTGTCTGTGGTGCAGTCTTTGTAGCCGAGGTCCCTTCTCCTATTGAATAAGGCGGTCTGAAAGGTACCTGCTGCACATAGTCTAGGTCAATAGTCTTTTCAAGCTCCCTCCTACTTTTTAGCATTCTCTCTTCCTCAGTTAGATTTTCAACTAGAGTGTCCATCTGCCATTCTTGCAGGTTGGCATATTTTTCAATGTGAGGGTAATGGCAATGTTTAATGCCTATCAGCCTATACTTGTTTCTTCTAGCAGTGATGAAACCTTGAGGGTCATAATGGACCCACCGAAAGCTATAGGATAACTGGTATTTATCCTTGAGGATTAGGTCTGCCTCTTCCCGCCCTTCTTTTTTGTTCATGATGAAGGGGCCTAACTCGTGTTTGAACTTGAGGTGGGCCTTCTTTTTGGCGCTGTGGAAATGGGTGAGGTCTGACTGAATCAACTGCCTGTAATATTCTAAGGCAAATAACCTCATTGGTACATATTTTGGGAGCCTGTATGGACAAAGCTCACAGCCATAAATCCTAATGACAGTATGGTTCTCATATAGGTACCAGTCACCTATTTTATATTTTCTAGAAAGCTGCAGAGCTTTCTTTATCTCATTTGATACCCTGGGAGGAGGGGACTTCATTAACAGGCAAGAGACTGGGTATACAAATTGGTCAACAAATTCACAGTAAGTGTAGGGTGAGTCTGTGACCTTATGAAAGACAGAGGTCCAGAAGATAACAGATCTTCTTTCCCCTTTCTGATCTAGCCTTCTGATGTAGCATGGGAAGGCTTCAGAGTGGTAGTACATGAATAAGTGGTAAATATATGCTGAGTACCTGAAGACCCCTTGCCTGTCCACCTTGCTCAGTTGATCATGAATCTTATTGGCAATGAATTTAGCAAAGTTATATTTCCTGGCAGGGGGTTGCCGTGGGCTATATGCAGATAGCAATACCAGCATCGTTCTGTCCACATGCTCACTGTTTTTGTATCCCAGCACATAGGCAATCATGTCTAGTAAAAGCCTGCCTATGTCATTGAAATGGATACCCAGGTAGGGAGGTGGCTCTGTAGGCTGGCACTCAGGTCTCATGAAATCTCTGGTGACCTTTTGAATCTCCTCACTGGTCATCTTTTCACCAGTCTCTATCAAATAGCTCAAGGAAAACGGGATTAGCAATTCTGTCTGATCAAAGTGTAACATTTTGTTGATAGACTCAGCATTGATGTAGAAAAGGATTCTTCCAGATGGAGTGCTAACAGTTCTGTGCTGCCCATTATAGTTTTCAGCACATAGGTGAATGATCTCAGGGAAGACATTTACAGCTGGGAGACAATAATATGGTAGGTTTGACTCCCATATCCCATGTGTGCCATGACCATCCTTATAGTCTTCTCTCAACTGACTGAAAGTTTGTAAGAAATCCCTGTTGCCCTCAAAGTCTTCAATAAGACAGTCCTTGTCAACCAATGGCAAGGCCTCCAGCTCTCTATTTGTTGGATTCAATGGAGCTACACTGAGGGATGAGGAAGCAGAAGTAGCCATTGTAAAGCTTGATTTGAAATAAGGTGATGGCAATTGTTAGACCAAGTCTGAAGCGTTTTTTCTCAGTGAAAATGCAAGCTGGTCTATGCAGTTTGCTGCAACCTCTCAGGGATGTGAACTGCCAGGGGTAAGTTGCAGAGGTAATGAGGTTTCTTTTGGTAAGAATGCAGGTGGCCTGTACTCGGCAAAAGGGAACAATGCCGAGCAGCTCGAGGACAATTTTACGGTTTCAACCCGTGGAATGACCGCTCTAGTGTTGAATTATAGTTCAGGGGTGGTGCAGGTTGCTTGAGCTTACTAAGCAGAGTTGAATTTAGGATTTTTACCAGTTTTTAATGGTGAATTCACAGAGAATTGGAATGCATGGGCAAAAGTGGGGAAAAACTGGTGAAATTCCTGGAACACTAGCTTGGAAGTCTGCGGGCCGGGCTGTGGAGGTTAAATGCCGTCGAATTCTGGACTTGCAGCGGTTGAAATGTCAAATTTGATGGCCGGGGACAAATTTCGCGGCAGCTTCTTGTCAACGGCTCCTTCTTTTGCGCGTGAAAATGACCGAAAACGGCTCATTTGATCGTTTATAACGTTAAATTTGGAAAAAGTATGCATTTGGCGCTTTTCCGCCGATGACGTCAGCATGACGTCATGGCGGGGCCCGGTACGGAGGTGACGTGGCTGCTGAGGTGTGAGCCAGGGTGGCAGGACACGGTGGCGGGTGAAAAAGGTGGCAGGGGTACGTGGAGGATCACATGGCGCGGGGTGGGCGACAGGTACTGCGTCAGGATGACGCAATGATGACATAGAGGACGACGGTTTGGAATAGTGGTAAGCGGGTTCCCCGCACCGCTTTTGCTGGTGAGTGGTATTGGGGAGGGGGGCTCCGGGGGCGTCCTCCGAAACCACTTTCCCCGGACGCTAAAGGTTGGCAGGTCGGGGGACGAAAGTGACCGCCCACCGTTAGATCTGGGCGGCGGAGATCGGACGGCTGGCGGGTCCTCCGACGGATCGTGCAAGTTGGGGGGGGCCCGCCAGCCCATTATAATATTGAATTTAATATTTCGGGCGGAGAACTATAGGAAAGTGGGTTTGTCATGGGTTTTGGGATTTTTTCGGGTTTTCAAGGGTTCTTTGAGGGTTTTTATAAGAAAAAGTGGTTTATAGGGGCAATTCTAGCAAGGGAAAAAGGGGTTTTTTGTGTTTTTTAGCAAAGGGACGGTGAGGGCTGAGGGAAGAGGTTACTGCTCATAACCAGGGGTTAGAGCAGCTCCAAGATAGGGTTGACCACAGTCCCAGATGGACTAAAGTCTCCCTTGACCATTTATTTGGCTATAGTGCCAAGAGGAGAATATGTACATAGTGCTGGGATTTATACACCTTAGTGTTATTTATAGTAGGGAAAGGGGGACATAGGGGATTTAGATAGTAGAGTTAGTGGTTAAGATGTATGAGAGGGTAAATGAAGGGGAAACCACTAAGTTTATTTGAAATTTACTTAGTTTAGGGAGTAGATCAAAATGAAAAGAATTTTACACAGGAAATGTGGCTTTTAAATGAACAAGAACCATCATAAAACCTTAGAAATTTCTCATCAATCTCCATGGATGAAGGGATGTTAGTAATAAGAGTGGAAGGGGAATTCGGGGAATTAGACATGCTCCTTTGCCTTGCTTTTCTTATTTAACCAGCAAGATTCAATCTGGAATGAGTACCACTTCTGCAACCCCATCTACTTACCCAGCTACTGTGCCTAGCATTTTTTATTTCTTCTTGGAGGGTGCACTTGGACTTGCAAACCCTTACTTGCCTTTTCTTTTATTTGGCTTTTTCTTTTGTTTTTTTTTTCTATCTACTTCTACCCTTATTTCTTCCAAGGTCCCAGATTAAGCCGTTGGGAGCCTTTTCTTCTCTACCTGAACTACTTGTCTGCCAAGATTAAACAGTTTGGACAGACTTCCTTCTCTAATCTACAACTGCAAATTTAAACCATGGAATGATCCAGATTAGACTGTTGGACCATCCATCAAAATTTTAAGTCCATACCAAGCTATAAGCACAGATTGGATTCTCTTGGAAATATGTGATCTTTGAATCATCAAAGCAGAGCATATTTGGACCTCTCATAGCCAATCATGAAATATGAAACCTATTGGTATAGGTAGCTAACAGTGGCTCCACATGGGGATGGTGTTTCATTTGAAAGACCAAGAACAGCAGGTCAGATTGCCTTGCTCCTTGACTGCTCTTGCCAATCTTGAAGTTTGCTGCTTTGAGATGTCAAAATTGCGTGCTTCTCTTCTTGGTAGAGCTCTGATTCTATTTACCTTTTGCTGACAGTCAATAAACTTGGAAAACTGCATTTTTACAATCTAAACAGAAAATAATATATACATCTGCATATATACAAGGGAACCTCAGGCTGTGCTCATGGGTAATAGTCAAAATAATGCTTCAGCATCCTGCCATTCACAGGACCTTCATCCAAGTCAGTTTCAGTTAGACTTTTAAGGAAATAGGTATTGTTTCCTTGCACTGCTTGGACAGCAAATGGTCCTCTCCAAAGGGAGTCAAATTTTCCATGTTTTCCTTTGTCTTCTCTTCTTGCATCCCACTTGAGGACTTTGTCTCCCACACTGAAATCTTCTGCCTTAGTTCTTTTATCAAAGGCCTTCTTTAATTTCTCTTGTAGAACTTGAACTCTGCTGAAAACTTGGTCTCTAGTCTACTGCAGACATATAATTTGATTGATTCTTCTTTGCATATCATTTGGTTCAGCTTGGCTTTCTTGAAGAAGCTTCATAACAGCCACTCCTATTGATGAGGGGAATTTTGCCTCTAGTCCATAAACCAGTTCATATGGGCTGGTCCCAATTGATCTTTTGGTTGTTAGTCTATCTGCCCATAGGGCATTCACAAGCTTCTTATGCCAATTCTTTTTGTTCTCTTCAAGTACTTTCTTTATGATGTTTACCAGACTTTTGTTTGATGATTCAGCAAGGCCATTTCCTTGGGGATAGTAGGCAGTGGAATGGCCCAAAGTGATGTGAAATTTATGGCAGAAGTTCACCATTTTCTTAGATCTGAAAGCCGCAACATTGTCTGTTATTATTTTGTCAGGACAGCCAAATCTAGCCAATATGTTGTTCTCCAGGAACTGAATAATTATTGAATCATTTGCTTGTCTGCATGGGGCAGCTTCAATCCACTTAGTGAAGTAGTCTGTTGCTGTTAAAATCCATCTGTGTTGGCCTGAAGATGAGGGATGAATTTCCCCAATGAAATCCAAACCCCATTGTTGAAAAGGTCTCTCTGTTGCAATAGGTCTTAAGGGGAGTGGCAACAACTGTCTCTTTCCCTCAAACACTTGACATTTATGACATGAGGTGATGAATTTCTTGACACCAGAGAACATGGTGGGCTAGTAGTATCCAGCCCTTAGTATCTTGTCCACAGTGGACTTCCAGTACAAGTGTCCACCACAGTCACCTGCATGAAATTCTTTTATGATATTGTCAGCTTCATTTTCAATTAAACAGTGCAGCAATATACCTTCATGGTTTTTCCAAAGCAGATTGCCATCCATCACACAAAATCTTGAGGTTTTCATTTTTAAGAATCTACACTTAGTTCTGGACAGTCCTGGGGGAGCACACAGGTTTTGTAACACATAACAGATATCTGAATACCAGGGGGATTGTTCAAAGGCTACATTGATCTTTGGAGTCGCCAGCTCCGGTTCACTGTCCAGCTGGTTAATGTCTAAGGCTTGAAAATTTGTTTCTGTCATTAATTTAGCCAAGCCTTGGCCTTTTATTAGTTTTGTAGGTTTTATCTCAATGTCAAATTCCAAGATGTTGGCAATCCATTTTCCTCTTCTGCCCTCTAAATTTTCTTGGGTGAGAATGTCTTTGACAATAGGACTTGGCACATATGCTATAACATGGGAATAAAGGATATAAATCCTAAAGTCTTTAATTGCTTTGACTAGAGCATAAGCTTGCTTTTCCATGATTTGATACTTTAAAGGTGCACTCTAAGAGCTTTGCTAAAGAAAGCAATTGGCTTCTCATTGCCTTGGTCATCTTTTTGTAATAGGACAGCAGCAATAGTATGCTGGGAGGCAAAAGAGAAAATGATAAATTCTCTGTCAAACTGAGGATTGGTCAAGACTGGGGTTTGGGTAAGGGCCAATTTTATACCTTCAAAGGCTTGATTGGCTTCAACAGTCCATTTTACTATTGAATCTTTCTTTAGCATGTTATTTAATAATCTGATTAGCTCTGCTAAGTTTGGGATAAACCTTCTCAAGAAATTGATTTTTCCCAAGAATCCTTGCAACTCTTTGACATTTCTTGGGTGGGGCATTTGTAGGATAGCTTGTATCCTATCTGGGTCAATTCTAATGCCATCTTTAGAAATGATGTGGCCCAACAGCTTACCTTCCTCTAAACCAAACAGGGATTTCTTGGGATTTAAGGAAATTCCATATTTTCTGCATTTAAGGAAGATCTGTCTCAAATGTTTTATATGTTCTTGGTCTGATTTTGAGAAAGGTGTAAGGTCATCCAGGTAAATGACTAAAAAGTCATGAATCTCTTTGGCAAAGGCAATATCCATTGCTCTTTGAAAAGTTGCCCCTGCGTTTTTCAATCCAAAAGGCATCTTTACATATTTGAACGTTCCCCATGGGGTTGTAAATGTTGTTTTGTCCTGATCATCAGGGTGAACTAAGATCTGGTTGAAACCTGAGAATCCATCAAGTAGAGAGATTCTGGAAGCCCCCACTACTCTCTGCAAAATGTTATCCATCTTGGGTAAGGGGTAATTGTCTTTGAGGGATACTTGGTTCAGATTCCTCAAATCCACACACAGCCTAATTTCACCAGTCTTCTTTCTTGTAGGGACTAGGTTAGAGATCCATTCAGAGAATCTGATTGGTGCTATGATGCCTGCCTTGAACATTTTTTGTACCTCTTGTTCCATTACTGGGAGAAGCATAGGATTGATTCTCCTCAGTTTTTGTTTAAAGGGCTTTTGATCAGGTTTGAGAGGGATAGTGTGCTGGATTACAGAGGTGTCATAGGACTTTAGGTCCTCATAGCTCCATGCAAAAACATCCTGGAACTCTTTGAAGAGGTCAATGTACTTGGGCTTTTGATCAGGAGGTAAGGAAGCAGATAATTTAATTATCTTGGGTTTCTCACTTGTACCTATGTTGCACTCTTCATTGGCTGCATTTAAGGGCTGCATTTTTGGTTTTCTCGGGATGTCATTTGAGTCAAAGATGTCTTCTAGTGGAGTTAGGCCCGTTGGAAGAAAATTTTCTTTCAGGTCTATGATTTCAGTTTCAGCATTGGCCACCTCTTCATAGTTGATTTGTTGAATTTGCTGAATGTTTTCCTTGTTGAAAATGGTTGGACTCAGCATTAGTTTTGCAGTTCTGGGTGATATTGGGTGAGCAATCTGTTGAAACTGTATTTGTGATGGACTTGCTCCATCTAGTATTTGTGATTGACTTGCTGTCTCAAGTATTTGTGATTGACTTGCTGTCTCAAGTATTTGTGATTGACTTGCTGTCTTAGTGTCAATATTTAGTCCTGCAAATTCTTGCTGCAGAGTTAAAAAACGGTTTATTTGCTTGTCATCCTCAAATACTTGCCAATCATTAACATTGTTCGGAATGGAGGGTCTGTGTTTTACCTCAGCTGTAAAACAATGGTGGGGCTCAAAGGGCAGCTTGCATGTACTTGCAAACGTGGCTAAACTATGAGCATGCAGATTGTGGTTTCTAGGAATTTTGGTGATTTGGAATTCAGAGAAAAAGTTTAGTACCTCAGCAACAGCAGACCTATAAGTCCTTAGTCTTTTGTCATTGGTGACAAAGTTTCCCTTCACTTGTTGGATAACTAAATCTGAATCACCCATGATTGAAACCCTGGCAGCTTGTAAGAACTTTACTAACTTGAAGCCTAGTAAAAGAGCCTCATATTCTGCCATGTTATTAGTGCATCTAAAATTCAATCTATAGGCTCTGCCTTCTGCATGACTATTCTCTTTAGTGTGCACCCAAACTCCAGCTCCTGCCCCTAATTTGTTGACCGAGCCATCAAATTCAAGGAACCATAGAATATCCTGTTGGAAAGGAGATTTGATGATCTGTTCATGGGCTGGCAATGTGATTAGAAGTTGTGGTTTTCCATCTAGCTTGCGTTCTAGGACAGTTTCATCATTTGATTGGGCATGCTTGAGACTTAGGATAGCAGTAGTATCTAGTGTTTGCTTGACTGTTGTTTCATGGGTGGTGAAAATTTCCCTTGAGTCTTTCTCTTGTATGAATATCTTGGTTTCATCCTCATCTTTTGAGGGCATGGTGGTGCCATTGAAGAGAATGTATGAGTCTATGTCTGAATGGACAGCATATATAGGAAAGTTTTGAGGCTTTTCTTCACTGCTGACCATGTATTTCATAAGTGTTTCTCTGTACAGTCTTTTTGGTTGCCCAAAAACAGAGATGGTGGCATATGACATGTCTAATTGTAGGGAACCTTAGAGTTTAGCTCCCCATGATCTTGATAACAGCATCCCATACTTAGGTGGGATATCAGCAACTACCACATCCATTAGGATTGTCTTGTTTGGGTATTGAACCAGGGACACACATAAGTCTTTTATGAGACCTAGACACTTGACTTGGCTGGAGTCAAAAGAAAACAGGTCTTTGTATGGTCTTGTTATGTCCAAATTCAATCTTTCCATGACTGCTTTTGGCATGAGGTTGTGAGAGGCACCTTAATCAAACATTGCATTGTGTAGTATTTTGTCATGAATATGTAAGCTGACATAAAAAGGTAGTACCCCTGTGACTACTGTTTTTCCATCCACTTCTGGGCCAAACAGGAGTTCTGGGGTGTCATCCAACACATTGACATCATCTTTGCTGTTAGTGAGTTGAAGGGACTTCTTGATCTGTAGCTTATAGATATCATGCTTGGCTAGTTCTAAGAGAGGAATAGCTATCTTTAGTTTACCAATTTCAGTCTCCAGGTCAAAAGGTTTTTCAGATTCGGTTTTGGGGTTATAGATAACTGTCCTTTCCTTGTTCATTAAATCTTCTTCTTGATTTTTATCTTGACTTTGGGACTTATCCTTTTTACTCATCTCTTGAGGAGAAATAGTTGAATAAGGATGAGAAGGGGGAGTGACCATAGGCTGCTGTTTTGAGGAGAGTGGTTCAGTGATCTCCTCAACACTCACTTCTTCTGCAGGTGACTTTGTTTTGTCATTAGGTTCTGTAACTATAATTCTTTCAGGCTGCTGATTATCCTTTGTTTTTTCAGGCTGGTTTACATTCACAGTTCTGCTCCTTAGCGTGTATTGTTTATGGACTTCATAAACAGCAGTTTCATAGCCTTGTTTAAAGTCAAAGGATTCACCTGATTTAGTTTGGAAGAGTTTGGTTTCATCATCTTCATGATCTTCTTGTGTTAAGAAAACTTGACTTTCACCATCTAGACCCATTAAATTAATCTCAGGATCTTCATTGGGCTCTGTAGATGTGGAAGTTTCTGCATAATTTTCTTGGAAAGGGGGTCTTATGTCTTGATCAGCACTGGTTTTTCCCATGCCTGGGTTTCGAGTTCTCCTAAAATTTGGATTCCTAGGAGGGTTGTTTTGTGGTGGTTCCCATGATGATTTTCTTTCAACCGATTCCACTCTATCACCCAATCTTTTCATGCCATTGAGTATTGCATCCAGCTTCTGATCAAAGGCAGTGGGTTCTTCTTTGAAAGCAGTCCTCTTTTCCAACCTTGCCCTGTTTCTTTTGGCAATCAGGTTGGCTTCCACTGTGACAGCAACCCTTTGGGCCTCTGCAAGGGATTGAAGATCTCTTTCTTTCAGCTGATAGGCCATGTCAGGGTCAAAACCATCAGGGAATTTGTACAAAGCTATATCAGGAGGAGGTCTTAAATTTTGTGGAATCGCGTTATATACATTATTAAATCTTGCACAATACTCCAAAACAGTCTCTTGGGGACCTCTTTTGATAGTGTCATATTCCCCAAGTATGTGCAGAGGATCTTTCTTCTTTTTCCATCTACTAGTAAAGGCTTGATACAGTTCATCAGGAGTTGTAATGGAGTTTGCATTCAGGGATCTAAACCAAGTTCTTACATCCCCAGTTAGGCTTTGAACAAACATCCTCATTCTGACACTGTCATCATCTATTTCATAGGTCTCAAAATGGTCCTGCATCTTCTTCGCATGCTGGACAGCTGTCAGAGGGCCATTGGAATCAAAATATGAGATTTTGGTTTGGTAGTCTTGGGGTAAAGCTGCAGCATTAGCTGGTATCTGCAGAGGTGCATACCTGTTAGCCATATTTACAGGATTTAGAGGATTAACAGGGGCAGCTGGGATAATAGGAACAGTGGGTATCACAGGGGTAACAAGTAGGGGTGAACCTAGAGTGTTGGTCAAGGGGATATGAACAGTGGATGAGGATGTGAGAGGAGGAGTTTGAGATGTGGATGGTGAACTAGGGGAACTAGGGGTAGACCGGAAAAGGACCTTGCATGGAGTAGGGATGAGGCTGGGATGATCTGACTCTGAAGTCAAATCAGCAGGTTGCTCCTGCCTTTGCTGCCTCCTAATGTTTCTAGGGATGGTATTTGGATTATCAACAATGATGGGTGGATTAGGGTCAGGATTTGCCCTAGTGTGCCGTGGATTTTTCTTAGGAGCCAGCTTCTAACTGTTTTTTTAGGATTTTGTAGGAAATTTTTATATTTGAAAGGACTGGATGAAGATCTTAGAATGGCTATATATTCTCAGAGCTAAGATGAAGATTCCCTAAACAAGCTCCTCCTCAAAGCTGTTAATGTGATACAGAAACAGATTAAAGGCCTCTTGACTGATTTCAGGCTTGATAGTAGCTATGGAAGATATATAGAAATTGAAAATCTCAAGCAGGTCCCCAGTGGAGTCGCCAATTATGTTAACATCCAGGTTGTTCCCTATGACTCCCAAGGGAATACGGCCGAGGTAACCACTAACCAATCTTTGGATTACAGTGCCTAGCCACACTGTAATCAGAGAGGGCTCTCTCTTTATGATTTATCTTTGTTTGTGATGATTTTAGGCTAGATATAAGTTCAGGTCTGTTTTAAGTTTTTTGCTTGGATGATAATTTCAATCAAGGTGCTTGTGTGTTTTTCAAAGAGTTCTAGTCCATTGGGCTAAGGAGTCAGTGGTCCTTAAGATGCTTGATGTGCTGCTGTGATACTGTAGTGATGCTGCAGAGCCAAATTAGTGTCTGAGAAATAACGTTTGTAATAGTGATGGAATGGAGTGTATCCAGTTAGTGCAAGGCAATTAAGAATCTTACAGTTTAACTGTTTGCGTAAGACAATGAGAATATTGACCTAGTCTAGGTCAATAGTCTTTTCAAGCTCCCTCCTACTTTTTAGCATTCTCTCTTCCTCAGTTAGATTTTCAACTAGAGTGTCCATCTGCCATTCTTGCAGGTTGGCATATTTTTCAATGTGAGGGTAATGGCAATGTTTAATGCCTATCAGCCTATACTTGTTTCTTCTGGCAGTGATGAAACCTTGAGGGTCATAATGGACCCACCGAAAGCTATAGGATAACTGGTATTTATCCTTGAGGATTAGGTCTGCCTCTTCCCGCCCTTCTTTTTTGTTCATGATGAAGGGGCCTAACTCGTGTTTGAACTTGAGGTGGGCCTTCTTTTTGGCGCTGTGGAAATGGGTGAGGTCTGACTGAATCAACTGCCTGTAATATTCTAAGGCAAATAACCTCATTGGTACATATTTTGGGAGCCTGTATGGACAGAGCTCACAGCCATAAATCCTAATGACAGTATGGTTCTCATATAGGTACCAGTCACCTATTTTATATTTTCTAGAAAGCTGCAGAGCTTTCTTTATCTCATTTGATACCCTGGGAGGAGGGGACTTCATTAACAGGCAAGAGACTGGGTATACAAATTGGTCAACAAATTCACAGTAAGTGTAGGGTGAGTCTGTGACCTTATGAAAGACAGAGGTCCAGAAGATAACAGATCTTCTTTCCCCTTTCTGATCCAGCCTTCTGATGTAGCATGGGAAGGCTTCAGAGTGGTAGTACATGAATAAGTGGTAAATATATGCTGAGTACTTGAAGACCCCTTGCCTGTCCACCTTGCTCAGTTGATCATGAATCTTATTGGCAATGAATTTAGCAAAGTTATATTTCCTGGCAGGGGGTTGCCGTGGGCTATATGCAGATAGCAATACCAGCATCGTTCTGTCCACATGCTCATTGTTTTTGTATCCCAGCACATAGGCAATCATGTCCAGTAAAAGCCTGCCTATGTCATTGAAATGGATACCCAGGTAGGGAGGTGGCTCTGTAGGCTGGCACTCAGGTCTCATGAAATCTCTGGTGACCTTTTGAATCTCCTCACTGGTCATCTTTTCACCAGTCTCTATCAAATAGCTCAAGGAAAACGGGATTAGCAATTCTGTCTGATCAAAGTGTAACATTTTGTTGATAGACTCAGCATTGATGTAGAAAAGGATTCTTCCAGATGGAGTGCTAACAGTTCTGTTCTACCCATTATAGTTTTCAGCACATAGGTGAATGATCTCAGGGAAGACATTTACAGCTGGGAGACAATAATATGGTAGGTTTGACTCCCATATCCCATGTGTGCCATGACCATCCTTATAGTCTTCTCTCAACTGACTGAAAGTTTGTAAGAAATCCCTGTTGCCCTCAAAGTCTTCAATAAGACAGTCCTTGTCAACCAATGGCAAGGCCTCCAGCTCTCTATTTGTTGGATTCAATGGAGCTACACTGAGGAGCTACACTGAGGGAGCCTGGACTTGCAGCGGTTGAAATGTCAAATTTGATGGCTGGGGACAAATTTCGCGGCAGCTGCTTGTCAACGGCTCCTTCTTTTGCGCGTGAAAATGATCTAAAATGGCTCATTTGATCGTTTATAACGTTAAATTTGGAAAAAGTATGCATTTGGCGCTTTTCCGCCGATGACGTCAGCATGACGTCATGGCGGGGCCCGGTACGGAGGTGACGTGGCTGCTGAGGTGTGAGCCAGGGTGGCAGGACACGGTGGCGGGTGAAAAAGGTGGCAGGGGTACGTGGAGGATCACATGGCGCGGGGTGGGCGACAGGTACTGCGTCAGGATGACGCAATGATGACATAGAGGACGGCGGTTTGGAATAGTGGTAAGCGGGTTCCCCGCACCGCTTTTGCTGGTGAGTGGTATTGGGGAGGGGGGCTCCGAACAACCCCGGTGATTGACACGCGTCCAGGGTACGGAGCGGGAAACCACTTTCCCCGGACGCTAAAGGTCGGCAGGTCGGGGGACGAAAGTGACCGCCCACCGTTAGATCTGGGCGGCGGAGATCGGACGGCTGGCGGGTCCTCCGACGGATCGTGCAGGTTGGGGGGGGCCCGCCGGCCCATTATAATATTCAATTTAATATTTCGGGCGGAGAACTATAGGAAAGTGGGTTTGTCATGTGTTTTGGGATTTTTTCGGGTTTTCAAGGGTTTTTTGAGGGTTTTTATAAGAAAAAGTGGTTTATAGGGGCGATTCTAGCAAGGGAAAAAGGGGTTTTTTGTGTTTTTGAGCAAAGGGACGGTGAGGGCTGAGGGAAGAGGTTACTGCTCATAACCAGGGGTTAGAGCAGCTCCAAGATAGGGTTGACCACAGTCCCAGATGGACTAAAGTCTCCCTTGACCATTTATTTGGCTATAGTGCCAAGAGGAGAATATGTACATAGTGCTGGGATTTATACACCTTAGTGTTATTTATAGTAGGGAAAGGGGAACATAGGGGATTTAGATAGTAGAGTTAGTGGTTAAGATGTATGAGAGGGTAAATGAAGGGGAAACCACTAAGTTTATTTGAAATTTACTTAGTTTAGGGAGTAGATCAAAATGAAAATAATTTTACACAGGAAATGTGGCTTTTAAATGAACAAGAACCATCATAAAACCTTAGAAATTTCTCATCAATCTCCATGGATGAAGGGATGTTAGTAATAAGAGTGGAAGGGGAATTCGGGGAATTAGACATGCTCCTTTGCCTTGCTTTTCTTATTTAACCAGCAAGATTCAATCTGGAATGAGTACCACTTCTGCAACCCCATCTACTTACCCAGCTACTGTGCCTAGCATTTTTTATTTCTTCTTGGAGGGTGCACTTGGACTTGCAGACCCTTACTTGCCTTTTCTTTTATTTGGCTTTTTCTTTTGTTTTTTCTATCTACTTCTACCCTTATTTCTTCCAAGGTCCCAGATTAAGCTGTTGGGAGCCTTTTCTTCTCTACCTGAACTACTTGTCTGCCAAGATTAAACAGTTTGGATAGACTTCCTTCTCTAATCTACAACTGCAAATTTAAACCATGGAATGATCCAGATTAGACTGTTGGACCATCCATCAAAATTTTAAGTCCATACCAAGCTATAAGCACAGATTGGATTCTCTTGGAAATATGTGATCTTTGAATCATCAAAGCAGAGCATATTTGGACCTCTCATAGCCAATCATGAAATATGAAACCTATTGGTATAGGTAGCTAACAAGTCACATAATTTTTCTCGTGCTCATTCTATTTCCTTGACTCATAACACACCACCTATCCCTCCAGCATTAAGACTCCTCCAAGTCCTCTCTTGTAAGCATCTGTGCACACCAAAAACTCTTTATATGGATTTGCAATCTTTAACATAGGAGCATTGTTAAGCAACTACTTCAACAACTCAAAACGTGCTACACATTCTTCTGTCCATTCAAGTTTCTTTCCTTTCCTCTGAAAGGATATAATAGGATATGTGACCTATGAGAAATTCTTGATGAAACTCTTATAGTAATTTGCTAGCCCCATGAATGATCTGACCTCATCCACATTCTTAGGAGATGCCCACTCTATGATTTCCCTTATCTTTTTGGGGTCCACTGTTATGCATTCCTTGGAAACAACATGTCCCAAGTATTGTACCCCTGTTTGAAAGAAACTACATTTTATAAGCTTGACATACAACTGATGTTCTCTTAGTAATCTCAATACTACTGCTAATTGTTCAACATGCTCTTCCTCATTCTTATAATGTATCAATATATCATCAATGAATACAATAACAAAATTTGTCAGATAATGACACAACATACTATTCATCAAGCACATAAAAGCAGCTGGAGCATTAGTCAAACCAAAAGGAACTCCAACAAACACATAATGTTGAAACTTGGTTTGGAAATCAGTCTTGTAGATGTCCTCTTCTTTAATGCGTACCTGATGGTATCCTAATCTCAAAACAATATTTGAAAACATTGTTGCTCCTTTCAATTGGTCAAAGAAGTCATTAATCCTTGGCAATGGATACCTGTTCTTGATTATCACCTTGTTTAGCTGCATATAATCAATGCACAATATGAGAGTACCATCCTTCTTCTTTACAAACAATACTAGTGTTGGGCCTTAGTTTTGGTCTTATTTTTGCTCAAAGAAACTTACTTATCCATCTATTTTCCATCCATTTTCCCTTCATTTATCCCATTTTGATGTATATTTGATATCCATTCAGGACACTTGGGCACGAATGGAATGCATGGATGGACAACTTGGGAACTAGGACTAAGCCAGCAATGCTTAGTTCGAACATAACAAGCTTTATTAGGCCCATTTGGTGCTAGTCAACCACGACTAGTCATGCAGGAATCCCATAGAAATAAGGCAGTTTTGAGATTTCATAGGAATGGTCATCTTTCTTGGGATGGGGATAATGAATTCGACTTAGATAGGTGGATGAGAGTAGATGGGTTTGCTTGAGTAAATATAGATCAGTTTGTTCATGAGACTTCTTATTTAATGCCAAAACTTTGATGGCTTATGTATTGATTTTGTGATATACTTTTATGCTGTGACATCTTTGGATTGAGGAGTTAATTTGAAGACTTGTGTTATTATTATTTTGCTGTGCAATGCTATGGATGTGTGACTGATTTAAACTTCTGATATCACCTCTCAAAGTTTGCAAGGCAAGGGTGGAGGGTCCCCATTCCAAGCTAAGTACACTTCCTTGTTAACTAGTTTCATTTCCTTGTAATCTGGTTGATTGTAGCACTAGTTTTTCAAAGCTTTATTTCAGTTTGCTTTATGGTTCATGCATAGTGATTGATTTCATTAGTTAATAGATTATTCATCACTTTATTGAGTTGGAAAAACAGGTGTTCAAGTTGGGCATCCCTTCTGCTAAAATGATGAATCAAAACTAGTTTCTTTTGTTTGCATGCAAGTAGTTTTATTTTCATTAAGATTTGGATATTGAGATGAATGAATTATGATGGAATATCTTATGTGTCTCTTAAGTTAAGAGCTTCTTTCATTAATAATTTATCCATATTAAGCTTTTGGTTTCGATCTCTGATTCATTAAGTGATAATTGAGGTGAAGGTGGACTTCTTGAGGTCAAGAACCCTTTCAATATTTCTCTCTTTTTAAGCTGATTGAATTAGAGTTATAAGATGTACTACTTTTAGCTTTTGAATAACTTATCTTTCAAGGTTTGATTATATCTAATCTTGACATATAGTGAACTTGCCTCAAAGCATAAACAACCCGGATTGATAAGAAATAATTGTGTTAATTTAGGTACATAAATTAGCTCAACATTTTTGCGCCATTGCTGGGGAGGCAAATATCGGCATAGTCAATAGAAAGATAAATTTCAAAACCACAAAAACATTAGTTACATTCCATTTAAGTTATGTTTCTTTATGCCTAGATATAGAGATCCTCAAGGTAGATTTATCAAAAACCCCCCACAAGTAGAAATAGGATCATCACACACTCCAGTTACTGGTAATCCAACAATTGAGGAGTTGGTAGAAAAGCAAAGAACTAGCCAAAGATCAACCTTGATTGAAAGGCAAACTTTGTTAGCTTGGGAAGCAAAACAAAAACAATTCTCCACTTCCGGAAAACAAAAAGAAAAAGGAAAACAACTTGTTTTTCCATCCATAAATCCTCCTATCTTCCAACAACTTGAAATTCCACTTGAAATTGAAATAAATAAAACAATGGCAGAAGAGGGACATGGATCCGTTATTCTCACTCCTGAACAACAAAGGGCTGAATATGAAAGACAACAAAGAGAACGGAGAAGAAAGAGAGAGGAAGAGGCAAAACAAGAAAATGATAGGAAGCTAGAAAACAACCGGAAAAGACAAGAAGATGGACTTGATCAAGAAACTACTTTTGGTTTTCCGATAGTAGATACAAGTGCAATATTGGGAGAAGAAGTAAAAATGAAAAATATTCCACCTTCTGTATTGCCAAAATTCTATGGAATGTCTACAGAAGATCCTGATGCATTTATGTTTGAATTTGATATCCTATGTAGAACATACGGATATACTGATGACGTTCATAAACTTCGTCTTTTCCCTGCAACATTAAAAGCAACAGCTTTAAAATGGTTTATGGGTTTAGGAGAACAAACAATAGCCTCTTGGGATGATATGCGAACTGTCTTCCTTAAGAAATATCAAGCTTATTGTAGATCTAGAGATTCAAAGGAAGATGTTTTTAGAATGACACAACAAGAAGATGAAAGTTTAGAAGAATATTTGGAAAGATTCGCATATAATCTTCAGAAATCTAAACAACATTCCCTAACTCAAGAAACTGTTCGCACAATCTTTCTCAAAGGTGTAAGGGATGAATACCTTGACATTCTGAATGTGATGGGTAAAGGAGATATTTCAAACCTTCCATTCGATGAAATTGTCGAGTTATGTCAAAAATATTCTAGAGGAAGATCAAAAACCGGAAGAAGGGAAGTAAGTTCAAAAGCAGCGAAGTCAGCTGCAGGAGGGATAACAAGAGCTGAAATAGGAAATCTACTGGAAAATTTCAAAATGGATCTCTTAAGTACATTAGGGACACAAGTAGATGTGCTAAAGGCAAACAATAAGAAAGAAGAACAAGAACAAGCTCTAGCAATCTTCTGTTCCAAATGTAAAAAGAAACATCCTTTGAGAGAATGTCCTTTGGATAGTATTCAGGTTTGTGGTCTTTGTACAGGCAATCATTCCACAGAGAATTGTGTAAAATTGAAAGAGTTACAAATGAACTCAATGGAAGAAGTGCCAGGGACAGAAGGTTTCTATTATGTTGCACCACGAAGACCATGGCAACCTAGGATGCCTCAACCAAATCAGCAACAATTCCCTCAACAAAATTATTCCTATCCACCTCATAATCCTTGGACCCCTCCAATGCCATGGCAAGCTTGGCCTCCACAAAAATATTCACAACAACCTGCACAAGGTTGGAGAGGATATGGTTATGGAAACCAGCAACCTCAACAGTATCAACAACAATACCAGCAACAATACCAACAACCATTCGCATATCCACAATATCCGCAATCCATACCCTTTCAACAACAACATTCTGTATATCCGCAATCCATCCCATTTCCACCACAGAATCCACCATCGTTGTTGACCCAACCACAACAATTACAGCTACCTACAAATCAACCCAGACCAACTCAACTACTAGCCCAACCAATGGCCAATCCAAATAATAAGGTGGATAAATCTGCATACACTGTGGAGGAAGCAGCATGTTTTCCTACATATTCAATCCTTCCTCTTAATGATGTCCATCTAAGGTTTGGAAAAGTGCTTAAAAAAGATTCTCCTCCAATTATAGAAGAACCAACTGAACAAGGAGAATCACCTGAAACATCACAAACTGAGGTACAAAATCAGAAAGGAACAAATGTTACAACACAAACACCACCTTATCCTGAAAGGTTAGTGGAACAACAAAACCAAATAATCCTTCCTGAATTTGATATCTTAGATGAGTTAAAAAATGCTTACGTAAAAATTCCTTTGTTGAAGGCAATTAAAGAAAATACCAATATATGCTAAAACAATAAAGGAATTGTGCATCCGGAAATCAGAGAAAAAGAAAAAGGATCCTACTACAATCCAAGTCATTGGTACGTTAGCAAGCCTCATGTCTACACAAACCATAGTAGAAAAATATATTGATCCTGGTATCCCAATGGTCACCATATCAATAAATAATTTCTCAGTACCAAATACCTTAATAGACTTGGGAGCAGCTATAAACGTAATGACAACGGAGACAATGAAAACTTTGCAATTAAACAACATTAGATCAACTTCTACAATCTTGGAACTAGCAGATATATCTAAAGTTGTTCCTGAAGGAATATTAGAAGATATCATAGTCTCCTTGGATTCATGGGTGTATCCTGTTGACTTCCTGATCTTGCAACCAAAGACAAACTTGGGAGGACATCCTCTAATCTTAGGCAGACCATGGTTAGCTACTACTGATGCCTTCTGTCGTGGCGGAAAAAGTCGTTTGTGCGGACACAACTGACCTCCCTAGGAGTCTAAACTCTCTAGCGACAAACAAGACAAAATGGAGTGATCTTTCTCTAAATATACCTTTTAAAACATGAAAACTACAAGTGTTTAGGCTTACCTTATTCCAAAACGCTGTTGTTGTAGTCCGTCCTTGCCGATCCGGATGAGCTCCTCCTTCAAGTCAATTCCTGCAACCACAAACAATCAAACAATTACCAAGCACTTGCATTTCATATAATAAAACATATATTCAACATGCAAACCAAGGAACACATGAAATAACTCATTAACACAAGCTATTGAGAAAAATAAACCAGTTTGTATTAATAACGAAACAAAGAAACTCTTACAACCTGGCCTTGGTGTTGTGCAAGTTCCTCCCAGGGTCCATCAAGGGTTTTCCTCTACTTTGACAAAGCTCACCCACTTCCAAGTAGAATCAAGCAAAGACAATCTCTCCTCACAAGGTTCTAAATGGGAGTCCTAATTCCTGCAGCATTTACCCAAAGAAAATGTATAGCTCCAACCTCCCCTCCCTCTGGCTCGATGTCTTTATTTATAGTGCTGTAAAGAGGTTATTCAGGTCCACCATCAATGGGATAATCCCCCCCTTTGGGTGGGATAGCTCCCTTATTGATGGGATAAGTTCCCCCTTAATAGAGATACATGAACCAACTGGAGGCGCATCCAATTCATCAAACCGACCTCTAGAAAGTTCTAGAAGTAACCACAAGTAACTTTTTTAAGATAAAACTCGCGCATTTTGCCTTTTACAGAAGGACGCACCTGTCCCTTAACATACAGAGCGTCCAAGGACGCAACTTTTGTGAACATTGTGAGCGTCCCCGCAGGTAAGGCTAGAGAGAACCTGCGACCCCAGAGATAAACATATTTTTGACAAGACTTTCTCTCTTCTTTGAGTTTGAGATGGATAGCAGAGGCATAAGACTTGCCTAAGAGGGTAGCATGACTGTTGATTTGAGCCATACTAACTGTAAGTGGTCATGGTGACATTTTTTAGTGTAACAGATTGCCCCCTAAAGTGCGAAGCCTGGAATAGATTAGGGTTTTGTAATTCTAGGAAGGGTGAAGCGCTTTATCATTTCAAGGATTGTCTTGTGGATGACCTGGTTGGAACCTGCAATTTTCAACACAAAATACATGTATAAGATTATATCATCACTGAGGTAGGCATTCCCATCCTCAGATTCAAAACTTTAACTAATGGACTAACTATTCTGATACAGGAATGATCTTGCAGTACATCATTTTTATAGACTTTTGTAGACACAGTATGGACGCAGCCATCTATTTATGATTAGTCTACATAGATAATGAATACAAAACTCCTTGCAGCCTGGATGGTAGAAACTAGATCCAGGGTCTTCACTTCTACTTCCCGAATTGGTACGATTCTAGCCATGTGATTTAAATGATTTGATGTCGAACATGTTAGAAACCACTTGATTACCAGTCGATGATGCAAACTGTTAACAAGCGTGAGAGAAACCACCAGTAATGTCAATGGTTCTCAAAGTACCAAGCACAACCCGTGAAATGTGAATAGATGTTTTGATGTCGAACACTTCACGGAATCCTTTGATCGAAAGTCAATGATGTAAACTGACGTCAAAGGCGAGAAACCTGCCATTGATGCATGCAGACTTCAAGGTACTGTCGATTCCTAAGTCATCTTTCTAGATAATGTGTCGATGTCGATAGAAAGCGACCCGTTGCAGGCAAGCCCGCAACACGAAATCATTGTTCAAGTTGAAGAAATGTTGCTGTAAGGACTGACTCAGGGATGGTCAAATGGATGACAAGTATTTTGCAGATGAAAGTTTTTGCTTGCAGACCTCTTGAACACATAACGACACGACAGATGGCTTGGTGACGAATAACTCAAAGTTAATCCCCGGAACCCGGTTAAAGACTTTCAAAGTGGTTTGGGTCAACTGTGAGGTAAAAGATTTCCCAATCCAGGTGAATGAAAAGTGTCGTGTTCAAGAGTGGTAATAAAGTTTCTTTTGAGACAAAAGGTAACAAACAGGTTCATTCTTCTCTCTTTTCCCCCACCATTTCTGGCAAGTACCTCTTTATTTTTAACAAGCTTGAGGAGGATAAAATATGCTTGATTATAAGCTCATCCTTCGGACGAGTCCAACCTAGTTTAAATTCGAACCCTAGGAAGGAGTGGTTCGTTCCTGTTTGTAATTGAACAGGTCCTTTACTGTAAAAGTTTAACGAGCCCAGTATAGGAGAAACTCGGCGTTTTTCATTTTTAGAGAGTCTGAAAAAACAAAAGGAGACTCCACGTTGAACTTTTTCGTATATTTGTGTCCCTCAAGCCCGAAAAAGTATAAAATAATACCTGGGGGAACCGCTTGATCTTGCGACCAAGGAGTACTTTCATAATAGTGTCGTTGACCTGAAAAGTAAAAAGCGATCAAGGACACGTCGTTTTATTTCCTTATCGAGTTTGAAACGACAAAAACCCGGCAATCTTTTCCTGATTTTGCGGTCAGAAAAGAGCTAAAAGGGGACCGTCTTTTAATTCCGTTTTAACGAGTGTAAAAGAAACGCTCGGCGATCTTTTCATGTTTTAGGAGTCAGAAAAGGGCTTAAAAGATGACTCTGATATTTTTGTTTGTGAAAAATGACAATTTCCCTCGAAATCCCTTTGTCCTGCACAAAAGCAACACATTACTCATACCTGTTTAAAATAGGCAAAAATACATCGAAAAACATCTTTTCATGGTAAAAAATGAACTAATTCATCCAAAAAACCTATAAAAAGACCTTTTACCATGTCATTTTTACCGTTTCACTGTTGAGGTTGAAAAAGGAGCTTTTGACAAGAAACTTCCCGTGGTTGCTGCGGAAAATCCGACTGTCGGAATCGAACGCCGTCTTATCCAGGTATTTTACACATCCTACTCTGCATTTCTATCCATTTAGAATCAATTTTTAGGTCTTAGTTTCATTTTTTGGGGGGGTTTTGGTTTTGGAATGCGCCTCTCGGCGGACGCGGGTGCCCTTCGGGTGACCCGCATCCCCCGACTTTTTCTCATACGGGAAAATGGTTGGAAGACGCGGCCCGCCTTCAGGCCAACCGCGTCCGGGCGCCCTGTGCTACCAAGCCAGGGTGCGTCTTCCGAGAAGTGCGCATTTCAAAACCCCAACTCCCTCAAAAAACCACCAAAAATTCCCAAATCAATTTCTAATTGCTATTTTTGATGTGCAGGGTATTAACCATGTTAGATTGGAGAGAAAGAGAGCATGTAGAGGATGATGAAGTTGCAATAAATCATCAACCTTCCCTGGATGCCCTAAGAGCATGCGGATTATACAAATATTGGACCATACCGGGCATGAGGGGCCAGGTAAGATTCTTGGAATGGCTGGTTGAGCGATGGAACGTTCAAGAACAATGCTTTTACATAGGAGGGCACCAGCTCGAGATAGAGCCCTCGGATGTATACTTTCTCACTGGCTTGCCGAACAGAGGTGAGCAACTCAGTCTTGCGGGGACTAGGCCGGGTGGCCAATCCCTTGATAGTCTCCGCGACGAGTGGTGCACACCTGGGGCTCACCATTCAAAAGGCATAGAGATAAAACACATCACTCTGCCGAAACTCAAAGTCATAGCGTTCACGGTTACCAGAATTTGCGGCGCGGCCGCTTTACACATTGCTTCCGGATCCCAAATGCGGATGGCAATTGACTGTTACCAAGGCACCATTTTCAACTGGTGTGAAGCTGTGTCGGCTCATATGAAGAGCCAACTGACCAAGGCAAAGAACGGACGACTAAAGACTTTTGGATATGGGCCTCTAGTCGTGAGCTTTGCCTTGGAGAGAGTTCCAATGCTGATCCCTCAGCAACTCACTGTTGATATCTTGGGTCCTCGGGAACCAAAGCTGATACGATGGGTTGCGGTGATGGCCCGGCATCCTGACGAGGGTGCGACAGTGGTTTGATTCTCAGATAGTTACTTTCACTGGTTAGAGGACCAGGTTTTTTCGATACAGGACTTTCCGTATGCCGGAGTGGATTTTAGAGGTGATCCGGACATGGTTCTTCCACCGGGAGAACAATGGGATGACAGAGGTACTTTTATTTTCACAAGTTCTCTAATTATGTATTTTTTTAATTTTTCATATATATCGTCTCAAAACTAACAGTAAAATTTTCAAAATGCAGATGTTGGTCCACAGCGTCCAGCCAACCTCCGGCCTTTTGATAGACTACATCCAGCTGCACCGGTACCGGCCCCACAGGACGCGGCTGCAGAAGTACTAGCTGAGTTGGAGCATGATCTAGAGCGTCTCACGGCAGATATACCTGAGACTACTATGGATGACATTCCTACCCGGCTTCAGCGCTTCGTAGTCGCGGTCCCTGGACCGTTTAGGAGATTTTTGCGTAAGGTAGCCCGCGCAGTGGTGTCATACAGAGAGCACCACCAGTGATTGACTAGTCACTTTTGTAGTCACATGTGACATTTTGACTTTTTGTACTATCATTTTGCCGATCATAAGGTGTTTTCAACCTATGATCGAAGACGATGTATATATTTTTTGACACACTTCTATCTATATATATCACTATTACCGGCTTATCTTGTTTAACATATGTGATGAAATGTTTTTAAATTTACTTGCATGATTATCGTAAATGTCTGTCCAACATTCGAGAAGCAATTGCATCTGCTAATGTATTCAAAGACCTTGGAATATGTTGATATTCAATGTAATCAAATTCACGTTCCAAGAGACGCACTCTCAAAAACAACCTTAATAACACAGGATTCCTAA
Organism: Pinus tabuliformis; assembly: GCA_031772625.1. Lineage (NCBI taxonomy): Eukaryota > Viridiplantae > Streptophyta > Pinopsida > Pinales > Pinaceae > Pinus > Pinus tabuliformis. The sequence goes on from CM062817.1 coordinate 1,859,573,086, forward strand.
TGGCATAAACTCTATTAAGCTGTAATACAACAAGTTCAGAATCTAACCTCACTGTCAAACGTCGAATTCCAAATGAAATAGATTCGGATAATAATTCAATCACTGCACTGTATTCTGCAATGTTGTTCGTTGTTTGACCGAGGCTTACCCCATGCATAGAAACTAACTCGTCAGAGGGCGAATAGATAACCCAAGCTGCGGAAGAGATGTTCCGTGTACTACGACAAGCACCATCAGCAAATCCAATATATGTTTGGAGAGGCGTCGACATCTGCAATATCAAGAGTAAAACCAAGATAAGCCAGAATAACGACGAAAAACCACACTCTCTAAGCTAAGCACACTGACTAAACTAACACACTTGCTAGCTAGAAAGAAAATCTAACCTATCTAAAAATTTCTCCATTCCCATCATTTAAGCATAATACCTCTTTAGGTAAAGTCCATTTCTGGGTTTACCCAAAGAGTCCCCATCAAAGTCAACTAGCTCATAAGCCCCTTTTGCTAGCTTTCGCTTTACAATGTAGGGCCCATGCCACATGGGAACGAATTTTCCGGCACCTAGCTTATCGTTAGCTTGATCATATAATAGTACTAGGTCTCCTTCCGAAAAACTTCGAGGGGTTACATTTCTATCATACTGAGCTTTCATTCGTTTCGCGTGAGTCTCGATTGCCAATGTAGCGTCACGTCGAGTCTCATCTAATTTAGCCAAGTACAATAAACGTTTCTCCTCTTCGGAAGTAGCTGGAAGTAATTCGACAGCCATTTGAAGTGATGGGATTTCGCATTCAATGGGTAACACAGCTTCTAAGCCATAAACTAGCTGGAAAGGAGTGAACCCTGTTGAATTTTTCACTGAGGTTCGGTATGCCCATAGCGCTGAAAATAACATGTTGTGCCAATTTGACCGATGAACACCAATGGTTCGTCGGATCATGGTAACTAGAACTTTGTTGATAGACTCAACCAAACCGTTGGCTTGCGGATAATAAGGAGTAGAGCTATCGTGGCGCAAACCAAGCTGGCTTGTAAGCTCAGTCATCATGACGTTTCGAAAATGGCTCCCATGGTCAGTAATGATTGCTTGTGGGACACCAAACCTAGTTATGATATGATTGAATACGAAAACTGCAGCTGTTTTGCCGCTTGCGTCGAATGTAGGCATCGCCTCGGCCCACTTAGTAAAATAATCAACCGCAAGGATGATATACGCATGCCCCCCGGCCGAGTGAGGGTTACAAGTAATAAAGTCGATACCCCATTTGGCGAATGGACCAACGACAATTATAGGGTGGAGAGGAGCAGGTGGAGCGCGCATCTTGCGATCAAACACTTGACAGTTGTGGCACTTCCTGACTGCAATGATACAATCTTTAAACATAGACGGCCAGAAATAGCCAGCGCGCAACACCTTCTGAGCTGTGGCATACCCAGACATATGACCGCCACATGCTCCAGAGTGACAATCATTCAAAACCCTCTCAGCCTCTTCGTGAGTTAAACAACGTCGAAAAACTAAGTCTGCCCCCGGCGATAAAGTGTATCTCCAATAATTTTGTATGGCTGGGATTGAAACCGAATTTTTCGACGTTCCGCTTTGGAAGCTTCAGGCCGAAAGGTTTGGGTTTGGAGATAGATGATTATATCCCCGTACCACGGATCTACAGTACTGATAAGAAACAAAGATTCGTCCGCAATGGACTCCTCTGCCACAGTCTCTGTGTCAGCACTCGGGAAATCACACATCAATTCCGCAAAAACTAAGGATTTCTTAGACTTGGACTTCTCGAACTCCAAGTCGAACTCTTGCAGGATGACAATCCATTTAGAGTACTTGCCCCCTAGCAGTTGTTTTGTCAAAATATAAATCATAGGGTTGCAATCCGAAATAACTGTAGTTTTGCGGAGAAGAATGTAGTGACGGAAACGCTGGACAGCTTGAACGGCTGCCAGGGCCAATTTCTCCACATGCGAATATTTTAGCTCAGTTGGATTCAAGGTCCTACTAAGATAATATATCACATGCTCCGCTCCGAATTCATCTTCTTGAACTAACACCATTCCAATGGTGGAATGCGAAGCTGCGAGGTATAAGAAGTAGTCTTGGTTGTAGTTGGGAGGATGCAATAACGGTGCATGGGTCAACGCGTGTTTAAGTGCATCAAAAGATTGTTGGGCAATCTCGTCCCAAAAGAATTGTGCATTCTGTTTCAACAACCGTGTAAAACCTTTAGTGACCTCGGCGTAGTTTGGGATGAATCGGCGTAAAAAGTTCGCTTTCCCTTGCAAACTTTGGAGTTGGCGCAAACTCGAAGGAGGAGGCAATTTGATGATAGCCTCGACTTTCGAGGGATCGACGCGAATGCCGGCTTTTGAAACAACAAATCCCAGCAATCGACCTGTTTCTATACAGAAAACACACTTGTGGGGATTCAACCGAATTCGATAATGCCTACACCTCATAAAGATTGCTCGTAGGTGGACAAGGTGATCAGCTCGATGTAAAGAATGAGCAGGCAAATCATCGAGATAGGGTTGCACAATGTGCTTGATATCATGAAATGCATAAGACATCGCCCGTTGAAAAGTGGCCCCGGCATTCTTAAGCCCAAAAGGTAACTTGCAATAAGCAAATGTCCCCCATGGACAAATGAATGCCGTTTTTGGTTGGTCGGCAGGTAGAATATTGATTTGATTATAGCCCGAAAAACCATCCATGAAGGAAAACATTTCACTTCCGGCACAATCATCAATAATTTGATCGATATAAGGCGTAGGATAGTTGTCTTTTGGACAAGCTCGATTTATATCCCTATAGTCGATACAGATTCTTATTGTTCCTTGTTTCTTATTGACCGGAACAATATTCGATACCCAATCCGTTAACGGGATCGGATAAATGAAACCTGCTTTCAACAACTTTTCGACTTCTGCTTTAATCGCAGCCGCTTTTCGAGGGTGAATTTGACGCAACCGTTGCCGGACGGGTTTAGCATCCGGGTAGGTCTTTATTTCATGAACAACAATGGCAGGATCAATTCCCGGCATTTCCTCGTAAGACCAGGCAAACACGTCGCGGAATTCTTGGAATAGGGCCTTGTAAGTTTGGATTTCTTCTTCAGTACATGCGGCACCTATATGAATGTTTTCCTCGATTCCGGGCTTCACTGAAATATCAATGGGAATAGTACGAGAAATATTCCCTAAATTCAACTCTGAATCAGAATGTTTCGTTGGATCCTGAGCGTCTTTGACATATTCAGCGGTAAAGATAGATGAAAAATCATTTTCAAATGCATCATCCTTAGGTAAAAACGAAGATCTGTGATGGAGATCTTCCCATGGTAGATCGTCTACACTTAGGATTTCGCGAAGTTGTTCGTCAGATGACACGACTTCGGGAAACGTTATCCGTTCTAAGGGTGAGGTGAAAAGTGACTCTTCACTGACCACATTCATTTGGTCGACTTCGGTTGAATGAAAATCAGTAAAAGACATGAGAGCTTCATAAGCAATTTCATATGGACTCAAAGGCATAACATCACCGAGTGAGTCTATCTCAGAGTCAGATGGGACGAACCAAGGATCATCATAAATAATGTTTTCTGATGTAATCATATGAATGGTTGCAAACGAAGGATCTGCGCTGAGTGGAGGGAGAGGAAAAGTTCCCAGTAAACCGGAATCCTTAACTAAACCTACACCAACGTCCCTATAAGGGATTGTCGTTTTACCAACATGCTGGATACTCTCTGAAGAGGCTGGGTCGGATGAAAAGTATGTCAGCTGATCAATAGTCACGATCTTACCGTTATGTGGAAACTTAATTACTCTGAAGACCGATGAAACGACCGCTGTCATAGCATATGACCAACTTCGACCCAAAAGAAGGTTGTAGTCTAGAGGGGCATCAACCACTTCCACATCCAGACTAACGGTTTTACCTTCAACCCCTATAGGCAATTCTTGTAGAATACCAAACGGACGGAACCCACGGCCATCAAAGGCCTTAAGGATGGTGGGGGATTGGTTCAACGAAGGAGAACCAAGTGATCTCCAACATTGAATCGACATAATACACGTAGAAGCTCCCTCATCAATCACAGTCCGATGAATAGGCCTGTTTTTGACTATCACTGGAATTTGGAAAGCCATTTGATGGGGGAGACGTGGTGTACTATTTTCTAGATCAAAGATCATTAGGTTCGGGTCCTGAACATCGACAGCTCCGATAGCGGACAAAAGCAATTTCCGTTGTGCTGGGCATGATTGCAGCACTTCGAGTGCCGACATTGCTGAAGGTGAAACAGCTAAGTCCTCAACAATGTTGTAATTCTGGGCTGCTCTCGCATGTGGATTGAAAGCAGACCTTCGAAGTACACCCTTGGCGGGCGGCTTAATCACTAAGTCTGGGTTAGGTTTTTCGATCTGTAGTGGATCGGAACCAGGAGCTGAGGTTGATGGGTTAGAGTGAGAAGATTCTGCTTCCTTGCCATCAACAGGAGCCTTACTACCATAATCTTGCGATCGAGTCGCAATCCTCACATGAGACATCATCAAAATGGGTTCTTCACTGGCATTCGAAGAAGAACCTATCATCTTATTCTCCTGCTCTGGAAATGGATTCTTTAACACAGCAGGAGTGGGAGAACCTTTGACTATTTTTACAACCTCGGCCCGATGAGGGCAATCTCTCGTAAAATGATCCTCTTCACAAATAAGACAAGGATATCGAGGTTTGCGTTTTTCGTCATTGGTTTCCGACTTTTCAGTTTTCTCCTTTGGAGCCTTGTCTGCTTTAGCCTTCTTCTTTCCACCGTTTTTTGGTTTGGCCGTAGATGACTCTACAGCGTGAATGTCGGCGGTGAGTTCAGGAGAAGACTCTCCTGTCGGAGAATCAGGCAAAGTGATAATTGGAGTAGTTGAAGCCTTGGAAGACTTCTTCTTGCTCTTCGTAGTCACGATACCAATCATACCATCAGCGGCATGAGATCCCGAAGGAGCAGCAGCGATTTGATTCGACTTTGGAAGATCCAGAATCTTCTCGTGTAACGTACCCGACTGAGTGTAAACTAAGTCAAGGTATTGTGCCTGAGCAATGACTTGCTCCTCAGTAACTACTCCGGCCTTAGCTACATCTTCAGTAATCTTCGGTAATAATGATTTGACAAACCATTCAGCTAAGATTTGGTCCGGGATAAAAACTTTCACTAATCGCCTTCGACGTCTCCACTCATGAATGTGATCAGAAATATACGTGGACGTCGATTGTTTTAGTGAAGTTAATAACTCCGTGCCGTTATCGTATCTGACCGGCAACTGAAAGTGAGTTAAGAACGAGGTAGCTAACTGGCTAAAGTTGTAAAAAGAGGCCTGTGGTAACTCAATGTACCACTTGGCCGCGAGACCAATGAGTGTACGCTGGAAAAGACGTAAGCGGATGGAATCATCTGAGATAGAATTCGAAGCACACCAGAGGTGGTAAGTCATCACATGATTGGACGGATCCTCTCCAGACTTACCTTCGAACTTGGGTATATCACTGGGCAACTTATTTGGCATTGGCGGCCAGAACTGAAGATATTGAATTGGATCGTTCGTTAGGCGCGTCAAGTCGGGTAAATCCAAAGTTGCAATAAACGGTAACTGCCGGTTAGGATCTCTAAAACTCTGGGTCACAATACCAGCCCCAGGAGGAGGATATCCAGGATAACTAGGAACAGGAGTTGCATTTGGGATATTATATCCTCCTGGAAAACCAGGATTAACCGGACCGTACTGGGGTTGTTGAGGTTGTTGATAAGTGTACCCAGGATACGGTTGATACTGGTAAACCGGTTGTTGGATAGCTTGCCCAGGTTGGTACTGTCCCTGGTACGGAGGTTGAACAAATTGAGGTTGAGTAGTTACAACCATACTTATACCAGGCTGACCTACAGGCATCTGGACCGTGGTTTGAATCGTAGATCCAGACAACGGTAAAGATGTCTGAGGTGTGGTAACAGGGACAATAGAAACTGGAGCCGTCGATACTCCAGAAGTAAGTATGGTAGATGTAGCGATAGTTGCAGCAGCCGTTTGAGATGGAGTACTAGGTGCAATTGACGGCTGAGTAACTACCGAAGCTACAGAGGTTTGAACATTTGGCTGGACAGGTTGCGGTTGCTGGGTTGGACCAGAAACTACGGGTTGTCCAGCTTGAGGAACCATCTGTACACTTGGCTGCAACACCTGTTGACCCTGTGAGGGATCCCACACTAACATTCCAGGGTACTGACCCGTAACAGGTTGAGGGTACTGAGATCCATAACCAGATTGAGGGTAGGATTGATAATTGTAAGGTGCAGTTCCCATACTTGGAACATATGACTGACCTTGAGGCGGTTGATAACCTTGACTTGAGTATTGACCTTGAGGTTGATAACCTTGAGGTAAGTACTGATACTGGGGTTGACCTTGACCTTGAGGTTGGTACCCTTGAGGTTGATAACCTTGGGGTTGATACCCTTGAGGTTGCCATCCTTGGGGTTGCCATCCTTGAGGTTGATATTGATACTGAGGTTGACCTTGGGGTACATATTGAGGCTGAGGTTGACCTTGAGGAAAGTATTGCACCATAGGTACATACTGACTTTGAGGTTGCCCCCCAGACACGATTTGTGTACCTTGAGGTTGCCCCCCAGGCGTTAACTGCGGTTGCCCCCCAGGCGGTAATTGGCCACCTTGAGGTTGGGAAACGGGAACTGAACCTGACATCATGTAAATGTCTCCTACACCCAATGGTATATTACCACTGTTTCCAGCAAATAACCCATGATCAATGGGTTGAGGAGATGCCCCCGCAAAGGTACCAGAAAGTGACTGATACCCAGTGGGAACAGAAGGACCGCCGTGTAAAAAAGATTCAGGACTTTGTGTAAACACGGATGACTGACCAGACATATTTACAGGAGTATGAATACCTCCAGGTGGAAAAGGAGTACGAGGTGTGGAAAAACCGACTGAGTTGTCTAAAAAATTGGTTAACGCAAGGTACCAAGAAGTACTTCTAGGAGGACTATAAAAGATTGATTCACGCTCCCTTAGATCAATAGTAAGTTGACCTTCAAGGTGAGAGACACCTATATCTTCTTCTGGAGCAAGTTCTTCTATAGCAATCAAACCAGAAGGTAGATCTTCGGTGATAATTCTTTCTATTCTCGGTGAATCAGGGACACTAGAAGTTGGAGTAACAGGTTCGGAAATTTCAGGTTCTTCGCCTGTTTCACTGGCAGATGAAAAACTACCAGCAAGCTCGGAAACTGTAACAGTTTCGGGATTGTAACCTGTTTCTAAACTTTGGTAATCTGGATGGACTACCAAGGAAGATTCTCCTTCTTCAGGTGAACCTACTCTACTGTCACTAGGAGGAGTTACAAGGACCTTTAACCCTTCTAAATTACCCGGGTCGTCTCGAGGAGGGGATCCCCTAAGTCTACGAGATCTTCTCAACAATTCGGCCACAGAAACAACTTCAGGAGACTGGCCCCGAAGTCTACGGGACTGTCTCGGTAATTCCGCCACAATTAAAGATTTTTAACTACAACACACGAAAACAAAGTAAAAATTTCAAATCAAACCACCTAAAGTCTTCTAAAGAAGCAAACAAATTTGAAGCACACGCCTAAATAATCTAGAGCGTCAAACCACACACAAACAGTAGTCTTCCGGACCAAAAGCGCTAGTTGGTGATTAGGCCCAACCTCGCAGGATTCAGTACAGAAATGGCGGGTGGAACAGTTACCCCGGCAACCTGCTTAATGAATAGACCGGCACAAGTTCCTCCACTTTAACCGTCTCGAAGTGAAGTGAACCCCCCGGAAAATCCAAGTGAGTATAACCGACGTCTGCTCCAGGTACAGTGGGACCTTCCCTCCACCGTCACCTCGGTAGAACCCTAAAGATTATGGTCACTAAAGTTACCAATCACAACAATTACACCTGGGGGAACAGTCTAAACTCCGACAGCACGCAAGGGCAGAGTAACAAGCTCAATCCCCTTACCGGCTCCTTGACAATAATCCAAGGTTTACCGATAAGTGACCCCTGGCTCCTCGACAATGGTTAATCCGAGGTTTACCGTTTGTAATACGTATTGTCTGGCGTCGTTCCCAACGAGGGAGGAATAATCCCCTCACTGGTTCGGACACGAGCTCGTGCTTCTCCTTTAAGAGGAGCTTTCCCAGAGTATAACTGAAACAATTGGATTTAATCTACTCAAGATAAACTATCTGTTTGGTTTTGTAGTCTTGGAGAGTTAAGTACTCACCTACTCCAAGACCCTAGCCTAAGCTATGTTGGTGTTTCAGAGCCCTAGAAAAATAAAAATTACTAGATTGGTTTTAATTTAAGCGTTACTTTTAAGATTGTTTCTTAAGTCAAAAGGTGATGGAAGTGAAACCAGTGGTGTGTTGACTCGACTCGAAACCACTACAAAATGCACCTAGGATGATTTACCCACTACTTTACTTTTTCGATGAATTGCTTAACTAAAAAGTTGAGAGAATGCAATCTTTATAAAAGCAACTTCTTAATTGAAGACAATCAAAGAAACAATTCGTTTGTCTTTTCCAAGCATAAAAAACATGACCGCTCTTTACATGCACGAAAAAACTCTTTTTCTCTTTCAAAAACAAAAAGCTACTTGAAACAAGACTTTTAAAGAAGATGTTTTTGTATTTTTCTTTTAATAAAGCAAATAAATCTAATATAACCAAAAATCAATCTTAACAACTATTAAAATCGATGAAAATTCACTCATAAGCAAACTAAAAGATAAATTTATTCTAAGCAATCTTAACGAGGCCAAAACCAACAATGATTATTCTAAGGTGTTTTACTTGATCACAATCAAATCAAGGACTAGCTTATTGCAGAACCAAAAACTAGCCAAAACAAAACTCTAATCTTTTTGTTCTTTTGTAAAATGGAAATCAACACTTTATAAACAAGTAATTCGAAATTTGACCCAAAACAACTTAAATGGCAAGCTGCTCACACAAGGAGACTTTACGACAGGCCCGACTTCTAAGAAGGCTGACTAACCAGAGAGATCTAAGGCTGGACAACTTTCTACCGTCAAAGTCACTACAGGACCTATTGAAAAATCAAACCCTAGGTCTAAACTTCGTTGAAATCCACTAAAACACTCAAAGCTCACAAAACAAGTGCAGGTGAAAATTTTTGACAGGGTACTAAAGGATCTGGGCAGAAAACACTAAGAAAAATCAAAATCTAAAAGCAATTAAAGCAAAAAATGGAATTTTCCTAAATTTTACAGGAAGACGCAGGCAACCCGTTATAACAGGTGCGGGCCCGCTCTGTGCAAACGGCAACAGCGCGTCCAAAGACGCACTGTGCAGTACTCAGAGGGTGCGTCCTTCTGGAAAAGTTGAGAAAAACCAAATCTAACTAAATCTAAAGCTAAGCCACCCAAATACTAATTCTCACAGTCAAAAACCAGAAAATAAAAGTGATTTTCACAGAGCAAAGTTCACACAAAGGAAAAGACTTTCTCATTAATGGATTCCCCAGTGGAGTCGCCAATTTGTCGTGGCGGAAAAAGTCGTTTGTGCAGACACAACTGACCTCCCTAGGAGTCTAAACTCTCTAGCGACAAACAAGACAAAATGGAGTGATCTTTCTCTAAATATACCTTTTAAAACATGAAAACTACAAGTGTTTAGGCTTACCTTATTCCAAAACGCTGTTGTTGTAGTCCGTCCTTGCCGATCCAGATGAGCTCCTCCTTCAAGTCAATTCCTGCAACCACAAACAATCAAACAATTACCAAGCACTTGCATTTCATATAATAAAACATATATTCAACATGCAGACCAAGGAACACATGAAATAACTCATTAACACAAGCTATTGAGAAAAATAAACCAGTTTGTATTAATAACGAAACAAAGAAACTCTTACAACCTGGCCTTGGTGTTGTGCAAGTTCCTCCCAGGGTCCATCAAGGGTTTTCCTCTACTTTGACAAAGCTCACCCACTTCCAAGTAGAATCAAGCAAAGACAATCTCTCCTCACAAGGTTCTAAATGGGAGTCCTAATTCCTGCAGCATTTACCCAAAGAAAATGTATAGCTCCAACCTCCCCTCCCTATGGCTCGATGTCTTTATTTATAGTGTTGTAAAGAGGTTATTCAGATCCACCATCAATGGGATAATCCCCCCCTTTGGGTGGGATAGCTCCCTTATTGATGGGATAAGTTCCCCCTTAATAGAGATACATGAACCAACTGGAGGCACATCCAATTCATCAAACCGACCTCTAGAAAGTTCTAGAAGTAACCACAAGTAACTTTTTTAAGATAAAACTCGCGCATTTTGCCTTTTACAGAAGGACGCACCTGTCCCTTAACATACAGAGCGTCCAAGGACGCAACTTTTGTGAACATTGTGAGCGTCCCCGCAGGTAAGGCTAGAGAGAACCTGCGACCCCAGAGATAAACATATTTTTGACAAGACTTTCTCTCTTCTTTGAGTTTGAGATGGATAGCAGAGGCATAAGACTTGCCTAAGAGGGTAGCATGACTGTTGATTTGAGCCATACTAACTGTAAGTGGTCATGGTGACATTTTTTAGTGTAACACCTTCATAGGATGCAGATCTGGAAGCATGATTATTTCACATGGAGATGAAAGGAAACATATCACTCTTTATTCACCTGCACAATCCACTTCTTTAGAATCAATACTTGAAACTCAAGAAAAGCAGCAACCAAAATCAGTTTTAAGTATAAATCAATTCTTTGATTTTAGAGAAGAAGAAGAGAATGAAGATTTAATGGACCTTTTCATCTCAGAACCAAGTATCTCAGAGCAGCTTAGAGAAGCCCAATATGAAGCTACAAAGAAACTTTTGAATCAATGTTTTCAGGAAACTTGTACTGTTCAAACTTTGCGGAAATCTTTTATAGATATCTTTCCTGTAAACACAATCTCCAATCCTACAACAAAAACAATTGAGGTATATCCTGGAAAACAATTAAACATTGGAAATCAATTGCAATCAACACAAGAGCAAGAGGTAATTGCACTATTACAGAAATATTCAAAAGCTTTTGCCTAGGATTATACTGATATGCAAGGAATTCATCCTAGCACATGTATCCACCACATCTATACAGATGACCAACTTAAACCTGTAAGAAAACCTCAAAGACGAATGAATCCCATGATGAAGGAAATAGTGAAAGAAGAACTACAAAAATTGTTACAAGTTGGATTCATCTATCCTATTTCAGATAGTCAATGGGTTTCTCCATTGGTTATTGTGCCAAAGAAAAATGGAAAATGGAGGGTATGTGTAGACTACCGGGAATTAAACAAAGCTACACTCAAAGATCATTTTCCTCTACCTTTCATTGACCAAGTGTTAGACTCATTAGCTGGCAAGAAATTTTTCTCCTTCTTAGATGGGTTTAGCGGATACAACCAGATAAGAATAGCAGAAGAAGACCAAGACAAGACAACATTTACTTGCCCATGGGGAACCTATGCATATAATGTTTTGCCATTTGGTCTATGCAATGCACCTGCAACTTTCCAACGAGCAATACTTGCAATATTTGCTGCTCTAATTCATGAATGTGTAGAGGTCTATATGGATGACTTCACAGTTTACGGGAACACATACAATGATTGTTTAAACAACCTTGAGAAAGTTTTGAAACGATGCATTGAAACAAATTTGTCATTAAGCAATGAGAATGCTATATGATGTTGACAGAAGGAATAGTTCTGGGACACGACATTTCTGCTTCAAGAATAAAGGCAGATCCAGCCAAGATCCAAGTCTTAGTGAATTTAATGCCTCCTACAACACAGAAAGAGGTAAGAAGTTTCTTAGGCTATGCAGGCTATTATAGACGATTCATTGAAAACTTTAGTAAAATAGCCCAACCTCTGTTCAAACTATTAGCAAAAGATATTGAATTTCACTGGACAAATGATTGTCAAAATGCATTTCAAATTCTGAAAGAGAAATTGTCAGCTGCCCCCATTCTTCGTGGGCCAAACTGGTCTTTACCATTTCATATCTCAACTGATGCATCTGATACCGCGATAGGTGCCTCTCTTGGACAGAAAGAGAACTTGTTCACTTATGCAATATACTTCATAAGCAAAAATCTAACACCTGCAGAAATGAACTACACAGTCACAGAAAGAGAAATGTTAGCTGTTATACATGCAGTAAATAAATTTCGGCACTATATAACAGGATATCAATTTTTCATTCATACTGATCATTCAGCAATCAAATACTTGATGAATAAACCCATCACCAATGGACGAATAACAAGATGGTTACTGTTACTGCAAGAATTTAATATCACAATACAAGATCGGCCAGGTAAAGAAAATCAAGTGGCTGACTTTCTGTCCCGCATACACTCACCCCCTGATCCAAATCCAGTTGTAGATAACTTTCCAGATGAACATCTGTTTTCCATCATAGTCAAAACACCATGGTTTGCATATATTGCAAACTATTTATCATCTGGAAGGTTTCCAGCTCAATTCACTAAAAAGCAAAAATACAAAATTGTTAGAGCAAGCTCTAGATATACATGGGTCAATGGTGATTTATTTTATACTGGTTCAAACCTGATAATTAGAAAATGCGTACGAGAAGATGAAATATTAGACATTTTAAGAGCATGTCATGATGAACCCTGTGGTGGCCATTTTGCAGATAAACGAATGGCGTATAAGGTGCTGCAACTAGGCTATTACTGGCCATCCATCTTCAGAGACTCTAAGAAATATGTGAAGCAATGTGATAGCTGCCAGAGAACAGGACGACCAATAACATCAGATGAAATGCCACTGAAGCCACAGGTTCTCATAGAACCATTTGAGCAGTGGGCACTTTACTTTGTTGGACCTATCAATCCACCATCAAATGGGAAGAGGTACATCTTAGTATGTACAGACTATGTAACCAAATGGGTAGAAGCAAAAGCAGTTAATAGAGCAACAGAAGATACAATCGTCACCTTTCTTTTTGAAGAAATCTTTGTCAGATATGGAGTACCTAGACAAATTGTAACAGATCAAGGCACACAGTTTACATCAAAGCTGGTACGAGATCTAACGGAGAAATACAAGATCAAACATAGGAAATCTACACCATATCATCCACAAGCAAATGGGCAAGTCGAATCAACAAATAAAGTCCTGGAAAATATTATGAAAAAAACAGTACAGATGAATAGGAAAGATTGGTCTGAAAAATTAAAAGATGCGCTCTGGGCCTATAGGATCACTTGGAAAACAACAACTGGTTTTAGTCCATACGAGTTAGTATATGGGAAGGAGGCTTTACTGCTTATAGAGTTTCAGATACATACATACAGACTAGCAGCTGAACTAGGACTTGACTTGACAGAAGCACAACAGCAGTGGATCATGGAACTGAATCAGTTAGATGAGCATCGTTAGCAAGCTATGGAACATACTACATTAGTGCAACAACAAAGAATGAAGTGGCATGACAGATATATCAAAACAAAGACATTTCACAAGGGAGACTGGGCATTGCTTTTCGACTCCAAATTCAAAGACTTCAAAGCAAAGTTCACAACACACTGGCTAGGCCCATATGAAATTGACGAAATCTTTGACAATGGAGCAGTAAGGATCAAGACAATCGACCAGGATTCCACCTCATTTATAGTGAATGGACATAGGCTCAAAGTTTACAATAGGCCTATCAGTAAAGAAGCATTTATGAAACAACTGATCGAAGACACAGAACTGGAACTTATGGCACAGGATCCGCCATCTTCCAGTCTACTAGTTGAATAAAACATATCTGAAAAAAAAAAAAAAAAAAAAAAAAAAAAAAAAAAAAAAAAAAAAACAAACAAACAAACAAACAAAAAATATATATAAAAAAAAGAGAAATAAAATAAAAAAAAAACAACATAAAAACTAAATAAATTGTTTGCAAGTGAAAAGCAGGCAACTGGCACATTGCAAGCATGAATTCATAGGGGAAAACCAGGGCAACTTGGACTCTATGAATTCTTCCTACTTGTTCTACTGTTCTCAGATACATTTACTGCATGTACACTCCACCAATCAATGACTTGAGGACAAGTCATATCTTCAACAAGGGGGGAGACTTGCATTTTCTCTTTAAGTGGACAGCTCAAGTTGCAAACATCAAGCTCTTTAGCTGGAACGCTGGAATATAAACAAAGCTTGTATTGTCAATAGAGGGACCTGATATAACAAATCATTGCCAAGGGACCTGAAAGACCTGCCAATGTCAACACAACATGTGCATATTTTGTAAGCAGAAAAAGGGACCTGAAACAATGAATCATTACAGAGGGACCTGATTATCAATTCAAGAATTAGAACATGAAGAATAAGGAGCAGCAATAAAGTCTACATTTGAATCCATCTACAACATCTGATCAATTGATTTCATCCTACTTGTACAGCCATCATCCAGGGGAGTATATGTGGTCATTTTGTGCTTTAAAAATTCAAATTTTTCTTAGAAATTTTTAGTTTTTGTTAAGTTGAAATTAGTACCTGGGGATATTCATTATCATTTATATCCTATATTCCTATAACCCTTATACATTATAAACCTATTCCCTTTCATTTCCATGCATATTCCCTCTTTTCATTAACCCTACTACCCCTAAGTATTTTTCTTTGCGAGCTTAAAAAGGCCAAACTGGGACAACTTTCAACCTGCACATACAAATTCATGCAACTCAGAGCATTAGTGATGGTAATAATTTTAAATATGACCCCAATGGTCATTTTAAAATTATAAAACTATGTTATACAAAGCAAATAAACCTATGCGCTATATGGAAATCAAAGGTTATTATATCATACCAACATATATACCATAGTTCGAAAAAGTGTGTGAATGCGCTAAAGTCATTTCTATTACCAAACGCGCATATGATATATGGTATAAGGTATATATATGTTGAACATAAATAAACGCAGACAACATATGGAATATAACATAGTTATAAGCAAAGGTTCATACATCAAAGTATATGGAATATGGTGGACGGCTGTAAACAAATAAACATTAGAACATTGCGGTGGGAAATGGTATCCAAACATCATTGCGTACATATCATTACATAGCAAGCAGTGAATATATAGTAGTGCAAGCATACGGCGGTGGATATGATGATAAAACAATTGCAATGAATTAAACAGTAATCCCATACGACAACCGGCCAGCACACAGGTACGAACTTAACACGGTGGCATGGAAATTCATTTATCCATTGGATGATATGCTGCGCAGGGATCATGCGTACCAAGCCATGACTTGGCCATCCTCATGACACAGTCGGGCGACTGGTCAACAGGACGGCCATGTAAGCCACGAATTTTAAAAAACACCAATGGATATACAGCGCAGTACAGCCCTGAAACGGTCATGAACTGACCGAGCTCTTGTGCTGTTCAAACAATAATCCTCTGCGTCGTTTAAACCATAATCTTCATCGCCGCATAGCTCAGAGAAATGGTGTTTGAAGCTGCAGCCTAGTGAAAAGAAGAGTGAACTGAGTTGGGTGAATTTAAAGAGGCAAATCATCCCGGGTTTGACGTTCTGAGATAACGGATTTTCAGGGATTCAATCAGGTAAGGCGTTAGTTGTTTAAAGCTCGGCACACAGTGAATCAAAGTTAGGAACTATCTGTTATTAATGGTAACGATTGTTCTGCCTTGCCACCAGTCAATTGTGTAGTTGAACAAGCATTTGGAGCACCAGATATCCCTCAAAGCGCTCGTTGATCAAAGGTAAGCCGAAACTATAGCCTCAAATCTGTTGATTCGCTGCGTAAATGATGGTATGAACTCTTAGTGGATCACGTCTCACTTAAATGTGAATGTATTGCATGGTCAACACATTAGATTTTGGCATTGTATGTGGAGTTGTTATGGCGTGCCATGTCAATAATGAAATCCATGAACTAAGGAGGCACGACAGTTCAGTTGTTATTGCATGTTATATTGAATGGCGGTGAATGGCAATGTGGAGTGCTGTAGAATGCACACTGCATTTGTTATTGTCACACAATTAATTGATTGTGCGCTGATTTAAACAACAATACCACAATCAAAACAACATGCATCCATAACCCTTGTTGCGCACTGTTGTTTTCATTTACACCAAAACAGGGGATTGATATGCTTAAGGATTGAATGCATAATGCCATGTGTAATTTCTGATTGAAGGATCGAATGTTGAAGCCATTTAAAAATTCATTTGAATGCGCTGTTATTTGTCTTTACCTGTGTCTTGAGGCCGAGAGTCTTTTTACAGTTTTTTGATACAGCCGAGAGCAGTTTGTTGCCAAAATTTTGAAGGGCTGAGAGTTGTGTTTTGCAAGGAGTATTTGCAAAAAATTTTAAGGCCGCAAGCATATAGCCAAACGCATTTTTTATTATTTTGCAAATATTTTTGACAAGGCCGAGAGCATTATTGAAAGTAGTTTTATTTTATGATGAGGCCGAATGCCATATACACACTTCTTCAAGTTTTCTTGGTCATATATACACACTTCTTCAAGTCTTCTATAGTTTTCTTGGTAAAATGATGATTCGAATTTTGGCAATAAAATAAGGAGATGAGTGTACATAAACATTGCTTGTATATATATTTTTGTTTTCAAAGACAGAGAGCAGTATATTAACAGGGGTATACAGGCATTTGTTTGCATTGAACAAGGATTAAAACAGTACTGTTGCTAAGGGCAGAGTCAAACAGAGGTGAATTGAGTTGATTGAAAAGAGGAAGGTAAGGTTCTTTGCCTTCAAAAATTTCATTTTGAAATCAAACAAATAATTATATCTTTCTTTCAAAATGAAATTAGTAACAGCAGAGGAATTCATTCATTGGTTTACAGAAGCAATGTCAGTCAGAGTAGAGCCAAAATTCCAGATAGAGAGTTGGGGGAAGGAAACTATAGAAAAACTTTACCAAGCAGGGATGATAAGTTTCCTACAAAAATTTGATGGCCACTCTGAACAAATAACCAGGGATTTTATAAACAATTTCAATCAAGACCAGACACGGGTGGGAGATGTCATTATTCCCGTAACCCAGGAATATCTTTCTCAAGCTTTAGATCTGCCCATGATAGGTGAGAAGTATTACAAAGGCCTGCACTTCAAGGAGAAAGCCTGGACTTTCTTTCTTGAGAAGAACCGGAAAGGGACATTTGACAGAACAAAAGGGATACCCAGGGAATGGTTTAATGAACCATGGGGTGAGTTGGTTTTGGTTATCCAAAAGTTTTTGACCTGTGATAGGGGGTATAGCGTGGCTCACTTGTATCATGTCAGACTTCTGCAGCATATAAAAGGGGAGGATAGGATTAACTTGCTTTATTTCCTATATAGGAGCCTTTTGAGAATGATTGAAACAATCAAACATGAACACAGACCTAAAGCAGGACAGATATACCACCAAGGATTAATCAAAATCCTAGTTGAGTATCAGGTGAGATCACAGGGCATAGTGTGGCGAGAATTCATGTCTAAAAATAAATTCATTGAACAGGTTAATGAGGTACAGGATAAAACAGAGCAGGAAAACAGAGAATTGATGAACTCACCCTTGTATCCTAAAACAAGAGCCAAACAACAGAACAGCATGGCCATGCAAGAAAATGAAACATCTGTTATGTCTATTCCTAGACGATTTAGGAATAAGAGTCCCATTGATTTAGAGAAGGAAGTAGAAACATATTCCCCAAGACAGCAAGTAGAAAATGATATTGCACAAGAGGCATTTGAGAAGGATTCTTCATATGATGATGCAGCAGCAGCATCACTAATGAAAACAACACAAGATTTTGAGAGAGAACTTAATTTGGGAAGAATCAGGGATTTAACTGACCAATTGGAAATTAGCAAAATCTTAGAGAAGCAATTAAAAGAAGAAAACAAGGCAAATAAGAAAGATAATGCTAAATTGGTTAAGGGAAATGAGAAACTGAATGAAGAATTGGGGAGGTTGAAAAGGAAAAATGATCTACTTTCTAAGCAAGCATTTAAATGGCTGAAGGAAAAGAACATGTGGCAGGCAAAATATGAAAAACAAAAGGTCAAGGCAACTTTGTTTAGGGAGAGACATGATACAGGTCTGGATTGTTTGGCCAGGGTAGCACAACAGGAAGCATCTACAGGTACAACATCTATTACAGAAAGGCGAAGGTCAAATAGGAGCAAGAAAGCATGGGGACATGCTTGATGATAAGCAAGGGAGAGATGTTGGGCCTTAGTTTTGGTCTTATTTTTGCTCAAAGAAACTTACTTATCCATTTATTTTCCATCCATTTTCCCTTCATTTATCCCATTTTGATGTATATTTGATATCCATTCAGGACACTTGGGCACGAATGGAATGCATGGATGGACAGCTTGGGAACTAGGACTAAGCCAGCAATGCTTAGTTCGAATAGAACAAGCTTTATTAGGCCCATTTGGTGCTAGTCAACCATGACTAGTCATGCAGGAATCCCATAGAAATAGGGCAGTTTTGAGATTTCATAGGAATGGTCATCTTTCTTGGGATGGGGATAATGAATTCGACTTAGATAGGTGGATGAGAGTAGATGGGTTTGTTTGAGTAAATATAGATTAGTTTGTTCATGAGACTTCTTATTTAAAGCCAAAACTTTGATGGATTATGTATTGATTTTGTGATATACTTTTATGCTGTGACATCTTTGGATTGAGGAGTTAATTTGAAGACTTGTGTTATTATTATTTTGCTGTGCAATGCTATGGATGTGTGACTGATTTAAGCTTCTGATATCACCTCTCAAAGTGTGCAAGGCAAGGGTGGAGGGCCCCCATTCCAAGCTAAGTACATTTCCTTGTTAACTAGTTTCATTTCCTTGTAATCTGGTTGATTGTAGCAATAGTTTTTCAAAGCTTTATTTCAGTTTGCTTTGTGGTTCATGCATAGTGATTGATTTCATTAGTTAATAGCTTATTCATCACTTTATTGAGTTGGAAAAACAGGTGTTCAAGTTGGGCATCCCTTCTGCTAAAATGATGAATCAAAACTAGTTTCTTTTGTTTGCATGCAAGTAGTTTTATTTTCATTAAGATTTGGATATTGAGATGAATGAATTATGATGGAATATCTTATGTGTCTCTTAAGTTAAGAGCTTCTTTCATTAATAATTTATCCATCTTAAGCTTTTGGTTTCGATCTCTGATTCATTAAGTGATAATTGAGGTGAAGGTGGACTTCTTGAGGTCAAGAACCCTTTCAATATTTCTCTCTTTTTAAGCTGATTGAATTAGAGTTATAAGATGTACTACTTTTAGATTTTGAATAACTTATCTTTCAAGGTTTGATTATATCTGATCTTCACATATAGTGAACTTGCCTCAAAGCATAAACAACCCGGATTGACAAGAAATAATTGTGTTAATTTAGGTACATAAATTAGCTCAACAACTAGTGCACTCAATGGTGATACACTTGCCTTAATGTACCCCTTTTCAAGCATTTCCTTTAACTAGAACTTCAATTCCATTAACTCAAGAGTACTCATCCTATAAGGTGCCTTTGATGCTAGTGCTTCCCTTGGTACCAAATCAATAGAAATGTCCACTTCCCTTTGAGGAGGCAACATTAAAATATATACTGGAAACACATCCTGAAACTGCTGCAATACAAAGCACCTCTAGAAGATTTTTGCATCCTCAACCTCCTTACCCTTTTCACTGGAGATATGGATTGTAAATAGTACACACCCCTTTCTATGACTGTGCTCAGCTTTCATAGCTGTAATCATCCTTACTAATGTATGCTTCTTCTTTCCCTGCAAGATTCTCTTTTCCCCATTATCATCCAACTACTCAATATCCTTGTCATAACAATCTACTTTGGTCCTATGGAGATACAACCAATCCATGCCCTAAAGAATACTATATGATCCCAATGGAAGAAAATTTAGATGCACTGTTGTAGGCATACCATTAAGCTCAAATGCACAAGCTCTTACCCAGTGATGAACTCTCTTCTTAGTATTTGTTTCCAACTACACCAACTAAGACTCTGCATTCACTTCTTTCCTCAAACCACACTTATCCACCGGGTTAGGATTAACATAACTATAATTAGATATAGGGTCAATCAAAATAGGAATAACTTGACCACAAAGCTTACATTCCATCTCAATAATGGATGCCTAATGATATGCCTGTTTGCTATCCATAGATGCATAAATCTGAGGAATGTTATGGCCCACATCCCCAATCGTCTGCACCTCCTCAACATTGTATATTTGAGGCCTGCCACCCTGGTACAATGGATAATCCTTCTTGCGATGATCTTTGCCACAAATCCAACACTGCAATGGTCCTCTACCATCACCTCTATTTGTTTGCTCTCTAAGGTGCGACACATGTCCCTTCTCAACTTTGTTGAACTTCTTGTAAGGAGAAACATTTTATTTATCACTTGCATCCTAAGTTCTACCCCTCTTCGATGGCCACTTCCTTTTAAATTTTTCATTCCCCTTCAAATCACACTTAGGCTAAGCTTTACGCTTTGATGGATCATAAAAATGGATCAGTTTCCTAATGGCTTCTTCCAAAGAGCGTGGTTCATCAAACTCAATATGGTCTCTATATATTGTTGGAAACCCACTGATTAACCTTTGAATCTTTTATTTCTCATCTTTGAGGTAAGGCACGTACCTCAACAACTTCACGAACCTACTAGTATACTCATCATATATCATAGAAGCCATTTGCAACTCATAAAGCTCCTTAGTTTTTTCATAACAATAGCTCTCAAACAGGTACTTCTTCTTGAAGAGTCTTTCAAAATCATCCCAAATCAACTCTTCATCCCAGATTCCCTTGAAATTATTCACATCTTCCCACCATATATCTACTTTCCCTTTCAGACTGAAGGTGGTTATTTTGGCTTTCATGTTCTCTGAATAGTTGTGCAGTGTGAAGAATTTCTTCATCCCAAGTAACCATGCCTTTGCATCTTCTGGCTTCTTCATCTCTCCATCAAATGTAGGTGGCTTAACTTTCTTGAAATCATCAGGAAATTAATGACTCCTCCTATAAGGATGATGGCAGTGACGACTATGATGATGTCTCCTGGATGAGTAACTAGGTGATACCCATACATACCAGTCCTCCTGTGAGGTGTATCCGATGAACTTCCACCTCTGATTGTGTCCCCTCTATCCAACCTGTATTTTGAATGAGACCTACTACTATATGATCCATTTGTCTTCTCTTCTACTCTTGACTAATCCTGAACTATTCATGTTTTCGCATGTTTGACAAACTCAGGAGGATGACTGCATTGACTTCTGCTTGTTTTTCCTTAGCCTTTGTAAGTCTTTTCTGGGCCTCAACCAACCATTCATTTTCTTCTTTGTAACTTCTGACCTTTCCCCTCAAACTCCTCAATGTGTCTACTATATTAGGAGAATACTCATCTCCCTCCAACCCAAATAATCTATAGGGAGAGTCATGTGAATTTTAGTCCACCATTTTTCTTGTCATCTTTGATTCTATTCTTCCTTCAAGTATACCATTTCAGATAATGAAAATAGATACCCTAACCAAAATCATACCTCAATGACACTGAGGGGAGACTTATCTCATATGCAAAATCATTCCACATTAGCATGATACATGTATAATCATAATCATATCAATATGTCAATATCATGCATGACAATACAAACTACATACCATGACCTCATGCATGACAACTATAACCATGGAAATGCATCATAACGACATGCATCTAGCCCATTCAGTCCTTTCAGTGGCTTTCCCGGGGTAAATATGAGCTGAGTATTACTATGACATGACTCAACCTCCTATATAACCTTAAGGAAATGGAACCCACAAAACAATACCTTACTGACTTCCCTCAAGTGTTATAGGACCACCAAGAGCTAATCAACCACTCCTGGTGCAAAACCCCTTAGTTAACCTTATTTTTTAGTGAAATAGAACCTTGGTCGATCCCATGACAAGGCCTCCAAGAAACTGTAACCCAAGTCACTCCCACAATCCTGCCTCCTAGCGACTGCAATTTTTTTCACTCAGTTTTGTGCTAGCGACCTTGATATCTGAGCCACTTTTTAAGTGCTAGGATCCATACCTCTACCCAGAACTTAATGAAACTCCCATAAATGATAAATAACAAAGATAAAAATCCTCTAACACAAAACGTAATCCAAGACTTGACCTAGCTCGGGCTAACCATGACAGTCATTCCGTTAAACACATTGAGAACATTAGATCTACAAGTCATGAATGCATATATGAACATAGAGCTCTGAAACTTATATGAGTTTTACCAAGAAGGACTAATTCCCTTTCACAATAGCTACAATAACATCTATTATGTGATGCATTCAATAACCATTCCTTTATCAATCAAATATGATAAGATCCATAACTTTGGCTTGTCATAAAACCATGCTTATAAGCAACATATAGCTAGATAAATAACAATGATAGAAAAACCATTAAAGACACATAATAATAAGTACATATACTCATGAAATACAAGAGGAACTTCGCTCTTATTGCCGTATGTGAAGGCCAACCAAGTTAGGGACTTCCACTACCACCAAACCATAGATTGGTCTGAGCCAAATATTTTTTTCAGCCAATCACCCATGTTCCATAATCCAAGCATGAATTTGGGATCCCATGGGATAAACCAATCCATAAATATCCAAGGGAATCTAGATGTTAAAAAACCTCCACCCTCATATTATCGTGATCTCACATAAACTGGTCCTGAGATAATAAAAACAAACCAAGATTGTATGCCTCAGAATTCCTTCACCATCCCTTTAGGAATTTTCCTATCTCCACCCACTTGTTGAGGGCTTCCAGGAGAAAATCATCTCCACTCCCAACCCTTGTGATTTTCCTAAGACCACCTCACCCAGATCCAAAAATGTCCATCGACCCAAAGCTCAACCATGAATGAATCCCATCACACCATAAATATCCTGAAATGGCAAGGCAAGGCTAAAACCACTATTGAAACCCCACAAAACCCATGTTAATGACCATAAATGAACCAAATATACACATGAATATACCATTCATGCCAAAACAATCTAGGAAATCATACATTCAACTTGTTACCTACAAGTATTCATGCTAAAACTTCTTGACCCAACCTTTCCTTGCTTGATCCTTGCTTTCATTTGCTTTCATTTTCCTTCCTTTGATTTAATTGTCCTTCCTTTGCTTGCTTGCTTTCCTTCTCCTCTTGGTTCTCTTATGATCTCTGAGACTAATTCCAAAAATGAACTGAAAAAAGGATGACAAAAGATGTTAATTGATCCTCTTATGCATTTTTATTATTGATGAGTGTAAAATATTTGAGTGAAGTTGGAAAATATTTGAGTGGTGTCAAAAATATGGCATATCATTAAATCCTAATAAAATAAAATTCGGAGGCTGAGAAAAAACTCTTGGGACGTATTATAGCCAAGAGTGGAATTAAAGTGGACCCAAAGAAGGTCAATACTATTGCTTGGATTAATTTTGTTTGAAATTTTATCACTGATTATGCAGAAATTGTTAAACCTTTGCAAGAGATGATCAAGAAGGATGTGATATCCTTTGGTACCAAAGGGAAAAAGATGTGTTTTCCCAAATCAAACAAGTGATAGCCGATGCTCTGACAATATATAGTCTAGACTTTAATAGAGATTTATTTTTGTATACATTTTCTTTCAATACATAGATAACAATTGTTCTAACTCACAAGGGAAATTAGGGCAATGAACAACAAATCTCATTTATGAGTGTTGCCCTATAGGGATTAGAATTGAATTATTGCGCCATAGATAAAAAAAGTGTATGCAATCTATAATGCAGTGAATCATTTTAGGCTTTACCTTTTGAAAATTCATGTTACTGTCTTTGTGCCTCATCCAACAGTTAGATCACTCTTTTTACAACAAGAGTTGGGTGAGAGAAGGGCAAACTAGATGACAAGTCTTCAGGAATATGATTTGGAATTTAAACCGGTTTATATAATTAAAGGCCACAATCTCTGCCAACTTGGAGTAGAAGCAACCGACTCACGAGAAGAGGATTCTTCTAGATGGGGGCAAGAAGTTTATATGTACAATGTTGATCAAGTTATCCCTACAAGTGTAGTGATGTCAAGGTACAATTATGTGCAACAATATCTGGAGTAAGAAACCTTGCCCTCATGCCTATTGGAAAAATAGAAGACGACGAATCGTCTCAAAGCTTTATCTTATCAACTTGTTCATGGTGTGATTTTTCAAAATCACCACAATGGTGTCTTGCTTAGATGCCTGGAATCACCATATTTAGAAAGGGTGTTAAAGGACCTTCATTATGGATCAGTAAGTGGAAATTACGCAAGCAATATTACAAATCACAAAGTAATGCAGACCATATATTATTTGCCCACTATATTTAAAGATGCACATGATTATGCCCATAAGTGTCCTGTATGTCAAAGATGTGTTGGTTACGATAGGATGTCAACCTCCACATTGCAACTTATTGTCGTAGAAGAACGATTTCAACAATAGGGATTAGATTTTATTGGAGACATCTTTCCTCACTCATCAAAGCGACACCGATAAATTTTAACTGCCACAGATCACTTTACGTGGTGGACCGAAGTGGTTCCATTAAGACAAGTGAATGAGCAAGAAGTCATTCACTTCATCAAACATAATAACATTACCAGGTTTGGTGTTCCTACGTCACTTGTTTTTGACAATGCAACTTACTTCTCGTCATTGAAACCTTATGATTTTGCATTGGAAAAAGATATTGTTTTAAGAACTTGTCTAACTATTACCCTCAGGGAAACATATTAGTTGAATCTAAAAACAAGAATCTAAATTGCATCATGAAGAAAACAATTTACTCTTAGCAAAGGAGCTGGAATAATGCATTGGTGAATGCCTTGTAGGCTAACAATGTTACCCCAAATCGTTCTCTAAAGACCTCACCTTACTTCCTCATGTATGGAAAAGAATCCATCCTACCTTTAAACTTATACCTCCCGACCTTACAACCTTCCTAGGAATCCCGAGGTAAACCATGTCTTATTATTAAGAGCAAGATAGACATCATTATAAAACTAGAGGAAGAAAGGCGTAAGACAAAAGAAAAATTGTTGTGCACCAGAATTGTATTAAACATTTGTTTGACAAGAAATATGCAGGGAACAAGGAGTTTGGTGTGGGAGACCCAATATTGAAATGGGACAAAGCCCATGAAAAGAAAGGTAAACACACCACGTTTCAATCCCTGTGGATCAAGCCCCTTATTATTCATGATAAGTATACCCATAATTTTTATCGTCTTCAATCTTTAGACGAGGGGATTGAACCTCTTCTCGTTAATGGCCAAGATCTGAAACACTATTTTTAGTAGCAGCCTCTGGGATGTGTTTCTACATATGTACATATTGCTTTCCTTTCCTGTATTTTCTTCTTGTTGTCACTTATGTTATTTTTTTTTTTTGTTTCTTTACATTATTATGATAAGTGCAAATAAATAAAATATTGTGTAAGTGTTCTTTTTCTCTGGGAAAATGTGGCAAAAGTTTTAAAAGGGCATTGTGACATCCAATAACAGTTGGCTCATAAAATGAGTCAGGATCCCTCTTCCACCCTGGCAAAATAAAATTCCTAATAAATTCCAAGAGAATATTGAAAATAAATAAAGGGTAAAAAAGAGAAAGGATTCTTGCGTAGAGAGGTGAAGCAAACAACTTCATCGGGGTATTGAACTGGCTCACTTGCAGCGAAGCAAAGCTTGTGATTCATTGAAGTGACTTCGTCGGGGTACTGAAATAGCCTCTTGGCATCAAACAAATAACATAGATGGTACTAAAAATATGATCATCCTAAACTTGCGAATATTTACTATCCTTCTCCCTAGTTGAAACAATTGGGTATGGCAGGTTTTGTAAATGTGTTTAGTTGAGAAAGGGAATAGAGGAGTCTACATAAATAACCAATATAATTAGGGAATATGGGGTAATCTACATGGTGAACCAATACTTCCTAAAGGGCTAGATTATGTGAACAAAATCTAGACCTCAACAGAGAAGCCGAGGTTCTTGCAGTGAATTGCCAAGCATTGTCACTACTATATCACCCTCCAAATTTTTCCTACATCCAAATTTTGAAGCCTCACATTGATTGTATGAATTCGTTTTTTGAGTCATTAAAGTGGTTTGATACTCATTCTCTAATTTTTTCCAAGTGTTCAAGTTCATTTCTAAATAAGTTTGAAGTGGCATGTTTTCATAGAGGCGACCTTGGTGCACCTTTAGGAGGAAACTATTATGCACTCTCTTATATTAGTTGATCATATTTGTTATTAGAGCATGTGATGGACACATTCTCATGGCATAAGACACCTTTTGGTTGTAATCAAAACTTGTATTGTAAAGATATATGCCATAAGTGTCACACTTGGAGATAAGTGTCGCTTTATTGTCTCACACTTAATCAATTTTGGATTTTTTCCCTATCCTCGTATCTTGCACAAACCATGAGCACATTCAAATTCTAGCCAAGCGATGAGTGCATTGTGCATTCCTAAGCCTCAATGATGAGAGACTCACCTCTTAGACCTACACACTATGCCCATCTTGAGGAAAACCTCCTTTACTTGGCATTGAGAAACCTCATAGCACAATCACTCAACCTTTCTACTTACTGCAAAATCTTGGACCACCCCTTCCTTGAATTATGCACTATGAATTATTGGTGGATATTAGAGCCATTTCTTGACCCTTGCAGTGGTAACCTACAAATTTCTAGAGCCTCTTCTTATATCACTACACACTGTGCAGTCACAGTGCCAAAGCTTGTCACACTTGTCTCTTGGACTTTCCCACTTCGCAAACCCTTTCCTCTCTCTCTCTTTCCATTGTGCACTTCTAGTGCCCAAACTTATCATCCTTACCTCCCGACCCTGTGCACTACACCCAAGAAGGAATCTCTCTCAACCCTTACACACTGTCCGATCATAGTCAACATATTGCATGAGAAAATAAGGTAGACTAGATGATTTTGGGATTGATATTCTCTTGTCATGAATGAACTTCATTTGCAGGTGCTATCATCCAAAAATGACAATATGTTTCTCAATAAGGACATCAAGGAGAAGTTGCAACAAGACACTTGTGGAGCTGAGACACAAAGAAACCATCAAACAAGGAGATAAAGGAACTCTGAACTATGACAGATAAATGAAGACCAAGATGACATGGAAGACTCTAATGATATAACCAAACTTTTTGGAGGGTGGAGATGAAGTACAAGAAATATATATCATGAAGGAATGAAGACATAGAAATAAAGAGAAAGCCTTCATCATTGATAAACTACAATGACATCTCATGTCACATTGTAACTCTTCAAAGTGTCAACACAAGAGTGTTGTCTTGTCTCATGTATTTTTGCCACATTATTGGTGGAAATTAATTATGTAATTTCGAAAATTGGAAAATGTAAAATGTGTGGAAGCCCAAGGGTCACACATGGAATGTGTAGAGTCACTAGGAAGTCCAAGAGTCATGTAGGAGCTCAAAAGTCACATGGGAGATCAAGAGTCATGAGGGAGGTCAAGAGTCACATGGGAGGTCAAGGGTCACCTCAATTGTTATAAATAAATCCTCATAGCTAAAACAAAGTACTTTTCACCTTGGCTTCTAAAGCTAGGAATAAGAGAGAAGATCATTCTTTTGAGGAGAAAGTGGTGGCTTAACGTTCCACTATTGGATCTAATGATGCAACATTACAATTTTGTATCTTAGAACTTTCACTTAATGATTTGAAGCTCTCAGATCCAGTGCAATTTCATGCATCTATCATGAATGTTTTAACACTATTATTTCATGTTTATTATGTATGTTTGTGTTTTATATGTGCTAAGAAAAACGAAATATTTGGTTTGTTTTGGTACACATCTTTGAATTGTGTGTCTATTTTTCTTTCATGATCGTTGTTTCTTTGTGAACTATTGCACGGGTTAACTAATGATTCTTTCTACATATATGTGTGTGTCTTTATTAGGATAGTACTATTAATTTTATTCTAAAGGCTCACTTTTTAGTTTCCCCTTCATGAAAGTACCTTGTACACATTGCAACTTACTTTCTTATCTTAAAGGTATATGCATGCTCTCGTATGTTATAAATTGTAGCCAAGGAAAATATTTAAGAATATAATAATGAATTAAGACTTCTATGATCCATAATAGTTATAACAAAATCTTTTGGTAAAAATCACATCAGAGATATTCTCTTCGACGCGTTTCGAACCAGCCAATCTGGTTCATCTTCAGGACAAGATGAGGTACCAGATCCAGGCAATGAGATAAATAGATGTAGAGAGCTGCTAACTAGACGTTAACAGGTAACAACTAGTTTGACTAAGGGCAGAAAATAGACAAGGTTTGGACCAAAAAAGGTAAGGGAAATTAATTAAAGAATAATTTTGATAAAATAATATTATAAAAAGTTATAATAAGTTAATAAAATAATTAATTAAATATTTTTATAACTCCTTATAACCATATTTTTTCTCGGTAAAGACTAATTCTATTAAGTAAAAATATATAGTACAAACAGGGGAAGCAAGAAACCGGCAACCGGAAATGATGTAACCATCAACCTCGGTCCCGGAGAAAGATTCAAACTCAGGGCAACAGCAGATAACTTGTGATCACAGACATACTAATTGACCTTTACCCCATAGGGGTAGAAGCTACAACACATTGTTTTTTCCCTTTCTTTTTGTTGACTTTTGTCCAGCCATCATGGGGAGGATGGGCTAAGACAACTTGAAGACTGGGAAACTCTGTACTCGGAAATTCCTTTTCTGATTCAGAGGAAGTCTCATGACTGCGTTTCTGGGTGATTGCTATGTCCGGGGGATGGCCTGTAGTATCCATGGGAGGATCCATCCGCTGAGGATCCTGGTCAGGCTCTGAGTCGCTTTCCCCATTCTTCGAGCCTGGGGAGCTGGGGCGTCCAGTTGGTGGAGGAGGGCAGGGAGCCCAACGCTTGGGCTTGGAATTTGCGCTGAATCCCTTTTTCGCTCTTGCTGTCATCGATGGGCAGGAGTTCTGCAGATGCCCTGTAAGGTGACAATGGCGGCACCGAAAGGCAGTGTTTTCATAGTCTATCAGCTGAGTCCATACCGAGTCTTTGATCTTGAGATTGATTTGCTCTGGCAATCCCTTGCTTAAATCTAGCTCCACACATATTCTGGCATATGTGTAAAGACCTTGCCTTTCCCTCTGGTAATCTCCCATTAAGAAGCAACCCAGAGCGTTGCCTATTTGCCTCTATACCTATGTGCGCCACAGGTGAATTGGGAGATTAGGAAGTCTGATCCAGACAGGGGCTTTTGTGATAACTGCAGAAGCTGGATCGAAGTCTGGGAACCAAGGAGTTAAGAAGAGGCCTGCCGATCCCATGAACCAAGGGCCCTCTTCTAAGGCCTCTGTGTAGTTCTCGAGGTCGTCGAACAACACTATAAAATATCCCTTTGCACAGAAGTAGATCTTGCATTGGTGAGTCCAGTTGTCTTTGATCCAGTCATAAAGATCCTTTGAGTGTGGCCAGAGTCCATTAAATCTGCAGATGATGGCCCTTTCAGCGAATTGCTGGGTGTCATCTGCTAGGTCAGGGTAAGACATCTCAACAGAGGGGACCTCTTCCAATTTGTCAACCAGAAAGGGCTTGGGTGGAGTCTGAACTGGCTGATCTGTCTTATTAGGCTTGTTTGCATGGACTGCATCTTTATATGAAAATGCCTTAGCTGAGGAGGACTCTCCAACAACTCCTCCCCTCAAGCGAAGGGTTAAAATAATGGTTGCATCCTTCTTAATGCCGAAAAAAGAAATAGGATAGGGATCCTCAAGTTGTTTACCTTCGTGGAGAAGCCGTTGCACTGCAGATGGGATTCCCAGTTTGATACTCAGTGCATGCTTGAGATTCTGCACTAGATCCGTCTGGTTAACCCATTGTAGCATAGTTTTGCCTGTGATGAGTTTGATTTGTATCTGGAATGATGCAGAGAAGCCCGAATGCCTCTTTCCATTGCAGATCTATGCAGAGAAGCAACATGCGTGATGATTGGTCTTCATTTCCTGGATTTGCCCCATTTGCGAAAGAGGCATACAGCTAACCGAAGCAGGCCTTTCCTTCCCACTAGTCCAGATCCGTGTAAATGCTGCGTGGGGTTCTGCTGGAACGCCTTTGGCTACTGCGCCTATTGTCTGAGGCTGGATCCATGATTTCTTTGTGAAAGCGGGGAGCTTAGGCCATGCAACCCCAGGGCTTTCTGAAATGAGATTTGCGCGAGCAAACTTGATTGCGGCAGCAGCAATCCTGAAATGAACCTCCTGATCGTCTGCGTTGAGGGCAAAATCCCTTGAACTGAGATTGTGAGTCTTGATTCCATCCGCAGCAATGGCGATCCGAGTACTGATGGCGGCCAAGGGCAGGGCGGCGGCGGCGACAGGGCTAGGGTTCTCCATCTCGCTCCAAGTCTTGGATCTTAACTCCTTATAACCATATTAATGAATATTCTAAAAAGAATTAATGGTTTAATCCTATATAAATATTAAATAATTTTAGAGTCATGAATTAGATAATATTAACGCATATTATTATATATAATATTCTAAATAGAATTAATGGTTTAATATTATTCATATAAATATTAAATAATAGGTGGATAAACAAATAATAGTATTATAAAAATATATAAAGTAATAATATTGTTTAGGACCAAAAAGCTAGAAAGGGCTTTGACCAAAAAAATTAAGGGAAAATTATTTTGATAAAATAAAACAAGAAGTTATAATAAGATGATTTAACAAAATAATTAATTTTTGTTAAACTTTTTATAACCCTTAATAACCTTATTAATGAATATTATAATATTCTAAAAATATTAAGCTAAAATCTTATTCATATCCAAATATAAAAACAATTTTAGAGAGTCACAAACTAACCTATAAGTGGATAATAAAATATAAAAATGATAATAAAAATAATTATATATATATATATATATATATATATATATATATATAGCAAGAAATCGCAGGAATCCAACATCTGTTAATACTCCAGCCATCATCCCTATTTAAATTAACGGGTCTCTTTTCATTTTCTAAGGCCTCCCTAAATTTACGATGATGAAAATGGTCAATCCTCATAATGACCTTAGCCTCTTCAATGCAGATGAGATGATTTATTTTTTCTGCATGCTCTGCTAAAGCGGAGGAGTGAGACCTTCCATGTCTAATGTCGACAACGTGTTCACAAATCCTCTGATTTATGGATCCACTGGTCTCACAAATATAAGGAGTTCCAAAAGAACAAGGAATGATGTAAACACCTTTCCCATCCTTGGGGTTAATCGGGTCCTTAACAGAACGAAGAGAACTCCGAATAGTGCTAAGGGGTCTAAATTAAGAATGAATCGTGTGTTTCCTCAAGATCCTAGCTATTTTATCCGTGGTCCCTTGAATAAAAGGAAGATGGACACTAGAATATCGGTCCTTGGGGTCAATCTTATCCTTAGGAGCTTTTTCAGCATTTAGAAAAACCTTAAGACTTTGAGACCTACTATAACCATTCTTATTAAAAACTTTAAGGAGGTGGGTTTTCTCACCTTCAAGGTGATTTTCATCAGAAACTTGCAACTCCCGAGTGGCTAAGGTGTTGAGAATGCCTAGATTTTGAGCAAGAAAATGATGGGAACTAACATGGAGATATTGCTCTGTGTAATTTTTCTTCTGAAAAAATTAATGAGAAAAAGAACCGTCATCCTTCTTAGAGATAAGAACATAAAGAAAAGGCAGGCTACCATCAACTTCAAATTCCAACGTGAAATTTATGTGACTTGATTGACTATTAAGATGATGGTAAAACAACTCCAACTTCTCTTTACCATGAGACCAAACGACACAAGTTTCATCAACAAACCTTTTCCAAAGCCTGGGTTGGTAAAGAGTCGAAGAGAAGGCTTTGGATTCAAAATGCTCCATGAAGAGATTGGCTACAATGGGGGAAAGTGAAGAACCCATAGCCACCCCACAGGTTTGTTCATAGAATTCACCCTCGAAACTAAAGAAAGTAGAGGTGAGACAAACCTTAACTAAAAAAGCAGTATCGAGATCAGTGATGTGATTGATAACATTAATGGCCTCATTAATGGGGATATTAGTGAATAAGGAGACCGCATCAAAACTCATCAGTTGATCCCTAGGGTTAAACCTAAAATCCTTTAAGTCATTAACGAAGAAAGATAAATCTTTAACAAAGGATTCAGTCCGGCGAACGAGGGGTTTGAGCTTATTAGCAAGAAATTTTGCTAAAAGATAAGTAGACCCACCAATAGTATTGACAATGGGGCGAAGATGGACCCCTTCCTTATGGATCTTGGGGATACCATAGATCCTGGGAGTAAGAGGGTTTCCTTCGATAAGCTTCTTGCTAAGGGAGCTAACATAGTTACTCGATTTTATGGCTAGAGCAACATCTTTGGAAACCTTTTTTAGGGGGGTTCTTAGCAAGCTTTATGTAGCTTCTGCTATTACAAAGTGGTCTAACATCTTGTTTTGGTAATCTTCCTTGTTAAGAATGACAACTGCACCCTCTTTGCCATATTTTAGAACAACAATGTCCCTGTTATTGTTAAGGGATTTGAGAGCTTCAAACTCAGGCTCGCTAAGGTTGCTCCTAGGGGGTTTAGCCTTTCTAAGAATCACCACGCAATCCTGTCTAATAATATCTTTAGTGGAATAAGGTAAATCTCGAATCTCAAATTCAATGTCACAAATAATATCATTCACATAAATTTTACTAAGAGCTACAACAAAGTTTAAACCTTTTTCTAAAAGACTAAAAAGATGGGAATCAAAAGAGAAAATGGAAAGATTAACAACCTTATTGCTTGTATAAGAAGCATTTTTATCAATAGCATTATTTTCTAAAAATGTAGAAGACAAATTATTGCTATAAATATTATTATAATTGATATTAAGCTCAAAGATTATAAAGGTTTTCATTATTGTTATTACTAATAAGTTTAAAATTATTATTACTAATATTACTAATATCATTATTATAATTATTAAATTCATTATTATTATTATGCTCAAGATTATAAAGGTTTTCATTCTTATTGTTACTAATAAGTTCAAATTTATTGTTACTATTATTACTCATATCATTATTATAACTATTAAAATTATTATTATTATTATTATTTTCATTATTATTATAGTTATTTTTATTTTTAGTTTTAATATTATAGTGAAATTTATTACAATTAAGAAATGAAGAAGGGTGAAAGGGCGTTGGGGAATTCAAAACCCTAATATTTGAGATCTCCAAAGTCAACCACCGACTGATCACTCAAGGGAAGCGAGGGAAGATTGGGACAGGCCGAGGAAAGATAAGGAGAGGCCGAGATAGCATGACGTTGGCTGGAGGAGGGATGGGGGCAAATGAAGGGCGGTTGGCTGAATCGTGAGGACGCTGGCCCGAGGGGAGACAAGGAATAATGCAGGGGGTATTTTCAGAGAAAGGAGGACGCTGGACGGGAGGGATAAGGGTAATACATCATGGCAAACCCTCAGATGTGCTCACGTAGGAAGGTTCATCCTCCACCGTTGCGGAAGTCTAGGGACCCGGAACAAAAAGAGCAAGAGGGCAACGAGAGGCCGACGATGAAGGGGACGGGACTCCATCGCTATGGTGAGAATAGGCGGGAGGGGACCGAGATTATGCAGACTTAGAGGACTACGAATCCAGGTATGAGGAATCAAATAAACCACAGGGAATGTCATTCAATTCAAACGCTGGAGCCGAATCGGAGGAGGAGCGAAGGCATGAGGAACAGAAATCCGGAGAAGTCGTCAAATCCCACGATGATATTCCGGCAGGGAGTGAACAGTGATGGAGAATAGAAGGAGAAGACAGAAGGGGAGCATGGATTGATGAACCTTCAGGAATCGAACTACGAAAACATGGAGCAGGAATCGTAACCTTCAGGAATCGAACTACGAAAACATGGCGCAGGAATCTACGAGAACTAAATTGGTTCTATGTTTAGATTCAAATTTTTTTTGTGAGGCAGGACGTGGAAGGTATGACATGAGATTAGGGCTATTAGTAAGTAGGCCATCCTGAAAAATATATGAGCCTTAGTGAAATTGTCTAGTTGCAAGGATATTTCACTATAAATAAGTTGATCTGCCAAATAAAAAAAGATGTATCTTTTAAAAGAATTTTACAATGAATAGAGGATTGACTTAGGGATGTTTGAGGTAAGTTTTTTCCGCAATATACGAGCAAAAAGATAGGAACAATCTCTATGTGGTTCAACAAATCTTGAAATATCTAGAAAACATATATCATATGCAACCTGTATAGATTGCATCATGAACTCCTCAATGATGTTCATTCTTTTGACTTGAGAATGAAGTAAGGTATCAATTTCAAATAAATTGAGTAATTTTCTTGGTTTTGGTAACTTGAGTAACTTCTGAATGCCTTTGCGGTTAGAGGGACTGAGTTCTTTTTCACTCCAAGCTTAATAGTTCTAGTATTCAAATCAAAATTCCACGTACATAAATAAATTCTCTCTATACCCAGAAGCACAAGCGAAGCGGGAATGGAGCTGGTTAGGGTTTCGATACCTGGGCAGAGGGCGGAACCGCGCACAGGTCTCGGTTAGGTGAACGGGTCAGAAGCTCTGCACAGTTGCCGTCGCGGGGAAATACCTTTCAGCTTCGTCAACTGGCAGGTGGAGGTTTCGCGAGTTTGGTAAATGCTCTTGTTTTGTAAGTTTAATCTCCATACTGTTACCCTCATCCGCCAGTATTTTCCGTTTACAACAACAAGTCTCCCGTGAAGGTTACCTCCTTTGACTGTCGGTTGCATTGGAACGGCCCCAACCATGGTTAACCCCGCCGAGTTGTTAGCACTGGACCCGGATGTAGAAGACCTCCTCTCCATGTGGGGGAAGGATGTCACTGAACAAAACATTGAACATTACTTTGGACCCTTTGAACTTCCAAGTCTGGAGGCGTTATCACAGGTGGAAACCCAACAGTTTTTGCCCCATGGTAAGGATTCGGGTCACGGGGTACACAGTTCTGGTTCAGAGGGAACCCCCATACAAGTCGCGAAAGCAATAGTGCCGGGAGGAGCGAATGTGGGTGGTCTGTCCACTGACCCAAAAGGGAAAACTCCGATTTCACGGTTTACAGCCTCGAAGGGTTTAGGAAATATCTCCCACTTAGGGCTTACGGCAGGCAATGTACATACTCGGGCTCAAGGAGTCATTACTTCACTTTCGAGGGCTTCCCTTCCAAGAGAACCCCAAAACCAAATAGGTTTTTCAGCAAGGGATCCCGGAGTTTCTACAGTAGGGGGGCAGGTAGGTTATGATGGGCTGGAGTCGGATTTCTTCCCCTCTGGGAATGGCGAATCGGGGCTCTTGGGTCAGATCCCGTCTCAGCCGGAGTCAGAACCCCATTTGGGCACTGCACAGTTAACACCTGCGAGGAACGATGGACGAGAAGGCATAAGAACGCCGGAGGAAGAGTGTAGATACAAAGGGGCAAAAAGGAAGCCGCAGAGACCCATTGGATCTCAGGCGATTGCAGGCAATTTGATCCTTGGGATGGAGGTGTCCATGGTAGAAGCCCTAGCTGTTGCAGACTGTACCTTGGTCGGCAGGGCCAGAGGTAAGAAATTCACTTCTGATTTTCTACAAGATTGGGGTGAGAAATGCTTCGTAACAGATAGCCCTTTACAGTTTGAAGCATTAGTACTTGCAAAGGGATGGTTTAAGCTTCGATTCGAAGATAGAGATTCGGCAGATTGGGTGCTTCAGCGAAATTGGCACATAGGGAACATTCCAGTTCTGCTAAAGAAATGGAACCCTCTATTTGATGCAATAAAGGAGAGAACAGACGAGTTTCCAGTTTGGGTGCGTGCTCCGGGGTTACCATCTTTTCTATGGACAGAGGAAGTATTCAAAACTATTGGAAACAGGTTGGGGGCTTATCTGGAAGCGGATATGACATATTTGACATCGAAGAACAGGGCAATAGCACGCATTCTTGTCATGCTCAACCCGAGTGGAGGATTGGCACAAAAAATCAACCTTCAATTCGATGACTATGTATACGAGCAGATATTAGACTACGAATACCTGCCATTCAGATGCCATCGGTGCCATGAGTATGGGCACTTGGCAAAAGATTGCCCACAGATGAGAAGAAGACGACATTTCCGAAGGACTACTGCTAATAGAGATAATGCACAAGCAGAGGTTCAGTTGACGATGGAGCACGAAATGCCGGAAACACAAGTACCAAAGAATATGGAGACAGAGGAGATTGTAAAGGAGCCAGAGGACGAAGGAGTTCAAACTCAGGAGGATGCTGTGGTAAATGACATGAATCCGGAGGCAGCTGTGGAGGAGACCAATACAGAAGCGGAAGCGGTGGAAGAGTTCGTTGAGAAAGAATATACAAAACAAGTTCTAATCGACGAACCGGAAAAGGGTATGTCTTCCGGGACTCCTATTCCTTCTCTTAATCCTCCTGAACAAAACTCTGTTAATGTAAATACTGCTTCTTTATCAAATCAAGAGCAAGATAATATTAATGATGATAATATGGATCATACAATGACATGTCCAAGTGTGGAAACCATAGCCGAAGCTTTACCGTCCCTGGATATAAATTGTGAAGACAAATGGCCTCCACTTTCACTCACTGTAACCCGACCACCTTGCCCTTATAACCTGAGGTCATCGGGAGGGAACCATGAGGGTCAGGGGTCTGTAGGTGGTTTGGGACCAATACATTTACAAAACAGTTCCAAAAACAAACGAGGAAGGAAATCAGACATATCCAAGGCAAAGCTAAAAGCCAAATTGGATGTTGCAGATGGAAAACAACATTCGATCACGGGGGTTCTTAGAGCAATACACCCCCCAGAGGGTGTTATTAAATGATCTTGACATCCTGGAATTGCAGAGGTTTGGCCAGCAAACCTAAAAAACTGGCCTTGAAAGATTGGATAACTAATTCTAAATTAGATGTTATTTTTCTACAAGAAACCCTGGGGAAGGCTTCTGAGATTGAACCTATGCTTAAAACCCTTCTGCCTGGGTGGGTTTTCATTGCTATGGATGCCTCTGGCCATTCGGGGGGCATTGCAATCGGGTACAGAGAAGGGCGGGTTAAAGTCTTAAATCACTGGGGGATGAAAAATGTTTTGGGTATGGAGATAATATCCCCAGACTTCTCTTTTCCCATCACCCTTGTAAATATCTATGGGCCATGTCAGGGCAGGGAATCTTTCTGGGAAGAATTGATGACAAAATCTATTATGAATTCACACTTGATGATCATGGGAGGTGATTTAAATTTTTCTATGGGTAGAGCTGAAGCTTGGGGCCCATCTGCGAGAGAAGATCCCCTTACTGATTTTTTCTATAACCTCATCACGGAGAAGAATTTAATCGATCCCTCCCCAATTAAGCTTAAGCCTACTTGGAGAAATCGCAGGATAGGAGAAGGACGGATTGCCAAAAGGATAGATCGCTTTCTGTTAACGGAGTCATTATCTTCAAAAGCTCCTTTGATCAGACAGTGGGTGGAGGAAATAGGGAATTCGGATCATTTCCCAATTTTCTTAGACATATCTATTCCTCCTCACAAACCTCCGGCTCCTTTTAAGTTCAATCCTGCATGGCTCCAAGACCCTACTTATGGCAATCTGTTTAAAGAATCTTGGAACCACCCTGATCTCAATGCTGGAGAGGATAAATGTTTTTTATTCATGGAGAATTTAAAAAGATTGAAGAAAGCTACAATTTCCTGGGCAAAGGACAGGAAAATAAAACAAAATGAGGAGTTGATCAGTATAAGGGAGGAGCTGAAGCAGTTGGAGAGTATGGAGTCAGATGGATACTCCTCACAAGTTTCAAAGGACAGAATCCTTCAATTAGAAAAGCAGCAAAACAAAATTCTGTTGGAAAGGGAAGAGGAGTGGAGGATTAAAAGTAGGGCAATTTGGCTAAAATCTGGAGATGAGAACACTAGGTTTTTCCATAATTTTGCAAAAGGAAGGAAATCTTCAAATACTATCTGGCACCTTAAAGATGAAGAAGGGAGAGAAGTCAGTTCCTTTCCAGAGCTTTCTGGCTTAGGAAAAAGACATTTTCAAAATATTTTTGCAGATCCGGGGGAGGCTACTATTGCAGAAGTATTCAAAACTGTGCAAAGTTTTCCTAGATTCGTTGAGGAAGATGAAGCAGAAGACCTTACAATTCCGGTTACTAAGGAGGAGATTGAAACAGCTATGAAGCTTATGGGCAAAGACAAAAGTCCAGGCCCTGATGGCTGGACTATAGAATTGTTTCTCCATTTTTTTGAACAGATTGGAGCAGAGATAACTGAAGTAGTTGAAGAGTCCAGGCTGAAAGGAGTTGTCTACAGACCCTTTAACTCTACTTTTATTGCCCTTATTCCCAAAAAGGATGAGCCGGACAGTTTTGAAGACTTTAGACCTATCTCTTTATGTAATTGCATTTACAAGATTATTTCAAAGGTTATAGCTCTCAGAATTGCACCAATTCTGTCAAGAAATATATCAATGGAACAATTTGGGTTCCTGGATGGCAGACAGATACATGAAGCCATTGGTGTAGCCCAGGAGGTTATCCACAGTATCAAAATGAAGAAAAAGAAGGGAGTTGTTCTTAAAATCGACCTTTCCAAAGCATATGATAGGATCAGCTGGCTATATCTAAGGATGCTACTAACACATGTGGGCTTCAGCTATCCTTTCGTCAGTTGGATCATGGGGTGCATCACAAATGTTAGCTTTGCTGTACTGGTCAACGGAGCAGCCTCCTCCTTCTTTAACAGCCAGAGGGGCCTCAGACAAGGGTGCCCTTTATCCCCTCTCCTGTTCCTCCTTGTGGCAGAAGGGCTCAGTAGACTGATTCACAAAGCCAGAAGAGAGGAAAAGGTAAAAGGTATCGAGGTAGCAATTAATCTCTACATCACTCACCTTCTTTTCGTTGATGATATCTTGATTTTCACCAATGGTACTGGTAGTGAATTAAAGGAATTAAAATGTATCTTTGATCTATTTCTAAAAGCAACTGGAATGCAGATTAATTTTG
The DNA here is from genome assembly GCA_031772625.1 of Pinus tabuliformis. Lineage (NCBI taxonomy): Eukaryota > Viridiplantae > Streptophyta > Pinopsida > Pinales > Pinaceae > Pinus > Pinus tabuliformis. The sequence continues at coordinate 1,859,612,416 of CM062817.1, forward strand.
GGAAATCACAAGCTTGTATGGCAGAATTTGAAAGAAGGGGAAGGAATCAAATGGCTGAACTATTTCCTTTCCCTAGTCAACCCCTGGAAGTCCCCTTCAAATATCTGGGCTTTTGGTTAAAGCCAGCTGCCTACAAAAAAGATGATTGGAACTGGCTCATAGCAAAGATAGAATCCAGAATATCTCACTGGAGCTTTAGATGGCTGTCCGGAGCTGGTAGATTGACCCTTCTTAAATCAGTCCTATTAGCCATCCCAGTGTATTGGGCAGCCCTAACTTGGATTCCCAAAGGAGTAATGGAGAAAATTAGAAGAATCTGTTGCAGATTCCTATGGGCAGGAACAAAGGATTCCTCGGGTTTACCATGGGTAGCTTGGGACAAAGTAGCGAGACCTAAAGAATGGGGAGGATGGGGGATAAAACGACTCCCTGAGTTTAGCATCTCACTAGCAGCAAAATCAGGATGGAGACTAATAACCATGGAAAACTTGTGGACAAGGGTGGTGAAAAGGAAGTACATAGATCCAATGCCTTTGGAAGAGTGGATCCGGAGTCAAAACAAGAAGGTAAAAAATTCTTCAACAGTTTGGAAGGCCACGGTGGAAGCCTTTTCAGTGATTGAGCAAGGATTAGCTTGGAAGGTGGGAGATGGGAGACAGATCAGGATTGGTAGAGACCTTGGATAGGATGCAATGAAGCTTTTGCTTTATCCCCAGGGCTTCTTCGACACCTTAATTCTAAAGGTATTTCATCACTAAATCAGGTGGAAAGAGTGGGCCAGTCCACTATCTGGGGATAGGCTTGGAAGGATGATGAAGAATTAGGGTTAAACATTAGATGGAAGAATGAATGGGCGGGTTTCATTAAAGAATTGCAAAGATCCAATGTCAGGATTAAGGAGGAACCTGATTGCTTGTTATGGGCACAAAGCAATTCTGGGGAGTATTCCCCACAAGATGGTTATTCTTTTCTAATGGGAAAGAAAGGATGGGGAGTTCCGGATTGGTGGGCCAAAGATATATGGAAATTAAAATGCCCTGCCAAGTCAAGGCTCTTTCTCTGGTGCATCTTAAAAAGGAAGGTTCCAACATGGGAAACATTACAGACAAGGTTTTTGGTTGGGCCAGGGCGATGCCCCTTATGTAAATCTGATGAGGAAACCGCCAGCCATCTCTTCACCACCTGTGTTTTCTCAAGGAAGATCTGGGAGGAGGTCACTGCTCTTCTCAAGGTAAAAGCTCAGTGGGGGCATGATCCTTTGGATGTGGCTTGGAGGAAATGGTGGAAATCCTATCCTAAAGGGAATATGAGGAACCTGCCCCTTATTTTCTGTTGGGGAGTATGGCTTGCCAGAAACAAGAGCCTGTTTCAAGATAAGGATACACTTTCTTCTGTTATAGCCACTAATATCTCAGCCATTTATTCTGCCTTGCCTCCACCCGAGGACAAAAAACCCAAATCAAAACAAACACATATCAATATTCAGGAGGGCATACCGTGTGGATACTTTGATGGGGCTTCCCAAAATAATAGAGCTGGTGCAGGACTGTGCATACACATCAATTCAGAACATTCTTTAAAAGCTTCTGTTGGGTTGGGTACATGCACAAACAACTTTGCTGAACTTTCGGCCTTACGATACCTTTTATGCTGGCTTCATCACAGAAACATCAACACCATTCAGATTTTTGGAGATTCACTAAATGTCATTAACTGGGTCAATGGAACTGCAACATGTCAAAACCAGATTTTGAAAACAATTGTTGAAGAAATTTCTTATCTGAAGACTTATTTTAACAGGTTTACAATTTGCCATATATACAGGGACAGGAACGAAGAGGCGGATCAGCTTTCTAAAGCTGGTCTACAACAGGTTCCGGGCAGCTGGGCAATAGAAGAGACCAGACAGGGGCAGTCATACAGAACAGATCAGCCTCCATATGCACAGCCTCTTTGATCTCAGTTTATAACTACATTTTTGACAGCTTTTCTCTCAGATATTGTTATCTGATTTTGCTTTTGTATATATTTTACTTTACAGTTTTCTTTTTCCGGTTTATAGCATACAGATAACAGACTCTATATATTCCTTTTTGCTATATTATCACTGGATAACAGACTTTTACATTCTTTTTGATGTAGTATGGGGTTGTTTATCCTTCGTAGAAGGTGACCCCAGGTTTCTTTATGTCATGTTTGTATACTGACTTTGCATCCTCCCGGGAGGAAGACTTCTACAGATTTTTATAACAGCAGAATAGCTCCCTATGGGTTGAGCAGATTGGGACCTTTATGAGTCATTGCATGGCTCACGAACAATATGTACAAAAACTTTTTATAGTCATTAATAAAAAGTTTTGCTTTTTTCCTCGGAAAAAAAAATAAAATAAATTCTCTCTATGAAATTGAACACTTAACACATGCAACATTCACCAATCCGGTGGTCCAAATCTTGTGGTGTCACTTCTCGTCAGGGGATAAATTAAAATACCACCGGTATAAAGTCACTAATGGAAATATCTATCTATATGAGCAAGTGAATTCAATGTGTCACCACAAACTATCTCTTTCTTCCTTTTAGTGGTCATTATTTCATTATACTTTGAAATATATGATTGATCAATGAATCCTTTTAATGAACCTTAATTGTTAACTCCTCATTCCTTTGTACAGTTAGTAATATATCATCTACTTTCATGTTGTTCCATTGTATGAGGGAAAACAATAAGTGGAAGTTAATATGTCACCACCACGTTTTACGAGGGGTGATGGAGAGTAAATCTTGTAGTACAATAACCATCACATCCCCTTTAGTTAGATATAAATTTCCTTTATTGATCCTTTATATAACCTCGAAGTGAGCAAAAGAGAAAGCGATAGGGAAAAGAGGGCAAAGTGACCCTTTGACATGCGATTTACATAACTTATGCTAAATGGTGATGAGAAGTGCAGGTGAATAGATTGTGTAGATGCTCATTTTTTGTGGGAGATGCATATGTGAAAGTGTATGATGTGCAAAGGGAGGTTTTAAGGAAAGTATGTGGAGGATGGATGTGTGGAGAGAAAGTGTTTGGAGAGAAGGTGTGTGCAATTTCTCCACATATTGGAAAATCAACTAAGTTTTTGTCATGGAGAAACGAGTGTGGAGGTATATTATATAGTTATATTTTAGATGAAATTTTCTTTACGTGATCCTACACTATTTTTGAGGTCAACAAGCCCATGCTACACTACCAAATATATGGAAGTGATTTATGCCTGGCTTAATGTTTGTCCATGCTTCTTTTGGTGTTATATTGCTTAAAGGATTTATGGGAGTGTGATTTACTATGTAATTTACATAGTTGATTTCTTCCATCCAATAACATAGACTTAATCCTTTAGATTGACTCATACAATTAGCCATTTCCGTTAATGTATGGTTCTTTCTTTTAGCAACAACATTTTCTTATGGTGTATATGTAACAATATGTTTCATTTGAATTCAATGTGTAGTGTAGTAAGTTGTGAAATTATTTTTTTCATAATCACCTCCATTATTTGTTTTTAACCTTTCTAGTTGATGTCAATATTGTTTTTCTATAGGGGCCTTATAGGCCAAGAACAAGTCAAAAACTTATCATTATTTTTAAGAAGTAAACCCAATTACATATGGAGAATTAATCTATGAAAGTTAAGAAGTAATTGAACCCAAAGAAATAAGGATAAGAAAATGGACCACACAAATCACTGTGAACAAGGTACAAAAGGTCTAAGGCATGCCGAGAAGCACATTTTCCCACATTTCCCCAATATGTTTTCCAAGAACACAACCAACATAAATACCATATCTACAAGAAATGAGAGGAAGACTAGTCACCATATTTTGATTACATAGTTTCTAGAGTGAGTAATAGTTTAGATGACCAAATCACTCTTGTTATCACTCAAAATTTTTCCCTAGAAGTTATCAGAAGAAGGAAAATACCAAGGTAAGCACAAACCAATATTTTAAGTATAGGCTTTAGCCAACCTATAACTCAGAGAGGACTCTCTCTATATGATTTAGCTTTGTTTCCTGAGATTTTAGGCTAGTTATTAAAGTTCAGGGGGTTTTGATTTGTATTGAAGGTTGGATGGTGGAATCCTTAAAACAGATGGATAGAATGATGTCTCTGGACTATTGGGCTATGGAGTCAAAGAAGGGCAGCATAAATGGAATTAACTCATTAAAGGGAGTGTTCAAAGGGCAAGCTAGCAGAGTAAAGTGCAGGTCTTTGGGCCGAATGGGTGAAATGAATCTTAACCAGGGTGAGAGAGCACTTAAGAATTCTCAGATCGGGATTAAGATGAGGAACATGGAATAATCATGAATGAAGGGAAATTATGAATCCTTTGCTATAGACTACAGGGGGACTACATAGACTAAGGAGCAATTAAGAATTCCTTAATTTAGATAATTAGTAGAAAACATTAAAATGGATAATAGTTAAAACAAAGTGCAATGAAGCAAATTCTGAGATATCATTCCATATTATAGCATTCAGATTTCAGATACATTAAATGTTGTGGAAAAACTTTCAAATAAAAATAACAACACAAGAGAAAATACTTGTCTGTGCTTCGCACTACACATGAATCCTATGAAATGTCTTGTCCTTATTCATTAATCCAGCTTGCTGGTCCAAACAGTGATACAATAGCTTACAGTCTTTTGATCAAGAAAGTCTATAGAAATGTCTAAGAATCCACCCTACATACTTCGAATTGTGAAGTATTTATACAAAAAATTATTACAAAATATCTCAAACTAACTGGAGATTTAATATACAAATATCTTCTTGCAAGAAGATAGAGACAGCTATTGAATTGTTTCATGTTGTCCCTTTTTATGTGGTACTGCTGGCTTTTATGGTTGAATTTGTAGCCCTTTATGCTAGCTTGCAGTTGTGGTCTTTCACGCTGGAATCTTTGTCAACTTTTATCTTTCACCTGATACTCTTTGACCCTGATACTCTTTAACCATGTTGCATTGTTTTCACATGTTTACCTGGTTGTTCTATTTTTACTGTGCAGTAATTTTTTGCTGTAAATTTATCATAGTAAATCAGTCATTGTCTCCCACCATTCTACATCAGGTAATTTCACATTCATCATCCTCCTATAGATCTCATTAGCTTCGGTGTACTTGGAAAAATTGGGCTTAGTGAAGAACGAGTGTTTAATCTCATGCTGGAGAAAAAACAAGTTCGCAAAAGTGTTATACAAAACTTTGCTTGTTGGCAGTGCTTTTGTAGATGAAGTGCTAGTTTGTTCCTTAGCCAACTTCCTTAATCTATTATCATAGTCCGGCTGTGTCATAAGTTTGTCATTGATGAATAATGGACTAGGCAACCCTTTCTCCCTCAAAATTTGGAATTTGGCCATGAACCTATCAATGGCCACTTGCATGTTATGGAAGTTTTCTTCTAAGTTCAGCATTAGGTTTCTCTTGGAAAGGACCTTCCTTATTTCCAAGATGGTTTCAATCATGTCTTCTATATTGAGCTCCTGAAGCTCATATTTGTTTTTGTTGTTAAGGAAGTGGATGAGTCTATTGGATCCTCTGGCTTGTCCCCCAATTCTTCTTTGAATTTTTGAATAGCTATTGTAGCTACCTTTATCAATTCTTTCTGCTCAAACATAACCTGAATAGATGGCCAAATATCCTTAACGGAGTCAATGATATTGGCCCATAACATTTCTTTGGCTTTCCCAAGGGGTTTCTCCAATGATATGTCCTTTTCCAAGGCTTTGACTTTTTCACTCATCCTATTTGATTTCTGTGCCTCTTCCTTTTTCATAATTTGTGCAAGTTTATAATCAGTCTCTAAACTTGCCACCTTTTCCTTCAGTCTTTTCATTTCTGTAACCTGAATTGACATCTCTTCCATGGATTTAACGAATTCTGCAGCCTTTTCTCCTGATGCATCCATTGTTGTTGTAGATTCTGCTGTTACTGGCAATGTTGTAGCAAGTGGAGTTGTTGGTGCAAGTGAAGCTGCCAGTGTAGAAGGGACTGTTGTAGACACAGTAGGGATGACATTTGCAGAAGTTGATGCAATGTTAGTTTTTTTCAATTGGATCAAGCTATCCAATTCTTTCTCTGTCTCCCTGAGTTGATCATTGAGTTTTAAGACCAAGTCCATCAACTCTTCATGTTTGGTTTGGTTCTCTATGACTTCAAGTGTTTGAGGATGTTGGAGCTGGGGAATTTTCAATTGCTTCTTCAGTGCAACAATATCATCGTTCTTCTTCTTTATCAACTGCTCAGTAGATTTAATATCCTTGGGATCGTATACCAATTCAATAATTAAGTCTTCCAAAGACTTAATCTTCATATCCTTGGCCTGTGAGGAGGCCTTCTCCAATTGAAACTGTGCTGAGATTTTGTTTACTAAATTTTGTAGCTGATGGGCAGCTATGGCTTTACCTGTTAGGGTGGAGTATATCATCTCTCCAACTAGTTTGTGTAGTTCTATTTGGTCTATGGGATTAATATCCCTTGCCAACACTTCAAAGTCAACCCTCTTGTAATCTGATGATGTTTTGGGTTGCTGAGTTGTAGGCTTGATAAAGGACATCTACAGCTTTACCTCTTTAATTTCAAAGGTTGACATTAGTCTTGTTTGATTTGTGGGAGTGAGCTTTAGGTACTGAGCATATGTTTGGGCCTTAAGCCTATGATTTCTCATTTTGATTTCCTTATACCTATCTTTTATGTCCTGGTATTTGACAACAGGCCTACTGAAGGAAGACACTTCAACACTAAGCTGCCTTTCCAACATCTGAGTCTATGATGTGGAAGGTTCTTGTATGTCTTCAGATGGAGTAGTGGGCCTACTTCTTTCTACCTCTGTGTTGGTAACCTGTGTTGATCCTTTTGTTTATTCCTGTTCAAAGGCCGGATTGAGCCTTTGCCTCTTGTTGTGACTTGTTTCCTGTTGCGAATTAGACGTGTCCATTCCTGAAGTGGAAGCTCCCTCTCTATTTCTTTTTGGATTTTTCTCCTCATTTTGAGGAGTCTGTGTGACTGGAGGGGTGATCATGGCTCTTTCTTGCTCTTCTGGTACGTGCAGGAAAGTGCTCTCATCAAGTTGCTTTTCCAAATCAATCAGAGCATTTTCTACATCTACCCTCGTGCTGCCTCTGCTACTAAAGTATTTTCCACCCATTCTGTTTGATTTACATATGCCTCTATTTCTGGTATGGGGTGTGTTAGCCTCCTATTGCAATAGGTTTCATATTTCATGATTGACAGTGGAAGTGCCAAATATGTTCATCTTTTCCATGCTGCAAAAGTTCCATTTTTGAAGAACTTCAAAATTATGCAATCAGTAATTTTGTCACAGTTAAGGGAAGGCCAAACAGCTTAATCTTGGCCTCCCTAGGTTTAAATTGCTTGTTGTAGAGATAGAGAATAAAAATCTGTCCAAACTGTTTAATCTTGGCAGATTGTTAGATAGGTAGAGAATCAAGGGTGCTCAACAGCTTAATCTGAGCCCCTGGAAGAAATAAGGGTAGATTTAGATAGGAGGATAGCCAAAAGAAAAGAGGAAAAGCTGGGTTTTCTAGTCTAAGTTCACCCAAACAAAAAGAAGACAAAATGTTAGGCTAAGTAGGTTGGGTAGGCAGTTTTGAGGTTGCAGAATGAGGAATTGTGATCAATTTTGTGTTTCAAAGTGTTAATTTACTTCAGATCACAAGTGCAAGACAATTTTCCCTTGGAATAGCTCAAGTGAGGCATGACTAACTTCCCCTTCATCCTTTTCCCCAAATCATTCACTAATTTCCCTTAAAGATGTTAAGATCTGCTTAATATCTCAAAAATTCATCATATACCATAACATTTGCCTAAGTAAAGATCTGCTTTGCTTAAAGGTGCTCATATTTCTTCTATAAGTCCTATTTCCCCTTTGTAGCCTAAGATTTCTATACTTAGCGCTTTCTCCTCAAAATTCATATTAACTTCTAACTTTATTATATAAATCCCACTTATTTTTCCTCCCCGTATTAAAAATATAGTAAAAATCCCATATATATAAGTATCCCCGCCTTGGTTGAAATATAACCATAAGTCTATTTTATGGGAATTACTAAGTTTATTTGAAACTTAGTAAGAACCCTCCTCCGATGCATTTTGTCCCGCTCCGATGTGGTATCGCAAACCTTATCGCATCACTTATCGCTATCATTTAAGCCTCTGCCCCTTGCCATTCGCTATGCGATCGCCGATGCGATATCGCTATCGCTTGTCCCCATGTCGCATCGCTTATCGCGCAAACATTAAGCCTTCATCCCTTATCATCCTCCAATGCGACCTCCCAATGTAATTTTGCAATCGCATGTCGCTAAGTCTTCCCCGATGCATATCGCAAAGCCTTCCCCGATATCGCTATCGCTTAATCGCTAATCGCATATGTATAAAGTCCCCTGTCCACTTGCCATGTCCCGATGTGATATTGCGATTTCCAACCTAACAGACCTCCTCTTTCTAGGCTCTCGGCCCCTATGGTCGAGCCTTAAAGCGCATCCTCAATTGTCCTCAAATCTGAATATATGATAAGCGAATAGGGTCGAACTTGTCGACACAGCCACAACCTTGATCATTTTAAACAACGACTCTCCGATCAAATACCCTGCCCAGAGTTGTTCAGATGGACAAGATCTTAGTATCAAGATAAAACATACAATAAATATCGAGATAGATCTCGATCTATTCCATTTACACCGAACCTGCCTTAACAGCATGCAGGAAACCATCCATGAATGATTACCTTTATACTCCCTTATTATAGGGGATTCTTTCGTAGCACCTAGCAGCAGCACCCTCATACTGGACTGGTTTCATACTTCAGCTACTCAAGTGGACTGGGTGACTACTTCTGGTTAAATAAATAAGCTACTCCATACATCTGGGTCAGTAAATCGGCCCTCATTTATTCATTTCTACAGTAATCACTCCCACCCTCTAATTCATGAAATCTCCCGCTTATAGTGGTTTTTTCCCATTTAAGGGGTAAAAAGACTATTTTCCTCATATTTCTCAATCTGCGCCCGTGCGCGCTTCTAGTTCAAAGGAAGCTTAGTCATTTCTTCACCATTTTTGATCGCCTCGGCCCAAATTTGCTTCGGACAACGAGCACGGCCTCAGCACAGTTACCAGTCCACAAATCCTCTGCCATTAGGCAGTGTTTCTTCATTTTTGATGATATTTTGATCGGCCAGCACCGAAACATTCTAAAGCCCGCAGAAAGCACTGCAACAGTTCCTTTTTGCCATAAAGTGGTAGGCAAGGGCGATTTAGCAGAGTTAAAGTGTATCAGTGGGGCAAAAGAGTCCCGATTCAGCGAAAAGTGTATCAGAGCAGCCGAAAAGTGTATCAGATAAAGAGTATCAGTGGAAGACTTAATGCCAAAGCAGATGAGCATTAAAGAAGATCGCAGCAAGTCAAAGAGTATCAGTGGAGAGTTTAAAGCCATTAAAGGCTCATCAGATCGAGATTAATGCACATTAAAGCCACCTAAGAGCAGCAGATCAAAGATCAAGAAGCAGTTATTGCAGAATGAACAGCACAGAGCCAAAAGGACGCATATTAACTCATGTTTCGATGGCGTTGCCTCCAACACAGCTCAAAATAGATATTTTTTCTTTACTTGCAGTAGAAGTTAGGTTAAACACAGTTATTTCCCGAGATCTTTTATCAGATCTGTTTTGTAGATATTTTTCTTATAAATACCTCCCCAAACAATGTTTTAAGGGTTGGTTGGTTGGTTGATTAAGTCATTCTAGACTTGCGCTGTAAGCCTGGGAACTTTTATGATCAAAGATTGCTGGAATGTTTGCTTTTGAACTGGCTGGTTGTGGTTTTAATGGCTGAAGAGCAAAATATGGAATTCTCGTGCTTCCTCATGGTTCAATAAGTCTTTCTTACCTCTGTTTTCAATTTCTATGTTTAGTTTATCATCTATGTATCATGATCTAGATTGCAGGAAAGAAGAATAGCTCAGATGTTACTTAGTTGTACTCTGTGCTCAATTTCTATGATTTCTCTATGTTTTCTTCAGAATTAGTCATGAATATGTATACTTCATTGATCATGTTTATGCTAGTTCCCTCGTTTCTGAATGCTGTTTAGGAATCCTTCATTGCTCCTAGATATTATGCATTCACTTTCCCTCTGTTAGCTGAATGAAAGATTCTTAATTGCCTTTCATTCCCTGACCTCCATTTCATCTTAATTCCAGCTTTGAAGATTGTTCCATGTTTAGCTATCCTGCTCTGTATTCCTCTCTTTTACCAAAGAAAACACACCCAGCAGTTCATATTCATTGACTCCATGCCCAATGGTCTGAATTTCTCACACTTTGCATGCCACCTCTGTTTGAAAACATCACCCATCCCACCACCCATCCCACCAAACGCAAAACAAACTCATGCATATCATAACTAGCCTAAAATCACCCCAAAACAAAGCTAAATTTTAAAGAGAGAGCCCTCTCCGGTTGCAGGTAGGCTAAGACCTGCAACTAAAAGATTGGTTTGTGGTTACCTCGGTCGTATTCCCTTAGGAGTCAAAGGGAACAACCTGAGTGATAACAGGGTGGGGAATGAAAGGTCCTAGCTTTACCTTTTGCCTATTCTTGGTAATGAATTCTAAAGGGTCATATCTCCATACAAAACTCCTTTGGAATTTCATTCTTTGGAGGATTAGGTTTGCCTCTTTCCTTGCCTCTCTGGAATTGCATATGAAGGGACCTAATTGGTATTTGATTTTGAAATAGGCCTTCTTCTTGGCATTGACAAAGTTGACTTCATATACACTGATAATATATTTGTAATATTCTAAGGCAAACAGCCTCATAGGGAGGTATCTTGGAAACTTATATGGTGCAAGCAGGCAACCATATATTCTGATTTCTATGTGGTTTTGGTAAAGGTACCAATCACCCACTTTGGTTTGCTTGGAAAGCTGGAGGACTCTTTTTATCTCTAGACTTATCCTAGGTGGAAGATTTCCAATGAGCATAGTCATGATTGGATACACAAAATAATCTATGAAGTTTGAGTATGTATATGGTGATCCAAACTCATGGAAAAGTGGGGTCCAAAAAATGACAGATCTAGGTTGGCCCCTGGTGTCAAGCTTCTGGAGAGTGAAAGGGAACTTATATGAATGATAGTACAAAAATAGATGGTACGATACAGAAGTTTATTTGAATACCCTCTCATTGCCCCTTCTTGTGAACTGCTCATGCATTCTATCAGCTATGAAACTAGCAAAGTCATATATGATTGCAAGAGGCTCCATGGGGTATAAATGGACATGAAATCAAGAATAAGTTCATCAATGTATTCACTAGTAGAGTAACCTAAAACACAGGATATCATGGTTACAATGTTCTGGCCCCATTTAGAGAAAATAGTTGCTACATATGGAGGGGGATCATTAGGGATGTGTTTCTCCTCTCTAATGAAGGTTTGGAACAATTGGGACAATCTAGATGTACTTAGCTTGAGGTACTGATCCAACAAGTCTCCAATTGAGAGTGGGGTTAGGTCTGGCCCTGGTTGGAACTGCAACATTTCATTAATGGACTCGGCTATGATAGTGAAAAGGATCTTCTAGTCATGAGACATTATGGCTTTATGGCTGGGGACGTAGCATGCATAGCACATATGAACAACTTTTGGAAAGATGTGAACTTGGGGGAGGGGTAAATTGGATTCCTAGAGGCCAATATCATCTGTATGGTTCAGGTGTCTGTCTTTTCTTAAACAATGAATTTTAAGCAGGAGCTCTATTGCAGTTGTGTCTTTGATTTGGAAATCCCTGTCAGCCAGGGAAAGGTGGTCCAGGTCTAAGTGTGGAGTGGTAATGGGTCTAACATCCATAGAGACTAGAGTAGCCATAATTTAGTTCTTGTGGATTTGAATTATGCCCTTGGGGGGTTTATCAGAGGTTTTGAGGCTTTTCAGAGGGTTTAGGTAAGCAGTTTCTTTAGTTGACAGAATTTTTACTCAATTTCTTAATTTAAAATACTGCACAGGCTAAAGGTCTTGAAATTTGCAGGGGTAAGAGATAATTTGTGGTGAAATACCTAGAATTGGGTAAATTGGCTCTGAAAATGGTGTTTCACGGCTACTACAGTGGTTGGTGTAGTCCTAGTACAGTCTGAAAAGGTTGGCTAGGCTGTTTGCAGCGTCTTCTAGTGCGGAATTGGAAGTTTGTGGGTAATTTCGAAGTTTGCAGTGGTCGCAATGGTTTACACGGCTCACAGAGAGAATACGCAGAAAAAAGGGCGAAAGAGGGCTTTGTGGCCTTTTATAGAGAAAATCATTAATTTTGGTCAGTTTCACTTTCGGATCAACAGTTGATGGTTTTTCGGTTGAGCAGGGGAAGCGATTTTGGAGGGCCATCGCACCTAGGAAAAAGGTGTTTAAACCTTAGGAAAAGGGGTTTTCTTAGGTTAATGAGGGGAAATGGATTCTTATGAAGGGGGAATGTGTTTTTATGAAGGGGGTTCTAATACTTGTCCCCCTAAGTCATTAAGCCAAGGGTCTAGTCCCTCCAAAAGTCAGAGAAATGCTCTGAGCCTTTTTTACTTGTAGGATTTAAGTACTAGAACTTATTTATGGGAAATTAGTGAAGTGAAGGGGTGAAATGAATGAGGGGATGTTAAATAAACCATATTGTGAACCATTGTCTTTGCTTTGTTTACTACTTATGCATATTGGAAAGATGCATTTAAAACAATGACATAAGTGCTTTTATGTAATCACATGATATTTCTGCAACCTTTCCACTACTTACCCATTTACTCATCCTACCATTTTTTCTTCACTTTATTTGGGTGCATTTAGGCTAGCAAACCCTTATCAATATTTTTCTTTTCTTTACAAAGTAAACTATCTAATTCTAACCTTATATCATCCAAGGGATCAGACTAAACTGATAAGTTCCTTTTATTTACTCTACCTATCTAATGATCTGCCAAGATTAAACTGTTTGGTCAGATTTTATTCTCTAACTATAAACATAAAATTTAAAACATGAAATAGCCAAGTTTAAACATTTTGGCTATCATGGATTGTGGCATGAGTAACAAGTTGCACACAATCATTTATTATGCACAAAAGTAAATAGTAGTGGCACTTTGACTTGCTCACTTCCATGGTCTCTTTTTGTCTTTTAGGGTTCATATATTCTCATTTTTTTTTTACCTTTTTCTTATTCTTTTTGTCCTTTGTTTATTTTTTAGGACATACCCTCTTTACATTTTTTAATTTTTTAATATGAAAAACATTTGCAGAAAGCAAAGGTATGTACAATATTACAAGGTTTAACCTTAGTCATTCAAAATTATGACTCATATTGGTATAGGAACCTAACAACTCTTACCAAAGTTAGCTCAATTTACCACTATGAGTAATAAAAATTGATGGAAAAGGTGATGAATCAAAGTTTCCAAACTTGTAGAACCTGGTAATATCATCAATATGGAGTGGGGTCTATTTTATTTGTTGGGGTAGAGTTCACTTTTCCTGATGAGGGGGGCGTGCTTCGTTTATCTTGATTAGGTGGTAGGACGGACGAGTGGCTTCAACTAGTTCTGGATGTTATTAAAAAAAATTAAGGAATGAAGGAATCGTTGGCTTATAGATGTTGTTACGTCCATGATTGCACATTCACTCTCTAGTTACCGACATGATATGATTAAATACGTTATAGAAACACTTCCATTTGCTTCATTATTCCACTAGAAGAACATTCTTAGGATCTTTTAAATACTTAATTATTTCTTGGTGAGGTGAAAACTTTAATATTTTACCTTCACTTGAATGTGTGATCTGGTATACTAATAGAAGGTTGCAGGAAAGACTTGGAACAATAATACATCATTCAAATGAACATTATATACATGAACAATTCCAAACCTTACAACACTAATAGAAATATCATCACCAACAAATATTTGATTGGTGTTACAATCATTAAGAGCAAAAAAATGGCTTTATCCTTAGCCATATGATAGGATGATCTAGAATCAATAAGACACTCATCACAAGAAGAAGTAGATGTTGCTTTAAAGGAGAAAGAAGAAGCAGAAAGTGCATGCTTCCAAGGCCTCCATATTTTTAAAACATTTAGACTCCATATGTTTGTCTTTCCCACAATAATTACAATGTTTATCATTTTTCCTACTCTTTGATTTGGTTCTTTATCACCTTTAGGAGTAGAACCTGGCTAAGAGGGTTTGGTACCCTTATTTTTCTTCTTATTGTGAGGATGTTTCTTTTTGGATGTTAGGTTTTATCTTTTTGTTGGGTCACTAGAGCCTTTTTAAATGTACATGCAGTGTGAATTGCTTCAATATGTAATAGCTTGTCGTATGTAATAAAAAATTCATAGAAAGATTCAAGAGAAGGTTTTCGATAGGTAGTCCCTAAAGCTTCTTTAATGGCATAAAATTTAGATACACAAATAGAATATGTAGAACCAGTCCTGAAAGAATATCATATATATGAAACATTCTTCCTTTAGTTTGATTTGATCATTTTTAATTAAATTTTTAAGTGTTTTGAGCTTAGATAAATAATATTCAATGCAAGAGTCATTAGGAATTATAATTCATGATCTGATTTTAAAGCTAATTTGATTTAATAATATTAGGTCCCCAAATATATTTGTTAAACACACATGGGCAGCAACATAATCTGAAACATAAAACATGAGAATACATTTTTTATTAACAAAACATATACATTTATAGTACATGCTTTGACCGTTAGGTTTCACATCCCAAGGTCTCTTGGACTTCCTTTTGTCTATTCGGCTTCCACACTAACCCATTGAGGATTAGGTGTCCAACATTCCCCCCCTTAATCCGAATGGCTATGTATGAGTCCAAGAAGAGAGTTGTAATACAAAATGTGCAAAAATGCATAGCAGCACTAAGCTGAATGTGTTCTCTGAAATGTTGGTATAAAGGGTGGTAGTTTAAGGATGACCACCAACACTGGAACGCTTAGTGCAATTCTCGGAACTCTTCCAAAACTGGCAAGAAGCTGAGGTCTTCTGCTAGAGGAAGTGCTCCTATTGTTTTGAAGAGGGAAACCTTCAACCATGAAAGGGAGGTCTCACCCCGCACAAAAGGGAGAACTTCAACCTGAAAAGGGAAGTCTCAACCTGTGATGGTTTAAGGATGACCAACAACTCTGGAATGCTTAGTGAAATTCTTGGAACTCTTCCAAAAATGGCAAGAAGATGAAGTCTTCTGCTAGAGGAAGTGTTCTCAATTTTGTTCTTGGAATTCTTCCGAAATTGGTAAGAAGCTGCAGTCTTCTGCTAGAGGAAGTGTCCCAGATTACCAACTAAAGGCATGTTCAGGGGCATCTTTGTTTCTGGATACAACTCTGAAACTGGTGTGGCAGGTTGTGGCTCAGGCTCGTTTGATGTGACTTTGAAGCTTGTAGATGACCATCATTTCCCCCCCTGTCAGATACAAGGTGAGATGATGGAGAAAACTCAACTGCAAGTTTGTTCAATACTCTAGAACAAGTTCTGACATGTGATTGGGATATCTTCTTGGTTATTGATGCCCATTGCCAAGAAGTGATCCATCCAAGATGAATCCTTTTTCTTACAAGATGTTTTTTTTTTAAGCATCTGTGTGAAGAATGGGTGGTTTTATGGCAATGCTTACATGGATGAAGATCAAAACAGTGATCTTTCAAATGGCCAACTCGGTCACAGTGTTGGCATTTCACAATCGGTTGTTGTTGCTCTAGCTATGGAAGAGGACCAGAATTTAAAACAGTTGAAGGTGAACTTTCATGAAGAACTTGTGAAGATGAATCATCCTCAAGAAATCCAGCAGTTTGAAATTGAATTGGCTTTGAGGAGTCTGGAATATGAAAGGACAAGTCCTTGTCATATCCAAGACCAATTCTGTGCTTTTTGTGGAAAAGCTGTTCCCAAGGTCTGATGATGGGCTTGGGAAGTGCAGACTGAGTTTCTGCATTCGCATGTACAACTACTGCTTTATTGGGCATTGGATCTAAATGAACTTCAACAATATTGTCTTGCTGTTTATGGGAGTCTGTTTCATTGTTCTGAATAGAAACATGTTTAGAATGACTCCTTTGTTTTAATTCTTCTTGCTATAGCTGAGATTTGAGCTACAAAAAATCAATTTTTTCTTGTGCATTTTGTAGACAGAAATGAATGTCTGTGAGAGAAACTTTGTTGATTTTTAATGTATCATGAGTGGTAGACAATATCAGAGTTTTGAGGAACTCTAATACTTCATTGGTTCTGGCCATTTTATCCAATGTTAAACTTACACTTTAAACCAACTATGAACCAATGTCACTACAAGGTATTCTCAAAATTTGTTCTCCGAGAAAACTACAACAATCAAATGAGATTATTCCTTGAGGAACGAACCAAAAGCAAGATTATTCTCCACACAACGATAGTTGGTTGCATTCATATACAAGGAAAGTATATTGTGCATTCCCAAACAATGAGACTCAAATGCTACAACAAATAAAATACTTAGAAATATATATCAGCAAGAATGCAAGCTTTACACAGTCATCTATTCAAGAAATACAGTGCGCAAGTTGAAAAGGAACCTGACCCAACCACTTGTATAAAAAACTCAACTTCTAAAGAGTTTGCTACAGCCCTATGATTGCCTGCTATGCCAAGGAAATGATTGTCCACTATTAAGTTTGCACTAGAACTTGATAAATTTCATCCCACTGATAATAGGAATTAGGAGACTTTAGTTTGGAAAGCATTCATGATATTGCTCTCAGAGGGCTTGATGAACTCTCCACAATTGAGAGATCCTTTGCTACATTTAAGAAGACTTTGTTCAATTCAGAAAGCCTATAGATAGACCCGGAGCTTCAGAATAGAGAATACAATGCAAAGCTAGATAAATCGTTTGCCACAGTCTTGCATTTACTGTCTGTATATTTGCTTCTTTGTGACCTTGCTCACAAGGCGCTACAGTACTTGATTCAGCGATCCAGTCTAATCACTTGCTCTCAGATTCAATCAACTTCCCTTCCAAATCCACTGTCTCCTTCCCTGTAAATGAAACAGAAAAAATAAAATCCTAAAACTAACTTACCAGACTGTACGAAATTAAAATTTAAATGTCAGTGATGCATTTACAAATTCAAATTGAAACTTGTGTATGGAAACATTTGTAGCCCGAGAAATAAAATCACATTCAGAAAAATCTCAAACACACATCCTCAGGCCAAGAATGTTTTGGCGTAGCAGTCAGTGTGAATCCGCGATTCTGAGATCATCATCATCACTGGAAGAAGTCCAGAAGGATGCCATTTGCAAACTCCAGTTGCTGGCCAAATGGGTTGACGATTAGCACCTCTCCATAGCCAAACCAAGCGTCGTGCCATATCTGGACCTTTTCTACTCACCAAATTGCACAAGAGACCTTCTCATCTAATAATGTATACTTCAGTATCTTCTCCTGACAGGACTCCTTGAGCGATGACCCCCACGCGGTGACCTCCAGAACTACTTCTTTGACTGATACTGGTAGTTTCGTGTGCCACTAGTGCAAGCGTCTGAGGCTGGGTGTTCTACCTCTTGAATTCTTGTTGATATTGAAGTCGAAGGCTCCTATTGTTCCAATCTTTTATGATGTCAAGCCTCCTGAAATATGGATCAAGACAGGCGGCGGTCAAATCCTGAGATGTTTAAGAAGAGAGTGTGCACCAAACCAAGCATCTTACTCTGTCGCCCCTCTTTGGTGAGCCTCTCAGATTCCTTGAGCGAGCTCACCTCCCGCAGTAGTTCAACTATTCAATTGCAAGACTCCAAGCAACCCTTTGCTACGGCCAATGGAACCAAGTCTTCCGCTTGCTTTAGCCATTCTTCCATGGATTTAGTCACATTGTTTCATTCGTATCTGTTGTCCAAGCTTGGCGTAGAATGGCCATCTTCAAATACCACATTTGGTTGATCATAATTAATTACGCCATCCAGAGAGTACTGGAAGGATTTCACTATTTAGAATCGATGAAGAAATCCACGTTCCATTTGAGTGGAAATGCCACCAATTCTCCTAAATCTTCGTCGAATTCTAGTGGGCACTGCTGCTTATGTTCACCTACAACCCATGTGGGATATTTTCATTGTAGAATTCATCGACGGAGCTGCAACAGTTAGGTGTGGACATGGACTAATGCAAAAACTATTGATAACAAAGTTTCCCAAGAATTTTTCCATGCTTTCCTATGTTTACTTGATTCGAAACCCCTTTGAATCCTTTTACTCTCAATACCTCTTCCAAAAACATAAGAGAACTTTGTTAGGTAAGCAGTTTAATAACTGAAGACTTCTGAGCAACCATTGAAACATACAAAGATAGATCACCATAGTTACCAACCACATTACTTACTTCACGCTATTCAAAACGCATCTTTGGAATATGATACATAGTAGACAATAAAGCTAATGCATCAACACCATACACATAACACTCACCAAATGCGGGATATTCAAGATTGCTTCAGTGGCTTGACGACATTCAACGCATAGTCATTCAAACGAGAGTGATTCCAAGCATTGTCAGTAATCGAAGGCTTGTAACGGTCCCTTTGTATAGCAGATGCAATAACATGAATTATGATTGATTACAGTAAGGTAGATTCTCCTCAGTAGACTTAGAGGCAGAGAATCGACAGAGTATATGGGTAGAGATCCAGGCATTAGGCAGGCAGAGAGACAAATGATACCAAGAGCGTTCTCCTCCACGAATGCTGCGCTGACATTTTCTGCAACTAGAAGAGGCGGACAATGTAACTATTATGATAGCGGACAGTGGGCAGCGTAGTTGTCTGAGACACAAGACTGGAGTAACGGTGCGTAAAAATCAAATGAAATACTAACAATGTAAACTATAAACTCAAAACGAGAACTCTTGCCAAAAAACCTCGAAAAAACATCAAAAACAGTGTTAAAAACAAAAAGTGTTGATGCTAGAATAACACCTTCTTTTTTTTCTTGGGTAAATTTTCAACATGTTTTAAAAATGGAGGTGAAAACCAAATTTTTGCGCAAAAATTGTCAAAAAAACACCCTCAAAACGAAAAGTGTTAACGTTGGGAAAACACTTTTTTTATCAACAGTAAACTTTCAACATTTTGAAATAATGGCGTAAAATATTTTATCATGACCCTGAAAAACATTAAAATTTAAAAGAAATAATGAAAACATAAATAAATAAATAAAATAAAATAAAATACAATAAAAAAATAAAATAAAAAAATTAAAACAATAAAAAAACAAAAAACAAAAAAAAAGTTAAAAAAAACTAACAAAACATAAATTAAAATATATACTAAAAAAGAAAAAAAAAAAATCAATCATAAAAAAAAAAAAAAAAAAAAAAAACATTATAAACAAATAAATAGTAAAAAAAAAAAAAAAATATCTTTTAAACCAAAAAAAAAAAAAAAAAAAGGCAGAAAGAAAAAAAACAAAAATATGGAAGAGAAAAAATAACATTTAAAATCAACTAAAAATTAAGTAGGTAAAAAATAAATAAATTAAAAATTAAAAACCAACTAGATTTAAAAAAATAGAAAATTAACAAAAACAAAATTAAAAACTACTAAAATTAAGATTAAAATGTTGATTACTTAAAAAAACAAATATAAAATATATATATATAAAAAGACAAAAAATAAAAATAAAAAATGTAAAAAAAAAATTATCTCATAAAACCATAAAAGAATTTGGAAAAACAAAAAAAAAAATATATATATATATATATATATATATAAGTAAAAATAGAGGAATTGAAAAAAAACATTAGCAAAAACTAAAAAAAAAAAAAAAAAAAAAAAATTTACAAACAAACAAGTTTAAAGAAAATAAATAAATAAATAACTGAAAAAAAAAAATTAAAAGACTAGTAAAATTAATATTAAAAAAAACAAAAATTAACTCAAATTATTAAAAAAATAGGAAAATTATTAAAAAAAACCAAAATAATATTAAAATAAAATAAAATAAAATAATAAAAATTAAAATTTAAAATATTTTTTTAAACCATTTATTTATTTATTTTTTAACTTTTTTTTAAACAATTTTTTTTTCTTATTTAAAAAAACAATCATTAAAAAATTCTTAAATTTATTTTTAAACAAATTAAAATTTTTAATTTTTAATTTTTAATTTAAAAAAATTTAATTTTAATTTAAAATTTAAAAATTTATAATTATTATTAAAAAAAAATTATACGATTAAAAATTTTTAATTTAAAATTTAAAAATTTAATAATTATTATTTAAAAAAAATTACGATTAAAAATTTTGTATTAAAAATTCTAAAATTCACATAATTATTATTTAAAAAAAAAATGAATTTCTCGCCCCCGGCCGCCCGTGGTGGCACGGCGGCGGGCGGAGCGCCTGCCCCCTAGCCGCCCGTGGTGGCGCGACGGTGGGCGAAGGGATCTGATTCCCGGCCCCCGGCCACCCGTGGTGGCGCGGTGGTGGGCGGAGGGACCTGCGCGCAGGCCCTCCGCCCACCGCTGCGCCACCACGGTTGGCCGGGGGGCAGGAAATTATTTTTTATTTTATTTTATTTTTATTTTTTTAAATAATAATTATATGAATTTTAAAATTTTTAATTGAAAATTTTTAATCGTATTTTTTTTTAAATAATAATTATTAAATTTTCAAATTTTTAATTAAAATTATTAATCATATAAATTTTTTTTAATAATAATTATAAATTTTAAAACTTTAAATTAAAATTTTTAAATTTTAAATTAATTTTTTTTAAATTAATTTTAAAACTTTTAAATTAAAAATTTTAATTTGTTTTAAAAAATTTAATAATTTTTTAATATATATATATATATATATATATGAGAAACAAAATCTGTTAAAAAAAAGTTAATAATAATAATAATTTTTTAATTTAAAAAAATTGTTTTAAAAAAATTAAATGTTAAAACTTTTTTATTTTTTTATATTTTAATAGTTTTTGGGCTTTTTTAAAAATAATTTTCATTTTTTTTGGTTTTTTTTTTATTATTTGAGTTAATTTTTGTTTTTTTTAATATTAAGTTTACTAGTTTTTTATTTCTTTTTGTTTGTTAAATTTTATTTTATTTTTAATCAACTTTTTTTTAAATTTTAAATTTTTATTTTTTCTTGTTTTTGCTAATGTTTTTTTTTTTTTTTTTAATTTCTCTATTGTTTACTTATATATATATATATATCCAAAAAAAATTTATGGTTTATGAGATAATTTTTTTTAAACATTTTTATTTTTCATTTTTGTCTTTTTTATATATATTTTTATATATGTTTTTTAGAGACAATTATTTCATGTGGATTGAAAATTTAATTAACGATATATAAATATGTAGAATATCAAAAATGCAAAATATCAACCTTCTTCTTTAAATATGCAAAACAATAAAAACCACACGACAAAAAAAATAAAAATAAAAATAAAAACAAGAAAATATGAAGAATAAGACCACTTCCAAAGTTATTAAATTTACAAAATAATTATTTACATTTCATACATTATAAAATTAAAAGTTAAAAAAAAATTGCCTTTTAAAAAAAGGGCATGGTGTAAAATTACCACTTACTTAAATCAACATCAAAATCACTACCATTCTAAAACGCAATGTACATAAAAAAAAAAAATTATAGTGCTAAAAACTATGCTCTAAAAAAAACATGTGTGCTCTGCATCACCAGTTCCCGTTTCAAAGTTTACATTGTTTACTGATAGTGTGAGAGTGTGGCATTACACATATTGTGCCATTCAATGACAAGTCAAAGGTGCATTTTTGCTAGGGCAGAGATGGCAGGTCTAAGTAAGGAGCGTTTTTAGAAGGCAGGTTGAGAATGCAACGAATAGCTCTGAGTGAAAGTTAGGTTTGGCAGAGTAACGCCTACTGCGGTCGGACCAATATGCAGATCGACAGAACGCACCATGAATGAGCTCACCCTCTGCGTTCTTAATGTAGGTATGCAAGTGACAAAGGAATGGCAGGGTTGAGAAACGTTAACTCTGTCTTGACAAAAGCTCAGAAAGACACGAACCTACAAACTTCATTGAAACAAATAAGCACAGATTTACATAGGCCACAACAAAAATGGCTCACACAAGATTGAGCGGGTTATGAATGTAATAGCTCTGATACCATGTTAAATACACATGGGCAGCAACATAATCTGAAAGATAAAACATGAGAATACATTTTTTTATTAACAAAACATATACATTTATAGTACATGGTTTGACCGTTGGGTTTCACATCCCAAGGTCTCTTGGACTTCCTTTTGTCTATTCGGCTTCCACACTAACCCATTGAGGATTAGGTGTCCAACAATATTCTTCAAATTTTCCTAAAATTTATTTGGGTCATCAATTCCTTGAATATGAATTCACAAATCAGGAGACATGGACATTCCTATAAAAGTTATGAAAGATATGCCGTTAAGAAAAAACGGATTTTAACTATAACAAAGAGCCATGTGGCACATAGAATTTGTCCCATGTTGCCATGGACGTCACATAAAAATCCCTCACTAGCTTTGCATATGAGCTCACTTTTCCAAATAAATTACTTTATGAAGTGACCCTTTTATAGATCAAGTGAGAATCATTCTTACATTGAAGTTACTTTATAAATGAGATTTGAATGCAGAAAATAACTAAAAAAAGATTAAAGTCATTTTATAATGATTCTCTTTTATAATACAAGTGAAGTGAAATACACTCTACAATAAAGTTATGAAATAACTTAAGTATACATGCATTTTTTCAAAAAGTAAGTTAAAATGATATTTGAATTCAAAATATCTTATTATTGATCTAGTGAAAATGACATAATAATAGTAGTGAAGGAGGATGTGGTTGTTGTTGTTGTTTTTGTTGGAGCTCTAGCTTAAGTTTTTTTCTTACCACCAAAAAGGTGCACATCTAAAAAAATACAATGATTTGAAAAAAAAATCAATTGTCAACAACAATGGGGTTAGATCACAATTAGCTTACCTATGAAATGCAATTTGTCTCTTTGTTTTTGGTTTTACGAGATCACACACTGCACACAACAAAGAGCATGTGTAGTTAACTAAACACTCTACTCTAATTTTTATTTTTTGAGATGACATAGAGTGTAGGTCAAAGAGCATATGCAGACTAAAAAGAATAGCAAATTGAGAATATAAATAGAAAACTGAAATATGAACTCTACAAAAAATATTTCCAAAAGGGTTTTTTTCAGACTGTATACCTACATATCTGATAGAAATGTTGTATCTTATGTAAATATATAAATTTTCGGATGAAACGAAAGAAATTCTTAGTTGAAAGAATTTTTTTGGACATAATCACATAGTTTATTTAGACCAATATAGTATAAACATATAAGATCTTGAAAATGCAACAACATAGGCTCAAGATCTTGATCACTAATGGGAGCAGTTCTTCAATTGAGCTTTGATACCCTACTCAGGAAAACAGGGTATTCCATACATGATGAGAACCACCAATAGCCACTCACACAATTATATCAAAGATTCTAAAACTATTATTTTTAGATGGTTAACACCCTTTATGAGGAAAACAATCCACGACCCCGACCAATGTGGCCGCTTGAGGAAATTTTATTAAGCGGAAAAAGAAAAAAAAATACTCTATTCTATGTTGATTATGCCTAACCTTGTACTTTTCCTATGATCTCTTCAGTGTCTCATGTACTTGTATATGGATTTTCATGACCTTCTCAATAGTTTTATCTTCACTTAAGACGTCCCCTATAATATCCTCCCTCGCTCATCGTTACTACCTATATGCGATATCCATAGGTGAAGGTAGTAAATATTCAAAACAAGTTTCAAATGGAACTTACAAGTAAAAGTGTGGAGTGTTTTATTATAAGAGTGATGTATATATATATATATATATATATCATATTTTCATCCCAAGTATTTGGATGCTTCTTATTGTAACCCCTCAAAAGATGCATCAAATTCCTATTGACTACTTATGTTCTTCCATCTGTCTATGGATGGAATTTTGTAGATCTCATCGACGTTGTGTCCATATTATTCCACAATGTAGTCCAAAATGCACTGAGAAATATCTTGTCCTTATTTGAAATGATTCTCCTTGGTATTCCAAAGTGAGCCGAGACCTGTCTAAAGAACAAGTTCGCTACTTCTTGCCCAATGATGGTTTTTTTATAGGGCACCAGAACACGCATCTTGTTCAAGTTATTAATTACCATAAACAAGTAGTCATGTCCCTTCTTGATTGTTGGTAAACCTCCCAAAAAGTCTATTGAAATTATTTCCCAAGGATGAGTGGGTATAGACAAGAGATGGTATATACCTTATTTCTTGTTACTAGGCTTGTTGGTACAATAAAGCATGCATTCTCTTATGAACCTAGCCACCACTTCTTACATCATGGACTAGCTACATACCTCTGTAAGTTGGCTATTTTCTTCACTATACCAAAGTTCCCTACAACCTTGGAGGTGTGCCTTTGATTAGTTTTAGTCTCTCACCTTTAGGAACACATAAATTATCCACCCTGTAGAGTAACCCATTCTATAGATGGTAATCTACTATGTTGTCACCATCGTGCATCTGAATATGACTCTGTAACTACTAAAACACCTCAAAGTCCTCATCCTCTATATATGCCTTGTTGTATGCATCAAGGGTGAAAGAATCCATGTGCATTAGAGTTTCCAAAGTTGTGATATTTGATGTGGGTGGATTTGAAAGCATGTCACCCAATTTGTTTTGTGTGCCCTTCTTGTACTTGATCACTAAATGGAACTATTGTAAAACCCTCATCCACTTGTAATGCCTAGTCTATGGTAGCTTACCCTAGGCATACAGATATTGCAGTGGCTAGTTATATATGTGTATTATTGTCTCATTTCCCATTAGATAGTGTTACCACTTTTTGAAAACTTGCATTGGAGCATAAAGATCCTTATCATAAGTAGGGTAGTTAAGGACTACACAATGAAATATTTCAAAATGGTAGCATATAAGACTTCCTCCCCACATCAAGACTACTCCCATAGCATACCAATTTGCATTTGTCCCCACTTCGAATGGTTGCTACAAGTTTGGTAATGCCAAAATAGATGCTTGACTAATTTTCCTTTTTAACTCAAAGGCCCTCTAATGACCCTTTCCCCAATGGAAACTCTTACCACACACTATTATGGCACGAAGTGATGCTACTTTTGGGAAAAATGAGATTATGAATTTCCTTAGGTACTGTGCCACCCCAAAAAAACCTTGACCTCAAAAACATTGATAGGCATAAACCACTTCATGATGACCTTCATTTTGGAAAAATCTATCTTCAACTCTCCTCCACCAATCACATATCTTAAATACAACAAGGACTACTATGGAAACTCACACTTCTTGATATTTTCCAGTAAGTAGTGCTTCTTCAATGTCTCTAGCACCTACATCAAATGTCATATGTGCTCCTCTTAAGTAGCATTGTATACTAGTATATCATCTAAATAAACAATAATAAATGAATATTTAATTGGACACAATATTTTATTCAATAACCTCATGAACATAGCTAGTGCATTGCATAGGCCAAATGACATAACTAACCACTCATACAAACCTTGTGTAGATTTTAAGGTAGTCTTCTAAGTTTTTTCTTGTTTGACTCGAACTCGGTGATAACCTGACTTTAAGTTGAGATTGGTGAATCTTGTTGCAATGTGTACAGCAAGTCATCTATCCTTGGAAATGAGTAATTGTTGTTAAGAATAATTTTATTTAGTTCCCTATAATGAATTCACAAATGACATAATGATGATAGGTGACCCACATGGTGAGGTAGTTGGTCGAATGACATATTATTCCAAAACTACAACTGCTTCACCTCATTTTCTTTTATAACAGGCTGCTTGTATAACATTATGTTTGGTAGGAGAGAGTTTGGAAACCATTGTATCTTGTCCTCCAATTCCCACTTGGGTGGTAGCCCTTTAGGCACTTGGAACACTCCCATTTATTCCTGTAGCAACCAGCTATTGTTTTTTTCCTTAGTACACTCCTCCAGTTATGAATTTTCTCTCATTGAATTTTCTATAGATTGCTTTTCTTTTAAAAACAACAAAACATATTTCTTCCTAGAACTAATAAAATTCTTTAGCTTCATTGGAATTTACTAGTGACATATTTGAGTTACCCTTGTGTGTGTTGGTGATGAATGATTTTTTTTCCTTGATGAGGTTATATTCGTTGGATCTCCACATGAAGATTACATCTTGCATGTACATATAGGTACTTCCAAACACAACTCCATATACATCAAGTGGAATTACATCTGACTCTACTTCATCAATAAAAATAACATTGGTTGCAAAATTGATTCTACGCTATGTGGTTAACTTTATCTTTTCCTCCCTATTGACACATCCCAATGGACATGGACTAGGATGGTCATGAGTCTCTAGTCCCAAGCTCTTGACCATATCTTCTACTATGAGATGTTCCTATGATACTGAGTCAAACAAAGAATCCATTTTTGTCTCCCTGACTTGTATATTTATATGGAAGAATTTTGTCATTTTCTCCTCTTCCTATTACTAAAGGTAACTCAGATTCACCCATTTCTACATTGATGTACAAACAATCTTCTCATATACACATGAGTTGCATTCCACCTAACTACTTGAACCTGTTTCCATGGGATTTTTCTGAGCATATTTCTTTTAGTTCTTTGGGTTGAGTTGTAGATGCTACTTCTATAAATTTTCCTCTATATGACCATCAATGTTATAATGGTTGTAGTGGTTGCTTGGATCTTTGCATTGGTGTGTTGTGGCTACTACATTTTTTGTCTTTTGATCCTTTCCACTTCTCCTTCCCCTCCTTGGAATCTTCCTAGTCCTCCTTTTGCATTGACCCGCTTGATTATCCTTTCTTCTGGCCTATGATTTCTAGGTATTTTTCTTGTACACAAGTCTCATTCACTATTTTTTGTTTGAACAACATCACTTTCCTACACAAATCATTGTGTAGACCCCATAGATACTTGGAGCACATTTCGATTCTTTGGGGAGATACCCAAGTTGATCTCCATCTTTCTAAATATGGTGGTGCACTCTTATACACTATGTGTAACCACCTCACCCCCTTTCCATGTTGGGTTGTGAGATGGTTACCTGTTTGATTCAATATCCAAGGTCTGTGATGAATATGGAGTTACACAAACCTCATTTTGCAAAGTCTTTTGAACTTAAAACTAATACCACCATTGCGTTCAACTCGTCAAAATATTATTGACGATATAAATTTTATTTCAATCAGAGTCCTTGGTAAAAATTTATTCTCATTAGAAGTGTGGCCCACTAAAAAGGGCCAGGTCATGACTAGATCCATGTGGCTCCCATGTGGCCTTTCCCGACCTCTTGTCACACTGCCACACCATCATTAGGAGGAGGTTCGCTTAGTACCCACATTATGGTGAGTTGGTTTACATTTTGTGTTGATATGTTTGATGGATCTCCTAAATAGGTGCAAATCAAGGCCCATCTAGCCATCCTTCAGTGTATTTTTACCTCTCTCTTTTTGTTTGATGACATCTTTTTGAGCTAAAATGTGTCCATTATGAAGGTTAAAGGATATTTTTCATATCATGTATCCTAACATATTGAATTTGTAGTACAAGGAGAATTTATTGTGTAGGAGTACATTGGAGACCATCTAGAAGAAATGTAGGAGGCTCGTTGCTTGCATTAACTCACCTACGACTCGACTGGATATTGGGCAGTTTCTACACTCAGTGGTTGCAAGGATCTTAAGAGCATAGATCCACTTTTATAGAAATTTTAGAGGGAACTATCCCTCCCTCCAAGGAGGATTCCCCATCACTCATTTTGTATAAATAAAGGATCCTAAGAGCTCAGTAGGATTCAAATTTTTAGAAGAGAGCTTGCTACTTGTTATTTCCATTGCCATGTTATGTATTCGAACAATTTATGAATATCAATGAAAAGAATCTCATAGCCTTCAGTATGAGTGTGTTTTAAGAGAGATGATTTCCCTTGGGTTAGGGCCCAACCCAAGAACTCATGTCTCTCTCTCTTGTATATTTTGTAATCCATTTCCTTTTCTATACTTAGCTTAGTTGTGTCTCTTTTTGCAAAAATTGTTTATATGGAAAAAGTTTTTCCTTCGTAGATTTATTGGTCATTTCTCTTGAGAAGCTTGGTTGTAGGATTTGTAAGGACAAGCACAAAAATACAATATTTATTTTATTGCAATATTTATAATTTAGTCTAAATTAAACTCTTCCTTTCCTTCGCATTTTGGTTTTCTACAATTAGTACTTTTAACATTCTTTAGATCATGATGTTTTGCTAGTTGAATAACCATTTTGTGCACAGGTGAAATCCATTGGCTTGTAGGGTAAAGAAGCATCATATCCATTGCATACCCACTATCTACTTAACACCCTTCTTTCATTCCCATTCATTCCTCTAAATTTTCTGCACAAAAAATATTACATTATAGATTTGCTAAAGACTATTAGTTTGTTTTTTCCATTGTGCAAGATGGGCTCCTGAGGAGATCTAAGCTTGGAAAGGTCCCTCATACTCTTCCCCATCCTCCTACTACCTTCTCACACCTTTAGGATGCTTCTAGAACCCTCAAACCAGTATTGGATGCAATCTTGTAGTAATACAGGGAATCTTGTAGCACCCTGTAACACCTCCCAAAATCCATAAGAACTTGACTTAAATTTCTTCTTAAGCCTAATTTTCCATTCTTACTCTTCCACAATGTCTTCTAGCCCTTGGAAACAAGCTTGAGGAGATCAAATACATCTTGGAAACCTTCACCAGTACAAATGGGGTGAAAATCTTATGACTATTCGTCAATTATTTGACTCATCGTCATTGGACATCTGACACATTGGATATACAATTTTCATCAGTGGGATTGTGTCGAATAGATGAATTTTTTTTTAGTATCGATTATTGGATAGGACAAACATAGAATATTCAATGCCAAAGTTGACCAAAAATGTCTTTGATTGTCTAATACCTTGTGGTGAAATTTGTGATGCCAACATACATCGAATGTGCAATGGGCTAAAAGTCAAATATTCACTGCCATAGAGGCCAAAACATCTGAGTCTTGGATGTCATATATGAAATTCCACATTATTCCAATTCGATGATGTCTGATGGTTGGTTCCATCAGAAAGGAGTCATATGTATGACATGGTGGTGTAAGATAAGCGACATTGTAATAGTTTATTGCGACATGAGTGTTTTGGAATAGACTCATTCATCTGTCAGTATAAAGTTGGATATCCGATGGTTTGTTCCATCAACATGGCATTAGATAGTCGACATTATAACTTAACTTGGAATATCTTATGGGTGCCAGAGAATTAAAAAAAGAAAGAAAATGATCCAGGAACTGATTAGTTGGGGAGGCATTCAAATGTGTCTTATTGGCCATTTGTTGCCTTTTGATTTGGAAACACACTTCACTTATATCGCTACAATGAGTGTTGCCAAATCAAAAGGAAACACGAATTAAATTTGATAGAATTTAAATTTTAGGACCCCATGAGAGCAAATTTTAATGAAATATTTCCATGTGATAACAAAGTGAAATTGTGATCTAATAGTGTTAATTAGCGCATGGGATGTGTCCTAGCCACTTTTCATTTTGTTTTTAAAAAAGAAAAATACTACATATATACATATATATATGTATATGTATATGTATATGTATATGTATATGTATATGTATATATATATATATATATATATATATATATATATATATATATATATATATATATATATATATATATATATATATATATATATATATATAGATATATATATATAAAGGTTGTATAAGGGGCTCATATAGCCAAAGTATGGTTACAATCCTTTACAAAAATTTATATTCAGAGTAGCCTAACATTTCAGGCCTATAAAGTGGTGCATTGTTAAATGAATAAATTTAAGGTTAGGTCATCCCACACTGGCATAGGATTAAAAGGTGTGCATGTTTCAAGCACATCATCATGATTGTGGACTGAGCTATGTCCATATCCAAACTCAATAGTATAAATAAGTCAGAGTTTATACGGGGAGGAGCCCCCAAGAGTTGCTTTCCGGAAACAAATTTTTAGGAGATCTACGACTCAGATCTTCTACACTACGACTCAAGGGAAAACTGCTTACCAACACAGAAGCCTCTGAGCGTGAAAAGGGGGTTTTGTTGAAACCATATGCAACGATGGGAGAGGATGTAGCAGGTAAACCAAATCACCCACCTTACATCATCCTCTGCTTCGATGCAACTTCCACCACAATCCTTTCATACTCTTTTGTTTGTATCCTCATCATTTTCATTCTCCTAATTTACCATTTAAAAAAAATTGACTCCACTTCATTCTATCACTATCACTCCAGATGCACTTCACTCTCAATGCTCTCGGCTCAGAATAGCAATGTCCTCTAAATAATCTAGGTAATAACATCCTCCACTTTCTCTACTTTTAATTAAAAGGAAAACTGTTAAAATGGCCAGGAAAGCTACTTTGTTTGTGTTAATTACACACATTCCTCTAATGGATACAAAGAGGGATATTTTTGACCCCGTTTGTTCAATGGACCTCTTGCAAATTTGACAGAACCTATTTTCTAGCCAAATTGAGTCAGATAACCCCTTTTGAGTAGTTATGATGTTTCCATTGTTCCCCATACTTGTCCCTTCCTATATTTTATCAGTTGATTGACTTCATCTCTTTACCCCCAACAAAATTTCATGATGAATTCATTAGGGGAGAACATTTTTTGGGTCTCTGCTCAATTACTTCATCAAGCCATATTTTTTCCAAAGTCTGATAGCTATACCACTTTCACACACAATTCTCTTTTAGCCTCTTATCAATATTTTTTTGAGGAGGATAATAAGAATGTATTTAACTCATTCTCCCCCCCCCCCCCCCCCCCCAACTCTACTCTTTCTTCAACTATTACTGAGTTTCACATAAACCTATGTTTGAAACTTTTAAAACAATTCTTTCTGTTACAAGCCATTTTGTCACATCCGATCAGTGAGCCTCCTAATGGGATCAATCAACATCCAATCCCCCCTTTCACGATCTTGCACAAAGCCCTAAGTATGCTCCTTTCATCCCCCAGAATTTCAGCCCTAGACTACTTCATTTGAGCCAATTTGAGGACCAATGCTTCCTGTAAGCCTACCAAAATGAGTTCACCTACATGTTGCTCCACCGTGGCCTGCATTGGTCACCAGTAAGTTTCTCCCCTTTGCACTTCCGTTGGTTCTAGAAATCCGAGAGAATCATCGGGATTCCAGAAGCTTTGCCTTCTAGGAGTTTCCAAAAGTTGTTTTAACTACTTACCTTTGATAAAAGATTTGGATCCTATCCTTCCCTACTTTGAATTTTTTGCCACTTATCCTTTGATCCTATCCCTCCATCAAAGGTGGATCTGTTACCCTAGATTGGTAATTGGATAATAACTCCCAAGTTACCCTACTTCTCTATCTATTCCGAGCCTTTTATGTGGTTTGGGGTTGGAATTTGGAGAGTATTATGCCCTTATGCTGTTGTAGTGAGTGGTTAACATCTCATGCATTTAGGGTGATTGGAGGTGCATATTATGACAAGGAAAGGACAAGTCAACAACTTGGAGGAGTTCTTCTACAAGATCAACTTCTACTTATGGTTGTAATCTCCTTCCTAGTGCAAAGAATTCATTGTTTTCCTATATGTGATATTTTTTTTTCACTTATTTCAATACCATGTTGATCTATTGAATGAAGTACTTAGATGATATTGCATAGATCTTGTAGTTTATTGGCTTGTGTTATCTGACTTTGAAGGTTATAATTTTTGCATTCGGAGCTGAAATTGGAGCTTCCAAGCTAAAGAAGGAGCGAAGTGTGTGAAGGATTCTAGGTAGGCCTCACTCCATCATCTATTTACTTTAAGGAAAAGCATTGTGTTCCTTGTCTCCCTGTTGTTCTAGGTTAGCCATTGACCTAGGGGAGATACTTTTGTCCTTAATCACAAATCCTGTATAACAAAATTGGAAACCATACTGGGGAACAGAGTATCCCCTTGGTAGTTTCCTTATCCATTGTGTTTGATTACCTTCTTGATAAACCTTTGTTGTATCATCCAATCAAGAACAGAACTAGGAATTGCTTTCATTGAGCCTTTTTTGCAATATTTGTGTAGGAATCCTCTTTCCCTAACCCAATGCACCCCCATGGCTTTGAAAGAGCATTTCACCTCACCTTGGCCCACTCTACACCAACGTTGCAACGGATTGGTGCCTCTTCTACACTAGCTTTGGCCCTTGTTTTTGCATGAATTTTTCCTTTCTTCTTGAACCTCTTTTTGTTCAGCCTACTTCCAACTGAACTTGCCTCAGTCTTCGATGTCTTGTGGACTCTCTAAAGCTTCCATTTGGTTTGCATTTGTGTTGTTTGACTTTGGTAAGAATTGGTTTTGATTTTTCTTTGTTATTATCACTTGGTCGCTTGCAAACTAATTTTTTTTTTATTGTTGGTTGCTTAGATGAATTGTTGTTCTAGTCCTCATTCTGAAGAGTGTAATTGAATCAGTAATTGAACATTTTCATCTTAGTTTTCTTCATTTAAAAAATTAAGTGTGGTGAAAAGAAAAAAATTTCATCAGCATTTAGGGTTTTGCATGTGCATTAGCATACGAATAGTTGCATCAAAAAGGAAATTGCATCTTGCATCTTGTTTGTTACATATTGTGTGTTGCATCTTGATTGTTTCTTTCCTTCCTTAGCTAGATTTTCATTGAAATATAAATGATTTCTGTTTTCTCATGTTATATTTTCATTTTAGAATATTCAAGTGACATTCGTGGTGAACCCTAAAACTGAAACATAATCAAAGATAAACAATCAAATTTATTGAATCAACCTAAGGAGAATTTGTAACATTAACACAAACATTTAGAGGTCTAGGCTAGAGACGTGGTCTAGCATTGTTAAATCTAAGAGCTGTCATTGTTTTCCAGCATTACATCCCAGGGGTGAGATCTTGTTCCACATATGTGAGTGTATAGGATCGTACACTATGTACCTTCAGGTATATTGGTGGCGCTTCACACATGTAAAGTATATGGGAATGCTCTCATCGAACGATTACACATTAGACAACACTACTATGGACTGCACTGCCATGTATCATCGCTTATATTTTGGGAGTCCCTAATAGGTTGTTATCCATCCATAGGTAGCTTAGTATGCCGCCTTCTATATTGTGATCACTGAACAAATCATTCAGGGAGATTGGATGTTGTACGTCAAGTCCTTGCTTTGCTAAGGTGTATATTGCAATTCACAGTTTCTTGGTAATCCTTTATGCTTAGATTACCCTCTTTTTGATTTATTTATTTTTGTGTTAATAAAATTTATTATCCAACATGGAAGAACAAAATCCACTTCCCTGTCATTTGTGTAGAATGAAAAATAAGCCTGATATTCCTCTAAAGGATACTCCTAACTGTTGTCTAAGGCATAGGCAAACAAAAATTACCAAATCAAGAAAATCAGAGACTACTTCTGGCCCTCCCCCCGATATTGATCAAACAACCCTGTCGAGATGTGATATGCTACCTCTTGCATGACCATCTTATCCATGGAAAACTTTGGTAACACATGTGGAGCCTTCTCCGTATTGTACATCCAGATGAAGGTGCCAAGGGGTGAGGCATACCAACCTGTTATGTCAATCAAGGCCTCCATCGTTGCCTACAACATGCAAGGTGGATCCTGCTCAAAGATCATCCTGTATACAAGGGTGAAGAAGTGGTCAGATAAATGTATGATAACTCCATGGAAGTTGCATTCAGAGAACAACCTGCAATAAGTGTGCACAGAGGTTTCTGAAGGTGTCCATGCCCAACCCAAGCCTAGGAACTGCTGACGAGTGCAGATTGCATCAAGTATGTAAGAGGACATGAAATCTTTGCTTGCTGACCCTTGGGCAGATGTCAGGCTTATGTTACTTGTTCCTACAACCTCAGAGCCAACATGTCAAACTAGTTGAAAGGTCTCCCTTCGTTCGCCAACTGATCCAACACAATCACCCAACTCTGCGGGAAGGCCCTTGTATCTCCTGGTTGTATTAGTGGCATGTGAAGATGACCAAGAGTTGGTAAGCTTTCCGCAGTATCCTTGTCTTGTAGACCTGGTTGGGTGTTGTCCTGAACTTGGATGGCTCTCTCACCCAGCTCTTCAAGATGTCTCTTTAGTTTGCACTATTGTTGGCTCTGGTGAAGGGTTTATCCATCGTGATCATCAGTTGCGGAAAGTGATATATCTCTTGAAATTCCTTTTCCCTAAAAGTAGCAAGTTATGTTCCACTAACACTCCTCAACGTCATTGTCTCTAGATCAGTATGCGAGACAATCCAGTGGATCATGTCTGCGCATTGAAACGCGTGATACCTACATGCAATCTGGTACAAGCCAGACTTATGAATGTTGACATAAACACTATGCTCCTCCAGATTCTCCTCAAATGTGCCTGAAAAGGTGTCACTGATGTCCTGCCATTTCATCTTGATCTCCTTCTCTATGAACAACTTAGTGTCTGCATAGATGGGCAAGCTCATAGACATTTGCTCAGCTACATCTCTAGTTGCGTTCTCAATGGTGTCCTTTGACCCTACTCTCTTGGAAGCCATTGTACATGTATTGCTGAGAGACTGACGAACACCTATCATACCTAGAGATAGAGCAACACTCATGGAAATCAATCTGTCAGTTGAAAACCAAAACAACTTGAGGACTGACGTGCAACACACCTGGGTGACTCACTAGAATGTTTGCACAATTTTCACTAGGAGGTTGGGAGACTGACTGCCAGAATTGTGCAGAGCACAGTCCAGACTGTCAATGAGCTAACTAACTACTGAAACTATGCAAAGAACATTCCATCTTGGCCTGCTAAGGATTGAAACTGCGCAATGTGCTGTTTCAGTCGGCTTGATTGCAACGCGGTCAAACTCCTTCTGCGCAATTTCGGGGGCCAACAGGGCACTTCCTCTCAGAATTAGGGGATTTTTGAGGTCTAAAATGGGCTTCCTTAGGAAATTATAAAATAATATTGGAAATAATAAAATAATATTAGATTACATCATTAAATTTTAAAGGAAAAAAAAAAAATCAACTCGTATTTTCAACTTATTTCCCTATGGATTTACTCAACTTTCGAGTGGAAACACTCGTTGGATGTAGAACTTGATTCCTCATCCAAGGAGTACCCATGTTGTATACTTTTGATGGAACCTTCTACACCAAAAATGAGAAATACATGAAAAATGTTATTGCAATCACGTTTTTTCATGTATTTCTCATTTTTCTTGTAGCATGATCCATCGAAAGTATGGAACATGGATACTCCTTGGATGAGGAATTAAATTTTGCATCCAATGAGTACTCCCACTTGAAATTTGAGTAAAACCTTAGGGAGATAAGTTTAAAGTACGAGTTGAAAAAGTAGTTTTATTGTTTTATTATTTTATTATTTTTTAATCTTTTTACTTTTTTACTGCAAAAATGGTGAATCATCCCCCATGGTTGACATCATCATCTTCAATGGTATTGGTTCTTATAAATTTTATTTTCGTTGTACATTTATCTTTGGAGGTCCATTTTAGACCTCAAAATTCCCCTGATGATTGCGTAGAGCAAGCCTGGAGCTCAGTGTTAGGAAATATTTGCGCAGTTCCTGGGAGGAAGGCAGAGCCTTCACTCTCATAAATGTGTTGTGCAAGCTGGCCAAGGCAGCCTAGACACATCAACAGGCGACTAAAAACATGAAAATGTTGAATTCATGTGCGAAGCTGAGTGCAAACAAGAGTGAATGAGCATGCATGCAAACAATGAATGCAAGATTCAGTAAATAGGAAAACAAGTGTGTGAAGTGAGTTGTCGCAACAATGACTGACAGTGCAGAAATAGTCTCATGCATACGACAACAGTGAGATGCAATGAAAAACTGAAAAAGTTCTTCTACAAGATAACTTGCATTAAAACGATAGAAAGCGTTCAACAAAACCAAGAAAACATCACCCACACAAACTGAAATACAAAAAGTGACAGAAAAGCAGCAAAAGACATGAAAAGCAGACTTACTTGGAAAAAACAGAGTTGAGGGTGTCAAATGCTCCTAGATGCAATGGGGAATGCCATAGCTCCAAGATCGAAGTGAAGAATGAGCTCTAAAGTGTCAAATAAATAGTTTTGATAAGATCGAGGTTTATGATGCGCATGCCACAAATCTAAGAAAAAATGACACTTGGCGGGAGGTTTCTAAAATGGATTTTGCATGTAACCTCCAGCTGATAAACATGGATCCCTAAAATCTAGGGTTTCTTTTTTCTTTTTTCTTTTTCGAGAAAAATCATCCCATGCATGCAAACAATATTGCTCAGTCCTGGAGGGAACCGGTCAACTTGGGAGCACATGCAATGGACTGCAAGCCCTAGAGTGACTTCTACACAGTTTCTGGGCTGAGTGGCTCTAGTTGCCCCTCAGGCTCTACACAATTTCTCAACTGAAGCCCAAGCTATCATCCGGATCTGCACAAATTTTGAGAGCAAGCCGAGTGATGGGCTACTCTACGCAATTTTCAGAGGGAAGGTTGTCTGCTTGCTCTGCACATTTTTGGAGAGCAACAGGTTGCCTTGACGTCCTGCGCAATTATGGAGAGGAAGGTTGGTTCCCCTCCTGTTCTGCGCAATTTTCCAAGTGAGCACAATAGCCAAAAGATGACCAAGTTCTGGGATGTCAGCTTGCGGGTTGAATGCAAACAAGCTAGAAAACACAAGCTGATAAGCCATTGAAACTTAACTGAAGCATATGTACCTGGATAATGCAAGACATGGTGCTAAGGATGGTTGGTAGGGAGGCTCCAAAACGAATCTAAGGAAAAAATTTGTAGGGTGGTTGTAGCCGCTACAACACATTGTTACAAATAAAGACTCTAAAGTGACTTTAACCCCTCTAACAGGTGGACCAAAGAAGAAAACAAAAATTGTGAGACCAATTGTATGAAGCAATACTTCGGCTCAAAAATCACAATCAGGCTCAGATTCATGCCAAATCGAACTTCACATAGCTCGACAGCTCAACAAATCATATAGGCTTAACTTCATGACCAACTCAACCTTCATATAGGTCAACAACTAAAAAAATTACCAAAACCTTAGACTGATGGTTGGCTGCACAATGCTTGAAGCGGGATTATCCATGCCTCCTGACAAACCCAACACAATCAATTTTCCAGGCTCATGCCCCCCTTCAATGCTGCCCAATCATAGATCATTGAACGCCAATGACAGCTCACAATTCGTCAAAGTTCACGTAGAATTCACCAAGACTCAACTCTTCGACAACGCAACACATTCCTCTACAAATCGGGCCCCGACCAAAGTTCTCTAATACCAAGATAAAATCAAGAGGCTCTCCAGGTGAGTCAACCTTCACCTGGATAATTCCTAAGAACTCAACACACTTCATTCAATCAAAATCTTGTACATATAAAATCATACATTAGTTGGGTGGTTTGAACCACTAGCTAAATAATAGGATCTAGGACCTAAATAGAGGATCTCAATCCTAACTTACAACAACCAAATACATTAATCCATAAAAGGTTGATTTCTCCATCAATCCAAGTACTTTGTCATATAAACCTCTACCCTTACTCTGGGTTTGTTTGTTGTGAATAAGGCATTGATATTTGCACATAACAATATTTGATTGCAACCAATCCATTGACAATGATATCCCCTATACCAACTCACTGCAATGTTGACATATCATAGACACATTGTGCATTCATTCTATGATCCATGCATACAATGACTTAGTTCATTAAACCACCAAATAAACCACTCTAACTAATATTTTGGGCCATATATCTAATAATTGTGCACATTCTATCATCAATGCAGTCAACAAATAAGTCACCAATGTGTTTATTCAGTGAGAGGTTTAGATATGAGCAATTGATCTATGCATATATCCCTACAAACACACCAATTTGAGTATCTCTTCTTTACAATACATTGATAAACAAAGATGCATTCGACTACAGACCACAAGATCAACTACAACCATGTTAAATGATTCCAGAAAACAAGTTTTTTTTATCGATCAAAGACAAAAGATGAATAACATAAACTACCTTTACCAATTTCAAATCCTCTATAGTGAAAAACTAAATGCTATATCAGAACATACACACATTTACTACCTCACATAACACTTCAATTGAATAATTGCACATTGGTGAGATGCAAGCATATCACTATCACTGATATATGGTGTGCATAAGTTGAGTCTAATTGATCCATAACTTTGAAGATATTCCAATTAATGCTTACCAAAACCAAACCTTCAGATCGCTCGATGCTTAATTAGATCTGGACCTTGTTGCACACTAGTGCAAATTGTTCCATAATAGAGAAAAACATAATTCACTTGTTCACTAAAGGAATGATCCTAGGGACTGGACAATAAATTCGCAATGAGTTAGCAAGTCACGAAGATATTTTCTCCAAATAGATCCACGAGAACGATATCACGATTTAAGCAACGATCCAAGTGATAATTTGGATGTAGTTGCAGCCCCCAGTAGTTGGACCAAGCTCTCTCGTTTGTCTCTTCAATTTCTTATCCTCTATGCCTCTCAACACGCAAAACAAACTCAGCCTCTGTATCTCCTCAGATCCAGATGAATACACATGCAGGCTCAAATTCAAAATGTGTTTTTGGAGAAGCTAAATCACCCTTTTAAGCCTCTTTGGCTACGACTACCTTCTTGACACATAGATCAAGCTCGTGATTATGTCGTCATTAAAAATCAAGACTCTAAAGCGACTTTAACCCATCTAACAGGTGGACCGAAGAAGAAGAAATAATTGTGAGACTAGTTGTATGAAGCAATACTTTGGCTCAAAAATCACAGTCAGGCTCGGCTTCATGCCAAATCGAAATTCACATAGCTCAACAAATCACCAATAGGCTTAACTTCATGCCCAAATCGACCTTCATGTTGGTCAACAGCTAAACAAATCACCACAACATTAGAATAATGGTTGGTTGCACAACACTTGAAGCGTGATAATGTGTGGCTTCTAGCAAACGCAACACAATCAATTCGCCAGGCTCGGGCACCCCTTCAACGTTGCCCAATCACAGATCACTAAACGCCAATGACAGTTCACAATTCGTCAAATTTCACGTCCAATTCACCAAGATTCAACTCTTCGGCAACTTTAAATAGGTCACCATTGTGTTTATCCAGTGAGAGGTTTGGATCTGAGCAATTAATCTACGCATATATCCCTACAAACACACCAATTTGGGTATCTTTTCTTTACAATACATTGATAAATAAACATCCAATCAACTACAGACCACCAAATCAACTACAACCTTGTTAAATAATTCCAGAAAACAAGTTTTTTTTTTTAATCGATCCAAGACAAAAGATGAATAACTTAAATTGTATTTATGGACATCATCGTGGGGATGACACTGTCTCCTAGAGAGGATCATTATGGGGATATAATGAGCTCCCAATGAGGATGTTGCAATCATTTCTCTGTGCTAGTTATCTTTCAAGCGATGATTTCCTAACTTGAGGAAAATGATAGTTACTTTGCTCATAACTATGCCACATTGCCATGTGGATTTTCTAGGCAACTTCAGAGCTTGTCCAACCTCCTGCATTTCCTCTACAAATATCAAGGCAACTTTGCACACTCTTACAACTCCTTTGTAGACATCAAGGCAACATCACAAGCTTATTGACTTGTTGACATCAATGGCAATCATACTGCCAACAAATGATGATGCAGATGACGACGACAATGATGATGGTGATGATGAGGATGAGGATGAAAACAACAATGATGATCATGATGATGATGATGATGACGACGATAACCACAATCATGATGATGAAGATGACAAAGCCAACAATGACGATGATAACAATGATCAGGATGATGACAATGAGAACGATGATGTTGAGAATGAGGATGATGAAGATGAAGGAAAAAATGACAACGAGGATGACAATGATGATGATGATTGCAACTAAAACAATAATGATGACGACGACAATGATGATGACAACGACTAAGATGATGATAATGATGGCAATGACTATGATGATGATGATGATAACAATGACTATGATGATGATGATGTTGATGACAAAAACAAAGTTGACGAGGATGATGAAAATGATGATGAAGACACTAACAACAATGATGATGATGATGATGGTGGTGGTGGTCATGACAATGATGATGATGATAACAACAATAGTGATAAATATAATGACGATAATTACAACGACAACAATAATAATAGCAATGATCATGATAGACAACGATAATAATGACATTAATGATGATAATAATAAAATTGTAATTTGATATACATGGGACAACCTATATGCAAAGTGCCTAGTAATGAAAATGTGTGCATAAAATTAAGCACTAGGTTTTAT
The DNA here is from genome assembly GCA_031772625.1 of Pinus tabuliformis. Taxonomy (NCBI): domain Eukaryota; kingdom Viridiplantae; phylum Streptophyta; class Pinopsida; order Pinales; family Pinaceae; genus Pinus; species Pinus tabuliformis. Next base: position 1,859,653,095 of record CM062817.1, read on the forward strand.
GATTTTATTCATTTTATACTAGTGAATTTTTTAAATAAACAAATAACTTTAGATTAAAAATTAATTAAAATTAAATTTTGTTTAATAATTAAATGTTGCGAGTTAGATTGTCAAATCACATCAATATTTAAATAATATCTAAATGTTATTATCAAAATTATAATTATGAAAATTAAATTATTACAACTTTTTAACAATTAACTCCCATTCTAAAACTCACTTTAAAATTTAAAAATAAAATTTAATTGAAACTAAATACCATACAAACTAATTAATCCACAATTCACTAATAAAATTTGATAATCAATAAATTAAGATTCACTTTGATTACGTAACACTCGATCACTTACGAAAAGTCCATGGAATCCATAGGGTACTCTTACAGGGAGCTCAACGGAGGCAACGATTTCCAACGTGGGAGATTGTGCATCCATCACCACAAAGCTAGAAATGCCTGTCCCTTCATTATGGACAAAGGCCGCAATATACCCATCATCTTCCTCTGCCTTTAAATCTGAAGTCCTGGAGACGAAGAAGGGCTCACTGCCGAAGCAACCTTCGCCATACAACCTCGAGGCAACCACGCACTCCTCGGCAGCCGTCGCTTTCACCATATCAAAGTCGAGTTTAACGACCCCGCAGAGTTTAGGCAACGGTGCTCCTATCGACATGTATGCGTACCTGTTCTTCTTCGCAACGAACCGGGGATTGATGACCCCGAACTCCAAACATTTTGAAGACAGTGGCTCTCTGGACACAGTTCCGTTTGGCAAATTTATGCGGACCATCTCTGCTGTTGAATGGACGAGATGGGTTCGCTCCAGAACGTGGTCCACCGGCCACGGATTGGCCACAATTAACACGATCTCGTCGCCCTCGTCCCACGCGTTGAGCGAATGGATGAAATTGAGGCCCGGGACCTCGAACCATTTCATCGCCGCCTCGTCCGTTGCGTAGCGCGGGAGAACGCCGAGCCGCGGGACCTTGGCGGCGTCGCAACCCACGGTAGAGCCCCTTCCCAGAATCATGTCCATGACTTTCACCACAATCTGAGTGTCGGGAAATATGGCATACTGCTTGGTGATCGCAAAGTCGTGAATAAACGACGGCCGTCGCATCGACCAAATTCCGACGTCGGGCTCCTTTTCTCCGGTGGGCAACACTCGGAAATAATTGAGAAACGGAGGAAAAGGGCCGTAACGAAACGCGAAGAGCTCGCCCGTGCCGGGATCGATTTTGGGGTGCGCCGTCATGCACATGAATTGTCGCCTCTCGTCGAAACCTGATCTTCCAACGGTTTCGACATCGCCGCGTGGCGTGAGCCTGACCACATATGGAAGATCCGATTCCGCCAGAGCCATGAATTTGTGATTGAAATATAAAACACTCGTATTGGCCAATCCCGCGCCATTGGAGGGATCGAATAGGCCGAGAGCCACTCTAACGGCGAGTAACACTCCCCTGGCCAGTGTGGCACCCGAGGTGTACAAATTGGAGAAGACGTTGGGCATCAAGGGGCGTCCTGCAATGTCTTCTTGAACGAATTTGTGCGTGCGCACGAAACGACTGCACAGCGTCGCGCGCCCGTTCTTGAATCTGATGGCGTGAAGCATCCCGTCGCCATCGAACAGATGGTGACCGCTGGTGGGCATGAATCTTGGGTTCGGTCCGTTGCGGATGTAAACGCCTTCGAGGCATGCGGGGAGAGTGCCCTCTATTTTAACACACTCTACGGGTCCCGTCTCCTCCACCGGAGAGAAGTTGTCGGCCAAAACTAGGCGTGGATCCACCCAAGGTCTCAGAGGCACTTTCTCCAAATAATTATTGATAAAATCGTCCACTGCATTGCACAAATCCGCTGGTAACGCCCGCAACTTAAGATTTCTCAGGACACGAAAAGGGGTTTTGCATAGAAGGGTAGCGGAGAACGTGGATTTGAAGTCATGACTTTGAGATCCCACGCCGTTCACAGGAGAAGGTTTGTTCTTGGATGACTTAATGGCGGTGGCCTTCTCTTCTGCAGTGTTTAAAGGAAACACAACTGTAGGGTGAGGATGGTGACCAGGGAACCTAACAGAGTATGATACAATTGAAATGTTTAGAAAAGGAGTAGGGAAGCTTGTGAAGGAATTAGTTGCCATGGATGCGGCAGATGAGACTTGTCTCAACTCTCTGTTCGAAGAGATCCCAGTGGAGTACAGGACGCACCAGCATGGGAGTTAATATATTGTTGTGTATGGATAAATTATGAAGATATTGATCGCCGAACCTTGCTTGTACGCAATCTCTAGCTTTTGTAATGCCCACACTCTTGGATTTAAGTACAATCCCTTTCACTACTTTAGAAAAACACGATATTCTGATTGTAATATTGTGATTTATTTCCTTTGTTGGGGAGATTGCCAAGATCCATAGGTATTTGACTTCAGGGAAAGTTTGTTTTTTTATAAATCATTAGTGAGTAATTCTAGTGGTGTGGTTGTCTAACACGGAAAGTTTGTTTTTTAATAAATTACTAGTGAGTAATTCTAGTGGTGTGAGTTAACTTGAATTCACATATAGTCGCAGTGAGTTAACTTGAATTTACATATAGTAGTAGTGATGGCTTATCCTCGTAGTGATCGCTATCCATTGCTATCCTTTGTTAGGCTAAGTTATGATATGTTTTTCTACTTTGAAAAAAAAATAAAGATATTTTAAGATCAAATATAAAATTAATTAGTTGTAAATTTATAGATATTTTAATTTAAATGTTATATTTGATATTTGGGTATTTTACCAAATATTTATGTTTTTATGGGAAATGAAAATTATGGGAGATAAATTATGTCATAACTATTGTTGAGATAAATCTCAACTTTTAATCTATAATTAATATTTTAAATATTTTAAAATATTTAATGAAATTAAATCCCTACTATTTACTTAATAATTATTAATAATTAAATTAAAATTATAAAACTTATTCCAAAATAAATAAAACAACATAATTATAAATATAATCTTTTTAACTAAATTTTTTAATTAAAATATTTAAAATAAATTTTACATTATTAATAGATCCATGAAATTATATATATGGACAAACATCTAATTCATTATCTACCTTTTGTGAATATGAATCTTTTTACTAAAATGCCTGGTTAATAAAAAAACAAGGTATATATGGAATTCTAAAAAGTCAATTTAAATTGACTTTTTATATATAGAATTTTAGTTATACATAAATACTACTATGGTGTTTAAACTCAATATCAACTTTTATATATAATTATTTTAAAATAAATAAATAAATAATTATATTCAAACAAATTACCTACCCAACCCACTGTAAAATTATAATAACAAATTAACATTATAAAATACATTAATATGAACCAATTATCCATAAATTTAAATCTTTAAACTCAAATATCAAACAATGTCTTTGAGTGATAACAATACCCAATCATATAAAGATCTAACTAAAGACGCACTCCTTATATATAAGTCCCTAACCAAAATGTACATCAACAAGAAATACGCACGTTAGGGATAAAAAAATTCAATTAATAATATTGTCTGTAAAATGCAATAATCCACATGGGAAAAAAAATATTAACTCAAAATTCATATATATTAATATATGAAACTTTTCATATTTATATATAAATAGATAATTATATTGTAATATGAATGTTACAATTTTGTCTAAAAGTGATAGAAATTATATAAATAACTCAAACTCATAACCAAACCCTATAAAATTATAATAATACCAGACTCAAAATAATAATAATAAAACTTGAACCTAACTATAAGGTAAAAGGTTAATCTTTGCACGTGTAAAAGAAATAAATCAAAGCACCCCCACTTAAAAAAAAGCAGATGTATGTATACATATAAAAATCACAATAATAAACGAGATGTATAGGTAGGACAACCACAATAATAGAAGGAAGCAAAGGTCCTTTCAACGTCCAATCACAGATTTGAAAGCATATAATGAAATTTACAAGAGGACAACCACAATAATAGAAGGAAGCAAATTGTCCCCACCTTATCTAAGGAAAGGTCATTTCAACGTCCATTCACAGATTCAGTTGAGGAGTATACATTTCTTGCAATTCTAACGTAAACCACAAACATGACATGTATACAAAGCCCATCTTATAAGTAACCCCATAGTCTGTTAACTTAGACGTGAAGAATTAAAAATTCTTGTTCTCAAAGCCAACGTGAAGAATTGCTATGAAAGCCAACACTCACAAGAAAGATACGCACACAATTATGTAAAGTTCATCCAAAAGAGACACTTTATTTTTGTTTTCTAATTGAATATAAATAATATAAAAAATAAAGGATTCATGTACTATTTTAGTAAATTTTCACCTTCTTAAGATTGCAATGAGTTCATTTACTTTTTCCCTATGCAAAAGACTAAATAGTCATGAGCAAAATACTATTTTTTTATGGATAATGGGTTGGTTAGAGTAGGGAGGCACTTCATAGGTTGTTTTATTGGGATATGTGGGGTTTTTGCTTCCTAAGAGTAGTAAAGAATTTTAAATTGGTTATTTCACCAAATAAGATTTGTATATTACTATTATTAGTGTATGCATGTGAATTAAAATTATGCAGAAAATAGAGAACAACAAAATAAAAGCTCACACACACATTTGACACAAGATATGATTTGGGAAACTCTTTCGAGAAAATCTAGTTTGAAGGTGAGGTTGTTTTGCTCTCTTTCTCTAAATAGAAAATGTGTGTGAGTACAAAGAAGTATGGTCTATGGCCTATTGGCTACTACATTGCACAAATCCTCTTTGTTTGCTCTATCTCCTATCCCTCTTGGTTATTTTTTTCAGCGATGGAACACATGCACTCGAAAGAATGGAACCCCTTTTCCTCCTAGTGGCTCAGTTATAACATAGCCCAATAGCCTACTAGTGGTTAGGTTTGACTACCTCAACCCTTAACTAGAGTTACAATATAGATTATTATAGAGTCTTATATATCATAATCATGTGGCTAGCCCATTTTTCATGAATAATGGGGATTAACATGGCATCTTCTCGAATTATGGTGGTAAAACCATGAAGGTCAACTTCAGAGTGGCATAACTTTCGCATACAAACTCTAATTGACATGATTATTATTTCATTGGAAAGGTATATGTGTGTAGAATAGAAAAAAGGTATGGTGTTGTAGCGACAAATTTTTACCCCCAAAAAACATTGTTTGATTCTAAAAAATGCTCTTGAAAGGGTTCATAACCCAATTTACCAAACTAGCCCCGCCAGTAAAAATGGTCCTAAGAGCTAATTACTCCACCTTTTCCAATATGAAAGCATCAAGATGGATGAAAAACAATATAATAATCCAAATCATATCAATGACAATAACAATGATAATGATGGTGATAATGATGAGGAGGATGATCAAGATGGTGATGCTGATGACATCAATGTCAGGATGATGACAACGATGATGATATTGAGGATGACAAGGACGAGTATGATAAAGATAATGATGAGGATGATGATAATGATGATGATGGTGATGATGGTGATGACAAAGATGATGAAAATAATGACAACGATGACAATGACAATGATGATGATGGTGATGATGACAATGACTATGATAATGGCGATGATGAAAATAATGACGATAATGGAAATGATGACAAAGATGAGGATGATGATGGTGATGACAATGATGATGACAACGACAATGATGGGGATGATGAAAATGATGATGAGAACAATGATGATGATGCTAATGATGGTGACAACAACAATGATGAATTTAACAACCATGATGACAACAATGATGGCGATGATGATAATGATGAAGTTGAAATATAATTTCATATTTGTTGGATTATCTATATGATGATAATGAAGACGATGATAATGAAAATGATGATGTGACGAAGATAACAAGGATGACAATATTCATGATGATAATGATGAGGATGAAAATAGTGACAACAATGATGATGATGGTGATGACAACAATGACAATGACAATGACGACGATGACAATGATAATGACAATGATGATGATGAGGATCATGAATATGATAATGACATTGATGTTTAGGATGATGATGACGATGACTGTTATCACCTAAAAAGTGATCACCTAGCCATTTTCCACTATGACGATCGAAATACACCCTGTAGTATGAGTTTTTACACATTAAAACCCGCTTCCGCCTTAGGAAATAATTTAGAGGACTATTTTCCTAAATAATTTCTAAAAACAACCCAAAAACCCATAATAAAAATAAATAAACTATTATTTATTTAATATAGCATTGAAATTCGGCTGCTCGACCTTTCTCGGAATCTGAAAAATCTGCTGCTAGAATACACAGGGGTTCAAGGAGGAAAAGGTGTCTAAAGCTACGGAATTGTGAGGTTTTCCTAAAGCTCACTAAGGACACATAGTTATTGGACTCCATGGACACAGCAGAGAAAGTGCTTGTAGGCCGTGTTCGAGGTAGACATTTTAGTGTGGAATGGCTACAGCAATGGACCTCGGAGGTTTGGGGTCATCATCTGAAAGACCCCCCAAAGGTTCAAACATTTGTTAAAGGATGGTTCGCACTTTGATTCAGCTGCCTAGCACACACCAACTAGGTACTCTCCACAGTTTGGCATATCAATCAAGCGTCGATGCTCCTTAGGAGATGGTCGCCGATGTTCGACCTAGAACAATAAAGGGTAGATGCTGGGCCTATTTGGGTACGTCTCCCGGGGCTCCTGCTACATTTCTGGATGGAGGATGTTTTCAAGCGGATAGGGAATGCTATTGGCACCTACCTCACTTTCGATGATTCCTTTCAGATCACGGAGCGTATGGCTTATGCTAGGATACTAGTTCACTTGGATCTCACTGATGGCTTATTGGAACACATTAACATCCAGTGGAGAAATGCATCAAGGAGGCAGATTCTGGACTATGAGGGAGTCCGAAATAGATGTAGGAGATGCCATAAGGTGGGGCATCTTTTCAAAGATTGCCCCCTAAATGGAAGGGCGAGCAAAAAGACATTGGTTCAGGATCCATTGGCATAGGAGGCTCATTTGCAAGGGGAACAACCCCAGAATACAGAATCTCCAGAAGGGATGGCAGAAGCACAGATAGTCTCGGCAGCAAATGTGACAACCTCTACACAAGCTACCCTGACGAAGCATGGCAGGCCTCCCCTCAGATCTCCTCTCCTGCCTCTAGTTCGAACCCTGGCGGCCTCCGGAGATTTTGTCACTTCGGGTAAGAACATCTCTTTCACTTCATCATCTCTTTACAACTCATCTTTACATGATATCTTATCATCTGGTTTATCTATTGGTATGGGCTCTGCTTCCATTCCTACTGCCTCTATCATGGTTTCTTGCAATTTTGCTTCCACTCACCCTGTCTTCTCTCCCACCCCTCCCTCACTGTCGATTTCCCCTCCGCCTCCACCCTCATCTACAACACAAGCCCCCCCAACATCTGGATATCTGACCCATTCAAAATCCAAGCGTCAGGCTTTGGATCATATCGGGCTCGACATCATACCCTCTCCCCCCTGCATAAACTCCATAGAGGCTGACCATCCTCCCTCTCTAAAGCTCGATGTCTAGCTGGCGATGAGATAGCTTCAAGAAAGAAGTCTACTATTCCTTGGGTAATTAGAGCAACAGAAAACCCTTCTGAACCCCCTCCATGAAGATTATCTCTTACAATTGTCGTGGGCTTGCTAGGCCTGACAAAAAACTAGCACTTCGTCGGTTAGTTGCAACCGACTCACTTGACATAATATTTCTATAAGAGACTCTTGGTCCTGCTGTTGATATTACCCTTACCCTTGAGAGAATGTTTCTTGGGTGGTGTTTTATTTGTTTGGATGCACATGAAAGATCAGGGGGTATTGCTTTGGGATACTATTCCCGTACTATCAAATTGCTCAATTGTTGGGGAGGCACTGGAAATATCGGAGCTAACATTCATTTAGCGGATCTAGGAATGGATTTCAGAATCTTCAATATTTACGGGCCTTGTCAGCACAGACCCGATTTTTGGGATAATCTCCTGGGTTCGGATTTATTTCTATCAGATCATTTGATACTTGGAGGGGATCTCAATTTCTCAATCGAACACTCTGAGTCCTGGGGACACCGAGCACAGAGAGATCCTCTCTCGGATTACTTCTCATCCACCTTGGATTCCCATCACCTAATAGAAATCCCTACAACTAAGATACAAGCTACCTGGAGAAATAATCGAACCGGGGTGAATGGCCTGGCCCGCAGATTTGATCGTTTCTTAGTCAAAGAGAATGTACTTGATTTGGGATTCTACATCAAACAATGGGTAGGATCGGGTGGAATCTCTGTTCACCTACCTATTTATATGGAAATTGAAGGGGGCAGGGCTAAGCCCAAGGGACCTTTTAAATTCTGTTCTACCTAGCTCAAGGAAGCATCATATGTCAGCATGGTTACTGATTTCTGGAAAGCAAACCCACCAGGGGCAGGGGGACACATCACAAATGATTTTATTCACAATCTTACAGAGCTGAAGAAGATGTCCAAATATTGGGCACACAATAAAATGACACAGGATGACCACTCCCTGAGACAGATAGAATCTGAGCTGACTATCTTTGAGAATGAACAGTGAGGATTATATAGTTCAGATGAACATAAGGTGAGGATTACATACCTATGCACAGCTAGAGGGAAAATCCTTCAGGATTGTGAAGAAGTCTAGAGATTGAGAACTAGGGCAGTTTGGATGCAGGATGGGGATGCAAACACCAAATTCTATCACAAGTTTGCAAATGGAAGGAAAGTGATAAACACAATATGGCAACTTCAGAATGAACAGGGACAAGCTGTCAACACCTTTCCACAACTAGCTTCGCTAACAACCTCTCATTTCAAAAGATCTTATAGTGCCCCTCGGGAAGCAAATCTGGTAGACATCGTACGAGTTGCACAACATTTTCCACGGTTTGTGGAGCAAGAGGAGGAAAGAGATCTGATTAAAGAGGTTACTCTAGGTGAGTTGGAGGCCACCTTGAAGTGGTTTAGAAGAGACAAGAGCCCTGGCCCTGGTGGATGGTCAATTGAGTTCTATTTGGCCTTTTTTGGAACCATAGGTGAAGATCTGCTAAAACTCATCGAGGACACAAGGAACAGTGGAAATATAGCGGCATCCATCACCTCTACCTTCATTGCGCTCATCCCTAAATCCGATAACCCATCCTCCTATGATGAATATCACCCTATTTCTCTTTGCAACTGCATATACAAGATTATAGAAAAGATCATTGCCAACCGGATGTGGCCCATACTTTCCAAACAAATCTCTCCGAAACAATTTTCCTTTCTCCAAGATCGACAGATTCATGAGGCTGTGGGCACTGCACAGGAAGTATTACATACCCTACATATCAAGAAATGCAAAGGTATGATCCTTAAAGTTGATTTATCTAAGGAATTTGACAGAGTAAATTGGTTATACATTAGAATGCTATATACCCACCTGGGTTTTCCCTTCATATATATCAAATGGATCATGAGTTGTATAACTAACATTCCCTTCAGCCTCCTGATAAATGGAAGTGCATCCCCTTTCTTATTTTCTGAAAGAGGTTTACGACAAGGTTGTTCGCTTTCATCGTTACTCTTTCTCCTTGTCATGGAGGGACTTGGCAATGTTATTAAGGATGAGCACAGAAGAGGCAAACTACAGGGGATTAAAATTTTAAGTGATTGCTTGCTCACAAATCTTCTTTTTGTGGATGATGTTCTGATATTTCTCAATGGTAGTATTGGAGATCTTACTAATATTAAAGCCACTTTCTCCTTATTTCAAGTGGCAACAAGTATGTTGATTAATGATACTAAATCAACTCTGACTGCAGCTAAATGTACACAACACGAGATCCATTTTGCACTTCATCGCTTCCGGTTCACTCATCTGAGTCTTGAAAATGGCCCGAAATACCTGGGGTATAAGTTGAACCCCTTGTGCTACAAGATAGCAAATTGGACATGGCTCATCTCTAAAATGGAGAAAAGACTCAATATTTGGTATTTCAAATACCTATCTCGAGCTAGCCGAGTCACTCTCATTAAGAGTGTCTTGGAAGCCACTCCTGTTTATTGGATGTCACTGGCTTGGATTCCTAAGGGAATTCTCACCAGAATACAAGCCCTTTGCTGTAGATTTCTCTGGAAGGGAAGTTAGTCGGGTAAGATTTTTGCTTGGGTCAAATGGGATGCCCTTAATTTTTCAAAATAATGGGGGGGATGGGGTACAAAGAAACTTGATGATTTCTCTTCTGCTCTGGCTGCTAAGCTTGGATGGCATTTAGTATCTGCTGACAACCTCTGGTCGAAGGTGACCAAATCAAAATACATTTCCCTAATGCAGATATTGGATTGGATCAGGAGGCCCCAAAGAAGCACTACAGGGATTTCAATTATCTGGAAGGCTATGATTAAGGCTTTGGATCCCATCAGAGATGGACTTACTTGGAGAATCCACTCAGGAGATAAAGTACGAGCTTTGGATCCCATCAGAGATGGACTTACTTGGAGAATCCACTTAGGAGATAAAGTAAGATTTGGAATAGACCCGTGGATCAGATGTGGGAACATGCACAGGCTGCCTATTGAACTCACAAATCATCTACAAGATAATAATATCACTCATCTGGCTCATATTGCAGATGGAGAAAATTCCACCTTTCTACATCAGGCCTGGAAATCTGCTCACCAATTAAATATCCCACCTCAATGGGCACAGCTCTGGGATGATTATACTCAGGCACTTACTAAAGCACACATCCGTATTACTGAGGGAGAAGATGAGATCATATGGGCCCTCTCAAAAATAGGGAGATACACTCCCAAAGATGGATATTTAATGCTGACAGAATCCCGAAAACCATAGACCATTGAAGCATGGTGGAAACATCTTTGGAAGCTTAACCCCCCCCCAAAGGACTAGGATGCTTATGTGGTCTATTTTGAGGAACAAAATTCCAACTAGTGATAACTTACTCAAGCGCTCATAGTTTGGACCTCACTGGTGCTACCTCTGCAAATGCAACAACGAATCAGTCCAACACTTGTTCCTCGAATGCTCTGAAGCACATAAGCTATGGAATATTATTTTACCCGCTGTTACTCCACAAGTTAATTGGACTGGTGCATCTATCTCAGAGACCTGGCAGAATTTTTTTTACCTCCATCACAGCCACCAAGTAGTGTAACATACCTCTTCTGATCAGCTGAGCCATTTGGATCGCCCGAAATAAATGGATTTTCCAAAACCTTTCCCCTCGCTGGATTGTTATCGTAACCAAGGTCTTGGCTGACTACTCCCTCATTCCAGAGTATCCATCTCCCTCGAGGCACAAACATATAATTCCTAAATCAATTGATCACAGCAAGCCATGGGCCTATTTCGATGGGGCTGCACATGAGACTGGATGTGGTGAGGGGGTCATTCTACATATCAGCGCACACCATTCATACAGCATGCTCATGGGATTCAAAAAAGGCACTAATAACTTTGCAAACATATTAGCTTCTAAATTCCTCATACAATTGCATTGGAGAAAAACTATAGAGATCTACAATTATTTGGGGATTCTAAAGTTGTTTGTGATTGGCTGAATAGAACCTCTAGACTCTCTACTTTTACTTTGAGACATAAACTGGATGAGGCACTGAGATTGATTTCATCCTTTGACTCTTTTGCATGCAAACACATTTTCAGGGAGTAGAACACAGCTACTGATAGCCTTTCCAAAGAAGCAGCAATCAGGGATGCGGGCATCTGGATGATCCGGGAACAATGAGATGGAGAACACTATCAATACTACCACCGGCCTTTCATGGATATCACTATTTAATTTTCTGTTGATTATGGTTAAAATTATATGTATATATTTATCGTCTGATAGACTTTCCAGTTTCTGTATATAGTCGATTTCCTTACAGTATATTACAGTCATTGTTACCTCCATGCGTGGAACAAAAGTAACAATTTTTTGAACGCTTATCTCAGTTTTTGATGATGACAGACAAGTCTCTGTTATGTTCTGGAATATGCTCACATGCATCTACAAAATGTAATTACATTTTACTAATGAAATTACGATTTTTCCTAGGGGAAAAAAATATAGCATTGAAATGATTATTAAATCACTATTTATTAATTATTCCTAACAACACTACCGCAAGATAATTAAATAAATCATTATTTATTTATTATTCCTTAATCATCAGACATTTCTCTCATGAAATAATTATTAAATCATTATTTAGTAATTATTTCTAACTCTTTTTGACGATATCTCCTTGAAGTAATTAATAAATCATTTTTATTTATTAATTACTTTAACCATTTATCTTAATTAACTCAATTAATCATTATTTTTGGAGTTAGTTCACTAAATAAATATTTTTTGACCATTCCATTAATTTTTTCCTCTCTCAAATATAATAAAATAAACCTAATAGTTAGATACTGATTTGTTCTAATAATAGTTTGACTATATCTAGATCTATCCTAGCATTTTATTATAAATAGAGAGGTATTTTCCCTCACTCTACCCACATGACCATTTCATCATTGTCATTATCATCTCAAACCATTCAAACTCTCACTTTGGAGTTCTAATCTTCTTTTATTTTTTTCCCACTTGCAAAGGAGGAGAGAGAAACTAGTCTGCAACAACAAAGGGAACATAAAAGGACCCTCCCATTAAGGAGGATTTACAGGCCCAAAGTCTCACTAGTATTACTCAATCAAGGGTATTATTTCTTATTAACAAAAATTCAACGATTTCATTGGGTATATTTGTGTGGTTTTTATTTTGCACTTCAGTGTATGTGGGTGGTTTTTATTTTGCATTTCAGTTTATGTAATCACTTTTGCAAGGTTTTACTTAACTAATTTTTTGCAGATCTAAAGTTATTAGATGAATGCTATAGAGTATATTTTTATTTTACTTGTATTTTTGGTTGTTAGGGCTATTTATCACCAGTAGCTAAAGTGGAGACTTTTTGTACACCTTCCAGAAATTTCCATACTAACAATGACGATGATAAGGATGATGAAGGTAATGATGACGATGACGATGATAATATTGACAATGATGAAGAGGGTTAGGATGATAATTATGACAATAATGATAAATTTTAAAAATGACGATAATGATGATGATGATGATGATGATAATGACAATGACTATGATGATGACGATGACAACAATGAAGATGCCGACATTGACAACAATGATGATGATGAAAATGATGACAATGACAAGGATGGTGATGATGATGATGAAAACAACAACAATGACAAGGATGATGACAACTACGAAAATGATGATAGTGACAATGATGATGATGGCAACGATGACAATGACAATGATGATCATCATCATCATCATGAAAACGATGATGACAATGATGAAGTTGAAATCTCATTTGGTATATGTTGGACAATCTATGTGATGATGATGATGATAATGAAAATGATTGTGATAATGATGAGGATGAAAACATCGATGATGATGATGTTAGAAATAATAAGAGGGGGGTGGGGAGGGTGAATTAGTATTTCATACAATCAGTAATTTTACTTTTCTTTACAATGTTAATAAACAATTGAGCTAAGCATATCCATATAACATGTGTAAACTATGAGCAACATATAAAAGCATATGAATCATAAAAGCACATTAATAAATCAATAAACACATCATCATATAGAGACACTTGATTTTTTGGTGGAAAACCTAACTGGGAAAAACCATTGATATTGTTGTCTACTTCGTCTTTAATTATTATTAAAAATTCTTTCTTTTACATCTTTCACTAGTGCAAGATTTTATTAGTATGCAAGCTCCTACTTGCTGGAGGGTGTTACCTCCAATAAATTCTTTGGCTGCTACTGGAAGGAAGCCACTACTCCCTCTGACTTCTTGTGATCCACACTTCAAAATATTTCACAGTGGGACTACCTATAATAATCTCAAATCTAGTAGGCCACGTTTCATCTAATTTTCAAATTGGACCCACATATAACATTATTCCCATCAAAATGAACTCAAAAAATAATCATCTTTTCAATGTAACTCAACACATCAAACCTCAATATAATCAACATGGAAACCACTATTAACAAACATCAAAACCTCAATGACTCTGCCATACATATCTCAACATAATATGAACACATTAATGGCAAGAAACAACTAACTCATAACAACATCATCATAGACAACTAGTTGTACAAACATCAATTCTACAATAAAAGGAGTTAATTAACCAAGGAATCTGTCATATTAGCCCTCTAAAACTGAACTACGTTCACTACAATAATGATAGCCCTTAAATAAGAATGCAGTCATTATCTTGCTTCGCTAATGATTCTAAAACCCCTACAACAAGCACATTAGTATGCAAACACTGCAACATCTCTGTCAAGCCTTTCACAACTACAATAACACTAAATCATCATAAACCATACATAGACATGAAAATATCAAGCATAAATATGATTATTCCCTAATCCCAATAGGATCAATCTATCTTCAATACTACATATAATCTCTCTGCAAGATGGGAACTCATCAAATGCCAAGCAACAACATGATCATCACATAGATCAAATTCATAGACAAGTGATTACAACCAAACATTAGATAAAATCAAGAGGTTCTCCAGGTGAGTCAGACTTTAGCTGGAGAATGTCTAAGCACTCAACACACTTCATTCAATCAAAATCTTGTACATATAAAATCATACATTAGTTGGGTGGTTTGAACCACTAGCTAAATAATAGGATCTATGGCCTAAAGAGAGGATATCAATCCTAACTTACAACAACTAACAACCAAATAAATTAATCCAACAAAGATTTATTTCTCCATTAATCCAAGTTCCCCTCTTAATGGAGATATTCACCCAAAGTCATGTTTTTTCTTCCTTGGCTTAACATAGGCCACTTGATGTGGTTTGTCTTGATCATTGGTGATAGATAATGCTCCAGTGAGTGCAATCTTACTTGAAGCAATACTTCCAGTATCAATCATCTAAGCATGAGAAACTTTCCACCCACACAAGGTTTTATTTGATTCCATGTGCTCCTTGTGAGTCACCCCATTAAAGTCCATTCTCATTATTATTGAGGATATATAGTATGATTTATTTTTTCCTCCACACATTACCTTGGAACTTTGAGATGATGACTACCTTGGATAAGAATTGTTAGTTTCCTTGAACACACTTTGGTTTCCTTTTTGTCTTTGTTGCGCTCTCAATATTATGTTACATTCATCATCATCAGGATCTTTAACAACAAATTCCCAACTTAATTGTTTACACCCTTCCTCATGAACAACGGGCATCTCTTTAATCCCAGGATCCTGTGGAGTAAATTAAGGCTCATGATACTCTTTGTCATCAATAAAATTACATTTTTTTGTCTAAAAATTCTTCTGACACAAAGATACTACCTAAGCCAAAAATGCCTCCAAATGGCCTCATGAAAAAGGCATCATCAAAAGGATCAATGTGAAAGACGTCTAAGAATACATACATATTGGCAACGTCCCACTTATTCACTCCAAATTCCATTCCGAGGCTCCACACACACTTGATGCGACAACAATTCTGCATAAACAAAAAAATGTCGCACAACTTGAACAATTGTCATACAACTCCTCGCCTCTTTCAAAAATAGAAAAATCATTTAAGACCTCATTCACATTAGCACACATACCCACTATGTTTGGACACAATGCTGACAGGCAGTAGTACAAAATAAAATAGCTCCAATGTGGCTAGTCATTGTGTTACACGTTGGCTCTACTCAAAATTTAGCGGCAATAGTTGTAATTAGCTTTCAGCGGCAATAGTTGTAATTAGCTTTCACTGGCAACAGTTGTAATCAGCCTTCAGTAGTAACAATTGCAATTGGCTTTCAGTGGAAAGAGTCACAATTGGAACCGAATCGTTTGGCACAGGTCAAGAGGATTCAACGCTCCTCGACTTAATGAAGTGTTGCTTTACACAACTACTAGTGTTACTCTTCTTTACCAGCAGTCATCTAATCGGCCAATGCTCCTTTCCAGTGATCAATTTCAACCTTACAATGATGAAGCTCTCCTTAGTGCACAAGTTCTTCATCCTTCATAGGAAGAGGATGTTGTTACACAGTATTGTGTCACACCTCCCGCACTTCCTTGTGACATACCTTGAAGTGCCCGAAACATGATCATCATGTAGTGTACTCATTCAGATATGTAGCTCAGATCCTCCCTAAAACACTGATTGGAAAATGCCTTGAGCTTCCCTTGAAGGAAATGGATCTAAAACAATAATTTTAGAATCATCGCTTTTATGATATTGAAAACCGTGATGGTCGCTAGTTGCACTATACTAGCCCTACGATGCCATCGTTTTGTTTTCTTGAATACCCACAATGATCCCTAAAAGGAAATTTTTCCAAAGAGAATGAGAAACTTCGTGATCTAGAAGCTTCTAGAGCGATGAGCTGGAGGTTGTTCAGCGTGGACGAGTTCGAGTTCTCTCAACTTGGCCTTTTGGTCTCATCCCTATGAGCTACCTCCTTGAGATGAGGGCCTACTCCTATATTTGGAGAGATCCTAACTCTCTTTTCGTGCCTATATATTCATCTTTTCCCATTCCCAAAAGGTTGGTATTTCTCTATTTGCACCCTTATGCTAAGATTGTGTATATATGCTACTCATTTGGCTTGGAGAAGGAGTGCTTGGAGCACTTAGCTTGGACTTGGACATTCATTCAAGGAGAGACTAATGACATCAAGGCTTGGTTTTATGCTTCCTCCTTTATTTTATTAATATACACCTGCTGGTTCATTTTCCACAAATGTGTATGTTTATGCATCATTTTCCTTAACGCTCCTTGATCTGTTAAGTAGGTTACTTTTGAATATGCTATTTGTATTTGCATGCCTTGTTGTGTCTTGATATTTTGTGTAGATGTATAAACAATATGAGAAGTAGGAACAAATCCATGACACAAGTGATTCAAGGTCTTCAACAAAGGATGGCGTGATAGCATCAGAATGACGTAGGCCATATTATCTGTCTCTTATTTCAATTGTAACTTAGGAAAGTGTCCAGTAGATTGTCACGTAGGTTGCTAGTCCCACTCATTGGGCTAGCAGGATTGTCTCTGTCCACGAAGAGGATTACCTAGACAAAAATTGGCAACTACACTAGGGAGGCTATAACCCTTTCCATCCATTCCTTCAATCAAATCCTTTGACTAGTTAGACCAACCGTCGATTTCTCGGCTTGTCTACATCAATTTGGATTTATACCATCACTTATTACTACCTTAGAGTACTAAGTCTACATTCTTTCTTGGAATATTTTTTGTTTTTTCCCATATTTCTCTCCCATCACGGGTTTATCTCTAACAATCGCGATGAAAAAAAATCTTCATTGTTTAGTCACATTGAAAATCATCACTACTTTTGCTATACGAAGTAGTGCTGATGACCCCGACCATCGTGGGTTTGGCTATGCCAAGTAGCGATGATAACCAAATCTTCACGGGTTTGGGTATATAAAGTAGCGATGATCCTTGAATGTGAGAATTTTTAAGGTTTATTCCTTAGAATCCAGTGTGTCTTGGCCCCTAAGGTCTTTCCCTATCTTGTATGCTTGGATTTGTCAGTTTTTGATTGATTGTCTTGATTAATTTTCAAATTTTGTCTCATTGGCTTTAAAGTGAAATCTGATTGAGTTCTAGGGTTTCTAGTCAATTGGTCATCACTTTTTGCTTGTTTGTTGAGATGTTTGTTTTTGTGATTGATTCAGTGTTGTTTTATGTGGAAATCATTGAAAACATAGTTTTGCATTTGTCTTAGCTTGTATTTTGAAATTTACTTTTTGTAAAAATGCATTAGATTAGTTGCATTGAAAAGTTATTTTTTGAGATTCATCATTGAAAATAGATCACATTTTTCGGTATTTCAAACCTAAACACTGTATTAGGTGCATCAAATCATTCAAAACAAAAAGAAAATCATGATTCATATAAATGCATCTTAGTAAAGCCAAAATCATTTTGCTTTCAAGAAGTTTCATATAGGATAGTGAAAATTGAAAACCTTTTTTACTTTTGGCATTACACTTGGAAGACGAAAGTGAAAGTTAGTGGGAGGCATTTTGCACGATGCATTTTTTTTATGCATTATTGATTGAAATTTCTTCCCTTGATTAGTCTAGCTTTCATAAAAATGAAAAGTTTTCCTTTTCTTATATAGTTGCATCTTAGGTGTTCAGGTGACATCATTTTGAGCCTTAAAACCAAAAATTAATTGAATATAAACTAAAAATTTACCTCAATTAACCTAAGAAACATTTGGAACTTAACGCAAATATATATAGGTCTAGGCTATAGACGTGTTCAAGCATCTTTAAACATAGCTATTATCGTTAACTGCCTACAGTTTATCTCGAGGGTGAAATCATATCCCAGTATGGAAGTATAGAAGGTTCTCCAATACTTTCAGGTATATCGGAGGCACTTCAGTTTGATAAGTATATGGGGATGCTCTTATCGAATAGTTCTGCATTAGACAGCACTAACACGAACTTGTGCTCCCTGTATCATCGCGTATATATTTGGAGACCCCACTAGGTTGCTATCTATTAGCCACAGGTAACTGAGTCAGCTGCCTTGTAAAGGTAATATACCGAACACAGCATTCGGGGAGATTGGCCACCGTAAATTAAGTCCTTAGTTTCGATTGGGGTGTATATTGTGGTTCACAGATACTTGGTAAACCCTTTTTCCTAGATTACCCCTTTTTTATTTATTTTTGTTAATGTTCTAAAATCAATTAATTGACCGTAGAAAAACATCCTTCATGTGGAAATACTCCTTCATAGATCTTAGGTTGATAATGTTATCATCCACAACATCCCAAGGCTGAGAAGGGAAATCGAAGGAGGTAACCTAAAACCACTTACAGTTCAACATCTAGCCTTGCTAAACCAAAGAGGGATCTCTCTATGAATTCACAACCAATGATGACTGGAATGAGAAAGGATTTTAGGCTAGATATGTTAGGCTCAGGTAGGGTTTTGAAAGTTTTAGGTTTTGATGTTCGAAAAGGAAAGAAAACCAAGTAGCTAGGTCAACGGATTAAAGGGTTACAACAGCAAAGATATAGAGGAGCAAGGTAGCAATAATTTTGTGATGGCTTTAGGGTTTGTTGGTGTAGTGTAATGTTTGGAGGAAGAAAATGTATTAATGAGCATCATGAATTCATTAAGTAAGAAGGAAAATTACACAAAATTATATTCCCATAAAAACATAGCTTTATGCAAAGAATCATGTTTATAAACTTTAAGTAAAACCACTGAAGAAACAAGATATGAAAGGAGAGATGTATATCATTCAAATAAAACTAAAACAAAGAAAATACATCATCACAAACTCATTGCACATGAATTCCTAGATAATAGTTGCAAATTGCTCCTTTGATTTCCTGAATAAAATGTCCAAGTACAAGCTACAAGTCTTTTGATCCCCTCTGATGTCCAACCTATTCTATGACTGCGGAAATGATACATATAGACCAAAACAACACCTCCCTGCTCTTAGGGGTCGAATCCATGAGTCTAGGAACTACTACATGAGGTGTTCCAACCAAACCTTAATGTCTAGGGAGGTTAAAAAAACTCCTCCAATTAAACTTTGACTCGAACCACTCCCACTAATGAAGCCAAACTTTACATAAAACAACTTTAACAAGACTATTTACCCATCATTACATCATAAGTACATCAAGGTTAATAAATTACACCATAAAAATTCGAACCCAATTGATAAATATGAAGAAAATATTTCACGGGAAAAACGCAGCGAAATCAGCCAAAAACGCAGCAAGCCTAGAGAAAACGCTGTGAATTTGGGAGAACTGGTTTTCAAAGGCCTTCCTGAAGTCCAAATTATGATCTTGATGGATCATTGGAAATTTATGGATGTCTGCTACATGATGGACTCTTCAGGAGCTGAAAATTTTACTTCGAGCCCCTCAAAACTACAATCTCCCACAGGTACTCTCATAAACACAAAGTGGTCTTCAATAGGAGGGTAGAAAGGTGATTTTTAGGTCGTTTTTGGCCATTTTCACTTGTCAAAACCTGCTAAAAGTCTGCTCCCTCAGGCTAAATGTGATATATAAGTCATGAGGAATCTAAATATGTAAAAAAAACATCATTTGGAGCTCCCCATCAAAAGCGCAGTGTGGGGCACATTGCGTTTTTTACCCTCTGACTGTCTCAAAATTGCCAAAAAAAATCTGGTTTTTTTTAACAAAAATAGGGCTCAACGATGGAGCCATATATATCTAACCATAACTATTTTGCTAAAACTGAGAGAGGTTTTTGTTATTTAGTATGTTAGGAAGAAACTTGTCCTCCATTTTTCCAAAATAGTTTCCCATTTGTTCAGAATTGAAGTTTGAATTTGGTCACTTAAAATTGGAAAAACAGAGCGTGCTCATAGCAAAAACACAGCGAAACGTTTGGAGAGTGATTTGGAGGCCTTAATAGAGGTATTTTGGGCTGAAGGTGGTATGGTTGGAAATATAGAGATGTCTTATACACAATATAGACATAAATAATTGCACACAATGGCTCCAAGATACCTAAAAATTAAATCTCCCAAGACTACTCCAGAAGTGCAGCAACTCTCCTGTGGCAATTGTATTTTTGGAATTTCTCCCAAATAATAACACATGTGCATAAAATGAAGGAGGTTTTTGTTCCTTGGTATATTATTGACAAAATTATCTTTCACTTTTGTAAAATTCATCTCCATTAGGCCATAAATATACTTTGAAGCAAAATTGTCCCTATGTGCAGTAAATGATTTGTCTGTTGGAATGGTTTCTTGAGAAATGGTGAAGACATTATCTCTTGTGTTGAATTTTGCTCATATATACTGATCTAACCTCATTTGGGCCTCCCTTTTGTAAGATTATTCAGACTCCATGGCAAACCCTAGCTGAATGGGAGAGGAATTAGGGTTTTACTTGTAGGGAAAAATAGGGGATTTGGGTAGTTTGAGGAAATTGAGGGAGATGAAAGGGACAGGGAGCTTGTAAATTCTTGTGAAAATTTAGGGAAATAGTGAGGGATGTTAGGGAGTTGGGGGAAGTGAAATTTCAGGATTTGAGTGAGGTGAACGGCTTCAAAGAGGGAAAACACAATCCTAGCCTAGTAAAGTGTAGTCTAGGCTAGGTTTGTGGGAAAATGATGAAATTGAGGAATGGGATTGATGGGGAGTGTTTAGGAATGTATAATAAGGATATATATATGTGTGTGTGTGTGTGTGAGAGAGCTTAAGAATAAGAGTTTTGTTTATCAATTCATCATGGATGCCATGAAACTAAGCAAAATGCACTCAAAACCCTAGGAGAGGGAAATGAGTTTTCCAAGCACAACTGAAGCACAAACAAGGTGAAATGCACAACTGAAGCACAAACAAGGTGAAATTAAGGCCACTTATTTGAATTTGATGAGATAAAACTTGAATTTGATGATGGAACTTGCTACAACGAAGATTGGAGTTCATGTTGGAAAAACACAACACTTCTGGCAAAAGCGCAACGCAGTAAGAGAAAAGTGCAGCGCAGCAAAAGAAATCCACTTTTGTATGGCAAGAAATGGCCTTTGGTGAGTGTAAGTGAGTTTTCTTGGTAGAGGTATGTCTCTTGAAAGTGGAATGAGAAAATGGACATGATGTTTGCTCCTTTATAGCTTGCAAAAATCAATTTTCCTTTGCATGGTGTAGTGGACCCACCATACACTTTTCACAATCTAATTTGTTGTATCTTCAAAACTACAACCTTATCACTTTATGAAACTATTACATTATGATTAAGATAAAAACATGCTTTAAAACCTTTATTGACAACTTGACTTTCACTACTCCTTTATAAAATTATTTTAATGGTGACATGACCAATTTTCAGGAAACTAACCCTATGACCTAGTGGTGACCCAACATCGACTTATGAGATGAATTATGACCATAATGACTATGGGATTCTTCCAACAGTAATTTGACTTGACCATGATGGTGTTGATTGACCATGGAACTGAAAGGAGTAGTAAATATTGAACCTCCCTAACTAGTGACCAAATTTTTATTGAAAGCTATTTGAAACCATAAAAATTTGACCTGAGACCCTAGTAACAAAAAAAAAACTTTGTAAGAGCACATTTGATCATCGGTGACTGACATGACTGACAGCCACTAAAATTGGCTACAACTGGGGATGGCAGCTGCTTGTGAGGTGTCAAGAACACCATAGACCAAGTAGCCTTATCCAATGGGCATGGAGTCGAAAATTCTAAAAGAATAAACTCAATATTGAAAGCTGACTAACAAACTGAAATTGACTACCAACTGAACTTATTGATGGCAGCATATCATCAAGACTTGAGGGCTTCAAATCCTGATGACAACCACCCACTTGCTAAAGACATATGTACAATCATGTGAAATGATCGTTCCAATGTAACCAATCCAGAAAATTACTACTTATTTGAGTCCTACTCACACTTTCCTTGAGAAAGAAAAAAAATAAAAGCTAGGCCAGTCCAAGTGTCCACTGAACATGTGTACATGATCCATAAATATAATAAAAATCATCTCCCTTTATGACTGTAGCAACTTGACAAAAGGATACTGAAACTCATGAATGACTACATTTTCTTGATGATTAACAACGATTCAAGAATATTCTTCCTCTTAAGACATTGGTTGTTTTATAAAATGAAGTTTTTCATTCCCAAGCGAAACAGATGTAGACTGCAAATCTTGGGTGAACTTTGTAACGAGAATCCTGCCGAACAAGACAATGAAGCCAGTTTCCTGATCAAATTCATGTCATCTTTGTTTTGAAGCTCATAGTTAACTAATGGAGAAGGACTTTGACTACATATATCATCCACAACATCAGCTATTGGATCAAGGAGAACTTGAGAGGACTACTGCAACTTGTCATACATTGGTTCCAATGAGGCTACATGATTTTCTATAAACTCTTCATGTTCCACGCTTTCGACTACATTTTCAAACTGAATGTTGCTTGGTAATGGTGATTGTGGACTGAAAAAATGTTATATATTACAAACAACATTCTCAACAACTTCAGGAGAAGGTTGAAAACTTTGTTAACTTGCTTACTTGCTTCCTTGGTAACCTTATAGTTTGCCCTTATTATTTTGAAAGAAAAGAAACACAAAGGTAAGGAGTCTTGGTAAATAATGTTATGGTCTTTTCCGTGCTCAACATCAAAACTGAAACGCTGTTGATTTGTAATCTTAGGAAAGTTTTCTCTCAGTAATTGAAATAAGGTAAAACATAAAGGCAAAGACCTTTCACCTGATTTGAAATTTTCTGGATTCTCTTCATTGTTGTCATGATTGATATGCATAGGCTAAATGCTACATCTAAGCTGATGTAATGAAGCTATTCCTCCCAAAAACATGTCATTGATTGCCTTGTAAAGTCAGATTCTATTTCAACAACATAATAATCATCATACAGATCATACTTGGGTAACTCATCATTATAAGGAATGACATCAAACATACACATTAGATCAGCAGATTGATCCTCCATGGGTTGATCTACAGATCCATATTCATGATTGTCCATAAATGAATACATAAAACAATCACTTTATGATCTATGGTAATTGAGATTAGCAGCATAATGGTTAGGTCAACAACCTCTTCTTCTTCTACAATAAGTGGGACATGGTGTTTTTTAACAACAAGTTCATCTCTCATGATGATATTTTGCATCATTTCTTCCATTGTGCTTACCAAAATGTCGAGCTTCACTTCTGAAGATGTTAGATGTTCCTTCTCTATGTTCTCCCTCGCTTCTTCTTTCAACTTTGACCTTTTGACTAGCAGATTAGCTTCCACATCTATTGCACTGTCCTACATTTCTTTGAGTGTGGCAGTGTTCCTTTCTCTCAATTAAAATTCCATTTTTGGATCAAAGGCATCCGGGTAGTGTAAAAGAGCTAAACTAGGAGGTGTTTTATATCAACATGAATTGAATGGTATACTTGATTGAATCTAGTTGAAAAGTGTTGCACTGTTTCTCCTGGTTGTCTTTCCAAATGATTATATTCTTCTAAAATCAGAAAAGGATTTCTCTTGATCACCCATATATCAAGGAAAACTTTCACAAACTGATGAAAATTGAAAATGCTTGCAGCTGGCAAGTTTTTTAACCATTTCTTGGCTTCACCTTGCAAAGATAAAGCAAAAATCCTGATATTGACATCATCTTCTTCAACCTCAAAAAGGTTGAGAAAAATTTCAAAATTTTGAATGTGTTTTTCAGCAGTGATGTTACCATTTTCTCCATCAAATTGGGGAAGATATTTGTAGTAATTTTTAGGTAAATCATGGAGTATAGGAGGTAACATGAGTGGCATGTATCTATCTGGAATTTTACAAGGTGTAGGAGTATGTACAGAAGTTGTATAATTAGTCTTGATCTCTTGAGGCTCATCAAGTTGAAGATGGTCATCATAAGATTCAGAAGAAGGGTCTTGATCAAGATCAAAATTTGTATTCACAATTTTCAAAGGAAAGGAATCAAATGTGGGTCTGCGATATTTTCTCAAATACAGTATACTCTGGAAAACCTTCTTGACATTCAAGGGCAAAGAAAAGAAATAATTTACAATAAAGAACATGAAGTCTTGGATGAAAGTCCAATTTGAATACATGATCTTCCCATCTTGTCCTTGCATGTTTCTGTTGGTAAGGTTCATCCTCCAGTGGAGTCCTTGAATTAAATTTGAAACTGATTTGGAGTCACCAGGTGAATGATTTCATCCTTCCTATGTCTAACCACTTTCCACCATCAGCAATCAGATCTGATCCTTTTCGTTCTTTCCCAGGGAAGATATAATATCTCGTTTCCCCGGAAAAGGTGCCAAAATGTTATCCTCCATAACATCCCAGGGCTGAGAAGGGAAATCGAAGGAGGTAACCTCAAACCACTTATGATTCAGGAGCTAACCCTACTAAACTAGAGAGGGATCTCTCTATGAATTCATAGCCAATGATGACTGGAATGAGAAAGGATTTTTAGCTAGATATTTTAGGCTCAGGTAGGGTTTTGAAAGTTCTAGGTTTTGATGTTGGACAAGGAATGAAAACCGGGTGGCCAGGTCAAAGGTTCAAAGGGTTACAACAGCAAAGATATAGAGGAGCAAGGTAGCAATAATTTTGTGATGGCTTTAGGGTTTGTCGATGTAGTGTAGTGTCTGGAGGAAGAAAAAGATCTTAATGAGCATAAGCATCATGAATTCATTAAGTAAGAAGGAAAATTACACAAAATGATATTCCCATAAAAAAAAGAGCTTTATGCAAAGAATTTTGTTTATAAAATTTAAGGAAAACCACTGAAGAAACAAGATATGAAAGGAGATATGTATATCATTCAAATAAAACTAAAACAAACAAAATACATCATCGCAAACTCATTGCACATGAATTATTAGATAATAGTTGTGAACTTCTCCTTTGATTTCCTGAATAAAATGTCCAAGTACAAGCTACAAGTCTTCTCTTCTCTGATGTCCAGCCTATTCTATGACCGAGGAAATGATACATATAGACCAAAAAAACACCTCCCTGCTCTTAGGGGTCGAATCCATGAGTCTAGGAACTGCTACATGAGGTGTTCCAACCAAACCCTAATGTCTAGGGAGGTTAAAACAACTCCTCCAATTAAACTTTGACTCAAACAACTCTCATTAATGAAGCCTAACTTTACATAAAACAAATTTAACAAGACTATTTACCCAGCATTACATCATAATTACATCAAGGTTAAATAATTACACCATAAAAAGCCGAATCCAAATGATAAAACTGAAGAAAATTTGTCACAGAAAAAATGCAGTGAAATCAGCCAAAAACATAGCGAGCCTGGAGAAAACACAGAGAAATTGGGAGAACTGGTTTTTGGAGGCCTTCCTGAAGTCCAAATTATGACCTTGATGGCTCAATGGAAAGATGTGGATTCCTGTTGAATGTGGACTCTTCAGGAGCTAAAAAAGTTTACTTCTAGCTCCTCAAAATGGCATTCTCCCATAGGTACTCTTAGAAACGCAGCGTGGTCTTCAACGAGAGGGCAGAAAGGTGATTTTTAGCAATTTTCACCTATCAAAACCTACTAAAAGTCTGCTCCCTTAGGCTAAATGTGATATATAATTCATGATTAATATAAATATTCAAACAAAACATCATTTGGAGCTCCCCATCAAAAGCGTAGCATGGGGCACACTCTGTTTTTGACCCCCTGACTATCTCAAAATCGCCAAAAAATTCTGGTTTTTTTTACAAAAATAGGGCTCAAAGATGGAGCCATATATCTATAAAAATAAGGTTTTTGGGAAACTTGAGAGAGGTTTTTTTTCTTTGTTATGTTAGAAACAACAACATCCTTCTGTTTTCAAAATTAGTTTCTCATTTGTTCAAAGTAGAAGTTTGAAGTTCGTCACTTAAAATTTGAAAAGCGTAGTGTGCTCACAGCAAAAACGCATCGAAAATTTTGGAGAGTGATTTGGATGCCTTCCCAGAGAATTTTTGGGTTGAACGTGGTATGGTTGGAAATCTAGGAATGTCTACTACACAATACAATCATCAATCACTACAAAAACCTGCTCTAAGACACCTAAAAATTCAATCTCCTATGGCAACTGTATTGTGGAATTTCTCCCAAATCATAACACTTGTGCATAAACAGAAGGAGGTTTTTGTTCCTTGGTTTATTATTGGCAAAAAAATCTTTCACTTTTGTGAAATTCATCTCCATTTGCTCAGAAACATACTTTGAAGAAAAATTGTCCCTATGTGCAGCAAATGATTTGTCTCTTGGAATGATTTCTTGAGAAATGGTGAAGAAATTATCTCTTGTGTTGAAGTTGGATTATATATACTGATCTAACCTCCTTTGGGCCTCTTTTTTCAGATGATTCAGACTCCATGGAAAACCCTAGCTCAATGGGAGAGGAATTAGGGTTTTAGTTGTAGGGAAAAATAGGGGATTTGGGTAGTTTGAGGAAATTGAGGGAGATGAAAGGGATAGGGAGCTTGTAAATTCTTGTAAAATTTGGGGAATTATCGATGGATGTTAGCGAGTTGAGGAAAGTGAAATTTCAGGATTTGAGTGAGGCGAAGGGCTTCAAAGAGGGAAAGTATAGTCTTATCCTAGGAAAGTGTAGTCTAGTCTAGGGTTTGTGGGAAAATGATGAAATTGAGGAATGGGATTGATGGGGACTGTTTAGGAATGTATAATAAGGATAGAGAGATGTGTATGAGCTTAAGAAAGAGTTTTTTTTATCAATTCATAATGGATGTCATGAAACTAAGCAAAATGCACTCAAAACCCTAGGAGAGGGAAATGATTTTTCCAAGCACAAATAAGGTGAAATTGAGGCCACTTATTTGAATTTGATGAGATAAAACCTAAATTTGATGATGGAACCTGCTGCAATGAATATTGGAGCTCCTTTTGGAAAAACACAACACTTCTGGCAAAAGTGCAGCGCAACAAGAGAAAGGCGTAGCGCAACAAAAAAAATCCACTTTTGGATGGCAAGAAATGGTCTTTGGTGAGTGTGAGTGAGTTTTCTTGGTAGAGGGATGTCTCTTGAAAGTGGAATGAGCAAATGGACATGAGTTTTTCTCCTTTATAGCTTGCAAAAATCGATTTTCCTTTGCATGGTGTAGTGGACCCACCATACACTTTTCACAATCTGATTTGTTGTATCTTCAAAACTGCAGCCTTATCACTTTATGAAACTATTACATTATGATTAAGATAAAAACATGCTTTAAAACCTTTATTGACAACTTGACTTTCACTACTCCTTTATAAAATTATTTTAATGGTGACATGACCAATTTTTAGGAAACTAACCCTATGACCTAATGGTGACCTAGCATTGACTTATGAGATGAATTATGACCATAATGGCTATGGGATTCTTCCAACAGTAATTTGGCTTGACCATGATGGTTTTGATTGACAATGGAACTGAAAGAGTAGTAAAGACTGAACCTCCCTAACTAGTGACCAAATTTTTATTGAAAAACTATTTGAAACCACAAAAATTTGACCTCAGACCCCAGTAAAAAAAAAACTTTGTAAGAGCACATTTGATCACCGGTGACTAACATGATTGACACGAACTATCATATACCAATGGAAACATTTCCCGAGTCTACCAAGCAGGGAAACCCCCCTAAGAGGAGTTCTGGTCCATTTCTTTCTTTTGGAAATGTTGGTTCTCCTTATATGGCAATGTTGTCCCTTCCTGGATTGACCATTGGTCTGCTAATTTGGTTGTTTTCGACCTCGGTGGTTACGAGTGTCCAGATTTATTTTCAACCGATTTCTCCTCCACCTGAACAACATAAACGTCATGTTGATCCTAAATTTGACCCATCGCCTTCTTCACCTATTTCTCCACCTCATTCTTCCTCTTCGCCTGGTGAAAGTATGGATTCTAGTAACCAAGAAGCTAAGAAGAAGAAGAAGAAGCAAAATAAGCAAGGGGGCAACCAAGCAGTCATTGCTACAGATGCAATTGATGTAGAAAAATCTTCCAACCAGCCCCAGAAAGTAAAATTCCCTTGCATGTTATGTAAGGGTGACCACCTTCTTCGGAATTGTCCTGGTATTCCCAACATCTTAGAAGTGTGGTCTACAGGTTCACATCGACCTTTGTCATCACCCTCTAGTGATCATGTTGGTGATAAACCTTCAGCTAGTAATAATAAAGCCTATGGGAGAAAGGGAAAAGTCCAATTTCCATGTAAGTTGTGTGAAGTTAATCATCTCGTTCACCTTTGTCCTCTTATGGATGAAGCTTCCAAAGAGTTGGAAAACCTTACAGCTTCTCAACCCCGTCTTCTGACTGGTTATCGAAAGCTTTCCCCTGATCCTTCACTAGTTGATCCAGTGATTGATCAAAAATTCATCTTTGGTCAACCCCACTCTCTCTGAAAGTGAATCTCATGAGTTTACTCTCGACTAACCATTGGTTGATAAATCGGTAGACCTAACTCCACCTTCAGTTAACCGTACCTTTTCGGTAGAAAGTGAAACTTGTACTGCATAGGTTCTTCTGGTTTCTTCAGTTTTGAATGAACCAGAGGGAAATCCTCCCATTCCCGAGGTGCATGAGAGCAGTTCTCATGTTCCCATAGAGAAAGAGGGTAGCTCTCATGTTCCTATGACACCCCTTCCGAGTAGTTTAGTCACTTCTTTTGATTGGAGTCGACTAGCAGGATATCGTCTTCCATCTTATGTGCCTTTCCAGATTATAGTACAAGCTTACCATATGGTTGTACCTAGCACAGTCATAGATGAGGGTGCATCTATTAGCATTTTGTCCTCAACTACTTGGCAAGCTTTAGGTTCTCCTGAGATTGTCACTTTCACCCAGAATCTGTTAGATTTTAATAGAGTAACCAGTCAACCGTTAGAGATCCTTCCTAAGTTACCTATTACTTTGTGAGGAAAGACTATCTATATATATGTGATGGTTGTCGAAGGCCCTTTAGATTTTAATCTACTCCTTGGTGGTGACTATGTTTATGTCATGGGAGCCCTTGTTTCTTCTCTCTTTCGAGTGATGTACTTCCTGCATGAAGGAAGCATTGTGATCATTGACCAGCTTACAGTCATTGGTCCTGAATCAATTCCCAATCAACCATCATCCCTAAGTGGTTCTTATATGCAGGCAGTCTCACCCCCGTAATAGGTTAATTATGTGGCCACCTATTCCGTGCCCACATCTACTAATGATCTAGTAGGTGATGTAGTACATCATGTACTTCGGGCATTGGAGCCCGAGTTTTCATTTGGATCCCTGGACATGTATCCCTTCCAGAATGTTGTTCTCCCATCTGATGAGAACCTCTTGGAAGCCATGGCCTCTTTTGGTCTATGATGAAAGGTCCATGGAGCAGAGTTCCTTGTCTTGTGTCAAGCTCGTTAAAAAATGAAACAAGGGTCATGAGGATAGTTCTTTTACTATGTCAACCTCGTTTAAAAAATGAAATAAGTCCCATGAGCATAGTTCCTTGTGTCAATCTCATTTAAAAATTAAACAAATTGATTTGAAATGGGGGTTTGATAACTTGTTATGCTTACAAGAACCTCCCACTCAGTTAAAAAAATAAATGATCTAGCTTATATATGACATTTGCAGAATTAAATACTTGAAACAGGTGTATGTTTTATTTTAACTGTTTCAGTGCTTTAAGTCCATTTTTTTATGTTGATATTAAACACATATAACAGCCAGATAATGCATCAAATAAACAACCACATATAACATCAAATTTAATCTAGGAGCTCATCCGAATATCGTGGGCTACGTCTCCTTGAGCTTTTGTCATCTTGAGTTGGCTATTTGGGATTATGGAAAAGTTTCTTTTACAAGTTCCACACTTAAATCCAAAGGTTACTGAACAAAACCAATGGTCTTAGAATACCATCTATATCTCTGTCATGGTTGTCATCACTCTGCAAACAGATCTAAGCTCCCTTAGACTTGATTCCTTCAATCAGTGCTCTCAGCTACCCTTAGCTTCTTGATGGAACTAACTCCTTCAGAATTCTTTAACTGTCACTGAAACTTCATCTACTATCTCCAGCACATATCAAACACCAAAAATAGACTAAACATTTGTTCAAAATGAGCACTGTATCCCCAAACTAGGCCTTCCTCCATGGTTGGCATTGGGCTGCCTGAAACTTCCCTGTAGCATCTCGGTCTTTATAAGTCTCTAAATGCTTCTGAAAATCCCTACAATGGATAAATAAGGCTCATTACAGTCATGAATGATTGTTGGTTTGCTGAGAACAAGTACTGGTAGCTCCTACAACTGCCTCCAACTCCTGGTGACCTTGAGCTCCAAAATCATCCTGGATGAAAATCTCTATGAAGATGACTTCCTCATCTTCTCTAGACTATTCCATTGGCTTCAGAAGGCTCAATTAGCCTAGCTAGCCTCTTGTTTCAAACCCTCTCTTTCTGGTCGAAAACTGCTCCTGGAGTGCATTTAATCAATATCCCATAGGGATACTCCACTAAATTTGGTGAACTTCACCTAACTCCAGTTAAACTTAGCATAATCACCCTTTTTATCCGCTCCATCAAACTAAACCATCGAAGGTGACTGTTACATTAACTATTTAGAGCGCATATGTGGCGGTATAACCCTGTCGGTTAGGGATAATCCTGGCAGTTGTGCAAAGTTTCATCTTTACACAATTCACACGTGGACCTATGGGTTATGGGCCCACGTACGATCTCCACCGTCGATGTGACCCATCCAATCAAATGGTTGTCATGAAATCTCGCACAGATTCTTGCACGACTAATATCAGGTCGAGAGCGCGCAAGAAAAGTGGTTTTCTCGTGCTACATGTCAACCGCTAAGGTTAATCGTGTGAAATTGTAGAATATCATTTACAACTTTTTGTCCGCGCGAGATACTGTTTCCCACTTTCCGAATACTACCCACGTGCTCAATATGGAACTTAAAGAAAGACATTTAAGGAAAGGTTTAGCGCTTACCCCAAAATTGAATATTCTAGGGAATATTAATCTTTTTTAATATTTTCAAAAACCAAATTAATCTTGGTCAAATGTCCAAAAATTACAGTTTATTGGACTTTTCAAATTGTGATAACTCCTTCATACGGTATCGGTTTTTCGAACTGTTCATGGTGCCGGAATCAGGAAGACAAGATTTATCAGGTCATTTAGGTTCGACACTTTTTCAAACACTTTGAAATTTGAGCTATCATTTAGGTCATGGATCAATATCTGATCACTCCTCCCCATTAGGAATATTTAGGACCCCAAAAGACTGATATACTGATCTGTACAGTAGATGAGAGTACAACACCCTCTTCTTTCAGCCTCCATACACTTTCCTTGCATGGCTAGTGCCTTTGAACCAAAACTTGAAGGTATTCGACACTTCCCTTCCTGGATGCACTTGTCCTCCTTTTAATAATTATCTTCCTTGAACTCATTCAGAATTTCTGTTGAGAAGTTTACAGAAGGAATCTAAACATCGCTTCCTTGATCCTCGACCCAAGGTGTCTCAAACAAACGTGAGATTACATCATAAGTATATGCATACTTAACTGAAATTTGCATATGTACCAATGAAAGTATCTTTTACTGGGTCAAGTAGTCAAACCACTTCTTACCAAGCCACTTTTATTGTGACTTTCGCTGCTGCAAATCTTCTTCTAACATCTTGTCAAAAACAACATAATGCAAGAAACAACTTGACGACATAAATTCACATCATGTGAATCATCATCATGTCTATTTCATCTTGTGTACAAATGTTCAGCTAAATCACAAGCTAACAAGAATGTACCCTTTTCAAACAACTGACTCTCCAGGTCAAGCATGTACAAAAAGAACTTGACGATTCTTTTTCAAAGTAGAAATAATTCCACCTCTTGTGAAAACACTTCATCATTATCTCCCTTTTTCAATCTTGGAGACAAAATCAACTTTTCCAAGTCAATATGACATTGCATGCATGTTTAAACAAAGCAATCGACCATCAAGTCAATTACACATACATGTTCAAATACAATGAAATCATCAACATTCCTTTGTTCATACATACCATTCTCATGTATGTATTCCATTCTTCAACTTTCTCTCAAGCACAATCATAAGTACAAGATCCTCAATCATATGTAAATGTACTTACAAAGTTGAAATGAACATAATTTTGCTGCAATAAAGCGAGTCTCATACTCAACTTTTTCATTCACCTTTTTGGTAAAACCTTGCAACTTGCATTCCATTGGCAAAGAAATGTATCAAATCAAAAGACATGCAATCCTTTAATTGGATAAGAACTCTAACCATTTCTTACCAATCCACATCAAAGGCGCTTCCTTTAACTGCACATTGACATCAACATGTGAATCATCCTGAAACACATCAATTATGGAAACTTCCTTTCCATTCTTTCCATTCTCTTTTTCCACCTTCTTCAAATTTCATGGAAGCATTGTTGGATTAAAAATCCAACACTTTTCAGCAATATTTCCTTGCTTATGGCAATAAGTCTAACACATGTTCATCCTCTTTATAGCATGATTTGTCTTGTCCAATGGACCTTTGGCTTCTTGCCTCCTTTTCTTCAAAAGTTTCCTATATGTGGCCATTTTCTTCCAACATCTAGAAACACTATGGTTAACCAAACCACAAAAGGAACATGCAATTTTTTCCAATTCTTATGTGGAAATTTACCATGATTTACATAATCAAAAGAAATGTGATTGAAATCAGATTTATACCTTTCTCTTTCACCTTTGTTGCCTTCATGAGAAGTTGAATCGAATGAAGAAGCTCCCTTTGGAACACCATCAATCTTCAATGATTTTAGAGCTTTCACAACTCCCTTGTTTGAGTGCATGCTTATGAACACATTCTTCTTGCAAAGTATGTTTCAAACAATTGCATTCCTCGTGAATACAATCTTTACAAACTTGAGGTAGAGAACCTAAAATGAAACTCCTTCTAGGAACTGTTTCAATTGCCTTCAAGGATGTCTTATAGACATATTTGGGCACTACAACCCCAATCTTATATGCAAATAAACCAAGGGCTCTTTAACCACTAAAAGTGTTGTTTCATACCCTAAAGAATCATGGTCAACTGATTACATCATTCCCCAAAAATTTCCACCTGAAAAATGACTCAGAACTGGCCAAAATTGGACCATACTGACTGCTCCACTGTCATGGTGTGATGCATACTGACTTCTACACTAGCCAGGTGCGATGCATACTGAAGAGGCCTTCTGTGGGGTGCGATGAGCGAGGATGGACAAATGTCCAAGATAGTTTGCTAAGTGGATGCTCATGGAATCTTCCAAAAACTTCTCCTATGACACTTGCATCTCTGAATTTTCCCAGGGATGAGTAAGAGATCCAAAAAATCTCCAAGTGGAACCAAGAACAACAAATGGAATGACACTAATCAAAAACCCAGAGATGACTCACACCCTTGCAAACATTTATAAATGGATCCCTCATTTGAGAGATCTGGAGGTTGGAATTTGGTAATTTGTAAGGAAGTGTTGATAGTTTGTCTTTGAGAAAAGGGCAGTGTATTGTTGGGTGATCTTGCTTTTCATGAGGTGAAGAGGGCTTTGATGCTAGGAGGATGATGCTAGATCAGATAGCTCAGTTGTAATTATCCCTTCTATTATTAATAAACTTCTTTGAGTTTTCCTCCACACAATCGTGTATTTTTGAATGCTATTGTATGTTCAATGTATTTCTGATTCTGCATTGTTTATGATATAATAGATCGAGATTCTTTGATGGTGTTTTGTTACTTTGTTTCTACAGGTATTCTCTAAGCGGGACAAGTAGGAGAGGAGTTGCAAGCTCTATCAAGGGGGAGATAAATCGAGCAAGTAATCAAGCGGAAGATCCAGGTTGGTCCCTTTGCTTCTCTCTTATCTATCATACATAAAGGAAATCGCAAGTTGCTTTGATTGTTTGTTTCTAGGATAGCTACCAATCCTAGTGGGACTAGCAAATAAAAAAAACACTAGTTTTCCCGAAAACAGGATGCTTTGGAGCTTTCTCCATAAGATTGTCCATAGCCAAAACGCAAATACTTAGGCCTTTCCACAACCATTATTGGCTCAACAATGACCTATGCATGTTTGCCCAATCCTTTTCCTTCATAGCCCATTTTTTACATCAACTTGGACCCAATGCCTCTTGTATGTTTTTCAAAAGAACCAACATAAACATTCTTAGAGGAAACTAAAGACAAAATATAATTGTTTACCTCTTCTTCAAATTTATCCTTGACTAAGGCTTCTTTGGAAACAAGGAGTTGTGTCTCCATCTCATGCATCCTTTCTAGGTTCATATTTTCAATATGAAATTGGCTCTCCATTTCCTACAATTTTTCAAAAAGCAACTGCTTCTCTTCCTTCATGGAATTCAACTGCTCACAAAGTTTGGTGCTCTTCCTTTCATCTTCATACATTTGTTTCACCATATCCATCATGATGAACAAGTCTCACTTCATGTCTTCATCAAAGAATCTTGTGAAGGAGGAAGATTTTGAAAACTCACTTGTAGAAGTTGTCATTATAAAAATGAACAAAAGAACTTCAACAAAATTCACAAAGCTTTCAAAGAACTAATGGTTGTAGAGTCAAACTCTTATTCAAGCAGCCTTTTGCAAACAAACCCTCTTGTGCTTCAAGGGTTGCCTTGAGGTCCTTTGGGTAAGGAGAATGCCTTTAGCCCTTCTTCCTTCTTGTCCTTTCCTGGACTTAGCTATCAGTAGCTTTCCCTTCACCTTTGCAAACTCAAACAACAGTCAGTTTACAAATAGTCAAACAGTCAAATCCTTTGTACTGTTTAAACACCTTTCAAGTCAAATAAGCAACCTATTGCTCTGTCAATCAAGCAAATTGCTCTGATACCACTTGATCTTAAATTGGGGTTTGATAACTTGTTATTCTTACAAGAACCTCCCACTCAGTTAAACAAATAAATGATCTAGGCTATATATGACATTTGTGGAATTAAATACTTGAAACAGGTGTATGTTTTCTTTTAAATGTTTAAGTGATTTAAGTCCATTTGTTTATGATGATATTAAACACATATAACAGCCAGATAATGAAGCAAATAAACAACCACACATAACAACAAATTTAATCTATGAGTTCGCCCAAATATCATCGGCTACGTCTCCTTAAGATTTTGTCATCTTGACTTGGCTCTTTGGGATTATGGCAAAGTTTCTTTTACAAGTTCCACACATAACTCCAAAGGTTACTGAACTGAACCAATGGGCTTTGAATACTATCTATATCCCTATCATGGTTGTCATCACTTTGCAAACAGATCTAAGCTCCCTTAGACTTGATTCCTTCAATCAGTGCTCTGAGCTACCCTGAGCTTCTTGATGGCACTAACTCCTTCAGAATTATTTAATTGTCACTGAAACTTCATCTATTCTCTTTAGCACATATCAGACACCGAAAATAGACTGAACATTTTCTCAAAATGAGCACTGCATCTCCAAACTAGGCCTTCCTCCACAGTTGGAACTGGGCTGCATGAAACTTCCCTATAGCATCTCAGCCTTTAGAAGTCTCTAAATGATTCTGCAAATCCCGCCAATGGATTCATAGGGCTCATTAGAGTCAGGAATGATTGTTGGTTCGATGAGAAGGAGTACTGGTAGCTCCTACAACTGCCTCCAACTCCTAGTGACCCTGAGCTCCAAAATCTCCCTAGATGAAAATATCTATGAAGATGACTTCCTCAACTTCTTTGGAATGTACCATTGGCTTCAGAAGGCTCCAATTAGTCTAGCTAGCCTCTTGTTTCACTCCTCTTTCTGGTCAAAAACTACTCCTAGAGTGCAATTAATCAATATGCCATAGGGATACTCCACTAAATTTGGTGAACTGCACCTAACTCTAGTTAAACTTAGCATAACCGCCCTTTTTATCCACTCTTCCAAACTAAACCATTAGAGGTGACTGTTACATTAACTGTTTAGCACGCTTATGCAACGGTATAACCCTGGTGGTTCGAGATTAAGTTGTGCAAAGCTACATCTTTACACAATTCATGCATGGACCTATGGGTTATGGGCCCACATATACATCGGAAGCATTTCAAATAGCACAATCTCCACCGTCAATCTATCCCACTCAATCCAACGGATATCGCATTGTCCGCTCACCAACTAACTCGAACGATCTCCACCATCGATGTGACCCGTCCAATCGAACGGTTGTCGTGCAATCTCGCGTAGATTCTTGCATGACTGATATTAGGTATAGAGCATGTGAGAAAAGTGGTTTTCTCGTGCTACGTGTTGACCACTAAGGTTAATTTCGTGAAATTGTAGAATACCATTTACAACTTTCTGTCCGCGCGAGATATTGTTTCCCACTTTCCGAATACTACCCGCGTGCTCAATATTGAACTTAAAGAAAGATGTTTAAGGAAAGGTTTAGTGCTTACCCCAAAAGGGAATATTCTGGGGAATATTAATCTTTTTTTACATTTTCAAAAACCAAATTAATCTTGGTCAAATGTCCAAAAATTGCAGTTTACTGGACTTTT
The DNA here is from genome assembly GCA_031772625.1 of Pinus tabuliformis. Classification (NCBI taxonomy): domain Eukaryota; kingdom Viridiplantae; phylum Streptophyta; class Pinopsida; order Pinales; family Pinaceae; genus Pinus; species Pinus tabuliformis. The sequence continues at coordinate 1,859,690,396 of CM062817.1, forward strand.
CAAATTGCAATAACTCCTTCATACAGTATCAATTTTTCGAACCGTTCACAGCACCGAAATCAGGAAGACGAGATCTATCCAGTTGTTCAGGTTCGACATTCTTTCAAATAGTTTGAAATTTGAGCTATCATTTAGGTCATGGATCAATATCTGATCACAAATCCCCTTCTGGTTCGAGTCTTTGATTAGATCTCGTAAAATCCCAATCGAGTCTTTCACTTGATCTCGTAAGTAAACCTTCATTCCATCCACTTGTTATTAACCAGTAGTCTACTTTGGTGAATGAAATGAATCTTGGGGGGCATGTACCTCGAATTGAGTCATTATGTTGGGGGCATGCAAACTTATCTCAAGCATAGTTTGTTTCTGTTTCAAGCTTGTGTAAAAATGAAACCAAATCCAAGCATAGTTTTTTCCCATGTTTCAAGCTTGTAAAAAATGAAACCATCTTAATGCATACTCAAGCACAGTTTCCCATGTTTCAAGCTTGTGTAAAAATGAAACCAATTCCCACTTTACATCTCGTGATTGTCGTTTTTATCAACCTGTTTTTCCATATGTGCCTTGATTTTTTCATTCCATCATCACCATATCTTTGGCCAATCATATACTTTCACTTGGTTGTTTTACCCTTACCTGGGGAACCTCTGCAATGACTGGTCTTATTAGCCAACCTCTTGACCTGTACATGTTTTGAGTAGTTCCACCATGACTGGAACCATTCACTAACCTTTCATACCACTCGTTCCTCCAGGAGGAGTCATCTTTCAATTCTTTTCTGACTCTCGAAAAACAAAAAGATTTTTGAGTACTTGGCTTTTTGAACTCGTAAAATTAAATGAATTGATGTTGTCTCAGTATATGTTTACCTCTTTTTCCGGCTGAGATTGACTATTTATGAAAAAGGTACACCTTGGTCGACATAGCCGAGAGGTTCTCTCGAATATTGTTTTCTACCTTTTCGGAATCGAGAGACAAATTACAAAAAGGGACCTGATGGAGTTTTCTTTTTCGTCTCTCTTTCAACCTCTCTAAATATGAAAAATATACTGAGTTATTCTTCCGCCGGACTTGTTAAAGTTTTTTACGACGAAAGACTCATTACCATGATGAGACCAAGTTTCTTCTTCCTAAGGTTCATTAAACTTACTAGCATGGATTCATCTCACGGGTGAACTTATATGACAAGCATATGGTATCCTCTTCAAGCTTGTGTAAAAAAAAGAGGTACTTGCTAGAAATAGTCGGGAAAGTGAAAGTGAAACATCTCTTGTATAGGAAACATGTCGCTCTTTAACATGACACTCATTTGTTTATCGTGTTAGGTTTGGGATATCGTCACTCAGTCACTTGTCCTTCCAGGTTTGGGTGATCCAATTTTCCTCTCATTTGATTATTCCACTTCGTCATTATGACCCTTGGTTATATGTTGAGTCAAATGTTGTCACACTCCGGAGTCATGTCATTGATATGTTCAAGAGAAGTCCTATATGCAGTCTATTGCCTACACATTGTCTGACTCTTTGCTACAGTCTTGTATCCTACTCATTTCATTCCACTTTATTCCTTGTTTCGTGTCGATGATGGAGGAGTCATTATGACCCTCCTTCGATAGGTCACTTCTTGTTGACTTCAGCTCATTATCTGAGAATATGACTTAGAGACTCCCCTTCATTACCTTAGAGCTTGCATGCCTTAATGGCAAGTTCTTCGCATCTAATGATAGGTTTTCACCATTGGCCCTTGATCGGATGATTCCACGAGTGTTTGACTTCAACTTCATTTTTTACATTCACGTATTTTACTATCGTACCTTGAGAACCATTGTCATTACTGGTGGTTTCTCTCGTGCTTGTTAACGGTCCACATCATTGGCCGATAATCAAGTGGTTTTCTAGCATGTTCAACTTCGACACATTCATTCACATGTTAGAATTTGTACTTTTATCAGGTTGGGATGGAGTGCAAGACCCTAAGTTATGTCTGATATAACTCAGGTTGCGTGGAGTTATGTATTATTCATTATTGTACACATGTTTCTGCTATACAGATGGTTGTAACCATACCGTGGGACTTTACATTTATACTGATCCTTCTATCTTGGATGGCTGCATCCATACCTCGGATCTTAGATTTACAGATGATCCTTTTCATTTGGATGGTTTTGCCCATACCATGGACCCTTTCACATAGTCCTTATTATCTGGATGGTTGTGTCCATACCATGGATTCATGTTTGATATTAGATATGTATATGTATATGCATCCTTGATTTGTAGGTCTCCTGACAATGTTTGTTCTCGTCCTTGCAAAAGCTTGTAAATCATCTCAGCCATCGCTCCCTGATCTGCCTTCATGCTTTAGGGGGCATCTGTTACACAGTATTTTCTCTCACCTCCCTCACTTCCATGTGACATACCCCGAAATTCCCGAAACGTGACCATCATGCAATGTACTCATGCAGATATGCAACTCAAATCCTCCCTAAAATCGATGATTCTAAAATTAGGGTTTTAGAGCCATTTCCTTCAAGGGAAGCTCAAGGCATTTTCCAATCAGTGTTTTAGGGAGGGTCTAAGTTGGATATCTGAATGAGTACACTACATGATGGTCATGTTTTAGGCACTTCAGTGTATGTCACAGGGAAGTGCGGGAGGTGTGACAAAATACTGTGTAACAGATGCCCCCTAAATCATGACGGCAGAACAGGGAGTCATGGCTGAGATTACAAGGACGAGAACAAAAACTGTCAGGAGACCTGAAAATCAAGGACACATATACATATACATATCTAATATCAAACATGAATCCACGATATGGACACAGCCATCAGAACAATAAGGACTATGTCAAAGGATCCATGGTATGGGCACAACCATCCAAATGAAAAGGATAATCTGTAAATCTAAGATATGAGGTATGGACACAGCCATCCAAGATAGAAGTATCACCATAAATGTACCTCGAATTGAGTCATTATGCTAGGGGCATGCAAACTTATCTCAAGCATAGTTTGTTTCTGTTTCAAGCTTGTGTAAAAATGAAACCAAATCCAAGCATAGTTTTTCCCAAGTTTCAAGCTTGTAAAAGATGAAACCATCTTCAGGTATACTCAAGCATAGTTTCCCATGTTTCAAGCTTGTGTAGAAATGAAACCAATTCCCACTTTACATCTCAAGATTTCCATTTTTATCATCTTGTTTTTCCAGATGCACCTTGGTTTTTTCATTCCATCCTCACCATCGCTTTGGCCAATCATATGCTTTCACTTGGTTGTTTTACCCTTACTTGGGGAACCTCTGCAATTAGTGGTATTATTATCCAACCTCTTGACCTTTACATGTTTTGAGCAGTTCCACCATGACTAGAATCATTTCCTAACCTTTGATACCACTCGTTCCTCCAAGAGGAGTCATCTTTCAGCTCTTTTCTGACTCCCAAAAAATGAAAAGATTGTCGAGTACTTGTATTTTCGAACTCATAAAATTAAATGAATTGACGTCGTCTCAGTATACGTTTACCCATTTTTCGGGCTGAGATTGACTATTTAAGAAAAATGTATCAACATGGTCAAGAGGTTCTCTCAAATATTGTTTTCCACCTTTTCAGATTTGAGACACAAAATACGAAAAGGGACCTAATGGAGTTTTTTTCGTCTCTTTTTAAAACTCTCTAAATATGAAAAAGATACTGAGTTATTCTTTCATCACACTTGTTAAAAAAATTTACGACGAAAGACTTGTCACCATGATGAGACTAAGTTTCTCATTCCCACGACTTGTAAAACTTACTAGGATGGATTCATCCGACGAGTGAACTTATGTGACAAGCATATGGTATGCTCTTCAAGCTTGTGTAAAAATAAAGAGGTACTTGCTAGAAATAGTGGGGAAAGTGAAAGTGAAACATCTCTTTTATAGGTAACATGTCGCTCTTGAACATGACACTCCTTTGTTTATCGTGTCGGGTTTGGGATATCCTCACTTAGTCACTTGTCCTTACGGGTTTGGGTGATCCATGTTCCCTCTCATTTTATTATTCCACTTCATCATTATGACCCTTGGTCCTATTTTGAGTCAAATGTTGCCACACTCCAGAGTCGTATCGCTGATATGTTCAAGAGAATTCCTATCTGCAATCTATTACCTATACATTGTCTGACTCTTTGCTACAGTCTTGGATCATAATCATTGCATTCCACTTTATTCCTTGTTTCATGTCGATGATGGGGGACTCATTATGATCCTTCTTCTACGGGTCACTTCCTGTCGACTTCAACTCATTATTCGGGAAGATGACTTAGAGACTCCCTTTCAGTACCTTAGAGCTTGCATGCCTTAATGGCAAGTTATTCACATCTGACAATAGGTTTTCACCATTGGCCTTTGATCGGATGATTCCACGAGTGTTCAACTTCAGCTTCATTTTTTACATTCACGGATTGTACTATTGTACCTCGAGAACCATTATCATTACTGGTGGTTTCTCTTGTGCCTGTTAATGGTCCACATCACTAGTCGGTAATCAGGCGGTTTTCTAGCATCTTCGACTTCGACACATTCATTCACATGGTAGAATTTGTACTTTGATTGGGTTGGTATGGAGTGCAAGACACTGAGTTTTGTCTGATATAACTCAAGCTGTGTGGAGTGATGTATTATTCATGATTGTACACATGTTTTTGCTATACGGATGGTTGTAACCACATTGTGGGACTTTACATTTATGGTGATCCTTCTATCTTGGATGGTTGCATCCATTCCTCGGATCTTAGATTTAAAGATGATCCTTTTCATTTGGATGGTTGCACCCATGCCATGGATCCTTTCACATAGTCCTTATTATCTAGATGGTTGTGTCCATACTGTGGATTCATGTTTGATATCACATATGTATATGTATATACGTCCTTGATTTGCAGGTCTCCTGACAGTGTTTGTTCTCATCCTTGCAAAAGCTCGTAAAGCATCTCAGCCATCACTCCTTGTTTTGCCTTCATGCTTTAGGGGGCATCTGCTACACAGTATTTTGTCACACCTCCTGCACTTCCTTGTGTTGGGCACGGGATCCCCCCAGGGCAAGTTTTCGGGCTTAAAGCCCAAGTTTTGACTAAGTCTGATGTAAAGACTCCGCGATTTGTGGGCACGAAGCACGAAGTTGTAATTAAGTCATAGGGTTGTCCGCCCTTACTTTTGTAATGTAATGTCAGCTTGAGAGTTCTACCCATGGTCCATGGACCATGGGATTGTATAAATAGAGCAAGGCTCTAAGTGTAAAGGGACAATCAATCATCCATAGAAGATCTAATGATGAAACATGGAGTTTAAGTGTAAAGCCGAGTCTTTGGGTCGTAGAGTAGGAGAAGGCTCTAAAGCTGAGTGCACAGAGGCCTACTAGTTCGCAGCTGAGTGCACAGAGGCCTAGTAGTTCGCAGCTGAGTGCGCAAACCCCTGCAGCTGAGTGCATAGGGAAGGTTGAGTCTTTAACCGATTGAAGCATTAATAAAGAGAAGTTTGACAATATTTCTATGTGCCTTTTCCTATTTTATGCATTGAAGTATATTGGGTATGAATTGCAAGTTTATTATTTATTTGTTGCCGAACTTATATGAGTGTGTTGAATAAGTGAATATAATATAAAGTATTTGTTTACGCGAAGATAACTAACTGTTATAAGAAGATAAGTAAGATTCGTGGTGTAACATGGGGAGATAGCGCAGATCGCTGCTTTAGCAGCGCGAAAGCTCCTCAACCCCTGGTTAGGGCTGCGTGAAGTCGAGTAGAATAGGGCGCAAAGGCCTCGCAAGTCAGGAAAGTGCGTGAAGTGACCTACGCGAAGATATTCACAATCGGACTAAATCGACCCCTCAGACATCTCAAGGGTGCGGAAACTTGGTTCCAGCAACCCCCTATACTGCTTCGGGTGATCTGAATATGAAACTACTTGAAATGCTTAGCAAGGTATTCAATTCAGTAAATATACATGTTAACATGATGTACTTGTCTTACAGTTAAAAACAAATGAAATTTTCAGTTGTTTATGACCCATTTAAGTATATCAAAATTATTTATTTTTTCTGTTTAACACACTAAAACAGATTTGTTCTGTAAAATAACTCAGCCACAGATGCAAAAGAAGTTGATGAAGCAATTCACCCCTCTTGGGTTACATCTGCTGGGTCCAAGGCTCCCAAATGGGCATGTCCTTGATTTCATTAAAAGCTCAAAATGATTGTACAGCTGAATACAAGCCTTAACAGGCAAAATGGAATGTAAAAATGGATTCAAAATGCTCAAAACAGTCAGGAATGACTACTGGTTCTCATCCAATGGGTACTTGCAACCCTATACAGCTCCCACAATACTGGGCCCTAGTGGCTCCTAGAACTTCCACGGAGCAAAAACACCTACAAATGACCTCTGATTGCTCTGTAACCTATGCCAATGGCTTTAGAATCATCTGATTACTCAAAATCAGAAAACAATTCGTCCAAAAAGGACTTCCCTAACCAAATTTATGGCTCATTGAAGTTTTTCCCCAGTTAGGCCTAGAATCACTCCAGCTAACTGTAGTGGAAGTTTAGTTAGCGCCGCCAATTATGGCGGGACCGCCCAAATTTGGCAGTATGCCAAAACCTCCGCCAGTCTGACCTGCAACAGTTTGGTTGAACTGCAGTTATAATAAATAACATGTGAACACAATTCATGAACTGGCAGTCCTTTTCGGAGTTTGAGCCCGAACCTTTGGTGAACGGTTAGTGTAACGGTTTATTGGCCCGCAGTGTATGGTAATGCGACCACATAATACGGGATAGCAGTGACCATTAAGCGTCGGCGGATAAGGGTAGGACCCAGGTTTTGGGCGGTAGTCGCATGATATGGGGACTGGCCCCCTTCGGGCACCTCACCATTAAAGTTTAAACCTTAAATATAATTACCTCTGCACCACATATAAGAACTGTTGTTGTGGCGTGTTGGTTAAGGTGTGGAATTGGCTTCGGGCAGGTCGTGGGTTCCAACTGCTGCCAACCAATGTTTTAACATAAGCCCATACCATCTACTGACATCATCCAGGCCACGTGGTGGCCTCCGAGCCTGCCAAGTGGCAACCTGCCATTCGTTGCCCAGAACGGAAATTTCTATTTTAAATTTTTTTGAAAAAATTCAAAATTTCAATGTCATTGGGAAATTCTTCTTTTTGGCATAACTTCCTCATACGAAGACCATTTTTCAAACCGTTCATGGCACCGGAATCAGGAAGACGAGACCTATCCAATCGTTTAGGTTCCAACCCAATCTGAGTACTTTCAAATTTGAGTATTTTTCGACACTTAGTCTTGAGCTCCTGATCACACCTCCCAAATGAGAGGCTTTTGGTCCCCAAAAGCTTACTGAAATGTTGAATTGAACTATAGTACAGACAATGAGAGAATGAACATCCTCTTCTCTTCAGCCCTTCAAACATTTTCTTTGCATGGCAAATGACTTTGAACCACAAATGGAAAGAAATTGACATTTCCCTTCCTAAATGTGCTTGTCCTCCTATCCACAACTATCTTTCTTGCACTCACACAAAAATTTTCTAGCGAGAAAATTACAGAATGAAACCGAACAACGCTGCCTTGATCAATGATCTAAGGTGGTTCAAAACAAACAAGATATTACAGCATAGAATACATGCACACATCCGAAATTTACATATGTACAAAAGGAGTATGTCTCACTGTGTCAAGAAGTCCATCCACTTCTCACCAAGCCACTTCCATGGCAACTTTTGTTGTTGCAACTTTTCCTCATGTGAAACTTCCCTTTCCACATCAATAATGGAATCCGTGGTTCCACCTTTACCAATCTTCTTGTCCTCTTGCTGCATGTGTGTGGGACGATGAGTTGGATGTAAAGTCCAACAATGAGAGACAACATGTCCCCTCTTTTGGCAAAAAGTGCAAATCCTATGCACCTTCCTTTAAGATAGTCTTTGCTTCATCTGTTCCCTGTGTGCTTTCTTCCTCATCCAGCATCTCGAAACATGATGATTAAATTGACCACAATATGTACAAGGAAACTTTCTTCCATTAAAGCATGTAAAATTTTCATGCCTTGCAGAAACGCAATCAAATCGATCATGAGTATATTTATACCTCTTATGTTGCTTTGCATGTTCATCTTTTTTTCCTCCATGAGGAGATGAACTAGTATAGGCTCCAATTTTCAATTGCAAACTAACATCATCGTTCTTGTCTTCAAAACTGCCTAAAATTGCATGCTTGCCATAAGCTACATGTCTACCATCTTCTTGCTCCAACAAAGGATTAAAGCAATGGCAATCATCTTTGAAACAAATTTGACATATTTGCCTCATGGAACTTGGAACAAAAGTTCTCTTTGAATTAGCCTCATATGCCTTCATGGTTTTTGAGTTTTCGCCATAAGATTTCACATAACCCAGTCCAAGATTCTTGGATCGTTCTTCAACAGAAATAGGTTCAATCATGCCTTGTCCATGCTTTCCTAATCCTTTTCCTTCATAACCCATCTTAATCCTGAGCTTGGATCCTATTCCCCTTGTATGCTTTTCGAAAGGTCCTACACATCTTTCTAAAGAGGAAACTAAAGACAAATCAGAATGGATTACCTCTTTCTCAAGCATGTTCTTGGCCAAAGCCTCTTGGGCTTGATGACGCTGCAACTCCATATCATGTAATATTTGAAGAATTTCTTCCTTCTCCTGCTTCATGGCCAAAAATTTCTCATGAAACACCGTGCTTTCTCTCCTATCCTCAAACAGGATCTTCACCATATCCTTCAAGATAAGGAATTCATGCTTCATATCCTCATCAAAGAACCTTGTGAAGGAGAAGTATTCACTTGATGAAGTTGTCATTATGATGTCAATGAACAAATTAACTTCAACAATGTGCTTAAAGCTTTTCAAAACAAATGACAAAGCTTTTTCAACCAACTGTCTTTACAGCCATTACATTCAAGTAGCCAACAACAAATCAACTCAAGTGAAATGCTTGGAGTGGTTTTGAGGTTCTTTCAAGGTAAGGAAAATATCTTCTATTCCTTTTGTCTTCTCTAAGACTAAGCTAAGCAGTAGCTATCCCCAAACTTCAATAAACTCAAATAACATGCAGTTTGCAAAATAGTAAAGCAGTCAATCTTCAACACTACTTTAAACACCTTTCAAGCTATACAATCAAGCTATTGTGATGACAATCAAGCAAACTATCTTCCTTATGAGTGGCAGCTTCTGTTGAGGCTCTTGAGGGTGAATTTGAAGGTGGATATAATGGCACCCTAGCCCTCCTTGACTAAGGATTCCCTCATTCTCTAGTCAAATGTCCTTCCCCTCTCTGAAGTTTTAGCCTGGTAAGCATCAAAACTTGCAAGACAGTCAAAATATCCTTGCACAAAAACAATTAAAAGACAACTACACCATAGATTGACTAAAAAGAGCGCTTATCTACTTTGCAATTGTATAACAAGAGCATTTCGAAGGCTACCTGGCTCATTTCAGGCTCTGTCTATAGTTTATTTGATTGCTTTTGATACAAAGAAACAACAACATAGCTCTGATACCAACTTGATCTAAATATGAAACTACTTGAAATGCTTAGCAAGGTATTCAATTCAGTAAATATACATGTTAACATGATGTACTTGTCTTGCAGTTAAAAACAAATGAAATTTTCAGCTGTTTATGACCCATTTAAGTATAGCAGAATTATTTCCTTTTTTTTGTTTAACACACTGAAACATATTTGTTCTGCAAAATAACTCAGCCACAAATGCAAAATAAGTTGATGAAGCAGTTCACCCCTCCTGGGATACATCTACTGGGTCCAAGGCTCCCAAATGGGCATGTCCTTGATTTGATTAAAAGATCAAAATGATTGTACAGCTAAATACAAGCCTTAACAGGCAAAATGTACTTAAAAATGGATTCAGAACGCTCAAATCGGTCAAGAATGACTACTGGTTCTCATCCAATGGGTACCTGCAACCCTATACAGCTCCCATAATACTAGGCCCTAGTGGCTCCTAGAACTTCCACAAAGAAAAAACACCTGAAAACGACCTTTGATTGCTTTCTAACCTATGCCAATGGATTCGAAATCATTTGATTACTCAAAATAAAAATAAAAAAAATCGTCCAAAAAGGACTTCCCTAGCCAAAGTTATGGCTCATTGAAGTTTTTCCCTAGTTAGGCCTAGAATCACTCCAGCTAACTGTAGTGGAAGTTCAGTTAGTGCCGCCAATTATGGCAGGATCGACCAAATTTGGCGGTCCGCCAAAACCTCCGCCAGTCTGACCCGCAACGGTTTGGTTGAACTACAGTTATAATAAATAACATGTGAACACAATTCATGAATTGGCATTGTAACAGTTTATTGGCCCGTGGTATATGGTAATGTGACCACATAATACGGGATAGAAGTGACCATTAAGCGCCGGCAGATAAGGGTAGGGCCCATGGTTTTGGGCGGTGGTCGCAGGATATGGGGGTTGGCCCCATTCGGGCCCAGCACCATTAAAGTTTAAACCTTAAATACAATTACCTCCGTACCACGTACAAGAACTGCTGCCATGGTGTGTTGGTTAAGGCATAGAATTGGCTCCGGGTAGGTCGCAGGTTCAAACCGCTGAACCTCCAACCAAATTTTTAACATAATCCCATACCATCTACTGACGTCATCTAGGCCATGTGGTGGCCTCCAAGCCTGCCATTCGTTGCCAAGAACAGAATATTCTATTTTAATTTATTTTTTTTAAATTCAAAATTTCAATGTTATTGGGCAACTCTTCTTTTTGGCATAACTTCCTCATACGGAGACCATTTTTTGAATTGTTAACGGTGCCAGAATCAGGAAGATGAGACCTATCCGGTTGTTTAGGTTCCAACCCAATCTGAGCACTTTCAAATTTGAGCATTTTTCGACACTTGGTCTTGAGCTCCTAATCATCAAGTGAGACCTCAGTTCGCACTCCATGGGCTGTTGCCAAAAGGGCCAGTAGTACAGGTATTTGTTTGGCTAAGTAACTCTAAACCTGGGTCAAGCCCCCTCAGGCCAACAAATGGTTCCATTTTCGGGACCAAAATCTGCATACAGATGTTTGATGTTGTATCATTAGAATCCAACTAAGAAGGAAATTGAGGGTTGGTTTGACAGGAGAATTCACGACTTCACGGTGCAGGAGAATAGGAATCCGCGACTATCAAAGGAAGAGTAGTTAGACTGCTACCTGTACACAGAGATCCACAAAATTTTCTTCGCATCGTTCCCTACTGAGTTGTACGAGTAGATCGTGAAGCTAGCAGATAGCTAAGGAAGGTGGAAGCTTAACAACCGTATTGTGTGGACCCCAGAGTTGGTATGCAGATTGGAAGCATCGGAGGATAAGATCACATGCACTGTTGATCAATAGCTTGATCAAATTATAAGAGGATTCATTATTGAGTTCGCGGTAGATACTTCAGTTAGCTATAGCGAGGTTGAGCGACGCTTTCTCAAAGGACCGTGAGGTAAGTACGTAATGTCTCTGAATACTTGGATTAAAATGTTATTGTGTGAAAAGAGGGTTATGCAATTACCTTGATGTCTAGAGCCACGCAAAGTGGAAAAACCTAAAGAAACGAAGGAAGTAAGGGACCAGAGAATGGCCCTTTGATTTCACCTCCGTGAGAGGATGAGGAAGAGCTCCCGAAGGTCTCGCCATGAAGTGTGATCAATTTGATAAGGCCGAGGATTCTGCGCATCCCACCCCCACCCACACCACCACCAGCTTCACTACCTTCACCTCCATCTTCGCCCGTACTGCCTCCGCCACCACCGTGAGTCAATATGGCAAGCGTGATAAAGTTTCTTGTGTTCAAGGAAGTAGGAAATGAAGATCCGGACCAGTTTTGGTTCGTGATAAGAGCTGTATGGGAAGCGCAGGGAGTTACAGATGATAATATAAAGAAAGTGACGCTGGTCAATGCTCTACAGGATCGCGCGCTGACCTGGTATATTTAGCATTCTAATGACAATCCAAATGCGGGGATCGCGGATATCCAAATTGCGCTGAAGAGAGAATTTAACACGCCAAAGTCAAAGGTGCAGTCAATCATTGGATTCAAAGAGATCACAATGCTACCAAGTGAGACTCCTTGGGAGTTGGATCAGAGAATGAAGTGCACAATTCGTGAAGCTAACATGAATTTGACGGATGGACAGCTCTGCGAATGGTTTTTCACCTCGCTAACGCCGCATTTGAGGAACGCGTTGTCACAACAGAGGTTAACAACTTAGGCAGAGGCCTTGGAGATCGTGATGAGGCTGCATGAGACCCCGATACAGGATCCTAACTTGGGAGTTCAACAGATCCACGCGCAATTGAAAAACTTATGCCTTGAGATGCAGAGTCTGAAACAGGACAGGACAGCTTGACCAAAACTGTGTGAAGAGATATGGTGCGTTAAATGTAAGGGTCAGGGTCATGACAAGGACCACTACCTGATGCTCGCGAATTACCTAGCGGGAGGAGGACCAATACCGTTAAGACCAGAGGCACAAGCAGAACCTAGCGCGGCGCCTGCTTTGTGGTGCGCGATTTGTCAAATTGGAGGAAAGCATGCTACGGACAACTGCCATTTGTTATAGAAGTACACACAAAATTCACAACAATTGTTCTGTAATTTTGTAGATCAATTGGACATGAGTGCACTTGTAGAAGCTATGAGATGATGATGGATAGAACTCCCACCTACAGGGTTCAGGCCGAAACGCAGCCCCTTGACCAAAACGCAGTAGTGGCGCAAACCGAATTTCAAGGGCGCGAACAAGGCCAAGGTGGAGGAGGACCTGGAAGAGGTCGAGGATAGCTGATATGCTATAATTTTGGAGGGCCAAGATATTATGCCCGTGATTGTACAAACCCAACGCATCCATCATGTATGTATTGTACCTTATTTGATCACGAGATAGAGGACTGTCCTACCCTGATAGCTACGATGCATGACAAGGGAGCGCTACAACCACCCCCGACTTAGAACCTGCAGATGATGAGGTCTAAGCCACGCGAGGAAGATCCAAATGTGAACATTGTGTTCTTAAGTGGAATTATGATGGGAAATGATAAAGGCAAACAACCCGAAGATAGTACTTGGGTTTGCAAGGCTCCGACAAAAGAAGTAGAGTTTGATTTGGAGCGCGCTAAGGAAACCTTCATGGAAGCTAAGAAGAGCTTCGCTGATGCCTCCACTTCAAGAAGCAAAGATAGATTGGAGCCAAAAATGGACCCATCTATGCTTATGATGTTCCTAGAAACATGCATGAAGCTACTGCGCGACAGTAAGGCTATAAAGGGATTGCAGGAACTCATTAACAGATGCGCTGGGACCACTCAAGGAGAGCCGCGCGTAGTCTAGAAGATTGGAAAGCATGCGACGAGGATGGGAAGATAAATGAGGTTGACCGCAAATATTGGAGAATATGAGATGGACCAAGTAATTCTGGACCTAGGATCGGACGTGAACGTTCTGCCGAAGCAGACATGGGAGCGCATGGGAAGGCCTACATTGCAATGGTCTCTTATTCAACTGTGAATGGCGAACCAGCAAAAGATAATACCCATGGGGAGATTGCAGGGAATCACTGTGGATATTGAAGGGGCAAAGGCGCTAGCATACTTTGAAGTGATAGAGATTGTTGATGACAGCAATCCCTACCTCGCGCTGTTAGGAATTGATTGGGCTACTGACATGAACGAGGTGATTAATCTAAATAAGCACAAGATGATTTTTGAGAAAAAGTCTCTGAACGTAGTCGTACCTTTGGACCCTGCAAAAGGATCACGCTACACAGAGTCGGTGCGTGACTATGAAAGCGACGACGATTTGGACTGCATCTACAAGATAACCGCGCGAGATCAAGACTGGGTAAATCCCACCGTGGATGGACGAATCTCATGGGAGTGCAAAAACTCTTGTACGTTGGATTCGGATGAAGAGATAGAGCGATGGTAGAACCGGTTAAATGAGGTAACCACATTGAACTATAACCTGATGACAAGATCGTTGCGCTTTGTATCAACGGAAGTGAGAGATTTTCCTACTTATGATGGATTAGGTGAGGTAGATGCTTTCTTGGACAAATTTGAAAGGGAGGTGTCGGAAAAGCAACGTTTCCAGGATTTGAAGTGGGTAATGCGCGCTACGCCCACGAGGTGGTGGGGTACGCACCAAGGAATCTTTGAGGACTGGCGCGAATGAAGAAGAATGATGTGCATGCGTTTTTGGAAGCCTAAGATGAAACTAACAGATAAATACAATGTATGGGATGGTCCGCACGCGCATCTGTCTAGGTGGGTACAGGCATATGGTAAACAAACCGCACAGATGCACAAGGACTTCGCGTTGGGGAACATGGTCAATAAGCATGTGTTGGGGAGGCAATTACACAAACGATCCCTCGAGTTAGAACAACAGAGTGTGGAAAGAATGAGTGTGCAGAAGGTTACCCACGTAGAAGCATTTAACGAAGTATGAAAAGCACTAAACAGGGTATACAATGCTTAGTGAAGTGATTGGGACCTATGCGTACCAGTAGTTTTGTGGGATTATAGGACAACATGCAAGAAACTGACGGGACAGATGCCTTCTAGGTTGGGCTATGGAGCAAACGTTGTAATCCCAATGGAGTTTATTATGCCTAGTCCGCGCATAGTAGTGCCTGTGGATATGACGGTTCGCGGAGCCTTGGAAGAAGGGATCGCACAGCTGAACGAAGAAGAACGTTTGGGACCTAATGAAGAGATCCAACAGGGTGATCTTAGGCTCCAAGAACTCGTGAAAGAAATATTGTGGTTAAGGGAGAAAAGTGCTTTGGTGGAAGCAGAAGTCAAGAAGCTTGAGGAAGGAATAAAGAAGGATTTTCTTGATACGAAAACTGTGGTGATAAAACAAGATACAGATGACTACGTTGATAAATTTTGGGACTACCACAGATAGTTGATCAGCTTGATTCCTTGGATTGGGCCGTATATTACTAGAGGGATCACCGATGATGGCGTGATGCAGATGGTGAAGTGCGTAATGCAAACAGTCAAGTTAAAAAACGAACTCTTCCCAGGAAAAGTGCTTGATGGTCAGTTGAAGCCATATGCAGGTGACCCGGCCACCTCACTAGTCGTGGGAAGCAAAGTCTTAGCGCTCTAGGCAGTTGAAAGGAAGTGCGGGACTATAAACTACTCTACCCAAGAATTGCCCGATGTCAGGGCTGTGCATAGGAGCGAAGTGTCACGGGGTCCGCGGCAGCACAATGATAGGTGTGTTGCCGCGCAGGTTGGCTGGAAAGTGACCATTATAGTCACAATTCATGATGTGATGATTAATTTGAGCTTTATGGGTAAGATTTGGGAAAATCTGCCACCAAGGGAGCTTTAATGAACCGGATTTGGGGGGAACAGTCAAATTTGAATTCAAAAGGCGTTATATATTGCAAAGGGCTTCCCAACAAGCAACACTTGGTCATTTGAGAATTGATTTGTCGTGCGCCTAGAGTATTCTGAACCGAGACTTGTTTAACCTATTGAGAGTTGTTGGCTTGTTAGGGCCTGACCCAGGTTCAAAGGTGATTTAGCCAAACAAATCGTGGTACTACTGGCCCTTTAGGCAACAATCCGCAGAGCATGGACTGAGGTCTCGCCCGAATTAGTATGGGAGGGTGCTAGAACCAGGTTTCAGCACCTTAGGGATGTCTGAGGAGTTCAAGTGGTCTGCGGCATGCACATCGCTACACGCAGTTACCTGTTCCCTGCAGCCTGCGATGCTGCCTTTGCACAGCCCTACTCGGGGGCCGAACAGTGTTATTACCCAAGTCCTTACTAGTAATCTAATATTAGTTGATTAACTTAGCTTATCTATATGCTTTCAGTTATACTTAACAATATTTACCATTCATACAAGTGTGCGTAGTAAAGAAACAGTATATTCGCAAATGATATCAAACAAGTAATAACTCAGAACAGATACATAGAATTGGTAACAAAACCTTTCTTTATTAATCTTTTCTCTGATTACAGACTCGACTTTGCCCTGCGCACTTAGCTGTAGGGGTCTGCGCACTCAGCTGCGGACTCTACTAGGCCTCTGCACACTCAGCTACAAAGCCTTTCCCTACTCTACGACACAAGACACACTTCTCACTTCGAATTAATCTCTAAGAAGTTTCATGCCTATTCTCTATTCCATTCTATTAAATCTCTTTACAACTTAGAGCCTCGCTCTATTTATACAATCCCATGGTCTGTAGGCCGACATTACATTCAAAACTTAGGGCAGACAACCCTATGACTGTAACATACATTTTGCGCCGCAATTCGCGGAGCTTTACAACAATATCAAATCAAAACTTTGGCTTTGAACCCCAAAACATGTCGTGGGGGGATTCCATGCCCAACAAGAGCATTGTTTGAGCACCTGGTTGAGCAGTTGAGAGATTTTTGGACAAACAAAATGGCAGCGTCTGAAGAAGCCAGGGAAATCGAAGAAATGACCACCGAAGAGGCCGCACATGCCATGACAGTAGAGGATGCCCCTGAGAGTGTCGAGATACTTGCAGAAACCCCTAAATCACCGTGCACACCAAGGCCCAAGAAAGATAAGGAGCCCATGATTTCGGTACGCATGTCCCCTCGAAACCCGCTGACAACTAAATTGACCTGGAAGAAAAATGGAAAGTGGTTAATTTGGAAAGTGATGAAGAGGAGGAAGAGCTTGAGGACATCCTGATAGAAGAGGATGAGGACGAAGACATGGAGGAAGAAACCGAGGGTGAGAACCCTCCAACTAGGCTGCCCGTGTATGTTCCTCCACAGCAGGGAAAGGCAAAGGTGCCCAAGGACCTAGATGAGAGCAAGAGCTCTCTATAGACTCCGTTGCTACCTGATGATATCATTTTTTAAGGAGTGCACCTGGGACGGGTGCCGAGTTTGAAGTTCGAATATTGGGATCTTGCCAACCACGAGAAATTCCCTCACTTAGTGATCGCGTAGCTCATGAAGCCAAAGCAAAACACCGCAGTAGAAGTCATAGAGTTGGAGCCGCACAACTGGTTACGCGGAGTCGAAAATGCAGGGTTGTTGAACTTGCTCTGGGTGCCACATTACCATCACAACCCAATGACTATCTTCGTCATCAAGCAGCTACTTTGGCTAGTGCATGATGGGTGTTTGTGGCTGGAGGATCCCATCCCCATCATGGACCACCTGATCCATAGAATTACCCGACTCCCTTGTAAAGGGAAGACCAGGAAGAAATTTTGGAGGGTAAAAGCAGTGATTTGGCCATCGCAGAAGCCATGAAAAGAAATATAAGCTGGAGAAGAAAAAGAGGGGCTACATGATCTCCAGTATCAACAATAAGGCAGTCAGAGTTGCGACTCAGATATTAGCGGGTAAGGTGATGCAGAAGTGCCGCGCAGATGAGGTGCCTGCACCAGTGGTTGCACTTGTCGAGTAGTGCACAGAGGGGGTCTAGTTTAACTGGTCTGAATTCTTGTGCAAGGAGTTCCTGGAGAATTGCTGCGAAGCACAAGAACAGGGGAAGACCTTCCACTATGTATGGCTTCTACTGTCCATAGTGCTGGTGGCTGGGGAATTTCCCGAGGACAGCCAGTTCCCCCCAATTGAGAGGGACCTCTTGGAGGCCGCAAAGTACACTTCGTTGTGGGCCTCTAAAGATGTGCACAGGATCCGAGACAGTAAAATATTTTGGGTGTTCATGGAGATGAACATCGGAATGGGGATTAACTGCAAGCCACGGTTATCGCCCACTATCTACAATAGCCTACAAAGCTTCATAGAGTTCAAGGCAGACCTCCACCACGTCTACATCAGGGCATGCAAGGACCCTGTGAAGAAGTGGAATCAGCTCCCATACCAAGCCATGGATGATGTTACCTTCGACGTACTTGAGGCGTGGCCGCCGGAGTGGTGCGCTCCAGCCCTCTCCGCAACGGAAACGGAAAATTTTGCTGCTCAGTAGAAGGAGGAGACAAAACTACAAATGGTGCAGTTAGCAGAGAAGAGAATAAAAGAGGAAGCAACTGCACGGGTTCAGGAGGCACGAGACGCTGTGAAGGCCGCAGCAGAAGCACAGAAGGTAGTAGAGAAGGAGCGTGAGGGTCAAAATTCACCTTCACCTGAGCAAGAATAAGAAATGGAGACAGATACAGAGGAGGGTGGTGCAGACCTACAAATAGAGACGACAGTTAAAGCGCCAGCACCCGAGAGAGTAGCTGGGGCCACGAAAGAAGTCGAAAGCGTCT
The DNA here is from genome assembly GCA_031772625.1 of Pinus tabuliformis. Classification (NCBI taxonomy): domain Eukaryota; kingdom Viridiplantae; phylum Streptophyta; class Pinopsida; order Pinales; family Pinaceae; genus Pinus; species Pinus tabuliformis. The sequence continues at coordinate 1,859,708,713 of CM062817.1, forward strand.
AAGAATTCTTTCAACCCGATCACCCTCGCTGAGGGAGATTAGCACGATATAGGGGAGACAGTTTGCGAAGTCACTACGGATGCCCTCCAACAGTTGGAGGAGGAGAATCAGATTGTGTTGGGGGCCCTCCAGGCATAGATTCAGGAGTTGCAGGTGTGTACTCCCTAGGCTAGTACTATCTCGACCAGCCTCGTAGTAGGAACGGTCTTTATTGAGGAAATGTTGTGCGTCCGCATGACCAACACAATAAAGCTACCAGAACTGGGGCACTGGTTACAACAAACGAGGCTGACAGAACTACAGTTAGTGCATTGAAATGGATAGGAATCAACATGGCTGCACTCCCTTGGGAGACACTCTATGTCCTGCAGGACAAAGTGATTGTAGAACTGTGGGCTAGGGAGGGTCGCGCACTACAGGTGTTGAGTTAACAAAGAATCAATATGGAGAAAATGATCTTGCAATGTGATGAGGTTGTGGTGCAAAATTGACAGATGGTGCAGGTGGTTGAGGAAGCCTGCCAGATGGTCCCTGAGTTGGCCATCCCAGCAGAGGCCCGCATCCAAAGGTTAGCAGCAGGAGTGTGTGAGGTGCGAGAAGAGATGGCCAAGGTTTAGCTGGAGCTGAACCTTCAACTAGCAGAGTTGCGGTTGAAGGTGCAACTTTCCACTCCTCCAGAGGTAAGGGAACAGCGCGCCAATGCCATTACATCGGGGATGGAGGAGATCAGCAGTGTAGTAAAAGACTGCACCAAAATTTTGGAAGAATCGTTTGAGGTCCAAACAAAGAATCATTTGAGGTTCATATTCAAACTAAATTAACCCCTTAGACATCTCAAGGGTGCGGAAACTTGGTTCCAGCATCCCCCCATACTGCTTCAGGTGAGACCTTAGTCTGCGCTCCGCAGGCTATTGCTGAAAAGGCCAATAGTACAGGGATTTGTTTGGCTAAATAATTCCAAACCTAGGTCAAGCCCCCTCAAGCCAACACCCTGTGATAGACCTTGAAGTGCCCAAAACATGACCATCATGCAGTGTACTCATTCAAATATGCAGCTCAGATCTTCCCTAAAAGTGATGGTTCTAAAATTAGGGTTTAAGAGTCATTTCCTTCAAGGGAAGCTCAAGACATTTTATGTGGATTTACACCTTCTCGACCAAGCTCCCAATAGCAATCGACCACACGTTGAATTCAGACACCCTCTAGATAGTTTCTGGCTCCAACTTTTAGCTCCAATCGGCTCCCAAACCAGAATTTCACACACACTTACGCTCGTCTCTCTCCACTGGCTCCCCACACCGGCAGCAACATTTTAATCTAGGCTTGAATAACGTTGAATCCTCCATGCTCACTGTGCCAGATTATAGAGCTTCTGCAATTCTTCTATCAGCTACCAATTTGCATGCAACTCCAATAATAACTTTGCTCTTTTTCACTAAAGGAACAATCTTGGGGACTAGACAAAAAATTCGCAACCATTTAGCAAGTCACATTTTAAGAAATAATCCAAGTGATAATCTAGACGTAGTTGCAACCCCTGGTGGCTTCACCAAGCTCTCTTATTTGTCTCTTCAATTGCTTATCCTCTATGCCACTCGACATGCAAAACGAACTCTGCCTTTTTATCTCCTCAGATCCAAACAAACACACATGCAAGCTCAACATCAAAATGTATTTCTGGAGAAGCTAAAGCACCCTTTTCACCCTCTTCGGCTACAACTACTTTCTTGGCACATAGTTCAAGCCCATGATTATGTCGTCATTACAGATCAAGACTCTAAAGTAACATTAACCCCTCTAACAAATGTACCGAAGAAGAAAAAAAATTGTGAGACAAGTTGTATGAAGCAATACTTCAGCTTAGAAATCATAGCTAGGCTCCACTTCATGCCAAATCGAACTTCACATAGCTAGACATTTCAACAAATAACCGATAGGCTTAACTTCATGCCCAACTCGACCTTCATATAAGTCAACAACTAAACAAATCACCACAGCCTTAGACTAATGATTTGTTGCACAACGTTTGAAGTGGGATAATGTGTGGCTCTCGGAAAACAGAACACAATCAATTCACCAAGCTCGGGCCCCCCTTCAATGCTACCCAATCACAAATCACTGAATGCCAATGAAAGTTCACAATTCGTCAAATTTCACATCCAATTCACCAAGACTCGACTCTTCGGCAATGCAACATGTTCCTCTGCAAATCAGGCCCCGACCAAAGTGCTCTGATACCAAGATAAAATCAATAGGCTCTTTAAGTGAGTCAACCTTTACTTGGAGAATTCCTAAGCACTCAACACAAATCATTCAATCCAAATCTCATACATATAAAATCATACATTAGTTGGGTGGTTTGAACCACTAGCTAATTTATAGGATCTATGATCTAAATAGAGGATCTCAATCCCAACTTACAACAACAAAAAACCAAATACATTAATCCAGAAAAGATTGATTTCCCCATTAATCCAAGTACTTTTTCATATAAATCTCTACCCTTACTATGGTTTTGTTTTTTGTGAATAAGGCATTGATCTTTGCACATAACAATCTTTGATTGCAACCGATCCATTGACAATGATATCCCATGTACCAACTCACTGCAACACTGATATATCATAAACACATTGTGCATTCATTATATGACCCAAGCATATGATGACTTAGTTAATTAAGCGCGCATCAAATAAACCATTGTAACTAATATTATGGGCCATAAATCTAATAATTGTGCACATTCTATCATCAATGCAGTCAGCAAATAGGTCACCAATGTGTTTATTAAGTGAGCAATTTAGATGTGTTTATTAAGTGTGTATTGATAAACAAATATCCAGTCAACTACAGACCACCAAATAAACTATAACCATGTTAAATGAATCCATAAAACAAGTTTTTTTATCGATTCAAGACAAAATATGAATAACATAAATTGTCTTTACCAATTTCAGATCCTCTATAGTGACAAACTAAATGATATATCATAACATACAAACCTTTACTACCTAGAATAACACTTCAATTGAATAATTGCACATTGGAGAGATGAAAGCAGATCACTATCACTGATATATGGTGTGCATGAGTTGAGTCATTGATCCATAACTTTAAAGATATTCCAATTAATGCTTACCAAAACCAAACCATCATATATTTGAACCTTCATATTTCTCAATGCTTAATTAGATCTAGCCCTTGCACACTAGTGCAATAAATCACTTGTTCCATAATAGAGCAAAACATAATTCACTTTTTCACTAAAGGAACGATCATGGGGACTGGACAATAAATTCACAACTAGTTAGCAAGTCACGGAGATATTTTCTCCAAATAGATCCACAACAATGATATCACGGCTTAAGAAATGATACAAGTGATAATTTGGACGTAATTGCAGCCCTTAACAGTTGCACCAAGCTCTCTCATTTGTCTCTTCAATTGCTTATCCTATACGCCTCTCAACACGCAAAATGAACTTTGCCTCTGTATCTCCTCAAATCTAGACGAACACACATGCAGGCTCAACTTCAAACTGTGTTTCTAGAGAAGCTAAAGCACCATTTTCAGCCCCTTCAGCTACGAGTACCTTCTTGGAACACAGTTCAGGCCCTTGATTATGCCATCATTACAGATCAAGACTCTAAAGCGACTTTAACCCCTCTAATAGGTGGATCGAAGAAGAAAAAAAAATTGTGAGACCAATTGTATGAAGCAATACTTCGGCTTCGAAATCACAGTTAGCCTCGGATTCATGCCAAAGAGAAATTCACACAACTTGACGGCTCAACAAATCAGGCTTAACTTCATGCCCAACTCGACCTTCATACAGGTCAACAGCTAAACAAATCACCACAACCTTAGAATGATGGTTGGTTGGACAACGCTTGAAGCGGGATAACGTGTGGCTCCTAGAAAATGCGACACAATTAATTTGTCAGGCTCATGACCCCCTTCAATGCTACCCAATCACAGATCCCTGAACACCAATGACAGTTCACAATTTGTCAAATTTCACGTCCAATTCACCAAGACTCAATTCTTCGGCAATGCAGCACGTTCCTCTACAAATTAAGCCCCGACCAAAGTGTTTTGATACCAATATAAAATCAAGAGGCTCTCCAGGTGAGTCAACTTTCACCTGGAGAATGCCTAAGCACTCAACACACTTCATTCAATCCAAAGCTCATACATATAAAATCATATATTAGTTGGGTGGTTTGAACGACTAGCTAAATAATGGGATCTAGGACCTAAATAGAGGGTCTCAATCATAAATTACAACAACAAAAAACCAAATACATTAGTCCATAAAAGACTGCTTTCTCCATCAATCCAAGTACTTTGTCATATAAAACTCTACCCTTACTCTGGGTTTGTTTGTTGTGAATAAGGCATTGATATTTGCACATAACAATATTTTATTGCAACCAATCCATTGACAATGATATCCCATGTACCAAATCATTACAACACTGACATATCATAGAGACATTGTGCATTCATTCTATGACCCAAGCATATAATGACTTAGTTAATTAAGTCACCAAATAAACCACTCTAACTAATATTATGGGCCATAGATCTAATAATTGTGCGCATTATATCATCAATGTAGTTAGCATATATCCCTACAAACACACCAATTTGGGTATCTCTTCTTTACAATACGGTGATAAACAAATATCCAGTCGACTACAAAAGCGCTAGATCAACTACAACCATGTTAAATGATTCCAGAAAACAAGTTTTTTTATCGGTCCAAGAGAAAAGATGAATAACGTAAATTGTCTTTACCAACTTCAGATCCTCTACAGTGACAAACTAAATGCTATATCAAAACATACACACCTTTACTACCTCGAATAACACTTCAATTGAATAATTGCACATAATTGCACATTGGTGAGATGCAAGCATATCACTATCACTGATATATGGTGTCAATAGTTTGAGTTTAATTGATCCATAACATTAAATATATTCCAATTAATACTTACCAAAACCAAACCACTAGCTAAATAATAGGATCTAGGATCTAAATAGAGGATCACAATCCTAACTTACAACAACAACAAAACCAAATACATTAATCCAGGAAAGACTGATTTCTCCATTAATCCGTGTACTTTTTAATATAAACCTCTACCCTTACTCTCGTTTTGTTTGTTGTGAATAAGCATTGATCTTTGTGCATTGTCAATCATTCTGTGACCCAAGCATATAATGACTTAGTTAATTAAGCGCACATCAAATAAACCACTCTAACTAATTTTCTAGGTCATAGATCTAATAATTCTGCACATTCTGCCATCAATACAGTTAGCAAATAGGTCACCAATGTGTTTATTCAATGATAGATTTAGATGTGTTTATTCACTATGTATTGATAAACAAAGATCAAATCGACTACAAACCACTAGATCAACTATAACCATGTTAAATGATTCCATAAAATAAGTTTTTTGTTATCGATCCAAGACAAAAGATGAATAACATAAACTATCTATACCAACTTCAAATCCTTTATAGTGACAAACTAAATGTTATATCATAACATACAAACCTCTACTACCTCGAATAACACTTCAATTGAAGAATTGCACATTGGAGAGATGCAATCATATCATTATCATTGATATATGGTGTGCATAAATTGAGTCTAATTGATCCATAACTTTAAATATATTCCAATTAATGCTTACCAAATCTAAACCATCATATATTTGAACCTTTAGATTGCTCAATGCTTAATTAGGTCTGGCCCTTGCACACTAGTGTAATAAATCACTTGTTCCAAAATAGAGCAAAACATACTTCATTTTTTCTCTAAAGGTACGATTGTAGGGACTGGACAATAAATTCGCAACCAGTTAGCAAGTCACTGAGAGATTTTCTCCAAATAGATCCATGACAATGATATCACGGTTTAAGCAATGATCCAAGTGATAATCTGGACGTAGTTGCAACCCTTGACAGCTACACCAAGCTCTCTCATCTGTCTCTTCAATTGCTTATCCTCTAGGCATGTCAACACACAAAATGAACTCGGCTTCTGTATCTCCTCAGATCTAGACGAACACACATGTAGGCTCAACTTCAAAATGTGTTTCTGGAGGAGCTAAAGCACCATTTTCAGCCTCTTCGGGTATGACTACCTTCTTGGAACACAGTTCAAGCTCGTGAGTATGTCGTCGTTACAGATCAAGACTCTAAAGCAACTTTAACCCCTCTAACAGGTGGTTCGAAGAAGAAAAAGAATTGTGAGACCAATTGTATGAAGCAATACTTCATCTTAGAAATCACAGTCAGCCTCAGATTCATGCCAAAGCAAACTTCACATAGCTCGACAGCTCAACAAATCAGACTTCACTTCATGCCCAACTTGACCTTCATACAGGTCAACAGCTAAACAAATCACCACAACCTTAGATTGATAGTTGGCTGCACAATGCTTGAAGCGAGATAATGCGTGCCTCCTGGAAAATGCAACACAATCAATTTTCCAGGCTCAGGACCCCCTTCAACATTGCCCAATCACATATCACTGAACGCCAATGACAATTCACAATTTTTCAAAGTTCATGTCCAATTCACCAAGACTCAACTCTTCAACAACGAAGCACGTTCCTCTATAAATCAGGCCCCGACCAAAGTGATCTGATACCAATATAAAATCAAGAGGCCCTCCAAGTTACTCAAATTTCATCTGGAGAATGCCTAAGCACTCAACACACTTCATTCAATCCAAGTCTCATACATATAAAAGCATATATTAGTTGGGTGGTTTGAACCACTAGCTAAATAATAGGATCTAGGACCGAAATAGGGGATCTCAATCCTAACTTACAAAAACAAAAAACCAAATACTTTAATCCATAAAAGACTAATTTCTCCATCAATCCAAGTACTTTGTCATATAAACCTCTACCCTTACTCTCGGTTTGTTTGTTGTGAATAAGGCTTTGATATTTGCACATAACAATCTTTGATTGCAAACAATCCATTGACAATGATATCCCTTGTACCAACTCACTGCAACACTAACATATCATAGATACATTGTGCATTCATTCTATGACCCAAGCATATAATGACTTAGTTAATTAAGCCACCAAATAAACCACTCTAACAAATATTCTAGGCCATAGATCTAATAATTGTGCGCATTCTCGTCGATGCAGTCAGAATATATCCCTACAAACACACCAATTTGGGTATCTCTTATTTACAATACGTTGATAAACAAATATCCAGTCGACTGCAAAACTGTTAGATCAACAACAACCATGTTAAATGATTCCAGAAAACAAGTTTTTTTTATCGATCCAAGACAAAAGATGAATAACATAAATTGTATTTACCAACTTCAGATCCTCTGCAGTGACAAACTAAATGCTATATCAAAACATACACACCTTTACTACCTCGAATAACACTTTAATTGAATAATTGCACAATGGTGAGATGCAAGCATATCACTATCATTGATATATGGTATGCATAATTTGAGTCTAATTGATCCATAAATTTAAAGATATTCCAATTAATGCTTACCAAAACCAAACCACTAGCTAGATAATAAGATCTAGGATCTAAATAGAGGATCTCAATCCTAACCTACAACAACAAAAAACCAAATACATTAATCCATAAAAGACTTATTTCTCCATTAATCCAAGTATTTTTTCATATAAACCTCTACCCTTACTCTGGTTTTGTTTGTTATGAATAAGGCATTGATCTTTCCACATAACAATCTTTGATTGCAACCAATCAATTGACAATGATATCCCCTGTACCAACTCACTGCAACACTGACATATCATAGACACATTGTGCATTCATTCTATGACCCAAGCATATAATGACTTAGTTAATTAAGCGCACATCAAATAAACCACTTGAACTAATATTCTGGGCCATAGATCTAATAATTGTGCACATTCTATCATCAATACAATCAACAAATAGGTCACCAATGTGTTTATTCAGTGAGAGGTTTAGATGTGTTTTTTCAGTGTGTATTGATAAAAAAAGATCAAGTCGAATACAGACCACCAGCTCAACTATAACCATGTTAAATGATTCCAGAAAACAATTTCTTTTATCAATCCAAGACAAAAGATGAATAACATAAATTGTCTTTACCAACTTTAGATCCTCTATAGTGATAAACTAAATGTTATATCATAACATACAAACCTCTACTACCTCGAATAACACTTCAATTGAAGAATTGCACATTGGAGAGATGTAAGAAGATCACTATCACTGATATATGGTTTACATAAGTCGAGTCTAATTGATCCATAGCTTTAAATACATTCCAATTAATGCTTACCAAAACCAAACCATCATATATTTGAACCTTCAGATTGCTCAATGCTTAATTAGATTTGGCCCTTGCACACTAGTTCAATAAATCACTTGTTCCATAATAGAGAAAAACATAATTCACTTTTCACTAAAGGAACAATCGTGGGGACTAGACAATAAATTCGCAACCAGTTAGCAAGTCGCACAGAGATTTTCTCCAAATAGATCCATGACAATTATATCACGGTTTAAGAAATGATCCAACTGTTAATCTAGACGTAGTTGCATCCCTTGATAGCTGCACCAAGCTCTCTCATGTGTCTCTTCAATTGCTTATCCTCTATACCTCTCAACACGCAAAATGAACTCTGCCTCTGTATCTCCTCAGTTGTAGATGAACACACATGCAGGCTCAACTTCAAAATGTGTTTCTGGAGAAGTTAAAGCACCATTTTCGGCCTCTTCCGCTACGAATACCTTCTTGGAACATAGTTCAGGCCCGTGATTATGTCGTCACTACAAATCAAGACTCTAAAGTGACTTTAACCCCTCTAACAGGTGGATCGGAGAAGAAAAACAAATTGTGAGACCAATTTTATGAAACTATACTTTGGCTTAGAAATCACATTCAGCCTCGAATTCATGCCAAAGTAAACTTCACACAGCTCAACATCTCAACAAATCAGGCTTAACTTCATGCCCAACTCGACCTTCATACAGTTCAACAGCTAAACAAATCACCACAACCTTATATTGATGGTTGGTTGCACAACGCTTGAAGTGGGATAATGCGTGGCTCCTGACAAATGCAACACAATCAATTTGCCAGACTCAGGACCCCCTTCAATGCTGCCCAATCACATATCACTGAACGCCAATGACTCAAGACTCAACTCTTCGGAAATGCAACATGTTCCTTTGCAAAACAGGCCTTGACCAAAGTGCTATCATACCAATTAAAATCAAGAGGCTCTCCAGGTGAGTCAACTTTCACCTGGAGAATGCCTAAGCACTCAACACACTTCAATCAACCCAAATCTCGTACATATAAAATCATATATTAGTTGGGTGTTTTGAACCACTAGCTAAACAATAGGATCTAGGACCTAAATAGAGGATCCCAATCCTAACTTACAACAACAAAAAACCAAATACATTAATCCATAAAAGACTAATTTCTCCATCAATCCAATTACTTTTTCATATAAACCTCTACCCTTACTCTCGGTTTGTTTGTTGTGAATAAGGCATTGATATTTGCACATAACAATCTTTGATTGCAACTAATCCATTGACAATGATATCCACTGTACCAACTCACTGCAACACTGACATATCATAGACACATTGTGCATTCATTCTATGACCCAAGCATATAATGATCCAAAATATTTTGCTTATAGATGTGTTAAATAATTACATGCATAAATTGTAGCTTAACCGTGAAAACTTAATGTGCATATGAGACAAGAGGAGAAAAACATAAAGCATGAAAGAAGACAACAAGACTTGATAACGAAGTTCGTCCGTCTTGGACTACGTCTCCGGGCCCTTCTCGATCAATGGGGAGGCCTTCATTCATTAAGTGGCATGAAAAAGGAGAGTACAAGCATAGTGACAAAAAGGAGTCTTATACCTCCATACTGAAAAATGGCCAAAAATGCAGAACTCTGATGGAGAAACGGACAACGCCATTGCATTCGTGGCATTGAGAAGTGCTGAAACCATATAAAATTTGTCAAATTTTGGCAAAATGAAAATTTGGCCCTCCTGCGAAACTCTACCTTGAACTATGTGCACTGCCACCTCTCCCTGAGCGCACTGAAAAATTGCGTTTAAATATAAATTCTGGTACAGATTTCTCAATAAAGTTGTTGGCGCAGTTGGTTAAGGATTCGTTTAATAGGGAGGAGGTCGAGAGGCCAAACCCCGCCTCCTCCTTTTTTAATACACCACCAAAAAAATTGTTTTTTAAATTAAAGTAATGGTTGGGTCGGGCCCGCCCACCGTACCCTCCTCCGCTCTGCATTATTTTTGGAATGGCTATTGTAATATATTGGGTTGTTGGTTTTGGGTTGGGTCCGTGCCCCAAGGGCTGGCCCACCCATTCTGCTTCCATATTGTTTGTAAGTTTCAACAGTACGTGGGAGGGACCGGGGGTTGTGGCCCACCCCTCCACTAAATTTAATTATGTGGATAGAGTTGGGGTGGCGGGGTTGGTGGCCCGCCACCCCCATTTTTTTTATATTTTTTTTTATTATGTATAACAAATTATGCATTTTTGGAAATTTGGTTTTGGACCAAAGGAGTGTTTTTAACTAGGCCACGATTTCGCCCGGAATCTGGCTGGAGTTGGCCTGATTCCATCTGCTGAAAATGTGCAAATTGTGTCCTCGTTAAACCTGCCCAGTCATCAAAATTCAACCCAACTTTCACTGCCTTTATCTCCTTCATCCAAACTCGGATTGAAGTGTCATTCACACCGTTGGACTCAGGGCGACGAGCACTTCGATCTGATGTCAAGCTAATTGGCTTTTCACCACTTTGAATTTTGAGCTTTTCCCATGCCACAGTGTCTGAAGATCCACCTGGATCAATCCTCCCCATTGAGGAGCTTTTGCACCTCCAAAAGCTTTATCAGTCAATTGGCAAGTGAAGGAATTGTTCCCTCACTTTATCCTTCTCCAGCCATTTTGCCTTGCTAGGGTGCATCCCCTTGAAACCAACTCGAAAGTATTCCACATCTCCCCGTCATGAAGTCTTGGTTCTTCTGTCAAGGATGATGTATTCAAGTAACTCATCGAGATACTCTGGTGCAAAATCATCAATTGTAGGAACTGTGCCCACCTCTTCGGTGTCCATAATCAATGGTGGCTCATACAGCTTTAAGTTCTCCACATTCACTATGGAGTACATCTGCATAAATATCGGTAAACAGAGACGACGAGCATTGTTTTCAATCTTATCCAAAATGGTGAATGGGCCATACCAGATTGGTCGCAACTTCTTCCCTTCTCCCTTCATCCTTTCCTTGCTGATATGGAACCACACTTTGTCGCCCAATTGAAATTGATGGTCAACTAGGTGTTTGTCATGTCGAGCCTTGTAACAGGCTTGACTTTTCTCCAACTGCTCTTGTACTACTTGGTGAATCAACTGGATCCGCTAAATGAACTGTTGTGCTTTGTCCCTATCATTACGTCCACTGGAGTCATCTTCCCTTCGAAAGACAATATCAAAAGGGTCCTTTAGTACGTAACAAAAACATGTCTCAAATGGTGAACATTGCGTAGATGAGTGCACTGCTTGGTTGTAGGAATGTTGCACATATGGAAGATGCTCATCCCACAACTTAGGATGTTTCCCACAATAGCCTTGTAACAAGCGTACCATGATGCAGTTTACAACCTCTGTCTGTCCATCAGTATGTGGATGGAATGTCGTGCTTCTTTTCAACTTGGTGTCCATTTTCTTCCACAAGCTAGTCCAAAACTCTCCGAGAAAGCGAGAGTCCCGATCTGACACAATCGATGTGCGCAACCCACAATGGACCCAAACATGCTGAAAGAAAAGATGAGAAGTCTGCTCTGCAGTGATCTACTTTTTACAAGGCATTAAAATACACATCTTACTAAAACGGTCAACAACGACATACAAATAGTCGTGACTTTTTCTAGACAAAGGCAAACCTTCTACAAAATCCATCGACACACTTTCCCATGGACAACTCGGAATAGGGAGTGGTGTGTAGAGCCCGAGTTTTCTATTAGAGGGCTTTGAAACAGAACACGTCACACAACCCTTTACATAGCGAGTCACAATGTTCTTCATATGAGGCCAAAAACAAAATCTTTGTACATGACACAAAATTTTTTCAATACCAAAATGACCAGACACAAGGAAGGTGTGGGCCTCTTGGATTACATGTACCCTTTCTCCTGTGGGTATGCATACTTTTCCAAGGTGATACAACAGTTTCCCCTGAAAGTGATAGTTGTCCACCTGTGAAACATGGGTTAGTTTTGGATAAATCTCCTTAAAGTCATCATCGTTAACATATTGTTCAGCATAACTTTCAAAAGATAATGAAGCATTATGCAAAATAACAGAAGCAGAAATAAGAGGGCGAGATAGCATATCAACCCCTTTGTTACTAGTGCCCTTCTTATACTTTATTACCAGATGAAATTGCTGCAGAAAACCCATCCACCTGAAATGACAAGGTTGCTGTAACTTGGTCTGTGATGGAAGATAATGCAAGGGCTGATGATCCGTATGGATGATGGTCTCCTTGCCGATCAGGTAGTGTTTCCACTTTTTCACACTCTAGACCAAGGCATATAATTCCTTGTCATAAGTGGGATAGTTTATCACAGCCTGAGAGAACTTCTCTGAATGGTAACATATCGGCTTCTTTTGCTACACCAGTATAGCTCCCATGGCATATCCGTTGGCGTCTGTCTCGATCTTGAATGGCTATTGGAAATTTGGTAAGGCCAAGACCGGTGCAGTGTTGATATTTTCTTTCAATGTTTCAAAGGACTTCTGCTGCTTTCCTCCCCATTGAAAGACTTGCTTTACACTTGTCAATGTGTGTAAAGGTTCTGCAATAATAGAGAAATTAGCAATAAATCTCCTCCAATAATGTACTGCACCCAAAAAGCTGTGAACCTCGGTTACACTAGTAGGTTTAGGCCAATTTACAATTGCTTCAACTTTAGAAGGATCAATTTTTAACTGACCATGACCAACAATATGACCTAGGTAAACCAAAGAGGTTTTCCCAAACTCACACTTTGACAATTTTACATAGAGTTTTTCATTTTTCAATACATCAAACACTTTCTTCACATGACATACATGTTCATTCCAACTTTTACTAAAGACAAGGATATCATCTAGATATACAAGAACAAATTCATTAATGAAAGGCCCAAAGAGATCATTCATGACCCTCATGAAAGTGGTTGGAGCGTTGCAAAGTCCGAATGGCATCACCATCCATTCGAACAACCCCTGTTTGGTCTTGAAGGCAGTTTTCCACACATCCTGCTCTGCAATTCGGACCTGGTGATAACCACTAAGAAAATACAATTTGGTGAAATAGATAGCATTCTTTAACTGATCTAATAATTCATTAATGTGGGGAAGAGGCTAATGATTTTTCACCATGATTTTGTTTAGTGCTCGATAATCCATGCACATCCTCCATGTGCCATCTTTCTTCGGCACTAAGGCAATCGGTGAGCTGCATGGAGAAGTACTCGGTCTGATGACCCCTTGGTTCAATAGTTCCTGCACTTTCTTTTGATCTCCTCCATCTCAATGGTCGACATCCTATACATGCCAATATTTGGTAAAGGAGCGTCATGTTGCAAATGGATCTCATGTTGCATTTCCCTCTTCGGAGGTAATCCTCTTGGTTCTTGAAACATCTCATCATAGTTAGAAATTAATTCACATAATTCATTTTTATACACATGATCACAACCCTGGAAAGCATCGGATAATTCTGCATCTTTCCCCTTACAATCATAAGCATGAAACCCTCACTAGAATTCACCAACCTCTTCATTTTTCCTACACTTACAAGGCTGACACTGATTTTAGTTTGATGAGCCCTTACAATATATTCTACCCCATCTTTTGTGATTTGGTATTTGTTTTCATGACAAAAGAAGATTGATTTTCTATCATATAGATATGGACTCCCTAACACCATGCCACAGATATCCAATGGTATCACATCAAGTTTTGCCTCATCCACTAACTTAGAAGCAATCACAAATTTAACCTTACACTGCTTAGTTACATTCAATGTTGCTTTATCATGTATCCATCCAAGTGGGTAAGGTTTTGGATGTGGTGTAGTTTCCAAACCTAGCTTCTTTACCAAGGGCTCTGAAATTAAGTTTACTTGGGATCCGGTATCAAATAGAGTTTCCAATTTTGTATGATTTATGAAAACTCTAATATGAAATAGCTCAATTCTCTTTCGTTCATTAGGAAGAGACTCATCTATTGAACTAGTGCCTTCATGTGATTCAAAATTAACATGAGGTGTAAGCGTACCTTTTGTTCCTGTTGTTGTGATCAATGCTTCATCTCCTGAATCGGATCCAAGGTCTTGCTGCACAGTTGCCACTGTCTTCTGCTTGCCTTTTCCTCCATACTTCTTTGGTCTCTTTTCTGGGTACTGTTTCCAACAATGATCGTCGTCATGACCTTCCTTTTTGCAGTGATTGCAATAAGGTCTTTCTCCTTCATCTTTCTTGGTTGATGTTGTCCTCTTCTCCTTTCCTTTTCCTTTCACTTTGGGTTTTCCATTTGGAGGTTTGAAAGGTGGTTTCTTGAAATGATCATCTCTTTCATTTTTGCCCCTGTTCTCAAGATGGATTGCCTTCACACTGGCGGAGTCAATAGTAGTTGGTTCAAACAATAATAATGAATGTCTAAGGTAACTATGTAATGATCCAATATACTTAGTTACTACTTCAGGTGAGTCAAGTGCAATGTCCAAATTAAGTGTCTGTTTTCTAAATTCCTCTGTAAATCTTTGAACATCCTAACCTCTGCCTTGCCTTAAGTATTGCCAATCCATTAAGGCTTTTTGTTTGTAACCCAAGGGATAGAATTGTTCCTTTAATGCAGAAATGAAACTAGGCCATGAGGAAAGAAGATTACCCACACTCTTACTACTTCGCAATTTTCTCTCCCACCAAACAAGAGCGGTGCTACTCAGCCGAAGAGAGGCCAGCTGAATCTTTTCCTCGTCCTCATCGATCTGCTGAATCCTGCAGTAGATTTCAATCTGCCTAATCCAGTTGTTAAGATTTTCTACATTACTTTCACTGTTAAACATGGGAAGATCAAATTTGACATCTAATTTAAAGAAAGGTTTCTTAGATGCATCCCTTGAATTTCTATGATTATGGTGATGAGAGGAAGAAGAACTTTCACTCGTGGAAGGAGAAGGAGGGGGTTCTTCTCCACCATTTCCATGCACTAAACCTTGTTCTTCTGGATTTCTCTCTTCTGCTTTCTCCAACCTTGAAAGCAACTGACCAATATTCTCTGCCATTGTACAGAAGGTTCTACGGAAATTGCGCTCCTCTTCATGATGAGCCTATTCATCTGCCATGTTTCTCCTTTGATGTGCACGCCCCGCTTCGGGATCGAAAGAATTTAGTTTTCCTTCACCTCTTTGGAGCCTATTTCTTGTTAGCATATAAACATGCAATTCTTTGGAGCCTATTTCGTGTTAGCATATAAACATGCAATTCACATATAAAAAGACCTGCTCTGATAGCACTTGATCCAAAATCTTTTGCTTATATATGTGTGTTACACAGTAATTTGTCACCGTTTGTCACCGTCCCTGTTACCCCTCTCCCGCACACTGGAGGACTCATTCCGGGACCTGTGAGAAGTGACATGACCTGAAACCACTTGCATTATATTCCTCTAAGTATGAGCTTCATATGCCCTGAAGACATCTCCTGCAGAATACCCATAAAAAGACCTCTTTTTGCATTGGCGCGGGTCCACAGTGTACTGCTTGCGCCAATGGGGGAAATCCTCTAAAGAGGGTGTGCTAGTTGGCGCTCTGTCTCAGAGTCGCACTCGCGCCAACCCAGTTGGGTAAAGTTTTTAACAAACAAAATTCCGAAGGTTCTCCTTAACCCATTCACTAACTGAATCCGTGTTGAGTTAGGATGGTTTGGCTTCGAATCTCCATAGAATGGAAGTGGTTTGCCACCTTTCATGGAAGCTTCTTAGTGATAAAGCCAATCCCATGAATATTGTGGTTGATCCTATCTCCTTCCCCTCTATCTATAAAAGCTTGTTCTTTTGCCCTGAGCAAGATAGTTCCAGTAGAGTGATAGAGAATACCAGGAGTTCAAGAGTTTGAAGCTGCAAGAAGCCTTCTTTGCACCCATAAGGCCAAATCTAAGTGAGGAGATTCTTGTCACCCAAGAGAGAGAGGCTTGTTCCCTGTCCCAACAAAGCTTTGCAAGACTTGTGTAGCTGACTACCCAGCCAAAGGAGGATTTGACGTCAGAACAATGGTTGTATTCTTCTTTGTTATTTATCAATAATAGATGACTATCATTATGGTTCCACTCTCATTGTCTTATGATTGATGTTGAGTTATATCTTTTCTGACTGATATATAGTTGCATCTATTGGATTTTATGCTTGTATTTGTGTTGTTCTTTGCATGTGCAGGTGTCCAATCACGGAGATCATGGGGATCGTGACCGGCCGAGGCAAAGGAACGAAGGCGACGTCTCTTCTACGAATATTAGCGTTGGAATCCAAGTAGGTTCTCATCATCCACTTTTAATGTGCAATTAGGAACTTCCGTGATAGCATTGTTTGATTGTTGCTAGACCCAGTCTGGGCTAGTAGGGATCGTCTCTGTCCGTAGAGAGGATTTACCTCCACAACAATTTGGCGACTCCGCTAGGGAGTTAACTTGTTGTTTGATTTGTAAACTTTAGACGGAGCCTGAAGTACGGCCAGATAGCCTTCGAAACGCTATTGCTTTGCATTAGCGAAGTAGATCAACGCCACTTCAGTCAATCTCCGGTTTGGTTTACGAACTAAACAACTTGGAGTTTGTCTTGTCTCTTTGGTTTCTCTTGTTTTGATTGCTTAGATAGCTTTCTGGGTTGGATGCTCTGTTGTCTCTTGCTGCTTAGTCTGTCTGGATACTGTCAACCAAGCCTTGGACTGCTTGTTTTTATTTTTAAGCTAGCAAACTTGATTGGCGCTCTTTTTTGCATGACAGTCGCGCTAATGGGCGTCACTTGCCAGTGTACAGCCCGTGCCAATCCTCAATTGGCGCTAGTTTTCCGCCTGACAGTCGCACCAGGCCTGTGAACTTTTCCAGTTTGCTTGTTTGCAGCCTTCCAAGCTTGGGTTTTGTGTCTAGCTACACCTTTTTCAGTCACTTGAGTGTGTCAGAATCTTGTTTGACTGGTTTTGAGTTTTTTTGGCAAATTATTAATTTGATTTCCTTTGATCATTACTTGGAGGTTTGTCTCGGTCTTTTCACAATTTTGCATCTTTTTGCTTTTGTTTTTGCAAAAAAAATTCCCCCTCATTCGCCGGGGGGTGGGGACTAAATTGTGTATGAGTGTTAATCGCCTTTGAGTGTTTTTAGTTTATGATCTTTGGAACTCACACCCATTTTTCTTGATTTGCACTTGATTGGTTCTTAGATTACATTAGAATCATCGTGTGTTTGAGAATTCTCTTACATAGATCACACTTGCATAATTAGAATTCTCATTTTCAGGATATGAATGAAAAGTGTGCATAGATTACATTTGCATACTTTGGGTGTTTTCCATTTTCCACCGATTTCACATTTTAGCCCTAGGGCATCTAGTGGCTTTATGCATCGAGCCTCCCTTAGGAGTTTTGGTCTTCTGTTGGTCCAGTCAACTTTTTGGTTACTCTCTTGCACTTGTTCAGTGATTGTTAAACTTTTTATTGCGTTATTCGAGCGATTCTCTTTTTTTCGCTTGGATTTCGCTTGGCTTCGTTTTGGGCTTAGATTACATGGCCCATTGAGGTCTTTGAGATATTCTCTTTTACTCGGTGTTATTATCTCTCAAAATTTGTTTAGTGCACATTGCCATTGAAAATAAAATGAACAGTCTCTTTTGCGTTGAATTAGTTAATGGAAATTAGATCTTTTTATTGATTAGTGACTTTAAAGAAAAGTTTCGTTTATTGCCATTAGCTGCATTAGAGTGGTTCTTGATTGTTTTATGGTCATTTTTTTTTATTGAAAGTTCTCAACTCTCTCGTAGTTAGTGTTCATCAAACGAAATGATACTTTTTGGCATATAACTTGCATTTAGTGAATTGTGAGAGATTACATACAGTAGGACCTGGAAATCGAAACCTAATCAAAGATCAACCGTAAAATGAACTGGATAAACTTAATAACGCATTGGAACTTAACGCAAACATATAGAGGTCTAGGCTAGAGACGTGCTCCAGCGTCGTTAAACCTAGTCACTTTTGTTTCACTTAAGGTTGGGTGATTCCTCCTTCCGTGACGCAACAAGTGGTCTAGCACGGACTTGAGCTCCCACGTACCGTCGAGTATATGGGGAGACCCCACTAGGTTATCATACTTTATCCACAGGAAGCCGTGTCTTCCGCCTTACAAGCCGTAACGCACCGAACACAGCATTCGGGAAGATTGACTGTCGTACGGGAAGTCCTTGGTTTTCATATGACTGCCAAGGTGTATATGCAGTTTTACGGATTTTTTTGGTAAACCCTTTGCCTAGTTTCTCCAAGAGTAGTCACTTTTGATCCTTTTCAGACTCCTTAAAAGAAAAGGCTCACTTGAGCATTTGTCACTTCAGGCTCACTAAACATTCGAAGGAGACTAGAGTCATCTTTTTGTCCTTTTCTCGACTCTTAAAACATGAAAAGGTCAAGTTGTGTCCTTGCGTCTTAAACTTTATTTGGTCGCGATTAACATTACCCGGTTAGATCTTGTTTGTGTTAGCTTGAGTAGGCTTCTTTTCGTTCTCGATGGCAACTTTTCCGGGGTTCACCAACCCAGGGATCCCCTCTGACGGGAACCCTGGTCATTTCGCTCCTTTTGGAAATGTTGGTGCTCCTTATATGGCAACGTGTTGGATTGCCGGTTTGGTTGTTCTCAACCTCTTTGGTCCCTACCGTCTCACCGTCTAGTCAATCCGTCCCTCCACCTGAACAACATCATGTTGATTCTAAGGTGGATCTCTCCCCTTCTACGCCCACTTCTACGTCCTCATCTTCTACTTCGCCTAGTGAAAATCTCGATTCGAGTACCCCGGTGGCTAAGAAGAAGAAGAAGAAGACGAAGAAGAAGAAGGCTCCCAAGGGAGAGGTTACAAGTGTAGCTACCCCCTCGAGTACACCTGAAGTCGGGCCCCTTTCTGCTCCTCGGCGGAAGGTCAAGTTTCCTTGTCGATTATGCAAGGAGGACCACCTTCTTCGCGATTGTCCTGGCATTCCCAGGGTACTAGAAGTATGGTCTCGTGATACGGCCCGTCCTCATCGTCCTCTGAAGCTCACGGCAATGCTACCTTATCAGTCGGCAATGGTAAGGGAAAAGGGAAGATTCGAATCCCCTGTAGACTTTGTGAAGGAAATCATCCCCTTCACCTTTGTCCACTCATGGATAACGCCTCCGTTGTCTTGGAAAGTCTTACAGCTCCTTCACCCCAACTACCCGTTGGATATCGACATCTCTCTATAGCTGCAAATCGTCCCCCTGCTGACAAAGAGATTGCTTCAAATTCTTCTCTTGTCCAGGCCCCTCTTCCCGAACCCGACTGTCCCCAGCCTGTTCTAGACCAACCATTGGTCGAAAAGAGTGTCGACTCGAGTCCACCGCTCGCTCACTCTGTTTCGGAAGAGAATCACACCCATGTTCTTCTCGTCTCTTCAAATTCCCCTGAGTCCCGAAGTGACTCTCCTAACCCAGTTGCTCCCGATGGTTCTCCTTCGGTTCCTTTAGCACATGGGGGCAATCATACGATTCCCCCACCAAGTAGTCTGGTTGCTTCCTTTGATTGGAATCGCCTGATCACTCGTCGCCTTCCATCCCATATACCTTTCTAGATCACAATACATGCCTGTGCTAAGGCAGTACCTGGCACTATTTTGGATGAAGGGGCGTCTGTCAGTCTTATGCCGTACACTACTTGGCAAGCTTTAGGTTCCCCGCAGCTTGGGCCAGTCACTCAGAATCTGTTGGCCTTCGACGGAGGAGCCTGTCCATCTCTAGGAGTTCTCCCGAAGTTCCCTATTACTTTGGGAGGCAAAATCGTCTATATAGACGTCTTGGTTACCCAAGGTGTTTTAGACTTTAGTCTTCTCCTTGGTCGTGACTATGTTTACGCCATGGGGGCTCTCGTTTCTTCGCTTTTCCGTGTGGTTTGCTTTCCGCACGATGGAAGAATTGTGACTATCGATCAAGTGTCATTCGTTAGTACCCCGATGCCTCCTGTGCCGTTGTCGTCCCCTCCTAGTTTTCATCCACCAGTTGCATCTACCCCACCACAGATCAACTACGTGGCCACCTATCCCATGCCTGGATCCAATAATGCCACCATCGTGCATAGTGTCCTGGGGGCATTGGGCCCTGACTTCCAAGATGTTTCCCTTCCACCGGGAGTGGCACTCTTGGAAGCTCCGAATTCCTATTCATTATGATGAAGTCCGGGCGGAGCATAGTTCTTTTCCTGTGTCAAGCTCCTTAAAAAATGAAAGTAGTTGATGGAGCATAGTTCCTTTCCAGTGTCAAGCTCCTTAAAAAATGAAACTAGGTGTCCGAGGATAGTTTTGGTCTTGTGGCAACCTCGTTAAAAAACAAAACAACATGTTCCGAGGATAGTTTTGATCTTGTGGCGACCTTGTTAAAAAAATGAAACAAGGTTTATGAGGATAGTTCTTTTACTGTGTCAACCTCATTAAAAAATGAAACAACTCCCTTTCCAAATCGAGTCTTTTCATTAAGATCTCGTAAAATACAAGTCGAGTCTTTCATCGATCTCGAGAGTGAACCTTCATTCCATCCACTTTGTTGAATGCAATGAAGCTTGGGGGGCATGTACCTTGATTTGCGTCATTATGCTGGGGGTATGCGAACTCATAACAAGCATAGTTTTTCGTTTCAAGCTTGTGTAAACATGAAACCGAATCCAAGCAGAGTTCTCCATGGTTCAAGCTTGTGTAAAAATGAACCCATACCCATTTTACATCTCGTGATTGCTATCTTTATCTGCTAAATTCTGCTAGATGAGCCTTGGTTGTTTTCATTCCATCGCCACCATCTCTTTGGCCAATCATATGCTTTCACTTGGTTGTTTTACCTTTCCTAAGGGACCGCAGTTATGAGTGGTTTTGTTAGCCAACCTCTTGACCATTACATGTTTTGAGCAGTTCCACCATTGCCGGAACCAGTTGCTACCCTTTATACCACTCGTTCCTCTAGGATGAGTCACCTTTAAGCTCTTTTCTGACTCGTAAAATATGAAAAGATTGCCGAGTATTTTCCCTTTTTGACTCGTTACAGAGAATAAAAATGGAGGTCTACTTTCAGCTCTTTTCCGACCATTTAAAGATGAAAAGATTGTCGAGTTATTCCTCTTGACTCGTTAAACATGAATAAGAGGCGGTCGTCTTTAAACCCTTTTCCGACCGTGTAAAAACGAAAAGATCGTCGGACCCTTGTCGTTTTCAGGTTCATTAATGGTTACGAAGCGACGTGGTTTCGATCGCTTTTTTACTCTTTCAGGTCGAAATCACTACTTATGAAAAGTACTCCTCGATCGTAATGGTCGGGCGGTTCTTTCGAGTATTGTTTTATACTTTTTCGAGCTCGCGAGACACAACTTTACGAAAAAGGACCCCCCTGGAGTTTTCTTTTCTCCTGTCTTTTCAAACTCTCTAAACATGAAAAGACGCCGAGTTCTTCCTTTGTCAGGCTCGTTAAAACCTGATGACATCGGATCCCGTTGGAATGACGCCTCACAAGCATATGCTATCCCCGTCAAGCTTGTTAATAAAAATAACTGGGGTACTCGCCAGAAATGGTGGGGGAAAATGGAACCATAATTATTGTCGTGTCGGAAGTATGTCGCTCTTGAACATGGCACTTGTCTGCTTTCGTGTCTAGGTGGGGACATCTCATCTCGCTTTTCACTTGCCTCCATGGGTTTTGGGTGATCCTGTTTGACCTCTCATCTACTCATTGCCTCGTCACCATGACCTTTGATCCGTTGATGTCAAATACTGCCAAGTCCACTGTCGTGCCGCCGATATGTTCAAGAGAAGTTGACCTCTGCAGAATTACAACCTCCCTCTGATACCTCACATAATTCTGATTCACCACAACATTCTTCCTTTGTCTCGTGTCAATGATGTGGGAAACATTATGGCCCACCTTTGATCAAGGTCACTTCCTGTCGACTTCAGCTCATTATCCAGGAAGCTGATCTAGAGACTCCCTTCCGGTGCCTTGGAGCCTGCATGCCTCAATGGCAGGTTCTTCATGTTCGATGAGAGGTTTTCATCATTGGCCTCCGATCGAATGATTCTACGAGTGTTCGACGCCAGCTCACTCATTCACATGCCGTAGATTGTACTTATAGTACCTTGAGGACCATTGTCATTATTGGTGGTACCTCTCGCGTCTGTTAACAGTTTTCACTATTGGATGGTAATCAGACGATGTTCGTGCATGTTCGACTCCAACTCATGTATTCGCATGCCTGAACTTGTACTCTGTTCAGGTCGAGATGGAGCACAAGACCCTAGATTTTGTTTGTTGGAATCCAGGCTGCGATTTGTGGCTTATTATGATCATTACATGACTCATTCACTGGATGGCTGCGACCATGCCTGAGTCTATTTATCGATCCTCACTGGATGGTTGCGCCCATACCTTGGATCTAGATTCTTGTGTGCTCTGTTATGGATGGTTGCTCCCATACCACATATATCATGTACTTGAGATATCAGTTGTACTTCTTTACGCAGGTTCTCCAGCGGCAGTTTTTTCAGTTACGCATGTTCTTGTAAAAGCATTTCACCCCTCTCTCTCACTCGGGCCTCATGCTTTAGGGGGCATCTGTTACATAGTAATTTGTCACCGTTTGTCACCGTCCCTGTTACCCCTCTCCCGCACACTGGAGGACTCATTCCGGGACCTGTGAGAAGTGACATGACCTGAAACCACTTGCATTATATTCCTCTAAGTATGAGCTTCATATGCCCTGAAGACATCTCCTGCAGAATACCCATAAAAAGACCTCTTTTTGCATTGGCGCGGTTCCACAGTGTACTGCTCGCGCCAATGGGGGAAATCCTCTAAAGAGGGCGCGCCAGTTGGCGCTCTGTCTCAGAGTCGCACTCGCGCCAACCCAGTTGGGTAAAGTTTTTAACAAACAAACTTCCGAAGGTTCTCCTTAACCCATTCACCAACTGAATCCGTGTTGAGTTAGGATGGTTTGGCTTCGAATCTCCATAGAAGGGAAGTGGTTTGCCACCTTTCATGGAAGCTTCTTAGTGATAAAGCCAATCCCATGAATATTGTGGTTGATCCTATCTCCTTCCCCTCTATCTATAAAAGCTTGTTCTTTTGCCTTGAGCAAGCTAGTTCCAGCATAGTGATAGAGAATACCACGAGTTCAAGAGTTTGAAGCTGCAAGAAGCCTTCTTTGCACCCATAAGGCCAAATCTAAGTGAGGAGATTCTTGTCACCCAAGAGAGAGAGGCTTGTTCCCCATCCCAACAAATATTTGCAAGACTTGTGTAGCTGACTACCCAGCCAAAGGAGGATTTGACATCAGAACAATTGTTGTATTCTTCTTTGTTATTTATCAATAATAGATGACTATCATTATGGTTCCACTCTCATTGCCTTATGATTGATGTTGAGTTATATCTTTTCTGACTGATATATAGTTGCATCTATTGGATTTTATGCTTGTAATTGTGTTGTTCTTTGCATGTGCAGGTGTCCAGTCACGGAGATCGTGGGGATCATGACCGGCCGAGGCAAAGGAACGAAGGCGACGTCTCTTCTATGAATATTAGTGTTGGAATCCAAGTAGGTTCTCATCATCCACTTTTAATGTGCAATTAGGAACTTGCGTGATAGCATTGTTTGATTGTTGCTAGACCCGGTCTGGGCTAGTAGGGATCGTCTCTGTCCGCAGAGAGGATTTACCTCCACAACAATGTGTTAAAGAATTACAAGCATAAATTGTAGCTTAACCGAGAAAACGTAATGTGCACATGAGACAAGAGGAGAAACACATAAGGCATGAAAGAAGACAATAAGACTTGATAACGGAGTTCGTCTGTCTTGGACTACGTCTCCGAGCCCTGCTCAATCAATGGGGAGGCCTTCATTCATTAAGTGGCATGAAAAAGAAGAGTATAAGCATCAGTTACAAAAAGCAGTCTTATACCTCCATAATGAAAAATGGCCAAAAAATGCATAACTCTAATGGAGAAATGGACAGTGCCATTTCATTCGTGGTGTCGAGAAGTGCTGAAACCATATAAAATTTGTCAAATTCTGACAAAATGAAAATTTGGCCCTGCTACAAAATTCTACCTTGAACTACGTGCACTACCTCCTCTGCCTGAGCGCACTGAAAATTACGTTTAAATATAAATTCTGGGGCAGATTTCTCAATAAATTTGTTGGCGCAATTGGTTAAGGATTCGTTTAATAGGGAGGAGGTCAGGAGGTCAAACCCTGCCTCCTCCTTTTTTTATACACCACCAACAAAATTGTTTTTAAATTAAAGTAATGGTTGGGTCGGGCCCGCCTTGGGCGGCCCGCCCAGCGTACCCTCCTCCACTCTGCTTTTTTTTGGAATGGTTATTGTAATATATTGGGTTGTTGGTTTTGGGTTGGGTTTGCGCCCCAAGGGCTGGCCCACCCATTCCGCTCCCATATTGTTTGTAAGTTTCAACAGTTTTTGGGAGGCGTCAGGGGTTATGGTCCGCCCCTCAACTAAATTTAATTATGTGGATAGAGTTGGGGTGGCGGGGTTGGTGGCCTACCACCCTCATTTTTTTTATATTTTTTGTTATGTATAACAAATTATGCATTTTTGGAAATTCGGTTTTGGACCAAAGGAGTCTTTTTAACTAGGCCACGATTTTGCCCAAAATCTGGCCGGAGTTGGCCGGATTCCATCTGCTGGAAAAGTGAAAATTGTGTCCCCGTTAAACCTGCCTAGTCATCAAAATTCAACCCAATTTTGACTATCTCTATCTCCTTCATCCGAACTCAGATTGGAGTGTCGTTTGCACCATTGGAATCAGGGCGACGAGCACTTCAATCTGATGTCAAGTTAATAGGCTTTTCACCACTTTGAATTTTGAGCTTTTCCCATGCCACTGTGTCTGAAGATCCACTTGGATCATATAATGACTTAGTTAACCAAGCCACCAAATAAACCACTCTAACTAATATTTTGGGCCATAGATCTAATAATTGTGTGCATTTTATCATCAATGCAATTAGCAAATAGGTCACCAATGTGCGCATTCTATCATCAATGCAGCCAGCAAATACGTCACCAATGTGCGCATTCTATCATCAATGAATTCAACATATATACCTAAAAACACACCAATTTGGGTATCTCTTCTTTACAATATGTTGATAAACAAATATCCAGCCGACTACAAAACCGCTACATCAACTACAACCATGTTAAATGATTCCATAAAACAAGTTTTTTTTATCGATCCAAGACAAAAGATGAATAACATAAATTGTCTTTATAAACTTCAGATCCTCTACAGTGACAAACTAAATCCTATATCAAAACATACACACCTTTACTACCTCAAATAACACTTCAATTGAATAATTGCACATTGGTGAGATGCAAGCATATCACTATCACTAATATATGGTGTGCATAAGTTGAGTCTAATTGATCCATAAATTTAAAGATATTCCAATTAATGCTTACCAAAACCAAACCAATAGATTCTAAACCTTCAAATCACTCGATGCTTAATTAGATCTGGTCATTGCGCACTAGTGCAATAAATCACTTGTTCCATGATAGAGAAAAACATAATTCGCTTGTTCACTAAAGGAACGATCATGGGGACTAGATAATAAATTCGCAACCAGTTAGCAAGTGACGAAGAGATTTTCTCCAAATAGATCCATGAAAACGATATCACGGTTTAAGAAACAATCTAAGTGATAATTTGGACGTAGTTGCAACCCCTGGCAGCTGCACCAAGCACTCTCATTTGTCCCTTCAATTTTCTATCCTCTACGGCTCTCAACATGCAAAATGAACTCAACCTTTGTATCTCATCAAATCCAGACGAATATACATGCAGACTGTTGAAAATGGCAACAAGAAATGATAAAAATAGAAATGTTATAAATAGCATCTCAGGTACCAGTGTTGGATATAGCAACAAGGAATGATAAAATAGGAATGCTAAAAATAGCACTGCTATAAATAGCATTTCCGGATACATTCCAATTTTAGTTAGTCCCTGAACTAAAATTGGGAATTAAAATTTGAATTTGATCTTAGCAGTTTTTTGTAAAATAATTAATTAATTCATCTTGAGTTAATTAGTTTTAGAAAATCAAACATGAAGTCTATGTGAAGACATGCAACAGTTTCCCCTTTGATTGAGGAAGTTATCCTTTGATTAAAGGAGATCATGATGAGTTGTACTTTGAGTTGTAATTAGTTAGCTCAGTTAACTAAGTTAAGTCCAGTTAGATTAGTTCCAATAGTTTGTGGAATTGATTGTGAGTTCAGTTATTTAATGCATGCATGTATGTAACTGTTGCACTTCAAATAACTAAATATTCTCTCATAAATAACTCATGCATGTCAGTTCAGTCAGAGACTCAGTTGAGATCAGAGGATGGGACAGTGTACTATGAGTGGGAAGATTTTTCCTATATAGGAAACTCATCCATGCAAAAGGAATTATCTCCTTCAGGATTGCACAGTTACTTCTAAGTTTAGTGAGCAGTGTGAGAGGCCAATTCACACAGGTGGCAGCATTGGACCCCAGGAGAAACTGCACAAGGAAATAGGAGGATTGGAGGGCAGAGGAGAAGGTTTGTGAGAAGCCTTTGACTATCTGTGAGCAGCAAAGGGATTGTACTGAGAGCTGGATAGCTTGTGAGCTAAAGCCTTGTGTAATCCAGACATATTTCCACTTGTATGATAATACAGAGATTGGGGTTTTTAGCTGAGGCTTTCCCCAGAGTATTCTTCTGTGCTTCATGTGTATGATTTCTTCTTCTTTGTTATATGTATTCTATTTGATCTTGCTCATAATCAATTAAGCTTCCGCAAAGTTTGATTGTAGAAGTAGATCAAGTACTTTGCTTTAGTATAATGCATTATCATGTGAACAGTGGGAATTTCTACATGGTATCAAAGGAAAGGTGATTAAAGCGAAGAACAATATACAAAGAAGGGAGAAGTTTGAAGTTTGAAGTTCCTGATTATAGAATTCGAATTCTTATGACATCTCAAATTTCACCAATGGCGGTTTAAGACTCGAGTATGCCCTTGATGGCAGCTCGAATTATATAGCATGGAAGCGGTATTAAAGGACAACAGATTAAAGGACTTCATTGATCAAGAAGTCCCCAAGCCAGCAGCAGCTAATGCCCAAGAATTGGCAGAATGGAAGAAATGTGTGGCTGGAGCAAGGAGAATCCTTCCGGAGGGAGTTCAAGACCACATTGTCTCGAGTGTCCATGGGAAGGAGACACCATTTTTAATGTGGAAAACATTGAAGGATCTATATCAGAATAGCAGCAATTAGAGGAAGCTGGCGCTGAAAGACAAGCTTTGAAAAATCAAGTGTGAAAAGGGCGACATGATCTCTACGTATCTTAACAAGCTCACCACCTGCAGGGATGAGCTTGGAAGTGTAGGAATCACGACAGCCGATGATGACATGGTGAGTCTTGCTCTCCTCCATCTTCCTAAGAGCTGACATAGCTACCAAGACTCGGTGAATGGAAGAGAGAAACTGCCAGAATGGGAACGATTTTGGTTGAATCTGATGCAGAAGGAGATAAGAAGAAGCACCAGAGATGGTTCTTCATCCAAGGAGGATGAAGAAAATTTCGCCTTAGTGAGTAAGGCAAAGAAATGGAAGGAGAAGGTTTCTCATCCAAAATTGAGTTCTTCCCATGGTGGGAAGAAGTTTGACAAATCGAAAGTGTGATACTTTCATTGTCATGAGGTGGGCCATTATGCAACAAATTGTCCATTGAAGAAATCCAATATGGGATCCAAGGAAGGATCTGAAGGGGAGGCATTGGCTTCTCAGTTCGAATTGGATTTTACCCTCATCGCATGCATGGTTTCATCAATGATTGGTTGTGGTTGGTTTCTTGACATTGGAGCCTCATTCCACATGACCGGTGATAAGAGTTTGTTCAGTACCTTGGAGGAGAAAGACCTCCAGATACTCATAGTGATGGGTAATGATTAAAAGTATAGTGTTTCAGGTGTGGGCATGGTTTCTTTTCAGAGGGAGCATGGAGCTCGCATTACCTTGACAGATGTGAAGTATATGCCAAGACTGAAGAAGAACTTGGTATCGATCGCGATGCTAGAAGACAAAGGCTATGATGTAGTCTTCAGTAAGGGAAAGGTTTTCCTTAGACACATCACCACAAGACAGGTGAAGCAGATCGGTTGACAATTCAAGAACATGTATGCTCTTGAGGTTCAAGATGCATGCAAAGTCTTGAGGAGCAAGGCAACTGTTGGAGACTTGGTGGTTGAGAGGGAGAGTACATTACCTCTCAACATGCAATGCCAAAAGAAGTCTCAGACAATTGTGGAGGAGCCACAATTGGTGAAGCAGCTTCAGGAAGTTGTGGAGCAACCGCAACTAGAGAAACCAAGAGGAGACCGAGTGGAGGCATCCACTCATGTAGAGACCTCCAGTAAGGGGAAATTTCGAGCCAAGTGGGCAGAGCTATCACATGCATCCATACCTCCAGGTCGGAGGTGGGGTGACGTGTAGTGACAGTCCCAAGAAGGCTGGAATAGGGGCAAGATCATTGAGGTACCCAACCTCTTTGATTAGACCTTGCTATGGGAGCCCCAACGAGGAGTAGCAGGACTGGCTGAGTGGGTAGAGACAAATGCGGATGGAGCGGCAGAGGAAGCTTCAGCATTAGAGGATGTTTCGAGCGCAACAGGGAGGTCAGTTGGGAGATCAAATACTTACTTCTCAGTAACTGAGTTGCAGTGCGGCAGTGGGCAGCAGGATGCAACATGATGAGAGGAGGTGCAGTGTGGATGCAGTGTTGGGAGACAGGACCAGCAGCAACATGGATAGCAGCAGGAATCAGTGTGATTGATGCAGTCAGATTTCAAAGTGACAGAGGCTAGAGTAGTCAGATACTTAAGAGCGCAGAGGTGCAGAGTTTTCGGTCGACAGAGGCAATAGCAGTCAGAGACTTTAATGATAGATGCATCATTCTGATTCAGGTTGGATATTTTTTTGTTTCTAGAGTCACTGGAGCAACAACACTAGGGAGAAGTGTTACATGCAGAACATTCCAAAGGTTCATGATTGGGTTCGAGTTGAATGCCTTTCTTGTTGAGAGGGAGTGTTGAAAATGGCAACAAGAAATGCTAAAAATAGAAATGTTATAAATAGCATTGCTATAAATAGCATCTCAAGTACCAGTGTTGGATATAGCAACAAGGAATGATAAAATATAAATGCTAAAAATAGCACTACCATAAATAGCATTTCGGGATACATTCCAATTTTAGTTAGTCCCTGAACTAAAATTGAGAATTAAAATTCGAATTTGATCTTAGCAGCTGTTTGTAAAATAATTAATTAATTCATCTTGAGTTAATTAGTTGTAGAAAATCAAACATGAATTCTATGTGAAGATATGCAACAATTTCCCCTTTGATTAAGGAAGTTATCCCTTGATTAAAGGAGATCAGGATGAGTTTTACTTTGAGTTGTAATTATTTATCTCAGTTAACTGAGTTAAGTCCAGTTAGATTAGTTCCAACAATTTGTGGAACTGATTGTTAGTTCAATTAGTTAATGCATGCATGCATGTAACTGCTGCAATTCAGATAACTGAATATTCTCTCATAAATAACGCATGCATGTTAGTTCAGTCAAAGACCCAGTTGAGATCAGAGGATGGGACAGTGTACTATCAGTTAGAGGATTTTTCCTATATAGGAAACTCATCCATGCAGAAGGAAATATCTCCTTCAGGATTGTGTAGTTACTTCTGAGTTTAGTGAGCAGTGTGAGAGGCCAATTCACACAGGTGGGAGCATTGGACCCCAGGAGAAACTGCGCAAGTGTAGTTACTTCTGAGTTTAGTGGGCAGTGTGAGAGGCCAATTCACACAGGTGGCAACATTGGACCCCAGGAGAAACTGCGCAAGGAAATAGGAGGCTTGGAGGGCAGAGGAGAAGGTTTGTGAGAAGCCTTTGACTGTCTATGAGAAGTAGAGGGATTGTACTAAGAGTTGGATAGCTTTGGAGCTAAAGCTTTGTGTAATCTAGTCATATTTCCACTTGTATGATAATACAGAGATCGGGGTTTTTAGCTGAGGCTTTCCCCAGAGTATTCTTCTGTGTTTCATGTGTATGATTTCTTCTTCTCTGTTATATTTGTTCTATTTTATGTTTCTCATAATCGATTAAGCTTCCGCAAAGTTTGATTATAGAAGTAGATCAAGTATTTTGCTTTAGTATATTGCATTATCAGGTGATCTACAGTGGGAATTTCTACACAGACTCAAATTAAAAATGTGTTTCCGGAGAAGCTAAAGCACCCTTTTAAGCCTCTTCAACTTCGACTACCTTCTTGGTACACAAATCAGGCCCATGATTATGCCATCATTACAAATCAAGACTCTAAATCGACTTTAACCGTTGTAACAGGTGGACCAAAGAAGAAAAAATTATGAGAACAGTTGTATGAAGCAATACTTTGGCTCAAAAATCATAGTGAGGCTTGGCTTCATGCAAAATCTAACTTCACACAGCTCGACAGCTCAAAAAATCATTGATAGGATTAACTTTATGCCCAAATCGACCTTCATGCAGGTCAACAGCTAAACAAATCACCACAACCTTAGACTGATGGTTGGTTGCACAATGCTTGAAGTGGGATAATGTGTGGCTCCTGGAAAACACACAATAAATTCGCTAGGCTTAGCCCCCCCTTCAATGTTTCCCAATCACAGATCACTGAACTGCAATGATAGTTCACAATTCGTCAAAGTTCATGTCCAATTCCCCAAGACTCGACTCTTTGGCAACTTTAAATAGGTCACCATTGTGTTTATTTTGTGAGAGGTTTACATCTGAGTAATTGAACTATGCATATATCCATACAAACACACCAATTTGGGTATCTCTTCTTTACAATACATTGTAAACAAAGATACAGTCAACTACAGACCACCAGATCAACTACAAGCTTGTTAAATGATTCCAAAAAAACAAAAAAATATCGATCCAAACAAAAGATAAATAACATAAATTGTCTTTACCAACTTCATATCTCTACAGTGACAAACTAAATGCTATATGAGAACATACACACATTTACTACCTCGAATAACACTTCAATTGAAGAATTGCACATTGGTGAGATGCAAGCAGATCACTATCAGTGATATATGGTGTGCATAAGTTGAGTCTAATTGATCCATAACTTTCAAGATATTCCAATTAATGCTTACCAAAACCAAACCATCAGATATTTGAACCTTCAGATTGCTCAATGCTTAACTAGGTCTAGCCCTTGTGCACTAGTGCAATAAATCACTTGTTCCAGAATAGAGAAAAACATAATTCATAAAATGCACACACTAGCATATCGATCTCCTTGACTATTTATAGTTTCTCCAACTTATGGTTACCATAGGAATATCCATTCGTTTGTTGATGGATTTTGTTGACAGGACCAAATAGAAATTAATACTCCTTTGATTGCATAATTACCTTGGGCAATTCGATGGTTTTTCCCTTTGTTTTTTAATTTTCTTTGACACCTGTGGGCATCATCTCGGGGATGACACTGTCTCTTAGAGAGGATCATTATGGGGATAGAATGAGCTGCCAATGAGGATGTTGCAATCATTGCTCTATGCTAGTTATCTTCCCAACGATGATGTCCTAACTTGAGGAAAATGATAGTTACTATGTTCATAACTATGCCACATTGCCACGTGGTCCTGCCAGGCACCTTCAGAGCTTCTCCAACCTCCTGTAATTCCTCTGCAAATATCAAGGCATCATCATAAGATGTTAGGCACCTTTGCACCCTCCTACAACTCCTCTGTAGACATCAAGGCAACATCACAAGCTTATTGACTTGTTGACATGCCAATCATATTGCCAACAAATGATGATGAGGATGACAACGACAATGATGATGGTGATGATGATGATGATGAGGTTGAAAACAATGATGATGACGATGAATAACGAAAATCATGATGATGAAGATGACAAAGCCAATAATGACGATGATAACAATGATCAAGATGACGATGATGAGAACGATGATGTTGAGAATGAGGATGATGAAGATGAAGATGACGACAATGATGATGATGATGATGATGATGGCTTGTTGGGGCCTGACCCAGGTTTATAACTGTTTTAGCCGAACAAATCCCGCACTACCGTCCCTTTTAGCAACAATCCGCGGAATGCGAACTGAAGTCTAGCTTGAGGTAGTATGGGAGGGTGCTGGAACCAGGTTTCCGCACCCTTGGGATGTCTGGATGTGGTCTGGAGGGGTTTCGAACCATTCTGCAGCCTTGTGCCACTCTGGGCTTCTGCGTAGATCCGCGCAGGTGCGCTTTCTTATTAATGAACTTATTACAGATTTGATCTTCTTCTTATAGTCTTTAAGCAAACATTTAACAATAAAACCCAGTGCACGCAATCTTAATTCTTACAGATAAATTTAGAACATAAGCAGCAGATAACTTCACAATAAAGCACAAAATGATTCAGAAATTCTTATCTTTATTTATCTTCCACCAATACAACCAGATCTGCCCTGCGCACTCAGCTGCAGGGGTCCGCACACACAGTTGCGGACTCTACCAGGCCTTTGTGCACACAGCTGCAAAGCCTCTATCTATCTACCAACACCCTTGACTTGGACTTACAGATGCCGAGAGAATATTGTCTTCACAAACCCATTACATTCAAGATCAAAACCAAAACTAAAGAACTGACTTCTAACCATAAAGCCTTGCTCTATTTATACTTTTCCATGCTCCGTAGACCATGGGCAGGCTGACTCACTTTCTATTTTCTTACATTATTTTTGGGCGGACAACCCTTTGACTTGACTTATTACAATTCGCGCTCCGCGCACCTCACGGAGACTTTACCATACTTTTACCTAAAATTGTGGACTTTAAGCCCCAAAACTGTTACGCGGGGCCTTCGCTACCCAACAGGCCCCCAACACAATCATCGTAACTCGTCCCAAGTCACTCGGCTGGTGCGGCAAACTTCGTGTGGAGGTCGTTCAGCAACTTCTGCACTTCGCTTACACTGGCAACAAAAGCTTCTACCATCTGTTGTACCTGTTCTAAGCGAGTCACCAATGCATCAGTCTCTATTTCAATTGCTTGTCCAAGTTCACAGACGGCCTGCATGTGTGCTAGCTTTCCCTCGATGGTGGTGGAAACCGCGAACGCCTCATCAAGCCAAGGTTGGATGCATTCTTTAAGCATTGCTTCCTTTTGCCGAGCTACGTCAACTTGTGCCTTGAGAACCTGGGCCTCCCTCATTTTGGCTAATCACTGCATGATGGCGACCATCTGTGCAATCTCCCAGACTGTGTCAGAAGCTTGCTGTAACTCCTATGCTTCTGTCCCAGGTGTACATTTGAATCTCTCCCTTCCCTCAACTTCCAGTTCATTAATATCTTCTAGGCGGCAGATCTTTTCGTATCTAACTTGGAACTTCCGTCTTAATGCTCCGTCGCCCACTCCTTTCTGTTGTAACTCAAACTTCTTGTCAAGAATAGTGGCATTAATGGTCACCTCCCAACCTTCCCATGCGGCAACGCAGCCCCTCTGGTGCAACCACAATCTTGCTCTCCGAATGGCCCTGGATGTAACCTTCTTTCCGCGTCGGCCTCCTACAGACTTTTTTATGGTCCCGCGCCTTCTTCCAACTGCGTGGGGCGCTAAGACTGTGCGTTCCACAGCTAGTCAGGTGGTCGCACCCCAGATGTGGGGTCTCAGCATTCCTGCTAGCCCGGGATGCGGGCACCTTTCAAGCACCTTCGTATCCGTTGGCTCCTTAATTGCTGTTGTATGGGGTACACTTCTCCGTCGGTGTGGTCACAGCCATGATAGCAGAGTTGCAGCTCGTTCTAGCACCGAGGTAGACCTGGCTCCCATATGTGCATATACCACATCGCGCTTTTCCTTCTCTGCTGCACCCATTTTTCATTGATTTCGCGATGCCTGCTGCTACCGCGCCCATTCTGGGTTTCCTCTTGTCTTACTGTTGAGACGCTCACCTTCGCCTCCCTCCCGTTATAGGCCCATCGAACTCCTGGTAGCTGCAGATTCTCAGTGGGTCGTCTTATCCGGTAGACGTTGTTCGTGCACCCCCCTGTTTTCCTCCTGGCTTTGTTGCGAATAGCTGGCGGACTGCATTGCTTTGGATTTTTTATTTATATCCGATTGGGTGTCTGCACAGCATACACCTACACCCTACGCTGCCGATGGATGTCCACGTGCACCTGCCTTCTACATTCGCGCCACTTTCCCCTAGTCTTTTGGCGTGTACTCCACCCTCGAGCAGTTGTTACCCACGGCGCCCCCGTTCGCACCTCCTGCTACTTTTGTTCTAGACTTGCGGATTCGTAGTGATCTACCGGTTCCTCTGCTTTTGTTGTACCCTCATCGGTTGGCGACTCGCATTCTTCTATCGTTACCCGGCGAAGTGATCTAATCATCATATTACAATTTAGCGTTGCTACCTCATGCAATCGGTTCTGCCATCGCTCAATCTCTTCATCTGAGTCCGATGTGCAGGAACTGTCACGGTCCCATGAGATTCTCCTGTCCATTGTCAAATTCACCAGATCCTGATCTTGCGCTGTGATTTGGTAGATGCAGTCCAGTTCATCGTCACTTTCCTCATCAGGCACAGGCTCAGTGTAACGCGCCCCTTTGGCTGGGTCCAGTGGAACCACTACGAGGAGGGACTTTTTCTCGAATATCATTTTTCGTCGCTTTAAGTTGATGACCCCATTCATATATGTGGCCTAGTCAATCCCTGATAATGTCGAATACGGGTTACTATCATCCACAATTTCTATTACCTCTAAATCTGTTTGTGTGATCGCACCTTCAATATCTACTGTGACTCCTTGCAGCCTCCCCATAGGCAAGATCTTCTACTGGTTTGTCATCCGTAATTGAATAGGAGACCATTGTAGCACGGGCCTGCCCATATGCTCCCAGGTCTGTTTAGGTAGCATATTTGCATCTGACTCCAAATCTAGCACGACCTATTCCATCTCATAGTCACTAATTTTAGCAGTCAACCGCATTTCCCGCCCAGTGCGCAAAACATGCTTGCCTAGTTTCCGGACCATGGGTGGTTCACCCAACCCTGCGTACTTAGTTATCAATTCTTGCAATCCCTTAACTGCTTTATTGTCCCGTAGTAGCTTCATGCATGTCTCTAAAAAGGTAGTTAACATAGATAGATCCATTTTCGGCTCAGCCTGATCCTCGCTACCTGAAGTTTAAGCCTCCGCGAAGCTCTTCTTAGCCTCCATAAATTTTTCCTTCACGCATTCCAAATCAAACTCAGGTTGCTTTGTAGGGGCCTTGCAAACCCATGTATCCTCCTCAGGTTCCTTCCCCTTATCCCCTCCTGTAGTGGCACCACTTCTGAGCACCATGTTCACGTTAGGGTCCTCCTCGCGTGGTTCAGCCTTCATCATTTGGACATTCTGAGTGGGACTAGTTTGAAGCACCCCCTTTTCACGCATCTGTGCAATTAGTGTGGGGTAATCTACTGCTTCATGGTCAAATTGGTAATAGTACGGGCAACATGTTCTGGTTGGGTTCGTGCAATCACACGCATAGTGCCCTGGTCCTCCACAGTTGTAGCAAATTAATTGTCCATGCCCTCACCTAGGTCCCATTCCTCCTCATCCCTGTCTGCGTCCCTGGAATCCGCCTTGCGCTAGTACTGTGGCTGGATCCTAATCTCGCGCCTCAGTCTGCATCCTGTAAGCAGATGTCCGATCCATTAGCAGCTCATAACTTCGGCAATTTCATTCGTCATGGCCCATCGACCTACAAAACTTGCAAAATAGTTGTTGGGGGGGTTGTATTAGGTTTGGCAATAGATAACAGTTGTCCATGGCATGCTTTCCTCCCACCTGACAGATCGCGCACCAGAGTGTGGGCACCACGCTTGACCCCACTTGTGCCTCTGGTCGTAATGGCATTGGTCCCCCCTGAGTCAAATAATTCACAAATATCGGACAATGGTCCTTGTTATGGCCCTGGCCCTTACATTTTATACACCACACCTCTCCGCGCACCTCTGACCGGGGCGCCTTATCTTGCTTCAAACTTTTCATCTCTAAGCATAGGTTTTGGAGTAAGAGCAGATGGGTTCGATGCAGGTGAAGTGGGGGATGGCATGGATGGCAGTGGTACCAGTGGAATGTGTTGCTTTATCAATCGGACTGCGCTTCTCGGAGAGAACCCTGCGAGCTCCTCCTCACTTTCTCGTGAAATAGAAATTAGAGGATTGTTCTCTAATCCTTCGGTTCCTTGGTAGCCTCTTCTGCTCCGCATTACCCCAGACATAAATGAATGCACATAACCTGTTTTTCACATACCAGCATTTTAATCCAAGTATTCAACGATTTGATGTACTTACCCCGCGGTCCTTGGAGAAAGCACCTTTCTGCCTCACTGTAACTTACAGTTGTGTCTATTGTGAACTCGGATGTAAATCCTCCTATTATTCAATCCAACCAATGATCTACTGCCCATGCGATTTTATCTTCATATGCTTCCAGCCTATGCACCAACTCTAGAGTCCACACAATGGGTTGATCCAGTCTGCACCTCCCCTGACTGTTAGCTAGCCGCACGATCCACTCATACAGCTCTGTCGAGAAGGACGCGAAGAAGATCTCGTGGATCTCTATGTATATGTAACGATCTAGCCACCTTTCCTCCGATATTCGTGGATTTCTATTTTCCTAAACCACGAACTCGTGAAGCTTCTGATCCAACCAATTTTCAAGCTCTTCCTTCATAGGGTTCTAGTGTTCTGACACCAGACATCCCCTAGGCAGATCCCGGTCCCAGCAACGGAACCATTTGTTGGATTGTTGGGGCCTGAACCAGGTTAAGAAGTGTTTTAGCCGAACAAATCTCGCACTACCAGCCCTTTCGGCAACAATCCGTGGAATGCGCAATGAAGTATCACCCGATTGTAGTATGGGAGGGTGCGGGAACCAGGTTTCCGCACCCTTGGGATGTCTAGATGTGGTTTGGAGGGGTTGCAAATCGTTCTGCGGCCTTGTGCCACTCTGGGATTTCGCGTAGATCCGCGCAGGTGTGCTTTCTTATTAATGAACTTATTACAGATCCAATCTTCTTCTTATAGTCTTTAAGCAAATATTTAACAATAAAACCCAGTGCGCGCAATCTTAATTCTTACAGATAAATTTAGAACATAAGCAGCAGATAACTTCACAATAAAGCGCACAATGATTCAGAAATTCTTATATTTATTTATCTTCCGCCAATACAACCAAATCCGCCCTGCGCACTCAGCTGCAGGGGTTCGCACACACAACTGCGAACTCTACTAGGTCTCTGCACACACAGCTACAGAGCCTCTATTTATTTACCAACACAATTGACTCAGACCTACAAACGCTGAGAGAATATTGTCTTCACAAACCCATTACATTCAAGATCAAAACCAAAACTAAAGAATTGACTTCTAACCATAGAGCCTTGCTCTATTTCTACTTTTCCATGGTCTGCGGACCATGGGCGCACCAACTCACTTTCTATTTTCTTACATTATTTTTGGGCAAACAACCCTTTGACTTGACTTATTACAATTCGCGCTCCGTGCACGTCGCGGAGACTTTACCATACTTTTACCCAAAATTGTGGACTTTAAGCCCCAAAACCGTTATGCTGGGCCTTCGCTACCCAACATGACAAAAATGACAACAAGATGACAATGATGATGATGATGGCAACTAAAACAATAATGATGATGACGACAATGATGATGATAACAACTATGATGATGATGATGATGATGATAATGACAAAAACAAAGTTGATGAGAATGATGGCACTAATGACAATGATGATGATGACAAAAATTATAATGACAGGTATAATAACGATAATGGAAACGACAACAATGATAATGACAATGATCATGATAACGACGATGATAATGACATTGATAATAATGATAATGAAATTGTAATTTTATATACATTAAACAACCTATATACAAAGTGCCTAGTAAATATGTACAGAAAATTAAGCACTAGATTTTATGATTTTATACTCATAATTTTTTAAATAAACAAGTAACTTTATATTAAAAATTAATTAAAATTAAATTTTACTTAATAATTAAATGTCGTTACTTAGATTGTCGAATTATATCAATAATTAAATATTATTATCACAATTATAATTATTGAAATTAAATTATTACAACTTTTTAACCATTAACTCCCATTCTAAAACTCGCTTTAAAATTTAAAAATAAATTTTAATTAAAACTAAATAACATACGAACTAATTAATCCACAACTCACTAATAAAATTTGATAATCAACGAATTAAGATTCACTTTGAGTACGCAAGACTCGATCACTCACGAAAAGCCCATGGAATCCATAGGGAACTCTTACAGGGAGCTCAACGGAGGCAACGATTTCTAACGTGGGAGACTGCGCATCCATCACCACAAAGCTGGAAATGCCCGTCCCTTCATTATGGACAAAGGCCGCAATATACCCATCATCTTCCTCTGCCTTTAAATCTGAAGTCCTGGAGATGAAGAAGGGCTCACTTCCGAAGCAACCTTCGCCATACAATCTTGACGCAACCACGCACTCCTTGGCAGCCGTGGCTTTCACCATATCAAAGTCAAGTTTAACGACCCCGCAGAGTTTAGGCAACGGTGCTCCTATCGACATGTATGCATACCTGTTCTTCTTCGCAACGAACCGGGGATTCATGACCCCGAACTCCAAACATTTTGAAGACAGTGGCTCTCTGGACACAGTCCCGTTTGTCAAATTTATGCGGACCATCTCTACCGTTGAATGGACGAGATGGATTCGCTCCAGAACGTGCTCCACCGGGCACGAATTGGCCACAATTAACACGATATCGTGGCCCTCGTCCCACGCGTTGAGCGAATGGAAGAAATTAAGGCCAGGGACCTCGAACCATTTCATCGCGGCCTCGTCCGTTGTGTAGCGCGGGAGAACGCCGAGCCGCGGGACCTTGTCGGCGTCGCAACCCACGAGAGAGCCGCTTCCCAGAATCATGTCCATGACTTTCACCACAATCTGAGTTCGGGAAATATGGCATACTGCTTGGTGATCGCAAAGTCGTGAATAAACGACGGCCGTCGCATCGACCAAATTCCGACGTCGGGCTCCTTTTCTCCGGTGGGCAACACTCGGAAATAATTGAGAAACGGAGGAAAAGGGGCGTAACGAAATGCGAAGAGCTCGCCCGTGTCGGGATCGATTTTGGGGTGCGCCGTCATGCACATGAATTGTCGCCTCTCGTCGAAACCTGATCTTCCAACGGTTTCGACATCGCCGCGTGGCGTGAGCTTGACCACATATGGAAGATCCGATTCCGCCAGAGCCATGAATTTGTGATTGAAATATAAAACACTCGTATTGGCCAATCCCACGCCATTGGAGGGATCGAATAGGCCGAGAGCCATTCTAACGGCGAGTAACACTACCCTGGCCAATGTGGCACCCGAGGTGTACAAATTGGAGAAGACGTTGGGCATCAAGGGGCGTCCTGCAATGTCTTCTTGAACGAATTTGTGCGTGCGCACGAAACGACTGCACAGAGTCGCGCGCCCGTTCTTGAATCTGATGGCGTGAAGCATCCCATCGCCATCGAACAGATGGTGACCACTGGTGGGCATGAATCTTGGGTTCGGTCCATTGCGGATGTAAACGCCATCGAGGCATGCGGGGAGAGTGCCCTCTATTTTAACACACTCTACGGGTCCCGTCTCCTCCACCGGAGAGAAGTTGTCGGCCAAAACTAGGCGTGGATCCACCCAAGGTCTCAGAGGCACTTTCTCCAAATAATTATTGATAAAATCGTCCACGGCATTGCACAAATCCGCTGGTAACGCCCGCAAGTTAAGATTTCTGAGTACACCAAAGTCGGTTTTGCCTATAGGGGTAGCAGGGAACGTGGATTTGAAGTCATGACTCTGAGATCCCACACCATTCACATGAGCAGGTTTGTTCTTGGATGACTTAAAGGCGGGGGCTTTCTCTTCTGCAGTGTTTTGAGAAAACACAACTGTAGGGTGAGGATGGTTACCAGGGAACCTAACAGAGTATGATGTTATTGAAATGTTTAGAAAAAGAGAAGAGTAGCTTGTGAAGGAATTAGTTGCCATAGATGCAGCAGATGAGATATTGCAAGCCTCCACGGTGTGCTTGTCTCAACTCTCCGCTCGAAGAGATCCCAGTAGATTAGAGGACACAGCAGCATGGGGAGTTTCGACAATGTTAATATATTGTACTGTCTGAATAAATTATGAAAGATATTGATCGCCCAGTCTTAGCTTGTACGCAATCTCTAGCTTTTGCCTATCGTCTACGTAAATGCCTACACTCTTGGATTCAAGTACAGGTTCATTTCTCTCAAACAATAGGACAAGGCGTAATTAATTAATTAAACCAAGATACTCTACATTCTTGGATTCAAGTACAGTTACATTTCACTCCAAGACAAAGTGTAATTAATTAATGAAATTAAGATATTTTAATGGTAAGATGTAATTAATTAATTAAATTAATATATTTTAATAGTAAGATGGGTTTAGAGTATGCTCTAAAATTGTTTTTGTTTGGTTAACATCTAGTTTTCCTTAGATCGGCTCAAAATCTAGAGGCATTTTGCAGTAGTGAAACCTTGCCCCTTACGAACCATCAGTTGGTTACTCTAGTGGCATGGTTTTCCTTGAATAAAGGTGATGAGTCCCCATACATTCGTTGTTAGCACCTAGAAATGGCTATCCTCACTGCACCACTGAGTTGTGATAGGTTTAAAAAAAGAAAAAAAACCAAGATAATCTAATTGCAAGATTGTAATTAACTTTTTTTTTGGGATTATGTGAATAGTCGAAGATGGCATCTAGCAAACCCCGTGGTTTGAAAAATGAGTTATGATCAGCGTTTTCACGGAAAAATAAATAAACTAGTATAGATTCATCTTAACCACAGATCTAGCAAGAGTCTAGAGCGATCAAATCTCCTCAAATAAAAATTTTTTTAGAGTAAAATATTTGAATCAAATTGAACGCGACATACTTACATATCTCTCATAATGAGTAAAGTAAAACAAAAATGAAATGGCTAACGGATTTACAGGACCAGTCACCATGCATGATGTGGCTCATGTGAACGACAGATTTGCAGAGTACCGAATCATAAAAGAATTTAACAAAAACTTGGTTGTAAACCAACTTGGTTTATGGGAGGACAGATTTGGAGAGGAGTCACCATGCATAATAATGCTCACGTTACAATGGTAGCGACTTTAATGTCCGTGATGCATGAATCGATTCGACAGATAAAGTCGGTGCTTATAAAACTGTTAAGCTGGGCCCAAAAAAATACAAATTTCGCTCCTTACATTACATTATTGCTTAACACCCTATCCATCACCAAAAAGGTCAAAAATTTTAAGTCGATGATTTAATTTAAAATATTGCAATGGCACTAACTCAAACTCAGGCATAGGGCTATGGTACATATAGATAGAAATCTCACAAAGAAAACTGTTTTTGTTTTGTAATGAAATTCAAAAAATTGGAGGCATCTTGCGGTACACCAGGCGGATTTACAGGAGCAGTCACCATGCATGATGCTACTCGAGATTGTCGGTGCAGAATAAAATTTGTGAATATGCGCTGAGTTTCACTTTCCCGGTGCAGGATAAAAATTATTAAAATGCATCATTCGGAAGCGAAGTTTAGAAAAATATTTGGCTGTACACCAACTTGGGTCTCACTGACGACAGATTTGCAGGAGTGAACGATGGATGATATCAATGTTGAAATCTAATTTCAACGCAGCTGCCAGAAACCGGTCAATAAACCTCGCCGGAAAGCTCTCGGGTTGATTTCAGGCAGAAGGGATTTTCCGATGATCGAACCCGAGAAAATATGGCGCTGACGCGTGGTTGACCCCTGACGTAACGCAACGTAAGAATCTCGAGAGTTAATGTTCAGCACATGTTGGCCTTCCGATATCATTCTCTACCGTCGGATCTGCTCCACCTTTCTCCGCCGTTGGTTGATTAAACCTGCACACGGGCCTGCATCAAATTAAAACTATTGCGTGGAGTAAATTAAAAGCATGGTTGACCATACCTTTCATTAATGCATTGTCATAAACTTAGGTGAATAGTTAAGTTTTTTTTACATAGGGCACTTAATGCATTTAGTTTTATATACGGCATATATATTTATTTAGTCGTTGACCATATGCATTGAAGAAACCAATAGTAGTATAATAAATTTTTTTTACTAGTTAAGTCATATATGCTTGTTATTATTTTGTTGGTTGCACACGGGAGGAAAATGTAAGGTGTTCGCAGCAGCGAAAAGAAGAACCAGAGGATGTATGCACAGCAGTGCAAAAATGTCTTTTGTAATGTTTTTGTGAGGCATAGTAAAACAGAGGTGTAAGAAAAACCATGTGTGGTTTTGCAAGTGCATAAAGAAAATGGTGAAGTGATTTTTGTAAGCCTGTGTGAATTTTTTTGTTACAGCAGTAAACTTATGTAAACTTTTATTACAGCAGTAAGTTGTTTTTCACAGCAGTGAATATAAAAAGGATTTTACAGTGGTAAATCCCTCTCAGAAAAAGAGGATGAAGTTTGTATTAGTTTTTTAATAGAAATGTTTTTTATGATGGTGAAATACTCTATCTCTCAGTGAAATTTTTTTTAAGTCTTCTGTGTGCACAAAAGATCCTGGAGTCAAAGAAACAGAGCATAGCATTGCCTCTGTGTGTTTGAATATTTGGTTTTTGGTATTTTCCCCATTGAAAAAAAATACCCAACAGTGGTATCAGAGCAGGACCAGGCTCTTTAAAGAAGTTAAAGAAGCTGAAGGGAGAAGGTTGTTGCTGCAGCAAAACTTCTCAGGCAGTTAGAAGACTCAGACAACGAAGGATTCAGGTATTCTTCATAGCTATCTTGTTTGTTATTGAAGAGACAGTCAGTGTTTTAAATACACAGTCAAGGAATGGCCAGCACAAGCACTGGTATGGGTATGTTTAACACCCAGCTCCCACAGTTTAATGGGAAGAACTATGACTACTGGTCAATAACTATGAAAGCCTTGTTTGCTTCCCAAGACTTATGGGAAATAGTTGAGGAAGGTTTTGAAGAACCAGCAGATGAAACTGAGTTCAATGCATTAACTCAGGGAGAGAAGGATCTGCTGAAGAGCAATAGGAAGAAGGATTCAAAAGCCCGTGTGTTGTTGTATCTAGCAGTAGACCAGAGTGTGTTTCCAAGGTTAGCAGCAGCTAAGACATCCAATGAAGCATGGGAAACCCTTAAGACAGCCTATCAAGGCATGGAGAGAGTGAAGACAGCAAAACTACAATTGCTGAGAAAGGATTTTGAGAACTTGAACATGAAGGAGTCAGATAACATTGACTCATTCTTCACTCATGTGATTGGTGTAATCACACAAATGAGAACTCATGGAGAAACCATCGAAGACAGAAGGATTGTGGAGAAAATATTGAGGGTCTTACCCTCAAGGTTTGATGCCATAGTCACCACCATTGAAGAGACAAAGGATCTCTCAAACTATTCAGTTGATGAGCTACATGCATCACTGATAACACATGAGCAGAGGTTGAGTAGGAATGAAAACTCATCTCTTGAGCAAGCCTTCAAGACCCAGATGTCCTTTGGAAGAGGAAGAGGTCAAGGAAGAGGAAACCGAAGAGGAAGAGGCAGAAGCCAGAACAGAGGAGGAAGGAACAGCGCATCAAATGCACAAGGAAGAGGCATCAATCCAAATCAGAACCAAGGCCAAGGCAGCAGCCAACAAGGAGGACAACATCATGCTCAAGGACAAAGGTATGATAAATCTAATGTTCAATGCTATTATTGCAAAAAGTATGGACATTATGCTAGTGATTGTAGAAAGAAACAGCATGATATAAACAGCAGACAAAATGCAAATGTTACAAGAGAAAACAGCAGTCAAAATAATGTCCTGTTATCTTGTAACATGGCTGAAACACATAGTGAAGACATATGGTTTTTAGACTCAGGTTGCAGCAACCATATGACAGGGAATATAGCCCTCTTTTCAGCCTTAAATCAGAATTTGAAA
The DNA here is from genome assembly GCA_031772625.1 of Pinus tabuliformis. Classification (NCBI taxonomy): domain Eukaryota; kingdom Viridiplantae; phylum Streptophyta; class Pinopsida; order Pinales; family Pinaceae; genus Pinus; species Pinus tabuliformis. Next base: position 1,859,753,298 of record CM062817.1, read on the forward strand.
TCAGAGATCACACTAGGAACTGATAGTAAAGTGTCTGTTATGGGAAAAGGGGAGGTAAAGATATTTACAAAGCAAGGAGAAAAGAAAACCATAGCAGATGTATACTATGTCCCCGGAATGAGATGTAACCTATTGAGTGTTGGACAGCTTATCCAAAAGGGTTACAATGTTTACTTTGTAAATGATGTGTGCACCATCATGGACATACCACCCAGCAAGAGATGCATTGCTGAAGTGCAGATGACAAGGAACAGGATGTTCCCTCTCAGGATAAGGGCAGATTTGAAAAACAAAAGGGAAATGGCAGCAGTCACCCAAGAGGCCTTCCAAAGCGTGCCAAAGGATGAGAACTGGTTATAGCACTTGAGATTCGGACATCTAAATTTTGGAGGTCTAAACTTACTGAGCAGAAAAGGAATGGTAAAGGGATTACCATTGATAGAAAAGCCGGACAGCCTTTGTGAAGGTTGTATATTGGGCAAACAACATAGAGAGAGTTTTCCATCAGGGAAAAGTATAAGGGCAAAGACACCCTTAGAGATTATCCACTCAGATTTGTGTGGACCAATGCAAGCTCCATCATTAGCTGGCAGCCTATATTTCTTGACATTCATTGATGATTTTACAAGAAAGACTTGGATATATTTCCTCAAGAACAAAAGTGAAGTCTTTGAGAAATTCCAAAATTTCAAAGCACTTGTGGAGAACCAAAGCGGGCTGCACATAAAAGTATTGAGAACTGATAGAGGAGGTGAGTATATCTCAAATGAATTCCTAAATTTTTGTAGAGAAAATGGAATACATAAACAGTTCACAACTCGGTACACCCACAGCAAAATGGAGTTGCTGAAAGGAAAAATAGAACCATCATGGATATGGCGAGGAGCATGTTGAAGGCAAAGCATTTGCCAAATGAGTATTGGGCTGAAGTTGTACATTGTGCAGTTTATATATTGAACAGGTGTCCTACAAAAGCAATGATGAACAAAGTGCCAGAAGAGGCATGGAGTGGGAGAAAGCAAGGAGTCACCCACATGAGAGTTTTTGGGTGTGTGGCCTATGCACACATACCAGATCAACTAAGGAGGAAGTTGGACAGCAAAGGGGAGAAATGCATCTTCATTGGATACAGTGATGAATCCAAAGCCTACAGGCTGTACATTCCATCTACCAAGAAGTTCTTTGTCAGCAGGGATGTTCAATTTATTGAGGAAGAAGCTTGGGATGGAAGCATAGAGAAAACAGTGAATGTCAAGAAATGTTTGTCTCATGATGAAGATGAAGAGGAGGTGGCTGAAATGCATCCCCAAACAGCAACGCCAACACAAGGACAGCAAGGGACACCATTGAGGATAAGTGAGAGTGCTTCTCCAAGCACACCACAAGGAGGAAATTCAAGTGCATCTTCAAGCACTTGCACACCATAAGAAGTTTAGAAATCTAAGTGAAATTTATGAAGAATGAATGAATTCCTTATTTGCCTTGTATAGTCATGTTGATGATCCTATTCATTTTGAGGATGCAATTAAAGATAGGAAATGGATAGAAGCTATGGATGAGGAGATGAATGCCATAGAGAGAAACAAAACATGGGATTTGGTTGAGCTACCAAAAGGCAAAGAAGTCATTGGTGTGAAATGGGTCTACAAGACCAAGAGCAATGCTGAAGGCAAAATAGAAAGACATAAGGCAAGGCTGGTTGTCAAAGGGTACAAACAGCAGTATGGAAGAGATTATGAGGAGACTTTCGCCCCGGTTGCAAGAATGGAAACCGTGAGAGCAGTGCTGTCCATAGCAGCACAAAACAAATGGAAAGTCTACCAAATGGATGTGAAATCAGCATTCCTAAATGGAGTGTTAATGGAAGAGGTCTATGTGGAACAGCCTCTCGGATATGAGAAGAAAGGTGAAGAGCACAAAGTGTGCAAATTGAAGAAAGCTCTTTATGGGCTGAAGCAAGCGCCAAGAGCATGGTACAGCAGGATAGATTCTTATCTATTGGATAATGAATTCGACAAATGTGAAGGAGAACCCACAGTCTACATCAAGGAAAAGGATGGTAAAATTTTAATTGTTGTCTTGTATGTAGATGATGTTATTTTCACTGGAAATGATATTTATCTTATTGAGAATTTTAAATCAGTCATGAAGGATGAATTTGAAATGACTGATATGGGTTTGTTGAGATACTTCTTAGGCATAGAAGTAGATCAAAATGAAAAAGGAATTTTTATATCTCAAGGAAGATATGTAAATCAAGTTTTGGGCAGATTTAAGATGGAAGAATGCAAGGCAGCAATCACTCCCACAGTAATGGGATTAAAACTCAGTAGAGAGGACAGCAGCAAGGATTTTGATCCTAGCCTGTACAAAAGCATTGTGGGCAGCCTTATGTATTTAACAGCAACTAGGCCTAATTTAATGTATGCTGTTAGTTTGATTTCCAGGTTCATGGAGAGGCCGAAGGAGGCACATTGGCAAGCAGCAAAGAGGATTTTGAGGTATGTCAAAGGCACTAAAATGTTTGGAATTCTATATCATGCCTCAGAACATTCAGATTTGGTTGGGTACACAGATAGCGATTGGGCTGGAAGTGTAGATGATCGGAAGAGCACTTCCGGTTATGTTTTTAATATGGGTTCAGGAGCCATTTCATGGGCTTCTAAGAAGCAGTCCATTGTAGCATTGTCTACAGCAGAGGCTGAATATGTGGCAGCTACAGCAGCAGCATGTCAAGCAGTTTGGATGAGAAGAATGTTAAGAAGCTTAGGCCAAGAGCAGGCAAAAGCGACAGTGATCTTTTGTGACAATAGCTCAGTTATTGCATTGTCAAAGAATTCAGTGTTTCATAAGAGAACGAAACACATTGATACCAGGTTTCACTACATCAGAGAATTGGTGAACAATGGAGAAATTGTCCTAGAACATTGCAGGACTCAAGAGCAGGTGGCAGACATCTTGACAAAGCCACTGGATCAGAAGAGCTTTGAATTTTTGAGAAAGTATCTGGGTATGACCGAATGCCCAGCTGTTGAAATTAAAGGGGAGTGTTGAAATATAATTTCAACGCAGCTGCCAGAAACCGGTCAATAAACCTCGCCGGAAAGCTCTCGGGTTGATTTCAGGCAGAAGGGATTTTCCGATGATCGAACCCGAGAAAATATGGAGCTGACGCGTGGTTGACCCCTGACGTAACGCAACGTAAGAATCTCGGGAGTTAATGTTCAGCACATGTTGGCCTTCCAATATCATTCTCTACCGTCGGATCTGCTCCACCTTTCTCCGTCGTTGGTTGATTAAACCTGCACACGGGCCTGCATCAAATTAAAACTATTGCGTGGAGTAAATTAAAAGCATGGTTGACCATACCTTTCATTAATGCATTGTCATAAACTTAGGTGAATAGTTAAGTTTTTTTTACATAGGGCACGTAATGCATTTAATTTTATATACGGCATATATATTTATTTAGTCGTTGACCATATGCATTGAAGAAACCAATAGTAGTATAATATATTTTTTTTACTAGTTAAGTCATATATGCTTGTTATTATTTTGTTGGTTGCACACGGGAGGAAAATGTAAGGTGTTCGCAGCAGCGAAAAGAAGAACCAGAGGATGTATGCACAGCAGTGCAAAAATGTCTTTTGTAATGTTTTTGTGAGGCATAGTAAAACAGAAGTGTAAGAAAAACCATGTGTGGTTTTGCAAGTGCATAAAGAAAATGGTGAAGCGATTTTTGTAAGCCTGTGTGAATTTTTTTGTTACAGCAGTAAACTTATGTAAACTTTTATTACAGCAGTAAGTTGTTTTTCACAGCAGTGAATATAAAAAGGATTTTACAGTGGTAAATCCCTCTCAGAAAAAGAGGATGAAGTTTGTATTAGTTTTTTAATAGAAATGTTTTTTATGGTGGTGAAATACTCTGTCTCTCAGTGAAATTTTTTTTAAGTCTTCTGTGTGCACAAAAGATCCTGGAGTCAAAGAAACAGAGCATGTGTTTGAATATTTGGTTTTTGGTATTTTCCCCATTGAAAAAAAATACCCAACAATCAATGGCAGCTTTCAATGATGAGATTACAGTCGTGTAGTGCTCTTTGTCCACGACGGTTTTTGGTACCTGAGAGCTCGATTCCACTGTACAGGCATTCCTGTTTTGTGCTCCAGAGGTTTTCAGGCCTCACAAGCATATCAATGGCGGCTTCCAACATCGATGAGATTACGCTCATGGAGTGCCCTTCGTTCATAACAGTTTTTTGGTATTGAGAGCTTAATTCACCCTGTTCGAGTCGTGGGCGGAGCGGATGTGGATATATTGCCCCATTTCAAAATGCTGAATTTAAAGCAAATTTGTCTTCCAACTTCCAAGTTAAAACCCCAAGCAAATGAGACTGCCGTTAGCTTCATGGTTACCAAAGAAAAATGTTGATTTTTGTTGACTACCATTTTCACTCTTAAATTATTAGTCTTCATTTTTGGGTCAAAATCTTGTAAAGATATTATTCTTCAATTTCTTTGCAGTGAGACAAAAGTGATTTTGTTCATTTAGGGTTTTTCGGGAAAGTTTTCTTTTTCTTCAAAGTTTCATTATCACACCCAATTTCGTTGAGATATAATTCATAGGCGAGGGAAGGGGAGGCGAGGGTTCATGAATGCCAAGGCTAGGGAGCTGGGGAGTTTGCTCTGTAACTGAAGCTAATTGCCATTGTTAAGTACCGTATTTTCTATCAGTTTAAGCATTTCTTTCCGGCATTTACGAGAGAGTTTCTTAAATTTACGAGAGAGTTTCTTAAAGCGCATGTTCTAAGATTCTAGCAATGTTATTTAGATAATAAAAAAATTAACTCTCTTAAGAAAAACTTGTTGGAAAGGCCGAAGGCTTGAAGCCATTTTTTGAGATTTCATTTTCTTTTTTCAGTAGGGCATACTTCCCAAAGTCTCCTAATGCTGGTTTCAAAACTACTCATAGATTTCAAAGGTTCTAAGGTAAGAGGGGTGTAACCTAATAATCCTAAAGGTTGAATTCCTGAAGTCAGGTGAAGAAGCCTAACCCTAATGCGGCAGACTTCAATACCTAAAGGTCATAGGTTCTTCCTAATCCTTTCCTGGAGTTCATCCGTGTTCGATATATTCCTAGAAGTACGGAGTCGAGATGATTGGTGGTTAGGTGCAATCACCGCGCCAAGTGCTATGTTAACTCATGGTTTTGACAGAAAGACTCTATGAAGCTTCATTGTTCCCTGGGATTGTCTTTGGGTTCTTCTTGGGCAGCTTAGGTGGAGGGCTATCATATAGCTATCAGAATTAGATACGAGTTCCTGAGTTTACAAGGCATGACGAAGACCAAAGGGTCAGCTATTGCCCACCAACAAATGGTACACGATCTTGTGTCACGATGACTATATTTTCCTGATATTCTTTTATCTATATGGAACTATTCAGCCTCTATTCAGCCATGGATGCTGGATAAAGATCATCAACATATTCATTTTATAATATGAGTATATACCTACAACTTCGATATTCTCTATGTATGGCATTCCCATTTCTACTATTTTTGTTTTGATCCACATATAGATTATGCTAGTTTACTCATACTTCATATTTAATTTTTTTTAGGATTATATGTATTGAGAGAGTAGAGATAAATTAAGTGTATTAGGAGTTCTTGTAATAAGAAACTTTATTTAAGAGTAAGTGTTCTATAATTGAAGCTTTCCTGTGTTGGTGCTTAAACTTGATCATGTTTTCTAGTTACATTTTTAAATCAATAATGTAGTTTTGTAAAAGGTAATTTAATTTTATTTGTTTAGAAAATAATTAATTGCAGTGAGACATAATGGCTAAGAATATAAATTTATTTTTAAATATTTAAGAAACCAATGTATTATTTTCGTAATAAAAAACTTCATTTCAGAGTAAAAGCTAGTGTTTTGTAACTGAAGTTTTCCTAAGTTGGTGTTCAAAATTTTTGTGTTGATCTTGTTTTCTAGTTATATTATTATATCTCTCACAACTTCATTTCAGAGTAAAATCTAGTGTTTTGTAACTAAAGTTTTCCTAAGTTGGTGTTTAAATTTTTTGTGTTGGTCTTGTTTTCTAGTTATATTATTATATTTGTCACGACTTCATTTCAAAGTAAAAGCTAGTGCTTTGTAACCGAAGTTTAAGTTGGTGTTTAATTTTTTTGTGTTGGTCTTGTTTTCTAGTTAGATTATTATACCTGTCATGGGCATGGTATTACGCATTTTGTGTTTTGTTTCACTAGCCATTATTTAGGTTCTTAAAGTTCATATATCACATCAATTTTTTCTATTATTTAGGTTCTGAAAGTTAATATATCACGTCAATTTTTTCAATTATTTAGGTTCGCAAAGTTCATATATTATGTTATTTTTTCCTATTATTTAGGTTCTTAAAATTCATATATCATATCATTTTTTTTCAATCTTTAGACTTTCAATTTTATAGACTTGTCCATTAAACAATTTTTTGAAAGCAATTTGAGAAAATAAAATATATCAAATGGACAAAGATTAAAATATATCCTTTTTTCATATTTCAATCTTTGTATATGGGAAAGGGATATTGAAATATACTGATTCAATTGTTTAATTCATATTTCAATATCTTTTTTCCATATACAAAGAATAAAATATATCAAATGCTATTGATTTCAAAGAGTTTAATCTTTCATATTATCATTATCATTCAAATTGTAAGCTTTTATTAAAATACTCGTTAAAGTTTTTAACAAATTGCCCACTAATGAGAAACTCTAGACTAATATTTAACCAATTTGAGATTGTTCATCACTTTTTTTTTATAGTTTAAAATTCTTCTAGGGAAAAATAAATTGAAACAAATAATCAAATTAATATCTATTTTATTTAAGAAGATTTTAAAATTATATTATTTTTTTCATATTAATTTAGTTGATATTTGGTTAAATTTTTTATTTGTTTTTACTTAATTTTGGTTCAAAGAAATTGCCAATTAAGTTTGGCGTACTCGGTTTGAAACCTTATATCTACACATTATTATAAATCATACCACAAATTAGATAACAAGGCACATTTTAGCAAATTGTACATTCATATTGTGTAGTCAATTGAGGTTCATGGACATGTGGGTATTTTTTGAACATACTCAAGAATTTGTTTCATTTTTTAAATTTTATATAGTTAATGGTCGCTTATGCCAAACTATTATTTTTTACTTCAATTTAGCTATATTTAGTTTAAGCGGCAGGTACTAGCTACTGCGTAGCACTTGTTTCCATAATAAATATCAGATGAACCAAAGTTTCATTCTCAATTCTAATTTCTCTTGACTTGGGACCTATGAAATTGAAAGTGTATTCCACCAGGGGGCACAAATTGTAGCTAGACTGATGTTTAAAATTTTAAGAACGGTCATTGTGGGTTGGAGAGCACCTGTCAACTCAATTAATATATTTTTCATATAATGTCTTTTTTCACAAGACAATAGAAACCCTTTTTTTTTGTAAGTCAAAATTTTCCTATTAATTCAAGAAGTAATTACATCTTGGGAAGAGCAGCTGCCAGCAAATTAAGGTCTCACCCCTACTAGATTTGTTGTTCGTTAAATGCAGACAAAAGAAAATTGATAATAACTACATAAAAGTATAAGACCACGTGTCGATGGCCCAATAGGCCGAAAACTGAGCAAAAAACAAAATGTATATGACTCGACTCATTAAACATTAGCATCGTTGGGATCTTGAGCAATGTTGTCTCCCTCCCACGAGTGGTGGAAAGCATCATGTACATGAGACTCGATATGGGGCATGCGCCCCTCAAATTTATCCATCTGGTCTTGCAATCTCTTTTAGTTGCACCAAAGAGAGTCTTTTCGATCTAGTATGTGCCATTGATTGTGTTGAATATCATTAAGGTAGTTGATAACTTTGTTGTAGTCGTTGTGACAGTCTCAAGCTTTTTGCTCAATCGATGCTTGGACAAGGCGAATTTGAGCTTCAATGGAGTCGAATGGGGGTGGAAAATCTACCCCCCTATGTGAGCCACCGAGAGGTTGTTCAAGATCTCTATCCTCTGCTGACAGACCTCCTTGAGGTCTTTCTCCATGACCCTATTGCCCCCCCCCCACGCTGAGATTTTCCTCGTTGCTGGAGTGTGAGTTGCCTTCAAATATGACTGTGTTGGCCCACAATAGCTAATGTTGCTACTGTAATACAAATCAAATCTCTCACTCAAAGGCGCACCTGATTGGAAGCTAGAGGGGACATCGTCACATATTTTCTCCTCTAAAAGGGAGTAGACAATAGCGTTGGAGCCCGTGGTGCAAGCAACGAAATATCACGACAAGCTACGGGAATCTGCAGATGCCACCAAGAATTAAAATTGACCCTTACCTCCCTTTTGAGTATACACAAATGGATATAGTGATTTCCCATAGCCTTGGCCTTCCCACACAACCAGTTCCAAGGCTTTTTAGTAAGATAACTCATTAAAAAACCCCAACTCTTCCAACTTAGGCACAGTGGAGCAAAAAATTCCACCCGACACCAACTTATGGCGAGACACGGGAAACCACAGGGCTTCTCAAAAGCGAAACATAGAGAAGGGTTATAGGCCCACCCGGCCCACTTGCAGCATGGACATAACACTACGACTACTTGGCTAAATTGATGATTGAACCACACTATTTTGGTCGACCACACAAGAAATTCGACTTGAGGAAATATGGGAAGAATTACTTGAGAGATCATGATAGAGGTCGGCCTGGCCTCCCCTCCTCTACACAGTCTAGCAAACCATTAAGGTCCCCCTAAGAAAGTTCTACCGCCGTGAACTAGATTCTTTGGGATATTCAACCCCAAAGAAGAAGTTCAGCATGGGTCCTAGATTAACACCTAGGTTGCAAATGCCAAATGAACTTTGTCATACTCAGTCACTCGAAATATAGGTATAAATGCCTACTTACCAGTGAACCAACATGGCACTCCCAAGAGGCCACCCACAGAACAGGTGCCGACAACTCCCATTGTAACTCCAAATTCCATCTCTCAAAATCTCCATAATGCTTGACAAAACCAAGTTCATGGAAATTATACCCTTGGCATTCTCGAGAATGTTCCTTCGCCAATATCTCGATGCTATTTGCTCAACATGGTTTAGCATCAAGGTTTCCATGTGGGGGGTCATCATTACTTGTATCCAGTGTACGTTCCACGTTCATCACCCCCAACGGGGAAAGACAATAAAAACTTTTATTCCAAAATATCTATATCTATATATATATATATATATAGAGAGAGAGAGAGAGAGAGATTAGAATGAGAAAAGTATTTTAATTTTTAAAACTAATTTAAATTAAAACATTTTTCTCATTCTACTAATTACACCAAAGGTGTTTCCTCTATGGAGTTGGTTGGGCAAACATTATTCATCCCAGCCAATCTCATCCCTCCATTTTCGTCCTCCTCCAACCAATTATTTTTTAACACGTGACAGTGATCTGTTTCGTTTTTTGTTATGGTATTGGGGATAGAGGAGGGTGATCTGCAGCGCAACGCTTCAATTTGTCCATTCTTTGTTACTTGGAACTGCCTCCCAATTCTCGCCTACAGAAAATTTTCCCTCCGCCCTTGGAAGCCCTCAACCCGATGATGTTCCACAAACTCGGAGCAGTGATATGATCTCTAGATTATGCGGAAATTGTTGATTTCACCAAGCTACTGGTTATATTGTGCCATAAAATTGGAAATATGCTATAATCATTTAATTTGAGTTTCCCATGTCAAACTGATCCGAATCGGATCCATAAACTGTTGAGAATGCAACAAGATGATGGAGCTTAGTGGAAAGGAGTCTGTTAGGCCCCTTTACTACTAGTGTAACCCCTTATTGTTATTAGTAAAACCCACTTATTATATTGATGTACCCATGTAGTGCCCATATTGTTACTAATGTACCCCATAGAAGCCCACTATTGCTATTATTGTGCCCTTACATTATTATTGTTATGTCGGCTCTGATTATGTTATGACCCCTTAGACTCCTATATATAGAAAGGAGGTCTTTTCATTTGTATCATCCAAGAATTGGTCATTTATGTAATGTAAAGGAGGTTGCCCCCTCAAAGAGGCTGAATTCTAAGGCGTTGATCTATCTTTTCTATCTTTTCTTGAGCTGGTTTCATAACATTTGGTATCACAGCTTTGGATTCTAGGGTTTCGCTGCTCCAAACAGGTCATCGTGGAATTTTCGCTATAACTTTTTTTCTGTGACGTTTCAGAAGTCGCAAAAAAAACCCATTTGAGAAGAAATCGCACTGAACCTTGGGTTCGAATTTCAGAGCTCTTCGCGCGATATTTGCGGAGATATGATCTGAGGAAGTTGGTCTTTTTTGCAGACTCCTGAATTACATTCAAAACAGGTGACCCGGGGAAAATCGTCATAACTTTCTCTCTGGGGATCAGATTGAAATTTTGTAAGAAGGTACAGAAAGAGAAAGGACTTTAGTTTCTTGTATGCATTTTTCAGATCCAAAGGTTGAAACAGTGACTCGTAGCACCTTGTACAAGTTCGCTCTACTGAACTAGTCTATAATCAAGTCACTGTGGGAGATTTCGCATAACTCTTCCTTGGAGAATCCAATTTGGGTCAGACTTGTGGCATTGGAAAGAGGACACAAAGGGCTACTACAGGTTGAAATGTCATAACTTAAAGATCTGAAAGTACAGAGTTACTGTCGTTTCAAGATCGAGCTCCTAAAATCAAGAAAAAGCAAGATGAGGAAGTTTGATGGCAAGGATCTGGTAAAGTGGATACTTCAGATGGAGCAATATTTTGATCTACATGGTGTACCAGTATTACAAAAGGTATGTATTGCATCTTCAAATTTAGAACCGGATCAATTTTTATGGTATAAAGGGCTTTTTTCTCATAAACATCTTGTTACGTGGTCAATTTTCACGGAGGAAATGATAGCACATTATGAGGATACAAAGAGCAACACCTTCTTTAGAGCAACACCACAACAAATTGGAAAGACTAAAAGGGATTTGTGACATAGTGGAAAGAAAAATTATGGAAACCAGGAAGCATACCCCTCACAACTATAAAGATGGAAGTGTTGTTTCTCTGAGCCTTCCACAACCTACAAGGGTTACACCACAACAATTGGAAGAAAAAAGAGAAAAAGGGCTTTGTTACAATTGTGATAGAAAATGCACTAAAGGTCATAAGTGTGCTGAGAAGAAATTATTTTACATAGAGTATGAAGAGGAGGAAGAAAAGGATCAAGAAACATCAAAAGAAGAGGATATATGCCAGGACCCGACCCTAGAGAAAGAGGAAATGAATTAGAACATATCTTGTAAACTATTGGCAAGAATGACCACTCCTAAAACTCTCAAGATAGAAGGACATATCAAGAAGAAAAAGGTGCAAGAAGTGAAAGATCACATCAAGAAAGAAGAAATGAATCCAGCCATATCTTGTAATTCACTGGTTGGAATTACCACTCCTCAAACTATCAAGATAGAAGGACATATCAAGAAGAAAAATGTTCAAGAAGTGAAAGATCACATCGAGCGTCAAGAAATGAATCCGACCATATCTTGTAAAGGATTGGAAGAAAATACCACTCCTCAAACTCTAGAGATAGAAGGACATATTAAGAAGAAAAAGGTTCAAGCAGAGAAAGATCACATCGAGCATCAACAACAAGTTCTCCAACTTTTAAAGGATAGCGCCACTTCAGTTCAAAATCAAACGAAACAACAGGTAGATCAACATCGTAGTAAAAAATGTTTTGATGTATGTGATTGGGTATTTTTACTGCTGCATCTCAAGCAAGCTATTTATGAGAAGGAAATGTTGGCAATACTACGTGCACTTAAAAAATGGCGACCTTACCGAACGGGAAGACTCTTCAAGGATGAGGATCTGGAAGCATTGTTTTGTGCTATTTCTATTATCCAACTGGATTGGATAAACGAAGCAAGGGATGAAGGGAAGAAGGACGAAGAAGTATGTCCACTTATTCAAAAGTTGCAAATATCCCAATTCAAACAATATTGCCAGATATTGAAAAGGAAGGAAAAACCATATTGTAACCTGGAGCAATCACAGAAACAAGAACCCGACAGCTAAGAAATCGATCAATTTCAGAGTATCTCATCAAGTGGAAGAACTTACCCGCTAAAGATTCCACATGGGAGGACAAGAATTTTATACAGAAGCATCAAGAACTACTCAAGCGTTGAGGACAACGCCTTTTGAAGGAGAGGGGCATGTTAGGCCCCTTTACTAGTAGTGTAACCCCTTATTGTTATTAGTAAAACCCACTTATTATATTGATGTACCCATGTAGTGCCCATATTGTTACTAATGTACCCCATAGAAGCCCACTATTGTTATTATTGTGCCCTTACATTATTATTGTTATGTCGGCTCTGATTATGTTATGACCCCTTAGACTCCTATATATAGAAAGGAGGTCTTTTCATTTGTATCATCCAAGAATTGTTCATTTATGTAATGTAAAGGAGGTTTCCCCCTCGAAGAGGCTGAATTCTAAGGCGTTGATCTATCTTTTCTATCTTTTCTTGAGCTGGTTTTATAACAGAGTCGCCTTCACTAAGTGGGCCCACATGCAAATTATGGCGCAAAGTCTATTTTTAGACTATGTCTATTTTTAGACATATGGATCATGGTCTATGAGCTGCAGAATGTTGTTTATGGATGATTGTTCATGTTGGGAAAAACATATGGACTTCTATTTTTTTATCATAGCAGGAGTGATCAAAGTCTATTTTTAGACTGTTAGTCAAAAATAGAAAAGTCAAATATTATTGTCTCATAATAATATTTAGACCATAAAATTTATCTTATTCTCTTGGAGCACTTCAGTTTGAGCTACAGATGTGGCACATGCAGCTGTCAGAAGGAAATACGCTTTCTTTGTGGGTCAGTTGAGTTGTTGCATGCAGGACTTCAGTTAGAACTCAAGCAGTTGAGTTTGGTGGAGTTGATTGCGGAGTTGATGGAGTTGTGTTCAGTTTGACTTGGTTAAACTAGTTGTAATTAGTCTAACTGTAAATAGATTAATGATGAGTTGTTAAACTAATTATTAACTCATAAAGCAACTAAAGAATACATCAGTTAACTCAGTTGCATGTCAGTGCATGTACAGTTCAACAGGGACAGGTGTTAGAGGATGAGATTGCTATCAGTTGTGACTATAGTTGTGCATGAGGATTTTCACAAGCAATGTATTGAGTATGCCAATGAGTATTGTGTTGATTTGCCTAGTACAATAGCTTGTGCTCACGTGATTTCCAGTGTGAGTGATTCTCAGCAGGTTTATGCAATAGAGGCAGGCAAAGCAGTGGAGCAGATTTGAACTTGTGACTTGTTTGAGCTGGTTTGTGTGTAACATGTGGAGATAGTGCTGGATACTTGTGAGGAGTATTGACTATATAATGTTACATGTTCTCAATCATTAATATACAAATAGTGTGGGGTTTTCAGCTGTAAGCTTTCCCCAGGTTACATACTGTGTTAATGTGTGCATGCTATTGATGTTTTATTGTTATTGATGTTGCTAAATTGATGATCAACGGAGAGGAGCTTATGTATTGTGTATGTATTTCACAATAGTACATGATCAGGATAATCTCCATTGAGTATGTGTTTATTATTCAAAATTTTTACATAAACGACTGTCATAGAACCATGACTAAATCAAGTCGAACAAATCCTTGAAGAATCCAAAACAGCAATCGAAAACACCCTAAACCAGTGGCCATGGTAGCTGGCGAGGAACGGTGAGGACCTCGGTCAAAGCGCGCTGACCGAGGCCCATGGAGACTATGCAGGAGGTCGATGTAGCCCCTGGGAGCCCCGGAATGGGAAAAGGAGCTGATTTTCGATGCGCGTTAGTGCATCACTGGGAAAACAGGGCCGAAATGGTAGGGCTTAAGCACTCGGTCATGTTGGGAGCTAGAGGACTGTGGGCGGAAAAGTGAAAAAGTGCCATCATACGAAGGTGGGACCCACACCCTATAAACCGGGGGTTTGATTGGGACGCCCTTGAACGATAAGTGGTTTTGGAGAAAACAGAGCGAGCACCCTCAGCGATCGATGCGTGGCAATGGAGGAGAGAGAAAAAACCGCTGCGATCACATGTTATCGGTAGGGCAAGTCAACCGTGCTCGACGTGCGAATGACGTTGGATCTGGAGGAGCCCAAATTGGATGGCTGAGATTGCGCCCGATGGACAGAGTGGAATTGGAAGGGGATTAAGCCGCGATTTAGGAGGATTTGGAATCTGTTGACCGCCACGGTGGAGAAAGCAACGAATTGATGAGAGGGCTGGTGCAGTTCCAATGAGGACACGTGGCTACTTCTCGAGCATTCATGCTGACGCCGAACAGGGAATTCCAAGCACACAGGCGATAGGTGAATCGACACAGGCGGGAGAGGAAACGAACAGGAACGAAGGTCGAATGGATAAAGCCATGAACAGAGACAGTGAACAGGGGGTAGAAGAGAGATTCAGATCGAATAGTCCAAGCGACCAAGAGAGACAGTGAACAGTGAACCCTGAGAGGAGGACTGAGCACAGAGAGCAGTAAAGCCAAGCAGAGGAGACAGAGGGTCAAGCTAACCATAGGCAGCATCGAGCACCAAAGAGCTTGAAGTATCAAGCCTTCCCATAGAGGAATATGTCTGGATTAAGCATCACAGTTGGCTCTTTCCACTGTAGACCGAGGGTCACAAAGCTGGTAGGAAGAACAAGAGTCTGTGTACTCCAAGTGGCTTGGGGAATCCAAGAACCACCCTGCCAAGCAAAATCTGCTTCAGGAGAACTCATATTGAGTCCCTGTATTGTAATTTCTCTGCTCAAAGGCATAATAAAACAAGGCCACCACTGAAGTCGGATTGGAGACGTAGCCCTGGAGAATAGGGTGAACTCCTTATTAAAAATTGCTTATGTCTTTGTGTTGCTTACTGTATTTCTCTGTTGTCTTTCCATTCAAAAAGTCTGTGTATTGGCAATCTGATCGATCCGTTGTTTCAATAACATAGAACACACACCAGCACATGAGTCTGTAATACCTTTTGTTTAATAAATATTTAACTTAGTTCACTCATAGGGTGATTATCATATCAAGTGGTATCAGAGCTCTAGGCTTTAAGGTTAGACAAGCTTGTGTTGGTTTAGCTGCGAATGATCACTAGATCAAAGCTCAAATTAGGAGAAGGAGAATTGGTGGAAACTAATCCTAAAATTGGGAGAGTCTTTTCTCGAAAGACAATGTCAGAAGAAGGTTCTGTAGGGCTAGACTCTCAATTCCTAGAAAGTTTCCTAGCTATAAAGTCCATGGTGGTAGAAATTTATAGGGACTTTAGAAAGCATAAGGATGAAGATTCATCAGGCTCTAAGCAAGATAAAGAAGAAGATGAATCTCATTCCCATGACCACTCCAAAGGAAAGGGGAAAGAAGAAAACTTCCCTACACCTCCTAGTAGCCATGTACATAATAAGAAGGCATCTTTGATTAAGTTAGATGTTAAATTTGATTTGCCTATATATGATGGAGAGTTGAATGCTGAAAAGTTGGACAACTGGATAAGACAAATTGATGTGTATTGCAGAGTACAAAATATAGACTCGGACAAGAGCAAGATTCAGCTAGCAAGCCTTCACCTAGGGGGCACTGCCTTGGTATTGTGGGAAGGCAGAACCCAAGCTGATGTGAAGAAGCATGGTAAGACCATCTTTGTCTGGAGTGACTTTGTTTCTGCCATCAGAAAGTAGTTCTATCCATTGGCCTACATGCAAAAAGCCATGATGAGTTGGCAAACTCTTCGGAAGTTGAAAGGGAAAAGTGTACAAGGGTATACTCAAGAGTTCCAAAAGAGAGCGTTGATGTTAGGTATTTCATTAGACTCACCAGAAAATCTTTTGAAGTACATTGGTGGTCTACACAGCTACATGAGGCACACTATCATCATGTTTAATCCCACTAGTATAGATGACGTATTTGTACAAGCTACTCATCTAGAAGCTAGAGGAAAGAATGGAAATCCAGAAGTTGGGGGACCATCCCAACCCAATGTAAGCAAGAGCAAGGAGAAAAGAAAGAAGAAATGGAAAGCAAGGAAGGCTAACACTGCACAAAAAGGCAAAGCCTCATGCACCCACTGTAAAAAGGAGGGGCATGATGATGAGCATTGTTGGATTCTGCATCCAGAGGTGAGGCCTAAGAAGTCCGAGGGCAAGAAGAAGAAAGTTGTTGCAGCTATTCAGAAGGATTTGGGGTCAGACTGGGGAGATGAAACAATCATTGTAGCCACATGTATAAAAGGTAAGAATTCTGAAGCATCTACTAGTAATTCTGATCAATATGTTATTGATGAAGAATATGAGAGAAAAAGGCGTGAGCTTTTCCATATTCAAGTTGTTTCCAAATATCAAAAGATTGATACTTTGTTTGATAGTGGCTCACAAGTAAATCTGATTTCTGAAGCAATTGTAAAGAAATTGGGATTAGCAACGACACCTCACAAGAAACCATACCCATTAGGATGGTTGAATGATAAAGCACAACTACAAGTGACTAGATAGTGCAAATTCAAGTTTTCCTTTGGGTCAGCATTTGTAGATGAGGTTGAGTTAGATGTAATTCCTTTTGGATATATGTGGAATTGTTTTAGGAAGTCCTTACTTGTATGATAGAAAGGCTATTTTCTATAGAGCTAAAAACAAGTATCTACTTGTTAAAGATGGAATCGAATACTTTGTAAGAGCTCATAAGCTCAATAATAATTATACTCTCATAAACTCAGGACAAATGAAAAGAATGATAAATTCATGCAAACAGTTCTTACTAATGGTTGTAAAGGAAAAGAAAATTGATAAAACCAATGTATTTGAGGGCTGTAATTCTGATCAGCAAGCTGATATAGAAAAGATTGTTTCAGAGTATGATGTCTTGTTTCAAGAACCTCAAGGTCTACCACCCAAGAAGGGAATAGAACATGATATTATTTTGCAGCAAGATGTTCCTTTGCCTAATATTGGGATGTACAGGTTATCTACTTTATAGAATGCTGAAATCAAGAAGCAAATGCAGGAGTTGCTCGAGAAAGGGTTCATCAGGCCTAGCACATCACCATGTGGGTCACCAATCGTTTTGGTGAGAAAGAAAGATGGCTCGTGGAGAATGTGCATTGATTACCGAGCACTGAATAAAATAATGATAAAAAATTGTTATCCCCTTCCTCCCATAGATGGTATTTTAGATCAATTGAAGGAAGTTGTTTATTTCACCAAGCTGGATTTGCACAGTGGATACCATCAGGTCAGAGTTGCAGAGAAAAATGCATGGAAGACTTCTTTCAAAACAAAGCATGGATTGTATGAATGGCTGGTTATTCCCTTTGGCTTAACCAATGCCCCTGCTACTTTCATGAGATTAATGAATGATGTACTCAGACCTTTTCTTGATGATTTTGTTATTTTGTATCTGGATGACATTCTGATTTTTAGTAAAACGTGGGAAGAACATTTAAAGCATGTTAAGCAGACATTAGATGTTTTGAAAAGATAAAAACTTTATATTAAACTCTCCAAATGTGAATTTGGCAAAACCTCTCTAAATTATTTGGGTCACATAGTAGGGGAAGGTGAATTGAAAATAGATCCCTCTAAAGTGGCAGTCACTGTAAACTGGCCTAAACCCAAGTCTGCTACAGAAGTGAGAAGCTTCTTAGGAGCAGCACAGTATTGGAGGAAGTTCATTTCAAATTTCTCCTCAATTGCAGCTCCCTTACATGCTTTGACAGGATTGAACAAGGTGTTTCAGTGGGGAGGCAAATAGCAGAAAGCCTTCGACACCTTGAAAGAAAAAATTAGTACAGCACCCGTACTAGCACTGCCAGATCTACAAAGACCATTTGAGATCCAAACTGATGCCAGTGACTATGCCATGGGAGCAGTGTTGACACAACACGGTAAACCCATATGTTATCATTCTGAGACATTTAATCTTGCAGTAGTTAACTATCCTACCTATGATAAGGAATTGTATGCATTAGTTCAGACTGTGAAAAAGTGGAAACATTACTTAATGGGCAAAGAAACAGTAATACATACTGATCATCAACCACTTCAATATCTACACTCCCAAACTAAGTTGCAACAATCAAGACATTACAGATGGATGGGTTTTCTACAACAGTTTCATTTAGTCATCGAATATAAAAAGGGCATACAACCCATTATAAATGCATCTACCATACCTAAGCATAATTATGTGCTACATGAAAGCTACATAGAACAGTATGCTCAGGATATGGACTTTAAAGATGTATATGCAACTTTGAGTCAAGGCAAAAGAGTAGAAGAATTGGACTATCATGTGAAGGACCGACTCTTATATCATTGTGGGAAACTCTATATTCCACAAACTGAGAGAGCAAAGATAATTAGGGAAGCGCACACTTCTCTGATATCAGGTCACTTCGCGGTAAGTAAAACAGTTGCACAGCTGCAAAGGTTCTGTTATTGGCCGAGAATGAGTGAGATAGTTTCTAGATATGTAAAGGTGTGTGCTATGTGTGCTATAAGCAAGCCTGGCAACAGAAAACTAAGCTTGTACACTCCATTGCCAGTTCCTTCTCACCCTTGGGAGAGCATTTCCATGGATTTTGTTGGAGGACTGCCCAAATCTAGGAAAGGTCATGATTATTTATATGTTGTTGTGGATAGATTCAGTAAAATGTGTATTTTGATACCTTGTAGCAAACATATTACAGCTGAAAAAACTGCAAAATTATTCTTTGAACATGTATGGATTCATTTTGGATTACCCACTTCTATTATATCTGATCGAGACACCCAATTTGTGGGGAATTTTTGGTCCAGTCTGTGGGAACTAATGGCCACCAAATTAAAAAAAATCACAGCTTTTCATCCACAAACAGATGGCCAGACAGAAGTAATTAACAGGAAAGTGATCCAGTTACTGAGAGGATATTACAGTAAACATCCTAAGCTTTGGGATGAGCACTTGTGCTATGTGCAACATGCTTACAATAGGACCAAACACTCTTCTACACAAAGATCCCCTTTTGAGACCTGCTTCTGTTTCATACCAAGATCTCCCTTGGATTTTGTCTTTGGTAAAGATACCATGGTTGATGGACACAGTGATGTGGACAAAGCAACTAGGTTCATTGAATAGATCCAGGAGATCCACCAGGCAGTACAGGAACAGCTGGAAAAGAGCCAGGCCAAGTACAAGGCTAGGCATGATAAGCATCGGATGGAGCATAGTTTTCAAGTTGGAGACCAAGTCTAGCTGTATATCAGCAAGGACAGGATGTAAGGTGAAGGTAAGAAGCTAAAACCTATCAAGTATGGACCCTTCAGGATACTTGAGAAGATTGGTGAAAATGCTTTTCTCCTTGATCTGCCAGCTTACATGCACATCTACTCAGTCGTGAACGCAAGTTGCTTGAGATTATTTAAACCTTCAATGATTGAGGACCCTGAAGAGCAGAGTCAATTGCCTTTTGTTGATGACCTACTACCTGAATATATTAATGAGTTGCAGGAAGATACAGTGCTGGACAGGAAGGTGAGGACGACGTGTAGTGGACAGGTGGAATACCTCAAAATTGGGCTTAAAGGTTCGAAGTCGAGCAGTGCGAAGTGGATTGAGATTGGACAAGTGAGACAGTAGTTTCCTCACTTAGTCGATGCTTGAAGAAAAACCAACTTTTGGTGGTCCAAAAGCTTTTCAGTTGGGAGGTCGTGATCCGAATCGGATCCATAAACGACTGTCATAGAACCGTGACTAAATCAAGTCGAACAAATCCTTGAAGAATCCAAAACAACAATTGAAAACACCCTGAACTAGTGGCCATGGCAGCCGGCACGGAATGACGAGGACCTCGGTCAAATCACACTGATTGAGGCCCATGAAGACTGTGCAGGAGGTCGATGTAGCCCCTGGGAGCCCCGGAATGGGAAAAGGAGCTGATTTTCGATGCGCGTTAGCGCATCGCTGGGCAAACAGGGCCGAAATGGTAGGGCTTAAGCACTTGGTCACGTTGGGAGCCAGAGGACCGTGGGAAAAAAAGCGAAAAAGCGCCATCATACGAAGGTGGGACCCACACCCTAGAAACCAACGGTTTGATCGGGCCACCCTTGAACGGTAAGCAGTTTTGGAGAAAACAGAGTGAGCACCCCCAGCGATCGACGCGTGGCAGCGGAGGAGAGAGAAAAAACTGCCGCGATCGCGCGTTATCAGTCAAGCAAGTCAACCGCACTCTACGTACGAATGACATTGGATCTGGAAGAGCCCAGATTGGACGGCTGAGATTGCGCCCGATGGACAGAACGAAATTGACAGGGGATTAAGCCGTGATTTAAGAGGATTTGGAATCCATTGACCGCCACGGTGGAGAAAGCAACGAATCGACGAGCGCTCTGGCGTAGTTCCGATGAGGACACACGGCTACTTCTCGAGCTTCATGCTGATGTCGAACAGATAATTCCAAGCACGCGGGCGACAGGCGAATCGACGCAGGAGGGAGAGGAAACGAATAGGCACGAAGGTCAAATGGCTAAAGCCATGAACAGAGACAGTGAACAGGGGGCAGAAGAGAGATTCAGATCGAAGAGTCCAAGCGACCAAGAGAGATAATGAACAGTGAACCCTGAGAGGAGGACTGAGCACAGAGAGCAGTAAAGCCAAGTAGAGGAGACAGAGGGTCGAGCTGACCATAGGCAACATCGAGCACCAAAGAGCTTGAAGTATCAAGCCTTCCCATAGAGGAATCTGTCCAGATTGAGCATCACAATTGGCTCTTTCCACTGTAGACCGAGGGTCACAAAGCTAGTAGGAAGAACAAGAGTCTATGTACTCCAAGTGGCTTGGGGAATCCAAGAACCACCCTGCCAAGCAATATCTGCTTCAGGAGAACCCATATTGAGTCCCTGTATTGTAATTTCTCTGCTCAAAGTCATAATAAAACAAGGCCACCACTAAAGCTGGACCGGAGACGTAGCCCTGGAAAATAGGGTGAACTCCTTATTAAAAATTGCTTGTGTCTTTGTGTTGCTTACTGTATTTATCTGTTGTCTTTCCATTCAAAAAATCTATGTATTGGCAATCTGATCGATCCGTTGTTTCAATAACACAAAACACACACCAGCACATGAGTCTGTAATACCTTTTGTTTAATAAATCTTTAACTAAGGTCGCTCATAGGGTGATTATCAGATCACAAACGGAGATTCAGCTCAAGGTTGCAACTATTAATGATGTTTATTTCAATCTTCTGTTATGATAGAATGTTCCAGGCCGCAAAATCAGTAATTAAAATTACACAATGGATTGTTTTGTGCAATGTGCATGTTGGAAATTTTAATGCTAAGGTATGGTGAGATGAATGTAACAAACCAATATACACAGTGTATATAAAAATAGTTGATTTATAACTAATAATTCAAGTTGCTGACAAATCTCTAGTGCATTTCATAGTAGCTTAGTCCTTTAAGCTAAAGAATTAGATGGAGTGATACAGACATGGTTCTGCAGTCTTATGCAATATAGAAATTTATATGGAACTGCAATTGGATACATGATTATTGCATCTACCAGCATGGTGTAAGTTTTCATCCCAAATAAAATTTAATATTGATAACTATGAATGAACTAAACAAAATTCAATCAAGGCTGGAAATGTTTTGTCAAGTATTTGATAAATAGAATCAATCTTTATCTACTAATTTAGAGACCATGGTGAAAAATCATTGGGTAATCAGTCGCTCTGATTGTTTCCATAATAAAGGAAAGTAACATCCATGTCATTCATCCAACAACCTGTTCATGATTATATTTGGAATACTACAACTTATCCTAGCTCAAATTCCAAACTTGGACCAACTCTTGTGGCTTTCTCTTAGTAGAAATGTTGAAATTTTGATTATGCAGTGTAATTCTTGGGTGTCTTTTTCTACGCCTACGTGATATTAGAGAAAATCTACATGACCCTTCTATTCCTTCGGTGTATCTTTGCACCTTTAGGGACAATTACTAGTTATATTTTTATGGGAGATGAAAGGTAAGACTAGCTAGGGCAACGATATAATTAAATGACTAATAAACATTGTCATATAATTAAATGACTCATAACTACTTTTGAGATACATCTCCACTTTTGATTTATAATTAATATTTTTATATATTTTATAAAAGTTAAATCCTTGCCATCTACTTAATAATTATCAATAATTAAATTAAAATTCTAAAAACTTATTCCAAAATAAATAAAACAACACAATTATTTATAAATATAAATCTTTTAACTAAATATTTTAGTTGAAATTTTCAAAAAAACCATATTTTTTAAAAATCCATATCCATAGAGTATATATATATATATATATATATAGAGAGAGAGAGAGATATAGATATATTATTATTTTTTTTCAGAGAGAAAAATCTTCATAGATTTATATTGAGACAATATAAAGAACATAAGATATGGCAAGGGTCAGACACCTTGCATGCATATGAATGCAAATGGATCAAAATTTGACAATCATAGGATCCCTAAAGAGATCAGAACTAACATTCAGAAACTGTACAATAAGGTATCAAAAGCAAGATCAACTATTATCATAGTCATATATAACAAAAGGGACCTATATGCAAAACAGGTAAACAGATAATGAAAGAGAAGGATCATATTCCCGGGATGAAGAAGTCCTGAATGAGATAAGAAAGATCACCATCCGAGACCCTCAAAGACCAAGAACCCGGCTCCATTGTAAGACCCTTCTTCGACAGAAGGTCAGCTTGATCATTTCTGGAACGAGGAATATGGTGAATTGAGCGGTGTTTCATATTGCTCCAAAAATGCATGATTCTGTTTAACCATCCAGACAGATGAGGACAGCTGATGTGGCATGCACCGCTAACATGATCAATCATTGATTTCGAATCACCATAAATTGAAATGCTTTGGATGTCAAAAAAAACGCAAAAAGCAAGCAGGCCTGCAAGAGCCCTAGCCTCAGCCATGCTGTTTGAGCCAATCCCTCCATTCCAGGATAGAAAGTATTGCAGCTTGTCATGCATAATAATGTGGACACCACATCCACAAATGTTATTTTGCTCAGCCCCATCAAAGAAGGCACATGGAGCCACGATGGAAATGTCATCCGACATATTTTTGCAGTCTTTTTTCATCTTGACTTTTTCCAAAGGCATCAAGTCATGAAAGGCCATTATGCACTGCAGAATTGACTTAAGGGGCTCCTTTGACTCTTGGAAGATCTTGGCATTCCTCCATTTCCATAAGCACCAGCAGGTAATAATAAACAGAGATCGCCATGAGTGCTTTTGCTCGCTCCACCATTGAATAGCAACCTGTACTGAAGCAAAAACAACGTGAGGAAAACCATAAAACAGAGAAAGTTCATACCAGATCTGAAGAGAAGAGTTGCATTGGAAGAACATATGGAGGTTAGATTCCTCGGCAGCTTGGCACATAGCGCATCTGCTCGGCCCATGCCAGTTTCTCCTCCTCAAGTTCTCCCATGACAGATTTCTGTTGTTAAAGACCAGCCACGAGAATAGGATCATTTTGAGAGGACACCCCGACTTCCATAAGCACGGAGGGAAAAGAGGGTTGGAGCCTGGAGCTTTAGGAGAGATCATGTCGGCATAAATGTCTTTTACACGAACAGGCATCTTTGCCTTTGGAACGGTCCATATCAGATGGTCATTGGTTCCAGAACGATAGATTCCCAGGCTGCATAAAGCTTCTTTAACTGAATTCCACACCGGGAGCAGCGGACCTGGCAGGTGAAGATCGCGACCATCTTTCCATAATGGTATGGGACCATTCCATGATGCGATCAGTTTATCCCAAGTAAAGCATCCATTTCTGTGAAGGAAAATTAATAGATTTTGAGGAAAAAACAAGCCTTCTCGGCCACTCAATATGGGATCGATACCGATTAGGATTCGGGAGCCAGAGAAGAGATTCCATCTTAAGTTCTCCAGAAAGTATTGCTGGACTTTTCTGAGGCTGAACCTTGCCTGGTTCCAATAGATCCCCTTCTGTACCAAAATTCCAGGTCTTTTCCTTGCATGTATTTCTTTCTAATAGAAAGACTCCACAGCCCATTGCCAAAAATGCCTCTCCACAACGATTTGCATAAGAGCGCTCTTCCAAAGGATCGCATATCAAGCAAGCCCCAACCACCTAGCTTCTTAGGCATAGAGATTTTGTCCAGCTTCGATAAATGAATTTTGCTCTGATTTGATTTTCCACCCCATAGAAAATTTGCCGAAAGTCTGTTCATTTTATTTATGATGCTTGCTGGAAGGAAGAAAATATGAGCCCAATAAACCGCTAATTGCGTTAAGACTGCCTGAGTAAGAACAAGTCTGCCTGCCAGAGAGAGAGTCTTAAACTCCCAACCTGATATCTTTTTATAGAATCTTTCCAATAACCATTGCCAGTCTGCTTTCGAGTAGCCCTTAGCCTTTAGTTGAAATCCCAAGTATTTCAGCCCGTCTATGATCGGACTCTGAGCAATACCCAGTAACTCAGCAATCCAGGACACCATTGCCATATTTGTATCATTATGAAAAAGGGTTGATTTTCCTTTGTTGATAACTAAACCAGTAGCTTTCTGGAATCTATCAAGAATTTCATTGAGGCAGGTCCAGGAAGCTCTGCACAGCATGGCGAAGATGAGAACATCGTCAACAAAAAGGTTGTGTGATAAATAGATGTCCTTGCAAATCCTGACCGGCCTGCATCTCTTTTCATCAACTGCTTTGTTGATCTGAAGGCTGAGAGAGTTCATCGCCAAAATAAATAAAAGAGGAGAGAGGGGGCACCCCTGACGAAGACCTCTTTCTGCTGAGAAGAAAGGAGAAGGCATTCCATTTATAATGACCGAATAACGAACATTCTCTACGCAAGACATAACCCAGTTGATGGAATGAGATTTTAATCCAATCTTTGCCAGCAAACATCTCAAGAATCCCCAATCCAAACAATCGTAGGCCTTCTACAAATCTATTTTTAGAATGGCCGCATCCATCTTTCTAGATATCATTGAAAACAGACTTTCCTGAGTAATGGCAACTGCATCCAATATGTTGCGCCCTTTTAAGAAAGCATGTTGGTCCTTAGTGATGAAGGAGGCCAGAGTAGATTTCAATCTCTCCGCAATAATTTTGGAGATAATTTTGAACAAGATATTGCATAATGATATTGGTCTGAAATCTTGGAAGGAGACCACCTCTGCCTTTTTAGGGATTAGGGCAATCAGAGTAGAAGAGATGATGTTGTGAATACTTCCGGACATCCAGGATGCCTCCACCATCCGCAACAGGTCGCTTCTGAAGATGTCGAAAAAATGAGAGAAAAACTCTATGGGCCAGCCATCTGGCCCAGGGCTTTTATCTTTTTTAAAAGCTTTGATGACACTTTGAAGTTCCTCTTCAGAGATCGGCTGGAAAAAGCTTTCATTCTTTGCATCATCGAACATTAATGGGGCCAGTTCGATACCCCAGAGGATATCCTGAAAACCATTTGCTTCTTTTCTTTTGTATTGGTTTTTAAAATATCTCACAGCTTCGTTTGTGATATCCTGTTGGGAATGATAGAATCCACCTCTACCATTGCTGATTCTCCAAATCGCGTTTTTCTCTCATCTGGAATTTGCAAAGTTATGAAAAAATCTAGTGTTTCGGTCACCGTCCTTTAGCTAGATTGCTCTGCTTTTGAGCCTCCATGAGGCCTCCTCCTGGTCCAGAAGCTTTTGTTTTCTTTTTTCCAGATCTCTTATGAGACATTTGATGCTGAGAGGAAAATTATTTGGGTCTGTAGCACTTAAAATACTGTCCATCTCTTTTTGAATGTCAAGAAGCGCCTGTCTGTCCTTTTTCCTTTTTTGGTGTTGCCATTCCTTAGCCACCTTCCTCAGAGATGCCAATTTTTCTCTAAAGGTCATGAATGGGAAAAGGTCTGACCTCGAAATATCCTTCCACGAATTAGAAATAATTTCATTGAACGCTGGGTCCTCTAAGTAGATTTTATTAAATTTAAAGGGGTAACCCAGCCTGAATCCATTCTCCCGCCAGCCGAGGAAGATAGGCCTGTGATCAGATGTGAAGGCATTTCCTATGGATGATATGGGCATACCCATTTTGTCAATGATGCTAGCATGCAGAATGAATCGGTCAATCCTCTTAGCAATATATGCTTCTCCCGTCCTACTGTTATCCCATGTAGGCATCAATTTTATGGGGACAATGTCGACATAATTTTTATTTAAAAATTCCATCTTAATCCTGTCAGCAAGCGGGTCTTTTTTCCTGCATTTGCCCCAACATTCATCAGAGCTTAAAGTCAGATTTAAGTCTCCAGCTATCATCAAATAATCAAGTTCAAATATTTCCGAGGCAAACAATTTTTCCCAGAAAGGAACTCTGTTCTTATAGGGCGCGTAGGTATTCAGAATGTTGATATTTAGACTTTGACCTCTGATAGAAGCCGAAATAAGAATCCCGGCAAAACACTTATAGGCCTTGGCCTTGATCCACACAGGGTCCCATAGGACTGCGAGCCCCCCTGACTGACCTCGAGCCTCAGATGCAACCATGAACCATGAAGGGAACATTTTCCTAAAGTAAGCAATAGAGACCTAGCTATTGTGCATGGTTTCCTGGATTAGGATGATTTTTGGATGAGCTGAATAGAAGATGTCCTTTAGCGCTAGATATTTTGGGTTTGCGCCTAAACCCCTGATATTCATAGAGACAATAAAAGTCATTTGGATGGCTCACCAGCCATACTTGCTCTAAGAGGCTGAAGATCAGTCACGTCCTGAATAGGGACATCAATAAGAGATAAATTCCTTACTCCGTGCTCAGAAACAATC
Source organism: Pinus tabuliformis (assembly GCA_031772625.1). Classification (NCBI taxonomy): domain Eukaryota; kingdom Viridiplantae; phylum Streptophyta; class Pinopsida; order Pinales; family Pinaceae; genus Pinus; species Pinus tabuliformis. The sequence continues at coordinate 1,859,780,280 of CM062817.1, forward strand.
GTTCTCCCCCTAAAGTGTCGGCTACCTCCATTGTGTTTTTTCCTGACTGTTATATTCTTTGCGGAGTTTGGACTTATGAATAGAGAGGCAGGGCTATTGGGCTTATGAATTGTCAGAGGCTCCAACTCAAGAGATTTTTTGCTTAGCAGAAAGTCAATATCGCTGTCGTATTTGTTAACAGGGGATGACTCCGGAGAATTGAAAGGAGTGGCTGTAACCAAAGGCTCTTTGCCTTTTGTAGATGAGGGAAGATTCTTGTCAGGAGTCGGGGAGGAAGATGAGATCATAATGGGATGAGAGCCGACAACAAAATCCATTAAGTGCATGGGAGGAGGAGAAGGGACAGCCTTTCCATCCAATGGTTCAGGGGGAGGAGCACAAACAAACGATGGGGATCTGTTAACATCGGGACAAACAGGATTTGATTGGGAGGATTGACGGGTATCCGGCCCATATGGAATATCCCGAGAAGAGTACCTCTGTGACAATTTAGGATCATGATTTTCAGAAACCTAATTTTCCTTTTGGTCGACCTCTGGAAAACTTATGGAGGATGAAGAGTGTCACTCTGAAAGAGGCAAGGAAGAACCTGCTCCAAGACTACGATGGACCACCCTTGGTTTGGGGATATGATGGCGCCTGCAATTTTTAATCAAGTGCCCTGTTCTATGACATAAGGAGCACCTGAAAGGAATTCCCCAAAAATCTAGCCTTTGTTTGATTCTGTAACGACCCCATGCAATCTCAATATGGTCAGGGTATCCTCCTTTGTATACCTTCTCAATGAGAATCCACGCTATCCTCTTATCTTTTTCTCCTCTGCACCATGGGTCGACATACACAAATCTGCCGATGGAATTTCCTATTTCTGTGAGGGACTCCGTCGACCACAATTCCAAAGGCAGATTTGGAAGTTTCACCCAAATCAGATTATTTGATGGAGTATTCTTTAAAGGATCAAACCCAATATACCATCTAAATAGCGATAAAAAACTTCTACCATGCACCCAGGGCTTCTTGAAGACAGCCTCTAAATCAGAAGCCTTTAGGAAGTGGAAACAATACCATTCTTTCATTAGGCGAGAGATAATGGGGGTATAACCTATCAGAGGTTTCCATCGGTCATCAAGCCATTTCCTCATAGCCGCATCGTCCATTTCCGGAAACTACCATCTGCCCACCAAGGCAAGGTTTTGTAGACTATCGATTCTTTCCGAAAGGAAGGAGCTGTCCAGAGAGATTGCTTTAGGAGGGGAAGCGGTTTTTACTGGATTCCTGGATTTGTTATAATGGGAAGCCTGTTCATTTGTTCGCACTTCCTTAGAAGTGGTCTCCCCTTGGTTAAGAGCATTTTGATATGGTTTACCAGAGAAAGGTGCATCCTTTTCTAGCCAAACAGGTTTGACGATCATATCGTCCACCGTGGCTTGCCACCCTGCTAACACCTTGGGTCCTTCACGTGCTTTTTCAACCATGATGGTGGCTTGGATCATTGCTTCCATGGCAGATGAGTCTGACCCACCTGTCATTGAATCAAGAGAAAATCTCTACTCTGGCAAGAGACCGCAACTTTAATTAAGTTTTCGGGATAGGTCAGTACAGAAAATATCTACTCCTCAGATCCGAGACTGAACAAAATACCCGGATGGAATAAATGCCAGATAGGGTAAATTAAGGAGGATGGCTCGGGATGTTCCTCGGGATCAGTACAAAGAAGACTCCAGAGGGACTGTTGAAGCAGAGATAAGGAAGGCGCTAAAAACCAAGGGTAGTTTTCCCCACATGATGACGATAGCTAACCGTCAATTTGACAAAGAGAGGATATTCGTAGATTGCAAGTACTCTTAAGTACATGAAACACGTCATATGAGGACAGAGCCATTACTCTAAGAATTTTGAAAACATTTCTTGGAAAGACTGCAGAATTCCGATCCCGGAAAAAGGAAAACCGGTTAATCTCCCCGGCTATCCCATGGGCGCCATTGCAGGTTTTAGAGCAATGGTGCAGGAAAAAAGAATGAAGACATCTAACTGGCAGTATTTTCCTGACAATCAATGCAGCAGCAATACATCTGGAATATACACCACCATTGTCCCATTCTAAAACGAAAGTCAGTGCATGGCTTATAGATAACTATGGATTTCTTTAATTTGAGGAGAAAAGTCTTGAACATTATGACAGTTCAAGGCGGGCAGGGCTTGTTACAGTAAAACTACATGTTGTAGCGGTCTAAAGAAGTTCCATAGTTAAGCCAGTATGCCACTGAATTCAGACAAAGACTACTCACTATAAATGCCAGAATTCCATTGTTGAGCCAGTATGCCATTGAATTCAGATAAAGACTACTCACTATTAATGCCAGAATTCCATATGAACCAGCCTTAGACGATTATTCAAGAACTTGCACAGCCTTAACTAGAAAAAGGAGCAGAGGTGAACTAACCTTATAATCTTAAGCTTGAACCGTGAGCGAGAGCGCCAAAAACCCCATGCGCAGAGCACCACCCAACCGCCATACAGACACCAGGAACATGAGCGTCGACCAGAGAAAGGATAGATAGCCGGACGGATGGATGAATACCTCCCGAAACCAGCAGAGGAAGGAAGCCGGCCAAGGAGGCCGCGAGGCTGAAAGGCCGAAAACCGCACACTGTCGAGGATAGAGCTGTTAAGTAGCGAGAAGAAGGCTTCTGGAGTTAGACACGTTACCGACCAGGCGTCAGCGAAAATGGAGGGCATGCATGCATGAACGTCCACGGGTTGCCAAGCGTGGAAGCAGAAAGTTCAGCATGCAAGAGTTATGGCGTGGCAGAAAACCGGCATGCCTGGTGGCTAAGATTATTGGCTCCCCATGATCGCAGCTGAAAATAACGATGATTGGTTCTCTGAACAGGCTGTGAAAGACGGTGGTTGGCTCCCAGGTCAGCTAGAAAATGCTGGTTGGCTCCCTGCGCAGCATGGCGCTCTCACTCTCGGACCGCTCTCACTCCCCGCTCTCGCACCGAGCATGCATCCATAGAGTTATATACACCATTGTAGTAATGAACAAAGATCTAACTCACGATTTATTCTTTGTGAATATGAATTTTCTACTAAAATATTAAAAAGCATTTGCCAACGTATCTATATGATTAATAAAAAATCAACTATATATAAAATTATAAAAAGTCATCTTATGACATTCTATATATAAAATTTTAATTATGCAGGGTACTAATATGGTATTCAAACTCAATATCAACTTTTCTAAAAATAAATATGATTACTTAAAAACAAAATAAATGGAAGATAAATATATTCAACAAAAAAATTTTATAAAAATAAATATGGCTATTTAAAAAAGAAAAAAACAGAAAATAAATGTATTCAACCAAAAATTATTCACTATAATTAACATTACAATATAAATCATAATAACAAATTAACATTACAAGAGTCCATTAATATGAACCAATTACCTATAAATTTCAAATATCAGACCATGCCTCTTGACTTGTAACAATGCCCGAGCATATGAAGATCTAACTCAAGACGAACTCCTTATATATAATCCCTAACCGAAATGTGCTACGTCAACAATAACATACCCACGTCATGGATAAAAATTTCAGTTAATAATATTCTATGTAGAATGTAATAAACCACATGCAAAAAAAAATATTAACTCAAAATTAAATTTTGTCAACTACTTGTATATAAATATAAATAGATAACTTAACTAAAATATGTAAATTAATTATCTAAATTATAATGGTATAAATTTTGTTTAAAAAAAATAATAGAAATTCGGGTATAATTTTGAGAAAAATTAGAAAAGATAATTGAAAATTATAATTATAATTATGAAATTTTAAAAATTTAGGTGCTTCTAAATTTTTGAAAACACTGAATCTATTTCTATCATAAAAACAAAAATTATTTAAATACAATAATTAAATTTCTTAAAAAAAAACTTTAATGCGTCCCAACAACGAAATTATAACCTAGACAAACAACGCCAATTTTAATTTTAATTATATAAATAACTAAAACTCATAACTCAACTCTATAAAATTGTAATAATACCTCACTTTAAAAAAAAACAAAACAAAATCATAATCAAACTCGAACTTAATTATAAGTTAAATTATGTAAAGTACATCCAAAAGAGACATTTTATTTTCGTTTTCTAATTGAATAAATAATATAAAAATAAAGGATTCATAGACTATTTTATTAAGTTTTCACTTTCATAAGATTGCAATAAGTTCATAGCCCTTAGCAAAGTATTATTTTTTTAATGGCTCGTTTAGAGTAGGGAAGAACTTCATAGGCTGTTCTTAACTTGGGAACTCAATGGCACGGAGGTATGTTGGGGGAATTGCTTGGTAAAGGCAATAAAGAACTTTAAATTGATTATTCCACCAAACAATTTGGAAAATTATAGGAGAATCAAGGACCATGTATTTATTTGTAAATCTGTTAGAGGATGATTTATAAAGCGAGAACTAGAATACTGGATTCTTCAGAAGTGGCAACCTAAAGGGGAAGTGGAGTTAAAATTGTGCCTTAAGGGGTCTTTTATTGTTGTTTTCTCTAATTTAGAAGATAAGAACAGGGATTTTGAAGGTGGCACATACTTTTTCAATAATGTTGGGTTATTTATGAGACATTGGGAGGAATGCTTTAACCCTAATAAAGAGGAATTTTTATTTTCTCCAGTTTGGGTTGGCTTGTACTCGCTTCCTGTAGATTTTTGGGTAATAGAAATTCTGCAGAGCATAGGAAATTTCATTGGCAGGTTTGTTAAGATTTCAGAAGTTATCTTACGAGGGCGGAGTATGTCATATGCACATATTTGTGTATATATGAACATTTCTCAACCTTTGCCAGCGCTGATTGATCTAGAATATCAAGGTGAGATTTGGAGTTAGACCCTAGATTATGAACACATTCCATTCAGTTGTCTTCTGTTTCATGAGAACGGTCACTTGTTCCATGACTTCCCTACTCATAAGAAGGAACGACCATAGTTTGGGCTTGTGACCTAGGAAGGTTTTTCGAAAGTTCCAACTCATCGAAGGTCTGCAAGGGGTCGCCTCGTTCAACAACTTAAGAAGCTAGAGGAGCATAATGCTTTTGCGGCCTTGAAAGGAATCGATGAAGACCATGTTGACAAAGAAGATACTATGATGGTTGAGCCAGATGTTGAGCTACAAGGAGATAAACAGTTGCTCGAACGAAAGATCCTAGAGGTAGAATCTGAAATTGATAATCCCTTTTCTGAGTTACCAGGTATTGCAGAAGTGATCCCCCTTATGCAACTCAAAATGGAATCTTTATGAGTGGAAGAACAACAAATAGTTCAGTTAATAAATGAATGGCAAGCATAGGACTTAGATACTTTATCCAAAGGTCAGCGGGAGTTATATGCGAAATTGATTTTACAATGGAATAATTGTAAACCTATGGAGTTATGGGAGGTTTCTAGCATCTCATATTCACCATATTTGAAAGGCAAAGGTAAAGAGTTTTCTAGGAAGTATGTTAAGAAGAAAGGTTGTAAGTCTGAACGTGAGCTTATTCAATCTATGGGAGATGAATTGATCAATTCATGACAAGTTACAGAATTTTCAACATATTGTGCCTTCTCAACAGTCTTAACTATGAAGATTGTTTGTGGAATATTTGGGGTTAATTAGTCAAGGAAAACAACATTATTTATGGGAAATAATTCGACAAGAGAAGCCGACCTTAGTTATATTGTAAGAAACATTATTTTCTTGCTCAAAATTGTTTGCTATTTCGGATGGTTGTTAGAAGGGTTGTGACTTTATGTTCGTTGACGCTCGTGGGAGTGTTGGAGGGATAAACATCTTGTGGAACCCTCTCGAAGTCCTATTTCAGGATTGGGTGGCTAGTAATACAATTTTGATGGGTCAATTTCAGCTATATTAGTTCTTCATAGGTGGTTTATCCTTTTGCAGTCTATGGACCACATACGCCTATAGATAAAGGGGTCTTTTTGCATACTTTACCGGTTCATCGTAACATGCATCCTCATGCTCATTGGATTATTGGGGAGGATTTCAATTTAATTCATGCTCTTGATGAAAAGAAGGGTGATATATACAAACTCAAGCAGGAATCTCATTTTTTTTTATTTTATGGAAAAACATAAATTAGTGGATGTTCAAACAAACAATGGTACTTTCACTTGGAATAATCGCTAGGGGGCGGAGGGCGGAATCAAGTTTCTAGTCGATTAGATCACTTCTTAGTTTCTGAATCCGTTCTAGAAAAAAGAATTTTCTTTAAGTCAATATCCTACCTTGTCTTGGTTCTAATCAATGGCCAATTCAGTTGGAGATTGACCTTAAAGATGCTTTGCGTAATCACCACTTTCGTTTTGAAAGATTCTTGTTACAGGCTCCTGATTTCTTGGATAAGGTTAAATTGTGGTGAAACTCTTTTTTGTTTCAAGAAGACAACAAAATGTGCACCTTCCAGCGTAACCTTAAAGATGCTCTCCATAATCACCCCTTTCGTTTTGAAAGCTTCTTATTATAGGCTCTTGATTTCTTGGGTAAGGTTAGATTGTGGTGAAACTCTTTTTTGTATCAAGAAGACAACAAAATGTGCACCTTCCAGCTTAAACTTAAAGCCTTGAAAGCCTAGATACACTTATGGATTAAGTCTGAATTTGGTAACATTTTTGTGAATAAACAACAGTTGGAGGTACAAATTCCATAATATACAACAATGAATGATAGTATCAGGGCATACTGAAGACCTAATTCTTCAAGAAGGTATTACCCCCACTTGTCTTGAAATGAGAAGAAAACAAGATGATATTATTTGGTGTCAAAAATCCAGAGTGCAATAGATGAAGGAAGGTGAAAAGAATATTAATTTCTTTCAAAAATCCATGGTCCATCATTTTTATATAAATCACATTTTTTCTCTATTAGGCAGAGATGGACAAAGAAAACTCAAACATCATGAAATTGAAGAAGAACTTATCATATATTTTAAGGGGATTTTGTCTGAGACAGCTAGTTGTAGTCATCCTTATATTAATCAAATTACAGCTTGTATCCCTAAACTCATTAGCCCAAATCAGAATGGCTCTCATGCGGTCGGTTTCCTTTCAATAGGTGGAGTCAGTGGTTTTGTCTATGTCGAAAAACAAGTTGCATGGGCCTGATGGATTCACAATGGATTTTTTCAAAACCTATTGGAGCTTCATGGATAATGAAATTGTCGAGTTGGTTGATGAATCTCTTATTTTAAAATCTATGTGGAGCAGTTTAAATGCCACTTTATTTACTTGTTCCCAAATCTAGTAAATCTAAAGACCATAGTGGATTTAGGCCTATCACAATGTGTAACGTTGTTTACCTGATTGTCTACACATTCATGGTCAATCGAATGAAACTTCTCATGCAATTGATCATTTCTCCTAAGCAAATTCGATTTGTTGAGGGCCAACAAATATTTGATGGAATAATTATTATTCAAGAGATTAGTCATTCTTTAAAACTACTCAAAAAATAGGGAATGCTTCTGATCTTTCCAAGGCTTATGACTAGGTTAACTAGGACTACTTATTACAAGTTTTAGATGTCTTTAGTTTCGCATGGCAATGGATTTCATGGGCGCATTATTAAATTTCCACTACCTTTTTCTCTATTCTTATTAAGATTCTCCTTCTATCGCATTTAACCCTTGTTTTGGTATTCGAAAAGGCGATCCTCTCTCTCCATTTTTATTTATCATAGGTATGTAAGGCTTGGGTAGGTTATTCTCGTCTTCCTGCACTTAGGATAAGCTTAAGGGTTTGCAATTGTTTGGAACAAATATTTTGATTACTCATCAACAATTTGTTAGCGATGTTTGTCTTTTTTCCTTTTCTTCTCTAAAAGAGGCAAAAGAAATGAGTCCCTTCCTGTCAATATTGATGCATGCTTTTGGTACTACGTTGGTGAACAATGAAAAATATCGTATCTTTTGTTTCAATTGCAAAGAATCGGTACAAAGATATTTGGATAGGGTTCCCTAATTTCAAAGAGATTATATTCCCTCTAAATATCTCATAGTTCCGTTGGTATTCAATTTGAAACATATTTATTGTTGGAAAAACTTGCTTACTAAGCTTTCCACTAAATTTGATACTTGCACTTTCATAACTCTAAATTTTGCAGGTCGATTAGTTCTTTACCAAAGTAGCGCTTCAAGCTCTACCCATTTACCAAATGTCAAATATGCATACGCCTTGTATTGTGATGCAAAATTGTATTTCTAAATGGATTGAGTTTCTTTGGAGGGGAGAAAATAGGGCTAAACAATGGACCTTGGTTACTTGGGAGCATTTGGTTTTTCCAAAATGGGCGAGTGGATTAGGATTGTGTGACCTTGTTGTTATTAGTGCATCCTTTGCGGCTAATTTGTAGTGGCATTGGGTTAATGGAGGTTCTTAACTATGACAGAGAATTTGGACGCGAAAATATGCTTTGTTTATGACATGGGTTGATAAATTAAATTGGAGTTCCCAGGTCACAGGTTCTAGCGTATGGAATTGCGCTCAGGAGAATCAAAATGTTGTTAGGGAACATGGCTTCTAGGAAATTCATAATGGTAATACAACACTTTTTTGGGAGGAAAATTAGTAGCAACTCCCCAAACTTGTTGATATAGGGAATTTCCAGGGGATTAAACTCTTTACAACAACATTAGGAGCACTTAAGGTTAAATACTATTGGTGTTTTGGATTCGTTGAAGGTTTTGGCGCTCATGGAAGACTTAGAATGATTGGCCTCAATCTCCTTCAAATTTTCCTTGGGATGACTTTCATCAGGAGTTGTTGAAAAGGAAAATTCACTCTTCCAATGGTGCATATATATTGTGTTTGGGTGCCATGACTCTTGGTATGTTCACAGTTAATTAAATTTACTATTTTCTTGCAGGTCATCATTTGTTAGCATGTGGAGATGTTTGGAGTAATATTTGGTCATGTTGTGGCCCATGATATCATTATTCCTTTGGTTAGTCCTTCAGCGTCGTATCCTTACTTGGGACTGATTGAGGAGGAAAGATATCTCGAGCCCTTCCTGTTGATTTCTCTTCTTTTTTTTTTTAAGAGGATATGGATCACCTATTGTATTCATGTTCATTTGTAATGGAGGCGTGGTCTTTTTTGGGTGATATTTTTGGTATTAATCATCGTTTTTCTGGTCCAATATTGGATTGGTTGGAGAGTTGGAATTTATTGGCCTCTAAAAATCATATAGTTAATCATGCTTGGGTCTTGAGTACTGGATTCATTGTGTGGCATCTGTGGAAGGATATTAATGCCCAAATCTTCAGAAATCATGAGTGTTTGGTTCAACATGTGTGGGAGCTCATATCCCAGAACATTCGTGAGAATATTCTAGTATTTGCTTGGTAAGATGATGACTAGAAGGTTGATGGTTTTGAAGTTGAGGTTTTATATTGCCTTCATTTATCCAATGATATTGCTTGCCTATTTTCCCGTTAGCTGACACACAATGTTTTTCATTCCATCTCTTCCTTTTCATGTCCTTCTTTGGGCTTTGTTAAATTAAGTTTTGATGGTGCGGCTAAATGAAATTTAGGTGTCGTAGGTTTTGAGGGGGGTTTTCATGATTGCAATGGGACTCCTTTGTGATTTTTTGCACAAATTTGTGGTTCCACAAACACTAATCTAGCTGAATTTTTGGTTGTGGAGATAGGGCTTTCCATTGTTGTTCATGAAGGTTATCAACTCTTGAATGTTGATGGGAATTCATAGGTAGTGATAAATTGTGTGAAACGTCTTCTATCTGGGAAGTTTTTGTCTACATTGATACATGGCTTAAGACTGGTATATATTGTTTCTTGCCTCAACGAACTTTTGTCACAGTTGGAGTATTTTTTAGTTTTTCATTAGTGTCAATCGGTTATCATCGTTGATAATTATTCAGCGAATCTTGATTGTAAATCTCGATCACTTTCCCTAGATTACCATTAGCCCCAAATCTCTCATATGATTGACAAAAATATCTTTGGAAAATTACTTTCTCAAGATGGTTTCGTCCTCGATGGGGGTGCGTACAGAGCACAAAAGGTATAGCAGGTAGTTTTCTTGAATTTTGTGCCATATGCACATTTGTCTCTGTGCATGGATTGTGTGGCGATGCCTGGAGGAGAAATTTTCGAGTGCAAACCTAGCGGCTCAGGGTATTAAATTTCCCACGTTGGGTGGGGAGGAATGTTGGGGTGCCATCTTGATGGCCCAGAGTATTAAATTTCTCACATTGGGCCTGAATTGGCATAAGTACAAAGGGTAGAAATGTAGCATGGAGGATTAATCCTTCTCCTCTAGCAATTTTAATTCCTTTTTTTGTGAATTGTCCCTTGTATCATATTTGTTACTTGGAGGATGTGGTGCAGCGCCTTTTTTTTGAGTTTGGGTTAAACAAAGTTTTCTCTGGTTTATGACTTTCTTGGTAGATCCTGCTTATGGGTGAAGTAACATTTTCGGGTCGACGTTCTTTTTATTGTACCTCCATAATTCTCAATTCGGGTCAGAGTTTGAATTGGCGGTGGTTTTATTGGAGCTACCCTCGTCAGACAACTAATTCCAAGGTATTTCTTACCCTTGTCTAGCCTTGCTTTCTAAGTTTTGGTATCCGGGATATTTTTCGGTTTGGCTCTAGCTTGTTGGGGGTGGAGGTATGTTTTTTATTACCTTGGTTCTGACACTGGAGTATTTATTATAGTTCCTTGCCTTGGTTCCTGCTACATATTTTATTTGATAGTAGGGGTTTTTTCTAGTCTCTTGTCATTTTATATGTTTGTGTTTTGAGGAGGTCTTATCACCATGGGGTTTTACATGGCTATAGAATTTGGAGTTATATGATTTTTTTGGGAGGGAGGTCTCTTTTCTGGTCTTGGATGTCCCTTCGTTGCTCCGATCTTAAGGCTCTTCTTGAATTTGGACCTTTGAGTTGGAGTCTGGGGGACGATTTGTTGGTATTATGGTCTCGTATCGAGGGAGGGATTGTTAGACCTTTTTCTTGTTATCTTTTTCATGGGTTAGACTTCGGTTGTTTTTTGTGTTAGTTAGTTGCAAGCATTATGGCTCTTAAACAGAGAATGGTGTTGCGTCATGGTAATTTAGGTTATGTGGGTGTCACGATATCATGGCCTTTCGTCTATGATTCTGTAGCTACCCTTTTCAATTCAGTTCCTTTGGAGATTCGTCAAGAAATGATTTTATTGAAACCTCAAGAATATGTGGATAAAGGGAACTGTTCTGACTCATAAATTGTGGGGACTAAACACAAATGGATCCCTAATTTGGGTTTCTCTCGAAAGAAGAAACTTAGTTTTATTTTTTCATTATCTATGCATCAACAACTTAACACATTTCTTTGATTGGGGTTTAAGGATGAGCTAGAAAATACCTACAATTTGTTTTATGGTATTGAAGATATTAAACGCATCTTACGCAATCATCGTTTTAGTCTTAACAACATTGATGCTCGGTTGGGTTGTGTGGAAGGTTGTTTGATTTCAGACTCTACTTCTAGGGATCTAATGGATCCTCTTGTGGATCCCACTCTTCCCACGGATAATACCAGTCATGATGGCACAATTGAGTCCTCAGATCCAAGTTGAAGTTTTTGGTCTTAAGATTTTGTTTTCTGGAAGTTTCAGTGCACCTTTGTCTCATTGCGTGCTATGATAAGGTATTATTGTGTGAACTGGATAGTGTTGGTTCTACAAGATTTTTTGGAAAGTGCAGGTCTCTGGGGTGCATTAATCAATTGCTTTACTTCGGCTCGACTCCATGTTATTATTTGAATGTATTGTGTTGAACTTACCTCATGTTGGCCATGCACGTACTCCTTCAATTATGTCTTCAATATGTTGATGCAGGTTAATTTTCTTGGTATCATGTTATTTTAGTTGTTGACAATGGGTGGCGCACCTTATTTTTCCTCCAAGATCCTTGTGGGGTTGTGGCACTCTATATTCCACATGGGTGCTCCTTTGATTATGCCTTAATTGTGGCTCTGAATGTATATTTGTTTGGCATCAGGTTATGATGGTAGTTGACAGTGGGTGGCACACCTATTTCTTCCTCTAGGATCTTTGCAGTGTAGTGGCACTCTGTAATCATAATTTTGGACACCTGGGATTTCATTCCATGTGGGTAAGCTCAACTGTTGGGCTAGATCAAACTGTAATCTTGTCGAACATGTTTTGGAAAATGTTTGTAACCTCTATAATTTATGTGTATTTGGCTACCAAGTGGCTTGAGTCTTTGTGTCATGTGTCCAATATTCATGTGTCTTATGTTTGTTCCTGTGCATTTTAGTCCTTATCATGTATTTTGAAGACGTGGTATATATGTTGTAAAGTTGGGTTGTCTTGGTGTCAGTTAAACAAGACTTCATCTTCTGGATCCTCATGACGAGTATGTTAATTCTGGTCATTTAGAGATCTATGATGTAAAAATGTTTGATATTAATATAGATGTTGCGAGCTTACAAAAAAAATATTTAATGGTTTTTCTAATAAATTTATAAATTTATGTTTGAGTGATTTAATAATAAGTTTGTAATTTTACATATTTTATAAAATAATATTTAATATTATGTATATAGATTATTGTATTTATAAGTTTATTAATTATGTTGATTTATGTCCATAGATGTTTTTATTTTGGAATAGGGTTTCTATAATTTTACTTTAATTATCAATAATTATTAGGTGGATGGTGGATATTTAACCTCCATAGAATTTTCTAGAATATTTTTAGTAGTATACACAATTCAAAATATGAAATTTATTTCCAAAGTAGTTAATGCATTTTTTTCCTTTTCATTAAATTCATTAGTTTAAAAAAATCTCATATGAACAAGTGTGATATGAAATGCCTTATAGTTTTCTGGCATGTGGTATTGATAAGCCATGGCATTGGCCTATGGTATTGTAACAAAGCCTATTGAAAATGCAGCAAGAAAATCCTAATTTAATTTTGCCTTGGTTAAATTAGGAGAAATTCGAATTTCAATTTCAGTAAAATACTTGGAAGTAGTTTACTAAGGTGACATGGATCTTGTCACACAGTTAAATCAGTAAATTTGAGTTGGAGACACTTGAGTTCATTTCTACATGATTGATTTCTAATTCATAGCAATATATTTCAGTTAATTTGAGTTATTTTCAGTGTAACTAGTTATCACTATTAGTAGAATTAGTGGAGGTTTAGTCAAGGTTGTGTAACCTTTTTCACACTAAGTGATCATCCAGTTAAACTTATCAATCAACCTAAATTAACTCATGCATGCAGATAATTCGAGTTACCCAGTTGAGATTGGATTTCAAGGGAAGTGTACTATCAATTGTAAACTATTCCAAGTTGTACAGGTGTTGCATGCAGTCAAAGAAGGGCCTAAAGCAATTGCGCAATCCAAATTGGTGAATTTCCTAATTAATAGGGGCCTAATTCTCAAGGGGATAGCACAAGGAAATAGGAGCTTAGCAGGTTGAGAATTTGGCTAAGTATTGGCTTGAGTCACTCTGTGAGGTAGCGAGATAGATTATACTAGTGCAGAGGTTTCTCAAGCTTGAGCATGCATTGTATTTCTTCTCTATTCTTTGATTAATGAAATACAGATAGTAAGGGGTTTTGAGAAGTTTATTTCCAATAAATAAATCTCTATGTATGTGTGTTGAATCTTGATGCATGTTAATGATTTGTGTTCTCGGTCGTGATTTGATTCTGCAGATGAGTAGAGTGGCTTCAAGTCGTGTGATCTAGTAAATTTCATGAGTAGTTTTGAATCTACACATTAAATTTCTACATGGTATCAGAGCGGGAATCACAATAGAGAATAGAATTTGAAGTTGTCTTTGCAAGTTGATCGAATTTGCAGGATCAATTCTTTAAAGCTAGCAGGATGGCTTTCTATGGACTAAGACTCGAGTATTCCCTTGAGGGTAGCTCAAATTATGTTGCTTGGAAGGACAATATGGAGGTAGTGTTGGAAGATAATGTGCTAAAGGAATTCATAGATAATGATATCCTGAAACCTCCAACATCTGATGTTTAAGATCTAGAAGAATGGAAGAAGTGTGTAGCAAAGGCGAGGAGGATCATAATGGAGGGAGTTTGAGACCATATTGTCTCGAATCTCCACAAGAAAGAGAATCCATATGCAATGTGGCAGGCCTTGACAAATTTGTTCCAGAACAATAGTGACCACAGGACACTAGCACTGAAGGACAAGCTTTGGAATATCAAGATGCAGAAGGGCGACACAATTCCATAATACCTCAGCAAGTTCACACAATGTTGTGATGAACTTGGTCAAGTTGGTGTTACTATAGCATAGGATGATCTGGTAAGCCTAGCACTTCTAGGTCTTCCCAAGAGTTGGCACAGCTACTAAGATTTGGTAAATGGGAGGGAGAATATACCAAACTGGGAATGCCTTTGGTCTGATTTGGTACATGAGGAGATAAGGCGGAACACCAGAGACAAAACCTCATCCAAGGGTGATGATGAGGAGAATTATGTCTTCGACGGAAAGGAAAAGAAAGGGAAAGGGAAGAAATCCCAATCCAAAGTAGAATCGGATCAAGGGGGCAAGAAGAAATACTTATCCAAAATCAAGTGCTTTCACTATCATTAACTAGGACACTATGTCACGAAATGTCCACACAATAAAGCAGGAAAGAAGACTACATTAGGAGGAGTGGGTGAAGCCTTGGCTTCACAGTTCGAACTTGATTTTACCCTCATTGCATGCATGGCATGCACAATGATGGGTAGTGTGTGGTATCTCGACAATAGTGCCTCATTCCACATGACGGGAAACAAAGAATTATTCAGTGACTTAGAGGAGAAGGATCTTCATATGCACATCAAAATGGGAGATGATGGAAGGTATAACGCGACCATCATTGGTATAGTTACCTTTCATAGGGAGTCTGGATCCCCTCTCATGCTCAAGGATTTGATGTATGTACCGGCTATAAAGAAGAATCTAATTTTCGTCGTAATGTTGGAAGACCGTGGCTACGATGTGATATTCAACAAAAGAAAGGATGTCTTGAGACACATCGCCACAGACAAGTGAAGAAGATCGGGGTTTGAGTGAAGAAACTCTACAAATTAGATGTGGAAGATTGTGTAGCATTCAGCACAAAATCAGAGAAGGTGCAGAGTCGAGATGTCGGTGAATTATGGCATACAAGACTTGACTATTTCCATCATGTCACTTTGAAGATAATGCAATAGATTTCTACAGGCCTTCCCAATGGAGCGCTAAAGCAACAGGATACATGCAAAGGTTGTACATTGAGGAAGTACACAAAATCCACCTTCAATGATCGAGACAGCAGGGTGCATGTAATCCTTGAAAGGATCCACTCTGATGTATGTGGACATTTCTTGACAACCTCCTCTATCAAGAATAGGTATTATGTTATATTTGTGGATGATTTCTCACAGACGTGTTGGATCTACTTCATGCATAAGAAAGACCATGCATTCTCCAAATTTTTTGAGTTTAAAGAACTTGTTGAGAAAGAGACTGACTAGAACATAAAGTCTATAAGGGGCGATAACAGTGGTGAGTATGTGTCGAATGAGTTTAAAAAAAATTATGGAAAGGAAGGAATTCAACAAGTGTTGACAGCGCCGCATAACCCACAACATAATTGGGTGGCTGAGAGAAAGAACAAAATAATTATTAGGAGCATCACGGGTGATGTTCATCTTCCTTCATTTTTCCTTTAATTTCTCTTGCATGCATATTTGTGTCTCTTCACCTTCCTTTTCTCATATTTTCCTTTATTTTCATAATTAAATGTCAAATATTGTCTCTTTGCCTTTGTCAATTTCCATAGCCATTAATTAATCACAAGTGATGCATGTTATGATGTTTACCGACCATTTAGCTTGGAATATGTGTCCCATGACCCTGGTCTTGTTTTTATTTACATAGGAAATCAACCAAGGGTTGTTACATTATATGGATAAACTTTTGAAAATCTATGAACCCATTCAAATTTAAGGATAGAATCTTAATTGGAAGCATGTCCCTTATATTAAACACTTTTTAATTGAAAAAAAGTTACAAAAGGACACATTTTTCCTAGCGATTTCAAAAAAATCTCATCAAATTTAAGTAATCTTAAATTTGAGAAAGGTTTATGTAGTATACCTAAAATATATTATTAGAATATTATCATAATGTAGTAAATAAATATCATATAATAATTGTTCTATAACTAATCAATATTAGATAACATTAACCCGCTTTCGCGATGCCGCTCAGGATCGTGCTCTGGCCTGCGCGCGCCCCACTGAGACTGTGCCCTCTCTCCAGCTCCGCGGCTGCCTAGGCCTTGGCCTCCTGCCATGGCCCCTTCGGATTCTTCTCGGGAAGGAGTCGACCTTCAGAGAGCGTTCTCAGATCTTGTGAAGTCCCTCCCTCCACAACACCCAAGACCTGCACTATCAAATTTTTTTAAGAAATTGGATGTACTTTAGGAAGTTCAACTACCTCCAGTTCTGCCTCATATGGCAACTTTATCTCTAGCCGAAAAATGCCTAATAGGTCAATTTACAAGCCTTTGGCCCTTGCCTAGAACAGTTCAAAGATGGGTCGAAAGAAATTTGCCTCACAAAATTCAAGGGAAAATATCCATTAGGTTTTGTGGAGAAGGTTATTACACATTCCATTTTGAATCCAAATAGTATAAGGACTTAATCTTCAGGAATGGGCCCTATTTCATGGATTCTAGGAGCCTCTACCTCAACAAACGGACCCCAGATTTTGATCCCGAACTGGACGTCCCCAGTGCTATTCCGGTTTGGGTCTGTCTCCCTCACCTCCCTCTCCACTATTGGGGAGATGAATCTGTTCATGCCATTGGGAACGTTGTTGGCAAATACATAGATCGTAGCGAACTGAAGGACAACATGCAGGCTTGCGCAAGGATCTGTGTTGAAGTGGATCTTGGCAGAGGACTTCCCGGAGCAATAAAGCTAAAAGTGGACGAATGGAGCCATGTCCAGCAACTAGACTACGAGCAGATACCATTTAAATGTAAGGTATGTCACAAGTACGGACATTTTTCCAATAGATGTTATAAACTTGTTGATGCAGAGAGCGGCGAACAAGAAGGCCAGTGGGAAATAGTAAAAAAGAAGAAGTCTGCCCCTCCTTAAAATCCATCCTCGGAATCTGATCCTCCTGCTCCCTCTGTATTGCGTCCCCCAACTTCCTCCCCATCTCCATCTGCCCTCCCCACTCCTGATCCGCCCCTCCCCACCTCTTATAATCCCTTTCTAGCCCTTTCTTCCCTTGATCCTCCTTCTGAGGAACCCTCCCTGCCCCCCTTGGTCTTATCCGAGCTTTCTGATCCACACCCCTCCCAGATCATCTCATCACAGGCCTCCCTTGATCCCCCTCTCTCCAGGACAACCAGAAGCTCTTCTAAAGACCATGGAACTTCCAGTGACAATCATAAAAAACCTGGACCTGGTAGAAAATCATCCAAGCAGCACAGGGATGTGAACGCCCAGAAAGACATAGCCATGGGAATGCAAACTCCAATAGAATCTTTTATTTTGGGGCACCAAGAGAAAGAGACAAGTCAAAAAGACAAAGAGAGGCGAGCACCTCTCCGCACGCCAAGTACCCAATGATGAAAATCTTGTCTTGGAACAACAGGGGTTTAGGGCACCCCTCTAAAGTTGCAGCCCTCAGAGATTTAGCTCATAATGAAAAGCCAGACATTTTGTTGATACAGGAGACAAAACAAGACCAACAAGAAATGAGAAGAATAATAGATAAGAAGAAACAATACAAAGGATGCACCAATGACTCAAGAGGAGCTTCCGGAGGAATCACCACCATTTGGGACCATGGAAAATGGAACTGCACTGCAACAACCCTTCACCAGCACTGGATTAGAACTACTCTGGACAGCAGAATAGATAATCATACTGTAATCATCTACAATGTTTACGCCCCCAACCATTACAAAGAAAAGGAAATCTGTTGGGATGATCTTAAGGCTAGCATCGATGGGGAGTCAAACTCAAACATCATAGTGGCAGGCGACTTCAATCTTGTCTTGCATGCCAACAAAAAATGGGAGGGTGCTTCATGCCATATCCCTTTAGAGGCCGATTGGAGGCTATAAGTCAAGAACATGAATTAGTGGATGTTGCTCCTAAAAACCGCAGGTACACATGGAGCAATCGCAGGATTGGCATCGGCAATATAATGGAGAGGCTCGACAGGTTTTTAATCAATATTTCGTTCCTTTCTTCCTTTTTAGTTGGTTATGCCAGCATCCTTACTACCTTAGCCTCCGACCACTACCCTATTACTCTCACTCTGGAAGCTCATTGCCCCCTTGGACCTATACCTTTTAAATACAGTCCCCTCTGGAGTTGGGTCCCAGTAGTCAGAGAAATCGTTCAGGGGACTTGGATTCAGCATGTAGAAGGCTCCCCGGGCTTCATCTGGGAGACTAAATTAAGAAGAACCAAACAGGCGATTAAGGAATGGGCCAAAGAGAACTATAAGGAGCCTGAGGATGCTAAAAAGAAAATCAAGAACGATTTAGAGAATGTCCAACAAAGGATAGAAGAACATGGTCTTTCTTAGCAAAATAAGGAGCAATAAAGCGTTCTCTATACACAATTGAGCCACATAAATAGGGAGGAAGAATCCAAATGGCGCTTAAAATCTAGGAAACTATGGCTCCAAGAGGGAGATAAAAATACAGCTTTTTTCCACAAACAGGCCACAGCATGAAAGCTCAGGAACAATGTAAGCTCTATCTGGGACAATGAAGGAAATCTGCACAACACCCAAGAGGCCATTAGAAAGGATGCCTCCGAGCACTATAGAGACCTCCTAACTGAAACTAAAGGAGAAGAGGATTATACTGACTTGCTACAACATCTACCTAAAGGAATCACTAAGGAGATGAATGACATCCTAATTAAGGAAATCGAAGAAGAGGAAATCAGAAGAGCGATTTGGAATCTGCATCCCGATAAGGCCCCTGGGCCTGATGGATTCCCAATATGTTTCTACAAAGCGTTCTGGGGTTTAATTAAAAAGGACCTGATCAAGATGATTAGATGGATTCATAGAAAAGGCAAAATAGGCAGTTACACCAATGCCACCTTTCTCGCTCTCATCCCTAAAGAAAATCAGCCCACTTCCTTCTCTCGATTCCGTCCCATTTCCCTCTACAATTCCTCCTATAAAATTTTGTCCAAAATCTTAGCATCTTGCCTCAAACCCTTCCTCCCCTCTTCGATTTTTGAAAACCAAGGAGGTTTCTTGCCCAATAGGCAAATCACAGATTCCATTCTTCTAGTACAAGAAGCCATTCATTCGAGCCTCTCCAGGAAGGAGAAAGGGTTTATTCTCAAACTTGACCTGGCCAACGCCTTTGATAGAGTTAGGCATCCCTTCCTTATAGTTGTTCTAAAAAAGATGGGGTTTGACTTGTCCTTCATTAGCCTAATCACTGCTTGCATCTCTGGGCCCTGGATTTCTCCCCTAATCAATGGCAAACCAGGTGAAGCCTTTCAATCCTCTCGGGGTCTTAGACAGGGCTGCCCCATATCTCTTTATCCTTATGGGGGAATCTTTCAGTCAAGCACTTGACTACAACAGAAGAGTGGGCCTCATCACTGGAATCAAATTTGGGAATGGAGCTAAGAACATCAATCACTCACAGTTTGCCGATGATACCTTGCTAATTGGAGGAGCCTCCACTACAATAGCGAGAAGGTTTAAGAAACTACTTGATCAATTTATGGGGTATTCTGGAGGCTTGGTCAACCAGCTCAAAAGCTACATATATGGATGGAACTCCTCAAATCAGGTCATTCATAATATAGCAAATATTTTTGGTGTCTCCTGCAATTTGGACTGGACTCATTTCTCTTACTTGGGCATGCCTGTGAGCCTAGGACCTCTAAAGGCAGGAACCTGGGACAGTATTATTGATAAAGTGAAGCGTAAGGTGCAGCAATGGGGCTCATTGTGGCTCAACCCAGCAGGCCGCCTTATCCTCCTCAAATCAGGTATTTCTTCTCTCCCCCTCTATCGTTTCCCTCTATACCAAGCCCCAGCTACCTTCCACCACAAAATGGAAGTTGTTCTCCGCCATTTCCTATGGCAGGGAGGGAAGAACGACAAAAGGAAGTTCAATTTAGTCAGATGGAAACATGTCATTCAAACCCAAGACAGAGGAGGTCTTGGTATCAGGTCTCCTAAACTCTTAAATCTTGCCTTTGGTGGGAAGATTGCTTGGAGGCTCATAACATGTCCTTCTTCGTGGTGGAAAAGGGTGTTGGAAGTCAAATACTTGAACTTCTCCAGACAACAATTACTCAACTCTGATATTCCCAACAAAGACTCCTCAAAAATCTAGCGACTATGCAAAAAATCTATTCCATTCATGATTCAGAACACATCCAAAGTCCCCATGGGGGGAGCTAGTATTAATATTGGGGTTGATAAAATCCTGGGGCAGCAACCAATGAATAGGCACGAAGAAACTATTCCTATTCTAAATTTCTTCAACAACAGGGGTATCCATTACCTGGATCAAATCTCTAATTGGGATCCACAATCTCATATCTGGCTAGGGTGGTCCTTTCCGGTTATACCCAGTGAACTTAACCTATTCTATGCTTTCTGCAGTCCCTCCTTCATAATAAAGCTCCCATCAGGAAGAATGAGAGGGATAGTTTTCATTGGGATTTAACCGGATCCAATTACACAGTCCAAGAAGGCCACCAGTATCTCTGCAACAAAGTCTTCCCCATGACTTTATGGAATCATTGGAAAATGGTCTGAAGTCAAAGGCACTTCCAAAAATTAAATTTTTTATTTGGGTTCTACTAAAAGGGAAAATTTTAACAGCAGAGAACTTGCAAAAAAGGGGTATCAATGGTCCATCTCGATGCCCCAATTGTTACAACGTTGAAGAAACGATGCATCACCTCTTTGTAGACTGCCCCTTTGCTGTTAACTGCTGGAAAAATTTGTCTCCCACTGATAACATACCTTGGAACTCACAACATTCTATAGTGGAAGTGATTCACATCTGGAAAAAAAGTTGTCCCTGGAAAAATAAAAGGAGAAATCTGGCGAAGAGAGTATGGAACACCCTTCCCTATACCATGCTATGGTGTATTTGGCTAGCAATGAATCGGAAAATCTTCAAGAACAAGAGCTCAGCCATAAGAATAATTTGCAATAAGGCCAAATATTGCCCTGGAAACTATCTCTATCAAAACTCAAAGCAGCATAGATGCAGCAATGTATAGTGTGGAAGAGCGAAATTTCATAAGTTACATTTTGAACAAAAATAACATCGCTCAGAAAGGCAGCATGGTGAACGAGCAACGCAGTGAGGAATCTCACTCTTGGAAAATCAGGCTAAAAGAGGAGGAGTTTGTAAGCTGGATTCAAAAATGCAACAACTTTTATCTTTTCTTCGACGGGGCTTCTAAGTCAAACCCAGGAATCGCTGGAGCTGGGGGAATGATCTTCAATGCTAAAGGGGAATGTATTTTATATTATGAATGGGGCCTATGGAACATTTCGAATAACAGGGCGGAAGCGTTAGCCCTATACCAGGGACTAACCCAGCTAAGCAGATTGGGAATAAGAACAACAAGGATCTTCGGAGATTCTTCGGTTGTTATTAACCTCATGATTCATCAAAAAGAGTCGCCCAATGTTCTTCTCCAACAAGTCATTCGAAGAAATCACCTGTTGCATCAGACAATGGACAACCTACAGTATTACCATATTCTTCGCACTCTCAATAAGCAGGCCAATAGACATGCCAACAGGGCTTGCGAAAGGACCACAGGTAGCTTACGTTGCAATGACGAGGAGAGCCAACAACGCTTGCCATGATTCGAATCAACCCAATCAGCACCAAATTGAACAGCTCTAACAAAAAGGAGTGGACTCAGAAATCCCAAATCCACAGCATGATCACTATCTGCATAGGGATTTGGCAAAGATATTATCCCTACAAAAATCTACACATACTCATTAATCCCGCCAGTTTCTTTCACTTCACTCTTGGCAATCGGGCTTCCCAGGACAATCATCTGATCATCCCGCGCCATTCTCTGGAATCCCACTCTTTCCCCGTGACTGGTCTCCATCCCTCCTGTCTCTACTTATATTCTCCCCCCCTCTTCCTTCTTCCTGCATCCCTCTTCCTGTATGCTCCTCATACTCTTCGAAGCCCTGCTGCCCGCGCTGTAAATTTTGTCTGAATCCACAGACAGTTCACTTCTGCTCTTATCCGCCTTCTAAAACTTTCCCCCCCGCCTTCTACTATGGCTCGCAATGAGGATTGTTTGCATTGCTCAGATCTTCAAGCTGAGCTGGAAGAAATCAGAGCCCAGTAAAATATTTTGGACAATTAGCAGAGGAATCTGGAAGCAAGAATTGACAGCCAAAATCGCGCCATCAATGACAGATATCGAGCAGAAATTGATTTGTTCTTGCACAGGGTCTCTTCTCTTCATGAACAATTCAACCATTTGTCCAACAAGTGCAGCCATGCGGAAGAGTCCATAACGATCCTGAAGTACATGATGGACAAAAGCAACAACGCAGTCCCAAGCTCTTCAAGTGCCAAGCAAACAGAAGGGGATGCAAAGCCGGAGGAATCTACAACAAGGCACATTAGTCACATTAACATAGATTAGATATGTTTTGCAAATGTCAATTTTTGTTGTTCCAATATGTAAGAGTCTACTTTAGTCAAGAATTTCTCAAAGACAGAACAAGGAGGATCAAGGAGAAAATCCTGTTTTGTAACTCCATTGATCCTGGCATCTTTCTGCACCTAATGTACCTGAGGAGTCCAAACTCCCTTCTTTTTTTTTTAGATATTAATATAGCAACCGACTTTGTGAAGAAAAAAAAAACTAATCAATATTACATAGTAATGATTATATTACATAATAATTGTCATATAACTATTTTTACATAATACTTATTTATTACATTATAATCATAAAGCTATTAACATATTTTAAGTATATTACTTTTTTTGAAATAATAAAAAGTAGCTAATGGTTAAAAGGACATGTGGTTGTTTAAAATAATGAATAATATATGTATACATTTAAATATCAATGTTTCTCATGGATTTATTAGGAAATATAGAAAATAGTTGATATATTTTTCATGATAAAAAATAGTTTTGATACCATAGTGCAATATAAAAAAATTCATTGTTTAAATTGCATTTTTTAATGTATAAATGGATTCAACCAATTGAAAATCTCATTGAGTGGTTGGATTATGTTGACTACATAACTTAAACTTATGAAAAATGTATCTAAAAAGAGCCAAGATGATTGAAATATTTTATTTATAATCCATCTATTTATTATTATTAATGTTTTTTAAATGCCACACATTAATTTTATATTAACAATTCAACTACATACCGCTCTTTTATTATTCTTATTAGGAATTTTTGTTAGGAAATAATTGGTTTTTTTTACTTTCAATATATATACTTATTTTCTTTATCTCTTATATGTGTGTGAGAGATATTGAAATAATTTTTTTAGTATGAATATTTAAATAGTTTATCTAAATCTTGTCTTGAAATATTTTTAACGCGCATAAAACTTATACATTTTCCACATTCAAAACTGGAAATATATTTTTTCCTTATACTTTTAATTATTTTATTTTTAAAAATTGATATAAATTTTGGTTATTTCTCGTTAACATTTAAATATTTTATTTATGGTTGAGAGTGAGAGTGAAATATGTTTACATCTTCTTGAGTTGTAATGTCCACAACAAATCTTGCAAGCAAAGTGAGAGTAGAATTATTATCTATATTTTATAACGAAATAGTTATATTCATTTTTGTTTTTAATTATAGTAGACACTGTTTTTCTTATTTAGAGAATATTTTATCTTTATTTTTAAAGGGACCCTTGTCAACTTGATACACATTTTCCTCATATTGGACTATAGAATGTGCCTCTCCACACAACAATATGTTTTCTACTTTTAATTAATTTTATATTTTTTTAAGTTGATATAAATTATCTTATTTCACATGGACATCATTATATTTTATTTATGATTGAGTGAGAGTAAAATATTCTTACCACATCTTCTGAGTTGTGATATCAACAACAACTCAAAACACATAATATCAACAACAAACCAAGGAAGCCCAATGACACTCGGATTATTAATATTTTATAATGCTTTAATTAAAACTAACCACTAACCAAATAGGTATATTCATTTTTGTTTTTAATTATGGTTAGCATTGTTTTTTATTTAGAAAATACTGTATTTTTATTTTAAAAGGAAAAAAGAATTACACATTTTTGTGGATGTAGAATGTTGCGAAATACTAACTTATAGCAAATTGAGGGAAAAAAATACAAATTTTATAAAAAGTAATATTCAAAATAATATTAAATTTTTAAATTGACATTTTTTTTATAAATTTTAAAAATATAAAGTTATTTAAATAAAATTTCTAAAATAATTATTACAATATTTTTTTTTAAGGTAACTTTCTATTAATCACACCATTACATTCAAAAGCAACATAATTTCCATAGTCCTCCAAAATTGCTCTGACTAGTGTCTTTTAATATTCAGTGATATATTTTATAGAATTACTACAACATTTTTCTTATAATTTCTCCAAAAAACCTCATTAATACTAACATATCTACATAACATATTGTTATACCTATAGTTATAAAGTTAACTACTCGTTGCCTTTCTCATTTTTCTCGTCATATTCTTCAATGTCTGCCTTATTTGCTTCCTCCTTCTAAGGTGAATCCACTGGCACTTGCGGACCCTATGCCTGTTGTGGCCCATGTTGGTCAAGGAACAACAAAGGGAGAGCCCCACCACTGCCGGACTCCATGTCCTACTCAACATTATCATTGAGGTCAAATGCTTCCTTCATAACATTAATAACTGCACACTCCACCTTAACCTCTTAATTGTCCACTTTGTAATCCAAGTTTTCTATCTTGGTTTCTATTACCTCCACTGATACCTACACATTTTCAACATCCATTTTTAAACATTCTAGCTGGTTCGAGACCAGAGCAAAATGTGAACAAGCCTCAGAGATAATTTGCCCACCAATCCTAGAAATCATCTCCTCGAATTCTTGCTTTAATGCCCACTCAATCTCATCAAGAGGGCCACCAGCGCCATTTCCTCATGAAGAAGCCATACCTTTGATGCAGAGGAGTTGAATGGAGAGCCAGTGTGCTTGAATCTTGTACAACCATCCTTTTATAGCCAAACGAAACTCCAAATTGATGGCGGGGGGAGTCCCTTCATATTTAATGCCTTCTCGTTTTGTTGCTCTACGAATAATTGAATTTTCATTGTTGTCTAGGCTGGATTGTAAACACACGCAATCGAATAGGATCGTCCTCCCTTGGCGATGGTACTAATAAATCATTATTTGTTGGGCGACCTTAAAACCATGTCGACGCCATCCCACTTGTCTGAATGGTAAACCTTGCTTCTCGCATTTTCTGACTTGTTGAATGAAGGATCCAACAATCTACAGGAACGATCACCGAAGAACATATGTGCCTTGGAATTATTGTCATAATAATGCTTCCTGTCAAATGTTAATTCCTCCTTAATGACCTTCAACCAAATCGAGGACCTTGGATTAATTATGATCATGGTATGTGACATTTGATTATTTTTACAAGTGCCTCTAACAAATCTCTTTGATCCAAATTAACCCCAATGTTAGCTTGGGCATCTTCCAACATGTTATGATCTCGCTTGATATGGTAGAACTCCAAGGTTTCAATTTTTTCCATAAATAGTTGGATTCTTTGAAAGTTTGGTCTTGTGTCATTTTCCTTGAGGATATTTATTTTGTAGCATTTTTGTACAGTGATGAGAGTCTCCAAAGACACTTAAATGGAGGATTCCTTCGGACACTGCCTTCTTTGGTCCATCCCAAATTCCAAGTTCTTCCACCTAGTTGTTTGAGTCGTAACCCAACCCCCACGCGAACTTTTTCTCAATTTTTCCATCGAGGCGAAGGACAACCCCTCCCATTTATGCCTCCCCCAAATTTCCTTCCGAGACTCCATCAAAGAAGAGTTGATGTCTTCCTAGTGATTACCTCCACTCCACAAACTAGTCACTTGGCATACAAATGAGGAAGGGCATCTTCCCTTGACTATGAATAGGTCTTCCATTTTTAATTTTGAGACTTTTTTACATTGAGTCATTCTTTCTCAGCTTCCGATAGATTATCCATATCATCTGATTTGAATCCTTTTGAAGAAATTTCTTCAAATAGTAGTTGGGGGTCTTTCCAAGCATTTGATGAAATAATAGGCTTGATTTCCTTAAAGATAACATTATTGCTAGCGAGCCAAATTGCCCAGCAAAGATATTTCAGAATGACTGCCCAACACCTGGAGATAATTTAAGTGGAACCATGGCTCCACAAGGGGTGAGAGCTCCGGTTCTCAAACATTTCATACCAATTTGCAGGAATAGAATAAATTTGACTTATTGGATGCAACATTGATCTCCACACTTCTAAAGAAAAAGGGCAATGAAAAAAGACATGAGAAATGTCTTCTTCAGCATTTCCACATAGCACACACCTTGACGGGCCCTAGATATGTTTTTTTTTAAGTTCTCTGCAGTTAAAATTTTGTCGTGTACCAACTCCCAGCAGAATGTTTTAACCTTCGGAAGACCATCCTTGTTCCAAACCTCACTCCATATTCTAGATGGATGAGGATGTGGAATCTTCTTGATTAATGTTTCATAGCCTTCTTTCATCGAGTAATGGGTTTGTTTACCTCACACCCATATTTGTTGATCCAATCAATTAGAAGTAATTGGCGCATAACCTTTAAGGGATTTTACTAGTAATACCCATGAATGGAGCAAATGGGAGGGTTAATTGGGGAAAATCCAATCCACCCACAATCCATTTTCATCCCAAACAGATATGTCAGCCAAATTTCTCATTCCATGTTCCTCCATCTACCTTTCCAAATCCTGGACCTCTTGATTATTCCTCATTAGATCATTAGGAAGGATTTGATCCCTGCAAATTCTAATTCACCTTCCATTTCCTGTTTGCCAAATTAGATTTTCCAACACCAACGAGGCTGAGGCTTTACATAATTTCCAAATTTTAGTGTCGTGGCCTTCCCATTCTTCATTCTTCGGCCTAAGCAAATAATTTTCACGAAAGTACTTCCTCAATAAGGTCTACTTCCACCACTCTTTGGATTCTATCAACAATCTCCATACTAGCTTGGCTCCTAAAGCTAATTTCATATACTTTGGGTCCTTTATTGCCAACCCCCCAAGTTTTTTGGGAGCCTAACTATATTCCAATTTACTAAATGAAATATTTTCTCATTATTTTTCCCACCCTACCACAAAAATTTCCTAATCATGTTACTCATGCTATGGATAATACTTTTAAGAGCCAATATAAATGGGAAGAGCAGAGAGAACTGGTTTTATAAGAATTGCTTTCCCAACCACATTCAACCATTGGGTTCCCCAAAATTGAATTATTTTTTGAAGAACCGCATCCCAATCCTCTCGAGAGGATGGCCCCAAGGAAATTGGGGTTTCGAGGTAAGGAAACAATCTCCAATTTTTGGCAATAGTGAATCCCAAGATGTGAGAAATTTCTTGCAATGTATCGCTCTTTCTGTTGATGCCAACTTAGCTGAACATAGAATACTTTTTTATAATGGTGTGCTTCGTGCTTGAGAAAATAAGTACTTCAATAATTTAACATTATAAAACAAAAATTAATTTATAACCCATAAATCAAGATATCATTTTTACGCCGTAAGGTGTTTCCCTCTAAAATGAACTTTCCTAAAATCCACCTGTCATCCATATGCGCCATTAGATTATGTGTTAGATGATTAGATGATTGTTAATCGTTCGATCAATGGAAGGTAGTTGGAACGGTTCACGATATTTACTTGATCAACCTTCAACTTTCTGAGCGCTCGAAGAAAAAATCCGTTACTGTTTCCTCCCTGGCTATCGCGTGAGCAGCGCAAGCAGTGTTTCAAATGGATTATACAGAGAATCATGGTGGTGCAGCTCAACGCCAGTATTGTAAGCGGAGGCATCTATTTTCTTGTAGGTGCAGCTCTCAACGCCAGCACCATCAGCTTAGGCATGCTCATTAGTGGGAATAGGCTGCGCAAATCAGGTTGGCTTGTATGGATTGTGGGCTCAATGATTTCGAAAGAGTTTCTCCAATATATATTGATAAAAGCACACATTACTCAAGCTTTAGACATTTGGCTTTGAATTGGAGTGATTTGAGTTACAGATTTTTTTGTTTAGATATGAATGCCTTGGGTTTACAGAGATTTTTGTTTGAATTTGTGTCAAGGGTGTTCCTATGTACCTCTCGGAGTTAGCACCACCAAAATTCCGCGGAGGGCTTAATATAATGTTCCAGTTGGCCACAACACTCGGGATCTTCATAGCAAATATGGTTAATTATGGGACTCAGCACATAAAAACTTGGGGATGGCGTCTCTCTCTGGTCTTGGTTGCAGGTCTTGCACTTTTGATGACCATTGGAGGGATGTTCCTTCCTGATACCCCCAACAGTCTGATAGAACATGGTCATCTGGAGAAAGGCAGAGCTGTCCTGGAGAAGATCAGGGGCACTAGGAATGTAGAAGCAGAGTATGAGGATATGGTCGATGCAGCCGCACTGGCTAAATTCATCAGGCATCCATTCAGGAATATTTTAGAGAGGAGGAATCGGCCACAGGTTGTGATGGCAATTTGTATGCCAATGTTTCAGATTTTGACTAGAATCAATTCAATATTGTTCTATGCCCCTGTCCTTTTCGGCAGTTTGGGCTTTGGTGCAAATGCTTCCCTCTACTCGTCTGTCATGACTGGAGCTATTCTTGTGGCTTCAACCCTTGTATCTATTGCCGCTATTGACAGGTGGGGGCGCAGAGCCCTGCTACTTAGTGGGGGTATTCAGATGATAGTCTGTAAGGTAAGACTAAAATGCACAGAGGTAGTCTTTGTTCTGATTTTTCACAGCATTTCATATTTCTTGTTTTTAAGAATGACAATATATATCTTAGACCTGGTAATTGAGCTGCCAAAGCTCAAGAATCATGACCCATGTTCTAACCATGGATTGGGAGGTCCCCAACAGACAGGGAATACCAGTTCCTATCCATTTTTTGAGATTTCATGTTCCTCGAATCTAAAAACCGAATGGAAGTGATGATCTCTTATCGATTATTAGGGTCAGAAAAGTTTTAAACCATGGGAATTGCATTGGTCTCTTGCTTTTACACCAGCTAAACAAAGCCCCAGATAACATGCTTTCTTCTTTATTTGAGTTTTCTGCAACCATGGTAGCTCTCCATGTCCAAGTCCTTTTGTGACTTGTCTCGCTTACATTTTCAGAGCTGAATAGGAAACTAGAGTTCTTGCCTGCAGCAGCTGAGTGAGGTGAGAACGGAGCTTGAACAAACATGCTTCAATTATCTTGATGAATGCCTTTATTCACCATAGAAGTCCCTATTACTTCTGAAATGTTATTGTTACAAAAATTCCTGTTAATTTATGGAAAAAAAACTTGGATATAAATTCTCCAATTAAATTAGAAATTTACTTAGCCAGTGTGATTCAAAATTGCGGGGAGTCATTGCATTGTACCAACCACAACTACTGGGATGTGGGATTTAAAATGGAATGGAGGGGATAACATTGATGTGAGATTTAAACTTGGGTGGAGGGGATAACATCCCATTATATCAACAACAACCACTCGGATGTGCAAAATGAGATGAATTGTAAGTTTGTAACCCCATATTCTAAGTAGCTTGGAAGGAGAGATTTTATAGTCCGTCCAAGTTGCAACAAGGACACGCGAATCTGTTTCCAGAGTTCTTAAATCTAAATCCCTTCATTAATCTGGGAAATTGACTGCACTGCATAAACAAAGTTGACCATATTTTCATTTGATCCCGAAATAATTAGTAGCAGATTATAGAGATTTTTCCCTTTATTGTTGGATTGTTTACTGTTGGATTCATCAATAATAATGTTATCCCTTTTCATAAGTTTTTGTTGCCATAATATTGGGCCTAAAGTTTGGAGGGGACAAAGTCCTATCCAAAGGCTACTCATTGTTGTTGGTGGCAACCTTCTGCTTATTTGTGGCTGCATTTGGGTGGTCATGGGGTCCTCTTGGATGGACCGTGCCGAGTGAAATTTTCCCACTAGAAGCACGTTCTGTTGGACAGGCGATAACGGTCTTTGTGAACCTTCTTTTCACATTTGCAATTGCGCACGTCTTCCTATCTCTTTTATGCACATTCAGGTACGCGATTTTCCTATTCTTTGCGGGTTGGATCTGTATCATGACTGCATTTGTGTACCTCTTCTTGCCAAAAACCAAGGGTGTACCCATTGAAGAAATGATTTTTGAATGGAGAAAGCACTGGTTTTGGAAGAAAATAGTTCCTTGCGTCGAGGAGGGGGCACCAAAAGGAAAACTACCAGAACTGTAATTCACTTAAAGAATAACTTATTTTAGTTTAGTAATTCACTTAAAGAATAACTTAGTTTGGGAGGTTTGTCATTTGTTCATTGTAATTTACAAGTCTATTTCAGTAGCTTTTGTCTCCACTTCCGGAGAATTGTCAAGAATGTTCAGGAAAAGTGATGGATTTTCTTTGATGGTTTTTTTTGTTTCTGGAGTTCAATGCGTTATGAATTTCTAAATAAAAAACATCAAAATTATCATCACCAAAATGATCATTCATAGACAAACATGACTGCAATGATTTTACACCCTAAATAAAATTCGTCAATGGTATCAATCACTGTTTCTCAATCTCATTAAATCATTTATGCTTTCTTTTCATCCCTGATGAGGGATGATGATGAGTGATGTGCCAGAAAAGTTGTTTATTGTTTCAGTGATTTTTCCATTCTTTTTTTTTACTAATTGAGCAACATTTGATATTTTGGGAGCCTTTATCACTGTTGAGGGCAATACCACATTCACTAGGCATTAAAACAACCTCTCTGTTGTCTTTCT
The DNA here is from genome assembly GCA_031772625.1 of Pinus tabuliformis. Lineage (NCBI taxonomy): Eukaryota > Viridiplantae > Streptophyta > Pinopsida > Pinales > Pinaceae > Pinus > Pinus tabuliformis. The sequence continues at coordinate 1,859,811,478 of CM062817.1, forward strand.
GAGGCTGGGAAAATGCAGAGAGGTTGATCTTCATATTGGAAATTATAGAGCATACTATTTTTATTACTAACATTGGGTATGATTTTCAGATTTTCAAGTCTAGGTTGGTTAAGAGCTCAAATTTTGGATTGCAACCAAAGTCTAAAAACAGGGCACATAGGGAGATCCCAGGCATCAAAGATATGGATGCTAAGACTCCAAAGATCCCTGGGTGGTGCTCACTCTATGATGCTACCTGTAGCACAAAGGAAGTTCTTCACAAACAACATGTGTTTGGGAAGAAGCACCAGTCTAGGTTAAAAAATTTGAAGGAAAAGGGTTCAGAAGATGTAGTAAAGCCACAAAAAAAGCAGCCACAAGGACTGGTGGGGTGGTGTTCTCTTTGTGAGGTTAACTGTGGAAGCCTAGAAAATCTTCATGAGCTGCATATGTCAGGGGAAAAAACACCTGTCCATGTTAGGAATGGCAAAGACAAAGGAGCAAGGGACAGTAGAGACTGGCAAAGACAATGTTCTTAGAAAAAGAAAAGATGATTCAGTGAAGGAAGAAAGAGATATGCCATCCAAGAAACGCCACAAGTTACATAAAGGAGATGCTGCCCATGCTCAGCTTACAGAGGATGGAAATTTTGAAGCCCATTTACCAGTCTATGGTGAGACAGAAAGTGTTGTTGGTCGCAAAGTTGCGGAAGAAGCTTTTGTCAAAGCTTAAGATGAAGGGGCAGATTAAATGTTCCAAGCTTTCAACCTGTTGAGCGTAAAATGGTCTGTGTTTTAGGTTTTGTGGACATTAGATTTCAAAATTTTCTTTAAGGTTTTGTGACAGTTGAGACACTTCAGGATTGCAGAACAGAAATCCCTAAAGATTCATAAGAAATGTTTTTGAACATGCTGGAATTAAATATTACGTACGGTTGAGTTTCGAAAATTTTGATGTGATTCATAAGAAATGTTTTTGAACATGCTGGAATTAAATATTGCGTAGGGTAGGATTTAGAAAATTTTGATGTGACTCTGAACTTTCCCTATGTAAACAGTTCTTAAGGTGGCTGTGATTACAAAAGAAATTGATTAACCTCTTTGCAAGTTAATTCTTTTATCCTTTCAACGTTGAAAGGTTTTTAGAGAAGGTTCTTTGTAGCAAGGGGCCTCTGTAAACTGAACTGGGATCAACGAACAGAGCGGGATGTTTCCATTTGTGATAGTAAATTTTCTTCTGAGAAAATTCATCTGTCTAAACTTGATGGAAATATTGCTTCTCCAGGTACTTAGTGTTCAGTTTACATTACATTCTCCCATGCAACATTTCTTGCAAGTGCCTAGACGGGTAGATTCACGTGTTGGCTCCAGAAAAGTTCAGTTTATTAATGTGGACTAAGTCCTTTTGTTGCAATTTTGATGTAATTCAGGAACAAATGACCGAAAGAGGAACAACCCCGAGGATCAACCAACAGAGCAAGATGTTTCCACTTCTGGTGGTAAATTCTCTTCTATACGAATTCATGTGCCCAGTGGAGTGTCCCAAATGGATTATACAGAGAATCATGGTGGTGCAAGGGCTCCTTTATCAAGGTTATCTTCAGGCCACACTTATTACACACTAGAATATCTGCAAGGCGTTACAACTCTTCCCCCTTACCATTCTCATCAACACCGTTGTCTTCCTCAGTGTTTGCTCTCCGCCAATCTGTCCCCATTCACATGGGAGGCAGGGCAATGCTGCCTACCCTTTCTCCTCGATTGGTACCCATGACCTCAGAGACACGATGATTAGGGATCCCTACAGACAAACCATTACTGATAGAGAACCCACTTTGAATATTATGAATTATGGGGCAGAGCCTATTGGATATTCCATTGGCCATTTGCAGAGCTTGAACCGGTCTGTGAATCCAACTCAGCAATATCAATAGTAGGAATTTGTTAATCAAACTTCACCTCCACCTCAGATCTATCAACATCAGTCACGCCAACAAGAGGTATTTGTTTTTTATTTCAAATTTCCATTTCGAATTGTGCAATGTATCCATCCTTTTTCATTCACTTCTTAGCCTCTCAACTTTGAACTTTGTTTTCTGATTCAGTGGTGTATCCATTCTTTTTCTACATTTTCTAATTGTGACAGAAAAGTTGTTTACTGTTTCAGTAATTTGTCCATTCTTTTTGTTTACAAATTGAGAAATGTTTGATATTGTGGGAGCCTTTATCACTGTTGAGGGCAATACCACATTCACTAGGCATTAAAACAACCTATCTGTTGTCTTTCTGAGGCTGGGAAAATGCAGAGAGGTTGATCTTCATATTGGAAATTATAGAGCATACTATTTTTATTACTAACATTGGGTATGCTTTTCATATTTTCATGTCCAGGTTGGGTAAGAACTCAGATTCTGGATTGCAACCAAAGTCTAAAAACAAGGCACATAGGGAGATCCCAGGCATCAAAGATATGGATGCTAAGACTCCAAAGATCCCTGGGTGGTGCTCACTCTGTGATGTTACCTGTAGCAAAAAGGAAGTTCTTCACAAATAACATGTGTTTGGGAAGAAGCACCAGTCCAGGTTAAAAAAGTTGAAGGAAAGGGTTAAGAAGATGTAGTAAAGCCACAAAAAAAGCAGCCACAAGGACTGGTGGGGTGGTGTTCTCTTTGTGAGGCTAACTGTGGAAGCCTAGAAAATCTTCATGAGCTGCATATGTCAGGGAAAAAACACCTATCTATGTTAGGAATGGCAAAGACAAAGGAGCAGGAGACAGTAGAGACTAGAAAAGACAATGTTCTTGGAAAAAGAAAAGATGATTCAGTGACGTAAGAAAGAGATATGCCATCCAAGAAACGCCACAAGTTACATAAAGGAGATGTTGCCCATTCCCAGCTTACAGAGGATGGAAGTTCTGAAGCCCATTTACCGGTCTATGGTGAGACAGAAAGTGTTGTTGGTCGTAAAGTTGAGGAAGAAGCTTTTGTCAAAGCTCAAGATGAAGGGGCAGACTAAATGTTCCAAGCTTTCAACCTGTTGAGCGTAAAATGGTCTGTGTTTTAGGTTTTGTGGACATTAGATTTCAAAATTTTCTTTAAGGTTTTGTGACAGTTGAGACACTTCAGGATTGCAGAACAGAAATCCTTGGAGATTCATAAGAAATGTTTTTGAACATGCTGGAACTAAATATTATGTAGGGTTGAATTTCGAAAATTTTTATGTGATTCATAAAAATTGTTTTTGAACATGCTGGAATTAAATATTGCGTAGGGTAGGATTTAGAAAATTTTCATGTGATTCTGAACTTTCCATATGTAAATAGTTCTTAAGGTGGCTATGATTACGAAAGAAATTGATTAACCTCTTTGCAAGTTAATTCGTTTATACATTCAGGATAAATTCCAGCAGCGAGTTCATGAGAAATAAGTCCCCAACCCTTCCCAGAAACATAAGGAGTAACATCCCCTTACCAATGCAACCAGTGGCTCATCCATTGCAGAATGGCAGACATCTACCTCTGCAAATGCATCCAGGATAGGTTGTTGGGCCGCCACCTGTGTCACAGTTGTTACCATCAGATACTCCATGCAGTAGCAATTGCGCAGGAAACAACTTAGGAGTCCTTGGAGTGACATGTCCCAGCAGTGCAGTTTCCTCAACTCCGACCCTAATCCGACCTGATGCCACTGCAACAGAGCAACTCCCGACCCCAATCTGACGTGATGCCCCTGCGATAGAGCAACATGTCCCAGCCCCTATCCGACCTGATGCCCCTGCAACAGAGCAACATGTCCCAAGGTGCAGTTCCATTAACTCTAGGCCTAAACCAACTCAATGCCAGAGAAACATGCCCTAGGAATGCAGTTCCATTAACTCCAAACCCAATCTGATTAACAAGTCCCAAAGGTGTGGCTCCATTAACTCCAACCCAATCCCAAAGCAACATTCCATAAAAACAGTTCCATTTACTTCAATCACAATACTATCAACATGTCCCAAGGGTGTAGTTCTATTAACTATAGCTCCAATGTGACCCAATGAAGAATTTGTTGCTATTTTGTTGAACACATATCTAGGTTGTCCTTTGGTAGCAATTAGTGTTGGAACTTGGCAAGTTCATGGTTCTTCGTGATACCAATATAAATGTATTGTTTCAACGTCATTGGTGGCAGATTTATGCAACATATTTGATCATTTAAGTTTAACAGATTTGCCTTTTCTTTTCCTACAAAGAATTTTCTCTTTATATGTGCTGGAGTTATTGGGATATTCTTTAGGAACTAGCAGGCATGCAAATTTATATTTTTAAATCCCTAATTCTCCTCATCATTTGCAAATTGTTCATCTGCATCTATGCTCAGAGAAGACAACTTAGCTTCAGAACGTTTGTAAGACAAAAAATGCAAATTTTAGCAAATATGGAAGTAATAATAAATGCCCTGTGGTGTCAGAACAATGTTTTCTTGGGTTTCTTTTGAGAAATAGCATTAGTGAGCCGTATATTGGTGAGGGACCTTTAACCCAACGCAACAGTGGCTTCATACAGGTGTGATTGGGGGTGCTCATCTTTGTAGGCAGAAGAAAGGAATGTCATTGATACATTTGTGATTATTGCTTTCAACAGAGCTCTCTACAGTGTTATTGATCCTAGGTCTGGCATTTACAAAATGTGACTCAGCTTTTAAAAATGGGGTAATATTCTTTGCATTTTTAGAAAAGAAAGAAAAATTGAACACTTGTTTTTGCAATGGCAGAGTATGGATATGTTGTTTGCATGATATCAAGGGACATATCTTATTCAACTGACATATTCCTTACATTCCCATGCTATTTGTAATCGTGTTGTTAAGATAATAGTTTTCTTATGCACAACACTCGTGTGAAATTTGCTAATAGTGATTTCTGGTCAAGTTTCCCAGCAGATCTATTTGTACCCTGAATGGCAGTCACTCTTTTATCATAGAAATTTATACTTGAAAAGTGTTGATATTACATTCATAATAAGCCTCATGCTAATTGGAAATTAGTCTTGAATCCCTACAAATTACCCAATTTAATTTGTGTCATAATGGAACCATTTTTACACCCAGTTTGATGATTTAATGCATCTGTTCGAGATATTCAACTCTGTTTCTTCAGATTGAATGCGGTTGTGTGAAGTCATGAAATCGTTGTCGATGATGGTCAGTGTAATAATTCTATTGTATTTGGCAACAATGTTGAAGATCCAGTAGCTGCTCTTAATGTGCAAGGCTGGAACAACTCTTGATTTCGTTTTTGGGAGGTATCATCTTTTCTTCTCCCCATAAAGATATAAGCTATGGAGGATGAGTGGATGGCTATAATGACTTTGAATGTGTAGTAATCCTCTGGATGGTATTTATTGTGAGAATGTCATGCGCTTGAAAAGGTTTCCAAATCAAAAGACAACGCAGCTTGGATGTACACATTCTTAAGGAGAAGGCCATAATGAAGGGTTCGTCTTCCTCATTATCTGTATTAAAGATCCTCTGCATACATGCCAATGAAGAATTTGTTGCTTCTAATTCAGCAAGAGCAACCTACAATACCATGTACCAAAAATTTTTATCTTACGGCTGAGTTTAAGAAGAATTTACCTAATTGTTTGAAAAAGTTTAGCAGAATACACATATTAACAAGTTAAGACTTCTCAAAGAGATGTAGGTCACACCTGGTAACGGTTATATTTGATCAACTCTTTCAATCTGTCCACTACAAAGATGTAACCATCATCATCAATGTAACAAAGATCACCTGTTCGTAGCCAGCCATCCACATCCAGAGCAAAAGTAGTAGCTTCTGGATTGTTCAAATAACCTACAGTAAAATAAATGATAGTGTCAAAATGTAGAATAATGAACCCTGAAGGAAAGGATTAGATTGTAAATTATTCATCATTCTAAATACCATTGTTTCACTTATTTATCAGAAACCCTGCAACAAAAGTAAAATCAGATTTTGAAGGTGTGTCATCTCACCCTTAAATATTTCGTTATTAAATGGAAACAACACATTTCCACAATCCTTATTTTCAAGAAGTTTCCTGGTCTAAAAGAAATAATTTTCTCAGGAACATCAAGCTAAGTTCAAGTATATATGTTACCCAGAGTGGGGAAACAGGAAGGAAACTGTAAATGGGGTCATAGAGTTTTGTGGGAGAAATGGGAATAGAGGGTTTGAGTAAAAATGCCTGAACAAACCACCATCTTGGCATATATTATGCATACAAAATTGATGAATAAGTTCAAATCACCATGTTTGTTTTAGAATAGTGGGTAGTTAAATAATGTGTATCTTTTCAGAGTGGAGTTTTCTCTAGAAAAGGTTAATGCTAAAATTCATTATGTGGACTATCATGAAAATCGTTAATTTTATGATGACAAAGACCGAATTGAATATTTAGTCTCAGGTAGTAGAGAATTTGGCCAATGTGTGAAATTTAGTCCCGATCTGGTTACCGATTTAAATTCTGTAGTACCTCTCTAACACCTCAGCCCTCTTCAAAGCCATGAACTCCTGGTAAAATAAAGTACTTAATTGAGTACTTCTATAGAACAGGATTGGATGCTTCCCATTTTATAGCTCTATTTTGTTTTATGCCATAGGGTAAATATCTTTGATAGCATAGTTTACTTCTTGGTCCATGGCAGTTTTACTACTTATATTGGGTCCAAGGATGTGTTTGGTTCATCGATATTATAGTAAAATACATTTCATGATATCAAATTTTCATTTTATGAAGGAAATAATGTTTAAGAAGCACATACCTTTCATAACAATGGGACCGTGAAGCCACAATTCTCCTCTATTGTTTGGAGGTAGAGGAGTCCCAGAATCAGGATCAATTATTTTTGCTTCAGTATTTGGAGTCAACAAGCCAACTGATCCATAGTGCCTACTTTCTTCTTCACCATCTAAATATGCTGCTACTGTTGTGGTTTCCGTGAGCCCATAGCCCTACAAAACTTCTTGCAACATGACTAAAGAAAGAGCATAACGTAGGTGTAAGCTCACCAAAATAGTTAGGTACTATGTCTAGATTCTAATGCCAGGAATAGCAAGGGTAAAGATGATAGGACCTATCTTACAGTTTGATTCAATGTTAGATTGGGAAACCTCGATGGGCATATGCACAATAAGATTTTTTTCCTGATGATGAACCTTAGTAGAATTTCAAAACACATTGATCCTAAAACTTGATGTGATTTATCCAAGAGAATTTTTCTTTAATAAGAATGAAGTCTATGAATCTCAAATTCCCAATCATCCAAGATGCAACAATATAGTCCCAAAGACCAGAACCGCCATTTTAGACAAGAAGAGTCAAACTACCCACCATGAGGGAATGAACAGGAGGGGCGTGAGGATACACCAAGAGTTTTTAATCTGGCCAGTAGCCACAATTATGGTGTAAAACCCTGTGTTGATATTAGCTCTCATGGGTGCAAATTTGATGTTAAAATATTTCCAGAAGTTATGCTATAATATTGTATCTGATAATAAAATGAATAATGATTACAAATGAATGGTTACATTAGGGTTCTGGGGAGTTTGAATAGCAATAAACCATAAAATAAAGTAAATGCCCTATTACCTCTCAAAACCACCATCTTCGGGTGTTAAGCCTTGAACCAATTTGAGGCAGCCCTAGGGCCCATAGCAGTGTTGCCCACTACCACCACAACGGCTACACCTTTCAAACCTTTCACTATTGCCTTTTGTGAGGGCTATGGAGTTGAATGATGAATGAGTGGGTTTGAAGTGGCAATGAATAACTTCAATGGGTTATCTTGCTTTAGATAAATCCCGAAGGATGAGCCTCCTTGCCCTGGGAACTTAAGAAATTTGTTAGTTGAAGGTGAATCGATTCCTTGATGGGTTGCAACTTTAATACATGAATCAAATCAAAATGATCCCCACATAGTAGATGAGGCAATTCAAACGGATAAGTATTATGAGAACCAATGAAAGAATTGGGATGATTTTTATAAGAAGTGGAAGTAGGAAAAAAGCAATAATAAGGTTATAGGCTCTATTTTTTTACATACCTACAATGCTCCCTAGCTAAAACAAATTGCTCAAAGTAGGACACAATACACAAAAGGTCATAAGGAAGAGGAAAAGAATATTGAAATGAAAGAATAATGAAATGTTTCATATGTGATTGGGTTCATATTGAAAGGATTCCCAAGGTGAAGAAAGAATACTAGAACTGTCAACAATGTTCAAGAAGCAACAATGGACAATGTTGCATGCGCACACAAGATCTATGAAACATTGGAGAACCACTAAGCTGATCGCCAGTCCATCATGGTCAAGGTTAAAAGCCAATTTATTTAAATTTTAAATAACCTTAGAGATAATCATAGTAATATTACATCTAAGTTGGTTGAAAGTTGCACCTAACCCCAACTATTCTGGCTATTGTGTGATGGAAGCACACTCACAAAAACTAGCATGTCAAGGGCAGGATTTTAAACTCTAATGGAAGTTATATTAACTACCCACTTGCTTCCATTAACTACCCACTTTCACCAACCAAGGAAGCTGCACTTGAATTTATTGTTTTTTTATTATATAGAAGATTCATTCTGGACTTCAATGGTGGTTACAATGGTTGTTTACCATTGAAGGTAGATTCAATACTCTATTGCGCCACATAAAAGAGTGAAGAGCCTAGTTAAGTGGTCTTTTACTCGGTGTAAAGCAACTAGTGTTGTGTTGTGAGAAAGCGACAACTTATAACAACATTCTTGAGATGGCATAGTGAAAAATTTGCATACGTTGAGGCATAAGGAGTGCCTTAATTGCAATAAGGAACTCCAACCTCTTTTCAATTTAATCTGAGTGTTGGGAGTCAATGCTTACGATGACAACGATAGAGGAAGAGATTGAATGGATGTAATCTAATGAAGTGACTTTTTGGTTCTTTTGTAGGTAGATCTTCTGCTTGGTTTTATTCCAAATCCAGCCCAAAAAAACAAAAGAATTGTAGTCATAAGTTGTTGAAATTGATAATCAGATTCCTACCCCAAAAAAACTGAAAAAACACCATGCCCATTAAATGTGTTTAGACTGTCCTGCGTCGTATGACCAGGCCCAATGACGCTAAAAACCTTAATCTCCAAACAGAAACATCATTTACTTGCATCTAATACCTGGAACAACGATGCACAGGAAACCCATTATTGTAGGCAGGGTGGAACCATGATGTGGCAGAGGTCGTCTATCATGGTCGTTTCCACCCCTGCTGCCCTACACATCATGGTTTCTAGCAGTGACTTCCAGACAGCGTTTTTGTCTGGCAGATGATGTGTGTCAATGTTGTCTAGCTAGGTGGGCGATTGTGTATTAAGAATTGGACCTATTTTAGACAATTCCTCGTTTTACATATGAACTCTGGAAGAGGACGGTGAATCTCCTGGGATGTCACTTTGGCGCTTGTCATCTGTCTATAGTGCTACTATTTTGCCTGGACCCTAGAATCGCTAGAATCGGGTGAATATTTTTCATAAAATCTATTTTTAAGAGTGTTTGAAAGGTTTTTTTATGTTAGAAATAGATTCAGCACCATCAAAAACTTCAGACACTCAAAACCTTAGAAGCTTAAAGCTATAACCAGTATTTCCAAACATCTGTAAAATCTGGCTGAATTTCCATTGTAATGAATTCAGCACCATCAAGAACATCAGGCACCCGAAATCTTAAAAAATTAAAGCTATAACCATGATTTCCAAAAATTTCTACACAATCTTATTGAATTCCATTATTTTCCAGACAAAATTGTAGCCTCTTTAAACTCTGACAACTTTTTAAAGTAAACATACAGACATGTCCTCAAATTTGTTGCAACTAGGAAAATAATGAGTTACCTACGATAGCGTGACTGTGGGGAACCGAGAAACAAATTCTTCTGCAGACTCCTTGCTGAGGGGAGCTCCACCACAGACTACAGTGTGCAATGACCTCAAAACCGGTCAAACCGGCCGGCTTGAGCCGAAAACCGGTCAAACCAACCTGTTCATTGGCGATCGAGTCAAACCAGACAAAAAAACCTAGTTTATGGGCCTATTTCACCAGAAAAACCACAAAAACTGGTCCAAACTTTTTCCATAAATGGTAGGTTTATTGCCAAACCAACTACGGACCCCACAAAATGCAATTTTGTGAGTATTGATGTTGTTTTGAGGGAAATTTGGGGTTGTTTCCCTCCAAAAACAACTCATCTAAGGAAAGCATGTCTCCCCTCATTTGCCTCACACATATCAACCCTAACAACACTAGCAATCAATGCCAAATGGTAATGTTAAATTCTTAAAGTAAAAGTGGCATTTCCTTTATTTTTCATTTTCATCCTTTTACTTAAATTTTTAACATTACTATGAAATGACTGAAGATGTTTGAGAGTGGTTTCGAACTCATTGGATTTCATATGGAGAAACTAGAATTTTAAAGTTCAGTCAGCATTCAACATACTTAATTTAATGGTTTTCAGGATTTCATGGTTTGGGGGTTTGCAATGTTTCCATTTGATATGCCAACGAAGAATTTGTTGCTATTTTATCGAACACATATATAGGTTGTCCTTTGGTAGCAATTAGTGTTGGAGCTTGGCAGGTTCATGCTTCTTCGTGAGACCAATATAAATGTATTGTTTCAACGTCGTTGGTGGCAGATTTATGCAACATATTTGATCATTTAAGTTTAATAGATTTGCCTTTTCTTTTCCTACAAAGAATTTGCTCTTTATATGTGCTAGAGTTATTGGGATATTCTTTAGGAACTAGCAGGCATGCAAATTTATATTTTTAAATCCCTAATTTTCCTCATCATTTGCAAATTGTTTGTCTGCATCTATGCTAAGAGAAGACAACTTAGCTTCAGAATGTTTGTAAGACAGAAAATGCAAATTTTAGCAAATATGGAGGTAATAATAAATGCCCTGTGGTGTCATAACAATGTTTTCTTGGGTTTCTTTTGAGCAATAGCATTAGAGAGCCGTATATCGGTGAGGGACCTTTAACCCAACGCATCAATGGCTTCATACAGGTGTGATTGGGTTGCTCATCTTTGTAGGCAGAAGAAAGGAATGTCATTGATACATTTGTGATTATTGCTTTCAACAGAGCTCTCTGCAGTGTTATCAATCCCAGGTCTGGCATTTACAAAATGTGACTCAGCTCTTAAAAATGAGGTAACATTCTTTGCATTTTTAGAAAAGAAAGAAAAATTGAACACTTGTTTCTGCAATGGCAGAGTATGGATATGTTGTTTGCATGATATCAAGGGAAATATCTTATTCAGCCGACGTATTCCTTACCTTCCCGTGCTATTTGTAATCGTGTTGTTAAGATACTTAATAGTTTTCTTATGCACAAAACTCGTGTGAAATTTGCTAATAGTGATTTCTGGTCAAGTTTCCCAGTAGATCTATTTGTACCCTGAATGGCAGTCACTATTTTATCATAGAAATTTATACTTGAAAAGTGCTGATGTTACATTCATAATAAGGCCTCATGCTAATTGGAAATTAGTCTTGAATCCCTACAAATTACACAATTTAATTTATGTCATAATGGAACCATTTTTACACCCAGTTTGATGATTTAATGCACCTGTTCGAGATATTCAACTCTGTTTCTTCAGATTGAATGCGGTTGTGGGAAGTCATGAAGTCGTTGTCGATGATGGTCAGTGTAATAATTCTATTGTATTTGGCAACAATGCTGAAGATCCAGTAGCTACTCTTAATGTGCAAGGTTGGAACAACTCTTGATTTCGTTTTTAGGAGGTATCATCTTTTCTTCTCCCCATAAAGATATAAGCTATGGAGGATGAGTGGATGGCTATAACGACTTTGAATGTGTAGTAATCCTCTGGATGGTATTTATTGTGAGAATGTAATGCGCTTGAAAAGGTTTCCAAATCAAAAGACAACGCAGCTTGGACGTACACATTCTTAAGGAGAAGGCCATAATGAAGGGTTCATCTTCCTCATTATCTATACTAAAGATCCTCTGCATACATGCCAATGAAGTCTTTGTTGCTATTTTGTTGAACACATATCTAGCCTGTCCTTTGGTAGCAATTCTGCATGCACCATTGAAAGAAGCTTCTGGATGTAGGGAATTGGTGATGCAACATATATTCATTATGTGAGTAATAAGGAGCGGAACATAGAGTTTCCCCAAAGAAGTTGAGGAAGATGAAGCCCTAGAAGAAATGCTTATCAAGGCATTCATGGATTGGAGAAGCAGGTCAAAGATGGAAGCTTCTAGCTACTTAGGGTGTTTAAACTCCCATGAATGATTTATTGGATTGGGGATGTCGTAACATTTTCTTGGCAAAATAATACAGTTAAAATTTTTGAGCTTTTCCAGAAATCCACCAGCTTTATTGGTTGTTCTTATTCTCATAACAATTGGTATATGGTCCAAATATTTTTTCACTATATTCTTTGCATCATAGTCGAGTTGTATTCAAGATATTATAGGGTTGTATTACTCAACGATTATCAATGGCATACCTTAGTGTTAGTACTATGATGGGCATTATCACCTTTTGTTGCATCTATCACACAATGTTTTTAATTGCACCAACAAAGGTCATTGAATTGTAGTCATAACAATTCCAGCGTTCTGTAATGAATTGGAGGCATATATGTTCATAGAAATGAGATGGAACAGTGAATGGATGGGCAAACAATATTCTATTTGCACTTCGTTTTATGATTGTGATATTGTCAATGGAAACTAGATTAAACTTCCTCATTGGTCATATCAAAGATCTTCTAGGAATATGTTTTATTGCCAAATAGAAGTAGATATTCTATACTTCTAATTAATTAGTCATTCACCAGTGGAGAGAACTCAAGGATGGATCTTCTCACAATCCTTAGTTTTGGTATTGAATTCACTGGTTGAAAGGGCATTTTCCAGAGGCCAATCATGATTCTGACTGCCATCTTAGTTACATTGCAAGGATCAAAGGATGACACATTTGTTATTTGTTTGTCTCAATTTGCTTAATTTCGAGAAGCTTGACAACAAGTTATAGAAAGGATCAAGATATTTGCAGATCCACAAACCTTAGTAATTGTATATATGTTAATGCTGCATTGAGATATTGGGGCTCTGAAATTCAAGCTGGAGCTCACGTATATGGTACATTCTACCCAGCTTCCCCTTCTTATAGAATCTAGATCAATCAATATATCAAATGATGATACGCTTTTCCTATAGTGACTGCAAGTGTCTCTTTTCTGTCAATGGATTATACAATAAACTAGGGCATTGCCTTCAAATATTTGAATGCAGATGCAAAAAATCTACTTACAATGAACAATGACAGTGGGAGAAACATAGCACCAGTGATATTTGATCAAACCAATAATGAAAATATGGCTAAGTTGTGAGCAAAGGCAGATGTGTGGACAACCAGGGTCCAGTAAGATGAAATTAGTGAAGGTTGAAAAAAATGTAATATGCAAAGTCAGAGAGATAATATTAGAGATTTACAATTGCAGACACGGTTGACAGAGCCAAGAGGTTTGTTTTTGCTAGGTGTTTTGGTGATCAAAATGCAGTATAAAAAGAGGACGAATTCACTAGGATTAGATCCATGATTTTGCTGAGAATTTACCAACCAAGTCGCAACAAAAGGGAGCACATTTTTAGTTGGCAAGGCACCCATCAAATCGTTGTATTGAAGGGCCACGAAATGCCGTTGACAAAGGCACGATTTCGCTGGGGAAGCAGCAACCAAAACACAGTAAATTTTAGCACAAATTAGCCGTGGAAATTGGTATGATTTCGCTTGGTAAAAGGTTCATTGAATCTGCTGTTTGAGGGGCCATTAAATGGTAGTGGTTTGTGCAATGGTTTGCAGAGAAAACTGGAAGAGACACAAATAAAAACTAAGTTCGAAAATAGCCAAGAAAATGGCTAACCTAAGAGGATCATAAATGTGCCAGAAATATGAAATTTTGTTCAAGTCAATTTGGAGTATGGTTTATTTGGATTTCAATTCAACTAGGTGTAGATTGTGAATTGGTGAAGCTCACCACCAGGGAACCACCCCCATGCAATTCCACTTTTGGTTTTTGTCATCCCACTTTTCAAATCTCAGCAGCAGACTAAGAGTGCCAACAAGCAAATATCCATGTGTTGAAAAAACCAAGCATGTCACCAAGAATCAAACACAAGTGCGTGCCAAGAAAGACTAAGTGCGCCTAGGAAAAGAACTTATGAATATCAAATGCACAACGCATCCAATAAAGAGATGAACACATTTCCATATATATGTTCTAAAAAATATTTAGTGTTGGAACTTGGCAAGTTCATGCTTCTTCGTGAGACTAATATAAATGCACTATTTCAGTGTCGTTGGTGGCAGATTTATGCAACATATTTGATCATTTAAGTTTAACAGATTTGCCTTTTCTTTTCCTACAAAGAATTTTCTCTTTATATGTGCTAGAGTTATTGGGATATTCTTTAGGAACTAGCAAGCATGCAAATTTATAATTTTAAATCCCTAATTCTCATCATTTGCAAATTGTTCGTCTGCATCTATGCAAGAAGACAACTTAGCTTCAGAATGTTTGTAAGACAGAAAATGCAAATTTTAGCTAATATGGAGCTAATAATAAACACCCTGTGGTGTCAGAACATTGTTTTCTTGGTTTCCTTTGAGCAATATCATTAGAGAGCCATACATTCTTCAAATTGGTGAGGGACCTTCAGCCCAACGCATCAGTGGCTTCATGGGATTAAATGTTCCTCTTCCAATGGTGGCAGATTTATTCAACATATTTGATCATTGAAGTTTAACAGATTTGCCTTGCCATCACATTCATCTCCTCCAAATTCAACTGAATTTCTTAATGCTCTCTCATTTTCTTCCTGCAATCCTTCGGGAAAGCTTCCTATTTCCACCACAATCTAAGTGAAGATGGAACGGTAGCATTAAGAATTTCTGAAGTCAGTTTGCCTTTATTTTCTTATTGCTTTCGGAAATAAATTGGGGTTTATTAACATATTCCTAATTATTCACTGCATATCTATGTACACAAAGCAAGTTCGTTTGGAAGGGCATCAGTCTGAATACAAAGAGCAGTTTGCCCTTATTTATTAACTGTTCGGTTAGGTTGGATAAAGAACCATCTAGAAGATGGAAGCAGAATATTGAAGAAACCAGTTATGTTTGTAGATTTTGGGAAATCCTCTAAAGACCCAGGATTCGGCATCGACTAGAGAGACAATTTATTTGATATGGTTTATAAACAAATATATGCTTCTGCTAGCATGGGAAGAGCAGGTGGAGGAGCCATGTTTTGGCAGCTGATGGCAGAAGGAATGAGCTCATATAGAGATATAGCAATTGCTTTTTAATTGAGTGACTCAAATTCATGTTTCTTTAGGTTGAAGGTAAAGCCACTAAAGTGGAAAAAATTGTGATGCCAATAATTAGAGGGATTGTGATAAGAAATTTAATATTCCAAGAAGAGGAGGTAGTAGTAGATTCTAAATAAATTAGCAATGCAACAACATAAATGTTTGCAACAAATTTAGAGAGATCCACCTTGTTGAATAATGCATACACTACATGGATAATGGATTTCCGCACTTTATGCCTTACGGCATTTCCTTTGCAACATTTGGTGCAAATTCTAGTTATTTATAACTCATAAATCAAAATATATATTTTTTTTAATTCGTTATTGGTATAATACACACTTAAACAAATAATTACTTTAATAAAAAAACCAAAAAAAATGAATAATAAAGAAAAAGGATATATATCTATCAAAACAAAAAAAATGAATCATGAAGAAGGGGACATCTTTATATATATAAAAATACAAAAATGACTCATAATGAAGGGGACATCTACATGGCTATTGTATTGCCTTCTGGGCATTTTTATAGCTAGTTACCTTCCGTGCAAGATAATGTAAAAAAATATTTATTCTCCTTAAGAGATTTAGAGCAATTATTTGCCTCATAAGTGTCATACAAAGTTGACATTTATTTTCATGGTAAACTTGAGAAAGAATTATCTAGACTTATGGGACTACCGCTGCGTAAGCCCTGGTTGTATATGTATATTTCTAATTTTCATGGTAAACTTGAGGAAGAATTATCTAGACTGATGGGGCTACCGCTGCGTAGGCCCTGGTTGTATATGTATATTTCTAGCTATTGTTGGCTTTCACAAAGATTTTCAATTCTTCAAGTGGGCCCTTCCATAACAAGAAGTTTTAGTTCTTCACGTCTAAGTTGATACACTATGGACCCACTTTTTATAGGATGGGCTTTGGTATGCATGTTTCTGGTTTACATTAGAGTTACAAGAAATGTATACTCCTCAAGTGAATTTCATTATATTCTTTGAAATCTGTGAATGGAAGTTGAAATGACAATTTTTTTAGATAGGGTGGGTACACTTTGCTTCTTTTTATCATTGTGGCTGTCCTGTGTATACATCTCATTTATTTTATTATTGTGATTTTGATTTGTGATGTGCATAATTTTCTTATAATGGTTATCAATATTTTTTGAGCTAACTATCTGTTAATGCACGGGGATTACAATTCTATTATTTTACAATTCTATTATTTAAAATATTTAAAGATTAAACTTTTACTTTATAATTGCTCGAATTTAATGTTTTTTTTAATGGTTACAGTTAGTTAGTTAGTTAGTTAGTTAGTTAGTTATATATATATATATATATATATTTCATCCTTTATAATGTGAATAATTAGTTTATATATTTTAGATTAATTTTTTTTATCTCAATATTGTAAATTGAATTTTTATCAATGATGTGGGTACTTTATTATATACAAGGATTCCATTTTGAGTTAGATTCTCATAAGAATTGTTATAACTCAAAAGGTATTATTTGATGTTTGGTTTAGGGGTTTATATTGGTGTATAATTGATTTTTATATTAATTTATCTTGTAACGTTAATATGTTGTTATAATATATATATTGAATTATAGTAGATAGATATTTTGTTGAATATTTTAATTTTTTTTTGGGTTAAATGGTCATATTTATAATTATAGGCAGTGGAACTGAGTTTGAACACTACATCAATGCTTATGTATAATATAACTTCATATTTAGCTATAGACTACATCAATGCTTATGTATAGATATAACTGCATATTTAGCTATAGACCATTGATGTATAGATATAACTCTATATCTAGCTATATTCTATAATGTTCTCTATAAATGTGCATACAATTGTATCGATTTATAAATAATGGAGATTTTTTTTGAATACTTTAATTTAATATTTTAGTTAAAAGAATTATATTTATAAATAATTATGTGAATAGAAATATCTATTTTGAAATAAGGTTTTTAAAATTTTAATTATGTTTATAATTATCAATTAAGGTTTTTAGAATTTTAATTTTACTATCAATAATTATCAGGTGGATGGTAGAGATTTAACCACCATTGAATAGTCTAAAAAATTGAAAGTTGATATTTACTTTAAAAGTAGTTATATCATTTATGTCATTTTAATTCAATTAATTAATTAAAAAATGTCATATAAATATGAGTTATGGCTTTTTGGATATCTCGTATTAGTAATTCATGGTATTGTAACAAAACTTATTAATATATTAATAATCTCTATAAAAATATGAAGGTGAATTGTCACGATTAAAAATCTTGTTATATGTTTTTCATATATATAGATATAATATGATAAAAAATAATTATAATTTAGTCATTTTTTATGAATTTTTTTGACAATATGAAATGTATCATAAGTCTTTTGTTTTTTATGTTTATTTGCTATTTAATTTATATCTTTGAGTTAATAAACTTTAAATTTAATTTTTCATAATAATATAAATATTTAATGTCAAGTTTTATTAGCACAATTGGTTGAGGATAGGTCTCTTTAGCAAGATGACCCACCTCACAAGGGTGGTTGTGCATGTACTAGAATAAGGAGACATGCTAAAAAATCTACTTATCTTAAAACTGATATGTGATCTCCTGAGTGGCGCTTTCTCAAACCTAAAAAATCACAAACTAAATTAATTAACAAACAAACATATAAATTTTTAATAAAATATCTAAATATAAAATTAAAATTAAAAATCCATAATTTTTAATCAATTCATTTTAAATTTGATTTTAGATATCTCTATACATTAATGCATTCCGTAAATTGAAATTTATTATGTGTAGACCCGTTAATTTAGGTGACACCTTCCACAATGATCAAAATCCAGACATCACCAAATTGCATCAATGGCAACTAATTCCTACACGAGCTTGCCTTCTATTTTTCTAAACATTTCAATAACATCATACTTTGTTAGGTTCCTCATGGTCACCATCCTCACTCTATGTTTTCTCTAAAAATTGAAGTAGAAAAATATTTAAAAATAAAGTTTTTTTCATTTGAATTGAAAAAATTTCAAATTTCATTTTCATTGTATCGAACTTGGTAACTATGATTTTATGGAATGTCGTGGGCGATTTCATCAATAGCCTCGATGGTGTTTACATCTGCAATGGACTCGGTCCAAGATTCATGCCCACAACCGGCCACCATCTGTGCTCGTTCTAGAGAGAACCCATCTCGTCCATTCAACAGTATAGAAGGTTCCTTTTTTTCAGAACGAAAAAAGCAACATTTATATTCATAATACAGTAAAAACATACATAAATAGAACAATGTTCAAGCGGAACATTGCCAAAGTCATAAGGCAACATCAGGCTATGTAATAGCATATGTCCACAATGTGAAAAACAGAAATTTGGACAAACAAAATTGTGGAGCAGGTTCATTCTGTTGTGGAATAATATCACCATCTGTGAAGGAGAAACAAGTTCCACTTCGCAGAGGACACTGATTAATGCCCAGTGGCCAGGCAGCCCATTATCATCAACAGAAAATAAGACAAAAAGCAAAAACTCAGAAACTGCCAATCAAGAACTATATCACAGGAAGAAGAAGGTCCTCCATGACATAGATATTGTTTTCCCAGAAAATTTCCATGTACCATTTACCTATATCTTGGAGCAAGCCTTTTTTTGATAGGTTGTCAGCTAGCTGATTTTGAGATCTTCCTATGTGCTGGATAGAAAAGCCATTTTGAAGTTGCCAGTAAAACTCGATTCTCTTTAGCCATTCAGTTAAAAGAGGATTGTTTATGGAAGCCTTCCCTAGGACTTGATCGATGATGATCTTGGAATCTCCATATATATGTAGAAAGGGGATATTTAAGAAATTGCTAAACCATAATAAACCCCACAGAACCATTGCTTTCGCTTTATTATTAGTGCCTTTCCCTCCATTCCAGTAGAGACTGTAGTTTGGATGTTCATTAATGGATATCCATACTCCACATGCTTATACACCTTTTTATGCAGCTCCATCAAAGAAACCCATTGGATATTCCTGCACTATTTTCCTATGCCCATCAAATTTTCCCCTTGGTTGTTTGGGCTGTGTAAAAAAGACATTGTAGTTTGAAATAATCCTGTGAGTGATTTGTTGAGGCTCCTCTTTCTTATTTTGGAACAAAATGTTGTTCCTCCCTTTCCAAATTGCCCATAGACAGATTAGGGAAATGGGTCTCCATGAAGGCTTCTGTACACTCCGCCATTCTAGTGATTCTTTAATGGAAGAATGTATTTTAAAACAAAAACCAAAAAAAGTAGAAAGATTTTTCCATACCTGAGTGGTGAACTTGCAATTTAGGAAGATATGATCATTGTTTTTAGCTTCATATTTGCAAATATTACAAATGCTCGGGCCTTGCCACTGCCTCTTTTGCAAGTTCTCCCATGTGAGGTTCCTGTTATGGAAGACTAGCCACGAAAAAATTATAATTTTACTCGGAATTCCTGTTTTCCAAAATATTGTAGGAAATTGTTGACCTGATTTTGGAATTTTTCTGGAAAGAAATAGATATGTATCAGCTACATTTATGCTATCTATCTTCATCTTTCCTTTCCACGTGAGGTAATCTCGGGCCTCCAAGCAGCAAATGCCAGTGTTTTTTAAGTTTGTAATGATATTGTGCCATTGTAGGGCGACTTGGCCAGATAGGCCCATATTGCTAGCTTCTTTCCATACCGGTATAGGCCCCTGCCAACTCGCAATAGCTTGACCCCATACAAAGAAACCAGCACCATGTAAAATATTAACAACATCCTCAGGAACGTAACATTCCTCTCCAGCCCCGAGGATTGGGTCTACTATTATTAAAATATTGTTCCCATTCTGGAAGCTCCATGTGAGATGACTGAGGAAGGTGGATTGAATTTTCCTGAAGCTTTTCCAGATCGCAGAGCCTTGCTTATTGCCTATGGTAGCTTTCTTATACCAGAAATGAAAGTCCTTATTGCCCAGATATTTTCCTTTTATCGTGTTGCTCCATGTACCTTTTCCAAATAAACCCATCCATAAAGATTTTATTAATAGTGCTTCTCCAAATTTCCATAGATTCATGATCCCCTAACCTCCCATATCCTTTGGGAGAGTTATTTTATCCAGCTTGGTAAGGTGATATTTCTTTTTTTCATGGTAACCTCCCCAGATGAAATTTGTTGTGAGGCAATTTAGATCCTTTATGATACTAGCTGGTAAGTGAAAGAGGTGAGCCCAGTATACATTAAGTTGGGCTAATACTGCTTGGGCAAGAGTGACACATCCCCCCAACGACAAACATTTGTGCTCCCATCCCATTATCCTTTTATAATATCGATCAACAATCCATTGCCAAAGCGCTCTATTGTAACAGGTCGGTTTTAAGTAGAAACCAAGGTACTTCATTCCCTCTTTGATTGGAGAAGTTCTGATGTTAAATAATGCTGCTATATGTTTGATGGTTTCCCTGTCACATTTCCCATTATAGATAACATATTTCCTATCATTTATCTGTAGACCAGTTTCCATTGAAAATCTCTTCAAGATATTAAAGAGACATAGTCAAGTGAATCGGCAGATCATCCCCATAATCATAATGTCATCAACAAACAGACTATGCGATATGAAATTGTTTTTGCTTATCAACAGAGGCCGGAATTGTCCTACCATAACTGTTTTTTTGATGTGCAAGCTTAAGCTATCCATTTCCAAGAGGAAGAGAAGAGGGGATAGAGAACATCCTTGCCTCAAACCTCTAGTAGCACGAAAGAAATTAGTTGGATATCCATTAATGAGGATGGCGAAATTAACCATATTAACACATGCCATAATCCAATTTGTACATCTGGGGTTGAGGCGAATTTTGACAAGGACACATCTCAAGTAACTCCAATCCAGACAATCATATGCCTTCTTTAAATCAATTTGGAGGATGGTTGCATCTAAATTTTTAGTATGGATCGAGTGCAGGCTTTCTTGAGTATTTGCAACAGCATCATGTATGACTCTACCTTTTAGGAATCCATGTTGCTCCTATGAGATGTATTGCGAAAGAGTATTCCGCATTTTGCCCGCGATAATTTTTGAGATGATTTTATAAACTATGTTGCATAGAGAGATCGGCCTGTAATCCGAAAAGGAGATGGCATTTTTATTTTTTGGGATAAGCGCTATTTAAGTTGATGAGATGTGTTGATGTATTTTCCCCAAGGTCCTTGATTCCTCAACCATACTCAAAAGGTCCATCTTTACCAAATCAAAAAAATTGAGGAAGAATTCAATTGTCCATCCATTAGGCCCTAGACATTTATCCCTCTTGAATGACTTCATTACATCCAAAAGTTCTTCTTCAGAGACAGGTTTGTAGAGTTCTTTATTCTGTTCATCCCTGAACATAGTCGGATAAGGTTCTATTCCCTAGATGATATCTTTAGCCCTTATATTTGAATTCCTACAGTAGGATTCCTAAAAGAACTTAACAGCTGCATTACAAATATGATCATGGGAATGGTGTGTTCTGCCATCCCCGTCCCTGATGTCCCATATTGTGTTTGTGTTGCGGCGATGATTAGCAAAACGATGAAAGAATTTTGTGTTTCGATCACCCTCTCTAATCCAGATTGCTCTGCTTTTTAATCTCCAAGTGGCTTCTACAATGGACAATAATTCTCTTTTCCTAGTTTCCAAGGCTTGTATACGAAGGCGGAGCTTCAGGGGAAAGTAATGGGAGGGCATCTTCAAAAAAATATTGTCCAATTCCTTCTGAATATCCTCAAGATCTTTCCTAATAGCTTTTTGTTTCCGAATTCGCCAGGGCTTTACTTTGCCCCGAAGGGGCTCTAGCTTGTCAAGAAGATTTTGTGCATGCAAGGAGCCTAATGTAATAGGTTGATTGTTCTAGATTTTTCGAACAAGGTCATTGAATTATGGATCCTCCAGCCAAGTCCTATTAAATTTAAAAGGGAGGCCCTTACGAATTCTAGTATTGCTCCAATATAGAGAAATGGGTCTATGGTCAGAAGTGAAATTGTTGATAATATCATAGCGAAAAGTGCCCAGTCGATCTATTAGTTTTTCATGGACTAGGAAGTGATCCAATCTCTTTGCCAGATAGTCAACCCCCGATCTGCCATTGTCCCAGGTACGAGAAATTTTAGCAGGATTGATGTCAACAAAATTGTGAGTCAGAAGTGCATCTTGGAGAAAACTAGCCAGGGGGTCCGACTTTCTTCCACAGCCCCAAAATTCATCACTCGATAGTGTACAGTTTAAATCTCTAGCTATGATCAAAGACGTTAGTTCCATTATTTCTGAGGAGAGGACTCAGTTCTAGAAAAAAAGATGATCCTTATAAGGAGCATATACATTGAGGATGTGGATTTTTTCGGTAATTCCATGGAAAATGGCTTCCAGTAGGATGCCAACAAAACATCGGAAAGCCTTGACCACAACCCAGGAAGGATCTCATATAGCCACCAAACCTCCTGAGAGGCCAGATGAGTTGGTTGCATGTATGTGCCAGCTCAGGAATATTTTTGTAAAGTATGCAACAGCTTCAGAACCTTTGTGCATCGTTTCCTGGATGAGGATAATGTTTGGATGTAAGGAAAGTAGTAAGTCTTTGAGAGCTATATATTTGAGTTCAGCTCCCAAACCCCTGATGTTTATAGAAATGATGTGGGTCATGGTAAAAGTTCAGTGGGCTTTCTTGCTCTAAGAGACCCAGGGGATGAGAGATCTGTGATAGGAACATTGACAAGCACATGGTCTGATTGAGGTCCAAAAGGGATACTGGAATTTTTTCCCCAGAAATGTCTGCTGCCACAATTTTGTTTGCGTCAGACAATTATATTTCCAACAGAAGTAGGGCTTATGCAAGGAGAGGTAGAAATCTTGGGTTTATGAATGGTGAGAGATTGCAAATCTAAGGTCTTTTTCTTCAGAAGGAAGTCCAGGTCACTTCCTATCGAGTTTGTGGAGAGTTTGGAGGGGTGACGGATGGCTGTGGGCTTTTGCCTTTTTGTTGATGATAGGACGGTTTAGGGGAGGGAGTAGGAGAGGGAATATAGGCAATGTGCGAAGATGAGGGAATATTTCTATACGGGTGAGAGCTAGGCAAAGGAGCGGGAATTTCCAAATAGGGAATGGGCTCCAGAGTGGGAGGTGAACTAAGAAAACCTGGAGTACCCCTAAAAGGAGAAACTGATATCCTAGTAATGAAAGGGGAAGATGGGACAGAGATAGGGGTGGTTCCCCTAGAGCCTACCAAAGGAAGAGAATGAGGATAAGGTCTGCGAAAGTTACTTGATGAGGACGCCTTCTGGAAAGATGTCCTACTTTTACTTTCCCCCCAGGCTGTTCCAACGCAAATTCTGATAGATTTTTTTTGTTGTAGACTTTCCTTCCATGTAAGTGACCCCCCGAAAGGAAAGGACATTGGTTGAGTAGGTGACCAGTTCTATGACAGGAGGAACACCGAAAGGGCACCCCCGAGTAGTCTAATCTCTGTTGGAGATTGATGTCAGCCAAGTGGAGGTTGATGTGGTCTGGGAAACCACCTCGATATTCCTTCTCGATTAGTATCCATGCAACTCTATTATCCTTCGCGCCAAGGCACTTCGGTTCCACATACACGAATTTGCCAACGACATTCCTATGTATGTTAATGCGTCCTTTGTCCATAATTCAATCGAAAGACTAGGTAATTTAACCCATATAAGCTTTTTAATGGGAGTATTATGTAGGGTGTTATAGCCAATATACCAATTATGTAGGGCGAGGAAACTTTTCTCATGCACCTAAGGAATGGATTTGATTGTCTGGAGATCCTCCAGGCTGAGAAAGTGAAGTTGTACCATCCTTTCATGAGTCTCAATATAGTGGGCAGGTAACCAAGTAGGGATTTCCACTTTCTTCCCAGCCAATTCCTCATTTCAAAGTCTTCCATGTCCAAGAAATACCAGCAGCCAACTAAAGCTCACTTCTGTAAATTGATAATTCAATCAACTAGGGTGGCACTATCAATTATAATCGTTGAGGGTGGTGGAATAATTTTAATGGGACGTTGCCTCTGTTTATGTCCATGGAACTCATGTTCAGAACCATGTAGTGATTGTGCAAGATAATCTGACGCTGACACATTTGTTTCTCCAAACGTGTACTGTCATGCCATTGAGGAAAGCGGGCCCATGTGGATAGCTTCTACCTCCATAGTGGCACGGATTAGTGCCCAAGTGGCGGACACATCAAATTTGATTTCCATCCAGGACCTGACTTGAAACGTGCCGGAGAGGGTCCACCACTAGTGCCGACAAAAGGAAATTCAGGTGGTATGTTAAATTGGCAGGTCGGTAAGATCCGAGAAAGGTAAATACGTGTGAGCAGGATTTGAAAAAGAACGTTAGTGATCTAGGGAAGGACAAAGTCCCAAGTTACGAGGACAAGAATTTAATATCCCACAAGGTGAGATATGACACGAGGATAGGAGGACGCCATCAGGGTATATACCAAAAGCAGATGCGTGTGCAGATGTACCTATTTTCGTCCAGACAACCCAATATGGAGTGTGTGAGGTCAGAGCATGTATGGGAAAACAGAAGGAATGACGTGTGGCGGTGATTTTGGCGGTGGAAGCATGGATAGGAGTGACGCGAGATGGGTTCAGGATTTTAGACGGTGTCGTAGACATGTACAACCTTCCTACCCGCCAATATATTTAGAGATGTTCCCGAAGGCAAATTCCGGCCATTGGAAAAACCAGTGCATAGTCAGAGCAAGAACTGAGCCAGGAATTTGAGTTGGAATGGAAAGGAAAACACATAAATTGGACAAACTGGATTGTATCCGAAGAGTCATTGTCTTCAAAATCTTCGGAGTTCGAAGTCATCAATCCTGGGTTCGTTGCAAATGCGCATAAATGTAGATAGGAGCATCGTTGTCTAAATTCTGTGGGGTCATTAAACTCGACTTTGATATGGTGGAAGCGACAGCTACCAAGGAGTGCGTGGTTACATCGAGGTTGTATGGCGAACGTTGCTTCAGGAGTGAACCCTTCTTTGTCTCCAACACCTCAGATTTGAAGGCAGAGTATCAAGATGATGGATCTTTTGTGATCGGTGTCCATAACAAAGGGACGTGCATTTCCATATTTGTAGTAATGCACATATATTGTTTAACATATACCAAATTAGATTTCAACTTTATCATTGTAATTGTTATCATCATCGTCATTATTGTTATCATTGTTATTATCATTATTGTTATCATCATTGTCATAATGGTTGACTTAGTTATCTTAGAAAATTATATATTACGAAGCAATGGAACACATAAAATATTTTAGAAATATAAACACATAAAACACATAAAACAAGAGAGACACAGATATACATGGTTCACCCAGTTTGGGCTACATCCACGGAGAAATAGCCAGTCCTTCTTTTATTATATTATCCAGCAAACTGAAGAGATACAACCTATAGCAGATCCGCTGTAACACCCTCTTCACTCTCAATCTCCTCTCTCTTCCTCACTCAGAATACAGATATACATAGACACAATGCAATTCCCTCATACATAGTGAGGGGTTGCCTTCTAGGGAAAAAAACCCTAAATTAAACATAACTTCTACCATCAAATCATCCGCCTAATGAACGGCCCAGATTGACTAGAAATTACTAGACTTTTACAAGGCAATTTTACATCTATTTTTAGCTTCGGGGACGCTGCCCCCAAACCCCCGCGGGGGACCGCTGGCCCCTAGACCCCCCAGTCGGGGGGGATGGGCCCCCCTCGAACCCCCGCGGAGGGGACAAGTCCCGCCCACACCCCCCCGCGTGGAGGGGTGTACAAACTTCCTGGGGTATACATACGGCTGAAACAAAGACCTCTAAATAATCATGCTCCACACCCAACAATCTCCCACTTGGAGAATGATTGTAGCAACTCCACTGCTACTTCATTTGCTGAACAATGACTCCTCTTTGGACCTGGTTGTTTCTCATCTTCATTGTCATCCTTGAAGACCAATTGAAACTGAGCATATTCTCAGTTTCTCCCTAGGTACAACTTTTGTTAGCATATCTGCAGGATTCTAGCTAGTGTGTATCTTTTCTAGCTTCAACTCTCCATCTTCCAACACTGATCGTATGAAATGGTACTTGAGTTGTATGTGTTTAGTCTTGGAATGAAATGTTGAGTTCTTTGCAAGATGAATGGCACTTTGGCTATCACTATATAACATGCCCATATCATGCTTCTTACCCAGTTCACCCATAAACCTTTATAACCAAATCATTTCTTTACTAGCCTCTGTAGCAGCAACATACTCTGCTTCTGTTGTTGAAAGTGCAACAACACTTTGGATTTTTGAAACCCAACTGACAGTTGTTCCACCTACAGTAAATGCATATCCTGTAGTGCTCCTCATGTTGTCTCTGTCACTTACCATATCTGCATCAACATATCCCTATAGAGAAATGTTTGAACCACCAAAGTATAATGCTTAATTTGTGGTACCTTTCAAATATCTAAGAATCCATTTCACTGCCATCCAATGTTCCTTTCCTAGATTGTTCATGTACATGCTTACAACTCCCACTGCATGTGCAATATCAGGCCTTGTGCAGACCATTGCATACATTAAGCTTCCAACTGATGATGCATATGGAACTTTAGACATATAATCCATGTCTTCTTGGGTCTTTGGGAAAATTTCCTTACTAAGTTTGAAATGGCTAGCAAAATGTGTACTAACTGGTTTTGCATTGTGCATATTAAATATTTTCAACACCTTTTGTATGTACTCATTCTGAGATAATGTTAATTTGTGATTTTTCTTGTCTCTAGTTATTCTCATACCAAGGATTTGTTTTGCAGCTCCCATATCCTTCATTGCAAATGAATTTGCCAATTTTCTTTTGAGCACATTTATTTCCTGCATGTCAAACCCTGCAACAAGTATGTCATCCACATATAATAACAATATAATATAGCTGCAATCATTTTTCTTTTTCAGATAAACACAATGATCAGAGTGACATCTAGTATAACCTTGTTCAGACATAAACTTGTCAAATTTTAGATACCACTGCCTTGGAGCCTGTTTTAAGCCATACAAGCTCTTCTCAACCTGCACACTAGTTTCTCCTTCCCTTTTACCTCATATCCTTGTGGTTGCTGCATATATATCTCTTCCTCCAAATCCCCATGGAGAAAGGTTGTCTTTACATCTAACTGCTCAAGATGCAAATCTTCAACTGCTACTAGACTTAAAATAGTTCTTTGCTTTCCTCCATCTTCTTCCTTCAGCCTGTAAACCCATTTATTCTTCAACGTAGTTTTTCCTGCAAGCAACCTGACTAAGTCCCAAGTCTGGTTATCCATTAAGGAGTCCATCTCTTCTTCCATGGCTAGCTCCCACTTCTTCCTGCTTTCAACATGCATTGCTTCTTCATAACATTCGGGTTCACTAGAATGAGTCAACAATAGATAATATAATCAAGGAGAGTATCATTCAGGGGGTATACTTATCCTGGTAGATCTTCTGACACCACTTTCAGGTGTTTGGGGTGCCTGTTGTTGTTGTGGTGGTTGTTGTTGTTGTGGTTGTTGATTATTATTATTTTCAGGCACCTTTACTTTTTCAGTGTTCTCATCAAGAACTGTGTATTCCTTGTTTTCTTTTTCCTGTTTCTTTTCCTGCAACTGATTCTTATACAAGACCTTTTCATTGAATATTACATCTCTGCTCCTAATGATTTTGTGATTTTCATACATTATGCTAAGTTCTCTTATGCTTTTCAAGTTTTTCTTTGATATCTACAACGTTTCAGGTAGGAAAGCACATTTTGTTAATGAAAATTTGTCTTGATAGAAAGGCCCAATTTCAAATTCTAATGCTTTCAAAAAACATTGTATAACTGTAATGTTTCTAAAATGAAAGCATATTTTTTCAATTTAAGTATCATGATCCCATATTCCAACTTATTTTTCAGTAACCCATTAGGCTTTGTAGCTTTGAATAAATCCATGTCTTTTGATAAGATCCTCTTCCAAATTAGAACGCAGTTTCCTTTTGGCAATAACCACATACAATGTATTGATTTTGTTATTGAGAAAATAGAGGTTGTGAAACAAGCTTGTGCCATACAAGGACTTGATTCATTGATTATGTATCAATTATGGCTCTTGATGTAACAATGTCTTGATTTTGTTGCTTGAAAATAGAGGTTACGCTTTACTATTTCACAGAATTTCTTACAATCTTTCCATAAGTATTGATTTGTAATCTCAGTCACTGAGGGATGACAGTAATGAAAAAGGTAATATTCCATGGTTTGAAGTTACCCTCTTACTAAATATTTAAATATATCGCCACAATTTAACTGTTAGTTAAAGGAATTGTATTATTTGTAAACAATTCATTACTTGATTTATAGATTTTGATTTTTTCCCTTTTTTTTTTTTTTTCTCAGATTTGGTATGAGATATCTTCCAATATTTGGGTTCCCTAGTTTCCCCACCATAGCTATGAGGTTCAAATGCTATCATTAAATATTCTCATAACGTTACAACTTTTCTAGTAAGTGTACTTTGAAACATTGTTGTTGCTTTTCCATGGTGTTAATGCAAATAAGCACTACAACTAGTGCCATTATTTAGATTAAGTGCCGAAATCTAGGTGGTCTTGTAATGATGGAGTGATTGTTTTCTAGCTACTAAGGCCATATGCATTTTTATCTCTTATGTTGTCCTGAGATATTCAAATTCAGAATAAGAATTGAGGTCTCGTTTCCTTTGTAGATTGCAGTCAATTTCTTGAACATAATATATAGTAGATTATATTTTGCTAATCAACTGTGGATGTGATCCCTCGCAGGAAAGGAAATTCAAAGTGACTTTGATTTCACATTTATTTGTCAAAACATCCACACAAGAAAGGAGATTCAAAGTGACACTGATTTCACACTGATTTGTCAAAATGGAGGCAAGAGAAAAGGAAACTTTGTATTCAACAAGGCTCTTAATTTCATATGTACATGCATAGACATATTAGTAGAAAATATTGAAGGGTTGCCTAAGTAATATTTCCATTCCACTACATTCTTTACAGCTTGTAAATAACTAACTCGGAAAAATTCATTACACTACTTGTTATTCTTTATTAATTAGTGGTTAAGATTTTGATATTGAACTGGCTAAGATTTTTCTTCCTTCTGTGAAATTGTGTGTTCTATAATGCTTCTTTTCCATTCACTATGTATAGCATATAAAGTGTGTCTAATCGAGTAGGAAGATTTGAAAGTCTTGTGATCCTTGAACTATGTTACAAGGCAGAAACCCAACAGGGAAGGGTAGGTGCATCCCCACAAAGGGGTCACAAATACCAAAGTTGGTATTGGCTAGTGCCTTGAGCTAGAAAATTTCCTTTACCCTTGTATTAACATTGAATCCGAAGAGGATTCTAATATTATCTTTATAAGATTTATATTAGTTAATATTGATGAATAAAATTCATGAGACATGACCTAGGATGTCCTTGCAAGGTGGTTGTTGATTATTGGAAACTATGATGGCCATTATGTCAGGCTAGGTGGTCGCACTCCCTTGATCGTGAGCACGATTATGATCAAGATGGAAGACTTCATAGTCTGGATTGATTGTTTAGCAGTGATAATTAGTGGGCTCATTCATAAAAGCTTCTATTTCGCTAATCCTTTTTATAGAGTTGTCAGATTCAATTTCCAAAGGTTTTAATTACACTATAGAGTTGAGTTCTGAGAGAGTTGTGATTCACAGTGTTAAGTATAGCAGCTATGACACTTGAATGAAGACAAGCATAGTAGATGTATCAGACTCTATTATAAGCTTACCTGCATATTATAAGGGACTTGGTTGGCTTTTTTATAATTTTATAAACAAGTTCCATTTCATGGAAATGTGAAAAAAATAGTGATATTGCCACCATGTGGCTCTTGTCATATATGGTTTTATACTTTTTCAAAAAATTCTCTAAGAGTTCACAATGCTAAGATTCATTAGGACCTTACAAAGTTTTATTATTTAGTGAAAGACTCACCAAGATCTTACAATATTTTATAATTGAGTAAAATATTTGCCATGCCTGGTGAGAGATTCGCCAAAAAATTATATATACATATTATATTATTGATAAAATCGCCTTCCATTTTTCCTATATACCATGGAGATTCACCCATTTATTATACATATAAATTTGGGGGGGTTCTTAAAATTTTCCCTGATGCTTCCTCTGGAACACCACCATCCAAGGAACTTGAAGGCCCTCTGTTTATTAGATAAACAACAGTATCTATAGCATCTGCCCAAAATTGTAAAGGCAATCCTACATGCAATCTCATGCACCTTGCACGCTCCATGATTGTTCTATTCATCCTTTCTGACACACCATTTTCTTGTGGTGTTCTTGGAACTGTCTTCTCTCTGTGAATTCCATGCTCTGAATAGTACCTATCAAACTCTTTGCTGCAATATTCACCTCCATTGTCTGATCTAAGACACTTCAATTTCTTTCCTGTCTCAATCTTAACCAAAGCTTTCCATTTCTTGAAAGTATCAAATACATCAGATTTATTCTTAATACAATAAATCCAAATTTTTCTAGTTGCATCATCAATAAAAGTAACATAATAACGAGAGCCCCCGAGCGATGATACCTGCGCAGGTCCCCATACATCTGTATGCACAAGCTCTGATTTTTCGCTCTTCTTTTCTTTCCCAACTCTAAGAAATCTGACTCTCTTCTGTTTTCCATAAATGCAATTCTCACATAAGTCCAAATCAACATTCTTCAAACCCAACAACAAATTCCTTGAGTGAAGAATCTTCATCCCCTTCTCACTCATGTGTCTGAGCCTATGATGCCATAATGTTGCATCTACTCCTTTGGAAGTTAAAGCATTAACAGCGTTAGAAATACCATTGCATAAATACAATGTAGCAACCTTTTCACCTTTTTCTATTACCAGGTCTCCTTTGGTGACCTTCCAAGCTTTATCTGTGAAAGTTGTCACACAACCTTCACCGCATAACTGCCCTGTTAAAATCAGATTTTTCTTCAGATCTGGAACATGCCTTACCTCCTTTAGTAACCATTGGTTTCCATTCTATTGTTCTACAAGAACCTTACCCATTCCAACAATTTTACAAGGTTTATCATCACCCAAACGGACTTGTCCAAAATCTCCTTGAACATAGTCATGAAAGTATTTCTTATTAGGTGTGGCATGGAATGAGGCCCCTGAATCTACCACCCAT
Source organism: Pinus tabuliformis (assembly GCA_031772625.1). Taxonomy (NCBI): domain Eukaryota; kingdom Viridiplantae; phylum Streptophyta; class Pinopsida; order Pinales; family Pinaceae; genus Pinus; species Pinus tabuliformis. Next base: position 1,859,843,192 of record CM062817.1, read on the forward strand.
GAATCAGTGATATTTTCGAAAGAAAGAATCAAAGCATCTTGTAACACCTCACCTGTCACATTTGCTTCATGATTGTTTTCTTGTTGTGCATCTCCTTCTTTTCCCTTCTGAGATCTATGTACAGTCTTTCTTTAGGTGTCCTTTCTTTCCGCATTTCCAACACACTATCCCCAATCTGGACTTGGATCTGCCTTTCCTTGATTTACTACGATATCCTAAGCTCTTTCCTCTTTCCATTTTTCTTCCCCTAGACTCTGCACTTAAAGCATTACTCGATGTCTCACCGAAGCTTTTCCATCGCATTTCCTCACTAAGGATAGCACCGACAACATCATTAAACTTTAAAGTACTAGATCCAGAAACAGAGTTACTAATGGCCATTACTGAACCATTCCAACTTTCTGGCAATGAGCACAAGAATAACAGAGCTCTAACTTCATCATCAAAGTTTACCCCTACAGAACTTAACTGACTTGTAACAGTATTAAAATCATTTAAATTGTCTACAACAGATCCACCTTCTGACATCTTCATATTAAATAACTATTTCATAAGAAATACCTTGTTTGAGGCCGATAGTTTTTCATATAGTTTCGCCCATGCCTTAATCAAACCCTCTGTCATTGTTTCCTTCGAAATGTTGAGGGCAACCGACGCTGCGAGGCACAACTGTACTATTCCGAGTGTCTTTCTATCGAGAAGATTCCATTCCTCATCTATCATAACCGTCGGCATCTTTGTTTTTCCGCCCAATGGTAGGTACAGATCTTTCTAATACAGATAATCTTCCATCTGCATCTTCCACAACGAGAAGTTTTGGCTGTTAAATTTCTCGACCCTAAACTTACCATCTTCCGCCATTGCTCCCACTCGAACAAGGAACCCTTCTTTCCTGCAAGTTTATCAGCTAAATAGACCTTCGGCTCTGATACCAGTTGTTAGAAAATTATATATTACGAAGCAATGGAACACATAAAATATTGCAGAAATATAAACACAGAAAACGCATAAAACAAGAGAGACACAGATATATGTGGTTCACCCAGTTTGGGCTACATCCACGGAGAAATAGCCAGTCCTTCTTTTATTATATTATCCAGCAAACTGAAGAGATACAACCTACAGTAGATCCATTGTAACACCCTCTTTGCTCTCAATCTCCTCTCTTTTCCTCACTCAGAATACAGATATACATAGACACAATACAATTCCCTCATATATAGTGAGGGGTTGCCTTCTAGGGCAAAAAACCCTAAATTAAACATAACTTCTACCGTCAGATCATCTGCCTAATGAACGGCCCAGATTGACTAGAAATTACTAGACTTTTACAAGGCAATTTTACATCTATTTTTAGCTTCGGGGGCGCTGCCCCCGGACCCCACAGCCGGGGGGATGCCCCCCCCCCCCCCCCCCCCCGGAACCCCCGCAGGGGTGACAAGTCCCCCCCGCAACCCCCCGCATGGAGGGGTGTACAAACTTCCTGGGGTATACATCTGGCTGAAACAAAGACCTCTAAATAATCATGCTCCACACCCAACATTATCATTATTGTTAACGTCATTGTTATTGTCATCATCATCATCAACATTGTCATCGTTCTCGTTATTATCGTTGTTATCATCATTATCATCACCATCATCATCCTCATCGTTGTCATCATTATATTCATTGTCATCGTCATTGTCATTGTCATCATCATTGTTGTCGTTTCCATCATCATCGTCAATTTCATAATTATCATCCTCATAATTGTGATTATCATCATCAACATCATTATCATTGTTGTCTTCATCGTCATTATCATCAACGCCGTCATCATCATCATCATCTTCATCATTGTCATCCTCATTATCATCATCAATGTTGTCATCTTCATTGTCGTCATCAATGTTGTCATCCTCCTCCTCCTCCTCCTTGTCATTGTTGTTATCCTCTTCCTCATCATCATCATCACCACGTAGATTTTCTAACATATACAAAATTAGATTTCAAATTCATCAAAGTCATCATCTTCATCAGTGCCATCATTATCGTTGTCATTATTTTCGTCATCACCATAAACATCATCAACATCATTGTTGTCATCCGTCATCATTGTCATTGTCGTCATCGTCTTCATCATTATCATCATCGTCGTCGTCATCTTCATCATCCTCATCGTTGTCATCCTTAAAAGGATCATCATCATCATCACCATCATCTTCGTCGTCCTCATCATCATCATTTTTGTTGTCATTGTCCTCATCATTATCGTCATCATCATCATCATCATCATCATCATCATCACCATCGTTGTCCTCATCATTGTAACATCCCTTAATTTGGCCCCTGACTTCACAACATGGGAAAACCACAATTGACTGAACTTTTGACTAAACATTTGCTTATTATTATTTGAAATTAATTAATTAAAATAAATTTAAGAAGGGGAAGATCCTTAGTCTAAGGGAAATTGCTTTCCTACTTGTGTATTTTGAAAATTGTGTCTGACCAAATTAAATGATTGAAGTGGCTTGCTTGCTCCACTAGTCGTGACCCATACCAAATGAATTATATATTGAAGTTTCTTGCAAACTCGGGAAGCCATGACCTGTCAGGTTTTATTATGATGTGATTAGGGGTGAACTGGAGTTGGTAGAGTTGTTAACAAGTCATTTATGAAAGTAGAGATTGGACTGAGGCAGTGCCCATTTCCCCATTCCCTCTTATAAATCAAAGAGACAAAAAAAAAATGGCATTTAGGAGGCAGTGGATACACGATTGAAGTGACAGTCAGATGACCCTTCAAGAAAACTCATTGAAGAGCCAAGATAGTGCTCTCTCAGACATACTAGAGGATGTAGGGGAAATTCTACTTATACACACAGTAGAAGTGAATTCAGGGTGTGTTGATTTAGTTGGAGTTCTTGGGTTGTGTTTGAGACCATTGAATTTTTATATAAGCCAGTGTGTCCAATGTGAAGAGAAAAGATTGAGTTCAATCACTAAGTGCGTGTCTTTGGCTAATGAACCACTTAGTGCTTGCAGTTTGGTTGATGAACCACTTAGTGCTTGTCGTTTGACTAATGAACCACTATGTGCTTGCTGACTAGTTAATGAAATTACTAGGTGCTTGTTGTTCGTTGATGAACCACTTAGTGCTTTCCTACTAGATGATGAACCATTAAGTGCTTGTGAATTGGTTGTTAAACCACCTACATAGTTAATTCAACTCTCTAACTCTAAGCAACATACTTCTATAGAAGTTGGATGAAGCCCTATGTTTTGAAACTCAGAGAGTAAGTGAGTCACTTGGGTGCTTACAGTTGGAGAGTAGTTGAGGAACTACCCAGACAATGGACTTCATCACTTGAGTATCTAACTAATATTTGGTGTGAAATTTCCCCTGTGAAAGTATTCCTTCAAACTCTAGATCCAGCTCAGGGGTGATAAGCTACGGTTGGGTGGAGAGTAAAACTCCATCCTTCAGTTGTCAACTATTCTAGTATACTCAAATAAGTATAATGACATATGCACATTTGAATTATCAATGATCATTATGCTTGTATGATATTGGCTAATATATGGTTTTGTATGATTCATGAATGAATGCCAAAATCACTGTATGTTCATGGTTGACTAAGCTATATCTTTTCCATGGTAGTAATGAATGTCTGAATGGTGTGATTGTTTCCATCTTCATGGACTGTAGGATAACTCACCTTATTTTGATTGATTTTCTAAAGCTCACTCAATTAATTTTTATATCATTAAGTTCTCAGTTATCTTATATGTTTATGAATTTGGGCAGCTAATTGCCACAATCATGATTGTAGGTCATCTTACATGTTATGAGGTTAAATTATATATTGGATGTTAAATTCATATTTGGTCAAAGCTAATGATCACTTAGTCTATGAATGATGTGATTATTCCATCAAATAAGCTAATCTCACCTTTGTAGTAATAGACTATGCAATATTCTCACGTTCACACCGTAATCTCACCATAAACCCCAGGTTTTATTGAGTGCTAGCTCTAGGTGCTAACACCACACCATGCATAGAACCCTTGACAAAGTTCAGTTCTAAACCAAAGGATGTGAAACCTTGTGCGCTTATCCCGTCCTCATCATATGACCTTAAAGTGTTGGTGGAAGGACCACCATAGACCACTCATTTAATAGGTGATCACCTTTAAGCAATCTGATTGCAAGGCATCCAGATCTGTGGCCTAACAAGACTGCAAGGCCTCCCTGACCTACCGTAGATTAACACATGAGGGGGGCCATAGTGGAAACCACTTATAATACTATCGAAGTACGTCGACATCCCATATATACTACGAGGCCCCCCTGCTCGATCCACTAAAACCATTATGGTACCTCCCCACAGGAACCACTCCAGTTTTCTTCTAGAAATTGAGGCAAAACTAGAAACTATTGGGATAATTGTTGTCTATCAGCTCCATCAGTTGATGGGACCTCTCGTTTCTTACCGCGCCTCGACTCTATTAGTATTGAACGTCCCAAGTGGAAATACAACTGGGCGGCATGATGCGAACTACACGTGGAGACCATGTGTCACTCAGAAAAGGGCCACTTGGCCACCCAAATGTGTTGAATCCACCTACCACATGTCACCACTCTGGGGATGCCACGTCTTCGCTAAATCCATGACATTGCCACCTGGTGCCACGTGTGTTGCCACATCGTACTGGACACTATAATGGGTGAGATTTGTGCCTTAATTATCGTGCATGTAAAATGCCCAATGTGAATTTGGGTTTTCAAATCAAACCCCTCTCCACTGTTACATCCATTGGGTGTAGGGGGCACACTAAAATATATGTGCAATTTGTGCAACTGATGTGAATTGGGTTCGTTGGTCTCACTCACTACCCACTGTCAAATGCTTGGCGATGTAACCAACTGAGAGGTGATGACATGGAGGGGCAGAACTGGCCATGGTTCCATCATAACACTTTTTCCATTGTCCGTCGTCAAATGCCTTGCATGAGTTCTACAATGAAACAATAGAGTGACAAGGCAATGATCAACTCTGATGTGATGTGGTATATGGTCCCCACCAAGATCACGACATGGAACAAAATGCCTATAATGAGGAAAACCCCACAAAACGTAAGGAGGTGTCCATTTGGGCCCCACACTTGAGACGACGTGGTAGGGCCACACATGGATGCCATGTGACAGCCCAATACTGATGTGGCCTAATCTAGTTGGTCAAACTTCAGGAGGGCATAACTTTCAATCCAAGATTCGAACTAAGATAAATCTATATCGCCATAAATCTCTCAACGAGTTGAACGTGATGGTGGTATCAAATTCAAAACTGGAAGTAGGAAAGAAGTGAAATTTGAGACCCCATCTTTATGATAAGCCTTGGAGGTCAGGTCAAATCAATACGTAGCACCTCCCATAGCACAATATAGTACAAGGAGTGGGAGGGAGTGTTACAAAGTGATATCAAAGTTTAGGTTCAATACTTGACCTGAAAAAGGCTCATAGACCAAATTTAATATTACAATTTGAATATGGAATATGCTAATTTTCTTTGGAATTATAGTCGATGTGGTTAGTAACCTTGATAGGATACTTATATGCCTTTTATTCTACGTGACTAACTTGGATTTTGACTTTTTTGAATAGTTTCAGGTCAGCACGCCTAATGTTCATAGACTAAGATAATAGATTACTATATTCATGCCAAAAGTTAACTAATAACTATGTTTGTGTGACAACAAATAAGAAAGCACACGTTCCAGCTAGAAAAAAATAAATAAATAAAATAAAAATGAGCAACAGAATGGTGTAATGTAGCACAAGTACATCCCAACATAATCAGGAAGAGGTCAAAGGAGAAGTCCCCTGCTTGGATGGACACTTTTAGGAGCTTGAAAGCGAAATTGAGAAGTTGTAAGGAAGACAATGAAACATTATCATAGCATAAGAGAGGTAAGCATAGGTGAATGCAATAGTTTTACAAATATTATCAAATTTTCAAAAGCAAAAACAACACGAGCTTGGTGTCAGTTATCTACGAACACACAAATCCAAGAAAATCCCATCATAAGTACAGAGACACGAATTGGAGAATAATAGGGTAGAAGGAAGTAAGTCAAATAATATAAATAGATAGACGAGTCAAGACATGGTGAGGAGAAGACCCCACTCAGCACTCCAGATAGAGAGCCTACCAGTCATGACCAATTGTCAACTATTGCGTCTAGAAGACACCACCGAAAGAGAATGAGTGAGAAAAGCTTAATGTCGAAGGAGTTCAAGAAGGCAAAGCCCCTCACCTTCAATGGAGAGAATAGGAAGGTTGAAAAGGTTGAATGCATAATTGTTGGAATGAAGAAATACTTTAAAGTATACAACTACTCTAAAATATGAAGGCTAGAGTAGTCATTTTCAGCTTGAAGGGAAAAGTTGATATCTAGTGGGAGGATTTGAGAAATGTCAAGGACATTAGAGAGAAGGAGTTGTCATGGAGAAAGTTCAAGAAATATTTTCATGAGAAAAACCTGTCTGAGAAGTACTATGACAATCGAGTTAAAGAATTCCACAAGCATAAGCTAGGGCAGCGTACTGCAGATTAATACAAAAATAGATTCTTAGAACTATTGTGGTATGTGTCGTACATCAGATATGAGAAAGTGAATATTCAAAGGTACCTCAGTGGGTTACCTCAAGCTTACTCAGACAAGAATGAATTTTAATTATGTTTATAAGTTTTATATTTTGGAATAAGGTTTATAGAATTTTAATTTAATTATCAATAATTATTAGGTTGATGGTAGGGATTTAACCTCCATTGAATATTCTAGAATATTCATAATATTAGTCACAGAGTTGAGATTTATTTTAAAAGTGGTTATTTTAAAAATGTCATATGAACATAAGTTATGGCTTTTTGGATATGTGGTATCAGTAAACTATAGTATTGGCCAATAGTGTTGTAACAAAGCTTATTAATATATTAATAAGCTCTATAGTAATATAAAGGTGAATCACCATGGATAAAATAATGTTACATGTTTTTTTTAATGTGTGTTTAACTCATATATTAATTTTTATATAATTAATTAATAATAATGATACTAATAATAATTTAAAATAAAATTAGAGTTTAGTTAATTTTTATGATTTTTTGGTCTCTAGTTGTTGTTTCAAAGTAAGAGAGTGCTCGGAGACGAGAGCTCTGCAGCGATTAGGGTTCTGAGGAAAGTGACGACGGCGCAGGTGGTACAGCACTGGATCTATTCACAGACTGGACCAAATCAACTGTTGAGTGGCAGAGTAGCAGGGTAGTAGAGCAGCTCAATGGAATCTCCTCAGGGGAGGGCATCAGAGCCTTCCCCATCGCAGCACGGTCCTGAGCAGGCGTTCCTCTTTGGATCGGTCGACAGGGAGATACTGAACAAAGAGAACATACATCAACATGAAAACAAGAAGACAGGAGGACGGAAGGACAAAGCCAGTGTCACTCAAGATAGAGAGGAAAACCCAGAGGAAATCCCGAAGGTCTCCTCGACAACATGCAAACCAATAGCTAAAGAACGGACACAAATAGAGCTACCTGGACACAAGATTGACAAGCGAATCGAATTCATGAGGGATCATGCCCTTATTGGGAAGTTTATAGGGTTCTGGCCGACAGAAAGAGCCTTGTACAGATGGATTGCAGCGAAATGGAAGCCCAAAGGAGATGTTACTCTGCAGCTAGGGCCGAAAGGCTTTTTCACAGCAATTTTTTACTGTCTTGAGGACAAACACAAAATTCTGGGAACAGGGCCCTATTTCTTCAACTCAGCGGGTCTGTATTTGAGGGAGTGGATACCAAGATTCAATCCAGATAAGGAAGATCTCACCTGGGCGCCAGTCTGGATCAGAATGTATGGAATTCCAGATGAATATTGGGACGAGGACATTCTCAAAGATATAGGAGATGGACTGGGGGAGTACATCAGGGCTGCAGAAGAAACCAAAATGCGCAGATACACTTCCTATGCTCGCATCTGCGTCTTCATGCGCCTGAATGAAGCCCTGCCAAAATCGGTAAGTCTCTCTCACCGTGACGAGGAGTGGATTCAACCTCTGGACTATGAGCATGTACCCTTTCGTTGCAGGAAATGCCATGCTCTTGGGCATCTATTCCGAGACTGTCCCCTGAATACCAAAGCCATTACTCCTGACCCCTCTGAACCCCCAACCCAGGACGGCTTCACCAAAGCCCCTAGCCGAAGGCGAGCGCACAAGAAACCCTCAAATGGGAATAAGCCCCAGCAAAACAACACCCATGGCCCAGCTACTAAGAACAGTTTCGAAATCCTCGCTCAATCCTCTGATGAACAACCCCCGATCTCTGAGTCTAACCCTACCCCTCCCTCTTCCTCCTCCCCTCCCCCCCCCCCTCAGCCTCCCCCTCCAAACGCCAAACCCCCATAATCATCACAGATAACCCCTCAGGAGGACTGAAAGAATCGGCAGAGAAATACAAGGATATGGAAGTCGATGGAAAGCTAGACCCCCCTTCAAGCTCAGAGATTAATATGGAAGGAAGCAGTCAAGTGCAACAGATGGAAGAAGAACCAGAAAGCATAGATCTGAATGGCCTAGACATTCTGGAACTAGAACTAGCATGCAAAAAGAAAGCATATGACAGTATACCCGAAATCCAACTCAGCAAGCTGGAAGTGGTCATTTCGAGAGCTTATCAGCAGCAGCAACTAGGTATACAGCCAGGAAGCCATTGGGATGGAAACCTCCCCCCAAAAGATACCAAAAAGAGAGGAAGAAGAACGGATCTACAGAGAACGATCGAGATTGGGAAAATCCTGGTAGACTCAGGCAGGTATGCTAAATTGACAAAGTACTATAAACCCTCTGCTAATAGTTGAACCATGAAGCTTGTATCATGGAACCTAAGAGGGCTCAATAGCCCAGGGAAACTCAGAATGTTAAAAAACATGATTAAAATGGAAAAGCCGCAACTATGCTTTTTCCAGGAAACCAAATGTAATGGCTCTACTTTAGGTAGCATACTCTCCAAAGCCTGGCCAGGATGTCGTTCGGTAGCGGTAGATGCCTCTGGAGCTTCAGGAGGGCTTGCTATTGCATGGAACACTCAAGCGTTAAATCTCTCAGATTTCCACGCTTCTCATCATCTCATCCAGGCAGCCTTCCACATTTTAGGCACGAACATTCATGGAAACCTATCAAATGTATATTTCCCGCAGGATACAGGAAGCAAAACTGCGCTTCTGGACACCATAGAAGCTTTGAACAACAACAGGAGGCACCCACTCTGGATTATCGGAGGGGATTTTAACATGATTACCAAGCTAGAGGAGAAGATCGGGGGGAGGAATAGATTGGAACAAGAAAATGCCCATTTCAAGGACTTCATTCAAAACACCTCCCTCATAGACATGCCTTTTTGTAATGGCACTTTTACATGGAGCAATCGCAGAGCAGGAAAGCATCAAATTGCATCCAAACTGGATCGCTTCCTTATATCAGATAACGCGGTTCACCTCGGAGGAGACATTTCAGCTGCAATTCTTCCGCACACCGGTTCGGACCATTGGCCGATTGCCCTTCAATGGCAAAGACCAGGTGACCTGACCAGGAGACCCTTCCGCTTCGAAGAGTTTTGGCTCTCGCACCCCGCGTTTAAAGACTTTGTCAAAACTACATGGACTTCCTTTATCCCACCAGAAGGGTCTAAGATGTATAAGTTCCAACAGAAGCTCAGGTTTCTAAAAAATCACCTAAAGCGCTGGAACAGGGAGACCTTTGGAGATATCTTTAAAGCGCAACAAGATCTAAACCGGGAATTGAAGGACCTCCAACAAAAGGTAACCACAGAGGGACACACTGAAGTGACTTTGGAACAGGAACGACGCATCCACAGACAACTTGAGGAAAGGCGGAAGCAGGAAGAAGTTTATTGGAAGCAAAAATCCAGAATCAGATGGTTGAAGGAAGGCGAGCGAAACACTAAATTCTTCCACAGAACCACTATTCAAAGAAGAATGCACAACAGCATACCGTTCATTCAAAAGCAAGGGGGGGTAAAAGTAGAAAAGCATGAGGAAATTGAGGAGGAATTTCTCAATCACTTCAATCAGGTCCTTCAAGAGCCTGAGGGAGATAGGCGACAGGCAATTGAAAGAATTACCAACAATGTGCCAAGGATCATTACGGAGGAACATAATGAGCTTCTCCTCCGCCCAATTCAGCCTCAAGAGGTGGACGAGGCAATGTCCCAGCTTAAGGAAGGAAAAGCCCCTGGACCGGACGGATTCACCACCACGTTCTTTCACACTTTCTGGGAGATGATAAAACAGGAAGTCTGGCAAATTGTTGAAGAGTCGAGAGCTCTCCATTGGTTGCTTCCCTCTCTCAACTCCACCTTCATTGCCCTCATCCCCAAAGAGGAGGATTCAATCACTCCTGACAAATACAGGCCGATTGCTCTTTGTAATGTCATTTACAAAGTAATTTCCAAAGTTGTCGCTAACCGGTTAAAGCCCCTGTTGCCTCTGCTCATATCTCCGGAACAGTCGGGGTACGTGGAAGGGAGACAGATCATGGATGGCATTCTCCTCACGCACGAGATAATACACTCCCTCAAACAATCAAAACAGGCAGGTATGCTTCTTAAGCTGGATCTCTCTAAGGCTTTTGATAAACTCAGCTGGACTTACATTCAGCAAATGCTAAAGGCTTTTGGTTTTTGCTCTATGTGGATTCGCTGGATCATGAGTCTAATTACCTCCACTCAATTCTCCATCCTTGTGAATGGGATCCCCTCCCGCCCCTTCAAACCATCTAGAGGAATCAGGCAAGGGGACCCCCTATCCCCCTTCCTCTTTGTTCTAATGGCAGAAGGACTTGGCCGCCACATTAAACATGCCCTCCATTCTCACCAACTCAAAGGCCTCTCAGTTCACAACACCCCTGCTACCTCTCATCAGCAGTTTGTTGATGACACCATGCTATTTGGCTATCCCTCTGTCCAGGAAGCCTCCTGCTTCAAATCCCTGCTCAATGATTTCTCTGAAGCTTCAGGCACCAATGTCAATTGTTCCAAATCGCAGATTTTTTTCTTTCACATGCCTCCTCCTGTTAAGACTGCGGTTGCTCGAATCCTTGGCTTTCCCACAGCCTCCCTCCCCTCCAAATACCTCGAAGCCCCCCTCACTGCCTCAGCCATAAAGCACTCCTCCTGGCGAACCCTCATTGAGAAGCTTGAATCCCGTCTTAACCTTTGGACGCACAGATCTCTAAAAATGGCCAGTCGGGTAATGCTCATTAAGTCTGTCCTTCAGGCAATGCTCCTTTATCTTTTCTCAATCCTTGCAGCGCCCAAATGGGTTTTAAAAAGAATCAGGAATCTTCAGCGTAGCTTCCTATGGGGCAACTCGGCAACTAACCGTAAATGGGCTCTAGTCAAATGGCCCACAATCTGCTTACCCAAAGACAAAGGGGGTATTGGGCTGAGAGACCCGGAGCACGGCAACTCCATTATGAGCGCTAAAATATGGTGGCATTAGATCACTAACCCAGAAAAACCTTGGATAAAAATCTGGACAGCTAAATATGCCAATAACAGACCTCAGGAGGAGCTCATCAGGTTCACCCCCACTGAAAAAGGTTCGCTAATATGGAATGCAGCCAAACAGCACTTCCAGTTAATTCAGCAGCACAGTTTTTGGGAAGTTAGGGATGGCAAAACTGCGAGATTCTGGACAGATGCATGGAGCCAGATGCCAAAGCTCACCCACTGGTGGGCTCCAGTATTGTAGCAATAATGCTACAACTCCTGGAGCTTCCTATCTCTAATTTTATCAACCCGGTAGTTCGTAACAAACTTGGAAGCGACGGTGCTGTATGCACAAGTACTAGCTCTTGTCGCAGCTGTCACTTGGTCAGCTGGAACAAGTCCGCTAGGGCTCAAGCCAACTTCTATATGCTCTCAGAAGAAGCTTTCTAAATGATGAACGAAGGCTATCTCAGAGGAAATTAACCTACTTTGCAAGAATGAACTGAAAGCCAACCAAACATGGAAACCCTAGTAAACCCTAATCTGACTAGTTTAATCTCTATGATGCAATGGTGGGAGTGCAAACTTCTAGAAATGATGCCATTACTTCTAGTGAGATGAGATGCATGAAATTGAACTACTTTCATTGAAGAGAACACATTTTTGTATTTTTGCTCAAGTGGGTGGAGTTATTGTGACTTTGTTTCTTATTAGGTTTTGACTGTGCAGGGGTAGTTCGAAGGGAAGGAAGGCTTGGAAAAGGTCAAGAGGGCTAGGAGAGGTTCCAGGGGATCCCTAACATCATTCCACAGAAGTCCACAACGTTCAAGTGCTTGGCAACCGAGTTTGCAGGCTTCTACAGGATGTCTGCAGGGGATCCTACAGGAAGCTCGGGATTTCTACAGGAAGTCTGCTAACTTCTACAGGATGTTCTACAGTTGGAGTTTTTGGTGATGGAGGAGTGAAGGAGCGGTATGGGTGGATAGGTAGGATGAAAAGGGAGCTTGTGATGGCTCAAGGACAGAGAGATCAGATGGAGAAAGAGTGGGTAAAGTTGGTTGGTGGATAGAAGGGTGGAAGCAATGAAAAGCCAAAAAGATGGAGCTACGTGAACAGTAGAAGGGTTGGAAGGCAAACGAGCTGAACAGAGGTTAAGCAGGTGGCTTAGGCGTGGTTGAGAAGAAGAAGAAGATAATAGAACAATGTTGCGCAGTGTAAATGGAACAAATCCTCTATGTCTTGCACAAAACCGAGAATTCCATCAACCTATTTTAACTGTGTTATTAAACCAACGAACAACAATGTAAACTTCAGAGAGAAATCGTGCATGGTGTTGGAACGAAGAAGTACTGCTCAAGATCGGAATGCATGGACGGTTCTATGACTGAAATGATTGTGTTGCAGCTTGCATGAACGTATAAGACTGCGTTTTTTTTTTGTGGTTGGTACGGTCTACACCCCCAATCTCTAAACAGAGATGGCAGTGAGTGCACTGTCAACCTTTTCTTGGAGCTCTAATGAATGCTAATCCTCCTACTCTAATCTAAGCTACTGAAAGCACTTTAAACATAAACTAATCCTACTCAATCACATTAAAGAAATTAAATCAGCAGACTGTGTTTTCCAAATGCATGTCAAAGCAAAGAAATGAAGTGCTGAAAGGAAAGATAAGTAACAATACAAGGAAAAGGAGGTCTATTGCTCTCAGGTTGGGCCCTAACTTGAGAGCTATAGCTCCCTTAAGAACTCAGAATTGAATCCAAAGCTGCCTGCCTTTATTAAAAGATCATAACCATGAGTCTAACAACATGCCAAAACTGGCTTACAAAAAGCAAAAACCGAGTTGTAGCTCGTGCTAAGAAACTGAAATAGTAGTTCAAAAGTTCAAAAAGCTCCTATCAAAGGCTACGGCCTCAATATTTATACATGATGAGGATCAAGCTGGCTTCCTCAATTAGTGGAGCTCGGCTATCCAACTAAAAGTAAACTGTTGTTCCTGTAGAATCCGTTGGCTGCCTTTTAGCTCGGTGGGGATAACTGTTGGAGCTCGGAGTTGGGGTGGAGATCACGAGGGAGGTGATTCAAGACTGTGGACAACCTCCCTATAAACCTTCAATGCCACCTTTGCTGTCTCCTTGTCTCCATTTGCGTGGTCTTTGCTCTATTTAATGTCAAAAAACCTGAAATCATCATGTATTAGTCACATAAGAATAATGCCTGCCCTTCTTCCTACAAATAACACGAATATACTAAGAAATGATGCATAAGTGATAAAAGATGAAGGGTTGAGCAAGGTAAGTAGGCCAAATGAGCCCAAATTGTTACCAAAAATTGGGGCTCATCATCACCCCCCAGCTAAAATATTTGCTCATCCTTGAGCAACTACTCCAACTCTTCATCCTTCATTGCTTTTACTGCTACCCTTACATCCCAAGCCTCTGTAGTAGTGTCCTCCTTGCTGATATGAAACCCAGCTTTCCTGTTCACCTCTTCCCATTGTTCACTGTCATCCTTTTCTGTGCTGCCTTCAGTAAATCCTAGCAGCAGTGGTGGGCTGAGTTTAAGGCCAATCCAGCTGGCCTGGAGGTTTTGCATGGATTTCTTGTAAAGGGCTACCCTTACCAGAGCTTCCCTCATCCGAGTTGGGGTATGGTACTCTCGGATTTTCAAACTATGTGCCAATGTATTCCATCTGCGTGTGCATGCTTGGACAGCATTTTCTCCTAGCAGTCTTTCCATGTCTTCAAAATGAGCTATGGCTTGGGCTTATTGATCTATATATCTTAATGAAGCTGTAGGATCAGCAGACAAGTGTTGGTGTGCTAAGATGAGTGCAACTAGATCCTCTGGTTCTGCTAGAATGAGTAATGGCTCGTTTAATTCTCGGTTCATGACCGATTTTGTTTCTGCTGCTCTTTGATCCTCATGGTTCAACCATGAAGCGAACGCCATTAATTGCATATCTCCCAAGGCAGTATTGGGATCCCAGGAAACTACATTAGGCAAGGCCAAATTATGGAGGTAAAACTCCGCTAATTTGGCTTTATCCTCTGACGAACTAGTACTGCACAACTCAGAAAATGGCTGTGGGTCTTGGATCTGAGAAATACCTCTTTGTGCCAAGGTATTTATTTGGAACTGCAGCCATTGGTCTTTCAAGTACAAACCATAGGACTTGGCAAGTTGTCTGCACTATATTGCCTCCATGGCCCAACTGGCCATGCAGGCCAATTGTGCCTCCTTTTGCTGCAGCTGTTCTCTTAGAGCTTGCACTTCAATTTGTGCTTGTTGTTCAGCTTCCTGTAGAAGTGTCATTGGCTCCCCAAGACCGGTGGTCAGTTCCTTTTTGCCTTGCTGTTCTTCTGTGGTGTCCTTGGAGGATGTACCTGTCCCTGCCCTCAGCTCTTGTAGCTGCAATCTTAGCTTCTGGTTTTCTTCCTGTAGATACACTCTTTGACAATTGGCCACATGTTTAGCCATGGCTAATTCACTCATGGCCTCCTTGAGTTGCTCTTGTAAAGGGCCTATGTCCGCCACACCCTTTGACTTGGAAATCTTCATCCACGTGTGTGTACGGACTCTTTCTTCCTCTAATGCAAAAAACAGTGGCACAGTAAATTTCTGAGGTATGATTTTTCCCGCCTCTAAAAAGGTGTAGTATGAACTCAAACTAGGCTGAGGGCTGGGCTCTGGTATATGTTCTTTTTCTACTTCTTTAGGTGGCTCTACCTCGCCCTCCCTTGGTGGTGATGAGGGTCCTTCTCCTTCCCTCCTCTCTGTTTCCTGTAGCCGGGCCAAAGTTTCCTGTAGAACATTTTCAGCCTCCTGTAGCCGAGCTTTTTCAGTCAACAGGTCTAACTTTTCTTGCCACGTAGTTTTCTTTGGGCTCCCCCTCTCATAGGTGACTGATATCCTTGAGGGGGACATTTCCTTGGGCGATGTAGGGGCATCTTCAATAATAATCGGGCTGCTGGACGGATGCTGTGGCTTGCCCGTCTTTATCCTAACACTTCTTCAAGCTTTAAAGTATAGAGGGGTCTCCCTCTTTCTCTTCTCTTTTGGCTTAGGTGGCGTGCTGAGGGTGGCCAGCACAGCTGCTGCCTCCCTTTCACGAATATCAACTTTCTTCTCCTTGGGTTTCACTTTTTCAGGGCTTCCTGTAGAAGACCCTGTTTTAGTCAATTTCAGGCTTCCTGTAGAAGACCCTGTTTTGGTAATTTTCGGGCTTCCTGTAGAAGACCCTTTTTCAATAATTTTCGGGCTTCCTGTAGAAGCATGTTTCGGCTTTCCTGTAGACACAGGTGTCACCACCTTAGCTTGCTTTGCTGCATGAGTTTTGCTTTTTGGCTTGGCTGCGGGTGCTGATGAGGTACTTTTGCTGATGTGGACCTTCTCTGCTTTGTCCGTTCTGCCTTGAAACCTTTTCTCTCTTGCTGTCAAGATGGGTGTGTCATCTTTCTCCTTGGCATCCTTTTTCTCATGCTCCTTCCTTTGTTCTTTCTTCTGCACTGTGGTTGGGGTCTTCTGGCCTGTTTCTTTCTTTCCCGCGGCCACTGATTCTTTCTCCTCACTGCTGGAGGAACCACTTTCTTCGGTCAACATCCTTATGTCTCCATCTCTTGTCAAATTTCTGAATGCTTCCCATGAGAGAGGAACCTTATATGAATGAAGCGCATCCTCCATGAGAAGTTTGATCAATCCATGGTGGGCTACCTGGTCTGGTATGCCTTCTTTCAATTTTGTGGCACACTCAATTAGAGACTGTAACAGGAAATAAGGGATGCTCAGTTTATTTTCTACAGGAAGATCAATCTGGTGCCTCAATTCAGTGAGCAACCGAAAGTGATACCCGTACACAATGCTAAAACGGCCTTCGCAGGTTATATACTTCATGATCTGCAGGCTAACTTCATTCCATGGTGGCAGCAAACTGGTTCTACGCACCCCATTCTTGTCTTCCGAGAATTCCTCCTCTGGGGGAAAGAATTCTTTCTTGGCCTATTGGCTCAACTTCCTTTCTTCCTTATCCCATGGCAAACCCATTGGAAGTTCAGTAATTCGACTGATATATTGTGGGGTGAGCTTGAGGCTTAGGCCCCTGAAGTTCACGGTGGCCAATGTTTTGGATTTCGACCTCAAAGCTTGTAAAAACTCTTCTGCCACTTCGTCGTCATAACCCTGCAATTTGTCACAGAAGGATATCCATTGCACTCGCGTGAAGAGCTCCACTACCTCAAGATTTTCCCTTAACTTTGTTGAATCAGTGGGTTCCCGTCTAATAAACCCACCCGGCATGATAAAAACTATTGCTTTAACTAGAGGTGGCGAACGTGGAAGAAATTTGGTCTACTGAGACAGAGCGTAGAATTACGCTTCTGTCATGCATATAATCCACAAAGCTTATCTCTGAGGACCTTAACACAGCTTAATTACACTGACATCCTGTAGAACGACAGTTTATGCACAGCAGACAACAATTGCAACAATTTCCTACGACCAGACTGTAGACGACGATTCTGCCACCTTCAAAAGCCAATTGCATGGAGAGTTCATGTTTACCTTTTTATCTGCCACCTTTTGACGTGAGGAACCTGCCTTCCTGTAGAAACAACCTTCCTATAGGAGCAGCGCGCGATTTCTGGGAAAGACTGCAGTTGGTCTGCGCTCTTGGTGTTGCTTCACAGGCGTTCTGATAGCCAAAGGCTCGACGTATCGAACTGCAGAGGGATCCAGATGATCACTCGCGTTCCAAACGGTGAATGATAAATGCATGGGGCGATCTAGCCGATTAGATTTGAATCGGCGGAATCCGTGGCGCGGGGGTGAGTTGTCCCCGCCGGACCGTTGGATGACGTCGTCCCATCATTTGTCTGCGAGTTCACTTACTGCCGCATCATCCCCCCGCAGATCCGCCGCCGTCTCTTCTGCTAAATGTGTTTTTCCCGACGGGATTGCTCTCACGTGTGTGCTGCCCATTCCTTTTTCCATGGCCGCCACCCAAACATCCGACTAGACCATTAACTGGTCGACGTGGCCAGTCAAATGGCCATACAGCCGCTCAACCCATTAACTTCACACTTTGCAAACAATTCAAAGTAAAATTCATGCAATCTGACGGAAGAAAGGGTCGAGACACTTACCTGTGCGGCCGCAACACGATTTTTCGGTTTTTGGATGATGATGAGTGGATTCGTTTGCCGCTGATGAATTTGCACAGGCCCGGAGGTTCATGTTTACAGGCTGTCGACGATGGATTGGATGTTGTGGCTGCATGCACCCGCGTTTTCATTTCATATGGCCAGCGCTGTGAATGGTGTACACTCTAGCGGGCTTAACTGTTACAGGACTCCCGCAGGATGTCTTGTAACAGTTCTTCCTCCTCGGGTGCATGCTGCACGACGAAGGATTTGGCCTCACGATCCCGCTCCCAGAGCTCATGGATGGCTGGGATGGATATGGTATGACATCTCAACATTTTTTAATCTTAAAAATTGCTTTCTCTTTGATAACTCAACGATCTGCTTTGCTGGTGCAGGTAACTTCGTTGCATGTCGACAAGGATGGTAGAACGAGGTGACAGCAGTGTGCAAGGGTGACAACAGTAGCTTGCATGCGTCCAAACCGATCCTTAGTCGTTAGATCTCCTCATAAAATGAATTCTGGCCCGTCCCGAACTTCTACAGGAAGTTTCCTGTAGAAATACAGAGCTTCCTGTAGAAATTTTGCGTTTCCTGTAGAAAGTTTGCATCTTCCTGTAGAAAATCTGCATCTTCCTGTAGAAGACTCAAGCCATGATGAAATTGTGCACATACCTTGGAGAAAAGGAGTATTCTTGGGGGAGGTGCTGGTGAGGTCTCCTGACAGCATGATAAGGATCCTTGGCTTTGAGTTGAGAGGCTTCCTCTCCTCCATAGAACACCTGCAACCTACATGCAATTTTACATTATGAACTTGTTGTCTTTTTCTTCTTTTTTTTTCTTATTTTTTTTTCTTTTCTTTTTCTTTTTTTCCCTTTTTTTTTTGAAAGATAACAGGGGCGCCTCGATGAGGTTTTCACCCTTGCCATCTGCCTTAAGCGCCTCAGAGAGGTTTTCACTCAAGGATCTTTTTCACATCTCTTTTTTTTTTTTTTTGAAAGACAATAGGGGCGCCTCGATGAGGTTTTCACCCCTACCACCTGCCTTGGGCGCCTCAGAAAGGTTTTCACCCAAGGATCTTTATTATTTTTTTCTTTTTTTCTTTTTTTCTTTTTTTTTCTCTTTTTTTTTTTTAAAAAATCTTTCAAGGTATGCCCAAAGGAGAGGCAGAACCCTTCTCTATGACCATCACTGATTTCTCCATAGTTTTGATGAACTCTTGTCTTGAGAGAGGCTTCCTGTAGATCTTCAAGCGATGCCCATTGACAAGCATGGGGATGGCTTCCTCATCAATGGTCCGGATAAGAACAGATCCATTGTCATGACATTTCTCCACTGCATATGGTCCTAGCCATCTGGTTCTGAGCTTCCCCTTGAAATCTTTGTATCTGGAGTCATACAACAAGGCCCAATCTCCCGGCTGGAATTGCTTGTCATGGAGATGTTGGTCATGCCACACCTTTCTCTGAAGTTGAACCACTTCTGAGTGAAGGAGGGCCTGCATCCGGTGCTCGTCCAGTCCATTCAGCTGCAATAACCTTTCTTGTTGTGCATGGTTGAGATCTAGATCTAGCTGAGCTGCCATCCTCAAACTGTTGTACTCGAACTCAATGGACAGCAAAGCTTTCTTCCCATAGACCAGCTCATAAGGTGTGAAGCCGGTGGTGGTCTTCCAGGTTGTGTTGTAAGCCCATGTGGCCTCAACCAGGCGATCTGCCCAGTCCTTTCTGCTGCTGCTCACCACCTTAGTCAAGATACCTTCTAATGCTCTATTGGTGACTTCCACCTGCCCATTTGCTTGAGGGTGATAGGGGGTGGAATTCCTATGCTTGATCTTGTGATGAGCTAGTAGGTCTTCAACTAGGTTGGATGTGAACTGGCTCCCTTGATCGGTGACCAGCTCTCTTGGATAGCCAAACTTGTAGAAGATGTTTTCTCTTAAGAACTCGGCCACCTTTTCTTCTGTTGCTGCTTTGATTGCTTTGGTCTCTTCCCACTTTGTCAGGTAGTCAGTACACACAATGATGTAAGACCTTTGCCTCGAAGGAGGGTTGATTGGACCCACAAAGTCCATACCCCACTTCTCAAATGGCTCAAGAGTCACTTGAGGTTGGAGAGGCATCTCATCCCTTTGAGTTGGTTTCCCCATTCTTTGGCATTGGTCACATTGGCTGATATATCTTCTGACATCTTGATGAAGTGTGGGCCAATAGTAGCCCGCCTGCAGGATTTTGAAGGCAGTCCTCTTTGCTGCAAAATGTCCTCCACAAGGCCCATCATGACAGGTGAGGAGGATATCAAAGACTTCCTCCTCCCTTACACAACGCCTTAAGATCTAATCGGGGCCAAGCTTGAACAGATTGCCCCCGATCCAAGTAAATGAGGCACTTTTTCTGATGATTCTGCTCTTCTCTCTTGAAGATAGGTGCGGAGGGAACTGTGCTGAAACAAGGTAGTTTGCTATATCAGCAAACCATGGAGAGAGTGCTGAGATAGCAAACAGATGTTCATCAGGCATCTGGTCATCCACTGTTCCATCCTCATCTGCAGACAAATCCAATCTAGATAAAAAGTCAGCAACAACATTTTCTTTACCTGGTTTCTCAACAATGGTCAAATCAAACTGCTGCAACAAAAGTAACCATCTAATAATACGAGCATTCACATCTGGTTTATTCATTAAATATCTAATTGCAGCATGATCTGTATGTACAAATGTTTGGTAGCCAGTGATATAATGTCGGAACTTGTTCAGTGCATGGACCACAGCCAAAAACTCTTTCTCGGTTACAGTGTAATTCAGTTCAGCTTTGGACAAGTTTTTGCTAACAAAGTAAATGGCATATGGAAGTTTTTGTTCAACTTGTCCTAAAGCTGCACCTATGGCTTTGTTCGAGGCATCAGTGTGGATGTGGAAAGGTAGGGCCCAGTTTGGACCTCTCAAGATTGGGGCTGACACCAACTTGTCCTTCAATTCATTCAAAGCCCTCTGACAATCGTCAGTCCATTTAAACTCCACATCTTTTGCCAACAGGCAAAACAATGGCGAGGCTAGCTTGTTGAAGTCTTTAATGAATCTCCTGTAATACCCTGCTAATCCTAAGAAACTCCGAACATCCCTTACCTTTTGAGGAGGTGGAACCTTCTTGATGAGAGCAATTTTGTTAGGATCCACCTGTAACCCTTGGCAAGAAATGGTATGGCCTAGCACGGTCCCTTCAGTCATCAGGAATTCACATTTTTCAGGACTAAGGGACAGGTTCATCTCAATGCATTTGGTTAGGACTTTTCCCAGATTGGACAATGCTTCCTGGAAGTTGGCCCCATAAGGAGTGAAGTCATCCATATAGATTTCCACCGCATCATGGACCAACTCCGAGAAGATGCTCAAGACAGCTCTCTAGAAGGTAGTAGGAGCATTGCATAGCCTAAAGGGAAGAACTTGGTAGGCAAAGGTACCCCAAGGACAAGTGAAGGTGGTCTTATCTTGGTCTTCCGGGCTGATTTGAATCTGGTTGTACCCGCTAAACCCATCCAGGAAAGAGAAGAACTTCTTTCCTGCCAGTCCATCCAACACTTGATCTATGAAAGGTAGAGGGAAATGGTCTTTCTTGGTAGCTTTGTTCAGTTCTCGGTAGTCCACACAGATTCTCCACTTCCCATTCTTCTTGGGAACCAACACCAGAGGGGACACCCATTCACTATCTGAGATGGGGTAAATGAATCCGGCGTCCAACAGTTTTTGCAATTCTTCCTTGACAATGTCCTTAAGGGCTGGATTCATTCTCCTCTGAGGTTGCCTGACCGGTTTACAACCCTCTTTGATGTATATGTGATGGGTACAGACCGAAGGATGGACTCCTTTCATCTCCTTATAGCTCCAAGCAAAAGCATCTAGATGGCTGGCCAACAGGCTGCGCATCTCCTTTTCCTGAGAAGGAGATAGGGAAGAGCTGATCTTTAACGTTCTCTCAGGGCCGAACTCCACATTTTTGACTCTGGGAGTGACAGGGTTGGTTGTACAAAGATCCACTAAGGTGCTGGCGTGGGCATCCTCCACCAATTTCTCTAAGGATAGTGCACTGGAAGGTGGATTCTGGATCAAGGTCTCAATCAAGTCATCCTCGGTTGGGGGGTCACTTCTAGTGGTATCTAGGGTGCACAAAGGTGTTGAGTACACTTCATCCTCTTCTCCTTCCTCCAACCAAAGTGGTAAGTCATGCTCTAAGGAAGGTTGGGCAGGAGGGTATAGGACTAGCTGCTTGGACATAGGACCATTTTTGATGGTCATATTTCCTGCACGACAACTTATGTAAGCATCTGCAGTGGCTAACCAAGGCCTTCCCAAAATAAGAGGATATCCAGTAAGCTTTGCCTTGGGTTGCAGAACCAAGAAATCTGCAGGGTATTCCCAAGAGTCGACAGAGACCAAGACATCCTCCACAATCCCTTCGGGAGTCACAGTGGAGCGATCTGCTAGTTGCAGTACTGTCGAGGTCTTCCTCAAGGAACCCTGAAGATTGAGTTTGAGCATGGTATCCCTGGTCATCACATTAATGGCAACCCCCAAATCAATCAAGGTGTGAGGTATGATGGTGCCATTGATGTGGACATCTACTACAGGACTCCCAGGATCTAGATACTTTGGGCAGATGACTTGTCCTAACATAAGGTCAGACAGTTGTCCTAAGACATTGATGGTTGAAGCATCTCTCTTTCGCCTGCCTGGGTGTTTAAAACACTTTTCCTTAACCAGCTTGTTGTATATTGGCACATCCTTGATGGCTTAGAGAAGTGGTATTTTCACACACAACTACTTGAGCTCACCTAGAAGCTCATCCTCCTCTGGGTTGGGTTGTGTGGTGGCTGTTAGTCTCTCAGGAAAGGGTGGAATAGCCTTTGGTTCACTTTCCTGTTTATCTTCCTCATCCTTTGGGGGAGGAGGTTGGCGATCCGGAAGAGTCTTTCCAGATCGAAGATTGATCTCCTGGATCTCCACAGCATAAGTAGGGCATGATGTTTCCCCAGTGTATACCTGCTGGGCCTGTCTATTGTTGGGGTTCGGGTTCAGTTGAGTAGGTATTTGAGGTTTCCTTGGAGGAGCAGGAGGTAATGGTTGAGGTTGAACTGGTGGTGGAGGCAAAATGGCAGGAGGAGTGTTGTACTGGGGCCTCCACCCCGACTGAGGTGCATTCCACTGAGGCTGTGGTTGGGCATGTGAGTGATAGGAATGAGTAGTGGGTTGAGTAGGGTACTGAGGTGGGTAAGACCATGGAGGAGGCATAGACCAAGAAGGATGAGCAGGGGGACCCCAAGAAGGCATAGGAGTCGATTGGTTGGGGCTGTAATAAGTTTGAGGTGCCCCTTGCATCCCCTGCTGGTAAGGTCTGGGTCCTTGTGGCCTCCTTTGGTTGAGGAAATAGAGAGGTTCAGTGGGAGCTTCTGTCCCTTGGTACATGGCTTTAAGTCCAGGTAAGGTTGGACATTGGTTTGTGGGATGGTCCTCCTCACAAACGAAACACACTTCAACCGAATGCAATGGGCATTCGTTCTTAGGGTGTCTCCTTGTACATCTAGGGCAAAAGATAGCCAAGGCTCTCTCAGCTTCTTCCTTCTTCTGCTGGATCCTGAATGTGTCCAGTTGCATGGCAATGGTCTGTCTCACCTCACTCTTAAGATCCTCTAATTGATTTGCAAACTCATGTTTGGAGAAAGGGACACCAGTTGAGAGGAGGTTTCCTCTACCTCGTTTCCGAGCTGCCCTGGAGTGGTTTCTAAACACAGTCTTGATGTCCTCATAAGGCAGTTGGTAAATATCCCCCCCAACTAACATGTGAAGGGTATCTAAGAGGTCTTCAGGGACTCCTCGGAGCAGGACCAACTTGAGGGATTCAGGGTCAAGTGTGCACCTGGCCCGCTTATAGCTAAGTTGGAACCTCTCCTCATAATCCTCTAAGGACTCATCATTTCCCATAGTCATCCGAAAGATTTCTCCCTTGGTTTCCTTGGACCTACAGTAGTCCCGGTACTTGGTATTGAAAGCTTGCTGCATCTGAGCCCAAGTAGTGATACTATTCCCAGGTAAGCCCATGAACCAGCGTAATGCTGCATCCTTAAGAGTGGAAGGGAAGAGTTTCAGCTTCTGCTCATCTTCAGTATAGTCATAGGTTCTACAAAGGACAGCAAACTCAAACAGGAAGGTATCAGGATCTTCAGTAGTCAGTCCATGGAAGTGAGGTAAAGCGGAGGGGCTAATGTTCTTCATTTTCATCTCTCCATTGGTCTCTCGGATGGGGAAGGCACCTTCTATTCTCTCATCTTCTCCTCTATTGTCAGCCATAGCTTCAGATGGGATGGTCTCTAATTCTTCTTCTGCTATAGGATCTTCGTATATCTCAGGAGGTTCACCTATAGGTTCTTCTGGATCACTGTCACCGAAGAAGAGAGAAGGGTGACTCAGTGATGTGGTGGGGGTGTTGGGTAAGAATTTGCCTGTTTTATCTTGATTCCTACGAGGCATGAAATGGAAAGACTTTTTTTTGATTGCTTTTGTTTTTCTTTGGTACCTGCAAAACTGAAACAGATTGATCTACAACTAACTATCTTACTGAAATAAAGATGCAGAATTAAATTGAAAGCAGGAAAGAACTAATCTACTTTGCTCAAATGAAATTGCAGGAATGGAAATGCTAGTCTACGCTTGCAGAATTGAAATACTAATCTACGCTTGCAAAATTGAAATTGCGGAATTGAAATGCTAATCTATGAAAGCAGGAAATGTCTATGCTACTTTTGCAGAATGGAAATGAAATAAACTACTTAGCAGAAGGCAAGAGTAAGAAAATAGAAGAAAAGCAACAATTACTAATACTCTGACGCTTCCCCGGAAACGGCGCCAAAAAGATGGTGGGCTCCAGTATTGTAGCAATAATTCTACAACTCCTGGAGCTTCCTATCTCTAATTTTATCAACCTGGTAGTTCGTAACAAACTTAGAAGCGACGGTGTTGTATGCACAAGTACTAGCTCTTGTCGCAGCTGCCACTTGGTCAGTTGGCACAAGTCCGCTAGGGCTCAAGCCAACTTCTATATGCTCTCAGAAGAAGCTTTCTAAATGATGAACGAAGGCTATCTCAGAGGAAATTAACCTACTTTGCAAGAATGAACTGAAAGCCAACCAAACATGGAAACCCTAGTAAACCCTAATCTGACTAGTTTAATCTCTATGATGCAATGGTGGGAGTGCAAACTTCTAGAAATGATGCCATTACTTCTAGTGAGATGAGATGCATGAAATTGAACTACTTTCATTGAAGATAACACATTTTTGTATTTTTGCTCAAGTGGGTGGAGTTATTGTGACTTTGTTTCTTATTAGGTTTTGACTGTGCAGGGGTAGTTCGAAGGGAAGGAAGGCTTGGAAAAGGTCAGGAGGGCTAGGAGAGGTTCCAGGGGATCCATAACATCATTCCACAGAAGTCCACAAAGTTCAAGTGCTTGGCAACCGAGTTTGCAGGCTTCTACAGGATGTCTGCAGGGGATCCTACAGGAAGCTCGGGATTTCTACAGGAAGTCTGCTAACTTCTACAGGATGTTCTGCGGTTGGAGTTTTTGGTGATGGAGGAGTGAAGGAGCGGTATGGGTGGATAGGTAGGATGAAAAGGGAGCTTGTGATGGCTCAGGGACAGAGAGATCAGATGGAGAAAGAGTGGGTAAAGTTGGTTGGTGGATAGAAGGCTGGAAGCAATGAAAAGCCAAAAAGATGGAGCTACGTGAACAGTAGAAGGGTTGGAAGGCAAATGAGCTGAACAGAGGTTAAGAAGGTGGCTTAGGCGCGGTTGAGAAGAAGAAGAAGATGATAGAACAATGCTACGCAATGTAAATGGAACAAATCCTCTATGTGTTGCACAAAACCGAGAATTCCATCAACCTATTTTAACTGTGTTATTAAACCAACGAACAGCAATGTAAACTTCAGAGAGAAATCGTGCATGGTGTTGGAACGACGAAGTACTGCTCAAGATCGAAATGCATGGACGGTTTTATGACTGAAATGATTGTGTTGCAGCTTGTATGAACGTATAAGACTGCGTTTTTTTTTGTGGTTGGTACGGTCTACACCCCCAATCTCTAAACAGAGATGGCAGTGAGTGCACTGTCAACCTTTTCTTGGAGCTCTAATGAATGCTAATCCTCCTACTCTAATATAAGCTACTCAAAGCACTTTAACCATAAACTAATCCTACTCAATCACATTAAAGAAATTAAATCAGCAGATTGTGTTTTCCAAATGCATGTCAAAGCAAAGAAATGAAGTGCTGTAAGGAAAGATAAGTAACAATACAAGGAAAAGGAGGTCTATTGCTCTCAGGTTGGGCCCTAACCTGAGAGCTATAGCTCCCTTAAGAACTCAGAATTGAATCCAAAGCTGCCTGCCTTTATTAAAAGATCATAACCATGAGTCTAACAACATGCCAAAACTGGCTTACAAAAAGCAAAAACCGAGCTGTAGCTCGTGCTAAGAAACTGCAACAGTAGTTCAAAAGTTCAAAAAGCTCCTATCAAAGGCTACGGCCTCAATATTTATACATGATGAGGATCAAGCTGGCTTCCTCAATTAGTGGAGCTCGGCTGTCCAACTAAAAGTAAACTGTTGTTCCTGTAGAATCCGTTGGCTGCCTTTTAGCTCAGTGGGGATAGCTGTTGGAGCTCGGAGTTGGGGTGGAGATCACGAGGGAGGTCATTCAAGATTGTGGACAACCTCCCTATAAACCTGCAATGCCACCTTTGTTGTCTCCTTATCTCCATTTGCGTGGTCTTTGCTCCATTTAATGTCAAAAACCCTGAAATCATCATGTATTAGTCACATAGGAATAATGCCTGCCCTTCTTCCTACAAATAACACGAATATATTAAGAAATGATGCATAAGTGATAAAAGATGAAGGGTTGAGCAAGGTAAGTAGGCCAAATGAGCCCAAATTGTTACCAAAAATTGGGGCTCATCACCCACGTTCTCCATCCACCCTCGGAACTCGTCAGGCTGGAGCAGCAGCAAGAAAAGATCCGACACTTTTGGGTGCAGGAAACGGAGCACGGATTTAGGAAATGGAAACAGGGTAATCAGCTAATCAACATCACAAACCTACGGGATATTGAGGAGTTGGAGAAGGAGCTACGAAAAAGAAGCATCAGACACGACGAAGGCAATGACATCCTAAGATGGGGATACCGACCAAAGGGTGCCTTTACTACTTCAGAGGCCTACAAGATCGTATGCAACATCACTACCCCTTCTGATCCAATCTGGAGCAAAATATGGGGTCTTGGATCCTGGCCCAAAGTCTCTTACTTCCTATGGTTGGTAAGCCACAAAAGAATCCTCACCTGGGACAAACTAAGGAGAAGAAACTTCCATGGTCCATCCATTTGTCTTAACTGCAATCAAAATGAGGAAACACTCCAACACCTCCTGGACACCTGCCCCCTAGCCAATCAGCTATGGGAAAAGGCGAGCTTTAGATGTCAAAAAAGATGCAGAACAGAGAACGACATAACCAATTCCTTAAGACACTGGCCGCAGAATCCTTATAAAAGCGAGCTTCTCAACTGTCTGTGGAACATGATCCCAGGGCTCATCTTATGGAGCATATGGAAGGAAAGGAACAAACGCATATTCAAAAACCAGCGCTCATCGATCGAAGACATATGGAACAGGCTCTGTGGGAACCTCAACGAAACGTTGCTGCTCCAATCCTGGACCCAGGAGGATCTTCCCTCTCTAGACAACGAGAAAGGCATTCTAAGCAACTGGCAACTGCATCTACCTCAGGAACTACACAAGATCGGCCCCTCCAAAAGTAGCATCATAATCAAAGGCACTTGGACCGCTCCCCCTAAGCATTCTTATAAGCTCAATTTCGATGGTGCCTCCAAAGGCAACCCCGGAATGGCTGGTTTTGGAGGAATTCTGAGGAATCATGAAGGCACTCCCCTGCAGATATACTTCGGAAACATGGGTTGGGACACCAACAACTCAGCTGAGCTTGAGGGACTCTGGCAAGGGCTCCTTCTCGCTTGGAATCTCAACCTTCAACCCCTGATCGTGGAAGGAGACTCTCAGATTCTCATAAACATGGCCAAGCGCCTTCAGAATGGCTCTCAAGCAAAAACAATCGCCGCCAGCTGGAGGCTCGAAGCCAGACTAGAGGCCATCGAACAAGCTCTCCGCAGCAACAGGGCCATTTCCTTCAATCACACAAAAAGGGAAGGCAACAAGGTTGCAGACCTCCTAGCCAACATAGGAGTAGAAAATGACAATACTCTCCTCACAGGAAACACGACTATAATACCAAATAATGTCCAGGCTCAGGAATACGCTAGGCTGGTCCAAAGCGATGCTGCTTCCCCGGATGCGGGTGACACTACGGATAGAAGTGAGGAGCCACATGGAAGCCATGTGCTGCCTCAAGCCTAAGACAGGCATTCAATGCGAAACGCCGCCAAGGAATATAAGTGTGGGTTCTCATGGACGGCAATTCAATGCTCTGTCCGGGGTTCAGGTGCGACTGCAGCGAGCAGTTATGGCGTACAGGGTTCGAGGAGGCGATGAAGAGTTTAAGAAAGGTGATGGGGTGGATTGTAATGTGCTGGTTCACGCTCAGAATCTGGTGTTTGGTGTTCAGGCTCCTGCCTGGTCTATGGTTTATGGAGCAACAGCTCTCGACATCCCTCTGTCAGTTGAACGTTGTATCAAGTTTGAAAGGTTGGTTGGGTGGCGTTTCAATTCCTCCAATTCCTCCTATTTTGCTTTGTTCTATCCCCCTGGTACTTTTGCAAAGATGGTCAGGCCTCGACAGCGCCTGCTCAACCGTCGAGGCTCTGGCCGAGGAGGGTCTTCTCGTCCTTCATCTGAAAATCCCCAATCTCACTGCTGTCGATGCCTTTGCCATCGAATTGCTGAAGCCAACCCCCTCCAATCAAGCCATTTCATGGACTCCAGAAGCCCAGATTCTGACTCGGCACCTCTGCCTGCTTTTGGTACTGTCATCTTCTCCTTCAGTAGCTCCCAGGAAAAATCCCGTATCAATGCCCACATCTCGGTCCTCTTCCTTGAAGAACCTCAGGATGAGGGCGAGGAACACCCCAGCAAGGGGATGCACCAGGCAGGGAGCTCAAAGGACGTCAAGGAGACGCCAGAGGCTGCTCCAGAGCATGCCGCCAACCCACCTCAGACTCAGGCAGCGTTTTCACCCTCGGGGGACAAGAACGACTTGGATTCTTTCCCTACGGCAGAGGAAATGGAAGAATATGGCTGGTGCAGGATCGTCGAGGAGAAGCCGGACGATTAGCCGTCCATTCGCTCAGCATCACTCGCTCAGGCGCTGCTCAGGTCCTTCTTTGATTTTCTGTGTTTGTTATGTTGGCCTACTGTATGTTCTTGCTATGTTTGTTTGGTTCGAAAGGGATCTTGATGAAGGTTTTTTTGATGCCCCTGCGTGGGATCTTGATGAAGGTTTTTTTGAGCCCCTGCGCGGGTTGTTAATTTTGAACTGGTAGCACTTCTGTGGTTTAAAGCCCCTGCGTGGGCGGTTATGCTTAGTCGCGGTGCCCCTGCGTGGGCTGCTCTATCTGATAACTTTCAGTCCAAAGTGCCATCCGTGGCCTTTGGCAAAATGACTCAGTGACTGTAAATGTTTTTCCTGTTCCTGTATATAATAAAATAGTATAGTTTTAACGAGAAAAAAAAAAAATTATGATTTTTTTAATTTTAATAATATAAATGTACCATAAAAAGAGTGTTGTGTGCCTATTAACTATTTAATTTATATCATTAAGTTAATTAGCTTTAAGTTTGATTTCCCTTAATAACAAAAATATAACATTTAAATTAAAAGATCTATAGATTTATAACTATTTCATTTTAAATTTGATTTTTAGATATTTCTATACATTAATATAATTCTATAAATTAATAAATTAAAATTTATGAAATATAAACCAATTAGTGTGAAATTTAATTTACACAAACTTTTAAGTTAAAACTTTTATAAAAATAAATAAAAATAAAAACTCTTTCCATAACTCTACTCAAATTCAAATTCAAGCTATATAGAAAGATTGAATATGGAAACTACTTGAAATAGACACCTTACCTTACACAGTGATCAAAATCTAGACATCACCAACTCAGAATATTTTATTACGCTTTGTATACTTTGACTGAAAGGTATTTGCTTGCATCCATAGACCATCAAAAGTTAGAGATTGCGTACAGAACGGGCGGGCGGCGCTGTGCAGTCGTTTCGTGGGCACGCACAGATTCGTTCAAGAAGACATGGCGGGACGCCCCTTGATGCCCAATGTCTTCTCCAATTTATACTCCTCGGTGCCACATTGGCCAGGAGAGTGTTACTCACCGTTAGAGTGGCTCTCGGCCTCTTTGATCCCTTCAACGGCGTGGGATTGGCCAATACGAGTGTTTTATACTTCAATCACAAATCCATGGCTCTAGCGGAGTCGAAGCTACCATATGTGGTCAGGTTCATGCTACGTAAACATCTCAATTATTTTAGTGTTGTGTTCACATTTATTTTTCAATGACATAATTAATTATAATTATGTTAAAAAAATTCATAATTAAAAATACAAAATGATCCTAACACACCAATGACTTATTAAATCTTGAATTTTGGTTTGAAATTGCATGAAATATTCACAGTGAAATCTTTGGAACCTAGAATCAAATGTCAATGAGTGAAAGCCTTTGTATATATGAAATATGACTAAGAAAAACTTATAAGACATATAAAATGACCAACATAGTAGAAATATTGAATGTTATCACTAAAAACTCAGAATTAGATTAATGAATATAGTTTATGTTATGATTTACATAATATCTCTTCCAACATACTAATGGGCTTCCCATAAAAGAATAAATCTACAACAATTCTAGACAATCTAGAACTATCAGTTAATAGTTGATTAATCAACCATTTTTCCCTAACATTTGAAGGCTTTGTATAATTTTTTTACCCATCTGCATCTTTAACCATAACAAAACCCTAACTTGAATAATATATATGGCTACATAATTACAATACATAATGCATGAAATAAAATAAAATAAAAAAGCCACCTAAAAAGATAAAAACATGGAGTTCATTCATCTTTCTTTAGTGTGTAATTGAATTGACTAATCTTCTTTTTCTCTATATGGCATCATTATAATTATTTAGTATTGAACAAGGATACAACAATGTAAAATTAAAATAGTAATTGAAAATTAAAAAAAAAACATTAAATGGATTATAATAGATTAGATTTAATAAACATAGTCTAAGTGTTATAAGTTACAACATTTTTCTAGGTATATTTTTTAATTAAATTTGGAGTTGTCTCTGGTGCAATTTTTTGGACTTTCAACACCCTAAAAACCCCATGGCACTTCGATTGTGCAGGGGTTACCCATCAAGCTTGTAATTTCAATAAATTCCAATCTGATTTCAGAGAAATTAAACTGGAAAAACCCATCAAAAAAACTTTCAAAAAATCTCACTAAAGACAACTTTATTAAATTTTTCAAAATATAATTAAAATTTATAACAATTATAAAAATAACATAAATTTATAAAATTTAAATCTCCCAAAAAACCAAACACTAAATTCATTTTATATTAAAAAAATATTTTTAATAATAAAAAATTAAAAACCTTATTTAAAAAAACATATTATTAAATTTCAATAACGATATCATTACTCCCTCACTCTCATAATTAAGTTCTTAAATAAATTAAATTTATACCATAAATTATAAGAAAGAATACATTTTTCCCATCCAAAAAAATTACTTATATCACCTAATTACTACTGGTCAACTACTGAGTATAGATTAAGTTTAGGTAGCTAATATTATTAATATATATTTAATGCGTCTTACACTCTTCTTAATTAAAGTTTCAATTTAAGGTTATAGTCTAACAATTATGTTTTTTGTCTTAAAAGGTAAAAGCTGTCAAAATTCATAATTTTAAGTGTATTGGAAGTTTTTGATGGTGCTGAATGCATTTCCACCATCAAAATATGATTCAAATACTGTCTCTACAGGAAAAAAGATTGAAATCTTTTGCCAGGATCCCACCCACTTTTAAGAACAGAGGCAATTCCTCTACCTCGTTAAATGACTCCAACTTTAAATACCAGCCTAAAAATGCATGAGTTATTTGAGTAGAATGCCATGGCTGAGGAACAGAACTCAAATTAATTTATCAACGCCATTTTCGAATACGGCCGGGGGATTGTGCTGTACCAACCAGCAATCTGGGTTGTTGTCGAGAGTCCTTAGACTTTCGTAACCTATACATGCCACCTACCTAACATGACTTCTATGCATGAGTATTAGATTTGATTGTGAATGACATTAAGAATCTTTCATTAGAGCCCTATTTCACATTACTGTAAAATTAAACTACTTTAGGGTTGTTTTTGCTGACGTGGAGTTCTCTCGTCACGACTATATTCAAAATATTTTAAGCAACCAATGCTCTCAAGTTCAATTTCATCTATAATGTAAAGTAAAATTTTTGGCATATTAAAAGTAATTTTTATAATTGATTACCATTTGTAAATATTCCCATGGGTGGTCATTTCGTTTATAATGTCATAATGCCACACTCTTTTTGTTTTTCCGTTAAGTTGGTGGGTGTTCATCGAGAATAAATATATTTTCTTAATTCTATAGACAAACACGGGAATGATGGTCAAATTTAACGATAAAGGATATTCAAGAGAGGGTGGAGAGAATTTAAAAATGGGGTGAAAAAAACAAAATCCAGGAAGACTCACCATCTGAAGTTTCACCATTTCTTGCTTCTCCGGTGGAAAGTTGAAACCCTTTGTGTTGATGGCTTATATAGTTATATGCATCTTCACCATTTCTTGCTTCTCTTGTGGAAAGTTGAAACCCTTTGTGTTGAGGGCTTATATAGTTATATGCATCTTTTTAAATTGTGAAAAAATTCGTTAAATATAACAAAACTGTAAATAAAATCTGTAATTAAGAAAAGGACAAATGAGAGAAACAAAAAATTTATTGGAAGAAAAACTTGGACATCAGAGTAACTTAAACTTGTTGGATTTGATTGTATACATACATTAATAGTACCGCTTGTATTACAAAAAAAAATCGCAATTGTTTCCCACTATCCTGTAACAATCGATATTGTTTTAGATGAATGTCGTATGAGAATGCACTTACAAACAGTGAACTCATTTGCACAATATTCATGTGGTGAATAAATATGAACAAAACTTTGTAGCATTCAAGTTGCTACTAGCTACTAAGCTAGTACGTGCCAATGCATCAGTGCGCAAGTTGTTTCTTTGTGGGTGAAAGGAGAGTTGACAGAACTTACTATTGTTGTTTTGTTGTAATCACAAATAGAGATTTTGGTGTTACAGGTTATTGTTGTTGTTTTGTTACAGTGACAAATAGAGATTTTTCAGTTGATTAAAGTAAGGATTTGGGTTGAATTTTTATAATCAAGCTATAGGAGCCAAATCATATAGTCACTGATTCACTGCCATGGCAATTTGTGCGTTGCACACAGTTTGTATTGCCATTGAAAATAGTCTAATATCTAGCATCGTCCATCGAACAAGCCATATCAAATTCCATCCCTATAGTTCATATCTACCATGGACCATATGCTTTTAACTTCAAATTCCATCCCTATAGTTCATACCTACCATGGACCATATGCTTTTAACTCTAACAAGACCTGCAACTTGGAAAGAGATTATTGGATAATCTAAAGTAGATTTAATACACTAAAGATTTTAAAAAATGCAAGATGATTCCCACTCTGAGAGAATTTAATTCGATATTTATTCATATAATCAGTTTAGGTATTTTTTTACGAATAATTAGACTTCTGTTTGAGTGGAGAACTGCGAGATTAGGGTTCGGGCGATGGCTTTTTCTCAGGTGAACAGGGTATCTGAAGGCCCGGATGCCGCCGCTGCTCTCAAAGATCAACACTGCGCAGCAAAGGAGGGGTACCGGGCAGATGGAATTGCGATACATGATCGCTTCAATCGGATTTGGCCCGGACTTACCAACGGAAAGCAGTTACAAGAACTGGATCATAGCAAACAGAAAATGGGTTTTACCCACCCCATCGCGGCTCAGGAGGTTACATACATGACGGATCAGGGTGCTCATCGACACTATACTCGGATTCTCGCATCAAATAGGCCGGATCTCATCCACTATCGAACGGAGGCGACGGTGAAGGCGTTCTACAGGATCACAATAGATCTGGTTTGTGCCGCCGCTAATCACATAGAACAACACGGGGTAGAAACTGATGGGGCCCTGGTAAATGGATGCGCAGAGTACCTCTTCATTCGGGTTTGGTCCGGATCCACCACCGGAAAGCAGCCTCAAGATTGGGAACTATACAAACAGAGATTGGGATTGCTGCTCCGCTTCTTACGCCCCAATCGCATCTGTAAAACCCACGATTCGCCCATAAGCCAACAACTTGGAGCTGCAAGACCAGCACTGGCCTTCTTTGCGCCGCCGAGAGCAAGGGTTACATTTTATTTGCAGGAGATAAGGTTCAAACACAGCTCGGAGGCTCGGATCCGGCCGGATCTGTTACAGGAGGCGAAAATTGGTGGTAAACCCCCAATTGGCACAAATAGATCGGCTATATTGCTGAAATGCACGCGGATCGGACGGGGGAAAGCTTGCTCGGTGCACGCCGTCTTCATGAGGACTGAGAAGCCGCCGCAGACAACAGAACCGGGTAAAGCGGAGGTGAGGGCAATAACCTGGACCCAGCCAGATCCAGAAAACGAGTATGCAGCAGAAGACCGATACTCAGGTGGAACAGCACATAGATCTATAGTAATTGGTAACAGATCGGGCCATAGGCTTTCAGATCTAGACCTCTGTAGAGCAGATCTACCTCTATGCAGGTCAGATCTGGAAGCACACTCACCAGAAAAGACGAGTAAAGATAAAAAAAGCTCTCTCTTTATTAAATCTATGGGAGGGAACACAATATGCATCGAAATAGGGACATGGGAGGCAACAGAAATCCTCAAACAGAGGATACATGAAAAGACTGGAATCCCACCATACAAACAACTCCTCATCTACGCAGGGAAGGTAATTCAGGAGGGGTTCAAACTAATGGAATACGGTATAGCAAAAGACTCCACCATCTGTCTCAGCACAAGATTGCGCGGAGGCTGCCCCGGCTCAAGTTCAAAAGGACCTGTTTCCTTCAAAGATGCAGTCAAAGGGAAGATGGAACCACAAAAGAAACCAGAACAGCAAGCTACAGCACCAGGGGCATACATTGTTGAGCAGACAACACAGAACCCTGCATTAGCAATCTCCATACCAGAGGTAAATGAAATACAAACTGATTATTTAACTAAAGCAGTGATATGCAGGTTCAATGGATTTTGGCCCAAACCGGAAGCCCTTCGTCAATGGATCTACTCCATATGGACAGAAAACTGTGATATCCATCTCTGTTCAAAAGGATTCTTTATTGTCAAATTTGACACCATAAAGGACAAAGAATATGCTTTGAACGAAGGGCCATGGTTTTGGGGAAACGCTGGCCTTTTCGTGAAATCTTGGTTCCCGGATTTCGATCCAAACAGCATGGTGGTCACCAAAATGCCTGTTTGGGTAAAATTGTTTAATCTTCCTATACACTTTTGGCACTACAAAGTGCTGGAAGGAATAGGCAATACCCTGGGATCTTTTTTAAAAGCAGATCATGAGCGCCTATCCAAGGATATCTACACATTTGCCAGGATATGTGTGGAGGTAGACCTCAGTCAAGGCCTACCAGAGCACATTATCCTAATACACAATGGAAAACAATGGGCACAACCACTGGATTATGAAAACACCGCCTTTCGCTGCCGCATATGTCGACAAACAGGTCATCTACAGAGTACATGCCCACAAAACAAAAAAGATAGGAAAAGGAGACAACCACCAAAACCGAAAGGATGGCAATTTTCAGCCACATGGACAGAGGATGCAGAAGAGGATAAAGAAGAGGAAAGGAATGCGGGAACCAACAGCAATATACAAGAAGATGAAGACGGAAAGATAAACCCAGAAATCAGCAAAGCAAGCTATCCACACCACCTACAGAACAATGAATATCTGATCGAAGGAGCAATAGACACAAATGCAAGTAACCCACAACAGCAATATGAGAACACCAGGCAGGAAATTGGAGGCAGCAAACGAGCATACTCGCCAACAAGCACAGATTCTGAAAAGGATATCATGGATGCCACAAATGAAACACAAATGATTATTGTAACAGCTCCGCCTAACAATGAAGGTTGGCGGAAAGTGGAAAAAAAGAAGGGTAGGAAAGTCTAGATTGTCTAGTTGATTGATTTTTAGCTCCTGATTAGCAGGACAAGTTTTGTTACTATGAACATCACAGTAATGCCAACGGCATCTACTATATGTAATTTTCTAATCTTAATGAAAATTACTGATTTTTCCAGTGGAAAAAAAAAATAAATAAATAAAAAAATAAAAAATCAATTTACAAATGCACATGTTCAAATAAGCTAATTAAATTAGTAGAGATATTGCTTAGAGTAAGTGAAAACTCGCGGTGCTAGTAAGTTGTATTTGTTAAAATAATTTAATTACTACTGCATGAGGAGCTGAGAGTCAATTAACTGAGTGTTACAAATAATTTAATCACTACTGCATGAGGAGCTGAGAGTCAGTTAACTGAGTGTCGAGTCAAGTAGATTTAAGTGATAGACGACTTTTAGTGTGTGGTTGCATACAAAACTTAAAGAGTCAGTTGATAGACGACCTTTATGTTGAGATTTTCTGTTTTATTAAATTTGGGAAAAATCTCATGTATGTGACAACAATAGGATTAGTTGCTATATTAGCTCCAGTATTTTTTGAGGAGGAGTTAATGCATCCTATATTTGTTGTGAGGGAATTTATGATTCAGTTTTATGCTCCAGCTATATAGAAATGTAATCCCGTAGAGGATTGTGAGAGAGTGTGTGTAAAGTGTGTAGAGAAAATAGGGAGAGCTGAGAGTATGTGTGAAGAATTAGATTTGTTGTAATCTCCTTTGAATAATAAGATTACCGATGCCTCTGTTCTGGTGGACGTAGCCCAGATTGGTTGGGTGAACCACGTTAAATCTGTGTTATGGTTTTATGAGTTTTTTGTATGTGCTATGTATGTTTATATTTATTTCAGCTGCGCTTTGTTTAGTCTAACACTTTAGTGTGTGGTTGCATACAAAACTTAGAGAGTCAGTTAACTCTGAGTGTTGAGTGTTGGGTCGACCTTTATTGTGTGGTTGCATGTCAAGATATTTTAGGTTAATGGCTAGTAGAAAAAGTTAAATACCCTTCACCAAATTTATTGTAAGAATCAAGTTTTGTGTAATAAAAAAAGAGTTACAGCTCGTGTGTTTGGATGAATTTATGTTTTGTCATCTCCCTTTTTCCACCCTTTTTCCAATAGTATTAGAGGTTGAGTATATATAGATTTGTAAAATTTTTTGGACTCAATTCTTATTGTTATTCTCTCCAATGCTCCATGGACTTAAGCGGGAGCCCCCTTCATATTCGTTCCTAGTGAATTATTGCCAGGGAATTAGTGGTTAGAAGCATTTGACAAACTGGTAGTTTTTTGGCGATAAATTGATGGCCGGAGGGACGTGAATTCGTCTCGAATCTCGACTATACTATCCGAGGGTCCTAAAACCCTATTCATTCATAAAATAATGTACCGAAATGGTTTCCCTAACAACTAGGGATGTTAACGTAGCAAACCCCATTCATTCAGAAAATGTACCGAAATGGTTTCCATAATAACTAGGAATGTTAACGTAGCCTGCACCTGGGATCGTCCATTGAGATTTCATCAACTTATTGAAATTTATTGCTTTAAATAGATAATGTACTGCAGGACCCAAGTGTGAGATCTTACGTCCAGATTTTCATTTAGTTATTGTGTTTTATAGATAACGAACTGATGATTAGACATAATCGACTTGCACATTGAGCCAGTGAGCAGTGACGTTGGTGTTAATTACATTTACCAAACTCTTCATCATCGGGCGGCGGGAAAACTACATATCACAACGGCAAACAATAAAACCCATGCTATTGGGTATTGAATGCCCTCTAAGACACCATATTTAATGCACTCTAAGAGCTTGACGGGACAGCCCTGATCATTCTCCTCCGCCTCCGCCTTGATCGCCACCGTCATCACCATTCCATAAGAAAGCTCGCATATACGATACATAAGATACACGATATACAATGTACGCATACGTGGCCAGCGGGCCCTCTCCGTTTCCGTTGGCGTTAACGGATATACCCTTCCCACTCCCGATGTCGGAAAACTAATTGCAATCGGTAGCCTCTGCCGCATTGTGTCTTTTCACTGTAATTCACAGCCTGTATCCGTACTTTCTCCTCCGTTCTCCTACTGATCGACCTGCTCCCTTCAGAATGCAATTAAAGCTTTCTATTCTCATTTGAAATTTGAATTTTGAACAACTGACGCGCCACATGAATACCTGGCAAGCTAGCGCCAAATGAATACCGGGCAAGCTAGCCTTTTAGCAGTATGTTTCTTCCTTTTTGAGCGAGCCCTCTTTTTTGATCGTAGCTTTTTACAGGTTGAAGATGTTTTTGAGCGTAGCTTTTTACAGGTTGAAAATGTTTTTGGATGATTTTGAGCGTAGCTTTTTACAGGTTGAAAATGTTTTGGATGTTTTTGAGCGTAGCTTTTTACAAGTTGAAGATGTTTTGGATTTTATTGCAGAAACTTGGGCAAACTCTTTCATTATAGCGCTTCTTCATATCCCAAGAATACCCCAAGAATGTATATGGTGGAAGCATATTTGAGAAATTGGCGTTTCCATTGTCGAAAGCTCTAGCTATGTATTAGGCATCCCCCAGACAATTTCAGTACAAATATTATTCTCACCCTCTGGACCTACAAAGATGCGTGCAAGGATTGAGGATCATCGCAAAAGTACTCAATATAGAGTCTATGAGGAAATCTGCATATACAACCAGGAGTCCTCTCATGGTGGGACCGCTAATGGATTTCAGAGTTGCCACTGAACACGTGGGATGAAGCAGCCGTGGCAAAATGTTTCATTCTCATGAAGAAGGTCAGGTTTGGTCTGTGTTAACAAGAACCATATGGAGTTGAAAAGTCTCAGGACGGTGGATGGCTGAATATTTAAGGGCAGCCCTGGAACCAACACACAGGCCACCACCGTGATGCTTGCATTTATAATTTTAATACTAATTTTTTTATACATATAACAAGGTTAACCATAACATTTTATTTTTATGGTTATCAAAATGTTATTTCGCATATATATGGGAATGAATATTTTCCGAGGAAGATTCTGAGGTAATAGACATTCCCACTGTTTCATGTAATATTAATGTGGTTGCTTTATTTAAGCTTTTGAAAAGTTTGTTTGGTAGTAGGTTGAGTTGTAAAGTCAGTGACTATAAATAGCATTACCATGTATTAACGTGTATTGCAGTGGCAAACCTATGCAAAAGTGTGTATTTTTGAAGATCTTATCGAGCAATCCTGATATTGCATAACCTTATTCCCTATGCAAAAGTGTGTATTTTTGAAGATCTTATCGAGCAATCCTGATATTGCATAACCTTATTCCACTGTGGGATGTTATTGCTCTCTGTAATCTTGAAGTTATGGAATTTTTACGTTGTTTTCTATTTTTTCATGAATGTTTAGTTTTTTCTGTAATCATGAAGTTATGGAATTTTTATTATGTTTTCCAATTTTTCATAAATTATGGCTGAGATTATCAAAATTTTACCATATGTGTTGAAGAGATTGTTAGTTTTAGTTTTCTGCATATTTAGAAAGGTTAGTGAAATTAAATAAATATTATAAATTATTATATTATATTATTATGAATTTTATTTATATTAATTTTTTTAAGAAAAAAAATATAATGTAAATTTTTTATATTATTTTAATGGTTAAAAAAAAATTGTAGCTTTTTAAATAAAAGTAACAAAAAGGAGAAATCTAAACTTTCAATTCGTTTTTAGCACGAGGTTAAATGTTATTTTAAAATTAGATGACTTTCATATATTATGGTAAGATAAAATTGTGTTTTCAGAATAAGATGAACCTATTATTTAAGGCTTATGTGTGGAATAACACATGATTCCATTACTTAAATAAATATAAAGTTAGTTTTTCGTTTTTCGGATAAGATTTAAAATTACATTTAACTAAAAGTTTAGCTTTCCAAAATGTAAATAAATAAATTAAAATAATTTAATTAATTAATTAATTAATTTTTTTAAATTTTGGAATAAATAACATTTAGAATTACTTTTAATTGATTAAAAATTTGGATTTTAAGAAGGTAAATAAATAATTTATTACTAGAAACATAAGAAAGTGTAAATATTTACTTCTCATAAATGAATAATATTTTCCATATATATATTAACTAGCTCAAAGAAGAAAATTAATATAGCAAAGATACGAACGAATTCTCATGAGCTCCATAGTGAAACAGGTCGTTGGACAGTTCTTAAAAGGCAATGGATGGAAAGGATTTGCCATATATGTGCGAATAGGAACATCCAGGATGAAAACCACTTCCTCTTAGAGTGCCCCGCGTACAACCACATTAGATCTCAGTTTCACAATATTTGTTACAATACTGACCTGCCTAGCCTTTTACAATGTCAAAATTATAGTGAGCTCGGAAGACTTCTCTCCAAGCTTTTTGAGCATAGTAATAAAATCTTAAATCAAATTAAATAATTTGTTTTTAGGTCCGATAGACCAATGTTTGGTCTCAGGGGACGTTAACCATCATCATCATCATCATAACTGTTTTTATTGTTAATTAATAAATTAAATATGTAAATGAAAAATGTAAAAAAAATTATAAATAAATATTTTTATAAAACCTTAAATAATATATTTATGTACATAAATTGAAAATTATATATAATATATTTATAAATAAAATTTTACAAGGTTGCCATTTTACTTCACTATTGCAAAGTGGTGAAGAGAGGTGTGTCAAGATGTGTGGATAGGTGTAAAATTTGATTCTTTAATTTTAAAAGGGAATATTTTTAGTTAGATTGATATTTTTAAATAGATATGAGATATTTAATATTTTTAAAATCAATTTATATAAGTACATTTGGTGTAGAATACACAGTCATGGGGTGTACTCTTAAGACATTCCTTGATGTGAAGGTCATGGGTTCAAAATTTAATGGGCAACAATCCACTCATGTTAAGGGTTGGTGTGGCCAAGGCTGAGTGCCATCCTTGAGTGATTTTGACAACTTATATTGCCCCAGGGTTGTGATTTCTCAACCCAAAAGTCTAGTGTGTGGTCATTTTAGGACTCACACAATTTAGCAAACAAAGCAAATATATAAATTTAATAATCTAAATTTATTTTTTTAATAGTTGTTGAACTAAATTTAATAAATTAATAAATGAATATTTATGTTTGAGTAAAATAAAAATATAAAATATTTACATTGGATTATTTATCAAGGTTGTAGAAATTTTTGTGTTTTTGAGAATGTGATATACAATTTTTGGTAAAATTATCAATTTTATTTATTTGTTTTAAAATATGTTTTTAGATATATAAAAATATTTAACACCCTAAAATACTTATAAAACATTCGAATTATACAAATTATATAGATTACGAAAATAGAACTTAGCATTTCAAAAAACTTTGAAAAGTTCACAAAATTGAAAGAAAAAACTACAAAAGACAAAATGAAATAAATGATCTATGTAATGGTATTGGTTTATACTTCAACCTTGGATTTCAAGATTATTTTCCATATATTCCTACTAAATCATTAGCTTTTGACGTGCTTTGGAACAAGGCTTTTTGGGATCAACACATAGAATTACTCCTCATGAATAAGTTCGTTTTTCTAACCTTTATATACAAGGCTTGCTTTGATGTATTGAATGGTAGTAAACTAAAGGTAGTAGAGATACCATTATTAATATGTTTTTAAGAAAAATCAACTAATAAAGATTTTGAATTTTTATTTATAAATATCATTTTGCTAGATTAATGCAAATTGTATTTTGGATTTTCAATATGTATTTTTC
Source organism: Pinus tabuliformis (assembly GCA_031772625.1). Taxonomy (NCBI): domain Eukaryota; kingdom Viridiplantae; phylum Streptophyta; class Pinopsida; order Pinales; family Pinaceae; genus Pinus; species Pinus tabuliformis. Next base: position 1,859,885,102 of record CM062817.1, read on the forward strand.
ATAAATTAGGGTTGTTTTGCATTTTTTTTTTTAAAGAAACAAAGTAATATGTATTATTTTTCATAAATTAGGGTTGTTTTGCATTTTTTTTAAAGAAACAAAGTAATATGTATTTATCATGTTTGATTGAGATTAAAATATAATTATGTTAGGGAAATGATTTAATTTTAAGTTATTTATAATTTATATAATTATTATATAAAATTATATTAAAAAATTAAAGTTTAAAATTTTTATTTTATAAAAAATAAAATAAACTAAAATTAATATACATTTAAATTATTGAAATTGAGTAAGTAATATGTATTTTAAATAATAATATAAGTTTAAATGATTTCTAACTAATGATACAAAATTTAAAAATATTTATATTTTTTCAAATTAATTTTTATATTGTATTAAAAATTCTTAGCTTTGGTAAATTTGAGATGAAAATGAAATCCAAGGATTTGTAGATAATTCCTAAATGCAAGTGGGTGCATCCAATATCTCCATAAAGATGTCAAAATTATGAAAAATGTTGCATATGAAAAAATATTATAGATGTCGCGAGTTGTGAGAGGGAAAAATCTGAAATCTAGGGTTCAGAGTAGTCGCAGAGGCAGCGATCCATGGAGGGGTGCAAAGGAGGGAACTCCACTCCCTCCTTCAAGCAGGCCGTGATCAGCAATGGGAAAAAACCTATGGAATATGATAGAGGACCTGCAAAGGGAAGGAATAAGAACTGTGAAAAGGAACAAGATGGACAAGAATCCAAGGATAATAGTATTATTAAAGAAAATGAGGAAGAAGACAAGGAACAGGGAACAAAAAACAAAGCACACATGGGCCCATGTAAGCCCAGAGCTGTTGTTACTCCTAGAGTCACGTTAAATGTGCGTGCTCTGCAGGAGTACAGGGACCATATGCAAACCTACGCAATCATTTGCAAATTCATGGGTGTATGGCCCATTGAAAAAGCCTTACAAATGTGGATAAAATACCATTGGAAGCCAAAAGGAAGTATCGATCTACACTTGGGTTTGAAAGGTTTCTTCACTGTAGTTTTTGCGAACATTGAAGACAAGGATAGAGTTTTTGAAGGTGGGCCTTACTTCTTTGCTGCTGCAGGTCTCTATATGAGACCTTGGATCATGAACTGTGTTCCCGAATGTGAGACCTTTACTTCAGTCCCGGTTTGGGTAAGGCTCTACTCTCTTCCACTTGATTATTGGCAAACAGAATCCTTAACAGCCATAGGAAATAAGCTAGGACGGTTTGTTAAAGCCTCTGAAGCCACCAGGAGGGGAAAGTATACTTCCTTTGCTCGAATATGTGTGGAGATGGACCTCTCTGGAGCTCTTCCAGATGAGATAATTTTGGAAGTTTATGATGAAGAATGGGTTCAAACCATAGACTACGAACATATTCTGTTTAGATGCCGCAAATGTCATGAACATGGGCACCTATTCAGGAACTGCCCTCTCACTAAAATAAAGAATCAGAGTAAAGCGAAAGCTGTGACAGACTCCGAAAGCTTTCACAAAGTGGCACACAAAGGAAAAGGAAGCAAGAGGGGATCAAAGGCTCATAAATTTGAAGAGATACAAACCAGCCAAAACAAGTTCCAAGTCTTGGAAGTGGAAGAAGAAGTTGACACAGCAGAACAGACGAAGGGGGAGGAATTAATGGAAGAAGAGAAAGAAGAGGATAAGGAGAAAACACCAGATAAAATCCTACAGACAGAAACGACAAGGAGAGATACAAAAATAGAAATGGATCATGAGATGACCCATAGTGAGATGGAAACAAAGGACCAAGAACTTCAGGCGATTCTTGAGAAAGAGAATCTTAATCTGGAAGATTTCTTGTCTCAAGGAACTAAAGGAGGGATAGACTCTCTACCTCCAGAGGAGTTCAATAAAGTCCAGCAACTATATCTATGGAAAACCCAAAACATAGGACCCGAGAGGCAAAGAAGCAAGGAAAAGCAGAGCAATGAAGGGGTAAAAATGACAAAACCCATACCTGGATTAGCACCCAGAAACCGAGGAAGAAAAAGAGGTCAGAAAAAGCTGAACGAGTTATTAATGGAATGTGGAAAGCTCATGATAGACTCAGGTAAGATGAAAGACCTAACCAGCTACTCCTTTACAAATCTTTAATAATGAAGTTTACTTCTTGGAATATTAGAGGTCTTAATAGTAAAAGAAAGCAGAGATTGATTAGTAACAGAATGAAACAAATAGCTCTAGATGTGATCTTCATCCAGGAAACCAAATGTTCCATTCATAGATTAAAAGAGATCAATAGCAGATGGCTCAATAGTTATGAGTTCCTGGAAGTCAAAGCGGAGAATACAGTAGGAGGTATACTCACCTTTTGGAATCCTAAGAAAATAGAAATTTTAGATGCGGAGGCATCTCGAGACTATCTTTCTGTGGTCATCCAGCCGGTAGGAGACAAGGAAACATACCTAATCACAAATGTGTATGGACCTCAAAGACTGGAAGGAAAGCTAAAATTTCTTGATTCTCTGGAGGAACTCAGGGACAGACATGCAGGCATGCCTTGGATACTGGGAGGAGATTTTAACATGATTAAATCGCTTTCAGAGAAAAAAGGTGGAATAAGAATTCAAAGTAAAGACTCTCTGAAGTTTCAGTCTTTTACAGATACTATGAAGTTAGTAGACATGGTAACTAGCAATGGAATGTTTACTTGGAACAACAAAAGAGGAGGGGAATCTCAGGTGGCTTCAAAATTAGACAGATTCATGATATTGGAAGACCTTATGCTCTATAATAAGGAAATTTCAGCACGAATCCTACCCTTTGGAGGATCTGACCACTGGCCCATTCTTCTGGAGGTGCAGAGTATTGGCACTCCAAGGAATAGACCTTTTCGATTTGAGAACATCTGGATTTCTCATCCAGATTTCAACAGTAATATTGCTAAATGGTGGTCAGAAGATTTGAACATTTAGGGCACCAGAATGTTCCTTCTTCAAAAAAGACTAAAACACATCAAGATTAGGCTCAAGGAATGGAACGAGAATGAATATGGCAACATTTTTGTAGCCAAAAAAGCAATAGAGGGTAAAATGCAGGATCTCAACTAAGTCCTTATCACAGACGAATTTGATGAAACCAGCAAGCATTATGAATCAGGTTTCGCACTATGGCACAGGTGTTGTCCTTGATGGCAACTCACTCAAGTGGAAAATCACTGTTCAGGCTCTCAATATAATAGAAAATAAGATACCCACAGGTGCGCTTAACAAAAGCTGCGGACCCACAAGTGCCCCGAACAAGAAGTGCGGACATACCCGTAGGTCTTCCGAACAAAAGGTGCAGACGTCAAATTCACTCACTTTCATGTAGAGAAGCGCGCGCATGTGGGAATTTTTATGATTGGTCCATGGTATCTCGTCTGACGTGTTTGATCCTATGGTTTTGGTCTGTGGTATTGCTTCTAAAATATTGAACCCCGGTTTTTGGGTCCCTTGTATTGGCTGTCTATGGTTTTGATCCATGGTTTGAGTAAGAGCTTACCTATAAAAAGGAAAGGAGATTAATTGGCTAAGCACTTATGTGTGGAATATCTTAAGAGGAACAAGACATGAAATAATTGTAATCGGTTGGTGAGTTATAGTTGAACCTGAGCATGAGAAGACAGATCAATTGAGGGGCCGTGATCTCTTTGGCGCATGATCAGATCTGTGGATCTGACAGTCTGTGGCACATTGGAGGACTAATAATTTGGCTCTATTCGGAGGTCCGCAGGTGATCCGCAGCGCAAGTTCGGTGGTGCGCAGCTCACCGACAAGATCAGGTGCGGAGGTACGTAGTCCAGTAGAAGGCGCAGTGCGAAGGTGCGCAGTCCAGCAGAAGCCGCAAGTGCGGAGGTGCGCAGTCCAGCAGACAGATCAGGTGCGGAGATCCGCAGTCCAGTAAATGGCGTAGGTGTGGAGGTGCACAGTCTAGCAGACGGATCGGGTGCAGAGATCCGTAGTCCAGTAAACGGCGTAGGTGTGGAGGTGCGCAGTTCAGCAGACGGATCGGGTGCGGAGGTGCGTTGTCGAGTAGACAGAGCAGGTGTGGAGCTACGCAGGCTAGACACAAAAGAACTACGAATATTCGCAGGTTTCTATTGGTGAAGTTGCAGACTTTTCTTGAAATATTTTTTGACTGCCTTTTGTCTATAGCTGCAGAATTCTGGGTTTAGATTACTGGTATTTCTTGTCTGGTTATTGCATTCTGAGAGGCTATTGGTTGATTCATTAATTGATTGTAAAAGGAGATTGGTTGATTCACATGTACTTGATGATTATTTGATGTTCATGGATCTAGTATGAAAATTAATGAAACGTGGTCCTTGGAAGAAAAGAAGTAGGTCAGCACCTACGTACTAGTAGCTTAGCTAGTACAAGAGCTAAGGGGGTTGTAGCTCCCTTCCAGGAGAGTGTAGAAAACGAGAGAGGGTTGTAGCTCTCTGCAGGTTGCAGCTTGCATACTGGTAAAGGACTGCACCAGTACAGAATCATTGTAAAAGAAGTTTCTAATTGAAAGAAGATAGAGACACATTGCAGCAGGTGGTTTTCACCCACATTGGGTTTCCACCTTATATCTGGTGTTCTTTGGTGTGACTGTCTGTTTTTCTTGTTCCTGTTCATTATTATATGGTATTGACATTCAAATTAATGGTCAACATCTGAAGAATAAATTAAATTATAAATCTAGAGGGAATATTGAAAAGAATTTGATAATACTGATTCACCCCCCCTCTCAGTATTATTTCCAACAATTGGTATCAGAGCAAGTCCTTCAGAAGAAGCTTGATCGCTTGAAGGAAGATCTATCATCATGAGCAACTACGAGAGAGAAGCATTGATCAGGCCACCGATTTTTGGTGGGACAAACTTCGTATATTGGAAGGTAAGAGCCACTGCCTATCTTCAATCTCTTGGTACAAAAGTATGGGATATCATAGATACAGGGTACACTTTTCCGTCAGCAACACCTATAGATCCGGATGGTAAGAAGCAATATGAAACAAATGCAAAGGTTGTTAATACTCTATTAGGATGTCTATCTCAATCAGAATTCGTAAAGGTTATGCAGTATAAATTCGCAAAAGAAATATGGGACAAGATTGTTCTGAGCTATGAAGGAGATGAACAGGTAAAACGAGAAAAACTTCAAACCCTCAGTATTCAGTATGAAAATCTCAGAATGCACAATGATGAAAGTGTGGCTAACTATTTCCTTCGTGTAGATGAGATTGTTAATTGTATGAAAAACTTGGGTGAAGAAGTAAAAGAGGCTGTTGTGGTTGAAAAGTTTCTAAGATCCTTGTCCCCTAAATTTCAATCTAAAGTTTCTGCAATAGAAGAAAAGGAGAATCTACGAAACCTCACTATGTCACAGCTGCACAGAATTCTGACCGCTTACGAAATGAGGAAAGGAGGACCATCAGACAGAAGAGAAGCTGCATTCAATGCTTCAGGCAAAGGATATTACTATGAGTTAGGACATCTATCAGAAGAAGACGAAGAATCAAATTTTGTCAAGAACCTTCAACGGGGTGCTGGAAGATTCAGAGGTAAGTTACCTTTCAAATGCTTTGCTTGTGGAAGAGGCGGTCATTATGCTGCAAAGTGTTCTCATAAAGACAAGCTTGATAAAGGTAAGGAACCTGTCAGATGGAACAAGAAACAGAATGTAAATAAGAAAAGTTATTACACTCATGAAGACAGTGACGGACTTTCAAATAGTGACAAAGATGAACGAGGTAACAATTATAGACTCTTAATGGCTTTTGAAGATGATGATTTCATGGATGCTATAGATGAAGAAGGTATGTATGAAGAGATTTCTAAACTTAAAATTTGTTTGGAAGAGAAAAATATGATTATTGATACTCTGCAATTCCAACTGGCTGAAAAAGAAAAACTTCATGAAAAGTTAGAATGTGAAATTGTTGGTCTTAGAAAAGAGATTGAGAAAACAAAAGCTCTTAATCTTAAATTTATTAAAGGATATGAAACTTTGGATGAGATTATCAATGTGCAGCATTCTCCACTAATCAAGACAGGTCTGGGATATAATGAAGAAGCATCTCAAGCATCCACCTCCAAAATTTATCTTGATGCAGCAAGGAGGAGCAAGCAAAGGCCTAATAGAAATCATCAGGTAAATCAGGGACAGTTTACCTCAAGAATGAACAAAGACTATCAGGTAAATCGGGGGCAATCTACTTTAAGGACAAACAGAAGCTACAACCAGTCTCAGGTAAAACCTTCTTAATTTGCCTCAAGAATGGATGGAAATAGAAACTACAATCATTTGGATGGTAGATTTGATAATCACAGGAGTTTCTTCAATGGCCAATGTTTCTCTTGTCATAACTTTGGCCACAAAGCAGTTCAATGTGTTTCCTATAAGACAATCATGACTAGAGAAGCTCAAAAACAAAGGAGCATGACTGGGATCATGAAAAGAACTTACAATAACTTTTCTGCTTACATTACAACATCATCACCATACTGGTGTGGAGGCGCAAGAAATCATTATTATTATATCTAAAAACATATTTTAAAACAAATAAATAAAATTGATAATTTTACCAAAAATTGTATATCACATTCTCAAAAACACAAAAATTTCTACAACCTTGATAAATAATCCAATGTAAATATTTTATATTTTTATTTTACTCAAACATAAATATTCATTTATTTATTTATTAAATTTAGTTCAACAACTATTAAAAAAATAAATTTAGATTATTAAATGTATATATTTGCTTTGTTTGCTAAATTGTGTGAGTCCTAAAATGACCACACACTAGACTTTTGGGTTGAGAAATCACAACCCTGGGGCAATATAAGTTGTCAAAATCACTCAAGGATGGCACTCAGCCTTGGCCACACCAACCCTTAACATGAGTGGATTGTTGCCCATTAAATTTTGAACCCATGACCTTCACATCAAGGAATGTCTTAAGAGTACACCCCATGACTGTGTATTCTACACCAAATGTACTTATATAAATTGATTTTAAAAATATTAAATATCTCATATCTATTTAAAAATATCAATCTAACTAAAAATATTCCCTTTTTAAATTAAAGAATCAAATTTTACACCTATCCACACATCTTGACACACCTCTCTTCACCACTTTGCAATAGTGAAGTAAAATGGCAACCTTGTAAAATTTTATTTATAAATATATTATATATAATTTTCAATTTATGTACATAAATATATTATTTAAGGTTTTATAAAAATATTTATTTATAATTTTTTTTACATTTTTCATTTACATATTTAATTTATTAATTAACAATAAAAACAGTTATGATGATGATGATGATGGTTAACGTCCCCTGAAACCAAACATTGGTCTATCGGACCTAAAAACAAATTATTTAATTTGATTTAAGATTTTATTACTATGCTCAAAAAGCTTGGAGAGAAGTCTTCCGAGCTCACTATAATTTTGACATTGTAAAAGGCTAGGCAGGTCAGTATTGTAACAAATATTGTGAAACTGAGATCTAATGTGGTTGTACGCGGGGCACTCTAAGAGGAAGTGGTTTTCATCCTGGATGTTCCTATTCTCACATATATGGCAAATCCTTTCCATCCATTGCCTTTTAAGAACTGTCCAACGACCTGTTTCACTATGGAGCTCATGAGAATTCGTTCTTATCTTTGCTATATTAATTTTCTTCTTTGAGCTAGTTAATATATATATATATATATATATATATATATGGAAAATATTATTCATTTATGAGAAGTAAATATTTACACTTTCTTATGTTTCTATTAATAAATTATTTATTTGCCTTCTTAAAATCCAAATTTTTAATCAATTAAAAGTAATTCTAAATGTTATTTATTCCAAAATTTAAAAAAATTAATTAATTAATTAATTAAATTATTTTAATTTATTTATTTACATTTTGGAAAGCTAAACTTTTAGTTAAATGTAATTTTAAATCTTATCCGAAAAACGAAAAACTAACTTTATATTTATTTAAGTAATGGAATCATGTGTTATTCCACACATAAGCCTTAAATAATAGGTTCATCTTATTCTGAAAACACAATTTTATCTTACCATAATATATGAAAGTCATCTAATTTTAAAATAACATTTAACCTCGTGCTAAAAACGAATTGAAAGTTTAGATTTCTCCTTTTTGTTACTTTTATTTAAAAAGCTACAATTTTTTTTAACCATTAAAATAATATAAAAAAAATTACATTATATTTTTTTTCTTAAAAAATTAATATAAAAAAAATTCATAATAATATAATATAATAATTTATAATATTTATTTAATTTCACTAACCTTTCTAATTATGCAGAAAACTAAAACTAACAATCTCTTCAACACATATGGTAAAATTTTGATAATCTCAGCCATAATTTATGAAAAATTGGAAAACATAATAAAAATTCCATAACTTCATGATTACAGAAAAAACTAACCATTCATGAAAAAATAGAAAACAACGTAAAAATTCCATAACTTCAAGATTACAGAGAGCAATAACATCCCACAGTGGAATAAGGTTATGCAATATCAGGATTGCTCGATAAGATCTTCAAAAATACACACTTTTGCATAGGTTTGCCACTGCAATACACGTTAATACATGGTAATGCTATTTATAGTCACTGACTTTACAACTCAACCTACTACCCAACAAACTTTTCAAAAGCTTAAATAAAGCAACCACATTAATATTACATGAAACAGTGGGAATGTCTATTACCTCAGAATCTTCCTCGGAAAATATTCATTCCCATATATATGCGAAATAACATTTTGATAACCATAAAAATAAAATGTTATGGTTAACCTTGTTATATGTATAAAAAAATTAGTATTAAAATTATAAATGCAAGCATCACGGTGGTGGCCTATGTGTTGGTTCCAGGGCTGCCCTTAAATATTCAGCCATCCACCGTCCTGAGACTTTTCAACTCCATATGGTTCTTGTTAACACAGACCAAACCTGACCTTCTTCATGAGAATGAAACATTTTGCCACGGCTGCTTCATCCCACGTGTTCAGTGGCAACTCTGAAATCCATTAGCGGTCCCACCATGAGAGGACTCCTGGTTGTATATGCAAATTTCCTCATAGACTCTATATTGAGTACTTTTGCGATGATCCTCAATCCTTGCACGCATCTTTGTAGGTCCAGAGGGTGAGAATAATATTTGTACTGAAATTGTCTGGGGGATGCCTAATACATAGCTAGAGCTTTCGACAATGGAAACGCCAATTTCTCAAATATGCTTCCACCATATACATTCTTGGGGTATTCTTGGGATATGAAGAAGCGCTATAATGAAAGAGTTTGCCCAAGTTTCTGCAATAAAATCCAAAACATCTTCAACTTATAAAAAGCTACGCTCAAAAACATCCAAAACATTTTCAACCTGTAAAAAGCTACGCTCAAAATCATCCAAAAACATTTTCAACCTGTAAAAAGCTACGCTCAAAAACATCTTCAACCTGTAAAAAGCTACGATCAAAAAAGATGGCTCGCTCAAAAAGGAAGAAACATACTGCTAAAAGGCTAGCTTGCCCGGTATTCATTTGGCGCTAGCTTGCCAGGTATTCATGTGGCGCTTCAGTTGTTCAAAATTCAAATTTCAAATGAGAATAGAAAGCTTTAATTGCATTCTGAAGGGAGCAGGTCGATCAGTAGGAGAACGGAGGAGAAAGTACGGATACAGGCTGTGAATTACAGTGAAAAGACACAATGCGGCAGAGGCTACCGATTGCAATTAGTTTTCCGACATCGGGAGTGGGAAGGGTATATCCGTTAACGCCAACGGAAACGGAGAGGGCCCGCTGGCCACGTATGCGTACATTGTATATCGTGTATCGTATGTATCGTATATGCGAGCTTTCTTATGGAATGGTGGTGGCGGTGGCGATCAAGGCGGAGGCGGAGGAGAATGATCAGGGCTGTCCCGTCAAGCTCTTAGAGTGCATTAAATATGGTGTCTTAGAGGGCATTCAATACCCAATAGCATGGGTTTTATTGTTTGCGCTCTTAGAAACCATTAATGCATTTCTATTCTGCTATGTTCGTACTGAAACTAAATAAATAACATGAAAATAAATGGGCATAATGAAGTTTTCAGAAAATTATTAACCGTCAAAAATAAGTTTTTCATCCTTCCAAGGCCGAAAAACAGGCATCGACAAAATCTGAGGAGTTGTCTATAATGCGACTTTTTGAGATTCCGGTGACGGAATCCGGCAGAAGAAATTGAGATGAAATCATGATTTGTTGCAGTTAAAATGGTTTTTTAACTGCATATTCGGATTCAGCACCCTGAAAAACCCCTGGGACGCTTTCATTGTGCAAAAACTAGTTATCAAACTTGGATTTCACTAAATTACTGCCGGATTTTCTCCGGAAAAAATCGCCGGAAAAGCTTTCAAAAAGTCGCGTTAAAGACTACGGCAAAATCTGAACTTCAAATACAGGAAAATTGTCGTCAAATTCCATCTTGGTTAGAAATAGTAATTACTCAATTAAGAAAAGCGAGTCCAGTTTAAGTCAAATTGTAATAAATTTGGTGTTTATATACTCGTGGTTAGGTTAATGTAATGTGTGAAAAAAATTAGGTTTATGTAATGTATGAAAAAATTTAAAAGACAAACCACAATTTTGGTGTTTATATACTCGTGGTTAGGTTAATGTAATGTGTGAAAAAAATTAGGTTAATGTAATGTATGAAAAAATTTAAAAGACAAACCACAATTATGTAGATGTAATTAGAAAAAAGAATTATGAATAAAAATTTATTATGTGTAAATTTGACTCTTTTCCTCCTCTTCCATTCCATCACATTGATATCAGAGTCAAAGAAGATACCAAATCCGAGGAGCAAGAAAGAAGTGAACCTGTAGAGACATGGCTTCTCTTGTTTACGATTTCATGGCAATATTAATGTTATCTGACATGTGAGGGGAATAGTTATGGACTGCCCTCTCCATGCTCTCCACTTGCTGTCACTGAGAGGGCAATGGCTATTCCACTTGCATGTCAGATAGCATTCATATTGCTATAAAGTCGGAAATAGGAGTCGCCGTAGAGACATCATCGTATCGTGGCAGCCGTAAAACACTGACCGTGTGATGATTTCATGCACAATCGTACCCCTGCAACAAGTAAAGGTGTGACGTTTTGGTTTTTTTCGCAGACATTTCCTGTCAAAAGGTGTGTGAGGCCTGCCAAAGTTCAACGAAAAATTCAATCACGCAAGTTTAAAGGGTTTCAAAATTTAAAGGGTTTAAATTCTTTGATATAGCACGAGGATTAAATGCATGTGGAGAGTCCTTAAAGTTTTAATTGAGAAACATTAAAAAGTTTTTTTTAAGGTTGTTTTTAAGTATATTAAAAAAAGTGCTTTAAAAACTATTTTTGGGAGCACTCGAAAAGGTTTTACTTCATCATTAGTTAAAATGTTTATGAAGGTTTATAGAGATTTTCGTAAATTGAATTTTTTTATATTTTTTTATTTAAAAAATTAAAAAAAGAGAAGGCGTTTTAGTGGAAAGAGAGTTTAGGGTTTAGCAGAAGTTTGTTAATCTATAAAATTTTCTTATTAATCTATAAAATTTTCTTATTTTGTTGAGCATGAGAGTGCTTTGGGTTTATAAAAATTTATTTGTATGATAAGGATATATGAATGTGTTGAAGATTTTTCTTTACAGGAGCATATATTGAAAACCATATTTTGTTTCGGGGGTGATATGGAAAGAAATCTCATGCAATAAGGAAAGCAGACATAAGACAGAAGAAACACAACAGTGATGGGAGGCAAAGCGAGATCGAAATAGCAGAAAGGAAATTGAAAGGAAGAGCTAAAGCTCATAGAGGCTAAAAGGCAATAAGTTGAAGCAAAACAAGTCAAGGATGCAGGGATCGAGATAGATCTAGTAAAACTATCAAAAGTTACTAGTAAAAATTTTGATTTTTAGGTTATCAAAATGGAAACTTTTCTTTGATGTAAAGAGTTAATTGAGTACTAGTCTAATAACCCAAATGATGAAGTATGTGATGTTTTAGTATTAGATTTTATAAAACAGACATTAGATTAGAAGTTTTTGTGCAAGATAGCAAAGTTACATCTTCACAGAAAGCATGGAAGATCCTAAAAGTAGAATTTGGTACAAAGGAAAATGACATGCAACAGCGACTTGTGTCACAGTCTATTGAAGAATCAATAGAGAAGTTAGTCGCAAATATGAGAGTAAATGAGCAAGATTCTAGGAGGAAAACAGAGCTCGGAGAACCTCACTTAAACGATGGATGATGGTCATGAAGACTTTAAATGTGAGACCCATTATGCAAACGTGCATATGGATGAAGAAGACAGAGTAAATATTATAGGGAGAGAAGTTGAAACTTCTGTGTGTGAAGCAAAAGCGGGAGCATATAAATGCTCGAGAACTCCATTGTAATGTGGATGGTGAAGATGATGGTGAATCCCACTGTGACGAGACACATTTGCCTGATGATTGCAAAGTGAGTTGTGAATTAGTGAATCCAACAATAGACCTAGTTGATGATGGCCTCTTTGCACCAGAGTTTGAGACATCTAAGTTTGAGAATAACAAAGAGATTTTGTCATATGAAGTAATGTTTTGCGGTGTTGAGAGTGCATCTCTCGTGAATTCAGTACTAACTGATGAATTTGGTGAAGTTGAAATTTGTTAATGAGCACATGCTCGAATATCCCACCATAGAGTGGATGAAAATTATGTTGATGACATTTGTGGTATCTTGAAACATGGACTGGCTTTGGCAATATGGAAAGTGTCATGTTTGATGAAGAATCGAAGGTTGAAGTTGTCACTATAGTGGCAAGTTATGAAGCAAAAGTTGGAACTACTCATGAAGCAGTGCATGATCTAGTAGAATTGATGATCAAGAAGAGGATAAAGTGATTCAAGAGTTATTTATGAGAATATCCACTAACAGCATAACAGTAGAAGATAGTCTCAATGTAGTTGAAGAGGCAAAAAAGGAAGAGGAAGAGGAGAAAGCTCTCACTGAAAAGCATTATGAAAATGTTTTTAACATTGATTTTGAGTGTTCATGTAAACAGGGTAGCAATCCATCTAAAAGAGAAGATGAAGAAAAAGATGCATACAAGAACATAGAAGTTTCTGAAAGTGAAGAAGAAAGCATTGAAACATCCTTTCAGTAATGGATTCAAGAAGAGTTCAAATTCTGCTATCAAAAAATATGCTAGAAAGAAGATCAAGAATATGAAGCACGAGAAGCAAAACGAAGTTCATATTTTGAAGATGAAGAAGTGTAGCAGCTATCCATAAATGAACGAATCTTTGAAGAGAAAGTTGTAGGAATACAAAAAAAAGTCAAAGAAAAAATGCAGCAACAACATGTGAAAAAATATGGAGCTTTCAACAAGAAAGCACACATGAGTATGAAGCAGTTTCGAGGGTATAGAATTTGGAAGAACAAAAAAATAAAATTCAGCATTGTAAAAAGTTTTTGAGTCATTGTAAGCCTAGTTGAGAATTAGACCAGTAGCGATGTTTAAGTTATGTTGAGTCATGATTAAGTTAAATTTGACTCATATGTTTGTAATTAAGGGGGAATGTTGAAATAGTAATTATTCATGTGTGCATGCAATGCATGAAGAGTTGAGATGAGTTAAGAAAAACAAGTCGAGTCTAAGTCATGTTGAGTATGAGTTTGCATCAAGCAATTAACCGCATAAAAGGCAAATCAAGTTGGAGTTTGAATGATACCATATTTAGTAAATTTGTTATTTATATACAGTTGGTTGGGTAAGTGTAATGTGCGAAAAAAATCAAAATTAAACCAAAAGAGAGCCAAGTCATAGCTCAGTGGATGTAATTAGAGAAATATTTATGAGTAGAAGTTTGTTTTATGTGTATTGTGTTTCTCCTCGTGTGTCTATCTGTCTATCAATCTCCTCTCTCGTGGGTTGTGACACCACCAATGTCCCTTAGTTGGGCATTATGTTGGGCTAAGCATCTGATGGGTCAAGCTTGAAATGGTTCGACGTAACGGGCTTCAATTTCTTCCAATCACTAAATGCGTGGGATGAGAGGCGACGAGATCGTTTTAATCGTGGCCAATTCTTACCCAGTAAAGCAATGGCTACCAAGGAGTGTGTGGTTGCTTTGAGGTTGTATGGTGAATGTTGGTTTGGTACTGAGCCCAGAGGAAGATAATGGATATATTTTGGCCTTTGTCCATAATGAACGGACAGTCCAGTTTTGTGGTGATGGATGCACAGTCTCCCAGGTTAGAAATCGTTGCTTCCATAGAACTCCCAATAAGATTTCCTTATGGTTTCCATGGACTTTCCGTAAGCGATGAGTCTTGGTTAATGAAAGTTAAACTTAATTTATTTATTAACTAATTTTATCAATGAGATGTATATTAATTAGCTTATCCAGATTTATTTATTTTTTGTTAAATTTTAACAAGGGTTTTAGAATGGGAGTTAATCGTAAAAGTAAAGCTATATAAATTTAATTTCACATAATCATAATTTTGATAGTAACATTTACTTATTAAATAAATTTAATTTTTAAATCTATAATCTAAAGTGAAAATTAATTGTAAAAATTACATTGCCTTCATTTTAACAATTTTGATAATAATATTTAGTTATTAAGTAAATTTTAATTTAACTATTTTTTACTATAAATTTATATTTTCTTTATTTGTAAAAATGACGAGTATGAAATGAATAAAATCACAAAATCCAAAGTTTAATTCTATACTTGCAATTGCACTATTAGGCACTTGCACATAGATTGTCTAACATATACCAAATTCTATTTCAACTTCATCATCATTATCATTGTCATTGTCATCATCAATGTCATTATCATCATCGTTGTCATCCTCATCATTGTGGTCATTATGCTCGTCATTGTCATTGTTGCCATTATCATCATCGTCACCACCATCATCATCCTCATCATTGTCATCAATCTCATCATCATTGCCATCGTCATTGTCATGATTATCATCATCATATCCATTGACATCATCATCATCATAGTCATTGTCATCATCAATGTAGTCGTCATCATCATTGTTGTCATCGTCGTCATCATCAAAGTCATCATCGTCGTCTTTTTTGTCATCATCATCATCTTCATCATCCTCATCATCATCATCCTCAACATCAGCATCATAATTGTCGTCATCGTCATCTTGATCATCAATGTCATCATCATCGTCCTTATCATCAATGTTGTCATTGTCATCCTCATTATCCTCATCAACATGATCATCATCAATGTTGCCATCCTCATTGTCGTCATCGTTGTTTTATCATCATCATCATAACCACATATATTTTCTAACATATACCAAATTAGATTTCAACTTCATTATTGTCGTCATTGTCATCGTCATCTTTGTTATCATGGTCATTGTCATTATCATCGTTACTGCCATCAACATCATCATCATTATCATTTTTATCGTTGTCATCATCATCATCATTGTCATCACCATCCTCATTAGTATCATCGCCGTCATCATCATCCTTGTTGTCATCGTCGTCATCATCGTTGTCGTCGTTGTCATCATTGTTGTTTTCGTCGCCATTGTCACCATTTTTTTCATCATTTCCATCATCCTCATCCTTATCATCATCATCATCATTGTTAGCTTCATCAACCTCATCATCATTTTCGCCATCATCATCTTGATCATCGTCGTTGTCATCTTCATCATCCTCATTGTCATCAGTCATTTCCATCGTCATCATCGTCTTCATCCTCATCCTCATCATTAACATCGTCGTTGTCATCGCCATTATCATCTTCATCATCATCTTTATCATCCTCACCATCATCATTATCGTTGTCATCATTATCATCATTATCGTCATCATTGTTGTCATTTTCATCCTCATCATCATTATCATCATCAATGGTATCATCCTCATTGTTGTCATCGTCATCATTGTCAGTAACCGTTCATCATTGTTGTTAGCGTCATCATATAGATTTTCCAACATATGCCACATTAGATTTCAACTTCATCATCATTATCATTGTCATCTTTTTCATCATCATTATCATCATCGTCATTGTTGTCGTTGTCATCATCAGCATAACCATCCTCATCTTTGTCATCACCATCCTCATCCTTGTCATTGTCATCACCGTCATCATCGTTGTCATTTTAGTCATTGGCATCATCATCATTATCATAATCGTCATCATCATTGTTGTCATTGTCATCATTATGATTCTCATCATTATCATCATCATCATCATTATCATCATCATCATCATTTTCATCATCAATGTCATCATCATCATCATCATCATCATCATCATCATCATTGTCATCATCATCATCATCATCGTCATCCTGAGCATCGATGTTATTGTCACTATCATCATTTTCGTTGTCATTTCCATCGCCATTATCATCGTCGTCATCGTCATCATCGTTTTCATCCTCATCATCATCAACAACAACAATGTTTCCAACCTCCCCATCATCATAATCACCATTACCGTCTTCATCATTATTGTATTGTCGTTATCATTGTCATTGTCTTTAACACCATCGTCATGTCCATCATCACAATCATCAATGTCGCCATCCTCATCATAGATGTCAATTTCACCACCATTTGCATTTTTACCATCACCACCTCCAATGTCATCATCCTCATCATCGTCATAAATGTAATCATTAGTGTCCTCGTCATACTTGTCCTCACCCTCATTCTCCTCATCCTTGTCCTCATCATAGTTGTCATCATCATCATCATCCTCATCATCCTCCTTCTCGTCTCCCTTGCCCTGAGTTGACCTCCTCGTGGTCACCATTACTATCACCTTTGTCGTTAACGACTTCATTGTCAATGTCAACATCAGCATCACTTACACCAACAACAATGGCAATGATGGTGGCAGTTGTAACAACCCATTTTGAACCCCAATTTTTGTAATTGAAATTGTGACTTGTATTGTTGGAAATTTCCAACATAGACATCTTGATAATGTATTTTATTTTATTTCCAAAAGTTGAAGAAAGGGAGAAGCCTACACGAAATTTGATGTCATGAGAGGAAGCCTTGGGAGGAAACCATGAGGAAATTGGGGGAATTCATTAATAGTAGAAACATCTTGGCCTGAATTAAATGCCTTGTCTAAATTTCCCTAGAAATCATATAAGAAAGGAATTAGTAATTCAATTACCAACTTCCAGCAATTATGAGAAGATATGGAAGAGGTAAAAGACCGGTCTAGAGTTATGGGCAATGTACCTTTCTAGAGATTATGAACTGACCACGTAATCTAGATGTTGAGCTAGGGAAAATTTCATCCAAAGACATAGGTTCTGAGAGAAGTGCATATGTGTGAAGACAAAAAGAGACATGTTCATGGAAAAAGAGACAGAGACACACAAGGGACTCTGAAATTGAAATTCAAAATATAAGATATGCAAAGACCCTTCTAAGTGACAATTGATGGAAAACTAGTTAGGGCGGCTTATTAAATTGTGTTTTACATACATGATAGTTATTTGTGATATGCTCTTTATTATGTGTATATTATTTTAGCATCAAATAAATGCCAAACAAACAGAGATCACAAGAACACAAGATGTAGGCATCATGCCAAGGAAAACCCCCTCCAATAGGGGAAAACCCGCAAGAACTTCTCTTCTTGTCAACTTCAAATTAAACTTCCAAGACCATAGACTCAAGACCAACATACCAAGACGAGGCCAGCCAACCAACCAAGATATATTTTTCACCAACAAAGTATGTTGCTAGCTTCTACACAATTCAGTCATGTGGAAACCCTAATATCACAAAAATGTTGCACAACAAATCATATCCAAGGTGAATGTTGTCCTCCCTCTTCTTTGTTGGACTTTCTACCTTTTCTCAAGCCTTTCTCACTTCTTTTCTTGCCTTAGATAAGATCAGATCAGATGTATGCACTTCCATTTGTGTCTTATGGAGGTCAAATTCCTTCATATATATAGGCTTCTTGTGGACTGGAAGGGCCTCTCCTAGGGTAACTTGAAGGGTTGGCCGACCTGATCATTGGTGGAATCTTAGACACTTTTTTTCATAAGATAATTTTTTATTTATTGATTACATGTGCCTAAAGGGTCTTAAAAATCATGACTTTGACTTTGATTCAAAATAAAATCCCTACAACACTCAATGGGTGCTTTGACCTAATGAGCAATGACTCAAGCATGAAATCCATACTTTATTAAGTTAATTTTCTTTTACAATAAAATTCCTTTTTATTTTCTTTTGACAATACATTATGACATGACACAAATGACAATTATGAATATTGAAATTAGTTACAATTTCCAACACTCCCTCTTAACTAGGAAGGCATTCATAATTTCCCAACCAATACAAGGATAATACTTCATTTGAAAAGTTCTTATAAGAAGAGAACCAGATTGATAAGCGTAATTTATCATAGCCAACTTTGTCACATTACCCGAGGCCTTAACGGGTACACTCTATCTCTCACAAGATCAAAGCACAATGTTGGAAGGCATTCCATTGGACACTATATCACCTCATCATGGTACATACTCCACCTAGGATACCCAGAGTAATCCTACCATCGGACCATTCTTATCCAAGTCCATGTGACTTAGGATATCCATCCTAATCCATCACATTACATGACACTAAGAATGTTTGTCCAAGATGCTTATCCAATCCAATTGTAATGCCACCTCCCACATTTACCCACTTTCAATAGCCTATCGGGTAAACATGAGAAAAGGGCTACTACGACTTGACTCAACCTCCTAAGTACAGTTAAGGAAGAAAAATCAAAAAATTGGAACCTTACTAACCTTCCTCATGAGCTCCAAGACAACCAGGAGCTAAACAACCACTCTCGGTGCCCAAATCCTGAGTTGGAATGCCTTTTTTGTTGACTTGGGCTCCCAACCGCATGCATGACAAGGCCTTCATGTAGTTGAGAGACTCTAACCACTTGCATAAGCCTACTAGGTATTGGTTGTGACCTAAATTCTTCAGTTTAGAGGGTGTGGTCCCAGATTCTAAGCCTAAGTTCCAAGTCAACCTCTAAAACAATGCCCAAAACTCAGTGAGACTTTCTAGAATGATAAATAACATTAGGACAAATCCATTCATGCAAAACTTGATCAAATACTTGACATAACCAACCCTAACCATGACATTCATTTCGTTAAACAAATTGAGAACACGTAATCTACAGGGCATGAATGCATATCTGAACACAGGGGTCTGAAACTTTTATGAGAATCATCAAGAAGGTCTAATTCCCTCACATAATAATTGCAATAACATTTGTTAGATCATGCATTCATTAACCATTCATCAGTTAATCAAAACATATCAAGAGCCATAGCTAGAACTTGTTATGGAACCATTCTTATAACCAGCATATAACCAAAATAATAACCATGATAGAATAGTCATCAAATCCACATAATAACAAGTACAAGTACTCATGAAATACAAGAGGAAAATAACTCTTATTAACATATGCAAAAGCCAACCAATTCAGGACTTCCATGTACCACCCGACCATAGATTGAGCTGAACCAAATATTTCTTTCATCCAATCAACCCTGTGCCATATTCCAAGGATGAATGTGGGACTCAAGACAAAAACAACCAAGGCTTCCCGGAGATTAAACCAGCTCCACCCTCATGCTCTTGTGATCCCACCAAAATTGGTCAAGAGATCACATAAGAAAACCAATACATAAACAACCAAGGCTTCCCATATATTAAACCACCTCCACCCTCAGGCTTTACCTCATTCCCATGAAACTAATTCAAGGGGTTACTAGGCCCAAAACAAGCTTGGATGCCTCAAAATTCTTCACCAATACCTTGAGGAATTTACTTGTATCCACCCTCAGGATTTATCGCAATCCCGCCAAAATCAGTCAAGGGATTCCTAGGCCCTATGGGAATTTTCCTGAGACCACCTCACCCGGTTCCAAAACCATCCAAAAATTCAAAGCTCAACCAAAGAAAAGAACCCCATCACACCATGGATATCCAGAAATGGAAAGGAAAACTTGAAACCACTGTCACACCTGGAAAAAACACATGCCAAAGACAACAAGAGAACCAAATACACACATGCATGTGTCATGCATTCACAAACCAAATAGGAAATTATTAGCATCAGGGTTTCACCTTTCCCTAAAGGTCCAAATGCTATTTTTATCAGTTCATTATGTAAACTCATGGTTATGTAAAGGGCTTGTAAAATTCCTTCTATAAATTTCTATATAAACCTAAGGACATGTCTAATCAGGTATCTTCACCTAACCCTAAGTGTATCCTAAGTTTTTTGCAGTGTAATAAGCCTACTACCAGCCTACAGCTGGCACCGCGAAATATTTTTGTAGTGCGACGCTACGAAATATTTTCCTAGTGCTCACTAAAAAAATTAAAAGATAGGTTTTTGCACTACCAAACCCATCATTTCATGTGCTTAATCATTTTTTCACAAAGCCCTACCCCTTTCCATCCATGATTAGACAACTAGCTTCATTTGTAAAGTCCAAGAAGGAAGTTTAAATTCAAACCATAAATTGCTTAATTTACCCTAAAACGGTAATTTCTAGCAAACCCATAAATTTGTTTACAGTGAGTAGGAAAGATTTAAAAATTTTGTAGTGTCTGTCTAGGAGAATTTAATATTGTAGATGGATTTGTAGTGTTAGAGTCTTTGCAAAGATGGGTCGATCAAGTCATGTGAAGAGGTTTATGTCAAAACCCTAGATAAGGAAACAAAGGGAGATCCTAGTTATATCCTTGTTGATAAACACGATGAAAACCCTGTGAAAGAACTAGAGGTTAGGGTTTATGAAAGGAGAAAAATAAGACAATAGAAACTAATGTTAGAAGAAGAGGAGGCAAAACAGAGAGCACCACAAAGTAAAAAAGGCAAATAGAAAATGGAAACATGGGAGGAAGAAATGGAAATAGAGCCTAGGGTTTACTGCAAAAAACCTCATACTCACCCTACAAACAAGCTAAGACTGAATTTCAAGGCTAAAATGAACCCTAGGCTGAAGGATACAATGATTATTGATGCAGAGGAAGAGACTGTGCAAGCTTCAAAGAGCAGAAAGAGACAGAGGAAAAAAGAGCATGCTGACAGAAAGGGGAAAGAAACCCTAAAGGCTGATAAAATCATACAAAAAGCTACCAGAAGGGTGACAAGAAGCCAGGTGAATTATACCTCCTTTCTCAAGCTACTGAAGCCATGGAAGAATAAACAAATCTGCATTTTTGGTGAAGTAGTACCTTGAGCTAAGAACAGGGGAATTTATTTTGTTGTAAAAACCCTAATTTTGACTAATATATTTCATGAAGTTTTTTTATAGTCTAGACAGCATATTCCAAGTCTGAATGATGATATTATAAAAAAATTTGTGGATTGTAAGCACACAAATGAAGTCCCTATGTTTTTGGTCAAATAGTCAACAAGAAGGAGAAATGGCAGCACTTTGTTTTCCATGTTTTAGTCACCGTCTTCAAGCACAGTTTTTGAACAGTTGAAAAGGAATTTTAAAAATATAAAAGAGGTTTTTGTTGGGAAAGGGATTATTTAAAAAATCCTCCTTCATATTTTACCGATATATCATGGTTTATAAATTACAGAGGAATATTTGAGGTTTATTATTCCTGATTTTGTAATTCTGTTATTTTCATGTTTTAGCCACTATTTTCAAATGCATTTACCAAACATATGGAGATGAATTTGTAAAACCCAAACGAGGTATTTGTTGGTAACATACTATTTTAAAAAAACTTCTCTCAGGTTTTACCCAAATAGCATGGTTTGAAGGATATGAAGGAATATTTTAAACCTATTTTTCAGGATTTAAATAATTAATCATTTCATGTTTTAGTCATCCACTTTGGGTGCGTTTTTCGAGAATATGAAGTTTAATTTTCAAAATATTAAAGAGGTTGTTGTTTGGAATGAGTCAATTCAAAAAAACCTCTTACATTTTTTACACGTCTATCACAATTTGGGACATCCGGATGCATAATTGAAGCCTATTTTTCATAAATTTGCGAGATTTTTTCAAAAAAAAATTCCTATAAAAATGTCAAGTCAACAGCTGAAGGCCACCTCATCAAATTAGACTTGGGATTAGACTACGTATGGGTGAAGAGGTTTTTCAGATCCATTTCTTTTGGATCTTGAGGATTATTGTAATTAATACTTTCCACAAATTATGGATCTGAAACCTATGTAGTATTTCTATAAATTAAATGTAAAAGGAGGACCAAGGGTTGGTTTTTGATGAAAAGATAATTTGTGTCTATGTCTTGAAGGCATTATTCATTTACAGTTTGCCAAGATAAATATATTTTGATCAGTGATACAAATATTCATGTGTTGGTATCTCTTAGTATGTATTTTCTACATGTTTCATTGTTTCCCTCTTTGTAATATCTTATAAATGTATGGTCTTCTGAATATTTGAATAAGAGTAAATGTTCCAAAATTCATCCTTGCTTTGATGCTTTGTTTCATAGATTTCAAATAGTTACACTCTTATCTTCTAAAGCTACTTTAGGATTCATTTCATATGCCCTACTGTAGTGGATTGTTTTTCTATTTTCCTCTTTCAGCTACAAATATGATGACCAATGTCTAAGATGTGCTATCTACCTTGCCCTTGTCAACCTTGGTCAAACAGCGAACATCTTGGTAAGTTGCAATAAACCCTATCTTTTTGACTCCATTGCGCAATGGATTGTCTACCTCATGCCCAACCAAACCCTACATCAACACAACACAACTGAAGATCTAGCCATTGTGTAAAAGTACAGTCAATTACTAAATCTAGTGATTAGGTTGTCAGAGAGAGCCCTCTCTAGATTGAAGGGGCTAGCCTTCAATATGTAAGATTGGTTTGAATGGTTACCTTAGGAATTTCTCTCTGACATTCAAGAGGGAAATTCTAAGTGTTAACATCTTGGCAACCATATTGGGGATACAAAGGATTCATTTTCCCCAAAATTATTCTTATGGATTATTTCTTACTCTTGAGGGAAAGCGGGAATTTAGACATAATTGGTTGTTAATCTTCCCTTGCGACTCCATTGTCAAACGATCTAGATCTCTAAACATGAATGGTGACTCCACTATATGATGAATCCAGAGCATAATTGCAGATCCAGTTTCCTGATTAATCAAGATGACAATGTATGCTTCAATGAACCATGCACATATACTAGGTTTTCCAAATCGTATTCCTCGCATAGATTGGAAGACTTGTCTGCCAAAGTTTAAGGATCAGGGAAGGGATGATGTTGGTTTACATTTGGTCAAATTTCATTTGCATATTCATAAGTTAGGAGTTTACTTTCCTGAAGACTGCCTCATGAAGATGTTTATGGCTACCCTAGAAGAAGACGTGAGGTCATGGTATGAAAATTTTCCACCTGCTTGTCTATACTCTTTAAAGGACTTTCATACAATATTTTTTGAGCATTATAAAGAATCATATCCTTCCTTGTTGCTGATCAAAAACTAATGTGAGCATGTTGAAAGTTTCATTTAGCACCTTCAAAGTTTGTATGGTGATAAGGAGTTAATGGATGAGGAAATTCAAGAAACCATTTTTTAATATTCTTCTCAACAAGAAACAGTAGAGACTAGTTGTCGTGATAATCAAGACAATTTTCAACAAATTAGAGCTTCTCCCTTGACTGAAAATGAAATAGATCAGCTTCTTGGTGTAGACAGTCATGTTTCATCCCCTAAAATTGATGAAGATATGCAGCAGGTTTGTCAACTTTTATGTGACCAAGAGTATGAGGATAGTCAAACAGTTGCCTCTTCAAATCAATCATTTTCTGATTTTTTGTCCCATGATGAAATTACTAAAAATCAGAATTGTGAAAGTGCTCATATTGGTGTTTTCTCACATTCGCAAGAGAATCATGTACAAGAACTTATTTCTCTTCATTCATCTAAAAGTCAAATTGACAGTTTTCAAACAAAGTTACTAAAGGTTAATGAGGCAAGATCATAATTGTTTGATGAGAAAGAGAGTGTTTTTAATGCACATGATGTGGTTGTCATATTTGAACTTATTCTAGATGGTATAGAGTTTTTTTTCTGATGAGAATGATGAACAGTCTACTGCCATGTTTTTTGAGAATGATGTTGAGAATCAAGGTATAAAGCAAGAACAACCAGCAGTTGTAAATGAAGTTTGTTCTCTTGTGTTTGCTCATCAAAAAGAGGTGAATTTGCATGTTTTCCATGATCCTTTGGCCAGTCTATTATAGTCATCAGTGAAGGTGGAGTTTGTTTTGTTCATAAGCTCAGGTTTTGGATTCAATTTTCATTTTGAGTTGCCATCCTTTACATTTCTCTGTCTAGTTAAGGAAGGTGTGAGAATAATTCCAGTGAATGGCCATCTCCTTGCCTCGCTACACTAGAAATTATGTATCACCTGATTGGGAATACTTTCAGTAGATTAGAGTAGGATGTTGTTCAATAAGTTCATAGTTAGAGCATCTTTTTAGCAATTTTGTTTTCATTTTTCAATCATTCTTTTTAATAAGGATTAGACTCAGTTAGATCGCACGTCACGGTTGTAGTTTGATTTCAGTTGCAAGTTGGGTTATTATTCTTTGAGTTGGGAGAATCCCAATGGATCAGGCATAGGGTCAATGTGTTCTTTATTTCCTCCTAGGGAAACAGTATCCCCATTAGAGCCAACTATTAGCATCAAGTTTTCACCTTTCCCTAAAGGTCCAAAGGTTATTTTTATCAGTTCATTATGTAAATTCATGGTTATGTAAAGGGCCTGTAAAATTTCTTGTGAAAATTACCATATAATCCTAGGGACATGTCTAATCAAGTCTTTTCACCTAACCTTAAGATTATCCTAAGTTTCTCGCAGCGGAGATAGTCTATTGCTAGCCTAAAGCTGGCACTACGAAATATTTTTGTAGCACTCACTTAAACTTTTAAAAGATAGGCTTTCGAGCTGCCAGCCCCATTAATTCAAGTGCTTGATCATTTTTCACAGATCCATACCCCTTTCCATCCATGATGTGACATCTAGCTACATTGTAAAGCCCAAGAAGGAAGTTTAAACTCAAACCCTAAATTGCCTAGTTTACCCTAAAATCATAATTTCAAGCAAACCCAAAAAATTATTTACAGTGTGCAGGAAAGCTCTAAAAGTGTTTGTAGCGTCCAGCCAGGAGAATTCAAGACTGTAGAGGGATTTGGAGTGTTAGAGTCTTTGCAAAGATGGGTCGATCAGGTCATGTGAAGAGGATTGTGTCAAAAACCTAGCTAAGGAAACAAAGGGAGAGCGTAGTCACATCCCTGTTGAAAAACATGTTGAAAACCCTGTGAAAGAACCAGAGGTTAGAGTTTATCAAAGGAGAACAAGAAGACAGCAGAAACTGATGTTAGAAGAAAAGGAGGCAAAACAGATAGTAGCACAAAGTAAGAAAGGAAAACAGAAAATGGAAACAAGGGAGGAAGAAATGGAAACAGAGCCTAGGGTTTACTGGAAAAAACCTCATACTCACCCTATAAATAATATAAGACTGAATTTCAAGGCTAAAATGAAACCTAGTATAAAGGATACAACAATTATTGATGCAGAGTAAGAAATTGTGCAAGCTTCAAAGATTAGAAAGAGACAGAGGAAAACAGAGCATGCTGACAGAAAGGGGAAAGAAACCCTAAAGGCTGATAAAATCATACAAAAAGCTACCATAAGAGTGAAAATAATCTAGGATAAATTAAAACTCCTTTCTTAAGCTATTGAATCCATGGAAGAATAAACAAATTTGCATTTTTGGTGAAGAAGTACTTTAAGCTAAGAACAAGGGAATTTATTTTGTTGTAAAAACCCTAATTTTGACTAATATATTTCATGAAGTTTTTTTACAACCTATCCAGCATACTCCAAGGATGAATGATGATATTATACAAACATTTTTGGATTGTAAACACGCAGATGAAGTCCCTATGGCTTTGGTCAAATAGTCAACAAGAAGGAGAAATGGCAACACTCTGTTTTTCCCTGTTTTAGCCAGCATCTTCAAGCACAGCTTTTGAATAGTTAAAAAGGAATTTTAAAAATCAAAAAGTGGTTTTTGTTGGAAACAGGATGATTTACAAAACCTTCCTTCATGTTTTACCCAGACATCATGGTTTGGAAATTACAAAGGAATATTTGAGGCTTATTTTTCCATATTTGTAATTTTGTTATTTCCCTGTTTTAGTTACTATTTTCAAATGCAGTTTCTAAGCATATGGAGATCAATTTTTAAAAACCACAAGAGTTTTTTGTTGGTTACATAATAGTTTAAAAAAAAATCTCTCAGTTTTTACCCAACTAGCATGGTTTGAAGGATATGAAGGAATATTTGCAACCTATTTTTCTGGATTTAAATAATTAATTATTTCCTATTTTAGTCATCCACTTTAGGAGAGGTTTTCGAGAATGTGAAGATGAATTTTCCAAATTTTGTGGGGAATGAGCTAATTGAAAAAAACCTCTTTCATTTTTTACACAACTATCACGGTTTGGGAAATTAGAATGAATATTTGAAGCCTATTTTTCAGAAATTTTCCAAATTTTTCGAAATTTTGTTTCCTATAAAAATTCCAAGTCAACAACTGAAGGCCACCTCATCAAATTCAACTTGGGATCGAACTAAATATGGGATAATATATTTTCAGATCCATTTCTTTGGATCTTGAGGATTATTGTAATTAATACTTTCCACAAATTGTGAATCTGAAACCTATATAGTATTTCTATAAATTAAATGTAAAATAGGACCAAGGGTTGGTTTTTTATGAAAATATAGTTGTTGTCTGTGTGTTGAGGGCTTTATTCATTTACATTTTTCCAAGATCTGTAAATTTTAATTAGTGAAACAAAGATTCATGTGTTGTTATCTCTTAGTATGTATTTTCTACATGTTTCAATGTTTCCTTCTTTGTAATATCATCTACATGTATGGTCTTCTGAATATTTGAATAAGATTAAATGTTACAGAATTCATCCTTGCATTGATGCTCTATTTCATAGATTTCAAATAGTTACACTCCTATCTTTTAAAACTACTTTAGGATTCATTTCACATGCCCTACTGTAGTGGACTATTTTTCTATTTTACTCTTTCAACTACAACAATGATGACCAATGTCTAAGATGTGCTATCTATATTTCCTTTGTAAATCTTGATCAAACAACCATCATCTTGGTAAGCTTACATAAACCCTAGCTTGTTGACTCCATTGCCCAATGGACAGTGTACCTCATGCCCAATCAAACCCTACATCAACACAACACAACTGAAGATCTATCCATTGTGTAAAATTACAATCAATTACTAAATAAAGTGATTAGGCTATTAAAGAGAGCCCTCTCTGGATTGAAGGGGATATCCTTCAATCTGTAAGATTGGTTTGAATGGTTACCTTAGGGATTTCTCTTGCACAACCAAGAGGATATTTCTAAGTGCTAATAGAAATTACACATGCAACCTGTTACCTGAAATTATTCTTGTTGAAATTGCTTGATCCAACTTCTCCTTGCTTGTCCCTTGCTTTCCTTTTCCTTCTTGTCCTTCCTTTGCTTTCCTTTCTCCAATGCTAGAGTGCTCCAAGAATTCTCTAAGTCTGCAATAGTATTAGAGAATAGAGAGAGCTCCAAGCTAAAACCGACAAAAGGTTGTGAACTGATCCTCAAAATCCTTTTCTTATTGAGGCCTCTATTTTCTTCAATTTCCTCTATTTTCCTTCAATTTTCCTTCAATTTTCCTCACATGCATTTCTGTGACATTTCACTTTCCTTTTCTCCTATTTTCCATTATTTTCATAAATAAATGTCAATTAATGTCACTTTTCTTTTGCCAATGTCTTTGCCAATTTCCCCTTATCCATAATAAACCAAATGGACACCCACTAGGATAATTTACTGAACATTCAACTTGCAATACGTGTCCCATGACCTTGGTCTTATTTTTCCTTTATTAACTTTTTTCCTTTATTAACTTTTATTACATGAACTTTTAACCTAGGGTTGTTACAGACCCCTCCCCCTTAGGGGAACATTGTCCTCGGCATTCTATGACACCTAAGACTAGCAAGACCATTGAAAACCAAAATATACTACCCATGGGGCATTATAACATAGCTTGATGCAGTATTTACAATGAACAACCTGCTAAAAAGAAAAACCCACATGACAAACATGACAACATGACAATCATACCGCTTATTGGAGCTTTATAACATAGCTTGTTGCGGTATTTACAATAAAACCCATACATAAATATGTATATATACCAAAACTCATTTGCCTCAACTAGAAAACAATGAAGGATGCATAGCCTGAATATGATTAGTCATCTCCCATGTAGCTTCATCGGGCCCAAAGTGCTTCCATTGCACTTTAATTTGCTTGATTGCTCGGTTCCAGATCATGAGTTGTTTTCGGTGTAATATGCACTGAGGTTCCGGTTGGAATAATCCTTCTAGCTCCACCTGCAATATAGACTAGTCAATCACATGATCATCATATTTCACATACTTTTTAAGTAATAAAATATGGAAAACATCATGGACTTTCATTTTCGGTGGCAGTGCAAGTCTATAGGCCACTGGTCCAATCCTCTCAATAATCTCGAAAGGCCTGCAATACTGAGGTGCCAACTTGGCACATCACCCAATCCTCAAGGAGCTCCTCTTGTGCTTGATGCACAAGTACACATGCTCCCCAACTTGAAACTCCTTAAATTCCCTTTGTTGATCTGCATAATTATTCTATCTATCTTATGTTGCCTTTAGATTTTTCTTGATAACCTACATTTCCTATTCCATCGCTCCCATCATGTATGGTCCTATTAGTACCATGTTCACTTGATCACTCTAGCTTATAAGAGTATTAAAACTCTATCCATAAAGTGCCTCAAACATACTCATCCTTAGTGACTCATGATACCCATTGTTATAAGCGAAGAAAATCAGTGGTAGATACTCTTCCCACTTCCTATGTTGGTGCATAACATACATCCCCAGCATGTCCTCTAGAATATTATTGAACCTCTCTATATGTCCATCTTTCTGTGGATGATAAGTTGTACTGAAGGCCAACTTTGTACCCAAACTTGCAAACAACTCCTTCCAAAACCTAAAAGTGAACTTGGCATCTTTTTCAAATACAATCTTCTTAGGAATACCATGCAACCTCACTCTCTCCCTGATAAAGACCTAAGCTGCCTCACTAGCTGAATACGTAGACTTAACCGCTCTGAAATGAGCTACCTTAGTCAACTTGTCAACCACAACCATAATGAAATCATGTTGTCTAGATGTTCTCGGAAAATATGTGATGAAATCCATGGAAATGACATCCCATTTCCATTCTAGAATCGAAAACGGTTATAGTAAACCACCTGGATGGTTGCACTTTTCCTTTACTTGTTGGCAATCCAAACACCATGTGATGAACTCAACTACTTTTTTCTTCATAATCGTGGAATAATAGAAATTATTCACAGTTTTTAGAGTCTTTTGATATCCCGGATGACCTGAATACATCCTAACATGAAATTCCCTCAAGATAAGCTTCTTGAGTTCACTGTTGTGTGGCACATAGATATTGTCCCTATATCTCACCAAACCTTCTGTTACGAGATGATAATCCACATCCTGATCACATGTACCCTGTTTTTGTAACTTGTGCCTAAGTTGCTAGTACCTGGCATCTTGTTTTCCTGCCTGTAAGATCTGATCCTTTAAATTTGTCCCATATGAACTCATAGTTGCTATGTGATTCACCTACACTCTTCTACTAAGATCATATGTAACCTTATTCTCCTTTCCCTTGATGTACCTGATCTTAAAGTCAAACTCACTTAGTGTGGCCAACCACCTAGCTTGCCTGACATTCAGATTAGGTTGGTCAAACAAATATCTCAGCCCACTGTGATCATTCATCAATACAAATCTCCTACCAAGAAGATAACGTCTTCACATCTTGAAAGCATTGATGATCATTGCCAACTCAAGATCACGAGTCACATAATTCTGCTCATGCTCATTCAATTTCTTTGACTTGTAACATACCACATGTCCCTCCTGCATCAAGACTCCACCAAGTCCTCTCTTGCAAGCATCTATACACACCATGAACTATTTATCTAGATATGAAATATTTATAACTGGAGCATTTGTAAGCAACTGCTTCAACTGCTCAAAACTCATTGCCCATTCCGCTGTCCATTCAATTTTTTTTCCTTTCCTCTACAAGGATGTAATAGGATAGGAAATCCGTGAGAAGTTTCATGATGAAGCACTTGTAATAACCTACTAACCCCATGAATGATATGACCTCATCCACATTCCTAGGAACTACTCATTCCA
Source organism: Pinus tabuliformis (assembly GCA_031772625.1). Classification (NCBI taxonomy): domain Eukaryota; kingdom Viridiplantae; phylum Streptophyta; class Pinopsida; order Pinales; family Pinaceae; genus Pinus; species Pinus tabuliformis. The sequence continues at coordinate 1,859,915,607 of CM062817.1, forward strand.
TGATAGCCCTTATCTTTTCTGGGTCCACTGTTATGCCTTTCTTGGAAACAACATGTCCCAAATAATGTACCTTTTTCTAAAAGAAACTACATTTAATAAGCTTGGCATACAACTGATGCTCTCTTAGCAATCTCAATATTGTCACTTTGTTTGGCATGTTCTTCCTCATTCTTAGAATATATCAATATATCATCAATGAATACAATCACAAACTTGTCCAGATAAGGTTGCAACACATTATGCATCAAACACATGAAAGTAGTTAGAGAATTAGTCAAACCAAAAGGAAGCACAACAAACTCATAATTCCCATACTTGTTCTAGAAAATATTCTTGTAGATGTCCTTTCTTTAATGCGTACCTGATGGTATCATGATATCAAATCAATCTTCCAGAACATTGTTGCTCCCTTCAACTAGTCAAACAAGTCATCAATCCTCAAAAACGGATACGTGAAGTTTACCTTGTTCGGTTTCCTGTAATCAATGCATAACCTGGGAGTATTGTCCAAAAAACAACATTGGTGCACCCCAAGGCGACACAATTGGCCCAATGTATACCTTATCAAGAATTTCCTTCAACTGTAACTTTAGTTCCAATAAATCTGGAGTGTTCATCCTGTAAGGTGCCTTTGATGTTTTTGTTGCTCTTGGCATCAATTCAATAGAAAATTTATCTTCCCTATGAGGAGGCAACTTTGAAATCTTAGCTAGAAAAACATCTTGAAACTGCTGCAAAACTAGATACCTCTTCAAGACTTCAACATCCTCAACATCCTTACCTTTGTTACTAGAAAAATTCACGGCAAATAACACACACCCTTTCTTGTAACTGTCTTTGGCCTACATAGTTGCAACCATCCCCATATATGTAGGATTCTTCTTACCCTACAAGATTCTCTTCTCTCCATCATCATCCAAACACTTGATAGTCTTCTCATAAAAATCCACCTTAGTCCTATGAAGGTAAAACCAATCCATATCCAGAAGCATATTGAACGATCCCAACAGAAGCACATTAAAATGTGTTAATGTAGGCATACCATTCAGCTCAAATGCACAAGCTCTTACCTCATGATGAACTCTTTACCTAGTGCAAGTAGCCAACTACACCAACCAAGACTTTGCATGCAGTTCTTTTCTCAAACCATACTTATCCACCGAGTCAAGGTTAACATAACTATAATTAGATCTAGGTTCAATCAGAATAGAAACAACTCGACCACAAAGCTTACCTTCCATCTCAGTAATAGATGTCTGGTGATCCGCCTGTTTGTTATCAAATGTTGCATAGATATGAGGAATGCTCTGTCCAGCATCCCCAATTTTCTACGCTTCTTGAGCACTATAGATTTGAGGCCTGCCACCTTGATATGATGGAAAATCCTTCTTGAGATGATCCTTGCCACATATCCAACACTGCAATTGTCTCCTACCATCACCTATATTTTTCTTCTCTCCAGGCCGAGGTCCATGTCCCTTCTCTACTGCATTAAACTTCTTGTAAGGAGAAACATTCACTTTCTCACTTGCATCATAAGGTCTTGTTTGCTTCGGTGGCCATTTATCTTTAGTCTTTTCATTCCCTTTCCAACCCTTCTTAGACTCATTATTACTCTTTGATTTATCATAATAGTGTTTCAACTTTCCAATGACTTCTTCCAGCGACCAAGGCTCATCATACTTAATCTGATCCTTAAATGCTAATGTAAATACACTAATAAATATTTGAACTTTTGTCTTCTCATCCTTAAGATATGACACATACCTCCAAAATTCCAAGAACTTATTCATGTACTCCTCATATGTCATAGCTCCCATCTTCATCTCATAGAAATCTTTATCCTTACCGTCATAGTACCTCTTTGACGAATATTTCTTCCTGAAGAGTCTTTTGAATTCATGTCAACTCAACTCCTTTGTCCTCATGTTTGTGGCCCACTTCACATATTCCCACCATCTTCCCACCAAATATCTACTTTCCCTTTGAGACTAAAAATAGTTATCTTGGCTTTCATGTTTTGTGTATATTCATGTAGCTCAAATAACTTCTTCATACCAAGTAGCCATGCTTTTGCATCTTCTCGTTTCTTCAGCTCTGTGCCAAATGTAGGTGGCTTGGCTTTTTTGAACTCATCCGGAAAATATCCCCTGTCACTCCTCCTGTAAAGATGATAGCGATTATTACCATGAAACATGTTTGAACCAAACCTAAAGTAGAACCTATATCCACTACCTCTCCTATCAAGTGTATCTAAGAACCTTCCATCTCTGATTATGTCATCCCTATAAGACCTATACCCACCATGAGACGTATTGTCATATGCCCCGTTAGTCTTGGCCTCTTGTCCATAACTAATATGTGGTTGTATATATCTCTGCAAGTTTGAAAAACTCTGAAGGATAACTACATTTACCTTTTCTTATTTCTCTTGTGCCATGTCAAGTCTCTCTTGTGACTTAATGATCCTTCCAATATCTGCTTTGCAACTTCTGATCTATGATTTTAAACTTCTCAAAGTATTACTATGTCTAGAGAGTACCCCCCTCTTCATTGCTCATCTGATCTATAAGGAGAGTCTTGTGAACTGTAATCCACCATTTTTTTAATCATCTTTGATCCTATTCTTCCTGCAAACATACCATGTCAGATAAACAAAATACAAACATAATCAACATACCTTAGTGAAGTTCAAGGGAGGATATCTTGTCTGCAAAATCAGTCCATATTAGCCTGATACATGTATATACATAATCATATCAATATGTCAACATCATGCATGATAACACCAATTTCATACCATGACCTCATGCACAACAACCATAACCACGAAAATGCATGCATAACAACCATATACACATTGACATGCATGTACGACACACACAATTCGCTTCCCACATTTACCCACTTTCACCAACCTGTCGGGGTTAACATTAGTTGAGGGAGACTATGAATTGACTCAAGCACCTAAGAATAATTAAGGAAGCAGAATCGAAAAACTGGAACCTTATTGACCTTCCTCAGGAGCTACATAACACCCAGGAGCTAAACAACCACTCTCAATGCCCAAACCCTGAGCTGGAATGCCTTTTTTTTAACCTGGGATCCCAACCACATGCATGAAAAGGCATCCATGTGTTTTAGGGCCTCCAACTGCTTGCATAAGCCTACCAACTAACAGTGGTTACCTAAATTCTACAGTTCAGAGGGTGTGCTCTTGGATTTTGAGCCTAAATTCTAGGTCAGCCTCCAAACCATTGCCCAGAACTCAACGAGACTTTCCATAATGATAAATAACATTAAAAAAATTCATTCATACAAAACTTGACCAAAGACTTGACCTAACCAGGCCTAACCATGACAGTCATTTCATCAAACATATTGAGAACATGTAATCTACATGTCATGAATGCATATCTAAACACAGGGGTTTGAAACTTTTATGAGAATCATCAAGAAGGTCTAATGCCCTCTCATAATAGTTGCAATAACCTTTGTTAGCTCATGCATTCATCAACTAATCAAAACATATCAATAGCCATAGCTAGAACTTGTATGGAACCATGCTTATGACCAACATATAACGAAAATAATAACCATGATAGAACAGCCATCAAATCCACATAATAATAAGTACAAGTACTCATGAAATACAATAGGAAAAGAGCTCTATTAACATATGCAAAATCCAACCAAGTTGGGGACTTCCACTTAGCACATGACCATAGGTTGAGCTAAACCAAATCTTTTTTCCAGTCAATCAACCCCGTGCCATATTCCAAGCATGAATGTGGGACTCAAGACAAAAACAACCAAGGCTTCCTAGAGATTAAACCACCTCCACCCTCATTCTCCCTTGATCCCACCAAAACCGGTCAAGACATCACATAAGCAAAAAAACACACAAACAACCAAGGCTTCCCGGAGATTAAACCACCTCCACCCTTAAGCTTTACCGTAATCCTGCCAAAAACAGTCAAGGGATTACTAGGCCCAAAACAAGCTTGGATGCCTCAAAATTTCTTCACCAATACCTTGATGAATTGAGTTGTCTCCACCCTCAAGATTTATCGTAATCCCGCCAAAACCGGTTAAGAAAATCCTAGGCCCTATGGGAATTTTCCTGAGACCACCTCACCCGGTTCCAAAACCATCTGGAAATCCAAATCTCAACCAAAGAAAAGAACCCCATCACACCATGGTTACACCTAGAAAAACCCATGCCAAAGACAGCAAGAGAACCAAATACACACATGCATGTATCATGCATTCACAAACCAATGAGGAAATCACACATGCAACTTGTTACCTGCAAGTATTCCTACTGAAGCTGCTTGATCCAACTTTCTCTTTCTTTTCCCTTGTTTTGGTTTTCCTTCTTGTCTTTCCTTTGCTCTCTTTTCTCCAATGCTATAGTGCTCCAAGAATACTTTATGTATGCAATAGTATTAGAGAATAGAGAGAGCTCCAAGCTAAAACTAACAAAAGTTTTGAAATGATCCTCGGAAGCCTTTTTATTATTGAGGCCTCTATTTTATTCAATTTCCTTTAATTTTCCTTACATGCAATTATCTGACCTTTCACCTTTCTTTTCTCTTATTTTCCATTTTCATAAATAAATGTCAATAAATGCCACTTTGTCTTTGCCAAATCCTTTTTTAGTTTCCCCTTAGCAATAATAAACCAAATGAACACCCACTACGATGTTTTTCCCAACATTAAGCTTGGAATACGTGCCCCATGACCTTGGTATTATTTTGTCTTTGTTAACTTTTATTACATGAACTTTTAACATGAGGTTGTTACACCAACATTTTCCTTATCCATGTCTATATACTTGACTTAGGACATCAGTCCCAATCCATCAAGGTACCTCACACAAGGTGAACCAAACAAGTTATCATTCTCCCTATCTGTGATGCATGTGCTAGACTTACAGTTGTTATTCCAGTCTAGTACATTACACAAGGAGAACTAGTGTCCAACCATACTCCCTCTCAAATAGGGAAGGCATCCATATTCTCCTTTTAATCAGAGAACATATCCTTCTCCTATTCAAGGAGACTCCTTTTACTCAATCTCAATCCTAGAGGAGATTCCAACTTCCTTAGATAAGTTACAGCCACAAGTCCTCTTGTCTTTCATAGCTTGTATAGCTCCTTCTTTCCTCTGCATCTCGAAACATTCTTCCGGTATCATTGACCATGGAGTTATCTTCTCACGATAGATTCCAGGTCATCCATCTTCCACATCACTTTCATCTTGTCTTTTTTAATTAAGGCTTTTCTATTGAACCTTCTCAAGCTACACATAGCTTCCTCATGAAAGTGATCTCCCTTCAAGACCTTCAAGATATCTTCATATTTCTAACTCACCATGACATTTTTTCTCATATTCAACATCTTCATGGTCCATCTCCACAAGAGTTTTCCTTCTTACATCGGAGTTCCCAAGGATCGAACTTGATTACCAAGTTTTTATTTCTTTCCAAAGATTGTACTTGATGTTGATCATTAGAAATATATATTATAGCGAGAAAGTTCATTTATTAGTTACTTCAGGGTCCTTTCAGTTCCCTTCCTCCATCATGCTCATTATTTTCAAGGAGTCAAGATCAAGCATGATGGTTGTTTTCTTCTCCCTCCTTCTCATCTTGCTTTCAACTGCAATTCTTTAATAGAAAGTACAACCAAGAAAAATATATAAGTACAAGTGCATGATAATAAATTTGACACTCAAGGATTTCCATGGAATATTAGAGAGGGATAAATCCTAGGATTTTCATATCCAAACCCTAAATCTCTTGATAATTCCTTTTGAAACATCAATCCTATGGTTTGAGTCGCAAATCCAATTCTACCCTTACCAAGATTTACCATTTTCCCTAGACTACCTACAAACCCTAAAAATAAAATTATAGGGTTTCTATGAGGGAAAGAACATATTACAGTTATGGTTTCTCGCTTGAAAAGGGTTTCTAAGTATCAACAAGGGTTTTTACAAATTTAATGACCTTCATCAAGATGAATACTATAAACCCTACAAGTCAAGAATTAGGGTTTCTATCAAATTAGGGTTAGGGTTTTCTACTTCAAGCATCATCTAGGGTTTTGTAATTCCTATATTTCAATGATGAATTCTACAAACCATGTGATCAAGATATACCAAAAAAAAAATTCCCAACAAAATAAAAAACAGACATTTAATTCAATTATGCAAATGCACATACCTTATGACTACATACCTTAGTCAACAAATATTTCTTGAAGTTGTTGCAAGTCCTTATATTTGATTACATTTTCCAAGGTAATTTCATTTCCACAACTGCCACAATCTTCATATTGATTCCAAGATTTCAAAGCCAAAAGAGGTGTCTTTCAAGGGTGTTGCAATCTCCAATGATGTCATGACACTCTACAAGGGAAATCACCAAACCAGGATTCTCTTCAAGGTTATCAACACAATATAACCTTCCAAGATACTTTAATCTTACATTAGTGTTAATACAGGTATTCTTCCCTCTGGTTAGGGCTTTATATTTTCATAGTATATCTTTGTAGAATAGACCTATAAGATCTTCCAAGCTTGCTTCAAGCAAGTCCCAAGAATATAGATGCTTCCAACTAGCCAAACAATTATATTATCTAAGAGATGATACCACTTTTATTCAATTAAAAATTAGGATAGGATATAGAAGTTGATACAAGTTCTCAAATAGGATCTTTCCTTCATTGTTATAGTAAGATATGAATAAGTTTTTCCTATTGTGATGTATTGCTTCTATCCTTGTCATAGATTAATGTATATATGTTTATGAGTATAGACCTTTAATATGCTTTCCAAAACAAAAATTATTAAATCATTTTTGGTTCTTATTCTCAGTAGTTAAGTTTCGGTCTCCCTATATATATGTGTGCAGGTCTGCAATAACTTTTTTAGGAAATCTTCAATTATTTTGGATGGTTGCAAGTTTATAACAGGGCTTTCAAATAAACCACCAATGCTTCTAAACAACTCATCCTATGTCCCTTTCTTGCTAGTTGTTGAGTCCTCAAATGATATTTTATTCCTTGATGTGAATGCCCACAAATATACATAGACTTCGGATATCTGAGATTACACAAAATTTTGGACTTCTAGAGATATTTCAGATCAAAATATCTAAGCCTAAGACTTCAATCCTTTCATCAAGGGACTCGGTCTTGAAAGGCCTATTAATCTAGCCTCTCTATCAGTAGAACCATTGCTTCTATATTCCTCATATTTCTTTGTTATATTTTCTCAGGCCAGCGGCCTTATCATAGAGGTAAAGGCTTGAAGATATGCTCAAAAAAGTGTTCATTTGGAGCTCGTATTTTTCTCTAGAAACTCGACCTTGAGGAATGTTACAAGTAGACTCTTTATGTTTCAATATGTGATCCTTCTCTATATGTCTTTACACCACTATCCTTAGCTTTGATACCATGTTGGAAAACTAGTTAGGGTAACTTATTAAATTTTGTTTTCCATACATGAAAGTTATTTGTGATTATGTTATTTAATATGTGTGTATTATTTTATCGTGAAATAAATACCAAATAAACAAAGATCACAAGAACACAAGATGTAGGCATCATGCCAGGTCAAAACCCCTTCAACAAGGGAAAAGCCACAAGAACTTATCTTCTTATCAACTTCAAATGATACTTCCAATACCATAAACTCAATAACAACGCACCTAGACCAGGCCAGCTACCCAACCAAGAGATATGCTTCTCCAACAAAGTATGTTGCTAGCTTCTACACAATTCGGTCAGGTAGAAACCCTAATATCACAGAAAATTTGCACAACAAAGCATATCCAAGGTGAATGACGTCCTCACACTTCTTCGTTGGACTTCCTACCTTTTCTCAAGTCTTTCGCACGTCTTTTCTTGCCTCAAATTAGATCAAATGTATGCACTTTGATGTGTGCCTTATGGAGGTTGAATTCCTTCATATATATTGGCTTCTTGTGGACTAGAAGGGTCTATTCTAGGCCAACTTGAAGGGTTGATCGACCTGATCATTGGTGGACCCTTAGATACTTATTTTCATAAAATATCTTTTTCTTTTTTCATTACATGTGCCCAAAGGGTCTCACACATCATGACTTTGACTTTGACTCAAAATAAAATCCCTAGAGAACTCAATAGGTGCTTTGACCTATTGACCAATGACCCAAGCATGAAATCCATGCTTTAATAAGTCAATTTTCTTTTACAATAATTTTTCTTTTCTTTTCTTTTGACAATACATTATGACATGACAATTATGAAGCCTGAAACTAGTTACAATTTCCAACAAGAACAACCCATGAAGAACTAAAAATCCTTAATCTAGTTAGATAAATCAATGTTTAAGTCCTCAACTTGAGCTAGAAATACAAAGGGGCACGAATTTTCTAGGTAATTATTTTAAGCAAGCATGGGAAACACACATAAATGGGAGGTTCCGAGTGATTGTTGGGAAGAGAAGGGCCCTCTTTACGCTATACAATACAATTTTCATGACTCTATGAATAGTAACAGGCATTGACTTAGTGGGTTAAAAAATATCATACCAATTTCTATGTATGAAGGAGAGATGCCTTTCATGGACCTTGTTGATGATTGAGTGAGTTATTTTGTCTTCCTCTTGTAGCATTGAATCCAACTCAAGGATGGCCAGCCGCAAGAAAAATGTAGTGTAGTTGAGTGTATGGTTGGGTGGAGAGTGGCTCTCCCTTATTTAGTTTCAAACAATGCTTCAAGTAATTCAAATAAGTGTATTTATTTATCTTCAATAAAATGCCATTATTTGTTCAGAGTTTCATGGATGTATGTGTATAATGATGATATTTTCTACATATGTGTGTAATGATAATTTGGAGCATTGATTAATTGTGCTTAATTACAAATTGAATTTCTCATAAGAATGAGCTCATTGTACAAAGATAGTTATTAAAGCATGTATACATGTAGTATTATTAAGGCGTATTGTCTTTTGAGGTAGAAATCAATAAGTTGAATTGGGTTTTAAGGCTCCTTAAGTATCAGCAATTATGAATACACTTTATTGTGCTAGATGTGGGATTGTGCAACTAAGTTATGCCCTATTTGGGGATGGGAATAAATGGAAGTATTCCTCAAATGGAGACCCTAGAAGGGCCATGGTAAATTCCCTAGTTTGGATGAGTCTAGAATTTAGTCTAGAATGTGTTGTAAACTCACAATAGCCTTGGGTTGTGTATATGTATGCTTGGATTGTCATATTGGTCTAAATTGGATCATTATATTATTTTTCATCCATCTTGATGCTTTCAAGGTAGAAAAATTAGAGAAATCAATGTGCATAAACATTTTTATTGACAAATACCAATGTGGTGAATTAGAGTCTGAAATCTTCTAGAAGTAGTTTGAGGCATTAAAAAACATTTTTTGGGGAAAATATTTGTCACTTAAGCATTACATATTTTAGCACTATTCTACACGTAGATACATTTCCAACGACATAGAAAATATCTCAAACAAACTCTTTATGCAAAAGTCATGCCACTCAAAATTTAACGTTACCATTTTGACCACCATGATTTGAGAGGATGCCACGTCAACCCCCATTATTCATGGAAAAGGAGCTAACTACATGATCATGAAGAAGACTCTCGAAGAGTAAATATTGTAACTCTAGTTAAGAGTTGAAAGAGTCAAACTTAACCACTAGTTCGCTATCAGACTATATTATAATTAGGTCATTAGGAGGAAAAGGAGTTACATTATCGGAATGGAATTTTGTTCCATAAATAAGAAGACTAGCTAAGAGTGGATAAAGAGAGAGAAAAAAAAATATGTTGTGTGCACTATCACAACCCATGAGCCATAGGTATCACTAATTTGTACTTGCATCCATTTCCATGCAGACAAAGAGAGAGTAGAGCAACCTCCCCTCCCAGTTGGGTTTTCTCCAATAAGAGTTTCCCCTACCATATCTTGTTTTATTATGGTTATGAGTGAATTTATGTTGTCTATTATCTATTTCCTGCATTTTATATATTTCATGCATGAAAGCAATAACTTTATAAATCTAGAAATATAAGGAAATAACCCTCATAGTATATATTTTGGATTTAAGTATAATTTTATCAAATCAATTATGACAAACTATTTGATGAAATATCCACAATATTATACATATCATATTGGTATCAAAGCAGGGGTCTTTGGCTATTTTGTGGGAAATTACAGGAGATCCAAATCATTTTAAGCATAAATTCATAAAACCTCAATCATGGTTAATGAATCTATTAATAACCCTTGAGATCCAGCGTAAGAGAGGTAATCAAATCTAGAAGAGTAAGTTGCAAAAATCAATCGCAATATGAATCTCCTTATGGAGGATCTATTGAATAAGATTGGAATTGGCAACGATAGAGGTTCCAACTCAGAGGTCAAATTAGAAGGAAAAATGGAGGATAAGGGAACCATAAAGGGAATCTAGGAAATAACTTAAAAAGGAACAACCCAGTTCGAGTGTTGTGAACCATTCACAGTGCATGTTCAAGATGGAAGCGAAGGTCAACATCAAGCCATATCAAGTTGAGATTGACACTTTGAAGTTAAATCACTAGTTGCATCAGTTAGAATTTTAGTTTAGTGTTCACCAAATAGAGGAGGAACATAAAAAAAAATAATAAATAATAAAATTTAAAAAAAAAAAAAAAAATATATATATATATATATATATAGATATAATAATTAATTAATTAATAATAATAATAATAATCACTTATCAGAAACTAGAGGGTCCTACCCTAAGCTTGTCGGAAATCCACACGGAAATCATAAGGCTAGAGGGAGATCCTCCAATGATTAAGTAGGAGGATTTCAAAACTCTCATGAAGTCTCAATTCTACCCTATCAGTTGCGTAGAGAACCAGTGGACCTGGTGGCATTACTTCAGGGAGAGATAGGGGTAAAGTGTCAAGAGTACACCACCAAATTTAGGAAGATGGCAATAATGTTGCGTATCTCCACAAAGAACCCAGACGTACTCCTCAAGTATCTGGGAGGTATACAAATCCATCTGCAAAGGTAAGTGATGCTGTTAAAAACCAAAATGGTGGATGAGGCTTGTGTACAACCATAATACCTCAAGACCATAAGCCAGAAGAAAGGACAATCAAGAAGGTTAATGAAAAAGGAGCACCATGAAGCTTCCAAGGAGGGGAAGAACAAGTGGAATGGGAGAAATGTTAAAAATACAACAACCACAACACACAATTGCAAAGATCCAAGAAACCACTACAACATTGATGGTCATACAAAGAAGAAGCTTTGGAAGTTGCATCTAAAGTTCAACCCAAAGAACTGAAAGAAAGACGTTAGGAAGAAAATTTTCATGGCCACAGATTCAAGTAATTAGGTGGAACGCATCTTGAACATAGATGAGAATATTGTCTTTACATCAGTGTAGAATGGGATAAATTTGAGTTTATTTCAACAACAAGGAGAGAAGGAAATGACCAAACTCTTCCATATCAAGATACAAGTCAGGAAGACAAAAATTGATGCTCTATTAGACTAAGGATCACAATAAAATCTCATAACAACAAATCTGATCAAGAAACTGGGAGTGGAGACTCATGACCATCATAGCCTATATCCATCGAGATGGGTCAACAGAGAAGCAGAGATAAAGGTAACCAAACATTATAGAATCAAATTTGCTATCAATGTTGATTTTATTGATGAAGTAGAGTTAGGTGTAGTTCCACTTGATTTATGTGAAGTGATGTTTGGAAAGTCCCTATATGTACATGCGCAATGTGATCTTAATCAAGAGAGCCAACCAATACCACCTCATCAAGCAAAGAAAATACTTTATCATCAATGCGCACAAGTACAAGTCAAAAATATCATTGGTAAATGCCAACCATGCTAAGAAATTTATTAGTTCTACCAAGAAGTATGTTTTGTTATTTTAAAAGAATACCAGTTTGTAGAATAGTCAATAAGAGAAAAGCCATCCCTATAGGAGTGTAATAAGGTACAGAAACAGTGAATGGAAGATTTGTTGCATGCATAAAGGGGAGTGTTCCAAAAGCATAAAGGGATACCACCCAAGAGTGAAGTGGAACATGAGATCCAGTTGTTACCAGAATCTTCATTACAAAACATCAGGTTATACAGGAAATTCGTTATAGAAGCAAACAAGGTGAAGAAGCAGTTGCAGTAGCTACTAGAACTAAGTGTCATTCTTCCAAGTACCTCATTATGTGGGTCACCCATCATCATTGTGCCAAAGAAGGGTGGAACTTGGCAGATGTATATTGATTACAAGACATTAAACAAAATTATGCTCAAGAAAAGGTACCCCTACCAAAGATAGATGATCTGTTGGACCAATTGTAGCAAGAAAAATGCTTCACCAAGCTGGATCTAAAATCAAGGTATCACTAGGTTTGAGTCAGAGAAGAAAATACCTAGAATATCATCTTCAAAACTAAAAAAGGTTTGTATGAGTGGTTAGTTATGTCTTTTGACCTATGCAATGCACCAACTACATTCATGAGGTTAATGAATAATACATTGGACCCGTTTATAGATTCATTTGTTATTTTTTATTCAGATGATATACTAGTATACAGTGCTACCTGGAAGAAGCACATCTCACATTTGATGCAGGTGTTAAAGATATTGAAGAAGCATTAGCTGCAAGAAAATCTCAACAAGTGTGATTTTTCACAGTGGTCCTTAGTGTATTTAGGATATGTGATTGTTGCAGGAAAACTGAATATAAATCTTGCCAAAATGGAGGCCATCATGAAATGGTCAGTTCCTACCAATGTCTATGTGGTCGGGAGTTTCATTGGAGTGGCACAGTACCTAGGAAAATTTTTAGCCTCATTTTCAATGGTAGTTTCATCACTCCACACCATAAAATCAAGTGACATGAGTTTCCATTTAGGAAAGGGTCAATAGAGGGACTTTGAGGAGTTAAAAAACAAAATTAGTCAAGCATTGCTTCTATTATTACCAAAGTTGCAGCAACCCTTCGAATTGGAGACAGATGTGAGTGGGTATAATATGGGAGCAGCCTTGATGTAGAGAGAAAGGCATGTATTCTACCATTCTAAAGTATTTCATAGAGCAATTCTTAAATGTCCTACCTATGATAAGGATCATTATGCTATGGTGCAAGTAGTCAAAAAATAGAAACATTATCTAATAGGAAAGGACACAGTAATCCACATAGATAACTAGTAACTACACTACCTGTAGACCGAAAGAAAGCTATAAAATACCAAGCATTACAAGTGTATGGGGTTTTTACATCAATTTCATTTAGCGATCAAGTACAAAAATAGCAACAAAAACAAAATGGCTAACATGATCTCAAAGCCACCCACATCAAAGATCGCAACTTTGGGAACTCTAAAGCACATGAATCCTTTCACCCATGATGCATACAGAGAGGCAATATATAGGATGAGGACTTCAAGGAGGTGTTTCAACGATTGCAAAGCTAGATTCATGTGCACGATGATAATAGTACAGTTGACTGCCATCTCCAAATTGGGTTACTCTATGTTGAGAAATATTAGGGCAATGATATGAGATGATTTCTCTTCTGGATGCATATTTGTGATGTATTTTTAATTTAAATTAATTCACCTCTTCTTTTACTTGCTTATTATTATGTGTTCTCTTCATAAAACACCTACCAAAAACATAAAGAACAATGAGACAAAGGACACAAGATATAGGAAATCAGCAAGGGCCAAAACCTCTCCAATCTTGAGAGGAAAACCCATAGAATTCTTCTTCTTATAGAATCTTCAATTGATGAATTCCAAGACCTATACCATTGACCAAGACTCCTCCAAGACCAAGTCAACCCTTGCTTCTTTTTCCAAGTCAAACAAACAACTTCTTCTTTGTCTTCAACCTTGACCTACCAATATCTTGGCTACAACTTAGACCTTTTTTACTACAACTTTGGCTTACCTGAGACTTCTGCAACCTTTGGCCCTTGACATAGAAACCCTAGCCCATATGAGAATGATGCAAATGGTGAGATCTACCTTATTTCATCCTCACTTAACCTTCTTCTCTTTCCTAGTAGATTCAGTTCTTGAAGATAGTCCTTATTGACACCAGAACTTAACTCTTTTGATGGTAATGTAACTCATATTTTATGTAGTAGATAAGACCTCTTATTTTCTTCGCATGTGTGAGAGTAGGAGGCCCAAAATAGTCCTAAACTTCGGTTTTTCCTTCACTCCTTTCCTTGTTAACCTGTAGGCTTCTTATCTTCCTTTTTCTCTCTTCTTACTTGTTCTTTCTTGCTTGACCAAATAATTTTCTCCAAGTGAGGGTGAGTCTTCCTTTTTATAGGCTTCTCACACATGCATTTAGGCTGACATGTCTTCTTGTGTAGGCCGACTGCTCCATTTGAAGGCTGACTTGCTAGAGGCACTTGGACTTGGTCTTGGAGGGTCATCTGACTCAATAATTTTTCTTACAATATGTAACATGCCCACATGGGTCTCTCATACATGACAATGAATTTTAATGACTTGATGACTGAATGACAAATCCTAAGAGATCTCAATGGGAGCTTGACCTAAAAATAAATCTTGTTGCATGAAACCCATGCCTCAATATCAAAAATAATAAATTTATTTTTCTCATTGCATCAAATACATAAAATCATGATTACATGTGTCATTATGAAGATCGAACCTAGTTACATGTTTCAACACTCCCTCTTAATTAGAGAGGTATTCATAATACATACAAGGTGCTTGGACATTCTCAATCTAAATAATTCTCATAAGAAGAGTCAGATTGCTAACCCATATGTATAGCATCATATCATTCAACATTGTCACATAGCAAGGCCTTTGACTGACAGCTCTATCTCTCCACAAGATCATAGCACAATGTTGGCGAGACCAATGACTTATAGACACCTTAATCATTGTCTCTCTAGGAGAATACCCCACCCAAGTGTTCACAAGGTATGTCCTTCCAGGACTATTCTTATCTTGGATTCCCAATCCTCAAAGAATACAGGTCCTCTACAACTACTCTTATCTTAGATTCCCTACCACATCCTCAAAGAGTATCAAATGCCAGATGCTTACCCAATCCTCCATTCTTTTCTTCCCAAGTGAAGACAAGAATGATGTGTCTATCTCTCCCTCTTAACTAGGGAGGATATACCCATTCCAATGAAATAATGTACTCATTCCTATAAAAGGAATGTACCGAAGCTCCTTCTTATCCAAGGACTTGTCCAAGCTCCCTCTTAGCTAGGGACTTGCTTCTAAAAAAGAAATGTACCCAAGCTCCCTCTTATCCAAGGACAACTACCTTTTTCCACATCATGTATCCTTCAGGATCTACCATCCCAACACATGAGTACCATTTGTAGATGGCATCCACACATTTCTTTTGGTAGACCTGTATTAGCCCATCCAGATATTGTTCAAAAATCATAAATGAACATCAAATCAAAATTTTACCTTTTGTGATGGGCCTTCATCATGACATCTAGTTGCAACATCAACATTCTGCATTCACGTTAACACATCTCTAAGATATTCATTTGTCAAGGGTCTTCTTTATTTTCAGACTTTTCCAAGGTCTTCATATATTTCCCATGGAGATATCATAGCCAATTCATAGGATGTTGATTGGCTTCTCCATAGTTTCATTTTTCACGATCTCTTCCTTTCTCTTTATTCACAATGTTGGGTGTGTGTTATATTATTTCCACGGATAGTCGCATGCACAGGGGATCACAGGGGGGTCAATAGCCCCCCCTATTCGTTGTGTCGGGCGCAGCAGAGGGGTCATAGGGGGGGCGCAGCCCCCTTGTTGGGAAGTTTCATGGGGGGAGGTAACCCCCTACACAGATCTGAGGCAACGCCCAAGGAAATAAAAATGGACCCTATATGAGGTGGGCGGACCTACCTATGGTTTTGTGCATGGGTTTTGCACATGGTTTTGGGCATGATGGTTTTCTAACCATGGTATTTTGTAGATTCGGTCAAGGGAACCGTGGTTATGTTCTAATCCAAGGTTAATGGATTGGGGTTATGAATGCTTCGGCATGTATATATATGTATTTTAACATTCAAAAGAACATAATGAAAAATCAATCTGATAGTCTCGGTTTTGGGATCCAAGGGAAAATCTATGTGTATATTTGTTTTATGCTTTATGTTCTCGCCATTGTTTATTTTCTGTTTTTAGAATTTGTATGCAAGTAATGTTTGTACAAGGTTAAAACCTACACACATATTACTTTTCCAAAACTCCCAATCATAGTTTCTTCATTTTGTCATCCACCTCATATTCCATATGAGGACATATTATGTTGATTTCATCTATTTAATATGTGACCCGCACCTTTATGTTACATTTAAATGAAGGGGATCATTTTCCCTTGATCATGCTCATGAGGTAGAGTATGCATCCTTACTATCTGGAACTATATAATGACATGACTTGACTGATATATACATACATACCTTTTTTCTTCTTTGGTCATCTAGACTTCCTTTAGCAGCTTCTTGTCCTTGATTGGGAGTGCTTCAATCATCTTTGACCTACTGCATTCCTTTGTCATCATACCATCATTCTTCTAAATAATGAATTCCATCCCGAGTGGAATTTTTAGCGATGCATATTTCAAGATATGAACCTTCTAATGAATATTTCTGCAGAGAATCTGATTATCCTCATCTTGTAGATGCTCCTTCCCAAAAAGTATGATGATTTCTATACTAGATAACTCTCCATAAGTACTACTTATTCTTTTAATTAGGTTATCTATAGCTACTTCCTTCTAATAATGATAGCCATAGACTTCAGTTATCTTTCTAGTTTCTTAAAAATGTCATGAGCTCTTGCTTTCAACCATATGCTATTAAAATGCCATCCCTCAAATGATATGTCCCATCGTAGTACTCTTCTTGACTGCCCAGGTTGAGGCCATCTTCACCCTCCTCTCCATACAAATTCTTTGTTCCATCATATTTCTTAAAACAAAGGTTCATCTCATCCATATTTACTTCTTGTACCTGCAATATTTATTGACAAGCATCCCAAGCAAAGTATATGATACCAAAATATGATGCCAAGATTTTTAGAGTTTACATGTAATCAAGAGGTCATCCTAGGGCTTCTAAAGTTCAAACCCTAGATCAGATTCTATTCCCTCTTTATGTCATTCTAGGGTTCATTCTTTTCCCTAGAATACTAACAGACCCTAGAATCATATCTTCAACCCAAAATATCTTAAAATATACCATACATACCTTATGGTTACTTACCTTTGACGAGATGACTTGCAATTTCAGATGCCATCTTCATTGATCTAATTTCGGGTGAGAGATATTCTTCATTGTACTCATCTACTACTTCTTCTAAGTATATGTTTGCCATAGACCTTGTATTGGTGTCCTTACGCAAAATTGACAACTATAAGTATATCAATGTTTCTCTCTATTTTCTTGACGACTAGTTACTTCAGGTTTGTTTCCTCAACTCTTTCCAACTTCTTTACAGTGAATAAATCCTTTTCAGAGAATATATATGTGATTGGTGACTTCATTGCATGAACTCGATCACCACCAGATTTGAACTTGTAAGAAGAGTATAGTAGTTATGTCATAAGGACATATCTTTGAAGATGAGATCTATGTTATCACAGAGATAGAACGATCTATACTTTGATTTTGAAATCTTGACAGAGATGAACCATATGTATGACCTGTAGGGTGATATGATCTCAGAATCTCATATATGTGTTTGATGAAGGTTTAATACAAATAATTCAGACTCTCTCTCCTTGTAATGAACTTTGGCCTGCAAAATAACGTGATGGTAGACTTTTTTTTCAAGATCTCGGTCTGCAACTTAATGTATTTTGATTCCAAAGTTTGGCTCTAGAGCTTGATTGTAATTTGTTGCTCTTTCTATGGTGGATGTTATAGATTATCCATAAGTGAGAAGAATTATAGCCCAAAAAATTAGTCATGGTCTCTTCGATCTCTTTTTTCCTTGAGATGATGATGGATCAAGGTTACCAGGAATGTTTCAAATGAAGATACTTTCTTTGAGCAATTTAAGGTTTTGATACTTCCTTCAAGATGATGATGTAATCTTTGTCCTCGAAATATCTTGGATATGAGAGGATCTTCTTGATTCTTTGATGCCTTGGATATTTTGTGAAAACTTTGTTCCTTGAGTGTCCTTTGTTGAGCTACCCTTTCTTGACTTGTTACCTTAGTTCTAAAACCATGTTGAGAAATCTTAGTACATTGAGATGAGATGATTTCTCTTGCTTGATAATTGTTTGTGATGTATTTTTAATTTTACTTCATTCGCTTCTTCTTTTACTTGCTTATTATTATGTGTTCTCTTCATCAAATAGATACCAAAAACATAAAGAACAATGAGACAAAGGACACAAGATATAGGCGATCATCCAAGGCCAAAACCTCTCCAATATTGAAAGGAAAACCCACAATATTTTTCTTCTTATATAATGTTCAATTGACGAATTCCAAGACCTAGACCCTTGACCAAGACTCCTCCAAGACCAAGTCAAACCTTTCTTCTTTTTCCAAGTCAAATTAACAACTTCTTCTTTGTCTTCAACCTTGACCAAGCAATATCTTGACTACAACTTCAACATTTTCTACTGCAACTTCAGCTTATCCGAGACTTCTGCAATCTTCGGACCTTGACACAAAAACCCTAGCCCATATGAGAATGGTGCAAATAGTGAGATTCGCCTTCTTTCATCCTTGTTTGACCTTCCCTTTCCTAGTAAATTTTGTTCTTGAAGATAGTCCTTATTGACACCAGAACTTGACTCTTTTGATGGTACTGTAACTCAACTTTTCTGCAATAGATAGAACTTCTAATTTTATTCACACGTGTGAGAGTAGGAGGCCCAAAACAATGCTAAACTTCAGCTTTTCCTTCACTCCTTTCTTTGTTGACTTGTAGGTTTCGTATCTTCCTTTTTCGCTCTTCTTACTTATTCTTTCTTGCTTGACTGGATATTTTTTTCTAAGTGAGGTCGATTCCTCCCTTTTATAGGCTTCTCACCCATTCATTTAGGCCAACATATCTTCTTGTGTAGGCCGACTGCTCCATTTGAAGGCCAACTTGTTAGAGGAACTTGGACTTGGTCTTGGAGGGTCTTTTGACTCAAAATATTTTTTCTTAGAATATGTAACATGCCCACATGGGTCTCTCATACATGACAATGACTTTTAATGACTTGATCACTGAAAGACAAATCCTAAGAGCTATTAATGGGAGCGTGACCTAAAAACAAATCTTCTTGAGCATGAAACCCATGCCTCAAGATCAACGATAATAAATTTATTCTTCTCATTACATCAAATACATAAAATCATGATTACATATGTTATTATGAAGACCGAACCTAGTTACATATTTCAACACTCTACAGGCTAGATAAATTATGTGTTCCTAAAGGTGAGTGACTGCAACTAATAAAAAAGGCTCACACCTCCATGGTTGTAGGGAACTTCGGTACAAGGAAGATACTAGCCAACTTGCAAAGGTATGTGTTCTAGCCCATTTGCAAAAAGAGGTAACTAGGTTCATAAGAGGATGCATGTTTTATTGTACTATCAAACCTTGTAATAGAAAACAAGGTCTATATGATCATTTGTTTGTACTCACTCATCCCTGTGAAAGCATTCCCATGGAGTTTGTGGGAGGTTTACCAACAATTAGATAAGAACATGACTACCTGTTAATGGTAGTTGACAGGTTCAACAAGATTTGTGTTTTTTTTCCCTATACAAAGACCATCAATAGGCAAAAATAAGTGAACTTGTTCTTTGGACAAGCCTAGGTTCACTTTGGGATACTAAGGAGAATTGTTTCAGACAAGGACATGAGATTTATCAGTGCATTTTTTACTACATTGTGGAATATGATGGACACGAAGTTGAAAAAACCTACAACACTCCATCCACACTGAGATGGAAAAACAACAGTGGTCAACAGGACTTTGGTGTAACTTTTCAAGGGTTACAATCAAAATCATCTGAAGACTCTGAATGAAAATCTAGTATTTATACAACACTCTTATAAAAGATTAGTCCACACTTCTGCTGGTAAGTCCCGACTTGAAACTTTTGTTGGATAATTGCCAACTTTACCTCTGGATATTGCATATGGGAAGCAAGGAGGAGTGAGGGAGGATCTCACAGGAGATGCCTTGAGGACAAAGAAATTTATTGAAAATTTCAGGCATGTCCGTCTACAAGTATAAGAGACATTGAAGAGGCTGCAAGAAAAGTACAAGGCCATGCATGATCAACACATAACAAAGAACAAAGAAGTCATACAAAGTGGAAGACACAGTATGGTTATAGTTGAACAAGGAGAGGTTACAGGGTCTTGATAAGAAAATAAAGGCTTTGTTATATGGACTTTTTAAGATACTCAAAAAGTTGGAAAATAATGCCTATAAACTGAATCTACCCCATACATGTGCATTTACTCAGTTGTGAATGTAGAGAATTTGAAACTTTATGAGCCTTCCATGTTGGATCAAAAAGAGGAACAAGTGCTACCTTCTATAGAGGATTTAGCACCAAATGCATAGGGCGAGTTGACAGAGGATATTTGCAGAGGAGGTCCATTATTAAAAGACAAAGGAATCATGAAATTTGGCAAGTTGAATTGAAAGGAAAACTTACAAGCAAGGCTAAATGGTAGACTCAGAAGGTGTAGGAAAATTTTCCTCACCTCATTCACTAAACACTTTTGGGGACTAAGAGCCTCCCAAATGGGGAGGTGTGATATGGGTTGAATCATTATATTATGTTTCATCCATATAGATGCTTTTAAAGTGGGAAAATTGGAATAATCAACACACAAGACAATTTTTACTAGCAAGTCCCAATTTGGAAAATTAGGGTTCAAAACCTTCATGAAGTACTTTAAGACATTAAGCATCATTTTTACTTTTATTCTTTTTTGGGGGGGAATTTTCCGCTTAATATTTGCACCACCTAGCACTATTCTACAGTTATATACCTTTCCAATGATGCAAGAAATACCTCAAACAAAGTCTGTATGAAAAAATTATGCCACCCGAAAGTTGAACTTCTTGTTTTTAATACCATGAGTTGAGAGCATGCCACCTCAGTGCCCATTATTCATGGAAAATGGGCTAGCCACATGATCATGATGAACAAGACTCTAAAAGGGTCAATATTGTAACTCTAGTTCATAGTTGAAGGAGTCAAACTTAACCATTAATTGTCTATCAAGTTGTGTTATAACCTAAACACTAAGAGGAAAAGGGGTTTCATTCTAGGAGAGTGCATTTCATTCCATAAAAGATCAGAGTAATTGAGTGGATAGAGAGAGAGAAAATAAAGAGGGTTTGTGCATTTCAGCAATGCATGGGCCACATGTCTCACTTATTGTACTTCCATGCATTTCCATTTAGTTAAAGAAAGAGGAGAGTAGTCTCACCTTCTGGCTAGATTTTCTCTCGTAAGGGTTTTCCATATCATATCCTGTGTTATTACGGTTGTGAGTGATTGCATTTTTTTTGCTCTCTATTTCTCACATTTTTAGTTGCATGCATGAAAAGAGTAACTTAATAAATCCAAAACTCTAAGGAAAATAACCCTCATAGTACATATTTCTGATTTTAAGTATAATTTTATCAAATTTGTTTTTACAAATTCTCCAATTGAATATCCATCGCAATCTACAAACCACATATATGCATACACATACGTATACATGAATGATAAGCTAATAAAATTTTATCATCACATTGTTTCCTCAAGGGATAAGCAATAATACTAGTCTCTATCTAATTGTATTGGTATTAGTTTTGAAGCCTAAATTTTGTTGATCTAGAGGAGTAAGAGGAATCTATCTCAATTGGAACAAATTTGGAGATTTGACCAAAGGGTCTCCTTTGACTCCATTGAGAGGCTACCTAGTTGTTCGCAGTAAATTAGCATGTGGATGTCTTTCTAGTTGATGAGGATTTATGAATCTTTAAAAATCATATGGGCAAGTATCAGATCCTTTTGGAATTGGATCCAACCAAAGGAAGAAGGAAAAATTGCATTACAAAAGTTCTAGTAACACTACAAAATTTTGGGATCAAAACTTTAGCCCTAGCCTCTGGTCACATGGATCAGAAATAGTGATGGCCAAGACCTTGCAGAGAAAAGGGGCTAAAGGAGGCAGATGTTTGAAGAGAAGTGGATGTTTTGATTATCTAGGCATTCAGTTCTTTTGGTAGTGTGATAAGTCCAATGGGCATCGGATGATCTAGATATTTGGATATCTAGAAATTTGAAACCTTACTTAAACTCCAACTTTTGAAATATCTAGAGACTAGCAAGGGAAATCACATGGAGGCCATAAGATTCAACCCTAGATTATATAGAGAATTAGCGGTGATCTAGCATCTTCACATAGTAGAGTAGCATGGCATGTTGATGTCACATTATTAATTTGACACAGAGGACAACTAACACAGCATGGCATGTTGACGTGGCACGAAATATAAATAAGTCGATGTGGTGGCTGGTGGGGCATAGGTTGTGGCATGTGATGTGGACACTGAGGCTCTGGGATCCATTTTTTTTTTAAATGGCCCTTTTTAGAATTTTTTGGATGTTGGATAGTCTAAATATCCAAAAATCAAGATATTAACCCATGCTAACAAGGATAATGTGACCACAGAGGAGTGTTGGTGCTATCAAAGAAGGTTATGTGGGTAGTTAAATGGAATATGACATGGAATCTCTTAAAGTGGATGAACTAAGATTCCACAGACCTAGCTTTTTGGTTTAAAGGGACTTTTTGGTTTTTTTGAATAAGTGGATCTGAATCGACCTTTACTTTTTAAATGGATTTTATTGGATCATTCAGATGGCAGAATTTTTGAATATCTAAAAATCTATATATCCATAAGTTTGGCACTTTTATAAAAATGATTATTTGAAATAGCCCAAACTCGGATCTAACTTGGTAGGTTAACATGTCTAGCTTGTGGACATGGCACAGTGTGGTGGTGGCACATGAGTATAGGACTACTACATGTCATACATGTGTCAAATGATGTGGCGCTATGCAGTGGCAACGCATGGCATGAGACTGCCTCGTGTCAACCCTAGGGATGTTGATGTGGCATGAAAGGGAAAAACTTCTAATGGCCATAAATTTGTGTACAAAGCTCAGAATTTGATGAAATTTATGTCATTGGAAAGTTTTTATGAGAAAATGATGATGGTGAGCTCAAAAAATAGGTTTGAGATGGTTAAAAGACGGCATTTGGATATCCCACTTACATAAAGTGACCGTCTGGGGGTTGGGCATGTACACTCCATACCCTCAAAAAGAATTAAGAGGGGACTAGGTGTGTTACAAAGTGGTATCAATGTTGTATTTCAACACTCAAGTTGAATGAGCCGCAAGAGAGAGTGAGATTGGTCATTCATAACAAGAATTTTTCTTTTAAGCAAGAAATTGTTGTTGTGATGAATTGTTAAATTTATATTTTTATTATTTTTAAGAATTTATTTATTAATCTGCATACTAGCCAAGATCTAAGTGTGAATGCAATTGAAGTAGAGTTTAAATATCATACCATTATACGCCAATGAATCCATTGCCAAGGAAACAAGTTATGTTAAAACCAAATTCGTTTTAATAAACTAAAAACTATATGTTGTTTTTAGCACACAAGAAGATGCACAATAATAAGGAAATTAATACCAATAGAAAAGTGTAGCAAGAATGGAAGGAACCTCATACATAAGAGATGAGGAATCAATTGAGAGAAAAGTTATTGAAATGCCTCCAAATTTGATAGACAAAGTGAAAAGTTTGAAGGATGAACTCCATATTTATGAGGTAAATAATCAAAGGCTCATTAAATCCCAAGAGAAGTAGACTAAGATAAATGTATTGTTGCTATAGATTCTATCTGATATACAAAGGTCGTTACAACATGGACTAATGGCAAGAAAAGTAGATAAACATCATTCAAAAAATGTACCAATCCCATTAGAGATCCAAAAACAAGGTCCAACAACTACAAACACATGGAAGCGTGCATCAATGAAGAGGCACAAAGGTGCCAATAAAGATACATCTAAGGATAAAAAATCAGCAAACTCTTCTAATGCAAAGACAGATGGTTCTAAAAGGTTGTCTAGTAATGAGACTAAAGCAGATTCTTGTAGGAAGAAAAAGCCAACATTCAAGGAATTCCATATTTGAAGAAAAAGGAGGCAAATCCACCTGAATTTGATGGTGATATTAAGAATCATGAACAAGTTGAGGTATGGCTATCTGGCCTGACAACAAAAAAAAAAAACTTTCCTGTGCATAACTACTCTAGAAATAAGAAAGGTAGAGTAGAAATATTTAACTTGAATGTGTTAGGGTCCTATATTTTATAGGATGACTTGATTGTAACTGTAATTTTGTATATTAAATGATTGTAAATCATTTTCCATCCTGCAAATTTATTTCCAAAGATAAAATAGAAAAAACTAAAGAGGGTATAAAAATATATATATACATGTGTGAAAAGAATAAAAATCAAAAATATCAAGAAAAAAAAAAATGAGAAAACCCCACCAAAAATATGTATGAAAGTGAGCAAGTCTAAATGCCACTCAAAAAATAAAAAATGCATCAATAACACTTTAGAGATTTTCAATGAATTGTGCAGCTTGATTAAATGCCACATCAAAGTTAGAAGTAGATTACTTAGTTTGATCATACCGTTTAAACATGATTAAATTGAATGAAATAAACATTAGTTTAGAATAGTAAATAAATCAACCACACACTGCAATCATGGTTGAATTTGATTAGGTAGAATAAAGGAGGATTAACCAAATTGCTTAAGCTTGGTTAGTTGGCAAATAAACATAGAAAATAAATTAAAAAACCTTAAAAAATTAAAAATAAAAAGGCTTGCAAGTCAAAATGCGCCCTTAGAATTAATAAATCCTAGTTAGATTAATTAATCGCATCATTTAATCGTGATTATAATAAGTTATAATAAAGTTATAGTTGGATGCAATACTTTTGTCGTTTGTAATAAGTTGGGCACATTTTTCAATGGCCACGATCTGCCCCACCCGGATCAACGGCGGGGGATCATTTCCGTGTCCCCCCTCCCCCCAATACTTTTGAAGGTTATCCAACAAGGGGGGGTTCGGGTAAGTGGTATCCTCTAACCCACTTTTGCTATGTGGCGTCCCCTCATCCACTCCGCTCCCCCCCCCTCCAAAACCATTTACCGCCAGTACCCCCCCCCCCCCAAGCTCCCCCCTAATCCTCTTTCCGTTATTTATGACCACCCACAGGAACGTTTCCCATCACTCCACCATACCCCGCCACCTAATCACCTCCCGCCTAATCATACCCCGCCACCTAATCACCTCCCGTCTAATCCTACCCCGCCACATAATTGCCTCTCATCATCCTATCTCGCCACGAATCACCATCCCTTCCACTCCCATTCTACCACCTTCCCTCCTCGCTCCCGTACGTTGCCACTTCGCATTAAAATCCAACCATTCCTAATTGGAACGTTCCTATATGCAATAGACCCACTCCATAACGAGCCGAATGAAACAGAAAATACAGTTGCTCTATAAAAGCCAAAAATTACCCCAGTGGACTCCCTTTCTTTTTATGTTCATGACAAAGGTCTACTACGTGACTCGACTACCACCTCCTTCTACCTAGCTATCCAGTCAGCTACTGCAGATTCCATACAACATTCCTTCGGTCAAGTACCTATGACAGTAGCTAAATACACAGTGACCTATTTGTTTTTCCCGAATAACCATTATCTTTTATATCTAATTTTTTTCTGTTTCTATATGGCACCTAAGGGGAAATCCAAAGCATCCAATGAAAACCCAATGTTACCTCCACCTATTGATTTGGACCATCAACCCTTAGTCGACCATTTATACCAAGTTGCAGAGACCAATTGTGAGTTCGATCTTTACGAACTTCACAGTTAGCTCAAACATAATTACCTTGACCTCAGCGATGATTTGGAACTGTGGGACTCCCTCTTGCCCCAATTTATTTTTCCCCATACCTATTATTTCCCAGAATTTGTAACATGGTGTCAATTTCGATACATTCCCAATCAGAGAACAATAGTGGCCCAAAATGGTGAAATTCGTTTTGCCATTAATGGTCATTCAATCTCAAAGATGCTCCAAATCCAAAATCTTGATCATTTGCAGCCTTTTTACCCATATTTCCTCCTGGAAATGTACAATAAGCTAGATTTCTCCCGGAGAGCCAAAATATTTGAGACCTTCCTACCAGAAAATGCCTAATTGCCCAAAACAAACCCTCCTTATCCTGCTTCTATGTTCCCTAAGATGACCAAACAGATAATTTCAATAGTTTCATGCCTATTAGGATACCATTTTGACCAATGGGTCGATGAAATCATCCTAACCTTTATTTCTGTGTTTTCCAAAGGTGAAGCCTCCTATTATCTTTTGTTATAGTGAGTTTTTATCCGAGAGCATTCATGAACAATTCATGAAATTTTCAAATGAAGGAGTCTTCAAGTATGCATTTGTCTTGGTGTATTTGTTTATTTATTATCAATCAGATAGGTTTTCTTTTCATATACAGAAGTTAGACAGTCAAGGGAACCCCCAATTAGTCATTCACTGGACCTCCCTGGTCAAAAAGAACAGCACTGAATTCATATTCAGTGATTTTGTGGATCAATTTTTGCATATGGAAGCTAGTTCATTAAACGGTGATGCAGAACCAAGAATACATCTAGAGATAAACAGAATTTTGCACCTAGGTGACCAGATCAAGAAAGGAGATAAGTATTTATACCAGAGTTATACAGAGTTTAGGATATATGGGTTTGAATTGCCCCCTTATAAACTCCCCAAGTTTGTGCCAATTCACATTTTTGCCTTAGAATTTATTAGGCAAATGATCAACATGGACCAACTACACTTCCTGGAAACCGAGAAGAAAGCACAATTCAAAATAAAAACACAAATTGGTCCCTTCACATGCAATGTAATATCAGCGGGACAAGAAGCAGATGCCATTTTGAAGCAGTTGAACTTTAAGCATGGTTTTACATTGTCCTATGACCCTTTTGGTATAATCTCTATATTGAGGGTAGAACAAAGGTATGCTCCTTATGCCCATACTTCCATACCATAGATAGAGCAATTCATGAACCAAGAAGAATGGCAGGAGAATTCATTACAAGAGGCTAAAGAACATGGGTTGTCAACTTCACAGACACCAATACCACAGGAAAAGGTTGAAAAAAGACCAAGGGAAACCATTTCCCCTTCAGTGACAGAGATTTCAACAAAGGATTTCATAGTGTACAATAAGAGGCAAAAAACCATGGATGTAGGAGAGACACAGCAACAGAGTGTAGAACAAGAACAGCCTATTATCTTAACAGGCTCAGGTATACCTTCAGTGTCAAGTAGAGAGGATACCATTCATATATCTCTAATGACCTCAATAACAATAGATACACCTGTTTCATCACCAACAGGAGAGATGGAACAAAGAAAGAAAGATCAGAGTATTTTTTCCATCTACAAAGAAATTAAAGCAAAGAATCAAGCACTCAAGGCTACTACATTTTCACAGTTTTGAAAGCAAACAGCGACCACCCAGCATAGGGTTCTTTCGACCTTTGATATTGAGAAGAGAAGAATGTAGGTTTCTTTCCTGGAGCCCAAAGTTGCTCAGCCTCGATTAGCAGATGACTACAAGCAGTCCATTTTCTCTTTCGATACAAATATGATCCATCCTATAGACCAAATGGATTTCCATAAGCAGTATGGTGAGATGCATTACAACATTATCATAAATTCAGCTATGGATACAGCTAAGATCCAAGTCTCTGTAAACAACGTTCAAGCCCAGTTAAAACTGGAAAGGATTTCTTCTCTGGCCAAAGACACAAAGATAAAGTCTTTGGAAGATCTGATCATTAAATTGGGATATGATCCCAACAATATAACAGAAGATGGAGAGATTATAAAGAATAAAAATTCATACATAGCAGCATTGAGAAAACAGCTTAAGATCTCCTCCATTGAAGATCCACGGGCTAAGGAGTATCGAGAACAGGAAAAGAAAAAAGAGAATCTGTTCAAAATTATTATTCAACAGAACAATCAAATTGCTAAAATGGAGAAAGAAATGGAAATACTCCTAAAAGAAAAATAACAACAAGCAATTTCAGTGCAGGCCATTCCTTTGGTTGTGATTCCAGTGACAGGTACATGGACAGCAAAGGCATCAACAACTTCAGCAGCAATTACAACAGCAGAAGGACAATCCAGCAACACACCATTAGACTTAGCCAAAGCAATGGAAAACATGTCCATTAAAGACCAAGAGATTGAGAAGTTGACTGCAAAACTGAACAATTTGCAAGAACAAAAAATTAAAGTGGATATTGTCTATCTGGCAGAGTTACAGAAAACACACAAGCTCACACAAAGGATAGAATATCTAGAAAACCAATCCATTATGGCTGACACCATGGCACAAGCTAAAGAGAACATCTGGCTGGAGATAAATGAGGCCATCACAAAGATATGGCCATCCATTGAGATCATCTTTGAACAAGATGAATTGGTGCAGAAATCAAAGAGACTCTTAACAGATGTGAAAAGGGACCTTGGCACCAGACCCAATGATGCCACTGCTCTGATAAGGTTTTTAAATTCAAAATCCAAAGAAGAATTGGAAGAGCTAGATATAGAGGACAGAACAAACACCATCTTGGAAGTGAGAAAGGTTCTCACTAAGAGAAACTTGATGTTGCAATTAGAGAGAAAATGCAACGGTCTGGAGACTATCATATAGAGGTTTCATAAGAAATTTAATATATTACATCAGAAAGGTCTCCCTGGTCTAGAAGGGATGGGAGATACATTGGTCAAGCTTGAAGATTATCAACAGAAACTGTACTCAATTGCTAGAGACAAGTCAAAATTTGCTAAGATTAAGGGTACAATTACAGGAAAATCATTCATGGAAGGCCTCAATTACGACCTACTAATTAAACATGAAATCAGTCATTTGTTTCTTGGCAAGCCTACCTTCGAGAAATACACAGAGGTAGATGAGACATATCGGAAGTTAATTAAGTTTAAACTTCCAGATGAGCAAAAATGTACAAAATGGTGTGAGTTACTAGAGTAAATAGTGATCAAGCCTCCAGAAGGAAATCAACAACAAAGCCTCTATTTTTCAAATCCAGTCATCACCAACAACCCAAGAAAATAGTGCCAGCAGCTTCAGCAGTTTCAAATTTCCTAGATTTAGGTTCTATTTTTGTAATAAGTTTGAGATATTTTTGCAAGCAATTCTAGATATTTTCCAAAGAAATTTTGTAATAATTTTTATAAATACTTCAAAATTCGAAGTATTAGTGTTGGGACTTGTACTGAGAAATACTACCATTTAATGTAAAAGTTTATCACTGAGATTAAGTGACCATTTGCATTAATACAAGCAAGTTGTTCCAAGATTCATGTGTCATATCTATTGGTGAAGTGTTTCTTACTGTAATTTTGTTACTTCTCTATTTTCATATGTGTTTCTTTCCTCTATTGTTTTAAAGAAAATTAAGTTCAGAATTTGTTTCATAACACTTTGTTTTGGCTTAAAACAATATCAATGTTTTCCACTAAAGTTTAAATATAGAATTCAGGTAACAATTCTCTATATTTAAAGTGAATCTTAATCTATTCCTCCTTCTCCATTTCACAAACTGCTAGGATACAATAATATGCCTACCTTGCCCTGTTTCACTTAAGATTGATTATTTCTACAAGGGATCATTTTAAACCCTTCTGAATCCATTTCCCAATGGCCTTCCTTTGTTGTTCCAACCAAACCAATTTAAAAACCAAACTATGAACTTTCACAACTAGCCTAAAATTCTAAAATCAACAAAGTTAAATCCAAAAGAGAGATCCCTCTCTGAAGTTAGCAGGGCTAGATCCCAGTTTCTAAAGTGGTTTTGTGGTTACCTTTGCAATTTCTTTCACAACCTTAAGAAATTATGAAGTTCTAACATCCTAGTGACCGTACCGAGGAACGAACAAATCTGATTTGTATTTCCCTGGTAAATTTTTGTTACAGTACTTAAAGCTATTTCTAGGTTTTGTGGCTTAAAAATTGATTTTGATTTAAGGTTGTGTTCCACTTCACAAGTTGTATATATCTTATCTATGAATACTTAATAGTAGATTTGTCTCCTAAAAGAATTTATACTAGAGCTAATCCAGATCCAAATCCACCAAAAATTGTAGTTAATCCAAAAAAAATCCTTAGAAAGAAAAGTTTGGCTGGAAGTCAAGCAAGTAATAATCCTTTCCCTAGGGTTAATTATCTGCCTGGAGGTTTTGAAACAGTAGAAGACATAGAATTTGATTTACCATTTGAACATAGCCTCTTCCAAACTAAATCTGACAGGTTTGTAGTTGAAGCTGTTTTTGACGAAAACATTTTAAAACCTTACACTTCAAAACATAAAACTCTGAAATTTGACTCTGAGCATGATGTCCTTAAACAATTTAACAAACTTGAATTGTTGGCGTCTGAACTAGATCAAGTTGTACAGAAAACTCTTGAATCACCTAAATCCTCACATTCTTATTCCACTGCTTCATCCCCAACTCCTCCAGTAATTCCACCTAGTTTTTTTGTTCCATCTGAAATACCAGTTGTTCATACAATTCCTTTTATACTATTGATGTCTCTTTAGAATTGCTTGTGGTTTCTATTCCTGTACAAATTCCTTCTATTCATACTGCCCCTCTAATAACCACCCCCATTGTCACTACATCCATTTCATCTTCAACCACTACCACGTCTACATCAACACAGCAAAGTGTAATTATACCCCCTTTCATACCTTCTATACTCACACCTATTGAAATCCCATCTGCATCTCAAACACCAATCATGGGAAGTCGATATGCCCCCTTGGTCCTTCCTCCACAACTCAATGCAATGCCTCAAGATTACTAGAGTAGGATTCCTCCATTTGACACCACTGGGCTCATAATTTCTCAGCAGCATATTGATAAAATGAATGACTACTTAGACCACCAAGAGATAGATGATGTTGATGTAAAAATGAGATTGTTTGCTCAAAGTCTCACTGGTGAGGTTAAAAAATGGTTTAAAGGGTTACAAGCCAACTCCATCCCGAACCTTGCTCAATTTCATGACACTTTCCTTAGAAGATGGGAAGTGAAAAAGAACCCTCTATAAATTTTAGCAAAATATGAAAGTATAAAAAGAGCCCCAGGTGAATCAGTCCAAGACTATTATACCATATTTAACAATATCTATAACTCTATCCCTACAGTAATACAACCTCCTCCGGGGCTAGCCCTGATTAAATTCCCAGATGGTTTTGACCCTAATATGTCTTACCAATTAAGAGAAAGAAACCCTGCAACTCTGGAGGAAATGCGGAGAAATTCATTTAGTGTTGAGGCCAATATGTTAGCAAAAAGAGCTAGAATGAAAGCTGAAAGGAGAGTTACTATAAAAGAGGAACAGGCGTCTTCTCCTCTGATGTTAAGTTGGACACTTTAGTAAGAACAATTGAGAAAATGATGGAGAGAATTTCTATAGCTCATATAACCGCTCCAAGGGAAAAGCAAGGTGGTTCCCAAATTAGAAATGCAAATTTCAGGAAAAACCAACCTCAAATTAAACAAAGAGAGCAAAGAGGCCAAAATGATCAACAACAGATTAGACCTCCATTTCAAGAAAACTATGCAGATAAGGAAGCTGACATACTTGAAGATCCTGAGGAAAACCAAATAGGTTATTTGAGGAAGCTGAAGTTGACCACATTTTCCTAGCTAAGGAAGAGCAAGACATTTTCCTACTCTCACAACCAAAAACCATTCCATTAGACTCTGAAGACTACAAACTAGGATATCAAAACACAATTATGGAAGTACATAAACAATATAACTTGAGGAGTAAAAATATTGTTGAAACTCCTCCCAAAAACACTGTTGAAACTCCTCCCAAAAAGACTCCTGAAACTCCTCCCAAAAGGACCCAAAATGATACCCCTTCTACTAGTCAACCTAAAGATGATTCTCGGAAGGAAAATTCTAAGAAATAGGATGTAGCCACTAAAGAAATAGAAAAACATCCTACATATTTTAGCTAAAGTAAAAAAAAGTATTCCTCTCACTGAATTAATCAATAAAAATGCATACATATCACAAGTTATAAAAGCCTTGAAGATAGGGGAAGGTACTGACACAGTCAATTTGGCTGATGACCAACCTGAGTTATTGTTTGGGCCTGAGGTCGAAGGAAAATCTCAGGATGGCAGTGTACCCCCTTTCTACATTAGCTTAAACATTCATGATAAAATTCTACACAATGTTATGCTTGATTCTGGAGCCTCGCATAATCTAATGCCTAGAGCTATTATGGAGAAACTAGGCTTAGACATAACCAGGCCTTACAAAGACTTATATTCATTTGATTCAAGTAAAGTCAGATGCTTAGGATTAATTAAAGATTTATGTGTTACTCTAGTCCAAATACCAGCAAAGAGCTTGGTAATGGACATTGTGGTAGCAAACATACCTCCTAAGTATGGAATGTTTCTCTCTAGATCCTGGGGAGAAAAATTACAAGGGACTTTGCAAATGGATATGACTTATGCTACAATTCCAGTGTTTGGTCAATCAATAAGATTATACAGGGAAACGTTAATGAAGTACATGGTTAGTAGTCAAGACAAACCCAACAATTACCCCCTCTATTTAGTGCATTCAAACATGGACTCATTTATTTTGTACAATAATGAATGTGTAGAAAATGAAAGTTCACCCTTAGAAGCTTAAAACAATGATACTGAGGAAATAAAATTGGATTATGAGGAAAAAAATGGAGAGGGAGAAGCTCTCTAGAATATGAGTTTTGATGGGGTTGTAAGTAAGGATGGGGCAGGGGCAAGTGTTTTTATTGTAAACTCATCCACAAGTATAGCTAAGGGCCATGGTTACAAACTAAATTTTCAGTGCACTAATAATATAGTTGGATATGATGCATTGATCCTAGGGCTGCAAATTTTAAAGAGATTAGGGGCAAAACAAATTTCTGTGCACAAAGATTCTAAACTAATAACCAATCAAATTAAGGGTGAATATGTTGCTAAACACCCTAGACTGAGATCCTATAGAAATGCAGTGAAGTGCTTCTTACTATAATTTTGTTACTTCTTTGTTTTCATATGTGTTTCTTTCCTCTATTGTTTTAAAGAATATTAAGTTCAGAATTTGTTTCATAACACTTTGTTCTGGCTTAAAACAATATCGATGTTTTCCACTAAAGTTTAAATATAGAATTTAGGTAACAATGCTCTATATTTAAAGTGAATCTTAATCTGTTCCTCCTTCTCCATTTCACAAACTACAAAGATCCAGTAGTATGCCTACCTTGCCCTGTTTCACTTAAGCTTGATTATTTCTGCAGGTGATCATTTTAAACCCTTCTGACTCCATTTCCCAATGGCCTTCCTTTGTTGTTCCAACCAAAACAATTCAAAAACCAAACTCTGAACTTTCACAACTAGCCTAAAATTCTAAAATCAACAAAGTTAAATCTGAAAGAGAGATCCCTCTCTCAAACTGGTAGGGCTAGATCCCAATTTCCAAAGTGATTTTGTGGTTACCTTTGCAATTTCTTTCACAACCTTAAGAAATTACGAAGTGCTAACAAAATGGAAGGGCTTTCGTTTGGTGGGAAGGCCTCAAGAATTTTAAGGGTATCAATGAAAAAAATCTAACATAGAATTAGTTTATAATTGTAATTATGACTTGTATTGATAGAAATGGCTACCATGGATATCTTGATGAAAATTTAATTGAGGTATTGTGCTTTGTTTTATTGGCAAAAGCTTAAAGAAGAGGGAATCCTACACAGAATTTGATGCCATGAGAGGAAACCTTGAGGGGATACCATGAGGAAGTTGGGGAAATTCATTAATGGTAGAAATATATTTGCCCTAATTGCCCAGTCTATATTTCCCCATAAATCAAATAAGAAAGAAACTTGCGGTTGAATTACCAACTTCTGGCAATTATGAGAATAGATGGAACAATTACAATATTGCCTCAAAGGTATGGGAAATATAACCTTTTAGAGATTTTTGAATTGCCCACACAATCCAAATGGTGGACTAGTAAAAATCTCATGCAAAGATAGAGGTTCGAAGGGAAGTGTGTGTATGTGAAGACATAAAGAGACAAACTCATGGAAAAAGAGACAAAGACACATGAGGGGCTCTGAAAATGAAATTCAGAATAGAAGGCATGTAGAGAACCTTTTGGGTGATAGCAAACCATGAACTAAAAATCATTGATCTTGTTAGAGAATTGAATGTTGAAATCTTCAACCTAAGCTAGAATGAGAGAGGGACACGAATTGTTTTGGGTAATTTGTTTAAGTACGAGAAGCACTGAGAAAGGGGAGGTGTCGAGGGATTATTGGGCAAAAAAGGGCTCCCTTTGTGTTGTGTAATCCAATTGTGTCAACTCTATGAAGACTTAAAGGCCCTAGATCAATTGCTTGAAAGACAACACACTAATTTCTATGTATGAAGGAGAGTTTCCTTCATATCTCTACCCTATAATAGATTGTGTGGATAACTGGGTGAATCTTCCTCTCGTGACATTGAATTTGGTTCAAGAGTGGTTGACTACAAGAAGATCACAATGTAGTCGAGCCTATGGTTGGGTGGAGAGTGGCTCTCCCTTATTGATTTTCAAGAAAAGCTTAAAGTAACTTAGATAAGTGCAAATATTTCTTTTCAATGAAATCACATTACTTGTTCAAAGTTTCATGTATGTTGCTTTAATAGATTTTTAAGTATGTATGTAATGATGAGCTAGAGCATTGTATAATTGTGCTTGATTACTAGTTAAATTTTTCATAAGAATGAACTCAATATCACAATATAGTCATTAAAGTATGTATACCTATAATATTATTAAGGTGTATTCTTATGAGGTGAAAATCAAAAAGATGAATTAGGCTTTAAAGCTCCTTAAGCATAAACAATTATGAATGACCTTCACTAGGAAAATATCCTTAAAATCATTTAGACAAGTATATGGCCATTCTAGAATTAGATTCAACCAATGGAGGAAACAAAAGTTGTCGCTCAATGGTTCTAGTAACACTATAAAATTTGGGGATAAAATATTTAGCCCTAGCCCCTGATAACACGGACCAGCAGTGGTTGTGACTAACGCCTTGTAGAAAAAAGGGGATAAAGGGGGTGTTGTCTAGTGAGAAGAGGAAGTTCTGAATATTCGAATATCCAGGACTTTTGGTAGTTCCAAAGTCTGGCAAGAAGCGGATGTTCCACATATATGGATATCTCAACATCTCGGACTTTTGGTAGTGTGGAAGTGCAATAAAGATCAGATGTTCCAAATATCCAGTATCCAAACATCTAAAACCTTATTCAAAAATCCAACAAGGCAAAGCATGTGGAGTATATGTGAGTCAACACCAAACTCTATAAAGAATCAAGAGTGATGTGGCATGCTGGTGTGCCACCATTAATTGGCATGTTGACATGGCACAAGATGCAAAGAAGTTGAAATGGCAATTGGCATGGCATGGGTCGTGGTGTTTGACGTTGAGACCAAGGGTACAAGATCCAAAAAAATGGAAAATGGTTGTTTTTAGGGTTTTTTAAATGTCGGATGGTCCAAATATCTAAAAATATGGATATTCGAAAATATGAATATTAACCCTTGCTAGCAAGGATAATCACATGGTTGTGGAGGAGTGTTGGTGCTAACATTAAAGACTAGGTGGGAAGTTACATGCAAGATGATGTTGAATCTATAGAAGGGGATGATCCAGGAATTCAAATATCTGGCTATTTGGATTAAAGGGGACATTTTAATTTTTTTGGATAAGTAATTTCCAAAAATTTAGGTATCTAGATATCCAAATCTAATTTTTCTTTTCAAATGGATTTTATTGAATCATTTGAATTGAAAATGTTCTAAACATCTACAAATTTGGCCATATGGAAGTCCAACCCCTTCATAAAAAGCATTATTTTAAATAACACAAGTCTAACTCTAATCTAGTAGATCATGTTTGACTTACAAATGTGGCACAGTATCGTGGTGACATGTGAGCACGAGATTACCACATGTCAAATGGCATGGTGTTGTGTGATAGCAATGTGCGACACAAGACTACCACATGTTAGTAGTATGGATGCTAACCTAGCACAAAATCGGAAAACTTCTAATCGTCATAACTTTGTATCCATACCGATAATTTGATGAAAAATACATTTTTGGAAAGCTCTCAATAAGCAAAAGACGATGGTGACCTTAGAAAAGAGGTTTGGTGGTTAAAATAAGAGGAAATTTGGATTCCCTACCTCCATACAATGACATTACGGGTTAGGCATGTACACTCCATACCCTTAGAAAGGCTTAGGTGGGACAGGGTGTATTATAACAGTGTCAATAGTTGTGTTTGCATCTGTTAGCATCTGTGTCCTCATCATCCTTGTCATCCTCATCCTCATTGTCCTCATTCTCATCATCATCATCCTTGACCTCGTCCTCATCCTTGTCATCATTGTCATCATTCTTGCCATCACCATCATCATTGTCCTCATTGCAATTATCATCATCATCATCATCCTTATCCTCATCCTCGTCGTTCTTATTGTCCTTGTCCTTACAATATATAATTTATGTATAATTACAATAAACTTTATTAAAAAATTATTGCACAATACAAATAAAATTATTTAATTACTAACAAATTATAGTATAATATGCTTATATAAATAAGTATAACAAACCAAATGGATTAACTACTTTTTAAAAATTAATGAAACAATACAAAATATGAATATATGAATTTGTGAATTTTATTTTATATATGTTGTATTAATTATTATTTGATAAGCAATGAAATTGTCAATGGAGATTTGGAAATTTGGATTGATAGTAAATGGATGTACTATTAAGGCACTTCTTGTGATAAGTCACCAATTTAAAATTCCATACATGTTAAACAAAATAAACACAGAAATGAAACTATAAAATAATTTAATTGTATAAATATTACACTAATTATTATTTTATGAAAGAATTAATAAAACATAAATATATGAATATTAATTATCATTTAATAAACAATGAAACTATAAAACACCATGGATGGAAAGGAGCTGCCATATCTGTGAGAATAGGAGCATCGAGGATGAAAACCACTTCCTATTAGAGTGCCCTGCGTACAACCACATTAGATCTCAGTTTCACAATCTTTGTTACAATACTGGCCTTCCTAGCCTTTTACAATGTCAAAATTATAGTGAGCTCGAGAGGCTTCTCTCCAAGCTTTTTGAGCATAGGAATAAAATCTTAAATCAAAATAAATAATTTATTTATTTAAGTCCGATAGATCATTGTTTGGTCTCAGAGGACATTAACCATCATCATCATCAAAATGATTTGATTATATAAATATTACATTAATTATCTTTAATAAAATAAAAAGTAATATAATATGGATATATGAATATGTGAATTTAATTTTATAAATATTTATTTTATTTTATTTTAAAATTGGATATAACGTATTAATTATCTTTAATAAAATAAAAAGTAATATACTATGGATATATGAATATGTGAATTTAATTTTATAAATATTTATTTTATTTTAAAAATTAGATATGATGTATTAAATATAAAGAGATTCAATTTATTAGGTATAATATTTTTATTACTTCACATGAATTTAAAATTATTATATTTTAATTTAATTTTATAAAATTTAAACACATTATTATATTTTAATTAAAATTATTATATTTTAATTTAATTTTATAAAATTTAAACACAGTATTATATTTTATTTTAATTTAATTTAATTTTTTTGGAAAGCTTTCAATAAGCAAAAGACGATGGTGACCTTAGAAAAGAGGTTTGGTGGTTAAAATAAGAGGAAATTTGGATTCCCTACCTCCATACAATGACATTAGGGGTTAGGCATGTACACTCCATAGCCTTAGAAAGGCTTAGGTGGGTCAGGGTGTATTATAACAGTGTCAATAGTTGTGTTTGCATATGTTAGCATCTGTGTCATCCTCATCTCATTGTCCTCATCATCCTTGTCATCCTCATCCTCATTGTCCTCATTCTCATCATCATCATCCTTGACCTCGTCCTCATCCTTGTCATCATTGTCATCATTCTTGCCATCACCATCATCATTGCCCTCATTGCAATTATCATCATCATCATCATCCTTATCCTCATCCTCGTCATTCTTATTGTCCTTGTCGTTTCAATATATAATTTATGTATGATTACAATAAACTTTATTAAAAAATTATTGCACAATACAAATAAAATTATACACTCCATACCCTTAGAAAGGCTTAGGTGGGGCAGGGTGTATTATAACAGTGTCAATAGTTGTGTTTGCATCTGTTAGCATCTATGTCCTCATCATCCTTGTCATCCTCATCCTCCTTGTCCTCATTCTCATCATCATCATCCTTGACCTCGTCCTCATCCTTGTCATCATTGTCATCATTCTTGCCATCACCATCAACATTGTCCTCATTGCAATTATCATCATCATCATCATCCTTATCCTCATCCTCGTCATTCTTATTGTACTTGTCGTTTCAATATATAATTTATGTATAATTACAATAAACTTTATTAAAAAATTATTGCACAATACAAATAAAATTATTTAATTACTAACAAATT
Organism: Pinus tabuliformis; assembly: GCA_031772625.1. Classification (NCBI taxonomy): domain Eukaryota; kingdom Viridiplantae; phylum Streptophyta; class Pinopsida; order Pinales; family Pinaceae; genus Pinus; species Pinus tabuliformis. The sequence continues at coordinate 1,859,954,527 of CM062817.1, forward strand.
ATAGTATAATATGTTTATATAAATAAGTATAACAAACCAAATAGATTAACTACTTCTTAAAAATTAATGAAACAATACAAAATATGAATATATGAATTTGTGAATTTTATTTTATATATGTTGTATTAATTACTATTTGATAAGCAAAGAAATTGTCAATGGAGATTTGCAAATTTAGATTGATAGTAAATGGATGTACTATTAAGGCACTTCTTGTGATAAGTCACCGATTTAAAACTCCATACATGTTAAACAAAATAAACACAGTAATGAAACTATAAAATAATATAATTGTATAAATATTACACTAATTATTATTTTATGAAAAAATTAATAAAACATGAATATATGAATATTAATTATCATTTAATAAACAATGAAACTATAAAATGATTTGATTATATAAATATTACATTATTATAAAATAAAAAGTAATATAATATAATATAATATGGATATATGAATATGTGAATTTAATTTTATAAATATTATTTTATTTTATTTTATATTAAATTAGATATAATGTATTAAACATCTTTAATAAAGTAAAAAATAATATAATATGGATATATGAATATGTGAATTTAATTTTATAAATATTTATTTTATTTTATTTTAAAATTAGATATAATGTATTAATTATCTTTAATAAAATAAAAAGTAATATAGTATGGATATATGAATATGTGAATTTAATTTTATAAATATTTATTTTATTTTATTTTATGTTAAATTTAGATGTGATGTATTAAATATAAAGAGATTCAATTTATTAGGTACAATATTTTTATTACTTCACATGAATTTAAAATTATTATATTTTAATTTAATTTTATAAAATTTAAACACATTATTATATTTTATTTTAATAATTTAATTTTATAAAATTTAAACACATTATTATATTTTAATTTTATTTTATAAAATTTAAACACATAATGTAAAATTATAATTTTGATTATTGATTAGATATTTATATTTATATGATATTTTTAAATAAATATAATATTTTAAACACTCTTTTTGTTTAGAGCCTCTTTGAAACCTCAAAGACTTTCTGAAATCTTTTTGGGAGCTTGATTTGGTAGCTTATATAAGCTTAGCTCTTATTTGGAAGCTTGTATAAACTCCTAGACATGCAAGGAACTTTTGAAACACTCTATTTGGTAGCTTATATAAGCTTAGCTCTTATTTGGAAGCTTGTATAAACTCCTAGACATGCAAGGAACTTTTGAAACACTCCTTTTTGTTTAGAGCCTTTTTGAAAGCTTGGAAACTTTCTGACAGGTTTTTGGGAGCTTGGTTTGGTAGCTTTTTTTGGAAGCTTGTATAAGTTCCTAGACATGCAAGGAACATTAGGAAATCTGGTTGCACTATGTGTGGTTCCGAATCATTAAAAAAAAATTGTCAAAAATTATTTTTATCATTAGTGTTTTTCATGCCTAAAAAATGTAAAAGATATTTTAAAAAATCAATATATCAATCAATCATAACATGTTTAACCTTTAAACTTTTTAAAGGTAGATGAATTAAAAGGACTCACCCCTGTTAGTAATTTAGCTGTGTCTTTTTAAAGTTACATGAATTAAAAGGACTCACCGCTGTTAGTAATTTAGCTTTGTTTGGACTCAAGATGAGTTATCAATGTGCTTAAGCGCATAAATATGGGTATTTCTGCACCAATGTTTAGATATTAAATAACTCTAATTTCATATCTTAAATGCTTATAGCTGACATTATTCCTATTAACCACCGATATAGTGATTTAGGATCATAAAGAATATCAACCTCAAAATATCAAAAACTTCAAAAGTTACAAGTTAGTTGAAACAACCTAATTCAGTTATATGAAAAGTATGGGGGTGGCCACTGCCAAAAGAAACTAAATACTAACCACATTTGGGAGCAATAATAGCACTAAAGGAAGAACCAGGAATTTAGCAATAATAACACAGGAGGAACAAGGAATTTAACCCAACCAAAAAAAATCAATCTCATAGTATATGAAACTATCAGTGGTTCATACATTTATAGATTTGCATATTGATTTAACAAGCTCACACGATACGATAAAGTTGTAGATCAAATTTACAAAACATGCCATGGCCCTAACGATATATTATATATATTCATGCATAGTTGATAAGAGTGAATTAATGTCACATTAGCCCAATCTATTTATCACTGCACATCGACATAGGAGTTAGCAAATTTACATAGACTGAAAAATCACTACTATTAAATACTTAAAACCAGTAAAGCAGTTTAAGTTGTGAAACTAATCAAACATGTTCTATTTCAATTTTTGAAAATTCCTCTATTTTTAAATTTATTTTTATATTTTTTAATATATATTTGTCACACTTTAATTTCTTGCAAATTTAGTCAAAGCTTCTTGCCATATTCCATATCGGTACCCATAAACCTAGTCTACCTGTATTCTATAAACTCATGCAGCACAGTAGCATCCTCTATTTTTATATTTCTTAATATATATTTGTCACTTTAATTTCTTGCAAATTTAGTCAAAGCTTCTTGCCATATTCCATATCGGTACCCATAAACCCAGTCTACCTTTATTCTATTAACTCATGAAACACAGTAGCATCCTCATCAAAGACTGATGCACCGCAGGGGGTAAATCATCAATGAGGTCCCTGAAATTAACATATAATCTCCCAAGCTTTTTCATTCATGCATGTTCCTCCCAAGGAATTTCTTCCTCAACTGAGGTCTCGTTTGTGCTCATGGCCTTGTTTTACATACTTTAATCAACGAATCCCATGCAGCCTTCATTGTATTCACCTTTGTGATAATGGTAACAATATCATCAAACTAGTGATGAATGATATACAAGGTCAGATTTTCATATCTCCAATTTCCCACTTAATTCCTAATTTTGTCTACACTTGGTCAGTTTTGTCACTTTTTCTTGGATTCCTCTCTCTGAGAGGTGTAGGGTTGATTTAAAGATCATCCCATTCTGACATGTACAAGTGAAATTATGAATTTATTTTGATTATCGACAAATTGACAAGGTCGGCCAGCAAACTAATGTAGGCCCAGAGCCCAACGTCTATTCATCGTCGATGTTTGCCTATAAATACATGATGCCTCCTCATTTGTACACACTTCACTCACTCATCTTCTCTCTCCTTCATTGATTGTGTACAGCAAATCAGAAGCTGCTCTCCACACGTGCGAAGGGAAGAAAGGGTTTTCTGTTCCAGAGTTGACCAGATTTGACCAAAATTGCAGACGCTGTTTTTGGACTACATTGACAAAGAGTTGACCTGTTTTGGTGCAGTTTTGGGTGGAGGAATTCCATCCTAGCAGGCCGCAGTTGTGGGCACAGGAACCGAGGCAATCTGACCTCCTGTTTGACCAACATTCATTGTACTAGCACTGGCTGCACGGTTGACTTTTGTTGACCAGTTTTGACTGGACTTTTTCAGACTGTTTTGGGCTGATTAGATTTGCTGTTGGAGGCCGAAGTTGACTAGGTTTGACCGAGCTGAATTGAGGAAGAAATCTGCACTTTTGACCAGCTTTGACTTTCTGTTTAGGGCTTTCTGTTTCTGCTGTTTGACTGATCAGATTTTCACTGTAGTTGGACAAGTGAATATTATACAATGTACTCTCTCTCTGCTAAACTTTTGAAGAATTGTAAGAAGAATTGATCAAAGGTTTCTCCACATTGGAGTTTGTCCCTGGTTGGTGCCATATCTTGTGTCCTGTTGTCTTGGCTAGTCTTCTACTATTATTGTTTATGTTCTATCTTCATTTTACTATCATGTTGATGTGATTGCTAAACTGGATATTGATATTGGGCTAATAAAGAAATTGAAGTAAAATTGATCTAAGCATAGAACATAACCATTATTACCCTAAAATTAGCAATTTTTAATCAATCACTGACTTGAAAAAGAATAGGAAAAACAAAACTGTTAAGAGGAAATGTCCACAAAAATGGTTTTGGAAAGAGAAAAGAAAAAACTCATTTTGCAACCAACAGCCCATATAGCCATGTTGGAAAAAATAGAAACAGAGATAAAACCATGTTAACTCAAAAATGCAGAGAGACGCAGCTTAAAACAGGAAGAATCAAACCCTGCAAAGACAACTAGGCAAATTCAGAATGAGGAAAGACTAAAAATAAAAAACGTCTTTCAAGGAACCTCTTCTCAAGGCACAAGCTTTATTCACATGGAGCAATATTCTACGGGAAAATGACCAATCATTAAACGATGACAACTTAAACGACTGAGTGGCCCAAACGCTCCGCGCATTATATTGAGACTGTTGGACTGAAATACTAGACAAAATGTGAACAAAATTGAAAAGAAGGAGATGTAGCTCTCAGGTGTGGCCTGCACCTGGAGACTACACTCACAAAACAGAGAGATCACTCTCGTACACTCTATTATCATCAATGAAAAGATTACATCATTAAATACAACTCTGGAAATCAGGAAGTTGCAACCACACTCCTAAACTCTAGGAACAAATCCTAAACTAAGGAGATACGTTACAACTATGTAACCATTTCTCCATTAATACAAAATAATATTAATTATTTTCAACTCCCCCCCTTAATGGAGAAAGGGTTCTCCTGAACTCCTAACATCCCTCTAAACAATTCAAATTTCACTCGTGCAAGAGGCTTTGTAAAAATATCAGCCACATTGTCACAAGTTTTACAATATTCAACAGCAATTTCTTTTGACTGTATTTTCTCTCTAACAAAATGGAACTGAGTGTCTATATGTTTGGTGTTTTTGTGAAACACTGGATTGTATGCCAATTTAATGGTGCTCTGGTTGTCGCTTTTGATGGAAGTGGGATTCTTTTGTTCTTTTCCTGCATCTTTGAAAAGCCTTCTCAACCAAATCGCTTCACACGTCGCTACACACAATGCTTGATACTCAGCTTCACACGAAGACAAAGCTACAGTACTCTAATTCTTGCTGCTCCATGCTATGACCCCGGATCCTATGTTGAATGCATAACCTGTGATGGACCTCCGATCATCCAAATTACCTGCCCAATGTGAGTCTGAAAAACCTGCTAGAGTAACATCAGATGCGTCAGTGTATAAAATACCATAATTAACAGTACCACAAAGATACCTCAACACGCTTTTTGCTGCTACCCAGTGACTTTCAAGCGGTTTCGACATGAATTGGCTCAACACACTAACAGAGTATGCCAAGTCAGGTCTGGTTGTTGTAAGATATATCAAGCTGCCAACCAGCTGTCTGTACATTGTAGCATCAACCTCTTTAGTGCCATCGTCACTGCTCAATTTCAGATTCTGCTGCAAAGGTGTCGCTGCTGATCTACACTGATCCATACCAAACTTTTCCAACAGATTTCTGGCATACTTCCCTTGGGTAAGAAAAGTTTGCCCAGTATCTCTGCATACTTCTAATCCCAGACAGTAATGAAGGCTTCCGAGATCTTTCATCTCAAAAACTTGTGCCATAAGCCTTTTGATTCCTTTGATTAAATCATCTGCATCTCCTGTTATAATCATGTCATCCACATACAAAGAAATCAAAATAATCTGCCCCTGATTATTGTACTTGGTATACAAATTTGGGTCATTTAAACTTCTATGAAAGCCATGCTCTAAAAAGAAAGAATCAACCTTTTCGTACCAAGACCTGGGTGCTTGCTTTAAACCATATAAAGCCTTTTTCAATCTGCAAACAAGATGTTCCTGCCCCTGCTTTACAAATCCTTCTGGCTGTACTAAGTAAATTTCCTCTTTTAAATCACCATTTAAAAATGCAGATTTAACATCAAGCTGGTGTAATTCCCAATTACATTTAGTAGCTAAAGCAATAAGCATTCTGATTGTATTTAACTTTGCTACACCTGCAAAAGTATCATCAAAATCTATACCTTCTTGCTGCGAATATCCTTTTGCAACCAGCCTAGCTTTTAATTTCTCTATGCTTCCGTCTGCATTCATTTTTGGTTTAAACAGCCATTTACATCCTATAGGTGTTTTATTTTTAGGCATCTCAACTAAATCCCAAGTATCATTTCTAAGAATTGATTCTGTTTCTTCATTCATTACAGCTCTCCACTCCTTAAATTGACTAGCTTCTTTGTAATTAGTGGGTTCTACAATGTTCAAGACCTTTGACATCAAAGCATAGTCTCTCAATTTTAATGGTAATTGAGTCTTCCTACCTGATCTCCTTGGTAGGGGACTTACCTCAAATTTGTTTTCTTCTACTATCACTGGGCTTGCATTATCACCTTTTTGTTGTTCTTCTTTTTGCTCTTCTTTCTGCTCCTGCTCTCTTTCATCCTCGCTGCTTTCCTCCAACAGCAATGGAATGTGCCAATCATCTCCAACGTCATCTTTCCCTTCCTGTACCTGTTCATGAAACACTACATCCCCGCTTGCAAATGTCTTACGAGACTCAGGATTGAAGAATTTATATGCTTTAAATTCTGTGCCATAACCAACAAAGATGCATCTAACTGCTTTAGGGTCTAATTTCTTCCTATCAGCTTTGGGTATATGGGCAAATGCTTTTGACCCAAATACTCTTAGATGGTTTACTACTGGTTTAAATCCATATAGAGCTTCAAAAGGGGTTTTGAAGCCAAGATACCTGGTAGGACTTCTGTTCTTCAAATATACAGCAGTGTTAATAGCCTCTACCCAAAAACTATTAGACAGACCCTTACCTTGTAACATGCTCCTTGCGCACTCCACCAAGGTTCTGTTTTTGCGCTCTGGACTCCATTCTGCTGTGGTGTGTGTGGCACTGTATACTGCTGAACAATCCCGTGAGATTTGCAGAATTTCATGAATTCCCTTAGCTTGTATTCTCCCCCTTGATCAGATCGGAGAATTTTTATACTCTTACCAAACTGTTTTTCCACCAAGGTTTTAAATTCTATAAAACACTGGAAAGTCTGACTTTTCTTGTTCAAAAAATAAACCCATGAATATCTAGTGCAGTCATCAGTAAATAACAGAAAATAATATGCTCCTCCTAGCGACCTTGTCTGCATAGGTCCGCATACATCCGTGTGCACTAGTTCTAAAATATATGTTTCCTTCCTCCTATCATGCACAGGAAACTGTTCTCTATGCATTTTTCCTAAGGCACAACCATCACAATTTAACTGAATATTACGAAAGATAGGGAGCCCCTCAACCATACCTTTCTTCTGCAATAACATGAGGTCCTGCAAATTCAAGTGACCAAACCTCTGATGCCAGAGTTGTTCGGCTGTCGATCCTCCTGCAACCATGGCTTGCTTTGGTATACTTTTTGCATCCAATCTGTATAGGCTTCCAACTCGCATGCCTGTTGCAACTATTTCATTCCTGCAATCCTTTATCACACAATGAGTCTTGAAGAACTCGACTTGCATATCTTGATCAGCCATCATGGATACAGATATCAGATTTTTCTTAATTCCAGGTAAATATAAAACATTTTTAAGGTGACTAATTTTTCCATTCGGTAACTTAACTGAAATCACCCCATAACCTTTAATCTCGTATCCACTATCATCTCCTAGGCATATTTTTTATCCATTTATACTTTCTTCAAGACTATCAAAAAATTCCTTTTTACCTGTCATGTGAGAGGATGCTCCGGAATCGACATACCAAATATCGTCCTCATTAGATGCTGAAAGGGTACAGTCGACTGTGAATAGTCGAAATTCATGACTGAAGTCTTTATCTTCTTCTTCAACAAAGTATCCTCTGTGCTTTGCATTTGCCTGCTTCCTCTTTGCATCATCAGCCTGCTTCTTATAACATTCACTCTGTATATGACCCTTCTTTCCACAATAATAACATTTCTTTTCAGAATGATTTGCAATCATACCTTTATGTGGACGCTTCTGCGATGTTCCTCCTTTTTGCTGTGATTGCTGCTGTGGCTGCTTCCCTCTAAATGATCGCCGTTTCGCCATCAGTGCAAGATCATCACTCTGGGGGTTCAGGTTCTGCCGCCGCTCCTCCTCTTGCTGCAAGATCCCTGTCAAATCATCAAATGTGGGCGCTTTCTCCCTTGCCGCCAATCCAGTGATGAACGTTTGAAATTCATCTCGCATCCCATTCAGTGTGATTGCGACAAGATCAGAGTCAGACACCATGACTCCGATGTTCCCCAATCCGTCTTTCACATCTTTGATTCGCGCAACAAATGCAGCAGCAATCTCATTTTCATTCATCCTCATCGAAAATAGCTTGCTTTTAAGTGCCAAGACTCTGCTTGTGTTCTGGGTCTGATACAGATTTTTGATGGTCGTCCAGATCTCCACAGATGTTTTACAGTCTCTGATGTGCGCAATAACGTTGTCCTTCACAGACATTTTCAGCAAAACTTTGGCCTTGTTCTCTCGTTTTTCCCAATTTTGCTCCTGTGGCCCTGCGTTCGGCTTCTGCTCATCGCCTGTAACTATGGACCAAGCACTCGCACCCTCAAGCAAGGTCTGGATCTTAAACTTCCAATTCGTGAAGTTAGATCCATCAAGTTTACCAGACTCATGAAGGTAAGATTCCATCGTGTTACTCATTCTGATCAAATCTATAAAATTACCCAACAAAAAACGATACCTGTCAGATCGATCTGTCACCTCTGCCACCGATCTACAGTGTCTGGCAGTCCCGCTCCGTTGAGCAAATTCGGCGTTTTTCAATACAGCCGAAGAATTGATCTGATCAAAACTGATCCGATCTGCCTCTCCCGGATAGATCTGCAACTTCGCCGATCTGCACCCCTCGCAAATCGCCAAACGAAGATGAGGCTTCCCGCAGATCCCCTTGAAGGTAGATTGGCGCGTCCCCGTGCGTATCGGCGCGTTCCCGAGCTAGAAAACCGCGCCAAGGAAAAATCGCTTAGAGTAAAATTTGCTGGCGCGATTAATCCGTGAAATTCCGCGCCAATCTGGTGTTCTGGCGCTCTGGCGCGATTAATATCCTAACAATCGCGCCAATTCCGCCTCTTGGCGCTACTGTCAGCGCGAAAAGCGCGCCAATCTCCTTTCCACTCAGAAAAAATAAAAAATAAATAAATAAAAATTTCTGAGTCCGAGCCAGGTGTTCTGCAGTCCACCTGCTCAATTGAGCACAGAGCTCTTGTGTACACGCGGCCACAAAGGCACTTCAAGCCACACAGGCAATTCTACCACACAGGCAAGCTAGCTACAAAGGCACTTCAGCCATAAAGGTGATAAAAGATCAAGCTCACCCAATCTGAGCTCCGATACCAAGATAAAATGTGAACAAAATTGAAAAGAAGGAGATGTAGCTCTCAGGTGTGGCCTGCACCTGGAGACTACACTCACAAAATAGAGAAATCACTCTCGTACACTCTATTATCATCAATGAAAAGATTACATCATTAAATACAACTCTGGAAATCAGGAAGTTGCAACCACACTCCTAAACTCTAGAAACAAATCCTAAACTAAGGAGATACATTACAACTATGTAACCATTTCTCCATTAATACAAAATAATATTAATTATTTTCAATTTAGAATAACCAAATAAGATGGTTGCTAGCGTTAAGATTTTCTAGTAGAGCCAAATTTCCATTTAATGTAAATGCTGTAGCTGCATCTTGTGTTCACTATAGGGGAATGTAGTAATTTCAGGGATGACAAATCTTACAAAAATCTAGTTAGTCCTTGAAAAAGGCTAGAGTAAATGCTCCCATTGAATGCAGTTATAATATATCTCTCTAATATATTGATGTGTTCATTTGTCCATTCCATTAAGACCCGAAGGGCTTCCAAGGAAGCACGGACCAGCAAACTGGCTGGCAGCCTGGCACTAATCCAATTCCAACCTTTTAACGAATTTTAAGTGGTTTGAGAGCATCAATATGCCAATACGTTAAGTGCACAATTTCTCGATCCTTTTGAATAGTAGCATGCCGGATAATGTGGGTAGCCTATTGCCATATTCATTAGCTCCCACAAAAACAGCGCAGAGTGGGTCTGGTTGAAAAATAGCCATTCTATTCTATTTAGTCACTTTGTTGATGAAAAGGAAGCGTTGATGTGACATGAACTATGTTATTGACCTAATACAAGAGGAATTTTCCACCTGTAACTCCAACGGCTTCTATCAAGACATTTCCCAGTCTGTCCACACCCCATATCTTTGTATTAATCGATCATTTAAGCACCATCTCCTAGTATTAGTGTATGATTTAAGCACTTGTTTGCCAGCGCATCTAAATTGATAACTTGAAGCGATATTTAAAACAAATACCAGTCCAGTAGAGTAGCATGTCCCTATGAAATGCACTGTTGATTATTGGCTGCCTCTCTTCAATTACATGATGTATGCCGTAGCACATCTCTGCTATGTTATTTTTGTAATTTAAAACAAGACAATATGCTCTGCAATCTTAATAAGGGAATCTAATGTGTGATCTTAACCTAAGTTGCATGGTACAGGGAAATGGAAAGTTGGAAACACATCTCTGACACAGGAATGCGCTCGAAACGTGAACCCCAAAAAATCAGGAAATGTGGATATGCCATATATATATGAAAATTATATTGAAACTCTGAAAGCAAGCATTTAAAATTAAAATTTTAACATTATAATTTAGAATATAAATACAGATTCAAGAATAAATGAGCAAGTGCTTGCTCAATTCTCCCTTGCTCAAGCCTCAAACAGTGTGGGGAGAAATGCTAGGGAAAGCCTCTTTTATAGCCTCTTAATGTATGGTGCTAGATACACATATCATCCCTCTTGATACGTGTATCACCTGCGTTTCACCATATCCATACCAAAACGCACTTGATTTGCACTTGATTTGCAGTGTAATGGCCCACCTACAATTACAAACAAAATATATGAATATTAGCATACATATGCGACATCCATACGATAGCTACGTATGCATGGACCCGCATGTATCGCACTATATATATGCTGTTTAATACAGGGAAATGTCTAAATTAAAGTAATGAATTGATTATCGAAATAAATCCCTACCTCGCCAGAATATAATGAATATATCAAATTAGATATGTGATACGTATACCACCTTAAGTACATATATATGATAAATCCTTAATTAAAAGAAAATGATAATTTTAATTTGCAAATTATATTTAAATTAAGATTAATAAAATAATAATATAAATTAATTAAAAATAATAAACTAAATATATTAAATTAAATTATTAAAATAATATAAATTTTAATCATACCAAATCCTACGTATTCAAATAAAATCCATGAAAATCAAATGAGATTTGATTTCATGTAAAGTTCCACGTAACAAAAACAAAGACACGAAGATGGGAGGAAGCCGGTGGGCAGAGAAATAAAAGGAGGAAGGGAAATTTAGAGGAAAGTCTTACAACTGAGAGGAGGAGCATCAATTGTTCTTAGGTTTTTGGGCATGGGGTACCAGATTGCATCAATTGAGACGCATTCTCGAACTGACTGAGTACATAGGTTTTACCCAGTTTGGCTGGGAAGTTTTAATCTTTTGGTAAGAGGAGCGAGAGCAAGAGAAAATCAAAAGCATCTTTAACCACATAAACCCAAGTAGGTACCCAACATCAAACTGATAAATTATGATATTATGAATGCCGGTTAAATTCTTAAAACAGGTTTCATATTATGTTTAAGGTAAATATCCGAGTAAATTATTTAAAACCTTACACATAGTTATGTGACCATGACTATGGTAATCATCCTTTTGGTTGCTTATGACATTCACAAAATTCATTAGTATAATTCTGTTCTTTGTAGCAACGCATGCCACTTGCAAAAACCATATCAGAAGACCAATTTGTGTGATTCCATTTTGACAATGCCATCAGAGAAGAATACAAATCCCACATAAAGCATTTAATAGGTAATAATATCCTTCTTATCCAATAAATCAATAAACCAGATCAAAGGACAATTTGGATCATTCCATCTTAAAAGGCAATAATGTCATCCTTATTTAAGAAATTGATGAAAAAAAAGCCAGCTTTTCGAAGTTAATAAGATGAATTTTACTGTATAACACTGGCATTGATTCATCTTAAGCACTAAAAGAGGTTTTAAAAACCAAACTGCAAACCTCCCATGCTTAAAAGATCTACGCTTAAGATGGATTTATACTAGTTTATTTTCTTAGGTCAATGTTTTTAACCTTTCAAGTCACTTTCTTTCAGTTTACTTTAGATGTCAATTTTTTCCCATTTAATATTATTAAGGTTACACCAACAAAGAACTGACAAACCTTGCACTTTGGGCAGCACCAATCCCTTCCACCCCGGGCTGTTTTTTTATTGTTTTGGTCAGCCGTCTTTTCACTTGTGGTCCCTTTTTTGGTTTACACTACCATTTCATTTTATTAGAATTTCACCAATGGACAGTTGACATCCCTTCCACACTGCCCACCAGAGCATCTCCCTTATCTTGGTGCAACAAAAAACTCCATGGAACCTTCAGCCATTTTGTACTCCATCAGAGAAATAGCATTGCTTCATTGTTGCTGCTGTATGGTTTATGCTACCTATGCAAACGAAGTTCGATAGAATTTGGGGGTAACTTACTGCCATCCAATTAAAAGCTAGAACATTGTATGTTATCCAGTAAATACAACTAGTTTCACCATCAAGATCAGGGGAATTTGATATACTTAAACTAACACTGTGTGGAAATGGAAGAATGTAACTTGAATGACCTTTACATATATGAAGATCAATTCTCCACTCAAGGACAATATCCTTTCTTTTACAAGGTCATCCTTGGAAGTAAAGCAGCTCTGCGATGTCCAGAACTGACCAGAAATGCGATAAAATATATGTTCCTCGTCACAGTTAACAGTTCTTTAGAAGTGAACCAAATCGGCTTACAGTTATTCTGCATAAAGCACAGCAACCGAGAAGTAGCACATTCTTGGCGATAAAATGCAGACACAACTAGAAACGCAGATTGCTGAAAAGGGTTAAAATTGCAACCTTTACAATTTTGAATTTTGGGTTCCTTGTAAGAAAATTCTAAAATGAACAAGTCAATGTACATAACGATTACAGGGATAGTAATAAACCATCTCGGGATTTGAAGCCTGAAATTAATGATATACAATTCAAAACCAAACCAAATTCCAGATGCGAATCTAAGCATTACCCAATTTGCTAATTCTAATACCCGAGAAGTTCGACTGAACTTAACAAGCCAGTGTGCACGCTAATTCAAGGGTTGAAAAAAAACCTACTTGGAACTCAGGGCCTGAAAATCATGATACGAAACTCAAAACCTCCAAAATTAATTCCAAATGTGAATCTGAGCATTACCGAATTTCCTTAACAAGTAATTTGATTACCCAAATGAGAACAACTTTGTCTTAACGTGACAAGTCGGTCTACATACTGATTGCGGGTTTGAAAACGAACACACTTGTAATTAGGGAAGCTGAAAATAATGATAAACAACCCAAACCCTCCCAACCAAATTCGATATGTAAATCTTAGCATTACTCAAATTGCCTTAACAAGTAATTTGATTACCCAAGTAAGAAAATTTGTCTGAACATGACAACTCGGTCTATATGCCAACTGCAGGGCTGAAAACAAACCAACTTGGAATATGGGGGCTGACAATGATGATAGAAAACTCTCCAAAACAATTGAGAGATGTAAATCTGAGCATTACCCAATTTTCCTTGACAAGTAATTTGATTACCAATTAAGAACTTGGTCTGAACGTAACAAGTCAGTCTAGATACCGATTACAGGGTTGAAAATAAAACACTTGGAATTCGAAGCCTGAAAAAAGTGATAGAAAACCCAAAACAAATTCCAAGTATAAATCTGAACATTACCCAATTTGCCTTCACAAATAATTTGATTACCCAAGTAAGAACATTATCTGGACGTAACAAGCCAGTTCACATAGCGATTGGAGGGTTGAAAACAATACAACTTGGAATTCGGGGACCGAAAATAATGACAGAAAATCCAAAACTTCAACCAAATTCGAGATTTAAATCTGAGCGTTACACTGTTGGCCTTAACAAGTAATATGAATACCCAAGTAAGAACTTTATCTGAACTTAACAAGACAGCGTCAATACCAATAGCAAGGTTGAAAACAAAAACCAACTTGGAATTCGTGGACTGAAAATAATGATCAAAAACCCAAAACCTCCAAACCAAATTCCAAATGTAGAACTACAACATACCTAATTTGTTTTTCCCTCATCGGTTTCCTGAAATTGTCTTAGAATAGACCATAGCCTTGATTCCATCAGGATCTGCAGTGAATCCCAGGGGCCGATAAAACCCCAACACATGGGGTTCAGCATAAAGAGCAATATTCGTAATACCCTTATCCAGCAAACTGCCCATCAAACGCTCCATAACAGCCTTACCCAATCCAATCCCTTGCAAGGCGGGATCCACCACAACATCCCATATGATTGCATTGAACACATCGTCCCCTGTAGCCCTTGCAAATGCAACAACCTTGCCGGATTTCTTCTCTTCCACCCACAGCAGGGATGGGGTGTTATGCAGAGCGCGTTTGAGCCTTTCCTTCTGCCTGCGAGGAAACCCCACTTTGACAAACAGGGCATTCAATTCATCCAAATCCAGGTTGTCCAAGAAGTAATGAAGCTCGAATCCGCGAGAGCTGAGCTGGGAGTCCGAGATGGAAAACTTGCCGGACTCTGTTATCCAAATTCCCCTGTCTTTTTCTTCTCTTTCTTCAGCTATTATGGGTTCTGACGCTCCCCTGCAAGCCAATCGCCCATTTAATCCACTTCTTCGGCGTCTGTAAGGAGTTCTCAGAGAGGAAAATTTGCATGAAGTAATGGCTTTTTGGGGTTCAAAAGAGCCGAAGCAATTCAATTGATGAACATGGGCAGAGGGTATCGATATCGTCATCATCGATGTTGTCGGGATGTAATTCAAATGATGAAAATGAGCAGAGGTGATCGATGCCATTGCTCTCGGTCTTCATCTTTTCGCAGGCGCCATTCACAGCCGCGTTAGTATGAAAGGGATCCTCGACTGCTGAGTCCTTTCTTATCCATCCCCAGACCACAAACAGATTTACATTCAAACATGTTGGATCCAGGTTCATTTGCATTTTACCTGGACGGCATCCATATAAAGGCGATGTGTGTTGCATAGTAGTTCTCTCCATTGGATAAGGCGGACGAACCTGTGTTGTTTTAAAATTCTAAAAATTCTTACATTCTCGAGATTCTAGTATTATTTGTCGAGAAGTGGGTACACGCAACATATATGCGCTGTGTTATTGATTATAATAAGGGCATTTAATATTGATTGCTATTTTGTATATACAAAAGTGAACACAAGCTATCATTTGGATTGGATTGTGATTACATGTGGCGTGTATTGCATTTGCATTGTTGATTATTACGTGCACAGTGAATAGACGTGAGTGTGTTGCGTTGTTGGAATGGCTATCATTACTTTGTGGATGACCGCCTTCTTCCTTGGGAGTTGGGGAGTTACATTACTGAGTTGTTAGGTTGTATGTTATTTTTGGACAGTGATTATCATTTTGGTTTTCTAATTTTGAGATGGAAAAATTTAAATGGTGTTAAATTTAGATTTTGATATAAAATGTAATAAAAAATCATGTTTTAACCATAACCATATTTCTGTTTGTTTTTTAATTTCTATTTTGGAAAAAAAAATTAATAATTTTAAAAAAAAAAGATGATTGTATTGAGAAGTTTATTTCATCACTCTCACTAGTTATAATACGGAGAAGTGATAAAAATATTTTACTTACTATCAATCTAATAGGAAGAAGTGGTAAAAATATTTCACTCACTTTCCATCATACGTAAAATATTTCAGGGTTGATATAATAAAAAAACAGAAAGTATTTGGTTTGTTTAATTAAAAGTATTATGAAACATAACAATCTCACTCTCAGTGACCATACTAAAGAGAAGTGGTAAAAATATTTCACTCACTCTTAACCATTAAATAAAATATTTATAATAAAAAAACAAAAATAAATATACATTAATTAAAAGTATCATAAAACATCAATAATTTCACTCTCAATGTCCATACTAAGTAGTAAAACTAGTTCATTGTCACTCTCAACCATAAATAAAATATTTAGATGTCCATATCACTATTTTATGTTCAAGTAAATTTTGATCCATTTTATACATTCAAAAATGCAACATAAACAATTAAAAAATACAAGTGGTATATCCTCTGATATATATATATATATATATATATATATAATCAGAGGATCAAATATGTAGAGGTGCAAACATTTTATTCAAATTTTGCACTTGAAAATAAGTTTTGTTTCAAGAAATTTGACTCTCTACTCTTGCTAGATCCATGGTTAAGATGGATCTATACTGGTATATACATGTGTGAGATGAAATTTTTTACAAGGTTATGCAAGGTAAAATTTATTTAGAGAGTGTTGTTGACAAAAAGCTAAGGTTTAGGAGATTGTTGTTGCTCAATTTTATATATATATATATATTAAAAAAGAGTTATATATTATTATAAATAAAAATAAACAAATAAAAATCAATTATTATTGATGGCATTGTTGTCATTTATGGCAAAGGAGCAGCACAAGAGCAGCAAGGTATGTTGTAGGGATATTTGACAGCAAGAGATGAAGGTGATGGCAAAGAAACAGCGGGAACAACAAAGGCAAAGGAGCTGCAACAAGGCAAAGGAGCAACAGCAAGGAACACTAGAAGAGCAGCAAAGGAGCAACACCAACATAACAAAGATATGTCATTGAGCAAGAAAGGAGCAGCAGTTACAAAACTAGATATGGCATTGTGTGAACATTGTATTGAAGGGATTGTGTATTGTAGGAGCAACAAGGTATGCAAAGGAGATTATAGGTATGTTAGATGTGGCATATGTTATTATGGTTGCAAAGCAGTGAGTTATGTTTGGTATGCTAGATGACAACGGAACAAAGGAGCAGCAAATACCTTGATGGTTTGGCAGAACATAGATGGTTGCATGTGTTGTGTATAAGGCTTATTTGAAGACTGGTTTGTTGGAGAAAATTATTGTGATGCAAGGCAAGACTCCATGACACACAAGACAAGAATCCAAGGCAACAAAGGCAAGGTTGTCGAGACAATGACATGAAGATGTTGTGACGCAAGTCCAAGGCAAAGGCAAAGATGTTGCGATATTATTGTGATGCATTAATGGAAAATGTTGTTATTGATCATGAGAAATGAATGCTCAATTATATAGTCATATGTTATTCCTATAATGTTACATGATGTTGGCATTATCTTGATGAATTTGATCATTACATGTGGATGGAAATAATATTGGGTGGAGCATTTATTTTTGTCTTCTAATAATCAAAATATGAGGAGTTTGGAAATGAATGAATGGAAGGCAGAGAGTCAAGGCTATTCACTTCATATTCTTATGTGGGATACAAACAACCAGCAAACTATCTTTATAAAAGATATGATTTTGGAAGGCAAGAGAGAGTTAGAGAGTTAGACAATGTGTGACAGTTGATTGAGTTGTTATGCATTAGTTACATGGCATATATGAAGATCATGTGAAGCAGATTTGAAGGGAAGAAGAGATAAAGATGAAGATGGAGATATGCAGAATTAATGACCAGGTAAACCAACACATTGTTGTTTCTTGTTTGCACTGGGGGATCGTAGTCTCATTTCAAGTAGTGGCTTGATAAATATCATGTTGGAGTTGATTGAGGTAGGAGCCTCCTATGGGTTGTAGCCTATAGAAAACATATGGGAGATGGAGCGTCCTTGCATGTTGCAGCTTGCTGAAAATTGAGGTAGCATCCTCCTATAGGGTGGAGCCTACAAAAAATCAAATGTAATAAGGGAGTGGGAGCTTGCCTTTGCATCACAACAATAACAAAATTGTGGTTTTCTCCCTTTATGGGTTTCCACTTATATCCAGTCTCAATATGTGTTGTTATTATGTGTTGATGTGATGTTTAGGTTGCAAAGCAGTGAGTTATGTTTGGTATGCTAGATGACAGCAGAACAAAGGAGCAGCAATTACCTTGATGGTTTGGCAGAACATAGATGGTTTCATGTGTTGTGTATAAGGCTTATTTGAAGACTGGTTTGTCAGAGAAAATTGTTGTGATGCAAGGCAAGACTCCATGACACACAAGATAAGAATCCAAGGCAACAAAGGCAAGGTTGTTGAGACAATGACATGAAGATGTTGTGATGCAAGTCCAAGGCAAAGGCAAAGATGTTGCAGATATTATTGTGATGCATTAATGGAAAATGTTGTTATTGATCATGAGAAATGAATGCTCAATTATATAGTCATATGTTATTCCTATAATGTTACATGATGTTGGCATTATGTTGATGAATTTGATCATTACATGTGGATGGAAATAATATTGGGTGGAGCATTTATTTTTGTCTTCTAATATTCAAAATATGAGGAGTTTGGAAACGAATGAGTGGAAGGCAGAGAACCAAGGCTATTCACTTCATATTCTTATGTGGGATACAAACAATCAACAAACTATCTTTATAAAAGATATGATTTTGGAAGGCAAGAGAGAGTTAGAGAGTTAGACAATGTGTGATAGTTGATTGAGGTGTTATGAATTAGTTACATGGCATATATGAAGATCATGTGAAGCAGATTTGAAGGGAAGAAGAGATAAAGATGAAGATGGAGATATGCAGAATTAATGACCAGGTAACCAACACATTGTTGTTTCTTGTTTGCATTGGGGGATTGTAGTCTCATTTCAAGTAGTGGCTTGATAAATATCATGTTGGAGCTTATTGAGGTAGGAGCCTCTTGTGGGTTGTAGCCTACAGAAAACATATGGGAGATGGAGCGTCCTTGCATGTTGCAGCTTGTTGAAAATTGAGGTAGCATCCTCCTGTAGGGTGGAGCCTACAAAAAATCAAATGTAATAAGGGAGTGGGAGCTTGCCTTTGCATCACAACAATAACAAAATTTTGGTTTTCTCCCTTTATGGGTTTCCACTTATATCCAGTCTCAATATGTGTTGTTATTATGTGTTGCTGTGATGTTTAGGTTGCAAAGCAGTGAGTTATGTTTGGTATGCTAGATGACAGCAGAACAAAGGAGCAGCAATTACCTTGATGGTTTGGCAGAACATAGATGGTTTCATGTGTTGTGTATAAGGCTTATTTGAAGACTGGTTTGTCAGAGAAAATTGTTGTGATGCAAGGCAAGACTCCATGACACACAAGACAAGAATCCAAGGCAACAAAGGCAAGGTTGTTGAGACAATGACATGAAGATGTTGTGATGCAAGTCCAAGGCAAAGGCAAAGATGTTGCAGATATTATTGTGATGCATTAATGGAAAATGTTGTTATTGATAATGAGAAATGAATGCTCAATTATATAGTCATATGTTATTCCTATAATGTTACATGATGTTGGCATTATCTTGATGAATTTGATCATTACATGTGAAGCAGAAAAACTTAAAATAGGCAGAAATTTATATATAAATATTTATTAAAAAGATGAATAGATAGACGATGATCATTTGCAATGGGTTGCCTGGCTTATATACCGCCATGGGCACCCTTTGGGAAAGGGCATGATCTTATGATCGTGCCCTTTCGTCTGGCTAAACCTAAAATTAAATAATAAACCTAAAATTAACTAATTTTTTACATAACATTGCCTTCCTCTCAAAAGAATGCTTTGTCCTCAAAGCATAAGAAACGACGGATGTTGTTGAAGAATGATTCATTCTCCCAGAAAGCGTCTTCTTCGGGTAAGTCCTTCCACTTGATCAGATATTCCAAGATGATCAAGGTCGCTTACTTTAAAAGGTCTTGGATTAATCTCTCAAGTTCCATTTTTTGGTGATGTGGATATCGGTATGGCTTGATGTTGACAGGGTCTGACCCTGCCTTGACTTCTATTGTATGCTCAATTTCCCTATTAGGTGGCATCTTCATAGGTAGGTCTTGAAATACTTTTTCATGCTTCCGAATCAAATCTTGTATCTCTAGTGACTCTTCTCTCGTCATATTTGCAAATAACATCTCTAACTGGTGACATTGTACTACATAAGCGGGTGCTCCTTTCCAAGTTAGTTTCATCATCTGAGATGATGATACAACTTGATTTTCTGGTGCTTGGAATCTGTGTAGCTTGTACTTCTGACCTCCCCATTTGAATTTTATAAATTGTACTTGATGGTTGGCGGCATAAGTACCTAAAGTTCGTAACCATTGGATACCTAAGACTACATCTACTCCTCCTAATGGTACCGTGAAGAATGGAGACTCTAGATTAAAGTCTTGAATCTGCAAATTGACCTTATGGCATTTCCCTACCTTTTCAATCTTCTTACCATTAGCTACCATCACTTTCATATTTGGTAAGGGAAATGAAAAGATATTGAGTCTCTTTGCAACCGTTGCATCTAAAAAATTGTGTGTGCTTCCAGAGTCGACGAGAACCACTACGTTGTTCTTCTTTATGTGTCCTTTTAACTTTAAAGTCTGAGGTTGTGATATACCTGTCATAGCTGATAATGATACTTGTGGAATACTTCCATCATCTAGTTCTGGTGAGAATTCTGGGGCGTCTTCTGTGTCTTCTATGTCATAATCTTCACTGTTTGAATCATTGGTTGCTTCACAATTATATAGGTTCTTAGGTTCTTTTCTTTTAGCACATCTATGTTTGGGGTCCCACTTCTCACCACAGCGTTTACATTTACCCTCTTTTATCCTTTGCATTTCCACATTAGATTTTTCATCTTCACGACGATGTGGTGGAACATATCTTGTATTATTTGAGTCCACATACTGGGGTATCCTTCGTCTTGCATAAGCTTTTTCCGCTATTGACCAAAATATTGGTTTGGATTTCTTTTCGGCTGTTTTTGCTTTTCGTCTTGCTACTTCTATAGATGTAATGTCATGCATCTCAAGTTCTGCTTGTAAATGGGTTTTGAGTCCTGAGATGTATGACTGAATTAGACGAGATTCTGATAACCCAGGTACTCGAGTTACTAAGGTCTCCCATTCTTGAGTGTATTCATCCACACTTCCTTTTTGTCGTAATTTGATGAGTTTTGAAAAGAATTCTTCTTCCTTTACACCTTGGAATCTTTTGAAGAATGCATCTTTAAACTTTCTCCAGCTAATGACGTGTGTTGTCTTTTTCCACCACATATACCACTTATATGCTTCTCCTTCCATTTTCATGGATGCATGCTTGAGCTTTTCGTCATCGTCATTGATGTCATATATCTCAAAGTATTCTTCTGCTTTATTTATCCATGCAACATTGTTTTTTTCGTTTCCATCGAATTTAGGCATCTCGACTTTTGCCCTTCGCTGGTATGTTGCTACTGGTTGAGCGAAAAAATGGTGTTGATTGGTAAAGTTATCCCAGAGTTGTTTGTTTGTAAAGGCTGTGTTACTTGCTTCTTGGTGGGGTGTCGCTGATTTTTTTGGGGATTCAACCTTGTCATGAGAATTTGTGGATTTAGTTGAATTTGACGAGACGTGTTCTTGATTCTCTTCTCCTTCTTTTAGTAGTTGTTCGGGTGTACAATTCGACCTTTTACACAAAACTTTCAGCATTGTTAAGACCTCTCTGATGCCTGCATCTATTTCGACATGGTAATTTTCCATCTTTGTTTCTATTCGATTTGTCGTATCGTGAAGATTTTTTATTTCATCAGCTTGCTCTCCAAGCTTGATCTGGAATTCATTTAATCTTTTATTGACCTCATCGTGGTTGCTATTTATCTTATGCTCTGCATCCAACAACTTTTTTTGGAAATCCGCCATTGTCATTGTCGACATTGAGCGGGTTTGCGGGGACGTGTATTTATTTGCCAGCTAAAATATTTTTCGTCCCTCTTTTTTTTTAACTAAAATAAATTTTATACATATAAATTTTAATTAATTAAAATAAATTTAATTAATTAAAATAAGATATATATATATATATATATATATATATATATATATATATATATATATATATATAATTTTTAATTAATTAAAATAAATTTAATTAATCAAATTATTTGTATTGTATATAATATATAATATAACTATATATATATTATAAATGTATATAACCACCGTTGACCGATATGGTTTCCAAATATATACTATATGTATATATAAATTATATATAATAATTATATAATATATAGTTAATTAATATAATTTACACACACACACACATATATATATATATATATATATATATATATATTAATATATATATATATATAATAAATGGAACGGCACAACCGAGAGACGTGGCCAGATAACGAGGGTTAAGAAATTGGTGCGGACTGCGGACAACGAATGGTGTGGGGCTGTGGATAGGAGTGGATGGGAACAGCAGGGACACTGTGTGAATTCGAGGGTAGAGGATGTCAACAGGGAGATGACTTAGGGCACAACAGAAGAAGAAGGCGTTGGCTGGTAGCGTCTACAGAAAACGGTGGTGGAAGGAAATAACACTATCACAACGCAAATTCTATGTATTTGCAGGTGGAGACCAGAGAATCTACTCGCTCTGATACCAGATGAAGCAGAAAAACTTAAAATAGGCAGAAATTTATATATAAATATTTATTAAAAAGATGAATAGATAGACGATGATCATTTGCAATGGGTTGCCTGGCTTATATACCGCCATGGGCACCCTTTGGGAAAGGGCATGATCTTATGATCGTGCCCTTTCGTCTGGTTAAACCTAAAATTAACTAATTTTTTACATAACAACATGTGGATGGAAATAATATTGGGTGGAGCATTTATTTTTGTCTTCTAATAATCAAAATATGAGGAGTTTGGAAATGAATGAGTGGAAGGCAGAGAGTCAAGGCTATTCACTTCATATTCTTATGTGGGATACAAACAACCAGCAAACTATCTTTATAAAAGATATGATTTTGGAAGGCAAGAGAGAGTTAGAGAGTTAGACAATGTGTGACAGTTGATTGAGGTGTTATGCATTAGTTACCTGGCATATATGAAGATCATGTGAAGCAGATTTGAAGGGAAGAAGAGATAAAGATGAAGATGGAGATATGCAGAATTAATGACCAGGTAAACCAACACATTGTTGTTTCTTGTTTGCACTGGGGGATCGTAGTCTCATTTCAAGTAGTGGCTTGATAAATATCATGTTGGAGCTTATTGAGGTAGGAGCCTCCTATGGGTTGTAGCCTATAGAAAACATATGGGAGATGGAGCGTCCTTGCATGTTGCAGCTTGCTGAAAATTGAGGTAGCATCCTCCTGTAGGGTGGAGCCTACAAAAAATCAAATGTAATAAGGGAGTGGGAGCTTGCCTTTGCATCACAACAATAACAAAATTTTGGTTTTCTCCCTTTATGGGTTTCCACTTATATCCAATCTCAATATGTGTTGTTATTATGTGTTGATGTGATGTTTAGGTTGCAAAGCAGTGAGTTATGTTTGGTATGCTAGATGACAACAGAACAAAGGAGCAGCAAATACCTTGATGGTTTGGCAGAACATAGATGGTTGCATGTGTTGTGTATAAGGCTTATTTGAAGACTGGTTTGTCAGAGAAAATTGTTGTGATGCAAGGCAAGACTCCATGACACACAAGACAAGAATCCAAGGCAACAAAGGCAAGGTTGTTGAGACAATGACATGAAGATGTTGTGATGCAAGTCCAAGGCAAAGACAAAGATGTTGCAGATATTATTGTGATGCATTAATGGAAAATGTTGTTATTGATAATGAGAAATGAATGCTCAATTATATAGTCATATGTTATTCCTATAATGTTACATGATGTTGGCATTATCTTGATGAATTTGATCATTACACATGGATGGAAATAATATTGGGTGGAGCATTTATTTTTGTCTTCTAATATTCAAAATATGAGGAGTTTGGAAACGAATGAGTGGAAGGCAGAGAGTCAAGGCTATTCACTTCATATTCTTATGTTGGCTACAAACAACCAGATAAAATATATGATTTTGGAAGGCAAGAGAGAATTAGAGAGTTAGACAATGTGTGGCAGTTGATTGAGGTGTTATGCATTAGTTACATGGCATATATGAAGATCATGTGAAGCGGATTTGAAGGGAATAAGAGATAAAGATGAAGATGGAGATATGCAGAATTAATGACCAGGTAAACCAACACATTGTTGTTTCTTGTTTGCAATGGGGGATTGTAGTCTCATTTCAAGTAGTGGCTTGATAAATATCATGTTGGAGCCTATTGAGGTAGGAGCCTCCTGTGGGTTGTAGCCTATAGAAAACATATGGGAGATGGAGCATCCTTGCATGTTGCAACTTGTTGAAAATTGAGGTAGCATCCTCCTGTAGGGTGGAGCCTGCAAAAAATCAAATGTAATAAGGGAGTGGGAACTTGCCTTTGCATCACAACAATAACAAAATTGTGGTTTTCTCCCTTTATGGGTTTCCACTTATATCTGGTATCAATATGTGTTGTTATTATGTGTTTATGTGATGTTTAGGTTTGCTTATTACTTGTTGTTCACATATTCAATCCACTAGTCATTATTTGTTAAGTTGCTCATTTAATTTTTGAGTTAATGAGTTTAAATAAGAATTTTAATGTCCATGAATGGACTAAACGGATTCATCCTCACCTTCTCCCTCCCCTTTTATTTTAGTCAATTTTTCATCAATTGGTATCAGAGTTAGTTCCTTTTGTGTAAGCTTAACAGCTTGAAGGTATGTATAGTTTAGTCATGGAGTATCAAATGTACCTGTGTTGAGTGCAACAAACTTTCACGAAGGGAGAGATAAGGTAAAATTTGGACTGATAGATTATGGACTTGATGTATGGAAACTAGTATGTGATGGCTATTTTAAAGACTCTCCATCTACGCAAGAACAATAGTCAAATGTTAACGCAAAATGTACTATGTATAACAATCTTCATAATAAGGATCTCGATACAGTAATAAACTTGAATTCTGCAAAATAAATTTGGGATAGATTGCAGCTTATGCATGAAGGAGAGACTAGTAGTAGCAGTGCAGAAAAAAGAACAGAGAGAGAAGAAGAAGAAAAAGCCATGTCAAAAGGAAAGTGTTCAATTAAATGAAACCTTTGTATATGTGGATGTACCTGAATATCATGAAGAAAAGATAGATGAACATCAAGCTAGGCTTGACTTAGCATTGGCTGAAATAGAAAGACTAAGGAATGAGAGCAGAGACCTAAAGAAAATCATGTAGATATGTGATGAGAAAGAGTGTGAGTACAAGGAAGAAATTGTTAGCCTGAAGACACATCCTGAAGAAGCAAGGAGATTAGGAGAGGTTATCTTAGCAAATAATGAATTAGATGAAAAGAGTATATTACTTAAAGAATTAGAAGAGGAGAAGGTCTCCAAGAAGAACTCGAAAAAAAGAACAATAACTCAAAGGCAGTGATAATGAACATAAAACAATTTCAAAGTTAAAATTACAAGAAGCTAGTAGAAAGATGATTAAAAACAAAGGCAAACAATAGAATAAAAATGAAAAGATTGAATCAAAGAAAGTGTTTTTTTGCAAAAAGGGCATTTCCTCCTAGAGATGAGTTGAGAAAATTCAAAATATCTCAAAAGAGATTCTTTGCTCCTGGGAAAGATATCAAGTGTTTTTCTTGCCATGGACCTGGACATGTAGCAGCGGATTGTAAGAAAAAGCAAGTCAAGACTAATCAGCATAAGGTATAGAAAGCAAGAAGATTTCCTCAACCAAACAATCAAATAAAGTTACCTCAAGCAAGTAAGCAGAGAAAACAGTCATCCACAAGGTATACAAATTATTTTTATGGTAATTGTTATTTGTGCAATGATTTGGACATAAAGTTGTTGAATGCAAATTGTGCATAAAGGAAAGTTTAAATGCAAGAAGAAACACATAATTTTCTCTATTTACCGACCACACAAGATGTCTTGTGTATGATATTGGTCACAAATCCAAAGAATGCAAACTTCCAAATACCCTAAAGAACTCTAGGCAAATGATGAAAGCCAAACAAAGCAGACCAAACTCTGAATTAAAAAGAAATGCAGACAGTAGAATGCAGCCTACTAAAATATGGAAAGAAAAGAAAAAATAGCAACATGGAAGTTCAATGACAAAATGAAGCAAGCATGACTTCAAGGGGAGATTCTCAGGAAAGAAAATGATGATTTTAAGAGAAACACCATTTCATGGAGAGAGCAAGCCCAAGAATGTCTTGGAAAGAATAATATACAGTGTGTCTATGACAGTGGAGAAAGGGAGTGGTCTATCCCTCAGCTCAGAGAGTGGGATGATGCTCTTGTGTTTTGTTTGTGCACTAAGGAGGAGTCACCGTCAACTTCACTTTTATCCCAACAATGGAAGCAACATGGGCAATCTTTTATTGCCAAAAAAACCACAGTGGACTAAAGCACGACCTGCAGTGATAAGGTTGGATGAAGGAGATAATGAACCAGTGTTAGCCACTAAGTAGGCAAAGAATTTGAAAGAAAATTATATTTAAAATGCCATCAAAGAAGTGTTGTCTAGTGATAAAAATAAACATTCAGTATGGTTTGGTAGAGGTCAAGAAAAACTAGCTAAAGCCCCATCTATTGAATATCATCATCGATCAAAACGGTGTTTTGAAACTTCTTCCATGGGAAACGATTATAAAGAGGTAAAAATGGACAATATGGCCAGTAATGTTTCAGAGGAGCATATTGATGTCACGAATAGTAATAAAACTAAAAAGAAGAGCTCTAGCTGGCACAATCATTCAAAGTATGAGAAGGAGGCATAAAGCATCAGAATCGACAAAGAGGATTTCAAAAAAGTGGCAATGATAACTGAAACTGATGGATGGTCAGATGAACGTTATACATTATTAATTTTGCAACCTAAATCTATTGGTGTAAACTCACTAGCAGCGAATATTTTGGGAGGGGTATTTTATCGACAGAGATAATGCATTATTATATTGGCAGCAATATTTTATTATGGGATTATTATTATATTGGCAGCGATAATGCGTTATTATATTGGCAACGATATTATATTCAGTGAATATTCATTGCATTGCAACGTCCATTACGAATTTTAGGGTTTCATGCCTTAATTTAGCCTATGATAGAGCATATTACATTCCTTACAGTAAACAAGTGTTGCATCTTACAGTGCGTACAATGATGACAGTGCGTTCAATTGGTGGTATACAGTGGCATTAATACAGAGATGTATGGCTTGGTATTTTATCACATATACGATGGTGGTTACATTCAATGGTTTATATGGTGCTTAAAGTATATTTGATGTTATTGTTGAAATGCTCGTTGATATAGAAGGTTTTATTAATATATCAGCCAATTATAATAATATATGTTGGCACGAATGTCATATTAGTGTTGCCTATCGGTTGTTGTAAAATGGATCGTTGGCTTTCAAATGATTTATGGCGCACGACAATAATACACAGCATACAAAAAGATCCATTGTGCTCTTTAATCTAAATCTTCAGATCATATAATATGCATTTGCATGTATATGCAACCATTTATGTCTATATAGGCTTAATTTTGACGTGCAGACCAATGAGAGAGAACACAAAGCATTTGAGGTCCTGAACAAGATAATAGAAAATTTGAAGGCCTTCAGGATCCTTGCTACATTTCTCATCGACAAGAGGTCCTATTTTGGAAATAGTAAAGAAAATATGCTCATTCCCCATAATTGTTTCCAACTCTTGATACCCAACCCTGTCCAGCTCAGGCCAGTTGTTATCGTCCTCTTTCATTGTCTCACATTCGACAATGATTTGTTGGCATTTCCCAAGAACAACCTGAGTAAGGAAAATCCTCTTTGAATCATTGTGTCGATCTTGTAGTTTGAATTTTTTTGCATAACAGAGCTTGCAGTCAGGATGGAATTCGAACTTGAGAAACTCCTGGGTGAATTTTCCCTTATGACCCACGTAGTACCTAACGTAAAACTCTCTTAGATCGTTTGCCATTGTCGAAATTTGATTTTTCATCAGGATTTGGTGAGCAATAATATGTATGGCGTTGAATTGATCGGCATTAGTAAGGGTATTAGTGGCTAGCTTCAGTTAGCTTCAATATGTTTGCCAATGGTTGCATTCATATTGTGCCAGCTTCAATACTTTTTCTAACATGCATATTCACTACAACATTGGTATATTGGCATATATATATATATATATATATATATATATATATATATATATATTACCTCGATTCACGTAATGGTGTGTTGGCATATCATGGTGGATAATTATCGTGTGTTGCGTTATACATTGATATTGATTGCATTAATGTTTGATATGATGTATTAATATGGTATTACACTGCCTCCAGCGTCAATGGGGTCTCCAATGTTAAGTTGGTATTACAATCGCATTGGGAAACAACATTGAGTTGGTATTACAATGGCGTTGGGAAACAACCTTTAGTTGGTATTACATGTTGAAAATAGCAACAAGAAATGCTAAATACAGAAGTGTTAAATTTAGTACTGTTATAAATAGAATTTTGGGATACGTTCCTATTTTAGTTAGTCCCTGAACTAAAATAGAGAAGTAAAAATTCGAATTTGATCTTAGCAGTTGTTTGTAAAATAATTAATTAATTTACCTTGAGTTAATTAGTTGTAGAAAACCAAACATGAAGTCTATGTGGGGATATGCAACAGTTTCTCCATTGATTGAGGAATGTATCCATCAGTTAAAGAGATAAGGATGAGTTGTAATTAGTTGGCTCAGTTAACTGAGTCAAGTCCAGTTAGATTAATTCAAACAGTTTGTTGAATTAATTGTGAGTTCAGTTAGTTAATGCATGCATGCATGTAACTACTGCACTTCAGATAACTGAATATTCTCTCATAAATAACTCATGCATGTCAGTTCAGACAGAGACTCGATTGAGATCAGATGGAGGGACAGTGTACTATCAGTTGCAGGAATATTCCATTGTGAATATCTCTTGCATGCAAAAGGAATTCATTCCTTGGAGATTGCGCAGTTACTTCTTCAGTTTAGTGAGTGTGATGAGGCCAATTCACACATGTGACATCATTGGACCCCAAGAAAAACTGCGCAAGGAAATAGGAGGCTTGGAGGGCTGAGGAAAGGCATATCTTGTGTCTACTCAGTCTGTGAGTTGTATTGTTTGATTGCAGAGAGAGCAATGATAGCTTGTGCGTTGATTCTTTTTGTAACTCGAACATATTTCCACTTGTATGATAATATAGAGATTGGGGTTTTAGGCTGAGGCTTTCCCCGGGTTATTCTTTTGTGTTATGTGTGATTGATTTCTCATTCTCGGTTATATGTGTTTTAATTGTTCTTAATCATATTCAATTAAGCTTCCGCAAAGTTTGTTGTAGAAGTAGATCTTGTATTTTGTTTTAGTATATTGCATAATCTGTTGATCTACAGTAGGAATTTCTACATGGTATCAGAGCAAAGTTGATCAAAGTGAAGAACAATATACAAGAAGGGAGAAGTTCGAAGTTTGAGGTTCCTGAATATAGAAATCGAGTTCTTATCACATCTCAATTTCACCAATGGCATTCAACGATTTAAGACTCGAGTATGCCCTTGATGGCAACTCGAATTATATAGCCTGGAAGAATCGCATGGAAGCAGTATTAGAGGATAATGGTCTAAAGGACTTCATTGATCAAGAAGTCCCCAAGTCGACTAATGCTACAGAATTAGCGGAATGGAAGAAATGTGTGGCTAGAGTAAGGAAAATCCTTCTGGAGGGAGTTTGAGACCACATAGTCTTAAGTCTCCATGGGAAGGAGACACCATTTTTGATGTAGAAAACATTAAAAGATCTATATCAGAACAGCATTAATCATAGGAAGCTGGCCCTGAAAGACAAGCTTCGAAAAATCAAGTGTGAACAAGCTCACCACCTACAGGGATGAGCTTGGAAGCGTAGGGATCACGACAGCGGATGATGACATGGTGAGTCTTGCACTCCTCGATCTTCCTAAGAGCTGGCATAGCTACCAAGACTCGGTTAATGGAAGAGAAAGACTGCTAGATTGGGAGCGACTTTGGCCGGATCTGATGCAGGAGGAGATAAGAAGAAGCACCAAAGATGGATCCTCATCGAAGCAAGATGATAAGGAAAATCTAGCCTTAGCGAGTAAGGCGAGGAAGGGGAAAGGGAAGGCGTCCCATTCCAAATCCAGTTCTTCCCATGGTGGGAAGAAGTTTGACAAATCGAAAGTGCGATGCTTTTATTGTCATGAAGTGGGCCATTATGTTATGTGTTATATACCTAGGGGGGATAATATGGGGTACCAAGGGAGGTACCCAAAGTAATAATGTAATAATGGGATGGGCCATAGTAATAAATAAGGTGGTTAACCCATATCATGTAAGGGACCACAAGTAGTTAGTAATAATGTAATGGGCCCATGGTATTAGTTTGATGGTATGAGGGAACCATGGTAATGATCCATGTTATTGTATGTATGAGGCCTATATAGAGGCTAGAGACTCCACATGGAGAAAGAGTCAAGAATTATTGTATGAATAGGCATATGCCTTGTGGAGTGTTCTCCTTCCTTAAGGAGTGAATATATGGTGTTGCCCTACCTTAAGGGTTTGATCAATAAAGTGGTATCAGAGCTACTACTTGTGGTATCAGAGCTATAACAAGTGGTATCAGAGCACTTTCTTGGGCACAAAAGTGCTCTGATACTAGTGGTATCAAAGCACTTTCTTGGGCACAAAAGTGCTCTGATACTAGTGGTATCAAAGCACTTTCTTGGGCACAAAAGTGCTCTGATACTAGTGGTATCAAAGCACTTTCTTGGGCAAACAGTGGAGAATTTTTATTTTTTTTGCAGGATTTTGGGGGCGGCGAGTTTTCAGATCAGATCTGTATGTTTTGGTGCAAGATCTGCAAAATCTAATTGCATATCTGGATTCTTTGTGAAAAAATAGCCTATTTCAAAAAATAAATTAGTTGAATCGGAGTCCGGATGAAGGAGATATCGCTGATCTAAAAATCAGTGGGGTTGCAGACAATTTTCAGGGCAGCGAGTTTGCGGCGTAGATCTAGATGTCTTGGTGCACGATATGCAAAATCTAATTGTATATTTGGAATCTTTGTGAAAAAATACCTAATTTCAAAAAAAAAAATCAGTCGAATCGGAGTCCGGATGAGGGAGATATCGCTGATTTAAAATCAGCGTTTTTTTGCAGAAATTTTGGTGACGGCGGGAGAGTTGCAGCGCAGATCTGAAATTTTAAGTGCGGGGATCAAGATTTCTATCACATGGGTAGATGCAAAATGATTGTTCCATTTCTGAAAACAGGTCATAATAGGGATTCTGAGCAATATTGACAAAACTCTGACAATTTCAAATTTTCGCCAAGTAAGTGAATTTTTCTCAAACCCTCTTCATGTTTTATACCATATTATACATAGGGGGATAATATGGGGTACCAAGGGAGGTACCCAAGGTAATAATGTAATAATGGGATGGGCCATAGTAATAAATAAGGTGGTTAACCCATGTCATGTAAGGGACCACAAGTAGTTAATAATAATGTAATGGGCCCATGGTATTAGTTTGATGGTATGAGGGAACCATGGTAATGACCCATGGTATTGTATGTATGAGACTTATATAGAGGCTAGAGACTCCATGTGAAGGAATATAGTGAAGGATTATTGTATGAATAAGCATATGGCTTGTGGAGTGTTCTCCTTCCTTAAGGAGTGAATGTATGGTGTTGCCCTACCTTAAGGGTTTGATCAATAAATAATCATTTCATATTATTTTTGGGTTTATTTGCATTGTCTTATATTTTTATATCAGATCTATAATATTCTTGGGTTAGATCTATAACAAGTGGTATAAGAGCTACAACAAGTGGTATCAAAGCTCGGTTGGAGCTGGTGAGCAGGGTTGCTCGTGACGAAGTGCAGGTGTGGATGCACTTGACAGTTGATAAGTAAGCGTTCGGTGGTGCCGCACCTTGCTACAAGCGGTTGGAAGACTACCGCAGGTGTAGGGGCGTGACAGTTGGTATCAGAGTGAAGGATTATTGTATGTACAGGTATATGGCTTGTGGAGTGTTCTCCTTCCTTAAGGAGTGAATGTATGGTGTTGCCCTACCGTAAGGGTTTGATATCAATAAAGAATCATTTCATATTATTTCTGGGTTTATTTGCATTATTTTATATTTTCATATCAGATCTATAATATTTCCGAGTTAGATCTACAACAAGTGGTATCAGAGCACTTTCTTGGGCACAAAAGTGGAGAATTTTTTTTAATTTTTTGCAGGATTTCAGGGGCGGCGAGTTTGCAGATCAGATCTGTATGTTTTGGTGAAAGATCTGCAAAATCTAATTGTAGATCTGTATTCTTTGTGAAAAAATAGCCGATTTCAAAAAAAAAATCGGTTGAATCGGAGTCCGGATGAAGGAGATATCGCTGATCTAAAAATCAGTGGTGTTGTAGACAATTTTTCGGGGCAGCGAGTTTGCGGCGCAGATCTAGACGTCCTGGTGCAAGATCTACAAAATCTAATTCTAGATATGAATTGTTTGAGAAAAATTGCCCAATTTCAAAAAAAAATCAGTCGAATCGGAGTCCGGATGAGGGAGATATCGCTGATTTAAAATCAGCTCTTTTTTGCAGAAATTTTGGTGACGGCGGGAGAGTTGCAGTGCAGATTTGAAATTTCATTGCCTGGATCAAAATTTTTATCACATGGGCAGATGCAGAATGGTTGTTCCATTTCTGAAAACAGGTCATAATATGGATTCTGAGCAATATTGACGAAACTGTGACAATTTCAAATTTTCGCCAAGTAAGTGAATTTTTCTCAAACCCTCTTCATGGAGATTCTATGTTTTACAGGAAAAGATAATGGTACTACTATTGAAGAATACATACAAAAACACAAGTTATTATGGACAAATCTTTGGAGAACTTTTGTAGTGTGTAATTTTGAAGACGAGGCAGCCACATGGTGGGGATTACTTAACCAAAAGAAGTGTTCCAACCTGTCCGATGAAGAATTTGAAAAATTACTTTTAGACAGATGGTCTCATGCCAGAAAACAAGATAAGGAGAAACATGTGGGGCTATTTCCTACTGGTATATCCTTATTGCAGGTTCATGGATTGATTCAGAAAGAGAAGATCATTGTTTCTATAAATCCTAGTTGCAAGCATAATTTTATCAATGTTAATTTGGTAAAAAAATTGCAAGTTCCAGAAAAACACATTGAAAACACACAGGTGGATGATGAGGATGTTCAATTGTATAAGGATTTGAAGATTTCTATGGATAAGTATGTGTTGCATGGTGATTTTTATGCTTCAGATATGGATAAAATGGATGTGGTTTTGGGATACCCTTGGATGGAATCAATGGGTACTATCAATATTAATGTACAGAAGAAATTCCTGAAGCTCTGGTATAAAAAGAAGAAAATTACATTACATGATATTTCCATTAATAAACAGGTAGAGTGCAAAGAGGCTGAAGCAGAAGATGTTCTAGGGTCTGACATATTAGATGATGAGCCAGTGATGATAGCCAATCAAACACAAACAGAGGCGGAAGCAGAAAAGGTTACAGGTGCAGTTACATCAGAGGAGGGCTCAGTGGTTGAAGTCATATTGGAAAAGAAGACACCACAACAGGCACCACAGCAGGGTGAATTAAAGAAAAAGCCATCGTGGGTTAAAACTTCAACATATCATCACCCACATCACCCCGCAAGACAACCATCAAGATGGAAACCAAGTAGTCACAAGGACAACAACCACAGTATGATGGATAGCAAGGATAGAAGATCCACCTACTACACATCAACACAGAAGAGCTGCCACGGTCAACTTCCATCTCAAGCGAGCGAGGCACCAGCAAGATCGAGGGTTCACCTTTCTCTTGGATGGCTAGATGCACGTGCATGGTATCAATGGAATACTCTTTTGAGTAGATCTTATTATTTATGTTCTTCCCATGTTTCGGGGACGAAACATGCTAAGGGGGTGGAATGTTATATACCTAGGGGGGATAATATGGGGTACCAAGGGAGGTACCCAAGGTAATAATGGGATGGGCCATAGTAATAAATAAGGTGGTTAACCCATATCATGTAAGGGACCACAAGTAGTTAATAATAATGTAATGGGCCCATGGTATTAGTTGATGGTATGAGGGAACCATGGTAATGACCCATGGTATTATATGTATGAGGCTTATATAGAGGCTAGAGACTCCACATGGAGATAGTGAGGGAATATTGTATGAACAAGCATATGGCTTGTGGAGTGTTCTCCTTCCTTAAGGAGTGAATGTATGGTGTTGCCCTGCCTTAAGAGTTTGATATCAATAAAGAAGCATTTCTATCTATTTCTATCTTGTTATTCTTAGATTGTTTCTATTATCATAATATATTTGAGTTAGATCTACAACAAGTGGTATTTGAGCACTTTCTTGGGCACAAAAGTGGAGAATTTTTAATTTTTATTTATTTATTTATTTTTTTTTATTTTTTTTGCAGAGATTTTTTGGGTGGCGAGTTGCAGATCAGATTTATACGTTTTGGTGCAAGATCTGAAAAATCTATTTGTAGATCTATATTCTTTGTGAAAAAATAGCCGATTTAAAAAAAAAATTGGTTGAATCGGAGTCCAGATGAAGGAGATATCGCTGATCTAAAAATCAGTGGGGTTGCAGACAATTTTTCAGGGCAGCGAGTTTGCAGCGCAGATCTGGACATCCTGGTGCAAGATCTAATTGTAGATCTGGAATCTTTGTGAAAAAACACATAATTTCAAAAAAAAAATCAGTCGAATCGGAGTCCGGATGAGGGAGATATCGCTGATTTAAAATCAGCTCTTTTTTGCAGAAATTTTGGTGACGGCGGGAGAGTTGCAGCGCAGATCTGAAATTTTAAGTGCCGGAATCAAGATTTCTATCATATGGGTAGATGCAGAATGATTGTTCCATTTCTGAAAATAGGTCATAATAGGGATTCTGAGCAATATTGACGAAACTGTGACAATTTCAAATTTTCGCCAAGTAAGTGAATTTTTCTCAAACCCTCTTCATGGAGATGCTATATTTTACAGGGAAAGATGATGGTCCTACTATTGAAGAATTCATACAGAGATACAAGTCCATACATGGGAGATATTGGAAGATTTCAATGAAGCTTAATATGAGAGATGAGGCTGAAAAATGGTGGTTATCACTTGACCACAAGCAGTTGACCAAACTTTCAGATGCAGAATTTGAAAAAGTCTTTTTGGACAAATGGTCTCGAGCTAGAAAAAAGGAGAATGAGACACATAAGGGGTTAATTGCTACGGGTGTCTCCTTATTGCAGGTTCATGGATTCATCCAAAAGGAGAAGATCGTTGTGTCTATAAATCCTAGTTGTAAGCATAATTTTATCAATGTTAATTTGGCAAAAAAATTGCAAGTTCCAACAAAACACATTGAAAATATACAGGTTGATAATGAGGATGTTCAAGTTTATAAAGATTTGAAGCTTTCTATAGATAAGTATGTGTTGCATTGTGACTTTTATACTTCAGATATGGATAACATGGATGTTATTTTGGGATATCCTTGGATGGAATCTGTGGGTACAGTCAATATTAATGTGCAAAAGAAATTCCTGAAGCTCTGGTATAAAAAGAAGAAAATTACATTACAGGATATTTCCATCAATAAACAGGTAGAGTCCACGGAGGTTGACGCAGAAGATGTTCCAGGGACTGACATATCAGATGATGAGCAGTTGATGGTCGATAATCAAACACAAACAGAGGCTGAAGCCGAAAAGGTAACAGGTGCTGACACATATGATGAGGGTTCAGTGGTTGAAGTCATATTGGAAAAGAAGACACCACAACAGGCACCACAGCAGAGTGAATTAAAGAAAAATACATCGTGGGTTAAAAATTCAACATATCATCACCCACATCACCCCGCAAGACAACCATCAAGATGGAAACCAAGTAGTCACAAGGACAACAACCCCCATATGACGGATAGCGAGGAGAGAAGATCCACCTACCACACATCAACACAAAAAAACTGCCACGGTCAACTTCCATCTCAAGTGAGCGAGGCATCATCGAGATCGAGGGTTCACCTTTCTCTTGGATGGTTAGATGCACGTGCATGGTATCAATGGACTACTATTTTAAGTAGATCTTATTATTTGTGTTCTTCCCATGTTTCGGGGACGAAACATGCTTAGGGGGGTGGAATGTTATATACCTAGGGGGGATAATATGGGGTACCAAGGGAGGTACCCAAGGTAATAATGTAATAATGAGATGGACCATAGTAATAAATAAGGTGGTTAACCCATATCATGTAAGGGACCACAAGTAGTTAATAATAATGTAATGGGCCCATGGTATTAGTTGATGGTATGAGGGAACCATGGTAATGACCCATGGTATTGTATGTATGAGGCCTATATATAGGCTAGAGACTCCACATGGAGATAGTGAAGGAATATTGTATGAACAGACATATGGCTTGTGGAGTGTTCTCCTTCCTTAAGGAGTGAACGTATGGTGTTGCCCTACCTTAAGGGTTTGATATCAATAAAGAAGCATTTCTATCTATTTCTATCTTGTTATTCTTGGGTTATTTCTATTATCATAATATATTTGGGTTAGATCTACAACACTATGAATAGTCCACAGAAGAAATCCAAGAAGGGATCCTCGAAGGGATCTGATGGTGAGGCACTGGCCTCACAGCTTGAGTTGGATTTCTCTCTTATCACATGCATGGTTTCATCCATAATGGGATGCGTGTGGTACCTGGACAATGGAGCTTCATTCCACATGTCAGGTGACAAGAATCTTTTCAGTACCTTGGAGGAGAAGGATCTCCAGATGCGGATCGAGATGGGTGATGATGGAAAGTACCGTGTTTCAGGTGAAGGTACGGTTATGTTTTAGAGGGAGCATAGAACTCCCCTCACCCTGATTGATGTAAAGTATGTACCAGGTCTGAAGAAGAATCTTGTGTTTGTCACTATGCTAGAAGATAAAGGCTATGATGTAGTCTTTAGTAAAGAAAAGGTATTCCTTAGGCATATCAGTACTGGACAAACAAAGTGAATCGGGATTCGAGTAAAGAATCTCTACAAGCTGGAGGTAGATGATTGTGCTGCATTGAGTTCCAAAGTTGAGATGGTTCAGAGCCA
The DNA here is from genome assembly GCA_031772625.1 of Pinus tabuliformis. Lineage (NCBI taxonomy): Eukaryota > Viridiplantae > Streptophyta > Pinopsida > Pinales > Pinaceae > Pinus > Pinus tabuliformis. The sequence continues at coordinate 1,859,991,771 of CM062817.1, forward strand.
AGATGTTGGTGAGCTATGGCATAGAAGACTGGGCCACTTGCACCATGGAGCCTTGAAGATCATGCAGCAGATTCCTACCGGGCTACCTAAGGGAAAACTGGAGCAGACGAATACATGCAAAGGTTGTACCTTAGGTAAGTATGCAAAATCTTCCTTTCCGGATCGAGATAGTAGAGCTAGAGAAATCTTGGAGCGAGTTCACTCAAATGTTTGTGGACCTTTCTCTACAGCCTCCACCGCTAAACAAAGGTACTATGTTATTTTTATTGATGATTTTTCTTGTAGACGCTGGATCTACTTTATGCAAAAGAAGGATCAAACCTTCTTGAGGTTTTGTGAGTTTAAAGCCTTGGCAGAGAAAGAATCTAGAAAGAAAATAAAAGCCTTGCGTAGCAACAATGGTGGAGAGTATGTCTCCCAACAGTTTAAGGACTTCTGCGCTGAAGAAGGAATTAAACGGGAGTTGACGGCACCCCATAACCCACAACAAAAAGGAAGAACAAATCTATTGTGGGAGTAGCTCGAGCGATGTTGCATGACCAAAGCCTACCACTGCATTTGTGGGTTGAGGCATGCAATATAGCAGTATACTTGCAGAACAGAAGCCCGCACCATATACTGGGAATGAAGACACCTATGGAGGCCTTTTCTGGGAAGCGACCAGATGTGAGTCACTTCTGAATCTTTGGATCATCAATTTACTGTCATGTGACCAAAGATGCCCGGAAGAAGTTAGATCCAACAGTTGAGTTGGGAATACTTGTGGGGTACACGGATACACCCCACAACTATCGGGTGTACCTGCCTACCAGTCAGAGGACAGTGGTACGCAGGGATCTGAAGTTCGACGAGCAGAAAGCCATGCGATTATCACTTGAGAGGGAGCTCAAGTTGCATGCAGAGGAGGAACTTTTAGTTCCTAAGGAGGAGGAGCCTCAGATTGATGCAGAGCAGCCGCATGCAGAGGATCCGGGAGTGGAGACATCCACTCATGCTGAGACTTCCAGAGATGGGTGGAAACACTCAAGGGAAGCTGACAGGTTGATGTTGGATGCACGGGAGAATGTGGGACAACCATCTTCTCAGCGCAGATAGAGGAGGTCGCCCGAGCAGTACACTGGGTACATGGCCCTGGTTGGGGAGTGTGTAGATACCGAACCTTCTTCATTCAAGGAGGCAGTGCAGCAACCAGTCTAGGTTGATGCAATGGTAGAGGAGTACGACTCTATCATTCAGAATAGTGTGTGGGATGTTGTCCCAAGACCTCAGGGCAAGTCAATGGTTAGTTCCAGATGGATTTACAAGGTAAAGCAGGCAGTTGATGGCAATGTTGAGAAACATAAGGCAAGGTTTGTTGCCTGAGGTTTCTCACAGGTCGAGGGGATCAACTACGATGAGACCTTTGCTCTTGTAGCAAGGTACTCATCTATCAGATCAATGTTGGCACTATCAGCTCAGATGGGTTGGAAGATCCATCAGATGGACGTGAAGACAACATTCCTCAATGGGAAGATTGAGGAGGAGGTGTACATTGAGCATCCAGAGAGTTTCGAGACCTTCGATTGTGAGTCGCATGTGTGCCGACTCAAGAGGGTTTTGTATGGGCTGAAGCAAACACCCTGTGCTTGGTACACTAGGATCGACAGTTATTTCACCGGGTTGGGCTTCAGCAAGAGTGAAGTAGATACGAACCTTTACCACATCATGGTAGAAGGTAAACCATTGATCATTGTTCTTTATGTCGTTGATATGATTTTGACAGGTGATGATTAGCTGATACAATCGTGTAAGGAGGATCTGCAAGAGAGATCGAAATGAAAGACATAGGTCTTATGCACTACTTTCTAGGCATGGAGGTGTGGCAAAAAGATGGTGAAGTATTTGTGTCTCAAGGCAAGTATGCCAATGAGATACTCAGATGCTTTCACATGGAGAAGTGCAAGCCCATGTAGACTCCTCTAGCTGAGAACTGGAGGAAGGAGGATGCTACTTCAGGTGAGGTAGTAGTTGCTACTGTTTATCGGTAGTTGGTGGGTTCACTTATGTATCTGGTGAACACATGAACCGACTTATGCTTTGTGGTGAACCAACTAAGTCAAGCTATGGTTCAGCCTACCAAATTGTTTTGGAAGGCAGCGAAGCATGTGCTGAGATAGCTTAGAGGCACATCTCAGTGCAGATTGTGGTACAGACGAACAGAGGGAGTGAAGCTTCAAGGCTTCACAGATGCAGATTGGGCAGGGTGTCCATCAGACTGGAAGAGCACTTCTGGAGGAATATTCAACCTTGGTTCAGCTGCAGTTTCCTAGTACAGCAGGAAACAGAGATCAGTTGCACTTAGCTTAGCAGAGGTTGAATACATGGCTGCTAGTTAGGCTACATGTGAGGCCATTTGGATGTGAAAGATTCTAGTGGGATTGTTTAGTCAGAGGATGGATCCAACCGTGGTCTACTGCGATAATCAGAGTTGTATCAAACTCTCTGAGAATCCAATTTTTCATGATAGGTCCAAGCACAATGATATCCAATATCACCATCTTTGAGACTGTGTGGTCAAGAGGATCATGTTGTTGTTGTATGTTTCGACCGAGGAACATGATGCAGATATCTTGACTAAGGCATTGTCAAAATGCAAGTTCGAGTTCCACAGAGACAGGATTGGGGTTACTGAAAATCCCTTTCTTGTTGAGAGGGAGTGTTGAAAATAGTAGCAAGAAATGCTAAATTTAGTACTGCTATAAATAGCATTCTGGGATACCTTCCTATGTTAGTTAGTCCCTGAACTAAAATAAAGAAGTAAAAATTCGAATTTGATCTTAGCAGTTGTTTGTAAAATAATATATTAATTAACCCTGAGTTAATTAGTTGTAGAAAATCAAACATGAAGTCTATGTGGGGACATGCAACAGTTTCTCCATTAATTGAGGAATTTATCCATCAGTTAAAGAGATAAGGATGAGTTGTAATTAGTTGGCTCAGTTAACTAAGTCAAGTCCAGTTAGATTAATTCAAACAGTTTGTTGAATTAATTGTGAGTTCAGTTAGTTAATGCATGCATGCATGTAACTACTGCACTTCAAATAACTGAATATTCTCTCATAAATAACTCATGCATGTCAGTTCAGATAGAGACCCAGTTGAGATCAGATGGAGGGACAATGTACTATCAGTTGCAGGAATATTCCATTGTGAATATCTCTTGCATGCAGAAGGAATTCATTCCTTGGAGATTGCGCAGTTACTTCTTCAGTTTAGTGAGTGTGATGAGGCCAATTCACACATGTGACATCATTGGACCCCAAGAAAAACTGCGCAAGGAAATAGGAGGCTTGGAGGGCTGAGGAAATCCATATCTTGTGTCTACTCAGCCTGTGAGTTGTATTGTTTGATTGCATAGAGAGTATGATAGCTTGTGAGCTGGTTCTTTTTGTAACTCGAACATATTTCCACTTGTATGATAATACAGAGATTGGGGTTTTAGGCTGAGGCTTTCCCTAGGTTATTCTTCTGTGTTATGTGTGATTGATTTCTCATTCTCAGTGATATGTTTTCTAATTGATCTTGCTCATATTCGATTAAGCTTCTGCAAATTTTGTTGTAGAAGTAGATCTTGTATTTTGCTTTAGTATATTGCATAATCTGTTGATCTACAGTGGGAATTTCTACATTACAATGGCTTCCATCCTCATGCTCTCATTGTTGGAATGAACAACATTGAGTTGGTATGACAATGTTGAGTTTGAATGAGATGGAATGACAGTTGCATGAATTACAGCGTTGGTAGTGGCTTTGTGGCAATATGGGTGTCAACGTATATTGCCTCAATGTAGGATTAATGTTAATGTTACAACAGATTAATATTGCCACAACATTAATATTTCCTCAACGTATTTTCAAAGTACTTGTGATATCCCCAATTTTGATTTTTTTTTATTTAATAGGATTAACTAAGTTTATTGGGGAAGTGCTAAGCATAGCACAATTTTGTAATATGAGCATTGGAGACATTTTTGGTACATGGGACTTATGAGAAATCGAAAACCTCAATATTAGTGGAATATGGGGGCCACCCCTCATGGAATACACAACCCTTGGAGGAAGAATCGATTTTATGGAGAGGAGTTCGAAATATTTGGATGAGGGACCCACAAGGAAAGGTGATGCAACAATTATAAATAGAGAGTTAAAGGCAGCATTGGGCACCTTTTGATAATTTGAAATTCACACATTGTTGCTCTAGCTATTCAACTGAGTCGCAGGTGTTGTTTAGCACTAGAGGTTTCAAAGGGGAAATCTCACCCTCTTCTTCTATGACCAAGAGTGCCACCCTAGGAAGGTGTTGTCACGACTTTGTGGAGACTTGGGGGACCAGTCTCAAGTGGTACGACTTGCCTTAGCTTCAGCCTAGACGCAGAAGAAGAACCACACGGTTCTTGGGTGAAGTGGGGCACTGAAATTGGAGGCTACACCATTACTGGGAAATTCCTTGTCCAAATTGCAAGTGAAGGAAGAGAATTTATGGGAGTTGAGAGTGCCCTTCTCAGCAAGACAGATTTCTTTGGTTGGGCCTGTGTAGACTTGTCCCAGGACTGCATAGTCATTAGTGGAGATGATTGTGGGGAGGCTTGAGAGAAGGATTTAGGAGCTAAGCTACTGGGATTTCATTTGGAGGGCCATTGGAGGAGGATTGTTGTAGTTTGGAGAGTAGAGATTGATAGGAGCAGCCACAATAATAGAATTCGAATTTGGTGGAGGGCTAAGCTGTGAAGGGTCAAATTTTGAAGGATGGAACCAAGGGAAACCCTTTCTGGGTTTTTAATAAGGATATCATATCTAAAATTGCATAATTTTCTAGGTAGATTTGAGGGGTAAAACATGGGTCCCAACTCAGCTAGCAGTAAGAGGAGCTAGGGGAAATTTGGGTCGAAATTCCGAGGTCAACATTTGGCCAATTCCTTCGTGGGTTTTTGGTGGAGAGCTTGGGGTTAATTTCCCAGAATTTTTCGAGCACTAGAGGAGGCCCTAGCAGCAGTTCTTCACAACCAGCAGCATATTTCTTGGCAGTTTCAGCACAGAGCTAAGAGAGAGCCACATCAAATTTGGGAGGGACTTCTTATTGTTCATTTGGGCTTAGCTAGCTTACCTTGAGCAAGCCCAGATGCACTCTTTCCAGCACCTCATTTTATCATCTTCATATTATAATAAAATGGCTCAGCAAAGCAGTTTTTAGTGCAATTTCATGGACTGATTCATGTGTTTGATTTTCATGGTTTTTATCTTTATGTTTGCTTTGTTATTTACTATAAAAATTCCCTAAGAACCTTATAGTGGTATCATAGCATGATCTTGGCCAGCTGTGGAAAGGCTAGCAAGATCATGAAGGAGTTGAGGAGGCAAAGCCAACAATTGTTGAGGCAGAACCAACAAATTCTAGAGGGGATGCAATGATTGATACATAACCAACACAGAAGCCAAGTACATACACTCGCATCCCAGTTGTACAACACCCACATGTATGGTCAGTCTGGCCATCCTACCATGCCTCATTCCTTGGATGAACAGGAGAAGGAGAAGTATAGTTCAGGGGTTGGACCAACATGTAGAGGTGGGTAGTTAGAGGATAAGACCCAGAGGCGATTTCGCTGGTGGAGACCTAATTTTAGACATCAGGAAACTGATGAGGAAGTCGAACATGAGGCTAAGGCCACGCAAGGTTGTAAGGATCACGTAGATACACATAGCATGACACAGGGGCCACCCTTATGGGAGTTTCCTTTGGTAAACTTGATTGACACATTGGTGGAGACAATTGGGCACACACCCATGTGACCATCCATTGACGAGGTGTCAGTAGGCACAGAGGTACCAAAATCTGTGACAGAGTTCCTAGACGATAGCTACATACAGCATCATGGAGAGCACCTTGAGAAGCGTGAGCTAGATGAGGATGTTATGCTTGAGGAGGCATCTGTGGTGGGGTAGCTCAAGACTTCGGTTGAGTCCATGATGGAGGAGGATGGGAAGTCATCTTTTGGGTCTGCCATCAAAATGGAGCAGATAGATGCACAGGAAGATAGTAGAGTTGTAGTACTTCCATTCAGTAGCTCTCTTTGGGCTTACATGAATGAGGCCTACAGTATTGTTAGGCTACCTCTGCATGTTGGAGGGAGAGTGCCTAAGTTACATAGATAGATTGTATACGTTGACCGGGCCAGTGAGATGAGCCAACATGAGTTGCATAGGGTGTAACACTCGCATGATGGACTTGCTACGTATTTGGGGACCCTTGCATTTGATCCCTCTCATGGGGTTGGGTGGCATGAGTTATTTAGTTGGTACCTGATAGGGCTAACTAGGTTTTTGAATACATCCATGGTCAGGTGCATAGTTCAGCAGGTGTTGTTTTTTTCCAGAGGGGCTCAAGGGTTGGATCGTCATTGGGACCCAGGTGGGACTCCCGACCACTCCATGGATTGGTTCAATCAGGGTAGTAGCAAGATGGGGATCCAAGGATTGGAATCTGTTGGGTCCCTATAATACTAGTGATTAGCCCATTATTATTGTAGTTATACCCCTTATTTATATTGTTGTGCCCCTATTACCCCCATATAGTTATTTCTGTGCCCCATAGAATCCCTCTATTGTTATTTTTGTGGCTTTATATTATTATTGTTAGGTCGGCTGGATTATATTGTGACTCCCTAGACTCCTATATATAGAAAGGAGGTTTTGTCATTTGTATCATCCAAGAATTGTTCATTTATGTAATGTAAAGGAGGTTGCCCCCTCGAAGAGGCTGAATTCTAAGGCGTTGATCTATCTTTTCTATCTTTTTTTGAGCTGGTTTCATAACATTTGGTATCAGAGCTTTGGATTCTAGGGTTTCGCTGCTCCAAACAGGTCATCGTGGCATTTTTGCTATAACTTTTTTCTGTGACGTTTCAGAAGTCGCAAAAAAAACCCATTTGAGAATAAATCACGCTGAACCTTGGGTCCGAATTTCAAAGCTTTTCGCGCGATATTTTCGGAGATATGATCTGAGGAAGTTGGTCTTTTTGCAGACTCCTGAATTACATTCAAAACAGGTGACCTGGGGAAAATCGTCATAACTTTCTCTCTGGGGATCGGATTGAAATTTCGTAAGAAGGTATAGAAAGAGGACGGACTGTAGTTTCTTGTGTGTGTGTTTCAGATTCAAAGGTTGAAACAGTGACTCGTGGCACGTCTTACAAGTTCGCTCTACTGAACCAGTCTAAAAACAGGTCACTGTGGGAGATTTCACATAACTCTTCCTTGGAGAATCCAATTTGGCTCAGACTTGTGGCATTGGAAAGAGGAAGCAGAAGGCTACTATAGGTAGCAATTTCAGAATTGGATGATCCGAAATTACAGAGATACATCAGATTCAATATCAGGATTCTATAAAGTGAAAAAAGGTGTGTAGTTTTTTTTTTAATTTTTGTGTAAGCTTGGTTTAACGGAATTCAAAGGGCATAGTAAATCATTATTATCGGTAACTGATGCCCCGAGGAAAGAAAATGCAAACACATAGTAAGGAACCTGAAAGCTCTAGCATGACCCATGAAGAAGAGGAAGAAATGCTACATGATATATCAAAATTACAAGAACAAGTGCAACAAATGTCACGCTCACAAAAGCTAACAGAAGCTAAGATAAGTGGCGTGGAATCTAAGATAAATGGCGTGGAATATAAGATAAAGGGCATGGAAGCTAAGATGGATGATTCGAAGACAGATTTGAAGAGAGACATGGCAGATTTGAAGATAGATATGAAGACAGACATGGAAGAATTGAAGAAGTTGCTACAAGAAAGGGTCACTAATGGTGAAAAGGTAGTAAAGGAAACTCATGATGAGAACAAAAGAAATGTTAATCATGATTCCATAGACGCTAATGTTGGATCGAAGAATCACCATATTCCAAAAATCGATATGAGGAAGTTTGATGGCAAGGATCCCGCCACATGGATATTACAGATGGAGCAATTCTTCGATCTCAATAATGTGCAAAACGCACAAAAGGTACGTATGGAAACTGTATATTTGGAACCAAATCAGTTTGTATGGTATCAATGGCTTTGCTCTCGTAAACAATTTATCACTTGGGCAATTTTTACAGAAGAATTGATAGCACATTATGAAGATACAAAAAGCAACACTTTTTTTAGCCAATTGATAAGTCTCAAACAAAAGGGTTCAGTAATGGAGCACATTGAGGAGTTCCAAAAATTGAACATAAGGGTAAAAGATATTCCAGAGGAGCATAGGATTGATGTGTTCATAGGGTCTTTAAAGGATAATATCCAACATGATGTTCGCCTTTGGGAACCTGATTCATTAGAGAAGGCATTCAGGTTAGCAAGAAAAATGGAAAGCAAAATTATGGCAACCAGGAAGCATACCACTCACAACTATAAAGACGGAAGTGTTGTTGCCCCTAGTCTTCCACAACCTATAAGGTTGACACCACAACAATTGGAAGAAAAAAGAGCAAAAGGGCTTTGTTACAGTTGTGATAGCAAATACACTAAAGGTCATAAGTGTGCTGAGAAGAAATTATTCTACATAGATTGTGAAGAGGAAGAAGAAAAGGAGCAAGAAAGGTCAAAAGAAGAAGATATACTTCAGGAACAAAGCCTAGATGAAGAACAAATAAATCCGACCATATCTTGTAATGCATTGGCGGGAATTACCACTCCTCAAACCATCAAGATAGAAGGACAAATCAAGAAGAAAAAGGTAATAGTGTTGATTGATTCAGGAAGCACCCACAATTTTATTCATTGTAGGGTAGCAAAAGAATTGAATTGCTTCCTATATCCAGCACCAGAGTGTCAAGTGATGATTGCAAATGGAGGAACAATAAATTGCTCTGGAAAGTGCCATAATATCAAGCTATCCATGGGAGAATATGTATTGACTAGCCCAATGCTTTCCATTCCAATGGGAGGTGCTGATGTTGTACTAGGAGTCCAATGGCTACAATCCTTGGGTACAATAGCTTTTAATTTTCAAGAACTTTTCATCAAATTTTCTACGGAAGGAAAGGAAGTTGAATTAAGGGGTATTGCAGGGAAACCAGGAAAGATAATCAGCTCTAATGGTATGACAAAGCTTCTAAAAAAGGAGCAAAGAGGTGTAATTGCACAATTATGTTCGCTAGATGTTTCCACATTGGAATCATCTATTTCTCCAGATCTCCAAAAAGTCTTGGACAATCATTCCAAGGTATTTGAGACTCCCAAGGGTCTCCCACCTATGCGTGATCATGATCATGCTATTCATCTGATTCCAGGAAGTGTTCCTCCAAACATCAGGCCGTACAGATATCCCTATGTCCAAAAAAGTGAAATTGAACGTATGGTTGCAGAAATGCTAGAGGCTGGTATAATTCAACCGAGTCAAAGTTCTTTCTCAGCTCCAGTAGTATTGGTGCACAAGAAGGATGGATCATGGCGCATGTGTCCAGATTATAGGGAGCTCAACAAGCTCACTATTAAAGATAAGTTCCCCATTCCTGTTATTGATGAATTACTGGATGAATTGCATGGATCAATTTACTTCACCAAGTTGGATCTTCGTTCGGGATATCATCAAATCAGAATGAAGATTGAAGACATTCCGAAAACGGCATTTAGAACTCATGAGGGTCATTATGAATTTTTGGTCATGCCTTTTGGCCTTACCAATGCACCTTCAACATTTCAAGGTTTGATGAATTCAATTTTCAAACCATTCCTTAGAAAATTTGTGTTAGTATTTTTTGATGATATACTAATCTACAGCAAGTCTTGGAAGGATCATGTTGAACATGTTGACAGGGTGCTACAACTATTGGAGGAGAAACAATTATATGCAAAAAGATCCAAATGTTTCTTTGGAGTCCAGGAGGTGGAATATTTGGGTCATATTGTATCTCATGAAGGAGTTAAGGTAGACCCTAGCAAAATTAAAGCCATTAAGGAATGGAAAATCCCCACATCCATAAAGCATCTGCGAGGATTTCTTGGGTTGACAGGGTATTATCGCAAGTTTGTTAAGAATTATGGGAGAATAGCAGCACCTCTAACAACATTATTGAAGAAAGATTCATTTTCATGGACTCCGGAAGCAACAAAGGCCTTTGAACATCTTAAAGAGGCAATGTGCCAAGCACCGGTCTTAGCTACACCGGACTTCACAAAAACCTTTATTGTGGAATGTGATGCTTCAGGAAATGGAATTGGTGCTGTTCTAATGCAAGATGAAAGACCCATTGCTTTTGAAAGTCGTCCAATCAAGGGAAAGTTTTTAAGCAAAGCTATTTATGAGAAGGAAATGTTGGCAATACTCCATGCACTTAAGAAATGGCGACCCTACCTAATGGGAAGACACTTCAAGGTAAAAACCGATCATGATAGCCTTAAATACTTTTTAGAACAAAGATTATCCTCTGAAGAGCAACAAAAGTGGGTCACAAAGATGTTGGGTTATGACTTTGAAATCATCTACAAAAAAGGGAAGCAAAATGTGGTGGCAGATGCACTCTCAAGAAAGGATGAGGATGTGGAAGCATTGTTGTGTGCCATTTCTATTATCCAACCAGATTGGATAAACGAAGCAAGGGAGGAATGGAAGAATGACGAAGAAGTGTGGGCACTTATTCAAAAGCTACAACAAGATTCCAGTACTTCTGATACATTTAGCTGGCAAAATGATTCGTTATGGTACAAAGATCGCTTATACCTCTGTAAGAATTCCCAACTAAAACAAAAGATTCTTATGGAATTGCACACTTCTCCCTTAGGAGGGCACTCAGGATTTTTAAAAACTTACCACAGGGTTAAGAAGGAATTTTTTTGGGATGGCCTTAAATCAGATATTCAAAAGTTTGTGGCGGAATGTTTGGTTTGCCAGCAAAATAAAGTTGAAACAATTAAGACACCGGGTCTATTACAACCTTTATCCATTCCAAGCCAACATTGGGAGGAGGTTTCAATGGATTTTATCACAGGTTTACCCAAGTCTGAGGGAAAGAGTGTCATCATGGTGGTAGTTGACAGACTTACCAAGTATGCACACTTTTGTGCATTATCACATCCATTTAAAGCCAGTACAGTTTCTACTGCATTTATGGAAACAGTTCAAAAGCTACATGGAAACCCAAAGATTATTGTAAGTGACAGAGATCCCATTTTCACTGGAAATTTTTTGACAAAATTATTTTCTTGTCTTGGTACTCAGTTAGCTCATAGCTCATCTTATCATCCTCAATCTGATGGGCAAACTGAGATAGTAAACAAATGTTTGGAAGGATATCTTCGTTGCTTTGTATCTGATAAACAGACACAATGGGTCAAATGGTTGCCTCTGGCTGAATGGTGGTATAACACTTCCTTCCATACAGCAACAAAAATGACCCCATTTATGGCACTTTATGGGTATCAACCACCATCCATCACATCATATTTAAGAGAAAATTCTAAGGTTCAGGCAGTGGATGTTATAGACATTTTTGTGCCTTACAGCATTGAGCATGAAATGTCCATAATCTAAGGGATCCAAAGTCCCTAAACATGTTGTTCCTACCCCTAGAGGAACAAGGCTAACTAACCACAGCAATTCACAGAAGTTCTCCACCTGAAACCACTCAAAAACAAGTCAATTCAGGATCATGTCAACTGCTCCACGGAGCATCTGTGCTGAATGTCAACTGCTACACTGGCTACCTGCGTTGAATGTCAACTCCAACACTAGCTACCTGCGCTGAGCGAGTTTGGACATGTGGCAGTCTCATTCCTCAAGGTGTCAGAAGCCAGGAAGCTTCCAAAATGACACTTGCCTCAGGGAATTCGACTGGTGATGAGTAAGAGGTTCCAAATCTCCAAGTGGAAGCAAGAACCTCCAAGTGGACTCAAGAATTGACAGAGGGAGAGGACACTAGTCAGATCTCAAGCTGACTCATCCTCTCTCCAAAAATCTATATATGGATCTCACCTCCATGAGATTTGGGGGCTGGAATTTTGTGAATGTAAAGAATTGCTGTTGGTTTGAGACTGGAAACATTGGGTGCTTAATGCTTTGAAGGGAGCTGAAGAAGGAATTCCATTCTGCTGGGAAGGAGATGCTGGATTGGAGCCCTCTGGGTTGTATCTCTTCCTGAACCTTGTTATCAATCAATAAAGCTATCTTGGTTTTCTCCTATATACTGGTGTATTTATATGATTGCATTAGTGTATTTGATTTGTTTCTAATCCTGAATCATTTATGAATATGTATATTTGCCTTTGTGTTGTGTTCTTCTCTTGTTGCAAGTAGCTGTTCTCTTGTCACAGGTAGTTGTTCTCTTGTGATCTCGTGGGAATCAAGTAGCTGTTCTCTTGACCAAGTGAGGAGGCAAGTAGCTGTGAACACCCAAAGAGGAGAGGATCTAGATCGAGGGACAAACGGAAGACAACGGTAAGTCTATCGATCTCCCCTCTTTCATATTTCATAAAGGAAAGAACCAGAATAGCTGTATCTGTTTGTTGCTAAGGCACTGTCACACCTTAGGTGGATAGGATCGTCCTGCATAGGCATTTTTCCCCACAACAAATTGGCGACTCCGCTGGGGAGGAACTTGTTTATTCATTTCATTTGTGTTTAAATCATTGTTTGCTTCATAGAGTCAACAGCATCGAACTGCTTCTGCAAAGTAGACTGTTGCTGCCTCAATCCTTCACTGGATTTTGGCTATGATCTAACAATGGACTCACAAATGATGTGATGATCCTTTGTGATAGTCTTTAGTACCCTCTCAAAGCATCCCTCTGTTTATACCTTGCTTGTGTTTCTGATTTGGCCTGAAACAGTTGATTTTTGAGCATTTTATGACCCAGAACCCAGGGGAAACGAGAGTTTCTCCTTCAGCGCAACTGCTGTGAAGGCAGTCTGCATTTCAACGCAGTTCCCGTGAGGGCTACCTACGCTGAATGTCAAATCCTCAGTGTTGAGGTTGCGCTGAACCAGTTTGGCCTTGTGCAGTTGGGGTTCTCTGTCCTCTGTTGCCCTGTTTTTGATCTCTGTTTTTGCAGCCTTTAACCAGCATAGGTACCAGTCTGATAACTCCTTTTCTTTGCTTAGATTCCGCCTCCTTTTGTACAAAAAGACTGTAAGTGTTTTTATGTGTTTGTGGCGTCATTTACAGTTTTCCTTTGCATGAGTAAAATAGTCATCCTGTAGCCTTTGATTCAGATCTGATTGATTGTGATCTTAGAAGAGAGTTCATTGGCTGTTTGCAGATTGATTATAGATTTACTTTTGTTTATTGGTTTGAATTTGTCTCTTTTAAGTGTCAAAACAAGTCTTTATTTCGAAAATCGCAAAGTGATTGTAATCTCTTCTACCCTTGTTGATTTCGAAAAAGTGAACTTGTTTGTATTGATCATTTAAAAGCAAATTCAAAGTTGTACAAAAATCTTTCTTTGTACGCATATATATTAAGAAAGTGGAAAAAAACACCTGCATTGTGCATTTGCATTTGATAAGTTTGCATGTTGGATTTAGGAAAAGTGCATTAGAGTGTGCTGATTGCTCTTTGAGAAAAGATAGTTTCTTTTCCCTTAGTAGCTAGGATTTTCAAAGTTGAAAAGATTTTAAAGCTTGCTTATCATCTTTAGACTGCATTTAGGAATTTGTATCATACATCTCGTGGTGAACCTTGAAAGGCAAACTTTAAAAAGATCAACCTAAAATAAACTGAATGAACCTAACAACGCTTTGTAACATAACGCACAACATAGAGGTCTAGGCTAGAGACGTGTTCCGACGTCGTTAAGCCTAGTGACTGTCGATCTCGTGGAAGGTGGGTGATTCCTCTTGAGGGACGATAGCGCTAGTACGGATTGTGCTCCCTCGTACCGTCGCGTATATATTGGGAGACCCCTATAGGCATATATCTTTTATCCTTAGGAAGCCGTGTCGGCCGCCCTACTGATCGCAATGCAGTGAACATAGCATTCACGAAGATTGACCGCCCATACCCTAAAAAGTATTCTGCGGTTTTGCGAAAAGTTTGGCACACCCTCTGCCTAGAACTCCAGAGCAGTTTCTTTTGGCCTTTTTCAGACTCTATAACAGAAAAAGTCCATCCGAGCATTTGTCACTTCGGGCTCGTTAAAACATCGAAGGAGACTAGAGTCATCTTTAGCTTTTTCTCGACTCTTTAAAAGTGAAAAAGCAAGTTGTGTCTAAAGCGTCGTTAACAATTTATTTTAAACGGAACAATCACCCTTTAATCCTGCGTTGATCTTTAGGTTGAAAAGATGGAGCACACCAACCAAGGAATTCCTCTTGGTGGAAATCCTAGTCCCTTCTCCTCTTGGGGAGATGTTGGTGCGCCCCACATGGCCACATTGTCGCTTCCAGGACTGACGATTGACCTACCAGTTTGGCTCTTTTCAACCAATGTCGTTCAGAATACCACCATTCCTGAACAGTCATGTCAACCGTTAGATCAGACAAGAGTTGCCTCCCAGCCTTCCACTTCATCTTCCTCCCCTCCTTCCTCTTCGCTTGACGGAACTGGTAAATCAAAAAACCGTGTTCCTAAGGAGAAGAAGGAAAAGAAGAAGAAGGAGCCTAAGGAGACTGGGGGCAAACAAGTGTCATCTAACAAAAATCCACACACAGCACTCGTAAGGCCTAAATCGCCATGCGTCATATGCAAGGGAGACCACTTCCATAGAGATTGTCCCTGTATCCCCTGGATACTAAGAGACTGGTCCCCCCGTTTGCACAGTTCGGTAGCATCGACCTTTGATAGCCATGTCGACTGCTCACCGTCAACTAGCGGGAGTGAAGCCCCAGGACAGAGCGGGAAAGCTAAATTTCCCTGCAGACTGTGTGAAGGCGATCACGCCATCCACCATTGTCCCTTCTTAGACGAGGCAAAAAGAGTTCTGGAAGATCGCCCGATTTTACGAGCGCAACTTCCTCTTGGATATCAAAAACTCTTGCCAAGTCCCTCGCTAGTTGAGAATCCGACTGACCCGCCCAGGTGGTCAGCCGAAGCACCTGTCATTGAAGATGAACCGTCTGGATCCATGCCTGACGAAAGTCAAAAGGTTGATACGGCAGTTGACCCGGTTTTGCCTTCAGAGGCTCTATCTTCGAATGACACCGTCACAGAGGAGAATCAAGACGACACCGTCCAGATTCTCTTCATCGGCACTGACTCTGATGATCAAGGGGGCAATGCCACCATTCCTTTATCGCAGGAAGGAAGTTCATCAGAGCGCTATCCGACTGTATATTTGGTCCCACCACCAAGCAACCTAGTTGTGTCCTTTGACTGGAACCAACTAGGCAGACCCCGGTTGCCAGCCAGTATACCATTCAGAATTATTTGTCAAATATACAGAATGGTAATGGCTGGCACTATCATTGATGAGGGGGCATCTGTGAGTATCCTTTCCTCTATTGCTTGGAAAGCGCTTGGTTCGCCAACGCTTTTGCCTGAGATGAGAAGTCTATCGGGCTTTGATAAAGGAACCAGTCGACCTTTAGGGATCCTCCCCAATGTGCCTATAACATTGAAAGGGAAGACCGTTCAAATGAACGTGATGGTTGTTCAAGGACCCTTGGATTATAACCTACTCCTTGGACGAGACTATATATATTGCATGGGAGCTGTAGTCTCCTCACTCTTTAGAGTAATGTGTTTTCCGTATGGAGGAAGAGTGGTCAAGCTCGTGGACCAACTTTCATTTCCCGAATCACGCATCGCAAATAGTCATGAACCATCCCTAAATGATCTATTCACGCAAGAAGTGTCTCAACCCACGGTCCGTCCTCCTGATGAGCGCGAGTAATCCGGGAGGGTATGACTGGAACCCAGGGGGCATGCGTCCTGGCCTGCTTCGGCAGGAAAACTTTGGGTATAGGGTAGGTTTCCGCGGGAGAATATGACTAGTCCGTACCCCGTCCGTGGATGGAAGAGGGGTTGTTCTAGAATAGGATTCTTTTGTCAAAGTTACGTGTTTGGCGCCAGAGTCATTCACCCTTGTCTATTTCGGTAGACATTGCCGAGGAAGTGTTTTGTTTGAAAGAGTAACGAGACAATCTTTGGGTAACCTGAAAGAGGTAAGCCTCTCTCTTTAAAACAATTGTTTTGAAGGAGGAGAAGTAGAGGTGACCTTGAAATCGTACTTTATACCTGGGGGCATGCAAATCTTTCGGAGTGCAAGCAAGGGGCAACTATTTATTTTTTAAATTTTTAGGACCTCTAACCCTTTAAACTCGTAGGATTAGTCGTTTCCGAACTTGCATAAAGAAAGGATAGGGAACAAAGCTTAGTGAGATGAAGCTCCATAAAAAATAGAATCTTGATGAGACACTCTTATCTTATGACTGGGTAATCGAGCAGTTTTAGCATAAATTTCATGCTCGTTAAAAAATAAACGCAAGATCCGAGCAGTTTTAACACGGTCTTCATGCTCGTTAAAAAATAAATATAAGCAGTGAGCAAGAGTTTCCTCCAGTGTTTAAGCTCATTTTAAAATAAAAAATGAACCTATCCCGGTAAATAACCACTGTGATCGTAAATTTATCAGCCATAAAAGCCTTGGTCGTGTTTGCACCTGCCACCTCCACTTTTCATTTGGCCGATCGTTCACCTCCATATGATTGTTTACCCATTTTGAGGAACAGCTGCGAAGAGTGATTTCACCTAGCCATCCTTGTGACACTGCCGTGATTGGAAAATTCCAACCTGTACCTGGAATCAGCTGCTATCCCTGTTTATCACTCGTTCCTCAAAAGACGAGTCTTCTTTAAGCTCTTTTCAATTGACTCGTAAAATATGAAAAGATTGCCGAGTCTCGGCCTTCCAGCTCGTTAAAGGACCGGAAGTGCTATCCCTCCTCTAGATTTTAATATTTTTGGACCTGAGGGATTATTGCACAAAAAGATCGAGCGCTTGTTTTGTTCGGCTCGTTAAAACTATCGAAAACTCATCCCTTCTGTATTGTTTTATACTTTTTCGGACTTAAGGGATTAGATGACGAAAAAAGAATTTTGGAGTTGACTTTATGTATCTTTTCAGACTCTCTAAAAATGAAAAGAACCGAGTTATCCTTGTCGTTAGACTCGTTAAAATTATTAAATAGCGACAAACTTGTCTTTAGACGAGAACGAGTTTCCCTATCGCTAGGCTCGTTAAAACATAGCGATGGGCTTGCCCGAAGGGCAGGTTATAGAACAAGCATATGTTATCCTCCTCAAGCTTGACAAAAATAAAGAGGTACTGGTCAGCAATGACTGGGGAAAAATTGGGAGAAAACTAAAGAAAACTTTGATGGTAGCAGGTCGCTCTTGAACATGACACTTTTCCTCCGTACTACAATCGGGTTGGGTTGTCTCATTCACCGGTCACATCGCCATGGTCTCGCCATACCATCCATATTTGGGGTAATGCTACCAATCCATCGCATCAGTGTCGCCATATGTTCAAGAGAAGTCGTTCAGAAAGAGTCAACTGGGTCCCATCCACTGCCATACATTATCCTTCATCCATTCATGACCGCCACCCTGAATCATATGTCACAGATCGTTTTCACCTCCATTAAAATCATTAGCTCCGTTCCGTGTCACTGATGTGGGATTCATCAAGGCCCTCCTTTGACGGATCGCTTCTTGTCGACATCAGCTCATTATCCAAGAAGTTGATCTAGGAACAACCCCTTCAGTACTTTGAAGCTTGCATGCCTCAATGGCAAGTTTCTCACTTCCGGCGACAGGTATACATCAATGACCTTCGACCAGAAGATTTTGCGTGGTGTTCGACGCCAAGTCCTTTATTCACACCACGTGAATTGTACTGCAGTACCTTGAGGGTCATTATCATTATCGGTGATTCCTCTCGCGCTTGTTAACGGTTTACATCATTGACCGGTAATCAAGCGATGTCTTTCCATGTTCGACTTCAGCGCAATTCTCACATGGATCGACTTGTACTTAGAGTGAACATCGAACGAGTTTGAAGACCCCGGATCTAGTTTCATCCATCCGGGCTGCGATATATATTCAGGAAAGATAAAGACATTTGAGATGTACATCATTGCAGCAGATGATCATCCTATTCAAAGGATGATAGTTTCGCCAAAATTATCAGTCTACCATCAGACGATCGTCTGTTCTATGTACAAAAATGAATTTATAAAGCTGAGCATGGGAATGCCCGACTCAGCTAGATCATGAAAGCAGTATGAATCATAATGTATTGTATTGTATCTTATTATAGGTCTCCTCCCAGCAAATGGATGAACTTCGGACCCTCCTGGACAAAGCATTTCACCCGATAAACGGCCTCATACTTTAGGGGGCAACTGTTATAGACATTTTTGTGCCTTACAACATTGAGCATGAAATGTCCATAATCTAAGGGATCCAAAGTCCCTAAACATGTTGTTCCTACCCCTAGAGGAACAAGGCTAACTAACCACAGCAATTCACAGAAGTTCTCCACCTGAAACCACTCAAAAACAAGTCAATTCAGGATCATGTCAACTGCTCCACGGAGCATCTGCGCTGAATGTCAACTGCTACACTGGCTACCTGCGTTGAATGTCAACTCCAACACTAGCTACCTGCGCTGAGCGAGTTTGGACATGTGGCAGTCTCATTCCTCAAGGTGTCAGAAGCCAGGAAGCTTCCAAAATGACACTTGCCTCAGGTAATTCGACTGGTGATGAGTAAGAGGTTCCAAATCTCCAAGTGGAAGCAAGAACCTCCAAGTGGACTCAAGAACTGACAGAGGGAGAGGACACTAGTCAGATCTCAAGCTGACTCATCCTCTCTCCAAACATCTATATATGGATCTCACCTCCATGAGATTTGGGGGCTGGAATTTTGTGAATGTAAAGAATTGCTGTTGGTTTGAGACTGGAAACATTGGGTGCTTAATGCTTTGAAGGGAGCTGAAGAAGGAATTCCATTCTGCTGGGAAGGAGATGCTGGATTGGAGCCCTCTGGGTTGTATCTCTTCCTGAACCTTGTTATCAATCAATAAAGCTATCTTGGTTTTCTCCTATATACTGGTGTATTTATATGATTGCATTAGTGTATTTGATTTGTTTCTAATCCTGAATCATTTATGAATATGTATATTTGCCTTTTTGTTGTGTTCTTCTCTTGTTGCAAGTAGTTGTTCTCTTGTCACAGGTAGCTGTTCTCTTGTGATCTCGTGGGAATCAAGTAGCTGTTCTCTTGACCAAGCGAGGAGGCAAGTACTGTGAACACCCAAAGAGGAGAGGATCTAGATCGAGGGACAAACGGAAGACAACGGTAAGTCTATCGATCTCCCCTCTTTCATATTTCATAAAGGAAAGAACCAGAATAGCTGTATTTGTTTGTTGCTAAGGCACTGTCACACCTTAGGTGGATAGGATCGTCCTGCATAGGCATTTTTCCCCACAACAGTGGAACATCACATCGAACATCAACAACAAGTCCTCCAACTCTTAAAGGATAACCTCGTGTTGGCACAAAATAGAATGAAACAACAGGAAGATCAACATCGCAGTGAAAGAAGTTTTGATGTAGGTGATTGGGTATTCCTACGGCTACAACCATATAAGCAAATGTCCCTAAAGCAAGCTAAGAAGGATAATAAATTATCACCAAAGTATTATGGTCCGTACAAGGTGTTGCAAAAGATTGGTACTATGGCATACAAATTGGAGCTTCCTGCAGCTTCTCGATTGCACCCAGTTTTCCATGTTTCATGTTTAAAGAAGGTTATAGGTGACAAGCTCCCAATTCAAACAATATTTCCAGAACTTGACGAGGAAGGAAAAATTATATTGGAACCGGAAGCAGTCACAGAAACAAGAACTCGACAGCTACGAAATCGATCAATTTCAGAGTATCTTATCAAGTGGAAGAACTTATCCGCTGAATATTCCACATGGGAGGATGAGAATTTTATGCAGAAGTATCCAGAACTACTCAAGCGTTGAGGACAACACTTTTTTTAAGGAGAGGGGCATGTTGGGTCCCTATAATACTAGTTATTACCCCATTACTATTGTAGTTATACCCCTTATTTATATTGTTGTGCCCCTATTACCCCCATATAGTTATTTCTGTGCCCCATAGAATCCCTCTATTGTTATTTTTGTGGCTTTATATTATTATTGTTAGGTCGGCTGGATTATATTGTGACTCCCTAGACTCCTATATATAGAAAGGAGGTTTTGTCATTTGTATCATCCAAGAATTGTTCATTTATGTAATGTAAAGGAGGTTGCCCCCTCGAAGAGGCTGAATTCTAAGGCGTTGATCTATCTTTTCTATCTTTTCTTGAGCTGGTTTCATAACAGAATCACCCCCATTTTCATATTCCCACCGGAGTTTTGGGCAACACCCATGACAGGTCGAGCTGACAAAGGGGTAGGAAGGCTCCATGAGTTATCTTGGCATGTTGGCCATGTGTGGGGGCATAAGATGATCAATGTACATTTGCAGGAGGTTGTCAAAGGTGGTGGCATCGACAAGCCACTGGATAGTTCCTTATATGGAGAGGAGGATTTCCCATGTATATATGGGGCACAATGGTCGCAGAGGAGCATCACCTTAGGGACACCCCCACAGGTACATGGGGATATTTGCATGTTAGATCTCTTAGGGAGGATTAGGAGGGGAGATCCAATTATCTGAGATCATGGAGATCCATTCATCGGACGACCTGGTGACGTGACTATGGAGGTGACTATGTCAGTGAGGTGCAGACTGAAGCGTATTATCACAGCTTTAGGCCATGATACCCAGGGATGCGTAGGAGCATCCAACGTCCAATGGTCTAGGTGGATATTGGTGGCCACCTTCCAAGTCCACTTAGACCCCCACCATTGTTTCTTTCAGCTTTTTAGTTTCCTTAATTGTAGCACAATTTACTATTTTTAGCAATTTTTCGGTCTTGAACTTCCGAAGCTGTTTTAAGGCCCTAAACGATGTTTTTTTTTTTTGGAAAACTTGGAGCAACATGGGTCTATAGATTGATATCGCTCTTTCCAAAGTTATAGTTCTCAGGTAGATCTTTCTAACGAGATATTGTGCATGTCAAACGGAGATCATATGCCAAAGTTACGACCCCGGGAAGTTGATGTACCAATTTACCCAAACGGGGCCCACAGTTTTTGGTTTCATCTTCTAGGGTTAGGTTTTTGGATGTTTAGGGTTTTCCATTATTTCTCAACAATAAATAGGCCTTCGAGCCTCATTGTAACACAATTCAGAGGTATGTAGCCACCACATCTCTTCTCAAAGATAAGCTACCATCGCCCTAGCTGGTTTATTTCCATTTCTTTTTATAAGCATACTTCAGTGTTTTACATTAATGAAATGAAGTATTATTTCTGCTGCATCTTTGTGTATATGGTTATCTCTATATTTTTTTGTGTTCCTGTTTAAGTCAGGATCAGTGGTATCAGAGCGGTCTGCTTTTTTTCTCTGTTTTTCTTTGCATGTCCCCAACGAGGTCAGGATATAAGGAGTTAGGACTTCAACTGGTCGAACCTTTGCAAGACCAGCCTCGTAAATCCTGACGGCCTCGCATGGCGGATGAAAAGAAAGATGAGGGGGCAAGAGATCCTATCAAAATCTTGCTTGAAGAAGCCCTCGAGCGACAAAGGAACGCGATGATGGACAACTTTGCCCTGATCCTTCAGCGGCTACCCAGGGGCGACGCATCGGCTTCCAGCAGTTACTCTGGAAACGCTACACCGTTTAAGGTACAAGTTAATTTTGAAATCCCCATATTCGAGGTTTAGATAGTCGCAGATGCCGTTGATAAATGGTTAAATCTGCTAGTGGGTTATTTTTTTGTTCATGATTTTCCCAGTCGGGAAAAGATTATTTTCGCTCTTCTCAAAGCAGCCCCCCATGTCAAGGATTGGTGGGAAACCTACTGCGAGGCATAAGGATGAAAGTACGGGCTCACTATTTTTGGTCACACCCACTTGGAATTCATTCTGAGATGCCATCAAGGAGCAATACTACCCTGTCGGAAGCTATAAGGATCAATACATAAAGTGGACCACGCTGCGGTAGGGAAGGGACCAAAACGTGCTAGAGTTCACCAATATTTTCCATACCCTTCTCACAAAGTTGGGTATCAAGGATTCGGAGCAGCATTTGGTACTCAAATACCGTGGCTGCCTGCACAAGTACATCCAGAAAGAAATAGAATTCTTGAACATCTCCTGGCTTGGCACTGCATACCGACATGCCATCAGGGTCGAGCAAAAGTTTAAACAAAAGAAGCGAGACTTTGGATATGCGAATCCGAAGCAAGGGAAAGGTGTCCCCAAACCACAGAATAAAGGACAAAGCTAAGGCGAGGCAGCCCATGACAACCCGCCAAAGCTGCAAGCAAAGAACAGCATCGTGAATCAGAAAAAGGACACGGGAAAGTGGTGTGAGTTCCATAAGAGCTCCACTCACAACACAAGTGAGTGTCGGGCCAAGCAGTCACTGGTGGTTGAGCTAAAGGTTTCAGAATCAGATATAGGTTTTGACTCTGAGTCAAAACCCGACAAGGGGAATGACAAAGGGAAGCAGATTATCGATGCGAATCCCAACGCCACCATTGCCACCACGAAGATCCAGAAGGAGGAACCCGAAGATCCAGAGGAGGATGAGCTTCTCTTCCACTCCTAGACGTGGGTAAAGGGCTCCCCGCTACAATTCATTGTTGACAGTGGGAGCCAAAAGAACCTCATTTCTGTAGAAGTCGTGAAGCGGCTGGGTTTACTGACCACAGCACATCCACAACTGTACACCATTGGGTGGCTTCACCAAGGACGGGATCTTCGCGTGAGCCAGCAGTGTCGCCTTCCATACAACATCAAGCCCTTCACGAATGAGGTATTGTGTGACATTGCTCCCCTTAAAGTTTGTGATGTATTACTATGACAACCATACTTGTGGAAGCGACATGCTGTGTATGAATCAAGGCATCGTGCTATTATTGTTACTGTTAGAGTCGGTCTAGTAGCCCTCCACCAGAGATCAAAACTCTTTGCATTTCATAATTAGGTGTCTCATCAGTGTGATCATGTTGCATCTCGTTAGGCATGCCATAACCTTGGTGGAGAAGCTTATGTCTTTTATTCCCCTCTTGTTTGGCACTGCTGGATCATGTTTTCTTGAGTAAATAAAATCTTCACAAGGTCATTTCCCTGTTTTAAATGTCAAGGTCTTAGGTCTAGGGTTGAGTCAAGCTTTGTCTTGAAATGTCATAAAGGACCAGCAGGCCAGAGGGATGTCCGTCATAAAGCATCATTTTAATAATTCTTATCATTGTACAGCTAATTTTTACCTTGTTTTCAAAAACCCTGTTTTTGAAGACAAAGGTCATTATCTCATTTTTGTAAAAATTTGTAAAAAGTTCAAATTCTTTGAAAGTTGGCATGCAGCCTTGGTCTCCTTTGCCAAGACATCTCAGAAGCTATCCCTGCAAAAATTTTCAAGAGAAATCATCATTTCAACCAATTTATTTTGAAAAAAGGAAACCAGAAGTCAACAGCAATTAATTCAAAAAAGTGTCATTTCAAAAACATTATAAAGTGGGTTTTGGGCAAATTAAATTCAAAAGTGAGCCTATAAAAGCCCCTCCCTCCTCATTGGTAACTCATTTGCCTCTCAACACTTCAAGAGAATACTTGTCAAGTCGATTTCAAAGTTCATTGTTCGAATTGGGCAATTACAGCGGCGCGCTACGCATCAGAGGAGGCACGCTACGCGTTGGGGGCGCGCTACGCATCAGCGCGCATTTTCCAGTGCAAATTAACTCAGGCGCTACGCGTTGGAGGCGCGCTACGCATCAGGCTGGGCGCGCTACGCGTAGGGTTTCTTGCTCAGGAAATCGCCAGCAAGCCATCAAAACTACTTCTCTCTCAAAATCTTTTCAGGTAGGCCTCTAATCCATGGTGATTTTGGTTTGGCTAAGATGAATGAGCAATGAACATGCAAAAAATGCCATGCTAATATGGAGTAAAAACCCTACCTTGCTGTGTCAAAATTTAAAAATGTAAATGTGCTAGGGTTTCATTGAAATTTGCTGCCCAAGGTTACCCATTTTCCATTCCTCTTTCCCCATATTTTCATCACCATTTTCCTTGACATTTTTCCATGCAATCATATAATTTCCCTATTAAAAATCATTAAAATCCCTAAACCCTACTAATTCCTAAAACCCTATGTAAATTTCCTAAACCCTACTTCCCATTAAAATCCCACAAATTATGATTGTATATGTTCCATGTTCCTTTCCTAAAATTTCCTTTCACATTTGTTTTCCCTAATCCCCTCAATGTTCCCTTTTCCCTAACATTTCCCATGTGTGTTTGTCCCCTTGGTAACAACATTTAAACAAGTCAAAACAACAGTTCATTGGGTGCACAGTCAACATTATTTTTCAGTCACTTGCCTCCAAAACCATGTCAGAAACCGAAACAGATTATGAGCAAAGTGATGACCGTGAATCAACACCAGAGGTAGAGGTGCCAAGGAGGCATCACAGGGGTGGTAAAGGTGGTCAGCATGTCAGGGAGGAGCCCACCTCTTTGGCTTATCTACAAGCTTGTCCACTTGCAGTGACATGTTTCCGATACCAATCATGTTATGAATATTGCGAGAGAATCTCCCAAATTCAACACCACAGGGAATTGGTCCGCTTGTTTGTCCTACATTTACACAATGGGCATGTGAATCTTGCAGGAGTGGACTTCACATTGTCACCCGAGATTGTTGCTCAAGCAACAGGGATACCCAATATTGGAGAAGAGTGGAACAAGCGCCAGCAGTTGGACAGATTTCATTATGAGCCATATATCAAACCTGTATATATGAGGCACCTAACTGCTGTTTTTCCCTTTAGATTCTTAAGAGATGAGTATGCACCTTTGATGAGGATCAGCATTCGCTATTTCACTTGCGAGGGCAGATTTTCACGTTTATATTCGTACCATATCCGTTTGTTGATGCATTTCACACGGTACGAATGATGAACATTCCATTCTTCATGTGCCGAAATATAGAGAGGATGGTGCCCTTGGTGCAAAGAAAGAGCCCAGCACAGCAACACAAGAGCATCTATCACTATGCACTGATCAAGATTGTGGTCATGCATCAGTTGGCGCAACAGGGTATTCCATGGGAGGATTTCATTTCTCGTGACTTGTTCACAGTGCCACAGCCACCTCCTGAGGTTGTCCGTGATGAGGGAGGGCCTTCACATCAGTTTGACATTCCAGAGCCCAAGCATGTCAGCTCCCCTCCATTTGTTACATATCAGAGAGGCCACAGGGACTTATTTGCATCTGCACGACGAGTATTATCTTCACACCAGTTGAAAGGGGTCTCGCCTTCTTCATCAGCACATCGAGTGTTATCTCCACCTCATGTGGAAGGGGCCTCGCTTTCGACAGCAGCACAGGTACCGGAGAGAGGCAAGTAGCCCATGATTGAGGAGGGACTGTCAGGTGATCCAGACATTGACATTATTGACCTTGACATCAGTTCTCTTAGCTCGGAGCTAAAGGAGATCATTCAACAACAAAAGGCTGAAAATCGCTTGTTGCAGCAGAAGTTGGAAATGGCAAATTGGACAATCACTTACTTAGAGCAGCGCAACAAGAAACTAGAGGATGAGCACACGCTTGATGAGTTGCGGAGGATCCATGAAGACCGCAACTTGGCTCGCAAGAGACCCGGTGATTTGACACCCATTGAGCGAGAGGCTATGCTCATCCGGGTCAATACTCATTTGGAGAAGTTACTGGCCAAGGCAAACAGGGAAAAGGACATGCTCCGACACATGAAGAATCACTATTGGGCTCGAATGCATGTGTGTAAAGCAAGAATGAAGGTACTCAAAGGACGGTTGGCCAAGGCACTAAAACGGAGAAAAAGGCCAGATCCCCTTCATATTTTGGCTGAGGCTTCCTTGAAGGAGCATGGCACTAAATGACACACCTTCAGCTCAAATTTCAAAGAATTTGGAGCAATTTTGGTCCTTTTTGAATTTTTTTGGTCAAAAAACAGGTTTTTGCCCTCAACGCGTAGCGTGCCGCGCGCTACCCTGAAGATGGGCAAGTCCATTTCTCAAAAACTCAGCATTTTTGGATTTTTCATAACAAATTACACTTTCTCAGCAATTACCAAGACATTTCATCAGGTTTTGAGCCCTCAGAAGGTCAAAAAACATGCAAAAAATGACTTTCTGCCACTTTTTGGACACACAGGAAGCAGTCTTGGGAGATTGCAATTTTGGAGGGGAAAATGGACACCAAATTGAAAAATTCCACTTGGGTTGGAAATTAGACATCCAGACCTTTCCAACAAGCCTACTTTTGCCTCATTTGGATGCCAGGAAGTGCCTCAAAAGTTGGCTCAAAGGTGCGCTACGCGTAGAGAATTGGGGCGCTACGCATCAGGGAAATTTGCCAGATTTTCACCTACAGCTCAGCAAAACGCAGATTTGACTAGTTTTGACTTTTTGGAGTGATTTTTAATCCTCCTTGATGTAGTTGATGTAATTTTATGTTGGCATGACACTTTTTAACCTATTCTAGAAGATTCATTCATAAAATGGCAAAAAATTAATGAATGAATTGGTTTCCTAGCTTATAGAGGCAAGTTGTTTTGACTGCCTAGATTGTAGTGCTCAGTTTAGAATTGGTTGAAACAGCTCCTAGGATGATGAGCTCGACCCCTAGAGGCAAGGAAGTGTGTTAGCTTGCCTATATTATGTACTTTCTTAGTCATTTTCATGGTTGGACTCTTGAGGGATAAACTTCTATTATATTACACTTTGTATCTCTACAATTTTGGTAAAGGAAAGACCAGGGTTTTGCAGCCCTCTTTGGGATTCCTATGGTTACTTGTGTTGATGGTGTGCTTCTCTTATGTACTTGTAAGTTTTATTATGTGTATCATTTTCTCACTTTTCCTTCTACAAATTAGGCAAATGAAGTGATAAGGTAGAATTCATGATTGCTATGCTCTGCCTTTAAGTTTGCTTAATATCAATGTTTTCATCTGTTTAAGGAGAACTCATGGTGATTTCTTGCTCTCCTTAGCTCCTCACCAGTCATTCCTATCCACCCAACTCTTTCAAAGGCATCAAGACAGTCTCCTACCTTGCCCCAAAAAGACCTCTGCAAAAGCTGTGTCCTATCCCCGCACCCAAAATTGCTTTCCCCCTATTTTCCACCAAAACCCTAAAAATCTGAAATCAAACCTTCTCTATCAGTTTACTAGCCTAAAATCAGTGTTCTTTATTGGTTATCTCTGCCCTTTGAAGATCTTTGCCGAGATAGACCCGGAGAGAGCCCTCTCCTGTCCTCGTAGGGCTAGCTACGAGGCTAAGTGGTTTGATGTTGCCTTGGATTTTGCCTTCTTCAGCCTGACGCCAGATTCGAGCGCTAACAGTTACTTTGGGAACTAAGTTGTACATGATACCAGAGGTAGCATTGCCTATAGCCATCTCTTTGATTACTGCAAAACAATGCAGTAAACTCGTTTCCAAAACCGGGAAATTTGTTTTCCTGATGATACTCCCTCAAGGAAAGAAGAAGACGGTGGCCACAACCTCCAGACGGGGCCCCTCCGCATGACAACTATAGATGGGCAAGGTCGTGGAGGAGTATGAGGACATCTTCACCTCCCCCACAGGGGTTCCTCTGCATTGTCAGGTCAAGCACTCCATCGATCTAACCCCAGGTGCACCACTGCCCAATGGACCAATCTATTGGCTCTCCGTTCTGGAGAATGATGAAATCAAGAGGCAGATTCAGGTGCTGCTGCAGAAAGGTCACATCCGTCCAAGTTCATTGCCCTGTGGGAGCCCGATCGTGTTGGTACAGAAGAAGGATGGGACTTGGAGACTCTGTATTGACTATCGGACGCTAAAAAATATCACTGTCCGTAATAGGTACCCAATTCCACGGATTGATGACCTCTTGGACCAACTGAAGGGGGGAAAATATTTCAGCAAGATCGACTTGAAGTCAGGATATCACCAGGTACCAATCGAGCCCTTCGATGTGTGGAAGACTGCCTTCAAAGCCAAGGAGGGCCTATTTGAATGGTTGGTGATGCCTTTCGAATTGACGAATGCTCCTGCAACCTTCATGAGGCTAATGGATGACATATTGCGGCGATTCACCAACTCATTTATAGTGGTATACTTGGATGACATCCTGCTCTTCAACTAGAGTTGGGAAGAGCACCTCCACCACATCCGACAAGTTCTCCAAACACTGCGGCAACACAAGTTATGTGCCAATTTGGAGAAATGCACTTTTGGCATGACCCAGGTTCAATATCTGGGATACATTATTGATGAACAGGGGGTGCATGTGGATCCATCCAAGATCCAAGTCATTTGAGATTGGCCATCTCCAACCACTCTGACAGAGCTCCGCAGCTTTCTAGGTCTTGCCAACTTCTACCGCAGGTTCATGTTGGGATTTTCTCATATCACTTGGCCCTTGAGTCAAGTCACCAAGGGAGGAGCGAAAGCAAAATTCTTTTGGTCTGAATCTCAACAGAGGGCATTCACAGAGTTGAAATATTGCCTCTGCATGGCACTCGTGCTCACATTACTAGACTTGCAACAACCATTTGAGGTCGAGACAGATGCCTTTGACTATGCTATTGGGGCAGTGCTTACTCAACATGGGCACCCAGTGGCATATCACAGTGAGACACTTTCAAACACGGTCTGGAAGTATCCCACTTATGAGAAAGAGATGTATTCTATTGTGTAGGCTTGCCGACAATGGAAGCATTACATTTTGGCGAAGGAAACGGTCATCCACACAGACCACCGACCCCTGCAATTCATACAAACCCAAGGGAAATTACAGAATGATCGCCATCAGAAGTGGACCACATACCTGCAATAGTCCCATTTGAATATCAAGTATAAGAAGGGTAGCACCAATAATGTTGCAGATTGCCTCAGTCGACCACCGATCATGGCGTTAACCACTGTGCTCAACTCTTGTGGACACGAGACTTTTGATTGGCCACTTCTCAACAAAAGCGACCCAGAATTCAGCCACACATACCAAACACCCTTGGAGGGTCAACATGTCCCAGATTTTCACCTCCAGGATGCCCTATTATGCCACCTGGGTCACCTTTGTGTTCCAAGCGAGTGTGCCAAGATGATTTGGGAAGCACACTAAGTCAGGCTGCTGGACATTTCGGGGTCGAGAAAACGATTGCAGTACTGCAAAAGTATTTCTATTGGCCGAATCTTCAACACGATGTCGGGAAGTACATCAAGTCATGCACTACTTGCATCATTGCCAAACCGACCATCAAGAAGCAAGGCCTCTGTACCCCGCTGCCTACCCCTAGTCGACCTTGGGAATCCATCTCCATGGATTACATGTCAGGTCTTCCTTCCACTAAGCATGGAAACGACTATGTTTTTGTGGTCGTCGATAGGTTCTCGAAGATGGCCATTATGGTCGCCTGCAAGAAGAATATCACAGCAGAAGCCACTGCTAAACTCTTCTTTGAACAAGTGTGGGTACACTTTGGGATCCCATAGTCTATCATCTCAGATCGGGACAGCAGGTTCCTCAGTACATTTTGGTCCAGTCTCTGGTCGATGCTCGACACCAAACTCACTAAGTCCATAGCCTTCCATCCTCAAACTGATGGCCAGACAAAGGTTGTTAACAAGATAATCGTACACATTCTGCGCATGTACAACTCAAAGCATCCACACACATGGGACGAGAGCCTCCCCTAAGTTAAACACAGCTACAACCGGGCTCTCCACGGCTCGACTGGCCATAGCCCTTTTCAGGTGGGCTTGGGATTCTAGCCACTATGTCCCATTTACGTGGCCATGCCAGTTGCAGCTACTCACGCAGATTCGGCTCATGTCCAGTTTAAAACAGATAAGGCAAACAACTTCATTGGGCACATCCAACATATTCGCCAACAGGTCCATGATATTCTGGAGAAAGCAAATGCCAAGTACAAGCAGCAACATGATCAACATCGGGTGCCACAAAAGTTTCAGGTGGGCGACAAAGTCTGGTTGCATTTGCAAAAGGAACGCCTTACCGGAGCCTATTGGAAACTCAGACCAATCTGATATGGTCCTTACACCATTACCAAGGTTGTGGGAGACAATGCATTTGAGCTCAACATTCCCCCATTCCTTGGCTTGCACCCAGTGTTGAATGTGGACCGCCTTCGACCATACTTTCCACCATTACTAGACACATCCGACATTATAGAACAACTCACACCCACAGAGTTAAATCTAGATTGCATGGAACAAGCTGCAACTGATTGAATCATGGACACACAGATCAAGCACACTCGCCAGCAGAATATCCAATTGTATCGAGTTGTCAAAGCAGACCAACTCCTTCACCAGGGCAAGTGGCTCACCAGGGACCAAGTTCAGCAGAAGTTTCCTCATCTCATGGAGGAACTCAACGCAATGGGGACCATTGCTTCCTAAGGGGGGAGGAATGATCCAGGTGGATATTGGTGACCACCTGCCAAGTCCACTTGGACCCCGACCATTGTTTCTTTCAGCTTTTTAGTTTCCTTAATTGTAGCACAGTTTACTATTTTTAGCAGTTTTTCGGGTCCTGAACTTCGAAGCCGTTTTGAGGCCCTAAACGACGTTTTTTGGGAAAACTGGGAGCTCTTCCCAAAGTTGTAGTTCTCAAGTATATCTTTCTAACGAGATACTATGTGCATCAAACAGAGATCATATGCCAAAGTTACGACCTCGGGAAGTTGATGTACCAATTTACCCAAACTAGGCCCACAATTTGGCGTTTCATCTTCTAGGGTTAGGTTTTTGGATGTTTAGGGTTTTCCATTGTTTCTCAACAATAAATAGGCCTTCGAGCCTCATTGTAACACAGTTCAGAGGCATGTAGCCGCCACATCTCTTCTCAGAGATAAGCTATCATCGCCCTAGCTGGTTTATTTCCATTTCTGTTTGTAAGCATATTTTAGTATTTTACATTAATTAAATGAAGTATTATTTCCGCTACATCTTTGTGTATATGGTTATCTCTATATTTTTTTGCGTTCCTGTTTAAATCCGGATTAGGGTAGTAGAAGGATGGTGGATCCAATGATTGGAATCACCCCCATTTTCATATTCCCACTGGAGTTTTGGGCAACACCCATGACAGGTCGAGTTGATAGAGGGGTAGGAAGACTCCATGAGTTGTCTTGGCATGTTGGTTGTGTGTGGGGGCATAGGATGATTAGTGTACCTTGGCAGGAGGTTGTCAGAGGTGGTGGCATCGACAAGCCACCGGATAGTTCCTTATATGGAGAGGATGATTTCCCATATATATATGGGGCACAATGGTCACAGAGGAGCAGCACCTTAGGGACACCCCCACATGTACATGGGGATATTCGCATGTTAGATCTCTTAGGTAGGATCAGGAGGGGAGATCCACTTATCCGAGATTATGGAGATCCATTCATTGGAGGACCTGGTGATGTGACTATGGAGGTGATGATGCCAGTCAAGCAGACCAAAGCGTACTATCACAGCTTTAGGCCATGACACCCAGGGATGCGTAGGAGCATCCAACATTGAGTAGTGGTTAACATGTGGACATGGAGGTGCATTGTGGTGTGTCGTAGTGTGTTGGATTGTGTTGTGGAGTAGGAGGAGAAGCTCACATTGCATTGAGTACAAGGATACTTGGTGGTATGCAGTGACATATGGTGCGACACAATGGGCTCTTGGAGTGTGCCTCCAAGGAGACTTATGGGCATGGACGTTATATTTACCATCAAGATCGGCTCACCCTGGACCAATGGGAACGTTGTTGAGCATTTAGGGACAACATGTTCAGTGGAGACAGGTCTTCAATTGGGTTATCAACAGATTCGAGGCAAAGAGAGGGACGTCCATAGGATTACTCTTCAGTATCCCAGTAGACTCTTGGTCATACCCATGGGAACTTACCCACCTATCACGCTCCAGTATTGCTGACAGTCGCAGGGCACTTGGTTGTTGCCCTTTGATGCTCTCAGTACAGGCAGTAGGACATGGGAGGCTCACCCTAGGCAGATGGATGAGACACAATGTGTCATGGGCAAGAGGGAGAATCTCCAGTTGAGACATTTGGTGGGTGCATGAGCCAACAGATACAAGCTTAGGGATGGTGAGGTTTACTATCGAGGTAGCATATGTTCCACCCCTGGGCTCACACTTTGGGGGGGCGGGTGGGGGGCAGGGTGATTGCGAGGGAGTTGCATGATGCAATTTCAGTGAGACAATCGGAGGCATTATATGATCATGAGGTGTAGTGGATGGTAGACCTCGTCTACAGGCAGATGTTTGGACTCCAGGAAGTATCGAGGTGTCCAGGCAGTATCGGGGTGTGCTTTCAGGAGGTAGGATCACAAATTTCATGATGTGGTATGGCAGGCACAGGGAAATTGTGAGTTCACCTGGTTGATTCAAAACATGCGGAGTCTATACAATGATTACATACATGGAGAAAATATATGGAACAGGAGGGTTACAACAGTCATCAAGACTATGTTGCAGCAAATCTTGTTATGGGATCTGGGGATTCAGTTAGTTGACAGGTCACTACACTTTGTGATGATCAAAGACATGGCAGAGGGTGATCTAGTTCACCTTGGATTTGACACATGGGGAACCACTGAGACCTCCACTGTATGGCAAGGCAAATTTATCTTGTTGTTGTTCAGGATCGAGATTGGAAGTGGATGGGTAGCATTGGCATCATGGAGATGCCTAGGTAGGATGAGCTTGGCCTTCACATATTTTTCGCCATCAGGTCCCAGGAGAGGAGGGTACAGTCTAGTCAGGATAGGGAGTATGTCATAGTCAGAGTGGCACAACGCAATATGGTGGCACTCTTCTGAGACTAGAAGGGGACCTGATCATCACAGTACTTCACATCTCAACAACCTTTATGGATGAGTTGGCTACTGCATGGGGAGATCATTCAGATCTTCCATTAGGATTTAATGAGTCATTGATGGCATGGGTAACTTCATTAGCATGGAAGGTTAGTCACTATGATGATATCTGGAGAAGCTCATGTGAGCGAGACTTTATCTCCACAGGGAATGGGTGGTATCTGCAAGATTTTACTCTTAGAGTGTATGAGATGAACTACTTTTTAGGGTCGCTTCGTGAGGGGTTAGACATGGTGCCACATTATCATGATTTCCTACTCATTGATGGTATGCAGAGGAATTTTCGTACTTATACCTGGCAGGGTAGTGAATGGAGCAAGGGGAGCTTCATGTTGGATAGGATGGCTTGGGATCTTGGTATTGAGGGATTCCTTCATGACAAGACAATGCAGAGGTTAGGGACGATTCAGTGGCGCATCTAGGACCTTGACATATTTTGCAGTGACAATGGGGATCAATAACCAGAGAGCGTGCTTGTCCAGACATTGCATGAGGACAAGTAATTTTTGGTGTGGAGGACTGTGATATCCCCAATTTTGATTTTTTTTTTTATTTAACAAGATTAACTAAGTTTATTGGGGAAGTGATAAGCATAGCACACTTTTGTAATTTGAGCATTGGAGACATTTTTGGTACATGGGACTTAGGGGAAATCAAAAAATTCAATATTAGTGGAATGTGGGGGGCCACCCCTCATGGAATACGCAACCCTTGGAGGAAGAATCAATTTTGTGGAGAGGAGTTCGAAATATTTGGATGAGGGACCTACAAGCAAAGGTGAGGCAATAATTATAAATAGAGGGTTGAAGGCAGCATTGGGCGCCTTTTGATAATTTGACATTTACACATTGTTGCTCTAGTTGTTCAGCTGAGTCACAAGTGTTGTTTAGCACTAGAGGTTTCCAAGGGGAAACCTCACCCTCTTCTTCGACGGACCACGAGTGCCACCCTAGGGAGGTATTGTCAAGACTTTGTGGAGACTTTGGGACCAGTCTCAGGTGGTACGACTTGCCTTAGCTTCAGCCTAAACGCAGAAGAAGAACCACACGGTTCTTGGGTGAAGTGGGGTACTGAAATTAGAGCCTATACCATTACTGTGCAATTCCTTGTCCAAATTTCAGGTCAAGGAAGAGAATTTACGGGAGTTGAGAGTGCCCTTCTCAGTAAGACATATTTCTTTGGTTGGGCCTGCATAGACTTGTCCCAGGATTGCACAGTCATTGGTGGAGTTGATTGTGGGGAGGCTTGAGAGAAGGATTTAGGAGTTGAGCTGTCAAGATTTCATTTGGAGGGCCATTGGAGGAGGATTGTTGTAGTTTGGAGAGTAGAGATTGATAGGAGCTTCCACCATAACAGAATTCGAATTTGGTGGAGGGTTGAGCTGTGAAAGGGTAAAATTTTGAAGGTTGGAACCAAGGGAAACCCTTTCTGGGTTTTTTTGGGTTTTTGACAAAGATCTCATATCTAAAATTGTAGAATTCTCCGGGCAAATTTGAGGGGTAAAACATGGGTCCCAACTCAGCTAGTAGCAAGAGGAGCTAGGGGAAATTTGGCCCGAAATTCCGATGTCAACATTTGGCCAATTCCTTCGTGGGTTTTTGTGGGTTTTTGGTGGAGAGCTCGGGGTTAATTTCCCAGAATTTTTCGAGCACCGGAGGAGGACCTAGCAACAGTTCTTCACAGCCAACAACATATTTCTTGGCAGTTTCAGCTGCATCAAATTTGGGAGGGACTTCTTATTATTCATTTGGGCTTAGCTAGCTTGCCTTGAGAAAGCCCAGGTGTACTCTTTCCAGCACCTCATTGTACCCTCTTCATATTATAATAAAATGGCTCAGCAAAGCAGTTTTTGGTGCAATTTCATGAACTGATTCATGTGTTTGATTTTCATGGTTTTTATGTCTATGTTTTCTTTGTTATTTACTGTAAAGATTCCCTAGGAACATTATAGTACAACTTCCAATGTTAATATGGTGGGGATGCAGTGTTAATGCGTTGGAGATGCAGCGTTAATATTACAATGGTGTGGTATATCATATTATAAATATATGTCAACAGTTAGGAGTTGTGGATCTTTGGACTGAGTTGTGCTTTAAATTTGGTTTGGTGGTAGCATTTCAATATTTAAAGCCTTCTCATCCACATATTACCATAGAATTCATAAATACAATGCGGCCTCATATTCTCTTTGGACGGTATCATATATATATATATATATATATATATATATATATATATATATATATATTGGTACTAGATGGGTGGTGTTATTGTTGAATATTATCATTGGTATCATTGAATATAATACGATCTCCTTTCATAGTATTGTTGAATATAAATTGGTATGCGGCCTAGTTTGTATTGGAGCCTGGTATATATCGTTGCATGGTATTATCATTGAATTGTGCCATACAATGACGCATACATATGAAACATATACATACTTTAGGACTATGTCATACAATGAGACATATATCAATATATATCGTTGGACGGAGCGTTATATTTTACAATGGTGGATATGTTGTTATAATGGACGACCAATATTCATTCATTTCAGGCCTCTGTAGAAATGAATTCTTCATCAATGGGGTATGCGCTTTTACAAAATATCTGGTTTTCTCTCAAGTTTGTCAAGATGGAGCTCACGTTCACCAAGTTCTTTTTCAGTGTTTGTTTGCCAAAAAGGAAATGTGTATTCTAATGGTGGGTCTTGATGTTGTTGGTAAAACTACCATTATGTATAAGATGAAGCTTGGATAATTTTTCACAACAATTCCCATTATTAGTTTCAATGTTGAGACTGTGGAGTACAAGAATATTAGATTTACTATTTGGGATGTCGAAGGTCAGGAAAAGATCTGACCACTATGGAGACATTACTTTCAGAATACCCAAGGTCTTATATTTGTTGTGGATAGTAATGACAGGGACCATGTTGTTGAATCAAGACATGAATTACATAGGATGTTGAATGAGGATGAGTTGTGAGATGTTGTTCTCCTTGCATTCGTAAACCAACATGATCTTCCCAATGTAATGAATGTTGCTGAGATAACTGATAAGCTTGGTCTGCATTCTTTGCGTCAGTGCCATTGGTATATCAAGAGTACCTGTGCTACTTATGGTGAAGGATTGTATGAAGGTTTGGATTGTCTTTCTAACAACATTGCAAACAAGGCATATTATGTGTTAAATGAGTATGTGCAACAATGAAGATGGTGTGCGTGGTGTTCATTGAATGGATAAATTATGTGGTTGATCTCCAACATCTTATATTTCTGCCTATGTGAAAGTGCTCCTTTTTTTCTTAGTTTTCAAGGATGTTTTGACACATATTGGAGCCCCGTGATGATTATGGGAATCTCATGAATAATGAATATGCTATGGTTTAATGCAGTTTTGGAACTTAGAATTTTCGCAATGGGTGACAGCAGTTATGTTTCACATCGATGGTGGACATCTAGGATCCAAGTACTATGTTTGTGTGTATCTATAAATTTCTTCATACTTGTGCACACCACATAGTAGAAGTGTTCCAAATTGGTTGGAGTCCCCAAAACGAAACTATATTAGCATCAAGTGCATCAAATAGATGACTCAGGGCTTGGGACTTCTATAGAATTGGTGATAAGAAAAATCTAAAGAATGCAGAAGAGGCATCTTCTAAACTGTTATTCATACATAAAGGACGTACCAGTAAGATTTTATATTTTTCATGGCATCCTAATTACTGGTAAGAAAATTAGCACATTAGTGAAGGATGCAAATGTGTCGATAGTACTCTATTGGTAGGGTCTTTGTACCAAGCTTCTATAGAAAAGAAACATTGAAAACCTCAGTTTGAGTGTTGGCTCTAGAGGTGGTACTATTGTTGCACCTCTCTATATTCTATGGTCGAATGAATACAATTAACAGTAAACATTTCGAAATCCCTTGGATTTAAATGTTTCCTTTGTAACTACTCCATCGAACATGTTTTCACTAGCTTCATTCCTTTCAAGCATATGGAGGAGAATTCATTTGGTTATAATTAATTATTATGTTGATCAGAGTCATATCCAATGTGTGGTGCTGAGCTAGAAGTGTTGATGGTATAGTTGCTGGAGAACATTTTTTTTCCCTGGTTGCAATATATAGTCAGTGAAATCACCATCAAGGCCATTGTCAATGGGCACATTCTGTAATAGCCCTGGGTTAAAAGTTAATGTAATAAACTTAATAAAGGAAAAATAAGACCAAGGTCATGGGACATGTATTCCAAGCTTAATGTTGGGGAAAACATCCTAGTGGGTGTACATTTGGTTTATTATGGCTAAAGGAAATTGGAAAAAAGCAATGGAAAAGGCTTTGGAAAGGCAAGAGGCATTAATTGGCATTTTATTTATGAAAATAAAGGAAATTAGGAGAAAAGGAAGGTGAAAGGTCACAAGTTGAATGTGAGGAGGAAATCGAAGAATAATGAAAATTGAAGAAAATAGAGGCCTCATTAATAAAAAGGCTTATGAAGATCAGTTCACAACCTTTTGTTAGTTCAGTTTTGGAGCTCTCTCTATATTCTCTCATACTCTTGCACACTTAGAGCATTCTTGGAGAACTCTAGCATTGGAGAAAGGAAGGCAAAGGGAAGCAAAGATCAAGCAAGGAAGAGTTGGATCAAGTGGCTATAACGGGATTACTTGCAGGTATCGAGTTGCATGTATGATTTCCTTGCTATTTTTGGCATGCAAGGTACATGCATGTGTGTGTTTGGTTTTCTTGTTGCCATTGACATGGGTTTTGCCAGGTGTGACAGTGGTTTCAGCCTTGCCTTTCCATTTCCGAATAGAAATGGTTTGATGGGGTTATTTTACTTGGTTGAGTTGGATTTCCAGATGGTTTGGAAACTAAGTGGGGTGGTCTCAAGAAAATTCCCAAAGACCTAGGAATCCCTTGACTGGTAAATTCTAAGATACATAGTAAAGCCTGAGGGTGGAGATGGGAAAATTCCTCACGATTTAGGTGAAGAGAGTCAGAGGCATCCATGATTGCTTAGGGCCTAGTGATCCCTTGACCGTCATATGGAAGGATTGCGGTAAATCTTGGTAGTTTATGTTTATTGTTTGGGCCTAGGAATCCCTTAACCGATAATGGCAGGATACACAGTAAAGCCTGGTTGTATAGATGAGGGTTTTGGGCCTAGGAATCCCTTGACTGATAATGGTGGGATACATGGTAAAGCCTAAGAAGCTTTGGTTGGTTTTGTTGTGAGTCCCACATTCATGCTTGGAATATGGCACAAGGGTGATTGGTTGAAAGAAACATTTGGTTCAGCCCAATCTATGGTCGAGTGGTAGGTGGAAGTCTCTGACTTGGCTGGCTTTTGCATATGGTAATAAGAGCTCTTTTTCTATTGTATTTCATGAATAAATGTATTTGTTATCATGTTTCTTTCATGGTTGTTCTATCGTCATTATTATTTTGGTTATATGCTAGTTATAAGCATGTTTTTATGACAAACTTTAGTTATGGATCTCATCATGTTTTGTTAGGTACCTATACTACTAGTGTAGCTCGCATTGTTATTAGTGCAACCCTCTTATTATATTGTTTTTCCCATGTAGTCCCCGTATTGTTATTATTGTGCCCCATAGAAGCCTACTATTGTTATTGTTGTGCCCTTGCATTATTATTGTTATGTCAAATCTGATTATATTGTGACCCCTTAGACTCCTATATATAGAAAGGAGGTTTTGTCATTTGTATCATCCAAGAATTTTTCATTTATGTAATGTAAAGGAGGTTCCCCCCTCAAAGAGGCTGATTTTGAAGTCGTTGATCTATCTTTTCTATCTTTTTGTCAGCTGGTTTCTTAACATTTGGTATCAAAGCTTTGGATTCTAGGGTTTCACTACTTCAAACAGGCCATCGTGGCATTTTTGCTATAACGTTTTTTCTACGAAGTTTCAGAAGCCAAAATTAAAACCCATTTGAGAAAAAATATTAATGAACCTTGTGTATAAATGTCAAATCTTGAATCACTATATTTTTGGAGATATAAGCTGAGGAAGTTAGGCTTCTTGTAGGCTCTAGAATTCCATCTCAAACAGGTCATCGTGGAATTTTTGTTGTAACCTGTTTTCAACGAAAATTCAGAACCTGAAATTAAAAATAATTTTAGACAAAATTGTGTTGAACCTTGTGTAGGAATTTCAGATCTTGGTTCGCTATATCGTCAGATATATGATCCAAGGAAGTTCGGGTTTTTCCAGGCTCCCAATTTTAATCGCAAATAGATGACCCCAGGAAAATCGTCATAAGTTTATCTCTGAGCATCAGATTAAAATTTAGTAAAAAGTGATAGAAAGAGAACAGACTGTAGTTTGTTGGGAACCATTTTTAGGATCGAATGTTGAAACAGTGACACGTGGCACTTCATACAAGTTTGCTCTACTGAACCATTCTATAATCAGGTCATCGTGGGAGATTGGGCATAACTCTTTCTTGAATAACCCAATCTCGATCATACCTGTGGGGTTTGAAAATGGACTCAAAGGGCTACCCCAGGACGAAATTTCAGACCTTGGAGATCCGAAATTACAGAGTTACTATAGTTTCAAGATCGAGCTCCTAAAATCAAGAAAAAAAGATATGAGGAAAGTTTATGGCAAGGATCTAGTAACTTGGATACTACTGATGAAACAATATTTTGATCTACATGATGTGCAACTATTACAAAAGGTACATATTGCATCTTTTTATTTAGAACCGAATCAGTTTGTATGGTGTAGAGGGCTTCGTTCTCGTAAACCACTTGTTACCTAGTCAATTTTCACGAGGAAATGATAGCACATTATGAGGATACAAAGAGGAGCACCTTCTTTAGCCAATTGATAAATATCAAACTAAAGGGTTCAATGGAAGAGCACATTCAGGACTTCAAAAAATTGAATATAAGGGTAAATGATATTCCAAAGAAGCAAAGGATTGATGCCTTCATAGGGACTTTAAAGGATAACATTCAACATGAGGTTTGTCTTTGGGAACCTGATTCATTAGAGAAGGCATTTAGGTTGGAAAGAAAAATTGAAATCAAAATTATGGCAACAAGGAATCCTACCACTCACAACTATAAAGATGGAAGTGTTGTTGCTCCTAGCCTTCCACAACCTAGAAGGTTGACAACACAAAAATTGGAAGAAAAAAAAGAGAAAAATGACTTTGTTATAGTTGTGATAGCAAATACACTAAAGGTCATAAGTGTGTTGAGAAGAAATTATTTTACATAGACTGTGAAGAGGAGGAAGAAAAGGATCAAGAAATGTCAAAATAAGAAGATATACACCAAGAACCAACCCCAGAGAAAGAAGAAATGAATCCAGCCATATCTTGTAATGCATTGACAAGAATTACCACTCCTCAAACTCTCAAGATAGAAGGACATTGTTGGCTAGTTGAATTGTTTATTGATTAAACATTCAAGTACCACATTAATTGTCAACCTGGGAAAGTATTTTTATTCCAAAGGCTACCGCGTACTGTATGTACTTAATTCTAAAAGCATTAAAAAGCTGTAGTATACGTGATTCTTACGCTAAGTTATCACAGTACAAGTAATTAATTAAGATTACAAATCTGAAAAGCAAAGTGATGGATGCTCTGTTGGCAGAGGATCAGGACCCTATCCTTTAGGTGAGGACGTTCAGCACCTGCCCCTGTAACCAGATTGCTAACACACACTGCACTCTAATTCACCGGTGAAATATTCTTGCACAACTTCAAGTAGTTAATGAAACAGAGTACTAGCAAAACGGAAATACCAGAGGTAATGCTACAAAATCCAAACAGAGTACCAGCAGAAAGAAACTATCACACACTTACACACTTGACAGAAAAGTAAAGGGGTGAATCTTGTGAGGAAGGTGGGCCCAATCCCTCTCACAAGATTCCCCAGAACACAAAGGCTAGATTAAGCGCTCAGAACAATCTTTTATTCATCTGCCAAAAGATTCGAGTACAATAAAGTTCAGACTTGCTGATGTCTCTCAAAATCTCACTTACAGACCACCATTCCTTTCCCTCTAATGTAGATGTCTCCTCTTTATAGAGGAGACATCTATTACAATAGATTATTACAGTTCATTCAGTTAACCCATTCTATCAAAAATAAGAATTACAGAACACTGTTACAATAGTATAATAATATATTCTTTCTTAGGTTCTGGCTGTTACACAGCTGATAACCGACTTCGACCGTCTTCTTGGGATCCTCGCATTCCTTTATCGTTTCCCCATGCTGTTCCTGATTTAGGCAATGGTAACTGTGTTCTACCCGCTTTAGACAGCTGCGTGATCATGCCGCGTCAACGTTCTTCAGATAGTTGCCGTTTGTTATTCCCAGCTGTTGCAAAATAGCCTGCTTTAGATGGTTGATGTTGTTGACTGTAGCAACTGCGTAGTTGCTGCTTCTGGTGTTGCAGCAACTGCGTAGTTGCTGTTTCTGGTGTTGCGGCAACTGCGTAGTTGTTGTTTCTGGTGTTACAACAACTATAAATTATAATTCCTGCAGGCTTAAGACAATTACTTGGCAACTTAGTCAGCTTTTCAAAGATAAATATAAAGATACTCACGAATATGCAATGAAAAATTAAACATATAGATATGCGGAAAGTTACTTCGTACCTTGGGGTGATTAAGTCAT
Organism: Pinus tabuliformis; assembly: GCA_031772625.1. Taxonomy (NCBI): domain Eukaryota; kingdom Viridiplantae; phylum Streptophyta; class Pinopsida; order Pinales; family Pinaceae; genus Pinus; species Pinus tabuliformis. The sequence continues at coordinate 1,860,033,462 of CM062817.1, forward strand.
TATGTAATCAAAGCTTACAACTTATGACTGAAAAGGATAATATTATGGCAAAAATATAAGGTCAAAATTGGTCAATTCTGAGTCCTAACATCCCCCCAAACTGAAGAGATTGCATGTCCCTATGCAATGCCTACTCTGAGTCTGAGTCGGAGTACTGGGATGAACAATGTAGATTACTGAGACAATAGTTATAGGAAGTGGCATCAAACTTCTTCCTGAATCCACAGGCAATCTGTATTTGCCTCCATGCTGTTGCTTCTTCCCTGTTGGATAATCCAAACTGGCCCTTGTATTGTTCACCAGATAGCCATAAAAGTGGAAATTTAAATCTGTAACCCATCCAATTTTCAGCACAGTGTTGCATGCAATTAACATAATGAGGTACCCTTGAGAGTGCTACCTGCAAATTAGGTGGATTATAAGGGTGATATTCCTGCCTCTCCTTGGGGCAGTTCTCCCAAAACAGTTTGTTTGCCTTGACAGCCAAGGATGCCTTAGTCTTTACATAATGCTGACAGTCTTTCAGGACCATTGCTTGCAGTTGCTTAACATGGTCCTTCATTTCAGGATCACTTACCATTCTCAGGTGTTGTGCAATAAAGGTGGCTGCGTTCTGCGGTTCAGCTCTAATCCACAGAAGACAATTCTGTTCATTATGTTGAGCTGAAGCAAAGGCGTTCTGCCATGTAAGTTGATTAGCTAAAAAGGAGATAAAGGCTCTCAGCTGTATGTCGCCAACTACAGGTATCATATTCATATTTCTTTCTTCGGACATGGCTTCATTATGGAGATAGAGCTCGCATAACAAATTTTGATCATTTTTAGGTGCCTCTGCAAAGGTTTGCATAAACTGCTCTGATGTAACTACCTGATGAGGTCTACCTTCTTTGACAGCCTTTATCTGCAAAAATGTGAGTCTTTCCCTCAAAAATGTTGCATAATTAAAAGAGGGTTTCCTTGTGGCAAGTATTCTTTGGAACAACTCAAACATCTGGGTCAATCTGGCTTTTAGTTCCTTGATTTCTTTGTACTGGGCTCTGCACTGCTCAAGTGCTTCCCAGTTCTTGTATGCATGACTAAACCAGATCCCTTTTTGCTGTTGGAATGCTTTGCCTTGTGACTGCTCATATTCTCTCCACCACTCTCCCTTTAATGCTTGAAAACTATCTATTTCTGTGCATACATCACTAACGGAGGGAAGCTCTGTTTGTGTAAAGGCATCCACAAGGATAATCTGCTCTGTAGGAGTAGGCTGGGATGATCCAACATCTTTTTCTTCATTTCTGGCTAGTGTCTCTTCTTCCTGTTGTACTGATTCATTTTGTTCCATGGTGATTTGGGTGGGCCGGGGTGAGTCTGTGCCTTTTTCCTCATTTCCTTCTTCTTCTTCTGCTTCCTTGGCAATTTGAATAGGGCTGGTTGAGTCCAATTTTTCTTCATTTCCTCCTGAAACTATTTCTTCTTTCTCCATAATAGTTTGGGTAGGCCGGGGTGAGTCTATACCTTTTTCCTTATTTTCTTCTATTTCTTCCTCTAGTTCCATGACACTTTGAGTGGGCCGAGATGAGTCTGTGTTTTCTTCTTCATTTCCTGATTCTTGTGTAACTACTTCTTCCACAGCAATTTGGGTAGGCCGGGGTGAATCTGTATTCTCCTCTTTCTCATTCCTTGTTTCTTCCTGCATAGTTTCTGGGGAACTTGCTGGTTCTTGTGTGTCAGCAAGCTCTTCAGTTTGTTCTTGCGCAATCTCTGGAGAACTTACTGGTTCTTGTGTGTCAGTAAGCTCTTCTGTTCGAACCTGTGCAGTTTCTGGGGAACTTACTGGTTCTTGTGTGTCAGTAAGTTCTTCAGTTTGGTCTTGTGCAGTTTCTGGGGAACTTACTGGTTCTTGTGTGTCAGTAAGCTCTTCAGTTTGGTCCTGCATCTTCTCTGGAGAGCCTGTTGGTTCTTGTGTGACAACAGGTTCTTCTGTCTGCACTTTTTCTGGAGAGCCTGTTGGTTCTTGTGTGACAACAGGTTCTTTTATTTCAGCAGAGGATTGTGGCATTTCCGTCTGTGTAACAGCAGGCTCTTTTGTTTCATCTACAACATCGGAGGCTTCCTTCATTGGTTCTGCCACTACCTTATATCCTGCCTGAGTATATATTTCACCACAATTGGTACACACATATTCATTATCCTTACTTTTCTCTGCTGCAGACGCTACCCGTGCTAAAACATGCAGGCTGAATTCATTCTGATATGCTTCCTTAACCCTTATTATTTCCTCCTGATAGTCCTGAATCTGAGATTTCAGAAATTCAATTTCTTCCTGTAGGGCAGGTATGGTAGGCTGGTCTTGTGGAGCAGTAGATTCCAATGGAGGCAGAGGTTGTGTTTCATCATTTTGATCAGTATTCCCCACAGGTGGTTCTTGTGTGTCACCTGGGGTAGTGGCTGTTTCTTGTGTTGCAGCCATTTGGTCACTATTACCTTGGGTGTCGGCAGCTGGTTCTTGTGTGTCAGCTGTCTTAAAATATGATGTCACGAAGCTATGAACACTCTGCATCTCAACTTCCGAGGGTGAGGGAGAGGAGTTTTGAGGACTGGTGGGAGTGCGGATCCTTATAGTGATGGGCGGTGAACTGGGGGAATTAGGAAATTCAGCTGCTACCGATGACCGAGTTCTTCACTTTGGTAGAGAAGCAGGGAATTCAGGCGTTTTTCTCTTCAGGCTAGCTTTCTTTAGGATGAAGACAGTGGCCGGAGTAGCAGGTGCCTTAGCTGAAACCCTAGTTCTTCTTCTTTTCAATGGGGTTTTATTTTCCTACTGCCTTTTTCGTTTAAGCAGGGTAATAGGGATATTGTCATCGGAGTCATCAGTAGAAATACCAAGTATGGGAATGGAAGGATTGGTTCTTTTGGGAGGTGGGGTTGTTCTCGTGGTTATTTCTACTGCTGCTTGTTCATTCTTAGCAACTTGCAGGGGTGTTTGCTGGAGTTGTTCAGGAATGTGCTCTGCTTGCTGAGGGTTTTCTAGAGGAATTTGTTCAGGCATGTCCTCCGTTTGCTGAGGAAGTTCTTCATCTTGCTGAGGTGTGTCCTCAGCTTGGTGAAGAATTTCCTCTTCTTGATGTTCCGGCTGTGGAATTTCTGCCTCCTGATGGGGATTAATGGGGGGTGGAGGGTTATTTAGAGCGAGGGCTCTATTAATCAGCAATTGGGCTAAGCAGTGGGGTTTTAAGGAAAGAAGTGGACGCTTCGCGTGAACAGCATATCGTGACATGTTTTTGAGAGAACCCAATAGATAATATGGCATGTTTATTAACTGACCATTTCTCAAATGATTTAACAGGACGAAGTCATGCTGGTAAATTACCTGGTAGCAGCCTTCGCACGTCAGATATTGCTTGACAAATTCAGTGACTTTCGGCCACGGTTGAGGTAAGGACCGAAGTGCTACGCCTCTGCCTTTGGGCTCTACCTGCTCGCCTGGTCGGAGAAAATCCTGCTGCGCATTAAGAATCAGGTGCTTTCTGCTGAACCACCGTGTGCCATTAGCTGGTAGCCCGGTAACTTGGGCTATAATTTCCTCCGTGACTGGGATTTGAACTCCCTGGACGACAGAGAATCCTTCTGTTAAATTGCATGCAAATTCAAGGACTTGCTGCTCGTCAAAGTCCGGAAGTCTCCTGAAGTACTCTATCCATCCCGCTTGCAAGAAAATTTGATAAATCTCCGGATAGAGTTCAAGGACTGCTGTCGTGCCAGGCTCATGTGTAATGAGGGTTCCTCCCATAGCTGTTGTTTCAGTAAATTTCAGAGTTCAGAGCCGAGCTTCCAATTTCAGTTCAGAGTAAAACGTCGCAAATGGTAACATGCCGTGATAGGGTGGCTTTTACATATTACCGGGAGAGTTAAGGGTGGCGGTAGTTGGCGTAGTATGTCATTATGAGAGTTGCTTTGGTAATCCCCCCCCCTCCTACGTGTCAATGATATGATTGGAAGTACAATTATTTGATAGTCCTATCAACTTCTCCGCATTATCTATTATTTAATGTCCATACATAATCATGCGTACCTTCGTATTTTACCTTTTTGATTGCTGCGTCAAAAAGTCTTGTCTTGTCTTTTGCTGGATCGTAATGATTACCGCGGATCTAAAAGCATGGGAATACCGGCGATTTGTAATGATAATGACGGGAAGTGATAGTAGGGTGCTGTAATCATCACAAGAAGTGGTATATTTTATCAAAATTTGTTCCTTGGGGCTGAAGTGGTAAGACTGGTGTTTTCGTACGTGAGGGAATTTGCTGGGAAGGGTATTCCGTGATCGGGAAGCGATGTTGTAGCACTGGGATTGGTGTTGCAGCAACGGAAATTTGCTGTTGTGGCAACAGGGAATGATGTTAGATGTTTGTAAAAAACGGGAAATTGCAGCAACGAGAGTGGTGTTGCAGCAACGGGAATGGTGTTGCAGCAACAGGAAATGGTGTTGCAGCAACAGGGAATGGTGTTGCAGCAACAGGGAAATGGTGTTGCAGCAACAGGAAATGGTGTTGCAGCAACAGGGAATGGTGTTGCAGCAACAGGGAATGGTGTTGCAGCAACAGGGAAATGGTGTTGCAGCAACAGGAGTTCCGAGTCCGCAAAGTAATTCCTTTGAAACTTTTGTTCTCAGCTACTTCCCAGGCTAAAATCTGCAAAATACTGAAATGTAATATCGCAATCCTTGGCAGGATTTATTAGTTTCTTAAAAAAAAGAATATCTAACCTAAAAAATTACATAAATAATAGAAACTCAAGTGCTTTGAGGGACAGCAAGTTCCCCTGGAAAAGAATATTGTTTTATTGCCATGCAAGTGGCTTTAAAATCTTCTTTGGAAACCGGCCGCTGATATAACCGAAGTCGGTAGCCATTCACTAACAGTGGTGTTCTGCTTCCATCAATTGTTAAAAGTCTAACTGTTCCATTTGGAAAAACAACATCCACTTCATACGGCCCTAACCACCTTGTTCTTAGCTTCCCTTGGAAATTCTCGAAACGGGAATCATAAAGTAGAGCCCAGTTACCTTTCTGGAACTGCTTTTGCTTGATGGTTCTGTCATGCCATGTGCTTCTTTGTTGTTGTATCATAGTTGTTTGATGGACGCCATCCAGTCTTTTCTCATCCAATTCCTGAAGCTGCTGCAACCTGGCTGTCTGTGCATCAGTTAAATCAAGGTTAACAACTAAGGCAGTTCTTAAGGTTTTAATCTCAAACTCTACAGGGAAAATAACATTCTTTCCAAAAACTAATTCATAGGGTGAAAAGCCTGTTGTATTCCTCCAAGTGTTTCTATAGGCCCATAGAGCCTCGGGCAACCTCTGAAACCAGTCCCTTCTATTCTCCTTTATTGTTTTTGTTAAAATGGCTTCTATGACCTTGTTGGTACTTTCCACCTGCCCATTTGCTTGGGGGTGGTACGGTGTAGTCATTTTGTGCTTGATATGATATTTTTGAAGCGTATTTTTGAAGCCATGAGAATTAAAAGAAGGTCCTCCATCAGTGACTAATTCTCTGGGTAGTCCAAATCTAACAAAGATTTCTTCAAATAAGAATGTTAGTACTGCTTCTTCATTAGCTTTAATGAGTGCTTTGGCTTCTACCCATTTAGTCATATAATCCGTGCATACTAATATGTACACTCTTTGATTAGATGGAGGATTAATGGGACCTATAAAATCTAATGCCCATTTCTCAAAAGGTTCAAGAGTTACCTGGGGATTAAGTGGCATTTCATCCCTATGGTTAGGCTGGCCCATTCTTTGACAGCTGTCACAAGCCTTCACATATTTTCTGGCATCTTTAAAAAGTGATGGCCAATAATAACCCATTCTAAGTACCTTGTGTGTTGTTCTTTTGTCTGCAAAATGTCCTCCACAAGGGCCATCGTGACAAGCTTTTAGTATATCATAAATCTCGTCTTCCCCAATGCATCTCCGGATTTCTTGATCTATTCCTGTGTGGAACAGACACCCGCTTATCCAGCTGTACCTAGCACTTTGCTGGATGATCTTTCTTATTTCCCTGTGTGATAGGTGTGATGGTAATTTTCCTGCAACTAGATAATTGGCAATGTCTGCATACCAAGGTGAGTGAGCAGATACTGCAAATAAATACCCATCGGGAAAAGAATAATCTACTGGAGCATTTTCATCAGTTTTTAAACGAGAAAGGAAATCAGCAACTACATTTTCTTTTCCTGGCCTATCTACAATTGTGATATCAAATTCTTGTAATAGTAATAACCATCTGGTGACTCGGGCATTTGTAACTGATTTATTCATTAAATACTTAATGGCCGAGTGATCAGTATGCACAAAAGTAGTGTAGCCAGTAATATAATGTCGAAATTTATTAATAGCATAAATAACTGCTAGAAATTCCTTCTCAATAACTGTGTAATTTAGCTCAGCTGGTGTCATGTTCTTCCTGACCCAGGACAGCTCCAATTGCCGTGTCTGAGGCAATCAGAGGAGATATGAAAGGGTAATGCCCAATCAGGTCCTCTCAAAATGGGAGCTGCGGATAACTGATGTTTAAGCTTATTGAATGCATTTTCACAATCATCAGTCCACTTAAATTCAACATTTTTCATTAACAACACAAATAGAGGAGAAGCTATTTTGGAAAAATCCTTAATGAATCGTCTATAGTATCCGGCATGTCCTAAAAAGCTTCTTACATCAGTTTGTGTTTTGGGGATAGGAAGGTTCTGAATTACCTGTATTTTAGCTGGATCGACTTGAATTCCTAAAAATGAAACAAAGTGACCCAATACAATACCTTGGTTCATCATCATATGGCACTTTTCAGTGCTTAAGGCAAGGTGTGCTTCTATACACCGCTTAAGTGCTTTTTCAAGATTCTGCAGTGCATCCTCAAAAGTCACTCCATAAGGGGTAAAGTCATCCATAAATATTTCTAATGAATCATTTAACATATCAGAAAAGATCCCTATCACCGCTCTTTGGAATGTTGCTGGAGCGTTACATAGCCCAAATGGAAGTACCCTGTAAGCAAAGGTTCCCCATGGGCTAGTAAATGTGGTCTTGTCCTAGTCCTGGGGTGCAATCTTAATCTGATTATATCCACTAAACCCATCCAAGAATGAAAAGAATTTCTTACCTGCTAAATTATCCAATACCTGATCAATAAATGGTAAAGGGAAATGGTCTTTTTGGGTGGCTTTATTCAATGCTCTGTAATCTCCATTTCCCATTTTTCTTGGGTACAATTACAAGTGGGGAGACCCACTCACTATCAGATATAGGGTATATAAATCCTGCATTCAAGAGTTTTTGAAGTTCCTCCTTCACAATTTCTCTAAGGTTGGGGTTCATTCTTCGCTGGGGTTGACAGACTGGCCGGGATCCCTCCTTAATATAAATACGGTGAGTGCATAGTTCAGGGGAGATCCCTTTCATGTCTGTGTAGTCCCATGCAAATGCCTCTTTATTTTCTTGGAGTAACTTTATTAATTGTTGTTTTTCATTATCAGTCAAGTCAGGATTTATATTTAATGTTTTGCCAGGCTCAATTTCAATTGTTGTACTTTTGGAAGGGCTGCCTACTGCTGTCTGAAATAAGTTTTCATCTTTCATGTTCTGCTGGGATTCAGATTCTAAGATTGCAGTGAAGTGATTATATGTTTCAGGGCTGACCGAAGAGGGTTCAGAAATAAAGCTGCTGATTAATTCATCTTCGGTGGAGTCCTTAAAAGTCAAGGCTTGTCCAATAGTCAATATAGGTTGGGTTTCTTCATCCTCATAGTCTACCCATACAGAATTGTCATTATTAATCATGGGTGTAGCATGAGGATAGAGGGTAAGCTGTTTAGTTTCCTGCCCATTAGAGATGGTCATTGATCCTGATCTACAGCTGATGAAAGCATCTGCTGTAGCCAGCCAAGGTCTCCCTAGAATCAACGGATGACCCCCCAACTTTGTTTTAGTTTGTAACACCACAAAGTCAGCCGGGTAATTCCAGGATTCTACAGAAATTATAAGATCTTCAATGACCCCTTCGGGTTTAATTGTAGAGCGGTTAGCCAACTCTAATATAGTTGGAGTTTCCCTAATAAAGTTTTTTAACTGAAGCAATTGTGCTGTTTCGAGTGTCATAATATTTATTGCAGCTCCTAAATCTACTAGAACTTTAGAGATAAAGGTTTTTCCAACCTGGACTGTTACTGTAGGGTGACCAAGGTCACCATACTTCACAGGATAATCTTTTTCGGTCATTAAAGCAGTTAATTCTCCCATCACATGAACTGTGAGGGGATCCTTAGCCTTTCTTCCCGGTTTTTTTATACAAATGTCTCTAATAGTTCTAGCATAAATAGGAACATCCCTTAATGCTTGCAATAATGGGATTTTAACATACAGATTCTGTAGCTCTCCTAAAAGGTTAAAGGTAGGTTGCTCAAGTGTTTTAGTGAGAGCCAGCCATTCAGGGAATGGCGGATCTATTGTTTGATCATTATTATTAGGTGCTGATTCTGCTGTTTCAGCATTATTGTTAGCTGGTTTTTCTTTTCTAACTTCTTCTTTGTCAGAGTCAGTGATATCATCTATAATGGGTTCAACAATTCTCCCTGAGCAAAGATGGGTATCGTTACATTGCAGGGGAGAAATAGGCTGATTTTGAATGTAAATTACTTGCAGGGCTTTATTGTTATTTGGATTGGGGTTAGGTTGTACAGGCAGCTGTGGTCTCATTGCCTGGTTATTTGGAGGAGTATTGGATGGTAAGGAAAGAGACTGTTGTTGTTGAGGAAATGGTATCTGTTGGGCTGCCCAGTTTGGATTCCATTGATTAAAATACGGTTGCTGGGGAGCCCAAGGATTCCATATAGTAGGATCAGGAAAAGGAAGATTTGGTTGCTGCATGAGTGGAAAATTCATCGTATTAAAGGGTGGGTACTGCATTTGGTTCATGGGTGGGTAGTTTGTTTGAAAAGGAGAATTATTATTCCAACGACTGAATTCTGTGTTAGAGTTCATACCTTGTCTTTGTGGCCATTGCCTCCTCTGTGTCATCAGGTACACTGCTTCAGCCTCTTCTTCAGTTGACTGCAATGCTGCTTTGATTCCAGGCAGAGAGGGGCATTGCTGGGTTTCATGGTCCTTCTCGCAGATTGTGCAGATAGGTATCTTATCCAGTGGGCATTCCCTGAGTGGGTGTTTTTCTCTGCATTTGGAACAGAAAATAGCTAGAGCAGCTTCTGCTTCCGCCTGTTTCTTCTTAACCTGCAAAGCATCAATTTGTGAAGCAAAAGAGCTTAACATCTCAGTTTTAAATTCTTCTAATAAATTACCTATTTCAGCCCTTGTTGCTCCTCCGCTTGCTGACTTCTGAACTCTTGAATATACATTATCTCTGCTTTTTTATCTGCCTACTGCTCCCCTTGAACATCTCATGCAGAGATTGATAATTTCATCAAAGGGTTCTTTGGAAATGTCCCCTTTTCCCAGCATGTTTAACATGTCCAGGCAGTCATCTCGTACTCCTTTCAGCAATATAGTCTTCAGAATATCTTTACTCATATTAGGATGATCAGACCGCTGCAGATTATACTATAATCTTTCCACAAAATCTTCCAAATTCTCGTCCTCTTTCTGAACCATTTTAAACAATTCTTCCTTCCTTTCTCTCGTCCTACAGTAGTCTTGATACTTAGCCAGAAAGCTTTCTTTCATCTGGTCCCAGGTAGTGATTGCCTGAGCTCCTAGGCTCATAAACCATCTTAACGCATTCCCTTTTAGTGTTGCTGGAAATAGTTTTAGTTTCTGATTAGCGCTCACATAATCATAACTCCTACATAGTATGTCGAATTCGAAGAGGAATTCATCCGGGTCTTCAGAGGATAACCCATGAAAGTTGGGTAATGCTGAGAGTGGAATGTTTTTCATGGGGGTTGTTCCTCTCGGGAGTTCTCCAATAGGGAATTCCAGGGTAGAGAGCGAATTTTCCCCTCTTCCTTCTGTTATGTTATCCTCCATTGGTCTTTTTCCTGAATCACTTGCTTTATCTTCTGTGTCTTCTGTTTCTTCAGGTTCTTCTACCGGTTCCTCGGTGTATTCTGGTACTTCCAGCTTCCTTTCAGGTCCTATTACTTCCTCCGTCTGTCGATCTGTTTGTGAGGAATACTGGATCTGAGGTCTCCGGGAACTTGTCCTCTGTGATGTTTCAGCCTTTGAGATGATTTCGTCAATATAAGTTTTTCTTCCTCCTTTGCCGCCTGTGAAATTAGGTTTCTTGCGTCCTCTCATGCATCTGTTATTCTCGAAAAGAAATCATTAATGCCTTTAGAAATCTCTAGTTGCCTTCCCCGGCAACGGCGCCAAAATGTTGGCTAGTTGAATTGTTTATTGATTAAACATTCAAGTACCACATTAATTGTCAACCTGGGAAAGTCTTTTTATTCCAAAGGCTACCGCGTACTGTATGTACTTAATTCTAAAAGCATTAAAAAGCTGTAGTATACGTGATTCTTACGCTAAGTTATCACAGTACAAGTAATTAATTAAGATTACAAATCTGAAAAGCAAAGTGATGGATGCTCTGTTGGCAGAGGATCAGGACCCTATCCTCCAGGTGAGGACGTTCAGCACCTGCCCCTGTAACCAGATTGCTAACACACACTGCACTCTAATTCACCGGTGAAATATTCTTGCACAACTTCAAGCAGTTAATGAAACAGAGTACTAGCAAAACGGAAATACCAGAGGTAATTCTACAAAATCCAAACAGAGTACCAGCAGAAAGAAACTATCACACACTTACACACTTGACAGAAAAGTAAAGGGGTGAATCTTGTGAGGAAGGTGGGCCCAGTCCCTCTCACAAGATTCCCCAGAACACAAAGGCTAGATTAAGCGCTCAGAACAATCTTTTATTCATCTGCCAAAAGATTCGAGTACAATAAAGTTCAGACTTGCTGATGTCTCTCAAAATCTCACTTACAGACCACCATTCCTTCCCTCTAATGTAGATGTCTCCTCTTTATAGAGGAGACATCTATTACAATAGATTATTACAGTTCATTCAGTTAACCCATTCTATCAAAAATAAGAATTACAGAACGTTGTTACAACAGTATAATAATATATTCTTTCTTAGGTTCTGGCTGTTACACAGCTGATAACCGACTTCGACCGTCTTCTTGGGATCCTCACATTCCTTTATCGTTTCCCCATGCTGTTCCTGATTTAGGCAATGGTAACTGTGTTCTACCCGCTTTAGACAGCTGCGTGATCATGCCGCGTCAGCGTTCTTCAGATAGTTGCCGTTTGTTATTCCCAGCTGTTGCAAAATAGCCTGCTTTAGATGGTTGTTGTTGTTGACTGTAGCAACTGCGTAGTTTCTGCTTCTGGTGTTGCAGCAACTGCGTAGTTGCTGTTTCTGGTGTTGCGGCAACTGCGTAGTTGCTGTTTCTGGTGTTACAGCAACTATAAATTATAATTCCTGCAGGCTTAAGACAATTACTTGGCAACTTAGTCAGCTTTTCAAAGATAAATATAAAGATACTCACGAATATGCAATGAACAATTAAACATATAGATATGCGGAAAGTTACTTCGTACCTTGGGGTGATTAAGTCATTATGTAATCAAAGCTTACAACTTATGACTGTAAAGGATAATATTATGGCAAAAATATAAGGTCAAAATTGGTCAATTCTGAGTCCTAACAGACATATCAAGAATAAAAAGGTTCAAGCAGAGAAAGATCACATTGGGCATCAAGAAATTAATCGAACCATATCTTGTAATGCATTAGAAGGAATTAACACTCCTCAAACTCTCAAGGTAGAAGGACATATCAAGAAGAAAAAGGTTCAAGCAGTGAAAGATCACATCGAGCATCAACAACTAGTTGTCCAACTTTTAAATTATAACCTCACTTTGGCACTAAATTGAATAAAACAACAGGTAGATCAACATCATAGCGAAATAAGTTTTGATGTAGGCGACTGGGTATTTTTACGGCTACAACCATACAAAAAAAGGTCCTCAAGCAAGCTAAGAAGGATAATAAATTATCACCAAAGAACTATGGTCCTTACAAGGTGTTGCAAAAGATTGTTACTATGGCATACAAATTGGAGCTTCATGCATCTTCCCGAGTGCACCTAGTTTTCCATGTTTCATGCTTAAAGAAGGTTATAGGTGACAAGCTCCCAATTCAAACAATATTGTCAGAACTTGATGAGGAAGGAAAATTCATATTGGAACCTGAAGCAGTCACAGAAAAAATAACCCAACAACTACTAAATCGATCAATTTCAGAATATCTCATCAAGTGGAAGAACTTACCCGCTAAAGATTTCACATGGGAGGATGAGAATTTTATATAGAAGCATTGATAACTACTCAAGCATTGAGGGGTTTTCGCAGTGCATTACATTAGATATCATTTTTGGGGATTCAACTGTGTTAAGTAAGTCATTCATCTATGACCATTTCCATGAGAGGTAGTCATAACTCACTAATTTCTCATGATTTTTGAATAGTCCACTTAGCACTCATTGCATCGGGTGATGCTCACAAGGGTGAAGAAATGGGATTGAAACTAGTGAAATGAATCACATAGCGTCAATCATCACTTCCGGGGCTTGCACCCGACAACCAAGATTTCCAGAGAGGTCACCCATCCTAGATCGCCTCTGGCTCAAGCGCGCTTAACTGTGGAGTTTTTCCCACAATCAAGCCCACTTAGCTTGCTACTCCATTTGCAAAACCTTAACAAGTATTGTGCCTCGTGAACCATTCAAGTAGATTTCCCTTCACTCTTTTGAATTTAAGTATTGAGGGGTTTTCATAGTTCATTATATTAGATATCATTTTTTGGGATTCAACTACATTAAGTAAGTCATTCATCTATGACAATTTCCATGAGAGGTAGTCATAACTGACTAATTTCTCATGATTTTTGAATAGTCCACTTAGCACTCATTGCATCAGGTGATGCTCACAAGGGTGAAGAAATTGGATTGAAACTATTGAAATGAATCACATATAGTTAATCATCACTTCTAGGGCTTGCACCTGGCAACCAGGACTTCCCGGGAGGTCACCCATCCTAGATCGCCTTTGGCTCAAGCGCACTTAACTGTGGAGTTTTCCCCACAATCAAGCCCACTTAGTTTGCTACCCCATTTGCAAAACCTTAGCAAGTATTGTGCCTCGTGAACCATTCAAGTAGAGTTCCCTTCACTCTTTTGAATTTAAGTATTGAGGGGTTTTCACAATGCATTATATTAGATATCATTTTTTGGGATTCAACTGCGTTAAGTAAGTCATTCATCTATGACCATTTCCATAAGAGGTATTCATAATTGACTAATTTTTTCGTGATTTTTGAATAGTCCACTTAGCACTCATTGCATCAGGTGATGCTCGCAGGGGGGAAGAAATGGGATTGAAACTAGTGAAATGAATCACATAGCGTCAATCATCACTTCCGAGGCTTGTACCTGACAACCAAGACTTCCTGGGAGGTCACTCGATGCAATGAGTGCTAAGTGGACTATTCAAAAATCATGAGAAATTAGTCAGTTATGACTACCTCTCATGGAAATGGTCATAGATGAATGACTTACTTAACGTAGTGGAATCCCAAAAAATGATATCTAATATAATGCACTGTGAAAACCCCTTAATACTTAAATTCAAAAGAGTGAAGGGAACTCTACTTGAATGGTTCACGAGGCACAATACTTGCTAAGGTTTTGCAAATGGGGTAGCAATCTAAGTGGGCTTTATTGTGGGGAAAACTCCACAGTTAAGCACACTTGAGCCAGAGGCGATCTGGGATGGGTGACCTCTCGGGACGTCCTGGTTGCTTGGTGCAAGCCCTGGAAGTGATGATTGACGCTATGTGATTCATTTCACTTGTTTCAATCCCATTTCTTCACCCCTGCGAGCATCACCCGATGCAATGAGTGTTAAGTGGATTATTCAAAAATCATGAGAAATTAGTCAGTTATGGCTACCTCTCATGGAAATGGTCATAGATGAATGACTTACTTAACGTAGTTGAATCCCAAAAAATGATATCTAATATAATGCATTGCGAAAACCCCTCAATACTTAAATTCAAAAGAGTGAAGGGAACTCTACTTGAATGGTTCACGAGGCACGATACTTGCTAAGGTTTTGCAAATGGGGTAGCAAGCTAAGTCGGCTTGATTGTCGGGAAAACTCCACAGTTAAGTGTGCTTGAGCCAGAGGCGATCTTGGATGGGTGACCTCCCGGGAAGTCCTAGTTGCCAGGTGCAAGCCGCGGACATGATGATTGACGCTATGTGATTCATTTCACTAGTTTCAATCCCATTTCTTCACCCTTGTGAGCATCACCCAATGTAATGAGTGCTAAGTGGACTATTCAAAAATCATGAGAAATTAGTCAGTCATGAATACCTCTCATGGAAATGGTCATAGATGAATGACTTACTTAATGCGGTTGAATCCCAAAAAATGATATCTGATATAATGTACTGCGAAAACCCCTCAATACTTAAATTCAAAAGAGTGAAGGGAACTCTACTTGAATGGTTCATGAGGCACAATACTTGCTAAGGTTTTGCAAATGGGTTAGCAAGCTGAGTGGGCATGATTGTGGGGAAAACTCCATAGTTAAGCGCGCTTGAGCTAGAGGCAATCTGGGATGGGTGACCTCCAGGGAAGTCCTGGTTTCCGGGTGCAAGCCCCGGAAGTGATGATTGACACTATGTGATTCATTTCACTAGTTTCAATCTCATTTCTTCACAGCTATGAGCATCACCTGATGCAATGAGTGCTAAGTGGACTATTCAAAAATCATGAGAAATTAGTGAGTTATGACTACCTCTCATGGAAATGGTCATAGATGAATGACTTACTTAACGTAGTTGAATTCCAAAAAATGATATCTAACTACTCAAGTGTTGAAGACAACAATTTTTGAAGGAGAGGCATGTTAGATCCCTATACTACTAATGTATCCCTTATTGTTATTAGTGCAAAACCCCTTATTGTTTTTTTTTTCCCATGTAATCCCCATATTGTTATTATTGTGCCCCATAGAAACCCACTATTATTATTGTTGTACCCTTACATTATTATTGTTATGTCGGCTCTGATTATATTGTGACCCCTTAGACTCCTATATATAAAGAGGAGGTTTTGTCATTTGTGTCATCCAAGAATTGTTCATTTGTGTAATTTAAAGGAGGTTGTCCCCTCAAAGAGGCTGATTTTGAAGTCGTTGATCTATCTTTTCTTCTATTTTCCGAGTTGGTTGCATAACAAGTTTTGATTAGTAAATGAATTCTTAATGAATGTATGACCTAATAGATGATAATGCAGTGATTGTGAGAGGGCATCAGACCTTCTTGACGAAACTCAGATAAGTATGATGCCCCTATGTTCAGATGTGTATTTATGACATGTACATTACATGTTCACGATGTGTTTGATGAAATTCTTGTCATGGTTAGGATGGGTCAAGCTAGGTCCTTGTTCAAGTTTTGCATTAGAGGCCTTGTTTCCTTGTTATTTATCACTTCTAAGTGTTTCATCAAGTTCTGGGAAGAGGTCTGGATCCTAGCCCTGAAAAAGTGCCTTAGATCTTGTGATCGTAGTCATAGAACTGGGCGAAAAAGTTCACATTCGTTGGGATGCACGCTTAAGGGAACAACTGGGGAGTCTCAATCATTGGCTTGCCTTGACAAGGTAGCGTTGAGAGCCTAGATCAATGAAAAGCTAAGCTAGCTCAAGGGTTGGGCACCTAAGGTGGTTGGTTACATCTTGTGGGTCTTGTAGCACCCAAGGGAGGTCTGTAAAAATTTTGGTTTGTCGGTTCCACTTCTTTAACTACACTTAGGGAGTTGAATCATATCATAGTAACCCTTTATCACATATTTACCCTGGTGGACCAGTAAGCTTGGGTAAGTGCGGGAGGAGGGTGTTAAACGTTCAAAGAACATAATGCTAATTTGTTGGAACACATATAGGCAAAGAAGAATGTTAATCTCAGAAACCTACAAGAGGAAATTAAATGAAATATAAATATCTATGTAGATTTGTAATTGAATGAAATGCTCCAATCCCAAGTTTGAAAAAAAAAAAAAAAAAACTCAAAAACCTACAAGAGGAAAGAAATTTTTAACTATCTATTCCTTGAACTATTCCAGATTTCTTTACTCTCACTTAACTGGGTTTTTCAGTCATAAATCTCCAAACCCCTTGCCATTGATGTCAAGGGGGGAGTAATAAAAGGTTTGGAGCAATAAAGAGAAATGCAACTTCTCATCACAAAGGGGGAGGATTAATGTGTTGTCATCAATGCTAAAGGGGGAGATTGATGGCATTGTTGTCATCAATGCTAAAGGGGGATATTGATGGAATTGTTGTCATTGATGGCAAAGGAGCAGAACAAGACCAACAAAGGCATAGGATTAGCAAGGTATGTTGTAGGGATATTTGACAACAAGAGATGAAGGTGATGGAAAAGAAACAACAGGGACAAAAAAAGCAAAGGAGCAACAACAAGGAACACTAGAAGAGTAGCAAAGGAGCAACAACAAGGAACACTAGAAGAGTAGCAAAGGAGCAACAACAAGGAACACTAGAAGAGTAGCAAAGGAGCAACAACGAAAAAACAAAGATATGT
Source organism: Pinus tabuliformis (assembly GCA_031772625.1). Lineage (NCBI taxonomy): Eukaryota > Viridiplantae > Streptophyta > Pinopsida > Pinales > Pinaceae > Pinus > Pinus tabuliformis. The sequence continues at coordinate 1,860,050,144 of CM062817.1, forward strand.
CATTGCACAACAAATAAAGAAACAAAGGAGCTATATCTACAAAACATAGATATGGCATTGTGTGTACATTGTGTTGAAGGGATTGTGTATTGTAGGAGCAACAAGGTATGCAAAGGAGAAGATAGGTATGCTAGATGTTGCATATGTTATTATGGTTGGAAAGTAGCGACTTATGCTTGGTATGCTAAAAGACAACAGAACAAAGGAGCAACAAATACCTTGATGGTTTGGCATAACATTTATGCTTGCATGTGTTGTGAATAAGGCTAATTTGAAGATTGGTCTGTTGGAGAAAATTGTTGTGATCCAAGGTAATACTCCATAACAACAAAGAAAAGACTCCATGACACACAAGACAAGATTCCATGACAACAAAAGTAAGGTTATTGATACAATGACATGAAGATGTTGTGATGCAAGTCCAAGGCAAAGGAAAAGATGTTTTCATTAGGGGAATTTTGAGGTCTAAAATGGGCCTCCTAATAAAAAATTACAACCAAAATAAACTTTATAAGAACCAATAGGATTCAAGATGATGATGTCAACCATGGGGGATGATTCACCATTTTTGGAGTAAAAAAGTAAAAAGATTAAAAAATAATAAAACTACTTTTTCAACTCATATTTTCAACTTATCTCCCTATGGTTTTACTCAAATTTCGAGGAGTACTCGTTGGACGCAAAATTTAATTCCTCATCCAAGGAGTACCCATGTTTTATATTTTTGATGGACCCTGTTATACGAAAAATGAGAAATACATGAAAAAATGTGATTGCAATCACGTTTTTCATGTATTTCTCATTTTTTGTGTAGTGGGATCCACCGAAAGTATGCAAAATGGGTACTCCTTGGATGAGGAATCAAATTTTGCATCCAACAAGTGTTTCCACTCAAAATTTGAGTAAACCCATAAGGAGATAAGTTGAAAATACGAGTTAACAAAAAAAAAAAATTCCTTTTTCCCTCTAAAATTTGATGATGTAATCTAATTTTACTTTATTATTTCCACCATTATTTTATAATTTCCTTAGGAGGCCCATTTTAGACCTCAAAATTCCCCCAATGAGAGATTATTATGATGCATTAATGGAAAATGTTGTTATTGATAATGATGAATGAATGTTCAATTATATAGTCATATGTTATTCCTATAATGTTACATGATGTTGGCATTATGTTGATGAATTTGATCATTACATGTGGATGAAAATAATATTGGGTGGAGAATTTATTTTTATGTTCTAATATTCAAAATATGAAGAGTTTGGAAACGAATGAGTGGAAGGCAAAGAGTCAAGCATATTCACTTCATATTCTTATGTGGGATACAAACAACCAGCAAACTATCTTTATAAAAGATGTGATTTTGGAAGGCAAGAGAGAATTAGAGAGTTAGAGAATGTGTGAGAGTTGATTGAGGTGTTATGCATTAGTTACCTGGCACATATGAAGCTTATGTGAAGCAGATTTGAAGGGAAGAAGAGGCAGAGATGAAGATGGAGATATGCAAAATTGATGACCAGGTAAACCAACACATTGTTGTTTCTTGTTTGCATCAAGGGATTGTAGTCTCCTTTCAAGTAGTGGCTTGATAAATATCAGGTTGGAGTATGTTGAGGTAGAAGCCTCTCATGGGTTGTAGCCTACAGAAAATGTATGGGATTTGGAGCTTCCTTGCATGTTGCATCTTGCAAAAAATTGAGGTAGCAACCTCTTATAGGAGCCTACAGAAAATTAGTCGTAATAAGGGAGTAGGAGCTTGTCTTTGCATCTCAACATTAAAAAAATCATGGTGTTCTCCTTTTATGGGTTTCCACTTATATATGGTGTCAATATGTGTTGTTATTATGTGCTAATGTGATGTTTTGGTTTGTGTATTACTTGTTGTTCTCATATTCAATCTATTGGTCATTATTTGTTAAGCTGCTCATTTAATGTTTCAGTTAATGAGTTTAAAGAAAAGAATTTTAATGTCCATGAATGGACTAAACTGATTCACCCCCCCCAGTGTAGTCAATTTTTCATCAATTATTATATATTATGTAAAAAATATTATTATAATAATAAAATATTTTAATTAACAATAAATAATTAATTTAACTTTTGTTTGGTTAAGAGTGTGTTTTCCTTAGACATAAGGAAACAGGTTAATGACCCAAGACCCCGAGGTATATGTTAGGAGTGAAAGTTTGCCCCCTTGTGGACCAGCAGTGGGTAATTCCAGGTGGCCAGGTTTTCCTTAAATAACATTGATGAGTTATCATATATTTGTGGATAACTGCTAATGATGGTTGTACCCGAAGATAGTTTGACAACTGAGTTATGTTAGGTTTTCCCATTGTTTCAATATATATATATATATATATATATATATATATAATGTACAAGACAATATTTGATGATTTTATATAGGAGACAAGGGATACAAATATAATAAAATGGGATCATGAGGGGTTCTAGCCTACATAACAATATAAATGTAATCTCTCATTATCTAGGGATTAATAAAGGGTTTCAGGGTTAACATGGGGGCTATGTAGGCCTTAACATGACCCTATGCTCCAAATAAGTGTTTTCCTCAACACTTGACTAATTATTAGTGATTATGTAAGAATAAGTCATCTTACCATGTCATCTCTTCCACTAGTAGGTTCTTCTGTTTGATTATGTACTCCATAATTGCTAGGTTACTCGGCTGCTTAATCCTTGTTTCAAGGATTATTTCTACTTCTACTATGATTTTCCCTTCTTCATTTATATATGGTACACTTCCCGACTGCAAATGAATAGCATGGTCATGACCTCGATTAGGTAGAAGACCTTTAGCCATTAATCCAAATAGATTGGGATAATTGGTGGCATATTTATGGAGATCGTTTAATATAAATGGCATTGTTGTTTAAACATTTAGTGAACATAATTGTGTCATTACACCTTGGTGTCCTTTTTGCGCAATTTTGTCATTCCATTAGAGATTATCACTTGAGAAGTTTTCCCTTTGATACCTCTAAGCTCATTTTTCTTTCCTTTTGAGGTAAACCTTATGAAGATATCTTGAAAATTAAAGGTCATTGGTCCCAATGATTGTAATCATTAAACTCCTAATACAACAATGGCACCACCATTATTGCAATCATGGGGTTGTCTAACAAATACTTCACCATATTGATCTTAATACTATGATACTTCCATGAACATTTATGGTCCCTCCATCTGCAATCACTATTTGAAATTATGGTGTTGGATAAATAAATAAATTGAGAAGTTTTTCTAGTTTGTAGTTTATGAAGTTATGGGTACTACCTGAATCAATCAATATTGTTAACTTTTTTTTATATATCCTTTCATCCAAACTTAAACAGGAACACAAAAAATTACAGATATAATCATAAATACAGAGATGCAACAAAAAAACACTTCACTTCATCAATAGAAAAATATTGAACAATGCTTACAAACAGAATGGAAACAAGATATCTCGTGCAATGGTAGCTTATATCTAAGAAGAGATGTGGCCGCATGCCTCTGAACCATATTACAATAAGTTTCAAGGGCCTATTTATTATTAAAAAACAAGAGAAAACCCTAAACAACCAAAACCCTAACCCCAAGAGATGTAACACCAAGAGTTTGTGGGCCTCGTTGGGCTTAGTTGGGCAACCAACTTTCGGGGTCATAACTTGGTCATATTATCTCCGTTTGGCGTGTACGATACCTTATTTGAAAGGTCTCTCTGAGTACTACAAGTTTCGCTGCAAGCCCCTACCTATGGCTATGGGATTACAACGAACCTCAAAAAATCGTCGTTTAGGGGGTCAAAACTGCTTTGGAAGTTCACGACCTGAAAAACTACTAAGAATAGTAAATGTTGAAATAAACAAGGAAACATATGAAACTAACTAGAGGGTCTAGGTGGAATAGGCGGGTGGCCACCAATATCCACCTGGATCATTCCTCCCCCCTTAGGAAGCAATGGTCCCCATTGTGTACAGAGCCTCCATGAGGTGAGGAAATTTCTGTCGAACTTGGTCCCTCGTGAACCACTTTCCCTAGTGAAGGAATTGGCCTGCTTTGACAACTCGATATAGTTGTATCCTCTATTGTTGAGTGTTCTTGATATGTGTATCCATGATCTGATTAGTTGTGGCCTATTCCATGCAGTCCAGGTTGAGCTCTGTTGGTGTGAGTTGTTCTGCAATGTCAAATGTGTCCAACAATGGTGGAAAGTATGGCCGAAGGCGGTCTACATTGAACATTGGGTGCAAACCAAGGAAAGATGGGATGTTGCGCTTGAAGGAATTGTCACTGACAACCTTCGTGATGGTCTATGGCCCATATTGAACCGGATGAAGCTTGTGCTGGGGTCCAACAAGGAGCTCCTTCTGCAAATGTAGCCAAACTTTGTCGCCCACCTGTAACTTGTGCAGCACTCAATGTTGATCATGATGGCCTGCGAGAAGAGTATCACAACAGAGGCCACTGCTAAGCTCTACTTTGAGCAAGTGTGGGTACACTTTGGGATCCCACAGTCCATTGTCTCAGATCGGAACAACATATTCCTGAGTGCATTTTGGTCCAGTCTTTGGTCGATGCTGGATACAAAACTTACAAGAGATTGTTGGAGTAGTCCCTTCTAGCTCTAGATAGGGTGAAGTTTCAACTTCTTGATCTTTTTCATCTTCGCAGTCTATGTAGAATAATTTCTTCTCACTACCTTTATGTCTCTTTCTATACTTGTTGTCATAGTTTAAACATGGTCCATTTTCTCTTATTTCATCCATTTTCTAAGGGGTCAACATTTTTGGTTTAAGAAAGGGAACATGATTTTCTCTGTAATTATTAGTGACCACTTTTCTAGTGGCCATATTTTTACTTTCAACTTTTCTTACCATACTAAAATCACGCTCTAGAGATTTAGGTTCAAAGAGATGCACCTCATGTTACATGCTTTCCTTTAAAGTTTCCATGAATAGGTCCAATAAATTACCCTCTAAAATATTCTTTATCTTAAGACGCCTTTTGGAATTGTTGAATGTGCTCTATAACTTTACCTTTTGTTGAAGATTTACCAATTCACTAATGAATGTATTGCTCTTAATATCTCCATAATTTGCTATTAAATCCTTTGTAAAAATGGACTGAGATATAACATCATCCTTTTTCCTTTCACAAAGTCAGTGATATCATACATGTTGGTCTTGTTCTAAAAACAAGGATGTAATATTTACCTTTTGTAAGGATGCCTCTTAGTGTAGATAAAATTATTGCTCCATTTGAAATATCCATGTAATAGGATCATTACCGTCAAACTTCCTCACATTGATATTTAGATCATAGTCGTTTCTTGGTGTTGATTTGAAGCCCCGATGATGTGGATCTTGGATTGAAAATTCATGATTATGGTTCCATGATTCAATATTTGTGCTCTCCAATAGTGATAGCATACTCTCCATATGAGATTGATTCTCAACACCGTGCTTCTCCTTATGTTCTTGATTTCCTTAGATCTCCGCATCCCTTTTGGGGAGATCTTTTAATCGAATGTTTTGCAGTTATTTTATTTATTCCCTAATGAATTTTTGTATATCTTCCTTAACATTTTGCATTTATTTATTTATTTTCATTTATCTTCCTTTATATTTCTTCCTTATCTTCATTCATCGTATTTTCTATTCCTTCATTATTTTCATTCATCTTCTCTTCCATTTCTCTTTTAAGCTTTTCTATAGAACCTGATAAACCCACATTTTTCAGCATACTACCATCTATTTCATTAACTTTACTCTCTAATTGAAATAACCTAAATTCTAAATATTCACTTTCTTCATTTGTCAAGGATAAGCCTTTAGTAGATTTAATTGGTGTATAGCTTTTATTGGAGGCACGTTGGAAAATAATAATAATACTTTTCTTCATCACAATTTTTAGTCATCAAAAAAATAGAATATTCTAATCAATAGTTAGATAACTAGTAAGTTATGCACCTTGATTTGGAGAATATCAGAATGGCTAAAGTTTTATTGATATATCTCTGATATTTGAGTCCTTCAGGATCTAATATTTTTTTGTAATATGTCATTTCTACAATTCCACTAGTATAAACTGAATTTGATGTGCCAATTAAAAGTTATGGTAACTTTCCCAAAACTTGTTGATTTTTTTGCCTCTTCCCATGAATAAACTTTTATAATGTGCCACATGCCCAATGATTCAATTATAATTCTAAAATTTACACCTTAGGAACTTCTTTATGTCTCCTAAAATCCCTGAATATTTCATAGTATGAAAATTCTGAGGCAAGAAGATATAGCAAAAATACCAAGCTTACATGTTTAAAAATTATTTTAGGATTGTTCACAGACCCTAATTTCCACAGGGTATAACTCTGAAAATATAGTGGAAAAAATGTTGAAATATAGAACCAGTTGTTCCTTGAGATCTCTCCTTAATATGGTCCAATTTTCACTATTTAAAACCTCATACAAAAATGTTATTGCGAAAAATCCAATTTGATTTGTTTGAAACTAATTTCAGGTACATTCAAGAACCTGGAATTCCTTAGGGCATATATCTGAAATTATAGTGAACCAATATTTGAAATTTGAACAATATCTTCACCGTGATCTTGTCTTAATGTGGTCCAAGTTTCACGATATGAAACCTCACAGGAAAAACAAGGTCGTAAAGAAAATGCCAAAATGACTTGGTTAAGACTGATTTCAAGAGCATTATTAAACTCTAACTTCCTTAGATCATATCTTTGAAAATATATCAAACCAAGATCTGAAATTTGAATCGAATATTGTGCAAGATGTATTCTCAGGATTCTCCAAGTTTTACTGTCTCAAACCTCCCAGAAAAATAAGTTACAACAAAAATGTCGCAATGACATGTTTGAAGCATCAAAACCCTAGGATCATGGCCTCTAATATCTACTCAATAATATTGGAGCTATTTACTTTAGTCATTATGTTTTAATCTAAACTCTTGATAGTGTTGAATTTTGTATCTTGGGAGGTACTCCCACAACCCTTGGGGTATTGGGTTTGTGAGGATTTGACCCACAAAATGTGGTTTGTGGGAAATGTACCCAAGTGATGGGAAAAAGATCCAAGCAGAAAATGATGGTGCAGGAAAAAGTCAAATGAAAGAATTTTATTTCTAATGTTAGTGGGGTTTTTGTATATAGGATCAAGTTGGCTTGTCCTAAAATACATGACCCTTGGTGGAGAGTGGCACCACCTAAGAACACTATAAGTAGATATCAAATATAGCTCATTTGGCATCCATCCAAACACATCTTCTTAAGTGATTTTCTCAAGAAAGGAGTGTGAATGACTTCAGGTAGCTGCATGCCCTAAAGAAGGATGAATTTTGAGCATGGTTGGTCTATCTCAAGTTTGTTGAAGGTTGAATTATGCCCAAGAAGAGGACAATTATGTCTGATTTTCATGCCCATGCTACGGCCAGTTTAGCCAATTGTTGAAGGTTTACTCATGTGCTTGTTTATGCCCTATATTAGGGCTACTTCTATGTGTGACAAAGATTTGATTTATGTTATGTATTTTGGTCATCTTTGATCTTGATTTATGTGCTTGTTAGAGAGGGAGAGAACCTAAGAGAGGTGACAAGAGATATGTCTTGTCACTATGTTGAGGGCTACAACATTTTTGTGATTTGCGAGTTGTTTCAGGAATCCAAGTGAGGTCAAGTTGTGTTTCTAATTCTAGACTAAAGTGTGAAGTTGGACAAAAGTAAGAGATTGTCATAACATGGATATTAAAGGGAAAATTCATGGAAGGAGAGGGTTGTAAGTGAAGTGTATAAATATATTCACCAAAGCGTGTTGGAATAAGATTGAGAGTAGTCCTAATTATTGTGATTTGATGTGCCAACTCATAGTTATGAGGTTGTTCATGTGTGCCCTAAGTATCCTAATTCATGTGGCAAATTAGTGGTGAGAGGGTTGTGTACTAAAGACCCTAAGAGAAGTCATCTTTGGAGCAGCAACGGGACAGTTGGAGGGAATATTTATGAAGTTCTAAGTTCAGTGACATTGGAGGAGTAGTGTTATTGATGGAAGGAAGATTGTGAATCTTGATGTGTAAGAAAATTTGAAGTTATAGAGGACCTTGTAAGCAATAGTGGCAGAGGTGTTGGAGCAACAAGATCTATGTATGTATAGGTGGCAAAGGACCTTCCAAGTGTTCAAGGTACGTGGACTAAAAGGGTTGTGTGATCGCTCCCTTAGCAAGTAAGTCAAGTTTGTCTTGTTCGAGGGCATATTGATGGTCAACTATTGTTGACATCAAGCCCTAGTCTTTTCCTTCTATTAGGGCTAATTGTAAGGGTCATGATCTCTAGTATGGGAGCCCTGTGTTTATTGTATTAAATATGTAATATATTAATTTTTGGGTTGTGTAAATTTCTTATGTGCTCCATTGATTTAATGTTGTACATTTTTCATTGTGTAAAGTGCTTAGTGTTGTGGAATTTTAGTGTGTTTGTGATCATGTTTTAGAAATTGACCTAATTCTAAATTGCCAAGGAAAGATAAACATGGTATTATGGCTACTTTGAAGGGATAACTGAATAAAAGTGTGCATAGAAAAACAACTTAAGAGGGAGTTGTGAAATTTCCTAAAACATGGAGCAAAAGGTTCAACTAAAAACATGGAAATGTGGGCTTGACTAGTTAGAGATAGGTTGGGAGTTTTGGTGGAGAACCTTGTGAACAACAGTTTGTTGTGTGGGATGTTTCAAATCATGGACATCCAATGACTTTCCAAAGATTGTTGAGATTACTCAAGGGGTTCCTTGGCATGAATGAGTTAGCTCTATGTGAAGGACAGGATGATGGCAAGCTAGTATCTTCATTGGGTTGTGAAGTTGATCATCTGACATAGAAGTCATGTGCACATGAGGTATTTGATCCAAGAGGATGAGATCGCTTGTTGAGTTGAGTTGCGGTAGTCTAGAGAAATTATACCTAGTGTTCAACCGTAGCTCGGACTGAACTTGGAAGGACACAAGTTCAGTAGTAAAAATTTCCAGAAGGGAAAGCAGGGTGAGTCAGTGGAGGTTGTTTAGAATCAGAGGGATTATAGCTTTAGAGGGAGACTATGAAGGATTGTCAACTTCCATATGGAATTTGAAACTTTAGGTTTTAACGAGATAAAATCAGGGATACTACCGAGAATAGTGTAGTTCATTCTACAGAGTATGTCGCAGTGGTGAATGCCTAAGATTGGGCTAGTGTTTTTTACGATGATGACTTACTTCCAAGTATTGGAAGTACCTCCTTCACTGCGATAGAGTGTTGAAATGTGTATTTAGGGAGGTACTCCCACAACCCCTAGAGTACTAGGTTTGTGAGGAGTTGACCCATAAAATGTGGTTTGTGGGCAATGTACTGAAGTGGTGGCCTTTGTACCCAAAGTAATTGGAAAAAGACCCCAAGGAGAAAATGATTGTTTATTTGTTGGATGGACTAAGTGGCACCTACGGCTTCAATGGTGTGGGAAAAATTCAAATGAAATAATTGTATTTCTAATGTTAGTGGAGTTTTTTCATGTAGGCTCAAGTTGAATTGTCCTAAAAGACGTTATCCTTGGTGGAGAGTGACACCACCTAAGAACACTATAAGTAGAGATCAAATGGAGCTCATTTGGCATCCATAAAAGTAGATATTCTCAAGTGATTTGTTCAATAAAGGATTTCAAATACCCTTAGGTAGTTGCAGGCCCTAAAGAAGGAAAAATTTGGAGCATGGTTGGTCTATCTCAAGTTTGTTGAAGGCCAAGTTATGCCCAGAATGAGGATGAGTTATGTCTAAGTTTCATGTCTATGTTAAGGTCAGTTCAACGAGATTTTGGAGGTTTATTCATGTGTTGTTTTATGCCCTAGATTAGGGCTCCTTTTGTATCTGACAAAGATCTGATTTGTGTTCTATATTCTAGTCATATTTGCTCTTAATTTATGTGCTTATTGGAGAGGTCCAAGACCTTAAAGGAGGTGACAAGAGGTTTGTCTTATCATTGTGTTGAGGACCATAACATTTTTGTGATTTGTGAGTTTTTTCAGGAATCCAAGTGGATCGAGTAGTTCCTCTAAGTGTGGACTAAAGTATGAAGTGGGACAGAAGTAAGGGATTGTCATAACATGAAGGATTAAAGGGAACATTCATTGGAATAGAGTTTTTGAAGTGAAGTGTATGATTATGTCCACTAAGGTGTGTTGGAAAGAGATTGAGAGCAGTCTGAAGTATTATGATTTGGTGTATCAAATCATTATTGTGAGGGTTATTCATGTGTGCTCTATGGTCCTTGATTTATGAGGCAAATCGATGTTGAAAGCATTGTGTATTGAAGACCCTAAAAGCAATCATATTTGGATAAGCAAGGAGACAGTTGGAGGGAAAATCTATGAAGGCCTAAGTTCAGTGACATTGGAGGAGCAATGCCATTGATGGAAGGCATATTAGGAAGCTAGATGTGTAAAAAATTTGAAGTCGTAGATGACCTTGTGAGCAAAATTGGTAGAGGTGTTGGAGTAGCAATATCTCTATGTGTATAGGTGGCAAAGGACTTGCGAGATTGTGTGAGCTCTCCCTTAGCAAGTAAGTTAAGTGTGTCTTAATCAAGGGCAAAATGGTGGTCATGTGTTGTTGACATCAAGCCCTAGCCTTTTCTTTGTATCAGGGCTAATTGAAAGGGTCATGATCCCTGGTATAGGAGCCCTGTGTTTGTTGTATTAAATTTGTAATATAACAAGTTTTGGGTTGTGTAAATTTCTTTTGTACTACATTGATTCACTGTATTACATCCACTATGTAAAGTGTTTAGTTCTGTGGCATTTTTAGTGTGTTTGTGATCATGTTTTAGACATAGACCTTATTATGAATTTCCAAGGAAAAATCAATAATTATCAAGTGAAGTAGTTCTAATCACAATCATTAATCCCTTTGAAGAATAGGGTTAGGGAATTAGGTCAACAAAAATTTATAAAATCAAGGATAAGGAGAATAAGTCACACCATACTTTATTTCATAACAACCCTAAGCCTAAAATTCATAAGGTTAAGATTCCAGAAACCTCTAGTCAAATAGGTGATTTTTTTGTCTTTTTGCATTGAAACTCAATTTGTGTAAAATCAACTTTTGTGTTGCACTAGTCATACTAGTTTGGAAAAAATATGGATTGCTTAAATTACATATACACTATTAAGGACCAAAAAAAATATTAATAAAGAATACAAAACTATCACTTTCATAGATAAAATGCCCAATGAATTACATGCAGTTAAATACCTTTTGAATTTGGACCTAAGATCTAGGTATCATCATAAGGTATTACATGGACAACTTTCATAACTCATGAGGAATATTATGAGTATAAAGTAATATATTCCCTATCCCTTTCATATATAAAATGCTCAATGAATTACATTTAACTAAATACTTTCTGAAATTCAACCTAAGGATAAGGTATTAATTGTTGGACATTGGATAAACCAACGCTCCTTGTGTGTTTCGTGACATGGACTAACCACCTCTTGTGGATCCTTATCTCTGGCGATGTGATCATTGACTAACACCTGCGAGTTTTGGTTTAACGACAATCATGATTCCCAATAAGTGGTATCAAAGCATAGGTCATGAGTTCGATACACACCCAACTCACGTTGGGGGGGAGATTGTTGGACATTGGATAAACCAACATTCCCTGTGTTTTTTGCGACATGGACTAACTACCTCTCATGGATCCTTATCTCTGGCGATGTGATTGTTGACTAACAACTACGTGTTTTGGTTTAACGACAGTTGTGATTCCCGGCATTAATGGAAGATATTATAGAGACGACTTTAAGAAATCATGGGGAATATTATTAGTTTAAAGTAATGTCATTTAGTTTGATTAAAACTTAAATTACATTTCAAGCTACCATGAATGAACATTTTCCAATGTGTTCCAATAAGTTTTGGCACTCTAGGGCAATCGTAGAATGCACATAATAGATTTAAAAACACCAAGACAAAAATAATCATAGTGTAAATATACTCTTGTCTTCTTCAATTTTAATGCTAAATCATATAACATATTCACCTTGAATTATGTCAAATCAACGAGATACATAGAGTTTGAATATATAAACCATGAAGAATATAAATGGTTGAAAATCAAATCTGAAACTACACAAGTATTGGTGTTATAGAAATTTTCGGGCACTGCAACCCCAATCATATATGTCCATAAAACAAGGGCTTTTGAGTCCCTAAAAGTGTTGTTTCATGCCCTAAAGGAACAAGGTCAGCTGATTACATCATCTCCCAGAAGTTCTCCACACAAAACTGCTCAGAACTGGTCAAAACTGGACCATACATGTTGCTCAGTGCTAAGGGTGTGATGCATCTCACCTGCCCAGTGTAAAAGGTGTAATGCATACTTGAAAGCCCTTTTGTAGGGTGCGATGGGCGAGAATGGACAAATGGTAGAGACGGTTTGCGAGGTGGATGATCATGGAATCTTCCAGAAACTTCTCCTGTGACACTTGCGTCTCTGAATTCGCCCAGGGATGAGTAAGAGATCATCAATCTCCAAGTAGAATCAAGAAATATTAGAGAGAAGACACTAATAAAAATGCCAGAAGCTGACTCACCTCCCTGCAATCATCTATATATGGATCCCTCATCCCAGAGATCCAAAGGCTGGAATTTTGTATCTTGTAAGGAAGTGTTGTTGGTTTCCTGGTGGAATATCATAGTGTTGGGTGATCTAAGCTTTTCATGAGGTGAAGAAGGGCTTTCATGCTGGGAGGATGACGCTGGGTTAGATCAATGGGTTGTAATCCTCTCTTCTAATCTTTACATCAATAAATCTATTCAATTTTTCCTCCACATTCTTGTATGTGTGATAGTATATGCATTTTTGTGGTCAATATATATCTAGTCCTATATTGCTTATGATTGTAGATCTTTGCACTTTGAAGGTATTATGCTACTTTGACTTTACAGGTACTCTTTGAAGCGGAGTGGTCAAGGGAGAAGCGGCAAAGACTTGTCGGTGAGGAGAAGGAACAAGCAAAGAATCGAGCGAAAGATCGAGGTTGGTATTCTTTGATCCTCTCCTATCTACTTCTCATAAAGGAAAACGAAAGTAACTTTAATCTGTTTGTTTCTAAGATAGCTACTCGTCTTAGTGGGACTAGCAGCTCTGCATAGACACTAGATTTCCTGATAACAAAATGGCGACTCCGTTGGGGAGAGAATAGATTGTTTGCTTGTCTATATTTGTTTGTTTTATAAACTTACAGACGGAGCCTGAAGTCAAGCTAGCTAGCCTTCGAACTGCATTTGCTATGCAAGTGCAAAGTAGATCAATGTTGCTTCAGTCTATCTCTGGGTTTTTTTTTATAAACTGAACAATCGATTCGCAAACATCCTAATTTCCCTGGTGGTGGCTCTAGTAACCTCATTAGATCAGCCCCTGTGATTTCTATTTACTGACTATCATTTGCTCGGCCTAAATCCCTGAACTAAGCTGCAAACTGTGACCAAGAACCAAGTTGAAGTCTCGTCCCTGGACCATCGCACTTTCTCCTCTTGGGAATCTGGATGCATCGCACCTCCCGTGTGCAGTAGGTGCGTTGCATCGCACTTTCCCTGTGTTGCAGGTGCGTTGATCAGATAAGACCTCTTCTGCTTCCAGATTTTGGTTTCTTTGTTCACTCTCTTAAGCTTTATTTAGGAGTTTTGTTGTCTATGATCAGTATACCACTGTGGAAACTCCCTTCCTTTGCATGATTCCACCTCCATAGTATAAATAATTGTGAATGTTTTTATGTATTGTGCACCATTTACAGTTCTCTTTTACAAAAAGTAGCATAATCAAACTGTCGTCTTTTGATTTGGAACTGTCGCAAGTGTCGTTTTCAGTCAAAGAAAAGAATCCTATTGTTTTGGATGGTCGATTATACAGTTACTCTTGTATTTGATTTGAATTAGTAGTTTTTCAAGTGTCGAAAGCAGTTTTCAATTCAAAGTTGCAAAATGTCATCATTATCTTCCTTTCGTTTTTGAAGAGAAATTTGTTAGTACTGTCACTTTGAAAAGATAATTCAGATTTGTACTCAACATTCTTAATTTCATTCACACATTAAGAAAGCGGAAAACAAATACATGCATGTGCATTTGCATTTAGACTGCTTGTTGGTTTGATTTAGGAGAGTGCATCTAGTGTGTGCTCTCTGCTCTATGTTGAAAGAATATCATCTCTCTTTCTTTAGTAGCTAGGGGATTTTCATTGCAAAAAGAAGATTAAATGATTGTTTATCATCTTAGATTGCATTTTAGGAATTATATATCTACATCACGCGGTGAACCTGAAAGGCAAATTTCTTAAGCAAGATCAACTGCAAAATAAATTCAATGAACATAAAAACGCTTTGGAGCCTAACGCACAACATTTAGAAGTCTAGACTAGAGACATATTCCGACGTCGTAAAGTCTGGTAACTATCACTTTCATTGTTGGTTGGGTGATTCCTCCTCTTTGAGACGAAAAGTGCCAGTACGGACTTGTGCTCCCACGTACCGTCGAGTATATATTGGGAGACCACAATAGGCTATATCCTTTATCCATAGGAAGCCGTGTCTGCCACCATATCGATCGCAATGCATTGAACACAGCATTGGGAAGATTCACTGCCATACCGTAAAAAGTATTCTGTAGTTTTGCAATTGGTTTGGTAATCCCTTTATCTAGATTTCCAGAGTAGTCTCTTTCGTTCCTTTTCAGACTCCTTAAAGGAAAAGGTCCATCTGAGCACTTGTCACTTCAGGCTCATTAAAAATCGAAGGCGACTAGAGTCATCTTTTGTTTTTTCTCGACCCTTAGAAATTGAAAAAGCAAGTTGTGTCAAAGCGTCTAAAATTCATTTAATTTGGAATCATTTTCCCCTTTATTTTTAGTTGATCGAGTAATCCGCAATCGTGGAGGAAAGTCAATCGAAACCCCGTCGTTCACGAAGACTTACGAGTCAATCTTCTTTGTCTCCAGAAACAAAACTATTTCGGACAAAGCGAACTCGTTTAACCGGATCAAAGTCCCCTATTTTGGTTGGAACAAATGTTCCGACATCCTCAGAGACTCCAGTTACTCCAAACATTTCTGGTATCCCTGCCTCTACAGAAGAAGTTCCGCAACCACAAGAGGACAGTAGAACTGATCCTAGTGTGACGGTAAACACTTCTATTCCTGAACCGGCTCCATCTACAGCTGATTCGGAAGGTGTTATTCCTCAAACATCTATCGCTGCAGAATCTATACCTTCTTCGACACCGGAAATATTTTACAGACCTAACGGTCTACCTCTTCCACCTGGATTGATTGCTATAGAAGAGATTGTGGAGGATCCTCCGTCTAGTACTCCATCGCATTTTGGAGTTGGGATCACCCTATATCCTTCTTCATCAGAAAGTAGTCTCCCGTCATCGGAAGTTCCTGTAGAATTTCTAGGAAATATTTTAGATAGACTAGATATGTCTGAAAAACCGTCGACATCTAGGACTGTGTCATCTGACACAGCAGCGGCAAAACTTCCTGCTGTTACTCCAACAATGTTCGCCGGCATACCGTCTGTCCCAACTAGCTCTCAATCGCTGGATGGAATCCATCCAGGGGTTGTTTCGACAGTATGGTATGTTCCCGTTTGTTCGTCTGGAATAATATCTGGAATCTCTTATGTTGAGTCTCAGAAAATTGATCCTTCACAGTGTCAATTTGGGCAGTCCAGTCCTCAAAGGAAAATCATTCCTTTGAGCACTGGATTAACGTCGTATGGGGGGAAATATACCCTTTCATTGTCTCCTCCGGGAGAACAAACATACGAGAGTTCACAACAAAATTCAGGTTATGCTGGAATTACATCTAGCGGTTTGGTGTCGATACTGCCTCAACAACCAAGAGTTGTATACTCAATGCAACAAAGTCTACCTGTGTCAAATATCCCCACTACGCCGACTATTGTGACTATGTCGCAAGTACAAGCATTGCCTGTTGTATCCCAACCTCAAGCTTCTCAGGTCGTAATACAACAGCCTCTTGTCTCTACGACGCCACCACAATCGTCGATTAGTGGCTCCTTAATTGGAGTGACCTAGGCTCAAACAGGTACCATCACCTCTCATCTTGGTCAAACAACCAATATTGGACAACAACAAATGGTTTCACAACCATGGCTGGTGCAATATCAACAACTGCAATTCCAACAAGTTTACCAAGGATCTGAGCACCAAATCTTTGCAAGTAATGGGCAGCCGTATATTCAAAACGGTCAACATCAACCATTTCATAGTGGTTATGCCCATATACCTTACCAAAGTTATCAGCATCAAATGCACTATGCTGGTATGCAAAGACCCACTGCTCAGGCAATCCCATCTTATCCTAGGTATGCTTCGCCGAACCTGAATCAACAATTGCCCTTCGTGGTAACTTTAGAGTTACCAGATCTAAATCGACTGACAAACGATCCAATTGATTAAGCCCCTTGGTGGTCGGCAATTCCACATAAACTTCCGTCGGATATTCCTAAATTTAATGGAAATTCAGGTGAAGACTCGTCGAATCATGTGATGACCTTCCATTTGTGGTGTTCATCTAACATTCTAAATGATGATTCGATTAGGCTTCGCCTTTTTCAGGGAACGTTAACTGGTCCAGCAGCAAAATGGTATATCGAATTGCCTAGAGCTTCATTCGATAACTTCAGCACCCTAGCCACAACCTTTTTAACCCATTTTCAGTTACCCTTAAGGTGAAAAACAGGAACAGAGCTTCTTACCAATTTCAAACAGACAATGACCACTCACATATTTGATCATATTCATGAGTGGCGACGTCATCGTAGAATGGTAAAAACATATGTTCCTGATCAGCTGCTAGCTGAATGGTTTATTAAGTCATTATTACCTTCTATTACGGAAGAGGTGGCAAAGGGAGGAGTCGTCACTAAAGAGCAAGTCATTGCTCGTGCACAATATCTAGACTTGATATATACTCAGTCTGGCACGCTCTACGATAAAATCCCTGATGCTCCTAGACCGGAATTCTTCGTTCCTCCCCCTCCTAAATCAAGCAAAGACTCTCATGCCGACGATGGCGTGATAGGTGCGACTAGCATGAAAACCGTAAAAGCTACATCAAAGAAGGCTCATACGGTTTCAAGTCAAAATGCAAATGAGGAACTTCTCGCCTCAGAGGTAAATGCCATGTCCACTGACAAAGGCAAATAACCAAAGCAACCAGGGGGCAAGAAGAAAAAGAAAGGGAAGAAGAAAAAACAGGAGGAGTCGTCTCCTGAAAAATCTTCTGCAAACCCTTTTGGAGATAGGAAACCAAGTCATCCATGCTTCATATGTGATGAGGATCATTGGACGAAAGATTGTCCACATAAACCTGAGCTTAGAAAATTCTTTAAGAATTCAAAAACCTCGGCGGTATCGACTGATCCGTTTCCAAATCCAGGAACGAATATGGTTGCTAGTGACAATGCTTTCCGATCCCAAGTGCTTATGTTGTCTATCTCAAAGCAGCAAAATGATGCTTTGATATCGACAAGGAATAAAGATTACGAGAATCCACGGTTGTCGAATAACAAGGCTAATGAACAACCTAGTAGTTCGACAACAACTTCGACCGAAGTTGTGCCACCCATCATTCCTGAGCTAACGATAAAGCTGCCAAAGGGAGTAGTACACAAATTGACATTTAATCCTCGTGCCAGAGCAGCACAACATTATAATATAGTAGAGGACTTGGCCCAATCGCCGTCCGCTATGTCGACACTTGAGGTACTGCAAAATTTCCCCTCCCAAAAGCAGGCTTTATTATCAGCGATAGGTGGAATTGACCCAACGGATTCCAATCTTGTGTCCTTTAATCACAAAGTATATGACCCTCAGTTACCAGCTCAACTAGCTTTCCATATTCAAGTGAAAGCCCTCAACAAAACTGTTCATCGAACAAATATTGATGAGGGGGCATCTACATGTATTATGTCGATGAGTTGCTGGCAAACTTTAGGATCTCCACCCTTGTCGTGATCGTCGACGGCATTAAAAGCATTTGATGGACGAACATACACCCCATACGGGATTTTAAGTAACTTGCAAGTCGAACTGGGGGGAAAAACGTAGAAATTGATGTTGAGGTTATCGATGGAAACCTCGATTACAACATCCTACTAGGAAGGCCTTGGATTTATGCTATGGCTGCAGTTGTGTCAACATACTTTAGAAAGATTGCATTTCCTTTTCAAGGAGGAATTACAATCGTCGACCAACAAACATTTCTCCCCAACAGTTCACAAGTTACGGGAAGCATTCCGATGATCCACGGAAGCCCTCATTCGAATCAAAATATCATAGTAGGCCTACTAAAAGACCCTACATTGATGGGGACTTTTTCCCTACCGCCTCCAAACAATCTAGCGAAAGTGGCCACCGTGGGAACCTGCAACATGATAACTTCTAGATTCAGAAGATTCCTGAACATTTTGTCAGCATGGATCATCGCCCTAATAGAAATATTGTAGCAATCAATTTTCTTGGCCTGGGGGGCAAACCCAAATCAATGCTCATCGAGTGTTTGGATAGATAGTTCTAAGGAATATGGCACCTCTTCAGATCCTTGGTCGTATGCACATTCTACATACGAAGGAATCATTCAATCAAAGATGATTTGAGAGGCACCATGGGAAGATTACCACCATTGTTCCCATCTTTCGAATTACCACGAAGATTATTCCAGCAACCTTAATCATCCTTTAGTTTTTGATTTTCTATCAAATACTATAAATATGATGGATTTTGAGGATGGTTCCTATCTTGTGTCAACCTCATTAAAAAGTGAAACAACTCCCTTTCCAAGTCGAGTCTTTCAAAGATCTCGAAGGTAAACCTTCATTCCAACCACCGTGTTGAATGCAATGAAGCTTGGGGGGCATGCACCTCGATTTGCGTTATTATGCTGGGGGCATGCAAACTTATCACGAGCAGTGTTACCGCAGGGTTCAAGCTCGTTAAAAAATAAACCCGCCACGAGCAGTGTTACCGCAGGGTTCAAGCTCGTTAAAAAATAAACCCACCACGAGTAGTTTTTATGCGAAGTTCAAGCTCGTTAAAAATTAAACCTTGCAATGAGAAAATGTTTCACTAGAGTTTAAGCTCATTAAAAAATGAACCAACCTCCAGTAAATAACCATTTCGAACCCATTATCATCAGCTCTTGAACCTTGGTCGTGTTCTCATCATCACCTCCACTTTGTTTTAGCCGATCATACGCCTCCATTTGATTGTTTACCCTTTTGAGGAACATCTGCGATGAGTGATCTTGTTAGCCATCCTTGTGACACTGCCGTGATTGGAAAATTCTAAACCTTACCTGGAATTAGCTGCTACCTGGAAATATCACTTATTCCTAAAGAGGTGAGTCTCCTTTAAGCTCTTTTCATCTGACTCGTAAAATATGAAAAGATTGTCGAGCAGTTGGCCTCTCCAGCTCGTTAAAGCTATCGGGAGTGCTATCCCTCCTCTAGATTTTAATCTTTTTGGACCTGAGGGATTATTACACAAAAAGATCGAGCGCTTGTCTTGTTCGGCCCGTTAAAACTATCGAAAATTCATCCCTTTTGTATTATTTATACTTTTTCAGACTTAAGGGATTACATGATGAAAAAGGATGATTGGAGTTTCCTTTCCATCCCTTTTCAGACTCTCTAAAATTGGAAAAGGATTGAGTTGTCTTTGTCGTTAAACTCGTTAAAACCAATAGCGACAAACTTTTCCATGCAGACAAGAACGAGTTTCACTGTCGCTAGGCTCGTTAAAACATAGGGATGGGTTTACCCGAAGGGAAAATTATAGAACAAGCATATGTTATCCTCCTCAAGCTTGATAAAAATAAAGAGGTACTGGTCAGCAATGATTGGGGAAAAATTGGGAAGAAAACTTGAAGAAACTTTATTGGTAGCAAGTCGCTCTTGAACATGACACTTTCACTCCATCACCATGATTGAGTTGGGTTGGGCTATTCCGTTCACCGATCATATTACCATTGGTCCACGGTACCATCCATCTTTGGGGTTAATGCTACCAATCCATTTCAGTGTCACCCATATGTTCAAGAGAAGTTGATTAGAGAATTCACCAACCCATCTTGTGTCTCTTCCGCTGCAATACCTTTGCGCTTCATTCTTTCATGACCGCCACCCTGAACCATGTATCATCAGATCGTTTTCACCTCCAAAAGTCATTTGCTCCGTTCCGTGTCATAGATGTGGGATTCATTAAGGCCATCCTATGACGAGTCACTTCTTGTTGACATCAGCTCATTATCCAAGAAGTCGACCTAGGAACAACCCTTTCAACACTTTGAAGCTTGCATGCCTCAATGGCAAGTTTTTCACCAGGTTTACATCAATGGCCTTCGACTGAGAGA
Source organism: Pinus tabuliformis (assembly GCA_031772625.1). Lineage (NCBI taxonomy): Eukaryota > Viridiplantae > Streptophyta > Pinopsida > Pinales > Pinaceae > Pinus > Pinus tabuliformis. Next base: position 1,860,070,642 of record CM062817.1, read on the forward strand.
TTTTGTATGGTGTTCGACGCCAAGTCCCATTTTCACACCACACGAATTGTATTGTCATACCTTGAGGGTCATCATCATTATCGGTGATTCCTCTCGCGCCTGTTAACAGCTTACATCATTGGGTGTTAATCAGGTGATGTCTTTCCATGTTCGACTCCAGAACATTTTTCACATGGATCGACTTGTACTTCGGGCGAAGATTGGACGAGTTTGAAGACCCCGGATCTAGTTTCATCCATCTGGGCTGTGATGTATTCAGGAAAATAAAGACATCAAATGTACATCATTGCTGCACAGATGATCATCCGAATCAAAGGATGATGGCTCTAACAGAATCATCAGTCTGCCACATAGACGATTATCTGTCCTATGTACATGAAAACGAATTTATAAAGCTGAGCATGGGAATTCCCACCTCAGCTAGATCATGAAAATGTTATGAAGATAATGTATTGTATTGTATCTTATTACAGGTCGCCTTCCAGTTCGAAAAACCTTGGATCCTCATGATAGAGCATTTCACCCGACATCAAAAGGTTAACGACCTCATGCTTTAGGAGGCAACTGTTATAGACATTTTTGGGCACTGCAACCCCAATCATATATATCCATAAAACAAGGACTTCTGAGTCCCTAAAAATGTTGTTTCATGCCCTAAAGGAACAAGGTCAGCTGATTACATCATCTCCCAGAAGTTCTCCACAGAAAACTGCTCAAAACTGGTCAAAACTGGACCATACAGGTTGCTCAGTGCTAAGGGTGCGATGCATCTCACCTTCCCAGTGTAAAAGGTGCGATGCATACTGGAAAGCCCTTCTGTAGGGTGCGATGGGCGAGAATGGACAAATAGCAGAGACAGTTTTGCGAGGTGGATGATCATGGAATCTTCTAGAAACTTCTCCTGTGACACTTGCCTCTCTGAATTCGCCTAGGGATGAGTAAGAGATCATCAATCTCCAAGTGGAATCAAGAACTATCAGAGAGAAGACACTAATCAAAATCCCAGAAGCTGACTCACCTCCCTGCAATCATCTATATATGGATCCCTCATCCCAGAGATCCAGAGGCTGGAATTTTGTATCTTGTAAGGAAGTGTTGTTGGTTTCCTGGTGGAATATCATAGTGTTGGGTGATCTAAGCTTTTCATGAGGTGAAGAAGGGCTTTCATGTTGGGAGGATGACGTTGGGTCAGATCAATGGGTTGTAATCCTCTCTTCTAATCTTTACATCAATAAAGCTATTCAAGTTTTCCTCCACATTCTTGTATGTCTGATAGTATATGCATTTGTGTGGTCAATATATATCTGGTCCTATATTTCTTATGATTGTAGATCTCTGCACTTTGAAGGTATTATGCTGCTTTGACTTTACAGGTACTCTTTGAAGCGGAGTGGTCAAGGGAGAAGCGGAAAAGACCTGTCGGTGAGGAGAAGGAACAAGCAAAGAACCGAGCGAAAGATCAAGGTTGGTATTCTTTTATCCTCTCCTATCTACTTCTCATAAAGGAAAAGGAAAGTAACTTTAATCTATTTGTTTCTAAGATAGCTACCCGTCTTAGTGGGACTAGCAGCTCTACATAGACACTAGATTTCCCGATAACAATTGGACAATTAAAGACTCCATTAATATGCATAAAGATAAAATTCCTATACATATTATTATCTTATTATGATGCTAGAACAATCCACTATCTCTCTAAAATTGTAGCTAAGGAAAACCAAGAAGATTCTATCTCACACCAAGGATATCTAACAAGTATGCATTGTACAGGCATGTTCTCCAAGGCAAGATGTGTCATTTTCTTCTTCTCTTTTTCCCAAATTTTCATATCAAAGCCCTCATATATAAATCTTCAAGGATAAAACCCTAACTTTAGTCTTCAAAATACTCCAAGAAGCTTAAGAAATCCTAGCGACTCTGAGGAGAGAGGGATCAAGTACAAAAGAAGATACATGAGAGGGGGGGGGGGGGGGGGATGTGGTATGCTCCCCTTGATGATGTCTCTCAACATGTATAAATCACCAACAAGTGATTATCATTTATAATGTCTTCTTCATAAGATTAAATCCTAGTCACAAGAGCGATATCCCAACAAATACATCCTCTTTCCCCTTCGTAACTCCCTTGGGAAATCCCCATGAACCTTAGCAACTTCCTCCAAGAAGACAAATCCAAAGAGAAGAGTACAATTATTATGGTGATGATATTATACAATGAGATAAACCATTAAATGAAAAAGTACCAGAGAATATTGAGTCATATAAATAATCTTAGAGGAAGATACTCACAATAACACAATATGATATTATTATTGAATAACTAGTGCATTTATTGTGATGGTGATCCGAATTTATGAAGGGAATGAAATGATATATAGATTTATAACCAAAACACGGAGATAGAGTGAAACTTGGCTTTTATTAATAAATGGAAAATGTTGAAACTATATACATACAAAATGAAAACAAACTAGCTCTAATGGCGGTCACTTATCTCTGAGAAGAGATGTGACGATTATGTGCCTTCATCGAACTATGTTACAATGAGACTTGGAGGCCTTTTTATCATAAAGAAGTAATGAGAAAGCATAAACATCCAAAAACCTAACCCTAGGAGATGAAGCACCAAAAGCTTTTGGGCCATGATGGGGTAAGTTGAAATGTCAACTTCTTAGGGTTGTAATTTTGGCATACGATCTTTGTTTGGCGCACAAGATAGCCCATTGGAAAGGTTTGTTTGAGTAGTACATTTTTTAAATGCTAACAAAAATTACAATTAGCGTCGCCATTTTTCCCCAAAAAATCTCATTTAGGGCCTCAAAACAGATCTAGAAGTTCAAGACTTCAAAACTGCCAAAATAGAAAATGGTATTTGTGAGCCAGTAGAATAGGTGGGTGGCCATCCATATCCACCTAGATCTGATGGAATTTATCTCCTTTTGTATTGTTATTTGCCAAGAAAAACATATCCACTTATGAATGTCGGATAGATCACTTTACACTAAATGTGAGCATAAACATATTCTAAAGTCATTGAGTAACTTTATTACATGGTAAGCCTTATATTCTAAAACCTCATTTAATATTTACAATATTGAAAACAAAACATACTAACTAGAGATAAACAAACTAGAATTTAAAACATCATAATCAAGAATTCTTATGAAGCATGTTCTTTGAAAATAATTCATGGAGTAGGTAGAGCTCCACCAAGCTACCTTGTAAGCCTCGTAAAGGTGTAGCTCCCACTTGAATTCCTAACATCCCAAATTCCATCTCCTTGAACTCTCAAATTGGGAATATATTGAATTATTGGACAACCATCCATGTTTAGATACGTCCGTAGTGCTCCATCTAGTTGTCTCATCTCTTAAGGGTATAATTTCCAAGATCTAAAAACTCTTGAACTATTTGGGCAACCATACACACTAAATTGTATCTATACTAGATCCGTTATTGTTTCCAAAGTGGAAGGTCCTCAAATGTGTAGAATTTCCTCTTTTTTTAAATAGATCATCACCAATATAATCATTTATTAGGTCTTCAACAACGATTGTATTCACCACATATGGTTTTCCCTTGAAAACATCATTATCTTGAAATCTATAGTTCCAGGTTGTGTGATTCATTTTCTTGCAATAGTGACATTGCATCTGCCCCTTGTCTTTCCACAATTGTTTCTTAAGTATAATGTCATATTAGGTCAAGCAACCAATTTTTCGAGATCTAGAAATATGGTTACTATACAAGAAAGAACATACTAGATATGCTCCAAAATCATACAAATTAATCATGTCTTTGAACGACCTTAAATCCTTTAAGATATTTTATGTAGCATGCCCATGATCCCTCAATTTGTCTCTACTATATCTAATCCTTGGGTCTTCACTCTCACACAAGATATATGACTCTCTATTGGTGGAAGTCATGAGAGTGGAAATCTCATCTTTCAATGGTCAAAGACTCTTTATATGACTCTCCTTGGCTCTCATATCATTGGAGTTGTAATAATGGAAACCTTATTTTTAAAAGTCCCAAGACTCTTTTACAACTATAGACTCCTAGAATCTCCCCTGCTCGAATACCATATTAGAAAATGAGCTACATCACTAAATGAGGAAAGCCTAGATAGGATTGAGTCACATAATTAATCTCAAAGGAAGATACTCATAATAACATGATATCATATTATTAAGAATAATTGGTAAACTATTACAATGGAGTTTACCTCCTTATGTATCATTATTCACTAAGTAAATCATTTCGACTTATGGATGTGGGATATGCCACTTTACACAAAAAGTGAACATTAACATATTCTAAATTCGTTAAGTGACTTTATTACATAGTAAGTCATATATCCTAATGTCCCCTCTTAAGGGTTACAATGTTAAAGAAACAAATATTAACTACAGATAAAACATAGTGATTCAAAACTAAGATATCATAACCAAATATTCTTTAGAAGCATTTTATTTTTAAATAGTTATTAGACTAGGTATAGCTCCATAAAACTACCTTGTAACCCTTATAAGGGTGTAGTTCTTGAGCCAAATTTCTAAGCTCCCGGATTCCACCTCCCTGAACTCCTAAAATAGGAATATCCTTAATTATTGTACAATCATCCATGTTGAGCTACAACGACAATGATCTCTCAAGTTGTCTCATAACCCTTGTAACGGTATAATTTCCAAGGTTCATAAACTCCCATACTATCTAGGAAACCATCCATGTTGAGTTGTATATACACTAGATCCATTCTTATCTTCAAAGTGTGGGCTTCATAAAAATGCATAGAATATCCTTTCTTTAGTATCATCATCGCCATTGTTAATTTTTGGTGGATCTTTGTTGAAGTCTTGAATTGTCTTCTTTTCGATACCCTTTTACCTTCATATCCATACTTTTTCATGATAATTTTGCTACATTTTCAAGTTAAGAGGTCACTTCAAATATGCTCAGACATAATAAAAGGTATCATCTTGTTGACTTGTTGGGGCCTGACCCAGGTTCGAAGTTAATTAGCCAAACAAATCCCTGTACTATTGTCCCTTTCGGCAACATTCCGTGGAGCGCGGACTGAAGTCTCACCCGAACTAGTATGGGGGGGGTGATGGAACCAGGTTTCCACACCCTAAAGATGTCTAAGAGGTTGATTTGGTCCAACTGTTAATCCCTTCATGCAGGCTACTTCGCGCACTTCCCTGTCCCTCGCACCCTGATATACTTGCCTTCGCGCAGCCCTAACCAGGGGCTATGGGGCTTCCGCGCTGCTCGAGCAGTGTTCTGCACTATATCCCTAAGTCACAACTGAGATCTCACTTATCTTCCTACCCTAGTTAGTTATCTTCACGTAAATGGATGCCTTATGTTATATTTATTTATACAACACATTTGTATGAGTTCACGCAGCAAATACACAGTAAACTTGTAATTCATACCCAATAATACATAAAACAGGAAAAGATACACAAAAATATGATAAAACTTCTCTTTATTGATGTTTCCAACGGTTACAAACTCGACCTACCCTGCGCACTCAACTGCAGGGGTCCGCGCACTCAACTGGGGACTACTAGGCCTTTGCGCACTCAGTTGCAAAGCCTTCTCCTACTCTACGACCCAAGAAATCATTTTCACTTCGACTCAATCTCTTAGACTCATCATGCTTCTATTCTATTTCTTTTATTCGCTATCTTCTACACTTAGAGCCTTGCTCTATTTATACAATCCCATGGTCTGCGGACCATGGGTAGGTCTATCAAGCCGAAATTACATTACAAAAACAAGGGCAGACAACCATGTGACTCTATTATGACTTTGCGCTCCGCACCCACAAATCACGGAGCCTTTACAAAGGACTTGGTCAAAACTTGGGCTTTAAGCCCCAAAACATGCCTTGGGGGGATTCCATGCCCAACAGGCCCCCAACACAAACATCGTGACTCACCCTCGAGTCACTCTGTCGGTATGGAGATCTTCGCACGAAGTCCCTCCAACTCTGTTTGAACTGCTGCAAGGTCGACAGCGCACTGAGTGGCTGGTTGTTGAATTTCCTGTATGCGTTGTTCCGAGACCGCGGTGTCGAAACTGCTTCCCTGGACCTGTTCCTGAAACCCCTGCATTTGTGCGAGCTTGCCTTCAATTGTTGCTGTGATAGGGAAGGCCTCGTTGATCTAAGGTTGACTGCGTGCCTTTGGGATCGCTTCTTTGTGTCGTGCTGCATCCACCTGCTCTTTAAACGCTTTGGCCTTTTTCATTCGTGCGAGTCTCTGAGAGAGGGCCACCATTTGCGCCGTCCCTTTGACGTTGTCGTACTGCTGCTAGAGCTCATGCACCTCTATTTCTAAGCGTTGGATGTTGGGGTCCTCCTGCAGATTCTTGAGGACCTCAAATGACTCCTCCAACATTTTGGTGCAATCCCTTAATACACTGTCGATCTCTTCCAGCCCTGATGTAATAGCGCTAGCGTGCTGTTCTCTTACTTCTTGAGGGGTGGATGGTTGTACCTTCAATAGTAGCTCTACAATCTAAAGGTTAAGCTCCAGCTGAACCTTAGTCATTTCTTCCCGCACCTCACGCACCCCTATTTCTAGTCTATGGATGCGTGCCTCTACTGGTGTGTCTGCTCGGATGGCCAACTTAGGAACCATCTGACAAGCTTCTTCCAGTACCTGTACCATCTGCCAGTTCTACGACACCACTTCATCGCACTGCAAGCTCAGCTGCTCCATGTTGATCTTTTTCTCCCTCAGCACTTGCAGCGCGCAACTTTCCCTAGCCTGCAGTTCTGCAGTAATCCCATCCTGCAAAACGTATAGCGTCTCCTGTGGGAGTGCAGCCATGTTGATCCTTATGCCTTTCAGTGCACTAATCGTAGGCCTGTCGACCTCATTTTTTGTCACCATTGCCCCTTCCAGCAGCACTATTGTATTTGTTGTCCGAGCGCGTAGCATCAGCTCTGCTTCAGTTGTCCCTACTGCGAGGTTTTTCAAAAGTGTACCAACCTTAGGAGTGCGCACATGCAACTCCTGCAGTTGCGCTCTAAGGGCCCCCAACACAATCTGGCTCTCTTGCACGAAGCTCTGGAGGACCTCAAAAGTGACATCGTGCACCGTCTCGCCGATGTCATGTAGATCACCCTCAGCAAGGGTGATCGGGTCAATAAATAACTTTGATGCCTTGACCTTCTTGTGTGGCCCCGTCCACTCACTTGGGCGCTGGTGCTTCAGTTGTGTTGACGCGGTTTGTGGGTCCACGTCGCCCTCCTCTTCCTCTGTTTCCTGCCCATGCGAAGGCGACTTCTGGCCCTTGCTCGCCTTCTTGGCTGCCTCCTATGCTGCTACTGCTGCTGCGACCTTTTTCTGTTCTGCTGTTATCTGTGCAGCGTCCCGCACCTCCTATGATTTTGTTGTCACTACTTCTTGCCTTATCTTATCTGCCAACTATGTCATGCGCAGTTTGGCCTCATCTTTCTTCGTTGCAGACTTTTCTATTGCTGCGATGTTTGGGGCGCGCCACTCCGGTACATCAAAATACATCAAAAATTACGTCATCTGTGGCTACAAAGGGTAGCTCTCTCCATTGCTTGGTCAGGTCCTTGCGCACTCTGATATAGATGTTGTGGAGGTCCTCTTTAAACTCTGCAAAACTTTGCAGGTTGTTGTAGACAATGGGTGACAACCGTGGCTTGCAGTTAATCCCCATTCTGATGTTCATTTCCATGAACACCCAGAATATCTTACTGTCACGGATCCGGTTCGTGTCCTTCGTGGCCCAAAGCGAAGCATACTTTGCGGCCTCCGGTAGATCCCTATCAATTATGGGGAATTGACTATCCTCCGGCAATTCCCCTACCACGAGCACTATGGACAGCAAAAGCCATGCATAGTGGAACGTTTTGCCTTGTTCCTGAGCCTCACAGCAATTTTCCAAGAACTCATTGTAGAGGAACTCGGACCAATTAAACTGGACCCCCTCCACGCATTGCTCAGCAAGTGCTACCACTGGCGCGGGTACCTTATCCACGTGGCACTTACGCATAACTTTACTTGCCAGTATTTGGGTCGCCACTTTTACTACTTTGTTGTTGATGCTGGATAAGGCATAGCACCTTTTCTTCTTCTGCAGTTTATATTTCTTCTTCATGGCCTCCGCGATGGCCAAGTCACTACTCTTCCCCTCCGAGATATTTGCGGGGTCCTCACCTTTGCATGGGAGCTGGGTAATGTAGTGAATTAAGTGGTCTGTGATGGGGATGGGCTTCTCCACCCACAAACACCCACCATGCACCAAGTAGAGCCGCTGCCTGATGACTAAAATTGTTATTGGGGCGCGGTCGAAATGTGGAACCCAAAGCAGGTTTAGTAACCTTGCCTTTTACACTCCGTGTAACCACTTTCACGGCTCTAATTCGATAACCCCCGCCGTGGTGTTCTGCTTAGGCTTGATGAGTTGCGCGGTCTCTAGGTGAGGGAACTTCTCGTGGTTAGCGAGATCCGAATCTTCAAATTTCATGCTAGGACTCGTCCCAAGTGCGTTCCCTCAAAAATGATGTCGTCCAGGAGGAGCAGGGTATGGAGAGAGCTCTTTCTCTCGTCAAGATCCTTGGGCACTTTTGCCTTCCCCTTCCATGGGGGGATATAAGCAGGCAACTTTGTTGGAGGGTGCGTAGGCTCAGTTTCTTCCTCCATGCCTTTGTCCTCATCTTCTTTGATGATAAGGTCCTCCAGGTCTTCCTCTTCCTCGTCGATTTCCACGTTAACAACTTTCCCTTTCTCCTCCATCATTAGCCTAGTGCGCAACGAGTTTCGCGGGGACACACGTATGGGAACCATCAACTGTTTGTCTTTCTTTGGCCTTGGCGTGTGCGGTGATTTAGGGATTTCCGCCACAATCCCAGCACCTTCAAGGGAATCCCCCACAGTCAGGGCCTGTGTGGCCTCTTCGGCGGTCATCTCTGCAATTTCCATAACTTCCTCAGATGCTGTCATCGTTTCCGACCAGAAATCTATCACTTGTGTAATCAAGGGCTCAATCAACACTCTGCACAGGTCGAACAGGGCTCTGCTAAGAATACGTTGGGTATTCAACAACTCAATTTGCAAATGACCAACTGTTTTTTGCTAGGCAACCCTTTGTATTTTATAGCGCCTTTTGAATTTGAATTCGACCGTTCCCCCCAAATCTGGTTCATTAATGCTCCCTTGGTGGAAAATTTCCCCAAATCTTACCCATAAAGCGTGTCTTAAATGCCTGCCGCCCACTCCATTTGGCCTCAAGTCGAGCATCACATCGTGAATAGTGACTCCAACAGTCACTTTCCAGCCATCCCGCATTGCAGCATAGCCCCCCTTGCGCGGTCGCAGACCTTGTGACTCTTTGCTTCTGTGCGCAGCTCCAACATCGCGCAGCTCCCAAGTAGGGTAGTTTATAGTCCCGCGCCTCCTTTCAATTTCCAAGAGCACTAATAATGTACTTCCCATGGTTAGTCAGGTAGCCACGCCACCTGTATAGGGTTTCATCCGGTCATTCATCTATTTTCATGGAAAATACCCACCTTTTATTGTTATTGGCTGTGTCGCACACTTTATCATCGGCATCGCGCCACCATGGTTGATCCTTTTGGTAATATGTGGTCCAACCCAAGGCATCAGGCTGATTAATTATCTACGATAGTCCCCAAATTCGTCGATGTGATCGTGCGCACCTTGCTTTGTCACCCTAGGTTCTTTATCGAGAAAATCCTTCTTGATCCCATCCTCCAGCTTCTTGGCTTCCGCGTCCGGCAGCGCGCTTTTCTCCCTTAACCACACCCCATCATTCATAAGTTCTTGGAGCCTAAGATCACCCTGTTAGATTTCCTCGTTAGGTCCCAAGTGCTCTGCTTCATTCAGCTGCACTACCCCTTCTTCCAAGGTTTCACGAACCATCGTATCTATTGGTGTTGCCGTGCGTGGACTAGGCATTTTATGCTTTATAGGGATTACAGCATTCGCTCCATACTCCAACCTCGAGGGTGCCTGTGCCATCAGTTTCTTGCACGTGGTCCTATAGTCCCATAGAACCGCTGGTACGTGCAGGTCCCAATCAGTCCGCTGCGCACTATGTACCTTATTCAGTGCTTCGCATACTTCGTTAAAGGATTCTGCGTGGATAATGTTCTGTGCACTTGGTCGTTCCATACTTTGGGGTTCCAACCGGAGGGGTCGTTCACGCCATTGCCTCGCTCGCACATGCCTACTGACCATGTCTCCCAACGCGAGGACTCTATGTATCCATGCACGTTTCGTACCATATGCCTATATCCACCTGGACAGGTGGGCGCGCAGACCATTTCGTCTGGCAATCTTGTCTTTTAATCGCATCTAAAGCTTCCCAAACTACTTGCACATCGTCCTCCTACATTCGCGCCAGTCCTCAAAGCTCCTTTGGTGAGTACCCCACCACCTTGTGGGCGGAGCGCGCAGTACCCATTTCAAAGCTTCGAAATTTTGTTGTTTTGGCACTTCTCTTTCAAATCTGTTCAATAAGTCATCCACCTCACTTAACCCATCATACGTAAGCAGATCCCTTACCTCCGTTGATACACAGCGCAGCGATCTTGTCATCATGTTACAGTTTAGCGTGGTTATCGTGTGTAACCGATTCTGCCATCGCTCTATCTCCTCGTCAGAATCTGATGTGCAGGAGCTTTCACACTCCTATGATATTTGTCCATCTGCGGTTGGGTTTACCCAGTCTTGCTCTCACGTGGTTATCTTGTATATGTAGTCTAAATTGTCGTCGTTGTCGTAGTTGCGCACCGGCTCTGTGTAGCATGATCCTTCTGCAGGGTCCAAAGGTACAACTATGCGTAGAGACTTTTTCTCAAAAATCATCTTGCATTTCAGATTTATCACCCCATTCATGTCAATGGCCCAATCTATTCCTAATAGTGTGGGGTAGGGATTGTTGTCATCAACAATCTCTATCACTTCAAAATCTGCTAGCACACTTGCTCCTTCGATATCCACGGTGATTCCCTGCAATCTTCCCATAGGTAGGATCTTTTGTTGGTTCGCCATTTGTAGTTGGATAGGAGAACATTGCAGCGTATGCCTTCCCATGCGCTCCCATGTCTGCTTTGGCAGGACGTCCGCGTCCGATCCTAGATCCAGAATCACTTGGTCCATCTCATATTCTCCAATATGCATGGTCAATATTATTTCCCTTCCCATTCGCGTCGTGTGCTTTCCGAGCTTCCAGACTACACGCTGTTCTCCTGGCGTGGCCCCATCACATCTATTTATGAGTTCCTACAGCCCCTTTACAGCTTTGCTGTCACGCAGCAGTTTCATGCGTGTTTCCAGGAATGTTGTGAGCATTGATGGGTCCATTTCCGACTCTGGTTTGTCTTTAATTCCTGAAGTGGAGGCATCAGCGAAGCTCTTCTTGGCTTCCATGAAGGTTTCCTTAGCGTGCTCCAAATCAAACTCTGGTTCTTTCATTGGAGCCCTGTGAACCCAAGTACTTTCTTTAGGCTGCTTGCCTTTGTCATCCCATTTCGTAATTCCATTTCAGAGCACAATATTCACATTAGGGTCTTCCTCGCATGTCTTAGACCTCATCATTTGCAGGTTTTGAGTCGAGACAGGTTGGAGCGCTCCTTTATTGCGCAGCCGCGCTATTACTGTGGGATAATCCTCTGTCTCATGATCAAATAATGTACAATACAAGCATGATGACCGCGTTGGATTTGTACAATCGCGGGCATAATTTCTTGGCCCTCCGAAATTGTAACATATCAGTTGTCCACAACCTCTTCTAGGTCCTCCTCCACCTCGGCCTCGTCCGTGCCCCTGAAATCCGCTTCGCGCCATCCCTGTGTTCTGCTCATGGGGCCACGTTTCGACCTGAACTATGTAGGTAGGAGTCTAATCCATCATCAGCTCATAACTTCTACAGGTGCACTCATGATGTCCCACTGATCTAAAGAAATAACAAAACAACTGTTGTGAATTCTATGTGTACTTCTATAATAAATGGCAGTTATATGTAGCATGCTTTCCTCCTATCTGACAAATCGCACACCATAATGTAGGCGCCGCGCTTGGTCCTGCTTGTGCCTCCGGTCTCAATGGCATTGGTCCTCGTCCCGTGAGGTAATTCGCGAACACTGGGTAGTGATCCCTGTCATGTCCCTAACCCTTGCACTTTATGCACCATACCTCGTGTTATCACTCAGGTTGTCCTTAAAGGTCCTTAAAGGATACAGCCGAGGTAACCACAAACCAATCTTTGGACTGCAGGTCCTAGCCTACCTGCAATCAGAGAGGGCTCTCTCTTTATAATTTAGCTTTGTTGAAGATGATATTAGGCTAGCTAATGAGTTCAAGGGGGTTTTGTTTATGTTTGGTGGGATGGGGGATTCTTTCAAACAGAGTTGGGATGCATAGTGTGAGAAGTTCAAACCATTAGGCATGGAGTCGTGGATTAGGCTTGTTGTTGCGTTTTCTTGGTCACAAGAGGAATACAGAGCAGGATAGCTACACATAAAACAATATCAAGCTGGAATAAGGATGGAATGAAGGTCAGTGAATGAAAGGCCACTAAGTAGCTCTCATTATGCTAACAGAGGGAAGGTGAATGAACATTTATATAGGAGCAATCAAGGATTCCTAAACAACATTCATATATGAAGGAACTAGTGTAAATATGAACAAATCAGTATTCATATTTAGAACTAATTCAGAGGAAAACATAGATAAATCACAGAAATTGAGAACATAATACAACTAAGTGAGCTCTGAACTATTCTTTCTTTATGCTATTTAGATAGTGAAACAATGATGGCATAAACACATATAAACTGTAAACAGAGATAAGAAACACTTATTGGGCTATGTAGAAGCATTAGGATTCCATAATCACTCTTCAGTCATTAAAACACAACAGTCAGTTCATCTCCCAAACATTCCAGCGATCTTTGATTATAGAGACTCTCAGAAAATACAGTGCAAGTCTATAGAGGAAGTTATTGACCAACCAACCCTGAAAACAATGCAGAGGGTGGTTTAAATAGAAAATATTTACAAACATCCCTTGAACAGGTGTCAAGGGAGAAAATATCTCAAAATATCTATCAAAATAGATTCAAAAGAGATCTGTGCAATAACTGCTTCTAATGCTAAGTTGTGCTGGAAATAAATGCAATAAAATATCTAAAACAGGTGTTCATGAGGGAGCAGCCTCATCAAAATGGCTCTTTAGGGCTGCCCATGGTCCTGCAGCTTAAAAAATGGACTGAAAGAGTGCCTTGAGCCACGCGTTGTCCTCTGTGTGATAACTGTGCTTTTAAGGAAGCAGCGCTGCTCCAAAAATATGACTGGGAACCATGTCTCTTCAATAACTCTGCCTTGAAAGCTTTCATTTATGCCTTTAGGTGGCTTTAAGGCAACAAAAGAAGTGTTGGTGAGCCTTAATGGCTGAATGATGCTTTGTTGACTTTGTTGGGCTTGCTTTGCCTTCATCTGCTTTTAAAAACTCGACTGATACTCTTTGCCGCATCCTGATACACTTTGGCACTGAAGCTGGGCCTTTTCTCACCGCTGATATGCTTTAAACTGTCTAATCGCCCCTTTATCTGCCAATTAAATGCAAAAATAACTGCTACAAAGACTTCCGTGGCCTTTGGGATGCTATCGGCGCTGACCGATTCAAAATAGTATTAAACTGTGAAGAAATGCCGCAAAAAGGAGGAATTGCATGCTGCTGATCGTGTTGAGGCCGAGACTGGCTTCTGGAGCTAAAAAGGGCTTTGGAGCAATCCATAATGGCTTAAGGATGCATGAATTTCTTTAACTGGAGCCGGGCGCGGGTGCTAGAAGAAACCCTGTGAAAAATGGCCGCTTTCCTTTTATAAGGAAAAAATGCCTTAAAACATGAAATTTTACCAAAACTAGGGCGGGAGCGATCACTGTTCATTAGATTAAATCATAGCCGTTGGATCCGGCGCGGGCCGATCCAACGACTGGCGCTAACTCGCATCGAGGCGGACCATTGGTCCCAACATGTAAAACCCCCGAACTATCGCAGACCCGAAATGCCTTGAGGCTGCCCTTTATAACTTTTCGGCTCCGCCATATCGGAGCCTTCCCTTTTCGCTGTACAAAGGATCCTTACGGACCCGAAATCCTTATTGTGCCATGCTATACTTTATTTCGGCTCCGCCAGTAGGACATGGGGAGAGTCGCGAACAGATCATGACCGTTGATCTGGGAGGGCGATCGGACGGCTGGCGCTAACTCGCATCGGGGCAGACCATTGGTCCCAACATGTAAAACCCCCAATGAGTGAAATAGCTGGCAGACCCGATCTGATTATAGGCCCTTCTTTATTGCATTTCGGGTCCGGCCCATCGGCGAACACAAATCGGCGGATTTACAATGGAACGGGTCCGCGGACCCGAAATCCTTTAAACTCTGCTGCATTTGTTATTTCGGCTCCTCCGTATCGGAGCAATCCCTCTTCATTGTGTAATGGGCTCCTTTCGGACCCGAAATCCTTATGCGTCGTGCCTTAATTTTATTTCGGCTCCCCTGGTCGGAGCCATATACATGGGGTGACCGCCGATTACATATGGGCCGTTGATTTGGGGCCCAAAAATGGATGGCAGTGATTAATTCGGCAATTCGCTATCGGCGGGGTCATGGGGCTGCCACATAGAAACGCCGAAATGTGGCGGACCCGATATGCTTTTACCAGTCCACTTTATATGTTTTCGGGTCCAGCCCATCGGCATTATGCCCCATGCCTTGAGACTTAGCCATTTCGCTTATATATGCCACTGCCCCCTCCCGATAGTGATATCGCATCGGAGGGAGATCAAATAGATCCTTTTCTCATCGGGGCATGCATTTTATTAAAATGCAAAGGAAACATGAATTCGGAGGAGTTATATATGGTGTTTGAACATATGATTGCCCCCTCCCGATAGCGATATCGCATCGGAGGGGGACCCAAAGGACCCATTTCTCATCGGAGCCATTATTTATTCAAAAATGCAAGTCTTTTGAATTCGGAGGGGGTAACCTTTATGCTTTTGCTTGGATTCTAAGGCATCGGAAGGGGTCCGATGGCCAAAAAGGGATGATTTTATCATTTTTTGAAGGTTTTTCATGGTTTTTGCATGGTTTGCATATTCTTATGCCTTGGAAGGAGTCCAAAGGCACTTAGGAGGAAAGTGATGTGGTTTTGAGAGGGTTTTAGAGGTCAAAGAGGGTTTCATGCCTTATAAAGGCAAACCAAGGTCAAAGGGGTGATTTTTAAACATGTGAAGGGGAATTATGCAAAGGAATGAGTCCTTATGCACTTGGGAGATAGTTAGGGGGGATGAAGGGTTCTATGCATTGGAAAGTGTCCAAAATGCATGAGAAGATGGTTTGAGGGGGCAATGAGGGTTCTTGCTGAGTTTCAGATAAACTTAGCAATCCCCAAGGATGCATATGGTTATTTTTCAACCAGGGGGAGGGATAAGTATATAGGGGAGTTATATACATAGTTTTAGTAGGGGAAGGGGAAATAGATAGGGAGCTACATAATAAAGTTAGTAGTTAACATAACAAAGATGAGAACAAGCGCTAAGTATGATGTCTTAGGCTATCAATGGGGGAAAATGACTGATAGAAGAAGTGTAAGCATTCCTTGAGTGAAGCAGATCTCCACCAAGGCAAATGATATGGAGAATGATGAATCTAAGAGGTATCAAGCAGTTCTTGACCTCTTTGGGGGAAGTTAGTGAGTGATTTGGGGAAAGAGGAAGAAGGGGAGTTAGACATGCCTCGCTTGAAGTCCTCCAACTGAACAACTGCCTTCAACTTGTGATATGATAGATATAACACTTGACAATATGAAATGGATCACAAGCCATGATTCTGCAACCACAAAGCTACCTACCCGGCCTACTCACCTAGCATTTTCTCTTCTTTTTGGTTTGGGTGCACTTGAACTAGCATACCCAGCTTTTTGTTCTTTTCTTCTTGCTGTCCTCCTATCTACAACTACACTTATTGCATCCAGGGGCTCAGATTAAGCTGTTGAGCACCCTTGTTTCTCTACCTATCTACAAATCTGCCAAGATTAAACATTTGGACAGATGTTCATTCTCTATATTCTACAACAGGAAATTCAAACCTAGGGAAGCCAAGATTAAGCTGTTTGGACCTCCCTTAGCTAAAAACTCATCAAAAATGGATCAACCCATAAAAAATGGAACACAGCAGTGGCATTTAGACTAGCACACTCTCATGGATACTTCTCTGGCCATCTGTAGCAAATATGGAGCATTGCAGCAAGCAAAGTATGACATATTTGGCATGTAAAAATGTCGATCATGAAAGATGATTAACCTGCTGCAGCAGGAGGCTAACACCTCGTTGCGCACTTTTGGGCGAGTTGTCTTGTCTTAGTTTAGACTCTGCATCTCAAGGCACAAGTTTTTCAACTGCACGTGAATCTGCTGAACTCCCAAGTTGGGATCCTGTATTGGGGTCTCGTGCAATCTCATCGCGACCTCGAAGGCCTCGGCCTGAGTTGTTAGCCTCTGTTGTGACAATGCGTTCCTTAGATGCGGCGTTAACGATGCTACAAACCATTCGCGGTGTTGTCCATCTGTCAATGTCATGTTAGCTTCGCGAATTGTGCACTTCAGTCTCTGATCCAACTCCCAAGGGGTCTCACCTAGTAGCATCGTGATTTTCTTGAACCCAATGATTGATTGTGCCTTTGACTTTGTCCTACTAAATTCTTTGTTTAGCGCAGTTTGGATATCCACAATCCCTGCATTTGGATTGTCGTTGGAATGCTTAATGTACCAGGTCAGTGCACGATCCTGCAGAGCACTGAACAACTTTGCTTTCTTTATATTGTCATCCATAACTCCTTGTGCTTCCCATACAACTTTTATCACGAACCAAAACTGGTTCGAATCTTCATTCCCTACTCCCTTGAATCCTGGTAACTTTATCGTGCTTGCCATATTAACTCGCGGTGGTGGTGGAGGTGGTATGGGTGAAGATGGGGGTGAAGATGGTGAAATTGTTGGTGGTGTGGGTGGGGGTGGTATGTACGGAATCCTCTTCCTTATCAAATTGATCCCACTTCTTGGTGAGACCTCCGCAAGCTCTTCCTCGTCCCCTCACAGAGGTGAAATCAAGGGGCCAGTTTCTAGTTTTGTACTACCTTCGTTTTTGTAGATTCTCCCACTTCGCGTAACCCCAAACATTAATTTATTCCAAGTGTTCAAAGACTTAACGTACTTACCTCACGGTCCTTCAATGAAGCATCGTTCTGCCTTGCTATAGCTGACTGAAGTATCTACCGCGAACTCGGTGATGAATCCTCTTATAATTCGATCGAGCCAGTGATCAACAGCCCACGCGATCTTATCCTCTGATGCTTGTAATCTACGCACCAACTCTGGAGTCCACATAATAGATCTGTTGAGCTTGCACCTTCCTTAGCTATTTTCTAACTTCACAATCCACTCGTACGGCTTAGTAGGGAAAGATGCGAAGAAAATTTCGTGGATCTCTATGTATAAGTAGCAATCTAATCACTCTTCTTTTCATAGTCACGGATTCCTGTTCTCCTGCGCCGTGAACTCGCGAATCTTCCTATCCAACCAATCTTCAATTCCTTTCTTTGTTGGATTCCAGTGATACGACATCAGACATCTCTATGCAGATCTCGGTCTCGGCAACAAAACCATTTGTTGGCTTGTTGGAGCCTGACCCAGGTTTGGAGTTCATTATCCAAACAAATCCATTTACTACTGGCCCGTTTGAAAACATCCCGCGGAGCATGGACTGAAGTCTCACCCGAAGTAGTATGGGGGGGTGTTGGAACTAGGTTTCCGCACCCTAGAGATGTCTGAGTGGTTGATTTGGTCCAACCGTTAATCCCTTCATGCAGGCTACTTCACGCACTTCGTTGTCCCTCACGCCCTGATATACTTGCCTTCGCGCAGCCCTAACCAGGGATTGTGGGGCTTCCACGCTGCTGGAGCAGTGTTCGGCACAATATCCCTAAGTCACACTTGAGATCTTACTTATCTTCCTACCCCAGTTAGTTATCTTCGCGTAAATGGATGCCTTATGTTATATTTATTTATACAGCACATTTATACAAGTTCACGCAACAAAAACATAGTAAACTTGTAATTCATACCCAATAATAAATAAAACAGGAAAATATACACAGAAATATGATAAAACTTCTCTTTATTGATGTTTCCAATGGTTACAGACTCGACCTGCCCTGCGCACTCAGCTGCGGACTACTAGGCCTCTGTGCACTCAGCTACAGAGCATTCTCCTACTCTACGACCCAAAACACCCTTTTAACTTCGACCCAATCTCTTAGACTCATCATGCTTCTATTCTATTTCTTATATTCGCTATCTTCTACACTTAGAGCCTCGCTCTATTTATACAATCCCATGGTCCGCAGACCATGGGTAGGTCTATCAAGCCGACATTACATTACAAAAACAAGGGCAGACAACCCTGTGACTCTATTATGACTTCGCGCTCCGCACCCACAAATCACGGAGCTTTTACAAAGGACTTGGTCAAAACTTGGGCTTTAAGCCCCAAAACAATCCTTGGGGGGATTCCATGCCCAACACATTCATTCATGGTTTATAGTCTATTGTTTCTTTATTAAATTTGATCAAAACATCTCTATAGCTATCAAAATGCACTCATTTTGCATCTAACCAAAGCTTTTGCAACGACATCCATGATTAGACAGGTTCCCATATGTTTTAAGAAGAATAAAGGATATAGGTAGATGGAAAATGTTTGACACATGGACATCCACCTATTTTGTTGATCTGACAACTCATAGGGTTCAAGAATTTTGATGGTCAAACTAGAAGTCAATTCTAGTTATAACAGTGGACCCTTACACAGTAGATCATGGCATCGTCAAGTGAACGTAGGAAAGAACGAGAAGGGCTTGGGATTAGAATTATGATGTGTCATTTTGAGATTTTATTATAATTTTCTCTTCCCATATCAAGTCATGAGAAGTACGATTCCTATTTTGATTTAATCAGTTAGTTGTCAAATCTAAACTTATTTCTCGGCTTATAAGTCTTCGAACTATTATTTGAAAGGCATTATAAATAAGCCTTGAAACAAGACAATTGGGACATTAAGTTTGTTTTTTGTTGTTATTGAAGAATATTTGTTCATATTAATACAAGTACTTTGTTGCTAAAATTTGAATGTGTCTTTATTTGATCTGATTTGAATCAATAATGCCTTACAATCAATGGGAGGGACCCATGGAGCGCTGTAAGATAGTTTAGATGTTTTGATTTTATTTTTGTTTCAATTAGTTATAGTTCGGGTTTGTAGATTAGTTTATCTTCATGTTTGTCCACTTATTGATTTTGTTGCATAAGATTGAGCGCTCACTAAATTTAAAAACAATTGAAAATATTTTGAATTGTTAGTTTTCTTCATTTAGATTTTCCACTTAGTCTTAGATTTAATTGTTTGAATTAATTCAGTTCTCCATTTTACACATTAGTAATTTGTCATAAGTTGAAATTTCATTTTGATTAGCTAGATTTTGAAACAAGCTTTGATTTTGACGATAGAATAGGATTTTAATTCATTGTAGTGGATTAAGATTTCATTTCAACAAGTAAAATAGCTCTTTCAATTTGATGTTATTAGAATAATTCCTTTTGATTTTATGGAGTTAGAAATAGACCTTTCCTTTTTATGCAATTAGATTATTCTTTTCAATTCTATGCAATTATATAGTCTTTTTAATTTCATGTAACCAGAATAATCCTTTCTATTTAATGCCATCAGATAGTCCTTTCTTCAATTCAATAGAATTATCTTTTCAATTTGATCTTGTTTTTGAAAGCGAACTTCGTCCTTTCAAGTTTGATAGAAAAAACATGTGCGTGAAGTTGGAATGAGTTAATATTGATGATTTATTTTTAACGATTTCCTTTAACTGCTTTGTCCTTCTAAATAAAGAATAGAACTCCTAGAATATATTGTGCACATGCACTTCATAAGTACACGAACCTTGGTTTACAATTCATGAAGTAATTTAACTACCAATTAAATTACCCAACATTTTGGTGTCGTTGCCACGAAAGTATATAGGACTTTATTTTTGGTTTTCATATCATATTAGATGTATTCATCCTTTAGACACATAGTTAAAATCATATTAAAATCATTTAGGATGCATGTATAGAGAATGAGATTCTAGGTGTAGATTTAGAAGTAGAGATAGATGACGTAGTTCAATACCAACATCATCGCTAGACCACGTAGTGCCACATCATCCACTGACACTCACATTCCATCCATAGTAGGTAGACATAAACTTCCTAAGGTACATAGGTCTGAAATTCAACCTAGGGACTCACCAACTTCCTCCACATAAGTTGTAGTTGAAGAACCCACATCCCCTACTGAAGGAGTTGTATTTCTCTCTTCAACAGGTGAACAACTCCTAGGACATGAGTTAGAAGTGCCTAGTGAGGAAGAGGAAGAAACTTTTTCTGATATACCATTAATAAAAGAACCAGAGGAAGAAGCAGACAACCATATTGTTGAACCCTACATTAGCTCTGAGGAATCTACAATGGTAGGAGAGGGGGAAGGATAAGTACACAATGTAGATGTTGAACTTAGGATTGGTGGAGGAAGAGGCAGAGGAGGAAATAGAGGAGTTGGACGAGGTGGTAGAGGTGGAAGGGGAGAATAAGACCCTTATGGATTCCCTATCTTTGATGAAGACACCAAATCCACTATGATAAAAATCTCAACTTCTATCCTTCCTAATTTTCATGGCTTAAGAACAGAGGATCCCTAGACATTTCTTTTTGAGTTTGAAGTATTATGTATATCCTATGACTATGTTGAAGGTGTTGGAAATCTGTCAACCAAGGGGTCTCGCCGATGTGAAGTCCCAATTAGACCCCACACTGTTTGGAGTAGGAGCCCCATCTAGAATATTGGCCTGGTTTCCATGTATTCTTATAGATATGCCTTGGCTCTAACTGTCAACAAGAGAGAGGAGTGCACATGCGCCTTCTAAGAGCAATGGGGTGTGCCTGGTGAGTGTTCGATCATATGCATGTAAAAGTTGTACCACCCTAGTAGAGGCACACATGAACAAGAAGGGTTTTCACAACATCAAGCGGAATAGTCCACAGAGATGCGACGATCATTGAAACCAATATGACAAGGAAGATTTTTCTAATATCCAGCGGAATAGTCCATGAGGATTCGACATCAATAATGGAAATTACAACACATTCTCAATATGATAAGTACCAAAATAACCAAAATAGTTTGACTACTTTAGCACAGATGAAAGCAAACATTGACATAATAGTCTTACAAACATCTATAATCCATGCATGAAGAACATGTTGGCCATAAGGCTTTTGTTATTCAGTAAAAGTTCCAAGACACATGTATACAATGAACATCACTAGCTCCAATAGTGGAGCTTTGAGCCACTCCTTTCTCCTCAAAAGAACTGATATGTCTCTCTAATGCCTTGTGGGAGGAGCCAAGGTGAAAATTACTTTGCTCATACAATGAGGGTGTATATATAACCAAGGGGTGATGCTTCACCCTCCTTGTGACTCTTTGACTACCCTCATGACTATTTGACATCCTATGACCTTTCAACTTACATGATTCTTCATATTCCATGTGTGTCCCTTGGACTTCCACTTTATAATACATTTTGAATATACATGATCCATAATGATGATGTAGCCTATGAAAACTCATGACATGACATGACATGACACTGCTAATATGGACTGCTTGATGATATGGCAGTGTCATGCCACTATTGTTGTTGTGTCTCTAATATCTGCTTGAGAATGCTTTTGTCTTCCACCTCCTCATGGCTTGGTGATAAGGAGTCTTCAATGATCTCAAGTCTTGGGTTGTGGTCGCAAATTGGTGTCCCTTTTCTTTGCCTCGATTGATCAACTTGCATGTCCAGCTATAAAGATGTCTTTCAGCATGCTTCCCTTCTGCATATCCTTCTTCATCATCCTATCATGGTGTGATAGAGTACTTGCATTTGCAATTCACTCATGGTGAGATGAAATCAATCTGAAAAACCCCTAATCTAAGATAGTTCATTTGGATCCATTAACTGAGTCAGGACCAAGTGATAGTTCGGGAGAGAGGGCTCAGTGATTGTGCAATTATGCAGTTCAAGTAGCTAGGGGCGAGGCTTGATGACTGAGTCTGTGCAATGTGCAGTTCAGGCCAGACAGAGGGAAAAAAAAACTGCGCAGTCCTGGGTGACAGTGAGGCATGTTGAGGGGATGGACACTGGGAGAAAATATTGCACAATTTTAAGAGTAAAGGGAGACTGAGATATTATGCACTTGTGTCGTTCAGAGGATTATGTAAATAGATTGGGGCTTGTGCTTGCGTCATGCGCAGTGAAGACCAGGCTGGGAGGAGTGATTGTGTGATCTTAGAGGTCAAGGTTGGGCCTTGGGCACAGGAACTGCGCAGTGAAATAGACCCGAGAGGCAGGAACTACGCATTGCGCAGTGCCAAGGGGAAAGGTAACCTTGAGGTCTGGAACTGCGTAGCATGCATTCCAGGTAGGCTGGGTGGATCCAAGTTGCTTGGCCGGGAAGCCTCTACAGAAATGGTTGAGTGCGAGATTGGTGAGACTGATGTGTATAGTAATAAGACTTCAATTGTGATCTCAAACTTAGAATACTTGACAACACATCATCATAGATCACCCATGACATGTGAACAAAACATTTCCCTCCGGGTGACCACTTTATGGCTAGCTACGACAAGTGCAACACTTAAGATACACTTTGGGATGACCTTGACGACACTTGTGCGACAGTTCTCAAAACCTTGTGAATGAGTGTGGTTGATGTTTACATGGTTAGGAAAACTCATATACCAAAGGTAGACCCTTGAAACCATCAAAATGGGATTTTACATGTTGTGCGGTAGCCAATATGCTAAAAGATGACACTTTTCCTATGTTGCAAACGAGGCCAAAAAACTTAAATAAAATACATGAAATGAGTTTCAATGTTTGTGACAATATATGACATTGAAGACATAATGATGTGGCAATGATAAGTTTTCCTTATTAATTCAACTTCATGAGAGATGTGCTTTGTTTTTCATATCTATCCTCCAAAATGTTGTAAATCAAATGGAGTCTTCATGCGGTCCTGATCATATTCCAGTGTTCCTTTGTCTTCTTGCCTGATGATCATTGTTTGCCCTCAACTCCTTAGGTGTCATATAACATGCATTTCTTCTCCATTTCCTTCTTTATCATATTTACACAGCATGGTAGAGTTCCCGTGTCTGCAATCAACTCATGACAAGATGACAACACTCTAATAAACCCTTGCCTAAGATGATGCATGATGATCTACTAACTAAGCCAGAACCAGTGGTGGGCCAAGGGAAAGGCCTAGTGACTACGTAATTTTGCATTTCAGGAAGTCAAGCACAGAGATTGGGCTCTGAGACTGCTCAATGCGCAATTCAAGTTGGGTTGAGGAAGAAGATTCCACAGTTTGAAAGCTTAGTGAGCTAGGCTGAGGGGTTGGACACTGGTTCAGCCAATTGCCCAGTTCTGGAAGACAAAGTGGACTGAGTGATTGCACATTTTTGGGAGTCAGTGCTTGGGCTTGAGCACTAAGGTTGTGACATGTGTAGTGCGAAGAGACAAGATTGTTTCTTAAGGGCTAAGACTACGCAATGCGCAGTTTAGGAGAGACGGATGAGGATAGGTTGTTGGGAACTTTCTGAAATTTGGCTAAGCACGGGATCAATGAAACCGATGTGAATAGTGATAGAACTTGATTGTTATCACACAATTAGACACTTGGCAACACAACATAGATCATCCAGAACATATGAACGCATACTTCCCTTAGTACGACAACCTTTGCGTCAACTTATGATAAGTTTGACACTGAAGATAGACTTTGCGATCATAATGAAGACACTTGTACAACAGTGCGTGAATCTTTGGAAATGAGTGTGAAACATGCCTACATGATAAGAACAACTCATTATCACAAATATTTTCCCTTGAAACAAACCAAAACTCGACTTTGCATGATAAGCGACAATTCCCATGCCAAAAGATGACATTTGTTATATGAAGATAGAAATGTGGACACTTCCAATACATGAACGACGGTGAAAATAACCCATGCCAAACAAAATATAACATGAAAACGACACTAGTTATAGTGCAAGCAAGTGAAATCAACAGCCAAAAACATGAAAACGACATTCACAAAAACAAAAGTACGCCAGAGCGACACTTTGCAAAACTCACCGAAATAGAAGTATAGATGCAGCTATAATGTGAGAAACTATTGTTGTCAGTGCTCACTAACTGTCGACATGGATTGGACATCGCATAGGCATAGTCTCGATAGGAGAGTGCTATGCTTGTCAAAGCTTCCATAAAAGAATGTGCTCATGCACTTGTTCCAGACTGAGCATGTGTGAGCAAGCGACTTCAACACTTCCAGTCCACGACGGGAGCTCAAAAGCATCTGTTGAATGAGAAGTGTTTATGGAACGATTGATCATAAGATCCATGGAAGGCTCCAAAATTTGAGTGCACACAAAATTTTGGAGGGTTTTGTAGCAGCTACAACACTTGGCAACACACTGGTTGAATTCCAACTTCTTTATCTCGGTTAACTTCTTCTGTGCAGGGCCTTGGTTCTTCAGGGACTATTGATTCATAGTGCATATTATTTTGGTCTTCCCACTTACCCCATGAATAGACATGGGCCCCTTTATGCCTTCTCGGTTGAACACAACATAAGATTCGGTGATACCACAATGTTTCAAGTTGGGAATGGTAGTGTAGCTCGTGAGCTTAAGATTTTCAGAGTATAATTTTTCATATCTGGTGTTGTTCTGCTATCAACAGGCATGGACAGTACCCTAGCAAAGTCACGTAGGAACAAAAACATCGCTTTGCTTCCAATGAGCCTAGATAGTACCTCGGCGGTGTTTCTTGCTCACCCCTTTGCGCATAAAGCCTTTCTCTTCTTTCGCCTTTATTTATTTATTTTAAATATTATTTTGCATTAACAAATTCATTTTTTTCGGTGGAAGGGGGATCCTAACTTATTGAGAGTTGAAGAGGTTGTTCCTTCAAAGAAGCATATATAGTCCTCTAATTTAAGTTTGCTCGTTTAGATTTTTCCCCTTCTCCTCTTCTACTGATTGGATAAGCATGAAAAAACTGAAACATAAAGACCGAGTGTAGGCATGAGGTTTTCGGAATAGACATGGGTTCATGGTTGGACCAAAACTCTCCTTACAGACAGATCATATTTTCTGTTGAAACTTCATCGGCCAAAAGATATAACCAACACAAGGAAGATGGATAGAAGGTTAGCCAAATGTTGAAGTGTCACAAGACTCTTTAGAGTTTGGCCACACACATACTAAGAAGCCACAACATTTTCATGCACAACAATTATTCACATAATGAAAACAAAATGAGACAAACAACAAGAAACAAAAACAAAAGGAAAGACAACACACAACAAGGAAACAAAACCAGAAGACAAGCAAAAGAAGCTAAACCAAATCATAATGCAAGAGAAAAGTAAGAAAAGATAAGAGAGACTAAAGATAACAACACAGGATGGGTGTAAGAGAAGGAAAACTAAGATGCTAATAATCCTACTCCTAACCTAACAACTAATAGGTCAGGGTCACGTATAATGAAATTTCCAATGTAGCCACTATAATCGTTCCCGGCCTACAATCACAAAGATATGATCGATTAAAATAGATATAAAGTAGTGTGCAAGAGAAAATATGAGACCTTGAATAACTTGCACAACAAAAGGAATGTATTTCCTGTGAGCAGAAAGATGTGTCACGACTGTTACTTTCATCCAATTCACATTTTTACCTTTTCGACGAAAACCATAATTAGACAAACCTCAAAGACTTGTTGTGAATGCACCTTCTTCTATGTCATCCTGCTTATCAAGCATGAGAAAAGGCCAAAAATTGTTTATTGCAATGGAGCTTGCCGAGTAAGATTGCTCCAACCATTCAATGATTGGATCATAAAATTCATGATGATCCTCTTGAAAACCCTGATTTTTTTGAAAAAATATATTTTCAATTAGAGGCACGAGATTATAATGATAATATTGTGTAGGAAAATAGACTTGATCATATTCAGAAGTCATGTCAAGATAGTGAGGACTTGACATAACCATCAGCGAAGGTTGATGTGCCTCAACCAGTCGGAAAAAATCAGAATAGTAAGATATTGAACAATGAAGATCGAAGGATGTAAAACAACTATGTTTGGATGTATTGGTGAGAAAATGATAAAATGAATGATAGTCATCAAAGAAATAATAATGATAAGATGAGTTGATTAAAGCATCAGATCCAAAGATTGTAATTAACAAAGTTAAATCAACTGGAAAATCTTCAGAAATGCTTTGCATAGTAGAATCATCTTTCTCATGTGATGAGTGTAACAAACGATTTTCTTGTGACTCGTTTCACATTGTACTATAACCATAATCATCAAGAGAAGAGAACAGAATGCTAGTATAACAAACACATGAAACCTATCATGTTAAAACAAGTGAAGAAGAATTTTATTCATCAAATAACACCATGCAACCGCTGATGCTCAAGAGGATTTCAGGTGCGATGAAGAAAAATATTAGCATGAGAATATTTGCAAGAAGGATGAGGATGTGATTTTTTTCAAAAGAGTGTAACAAGAATGACTCCTTTGGCCAAAGAAAATCTTTAGGACAATAAACTTCGTAATTCAATGATTTTATGAGAGATATGCAATCCAAACCCGAGTTTGATATAAGAGACTTGCATGAAGATAAAACATCATGAATCCGATCAGAAATCAGATCTTGAAAATTCAAGAGATCATATCTACAATCCCAATACATATTTCAAGAAAGAATTTACAATAAGTGAAACTGTGTGGAAAGAAGAGTTTTGCGAAGAAAACCAGATCTGACTTAAGTCGACGGTCTTACTAGAGTTGCGATATCCTAACATAACCGTCAACGGAAGTTGAAGTTCCCCAACTCCCTGGCAAGTCCTGGAACTTTCCAAAATTGTAAAATCACATCCTGAAGATTGAACCAGATCGCACACGGTGTGAGGATAATTGCTTTCATTAATCTTCATGAGATCACTATTAACCATGTGGAAACCATCTCTGTCACTAAATTGATCAAATTTTTCAAATTCTACAACCAGATTACTCAAGTTAAAAGATACATATTATCACAAATCTCAAGATGTATCAAAACGAGAAAATGTCATGAGCAATCTGGTTTGGAGAGTTTTCTACATGCAAGAGAAAAGATGATGAGGGATGGATAGAGTACTCAATGTTTTAATTGTGTTCATTTTCATCATTGATAATCTCACCACCTTGTGTCAATTAAGAAGTTAACTCATCAGATGAAGAACTTGAAGAGCATGGAGTACCTTTGTCGCAGGTAGATGCATCACAAATGGTAGAGCACAAGGGATTGTGAGATGAAGAGGAAGTTTCGATACAAACATTTTATTTGGCTGGATCAGATTCCAGATCTAATTTGGTCAAATCAACATGTTCTGGAGGATCCAAAAAATCAGATGATGTACCTGGGCATTCACGATCATATACGTGAATAAAGTCACCATCATCAAAATGATTGTTTCCTAAGGCTACAGATTGATAAAAATAATTGATTGCATTTGATTCACTACCAAGATTAGCATATTGACAAACATCCAAGAATGTAAGCGCACCATATTGACACAAAGGATCTTGACCAAAGTAATAAAAATTGAGAGCATCTTCACCTTCCTGCTCCTCTACCTATGTAAAGTGAATGCCTTGTACCTGATTTCAGTTTGAACTAGCAACACAAAAATAAAGAGCGTGTGAAAGACTAGCTAGTGGAGCAGATTGATCAGGCGGATCACAGCACAAAGAGTCATGGCATGTATATAATAGAGGATCACATAATTCTACATCAGATTGTAGGCTAGAGTCATGAATGATAACATCATGTTGCCAAATGGAGAAGTTAGTCTTTCCCATGAGCTTCATGAGCCATTCTAGGATTTCCTCCATTGAATCCAAGTTATTAGGAACGAAAGAATAATAAGAAGATGGATTAGGAATTTGAATTGTGGATTTTTCAAATTTATTACCATTGCAAAGAGGCATCCCCATCGGAATTGGAAAAGGAGGAGGACAAAGAACAAAAGGAGCAGTAAATTCCCCCTCTGAAATTAGAGTTATCTATGATTCACAAGAGTTAGGGAAGTAGGAAAATTAGGGGGTTGAGGTTCACCATGTAAAGAGATAAGAACCAAGCACTCAAACTCTTATTTCAAGAATCTCGATTCATGCCCTTTTTGGAAATTTCACAACAAAGGTGAAGGAATCGTTTAGAAAAATACTCAACTAATTCATTAGGCTTCATTCTTAAGAGATTGATTCTTTTACAAACATATCAATAATTATACCTGTCAAAGGCTTGATGAAGCTCCCTGAATAAATGATGAAGGGAATGGATGGAATCAGGTGGCAAGGTATTACACCATCAATTAGCATGATCTTCAAGGGTGAGGAAGAAAAGCATACAAGAAAACTCTTCATCATTGATTTCGTAAGATTCACTAAATTTAATAAAATTAGAAATGTGCTTGGTTATGGATGTTCCATCCTCACCATCAAACTTTAACTGGGACAAGTGATAGAGAGGCTCATCAGGGATTTAAAACAGATAAAGGGAAAAATTAGAAAAACACCTCGGGAGTAAGATTTGTGTATAAGCCATTTTAGATAATAGGTTCAAACCAAATTCAATGGGCTCAACTTGTCATCTAGCCCTCCTTCCAGTGCCATTGTTGACACTGTTAGAAATATGTCAAGCAAGGGGTCTCCTCGATGTGAAGTCCCAATTAGACCTCACACCGTTTGGAGTAGGAGTCCCATATATTGATTTTGGGTAGCATCGAATGTGCTCTAGCTCTGAAATTTTGTGGAGGTGATAGAACACATGAGATCTCCAAGACCCAGAAATTGTTTGGAGAAATTCCACCCAGATGAGGAGTTATTAAAATAATTAATTTTTTAATGGGTTCCTAAGTCTAAACTTAGGAAAATAAAAATATTAATGGGTATTAATAAGAATATGGGTGAGAAACTTATAAGTAACAAGGATAAAGTCTATTTTAGTCTTAGCCGTTGATTAGGTACTTAATCTTGGTCATTGATTCATCAACAGGAAAATAAGAGGCAGCTTAAGGGTCAATTGGAGATACACCAAGAGATCAAAGAGTTCGATTTTTCTGGGGTGTGTTTTGCTGAGAAAATCGATCTAGTGCTCTTATTTGCAGTGAGAGGGGCGGTACGGAAGAGGGACTTAAGTCCAAGGCCGAGGATACATAGCAGAGAGGTGGAGAATTACCAGGAGAGACAACGCAACTCCATAAAGGGTGATGCAGAAGTTAGAGGGGCTCACACATTCATTTAGAGGCAACACTGGGGTTTCTGTGAGGCAGATTGAGTAGCAGTTCAACATATCATTTTATAAATAAGGAAGGTTCACTGGGAGGGTGATGCAGCTCCTAGAGCAGGTGATGCAGTTCCACCGCAAAGTTTGGAGTAACCATCGTTGGCCAGCATTGGGAAAAACATCGTCATCTGTGGGGTTTAATCATTCAGTTGCTGGATTTTCCAAAATATCTGTCTCCGAATAGAGGTAATTCGGCCAGGTTTATTCTCTGTTGGGTGAGCCAGATTTGGCACCCTAGTTGTATTTAGAAATCTGCTTAATAATACAAACCCTCTATATGTTGCACCGGTTTTCCCGAATTAGGATTTTCTAGGGACGATTGTCCAAAAATAATGGTGTCCCTTGTGTGATTGTCTCATTCCATTTTCAGTTTATGACTTGTATGTATGTGTATACTGCAATAGTGTTTTCATCGTTGTTTATATAGTTTAATAACTTGTTGAATGTTAAGAACAAGTAGGAGATGATAAACTAGTGATTGCAGTACGATTTTCTGATGTGTAGATTCAGAAATTTTCACACCATCTGGAATATCAGCTTGGTTGTCATGTATTCTTATAGATATGCCTTGGCTCTAACTGACAGCAAGAGAGAGGATTGAAAATGTGCCTTTGAAAAGCAAGGGGGTGTGCCCGGTGAGTGTTCGATCATATGTGTGTAAAAGTTATTTCAAAGCGGAGTGTTGGGCTATGTTATATTCTTTCCACGACTACCCCACACATGGTAGCTACCCTTGTATGTTGTGTCAGGCGCTGTCAGGGGGTGGCTACCCCCTATCACCTCTCCCCTGAGAGGGAACTACGGTTAGTTCTCATCCTGGGTTAATGGATTAGGTTTTATGGATGCTTCGGCATGTATATATATATGTGTGTGTGTGTGTGTGTGTGTATTGTAACATTGAAAGGAACATAATGAAAAATCAATCTGGTAGATCCAGGGGAAAATCTTTGTTTATATTTGTTTTATGTTTTGCTCTCGCCATTGTTTATTTTCTATTTTTAGAATTCGTATGCATGTAATTTATGTACAGGGTTAAAACCTACACGGAGGGGAGGAGAAGTGAGTGTCTAAGAGATATGTAGTAGTACCACCCTACTATAGACATACATGAACAAGAAGGGTTCACACAACATCAAGCAGAATAGTCAACAGAGATGCGACGGTCATTGAAACCAATATGATGAGGAAGATTTGTCTAATATCAAATGGAATAGTCCATGAGGATGCAACAACAATAATAGAAATTACAACACATTCTCAATATGATAAGTACCAAAATAACTGAAATATTTCAACTACTTTAGAACAGATGAAACAAACATGAATTACAAACATTCACATAATAGTATTACAAACATCCATAATCCATGCATGAAGAACATGCTGGACCATACAGCTATTGCTATTAAGTAAAAGTTCCAAGACACATGTATACAATGAACATCACTAGCTCCAATAGTGGAGATTTGGAGCCACTCCTTGCTCCTCAAAAGAACTAATATGTCTCTCTAATGCCTTGCGGGAGGAGCCAAGGTGAAAATTCCTTTGCTCTTATAGTGAGGGTGTATATATAACCAATGGGTGATGATTCACCATCCTTGTGTCTCTTTGACTACCTTCATGACTATTTGACTTCTTATTACCTTTCAACTTACATGACACTTCATATTCCATGTGTTTCCCCTGGACTTCCACTTTATAATACATTTTGAATATACATGATCCATAATGATGATGTGCCCTATGACAACTCATGACATGACATAACATGACACTGCTGACATGGACTGCTTGATGATGTGGCAATGTCATGCCACTGTTGCTGCTGTGTCTTTGGTATCTTCTTGAAAATTCTTTTCTCTTCCACCTCCTTATGGCTCGGTGATAAGGAGTCTCCAATGATCTCAAGTCTTGGGTTGTGGTCGCAAATTAGTGTCCCTTTTCTTTGCCTCAGTTAATCAACTTGCATGTCTAGCTGCAAAAATGTCTTTCGATAGGCTTCCCTTATCCATCTCCTTCTTCCTCATCCTATCATGGTGTGATAGAGTACCTACATCTACAATTCATTGATAGCGAGACAACATCAGTATGAAAACCCCCTAGTCTAAGATAGGGAATTTGGATCCATTAACTAAGTCGGGACTAGGTGATAGGTCGGGAGAGAGGGCTTGATCACTGGTGAGGCTTGAGGCTTGCTCAGTTTAAGAAGCCAGGGGTGATGCTTGATCACTAAGACTGTGCAGTGTGCAGTTTAGGCCAGACCGAGGGAAAAAAAAATGTACAGTCTTGGGTGATAGTGAGGCAGGCTGAGGCGATGGACATTGGGAAGACATAATTCGCAGTTTTAGGAGGCAAGGGATACTGAGCTACTACACAACCTCATGGTTCATAGGCTCAAGGAAAGAGCTTGATTCTTGTGCTTGCGCAGCGCATAGTTAGGACCAGGTTGAGAGGAGTGATTGCATAATCCTGGAGGTCAAGGCTGGCCCTTAGGCACAGGAAATACGCAGTGCAACAATCCTGGGAGGAAGGAACTTTGCATTGCATAGTGCCAAGGGGAATGTTAGACCTTGAGGTCTAGAACTGTGCAATGTGCAGTCAAGGCATGCCAAGTGGAGCCAATTTGCTTGGTCAAGAAGCCTCTTCAGAAATGGTTGAGTGTGAGACTAGTGAGACTGATGTGTATAGTGATAAGACTTCGACTGTGATCTCACACTTAGAATACTTTATGATGCAACAACATAGATCACCCATGACACATGAAAAACACATTTCCCTCCATGTGACCACTTTATGACCAGTTACGATAAGTGCGACACTTAAGATACACTTTGGGACGATTGTGACTACACTTGTGCAACAATGCTCAAAACTTTGTGAATGAGTGTGACCAGTGTTTACATGGTTAAGATAACTCATTAGCACAAAGGTAGATCCTTGAAACCATTAGAATAGGATTTTACATGATGTGCAGTAGCCATTATGTGAAAATACAACACTTTGCCTATGTTACAAACGAGTCCAAAACACTTAAAGAAAATACATGAAATGAGTTTCAATGTTTGTGACAATACATGACATTGAAGACATAATGATGTGGCAATGATAAGATGTCCTTCTTACTTCAACTTCATGAGAGATGTGCTTTGTTTTTCATATCTATCCTCCAAAAGGTTGTAAATCAGATGGAGTCTTCATGTGGTCCTGATCATATTCCAGTGTTCCTTCATCTTCTTGCCTGATGATCATCCTTTGTCCTCAGCTCCTTACATGTCATATAACATGCCTTCCTTCTCCATCTCCTTATTTATCATCTTGAAATAGCATGGTAGAGTTATTTTTTCTACAATCAACTCATTGCAAGATGACATCAGTATGATAAAACCCTATCTAAGATGTTGCATGATGATCCGTTGAATGAGCCAGAAATGATGGTGGGTTATGGGAAAGGCCCAGTGACTGCGTAGTTTTGTATTTCAGTTAGTCATGCGAAGATCTTGGGCTTGTTCACATTTCATGTTGTGCTAAGGAAGAAGATTGCGTAGTTTGAGAGCTCAGTAAGCTAGGGAGAGGGGTTGGGCACTGGTTTAGCCAACTTCGCAGTTCTGGAAGACACAGGGGACTAGGTGATTGCACAGTTCTGGGAGTCAGGACTTGGTCTTGAGCATTTAGGTTTCGAAATGCGTAGTGCCAAGAGACAATGTTGTTGCTTAAGGGCTAATATTGCACAATGTGCAATTCAGGAGGGCTGGATGAGGCTAGGTTGCTAGGAACTTTCTGAAATTTGGCTAAGCATGAGATCAGTGAAACCAATGTGAAAAGTGATAGAAATTTATTGTGATCACACACTTAGACACTTGGAAACACAACATAGATGTTCCAAAACATATGAATACCTATTACCCTTAGTACGACAACCTTTGCGGCAACTTAGGACAAGTGTGACATTAAAGATGGACTTTGTGATGATAATGATGACACTTGTGCGACAGTGCATGAATATTTTGAAATGAGTGTGAAACATGCCTCAATGATAAGAACAACTAATTTTCACAAATATTTCCCCTTGAAACAAACCAAAACTCCACTTTGCATGATAAGAGGAAATTCCCATGCTAGAAGACGACATTTGCTATATGAAGATAATAATGTGAACAACACTTGCAATACATGAACGACGGTGGAAAAAAAACATGCCAAAGAAAAGATAACATGAAAATGACACTAGTTAGAGTGAAAACAAGCGAAAGAAACAACCAAAAACATGAAAGTGACACTCACGAAAATAAAGGTGCAAGAGAGCGACAGTTTGCAAAACTCACCAAAATAGAAGTACAAATGCAGTTATAGTATGAGAAATTGTCGTTATCAATGTGCACTAACTGTCAACATGGATTGGACATCGCACAGGCACAGTCTTGATAGGAGAGTGCTATGCTTGTCCAAGCTTGCATAAAATAATGCACTCATTTACTTTTGACACACTCAGCATGTGTGAGCAAGTGACTTCAACACTGCCAGTCCAAGAAGGGAGCTCAAAAACATTTGTTGACCAAGAAGTGACTATGGAATGAAATATCGTAACATCCATGGAAGGCTCCAAAATTTGAGTGCACGCAAAAATTTGGAGGTTGTTGTAACAACTACAACAAACTAGGATTCATAAAAGCCAATAGCATTATCCATAAGAGAATGAAAAAATTATGAAATGGGAAAATAATGCCAATCAACATATATCAAGAGGAGCTCTGATGGCAGCTTCCATGGAGGTTCATGGGCCCAACAGCCCTAGACATGACGGTCTGGATAACCCTCTTGGCTTGACTGACCTCTAACTGTCTACCCTTCCATCCCCCTGCGGCTCTATCTTTCCACCTCGCAGTTACCTAGTCTACTGCGACTCATCATCTGGCAGTTACCTGGTTTCCTCTCCATCCCGTATTCTTACCTCGACAATAGTAATTACCTCCGACCATTTACTGTCGGTTACTATGGAGCTGGATGAGGTAGACAATGAGGAGGCACCTCATCCCCAAGAGGTTATATGGTCTCACCAACGCCCCATGTCGGGCTCTGGTCCTTTCGCTACAACCCTACACCCTCTGTCAGCTACACCTTTCATTCAGCCCCGCCTAGGTCCTTCTGTGTCTCATCCCCTGCCCTTTGTTCACATTGATGACGCCTCTGATCTAGACTGCTCCCCTCTGTCTTCGGCTACCCTAAACCTACTTGGAACCTACCTATAGCCCTCACCCACTTTCGATGCTCCCCTACCCCAGCTCCCTCACATATCTACTCCACGTTGCACCCCATCCACCTCGCGCATCCATTCATCTAGGCCTCCCTCCATCAATAATCCTGCCCTCTCCTGTGCAACCCTAAACCTAAGCGGCCCTAACCCTAACACCCCTATCCACTCTGACTATTTCCGTTCTCCAATACCAAACCCTAAATATACTCCTTCCACTCCCCAGATTATAAACCAAGGTTGTCGTGGGCTCCTCAAGGAATATCCAACTGCTCATCACTCGGACAAGCCCAAGAAAAGCAGGTGCCTTAAAATAGTGGATAAAGACATCAACCTAGCTCTGGGCGAAGACATTTCGATGGGTGAAGTTGTAGAGACTGCAAAGAAGGTACTTGTCGGTCGTGTGTGTGGCAGAAACTACACTGTCGAGCGTCTCCGCCTATGGACCACTGAGATTTGGGGCTCCTTACTAAAAGAACTACCCATCATCCGGGTATTGGCTCGAGGGTGGTTTGCCCTGCGCTTCCATAGGGAGGAATACACAGACTGGATCTTATCCAGGTTTTGGCACATAGAATTTGCTCCGGTCCTGCTAAAAAGATGGGATCCACTTTTCGACTCGGAGAGGGAACAACTGGGAAATGGGCCGATCTCGGTCTATTTGTCGAGCCTCCTGATGATATTTTGGACCCCTATTTTATTCAAGCACATTGGAGATGCCCTAGACACCTACCTAGAACACGATCAATCCTTCGAAAAGACTGGAATCATGACAATGGCGCGTATCCTGGTGAATTTGGACACAGGAGAGGGGCTGGAGGAAAAGATAACCCTCCATTAGAGACATTTCTCACATCGTCAAAACCTGGACTATGAAGGTGTTCCCTTTCGTTGCAGAAGATGCCATAAGGTTGGCCACCTCTACAAGGACTGTCCACTGCTGACTCCTTCTTCACAGGCTGCTTCAAGTGGACCGAAGCATCATCAAACGGAAGACCCAATTGTGGACGAGCAGCCCTCAGGTCTGGTTCACTTAAAGGTTGCAGATGGAGTCATTGCACAGGAAACCAATGCTCCACGGATACCACCTATATCCCCTCCACTAACTCGATCCCAGTCTGTTGTAGAGGCCACTCCTACAATGGGTAATGCATCTATTCCCTCTCCCTCCACTCTATTTTTTAATAATTTAAATGCATCTCTAGCACACTCTGCATCCATCTCTATCATGATTACCCCCATAAACTTTGTGCTCGAACCTCTCTCCCCCATTTTTCTACCACCCCGCCGACGGTTCATGGACAGAGTCACCTCCACCATCCCTCTCACTCCCCTACTGCCTCGGGCTCGCACTCATACAATCTCCGCTCTCGTCAACTGACAAACCCTAATCTGTTGGGTCTAGGCATCCCCCCCCTCCATCGAGCCCAAACTCTCACAAGGCAAACAATCAAAGATTTCCAAAGCCATCAAATCCGCGGGGGCAGATGTGGCCCAGGGGCACCAGAACACCATTGAAAGGGCACTTAGAGCAACTGACACCCTTGACTATGTTCCCTGATGAAGTGGCTTTCCTACAACTGTAGGGGTTTGGCCAACCCTTCCAAAAAATTGGCCCTCAAGCGACTCTTGCAATGTATACCTTGTGACATGATACTACTCCAGGAAACCCTCGACCCATTTGAACAAATTGTTAGGACCCTTCAAGCCATCTTACTGGGCTGGCACCTGCAAGCTCTAGATGCAGCAAGAAGATTTGGAGGCCTAACCATCGGGATAAATCCTCTATCTATAAGGGTGATTTCTTCATGGGGTGGTCAGGGTTTCCTGGGCATGGACATTTTCTCGGCTGAATTGGGCAAACAGCTCCGTATCATTAATATCTATGCCCCTAATCAAAACAGGCTTGCCTTCTGGCAATCCTTTCTGGAAAATCCCTTGATCAACAATTCTTCAATACTAGGGGGTGACCTGAATTTCTCCATTGGACATGAGGAATCCTAGGGGCACCACTCGCAGCTAGACCCCCTCTCAGAATAGCTGAGCACCCTCCTGGAACAATTTGGACTCATAGATGTCCCCATGAACAAGAAGATGCCAACATGGCATAACAGACGGACTGGAGAAGCAGCCCTTGGTCGAAGGCTAGACAAATACCTTATTCAGGAAGACCTCCTTCAATCCCTCTCCATCTACAGGCAATGGGTGGGTTCGGGGGGAATATCAGATCACTCCCCCATA
This sequence comes from Pinus tabuliformis, assembly GCA_031772625.1. Classification (NCBI taxonomy): domain Eukaryota; kingdom Viridiplantae; phylum Streptophyta; class Pinopsida; order Pinales; family Pinaceae; genus Pinus; species Pinus tabuliformis. Next base: position 1,860,107,789 of record CM062817.1, read on the forward strand.
TACCTGGAAGTGGCTGGCTCATCCCGAAAACCTAGGGCGCCTTATAAATTTAACTCCACCTGTTTAAAGGACCCTGACTATGTCAAGATGGTTTCAGATTTTTGGCAAGCTCAACCCCCACTCATGGACCAGAGGAAGGCTGAAGGGTTCTGTAGCAACCTGAAACAGCTAAAGAGATTAACCATTGAGTGGGCAAAAAGGAAAAAGGATAGGGATGACCACACCCTAGCTGACATCGAATCACAGTTGGCCTCCTTAACGGATGAAAGTGGGCAAGGTTTCTTATCCATCGAAGCTAAGTTACATCTAGTAAATATGGAGGCTCAGAGATCTAAGATCTTACTTGATTGGGAAGAAACATGGAGACTCAGAAGCAGGGCAACCTGGCTCCAAGAGGGGGATGGAAACACAAAGTTATTTAATAAATATGAAAATTGAAGGAAATCCATCAGTACTATCTGGCAGATGCCCTCGGACCTGGATTAGATTGCAAACACACACCCACAGCTCGCCCATTTGGGTATCTCACACTTCAAGCAACTATTCAAAGCCCCTCCAAGAACATCAATTGCTGAAATCATCAGCATTGCAGGACACTTCCCTGGCTTTGTGGAACTTGATGGGATGGAGGATCTCATTAAATCTATCTCCATGGGGGAATTAGAAAACACTCTCAAGTGGTTCAAGAAGGACAAAAGCCCAGGACCGGATGGCTGGTCTGTGGAATTCTTCCTTGCTTTCTTTGAAATCATTGGACCCGACCTGCTAGGGGTGGTGGAAGAAAGTCACATTCTTGGCCGCATATATGCCCCCATAAACTCTACCTTTATTGCCCTCATTCCAAAAACGGACTCCCCACTCTCCTTCAATGACTTTCACCCTATATCCCTTTGCAACTACCTCTACAAAATTATTGCAAAGATCATTGCAAATCGCATCAAGCCAATCCTATCCGAACACATCTCACTGGAGAAATTTGCTTTCCTACCAAATAGACAAATCCATGAAGCCATTGGATCTGCCCAAGAGGCCCTCCACTCCATCAAGCTGAAGAATCTAAAAGGGGTGTCGCTTAAAATTGACCTCTCAAAGGCATTTGACAAGGGAGTGTAATGAAGGTGTGGACAAGTTATCGAAAGAGACAATGCATCGTCCTCGAGGAGAATGGATGATTACAGAGCACTTACTTGAGTGGACCTATTGCTTTTTCCACAGACCATATATGGAACAGGAACTACAATGATCCGGATCTTGGGGGGGAGGCCCCCAAGATCTAAAAAATTGAAATGGATCTTGGGGGGAGAGAACCCCAAGATCTAAAAACTTGAATTTCCAGAAGAAAAAAAGAGGAGAATGCCTAATAAACAAAACCACAAAGAAATTTTTTATTAAAACCGATAATAACTGTAAAGGCTACATTGTGGCGGACAATCTGTCCTTTTAGAAAATGTGACTTGTTACTTATAGTATTTTTCAGTTACAATACCACGGGTCAATTCCATGGGTGAATGAATACCATGGGTGGATTTTAAAATACCACGGGCAGATGCCATTTACAATACCATGGGTAAATTCCATGGGTCGATGAATAATATGGGTGGATGAGTACCATGGGTTGATGCCATTTTCCATTTGGATCATTCCTCCCTCCTTAAGAAGCAATGATCCCCATTGCATAAAGTTCCCTCCTGCGAAGCCTTTGTTGAATATGAAGAGCCACTGAAGGTAAGGGTTTTATGTGGTTAACCCAAAACCATGATAAATGAAGATCTGAGGATAGAGATACCCTGTAATGCTTGTGACCAACTGTGATTCTGACAGTGTGCGGCCTAGCAAATGGACTTCGATAAAGTGTGGGTTTGTGGATGACCCATAACCATGACGAACGAAGATCTGAGGATAGAGATACCTTGTAATGCTTGTGACCAACTATGATATTGACAGTGTGCGGCCTAGCAAATGGACTTCGATGAAGTGTGGGTTTGTGGATGACCCATAACCGTGATGTTTGTTGTTGATGAAGTAGCAGGTGCCTAAATAACCTGGAGTGGGAGGGCACGTCTCCAAATAACCCAAGCCGGATGCTTCTATGTTGAAACTGATGAATGTGAATCAGGTGCCTACTAAAGTGGGGTGGGAGGGCACGTCTCCAATGGGAACCCACTCTGAATGCTGCTCCAGAATTAAAATGGGCATAACTCAGTCAATATAACTCATAATATTTATTATAACCTGTTTTTGGAAGTAGAATGACCATTTTTCATCTTCCCATGTGATGGAAATCCTTATCTAGACACTCTAGAATCTCAGGTTCGCGCTCCAACAGTTCTGTCGTCATAAAAGTTCTGAAAAAATAGTTAATTTTAAATCAATGATATCTCCCACATCCGAACTCCGATTCGACCCTTTTTTTTTTTAATTGGGTGATTTTTCAAGAGGAGCTCAGATCTAAAATCCTTTTTTCTAAAATTCTGCACCAAGAACTTCAAAAAATGATAGGAGAGTCGCGGTCCACCAGTTGTCGTCAGAAAAAATTCTACAGCATAGTTGATTTTAAATCAGCAATATCTCCCTCATCCGGACTCTTATTCAGCTGATTTTTTTTTTGAATTTTGGTATTTTTTCACAAGGAATCTAGATCTGGTATTTTATTTTGTAAATTTTGTACCAAATGTTTCAGATCTGATCTGCAAACTCGCCGCCCAAAAACATTCCTGCAAAAAAAATGAAAAAAAGAAAAGAAAAATGCTTCCCGCTTTGCCCAAGAAAATGCTCTATGGAGGATGTAGCACATGCCTGAAGTTTGTTGAATATTGCTGCAAAATTTGAAACTGAAATATGCATCAAACCCTCATTCCCATGGAATCATAACCTGCTCTGATACCACTGATCTGGATCTTGGGGGGAGGCCCCCAAGATCTAAAAAAATTGAAATGGATCTTGGGGGGAGAGACCCCCAAGATCTGAAAACTTGAATTGCCAGAAGAAAAAAAGAGGAGAATGCCCAATAAACAAAACCACAAAGAAACTTTTTATTAAAATCGATAATAACTGTAAAGGCTACATTGTGGCGGACAATCTGTCCTTTTACAAAATGTGACTTGTTACTTATAGTATTTTTCAGTTACAATACTACGGGTCAATTCCATGGGTGAATGAATACCATGGGTGGATTTTACAATACCACGGGCGGATGCCATTTACAATAACATGGGTAAATTCCATGGATCAATGAATAATATGGGTGGATGAGTACCATGGGTTGATGCCATTTTCCATTTGGATCATACAAAGGGCAGACGGGCCCTAATTTCAGCAGTCTATCTTTTTTTGTTTATCTCTCTTTTTGGCAACAAAATAGAAATCACCAATGGTGTAATTTTGAAATATGTAATTATTTTGTATATGATCAGCAACCATTAATATACCCAACACAGGGTCATTTTGTATTACAGTGTTGGTTTTATTACAAACTCTTCACAGTTGACTACAGTCACGGTACTTGCATATGCCTATGGCATTTATAGCATGTAATTTTCACAAATTAATGGAAATTACGACATTTTCTCCCTGGGAAAAACTACAACAAACTATTTACTTTATACTAAAAATTTGAAATTGTTTCCATCCACTCTAAAAGATGGAGCCCTTAAATGGTTCATGGGTCTAGAAACACACTCTATTAGAACAGGGGATGAAATGAAGAGAGTAGTCTTGGAAATTTACAAATATTAGTGTATGCAACATAACCTTAAGGATGAAATCTTTAAGATTATGTAAAAATAAGATGAAAACCTTGAAGATTTGGTGGAAAGGTTTTCCTATAATATCAAAAGGGATAAAATGCACAATTTAGATGAGGAGACATTGAAAACTATTTTTCTAAAAGCAACAAGGGATGAGTGGATTGATCTTCTCAATGTAATGGGCAAAGGAGATGTTTCCCAATTATCATTTGATGAAATTTATGACTTGTGCAAACACATTTCAAGAGGTAGGGCTAGATATGGTAAGAACCCAAAAGATCCAATCATGTCAAGAGTCAACAAATCTACATCTAGAACAATAAGTAGAGCAGAATTAGGCGATTTGATTGATAGTTTCAAAACACATATCCTTGGAAATCTTAGTGAACAACTAGATACTCTAAAGAATCAAAACAAACAAAAAGTTGAGAAAGATGCATTATCCATCTTTTGTCCTAGGTGTTGAAAAAAACATTCTCTACAAGAATGCCCACTTGATAGTGTGGATCTGTGTCATATGCATTGAAAACCATGATACAAAATAATGGTCTTCAATACATGGGCTTAATGCTATCTTTCAGGATGAAATTGGATCAAGTCAAGTTGAATCACTTTGCTTTATTGCTAAAAGACCATGCCAGTCTCAACAAACAAGTATGGCACAAGGTCCCAATACTCAATATCAATCATATGCACAACCACAGAGCAATTGGAATGCACCTATGCCTTGGAAACCTTGGCCACCTCAACCTCAAAATCCATCTTGGGCACAAGGTTGGCAAAATTCTTACTGTATAAATCCTCAGTATCCTCAATTCCAACAACCATATCCTCCATACCAACCTCAGTACTACCCTCCTCAACCTACTCAACCACAATTTCAAACACAACCATCAAATCAACCACTTCCATTACCATCCACTCCATTTCCTCATAAATCTAATCAACTACCTGCTCAACCACTTTTGAATCCAAATAATAAAAAATTGCAACAACCCATTTATAATGTTGAGGGTCAAAATTTTCAAGCCTACATGATATCCCCCCAGGTCTAAATGATGTCCAACTTAGATCTAGTAGGGTTTTGCAAAAGAAATCACCACCAGTTGTCATCAAAGAATTTAAGGAGGATAAAATTCTTGAAAAAGAAGAATCTCTTGATCAAGAAAGGACTCCTCCAAAATAATATGTTTTTACACAATTAGATGACAACCAAATAAATCCAACTCCCACAATTCCTCTAGTATAACAACCTTTTGTTTCCTTACAAAAATCATCCTTTTCTTGAAAGACTCAAAATTGTTAAGGGAGTAGAAAGGCAAATTGTTTTACTTGAATATGATATGCTAGATGAATTGGAAAATATTTTCATCAAAATTCCTTTACATCAAGTTATAAAGGAAATACCTATATAACATGAATAAGGGAGTTGTGCATTAAAAATCTAGGAAGAAAAAGAATAGATGTCAAAAAGATTGAATTGGTAGGAAAGATTGCAGATATTATGATAGGGAACCAATAGTTCAAAAATATCTAGATCCTGGTATCCCTATTGTAAAAATACACATCAATGGTATTGAAATTCAAAACACTTTGATTGATTTAGGAGCATTCATTAATATTATGAGCAACAAAACTATGGATCAATTAAAGTTTCTCAAGCTTCAATATACCCCAACTTTTTTTTTTCTAAGTAAGATTAGTCTATTAACATAGAGGGAATAAAATTACAGTGAGACCGAAGTCAGATACAATGCCCTGAAGAGAGGCAAAGGTGTCAAGATAAACATGGAATGAGACTGCCCCTGTTCAGGGAGCTCAGCCTTGAACCTTTTACTGAGTTTACAAAATTCAAAAAAGAATTGAAATTCCATATCACCGTCTGAACAAAAACTTGCCCAATAGTATGGGCTGCCTGTCGAGCTATCATGACAACAAAAAACAAGCTAAACATCAAGAGGTTCTTCAATAATCCGGCACCAACCTGTATCATGCATGTCCCCTTCAGGAGCAGCTGCTGAGTTGGATGGACCAGGGTCGGCCGGCGCCATAACCACATTCGGAGCGCTGCTAGCTGGAGCCTCAGGAACCTGCAAAGACTCTCTACCAATCTCCAACTGGATGCTCGAAGTCGGAACAGAAACAGATCCTGGGCCCTCCTGATGAGAACTAGGCTCTCCCTCTTGGGCTTCCTCCTGGAAGACCACTGAAATGTGCGCAGTGATTCTTGGACGGTTTAGAGCGCTGCAGAAGGTGAAGAGCGCAGAGCCATACGAGGGACACCCTCTTCCACTTCGAGTGCGAGGATAGTGCCCAACAGAGAAGTCGCTTGAAGGGGAGGGCGACTCAGTGGATGGGCTGGAAGGCACCCGCCTAAGCTGACCTCGTCAAGACCTCATTCGATGGTGACGGCGAGGCATCGGGATGACCGAAGCAGTAGTAAGAGAGCGAGGCGGGGCAGCAACAATGACCAAGCTAGCGGAGAGCGAGACAACAAAGACCAGGCCAACGGAAAACAGGAAAACGACAGTTCGCAGGCCTGGTGCCCGGGATAAAAACCAGAAGGAAGACAGAGGCAGCTCTACCGTAAGACTAGAGCTAGGATACAGAGTCGCCTCCCCGTTCAATCCACCAGAAGCAGCAGTGAGGATGAGACCCACATAAATAATGCCAAAATCGGAGCTCCGTCCAGACTTTGGAGAATTCTGCGAGTGAATCGCCGGAATTTGCTCCCCCGCCAGCTCATAACTGAGCCTTAAAATATCAATCTCCTTCAGGCCTCGAGATACATCCGTCATAACTGCAGCAATGAATGGAGCCGAGGTCTGAGTCGAGCCGGAGCGTGCGGGCGCATAAACCAGGGTGCCGGACAGGGATGGAGTATCAGAGCCGTTTAACAGCGAGCAAGTGAACTCTACGTAAACCAAATTCCGAGAGCCTTCATTTATGAACCGATTGATCATGTTGTACTGGGTGGGCAGGTGTCATGCCTCCTCGCACCACCTTTGTCCCATCCAAATTGATCATTGTTTAAACACCTACATCTGGGGAATATACCCCAACTTTACTACAATTGGAAAATAGAATTGTTATCAATCCAGATGGTATATTAGAAGATGTATATGTATATTTAGATTCATGGGAGTATCCTATTGATTTTATGGTTTTAACTCCCAACAATAATCTATGTTACCATGCATTGATCCTTGGTATACCTTGGCTAGCTACATATGATGCATTCATAAGTTGTAGATCTGGTGATATGTACATTTCTGATGGTAGCTCTACTAAGAAATTCACATTGTACCCACCTACAAAAACATTAACTGAAATAGAAAATGAAGTTTGGATAGATGATGATAATCAAGACTTTGATGCTATTCAACCAATATTTACTCTTTCACAAATAGATGAAGTCTAGGGTCAATTGTTAAATTTGATGAATAATAATGATTCTTCTTCATATTGTAAGCAAGATCAAAGTTTTCAAGAGCAACGTAATATTCAATATTTATCATCTCATTAAACAGCTTTACATTCTATGGAAAATTTTGGTAACTCCTTAGTATAAATTTTTCCAGGAAAAACATTAAACATTAATAATAATTTAGAATAATTTCAAAAGAGGAAATTGATAAAGATGCTACAAAAACATTATTTTGCATATGCATGGGAATATGTTGATATGAATGTAATTGATCCTAACACATGTATGTATCACATTTACATTCAAGAAAATTCCAAACCAATTAAGGATGAATCCCAATCCGAGAGAAATTGTTGAGGAATTACAAAAGTTACTTGATGTGAATTTCATTTATCTGATATCAGACAGTCAATGGGTCTCACCTTTAGTGATTGTTCCTACGAAGAATGGAAAATGGAAAGTGAGCATTGATTATAGGGATTGAATAAGACTACTTTAAAAGATCATTTTCCACTACCTTTCATTGTTCAAGTACTAGATACCTTAGTAGGGAAGAAATATTTTTCATTTCTTGATGGTTTCAGTGGATATAACTAAATCCAATTGGCACCAGAAGATCAAGACAAAACAAGCTTTACATGTCCATGGGGTACATAAGCTTATAGGGTACTTCCTTTTGGGTTATGTAATGCACCTACAACATTTCAAATAGCATTTTTAGGTATCTTTTATGATCTAATTCATGACTGTGTAGAAGTTTACATGGATGATTTCACTGTTTATAGAAATACTTTTGAAGAAGCCCTTGAAAATTTAGAAAAAGTTATCATTAGATGTAAGGAAACAAATCTTTCATTAATTCATGAGAAATGTTTTATGATGCTTAATGAGGGGATTGTTTTATGCCACATATTTTAGGCAATGGAATTAAGGTGGATGCATCTAAGGTAGAAGTAATTTCTAAAATTTAAGTTCCAACTTGTCAAAGAGATGTTAGAAGTTTTCTAGGTTTTACAGGGTATTACAGAATATTCATAGAAAACTTCACAAAAATAAACTCTCCACTTTTTAAACTTCTTACAAAATATTGTGATTTTGTTTGGAATTGTGTCTGCCATAAAGAACTTGAATCGTTGAAACATAAAATCATTGAAGCACCAATCTTAAGAGGACTTAATTGGTCTCTTCCTTTTCATATTTCAAATAATGCTTCAAATAAAACTTTAGGAGCTATGTTGGGACAAAAATATCTAACTCCTTATGCTTTTTACCACACAAGTAAAAAATTGACTCCTACATAGTTTAATTACACTATAGCAGAAAAGGAGTTTTTAGTTGTTGTTCATGCCATTAATAAGTTTCGACACTATATCATCGATTATGAAACTATCATTGATACAACTCATTATGTTATTAGATATTTAATGAATAAACCAATTACTAGTGGCAGGGTCACTAGATGATTGTTATTATTACAGGAATTCAATATTACTATTATGGATAAGCCAGGAAAAGAAAACATAGTTTTTGACTTCCTTTCTAGGATGCAGAATGATAATAATGATATTCCCGTGAAGGATAATTTTCCTGATGACTATCTTTTTGCAGTGTTTACTAAAACTCCTTGGTTTGTAGATATTGCTAACTATTTGGCTAAAGTTGCCCCTACAATTATCATCTAATGAAAAGCATAAATTCATCAAATCCAGTGCACCTTACTCATGGACAGAGGGAGAATTGTATTGGACTGGATCTGACCTCATCATCTAAAGATGTATTCGAGAGGATGAAGTACCAAAGATATTGAAATATTGCCATGATGAACCATGTGGAGGACACTTTGCCGATAAAGGAACTGCTTATAAAGTCCTTATTTTGGGAAATTATTGGCCTTCTCTTTTTAAAGATGCCAACAAATATGTCAAAAGATTTGATAGCTGCCAAATAATGGGAAAACCCATTCCATTGGACGAGATGTCTCTACAGCGCCAGGTACTTATGGAGCCTTTTGAAAAATGGGCTCTAGATTTTTTTGGTCCAATCAATCCTCCATCTAAGCAGAAAAGGAATATACTTGTTTGTACGGATTATGTTACAAAATGGGTAGAAGTTGTTGAAAATAGCAACAAGAAATGATAAAAATAGAATCCATAAATTCCAATCTTAATTTGTCCTTGAATTAAAATTGTGAATTAAATTCGAATTTAGTCTCACCAACTGCTTGGAATTAATTAATTAATTCATTATGGATTAATTGGTTGGAGAAATTCAAGTTAGAAGTCTTTTTGAAGTCATGCAACAGTTATCCCTTAAATTAAGGAGATTATCCATTAATTAAGGAGATAAGATTGAGTTATATTTGAGTTGTAATTAGTTAGGTCAGTTTACTGAGTTAAGTCCAGTTAAATTAGTTTCAAACTGTTTGAGGAACTAATTGTGAGTTATCAGTCTGTTGATGCATGCATGCACTCAACAAGTGTACTCTAGACAACTGAAGATTCCCTCATCAGAAACTCATGCATGTCTATTATGAGAAAGACCCAGTTGAGCTAAATGTCAAGGACATGTTACTATCAGTTTCATGTGTTTTCCTATAAAGGAAACTCATCCATGCAATCAAGGTAAGGTTCCTTGAGGATTGTGTAGTTCTGATAATGTGTTAGAGCAGTGTGTGAGAGAGTGTTCCACTGGGTGAAGGAGATCATCCCAGAGAAACTGCACAAGGAAATAGGAGCTTGGAGGACAGAGGAGAAGGCTTATGAGAAGCTTTGATTGCCTGTCAGCATCCAGGAGGATTCTACTGAGAGCTGGCTAGTTGTGAGAGCTAAGGCTTTGTATAATTCTGATGTATTTCCACCTTGTATGATAATACAGATAGTGGGGTTTTTAGCTGAGGCTTTCCCCTGAGTATTTTTTGTGCTTCATGTGTATTGATTCTTCTTCTTATGGTTATATGTGTTTAGCTTTGATTCAGTTCGATCTTTAAGCTTCCGCAAGTTTGATAGTAGAAGCAGATTTTGCTTTGGTATATTGCATTATCGAGTTAATCTACAGTCAGATTTTCTACATAGATCTCAGAGGTAGATTTGTAGAGAATTTGCAGGAAATTCTACAGAAGCTAAACCATTTCCTTTTGCTCCAAAAAAAAATTAGTTACGTTTCTTTTTGAGGATATTTTTACTCATTTTGGTGTCCCAAGGGAAATTGTGATAGATCAAGGTATTCAATTCACATCCAAGTTGGTGCATAAAATAATGGATCAATACAAGATCAAACATTGGAAGTCTACTTGATATCTTCCACAAGCAAATGGGCAAGTGGAATCTACCAATAAGGTACTTGAAGCAATCTTGACCAAGACTATACACTTGCATAGAAGAGATTGGGAAAAAAGGCTTCCAGAGGCACTTTAGGCATACCGTACCGTAAAAATTCTCACTGTAGATCAGCTGATAATGCAATGTAACTAAAGCAATATACTTAATCTACTTCTACAATCAAACTTGCGGAAGCTTAATCGATTTTGAGCAAGATCAAATAGAACACATATAATAGATGAAGAAGAAATCAATCACACATGAACACAGAAGAATACTCTGGGGAAAGCCTTAGCTAAAAACCTCAATCTCTGTATTATCATACAAGTGGAAATATCTCAGGATTACACAAAGCTTTAGCTCACAAGCTATCCAGCTCTCAGTACAATCCCTCACTACTACTCATAGACAGAATAGACAACACATATGCCTTCTTTCAGTCCTCCAAGCCTCCTATTTCCTTGCGCAGTTTCTCCAGGGTCCTCAAGTTGCAACCTATGTGCAATAATTCCTCACACACTGCTCTAACCTTTGAAATAACTGCGCAATCCTGAAGGAGATGATTCCTTCTGCATGGATGAGTTTCCTATATAGGAAAATTCCTCCAACTAATAATACATTGTCCCTTCCTTTAATCTCAACTGGGTCTCTGTCTAAACATAAATGCATGAATTATTTATCAGAGAATATTTAGTTATTTGAAGTACACTAGTTGCATGCATGCATGCATTGACTAACTGAACTCACAATCAGTTCCACAAATTGTCGGAACTAATCTAACTGGACTTAACTCAGTTAACTGAGCTAACTAATTACAACTCAAAGTACAACTCATCCTGATCTCCTTTATTAAGGAATAACTTCCTCAATCAAAGGGATAATTGTTGCATGTCTTCACATAGACTTCATGTTTGATTTTCTCCAACTAATTAACTCAAGATGAATTAATTAATTATTTTACAAACAGCTGCTGAGATCAAAGTCGAATTTTAATTCTCAATTTTAATTTAGGGAGTAATTAAAATTGGAATCTATCCTGAAATGCTATTTATAGCAATGTTATTTTTAGCATTTCTATTTTATCATTCCTCGTTGCTATTTTCCACACTAGAACCTGAAATGCTATCTATAGCAATGCTATTTATAGAATTTCTATTTTTAGCATTTCTTGTTGTTATTTTCAACATGTACCACATGGATGAATACTACTGGACACACTCCTTATAAACTTGTCTATGGGAAGCAATTTTTGCTTCCAATTGAATTCCAAGTGGAGACTTTTAGAACAACAACAAAATTGGGCCTTGATCTATTCGAAGCTAAAAAACAAAAGGTTAGCAAAGTTGAATGAGTTAGATGAGATACGACCAGATGTTATCAAAGAACTGTCATATTCCAACAACAAAGATCGAGATGGCATGACAAATTGATCAAAGTTAAGAAATTCAAGCTAGGTGACTAGGCTCTTCTTTTTTACTCCTCATTCAAAGATTTTCAAGGAAAATTTTAGACTCACAGACTTGGTCCCTATGAGATAGATAATGTCTTTGATAATGGAGTAGTTAGAATCAAGACTATTGATGAATAAAATATTACCTTCCTTGTTAATGGCCATAGATTAAATTTATATCACAAGCCCTTGACAAGAGAATAATTTGTCAAAAATAGTCGCAAAATAATTATGATTTCAAGTTGGTTGAGAAAGGAGATATTTCTCCTCTTATTCCAACTAATTTATAATTTTCTTTCTCCTCATATATATTTATATATATGAGGAGAAAGAAAATTAAAAATTAGTTGGAAGATGAGGAGAAAGATCTCCTTTCTCAACCAACTTGAAATCATAATTATTTTGCGACTATTTGACAAATTCTTCTCTTTTCAAAGTTTTGTGATATAGCTTATATAATTATAAACATGAAAACCAATATTGTTGGAATGTATATACAAAAAATATTAACTGAAAACCAAGAATTCTTAGCGGTTTAGATTTTCATATTCCTTGTCTTTTCCCACTTCCTTTTTATCCCTCCATTTTCTTCTAATAATTTTTTCAGGTCTAATCAACATTTTTGAGACCTGAAACAACAACAATAATAAAGATCCATCCCATCAATAACAACAAACTTTTAAAAGGAAAAGCTACAGAATCTGTGACATTCTGCATGTTGGAAATAATACTGAGAGGGGGGGGGGGGTGAATCAGTATTATCACATCAATAAAACTTTTTCATTTCCATATTCAGATTCATATATGCTACTTCCACAACTTCTTATGATTCAGTTAGTTGATCCTTAATGAGTGCATTAGAACATTATCAACCATATTAACATTAAACAGGTGCAGTAAAATAGAACTGATCATCACACATGAACACCATGATATAAGGTGGAAACCCAATGTGGGAGAAAACCACCTACTGCAAGTCATCTCAATCTTCTTCTTAATAAGAAAATCCTTTTACAATATTTCTGTACTGGTGCAGTCTTATACCAGTACGCAGGCTTCTACCTGCAGAGAGCTACAACCCTCTCTCGTTTTCCAGTCTTTCCTGGAAGGGAGCTACAACCCCCATAGTTCTTGTACTAGCCGATCCATTTACTAGTACGCAGGCTGCTACCTACTACAATGCTCCAAAGTTTTCAACTGCTACTGGAAAGGAGCTGCCACCCCCTTAGCTCTTGTACTAGCTAAGATACTAGTACGTAGGCGCCGGCCTACAATCTTCTCTCCTCCAGGTACCACGTTTCATACATTTTCATACTGGTTACTCCTGAAGCACAACACATAATCTGAAAGGCCACGTTTCATCCAATTTTCATACTAGACCCATTAATATCATTGAAGCACATAATCAATCAATCTTCTGAATCACCCAAACACTAGATCAATACATATACAAGGATAATATATGTGTTAGCACCCAGATCTAGTCCATCAGATCACATAAATATGAGCCATTATGATCCTAATCCAATATTAGTTCTCATCCATCAATACTGAAGCTAAACACAATCAACCAAACAGGATATGCAGAATACTGACACCTTTAAACTGTCATCAGAACCCATCAACAACCAGAACCACCTGTGACTTCAAATATCATAGCTCAAATTGTATACGCTACTACAATGAACCAAACCTGCATACATACGCGCTTACACCAAAGCCAACCCGCGTACAGATCTATAAATATTCAAACATGACTTGCAGCGATTTCAAACTCAAGATATACCCAGTTCAGATCATTACAAGCGTCAGTATACAGATCTAGAATAAGCATAATCAAATATATAGAGATAGTTCATTTCAAACCATTTGATCCCGATCTATCCTTAGATCTTGTTTTCCATCAACTGGTGAGATCCCTCTTTAGCTCAGATCTAGATCTGCACCATAACCCAATCACAGTATTCCAGATCTAGTACTTTATGAGATATTCAATAATTCAGATGATGCTTTGCCAAATGATCTCCTTCCTCTTTTATAGCCTTAGTCCTTTCTCAATACCACGGTCCAAAACCATAGGATCAAAAAACGGTTGGACTAATACCATGAACCAACCATGAAAGTGCATGAGATCAACACTTCTGGATGCAATACCACGGACCAAAACCATAGGATCAAAAACTGTCGGACTAATACCATGAACCAACCATGAAAGTGCGTGAGATCAACACTTTTGGATGCAATACCACGGGCCAAAACCATAGGATCAAAAACTGTCGGACTAATACCATGAACCAACCATGAAAGTGCGTGAGATCAACACTTTTGGATGCAATACCACGGGTCAAAACCATAGGATCAAAAACTATCGAACTAATACCATGAACCAACCATGAAACTGCGTGAACTTTTCTCTTGCATGAAGGGAACTTTTCTCTGCATGAAAGTGCATAAACTTTTCTCTACATGAAATAAACTTTTCTCTGCATAAAAGTGCGTGAACATTTCTCTACATGAAATAAACTCTTCTCTGCATAAAAGTGCGTGAACTTTTCTCTACATGAAATAAACTTTTCTCTGCATAAAAGTGCGTGAACTTTTCTCTACATGGAATAAACTTTTCTCTGCATAAAAGTGCGTGAACTTTTCTCTACATGGAATAAACTTTTCTCTGCATAAAAGTGCGTGAACTTTTCTCTGCATAAAAGTGCGTGAACTTTTCTCTGCATAAAAGTGCGTGAACTTTTCTCTGCATAAAAGTGCGTGGACTTTTCTCTACATGAAGGAAACTTTGTTGCACTATAATTTATCAAATAAATTTGCTGCACTATAATTTATCATTTGTGTGATTTGCCATCAAGGACAACACTTGTCTCATAATGCCAACACTGCAACCTACCTCAAATTTTGCATCTTACATCAATCTACATATATTCTATACCTAAGGAAGCATTAGAGCACTCGAGATCTGCAGCAAAGAAAATACATCAAATATCAAAGACTGCTTTAAGGTATGCAAATAGAATGAGAGATTATATTTAATTTAAGGAACACTAGATTTATAAGCTCATCAAAAGATTATGATACATATATTATAACAATTGAGCAAACTATAGGCCTCATAACAATCATACTCCATTACCTATAATCATTGCCTTATTTTGTCATCGTATCCCTATCTCTCACATCAAGATCCCTCTATTGCATGAAAAATCACCTAGATTCTAATAGTCATATAAAAATGGATTTAGGAATCGTGGCAAATAATTTATGCAAAAAGAGAAGTTTTATTATGAATTGACCATCACCTTAAGTGATCGATTTCACTTCCGTTGGACCACCATCAAACCACAACCATCCCTCCATTACCCTCATCGAGAGAAGTAATCGAAGATCGAAACTCCTCCTTCACCATGTGTGTCATCATTAGATTTGAGCCCAATCGAGTTAAGTTTCTTCAAGTGTATCCATGGGTCAAAGACTAATTACAGAAAGTTGGATGGCTTGGCGTCTTTGAAAAAAATGATGGATACAAAGTGGAAGTAACAAAGGAATTTGCTTGGGCATTTAATGGAGTAGAGGTGTAGAATGGATACATTGAACTGATAATTATAGAATCATAATGGCAGGGGAAACTGTCTTACCTGGAAATGGATATATTTAGTTCAAAAACAAAAAGATCAAAGAAAAAGAGTGGATAGTTTTCCTTCAAAACCCAAGTATGGATATCTCTATCTTCTAGAAAGGATACCAATAACTACATTAAAACCAAATAGAGAAATATTTTACTAGTCATTCAGAAAAAATTGACTTGTGAAGGATGATATGGTACAATGTTTTTTGTATCATGCTCGGCTCTTAATGCACTTCATTGAAGGAAATGAGTTGAATTTACCCTATTTTCTACTTTATAGTCTTAAGAAAATGGCTTCTGGTGTATAAAACCCTTGACCGTGCCTTGTATCATCATGCATTAATTAATGTTCTTATTAAAACACATTTGAGGACTAAGGGAGGATAATTGGCAGATATTTTTAGTTTGAAATCATTTTGTAGATGCTCCAGAAGAGGCAGTAGTAACAAAAACTAAAAGAAGTCGACGCATAACAGTTCGAAACCTTAACCATGAGCCTGTCAATGAAGAAGAGGGTTTTATTACAAGTGAAGCAGAACAAATGGAAAATTTACCACATGAACGAGAGGACAACACTCCCCTTTGTCAGTTTTTGGATAAAGTTAAGCAGAAAAATGAAAAACTAAGTGTTAGAAGAAAGAAAGCCAACTCAAATGTTAAGCAATATGAAACAATAAGAGAAAAATTAGTGGACAAGGAAAAAGAGAAAGCACAGAATCTAGGTAACAAGAGGAAGACTATCCAAAAGACAGAGGAACATGAATTGAAGCTGAGAAGGAGTAAACACATTTCTAAGCGTTTGAATATACAAGCACGACTAGAACCTCCTGAAACTGTTGATATCAAGGAGGATGATCGTTGTATAGATGAAGTAGTAAGGGAATCACCATTTCATCAAGATCCAAGTCCAATCAGTAAGACACGTGAGATAGATCCTGTCCAATAACATATTTATGACTATGTGGAAACATTGGAGTAGACAACACAACAGAAGGTAAATTCTCCGCTATAAAATTAATATGAAGACACTTTTAATGAAAAGGTTCCTTCGATTGATGACATTCCTAAAAAAGAATAAGAAATTGTAGATGCTCTGAAACAAGATATACATCAGCTAGAAATATTAAACAGACATCTCAAAGAAGAAAATGAGGCAATGAAAATACAAAATGAAATTTTGAGGACTTCCATGCTATTAGATAGTCTTTTTTCATTTCATGTAACTAGAATAATCCTTTTGATTTAATGCCATCAGACAATCCTTTCTTCAATTCAATAGATTGATCTTTTCAACTTGATCTTGTTTTGAAAGCATACTTCGTTCTTTCAAGTTTGATAGAAAGAAAATGTGCGTGAAGTTGAAATCAGTTAATGTTGATAATTTATTTTTAATCATTTATTTTAACTTCTTCATCCTTCTAAATAAAAAAATACAACTCCTAGCATATATTGTACTTGCATGTGTGTTATGAAACTAGCTCAAGAAAAGATAGATCAACGCCTTAGAATTCAGCCTCTTCGAGGGGGCAACCTCCTTTACATTACATAAATGAACAATTCTTGGATGATTCAAATGAAAAAACCTCCTTTCTATATATAGGAGTCTAAGGAGTCACAATATAATCCAGCCAACCTAACAATAATAATATAAAGCCACAAAAATAACAATAGAGGGATTCTATGGGGCACAGTAATAACAATATGGGGGCAATAGGGGCACAACAATATTACTAAGGGGTATAACTACAATAGTAATGGGGTAATCACTAGTATTATAGGGACCCAACATGCCCCTCTCCTTCAAAAAAGTGTTTTCCTCAACGCTTAAGTAGTTCTGGATACTTCTGCATAAAATTCTCATCCTCCCATGTGGAATCTTCAGCGGATAAGTTCTTCCACTTGATAAGATACTCTGAAATTGATCGATTTCATAGCTGTCGAGTTCTTGTTTCTGTGACTGCTTCCGGTTCCAATATATTTTTCCTTCCTCGTCAAGTTCTGGCAATATTGTTTGAATTGGGAGCTTGTCGCCTATAACCTTCTTTAAACATGAAACATGGAAAACTGGGTGCAATCGAGAAGCTACAGGAAGCTCCAATTTGTATGCCATAGTACCAATCTTTTGCAACACCTTGTACGGACCATAATACTTTGGTGATAATTTATTATCCTTCTTAGCTTGCTTGAGGGACATTTGCTTATATGGTTGTAGCCGTAGGAATACCCAATCACCTACATCAAAACTTCTTTCACTCCGATGTTGATCTACCTGTTGTTTCATTCTATTCTGTGCCAACACAAGGTTATCCTTTAAGAGTTGGAGGACTTGTTGTTGATGTTCGATGTGATGTTCCACTGCCTGAACCTTAGAATTTTCTCTTAAGTATGATGTGATGGATGGTGGTTGATACCCATAAAGTGCCATAAATGGGGTCATTTTTGTTGTTGTATGGAAGGAAGTGTTATACCACCATTCAGCCAGAGGCAACCATTTGACCCATTGTGTCTGTTTATCAGATACAAAGCAACGAAGATATCCTTCCAAACATTTGTTTACTATCTCAGTTTGTCCATCAGATTGAGGATGATAAGATGAGCTATGAGCTAACTGAGTACCAAGACAAGAAAATAATTATGTCCAAAAATTTCCCGTGAAAATGGGATCTCTGTCACTTATAATAATCTTTGGGTTTCCATGTAACTTTTGAATTGTTTCCATAAATGCAGTAGAAACTGTACTGGCTTTAAATGGATGTGATAATGCACAAAAGTGTGCATACTTGGTAAGTCTATCAACTACCACCATGATGACACTCTTTCCCTCAGACTTGGGTAAACCTGTGATAAAATCCATTGAAACCTCCTCCCAACGTTGGCTTGGAATGGATAAAGGT
The DNA here is from genome assembly GCA_031772625.1 of Pinus tabuliformis. NCBI lineage: Eukaryota > Viridiplantae > Streptophyta > Pinopsida > Pinales > Pinaceae > Pinus > Pinus tabuliformis. The sequence continues at coordinate 1,860,126,257 of CM062817.1, forward strand.
TGTAATAGATCCGGTGTCTTAATTGTTTCAACTTTATTTTGTTGGCAAACCAAACATTCCACCACAAACTTTTGAATATCTGATTTAAGGCCATCCCAAAAAAATTCCTTCTTAACCCTATGGTAAGTTTTCAAAAACCCTGAGTGCCCTCCTAAGGGAGAAGTGTGCAATTCCATAAGAATCTTTTGTTTTAGCTGGGAATTCTTACAGAGGTATAAGCGATCTTTGTACCATAACGAATCATTTTGCAAGCTAAATGTATCAGACGTACTGGAATCTTGTTGTGACTTTCGAATAAGTGCCCACACTTCTTCGTCATTCTTCCATTCCTCCCTTGCTTTGTTTATCCAATCTGGTTGGATAATAGAAATGGCGCACAACAATGCTTCCACATCCTCATCCTTTCTTGAGAGTGCATCTGCTACCACATTTTGCTTCCCTTTCTTGTAGATGATTTCAAAGTCATAACCCAACATCTTTGTGACCCACTTTTGTTGCTATTCAAAGGATAATCTTTGTTCTAAAAAGCATTTAAGGCTATCATGATCCGTTTTTACCTTGAAGTGTCTTCCCATTAGGTAGGTCGCCATTTCTTAAGTGCATGGAGTATTGCCAACATTTCCTTCTCATAAATATCTTTGCTTAAAAACTTTCCCTTGATTGGATGACTTTCAAAAGCAATGGGTCTTTCATCTTGCATTAGAACAGCACCAATTCCATTTCTTGAAGCATCACATTCCACAATAAAGGTTTTTGTGAAGTCCGGTGTATCTAAGACCGGTGCTTGGCACATTGCCTCTTTAAGATGTTCAAAGGCCTTTGTTGCTTCCGGAGTCCATGAAAATGCATCTTTCTCCAATCATGTTGTTAGAGGTGCTGCTATTCTCCCATAATTCTTAACAAACTTGGGATAATACCCTGTCAACCCGAGAAATCCTCGCAGATGCTTTATGGATGTGGGGATTTTCCATTCCTTAATGGCTTTAATTTTTCTAGGGTCTACCTTAACTCCTTCATGAGATACAATATGACCCAGATATTCCACCTCCTGGACTCCAAAGAAACATTTGGATCTTTTTGCATATAATTGTTTCTCCACCAATAGTTGTAGCACCTTGTCAACATGTTCAACATGATCCTTCCAAGACTTGTTGTAGATTAGTATATCATCAAAAAATACTAACACAAATTTTCTAAGGAATGGTTTGAAAATTGAATTCATCAAACCTTAAAATGTTGAAGGTGTATTGGTAAGGCCAACCAAAAATTCATAATGACCCTCATGAGTTCTAAATGTTGTTTTCGGAATGTCTTCAGTCTTCATTCTGATTTGATGATATCCTGAACGAAGATCCAACTTGGTGAAGTAAATTGATCCATGCAATTCATCCAGTAATTCATCAATGACAGGAATGGGGAACTTATCTTTAATAGTGAGCATGTTGAGCTCCCTATAATCTGGACACATGCGCCATGATCCATCCTTCTTGTGCACCAATACTACTGGAGCAACAAAAGAACTTTGACTCGGTTGAATTATACCAGCCTCTAGCATTTCTGCAACCATACGTTCAATTTCACTCTTTTGGACATAGGGATATCTGTACGGCCTGATGTTTGGAGGAACACTTCCTGGAATCAGATGAATAGCATGATCATGATCACACATAGGTGGGAGACCTTTGGGAGTCTCAAATGCCTTGGAATGATTGTCCAGGACTTTTTGGAGATCTGGAGAAATAGATGATTCCGATGTGGAAACATCTAGCGAACATAATTGTGCAATTACACCTCTTTGCTCCTTTTTTAGAAGCTTTGTCATACCATTAGAGCTGCTTATCTTTCCTGGTTTCCCTTCAATACCCCTTAATTCAACTTCCTTTCCTTCTGTAGAAAATTTGATGAAAAGTTCTTGAAAATTAAAAGCTATTGTACCCAAGGATTGTAGCCATTGGACTCCTAGTACAACATCAGCACCTCCCATTGGAATGGAAAGCATTGGGCTAGTCAATACATATTCTCCCATGGATAGCTTGATATTATGGCACTTTCCAAAGCAATTTATTGTTCCTCCATTTTCAATCATCACTTGACACTCTGGTGCTGGATATAGGAATAAATTCAACTCTTTGGCTACCTTACAATGAATAAAATTGTGAGTGCTTCCTGAATCAATCAACACTATTACCTTTTTCTTTTTGATTTGTCCTTCTATCTTGATGGTTTGAGGAGTGGTAATTCCCGCCAATGCATTACAAGATATGGTCGGATTTATTTGTTCTTCATCTAGGCTTTGTTCCTGGAGTATATCCTCCTCTTTTGACCTTTCTTGCTCCTTTTCTTCTTCCTCTTCACAATCTATGTAGAATAATTTCTTCTCAGCACACTTATGACCTTTAGTGTATTTGCTATCACAACTGTAACAAAGCCCTTTTGCTCTTTTTTCTTCCAATTTTTGTGGTGTCAACCTTATAGGTTGTGGAAGACTAGGGGCAACAACACTTCCGTCTTTATAGTTGTGAGTGGTATGCTTCCTGGTTGCCATAATTTTGCTTTCCATTTTTCTTGCTAACCTGAATGCCTTCTCTAATGAATCAAGTTCCCAAAGGCGAACATCATGTTGGATATTATCCTTTAAAGACCCTATGAACACATCAATCCTATGCTCCTCTGGAATATCTTTTACCCTTATGTTCAATTTTTGGAATTCCTCAATGTGCTCCATTATTGAACCCTTTTGTTTGAGACTTATCAATTGGCTAAAAAAAGTGTTGCTTTTTGTATCCTCATAATGTGCTATCAATTCTTCCGTAAAAATTTCCCAAGTGATAAATTGTTTACGAGAGCAAAGCCATTGATACCATACAAACTGATTTGGTTCCAAATATAAAGTTGCCATGCGTACCATTTGTGTGTTTTGCACATTATTGAGATCGAAGAATTGCTCCATCTGTAATATCCATGTGGCGGGATCCTTGCCATCAAACTTCCTCATATCGATTTTTGGAATATGGTGGGTCTTTGATCCAACATTAGAGTCTATGGAATCATGATTAACATTTCTTTTGTTCACATCATGGGTTTCCTTTACAACCTTTTCACCATTAGTAAGTATTTCTTGTAGAAAATTTGTCAAATCTGTCTTCAAATCTGCCATGTTTGTCTTCAAATCTGTCTTGAAATCTGCCATGTCTCTCTTCAAATCTGTCTTCGAATCATCCATCTTATCTTCCATGCCCTTTATCTTAGATTCCACGCCATTTATCTTAACTTCTGTTGGCTTTTGTGAGCGTGACATTTGTTGCACTTGTTCTTGTAATTTTGATATATCATATAGCATTTCTTCCTCCTCTTCATGAGTCATACTAGAGCTTTCAGGTTCCTTACTAGGTGTTTGCATTTTCTTTCCTTGGGGCATAATTTACCAATAATAATGCTTTACTATGCCCTTTGAATTCCTTCAAACCAAGCTTACGCAAAAATTTAAAAAAAAACTACACACCTTTTTTCACTTTGTAGAATCCTGATATTGAATCTGATGTATCTCTGTAAATTCAGATCCTCCAGTTCTAAAATTGTGAGCTATAGTAGCCTTCTGTGTCCTCTTTCCAATCCCACAACTCTGACCCAAATTGGATTCTCCAAGGAAGAGTTATGCGAAATCTCCCACAGTGACTTGATTATAGACTAGTTCAGTAGAGCGAACTTGTACGACGTGCCACGAGTCACTGTTTCGACCTTTGGATCTAAAAAATGCATGCAAGAAATTGCAGTCTGTCCTCTTTCTATACCTTCTTACGAAATTTAAATCCGATCCCCAGAGAGAAAGTTATGACGATTTTCCCCAAGTCACCTGTTTGGAATGTAATTCAGGAGTCTGCAAAAAGACAAACTTCCTCAGATCATATCTCCACAAATATAGCGTGAAAAGCTCTGAAATTTGGACTCAAGGTTCAGCGCGATTTCTTCTTCAATAGGTTTTTTTTGCAACTTCTGAAACGTCGCAGAAAAAAAGTTATAGCGAAAATGCCACGATGACCTGTTTGGAGCAGCGAAACCCTAGAATCCAAAGCTCTGAAACCAAATATTATGAAACCAGCTCAAGAAAAGATAGAAAAGATAGATCAACGCCTTAGAATTCAGCCTCTTCGACGGGGAAACCTCCTTTACATTACATAAATGAACAATTATTGGATGATTCAAATGACAAAACCTCCTTCCTATATATAGGAGTCTAAGGAGTCACAATATAATCCAGCCGACCTAACAATAATAATATAAAGCCACAAAAATAACAATAGAGGGATTCTATGGGGCACAGTAATAACAATATGGGGGCAATAGGGGCACAACAATATTACTAAGGGGTATAACTACAATAGTAATGGGGTAATCACTAGTATTATAGGGACCCAACAATGTGCACTTCATATTAATGAAGTAATTTAACTACTTTCTCTCTCTCTCTCTCTCTAGACTCTTGCCTTCTTTAATACCATACTACAAAATGATCCAGATCACTAAATGAGGAAAAGGGTTATCACATAGCTATGTTTAAAGAAAGATACTCACAATAACATAATTTGATATCTCTCTCTCTCTCTCTCTCTCTCTCTCTCTCTCTCACACACACACACACACACACACATAACAGGATATGTCGTCAAGAAACAATCAGACACCAACTTTTAAAGCGGGGCATAAATATCTTTCCCTTGAAGACAAAAGACCTCATTTTGAAATGACAACACATTTGGACTAGGGGGTCCTACATTACTAAGGAGATCCAATGAAGATACAAGCTAATGCATGAAAGAGTTATATTGTGGAGACCACGACGGTTAAAGATAACCACATCTTACAAGAGATAACATTGGTGCATGGAGTAAGGGTGACAAAAGGAATCCATGTGGGAGCCAAGGGAAAAGGAAACAAATGAGGATAGATCCATTAAGGGATCAAGATGATGGAATGATTTCCATTAAGAATTAAATCCCCTTCTTTTGCTTGTAGAACCAACTTAGCTTGGAAATCGACTTAATTCTTATTTATATGAAGGGTGAAAAAATGAGTTGTGGGGAGATGATAGAAGCGTTACATGAATTTGTTGGAAGATTGAATTCAAATGAGCATCGAAGGAAGAATATCCTACTTGGATATGTTAAATCATGTTTTTGGAGTCTCCAACAATGGTGAGCTTTTGGATGGTGCAGGATGAGGATAGAATTAACCCTTGAACACAAGGCATAAGTTTTAGCTTGGTTATTTAAGGCTACCCTTGGACTCCATGACAAAGAAATCTTTGTGTTTTCTCTTGGATCAAAGAAAATCCATCCCACACATGCAACCCCATAATACAATATGATGTTGTCAATGACTAACTATTTTATTTAGTATAATGGAGTTCCCCCCTTCTATATCATTATTCAATAAGCAAATCATTAGCATTTATGAGTGTGGGATGGACTTCTTTACACAAAAAGTGAACATTAACATATTCTAAAGTCATAAAGTGACTTTATTACATAGTAAGTCTTTATCCCAATACATGGGCAAAATGTTTCTCTCCCTCCTCTATATATATGAGGGGTAGGGAGGCCAATAATCCATATGTGGGCCAATGGATTTACAAGCATCCTACATTGACACTTATAAGCTCAACATGTGAAGTGCTACACTCCAAGAGTACACATGTCAAGCCCCAAGGTGATATGTTCACAATCACAACTCCAAATGTAAGGGCACACAATGAGTAGGTATAACACTCCTCCTATAAGCCTCAAAAGACTGCATCAATCCTCCTAAGCCAAGTACTCCGCTAGGCCAACTCCCCCTACATGAACATTAACATACGCCAGGAATCCCCAAGCCAACTTCAAGCTTTTATACAAGAATTAAAGCTACCATGTGTTGTCTAGGGCCAAATTACCTCCTCTCAAATGCAAAATTCTCTTCCTTCCAAGCAAGGCATTCTCCAACCAGATAACCATATCGATGTGCCTACCATGTAGAATGTCACCTGAGTTGTTAGGAGATCTCAATGTCACGGGGAAGAAAGTCGAAGAGCCACCCAACTAGATTAAAAAAACCACTGAGTGAGTCATCTCCAATGTGAAAATACACCATATACCATCCAAGAATTGAACATACATTTTGTACCCCAAATTGTTTGAAGAACCCCCAAACATGGTGTAGACACTTTCAGATCAACCTGAAAGATAACACGAACATGATAAATAATAACTTGTTTCATGGAATAAAGAAGCATAAGAGTGTTTCAAATTGTTGGAAAGGATAATGGTTTTCATGCTAGTCTTCCCCAATTGAGATTTCTCAAACCCCTTCATAGTAGAGTTATATGTGTTAAGTTTCAAATTTGGGAGTGTTATAATGAAAGAGGGATGACTAATATCTTTTTAAAGATGAAAACTCAACCAATGAGAATACTGAAAATTATTTAAGACATGGACATTGTATCTATCACAGATGGATTGGCTAAATGGCACCAATATCTCATAAATAGAAAGTTTATAATATGTATGAATCACAACAATCTTCAATATATATCATAACATAAAACCTTAGCAATTGGGCAACAACTTTGAATAGGAAAGATTGCGACTTCAATCTTGAATTGTTGTGTAATAGAAAAAGGACGATAATTGCAAATGCATTATCACTAAAAGGAAAAGAGATATCATCTTGTGCAATTTCAATCTTAATTCCAAACTAGTTAGATGAGATCCAAGTTGAATATATCAAAGACCCTAACACATAAACCATAATAAATAATATCAATTAAATCCAAACATTTTTATGCAAAAATTGATTATTTTTAGTACAAAGGAAGAATATACCTACCATCTCCCTCAAATTTTAAACAAAGAGCATTAAGAGAAGCCCATAACTTCTTAATTAGGATATATCTACATTTATTCAAAGCATACTACAGACCTTGACAACCATTTTATTAAAAAGTTATTGATATGGATGTAAAAATGTGTAATGGAATGTATCTAGTGTCAAATAACTAAATAAATAAAGTGAAAATCTTCCACAACTTGGAGTACTTTATCCTTTACCTGTTCCAAATAAAAAGTGGAAATAAATATCCATGGATTTTATCTTGATTATTGTTAGTTAAAGCAAATTACAAAATTTTCATAGTAGTTAACTAATTAACAAAATGTGCGCACTTTATGGGCATAAGTAAAACACATCACATAGACCTTCTCTAAAATTGTATATAAACTACAAGATTTCCCTAATGTCATTGTAAGTGAAAGAGATACAAATTCAAAAGAAATGTTTAAAAGGAAGTTTGCAAACAGAGTGTAATATCTATTAATATTATTTCCACTTATCATCCCGAGATATTTGGTGAGTCTGAGATTTTAAATAAATACCTCAAGGCATGTCCTTGTTATTTTGCTACAAATAACAAAATAAATTATACCATTGGCTATATCTCATTGAATAGTGGTATAACTCCACTTATCATTCATTTTCTAAGTTGATATCTTTAAAAGCTATATGTAGTTACAAGCCACCAAGATGGAAGGAATTTGCATTAACAAATGTAAAGTTCTTATAGTAAAAAATCATCTCAAAGAAAGTGATAAAACTATTCAAATACTAAAAGATAACCTAGTGAATGCATAAAATTGAATGAGACAATAAGCAAACATGCAAAGATTAAGAAAGGTGTTTGATGGAGATGATTAAGTGTTTGTAAGAATTCATCCATATAAAAATTATACTCGAAACAACAATGAAAAAACAAACTAGCTGCTTGAGTTCCATGGCCCCTAGCAATTCAACAAAAGAATAACCAAGTAGCTTATGCGCTAAATCTACCTACAAAAATTAAATACATAATGTTTATCATGTCTACCACCTCAAGAAGAATATATGACACGGTTAATTGTCCTTGATGAATAAGGAAAACTCAAAATGGAACCTAAAGATATATTGATGACTTAAGATAAATCACTATGATCAAGAATGATAACCATATACTTTGCCAAGCGAAAGAACTTACTAGAATAGGATGCCTCCTAGGATAATAAAGTCTTCTAACAACAACATGCTTACTTACTAATGCTTTGAGGAAAAAACTTATCCTCGGTGGTGCATGTAGCATACACGAATGCATAAAAGTAAAGAGTTTATAAATTAATAAACTAATTTAAGTATTTAGCATATAAGAAACATGACTATTCGATTTAATGACCCATAATATAGATGTATACATATGATGAGTCCTCTCTATAAATCACCACTTTTATCATCAATTTTACACACTCACATGCATAAATATATTATTTTTCTAGCTTTTTCTTCTTTGTGGATTCCTATAGTTATTACGCACTTTTCCTCCACTTCTCACATTTTTGGGATACTTGAATTTTCCATCTCCCTCAACCCTCCACCAACGTGAATCTTCCTCAATGATTCCCTCTTCATTGGCTTGCTCTTTGTTGGATAGATTTCTTGCTTTCTCCTAAAGTGTCTTTAAATTTATTTGTTTCCCACGTATTCGTTAGTTAACATTACACACTTAAGGGAGGTTCCAACATAGCTTGTGAGATAGAAGGTAACTCCTTACTTAGGACAACTGGTTCATCATAATTATATTAAGCTTTATCTTTATATGTATGTTTGGTTACTTATATTGTATATTTCATTGGTTATGTTTGGATGTATAATTTCTTTGATTAATTTGCAAGAGGGCATCAACACATTCAAGAATGTTAAGTGAGGTTTCTCTTCTTCCTAGGTTGCATATTGTGTGTTCACTTTCCATGTCTTAAAGAGCTTTCCATATTTTTTATTTAGGTCATTTCTTTAGAAAACTAGCTAATAACTTCAACTCCTTTAGAGTCATGAATAAACATTGCGATCTCTTCTCATTTTCTTGTTCACCCTGATGAAATAGATTAATTGGTTAATACCTAAATTAAATCAATTGGTAAATAAGTTATATGATCCCTCTTTTTAACTCTCTTTCATTTCATGCAAGTATGATGATTAGAATATTAAAGATATCACGAAAAATAAAATAAATACTAGCTTTCTTTCCTTATTTCTATTAATATATTTAATACTTAATACCTAACAAAAATTGTCGTGGGACTAATTAACATACAACCCCAAATCACTTAAATACTATTATGAAATGCTAAACAGCACAACATCCTCTTTTTCTCTAATTCCTTAGTTTTCTTAACAAATGGGTTAGGACTACACTTCTCTTCTAAACTGCTCTCATATCTTAGGTGTTCTTATAAAAATGTCATGTACAATTCTAATCATTACATTATAACAATATTTTCCATCAAAATTGTGTCACAAAAAATAATAATTAAATATGATATAACTTTATGCATTGTAACATATGTTTCGTATCACCTCATAATTATCCGTGTATGACATATCCCATAAATATCACATTGTTGGGAGATAATAAGATAATAAAATTCAAAAAATGTAAACATGAATTATCCACGTCACCTGGTAACTAGTTTAATTATCATGCCACCTTTTTTTATTAATTTCACTTCACATGACTTTGATATGCACACATTGATACACTCTATTGGGTTCTTACAAATGTGTTCAAACTCCGCTTAGTTTCCATCATTCCACATCTTTGATTTGATAATATTAAACAAAGTGTTATATAATGCTCACTGGATACCTCATTTCCCTTAGTTTCCATGTTCTATTCACATGGCGTATATCCAAGTATATGTCAATTAAGTATATTTCCAGTAGTTGGGAGAGTTTAATGATGACATCCCCACTTAGGTTCAAGTCTCATTGACATGACTATTTATGGTTATCGAATATATTGTACTATGTACTTCTTCCTTGAATTATGCAAGGAAGAGTGATTGATATATATATATATATATATATATATATATATCTTAAACATTAGTTTGTTGTGCTTTCATAAGGATACTATTGCACGACTCAACTTATTTGTGTTGGTGTTTACATAATATCGTATCCTAAACATTATGCTGTTGGAATCACATGAGGATGTTATTAGAAAATCCTTTTAGATTTTTAGGCATGGTTATTATCATTAATACGACCACTATAATGTTGTGTAATTTTTTTTTATCTTTAATCCAATTTTTAGATTTATTAAATATTAGAAGAGATAATCTCTTCATTTTAAAGTGAATTTAGCTTAGAGTTGCTTTTACTCAACTCAACAAAATACATTTACCCAAAACTCATGTAAATATGGATATGTAAGCATACAATTTGATTATTGTCAATACATTAATAATCACATATAATCATAATTTATTGTCAAGATATATATGATCATATAATAGTATCTCAATTTATGATTAAATCTTGGGTATCTTTTTTTATCTCTTTGTATCATTGTTTTTATATCATGTGTACATATCAAATCTCTCTTACACGTAAATAGGGTTATTTTTATTTATGTTTGCATTTATATTTGGTTAACTTATATTATTTATTTGTTATAAGCATTATATGTTTTTTATAAACCGACATGTTATGATATAAGGATTATGTGTGTGACAATATCTTTATCATGCTGAGTTGTAGAATTAGCCCCTCTCAACACCATGAGATTTGGTAAGTCCCTCATATTGAGCTCCTTCAGGCGTATGTGCATTGATATGCATAGGTTTCAATTATTCTTCTTGATTTTTTTGTTTTTGTTTACATCTATCGAACATTGAATTTCTTTGTAACACCCTCCTTCCACATCTACCCAAGTAACTGACCAACCGAGGTAAACATGTGACAAGAAGTTACTATGATATGATTTGACTCCCTATGTGTTAGTTAAGGAAGTGGAACCGGTAGAACACATCACACAGACCTTCCACATCGGCAACAGAACTCCCAGGAGCCATTCTGACCACTCAAGTAACTGGCCCCTAAGACCAACTGAATTTTAAAGCATCAAACACCTAGACGCTCCCTTGATATGGACCAAGGTGCGTTTAGGAGGCTCCAGACACTTCCACAGCAAGGGAAAGCGAGCGTCCAGGGACTTTTTTCCTCAGTCTTATGCCCGCGACTCCGAGATTTGTGCCACTTTTTTCAGGCCAAGAGTGTAGGTCACTGCCCAGAACTCCATGACACTTTCAGAAATGAAAGATAACGACATAATAATTATACAAATCCAATTACTTGAACAAGGCCTTGAATGGACCCTTGCTATCCATGATAGGCATTTCGTCAAACATGTCACAAATATGTAATCTATAAGTTTAAACAACATATCTGAGCATAGGGGTCTCATACTTATCTGAGAATCACTAAGAAGCATTATTTTGTTGTATCATTAGCTTCATTATCATCTATTAGGTCATAGATACACTGTTCATTCATTTACAAATCAAAACATGAGGAGAGACATACGTCAGCATTGTTATAATACATGCTTATAATCAACATAATAACAACAGAAATATCAAGGATACATAACTCATAGAATCCACATATAAACCAATACATTTACACATAAGACACCAAGGAAAGAACCTCTTATTAATGAATGCAAAAGCCAACCCGATATGGGACTACCACGTTCCACCCAACCATAGATTGGTTGAGCCTTATCTCTCTTCATCCAATCACCCTCGTGCCATATTCCAAGCAAGAATGTGGGAATCAAACCAAAAGAACCAACCAAGGCATCCTGAGGCTGAACCACCTCACCCTCATCAATAGAAACTAGGTTGTACTACAATCCATACCATATCACTAGGCCAAAACAAGCATGGATGTCACCGGATTTTTCCACCTACACTGTGAGGAATTTTCTTGTCTCCTAGTCTCTAAGCTTTATCGCAACCCACAGTCTGGTTCAGGGGTTACTAAACCACGTGTTCTTTTATTCAAAGACCCACCAGACTCAACTTCAAATCCATCCGAAAATCCAGATCAACCAAAATATGAGAACCCCATCACACCATGACTATCTAGAAATGGAAAGGTTAAGCTGAAAACATTGTCACACCTGGAAAAACCCATGCCATGATAGCAAAGAACCACATGTAGTACCATGCATTCAAAATCTAGCAAGGAAATCACACATTCAAATCGATTCCTGCAAAGAATCCTATTGTAGCTGCTTGATCCTGCTCTTCCTTGCTTGCTCCTTCCTTCCTTTTGCCTTCTTTGACTTTCTTGATCCAATGCCAAAGTGCTCCAAGAAAACTCTAAGTGTCCCAAGAGTATGAGAGAGAGAGAGAGAGAACAGAAGTGAGCTCCACCCAAAACTTGTGAAGAAAAGATTTCCAACTAATCTTCATAAGCCTTTTTATCAATGAGGCCTCTATTTTCTTCAATTTCCATTATTTTCCTTCATTTTCCTCCTCACATGCAACCTGTGACCTTTCACCTTCCTTTTCTCGTAATTTCCATTATTTTCATAAATAAAATGCCAATTAATGCCACTTTACATTTCCAAATGCCTTTGCCAATTTCCTTAGCCATAATAAACCAAATGAACACCCACACTAGGATGTTTTGTCCACCATTCAACTTCGAATACATGTCCCATGACCGTGGTCTTATATATTTTTACATGTATTTTTAACTAGGGTTGTTACAAAAGCCTCCCCCTTGGGTGAACACCGTCCTCAGTGTTCAATGACAACTATAACCATCAAGACCGTTGAAAACAAAACATACTGCCATGGAGCTTTATAACATAACTCATTACAGTATTTACAATGAATATTGTTGAAACATGACAAATATACCGTTTATTGGAGCTTTATAACATAACTCATTATGATATTTACAATAATAACCACATATACACACATACACATTTGCTTCACTGAGCAAATAATCATATTGTTTATGGAGCTTTATAAATCCAGCTTGATACATTGTTTACAATAATACACACATATGCACATTTTCTCAACCAGAAAATAAAAGGATATGTTGCTTGCATCCGCAACAAGGGAATCTAGAGGCTCGCACCTCCACCGTCAAAGTAATATTGGGATTCACCTCCTTCCCCTGAAGTCTAGAATCCACTGCAAGGTCAAATCTGCATCCAATGTGCAGCGCTATAATCCTACGCCACCGTACCCTCAATGAACAGTTACCGACTCATTGTTGTAGGGCACAGTGCCAATGTGAATTTGATTCCATATGGCAATGCTAAGGACTAAAACAAATCCTTCCCCAACCTTCCCTTCTCTGTTACATAGTCCCTCGGGAAATTCGGTCATCCCCTTCCGTGCAATCACACACCTTCCAAGTTCTGTTGGCACCCCCATTCCAATCCATTCTGGGCAATCCATCCCTTGGCAAGGCTTCCTGACATTGTAAGATACAAAAATGAAGGCATATTCTTTCCTCAAAACCATCACACTGGTCATAGCATGCTCATGGCAATGAATGGACACTATTGGGTACCAATTTCCCACAATGACCCTGCTCCTTAAGTGCTTTGCTAACATACTACTACCTGTTCCAATTTCTTTCACTGTTGCTGCTAATTCTTGTAGTCAGTTTCAACCACCCAACCCGGGCATTTCCCATGCTTTCATGTACCAAGAACATAACTGTCATTAGATTCAAAATAAATTAAATGAACTTCATATCATACCTCATTGGTGGCCTATCAACAAGGTACAGTTGCAATTTTGTTCTCTCCCTGTCACAAGTCAAACTAGCATCTTTGATAAAATCATGCTTATGTATAAACATATCACATCAGGTTAGCTCAAAACACAACCATCATAGATCAAAATCATAAATCACATGTGACCATCATAGACCATAATCATATATCACATGTAATCATCATAAACCAGAATCATAAATCACATGCATAATAAAACTGAAATAAAATAATGATACTTATCCTTTAATCAATCCTTAGCTTCTACCTTTGTCGTTATTCCATACGCACACTAGATCGGTTGCCCAGTGGCTTCTCACAACCATGTGAACATACACATAGTTTGCATCACATGCATACAATCACACATGACATACAACACCATGCAATATATGCACCTACACCTGACATACCACACATACACCTACACCCAATGTACAACACAACAAAATACATACTTCTACATCTGGTGTACAACACAACACAATACATACACCTACACTCGATGTACAACACAACATAAATACATACACAGAGTACAACACAATGAATACATATGTCACAATACCACGACTACGTAATGCACATACATAGTACCGCATGCCCGCAACACAACATGTATGACATACACACAATACCACATGTACACTAGTACCATATGTACAACATGTACATAGTACCGCCTTTACACAACACCACCTGCACAACATGTGAACAACATCACATGTACACAACACCACCTACACAATGCCATATGTACACCGCACTACTTATACAACATGTACACAATACCACATGCACAACATGTACATGACACAACATCTACACAGCATCACATGCACGACATGTACACAACACCCCCTGCACATAGCACCACATGTACAACATGTACACAGCACCACATGTTCACAACACCACTTGTACAATCATGCAAACAACACCATATGTACTTAGAACCACACGTACGACATGCACATAACACCATATGTACATAGCACTACATATACAACATGTACATAGCACCTTGTGTACACAATACTACATATCCAACATGCACACAACACCATATACACACAACACCACATATCCATCATACGCACAGTACAATATGTACACAGCACCACATATCCGACCTGTACGTAGCACCATCTATATCCAGCACTCCATATGCAATGTACACACAACACCATACATACAATAGGCACACAACATATGTACATAATACTACAAATATTACATGTACACATCACCATATGTAAATTAACTGAATATACAACATGCACAACATATACACAACAGTAGTACCGCATATCCAAAACCACATTGTCTCTACTAGGAAACCTTGTTTTTAGTGCCTCTCTGTCATCCATGCTTATCCTAGCATGCCTCACATTTCATTGTTTTCATTTAGCTTATGTATCCCTCAGAGTTACCTGTCATAACATAAACATAGGTACAATGCAAGCATACAATATCAATTCATATCCACATGATACTGACCTTGTATATTTGTCATGACTACTCTCCCCACTTGATTTGCCATAAGGCTAGGAAACTCGTTATGCCATTCACATGCATAAGAAATCATTCCTCCACAAGAATGATCCCTGAAAAACTTGTTGGACAGTGACATAGATACCCGAATACATACATACATATACATAAACATTAGCATAAAACAATCATGATATTGTCAAACAACGACATACACACACACACATACATGTATACATATATAAACATCAACATAATCATGATCATAACATAATTAACAAATAACATAAGGTCAAGGTGTTTGGTCAATTTAGAGTGTCCTAAATTGCTATATTAATTGTCAATCTGGGAGTCGTAAACTGTTGAAGTGTGGCGCACTATATGTGCAAGATAACCTATTTCTTACTTTTTATCGTTTTTTATTTTTAGTTTGTTTTTGGGTTTATCTTCGTTGATTCCCTAACGTGAGATGGCAATTTTAAAAGACAGGTATGGATAAAAATGTTCAAGGCAATGATGCCCTTTAAAATGTTTTCCAAAACTTCAAACTTTTCAAAAAGGTTTTAAAACATGCAGTGATGAAATTAATTCCTAAAAGAAAATGAAAATGTGCCACTATTCTAATTAAACAAACAGTGAACTGTTGATCATGAAACCCATTATCTTTGTTGTTGTCTGAATACAAAAGAAACTGAACTCAAAAAAATCCAAAAATTGCAACCAAAGTAAAGCTAAAATCAAATTACATCAACTCATATTCTGACCCCTCACCATTTGTCTCGCTCTGGCTTTCAGAGGTAATCATAAACAACTTGAGCAATCTGATATCTAATTTGCAAAAAAATAAACTAATATCAAACTACACACTGATACTTCAATCCCTCACCATTAGTTTCGCTATGGCTTTCGGAGGTAACTGAAAATGACATGAGCAATTCAATAACTAACTTGCAGAAAAAATAAACTAATATCAAACTACACACTCATACTTCAATCCCTCACCATTAGTCTCGCTATGGCTTTCGGAGGTAACTGAAAATGACATGAGTAATTCAATAACTAACTTGCAGAAAAATAAACTAATATCAAACTAGACACTCATACTTCAACCCCTCACCATTAGTCTCGCTATGGCTTTCAGAGGTAACTGAAAATGACATGAGTAATTCAATAACTAACTTGCAGAAAATAAATTAATATCAAACTACACACTCATACTTCAATCCCTCACCATTAGTCTCGCTATGGCTTTCGGAGGTAACTGAAAATGACATGAGTAATTCAATAACTAACTTGCAGAAAATAAACTAATATCAAACTACACACTCATACTTCAATCCCTCACCATTAGTCTCGCTATGGCTTTCGGAGGTAACTGAAAATGACACGAGTAATTTAATATCTAATCTAACTAATAAAGCAAATGAACAAAACTGAAATAAATAAAACAATGCTGGAATTAAAACTGAGAAAAATAAATCAGCAGAAGGACAAGAAGGATTCCATGTCATTAGTCATTGTAAAACTATGTGCAAATGCCCGGGCTACCTACTGTAATCTGAAACAAAGACACTGATCAGTTAATAGCATTATAAAGCATGAAAAATTATGGACAGAAATGAAGCGTTAATACCATGAGAAAGGCAATATATACAAGTGAATATTTATGGCATAAGGAACGTAAAGAAATAAAACATGAAACTATACAGCAATAAACAAAACCTCGGTGTGTACAGGGGTCCTCTACACAACCTCGGGCAACAGCGCTCAACCGCGAATTATGCTTATGAACAAAGTCTTCTCATGTATTTAAAACACATTCATAACAAAGAAATAATGTTACGGCACAGTGGGTTCGTTTAACAGTCAAAATTACATTACAAAGACTAACTCTTATGCATATGGGAACGCATTATTTATAGCAAAAAAATACATAACTAATTTCCTAAAAACTGCGCTGATAAAAGACACGTGAACAACCACGTCCAGGGATCTAGCATCATGGCTGCCGTGAAGATTAAATCTATTGAGGGTGGCTGTTGGATTCACCTTATGGAGCAATCCACAGGTGTTGATATGTCCCCTGAGATCTAGGAACGGCCACGCAAGTCTTCATGTGGTGAAAAACAGAGTTCTATCACCGTAGGACTCTTATGTTGACCACCGCTTGACTACCTTTGACCACGGCCTTCTTTGGTGAATTCGACTAAGCCAATAGGACTCGGTCCATGTCCACGTCATTTCCAACTTGCCCATGTGGCTCGCTTTAACTGAAGACACCTGCAATAGAGACTTTAACAAAAAGGCTGCGAAAAGTTGAACTGGCTGCGGAAAGTGGCAAGATTCCGCAACTCAATGAGAAAAAATCTAATTCAAACAGCAGACACAAAACATAGTTAGGAAACCAATTTATATGCTCTTTTAAACTAATATGCAATGATGTTGACAGCTTAGGAGGTCCAGGTAAATGGAAAAAAGTCTAGAAAGGTGTATAGGAAAGATGCAAGTTTGCGGCTCAACATACCCCCACTATGAAGGTGTTGCATGTCCCCATGCAACCAAAATTTTGATCATCCTTCCTTTAGTCCATGTGCTCTGAAGCTTCGACCAGTACATCCAGTCCTCTTCTCCTCTTCCTTGGTACTACTACCATCCTGGGCTTCCTCATCAAGCATCTGAATTTGAAACTGATCAATTCCCTACTCAACTTCCTACACTTTTTCTTTAATTTCCTGTTCTTTTTCTACCACAGCCCCAGATGTAACATAGTGTTGTCATGAATGATCTTGTCCAATCTGCTTTGCTCCTTTAATGCTTCATTTTCATTTTTAATATCTCTATTTAAAACCTCCAATTCAAAGACTTCTTGTTTCAATGATTGGACTAGAGCTTCTTGTGCTGTGTGAGGTTGAGTGGATGACGTGCTTGGACCTGCAGATGTCTTCTCTAAGGATTCTATATAATCATACATCTCCTGCTGATTTGGGTCCACCTCGGGTGTAGCCTTCCTTTGGCTAACCCCAAAATCTTATTGAGAAGGGCTAATTTCAAACTCTGGCCGAGAAGGACTCATGTCAACATCTGGCTGTATAATGGAAGTATGGTGTGGGCTACGGTCAGGAGAGGTTGCTGGAGGCTTTTCTGGGGTTTCCTCCCCCAAATCAATAAAGTGGGGCCCTTTGGTTTTTACTGTCTTTAATTTCCCTTTAAGCCTAGAGCTTCTTCTCACATGTTGTGGACTAGTATCTTCCTCCTTACCCATACTCTGTTTTCCTTTTCGTTTCTTCTTGGCTGCAGCTGCTTGTTTTCTAAGATAAGCTAACCTCTCGGACAGTATTTGGTGATCTTCTTTTTGAGAAGGCTCTATAGTTTGAGATATAGGCTCTATGTCTCGTTCCCTTTTTTATTTTCTTTGGTTTCTATCCTTAGTTCTTTCCAGCCTCTCTTCTTGATCAACTTCTTTGGTTTTGCTAATAGGGGAGTCTTCAATTACTACACTTGTCTCTTTCCTCCTACTCCTTTTTGCTTTACTGCTCTCAGGTACCTCGGGTGGCTCTTGAAAGTAGTTCCTCACTAAAAACCGTTCCCAGGTGTCCCTATTTTTTTTCAATTGGTCCTCAATTAGAATTCTCACAAGCCCATGATGATACTGTTGAAGCCCCGAAAATCGGGTCGACAACAAGGGGGATACCCACCCGGTCCGGACCTTGGTTGGCAGCTCCTTATCCGTTTGGTATAGCGGGTCCGACTGGGGATAATGGGACCATTTTCCCAATCTAAGGGGTGTGTGTGTGTAGAGAGATGGATGATGCTAATCTAAGAGTACTTAAAGCTAATTTAAGTCAAACTTCTAAACTAACTCTATGCTATTGTAATCTAATGAGAAACAACACATCTGATCTACGCTAACCCGAGGTGTATTTCTTCTATTATGCGATCTAAAGAGATTTCAAACAATAACTGGTAATAAAAATCATTCAGCTATCATAAGAATAGAAATCAATTAAGATGAACCACTCTGCATAAAAAGTTAAGCAAAACAGTTGTGAACATCATATCACATAATAAGTTATTCATATATCAAACACAAATAAATGACTCCACCGTACAGAAGTGCCAAATGGTAACCCACACATTCATGCATTAACATATAAACAACTGAAAATTGTATATCACTTTAAGAATATAAGCAGAAATGGTCAAGAGATAAAAGTACCATTTATGACTAATCCTACTCACAAGCTTCAAGCAAAAACGATTTATCTCTACTTGTTCTAACATCTACTAAGAGTACAAAAGTGCAACATCAGTAGCAGACATCAAATGCAAACATTAATAAATCTCGATCCATCCATTCATCAAAACCTCCTCTGAGGGTGCAGAAGTGCATGTTCCGAGGACAAGTTTTTGACAAATTTCTGGACCCTTCTCCAAATGCAATGAGAAGGGTTAAAATACTACTTCCTAATTCTAATAATAGTATTTTACAAAATTTAGGATGCGGTTTTCAAATGACCGTCCTTTTTCTAATCTAATTAAAAAGAAAAAACAACATTCTAAAATAAGGCTACTTCTGAATTTGGTCCTTAAAGTTGCAAGTGTTCAGCATGGGCTTGAGGAGAGTCGGCTGACTAACTTCTACGCTAAGCTGGGCTGCGAAAACAGCATCTACGAGAGCTGGCACTACTTTTTCGGCCGCGTTTGTGATGCATTTCACCGTCATCCATTGACTGTGTGGTTTGACCAAGTATGTCCAGTAACATTCCCAATTCAACCTGTTTAATGCTTGGATCGCTTTTCCCTTTGCCTGCGCTTTCTGCTTCCATTCTGCTTCCAGTTGTAACTTATTTGGTAGGTACCCCGGGGTGGTCTCTGCGATTAAATTGGCCCTGTGTAAATTCTCATTTACACAGTCGATAAAAATGCTTGCCTGTGTAGCCGCTGTCTCCGCTGCTCGCTCCGCCTGCCTGATTTGATCGTCCCATTTATTAAAGAGCAATTCTTTATGATTTTCGTTTATCCTAGGTGCACCTGCTCTTTTCCCTTCATCTTCATCCTGCCAAGTTAAGTATTTCGTCACCCGTCTGTCACTCTGATCATAGTCACTCCGCAAGTCTACCACTTGATTGGTGATTTTATCGCTCAGCTCGCAGTAGTGACTCCACTGTGATATTTTACGTCCCAACTCTTCCTGTTGCTGCAGTAGTTGCTCATTTAAGCCAATAGATTCTGAAATAAATTCTGCCAGCTTAGGCTCATCTTTATGTATTTCCTGTAAAGTCTGCAATTGTTTTCCTTTCTCGTCTAGACTTCTTTGATAGCCTATCTGCATCTGCTGAAAGTCTTCCTGCAGCTTCTCGAGCTGTTTGGAAGCTTCAATATTAGCATTGGCTTGTTGCAACTGTCGTTGTAGCAGCTGTATTTGATCTTCTTGTTCTTTCAATAGTTGCTGAACTTCCGATGCCTTGTCAATAGTTGCAGAAGCATATGCTCCTGCGATCTGAGACAGCTTAGTGAGATTTTCAGTCGGGTTATTGTTGGGGTCTTTCCATAAGACGTCCAAATGTTCAGCATCTTGTGACAGTGTATTTTCTAGTTTTCTTTTCTTCCTCTGTCTCCTTACAATTGCTTTGTGTTAGGGACTATAGAATACATCCAGTGGGGGAATTTCTTCTACATTAAGTAGAAGCTTAGAAGGTGGAGCGATAGGAATGTGCTCCGTTTCTGTGATACTGCGGACTATGGTCGAAACCACTTCTTGCACTACCTGTGTATTGTTCACAGGTGCTTTTGGGGCTTGCGCTTCAAGATTGATCAGTTCATTGAAGGTTTCCCATTCTTTGTCCAGTTCTGTTGTGACAAGTGGTGCTTCGATGACAGGAGGGGGGACATCTCTTGGCGGGGAGGCGATAACTTGCTGTTGAGACATTGCACTTGACTGAGTTGTATCTTTAGTTGTTTCTTCGTTTTTTTCTTGGTCGCATCCAGACTCTTTAGGATGTTCAGGTACTCCTTGCGCAGCGTTGGATTTAGATCTGGAAGTGCTAGAGTTTTCACTGAGGCTAATGCTTGGAGTTGGTTCTCTGGCAGGCAGTCGCAACTTCTCTAGAGGAACACTAGCCAGCCTTCTTTCCCTGTATAACATGAATCTTTGGAGGTCATCTGGAGACAACCTCGACCGAGCTTCCCGCAAAATTTCTTGGAGTGAGCTTCTACTCTGAAACAAATCATCAAATAAATCTTTCTTTCCAACGAATACTTTTATTTTGACGTTCGTTGTGAAATCTTGGGCAACATCATTTGGGTCAAAAGGCCTTGCTGGGAATTTAAATAATTGTAGATACGTCACATTCTCCACTTCGGTGAAAGCGTGTCCTACATCGAACAATGAGAAGGCCCCACAAGCTACAGGAAATTGAGGCCATATGGCCTTCTTTTTGTCCTTTAGGTCTTTGGTCAGGCCGCCTTCTGAACAGATTTGATAAGCAATTTCCCGAGCCAAAAGTTTATCAGGGATATATAGAGGTAGGACATGTGGAGGTACAGTGCTTCCAAACACTCTAATATAGGTAAACCATTCTTCCCCGAACCATCTTGCGATGGGGATGATGTCTATTTGTGCCTCGGGTGAGCACCTCGGGGGGTCTTCATTATACATTATTCTATACAAGGGCAAAATAAGCCCGTGGCAAATCTGGTAGAAGTGAGGGACGAACTGAGAATCCCATAACACCTTATGATAAACATGGATAGGTAATGGGTCCTAGGTAGTCCATTTCCAACCCATAATGGGAAATTTAGACACATAACAAACAGAATCCATAACATATGCAGACAGATAAAAAGGAGGATAGATCCTTTGAGACAAGGATCTTTTAGACCAGTAATTGATAACAGCCGTGTATAGATTATCAGAAAGGATCTTGGCCCAATCCATAATATCGGCGTTTGTGGCAGCATCAATTAATGGTAGCCATTCAGACGAAAACTTATTGATATCCGGCATCCCAAATAACCTACAAAGCATGGCCGCATCAAAACAATACGGAGAGGTGAGGGAACCAGTGCTGTACATACCGTTTTTGTCCTTTTTGAGTGGCTCCTCTTTTCTGGACCAATCTTTGGTGGTCTTTGATAGGTCTGGGTTCTCTGCCGCAAATTTCTTAACGAATTGTGCATTGTAAGTCGCCTGCGGTTCAGGAAGATGATACATAAGCTTCAAATCTTGCGCAACGAATGATCTGATGAGCCCGTGTCCTTGAACCTTGAATTGTCTGTTGTTCATGTCTGCATTGTCAAGTATCCACTTGATCATATCCGTATATGGTAGAATTTTGGGTCTTGCTGCTATCCTGTGAAGAAATGAACATGCTAGCTCCTCTAAGGATGCCTCGGAAGAGCGTTGTGAGCCCGCGACAACAGCAACCTTCATTATTCTAGGATTTTCCTCTTCAAGCAGCCTGTGCATGCTTTCCCATGTCGATATCCCTGCGTCTTTGTTACAGGCTGTGTCTGTATACAAAGGCGTCATCTCCTTCGTCTTTTCCTTCGCTTCAGAGCTTTGAGCTTTATTTTTCTTTCCCATTTCTTCCTGCGTTTGGGTTTGAATCGTCTTAGCTCTTCGTTCCTGCAGATTACGAGTGAAATGGAAATGAATGATCCAGAAAGGTGATGGGAGAGTTTTAAATGCAACAGATGTATCAAATATGCCACCTTACGTGAAGTAATTCTCTACAAAGGCACGCGTCTTTAATTCATTTAATAACTGACAACTAATTCATTTACTATCATTAAAAGCGCATGATTTCGAGTCAGATTATGGTAAGTGGCTTTTCTTTGAATGGCGTGCCCGAAGGATTCGTAATGAAGTGATTTATGATTTGCTTACGTAACCTCGCATATCGCGCCATCGCAAATCGCACCATCGCAGATCGCGAGAACGCAATATCGCAGCGATCGCAACATCGCAGATCGTAGAAGTTTGATGTTTGCCAAATCTTGCCGGCTCATTTCTGCGATATGTGATCTTGCGATCGGTGTTATCGCAGATCGGTAAATCTTTAAGTTTTTCCTTATGAGTATTACTTTGTTGCGACGCGATGTTATACTTAACACGAGGGTCTTGCGCATACTGATATTAAAGAGAAATGGAGGCATTTCCTATCTTTTTGCAACGCGACTTTAAAGATTTTCTCCTTATCATAGACTTAGGTTTAGAATATTCAAAATACCTACCTAAGCTTATGATGGTAACCTTATTTTGAGGAAAGGAAACTCTTGTTCTTCATAAAAATTAACTAAGGGTTCCCATTCATTTAGTATTTTGGTCAACACTTAAATGAACAAAAGGGGGGTTGTTACCGGCCACAACAGATACAAATGAGGTTCTATGTCTTCTATATTCTTTTGGACTGTTGTGCACATCTTTTTCAAGCTCAACAATAAAAAGTAGGGCAAATTGAGGGTTTGGTTTTCTAAAAAGTTCATCATCAACCGAGTATGATATATATACATTGCCCCAAAACGGCCTTCACAAGTAATGAACTTTTGAATGATTAATAGTAAGCTGGCCCACTCCTCTTTTAAAGCATGGACATGAATTCCTTTTTTGAATATAGTTACGTCCATACCTGGGTTGCGTAGTATGACCCTCCAAGCCTGCTCGTCAAAGCTCTTGTTCTTGAACCAGCGTTCACCTTCCTGGGGAAGTTCTGTAGCAGCTGCTACGGATGCCTCGGTGATTGTAAACTTAAGGTCCCCAATTTCCACCTCATGGCCGTTAAAAGACCTCGCAAACGCCTTTGTAATCTCCTTGTTGTAGCCTTTGAACTTTTTAATAAACCGTAGCCATTTTGCCTTCTTCATTATGTCTTTCACTTGCGGGTATCCTTCCAAAAACTTGGGCCCTTCCGGTTCTGCCCTCAACAACCGACCCATCCCTCCTTCTGTTCTTAAACTCTTCTGCGTGAGGAGTATTTAGCGGAAATGAGACGGCTGGGCTATGGGAGTGAATAGAGGTTATGGAGAAAACCAGTGACTGTGAGCGGAAAACATATGGCAGACAGTGGAAATGAATTCGTGAAATGGGGTGAAGGCTTATGTGAACAAGGTGGAAATGCAGTGGTGATGTCAATAGAACGGTAGGGGGAATAAAGTACATTTGACAGAATTTTAAATTGGGTGGTCGTAGAGTAGATATGAACACGTTTATGAAACGGCTGCAGTTTTTATGCGGCTGAGAAGAGCCATAGTCAAATCGACCACGTCATGATTACAGGTGGAGTGTTAAAATGCAGCCAACACAAATTAAATCCGAAGGCTAATCATAAGACCGTTTGGAAAATAAATGCATGGTTTGTGGAGGAATGTCGTGGAATGGTTATGAAGCTACCATGGCAATCATTGCATATAGTGGAGCTTACGATTTAATAACTATGCAAAAATGTGTTTTGATTGCTATTTGAAATAAACTTTTACTCATATCTTGGAATTTTTGCCATTTGTTTGTCCATGATCAACTGCTCCTTATTGATGCCTTTAGATGCTCCATGTCTTTATAATATGTCCTCGATCATACCTGCATTTGCTTCCATGATTATTGAACTAGCATCTTGACTGTCAATTTGAAAAACAGATTGGTGGCTGCGAAAACTGCTTCTGGCTGCGGAAACTGATTCCAGCTGCGGAAACTGACATAGCAACCACTTGACTGAATGAAGATGGATATGAAAGAAACTTTTATTGGTGAAATGAAATGAAATGGATTGGAATGAAAGAAAGTGGAGTGGAATGAAAATGAAATGGAGTGGAATGAAAATGAGGTGAAGTGAAATGAAAATGGGAAAGAAAGAGAGATTTTTTTTTTGGAAAATATAGGGCATAAGAGGATTCTAATTTTCACTCTATATTTTCTGTATAAGACTGCCAATCAATGATTGGTTTTCAGGCGTATACAATTTTTTTTATTTTTTATTTTTTTTTTGACAGAAAGGAACAAACGCTAGGCTGGTGGAGAAGAAGGATTCTTCTTCACCAACCTTATTGCAGAACTATCTTGAAACATTTTGACAAATTCCTCTTTTGAGAGTGGCTTATGATAGATCTTTAATATGTGGCCATTCACAATAAGAGAAGTTTGAATTCATCAATGGTCTTGATTCTTACCGCTCCATTGCTAAAGACTTTGTCAATCTCATATGGCCCAAGCCAATGAGTCTGAAATTTACCTTTGAAGTCTTTAAACTTGGAATCAAATAGTAATGCCCAATCTCCCTCTTGAAACTTGTTTTCCTTGATGTATTTGTCATGCCACTTAGCTATTTGATACTGAACTAGATCAGTTCTTAGGATTGCTTCTTGTCTGATCTCATCTAGCTCATTCAACTGCTCCATTCTGTTCTTTTGGGCTTCTAATAGATCCATCCCCAACTAAACTGCCATCTTGAAAGTTTTGACTTGAAACTCAATGGGGAGCAGGACTTCTTTCCCATAAACAAGTTCACAGGGAGAACGTCCTGTTGCATTCCTCCATGTAGTTCTGTAGGTCCATAAGGCTTCAGGAAGCCTTTCTGCCCAATCTCTTCTGTGTAGATGAACAGTTTTGGTGATGATACCTTCAATAACTTTGTTTGTCGACTCCACTTGGCCATTTTCTTGCAGATGGTGAGTAGATTTTCTGTGCTTGATTTTGTATTCTTCCATCAGCTTCTCCACCATGTTGGATGTGAATTGACTTCCCTGATCTGTCACAATTTCTCTTGGAACACCAAAGTGAGTAAAAATATCCTCATAAAGAAAACTAACAACTAAATTTTCAGTAGCAGAAAGTAATGCTTTGGCTTCTACCCATTTAGTGACATAATCAGTACATACCAATATATACTTCTTTTGTTTAGCTGGTGGATTAATAGGTCCAATGAAATATAAAGCCCATTTTTCAAAGGGTTCGATGAGTACCTCTAGTTGCAATGGAATTTCATCTGAAAGAGTCAGTTTCCCTACTCTTTGGCAGCTGTCACACTTTTTGACATATTCTTTTGTATCTTTGAAGAGGGAAGGCCAATGATATCCTAAAGAAAAGATTTTATAGGCTGTCATTTGGTCAGCAAAGTGTCCGCCGCATGGTTCATCATGACATGCCTTGAGGATGTCAGGCATTTCATCTTCCCTAACACATCTTCTGATCACAAGATCTGACCCTGTTTTAAACAATTCGTTAGAAATCCATGAATATTTTGAACTCTCCTGAATAATCTTTCTTCTTTCACTAGGAAATAGATGTGGAGGTAGTTTCCCTGTAACCAAATAGTTAGCAATATCTACATACCAAGGGATCTTAGTAGTTACTGCAAATAAATATTCATCTGGAAACTTATCCTCTACAGGAGAATCTTCTTTAGTATTTTGGATCCTAGACAAGAAATCAGCTACTGTATTTTGTTTCCCTGGTCTATCCAACACAGTAATATTGAATTCTTGTAAAAGTAAGAGCCATCTTGTAACTCTGCCATTAGTAACAGGTTTGTTCATTATATATCTAATCGCAGAATGATGAGTATGGAAAAAAGTTTCATAGCCTGTTATATAATGTCTAAACTTATTGATTGCATGAACAATAGCTAAGAACTCTTTTTCAGTCACATTATAGTTCAACTCAGTGGGAGTCAAATTTTTACTGGTATAGTAAATGGCATAAGGAACTAGATCTTTTTGTCCCAACATAGCTCCTAGAGCTGTATCTGAAGCATCTGTAGAAATATGGAAAGGAAGTTTCCAATTTGGCCCTCTCAAGATAGGTGCTTTAGATATTCTTGTCTTCAAAGCTTCAAATGCTGATTGACAATCAGGATCCCATTTGAATTCACAGTCTTTTGTAAGCAATCTGAAGAGTGGAGATGCTATTTTAGTAAAGTTCTCTATAAATCTTATATAGTACCCAGTAAATCCCAGAAAACTTCTAACATCTTTTTGACAATTTGGAATAGGCAACTTGGAGATGACTTCAACTTTTGATCTATCAACTTTAATCCCATCCCCTGAAATGTGATGTCTCAAAACAATACCTTCAGTAAACATCATAAAGCATTTTTCATGACTTAATGAAAGGTTTGTTTCTTTACATCTTATAAGGACTTTTTCCAAATTCTCTAATGCCTCTTCAAATGTATTACCATAAACTGTAAAATCATCCATATAAACCTCTACACAATCATGGATTAGATCAGAAAAGATTCCTAGTACTGCTCTTTGGAATGTTGTGGGTGCATTACATAATCCAAAAGGAAGCACTCGGTAAGCAAAAGTTCCCCATGGACATGTAAATGTGGTCTTATATTGATCTTCAGGTGCTACCTGAATTTGATTATGGCCACTAAAACCATCCAAAAATGAAAAGTACTTTTTGCCTGCTAGAGTATCTAATACCTGATCGATAAAGGGCAAGGGAAAGTGATCCTTCAAAGTTGCTTTATTCAAT
The DNA here is from genome assembly GCA_031772625.1 of Pinus tabuliformis. Taxonomy (NCBI): domain Eukaryota; kingdom Viridiplantae; phylum Streptophyta; class Pinopsida; order Pinales; family Pinaceae; genus Pinus; species Pinus tabuliformis. Next base: position 1,860,153,874 of record CM062817.1, read on the forward strand.
TCCCTGTAATCAATGCATACTCTCCATTTACCATTCTTTTTAGGTACTATAACCAAAGGAGAAACCCATCAGCTATCTGAAATTGGATAAATGAAGTTTACATTGAGTAGTTTTTGGAGCTCTTCTTTCACTATCTCCCTAAGGTTTGGCTTCATCCTTCTCTGAGGTTGTCTCATTGGTCTACAGTTTTCCTCGATGTAGATGTGATGAATGCAAGTCTTAGGGTCAATACCTTTCATATCAGTATACTCCCATGCAAATGCAGTAGAATGTTTTTGCAAGATTTTGGTTAGCTCTCCCTGTTGTGATTTTTCCAAGTTTTTGTTGATATTCAATGTTTTACCTGGAAAAATCTCAATGGCAGACCTACCAAACTCTTCAATAGAGTAAAGAGACATTTGTCTAGATGATAGATACTTAATGTCAGAATCTAACTGAAATTGTGTGTGGTCATATTCTGAAGATGTTTCAAAATTTTCTAATGTGTTCAGAATTTGACTATTACTGATTTCGGAAATGGTAAAGACAGGTTGTATAGTGTCCTCATCATCGACCCATTCATTATCTCCTACTTCTGTAATTGCTTTTTCTGGAGGATACAAATTGAATTTCTTTGTTGAATTACCATCAGAAATGTACGTATCTCCAGATCTACAACTAATGAAAGCATCAGTTGTGGCTATCCAAGGTCTTCCTAAGATGAGTGGGTGCCCTCCTAAATTACTCTTGGGAGTCAAAATCATGAAATCTACTGGATATTCCCAAGAATCTAGGGAGACTGAAATATCTTCTAATACACCATCTGGTTTGATAATTGATCTATCTACAAGTTGCAGTAAAGTAGGTGTAAAAAGAAGATTAGGAAGTTTTAGTTGTTCCATAGTCTGTCTACTCATAATGTTGATAGCAGCCCCTAAGTCAATCAAAGTATTTGGAATTTCTACCCCATTTATATGTGTCTTGACAATTGGACTACCGGGATCTACATACTTCTACATGGTAATTTTTCCCATCATGATATCTGCATTTTTTCCTACTAGGTGAATTCTTCTTATATCTCTTGGTTTCCTTCCTGGTCTTTTTAGACTCAACTCCTTTATTGTTTTTGCTAGAATAGGAATCTCTCTAATGGCTTGTAGCAAGGGAATCTTGATACATACATTCTTTAATTCATCTAGGAAATCATAGTCAGGCAACAAGATTTGTTTTTCCACTCCTTTGGAAATTTGTAATCTTTCAGGGAAAGGAGGTGTAGATGAAGATGCAGGTTGCTCAACTATAGGAGTTGTGAGGGTTGACTCTTTTCCTTTTTCTTTTTGAGTGTTTGGGTTTTGAAGAGATGCTTCAAAACCTTTATTGGCTTCAAGAGAATATTCCTCAAAAATACTTTGCTTTTGAGCATCTATAGAAGGTTTTTCTAAAACTCTACCAGATCTGAGTTATACATCATTGAAAGGAACAATCATATAGGTAGGAAATTGTTGTCCTTCTACCATGTAAGCATTTCGAGGATTTTTATTATTGGGATTTGGCAATGGCTGGGATGGTAGTTGATTTGTTTTTTGTTGGAATGGAAGCAAGAGTTGAGAATTTGGATTTTGTTGAGAAGGTTGTTGTTGTTGTGGAAATGGCAATGAAAGTTGTGGATTTTGATTTGAAAGTTGTGGAGCTTGTTGATTTTGAAAAGATGGAGGATATTGATAAAATTGAGCAAATCTCCCATAAGGATTTTGCATACCTTGTACCCATGATTGATATGGATTTTGAGGTTGGGACCAAGGTCGTTGCCAAGGATTCCAATTTGGTGGGGGTTGAAAGTTCATGGGGTTGTTAAACCCTTGATTTTGTTGCCCCTGCCAAGGTCTCCTTGAAACAAAACAGAGAGACTCTATTGAATTTGGATCTTCTTGAAAGACAGCTTTGAGCCCAGGAATTGAGGGACAATCCTTGGTCTCATGGCTTTCTGAGAAAATCATACATGTTTCTACAACTTTTGCATCCAAGGGGCATTCCCTTAGAGCATGTTTCTTCCTACATTTTGGACAAAAGATGGCGAGAGCTTCAGCTTTTGCTTTCTGCTTGTTTTGTATTTTAAGGGTGTCTAGTTGTTCACTAAGGCTCCTTAAAATATCAGTTTTTAACTTATCAAGCATATTGCCAATCTTTGCCCTACTTACTGATCCAGTTGCAGATTTGTTTGCTCTAATAAGAGAAGGATCTCTAGGCCCTTTTCCAGTTTTAGATTTTCCCCTCGAGAGATGGACTCAGAGTTCTGCTATGTCATGAAGTGGAAGTTGAGAAATGTCTCCCTTTCCCATCACGTTTAAAATATCTGTCCATTAATCTCTAATGGTTGTTAATAGAAGGGCTTTCAAGGTCTCCTCATCTAAGTTACTCATTTTTGCTCTTTTCAAGTTGTATTGAAATCTTTCAAGTAAATCCTCCAAGTTTTCATCTTGTTTTTGCACCATTTTGAATACCTCATCCTTATGGTTAGTGGGCATGCAATAGTCCAGGTATCTATCCAAAAAAGTTTGTTTCATATAATTCCAAGTCCTAATAGATTGAGTGACTAATCCCATGAACCATTTCAAAGCAGCTCCCTTTAATGTTGAAGGAAACAATTTGAGTCTTTGAGAGTCCTCCATATAGTCATAAGTTCGGCACACGACTTCAAACTCAAATAGAAATGTTTCAGGATCCTCACTTCGCAACCCATAAAAGTTTGGGAGGACAGATGGTGATATGTTTTTCATTGTTGTACGAGATTCCTCATCAACTATAGGAAATCCAAATGAGTTATCTCCATCCCTATTTCCCCCATTGTTACCTCTACCTCCTCCATTGTTTCCTCCTCCTCTACCTCTACCTCTACCTCCTCCTCCAAATCAGTTTACTACTTCCTCTGTCATGATAGATTCCTAAGAGATTTCAGAGTCCTTTGGTTCTTCTACTAATGGCGAACGAGGAGGAATTTCTCCCTCTTCTTCTTCAGGTGATTCTACTTCTTTGATTACAATCTGTTCTCTTGTAGAAGTGAAGAAAGGTTCTTTTCCTAAGTCGGATTTGGTGGATAGTGTGGGAGAGTCTCCCAATTCAACTGCTGCCCCTTGAATTCCAGGAATCGTAAGGCTGGGAGTGTGAGTTGGAGATGATGGAGGTGTATCTTGTCTATGCCTTGAAGTAGATGGAGTTGTAAAAATCGAACTCTTAGCCGTAGCTATAAACCTTCCCCTAGAATCTCTTGCTCTATGCATGTCATTTTTTATTTTTTATCTTCAAGTCAGGCTAATAATTCTCTTTATGATCTTCCAGATCACTCTAGTTGCAAGAAGAGAGCATACTCAAGAAATTATTGAACCAATAACTCTCTTTTTTGATCCTCCAGATCACACTAGGTGCAAAAGGAGAGCATACTTTGAGAAGTTATTAATTTTTACCTTCCTTGAAATTTTTCTTCTTTTTTTTTTTAAAGAAATTGGCTACCTAGTTACACTTCCCCGGCAACGACGCCAAAATGTTTGGTCAATTTAGAGTGTCCTAAATTTCTATATTAATTGTCAATCTGGGAGTCGTAAACTGTTGAAGTGCGACGCACTATATGTGCAAGATAACTTATTTCTTACTTTTTGTCGTTTTTGATTTTTAGTTTGTTTTTGGGTTTATCTTCGTTGATTCCCTAATGTGAGATGGCAATTCTAAAAGACAAGTATGGATAAAAATGTTCAAGGCAATGATGTCCTTTAAAATGATTTCCAAAACTTCAAACTTTTCAAAAAGGTTTTAAAACATGCAGTGATGAAATTAATTCCTAAAAGAAAATGAAAATGTGCCACTATTCTAATTAAACAAAGAGTGAACTGTTGATCATGAAACCCATTATCTTTGCTGCTGTCTAAATACAAAAGAAACTAAACTCAAAGAAATCCAAAAATTGCAAGTAAAGCTAAAATCAAATTACATCAACTCATATTCTGACCCCTCACCATTCGTCTCACTCTGGCTTTCGGAAGTAATCATAAACAACTTGAGCAATCTGATATCTAATTTGCAGAAAAATAAACTAATATCAAACTACACACTCATACTTCAATCCCTCACCATTAGTCTCGCTATGGCTTTCGGAGGTAACTGAAAATGACATGAGTAATTTAATATCTAATCTAACTAATAAAGCAAATGAACAAAACTGAAATAAATAAAACAGTGCTGGAATTAAAACTAAGAAAAATAAATCAGCAGAAGGACAAGAAGGATTCCATGTCATTAGTCATTGTAAAACTATGTGCAAATGCCCGGGCTGCCTACTGTAATCTGAAACAAAGACACTGATCAGTTAACAGCATTATAAAGCATGAAAAATTATGGACAGAAATGAAGCGTTAATACCATGAGAAATGCAATATATACAAGTGAATATTTATGGCATAAGGAACGTAAAGAAATAAAGCATGAAACTATACAGCAATAAACAAAACCTCGGTGTGTACAGAGGCCCTCTACACAACCTCGGGCAACAGCTCTCAACCACGAATTATGCTTATAAACAGAGTCTTCTCATGTATTTAAAACGCATTCATAACAAAGAAATAATGTTACAGCACAGTGGGCTCGTTTAACAGTCAAAATTACATTACAAAGGCTAACTCTTATGCGTATGGGAATGCATTATTTATAGCAGAAAACTACATAACTAATTTCCTAAAAACTGCGCTGATAAAGAGACGTGAACAACCACGTCCAGGGATCTAGCATCATGGCTGCCGTGAAGATTAAATCTATTGAGGGTGGTTGTTGGATTCGCCTTATGGAGCAATCCACAGGTGTTGATATGTCCCCTGAGATCTAGGAATGGCCACACAAGTGTTCACGTGGTGAAAAACGGAGTTCTGTCAATGTAGGACTCTTATGTTGACCACCGCTTGACTACCTTTGACCACGACCTTCTTTGGTGAATTCGATTGAGCCAATAGGACTCGGTCCATGTCCACGTCATTTCCAACTTGCCCATGTGGCTCGCTTTGCCTGAAGACACCTGCAATATAGACTTTAACAAAAAGGCTGCGGAAAGTTGAACTAGTTGCGGAAAGTGGAAAGATTCCGCAGCTCAATGAGCAAAAATCTAATTCAAACAGCAGACACAAAACATAGTTAGGAAACCACTTTATATGCTCTTTTAAAATAATATGAAATGATGTTGACAGCTTAGGACGTCCAAGTAAATGGAAAAAAGTCTAGAAAGGTGTATAGGAAAGATGCAAGTTTGGGGCTCAACACAAGGTTAAGAGAACTCCCTTTACATGTGCACAACATGCACAACATTGAGAAGAATAATTCCCAATGCCTCATATCCATTTACTTCACCTTTCCTATTACCTTTCTCATGATTATCCTGCCATTGTCCATTTACCCCAATGGACCCAGCCAATACAACTAACTGTCATACTCTCGCCTATAGTTTCCCTTATACATGCACAAATCTTCATTATGTGTTAGGTTTCATTCATCTCTTCCTGAGCTTCATTAACATAAAAGACAAGAACAAGAAGCAAACAAGATAAAACCATGAAAACCAATAGCAAAATGACATCACAAACAAAGTGGTATGGTCATACCCTATACATAAACAAAGTTGCAAATCAGGCGTAAACAAAGCACAACGAATCGAAATCATAAGACTCTCAACAAACGCCATGACTCAATCCCCCATGGTTCCCAGTGCTTTGAAACGAAATCTCAACCTGAGCCTTTTTTCAGAATTTCATGGCAGTCTCTTTGCCATGCAATCCCCTACGTCATATTTCCATAAACACATAATTGTCAGTGCATAAATAAACATAACAATACACCATTTACCTTAACGTGTTATGCCAAGCACGTTGCTTGCAACTGAACATATCCATGCCATCTCTTAAGGGACTCCAATCCTTTGACAAATCTAGCCATAACTAGAACCATTTGTTATACCCATAAAATACATATTTATGAATATAACACATATCCTCATAATGTCATACAAATTCAAGGTTAAGAAGACTTCTTGTATGAAAAGCACTCATTCGTTTGGAATTACGGTTTCCAAACATAACCAAAGGATATTTTCACCCAATTCCTTTCTTTTATCTTTTCCTTATTACAATTGAGTCTTACTATGCACTGTCACATCACCCAACTATTAGTTATATAAACTCATAAACTATTACCTTGTCAAGCTAATACCAAGCATGTTGCCCTGCAATGGCTCACAAATGTCAATTTCACGTTCCAAAGATCAAGACAACATATCTACTAATTTGAAATCAACCTTAATCAAGACTAGCAATCATGTCATAATCCATAGTCAACTCGTGGTCATTATACATAATGTTACAACTGTCACCTACTTACACTCAAGTACATGTCATCTGTCTCAACACATATGTATTGGTACGACTATCTTAAAACAAGATCATTTCGGCAAGAAATTGTAACAACCCTTGTGAAAATTCCATGTAATAAAAGTTAATAAAGGCAAAATAATAACCATGGTTGATGGGACACTTATTCCAAGTTGAATGTTGAGCATGGCATCCTAGTGTGGGTGTTCATTTGGTTTATTATGGCTAAGGAAATTGGCAAGCACAATGACTATGGCTTTGGAAAGACAAAATGGCACTTTTGGCACATTTATTTATGAAAAATAACAGAAATTAGGAGAAAATGAAGGTGAAAGGTCGCAGGTTGCATGTGAGAAGGAAAATGAAGGGAAAAAATGGAAAATGAATAAAATAGAGGCCTAATTGATAAAAAGGCTTATGTTTGTAACCTTTTTCCAGTTCAATTTTGGAGCTCTCTCATTATTCTCTCTCTCTCTCTCTCTTGGACATAGAGTTTTCTTGGATCACTTTGGCATTGGATCAAGAAAGGCAAAGAAGGTAAGAGAAAGGAAGGAGAAAGCAAGGAAGAGCACGATCAAGTAGCTACAACAGGATTCTTTGCAGGTATCGATTTTCATGTGTGTTTTCCTTGCTACATTTGGCATGTGAGGTATTGCATGTGGTTATTGTTGTTGTTATGGCATGGCTTTTGCACGGTGTGACAGTGTTTTCATCCTATCCTTGCCATTTCCGGATAGCCATGGTGTTATGGGGTTTGCATGTTTCGGTTGAGCTGGATTTCCGAATGGATTCAAAGCTGAGTGAGGTGGATCTCTGAATAATAGAACACATGGCCTAGTAACCCCTTAATCGAATTATGGGTTGCAATAAAGTTGGATTTTGTGTTGCCTCAGTGGGCCTAGGAATCCTCGACCGGTGAATGGAGGGATATACGGTAAAGCCTAGAGGTGGGTGCTCTCCATCAGGCCTAGTAATACCAGGATGGTGTATGCGATAAAGCCTGGAGAGTGGGTCTCGGTTTAGGGCCTAGTGATTCAGTGTGGATTGTGGCAAAGCTTGTGATACTAGGAGACAAGAAAATTCCTCACAGTGTAGAAGTAGAAATACGGTGGCATCCATGCTTATTTTGGCCTAGTGATCTGGTGGAGATTATGGTAAATCTTGTTATTACATGTTTATTGTTTGGCCTAGTGATCCAGGATGGATTACGGTAAAGCCTGGTTTCTATTGATGAGGGTGAGGTGGTTTAGCCTTAGGATGCCTTGGTTGGTTATTTTCGTTTAAGCCCCACATTCATGCTTGGAATATGGCACGGGGATGAATGGTTGAAGAGACAATTGGCTCAACCATTATATGGTCAGGTGGAACGTGGTAGGTCCCATCTCGGGTTGGCTTTTGCATCATTATATGAGGTTATTTCTCCTTGTTAATTCATGAGTATTATCATGGTTTATATGTGTATTATATGGCTGATGTATCCCTGGTATTTATGTAGTTATTATGTTAGTTATAAGCATGTATTATGACAATGGTGATGTATGCCTCTCCTCATGTTTTTACTTGTAAACGAATGAACATTGTATCTATGGCCTAATAGATGATAAAGCAGCTAATGTGATAAGGAAACAATGCCTCGTAGTGAATCTCAGATAAGTATGAGACCCCTATGCTTAGCTATGTTGTTTAGACATGTATATTACATATTAGTGACATGTTTGACGAAATGCCTATCATGGCTAGTAGGGATCCAGTATAGACCTAATCATTTTTTTTGCGAATGCATCATTGTTATGTTGTGTAAATTTATTTCTGAAAGTGTCGTTGAGTTATGGGTAGTGACCTAGGCTCTTGGCCTGAAAAAGTGGCTCAAATCCCGGAGACGTAGGCACAACACTGGGCAAAAAATTCCCTAGATGCATGCATACGAATGTTGTGGGAGCGTCTGGAGCCTCTTCGACGCACGCATGTCCATATCAAGGGAGCATCTGGGGGTTTAATGGTCTAAAAACTCAGTTGGTCTCAAGGGTTGGTTACCTGAGTGGTTGGGTTGGCTCCTGGGAGTTTTGTTGTTGATGTGGAAGGTCTATGTGATCTGTTTTCATAGATTCCACTTCCTTAAGATCACCTAGGAGGTTCAATTCCATTATTGTATCCTCTTGACACATATTTACCCCGATTGGACGGTTACTTGGGTAGATGTGGGATGAGGGTGTTACAGAGTGATATTAGAATGGGTTATGCTCTCTTTGGGTCATATCTGATACCACAGAGTGGTATTAGAGCACGGTTCACCTCTCAGACTGGATGGGCGGTGTGCGTTGGTCATGCATTCGTGTCAGTTGCACGTGTGTTAATCATCTTGTGATCTATATGCTTGTTGCATATGCATGGTGTCCGTCATGGTTTTAGTGGTGTCTCCATGTGAAAGAGGATGTTGTTGTTGTGCAGTGTGTCATCATGAGTGTAAGATTGGTTACATGTTGTTTATGCTTATGTATTTTCAGTGTACATTGGTATGGTTGTTGTTGCCATGCATGAGGTCGTGGTATGTGTAGTTGATATGGTCATGCATTGATGACTAGAATCTAGATAGAATGATGGTTATATGCTTATATTCTTATGTATTATATGTATATATGTTGTCATGATTATGTTATACATGTACTAGATTGATTAGTTGATCTTGCAGATGAGATATCCTCCCTGAATTTTGCTAAGGTACTTTGGTTTATTGTGATTTGGTTTAGCTGACATTGTATGCCTTGCAAGAAAGAGATCCAATTGACTAGCAAGATGGTAGATTACAAATATTCTCCCTCTGAATCAGATGAGCAACGTGGTGTTGGACAGTCTTCTAACTTAGCAAACACATTGAGAAGCTTGAAGGAAGAAATAAGGAGTTGTAAGGGGGACAATGACAAAATCATGCAGGCATAAGAGAAACAAGTAGAAGTTAAGGCAATACTCCTTCAGAGTTTGTCAGAATTGCTGCAACAGGGGCCACTTCGGATCAACCATGGGTAGGAGCACAGAAATAATGAGGCATATGGAAGTAGGTCTCATGGTGGTCACAAGTCAGAAAGAGATGACATAGTTAGAGATGGTAGATTGTTGGATACTTCGGATAGGAGGGGTGATGGACACAAGTAGTACTCTAGTTCTGGTTCTGATAGGCATTATGATCATCATCGTTATCACCCTTACAAGATGAGTGATAGGGGATACTTGGGATATGAATTTAAGAAAGAAAAGACACTGTTACACAGTAATTTGTCATTGTCTTCATCCCAATCCTTCTACTATGTCATGTATCCAGTAAAACATGCTCATACTATACAAGTGCTCTCTTATGTTGCCAATTGACCCACTTTTCCTAAGCTTTCTACCTCATCACAACTATTAGCTAAATACATGCAATGAACAACGGTCATTATCTGTACAGTCGCGCTTCCAGTGCGGGAGTACATCTGATTACCGCGACGGTCGGATTTCATGCTCTGGCGCAATTCTATTTGGTATCTTTTGCGACGTTTTGACTAATTACGTTGCCTACTAGCGATGTCAGTGCTAAGGCTTAGTTATGAACTCGCGACGATCCAGATTGAGCGAATTCGTTTCAACAGTCGGCCTTCTGGATGTCTCTAGATCTAGTTGTTGGGTCAGATTGGGTCGCCCTCCTCCCTCTAGCATGGTAGTTCCGTCTTTCGTGCCGCTTGTCTTGAGGATAAGCTCCCTCTCCCTCATTTCATGGAGACTCCTTCTCCTATCATCTGCTAGTTCTTTTGGTTGCATAGCGCTGCTGCTGTTTTTGAGTTTGATAGATAGTTGGTGTGAGTGTGACAAGTGTGAGATGGCTTTATAGTTTGCAAGAAGGTGTGGAGTTCCCTTAATCTTGTGTAAAATTTGTGAATGAGAGAGAGAGATATTGCTATTTGGGAGACTCATCTTTGAAAGTGAATGCTTGGAGAAACACACTCGTTGGACCCTCTGAGAAGGCTTGCGACGTCAAGCCCCAGTTGTAAGCTTACTCTTATTTCATTATTAATACAATCAATGATGATTTCCTATGTCTTGTATATAATTTACTTGATATCTCATGACTTATTGACTTTATGAGTAAATAGATCATTGTTGTTTCCTGGTTATGTGCTTTGTCTTTGTCTTATGTTGTTTCAGGTCAATTACTCTTTAAGGAGAAGGAAACGGAAGCTGGAGCAGCGCAACGAAACTTCATCAAACACCGGTTTGAGGTAGGCCTCCAACGATGACTATTTAAGGGAATCAATTGTTGTTTTGTCCTTACTGTGACTAGACCCACTCTAGGGCTAGAGGGGTTGCCTCTATCCACAGAGGGAACACTTTCATGCATCACAAGTTTGTGACTCCGCTGGGGAGTCCTTTGTGTGTTGCCTCTCTTGTTTGCTCTTGATTTGATTTTGGTTTGGTGTCTTTTGAATTTTGGGGATACACTATAAGTCCTTTGGGTTACCTGGGTTGATTTGGGAGATCCCTACATTGATAGAAGGATTGACTGGTTTTTGTTTGGGAGTTCTTGTTCGTTTGTCATTGTTTTTTAGTATCATCGCAGAAAATAGCTTAACAGTCGCGCCGACGTCGCCTTTACTCTTTTGTAAAGTCCTGTGCATCGTTGAATCCCGTCGCACAGTTGCGACGACTCTGAAATCGGTCTGTCGCGGAAGAGACGTGTACTCTCGCGATGACGTCGCTCTGTTGCTATAGACACTGGCTTATCGCCGCTAGTTGCTTGTGTAGTACCCGCGAAGATTCATGTAGAATTGTTTTTTCAATTCTACCTCCTCAATTTACCAGTCTTGTTGATCCCTTGCCTTCTTTCTCTCGCTCAGTAGCTTGTTTTTTACTGTTTATGGTTAAGGCACTCTTTCTTTGGCTTTATTGAATGAATCTTGCATTTTTTCCCGTGTGACCTAATTCATTCTTTCAAGTTCGTTCTTGAATCAATTGGCTTGGTTTTCTGGTTTAACCAAGGTCCATTTGCAACTTTCTTGTTGGTTTGTTTGAGCCTTCTCCATTGCTTGTTTCTGGTTGATTTTTTTTTTAGTGACAATTATTGAACCAATCTGTAGCATTGCTTCAGTTTCTTTTCACTACCTAACATAGATCACAACTGTTTGGATCAACCAGTTTTTTCACACTTGCTTGTTTGCTTGTTTGTTTATCGTAAACTTAAAAGGATCAAAATCAAAAGATTGCATTCATTTAGTATACGAAAGTGAAAGTAAATTTTCATTTCAAGTTTGCATATTGGAAAGCAAATAGTAAAATCTATCATTAGTGGTATTCGTGCACTGTAGGGTTGACGTGTTTTTGCTTTGTGTCTCTTGGTTTGTCTTGGTTTTCTTGGTTTGGGAATGATCTCTCTACCCTCCTGTAAGTAGGTGTTCATTAAAGAAAAAGGATATTTCACTCATTCTAGCTGCATCCTAGGTTTTGTTGTATACATACGATAAGGCCTGAAAACTGAAACATAATTCAAGATCAACTCTAAAATGAACTGAATGAACTTAACAACGCATTGGAACATAACGCACACTATTTAGAGGTCTAGGCTAGAGACGTGCTTCGGCGTTGTTAAACCTAGTCGCTATTGCTTCCACTCAAGGTTGGGTGATTCCTCCTTCTGTGACTCAGTAGTGGTCTAGCACGGTATTGTGCTCCCAGTACCGTTGTTGGGAGACCCCACTAGGTTATCATCCTATATCCCTAGGAATCTGTGTCTGCTGCCTTGCAAACCGTAACGCACCGAACACAACATTCGGGAAGATTGACTGCCGTACGGAAAGTCCTTGGTTTTCATATGATCGCCAAGGTGTATATGCAGTTTTACGGGATGTTTGGTAAACCTTTTGCCTAGTTTCTCTAGAGCAGTCACTTTCGTTCCTTTTCGGACTCCTTAAAAGAAAAGGTCCATCTGAGCACTTGTCACTTCAAGCTCATTAAATACTCAAAGGCGACTAGAGTCATCTTTTCATCCTTTTCTCGACTCTTTAAAGATGAAAAGGTCAAGTTCTGTTCCTGTGTCTTAAAATTTATTCGACCACGTTCACACTTACCCGGTTAGATCTTGTTGCGTTTTAGTTTGTGTAGGGTTTTTATCCTTACTCGATTAGCTATCCCTAGGGCTTTTGAGTTAAATCATCCTGGCGGAATCATCGATCTCGTCTCCCGTTCCAAGTGACCAAGGATCCCCATCTTCTATCGCTCCTGAGGTACCGGTCGTTAGTAATACTCTCCCTATTATTCTGAGTATCCAACCACTTAACTCTCGCACTCTAGAAGACAAGTCTTATGATATTCGTTTGAACCCCGTTTGGGAGCCTCCCGAAGAAGATTTTCCCCTTACCCCTCGTAGTGTTTCGATCCCGATGTCTTCTTCTGACATGGATGACACATCCCCCGTCATGAGTGAAGAGTCCTTTGTGACGAGCGGTGAAATTCCTATCCCAATGGAAACTTCACCCTTCCGTGTCACCTCCCTTGGTATCACGCTGCCGTTACATTATAATGCTCTGGCTGATATCATGGGTTCTAGGTCTCCCCTTACAAGTTCCATGTGGTCTCGTACTGTCACTCCGACTTCGGGATCCTTTACTCCCCAGATTCACAATGTGACGTCTGTCCTGACTATGCCAACCGTTTGTGTGGCTTCCACAGCCCCCGCTATTAGTTTCTCCACTGCATCTTCAGTGGTGACCACTGTTGCGCGACCTTTGGCAGGCCCTTCACACAGTGGCCTTGCAGCACCCATATCCGGGGTTGTTGACCCTAGCCTAAATGCCCCACCTTCTTCTGGTTCTATTCCAGCAAGGGGGGTATATGATCAATCTCTTCAAATTCCTCAGAATCTGGATCCTCAAAATCCGTTTAATTATTATGATTCTCAAGGAGCTCATATTTATCATCCTAGACCCATAGCATCTCAACCTTTTGTTGAGGTCTCGGTTCCGTTGTCTGTCGCTTGGGGTACCACAGCTTACCATGGTGGCCAAGCACAGTTTTCAAATGTTCAAGGACCACCCTATCAAGGTTAACCATCCTACGGGCAACAATCTTACGGACCACCGTACTATGGGCAGCCTTATCTAGGGAAAACTATCGGCCCACAAGGACAACCCATTCCAGGACAACCTTCGGCCTTCAGTGGGTCTTCTTTCACATACTTCGGGCAACCTTCTGGTAACCCAGGACAACCTTATGTCCAACAAGGCCAACCTGGTACCCAGCAAGGCTACCCTTCTGGACAAGTTGATCTGTCTCAAATTCAACAAGGACAGCTAATTGTCCAGCCCACTCAACCATCTGGTCAGTCCGGATAGCCTTCGGTTCCACAAGGTCAACCCAATTCCCAGCAAGTCCAAGCTTCTAGGCAAATGGGCCGACCGCAACCAGGCCAACCTTTTAGCCAGGTGACTCAACCTCTATCCTCTCAAGGACATTCGTCTAGGCTTGCTCAACCAAGCACTCAAATGATTGTTGCTTCTTAGGCTCCACCCGATTTTCAGCCCCAGTCTGGGCTCCAGACTCAATCCGGTCTTCAAATTCAGGTTGGATCCCAATCCCAACCTATTCATCAAACACAGCCTGGCTCCCAGGCTCAATTTGGGGCCCAACCGCCTTATGGTTTTCAGCAATCCCAAGGGCAAACCCAATTTGCCCCATACCAAAATTATCAACAACTATAGGTGAGACCTTATCAGAATTACCAACAACCATATGTTGCTCCTGCAGGCCAAGTTGGTAATCAGTGGAATGCTGGAGGGCAGATCCAAGGTCAACCATCCAGTTATAGCTATAACCCCTATGGAAAAAATCCCTACGGACAAAACCCTTCTGGGCCAAATCCGTCCGAACAAAATCAGTGGGGGCAACAAGCAACTAGGTGGAATTCTAGTACTACCTCCTACCCGCGGCCTCAGATGTCCTTTAATCCTCAATTACCCTTTTTAGCAACGTTGGAGTTACCGGATGTGTCCAAACTGACAAATGATCCCATTCTTCATAATCCGTATTGGTCGCCGGTTCCAACTAAAATTCCTGGTGATTGTCCCAAGTTTGACGGTAAAGCTGGAGAAGATCCCCAGGCCCATGTTATGACTTATCATCTATGGTGCTTGTCAAATTCATGGCTTGATGATTCAATCCGGCTCCACCTTTTTCAATGGACCCTCACTGGCTCTGCTGCTAAATGGTATATTGAGCTAGCTCGCAGATCTTTTCAGGACTTTAACTCGTTGGCAATGGCATTTTTAACTCATTTTCAGTTGTCGATTCGATATGAGACGGGCACACATCTCCTGACATCCTTAAAACAGACCACGGCCACGCACATCTCCGATCACATCCATGAATGGAGACGACGTCGCCGTTTGATTAAGTTTTGGATTCCCGATCAGCTTCTGATCGACTGGTTCACAACCTCGTTTGTCGTTCGCATAGCCCGGGACATTGCTATGGGGGCATGTGTAACTGAAGAGCAGGCTATTGCGCGTGCTCAATACCTGGACATGGTTTACTCCTAGTCTGGTACACTATATGATTATTTGCCTGATGCCCCGAGGCCCGAAACTTCCAAAGCCCTGCCAACACCATCTGTTGACGACATCATTGGTTTTGTTAATCCGTCCTCTAAGAAATCTTCCACGAACCCTGTGAAGAAAAAGTCGAATGCTTCGAATGAAAACACTTCTCAGGCTGTATCCAATTCTGGTAACACTTCCGAGGTTAACACCGTTCAATCCACCACGGCGGACAAAGCCTCGAAAGGGAAAAAGAAGGGAAAAGGAAAGAATAAGGCTGATCAACCAAAGCAGGATTCCCCTAAACCTCCACCCGAGGAAGGTACCAAACGCAAGCCTAAGTATCCTTGCCTTATCTGTGACGAGGATCACTATACCAAAGATTGCCCAAGGCGGTCTGAAGTTAGTCGTTTGTTGAAAGGTGCCCTTGGGACTCCTGCCGTGCTCAAAGAGCCTTTTCCCTCACAACAAACGCAAATAGTGGCCAATCCATCTCAATCCTCTTCTCCCTTAGGTTCTTACGTATTTATGGCTGGGACGATTCACGTCCACATTAGTACTCAGGCAAAAGAGTATTCATCGCCTGCCAGGAAGGAGGCTGAGGTCCCCTCTAGTGCTCCTCCATCCAGTTCTGGTCCCCTTCATATCGAGCGGCCTAGTACTGAAGCGGTCATCCGGCCTCCTCCTAAGGGCGTGCTCCGGAAGTCTTCTTACAACCCTAATGCTCGTGTTGCTCAGCACTACAGCATCGTTGAGGACTTAGCCCAGGCTTCGTCAGCTATGTCTGCATTAGAAGTCCTCCAGAGTTGCCCCTCTCAGAGGAAGTCCTTGTTATCGGCTATCGGTGGCATTGACCCGGCCGACTCGGACCTGATCACTTTTGACCTAGACAGTCATATACCGAGACTGCCTCACCAAATTGCCTTCCTTATCCGGGTCATCATCAATTCTAAAATGATTCATCGTACAGTCATTGATGAAGGCGCTTCTACTTGCATCATGTTTGTTGCTTGTTGGAAGGCTATTGGTTCTCCAACCTTGAGCCAGTCTCCTACGACCTTTGATGGGAGAGAGTCTCGTCCTTATGGTATACTCCAATGCTTGCCTATTACTCCGGAAGGGAAGACAGTCGAAGTGGAGGTCGAAGTTGTTGATGCCAATTTAACCTACAACCTCCTTTTAGGACGAAGTTGGACATATGCCATGAGAGCAGTGGCTTCATCTCTATTTCGTGTTATTTGTTTTCCTCACCAAGGGAAGATCGTCACAGTAGACCAGCTGTCCTTCTTCGTCTCTTCCTCCTCTGATGGCAACGTGCCTTTCATAGAGAATACCTCCGTTCCATGTGAGAGTGTGGGTGCTGGACTCTTTAAAGATCCTGCCCTTATGGGTGTTTTTTCACCACCACCCCCTAACATCGCCCCCATTAATATGATTTATGTTCGCTCTGATCCTTGGGTTCTTCCCCCTATCGATTAGATAGAATCCTGGGGCGATGGGATGTCGTTGAGTCCTGCCAAGCTCAACTATGTCAAAATTGTTTCTGCATCAGCTCCATCTTTTGAATCTACTCCTTCGAGCAGAGATCTCGACTCGTACGTTCAATCCCCTTAGCTCGGAGATGGCGCTTCTTCAGACCCTTTAAAGGAGATTTTTCCTTCTGATGAAGTGATTATTGAGACCAAGTCTTTCGAGGAACCCCCTTGGTCTGATCATCACCACCATTCCTCATTTCTCCCTGCCCATCGGGAAATGTTTACTTGTCTCGAGCAGTTTTCTCCTTGTCTCCCATCTCAACCCCTTCAGCCACCCATCCCAGTTCATTTTTCTCACGATCGTCGTGAGAGTACATCAGTTTCTCGCGACAATCCCGGAGGTGCTATGTGTTATCACACTCGGTCGTCGCAGACCCGAGTGGCTTTCCGCGACGACCGAGAGGTGGATTCGGATTTGAAAAATTCGTCGACTACCACCCACCTAGAACCAAATTACATGAAAAAAATACTAAAATGCAGCGCACGGAGAAATGTACTTACTTGGCGAAGGTTTCAGGACGAACCGTGGACGGATGAGGCCGGAATCAGCTTGAGAATTTTGCTCAGGTTGGTGCTCCAAACGCTCAAAGGTAAAATGAATAGTGCAAATGGTAAAAACAAATGAATTGTCACCCCCCCCCCCCCTTTTATAGTAATTTTTTGCAAAAATTAAAAATTATACTTTAAAATGTGTGTGTGTGTGTGTGTGTGTGTGTTTTTTGCATAGTTAAAAAAGGGTTTTTGGTTTTTTAAACTATATTTCCACATATATTAATC
This sequence comes from Pinus tabuliformis, assembly GCA_031772625.1. Lineage (NCBI taxonomy): Eukaryota > Viridiplantae > Streptophyta > Pinopsida > Pinales > Pinaceae > Pinus > Pinus tabuliformis. The sequence goes on from CM062817.1 coordinate 1,860,171,118, forward strand.
ATTTATGTCGAATGGGTTTTACGTTTGACATGTTTTTGTGTAGAGCTACAGGTGGCGAGGTTATGATGTACTTGATCCATAAAGTCTTCTTTAACGCTCTTTTCCGACTTAAAAGACGAAAAGATAGCCGAGTTATTCCTTTTGACTCGTTAAACGAAATAAGAGGCGGTCTGCTTTAAGCTCTTTTCCGACCGTATAAACGCGAAAAGATTGCCAAGCTTTTGTCATTTCGGGTTCGTTATTGGTTACGAAACGACGTGGTTTCGATCGCTTTTCTACTTTTTCGGATCGGGATCACTAATCACGAAAAGTACTCCTTGACTTCACAGTCAAGCGGTTCTCTCGGGTATTGTTTTATACTTTTTCGGGCTCGAGAGACACAAATCTACGAAAAAGGACCCCCCTGGAGTTTTCTTTTTCGTGTCTTTTTCAAACTCTCTAAACATGAAAAAGACTCTGAGTTTTGCCTCTGTCGGACTCGTTAAACCCTGATAACATTAGACTCGTCATCATGACAAGACTTGAGCTTCTCCTCCCTAGGGCTCGTTAAACTATTACTATGTTGGATTCGACTGAAAGTCAAACTTATATTAAAAGCATATGCTATCCCCTTCAAGCTTGTTTTCAAAAATAATTGGGGCACTCGCCAATAATGGTGGGGGGAAATTTGGAAGTTGTCATTGATTAACTGCAGCAGCTAGTCACTCTTGAACATCGACACTTTTGCTTGTTGTCGGGTTGGGATATCCATACATCGTCATTTGGCCTTCCAGGGTTTTGGGTTGCCATTTAACCTCATTCCATCTGATCTACGCCGTCTCCATCAAGCCTCCGATCCCTTGGTACCTGAATGCTACCACCCTACGGAATCATGTCGCCGACATGTTTAAGAGTATAATCCTTCTGCAGTTCACATCCTTACCGCCTCTTCTGATACTCTGTTTTGCCATCTACCACTTGTTACTTATCTCGTGTCGTTGGTGGGGGAAACATTATGGCCCTCCTGCAACAGATCATCTATTGTCGACATCAATTCATTATCCAGGAGACTGATCTAGAGATCCCCTTTGGTACCTTAGAGCTTGCATGCCTCAATGGCAAGTTCTTCACACCTAACGATCGACTTTCATCATTGGTTGTTGATTGGGTGATTCCGCGAGTGTTTGACTTTAGCACATTCTTCACACTTCGTGGATTGCATTGGACAGTACCTTGAGATCCATTGGCATTATTGGTGGTTTCTCTCGCGCTTGTTAACGGTTTTTCTCATTGACCGGTAATCAAGCGACTTTCTATCATGCTCGACTTCAGCACATCTATTCGCATGCTAGAATTTGTACTATGATTGGTTGGGTTTCAAGACCTTGAACTAAGATTACACATGTTCGTGCTGCATGGATTGGTTCGTGATTACATGACTCATTGATGGTTGGCTGCGACCATACATGAGTTTTCATGGATGGCTGCGACCATACCTTTATTATTATCATGGTCTTACTAGCTGGATGGCTGCGTCCATACCACAAACCTAGTTCGTATGTATTTTGGATGGCTGCACCCATGCCTAGACTACATGTATTTCACTGTCAGAGATCTCAGTGGTACTTGCGTCTGCAAGTTCTTCCAGAAGGTGTTCCAGCTCAAACAGTTTCGTAAAGCGTTTCACCCCTCCCACTCTCTCGGGCTTCATACTTTAGGGGGCATCTGTTACACAGTAATTTGTCACTGTCTTCATCCCAGTCCTTCTATTGTGTCATGTATCCGGTAAAACATGCTCATACTAGACAAGTGCTCTCTTATGTTGCCAATTGACCCACTTTTCCTAAGTTTTCTGCTTCATCGCAACTACTAACTAAATACATGTGATGAACAACAGCCATTATCTGTATAGTAGCGCTTCCAACACGGGAGTACATTTGATTCCCGCGATGGTTGGATTTCATGCTTCGGCGTGAGTCTATTTGGTATCTTTCGCAACGTTTTGACTGCTTACATTGCCTACTAGCGATGTTAGCGCTAAGGCTTAGTCATGGACTCGCGACGATCCAGATTGGGCGAATTCGTTTCAACAGTCGGCCTTCTGGATATCTCTGGATCTCGTTGTTGGGTCAGATTGGGTCACCCTCCTCCCTCTGGCGTGGTAGTTCCGTCTTCCGTGCTGTTTGTCTTGAGGATAAGCTCCCTCTCCCTCATTTCATGGAGACTCCTTCTCCTATAAAATCACTCACCATTGCTATCATCTGTTAGTTCTTTTGGTTGCATAGTGCTGTTGCTGTTTTTGAGTTTGATAGATAGTTGGTGTGAGTGTGACAAGTGTGAGATTGATTTATAGTTTGCAAGAAGGTGTGGAGTGCCCTTAATCTTGTGTAAAACTTGTGAATGAGAGAGAGAGAGAGAGATATTGCTATTTTGGAGACCCATCTTTAAGAGTGAATGCTTGGAGAAACACACTGGTTGGACCCTCTGAGAAGGCTTGCAACGTCAAGACCCGGTTGTAAGCTTACTCTTATTTCATTATTAATACAATCAATGATGATTTCCTATGTCTTGTATGTAATTTACTTGATAGCTCATGACTTCTTGACTTTGTGAGTAAATAGATCATTGTTGTTTCCTAGTTATGTGTTTGTCGTTGTCTTGTGTTGTTTCAGGTCAATTACTACTTAAGGAGAAGGAAACGGAAGCTAGAGCAGCGCAATGGAACTTCATCAACCACCAGTTTAAGGTAGGCCTCCAACGATGACTATTTAATGGAATCAATTGTTGTTTTATCCTTGTTGTGACTAGACCCACTCTAGGGCTAGAGGGGTTGCCTCTGTCCGCAGAGGGAACACTTTCTTGCATCACAGACACCTACTTTTGATGGAGACTTGAAGAAACCAAAAGATGCAAAGGCTTGGATACTTGGGATGAAGATTTTCTTTGAGTTGCATAATTACACAGATAATATGAAGGCCATAATAGTTATCTTTAGCCTGAGAGGTAAAGTAGATATTTGGTGGAAAGATGTGAAGTGGTTCAGAGACATCAGGACAGAGGACTTGAGTTGGCATGAGTTCAAGAAGCTTTTCAGGAAGAAGTACTTGTCAGAAAGGTACTACAACAATAAGGCCACAAAATTTTATGAGCTAAAGATGGGATTGATGATAGATGAAGAGTACACAACCGAGTTCCTAGAGCTATTGAGGTATGTGCCATATCTTAAAGAAGGGAAGGCTAAAGTTCAAATATTTTTTAGTGGATTACCATTAAGACTTAGAGATTGGATTGAGTATGATGAGCCTCGGGTCACTTGAGGATGTTATTGGGAAATTGAAACATTGTTGTGAACAGTCAAAGCGTAAGAACTAATCTCATAAGGATGGAAAGGGAAGGATAAGGATAGAGGTAAGGGTAAATGGCAACCGAAAAGAACACAACCTCATAATGTAGAAGAGAAAGAAAATATGGCACCAAAAAAGAAGTTCAATGCAGTTAGACAGGGACATGGACCATAGCAACAGCATAAAGGTGATGTTACTGGACGATTGGAGTGTTGGACATGAGGTAAGGAACACCTTAAGAGAGATTGTCCACAGAATTAGGGTGGTAGGCCTCATATATATAGTGCACAGGAGGCATAGGCTGTTGGGGATGTTGGTCAAAGCATTCCTCGTATCTATTCAGTATTGAATAACATATAGGCAGACCATCAAGGATCTATCATTGAGATGGACAGTAAGCTTTGTGATCAAGTTGTTTCTATTTTGATTAACCCTGGATCGAATTATAGTTATGTTAGTCCTTAATTGGTGGATAAGTATGGTTTGAATAAAGAAGTTAGTCCTTAATTGGTGGATAAGTATGGTTTGAATAAAGAAGTTAGTCCTTAATTGGTGGATAAGTATGGTTTGAATAAAGAAGTGCATGCAAAATCTTGGTTAGCGCAGTTGGCTACACGTACAAAGAAAAGAGTTCATCATTGGGTAAGAGCTTGTGAATTTTAGTTGAATTGCATGTCTACAACAACACATTTGAATGTATTACCGTTGGGATCATACAATATGTTGTTGGGCATGGATCGGTTGTACCTTCACAGGACCAAGGTGGATTGTTATGACAAAGCCATTGAGTGCTTGGATGACAACGGGGAACCAGGAATCTTACAGGGAAAGAAGAAATCCACATCAATTACGATGGTGATAGCTATGCAGGAAAAGCGTAGTCGCAAAAAAGGGTGTGTGCCATTTGCGGTGCATATTTTTAGCGACAAAGGTAAGGAAGTTGAGGATGCAGATTTTTTGAGCAGGTACCCAGTTCTACAACAGTCTCAGGATGTGTTTCCCGTAGAGATTTTAGAGTTGCCACCTCACAAGGAAGTAGACTTTTCTATAGAGTTAGTGCCAAGGGCAACTCCAACATCAAAGGCACCTTACAGGATTAGTACACTTGAGTTGCTAGAATTGAAGTTGCAGTTGAAGGAAATGCTGGACAAGGGATACATTAGGACAAGTGTATCACCTTGGGGCGCACTAGTATTGTTTGTAAAGAAGAAGGATGGTACTCTCAAATTATGCATTGATTACAGGCATTTAAACAAAGTGACCATCAAGAACAGGCATTCATTGCCGAGGATTGATGACTTGTTTGATCAGCTGAAAGGAGCAACATTGTTCTCGAAGATTGATTTCAGATCAGGATATCATCAGGTACGCATCAAAGAGGAGGACATTTACGAGACAACCTTCTGCACCAAGTATGGGCATTATGATTTTGTTGTAATTCCATTTGGATTAACTAATGCTCCAGCTACTTTTATGTGCTTGATGAATAGTGTGTTGTGTTTGTATTTGGATAAGTTTATTATTGTGTTCATTGATGACATATTGGTATATTCTAAAAATGAGCAAGAGCATGCCGAGCATTTGAAAAAAGTGTTGAGGTTGTTGAGAGATCATCAGTTGTATGCTAAGCTCAACAAGTATAGTTTCTTTTAGAATGAGGTACATTACTTGGGACATGTTGAGGGCAAAGTAGTGGATACAGAAAAGGTAAGAGTTATCATGGAGTGGCCAGCTCCTAGAAATGTATGAGATCCTTCATGGGATTGGCACGTTATTACAGGAGGTTCATTAGGAACTTCTCCCATATTTCTTATCTTATTGCATCATTGTAGAGGAAAGCTAAGAAGTTTCAATGGACAGAGGAGTGTGAGGCCAGTTTTGAGCAGCTCAAGTAGTTGTTGACGAATGCACTAGTGTTAAAGATTGCAAATACAGACAAAGAATTTGTAGTATGTACAGATGCTCGCAAGAGAGGATTTGGTGGAGTCCTTTTGCAAGAAGGAAAGGTAGTGTGTTATGAGTCACAAAAACTGAATGAGCACGAGCAAAACTATCTGACACATGATCTTGAGTTGACAGCAATTGTTCATGCATTGAATATGTGCAGGCATTATCTTCTTGGCAGGATGTTTGTATTGATGAGTGATCATAGTGGATTGAGGTATCTATTTGATCAACCGATTTTTGAATGCCATGCAAGCTAGATGGTTGGCCACGATCAATGAGTTTTATTTTGAGATCAAATACATCAAAGGAAAGGAGAACAAGGTCACAAATGATCTTAGCAAACGGACACAAGTAAATCATATAGTAGCTATGAGTTCCTATGGGACATATCTGCAGGATAGGATCTTGCAGGCAGGTCAGTAGGATGTCAGGTATATGGAGATTGTGCATAGGTTGCAACAGAGTACAGGTACATGTACAGGTATAGGTACAAATAGTAATATAGGTGCACAAGATGTGGACTACTATCTCACAACAGATGTATTGATTAGATTTAGAGACAGGATATATGTGCCAGATAACAGTGAGCTCAATAAGGTGATATTGAATAAGTTTCATGCGAAACCATATTCAGGTCACTCGGTTATTAGAAGACACTGACAACAGTGAAGAAATTCTATTATTAGTCGAATTTGAAGAAGGATGTAGTAGAGTTTGTGGCTAGTTGTTTGGATTGTCAGCGGGTGAAGGAAGAGTGTAAGAACCCGGGTGGACTACTACAGCTGATTGTTATTCCATAATGAAAATGGGAGGTCATTTCCATGGACTTTATCACAGGATTGTCGAGGACAGTGAGACAACATGATTCCATCATGGTTGTTGTGGATAGGTTGACAAAGGTCACACACTTCATTCCAGTGAAGACTACACATTCAACTAGTGATGTGGCATAGGTGTTCATCAAAGATGTGGTCATATTGCATGGTGTTCTGAAGAATATTGTGTCAGACAGGGTTGCAAAGTTCACTTCCAAGTTTTGGAAGGATTTGTTTACGGGATTAGGCATAGAGTTGGCTTCAAATACAACGTATCATCACCAAATAGATGGACATACTAAGAGGGTCAACAGGATATTAGAAGACATGTTGACGATGTACATGATGCATCAACAAAGAAGATGGGAGGAGTATCTTACATTTGGTTGAGTTTGCATACAACAATTGTTATCAAGAGTCATTGAGGATGAGTCCTTTCGATGCATTGTATGGCTGGATTTGTAATACTCCCATCAATTGTAGTGATCCAGTTAACAGGGTGTTGATTGGACCGAACATGTTGGCAGACATGGAGCGAGAAATGCAGGTAATCAAAAATAATTTGAAAGCAGCACATGATAGGCAGAAGAGATATGCATATCGAAATAAGTTGTTCAAGGAGTTCCATGTTGGGGAATAGGTGTATTTGCGCATCAAAACTAGGAAGAGATCTTTGCAGATCGGATCATGTGCCAATATGGCACCCTGATTTTGTGGACCTTTTAGGATTATTGAGAGGATTGGGCCAGTAGCCTATCGACTTGCACTGCCTCCGACAGCGAAAGTCCATTATGTTTTCCATGTGTCATTGCTTAAGAAGTATGTTAAAGATGTTGATCATGAGATTGACTGGCCTGTATTGCAGGTGGAGCAAGATGGAGAATACCAGTCGAAACCACAATGTATATTGTAGAGAAAGGTGCTCATGCTCCGAAACCACACAATCGAGTAGGTTAAAGTGCAATGGAAGAAGATTGGGCCCAATGAAGCTACATGGGAGATGGCGGATCAGATGCGAGCTATGTATCCTTCCTTATTCACTGGTTGAGTGAATGTTTTGGTATATGTATTTGGTATATGTATTTGGTATATGTTTTTGGTACATGTTTTGGTGATGTTTTGATATATGTACATATGTATATGGATGTAAATACTGCTATGAGCTATGTTATAAATATCTAATAAGCGGTATGGGTGTCATGTTATTATGATGCTATGTTGTCGTGTTGGTTTGCTTCTCATGAGGGTGATCATTGTAAATATTGCATTGAGCTATGTTATAAAGCTCCATGGGCAGTATGTTTGCTTTTCAACGATTTTGCTAAGGTATAGGTATGGTTGAACACCGAGGACAGTGTCCCCCAAGGGGGAGGGTTTTGTAACAACCCTGGTAAAAATTCCATGTAATAAAAGTTAATAAAGGAAAAATAATAAACACGGTTTATGGGACACTTATTCCAAGTTGAATGTTGGGCAAGACATCCTAGCATGGGTGTTCATTTGGTTTATTATGGCTAAGGGCAAAGGCTATGGCTAAGGCTTTGGAAATGCAAAATGACATTTTTGGCACATTTATTGATGAAAAATAATGGAAATTAGGATAAAAGGAAGGTGAAAGGTCACAGGTTGCATGCGAGGAGGAAAATTAAGTAAAATAATGGAAAATGAAGAAAATATAGGCCTAATTGATAAAAAGGTTTTTGAGGATCCATTTGTAACATTTTATCACTTTAGTTTTGGAACTTTCTCTCTCTCTCTCTCTCTCTCTCTCTATCTCTCTCTCTTGGAGCACTTTGGCATTGGACCAAGAAAGGAAAAGAAGGCAAGAGGAAGGAAGGAGCAAGCAAGGAAGAGTAGGATCAAGCAGCTACAACATGATTCTTTACAGGTATCACTTTGCATGTGTGTTTTCCTTGCTACATTTGGCATGTATGGTATTGCATGTGTTTTTTTTGCTGTCATGACATGGGTTTTTCCCAGTGTGATAGTGTTTTCAACCTAGCCTTGCCATTTCCAAATAGCCATGGTGTGATGGGGTTTGCATGTTTTGGTTGAGCTAGATTGTCAAATGGATTTGAATCTAAGTGAGGTGGATCTCTGAATAATAGAACACGTGGCCTAGTAACCCCTGAATCGTACTATGGGTTGCGGTAAAGCCAGACTTTGTATTGCCTCAGTGGGCCTAGGAATCCTCAACTAGTGAATGGCAGGATATACGGTAAAGCCTAGAGGTGGGTGCTCTCCATCAGGCCTAGTAATCCCGGGATGGGATATGCTGTAAATCTCGGAGAGTGGGTCTCGGTTTAGGGCCTAGTGATCCGATGTGGATTGCGGTAAAACCTAAGAGACTAGGAGACAGGAAAATTCCTCACAGTGTAGGTGGAGAAATCCAGTGGAATCCATGCTTGTTTTGTCCTAATGATCTGGTGGAGATCATGGTAAAGCCTGTTATTACATGTTTATTATTTAACCTAGTGATCCGGGATGGATTACGGTAAAGCCTAGTTTCTATTGATGAGGGTGAGGTGGTTTATCTTCGAGATGCCTCAGTTGGTTCTTTTGGTTTGAGTCCCACATTCATGCTTGGAGTATGGCACGGAGGTGAATGGCTGAAGAGAGAATTGGATCAATCATTCTATGGTCAGATGGAACATGGTAGTACCATCCCAGGTTGGGTTATTTCTCCTTGTTAATTCATGAGTATTATCCTGGTTTATATGTGTATTCTATGTCTGACGTATCCTTGGTATTTCTGATGTTATTATGCTGGTTATAAGCACGTATTATGACAGTGGTGATGTACGGCTCTCCTCATGTTTTTACTTGTAAATGAATGAACAATGTATCTATGGCCTAATATATGATAATGCAGCTAATGTGATAAGGAAACAATGCCTCATAGAAAATCTCAGATAAGTATGGGACCCCTATGCTCAACTATGTTGTTTAGACCTGTAGATTACATATTTGTGACATGTTTGATGAAATGCTTTTCATGACTAGTAGGGGTCTAGTCTAGAACTTGTTATTGTTTTTGCAAATGCATCATTGTTATCTTGTGTAAATTAATTTCTGAAAGTGTCATTGAGTTCTGGGTAGTGACCTGGGCTTTTGGCCTAAAAAAGTGGCTAAAATCCCAAAGACGCAGGCACAAAACTGGGCAGGAATTCCCTAGATGCATGCATACCCATGTATTGGGAGCATTTGGAGCCTCTTAGAAGCATGCATGTCCATATCAAGGGAGCGTCTGGGAATTTAATGGTCTAAAAATTCAGTTGGTCTCAGGGGATGGTTACCTAAGTGGTTGGGTTGGCTCTTGGGAGTTATGTTGCTGATGTGGAAGGTCTGTGTGATGTGTTTCTATTGATTCCACTTTCTTAAGGTCACCTAGGAGGTTGAATCCCATTTTAAGAGCGTCTCGTCACATATTTACCCCGGATGGTTAGTTACTTGGGTAGATGCGGGATGAGGGTGTTATAGAAAACTTATATACAAATACTCATATCATTCAAGTAATCAAACATTCAAACACCAAATAGACGACATAAGAAAACTCATACCTTAAGGTATCTCAAGGGAGGCTATCTTGTATGCACAACAAATCTAGATTAACACAATATAACCTCACAACCAATCAACTCAAACATAAATAAGGTCATGATATCCATAACAGTAACTAGCTAACATGTTCACATCATAAGCTCATAAACAATTGCCATTCATGCATAGCAATCACATATGCACAGTCAGCATGGATTAGTACAACACACTATCACAAATAAGTCGAATCATACCTAATACCATAACCATAATCATTTGCATCCCTGTTAGCATGATACATGTAACATCAAGATCTTCAATGCAATGAACATAACTATCATGCATATGACCACAATGCATACAACAACAGGTTACTACCATTCATGACTATATGACACATGTGGATATGACTACACTAATCAATTAGCATTTATCAACATGTAACCATAATAATAATAGAATGACAAGCATATCAGTAACCCTAATGCTTATAACAAACATTAATCACCATACTTGAATGTCCACCATACAAACCTTTATGATGATCTGCTCTTACCCCGAAGTCCATTGTTGCAACTTCACTTTAATGATCTACATCTCCTGCTCTATCTCAGATAACACATTAGCATCATAACATACTGTTGAGGCCTCGAAAATCGTTGTGTCAATACAGGGGAAAACCACCCGGTCTAGACCTTAAGACAACTCCTTTTCTGTTTAGGTAGTGGCTCCAACTGGGGATAATGGGACCAATTTCCCTATGAAAGATTATTGAATGAATGTGTAATACTTATAGTGAAGTGAAATAGATGGATTTGGAGTGATGAATTAAATGGAAAACATATTCATTAATCTACTCTATAACTCAGGATTGTTTAACATTTATCTCGATGTGATCTATAATGATTTTCCTTAGTAAATGACAATGTAGATTGCTCAAACACCAATGGAAATGAAAATATTTCAAGATGATTACTTTAATTAAATAGTTAATCAAAATAATGTGTATAAGTCATATCGCATTCAGAATATCAAAGCAAATTGCTTAACATGTAAAAAATATCAATGGCAGCTTGATCATAAATGAATACATGTAACATTGTTCTTTAAACACCATGTAATAAACAATTTGAAAAGATAAATTCACTATTTACTTATGAACAAAACAGAGGTACAATGATAGAAATACCACATGCGCGTTGGTCAGCTCATAAAAGAATTAACAACAATTTAGTCCTTCTCACAAAGATGACTTCGGGAGTACAAAAATGCAACTTCTCAAAATTATTTATGAAAAATCCTAAAACAATGTTCCAGTTGTTCTATTGAGAAAAATATGAAAGTACTGCTTTCGTAAGCCTTTCTTCATAAAATTCTAGACCCTAATTTTGTACAACAAGCAAGATTAAATAGCAGAAAAACCACTGAATGTATTATGCAGAGCGTTAAGGGAATTTAAATAGATCCCTTCAATACACTTAAAGAAAAACAATTTTTTGGTATAAATTTATGATAATGATTTGTTGTCTTCATAGCCTTTGTTTGGTCCATCAGATTCTCAAGGTGTTTTTCCATTTGTTTGAACTTAACTACCACTTATCAGCACAACTATCCTCTTCTGTCATGAACTTGAACACGGAAAACAGGAATCGATAAGTTAAAAATAAATGAGACTGATAAGAGAATTTCATTTGAAACAAATCACTTTTGTAGGAAATCATGAAAAATGTAGAGCGTAATAAATCCCAACACAACCATCATGGAGAGGAATGTGAAGTGAGATCAGTGGTAAGAGAGGTGAACTTTACGGTCCTATCGCATATCACTTTTAGACCAAGGGTAGAACTCAGAATAATCACAATCACTTGGAGGTCAAGAGTACTTCAAATAAAATCGCAATCGCAGAAAGGTGGATGGCTAACGGTTTTTCGGAAGGGGTCGGAAGTGGCAAGTGGTTTGTGAAGAGGGGGATCCAAAATAACAAAGGATTGATGAGTGGATATATGGTCGAACAGGAAAAACCACTTTTCGGACCCCCCCCCCCCCTTGAGAAACTTAAAATTGAGCGCAGGGGGGTTTGAAATGTCGATCCAGGCATATTAGATCTGAGTCATAAGTTGGGCTTTTTCGTATTATCGCAATCAGCATTCGGAGCGGAGGAGTAACGTGACATATGACCCTTCGGTATTTTGTGATAGCTGTAGACGAAGGGGAATTTATGAATTAACATGTAATTTCTATCGGGTCCGGGGCTTGATCGTAGATCGCAATACTCGAGAATATCGTAATCGCAGTTATGGAGTGGCAGACTATAAGAGTTGGTTGAAAGAATTGCGATTTGTGATATGTGGGATGAGATGATGTCACTGTGATGTGGCAAATGATGTGGAAGATGACATGGCGATTGCGTGGCATATGACGTGGAGTATGACATCATGGATGATGTCATATCACAATCAACATGAAACATCATATTGTAATCGCAATTGGCATGAGGCATGACTTTTGGAACTTTGCGATTTCACAGACGCGATATTAATTTAACTGCAGTGTATAATCCCGACGGGTCCGACTATATCACATATTGCAATCGATTAAGGCTAAGACTTAAGTTCTGCGGTTAATTGTGATCGCCGCCGACGCGGGGAAAAGAGAATTGTATTAACTTTGTTGTCGGGTCTGGGGTTAATCGCATTTCGCAATTCAAAGTTTGCATGGAAGTCTTTGCCTTAGTGTTTTGTTTATTTGCGATGTGGGATTTTGGATGAGTCGAAGTTTATAAAGAATAAAACCTTTGGGAATTAAAAAACTATGATTATTTTGTTTTTTTATTAAATAACCCATATTTTTAATACTTGAGGTTTTTATAAAGCCTAAGTATAGTCTTGGTTTCGGGGGCTATTTAAAATTTAGTTTTTTATTTTTATGGAAATAAAATCAAAGGCTTTTTTAAAACTGAAGGGTCCCTATTTTAATATAATAAATTTCATAGGAAATTTATAATACATTAAAATGGGGGTTGTTGAACAATACAACACATACCAATAGCATCGTGATGACCTACTTGCATATAATGACCTCATAATGAATGTCTGGCCTACCATACATGCATAACCATAACCATGACAATGCATGGATAACAACATATGGACATTGACATGCATAGCAAATGCATATAGAACTGACATGCATTCATGACTAAAGCATCCAAACAACAACATCATCGACCTTCATATGGCGACATCACTACAACCATGATCAACACCATGCAAATGCAACAAACACATGGACTACAAGCATAAGGAACACATATGCAACCGATATGAATGCATAACCAACACACCGCCCATCCAGTCCAAGGGGTGAACCATGCTTTGATACCATTTTTTGGTATAAGATATGACCCAAAGAGAGCGCAACCCACTCTGATACCACTATGTAACACCCTCCTTCCACATCTACCCAAGTAACCGGCCAATCGGGGTAAACATGTGACAAGAAGTTACTATGATATGATTTGCCTCCCTATGTGTCAGTTAAGGAAGTGGAACCAACATAACACATCACACATACCTTCCATATAAGAAACAAAACTCCCAGGAGCTATCCCAACCACTCAGGTAACCAGCCCCTAAGACTAACTAAAGTTTTAATGCATCAAACCCCTGGACACTCCCTTGATATGGACCAGGGTGCATCTAGGAGGCTCTAGATGCTCCAATAGCAAGGGCAAGTGAGCATTTGGGGAATTTTCTCCTCAGTCCCATGCCTCCAACTTTGGGATTTGTGCAACTTTTTTCAGGCCCAGAGCACAGGTCACTGCCCATAACTCCATGACACTTTCAGAATTGAAAGATAATAACAAAATAATGATACAAATGCAATTACTTTAACAAGGACCTGACTAGATCCCTACTCGCCATCACATGCATTTCGTCAAACATATCACAAATATGTAATCTACAGGTTTAAACCACAGATCTGAGCATAGGGGTCTCATACTAATCTGAGAATCGCTAAGAAGCATTGTTCCCTTATACCATTAGTTGCATTATCATCTATTAGAGGAGATCTATACATCATCATTGTCATAAGACATGCTTATAACCAACATAATAACAACAAAAATATCAAGGATACATTAGCCATAGAATCCACATATAAGCCAATACATTTACACATAAGATACCAAGGAAAGAACCTCTTATTAATGAATGCTAAAGCCAACCCGGTATGGGACTACCACATTCCACCCAACCATAGATTGGCTGAGCCAGACCTCTCTTCAGCCAATCACCCTCGTGCCATATGTTGAGTTCCAAAACTGCCTTTCCCTTAAGTAACTTTCTCATCCTTCTTTCTTTGCTTTTCCATTGAAAATGCATCCTTAATCATCAAAAACCATTACACATTGCCTCAAGGAGTAAATTTCAGTGATTTACAAGTTATATTGTTATGTTTTCTATTTGAATAGGTTTTTGTCTTTCAGCTACAGAACGCAACTAATTGGTTGTTCCGCAACCATTTTGTAGCTAATCGGTTGTTCCGCAACCATTTCCACGCTTTTGTAGGTTACAGGTGTCAAGAGAGGAAAAGAACCACATGGGTAGCTTGGAAAACATCAGAGCATGGATCGTATCCTATCCATCTGGCCTAGATCGATGAGGAGGACTCCGGTCAAAGGGAAGTCAACTATAGAAACCTATGGCAAATAGGACTCTATTTTGCACACGTTTCTCAGTGATGGGATCCGAAGCAGTCTCCTAAGGCCACGGACTTCATATGCCACCTGCGCAAACAAAATCTAACAAGCCACTACCATAGATTTATGTTTCCAAGCAACCAGGGACAAGAATTCCGCACACTGGCCTGTCTATGTGTTTTGTTGTCGCCGATTTCTCTCTTCAAAACAGTTGTATATTTCTCTATAAATACCAGCGTGTAGAACGCAGAACAAGTTCAAGTTTTTGCTTATGTAATAGTTCAAATTTCCGCTTTGTAGTTTGAAAAACTCAGTTCTCTGTTTTAATATAAAGACTCTGTTTTCAATGGATACCTGAAGCATTGTTGGTGTATTGATTGAGTGCTTATAATCCGAGACCTTTGCAAAGGGCCCCTGCGTGGTCAAGGGTACATTTTATTTCTGTTTTGTCTTTCATAGTTCAATTGTAAATTCATTGTGTTTTTCCATAATGTTTATAATCGTTTTCTAACTCTGTTTATAATGCAACTTGTGTCATCTTTTCACTAACTCAGAGTAGTTTTATTTCAACGCAGAATAGTTCTTTGGTTTTCACTGCTTTCTAGTTTCTTACCAGTAGATTTAAGTTGATGTCAGTAGCATAAATTGATTCATTTCATTTGTTGTTCATTAGTTTTTTAGATTTTGAATTAAGTTGTTCAATGCCATTTTCTTATTAGTTTAGTAACTCATGTTATAAATGAATATTTCCAAAAGCCCTTTCAGTTGATGGCTACTCTTAAAACTAAGTGGTGAAATGTTTCATTTATGAATGAGTCTTTCTCTGCATTTTTATGTTTACTTTTCTTAAAATAATGGAGAATGAAATCTCTCAAAATGCTATCACAAGGAGGTAGTTCTCCCTAAATTGTGTAGCAGAGTGACAAAAATACTTCGTTTAGCCTTGCTTTCATAATAGAATAGTTGCAACTTCATTTTCAATTATAGTTTTTCACTTAGTTTAGCTGCAATTCCATCTTCAGTTGTTCATTAAGTTTTGATTCTGCAATAGATTAGACAGTAGTGGTAATCTCATTTCCAGTATTTCATTTTTGGTTTATCATAGATTGCTGCAATCTCATTTTCTCATTTAAGCTTCGGTTTTGTAATTAAGTAGATAGTAGTTTTAAGTCCTTTCAGTTCATGTTTTAGAAACAATCATAATAGCAAGAAGAGAAGCTCTACTTTCATTTTCTTGTTTAAAACTTTATTTCCAAATCTGGCTTAAAGCACTTTTAACTCTCATTTCATTTCTCTATATTCTTAGCAGTAGTAGATTAAGATTTTGTAGATTACATTGCAAAAAATTAGGAATCAAAAGATCAAAACCCCAAAACAAACATAAACTCAAAAATAGTGAGGTAAGAAGGATCATCTAGCACATATAGTGCACTACGCTTCATCAGTTTACGATACCCGGATTGATAATTTATGTAGCAATTTAGGACATTAAATTGATTGAACATTTTGGCGTCGTTGTCAGGGAAGTGTAACTAGGTAGCCTTAACTCTAAATTCATTAAAAAAAAAAAAACAATAAAAAAAACAACAAAACAAAACAATGACATGCATGGAGAAAGAGACTCTAGGGGTAGATTTATAGCTAGGGCAGAAATTGGCAATATGCTTGATGAGTTTAAAACTGATATTTTAGGGAGCCTTAGTGAGCAGCTAGACACCCTCAAACTCCAAAACAAGCAGAAAACAGAGGCTGATGCTTTAGCCATCTTTTGTCCAAAATGCAGAAAGAAACATATTGTAAGGGAATGCCCTTTAGATGCAAAAATTGTGGAAACTTCTATGATTTGTTCAAAAAGTCATGAGACCAAGGGTTGTCCTTCAATCCCAGGCCTTAAGGCTGTCTTTCAAGTGGAAATAGTCCCAAATTCTGTAGAACCTCTTTGTTTTGTTGCAAGAAGACCTTGGCAGGGGCAACAAAATCAAGGATTTAACAATCCAGTGTATTTTCAGCCCCCACCAAACTGGAATTCTTGGCAGCAATCTTCACCTCAACCTCAAACTTAGTATCAATCTCAACCATGGGCACAAGGGGTACAAAATCCTTATGGGAGATTTGCTCAATATTATCAATATCCTCTATCTTATCATAGCTATCCTCCCCCACAAAATCGCAGCAAAATCAGCAACCACAACTTCCAAATCAAAGCCCTCACCTTTCATTGCCATTTCCACAACAACCTCCACAACAAAGTCAAAATCCTCAACTCTTACTTCCATTTAAACAAAAACCAAATCAACTACCAGCCCAAACATTGCCAAACCCCAATAATAAAAACCCTCATAATGCTTACATGGTAGAAGGACAACAATTTCCTACTTACATGATTGCTCCTCTAGATCTTAATGTTGTTCAACTTAGATCTGGTAAGATATTAGAAAAGGAAAAACCTTCTATAATCATTCAAAAACAAGATGCTTTTGAGGACGATTCTCTAAAAGTCAATAAAATTTTTGAGGGAACATCCCTCCAAAACCAAACCATTGAAAAAGGAAAACAAAAAGAGTCAATAAACACAACTCCTATCATTGAGCAACCAACGTCTACTTCTACACCTCCTTTTCCTGAGAGATTAAAAATTGATAGAGGAGTAGAAAAACAGACCTTGTTGCCCAATTATGACTTCCTAGATGAATTGAAGAATGTTTGTATCAAATTCCTTTGTTACAAGCCATTAGAGAAATTCCAATTCTAGCTAAGACAATAAAGGAGTTGAGCATCAAAAGACCAGGAAGAAAACCAAGAGAAACAAAAATAATTCACCTGGTAGGAAAGTTAGCAGATATCATGATGGGAAAGATTGCCATGCAGAAATATGTGGATCCAGGAAGTCCAATTGTCAAGACACATATAAATGGGATTGAAATTCCAAACATATTGATTGACTTAAGGGCAACAATAAACATTATGAGTAGGCAAACTATGGAGCAGCTTAAACTTCCTAACCTTCTTTACACACCTACCTTACTTCAACTTGCAGATAGATCAGTAATTAAACTAGATGGTGTGTTAGAAGACATTTCAGTCTCCTTAGATTCTTGGGAATATCCTGTTGATTTCATGATTTTAACTCCCAAGAATAATCTAGGAGGACACCCACTCATATTAAGAAGACCTTGGCTAGCCACAGCCGATGCTTTTATTAGTTGTAGATCTAGTGACATGTACATTTCTGATGGTAATTCAACAAAGAAATTTACTTTGTATCCGCCAGCAAAAGCAATCATAGAAATAGATGACAAGGAATGGATCGATGATGAAGATGTTATTCAACCTATCTTTACTATATCATAAATTAGTGAAGATAGTCAAATTTTGAACACATTGGAAAAATTTGAAACATCTTCAGAATACAATCACGCACAATTTCAGGAAAAATCTAATGTTGAATACTTGTCATCTAGGCAGATGTCTCTCTATTTGATGGAAGAGTTTGGTAGCTCTACAATTGAATTTTTTCCAGGTAGGACATTGAACATAAACAAAAACTTGGAGAAACTACAACAACAAGAGCTAACCAAAATATTACAAAAGTATTCTGCTGCATTTGCATGGGAGTATACTGACATGAAAGGTATTGATCCTAAGACTTGCATCCATCATATCTATATTGAGGAAAACAATAGACCAATCAGACAACCTCAAAGAAGAAAGAATCCAAATCTTAGGGAGATTGTGAGAGAAGAGCTCCAAAAATTACTCAATGTGAACTTCATTTACCCAATCTCAGATAGCCAATGGGTTTCTCCTTTGGTAATTGTGCCTAAAAAGAATAGTAAATGGAGGGTGTGCATTGATTACCAAGAATTGAATAAAGCAACCTTGAAAGATCACTTTCCTTTGCCCTTTATAGATCGGGTATTAGATACATTAGCAGGTAAATAGTATTTCTCATTCTTGGATGATTTTGGTGGTTATAATCAAATTCAGGTAGCACCTGAGGATCAAGATAAAACCACATTTACTTGTCCATGGGGAACTTTTGCCTACTGAGTGCTTCCTTTTGGGTTATGTAATGCACTAGAAACATTCCAAAGAGTAGTACTAGGAATTTTTTCTTATCTAATA
Organism: Pinus tabuliformis; assembly: GCA_031772625.1. NCBI lineage: Eukaryota > Viridiplantae > Streptophyta > Pinopsida > Pinales > Pinaceae > Pinus > Pinus tabuliformis. Next base: position 1,860,189,570 of record CM062817.1, read on the forward strand.
CATGATTGTGTAGAGGTATATATGGATGATTTTACAGCCTATGGTAATACATTTGAAGAAGCTTTGGAAAATTTGGAAAAAGTCCTTAAAAGATGTAAAGAAACAAACCTTTCACTAAGCCATGAAAAATGCTTTATGATGTTTATAGAAGGTATTGTTTTAGGACATCAAATTTCAAGAGATGGGATTAAAGTGGATAAATCAAAAGTTGAAGTCATTTCTAAGTTACCAATTCCAAATTGCCAAAAAGAGGTTAGAAGTTTTCTAGGATTTATAGGATATTATAGAAGGTTTATAGAAAACTTTACCAAAGTAGAATCTCCACTCTTCAAATTGCTTACAAAAGATTGTGAATTCAAGTGGAATCCTGATTGCCAACTAGCATTTGAAACCTTGAAAAAAAATATCTGAAGCACCTATCTTGAGAGGACCAAATTGGAAACTTCATTTCCATATTTCTACAGATGCTTCAGATATAGCTCTAGGAGTTGTATTGGGACAAAAAGATTTGATTCCTTATGCCATTTACTACACAAGTAAAAATTTGACTCCCACTAAGTTGAATTATACTGTGACTGAAAAAGAATTCTTAGTTGTTGTTCATGCAATTAACAAGTTTAGACACTACATAATAGGCTATGAAACTTTTGTTCATACAGATCACTCTACAATTAGATATTTGATGAATAAACCTATTACTAATGGCAGAGTTACAAGATGGCTTTTACTTTTGCAAGAATTCAACATTACTATGCTAGATAGACCTAGAAAACAAAACACAGTTGTTGATTTCTTGTCCAGGATTCAGAATATCAAAGAAGACTCTCCGGTTGAGGATAAGTTTCCTGATGAATATCTATTTGCAGTAATTACTCAAACTCCTTGGTTTGCAGATGTTGCTAACTATTTGGTTACATGGAAGTTACCTTCACATTTATTTCCTAGAGAGAAAAGAAACATTATTCAAGATAGTGCAAGATATTCATGGATCATTAACGAATTGTATAAAACAGGGCCAGATCTTATGATCAAAAGGTGTGTCAGGGAAGATGAAATCTCAAAGCATGTCATGACGAGCCGTGTGTTGAACACTTTGTTGATAAGAGGACAACCTATAAAGTCCTTTCTTTAGGATATTATTGGCCATCCATCTTCAAAGATGCTAAAGAATATGTCAGAAGGTGTGACAGCTGCTAAAGGGTAGGAAAGCCTACTCCCTCAAATGAAATGCCATTACAACCTCATGTACTTATCAAACCCTTTGAAAAATGGGCTTTAGATTTTATTGGACCTATTAATCCTCCATCCAAGCAGAAAAAATATATATTGGTATGCATTTATTATGTCACCAAATGGGTAGAAGCCAAAGCATTACTTTTTGCTAACGAAAAATCTGTAGTTAGTTTTCTTTTTGAGGATATTTTTACTTGCTTTAGTGTTCCAAGAGAAATTATGACAGATCAGGAGTTCAATTCACATCCAAAATGATGGAGAGGCTTATGGAAGAGTACAAGATCAAGCATAGGAAATCCACTCCCTATCATCTACAAGCAAATGGTCAAGTGGAGTCTACAAATAAAGTGATTGAAGGAATCCTCACCAAGACTGTGCATCTACATAGAAGAGATTGGGCAGAAAGGCTTCCTGAAGCCTTGTGGGCCTATAGAACTACATGGAGGAACACAACAGGACATACACCCTATGAACTTGTTTATGGAAAGCAAGTCATGTTCCCCATAGAGTTCCAAGTCAAAACTTTCAAGATGGCAGTCTAGTTGGGGATGGATTTATTAGAACCTCAAAAGCATATACTGGAGAAGTTGAATGAACTTGATGAAAAAATAAGAGGCTATTCAAAGAACTGGTCTAGTTCAACAACAGAGGGCTAAGTGGCATGATAAATACATCAAGGACAAAGGGTTTCAAGAGGGAGATTGGGCACTGTTATTTGATTCAAAGTTTAAGGATTTTCAAGGAAAGTTTCAAACTCATTGGCTTGGGCCATATGAGATTGAAAAAGTTTTCAGTAATGGAGCAGTAAGAATCAGAACAATAGATGAGAATCAAACTCCTCTCCTTGTGAATGGTCATAGGTTTAAAATTTATCAAAAACCAATCTCAAAGGAGGATTTCATCAAGATCTTTCAAAATAATTCTAAAATGAAGTTGGTGAAGAAGAATCCTTCTTCTCCACCAACTTAGTCTTTGTTCTTTTCATCATATCTAAAAAAAAAATGTATAAGGTTGAAAACCAATCACTGATTGGCATGCTTATATAGAAAATACAGGGTGAAAATCAGAAGACTCTGACACCCTATATTTTCCAAAAAAAATGGTGACTCATTATGTATTCTGCAAAATTCATTGTTTTATTTCATTTCATTTTGTTTTACTTCTGCAAGTTTCACTTCACTCCACTACCATATTCCACCAATAAATTTTTCTTCTCCAGCATTTCTTCCATCTCCATTTTTTATTTTCCATTTTGTCATATTTTCATCCACACAGTCATCTCCATTTCATTCATTCATAAAGTCACATTTTATTCTCTATTTTACATTCCGCAGTTGTTCCAGTTCCGTAGCTAATCCTGTTCTGCAGCCAATCTGACTCTGCAGTAACAGTTTGATCATTAGTTCAAGAATAAAGAGGCCAGTTCATAATAAATTTCATATGCAGGTAATGGAGGAGAAAACAACTTTTGAAGTCATATCAATATTTAAGCACCTGCAGAAGCAAACAACAAAAGATTAGCAAGCAGAAGGTATGGTTCTAGAGGTAAGAACAAAAACTTATTTCAAATAGCAATACAAAACATAAGTTGTATAACTCATATAATCACACTACTCCTTGATTTATCATTATGAGATTTGATTGCCGTGATAATTCCACCACACCTTCCGACTTTAATACCTAACGGTCTAATGATGCAATCTCCTTTTTTTACTCGTACTTAACTGTACTTCTCCAGCACACCTATTAAACAGTTAGATTCATGACATAACCCATTTGAATATGACTCTTCAAAACCCTATTGTTCATTTATTACACTAAGTTCTCTCTTATACCTCCACAGCCTTCTTGTGCATACAAACACGCTATTACATTGAGCACACAATCATTCTGTTTTCGTATTCTCTGTGTATAACAATCACTCTATTTTCACATACAACTTCTCTGTTTTCGTATATCCTGTATGTATAGTCGTTTTATTTCATGCTCATAGTCTCTGTCATTTCATCCCCATATCCATAGCTATCTTTGCTTCCATATACCAGTTGTTCCACTGTCGTATACACAGTCACTTCATTTCTCAGACAATGAAGGGAATTTTGAAGAATAGTAGAGAACAGAAGTGATGGATCTCATCGTCAGAATAGAACCTATAGGAGTGAAGTACATGGAAGGTTATCCTCAGTTGAAAGGAATGTTGAAGAAAGTTGGTTGGTTGAGTTTCATTGAAAAATTCGATGGTCACCATAAAGAAATCACCAAGTCATTTGCCAGATCATTTGATGGGATGGACGTGGAGATTGGTGACATAAAGTTTACAGTGACCGAGTCTTTTATTGTTGAAGCAACCGAGCTACCAAGAGTAGGAGAGAGGTGGTTCAAGAATAAAGAATTCCATGATGAAACTTGGAAAGTCATTCTCCAAAATCCAGGTATGGACACTTCAGGTTTAGGAGAGGAATTCTCATCTCTGCACTTAAAGGTAAATGGAGTAGCATGTTATTAATTTTGCAAAAATTTATTACATGCGAGGGAAGATTTGGTTCCATGTATGTATATCACATAAGACTGTTGATGAATTTTCTTGAAAACAAAACCCTCAATCTCCCATTTTTCCTGTTGAATAGTTTGAGGAGAATGGCCACTATTGTTCAAAAGAAAATGGAAGCCATAGAAACCAATCTTTATCACCATGGTCTAGTAAAAATTTTAGTTGAATATCACTTAAAGAGTGTAGGAGACACATGGGAGAACTTTTTGATCAGAAACTTTTTCCAAGATGCACCAGAATTGCCTGAGGGAAGTTCTGTAAAAAGAAGTAGGAGAAGGAAAACCAGTCTCACCATTCAAAACACTCCTGAAACTTCAGCACAGAAAAACAGTGAAGAAGAGCCCATCTCTAAAACATTAACAGAGATCAGAAAGCAGACAAAATGGAGGAGAAAGATGAAAGAAAAAGTTGAAGAAATCCACAAAAATACTCCTGAACCTTCATTAGAGGATGAACAATTGCTTTCTAAGAGATTAGTTAACATTAGGGATCAGTTCAAGAAAGAGAAGGAGAAGGGGAAAAGAAGACAGGCTATAGAGGAAGAAATCATATGCTCCCAAAGTTTGAGGAGAAGTTCTAGACTCAAGGAAAAAGTGAAGAAATCAAAATCAAAAGAGACCCAGTTCATAGATTTGGGAGAATAAACTCCAACTCAGTCCCAAGACAATATCTCATTTGAGCAGAGCCCACAGCACTCTCCTCAACAAAACTTTGAAAGTAGCCCAAAGAGAGTCTATCCAAGAATTGATCCAATCCAACAACAGATTTATGATTACATTGAGTCATTGGAGCAAAAGAATACATCAGTGGATCAAGAAACTTCATCCAACCCTAAGCAGACATCCACATCACAAGAGACTTTGATTAGCTCACTTAAGTAGGAAATCTATGAGCTAGAAGTTCTAAATAGGCACATCCAGAGGGAAAATGAAGCCTTAAAAGAACAAAACAAGTTAGATAAGATTATCCATGATAACACTATGCTTCATTTGGGTATATGGCACAAGAAGAACATAAAACTAAAAAGGAAAAACAAGAAGCTAAACGGGGCTCTCATTAACCTCAAGTATAGATTTCTCATGAGGAAGCCTAGGATGGCAATTGCAACAAAGAAAAGCAAGAAGAGGTTGGATGTTTTGGCTGAAGTCTCAGAGCAAATGCAGTAGGAGGAGGGAGTTCACAATTTTGATTGCATGGGGACATGCAATAGTCTCGCAGTGGGGGTATGTTGAGTTCCAAAACTGCCTTTCCCTTAAGCAACTTTCTCATCCTTCTTTCTTTGCTTTTCCATGAAAAATGCATCCTTAATCATCAAAAACCATTACACATTGCCTCAAGGAGTATATTTCAGTGATTTACAAGTTATACTATTATGTTTTCTATTTGAATAGGTTTTTGACTTTCAGCTACGGAACGCAGCCACATTCCGCAGCTAATCAGTTGTTCCGCAGCCATCTCCACGCTTTTGTAGGTTACAGGTGTCAAGAGAGGAAAAGGACCACATGGGTAGCTTGGAAAACATCAGAGCATGGATCGTATCCTATCCATCTAGCCTAGATCGATGAGGAGGACTCCGGTCAAAGGGAAGTCAACTATAGAAACCTATGGCAAACAGGACTCTGTTTTGCACACGTTTCTCAGTGATGGGATCTGAAGCAATCTCCTGAGGCTACGGACTTCATATGCCACCTGCGCAAACAGAATCTAACAAGCCACTACCATAGATTTATGTTTCCAAGCAACCAGGGACAAGAATTCCGCATATTGGCCTGTCTATGTGTTTTGCTGTCGCTGATTTCTCTCTTCAAAACAGTTGTATATTTCTCTATAAATACCAGCATGTAGAACGCAGAACAAGTTCAAGTTTTTTCTTATGTAATAGTTCAGATTTCCGCTTTGTAGTTTGAAGAACTTAGTTCTCTGTTTTAATATAAAGACTCTGTTTTCAATGGATACCTGAAGCGTTGTTGGTGTATTGATTGAGTGCTTATAATCTGAGACCTTTGTAGAGGGCCCCTGCGTGGTCAAGGGTAGATTTTATTTATGTTTTGTCTTTCATAGTTCAATTGTAAATTCATTGTGTTTTTCCATAATGTTTATAATCGTTTTCTAACTCTGTTTATAATGCAACTTGTGTCATCTTTTCACTAACTCAGAGTAGTTTTATTTCAGCGCAGAATAGTTCTTTGGTTTTCACTGCTTTCTAGTTTCTTACCAGTAGCTTTAAGTTGATGTCAGTAGCATAAATTGATTCATTTCATTTGCTGTTCATTAGTTTTTTAGATTTTGAATTAAGTTGTTCAATGCCATTTTCTTATTAGTTTAGTAACTCATGTTATAAATGAATATTTCCAAAAGCCCTTTCAATTGATGGTTAATCTTAAAACTAAGTGGTGAAATGTTTCATTTATGAATGAGTCTTTCTCTGCATTTTTATGTTTACTTTTCTTAGAATAATGAAGAATGAAATCTCTCAAAATGTTATCACAAGGAGGTAGTTCTCCCTAAATTGTGTAGCAGAGTGACAAAAATACTTCATTTAGCCTTGCTTTCATAATAGAATAGTTGCAACTTCATTTTCAATTATAGTTTTTCACTTAGTTTAGCTACAATTCCATCTTCAGTTGTTCATTAAGTTTTGATTCTGCAATAGATTAGACAGTAGTGGTAATCTTATTTCTAGTATTTCATTTTTGGTTTATCATAGATAGCTGCAATCTCATTTTCTCATTTAAGCTTTGGTTTTGTAATTGAGTAGATAGTAGTTTTAAGTCCTTTCAGTTCATGTTTTGGAAACAATCATAATAGCAAGAAGAGAAGCTCTATTTTCATTTTCTTGTTTAAAACTTTACTTCCAAATCTGGCTTAAAGCACTTTTAGCTCTCATTTCATTTCTCTAGATTCTTAGCAGCAGTAGATTAAGATTTTGTAGATTACATTGAAAAACATTAGGAATCAAAAGAGAAAAACCCCAAAACAAACATAAACTCAAAAATAGTGAGGTAAGAAGGGTCATCTAGCACGTATACTGCACTACACTTCATCAGTTTACGGTACCCGGATTGATAATTTATGTAGCAATTTAGGACACTAAATTGACTAAACACCATATTCCAAGCATGAATGCGAGACTCAAACCAAAAGAATCAATCAAGGCATCCTAAGGCTAAACCACCTCGGCCTCATCAATATAAACTAGGTTTAATCGTAATCCACCCCAGATCACTAGGCCAAAACAATAAACATGTAATAACAGACTTTACCATGATATCCACCAAATCACTAGGCCAAAACAAGCATGGATACCACCAAATTTCTCCACCTACATCTTGATGAATTTTCCTGTCTCCTAGTCACTAGGTTTTACTGCAACCAAAAGTCCAGTTCAGGGGTTACTAGGCCATGTGTTCTTTTATTCAGAGATCCACCTCACTCAACTTCGAATCCATCCGACAATCTGGCTCAACCAAAACATGAGAACCCCATCACACCATGACTATCTAGAAATGACAAGGCTAGGCTGAAAATATTGTCACACTTGGCAAAACCCATGTCATGATAGCAAAGAACCACATGCAATATCGTGCACGCGAAATCTAGCAAGGAAATCATACATGCAAATTGGTACATGCAAAGAATCATGTTGTAGCTTATTGATCTTTCCCTTCCTTGCTTGCTCATTCCTTCCTCTTGCCTTTTTTTCCTTTATTGTTCCAATGCCAAAGTGCTCCAAGAAAACTCTAATTGTCCCAAGAGTATGAGAGAGAGAGAGAGAATAGAAGAGAGCTCCACCCAAAACTTGTCAAGAAAATCTTGCCAACTGATCCTCATAAGCCTTTTAATCAATGAGGCCTCTATTTTCTTCAATTTCCATTATTTTCCTTCATTTTCCTCCTCACATGCAGCCTGTGACTTCATTTTCTCCTAGTTTCCATTATTTTCATAAATAAAATTCCAATTAATGCCGCTTTGCCTTTCCAAATGCCTTAGCCATTGCCTTTGCCAATTTTCTTAGCCATAATAAACCAAATGAACACCCACACTATGATGTTTTGCCCACCATTCAGCTTGGAATATGTGTCCCATGACCATGGTCTTATATATTTTTACATGGATTTTTAACCAGGGTTGTTACATTCTTGAAACATATCTTGGCACCACTAGTGTCATCGTGTAACTCTCTGCTCTTCTTATTTAAAGTTTTCCCCACACTTGAATTATAAGAACTTATTCTCTTATACACCTGTAATGAGCTTTATTTTCTTATGCACTTGAATTTTGATTTAGTACACCAAAAACAATAATGAAGAATTTTATTTTGTTCACAATAGCCTACTTAGGTTGATTTATATCATTTTTCTAGGAGAATCGAGGAACTTATACTTTATAAACATTCTTCCTTATTTTAAAACCTCATTATTGTTGTACATCACTAGGTTTTTTAATCATGCCACATAGTTAGAGATGGAGTTCCAAGGATATTATCATTGGTTGATCTATAGAATATCATTGATATTCTACTAGATAATTCATCGAGTTATAATTTCAAGTCCACTATAAATATTATGAGGTTATACTATTTTATCTAGTGATTACTTATGATTATAATGTAATATTACAACCACAACACTCAAAACATTGAAATGAATTGAGAATATAATTGAAGATCTATATTAGAAAAATAGTCACATCGTCAACACAATGAACACAAGATATACCCTAAGTGCCTTTATGTAGGAAACCCAATGAGAAGATGATGATCAGGCCTTGCTCTTTTCTTATAAGATATATAGTGCAATGTGCAGACACGATATGGAATTACAATAGGCACATGATATGTGAATTATTGTTATAGGGTCTTCTTCTTACATTATTCTAACCAAATATCGCACTCCTTTGTTCTACTCATCTATAGAATAATAAATTGTTGTGATAGAAACAAAGTCCCTCCCTTTCCATGTACCTTAGTTTTCATCATGTCCTCATAACCTTCTACAATTATGGTTAGGGTTTTTTATATGTTCTAAATTTGGATTAGGGTTAACATTTTTTACCCTCTAGATTATTCTTGAAAGTATGCATATGACCATCTCCATATGTGTGAGTAATAAGAGCTAGCGTTACATTCACTTGGTATTGCGGGTAGATAAAGCATAGTTCAACTAGTTAGAGACATAACTTTCTCATATGAACTTTGTTTTTAGACTTCTTTAGTTTGTTCAATAGCTCTCAACAATATTTTCAACATTGGAGGATATAATAAAAGGACTAAAAATATTCACCCAAAAAATGTTATTTAATCCCTCAAATAAGATCTAGAAGTTTCAATATCCCAAATCACCAATGAAGGATTGGTACCTTAAATGGGATTGATAAGGTCGTGACTCTAATTTTCTACCTTAAAAAGAACCAAAATGTTTGAAAAAAATATATAGTGCTCCATTTTGGATCATACCTCCCCAATTTTGCAAGATTTTGGTCCCCCAAAAGCCTTTACTTATGTAAATGAGAAAACAATTCCTCAACTTTCTCTTTATAGCATAACTTTCCCTTGCCCAAAAGTTGTCCTTCTATTCTAATTGACAAGAGTTCTTTTCGCCCCATCTAGTTGTTTTAGACTTTTTCTACAAATCCATATCTTCAACTAACTTTGCTTGAGATTTTAGTACTAAGTCACTTATAGTAGGTAATACTTGTCCCTAAATTCTTACATTGAGCATGGATATCTTCATATTTCTAAATTTTTCCACTACTACAATTAGACAATATATCCTTTCTTAGTTAACGATAAAACCCATGGAAATTCTCTCCCATGGTCTAGTATGCACAAGTAAGGGATGGTATAAACCTCACTTACTATCTTTAGGTTCATTGGTAGAATACAATATGCACCCTCTAACAAATTGAGATGCATATTCTTGCATTTTGGTCTAATACACATACCTCTGCAAGCTTGATATTGTATTATTTACAATAAAATGACCTATGACAGGTGTTATTCGATGAGGTCATCGATCCGCTCCTATGATAGGAAGTGGATGTCCCTCAACCAAAATGTCAAATTGTAATTATGTAGATAAGAGAGAATGACACTCAACCAATGGTTGAAGGTTAAATGTCATTGGAGTAAATCCATATTCTTGCTAAACTTGAAGGTGTGAAGATCTCTTATAAGTTGTATTTTTTCCACCTTTAGGTACAAATTTTATTTATCCCACATAACAACCAATCCTGGACATGGAAGTCAACATTTTTGTCACTTTCTTCTTCATGAATGTGGGTTTGTAGGTGTTGAAATATCTCCTTGAAATTCTTATCTTTTGTGTATTCCTCTTTATATGTGTCGTGGGTGAAAGATCCATGTGCGAAAGAGTACCCAAAGTTGTGATCTTGGGTGTTATTGGTATTGGCATCATGTTTGTCACTTTTAAAATATCCCTTATTATACTTGATGACGAGATGGAATTGTTGCAAAAATCCCATCCATATTGCAATGTCTTTCTTGTTCAATATTAGTGCAGACCTACAAATACTGTAGATGGTGGTCATTGGTGTGGATGTTGGTTTCCTTTACCATTAGATAGTTCTTCCATTTATTAATAAATTTCACTAAAATGCAAAGCTCATGTTATGTTTGGGGTGATATGAGGTTTCTCCATGAAACAATTTGAAATTAAGTATGGGGGTTTATGCAGTGCATTATATTAGATATCATTTTGGGATTCAACTGCGTTAAGTAAGTCATTCACGTATGACCATTAAGCGTGCTTGAGCCAGAGGAGTTCTGGGATGGGTGACCTCCTGGGAAGTCCTGGTTACCGGGTGCAAGCCCCGGAAGTGATGATTGATGCTATGTGATTCATTTCACTAGTTTCAATCCCACTTCTTCACCCCTGTGAGCATCACCCGATACAATGAGTGCTAAGTGAACTATTCAAAAAATCATGAGAAATTAGTCAATTACGACTACCTCTCATGGAAATGGTCATTGAATGACTTACTTAACGCAGTTGAATCCCAAAATGATATCTAATATAATGCACTGCGTAAACCCCCATACTTAAATTCAAAAAGAGTCAAGGGATCTCTACTTGAATGGTTCATGAGGCACAATACTTGCTAAGGTTTTGCAAATGGGGTAGCAAGCTAAGTGGGCTTGATTGTGGGGAAAACTCCACAGTTAAGCGCGCTTGAGCCAGAGGAGTTCTGGGATGGGTGACCTCCTGGGAAGTCCTGGTTACCGGGTGCAAGCCCCGGAAGTGATGATTGATGCTATGTGATTCATTTCACTAGTTTCAATCCCATTTCTTCACCCCTGTGAGCATCACCCGATACAATGAGTGCTAAGTGAACTATTCAAAAAATCATGAGAAATTAGTCAGTTACGACTACCTCTCATGGAAATGGTCATACGTGAATGACTTACTTAACGCAGTTGAATCCCAAAATGATATCTAATATAATGCACTGCGTAAACCCCCATACTTAAATTCAAAAAGAGTCAAGGGATCTCTACTTGAATGGTTCATGAGGCACAATACTTGCTAAGGTTTTGCAAATGGGGTAGCAAGCTAAGTGGGCTTGATTGTGGGGAAAACTCCACAGTTAAGCGCGCTTGAGCCAGAGGAGTTCTGGGGTGGGTGACCTCCTGGGAAGTCCTGGTTATCGGGTGCAAGCCCCGGAAGTGATGATTGATGCTATGTGATTCATTTCACTAGTTTCAATCCCACTTCTTCACCCCTGTGAGCATCACCCGATACAATGAGTGCTAAGTGAACTATTCAAAAAATCATGAGAAATTAGTCAGTTACGACTACCTCTCATGGAAATGGTCATACGTGAATGACTTACTTAAGTTGAATCCCAAAATGATATCTAATATAATGCACTGCGTAAACCCCCATACTTAAATTCAAAAAGAGTCAAGGGATCTCTACTTGAATGGTTCATGAGGCACAATACTTGCTAAGGTTTTGCAAATGGGGTAGCAAGCTAAGTGGGCTTGATTGTGGGGAAAACTCCACAGTTAAGCACGCTTGAGCCAGAGGAGTTCTAGGATGGGTGACCTCCTGGGAAGTCCTGGTTACCGGGTGCAAGCCCCGGAAGTGATGATTGATGTTATGTGATTCATTTCACTAGTTTCAATCCCACTTCTTCACCCCTGTGAACATCACCGAATACAATGAGTGCTAAGTGAACTATTCAAAAAATCATGAGAAATTAGTCAGTTACGACTACCTCTCATGGAAATGGTCATACGTGAATGACTTACTTAACGCAGTTGAATCCCAAAATGATATCTAATATAATGCACTGCGTAAACCCCCATACTTAAATTCAAAAAGAGTCAAGGGATCTCTACTTGAATGGTTCATGAGGCACAATACTTGCTAAGGTTTTGCAAATGGGGTAGCAAGCTAAGTGGGCTGGATTGTGGGGAAAACTCCACAGTTAAGCGCGCTTGAGCCAGAGGAGTTCTGGGATGGGTGACCTCCTAGGAAGTCCTGGTTACCGGGTGCAAGCCCCGGAAGTGATGATTGATGCTATGTGATTCATTTCACTAGTTTCAATCCCACTTCTTCACCCCTGTGAGCATCACCCGATACAATGAATGCTAAGTGAACTATTCAAAAAATCATGAGAAATTAGTCAGTTACGACTACCTCTCATGGAAATGGTCATGCGTGAATGACTTACTTAACGCAGTTGAATCCCAAAATGATATCTAATACAATTTGAAATGTTTGAAAACTAGCATACCTCCTTGGGTAAATATTGCTCCCATAACACGCCTACTTGCATGTGTATCCACTTCAAGAAGATTCTACAAATTGAGCATTGCAAGAACTAGTGCTTGAATAATCTTTCATTTTAGTTCATCCAATGACTTTGTTGATTCATTCCCCACCATAAAGTCTTGTTTCTTGATGTTATGGCATGAAGTGGTGCAAACCACGATTGAAAAAGATGTTACAAAATTCCAAAAGTAATGCATTGCCTCCACAAAGCTCCTAAATTCATTGAAAATTTTAGTAGTTGGAAATTTGATGATGGCCTCCATCTTTACAATGTTAACCTTCAGTTTCCCTCCAACAATGACATGCCCCAAATACACCTAAGATTGCGAGGAAAATTCACATTTCATGAGGTTTACCAATAGCTAACACATTCTTGGATTCTACCACGTACATCATGTGTGATATGTGTTTTTCCTAAGTAGAGCTAAAGATTAACATACCACGAAAGTACATTATTACAAATAAATATAGAAAGGGATGTAATTCATTGTTCATCAAACACATAAATCTAGTTGGTCCATTGCATAAACCAAGGGGAATTGCCAACCACTCATATAAACCTCGCCTCATTTTGAAGGCCATCTTCCAGGTGTCTTTTTCTTTTATTCACACTTGGTAGTATCCTTGTATGAGATCTAGCTTGGTGAAGTACTTGGATTGCTATAGTTGATCTAATAAGTCATTGATCCTATGAAGATGTTATACATTCTTTAAGATGGTTTTATTCAGTGCTTTGTTGTCAGTACACATTATCCAAGTCCCATCTTTCTTAATCATTGTGATATATGTGACTTACAAGCCAATTTGCTTGGTCAAATTTCTCCTTCCTCCAACAATTTATACACCGCGTAGTCTAACGAGGTGGAGGAGTTGCCTAGAAAGTTATGGAAATTCCAGTCATATTTAGAGAAAATCTGGTAAGGATTTTGTAAATCCAAGTTATAGTTGTTAAACTTCAAAATTTTAGGCGTCTTAGACGTTTTTGATGGTGTTGAATCCATTTCCACCATCAAAAACACTAATCAAACACTGCCTCTACAAGATTTTTTGAATTTTTTTTACTTGGATTCCGACCACTTTTGACCATCTGGGCAATTCCTCTGCCTCGTTAGACGACTCCATTTATACAATTTCTTCTTCACTTTATTTGATTATAGTATCAATTGCCAATGTAATCCCATTTTTACCAATGGAGAGTTCAAAAACCATTATATATTGTACTACACTTCCCTCTTAGTTGGCCCTTTAGGTTCTTGGAACACTTCTTTGTATGCCTACAAAAGCTTCTCCAACTAGTGTTTTTGCTCTTTAGTATGTATTTCTAGAGACACCTTTACTTCCCACTATTCATATCCTTATTGATTGTGTCATGAAGAGAAAACCTCCAAATTGAGCTAATTAGTTTATTGGCTTGGTTGGCCACTTACCAGGGAGATGTTGGACTTACCTTTGTGCACATTGATGATGAATGATTTACCATCATTGACTAGGAAATGATATTTTCTTCTCCTCATCAAGATCACTTCCCTCGTGTACATATAAGGGCTTCCAAACACTACACCACACACATCAAATAACATCACATCTACCCTCACTTCCTCAATGTAATTTGATCTTATGGAAAATTCAATCTCGCACTACTTGGTATCTCTAAACTCTATGTCATTATTTACTTCTCTCAATTGGTATGGATGAGGATGGTCTTGAACTTTCAATCTAAATTTACTCACTATATCCTCTCCTATGGAATTGTCTTGCAAACCTAAAGTCAAATAAAGCATCAAATTTTATCTTCTTCACTTGGATCTTGATATGGGAGAGCTCAATCATCTCTTAATCATGTCCTATTTGTATTATTTATGATGGAGGTTTCTCGTGTTCACCACTTTGTGCATTATAGTATAGGAAATCTTCACATCCACATATAAGTTTCTCTCTGCCTATTAAACAAACCATTATTAGCATGTTCTTCTTCTCGACCTCATTTTTTTGGTTCTTTTGATTCAAGTTAGGTTGTAGCTTCTAGCACTTATTTTAAGTATGACCATCAATTTTACAATAGATATAGTTATTTCTTGGATCCTTGCATTAATGCATAGTGATGTTATTCTTCTTACCCTTTCCACTCTTGATTTCCCTCCTCGGAAGTGACTTATTGATATGCTTGCCTAGAACCACTTGGTTGTCCTTTCTTCTTGTATAGTTCCATATACTATTCTTGTACATAGATATATTAATGTTTGTGTGTTTAAAGAGCATCACTTTCCTTATTAGATTAATGTGCAAGTCATCATAATAATTGAGGACTACATCTAGGTTCCTTTCAAATACTATGGACGAAATGACTTGTTTTCTAAACTTAGTAGTGTACTCTTGCAAACTTTGCCCTTTCTTGTATTAGTAGCGGTGCCAATGAATATATTGGTTCTCATTGTACCAACATGGAAAAACAATGACTCGATGGGAGTTTTAAACACCTCTCACTTAGTTAATAATAAAGTGTCCTCTATTATGTGTCTCCATATGGATTTCTTGTCAAATTTGGGCATGATTTCTAAATATAGTTTAGAAATTTATATTCTATGCATATTGTTTTCATATGTTGTGCGCATTAAAGTATACTTCCAACTATGACTGGAACAACTAGTTCAAATTCATAGCATCAAAATTGCCTCCATAGCACTTGATATTCATTTTTGCTTCTATTTTGAATAAATCTTAGGAAGACATGATATTAGAATTCAACCTCTTTTTCTTCACTCATTTTCTAGCTCTATAGGTTTCCAAATAGAGACAATTACTATTATCAAATATTAAGTTTAACAAAAAATAAATTTATTTTTCTCAAAGTAAGAAAGAAACCACAAAATAGCTTGGTGGGTTAGCTCAAGGGGTTAATTGTTGTGATTTGTAAATAGGATTTTTTATGGTAATGTCCCTAAACTAGCTATCTGAGCAATAATGTAATGGTTCTCACTTGATGTCCCCATTAGGTTGTGTTCCAAAACTGTGTTGACTGGTTTACCCTAGGTACCATCCTTGGAAATAGCGGGAGTGCTTGGGTGTTTTCTCAAGATTTGTATTTCAAGAAAACTAAAGGAAACCAAATTTTATTAGTTTTCAAAATCTAATATAATTTTTTTAGCCTTGTGTGAGCATCATAGATACTATAAACTCCCAACTATCACTAAGCTTGATCTTTGTACACAAAAAATATGTCTACCCATATGAGTTCAATCTTATCAACTAAAATTGAAGAGATAAATGAGGTAGGAGTTGAGCATAGTGAATAATCATTTGGAGATTGTTGGGAGTTAAGAAACTCTCGGTGTTTAGGTACTTGGTTCTTTGTCCTTTTTGCTATGTAGGTTTCCAAAAATACTTCTTGGATGGATGGATGGGGAAATATAAACCATGTACTAACATAAACATTAAATTTTGGAATGCAAGATGTAAGATGATTCCTTATATACTTTGGCTTAAGATAACTATTGTTGAGATAATACATGTAACTTTTTTGTTGAAACATATCAATCTTTGCTTCAATCTTGAATGGAGTGATAAAGAGTATAAACGAAGAACTCACATTAGTCAATACTTTAGGGCTTTTAACTCCAATTTTCTCATGGTTCAAATCACCCTTCTCCATGTTAATATTCCACTAAAGTTTTTTTTTTTTGGGATCATCATTAATGAGATGGGTAATCATCTTTGTTAGGAAAACAATACTTTATTCAAACCTTGAAAAAATGACTTCAAGGTCCTCCCATTGTTGTTATTTTTAAAGAAGCCCTTCTAACATTTTTAGATGCTCCTTTCCAAACCTTCCAAGCTATCTTAGGGGCCAACTCTCTAGTGACATTTCCTTCCTCTTTGATTACCCCTATGTTAACACTCCATGATGTCCATATAGTCTTTCTCTTATTTTATCCATCACTCCCTAACAAGGGGCAACAATTTGGAGTACACCTCAACTTTAAAACTATATTTTGTTACCACACCTCAACTTTGAAACTTATTTTGTTGCATATGTAAGGAAGATCCTACACTTGTCATTTATCTAATACATAACATGACTATGAATTCCAACTTCACTATAGAAATATACAAATATATTTTGATCTAAAAAGATACATTTGAAAGTTAAACATATTTATTTTATGCAAAAACAAATATTTTACAAATTGACAAAGAAATGATCTTTGATGTCCAAGTAAACAGTGTTAAAAATCGAATGTAGAGTAGAATTTATGAACATGATAATTACTTGTGATTGTTTATATATGTTTTATTTAACATTCGCTTACTTCAATTATGTCATTAAGAAATTATACATATAATTATGGAGATCGTAGTGCACAAAAATACTTTAGACACCAAAAGTTAGGCCATAGGCCAGGGCAACACCCATAAGGGGAAATCCCATCAATCCTTTCGTTATAGGTTCTTTGTCAACAAGAGAAATCCAAGTCAAACTAACAAGTGATCCAAGTGCCAAGTCAACCCTCCAATCCTTGTTGTGTTATGTCCACAAGATAGTTAACTAAACTGCTTCTTTCTTGTCCTTTAGATGCCTCATCTCACAGAGATAAGTAGCTCATATTTTACAAAGATGATGGCCTTCCTATAGCATGTATTACACAAAGATAAGATCTCACATCACACATAGATTGGTGTCTTCTTGTAGCTTGCATCACATAGAGATTGTAGATCGCATCACATAGAGATTGGTAACTTCATGTAGCTAACATCACAGAGATTAGATGTCTCCTATAATTCGCATTCACGGAGATAGAAGGTGCCACGATTAACTTGCTTTATGTGCCTTAGATTCCATCCCACGTACCCAAATTTCTTTTTATAGAAGAGACTCAAATTGGATGCCAAATGGTGGAGGATAGCTACCAATATATAGTCGTTCCTTCATCCCAAAAGGTACCTCAAATAACAAATCTGACTTGATGGTTATGAGGGTTGACTTGAAAAATTGGAGGGACTATTAACACTTTAAAAATTCAAATTTTGCTTATTTTACAAGGGTCACAAAGAACATGCCCTTTTACATTTTCTTTTGACCAAAACAAAGCATGAAGAACATGCTAAAAAATAAATAATAATAATAATAATAATAATAATTTTTCTTCTTTTTGTTTTTACATAAGATACATATTGATACAAGTGTAATGACAATTATGAAGATCGACCATAGCTACATACTTCAACACTCCCTCTTATCTAGGGAGGTATACATAATGACTCATCGAGATATTCTCAAGTTGAAGGCTTCTATAAGAAAGGATCCAGATTGATAAGCATCAATGATGATAACATCATCATAATCAACATTGTCAAACTACCAAGTCCTTGACAAGTACACTTTATCTCTCTGCCATATCAGAACACAATGATGGGAGGAAGGAACATACTCGACCTAGGTTCACCAAAGTATGTCATCAACATGACCATTTCCTAATCCATTGCCATAATACCTAACACAAGGAAATGTCAGTGCTTTTGACCATCCTTATATTAGATCATTGTATCAGACTTACGGTTGTTAGTCCTGGTCACAATATAGATCTTAAGAATGTTCATCCCTGATGCTTATCCAATCCACCATTCTCCCCACCTATGTTCACATACTAGACTTATGGTTGTTAGTCCTGGTCATAGTACATGACACATGGAGAACAAGGTGTCCATCCTCACTCCCTCTCAATCCTGGGAGGAGATAATGACAAGCCCAAGCTTGTGCCAAAAGTACTCTTACTATCCTTTCATTAGCTACCTGCTCACTCGTGGAGATCTTGTTTGTAGCTTCATGAATCCTATCTATGCCATATTCTCGAAAATAAGCACTTCAACCTTCCATAAAAAACCAAGTTCTCTAACAATCTTTATAGAGTATCATGATTGAATCCAACACATCATCAAATAATCCATCAAACATTTTACAGATCCAAACTGCTTTATAACTAATTGTACAAACTACCATATCTTCTACCTACACAGTGCAACAAAATCCTACTTCATGCTATTCCAAGAAACCATACCAAACTCATCATCAACATTACCAACCCAATCGATGTACCCTTAATTCCCAAATTGCAATGTAAGGTAAAATTATACTCCAAGCTCCCTTTGAAACCAATATTTATTCCTTTGACTCATGAGCCCTTTTCCAAAGTACGAGGTCTTCTTCAATCACGGGGCTCCTTCAAAAATAGGGTAACTCTTCTAACTAAGGCAATAGTATTAACATGATTTTCTCCCTCTCATTGGGATAACTTTCTTACTTTCATGTTGTCATTAGGTGCATGCATAATTCAAATTTCCCTCTCTTTCTACATTCACATAATTTAGGAAGTTCCTTGTATTTTACTACGTTCTTTCATTATCTTCTTCTTGATGCCAAGGCATAGGCAACCCTTGTCGTTTACCTACAATCCTCACTAGGAGGCCATGAAAGAACAAATATAATTAAGCAAACTATATATAGGCAAGAGACTTTCAAGGTAAAGAAAACAACATCATTAATAAACAAAGAGGAGGGTTTATAAAATACTTATCTCTTAAGAAAAGTCAACTCCCTCGTAATCCTAATGCTTTTGTAATTTTCACCATCCTTGTCCTCACATCAACATGATGTAATATATTTCGTTTTCAAGAGCTAAGACTTTTACTTGCAATAAAAAGGATTAATCCTAGGGTTTTATTAGTTCATACTCTTACTAGGGTTTACAAACCCTAAATGCCTCAAAATCTAAAAATCTCAAAACCTAAAATCTTTTAGATTTGCAAGTTCTACACACATACTAATATGTTATCCATAAACCCTACAAATGCCAATAATTTATTTTTTTATGCATGGATCTGAATATTCATGAGGGCAACATATGTCAATTTTGATTATGTCTTTATCCTTAAGAGGGAGGATACAAACCCTCCTACCGCATTAGATATCAACAATATCTAAATGTAATTTCTCCATAGTAGATCTGGCGATGTGATTGACAAGGTCTTCTAAGAGCACACATCTTATCTTGGATTAACTCGGAAGACATTAGATGTAATATATCTATGCCTAGTTCTTGACAAACAAAAACAAAATTTATATGTACCTCTTGAGAAAATTTACTTGTCTTCCTTGAATACAGTGCCAAATCACAAATTCTCGAGACCACTTGCAATGCTACTAGGATGCCATATACCACACATAAAATATACTTTTAGGAACTTCTCTTGTCATAAAGGAGTTGTGCTTCAGGTTTTTCTATCTTCCACATAGATGTTGCTCGAACTTATGCCTAGAACCTTCAAATCTTTCCTCAACCTTAGAGACTGTAGATTTCTTATTTGGTTTCGTTGCGATGACTAATTCAATAGTAAACTCCAAACTCTTTTCCATATAAATGATTGACTCTGACTTATCTCAATAGGTATAATATACTTTTATTCTTAAACTTTTTCATTCTCCCACAACAATTAACTTGGACTTGTTTCAAACTTGTCACTTGTTGTACCACTCAATTCATACTTTTGGTCTGGCTTCACATAGGCCTTAATTACTCCTATTTGCATGGAGATGAATCACAGGGGATGCAACCTAATAACACATAGATAAATCACAAATAACCTGTATTTTTTCATAGAGAAAATACCTTAGGGATCTCGACCCTAAACCATAAAAAATACTCGTAGGGATCTTTGCCCTATGCATAGGAAACACCTCAGAGGTTTCGACCCTTAAACACAGAGAAGACTGCCATAAAGTTCAGATATATACTACTAAACTTATGCCTCAGACTTGTGTACCAATTCACAATTTTTTCGTATTGATCCACAAATGATAAAACCACAGAAAGACTTGTACATGATTTGACCTTTCTTTATTGCTAGAGCGAGCAATTATTCCTTTATTGATTTTCATCCTTATACTCCTTGTATCCTTTGCTTGAATATAGATAATTGTGTATGTGTTGTTGGATGACATTCAAATGAGAGAACTCACTGCTTATCAAATTAGAGAAGGCTTTGTTCCGGATTTAGATCATGTTCTTATGCCATAGAGACTTGACATTCATTGGAAGCTTTGATAATGAATTCAGGACTTTGAAAATTTTATAATTTTGAGCTTTGTTCTCCTTGGATGTTTCGATTCGCTCTAGGGTCATAACTTAGACAGTGACTTTGCTACACTTCCAAAACTTCTTGTAGCTTCAAGGTTAACTTTTAACCTAGCTTTGAAACCACGTTGGAATTCGAATGTAGAGGAGAATTTATGAACATGATAATTACTTGTGACTGTTTATAAATGTTTTATTTAGCATTCTCTTACTTCAATTATGTCATCAAGCAATTATACATATAATTCTGGAGATCACAATGCACAAAAAGACAGTAGACACCATAAGTTAGGCTAGAGGCCAGGGCAAAACCCACGAGGGGAAGCCCATCAATCCTTTCCTTATAGATTCATCATCGACAAGAGAAATCCAAGTCAAACTAACTAGTGATCCAAGTACCAAGTCAACCCTCCAAACCTTGCCATGTTTTATCCATAAGATAATTAACCAATATGCTTCTTGCCTGTCCTTTAGATGCCTCCTCTCACAGAGATATGTAGCTCATATTTTACAAAGATGATGGTCATAATGTAGCTCGCATTACACAGAGATTGGTGCCTTCTTGTAGCTCGCATCACATAGAGATTGTAACTCATATCACACAGATATTGATATCTTCTTGTAGCTAGCATCACAAAGATTATATGTCTCCTATAACTCACATTCACATAGATAGAAGGTGCCACAAAAAACTTGCTTTATGTGCTTCATATTCCATCCCACAGACCCAAATTTCTTTTTACAGAAGAAACCCGGATTGGATGCCAAATAGTGGAGGATAGGTGTCAATATATAGTTGTTCCTTCATTCGAAAAGGTGCCTCAAATAACAGAGTTGACTTGATGGTTAGGAGGGCCGGCTTGACAAATTGGAGGTACTAATGACACTTTCAAAACTCAAATTTTGCTTCTTTTACAAGCGTCACGAAGAACATGCCCTTTTACATTTTCCTTTAACCAAAACAAAGCATGAAGAACATGTTTGACAATAAAAATAATAATTATATTTTTTCTTCTTTTCGTTTTTACATAAAATTCATATTGATAAAAGTACAATGACAATTATGAAGACCGATCATAGCTACATACTTCAACAAATAGTTATGTAAGTAATAAGATATCATAAAAAATAAAAACACACACACATATAGTTTTTTATTTTATTTTTAATGGAAGTAAACAAGAAACCAAAAATTAGCTTGATGGGTTATCTTAAGTAGTTGACTATTGTTATTTACAAGTAGGAGTTTTTACAAGTCCCTAGGTTGGCTACCTCTACGACAATATTGTGGGCCTCATTCAATGTCCCCATTAGGTTGGGTGCCAAAACCACATTGATTGGTTTACACTAGGTACCATCCTTGAGATGATGGGAAGTGCTTGGGGATTTTCTTGGGATCTATATTTTGAGGAATAAAAAGGAAACCAAAATTTATTCATTGTAAAAAAATAGTTTCAACCTTTTAGTATCTTGCAAGGATCCTAGATATATACAAACTACCAACAACACTAAGATTTGTCTTGTATACAAAAAATAGATGTCTACCCATATAATAAGATATGATGGTAACAACAAATATAGTGTCTTTATGTTGTGCATAATGTTCCCTAATAAATGTAAAGCATTACATTGAAATATATTTGTAGAATTAATCGATAAATAACTTTTCTTTAAGGATAACCATTCCCATAATCACTACTCTGACATTGGTGGCATAGACATAATGTTGAGGAGGCAAATGAGATAGGAGTTGAACACAACAAATACTAATTTGGAGAACATTAAACTGCTAAATTCTTTGTCCTTCTTGTTATGTAGATTTATACAACCACTACATGGATAGATTGACAAGGAAATATAAATCATGTTCTAACATTGATATTGGATTTTGGAATCCAAGATGTATGCTGATCTCTTACATGCTTTGGTTCAAAATAACTATTGTTGCAAAAATATATGTATAGTTTTTGTTGAAACGTATTAGTCTTTCCTTTGACTTTCAATGACGTTAGAAAGGGTATAGAGGAAGAACCCTCATTAATATAGTTTCAAATGGCTTTAATTATGATTTTCTCATGGTTTGGATCATCTCTTCCATGTTAAGATTCCATTGAATATTTTTCCTTTTTGGCATTATCTTAAAGAGAGGGGTCACCATCATTGTTAGTAAAATGATATTCCACTTCAACCTAGAAAATTTGACTTTGAGATCCCCTTGGTGCCATTGTTCACAAGGAAATGCTTCCAATTCCATGTAGATAGGATGTCCACTCTTTTTGTACCACAACCATATAGGATTTTTTGTCCCAACCAACTTCAAACTTGGTTGTCATACCATGGATACTAAATTTCTAAAATTTATAAATGTTGAGGTTTTTGATATTATAGAGATTGCAAATTTATTGCCAATGCATTGCTAGATAATCTAAATCCATGCAACATTTAATACCCTCAAATCCTTAAAAAGTATGTTTTTAGTCGAAGGGGAATAAACACAAGAAATATATATAAGAAATAGACCAAACCACCCATAAAGTTCGCCAACAATGCAATACACCAAAATGTAGAAATTACAAATGAACAATGACAAGAAAACTTACATTAAAGGGTTTGTTGAATACAAATAAAATGGAAACAATGAC
Source organism: Pinus tabuliformis (assembly GCA_031772625.1). Taxonomy (NCBI): domain Eukaryota; kingdom Viridiplantae; phylum Streptophyta; class Pinopsida; order Pinales; family Pinaceae; genus Pinus; species Pinus tabuliformis. The sequence goes on from CM062817.1 coordinate 1,860,212,920, forward strand.
AAAACCATGAAATACACATAATATATTTGCATTTTCATGGAGAGAATCCTATTGAGGTGTACAAACTTGATATCCAAACAAATATTGTAATTTTTAATCAACACTGAGTAATTTTTACAGTGCTAGTGCATAAGGGTACTATCCTCACCTTCAAGTCTTTTGAGTTTCCTACAACATAGATGTGGATTCCTTGTGATTTTCTTTTTTTTTATTAGAAGAGAAACGCTTTCCATTTTTCTAATGTATCCTTCTACCCTTCTCCTTTTACTAGTAGTTCTACTTATTAATGATTTTTTCATTAGCTAAGTAGTTAAAGTATAAAGATTCTAATAGGCATAACCGTTTCATAATAGTCCACTAATAGGCATAAACAACAAATGTTATTCTATTATACCCTTTCAAATAAGCATGCAAAAGGAGGAGGATTGGGTTAAAGAGGAAACATGAAACACATATATTTTGTTTTGAGGAGGGCTGGTATAAAGAGGAAACATGAAGCACATATATTTTGTTTTTTTTTGACTACGTTGAGTTTAGGCCATGGTCAACCTATTTATTGGATGTAAGAAGAGGTATTAGTTCACAATGGGATGCTTATCAACAAAATTGTGCAGAACTTGGTGAAGCTTGGAAGCATAGTTATAACATGCCTTTTGCAAGTTTTAAAGAGCTCGAAAACAGGTAAGCTTTCATGCCATAATGGTCTCAAAAGGATTAGACACAAAAAAAAAACCTAATTAAGAAGAAATATATATTTTAACATATTTTTCTTCCATAATCATTCAAATAAACTAGACATGTTAATATTTGAGTGTCTTCAAATTGTTTTTACAAATATAAATACCTTTTCATCTACTCTTTTCAAATAAAAAATATAATATTTAAACATGTGGGTCAAGGTTAATTTAAGAGAAGCCCAAATTATTTATATATTAATTAAGTGATTTTATTTAAGTTCTGTAACCTTTTATAAAAACACACATATTCTTAACCATTAAATCCATTTAAATTTGAGATATATAATCTCTACCATCCCCGTCCAATAATTTTATTTATGCATATGTTGAAATAACAAAACAACTATAATCTCAACTAAAATTATATCATTCAAATCTAATAAAAATATCAAATCACCGAATCATTACATTACACTTCAAATATTTAATTATTTGGAAATAACGCTAAACAATTCCAATCCGAGTCGGCGAAAATTAGGCACTAAACAATTCCATTCCGAGTCTTTGAAAATTAGGTGTTGGAATGAAAAAGCTTAGACAACCTCCAAATTTTCTAAATTTTTAGAAAAACTCCAAATATTTTTGTCGAATTTCCCTGTCCAACGAGACTAGAGATGGGACAAATGTCATAAAGTGACGAATCTAGACTTGCCCTGTAACCAATGGTTTTTACACACGTAGGCAGTTACAGATTTTTTTCAGAATGATACGTTGCTTTTTTTGATTGGCGAAGGATATATAACCCCAGAGTTGAGACCCTGAACGGATGAAGCACCGGTGGTTAGCTCAGCTCCACACGATGACTGGTGGTGCCGATTGTCGTCTCACAATGGAACAACAATAATTCCATTTAGAGATCACAAAACTGTTCGCAGGCCCACACGTGTGCGTTCTTTCATTCACCGAGAATAAACAATATTCTGAAATATACACACTCCCGCCTCTGTTCGTAGGATTTTCGTACCTCCACGTCAGAAGTAATGCATCGCGGGAATGAATCTCTGAGGCCCTGAGAAATCCGCCAATCTTTTAGACCTTGAGAAGTTCTTATAAAGAAACATGAAATCGACTGCCCAGAGTTTGAAATAAATGAAATGGAAGCCTTTTGCCTGGGATTCCCGTCAATCCAGGCCAAAACGAGCCGATTCCCCAGGCAATGGAATTCGTCGGTTCAGCCCCTCAAACGCCATGAATATTCTCAAAGGTCTCTGCTCTTATCCTCGGATTCGAAGCGCTGCTTCACAGCTTTTCGCAGAAAGCCGCTGCATTTTAATGCGAATAGATATTTCCTGACGAGATGCTCGGTTGCGGAGACTGCAGGTGACAGGATCTCCACCAAGAAACCTCAGAGGCGTAGAAAGAAGAAAACAAGTCCGTCATTTAACGGAGGCGGAGTCCTAGAAGGCCCTAAAAGGACGGGGGACGCGGTAGTGAATAAAGATTTTGTGAATAAGGAGGTTTCTTACCAGAACGGGGATCCGCTGGGGCGCAGAGAGCTCGGCAAGCATGTAGTGAGATGGATAGCTCAAGGCATGACTGCAATGGCCTCTGATTTCTGCGCCGCCGAGGAGCAAGGCGAAGTTGGAGAGCTTGAAAAGAAAATGAGATCCAGCATTGAATTTGTCGTGCAAGCGCAGCCGTATTTAGCGGTGAATCCCATGCCTAGAGGATTGGAGGCTGCTTGTTTGAAGGCAAGCACACATTATCCAACTCTCTTTGACAATTTCCAGCGCGAGCTCAGAAATAAACTTCAAGCTTTGCAGATTCAGAAAGCCGTTATTCAAGACTGGAGGAAGACCGAATCTTGGAGGCTGTTAAAGCAGCTCACTAAATCAGGTTTTTCGCCTTTGGCTTTTTCACTTTATTAAGGCTGAAGGTTTTTCGGCTGTTAAAGCTTTATTTGTTTGGTTTTTGATTTGAACTGCTCATCAATTATTCAAGCTTCCACCCGTTAAAGCTTTATGGTTTTCCCTATCTAGGCTTAAGGTTTTTTTACATATTTCTTGATATTTGACACACGAGGAGGATATTGTATTTTACTATTTGATATTTGACATAGAAGGAAGAAGATTTTATTTTCATGACTAGTAGAAGTTGTTCCAAGATGCTACAAGTTAGCTGTATCCAAAATGCCACAAGATAGTTATATCGGATTTTTTTTATTTTTATTTTTGTTTGGTTCTATACTCAAAGAATAAAATAAAAAAAGTTACTTTGTATATTCACATAAACATATTTACATTGATAAAGAAATACATAATGGTATTTTAACTATCGGATTTTTTTGTTTTGTTTTTATACTCAAAGAATAAAAAAAAAAAAGTTACTTTGTATATTCACATAAACATATTTACATTGATAAAGAAATACATAATGGTATTTTAACTATCGGATTTCTTTTGTTTTTATACTCAAAGAATAAAATAAAAAAAGTTACTTTGTATATACTATATTCATATAAACATATTTACATTGATAAAGAATTACATAATGGTATTTACATCCTCTTCCTGAAAGTAACAGGAAGAAAAATAAAGTTTGAGTAGGCACTTGGATCCAACAATTACATCTTGGATCAGCAAAAACTTTTTTGCCAACTACGGATGTACCTCCTCTTTGCACATATGACAAAAGGCAAACAAAGAGTTAATCTCCTTTGGAAAGACATATTTGCGTTGAAGTTTCCAGAGAACAAAAATTGTTGAAATTCTCAAGTAGTGCCAAATACCACTAAGAGAAGAGTGACACGGATCACTGAACAAAACTGCCTACCAATTCAAATTCCCTTGAAAAATAATTGCTCTCTTTGTCTGAAGATGATCCCAATTGAACTTGGTAAAAGGACAATTTCATAATAAATGCATCATCAATTCCAACCCAAGGCAGGAAGGGTAACACCATCAGAGATACCACTCTTAGCCAGCTAAGCTTCAGTGGGAAGGCCCTGGTAAATCAATAGCCAAGCAAAAACGCTGAGCTTGTAAGACACTCACATCGATCACATATTGTGTAGCCTCAAAATCCATTGGTCCTGAACATTAGATGACACTCACCTTGTGTTAAGAACCAGGTTCATAATGTTGATGCAAATTGGAGTACAACTTACAAGAGTAGTACTAAACCAAGGGGCACCCGTAACTCTACTCCAATTGTGCCAAATGGGTCTTGACATGCCAATGTTATTTTCGAATAGGTCCTCCTACTAGATGAGGCCAATGATATCCATAATGGTGGGCCAATCAACACAAGGAAGGGCATACTCATGAATTGAGGATCGCCAATCCTTCCAAGAGTGAGCAAGCATTGGCATCCCACAATTCCCTCCCAAGAAAATTATTTTCTTGCTCAGCCAATGAGCTTGAAAGCAAGGGAGATTAAAAAGATAGGTACCCTACAACCTCTAGCTCCAAATTGGTCTTTGGCCAAATCTCATTGCACACAACTACTTGACATCAATCCCTTGTGGATTTGTTTATTCCTATTATTATTCATATGCATGCACATGAGATATGGAGGGAGGGAGGGGCAGGTGCAATAGATCAACTAGTCTTAGTAGAGATGATAGCGTCACCACAGATGATAGTGGGTGTCAGTACATGACAACAACTTTCAAGTGAGGGTTGGAGACCAAGGCTGCCAAAGTGCGGAGCGGAGTGGGAGTGTTTGTTTCCAAAAAACCTCTGGAGTGAAACATCTTAGGATTGTTATATATATATATACATTCCAAAAAAATGTAAATGCTAAATTGGTTGCAAAAACATACAAATTTTTAAGCTATATAATAGAAACTAGACCATTAACTTATTGTTGAAATAGGTTATCCATCAACTGTCAACATGACCAAATAGTAATTTTTATAAAACAGGCCATCTACACATTGAAGTATGAAGACTGAAAGTCCAAAACATTAATCTATCATCTATGACATATGAAATAGTGAAAAAGGAGAAACATATCTATGATCCTACCTACTATTCTTTTTTTTACAACACCACGACCATTGTGTGGGCTTCCATGTGGTGGTAGAGAAGTAGATGGAAACAAAGCCGAAAATGAAGCCCCTACTACTATAGCTAGAGTCTTGGACATTGGGGTGACATCTTAACACGATATTCATCATCCATAAAATCATTCTCCAGTTCTAAATACAACACTCCATCGTCCAAATTATCTTCCTCTAAATTGTTGTCTCAAACTGTAAAGTCTTTATTTGTCTTTGCTTCCCCTCCTAATAGTAACGGGACAACAATTGCAAGTTGAAATGCACATAAACCAAGATCTCTGATTGGTTTAGATTCAACCTATTTCTTTTGACATTACGGATGAAGCTATAGGTGCTCTAACATCTCTTTGTAGAAGATGTGTTCCCCACTTGTGAAAGCACTTGTGTTGCCTATTATTGCTTGAATTAGTAGCCTGGACAAGGCCTAGTCAAGGTGCTAAGTGGTAAGCACACAAGATATGCCCATTGTCACCTTAGTGCAGTTTCCTCTCACTTTAGGCCAACCACTATAATGCCATGGGGCATATCCCAATCTACATAGACTTCACTAACAAACCTAAAAGACAAGTGCCTAGAAACACTATGTATGATGAAGGTTAGGAGTTAAATGAAACAAAATGCTAAATCTGATATATGAATGATAACTGCAAAAAATACAAACCAACATGCACAATTCACTCAAAATGCACAATAAATGGTTAGCTTTGATGCCCAAGAGTGAGGGAAGGATACATACATCAAGTGAGATGATTTGTCCTTAGTTCACACTTGATTTCTAACCTGTCTTGGACATGTTTGTTACTATCCTACCTTTCTAGATCTGCAAAATAACAAGAAAACACAGAAATGCCAAATTTGGAGTCTCTTTGAAGCTGATGGATCCTTGGGTGCTTGAGCTTGGTCAATGAAATAAGACTGAAATTACAACCCAACAATAATAAAAATGCAAGTGGTAAGCTACAACAATCCGAGCCAAACTTGCATCAAAAAGGGGTTCTACCCCCCTAGGGACCAAATTGGAAAATGCCCTAATTAAGGTAAAACCTTTTGCAACACTTAGGATGGCTTAAAACACTTCCAAATATTAATGATATTTAGTTAAAATACTTCATAATTGAAACTAGAGCTTTAAAGGGTTTGAGACAACTTTTGTCACAAAACACTAGGCAAAGAGCCTTACCATTCCTTTGTTGAAAATACATAGTGACTGAGAGGGCGGTGAATCGGTATCACTTAGTCTACAACTTTTTTCACTTTATTAATCTTAAAGAAATCCTTATCCCATAATCAATCATCAACACAATGCTTGAACATAAGAATTAAAGTGAGAATCTAGGCTTGAGGAAGAAATGCTTTTCAAATAGTATTCAATTTATTACAACTAGTTGTGAGGATACCATTCCTCTATAGGCACCAACTTATAAAAGTAGTAGGCTCTAACCTGTCAAGAAGATGAGGACACCAATCCTTACTAAGCACCAACTTACCACTATTTTACTTGTTCAAGAGATAGTATTTAGGCTTAGAACTTGTTCAAAAGAAGGTGTGCCCTTGTGGCATTTTGTACCCAACTCAGACTAGAAATTGGCATCAAGAGAGAAATCAAGAGAGAAACTCAGCCTCAAACTAGAATAGGTCCAATAAAACTTGGTGCAACAACTCCTAAACTCAACTTCCTTAACAACATAGCTCGACCTCCTCAACGGACCCTGAACTCAACCTCCTTAACAGTAGAACTTGGCCTCAAAAGGTCTCAAACAAAACATAAACCCTTCCCAAGAATTATATCCAAAACGCTTACAAATAAAGCTTCTCCAACTCGGCTTCACTTCACTTCTCGTTGGTTCATGAGGTATGAATCTCAGGCCCGCTCCTTTGCTCTCCTAAAAATAGATCCGAATGCTTGAGCGGTGGCTAGAAATGCTCCTTCTCACACCTATTTATAGTGCATCTGGGGTCTAGGATAGCGCTGACTTGTCCACTAGTTGGGTCAACTTGTGCAACTAGCATCATGTATAATGAATATTCAAACAAAATCATTTCTTCTCAACTGTGAGGAGTTAGGAGGCATGTCATATATCATTGGAAAGGTCTTGGAGTAAGCTTTCCAATCTTATATCCTATGCTCCAATTTGAGCTAGATAATTGGAGTAAACACGCTTTCAAAGATAGGTTATCCAAATGGGGGCCTGCTTGTACTTTGGTTGGGTCATCTTGACAAAATATTTCATGTCTTTTCATTCCTATGGAATTAGAGGGAGTGCCATATATTGTTGGAAAGGTCTTGGAATATGCTATTTGACTATGTATTTTTCTCTTTCATTTGGACAACCTTTGACATTAATAACAACCATTTTAACAATCACCCCCTTTGTTATCGATTACAATACTTCTTCTAATAGCTACTCCCCTTGTCTGTATTCTATCCACACTTCTCGTCAATTGCTCCCCTTGTTTGCATTCTCTTCCCCTTTGGCATCAATAGCAAAGGGCTCTCCCCCTAAGTTTGTGTTTTCTTTATTGAGATAAAGGAGCGATCACTCCGAACTTCTGCTTGAGATATTTAAAGGTTTCTCTGGGCAAAGGTTTGGTAAAGATGTCAACAATCTGGTTCTTTGGTGCCAATATATTCCATCTTGATATTCTGCTTGGTGACTTGTTCTTTGAGGAAATGATACTTGATTGAATGTGCTTTGTTTTTGAGTGCATGGCATGATTTCTTGAGATATTCGCTGCACTAGTGTTGTTGCAAAAAATGATAATTGGCTGATCATATTCCATTTTGATGTCTTGCAAAGTTTGATTTGTCCAAAGAACTTGGGTACAACAGTCTGCTGCTGCTATGTATTCATCTTCAACTGTAAAAAGAGAAATTGGTGATTGCTTTCTACTTGGCCAAGATACAATCTCCTAGGAAAAATGCACTCCTACTGGTGTTTTTTCTGTCATCAATGCTATTCGCCGAATCAACATCTGTGTACACTATTACTGTGAAATATGTACTCTTAGGATACCAAAGCCCAAAATCGAGTGTGCCCTTTAAGTATCGAAATATCCTCTTTATTGCTTGCATATGTGATTCCTTTGGTGCTGATTGAAATCTTGCAACCATTCCTACTACATACATAATATTTGGCCTTGAAGCTGTCAGGTATAGTAGACTCCCAATCGTAGACTTGTAAAGAGTTGATTGACTTTAGGAGATTCATCATCCTTAACTTGCATCTGGTAATCATGCGGGTACTAACTGGTGCACATTCTTCCATTCCAAAATGCTTTGAATATCTCCTTGAGGCATTTGGTTTGGGCAATGAATATTCCTTTGTTGGTTTGAGAAACCTGTAGTCCAAGGAAGAAGGATAATTCTCCAATCATTAACATTTCAAATTCCTTGGACATTTCCTTAGTAGATCCATGGCTCATGTCATCATTATTGCTTCCAAAAATGAGATTATCCACATATACAATTGTAATTAGTACGCTGTCCTTTTCCATCTTGATGTAGAAATGGTTGTCAACAACCCCTCTTTTGAAGCCTTATTGTTGAAGATAGTTGTCTAGCTTGGCATACGAAGGTTTGGAGCTTGTTTTAATCCATAAAGAGTTTGTTTGTTTTTTTTTATTTTCTCAGTTTGCACACAATCTTTATATTTGGACAAGTCAAAACCTTATGGTTGTTCGATATATACTTCTTCTTTTAAATCTCCATTTAGATAGGTTGTTTTGACATCCATATGATACAATTTGAAGCCTTTCGAACACGTAAATTCCAAAAGCATTCTTATTGCTTCTAATTCGACAACTGGAGCAAAAGTTTTTTCGAAGTCAATTCCTTCAATTTGTGCATAGCCCTTACAAATAAGTCTTGCCTTATTTCTGATAATTTGTACTTCTTCGTTCGTCTTGATTTTGAATACCCACTTAGTCCCAATCACATTTTTATCTTTTGGTCGTCGCACAAGTTCCCAAAGTTCCATTTTTCTCAATTTGATTCAATTCTTCTTCCATAACATTCACCTAATGCTGTTCCTTCTTGGCTTGTGCAAAGTTCGTTGGCTCTATTTTGGATAGCAAGGAAAAATTGACTCTTCCTAGTGATTTGGTCATTCTTCTTTGAGTTTGTATACCTGCATCAACATCTCCAATAATTTGGTTCTCTGGGTGATGTTTTTGCACAAATTTAAACCATTTTTTGAATGGAGACCATTGTTCTTTTTCTTATTCTTCCTTTGTTGTAGGCTCTTCTTGGTCCACGTAGATGGTATCTTCTGAATTCTCATTTGTTTGTTTTGCTTCTTTCTCTTGCCAAGCTTCGTCTATTCTTATATCAATACATTCCATAACTTTGCGTAGTCTTTTATTGTAGCATTTGTAAGCTTTGCTTCTTGTTGAGTATCCAAGGAAAATTCCCTTGTCTACTCTAGAATCAAATTTGCCCAAATTATCATCATTTATCTTCATGTAACACTTGCTTCCAAAAATTTTGAAATACTTAATTGAAGCTGGCCTGCCTTTCCATAGCTCATATGGTGTCTTGTCGCTATTAACTTGAAGTTGTGCTCTGTTCATGATGTAGACTGTTGCAACAACTGCTTCTCTCCAAAACTTACTTGGTAATTTAGCCTCTAACAACATTGTTCTTGTTGTTTCTTGCATTGACTTATTCTTTCTTTTTATGACCCCATTCCACTATGGAGTTCTTGTAACTAAAAGTTGTCTCTTGATTCCATATTTATTACATAATTGATTAAAATCATTTGAGGTCAATTCATATTATCTATTTGATCTTAAAAATTTGATTCTTAGATCACTTTCATTTTCATCTAAGGCCTTGAATGATTTGAAAGTAAATGCAACCCAAGCCATTCTATTATAATCATCAATAAACAACATAAAGTACCTTTCACCTTGCAGGGTTGGTGTTCTTGTTGGTCCGCATAGATCTGTGTGAACAAGCTCTAGTGGTCTTGATGTCGAACACTCCTTTGACTTGAAGCTCACTCTTGTCTGTTTTCCATGTTGGCAAGATTCGCAGATGGCGCTTGTTGGTTTCGAGATTTTGGGCATATCTCTCACTGCTTGTGTTTTGTTGATTTTTACCAAATTGTCAAAGCTCAAGTGTCCTAGCCTTTTATGCCATAACCAACTCTCATTTGTCTATCCAATGTAGCATTTTTCTCCTTGAATTTCATCAAGAATATATACATTGCCTGGAGTCCTTATCGCTCTTCCCACTAATCTTCCTGTATTAGTCTTCCTTATTTCATAAACTTTACACAAAAAGTGAGATCATAACATTGATCGCACATTTGGTTGACACTAGCCTTTGTCAAGGCTTACAATACCCCTCTTCAATGATATTTGCAGATCCATTGTCTCCAAAACTCACATTTTCTCCTTTTTCTTCTTTTAGAGTAATAAATTTCTTTTGATCTCCAGTCATGTGTCTAGAGCACCCGCTATCAACATACCATTGACTTTGATTCTTTCGAGCATACATAACTAGTCTGCTATTTTTTGTTGATTTTTTCTTCCAAAACCCTTCTCTTGATTTTGTAGGACAGTCTCATGCTATATGTCCAAAATTGTTGCATCTATAACACTCTATACTATACTTGGATAATGGAGCAAATGAATTATGATTTTTATTATTGAAGCCATCAATATCTTTGATTCTGTTGTCTACAAGCTTATTCCTAGAGGTTTGATGAGAACCTCTTTCATAAATATTATAAGCTTTACACTCTCTTACTTGATGTCCAAAATTTTTGCATAAAAAATAGTAACCAAGAAAATTAGTGTGATACCTGCCTGTGTATGATTTCCTTAATGGAACAATTCTTCTGAGTTGATCTGCTTTGGAGAAGATTGTTGTTTCTTTCCCATTATCATATTGTTGCTTGTATTGTGAATGGACTTCTTGGTAGACTCCTCCTGACTTTTGTCCTTGCTCTTGCTGAGATTGGAGCTTTTAGGCTTTTCTTCAACTTCCTTTCCTAGTGACTTGGGATTTGCATCTTCTTTGTATGAAGTCTCACCCATATAACCAAGATCGGTCTTATCATATGGTGGTCTTTGACAACTGAGAATATCATTTAGGGTTTGAGAGCTTTTCGTGTTTTTGTTGAGCTTATCTAAGTCTTTCTTTAATGAGGCAATTTCTGCTTTAAGCTTCTCACAACTTGCTTCCTTTTCTTTTAGCTAATTTTTCAACACTTCTTCCACTCTTTTTGCTTCCTCTTTTTTAGTCTTGATGAAGATGATTTCCTTGGATAGTCTTTTGTTCTTCTTCTTGAGGTTATCAATCTCTTCTAATACATTGATGAGTTCCGATTCAAGATCCATTATGTCTTCAACACCTTCTTCTTTTGCTTTTTCTTTTGCTCTTCAGATTTGTCTATGTTGGATTCTTCATTTGTGGCTTGTTAAATTTCTAGTACTAGCCATATTTATATTCTCATGACAATTTATTTTATCCCCAACAATTTATTTATTTACTCAAATAAACACTGAATTACTGTAAAATAAAATCATTGATATTTTAAACTTCTAGAAATAAATATATGCAGCAGAAATTAACTCAGAAAGATCAATCACACATTGCAGATTAAATAATTCACCCACAACAATTCTCCGTCGTCTATTAATCTAGAAAATTTGGGTTTTCGACCCACAATGATACAAGGAAAAATACAATATCTAGAGTTGGTAACTCAACTCCCACATAATGAATTCAACCTCAAGGAAATCAGCCTCCGGAAGAAATTGGCCTGGAGAAATTGGCCCGAATAATTAGCGAGCAAAATCAACCCGCGCCCTCCTTGCATGCCACTACTATGCACTCGGGAAAACTCGCCCCTCCAACAATTCAGATTCCTCTAGATCAAATCGATCGCCCTCCAACAACTTGGCCCTGTCCACTCAGCTTGCTAAATTCGCCTCAATCTACTCCTACTTCTCCTTCTCTGTGCTCTTGGTCCCTTGAGCCGCTCACACTTAGAGAAAATCACTCTCTCTTCGTGATGTCTCACTCACTTGAGTTTTGTGTGTCTTCAACTCTTCGCTAAGCTTCCTTTATAATCTTCATTAAGCCCAAATCCCTAACCCTAATCTCCCTTCTAGAAGATCTTGGAGATCAATGGTTGAGATTATTTGTAAGTCACTTAAAAATGAAGTTATTTGTCCTTAGAAAATGACTTAATAGTCCACAATAATTAATTGACTTTAATTATTGTACTTTTCCTAAGTTCGACTTAGGAACGAAGACATAAATCACTTACTCCACCAAGAAAGCACTTAGAAGAAGCAATACATCATCTCCCTCATGCTAAGATGCAAGCCTATGCAAAAAGCCTTCCAAAGCTAGCACTAGCTTCAACACTTCCTCCTAGCAAGGAAGGGATTCTCCACCTCCCCTAGCTTATCTCAGTGCTTCACAAACTTCCCTTTCACTAGAGCTTAGTGAGAACATCTGCCACCTGCTCCTCTGTAGAAATGTATTGCAATCCCACAACACCTCTCTGGACCCTTTCTGTGATGAAGTGATATCTGATCTCGATGTGCTTGGATTGATCATGAAACATGAGATTCTCAAAAAGCTTAATAAAAATTTGATTATCAAGTCAATCACTCTTGGCTCCATCTGCATAACAAATAATCCTCCAAGCATCTTGCGAAGCCACACTACCTCACGACTTGCCATACTTGTTGCCATGTACTCTGCCTTTGCTGAACTAAGTGCAACTGACTACTGCTTCCTGCTATACCACGAGATCATGGCTGGTCCCAAGCTAAAACATCAAGATGTGGATTTTTTGTCCACTACATTTCTTGCCCAATTAGAATTTGTGTAACCTTGCAGCTCCACTCCACCAGTTCTGACAAATCTCAGTCCAAAGTCTACCGTACCTTACAGGGACCTCAGCACATGCTTCGCTGCCACCCAATGAACTTGTCTCGGCTCCACCATGAATTGGAGTGTGTTCACAACAAAACATATATCCGACCTAGTGTTGACCAGATACATCAAGGAACCTATTAGCTACTTGTATAGTGTGGGATCCCTGGGCTTACCGTCTGTTTTTCTCTTAGTCCCTATAATCACTTTTGGTCATATATATACAAAAATATATATTCTCTATTTCCTTGACAAAACAAGTTCATTTGAAGCTTGAAGATGATATTCTTTTATTTGAAAATCATGAAGGCTCTTGAGTCTTTACTCTCAATGATTATAATTGGCTTCTTTATAAGGTCCTGCAAAGGAATGTTTTTTATGAGATAGTCTCACGTTCTTTATGGTTATGGCACACAGCTTTAAATTTCTGCTTTTGGGTGTACTTGAGTGCAATAAATTACAACAACGTATAGATTTGTTTTCATAGCATGCGGTGCACTTCTATAGAGATTATCTAATTTCTTTCATTGTGTGTGGGTCTTCTTCTGAATTTTACTTAATTACGTTCATGTTTCCATTGATGACACATTGTGATAGTTTTGCCAAATTTTAACTATTCAAGGTTGTAGCATTGCAGTTCAACATCGATCTCTTGCACGAAAAGATTTCCAGCCAAAACAGTTTCAGGATGACTTGGGGCTGCCCCCAAAAGCGACAACAGAAATTCAGAAACGAATTGATGATTTCGTCACACACATGTCAGAACTTCTTGGCATTGAACGAGACGCTGAATTAGAAGCCACTCAAGAGGAGTTGGATGCTGCTCCTATGCCAGATACAAGTTCTATTTCTCCAAGATCAATAGACTATTTGGTTAATCATGGACAACCTCAGCAAGAGCAATGTGATACTATTTGCAATCTGCATGCAGTTAGCTCTTCAACAGGTTGAAAAGTTTTCTCTTTCATGGTTTGTGATTACCATCATCTTTAATATCTCAGATGGAGCTAAGATTAACTTGAAAATGATATTAAAACGTTTAAAATAAATGATTTGCAAAATAGTAGATACTAAATTTGGTAAGGCATATGCACTTCCTTTGATATGATATATCTTGTTATGGAATATAATAGCAAATCAAGTTGTTGGTTTTTAATACTTCCTTAATGATCTGACCATATGTCGAAAGGTCACTGTCTTATATGTTTTTACCGAGAGCTTTGGTTGAGCTAGTCTTTCATCATCTTTGTTCTGTTTTCAGTTTAAAACTCTCCCTTGGTCGCAAAGGAAGAACACAGAGAGTTAAAGAACTACCATACTATTAATTGCATCTTCAGCACATCTAAGAATTTATAAAAAATTCAATAATGTTTTATCAAATCATAATTATCACATCCATTCATTTCATTCAAAGAAGAAGAAATCTACCCATTACAAAATTCTTGTCTATTTCCTGAGAATTTATGCTCACATTTACTGTGGTTGTTTAGTCACAGCAACAAAATGACACATCATTAATATTCTACGTCATTAAAAACTTCAAATCCACTTTATGGTATATTATTATTTTTGTCTAGCATTGAATTTCATGGCTGCTACTTTTAAACTACTATATATGCATACCAAGATCTGAAAGTGACTCTCAAAATTTGTTTATATTACAGGATTGGGTGGGATGCATTTGGTCTCTTTTAGTGTGGAAGGAGGCCACCGATTACCACCAACTACTATCTCTCCCGGTGATATGGTTTGTGTTCGGATATCTGATAGCCGGGGTGCAGGTGCCACATCATGCACGCAAGGTTTTGTGCACTCTCTTTGCGAAGATGAGGGTAGAATTACTATAGCATTGGAGTCTCGTTATGGGGATCCTACATTTTCTAAGCTCTCTGGCCAGTCTTTGAGAATTGATCGAATTCATGGCTTGGCAGATGCAATTACTTATGAGGTCTTTCTAAATGCTTTTTACTATTACGTTGGTTTGTGTGCAGTTTTCATATCTGAAGTATGGTAGAGGAAAGATTGCAACATAATGTTTATTTGAAAATACTGTTAATATGGAATTAAAAGCAGCTGACATAAGGGCTAATATAGTAATATGCATCCAGACATGAACAATTATTTTCTATTTCTATTTCATTTTTCGATATTTATTCAACATTTTTGTTTTTTACAAGCATTGCATATTAGAACAATCCTAAATATTCTCATTCTCTTTTGGCTATGGTTTAAATTTTGGCATTCTTAATTGGAAGGCATTCAATGCACATTTAGCAATAGTGCCTGTTGACCACTACGTGTCAACTCCCCATAGCAGTGCACCCCCTTTTTTTCGCAAAAGGGATAGCGCTTAATAGACATGTCCATGCCATTTGACAGTCATCGCCGACCTGATCATGTTATGTTGTAAACTCAGTCTGCATGTGTAACTTGTAAATAATCTTAGCAGATTTGAGTCATCTATGTAAATTGCTTAGGTAAACCTAATTTTCTAGTGATGATCTACGTTCCGGAAGGTTTTTTGTCTCACCGATCCATGATCGGCAGAGTTTTCCTTCAGCCTAACCCCAAAGCCGGAATGAATTTTGTCATTAGAATCCTAGGGGAGTCCTAGTGTGCTAGGTCGAATCTATGTAAAAGTGATTTGGGAATAGCCCTAACTATTTGGTTAGGCTATTTTATTACAAATTGCTTGATCTGCTAGATTATATTTGTGTCGCAAGATTGGGTGGTCTATGAGGGTCTGTGTCAAATGGGTTTTCCCCCTTGAGATGTAAAATTGTAAAAGTCATGATAAAAAGTGTCTTGAGGGTTAGAAAATGTTTTATCTCCTCATAAGTCCTAGGTCCTAGGTGATTTTTCCAAAGGTTAAGTTCAAGGATCCAAAAATAAAAAATGAAAAAGCAATAAAATAATAAAAAAATAAAAAAAATAAAAAATAATAAAATTAAAAAATAAATAAAAAATTAAAAAATAAAATAAAATAATAAAATAATAATAAGTCAAAGTTTTGAGAAAATAAATGCAAAGTTTTAATTTTTTATTAAAAAGCATTTAAAATTTTGACATATGAGATTAAAAGGGATTTTGATCCTCATCGACGGTCGAGATTAGTTTGACATGGATCACTCGAACTAGCCGTTGGGAATTTTTCCTTTAAATAGGGTGTTAGGGGTCATTTGAGATCATTCGATTTGTGAGTCTTGTGCTGAAGAAAGCTCTCTTGTAACCTTTTTCTTGTGCAATAAAGAAAGACTTTGGGGTTGAAATCTTGCTGGTGTTACTCTCCTGAAATGTTGTAAGCTGTTTCATTTTTCTGCATAAATTTAATTTCAGCCATTGGTAATAGCTTGTTGAAGAGTGATGTTGAACACAGGTATCTTGTTCACTCACTAGGGTTTAAATGGTAATAAAATTTCTGAAAATAATGGCAGGTATCTCCATTGGATTTGGGTTTTACTACTGTTTTTCCCTCTTTATTGATAGTTGAAGTGAGCTGTGCAGGAAATCTAGATTGTGAAGATCAGCGGGCGTTTGGGGAAGTTCTCGGCTGAACCAACCAACTCCCGCAAAGCATTTTCCTGAAGAGCCCAACCAGTTTCGATTCTTGGTCTATCATTTAAGTTTATCTTTTGAATGCATGAGAGAATTTCTGAAGTATCTCATAGTAAATCTAACATTCTGAAAATATTTCTGTGGATTATTGACAAATCTGGCTGCTTAGAGTCGTTAGTCTGTGAAAACTGTAATTATTTAGTTAAATTTTGGGTTTTATCTTTGCATATTTTGCCTCTGGATTTTCTGTTTTTGTAGGTTGCAGGAAGAGATTCTTGTTGGAAGCCAGATCTAGGCCCTGGGGGGTAAGATCTGGCCTCACAACCAGTTTTTTGCAGGGTCACCGTTTTGCTATCCGAGGGTTTCAAATTTAGTCACCTTCAGATCCAGAAATTTTGGTGCCATTTTCTGAGTTTTTGGGTTTCCATTTTGGTGGTTGAGAAGTTAATTTTTTTTTTGAGGCAAATTGTGTTCATATCCACGCACCTGGGCGTGATTGTTTCATTGCTGCTAGCAAAACCCTCTGGCAGCTTCAGCATTCTTCCATCATCCCACGTCCCCTCTGTCTCTCCACGTAGTTTTCTCTGTCAGATCATCAATCCATCCTCTCTGCCATTGCAGCCTCATCAATTGCTGCCATTCACTACTCCTTCACCCTTCTCTGCCCACGCATTTGTCCAAAAACCCTCTTCATCACTTCCCTTTCCTTCCGTTGTTTATCTATACACTATCCCTGCCGCTCCCATTGATCCTTCATGCAGCACCGTTCTATCCATCTGCTGTCTGCTCCCTCAATCTGCGTACGCTGCCCAACATTTCCACTAAACCTGCGTGGAACACATCTGCAGCCAAATTTGAACCCTCGTTCACTCGTAGCTCCTTGCTGCTGCGACTTCACACCTGCAAACGCACATCAAGCTGCTCACTGTTCTTCCTCCTCATTGTCCGGTCCTGCAAAGCAAACCTTCACTCATCCTCATGCCGTCCTTTTCCCTCTGCGTGCTATCCCGTCCCTGCAAACTCCTCTGGCAGCTCTACGCTGCCTCAAACCTGTGCAGAGATCAACGCAGCCAGCTCCATAACCTGCGTCATATTCCTTGTAGCCGCCGGACAAATGCGTATTTGGACTTTCATATGCTCAGGTACGATATATGAGTATATAGTTTAGTCTTAGGCTAGTTAATTTAGAATTTTATTTCAAGTTTTTAGATCTCTTTAAATTTAGTTTTAATTTTTTTTAAATCATAAAAATTAAAAAATTAAAAAAGGACATAAAGAAATTCTTTATTTAGTTTTCTTTTATTCAGTTTTAGAATTAGATTAGTTTGATAATTAGATTTTGAATTTTAGTTCTAGTTTTAGATTTATTAAATTTTTGCTTTAGTTTTAGATTTTGATTGAATTTAGTTTAGGTTTAATTATATTTAGTTTAGTTTAGTTTTGTGATTCCAGTTTTTCATTTATTTTTAGTGTTTTTTTTTTCTTAGTTCAGTTTTGGTTTTATTTGAAAACCATATAAAAAAAATTAAAAAAAAATCATAAAAGGCATAAAAAGTCTTCTTTTAATTTAGATTAGATTTTAGTTTTATTTAGATTGTAGATTTATTTGGTTTTGTTCTATTTGAATTTTGACTTTAATAATATTTAAAAATATAAAAATCCCAAAAAAGCATAAAAAGTTAGACCTTAGGCTTTTATTTAGAATTTTGTTTTATAGTTTAGATTTTTAGACTTTTGTTTTGTTTTATTTTAAACTTAGATTTTTTTTATAAAAATATTTTTTTCTTGAAAAATATTAACTATTGAAAAGTGGTGAATCATTTTGTGAACTGGTCAGCATTTAAATTTTGTGGTTATTTAAAGCGTTTAATCTTTTAAATTTTAATTGCTGGGATATTGTTAAGCCATTGAGCATTTATTGATTATCTCGCATTTGG
This sequence comes from Pinus tabuliformis, assembly GCA_031772625.1. NCBI lineage: Eukaryota > Viridiplantae > Streptophyta > Pinopsida > Pinales > Pinaceae > Pinus > Pinus tabuliformis. The sequence goes on from CM062817.1 coordinate 1,860,231,049, forward strand.
TAAAATTAATCTTTGTTTGAATTATTTGATGATAAATGATTGTTAATGAGTTCATATTTCTGCAGCATTTGATAAACAATTATTCAATCATTAACTCCATAAGGCACTGGTACATTAATTTCTAAAATCAATCAGGTGCTAAATTGCCTTGCTGTGTCTCCCAACCTAACTGTTCCACAGTTGGTCTTCCTTTGTCCCATAGGGTCTACCCCCCTTAGCCTCGGAAGATGGCTTAAACGGAGAGATCGGGGATTAGGGTGACAGCCCCCGGTCTTAGCGTTGTCGTGACAAACTGTGCGACAACAGTGCCAATGTCACCTCTCACAGTCCCTCTCATGTTTGGCTAGTGCTTGTGAGCCTTACTGGGGGAATCCCTATTGATATGAAGTCATAAATCTTCAATATACTCTGCAAAAGACTTAAAATCTGCAAAATATACTTGCTGAGATCTCCAAAATAATCCAGATTTCTGTCATGAAGCACTTGGGAACATTAAGTACAGTTGAGATTTACTCGGCTAGATGTCAAATCAACATTAATCTCTTGTAAACCCACTATAAAGTACTTACAGATATGTGATGAAAGATTGCAGATCTGCAAGTAAAATACTCAATAAATTAACAAAGTAAATGAGTTTTGTCATGATCTAGGTGGCCATCTAGGGTTGTCTCAAAAGTGGTTTTAGTATTGGCAATTTTCGAGTTATTTTGTTCTGACAAATCAGGCATGTCTCATGTGTTTTTGGACACAATTACACTGAATGCCTGAGGAGCCCACTTATATGCTAATGTATTTTCCAACAAGCTAAACAAAACTCAAAACAGAGAACTGAGCAAGAAGTTATGATCTTGGCATTTTCGCGGGCAACTCAAATTCATCCAACTCAACATTGCTGCCCGGCCCTAATCATGCTAGGTTTTTTCTTCATACTTTGCTTGGCATTCTTATAGATATGGTTTCAACCTCTTGTTGTGGGCTTTTTTGTGAACGAGTGTAGTTTTCACATTTCTTCTCAGAGATGAGCTACTACTATCATAGCCATTTTGTATTGCTATGTAGATTGTCGTGTTTTTCATTATTTCATTGATTAATAGAAGTTGGTTTTCATTGTAATACTCCCCTTTCAATATTGTGTTTGTGGTCTCTTTGTAATATTGTATGTTCTCAATCTCTTTTGTGTCAGTGGTATCAGAGCAATGTGCACTTTGTTGTTTTTCCATTCATGTCCTCAATGATGTTAGGGTACAAGGAATTGGGCCTTCGACTAAGTGAGCTTGGTGAAGACTTTCTTGTAGATGCAAGTAGCCTCCCATGGCAAACAAAAATAAAGATGGAGTAGGAGGTCTTATTAAGCTATTGCTCCAAGCAGCCCTAGAGCAATGGAGAATTGAGATGATGGACAATGTCGCTTAGATCCTTCAGTAACCCCAACAAGGATAGAAACTTCAACAATACCCTTCAAGGCACAAGTTAATTTTGATATCTTTGTTTATAATTTTCAATAATTCGAATTACTTTTGCACTCTTGAAGGCCCTTCCCCAAGTGAAAGATTGGTGAGATACTTATTATGTGCAACATCCGAGAGATGATTATGAATATTAGTACAAGATGGAGAACCTTGCACCAAGGTAAAGATTAAATTGTGTTGAAGTATATTGATGCAATAGGTATTTGGGACTCTTAAAGGCACTTGGTTCTAAAATACCACAACTTATACAAATATATCAAAATAGAAATGGAGTTTCTAGACATCTCTCCATTAGGAGTGGCTTATTGTTATGCCCTCAATATTGATCAAAACAATTTATAGCAGCGTAAGAAAGAGTTTGGAGCCAAACATTAGCCACAACACAAGAAGGTTAAAGGCACTTCCATCTCTCAAAATAAAGGATAGAGTAAGATAATCAACTTCAAGGCAACTAGTCGAAGTTGCATGTAAAGATGAAGAATGAGAAGTTGAAGAAGGGTACAAGAAAGTGGTGTAGTTTCGACAAAATTCCTTGGCTAAATAATAAGCACGGTCATACCAGACAATCATTATTAGTATAGTTAAAAGTATCAAACTTTGATATTGTCCTTGTTACCCACTAAAAAGTGGGTAATCCCTCAGGGGATTTTTTTTTTCTCGTTGGATAGCCGACCAACCAACAACCCTATGATGATCTACACATAAGATGATGCTAGGATTCTCCACCTATTGCTCTGGTGAAACCTCTCTCCCATTTGACATTTCTTCTTGAAGGAAGGTGGGTCATCCATCGATAGGTACTTTATCCATTCTTGCAATCATGTGTTTTCATTTCATGTTATGGGCATACTTATATGGATCACGGGGAAAATTGGATGATTGATCGATCTCAATTGTATTCTTGTTCCTACACTTCACTTGGGAGGTTAGCTTCTGACTCCAATCTAGTGGGACCTTCTTTAAGGCTTGAGGGTTAAGGAAGGGCACTACTGGGGAAGCACTGGTTGATGGAGCGTATCCAAGATAATCAATACTTATTATCCATCTTCATTCTTCGGGATGGTAGTCATTGATCATGGGGATTGGCACCCTTCATCTGCATCCTTGAGCTAGAGTCCGAAAACTTGGTCCTGGAGGTTGATGTAGCTAAAGGAAAGTTAAAAGCATATAAAGCCACAATGAAAGAAAATTGTAAAATGCAAAAGATGGTTGGAACATTATTTAGCGCATGGGCAAAAGCCTAGCATGAGCTCTACCCCCCCATTAGCCATCATCCAGTTCCTCAAGCATTTAATGCTTCATCTAAAGAAAGGAACTCTTGAAAGTCCCAACCTTGATGAGCGAGAAACTGCTACATCTTAAAGGGGTATTGAGATGCAAAAGCAAGCTTGGGCTCCTAAGCTATGCACCAAATAAAGACAAATCATTAAAAGGAAAAGGTGCACTGCAGAGGTGGAAAAAGCAAGTTGAGGAAAGGGGAAACTCATGCCTCCATGATTCCTCCATCCTTACTTCTATACACTTAGGATGTTGGATCCCCATTAGTTGGTCACATGGTTGTGGCACTTGCCCTGAAGTCTTCCCCCTTTGCAACCATCATTATCACATGTACCTATGGACTGATGGGCTAACCTGGGACATGTCGCTCCCCTCGGGGGTTCGAAACACCTAATAGGGTTATTGAGCTAATCACCCATAATATGAGTGAGGTAACTTGTTTACAACTCTCAATCTAGTTAGACATTTGAATGTGAGTTTTGTATGAATTATTCTTGTGCCCTTAACATTAGATATGGTCCACTGTGATGCTTTAATGGTTATTGTCTTTAATAAGATAAAATGAGATAATTTTATTAATGTCCAACGAATGATCATAAATAGGTCAATGGGACTAAAAGATACAACCAATACGAGTACAATGTGGGAGTGCAACTGCAAACACAACTCCTAGAAAATGCCAAAGCAAAATCTAGGATAAAATGAAGTAAAGAAGGATACAATGATAGGACAACCTCATAAACATGTATATAACTGGATCATGTAGAAGACTAAGTGAATAAGTCCAGGGCGAGAGATCGATGATGTCAAGAGTGCCCTAGTTTGATCGCTGATAACGAGGGGGGTGACAGTAGCGATGGCTCGTTATTAGAGTCCTCTAGATCCTACAAGGTGTCTGGATCCAAAGGATTTTGATAGTGATTATTGATCTCATTTGATCTTGAGAGGTTTTTTTCAAATGGTGTTATCACAACGACAAAGACCCCTTGAGAGATGGGGTTGATCCCTTTAAGCAATACTTTTGTATCCATTTAGAGACCTTGATGATGTAGCGTTGCCCCTCTTGAGATGAGCATTGGACTATGAGATGATTGCACATGATACTTGAACGGGTGACAGTAGCGATGGCTCGTTATTAGAGTCCTCTAGATCCGACAAGGTGTCTGGATCCAAAGGATTTTGATAGTGATTATTGATCTCATTTGATCTTGAGAGGTTTTTTTCAAATGGTGTTATCACAACGACAAAGACCCCTTGAGAGATGGGGTTGATCCCTTTAAGCAATACTCCATCGTTGTATCCATTTAGAGACCTTGATGATGTAGCATTGCCCCTCTTGAGATGAGCATTGGACTATGAGATGATTGCACATGATACTTGAACCCCCTTTGTACCCCCATATGCTAAAATGCTAAGCCAATAATGTTGGGCGTTGTACTACATGATGATGTGCCTATATGGACCCAGGATACCCCTAGGCTGGCATTGACATTGTTTGATGGACGTTGCTTGTTCCAGAGCCAGATGATGGGTTGATTACCATTGAGATGACATTGGAGGGCTTGCACATCACCTTTGGACTTGAGCACTTGAGTATTATGATATATTTGAACTCCTTTTAACCCTAGAAGGGTGACGTAGGGCATAATTATGGTGATGTCATGGTTGAGGAGGCACTTTATGTAGAATAAACATGCACTTTGAGATTTGTCATGGAGTGAGGAGCACTCATGATCCATTTTGTCGCTTGATTGAGGCACCTTGAGCATTTATGGAGGATGATGCCATGGTGGAGGTCATTATTTCCCACACATGTGCGCTATTTTGGTCATTTTTGTTATGTTTTTGAGCTTGCTACCTGCTCAAATGTAGCTAGCAAGGCACTAGACTCCATTGCCCAATGGAGAAGGCACCTATAAATTTTTTGAAGATCAGAAGTCCATTAGGGCATATCTACCCCTTTCTCTTCTCTCTCCTCTCTATGCAAATTTCGTACCCCTATGGGGGAATTGTAATAAATGACAGTAGCATGATGAAATTATGTAACAGGGTTAGACCCTTGGGACCTGGTTACTAAGGATATGGCTACTAGCAGATGCTTACCAATAATGATTTGATATAACCTTTTCTTTAGAGAAATTTGTCAACTTGAGAACATCTGTGACAATCATTATGAATACCTCCCTAGTTAAGAGGGAGTGTTGAATTTTGTAAATATGGTTGGTCTTCATAATGTATATTTGGCCGCTGATCTATTTATATTGATCATTGTAAAGCATATTTAAATTGTAGAGTCAAAAGAAATTATATTTGAGTCAAAGTCCCATTGTCACTTTTAAAAGAAGAAAATTTGAATTTTTCAATTTGAAAATTTTGGCTCCAAAGTTATCAAGTCGGCCCAGGGCAAAGGACACACCCATTCAACCCAACAAATCATTATATAAAGGCAACTCGACCTTATTCTCTTGGCATCAATTCACACTCTCTTGTGAAGACAATTTATGGGCATCCTAGCGAAGATCAAGAAGGATAAGGAGGATGAAAACGAAGATGAATTAACTCTCTCTCTCTCTCTCAAGCTTGCACGTGTGGACAGTCTCTTCTTCTTCTGGTTCACAATTTTTCTGGGTTGTTCTGTTGTAGGGGGTTGAAATTTTGAGCAATTGCAGGGTTGAAATTATAAGGTAACCGGTAGCTGCAGGAGGGTCGAAATTCTGGGTTAGATCAGACAGAGTGAAATTCGGGATCAGATTGGGAGGCTTTACTTGGAGGGGTTGACCAGGTTTGACCATAGGTCTAGTGTTAATTTTTGGTATGTTCTATGCTTAAGAGCAGTTTACTTCAATTTTCTTGTTAGCTCAATATCAATGACTAGTTAGCAATCACATTAGCATGATAGTAAAATGTAGATAGAACATAAACATAAACAGTAGAAGACAAGCCAAGACAAGAGGACACAAGATGTGGCACTAGCCAGGGACAAACGCCGATGTGGGGAAACACTTGATCAATTCTTCTTATATTCTTCAATAGTTTAGCAGAGAGAGAGAGAGAGTACAAATATACAAAACTGATATTTATGACAACAACAGAAAAGTCCATCATTCTGCTAATGATGACTATTCTAAGATGCAACCCTGAATTCTTATGATAGCCTTCAAACATTTACAAAGAGTGCTGTAGCATATCCTTTTAGTAGCTCATCAATCTAGTAGCCCTCCACATAACACTGCTGCAACATTCCTCTGATTGCTTGCTGCTCCTGCAATTTTGGTTAGGGGACAATATGCAACCCTTAACCTTCCACGCTGTCAGCAAACTAAGCCCTTTTAGGGCTGCAGTCCACCTAGGATAGTCTCCTCTTTATACACGTTGCCTCCTGTAAGCAATGTACACCTCAACGCTGCCTTGGAACAACCTTAGCTGCTTGCTATGGCTTGCAGCCTAGCATAGCAACTAGCTGAAACTGTGGTCTCCTTCAACAGGCCCAAACAATCATTAACCCATGCCTAGAAATAACCTTTATTACTACGCTGTCATCTACATCAACTCATGCTTCTTCCACGCTGTCAATCAGGTTTGTTCTTGTTGAATTAGGGATCCTTTTATGACTTCTCTACGCTATGGATTAGGGCTCCTTCTAGCTGTGTATACGAGCCTTCTTTTGCTGTGGTTAGAGTCTCTCCTTAGCTACGAATTAGGCCTCTTCTTGAGCTGTGGATAGGGTCTCCTTCTAGCTACGGATTAGGGCCTTCTTTGCTATGGACATGCCTCTTCTTGACAACGTCTAAATCTCTCTTGACTGCGGCTAGATGACCTTAGTTGACTGCGGCTAGATCTTGCTTTTGCTATGGATTAGGAGCCTCTCTTGACTGCGGCTAGGGCCTCCTTTTGTTGCGTATGGGGTCTCCTTGCTACGAAATAGAGCTCCTCTTGACAGCGTTTTGGAGCCTTCCCTTTGATTGCGGCTAGGGCTTCCTTTGACTGCGACCAGGGCACATCTGAACTGCGGCTAAGTCTCCTCTTCACCTGCAGCTAGATCTCCTCCTCTAGAACTATGGCTAGATCTCCTTCTTGACCTCTCTTGCCACCAAAACCAAACGAGTGGAGAGAGATCATGAGTGATGTGTGTGTAACAAATGACTTGAGGCCTCCTCTATTTAAATGCAACGTTGAGGTTGAGCTGGGGGTTATTTGGTTGCTGGCCGACCTTGACAAATTGTCAAATAATATAAATAAATTCATATCTCCATAAATACATGTCGGAATCAGATGATCTTTAGATCAATCGTACACCTCTCGGAGAGAGGAATCCAAGAAAAATATCAGTTGCCGTAAATAAGATGACCCACATGGAGGTCAGCCCTAGTTGCCAATTTTAACATCTAGGTGTGTCTCTTGTTGAACAAAATAATTTCTCTATTGAAAAGGTTGTTGGGTTTTTCCCCATTGTGAGTTTTCCTAGGGTAAATCTTGTCTTCTCTTTGTGCATTGTGATCTCTACTGTTCTGCTGTTCTTGTATGGTTGAATTTTTGAAGTATATATTGGAATAATTTAAAAGAAGATCAAAATCAAAAGTAATTATTAGTATTTCAGAAATATTGTGCTAGTCTATATTGCACTTAGAAAATCAACATCCAATACTCATCATAAGCTTCTTCTTTTGTTGCTAAAGCAAAACCTGCTGTAAGAGTTGAATATTTCTTGGAAGCTACCTTGCTACTAGAAGCCTCTTGCTTCTCCTTATCCTACATGGTCTTTAAGCCAGACCATGAGACATTCTTGTCAGGTTTGGAAGACTCCTTTCTTCCATTTGAAGATACACTCTTCTAACGTTGCTGACTCTCCCTCTGAATTTGTGAACTCCCTTCGAGTCTCTGAAACTTTTTTTTTGGTCAATAGGCTTCCCCTTTAGCCTATGCAAACCACTCTCCCTAACTCCACAAACCACTCTTGGGCTATAATTATATCCACTGGTTTTGAGAGTCACCTTTCCTTTCTGAAACTGTAGTTGGATATCACATCCAACCGATCGTCAAACCTGCATCCAGAAACCATTTTCTTCGTTGGATTCTTACCTAGAAATCCAAGAGACCAACTTTCACTCCTTCAGTAGCAAACAACTCAGCTCCCTCTTAGAGTTGCCACCTGTGCACAAATCTGACCCAACTTCTATTCAATGTGCTCTAATACCATGTTAGAAATCCATGCAACCCAGGCATGGTCTATTTTTGGGCAGTTTCACAAAACAAAAAACATACACACATTAAAATGCCCAACTTTAAAAGAACTTTAGAACAATGGAATATACCAACAATTAGATCATACATAGAACACACAATTTTAATGCCAAAACTGGTTTTTTATTTGTCCTTTAATAAGAATCCTAGGGCTCCTGTACTAGGGGAAGGGCCCTTTACAATCATTGGAAAATATGCCAAATACAAGACAAGACCCTTTTCAATTTCCTTGGTCCTTCAAGCCCCCACTGCCCTTCAAACAATGCTTTTGTGGTTGTCCTTTACCACAAAACCCCTACAATAGTTCACCACCTTGCTGTTGCCATATAAGATACTGCTGTAGCACCAAGGGGCTTACCCAACCCTTTAAAATCCTCGAACCACCTGCAAACTTCCTTCTATGTTGACTCGTCCTGTTGAGGGTACCTCTTGTAGTGCTTGGCCCTCACACAAGGATCCTATAGGCCTCAACGGACCTCCTTGTAGTTATTGATAGTACTCAACTGGCCTGCAATCTTTCGTTTTGTTGCAGCCTGATGTCCCAGCCTCCAAACAACAACCCTTGACTCTTCCTTCTAGCTGCGGGTTCTTGCCACAGGTCCGACTCTAAAATAGGGCCCAAATTCCTTCCTCTTGACCTGCAGACAACCCAAAATTCCTCACATAGACCTCAGCCTATGCGAAACTAGTAGGTAAACCCTTCAACAAGGTTTGACACCTTGCTGCTTGCCCACAGATGCACCTACATACCCCCTTTTTTATGCAATCTACCACAACATGGCTCTTCGACTCGTCCTTTTTGCTGTGTAGACTCGACCATTTCCTTTGGGCTTGTTAACACACAATCTAGCAGGGGCCCTAGGAGAGTTACCTAAAGGACGACTACTAGACCAAATGGCAACAATGGGACAAGGACCCATAGTCGCCTCAATCGATGTTCCTTGCTCTTTACGGACTTTCACCGATGGGAGGAGTCTTGTAATGACCCGCCTATAAATATAATACGAGTATTAGCATACATACGAGACCTCCATACGATAGCTACGTATGCATGGACCTGCATGTATCACAGTATATATAAACTAGTTACTACAGGAGGAGATATAAATTAAGGTAATAAGTTAATACGGCACCAGAGTATCATATATATGATAAGTCCTTAAAACCAGCAGAAAATATTAATTTTAAAATACAGATTAAAATTACAATTTAAAATTAAGAAAATAATAAAATAATAATATAAATTAATTAAAAAGTATAAATTTAATAAATTTAATTAATTCATTAAAAAAGAATATAATAAATAAACTTTATTAAATTAAACCATGTATTCAATAAAGATCAATGAAATCAAATGAGATTTGATTTCATAAAGTACACGTAACCAAATTTTTGACACGGGGATGAGGAGAAAGCGGTGGATGAGGAAATAAAAGAAGAGGGAAAAACCAGTTTGCGGGGGGTAGCAGAGTGGAGAATAATTTTGGATACGAGTCTTGATTATATTGAAGTTTTTGGGCACGGGGGAATCAGACTGCTTCAATTGGAAAGCTTTCTGAGACTAAGTACCTAGGTTGTACTTAGTTCGGCAGGGAGGTTTTGGCCGTTTAAGTAACGCAGTCGGACAGGAATTGCAGCAGAGCAGGGCGGACAGATTGTCAGCAAAGCAGACAACAGAGCAGAGCGGACAGATTGTCAGCAAAGCAGACATGTTAGTATTCAATAGATTAATTATTTAAATTCTGTAAAATTCTATATGCAAGATTTCATGTTCTGCTATTATAAAATCCGCGGATGAATGGGTTCTTACAAGTCCCATTATGAAGAAAACCACTAGAATGATGAGGTCAATGGTTAGATATGGTGTGATTTCTAAAGGCCCATTCAAAGGAGAGGCTCAAATAATGGCTTGCTTGCTTTAGAACTAAAGGAAGGGCTCTCCAAGGAAGGCTTATTGGTAGGATTCCTAGACCGAGGTGAAAGGTACACTCAATGGAGGAGATATGCCTAGATCAAGGCTTCCTAAAGAAGAAAGGATCTCTCTTAGGGTTTAGTAAAATAATGATCTTACAACTGTTTGGGACCACAAGAGAGGCCTAGGAAAATCTAAGTGAGATCTAGGGTTTGAAATGATCATCAATAATATGACTAGGTCAAGCAAGGATGAGAAGAAGGGTCAATGAGAGGTGAACTACCTTTGAGTTTTAAGTGTAGATGACCCTTGGAAAAGCCACTAACGAAGGAAACCAAGGAGAAAAATGATTTTGGAGCTAGGGCTTGAGGTTTCTCCAAATCTAGCCACAGGATGAGCTTTAAAATTTAAGGGCACCTACAAAAAACCCTAGCGCAGTTGCTTGCCAAAACGCTCTTCAAAGGGACCTCCCTAATGCATTTTGCATTGGGCCTTTGGAGAACCTCTAGGTTAGGGCAATAAAGTGAGAGAAAACTGAAAGAAGGTTTGAGGGTGACCACCAAGGATTTCAAGACCTGGTGCCTTACAATTGGGAAGAATGGAGTCAAGATTTACTTTGATTTAAGATTTCGCTCAATTAAGGAGACCTTAGCAGCTTCGCTAGCCCCAATGATGCAACAACACAACTACTATAGGTATTTATATTTCATTTAATGTTTGATGGAGTTTCAAGGCCATGCAATGTGCAATTAGACCTTTAGGAACATTCATTCACTTAATCTTTGATATATAATGCATGTAATTCTTCAAATCGCAATGTTATAAAAAATTGGCACTTTAATTAGGGCACAATAAGACTTGACAAACATTCCATACATTAATCATGTAGCATTGTGAAGAAAAATAACATGAAAATAACACTTACTAGAGGAAGTGAATATATCCATCCATCAAGACATCAAAGAGAAGCTCCAAAATAAGATAACGAAGTTTCCAAACATCAAAATGCATCCAAACATCCAATTCGTCCTTCAATTGCAGGTCCGAGTTCTTTTTACACGAGAAATAGAAATCCAAGGGATGATGATTTACAAATGAGGCCTCACTTGTATTTATATGAGCCTCTAACAATTCGAATTGGTCAAATTCGCCTAATGAGCCCCTAAGAATGACTCTAATGTGAAAAATAACAAATATATTGGTGACAAGCCCACCAAATAGCTCCAAAGATAAACAATAAGCCTCTTAAGAGGGCCGAAATGATAGACAAATAGTGCAAATGGGCTGTTGGAAGGCCTAGACAAGTCCTCCATGTGCCAAATCGAAGAGGAGGGCTCTCATGATGATGACTAAGGGGTTGACCCCTTGGTTTCCAACCAAAACATCTGTGGTGCCCCCAAGTGGCTGTGGGGCACAATGAATGGTCTCATGGGTCTCCAACTGGATCAACATGTCAATACTCCATCCATAAGGGCTAAAATGATGATACAAGCCCTCCCATGTCTCCCTAGGTGAGACAAAACCCCATTTGGGCCCTGGATCATATGCCAAGTGTCTGGTGCAAGTATGTGGCAATGTGGTCCAAGCGCATCATCATCTCTACATGAGTGGGGCACGAACAAGCCAAATGTGGTGCTGAAGGATCCCATGGTGTGGCAATCAATGCTCTGTTGTGGAGGAGGCCCATGGCTCTCAATGCTCACCCTACAAGTGCCATCATGACCCTTTGGAGGGCTTGGATCCCGTATAGGGAGGCCAAACCCCAGGCGAAGACCCACTTGCAATCTTGTATAAGATCCAATGCGTCTCCTCACTTTCCATTACAACAATTCATTAGTGCAATTGAGTAAATGAGCTTCCAAATTAGGGAACCACGTGGACACTTCATAGTGGCATGCCATTCTATAATGGGCTTTAGAATGTACGTGTCCCCATGTTTAAGAGGGACGTTAATCAAGGACCCTGTTAGGTGGTTTCAACGCTTAAGGGAGTGACAGGTCCATGGTACATTCGTCGAATGGCAAGTGTCATGTGATATTATGATGGAATGAAGTGGGGCAACATGGAAGGCTCCAAGCCACATGCCAAGGTACAAGGGTAGCTATAACGAGGGAAGCCCACACATGGGTGTATAAATGTAGGAGGGATCAATCGTGGTACTTGAGTTACCTCGACCTTTGTTTTTCCACCCTTCTTCATATCCCTTTTGCCTTTTATTGATTTTTCTTTCTTTTAACTGCTTCAGGCTCTAGGGAATGAGAGCATGATGTGTATGATATAGCAGTAAATACCCCCTTAAGGTTGTGCAGTTCATCGCCCACTAGGGGTTGGGACAATCATGGGTTCCTTAATGATGCAGGGGCCTGATATAGGGGCCCTAGGGACTAGGGTGATGGTCATGATGATAAGGATAGAGCTCATGTTTGGCTTTTGCCCATATGCTAAATTTTTATGTCCCGACCATCTTTTGCACTTTATGGTACATTTCCTGTTGTAAGTGGCCAAATTGTGCTTTTAACTTTCTTTTTAGTTGCATCAACCTCTGGGGCATCGTTCCAAGGTCGACCCAAACTGTGGACAAGGAGAGGGGAGGCTAACTGCTTGTGGACCCAATAGACAAATGTGGACCTAGATGGGAAATATGTGAAAAGGGGTTAAAATGAGTGGAGGGGAGTGATGTATGTGGTGTCGGGAAGCGGGACCACGCAACCAAAATCGGGGTTTCCCATGTAGTACCACTCCTAAAGCTAGTTGCCAATAGAGGAGATCCCGTGGGACTAGGATACAAGATTAACCACCAAGTTGGACAAAGGGAAGAGTATAGAACAAGCCTATTCTTTCTGCCGAATGCCCCCACTAATCCATGTCCAGATGTGTTCATGACAAGTAAGCAAGAATACACAATCACATAATGAAAGCCATGCCTTCGTGTTGAAATTGTAACTAGTATCGATCTTCATAATTGTATTCGAGTCATGATGTAATGTATTTGTCAAAAAAAAGAAAAAGAAATATTATTACAAAAGAAATTGACTTATTAAAACATGGGTTTCATGTTAATTTCTGTAGCATCTGATGTTTTCTAGCCATGAAATTTGGTGGAGAGGCTAGAATGCATGAGATCTCCAAAACCCAAAAATCGTTTATGGAAATTCCACCTAGAGACGACTGAATTAGATTATTAACTATTTTTTTAATGTTTCCTAAGTCTAAACTTAGGAAAACTGGTTAATAAATCAAAATTAATTAAGTCAATGTGAGAATAGTCTAGAAACTCACACAGATCGATCCAAAAATGATCTGAGCCATCAATTAAGATTTAATCTTGGCCGTTGGAGTCAAAACAAGAAGATATAATAAGGGATCGATGTGGTGATGGAGAATACACTAGTGCAAATACTTAGTTGCCCAGGCAGTTTGATTTTCTCAGTAGCAGAGACTCAGCAGAGCAGGTGGCAGAGGAGGTCAACAACATTTTCGGAGGAAGTATTCCAGTTCCTAAAGAGGCAGTGAGAGGGAGTGCGAAATTCCCCGAGGGTCTGCGCAAGCACTGCACAAAGGTTGACGTAGAAGGATCTGCTTGTGGCTGGGGAGGCAGTTCTGGGGACATAAATTAGTTGTGGGGTGAGAGAAAATTCTCACAACAATTTTGCCACTATTTTTCCCAGATTAGATCGCCAATGGAGCATCTAAATTATTGTACTCAGATTTGCTGCTGAGGAATAATAATAAAACCCTCATTTGTTGCATCGGTTTTCCTAAGTTGGGTTTTTTGGGGGGACAATTGTCCAAAAACAATTGTGTTAAATTCTTTTGTGTGTGTTAGAATTTCTCAGTTTCCAATATTTTATTTTCTGTAATGTTTTTATGGTGAAAATTGCAGTAGTGATTTATTCATTGTTTGTTGTAGCAAATAAACTGCATAATTAAATTTACAGTTAGGAGAATAATTTCCAGTTACTGCAATAGATGAAATTTTCACATGGTATCAGAGCTATTATGATCAAGCGGGAAGCTCAAAAGTGATAGGTGGAAATCGACCAGATTCGGAGGGAGTTTGACAACACAATTTACAGATCTACACAGAGGCTGGTTTAGCAGTTTGAATTGTTGGGTAGAGAGCTCGATTTTTTTTTACTTTGCAGGTGGCGGGAAAAATTTGTAGTGCCTAGAAGCAGTTCTAGCGGGGAGCAGAAACATTGGAAAGAAGTTCCAGTGAAGCAGATCAGACTTTGGCTGAGCAGATTCCTTGCTTGGACTCAGAGGGTTTTGTAGTAGTTTGAAGTTGCAAAATCAACATCAGGTGGAAAGAGGAATAGCACACAATAAATTCTTTAGTATGACCATGGGCAGAATTGACAGTCAATAGGCTTTAGATTTGTCTTCTAGGTTGGAGGACAAATTTGCTTGCTTATCAGAATCAACTTCACAGGGTGTCTGGTATATAGATAGTGGAGCATCAACTCATATGACAGGGGTTAGAGAATATTTCTCTAGCTATAAGTAGAAGCAGATGGACTTCTAGATTACGATGGGAAACAAAACAAAGTGTACTCCAGTAGGGAGAGGTACCATCGATTTTCAGAGGGAGTTAGGAGCAAGCACCAACGCTACAGATGTGTTGCATGTGCCAGGATTGGGTATGAACTTGATTTCAGTATCCATGTTACAAGATAAGGGATATGATATCCACTTCGTAGGGAAGAAAGTGTTTGTTAAACACTCAAGTGGGAAGAGGGTAAGACAGATTGGAGTTCAGAGCAACGGATTGTACAGGTTGCAGCTCGACTCTCCAATGGCACTAATAGGCAATAACAGTAGCAGTGGGAAGGAATTGAATGAGTTATGGCATAGGAGAATGGGACATCTACACCATGGAGCACCGAAGATTTTCAGGGAAATAGTAACAGAGGTTCCATAACTCGGCACGGAACACAATGATGTGTGCAGAGGATGCGTACTTGGAAAGTATTCTAAGGCAACATTCCTAAGAAGTGACTGTTGATTTTGGGTAGCATTGGATTTTCTCTAGCTCCGAAATTTTGTGGAGGGGCTAGAACACATGAGATCTCCAAGACCCAGAAATTATTTGGTGAAATTCAGCCTAGATTGTATTTTATTAAAATAATTACTATTTTTAATGGGGTTCCTAAGTCTAAACTTAGAAAAGTAAAAATATTAATGGGTATTAATGAAAATATGGGTGAGAAGCTTCTAAGTGACGAAGATCAAGTCTAATTTAATCTTAGTCGTTGATTAGGGACTTAATCTCGATCGTTGATTCATCAACAGGAAAAGTATAAGAGGATGCTTGAGGGTCAGTTGGAGATACACCAAGTTGATTAGTCAGTTTGATTTTTCTGGGGCATGGTTTGTTGAGAAAATTGAACAAGTGATTTGAGTTGCAATGAGAGGGGTAGAAGCAGAGATTTGGATCGGAAGGGAAGTTCCGAGCCAAAGAGTACGTAGGAGAGAGGCAGCCTGAGCATCAGTAGAGGCAGCACAGAGGCCTACGCAGCCCATGAGGGACTCACGCAGTCCAGAGGGGCTCTTGCAGTGGCAGTGCGGAGTATTCGTCAGTAGCCCTAGATTTTGCTGGAGAAGCAAGGTTATGAGCTAGGAGGGCTGAACAACAATCTTCATCCAACAAATCGATCCAGCAGAAAGGGTGACGCAGTCTTCTAGAGGCAAGATGCTGGCCCACGCAGTGATTGTGCAGTGACTTCTTAGTGTTTGCCGGGAGGGTCAGTTCACTCATTGAATCAACTGTGACTTGGGGAACGAGGTAAACCCTCAAATGTATTTCTTGTTGCCGTGATTTCTCTATAAGGTTAGCTGGTGTGAGAGGCAACCTCTTGTACTTAGATTCTGCTTGCTTAATAATACAAACCCTCTATTTGCCGCACCGGTTTTCCCGCATTTGGGTTTTTCCGGGGACGTGTTGTCCAAAAGTAACGGTGTCCCTTGTGTGTTTGTCTCATCTATTGTTTCAGTTTATGATCTGTATGTCAGTGTAGTCTGCAGTAGTGTTTACATCACTGTTTATCTAATCAAATAACTTGTTGAATGAAATAACAACTAGGAGATGTTAAACTAGTAACTGCAGTAGGATATCTGTTTGTAAAGATTCATAAATTTTTACATGGTATCAGAGCACTGCAGATCATAGGATACTGAAGCCATCAGCCTGGAGATCCAACAAATCTGCTGCAGAGAGGCAGCTATCCCGAGTGACAATGCTGTTCCAAAGCCAGAGACGCAGAGGGAGAGTGATGCAGTGCAGGAGAAGTGACGCAGAGGCTCACGCAGTGCCTGCATCAGCATTCTGAGCCAGGTGAGCGTGACACAGTAGCTGGGAGGAGCCCACATAGTAACTGCGTCAACTATCTAGGCCATCGCAGAAGTAGAGAGAGGCAGATTAGGCTCACGCAGAGCCACGTCATCTTTCTGGACCAAGAAGGAATGGCGCAGTGGCTAGGAGTAGCTGATCTAGCTCACGCTGTGACTACGCAACTTGAGGAACTCAAATTCTTTAGTTGTTGGGGCAGAGGGAGCAATGCAGATCAAAGCTAAGGTGCTGGTGGGACGCTGTTGCTGGTGGTGCAGAACAATGTCTGAGGAGATTGAACCGAGGTAGAGGGAGTCACTGCCTTAACAGATTTCTTGCCAAAGAAATCTAGGTCCGGGTTGCTGAGCAGCAGCAAAGGAGGATTGGAGAGGAGTGATTCGACATTGTTTGGCAGAAGGATTTCTGTGAAGGAAATCAGGACTCAGAGGGAGTTTAGAGGGAACTTGTTCCTTAGAGGATTTCTAGCGCCAAAGAAATCCAGATCCGAGTTTTGCTGGGCAGCAGTGAAAGAGGGAGAAGAGAACCTGTTCGACACTCATTTGAGCAGAGATGGTAGTTAATGGACTAAGGGATCATGACAGATTGGATGGAGCATCCAACTTTGTCATCTGGAAGGCCAAGATCCTAACAGTCTTGGACAAGAATCGCATCAAGGATTATGCCTTGAAAGTGGTTGCTGTTCCGGTTGATGCTGATCCTCTCAAGAAATACGAGGAGGCTCAAGCAAAGGCGAAGTGCATGATCTTGGATGGAGTCAAGGATCATGTGATCCCACATATTGTTGAAAAGGACACAGCAAGGGAAATGTGGGAGGCCTTGACTACCTTGTATGAGGGAACTTTCATTCAACGGAAGATGTTGCTTGAGAATCAACTAAGACAGTACCAGATGCAGAAGGGAGAAGAAATCGATCCCTTCCTTCTCAGATTACAAGGGATTCGAGACTAGCTGACTTCCATGGGGTCTACACCAGATCCTGAGTTCATGGTCAGGATTGCCCTAAGTGTAGTCACTGAAGACTAGGAGACCTTTGTCCAGAGCATCTTGGGCAGGGCTTCTCTCCCCAATTGGGAAGAGATTTGGGCAGCTCTTCGACAAGAAGAGATCAGACGGTTAACCAAGGTGAGAAGTAGCGGCAAAGGAATCAGAGTCAAGAAGGAGGAAAAGGAGGATGCAACTCTCGCATTAGCAGGACAACAAGGGCAACAAAAGAGGAAAAAGAAAGACATATCCAAAGTCAGATGCTTTAGATGTGGGGAACTGGGACATTTCGCCACTCAGTGCCCTCGAAGAAAGGGCAAGGAAGAGAAGTTCGACTCAGACGTTGCTCCAGCGTAAGCTGACAAGGAGGACGATGATGAGGATTGCGCCATGAGTGCTCATGCACCTCTAGAGAAGAGGTGGGGCGATATTGAGGTGTAGTCGGGAGGACTACAAGGGGCATGATCCTTGAAGTGCCCAAACTCTTGGATCACATACGGTTACGGGAGCCCTTAATGACAGTAGCAGAATGACGGGAGTCAATTGGTTTGAGGGATGATGGAGCGACAGTGGCCGAGCTAGAGTGCCTAGGTCTGAAGTAGCGCAATAAAGTGTTGAGTAGTGCGGGAGGCACAAAGCAGATACAACAAACGTAGTAGCATCAGAGGGTCAGAAGAGATCAGCAGTAGAGGTAGCTTCAACATCACGGGGTATCCAGACTGACCAACATGTTAGCTTTTTGGTGACTTTTTTAGTTGCTTACTTTTCAGCAACTGAGTTGCAGTGTAGGAGTTAGCAGTGGCAATGCTATGAGCAGCATGATGCAACATATTGAGAGGGAGTTGTAGAACAGTTGCAGCAGTGGTAGTGGCAGTGTCATGGGCAGTAGTACAGGTTGCAACAGTGTAGTGGATGAAGGGAAGTAGGCCGAGCATCAGCAGCACAGAGGACCGATGCCATAAGATCAGTGTGATACTTCTGTTGGGAAGTATTGCTAGAGCACATTCCTCGCTAAGAGGGAGTGCTGATTTTGGGTAGCATCGAATGTGCTTTAGCTCCGAAATTTTGTGGAGGGGCTAGAACACATGAGATCTCCAAGACCGATAAATCGTTTGGTGAAGTTCCGCCCGGATTGTATTTTATTAAAATAATTAATATTTTTAATGGGGTTCCTAAGTCTAAACTTAGGAAAATAAAAATATTAATGGGTATTAATGAAAATATGGGTGAGAAGCTTCTAAGTGACAAAGATCAAGTCTAATTTAATCTTAGCCATTGATTAGGGACTTAATTTCGGCCGTTGATTCATCAACATAAAAAGTATAAGAGGACGCTTGAGGGTCAGTTGGAGATAGACCAAGTTCATCAGTCAGTTCGATTTTTTGGGGCATGGTTTACTGAGAAAATAGAACAAGTGATCTGAGTTGCAGTGAGGGGCAGAAGTAGAGATTTGGATCGGAAGGGAAGTTTCGAGCCAAAGAGTCTGTAGCAGAGAGGCAACCCGAGCATCAATAGAGGCAGCGCAGAGGCCTACGCAGCCCAGGAGGGGCTCACGCAAAGCTGACACAGTCTAGAGGGGCTCTTGCAGTGGCAGTGCAGAGTATTCGTCAGTAGTCCTAGATTTTGCTGGAGAAGCAAGGTTATGAGCCATGAGGGCTGAACAACAATCTTCATCCAGTGAATCGATCCAGCAGAAAGGGTGATGCAGTCTTCTAGAGGCAAGACGCTGGCCCATGCAGTGATTGCGCAAGGACTTCGCAGTGTTTGCTGGGAGGGTCAGATACTCATTGAATCAACTGTGACTTGGGGAACGAGGTAAACCCTTGAATGTATTTCTTGTTGCCTTGATTTCTTTGTAAGGTTAGCCGGTGTGAGAGGCAACTTGTTGTACTTAGATTCTTCTTGCTCAATAATACAAACCCTTTATTTGTTGCACCGGTTTTTCCGCATTGGGTTTTTTCGGGGACGTGTTGTCCAAAAATAACGGTGTCCCTTGTGTGTTTGTCTCATATATTGTTTCAGTTTATGATCTGTATGTCAGTGTAGTCTGCAGTAGTGTTTACATCACTATTATCTAATTAAATAGCTTGTTGAATGAAATAACAAGTAGGAAATGTTAAACCAGTGACTGCAGTAGGATTTCTGTTTGTAAAGATTCAAAAATTTTCACAGTGACAACATAGCAGATGGTGTGTTAGGGCTTATACATTTAGGTGTTTGTGGCCCGATGTCCACTAGAGCTCTCATTGGTGCCGAATACTTCATCACCTTTATTGATGACCATTCCAGAAAAACCTGGATCTACTTCTTGAAGACCAAAGATGAGGTCTTCAATTGTTTCAGACAGTTTAAGGCTCTCGTGGAGAATGTGACAACAAAAAAGATCAAGGTGCTTCGCTTAGATAATGGCGGAGAATATATTGATAAAAACTTCATAGATTTTTGCGTGAAGGAGGCATCATAAGAGAATGGACAACTTCGTATAATCCACAACAGAATGGGGTAATGGAGCGAAAAAACAAAACCATAGTTAGGGCTACAAAATCTATTTTATATGACCAAGATTTGCCCAGGTTTCTATGGGCGGAAGCATGTAACACGACAATGTATATTCAGAACAAGGCTCCTCATAGAGCATTGGGGAAGAAAGCACCAGAAGGGGTCTTCACAGGGAAGAAGCCATAAGTTAGTCACTTTAGGATCTTTGGCAGCGTTTCTTATTGGCACGTGCCAGATGAGAAGTGAACCAAATTGGATCAGACTGCAGAGAAGGGGTTTCTCGTTGGGTATAGTGAGACCTCCAAAGCATATAGGATCTACATTCCTAGCAATAGGAAGATTGTAGTAAGACGAGACATAAAGTTCATGGAAGATCAAGCTTTCAAGAGATCTCGTGAGATGCCTGCAGGTGATCAAAATCAACCAATTGAAGCTCCATTGGTCTAGCAACAGGGGCAGCCATTGGGATAGTCACAGGGATCCAGTATAGTAACCAGTACTAGCATTTCTTCAAGAGCAGGGAATTTAGTGAGACCTCAAGAAATGGAGCAGCAAGGGTAGGATGAGGAGGAGCTAGTAGAACCTCCCACTACTAGTGGTCGAGCTAGCAAAGAGGTTCGTTAGACATTGAGAGATGCAAAGGAGTTCGTTGGAGCTCCTGGGACGAGCAAAAGAGAGTGCAAGCAGCCTGATAGATATCAAGCATTGGTAGCTCAGGTTGTAGAACCTTCCAACTTTCAGGAAGCCGCACAACATCAAGCGTGGGTAGATGCCATGGTAGAAGAATACAACTCTATCATGATGAATGATGTTTTGGAGGTGGTGTCGAGGCTTGATGACAAGTCAGTTGTAGGTTCTTGATGGATCTACAAGATCAAGTACGCTGTAGATGGCAGTGTGGAGAAGTACAAGGCTAGGTTTGTGGCAAAAGGGTATGCACAAAAAAAAGGGATAGATTATGAGGAGACCTTCACTCCAGTTGCCAGATACACCTCTATTCGGTCAGTTATATCCCTAACAACTTATTTGGGATGGAAAATTCACCAGATGGACATCAAGACAACATTCTTGAATGGGGTGATAGAGGAAGAGGTGTACATTGAATAACTAGAGGGCTTCGAGACTCATGAGAGGCTCACTCGTGTGTGCAGATTGAAGAAAGCTTTATACGGGCTCAGCCAGGCTCCCAGGGCATGGTATGGTCGGATCGATAGCTACTTGCAACAAACGTGATTCATCAAGAGTGACATACATCCCAACCTTTACTATTTGATGGTAGAGGGTGAGCCACTCATCCTAGTATTGTATGTGGATGATCTCTTCTTGACAGGATCATCAGGGCTAATAGAAAACTACAAGAGGAACTTGGCAACAGATTTGGATATAAAGGGTTTGGGGTTGATGCACTATTTCTTAGGATTGGAAGTGTGGCAGAAGGATGAAGAGATCTTCCTTGGGCAAGGAAGATATGCTACAAAAATTCTTAAGAGATTTAGAATGCAGGATTGTAGACCCATGTCTACGCCCATGATCACTAACTGGAAGAAGATAAATGCATCAGATGACAAGGTTGTCGACCCCACCTTGTATAGACAACTTATCGGTTCTCTCATGTATCTGGTCAACAGTCGACCAAATATTTGCTTCGTAGTCAATACCCTTTAGTTTATGGTAGAACCGAAGAGGGTACATTAGGTAGTAGCGAGGCATATTTTGAGGTATGTGCGTGGCACAGTCGAGTATGGGTTGAGATATATTTGAGGGGATGATGTCTGACTATGTGGATTCACAGATGCAGATTGGGCAGGCAGCTCAATGGACAGGAAAAGTACCTTTGGGTACTGCTTCAGTGTTGGATTGAGGATGGTTTCTTGGTGTAGCAGAAAGCAAAAGTCAATAACATTGAGCTTTGCAGAAGTAGAGCATATGGCAGCAAGCACAACTACGTGCAAAGCTATATGGCTTTGGAAGCTGCTAGTAAGCTTGTTCAGGTAGAGGATGGAGGCGACCAACGTCTACTGTGATAATCAGAGTTGCATTAAGCTCTCTTAGAATCCAGTGTTTCATGACAGGTCGAAACACATAGATATTTGGTGTCATTTCATCAGAGATTGTGTACAGCGTGGAGCGGTCCAACTATAGCATGTTCCCATAGAAGAGCGGGTTGCAGATATACTCATGAAAGCTCTAGGGAGAGCTAAGTTCATTTATTTCAGAGAACATATGGGTATGGTGGAGAACCCGTTTTAGTAGCAGGGACAGATTATTTAGGATGCTTCTCAGTTACAGTAGTTGCAGTTGCAGCAACAACAAATGAGAGGGCGTTGCAATGCAGATGCAATGTTGGCAGTGTCAACAACAACACTGATGCAACATCAGAGTTGCGCAGTGGTGGGCAGAAGTAGCCAGACATCAACAACGTGATAAGAGGTAATACAAAGACAGGGTGTTGTGGCAGGATGTGTAACACTAGATAATGCTCGCTAAGAGGGAGTGTTAGTTTCTGTAGCATCAAATGTGTTCTAGCCATGAAATTTGGTGGAGAGGCTAGAAAGCATGAGATCTCCGAAACCCATAAATTGTTTATGGAAATTCCACCTAGAGATGACTTAATTAGATTATTAACCAATTTTTTAATGTTTCCTAAGTCTAAACTTAGGAAAATTGGTTAATTAATCAAAATTAATTAAGTTGAGGTGAGAATAGTCTAGAAACTCACACAGATCGATCCAGAAATGATCTGAGCCATCAATTAAGATTTAATCTTGGCCGTTGGAGTCCCAACAGGAAGATATAAGAAGGGATCGATGTGGTGATGGAGAATACACCAATGCAGATACTCAGTTGCCCAGGCAGTTCGATTTTCTCAGTAGCAGAGACTCAACAGAGAAGATAGAGCCAGAGGGTGAGTAGTAGGTGGCAGAGGAGGTCAACAACATTTCCGGAGGAAGTATTCCAGTTCCGGAAGAGGCAATGAGAGGGAGTGCGAAATTCCCAGAGGGTTTGCGCAAGCACTGCGCAAAGGTTGACGCAGAAGGATCTGTGTGTGGCTGGGGAGGCAGTTTCGGGGACAAAAATTCGCTGTTGGGTGAGGGAAAATTCTCAAAATAATTTTCTAGTATTTTGCTCGGATTAGATCGCCAATGGAGCATCTAAATTATTGTACTTAGATTTGCTGCTGAAGAATAATAATAAAACCCTCATCTGTTGCACGTTTTCCCAAGTTGGTTTTTTTCCGGGGACAATTGTCCAAAAACATCTGTGTTAAATTCTTGTGTATGTGCTAGAATTTCTTAGTTTCCAGTATTTTTATGGTGAAAATTACAGTTGTGATTTATTCATTGTTTGTCGTAGCAAATAAACTGCATAATTCAATTTACAGTTAGGAGAATAATTTCCAGTTACTGAAATAGATGAATGTTTCACATTTCATGCTTGGGTCAATGGTTAATAGGTCAAAGCCTCCATTGTAGGCTTCTAGGGTTTATGTAAAGTGTCCTTGTCCATGTCATAATGTAAAATACCTTCTTGGGCTTCATCGATCGAGAAAGAAATTTATTTTAATGTAAAATAGGTCATTTAGGTCTCCTCCACCAAGTCGGCCTCAACCTGAACAAGTCGACCTAATTAGGAAGCAAAATATACTATATAAAGGCAACAACATGACCTCATTTGGAGCACATCCACAACAAGTTCGATTTGCAGTTGCTGGAGGCGGAAAAGTGTGAAATTCAAGGAAGAGGAAGGAAACCTAGTGAAGGAGAAGGAAGCCTTTGTCAAGCATAAGGAGTCGAATTTTCTCTCTTTGTCTCACACGTGCAAAGTTGTTGGGTTGCTGGAAGGGCCGAAATTGCAGTATTGTAGCTGAGTCGAAATTCTCAAGTACCTAGGGGTCAAAATTCTGGGTTGTTGATGGGCTGTAGTTGTTGGACAAGAAGAAACTGCTGAAGTTTGTTGAATCATATTGGAAGGATGACTTGGTGGAGGAGAAAGGTCTTTTGGTCAGGTCTAAGTTCTTGGTTTATCTCAATTTGATTAGTGGAAGAGTTTGACTGGGTTTTCCCCTAGAGAAGGGTGTTAACCCTAGTTGTTTTCCTACAACTGGTGTCATTGATCTTCATGTTTTGTTTTGATGATTGCTTGATGAAACTAAGATAAAAGAAGAATAAAAAGAAAAGATAATAAAACTACAAGAATATCACAAGTATTTATCAACATAAGAAAATATTTCTACCTTTCTGATTTTCTAACACTTTGGGGTTGGAAGGCCCACCTTCAAACATACGATCATAATAGATGGACGAGGGCACATAATGACTGGCTCAGGTGGCGGAGAATGGTGGCACATCGAGCTATCTAGTGGCTGTAACGCATTGCTGGCTGCCGATTGAAGACAAATCTAGGAGATATTTTTTCCTATGGGTGTCACCCATTGGTGGTGGGTAATAGGGCCCTAAACCATTACATCAAGCCCTGTGGCCTTCCTTGTTTGCAACGCTCTATGTATATCACCTAGCTGGCCACCTGCTAGCACTTTGCCTAATTGCAGTTTCCTTGGCAAACCAAAACCATAATCAAGAAGAAACATATTCTCCTCTTCGTGATTGATCTCAAGCCTCTCCATTGGCTTCTAATTTATGCTTTTCAAAGGGTGCAATACCACGGGTTATTAAAATACGATGGCCTTAGCCCACACACTCATAAAATTACTTCTATGAATGTTTTCCTCTCACATACCCAATACTAAGGGCACGTGAGAGTACGTCTTGATGCTACCAAATTTCAACGAAAAGTAGAAATGAAGAGCCAAGAGAGATAGGGTGAATAGCATGCTCCTCCTAGGTCACATCTCTACACAAGAGTGAAATAAGAATGAACACAATGCTATATGGTGATATCCAATGTCTTCTTCTTCACAAGAGTAAACCCTAATCACAAGAGCAATATCTAAAAAAGACATCCTCCTCCTAGATGTAACTTCTTCTAGGGTTTTCTCATGAATCCTAGTGAATCACTCCAAGAAGACAATTACAAAGAGAATAATATGATGATGACAATTGAAAGACATGCTTCTTCTATTTATGGAAGGTAAGGGAGGCAAACAATACAACGTAGGCTAATGCCTTTTATAAACAACTTACGATAATCACATCTAGGCCAACACAAGTTAAGTGCTTGACTCGAAGGGTACACATGTCATGTTCCAGAGTCCAAGGTGATGTCATACACAATACAAGCTCCAAGATGGTGTAGCTATTGAAGGTGTGTCCACACCTCTCCATCCCAAGCCCACATGAACTTCATTGCCCCTCCTAAGCCATGTACTTCATTGGGTTAGTTGTCCTTGCTAGAACACTATCACCAATATTATATTTATTGTTATTGGCAATTTATCCCCACGTGTTCGAAGTTTAAATTATCAACAATACTAGGGATAATCAGAAAACTTTAAAGAGTACGAAAATAATAATTTTTTTGTCAAAATTTTAACTTCTAAAGCAACATCAACCTCAAACAAACACATTGCTACATAAACAAGAAAATAAAATCGATATCTAAGATGTATAGGATGTTAGTATCAATATTGAAATATGATATTTGTCTTGAGTCATAAAATAGATGAATGATAGAAAATCATATCAAAACAAAAATAAATGTATCTCATGAGATGAATCATGGTAATGAAAACAATGGATTTCCCTTGTTTGCTTGATGGAAAATGGTCGCAACATCCTCAAAAATGTTATCAGAATTGGAACACAAGATTCGCCAACCAAAAAATACATAAAATATTCAAATTTTGAAAAGAACATATAATTCATGTGCATCCATATGAATCCAAATTATTATACACAAATATGCAAAGTTTCTCGTGTATATAGCTAGTAAGGGTGCATATAACCAAAATAGCACCAAGTGCAATCCATCTTTGAAATAAAATAGATCAACAAAGAGGCTCTAAATGGCCTTGTTACCCACCACTTTGTGGGTGACACCCATAGGGGATTTTTTTCTCCTAGATAGTCCTCATCCAACAACTAGTAGCCCCTTGCAGCCACCAGATAGCTCGATATGTCATTTTCTTCACCACTTGAGCCAACCATGTGGTCCCTCGCCCATTTGTTATGATCGTATGTTTGAAGGTGGGCCTTCCAACCCCGAAGGTATGGCTTTTCATTATGTAGTTGGGTAATTTTGTTTACTTACCATGGACACTTTTGGGCATGGATTGGTGGGGGGATTTGGCGGAAAGAGTGGGTTAGGTCTGTACTCTTGTCTCCTTTGCCCGATTTGATGGCTAACCTTGTATCCTAGTCCTGTGATTTCTCCTGTACTGGTTACTAGCTTTAGGGATGACACTAGATGGGAAATCTCGATTTTGGTTGCGTGGTCCTGCTTCCCGATACCATATACATTACTCCCCTCCACTCATTACAACCCCATCCATCACTTTTCCCATTTGGGTCCACATTTATCCATTGGGTCCACAAGGAGTTAGCTTCCCCCTTCCCCTTGTCCACACCTTGGGCCAAGCCTGGAAAGATGCACTAGAGGTTGATGCAGCGAAAAGAAAAGGAAAAAGCATAATTTGGCCACTCTCAATAGGAAATGCATCATAAAATGCAAAATATGGCCAAGACATACAGATTTAGCACGTGGGCAAAAGCCAAACATGAGCCCTACCCCTTATCTATGGCCATCACCTTGGTTCCTATGGGCCCTATTTGAGCCCCCTTTATCATTAAGGAACCCATGGTTGTCCCAACCCCTGGTGGGCAATGAACTGCCCCACCTTAAGGGGTTATCCACTGCTATACCCTACATGTCATGCTCTCATCCGTTGGAGCCTCGAGCAGTTATGACGAAAAATCAATCAAAGGCAAAAGACATATGAAGAAGGGTGGAAAAAAAAGGCTAGGGTAACTCATGTACCACGATTGTTCCCTCCTACATTCATGTACCCAAGTGTGGGCTTCCCCTATCAGAGCTACCCTTGTACCGTGCAATGTGGCTTGGAGCCTTCCCCTTGGTCCCCTGCTCTGGTCCACCATTATATCACATGCCACCCATCACTTGATAGATGTACCATGGACATGCCACTCCCTTTAAAGGCTGAAACCACTTAATAGAGTCCTTGATTAACCCTTTTATTGAGCTTGGAGGCATCTATACATGCCAAAGCCCACTATGGAAGGGCATGCCATTATGAAGTGCGCACTTGTTTTCCATGATTTGTAAGCTCTTTTACTCAATTGCTTTAATGATTTGTTGTATTGGAAGGCGAGGAGACGCATTAGATCTTATGCATGATTGCAGCTGGGTCTCCACTTGGGGTTTGGTCTCCCTATACGGGGTCCAAGCCCTCCAGAGGGTCACATTGGCACTTGTAGGGTGAGCGTTGAGAGCTATGGGCCTCTGCCACAATAGAGAGCAATATTCCACGTCATGGAGTCCACAACGCCTCTCTTGATTGCTCATGTTCCACCTTTTGGACGAGGATGATGCACCTGGACCACCTTGCTCAGCTAGCTTCACACTTGTACCATACACTTGGTAGATGTTCTAAGGTCTAGATGAGGATGTATCTCCCCATAGGAGACAATGGGAGGGCTTATGTCATCATTCCAACCCTTACAGATGGTATGCACTGTGTAGGCATTATCGATCCACTTGGAGACCCGTGACATTGTTGTTGTGCCCCCACACCCATGTGGGGCACCACATTGGATTTGCTTGGATTTCAAGGCGCCATCCCCTTGATCATTATGTTTGGAGTCGATTCTCTCACATTGGCACACTTTGGATTCCACCAGGCCTTCTCAATGGCCCAACAACTCATTATGTTTACTATTTTTCCCTCTTGAGAGGCTTTATCATTGTATTATTGAGTTATCTTGGTGGGCTTGTCACCAAGTCATGTCATTGTTGTACATTATTTTATTATTTGGGGCATTATTAGGCTAATTAGGCTATTTGAACCCCATATTGGATTGTATAAATAGATGAGAGGCTTATTCATTCTTCTCATCATCACTTGGATTGGATCATTTTCTCTTCTTGAGATTTTTGCACTCCCTTTTAGAGGATGAGTTTGGTTTCATGGATGAATTTTGATTTTTGGTTACTATCTCTTAATCTTGGAGCTTCAAAGTATGTCTTGAATTGATGATTAGATATACTCACTATACATGTAAGTGCTCTTTTTCATGTTTATATTTACTTTTGTCTTGTCACATAAATAATGTATGGGATTTTTGCTCTTTAGATTTGAAATAGCCCTAAGTTAATGCAAAATTGTGGAATTTCGGTCTTTTGATGTGTTGCATATATTACATGTGTCTTGTATGGTGAATGATTGTTCCTAGAGGTTATAATTTATTGTTATTGCCTTGATAAGTCATCAATTCTTGCACATTGAAGTATAAATACCTTTGCTCGCTGAGTTCATGCCCTAGATACCATGTAAAGTTGCCTAAGGTCTCCTTGATTGGGTGAAAGCTTCTCCAAATTTTGAAGTCATCCCGTCTCCATTTCTCCCTAAGGCAAGGCACTGATCTAGCCCTTGGTGGTCACTAAAACGAACATCTTTTTCCCTTTTTCTCCTCTTTCTAGGCCTAACCATAGAAGGTCTCCTAGGGCATCAAGCAAAATCTTTTGTAGCCATCCAAAACCCTTGAAAATTGGTCCACAACTGCATTGGGGTCCTCTCAAGGTGTCCTCCAATTTGGAGCTCAATCTGATGGTGGAATCTCGAGATATTGCAAGCCCTAGCCCAAGGGTCATTCCTCAAGTTGATTTGGGCTAGTGTCCTCACTTGGATCATTTGCATTTATTAAAATTGGCAACTAGGGCCAAACTCCATGTGGGTCATCTTATTTATGGCAGCTGATATTTTTCTTGGATCCCTCTCATTGAGAGGTGTAGTATTGATCTAAAGATCATCCAATTCCGATAAGTATTCATGGAGTTATGAATTTATTTGCATTATAAGACAATTCGTCAAGGTTGGCGAGCAACCAAATAAACCCCACATGTGCTCAACGTTTTAGTATAAATAGAGGTGGCCTTCAAGTTATTTCAACACACTTGGGATCTCTTCCTCTCTCTACTTGTCTTTGGGTTTTAGTAGGAGGAGAGATCCTAAGGAATAACGTTGCCCTGATCCAGAGGGCCGAAAGCCGGAAAAGCCGGAAAAGATGGAACTACTGGGACTGCCGGGAACAATCGGAACTGCCGGGAACAGCTGAAACTGCCAGAATTGCCAGGAACTGCCGAAACAGCCGGAGTATCTATCTTCGAAGGAGAGCAGCATGCAAGGGACAACTAACTAACATTAGGACAGTTGTATGGTACTTAGCAGCAAATACACCAAGCATGCAATGTTACAACTAGCATGCAAGGGACAACTAGCATGCAACAACTGTAGGAATTTACAGGGTAAGTTCCTCAGAAAGAACACCAAAAGGACACCGCTCACAACCAGATCACAGATCAATACACCAGTATTTTTGACGTGGTTAAAACCCTCAAAGAGGGAAACAGTCCACGGCCTGTCCCAACGTGGGTACTACAGGCAATTTATTAATCAAAGAATGAAAATTTACATAAGCTTATCTCATGCACGGATTACCCGAACAATGACCCTCCATGCGCTTTAAATAGAACTCATGGACCAATCGGGTGTCAAGCCACGGATCAAGTGTCGGTAATACCGAGGAGAGAATGAACCGTCGGATCACTACATATCGTGACCGTCGGATTGTAAGTTACAAAATGTACAACGGTAAAGAAACACACTTTACCTAACTCTATACCTAACTCTAAACTAGACCAAGTTGTACTTAACTATTTCCTATGTGTCGGAATATCCTAACATCCCCCCTTAAGAACAACTTGGGATAGGATTGAAGGATTTACAAATATGACACAATAGGAGAAGGAAGGAGGCACTAGAGCCTATCCCCCCTTAGTGACAACTTCCTGAACTCCAAGCATATATCGAAGTTTAGTGAACTTCGCCTCTGTGAGAGCCTTTGTGAAGATGTCTGCAACCTGATCATCTGTTGAACAATATTGCACCTCAAGAACATGGTCATGAATGAGCTTTCTGATGAAGTGCATGTGTAGTTCAATGTGTTTGCTGCGCTGATGCTGGACTGGATCTTTGCATAGCTGAATGGCACTTTGATTATCACACCAAAGTGTGGTTGGATGCTGCTGCTCAAAGCCAAACTCTGATAGGATCTGACGAAGCCACAAGGCTTCCTTACTAGCTTCCACGACACCACGATACTCTGCTTCTGCTGACGAAAGAGAAATGGCAGCCTGTTTCTTACAAGCCCATGTAATAGGTCCTGAACCAAGAGTGAAGACATAACCGGCAGTAGACTTCCGATCATCAGGGTCACCAGCCCAATCAGAATCAGTGAAACCAACTAATAGAGGATCTGCTTTGGCACTGTAATGAATCCCAAACTGTACTGTACCTCGAACATAACGAAGTATTCTTTTAGCTACTTTCCAATGACTTTCACGGGGGTTTTGCATAAAACGAGCAACAAGGCCAACAGCAAAGGAAAGGTCAGGACGAGTATGGGTTAAATACAAGAGTTTTCCTACAAGTTGACGGTATAAGTTAGCATCAACTTCAGGAGAAGAACAAGAGACTGAAAGTTTGACTCCAGACTGAAAGGGAGAAGGGGCTGGCTTACAGTCTTCCATGTGAAAATGACGAAGAATATCACAAGCATACTTGGACTGGGAAAGGAAAATACCCTCCTTGGATTGCAAGACTTGAAGACCGAGAAAATAGTGTAAGTGTCCTAAGTCTGTCATTTCAAATTTCTTTTTAAGGCTGGACTTCACATGGTTTATAAGGTTGGGATCACTACCAGTAAGAATAAGATCATCAATATAAAGAACAAGGATGATAAGAGAGTTGCCCACTTTCTTGGTGTAGACAGTATTGTCAGAATAACACCTAGAAAAGCCATATTCTAAAAGAAAGCTATCCATTTTGGCATACCAAGCCCGAGGAGCTTGCTTGAGACCATAAAGGGATTTCTTAAGTCGACAAACAAGGCTGGAGTCTGTTTGTATGAAGCCAATGGGTTGTTCCATATAGATTTCTTCCTGCAAGTCCCCATGCAAGAAGGCAGATTTAACATCCATCTGATGGACTTCCCATTTTAAAGAGGCAGCAAGGGAAAGAACAAGGCGGATAGAGTTCATTTTGGCAACAGGGGAGAAGGTTTCAGTGTAGTCAATGCCTTCAACCTGTGAAAAGCCCTTAGCAACAAGACGAGCTTTATGTTTATCAACTTTCCCATCTGGTCCATACTTGGTTCTGTAAACCCATTTACATCTAACAAGTTTGCGTCCCTTTGGTAGAGGAACAAGATCCCATGTATCATTTGCCAACAATGAATGATATTCTTCATTCATAGCTGCTTCCCAATGTGGATGGCCTGAAGCATCTGCAAAAGTGTCAGGATCATGATTTACTGGAGCTTGAGCCAGTAAAGAAGAGGCTCTTTCAAAC
This sequence comes from Pinus tabuliformis, assembly GCA_031772625.1. Taxonomy (NCBI): domain Eukaryota; kingdom Viridiplantae; phylum Streptophyta; class Pinopsida; order Pinales; family Pinaceae; genus Pinus; species Pinus tabuliformis. The sequence continues at coordinate 1,860,262,320 of CM062817.1, forward strand.
TGAGAACGTGTACGTCGCTGATCTGTAGGATCACCGGCAAGATCACCTGCTGCATCCCGAGTAGCACGGACCCATCTTGGAAGTTGAGGATCCTGAGAAGGTGGGGGAGGATTATCATCCTCACTTTCATCATCTGAAGAAGAAATGTTTTCAAAAGTAGATAGGAAGAGGTGGCACATCCGCCGGACTAGGCTCGCAGGCCGATTTATTTTCATCAAATTTTACATCTCTTCTAATGATAACATTTTTGGACTTAAATGGAATAAGTCTATAACCTTTTACATCTTCAGAATATCCAACAAAAGTACATTTCTCACTCTCGGGTTCTAAAGCTTTATGCTTTTCATCTGGAATATGGGCCCATGCTTCACTTCCAAAAACACGAAAGTGACTTACATCTGGTTTAATGGAACTCCAAGCTTCTTCTGGAGTGATATTCTCTAGAACCTTAGTAGGAGTGCGATTGATTATATAATTTGCACAATTAATTGCTTCGGCCCAAAAACTAAGACTGAGTCCTTTAGATTGCAGCATACAATTAGCCATTTCCTTTAAGGTGCGATTTTTTCTTTCAGCTACACCATTTTGTTGTGGAGTGTATGGAACAGTATGTTGCATTTGAATTCCATTTTCGGTGCAAAAGTTGATGAATGTGTTTTTAACATATTCTCCACCATTATCAATTCTTAACTTAAGAATTTGATGTCCAGATTGTTTTTCAACAAAAGCTTTGAAGGCCAAAAATGTGTTAAATACTTCGCTCTTGAGTTTTAAGAAGTATACCCAAGTGCGTCTCGAGAAATCATCAATGAAAGTTAAGAAATACTTGCAGCCAGAGAATGAAGCAACAGGAAGTGGACCACATAAATCACTGTGCACAAGCTGTAAAGGGGCTGAGGCGTGCCAAGAGGCACGTTTTTCAAAACTGTCCCATGTTTTCCGAGTACACATCCGGAACAAACACCATCTCTGCAAGATACCATAGGAAGACCTGTCACCATATTTTCTTTACATAGATGCTGAAGGGAGCGATAGTTTAAGTGACCAAATCGCTCATGCCAAAGTTTGCTCACTTCATCATTATGAGCAACAAATACTGAGGGAAGATTTGATGACCCAAAGTTGTGAAATTTATACAACCTTGTGGAATCATCAGCAATACCAGTAGCTAGAATCTGTTTAGGATCTCTCAGATCCTTGATTACAACATCATGAGGTGAAAATTCAACAATTTTACCTTCACCTGAATGAGTTATCTGATATACAGATAGAAGGTTGCAGGATAAGGTTGGAACACATAATACATCATTAATCTGACCATTGTCTAGATGAACAGTTCCAGTCCCTACAACATTAAGAGATCTATCATCACCAACATATATATTTTTGGTGTTACAATCATTTAAAGAAGAAAACATGGCTTGGTTTTTGGCCATGTGATAAGAGGCTCCAGAATCAATGAGCCACTCATGAGAATGAGAAGAAGAAGATACATTTAATGCATAACCAGACTGAGATGATTGACAACGACATGCAGACAGTGCCATTCCTGAAGATGAAGTTGAAGAATGCTCCACATGGATGTTATGTTTCTTCATTGAGGCTTCCAAGGCTTCCATCTTCTTAAAGCATTTAGATTCTAAGTGGCCATCTCGATTACAAAAGTTACAATGTCTATCAGTCTTCTTCCATTTGTTTTTATTGGTCCTATCATTTTGCTGAAATGATCTTTCATTTTGAGGCTGAGTTGGTTTAGGACCATTCTTTTGAGGATATGACTTCTTAGGATTCTTGGAATTTGGTTGCTGCTGGGCGGCTAACGCTTTCGTGGAAGAGTTTCCAAGATTAAGAAGACCAAGGTGTAAGAGTTTTTCTTGTTCTCTTATTAAAGAATCACAAAAAGAGTCAAAGGAAGGGGCCTTGTAGTCTTTTCCTTGACAAATGAAAGCTTCCCTTGTAGAATGGAAAGTGGAAACAAATACAGAGTAGGCTGGTCCCAACTTAGTAAGGATGGAATAAATAAGGTTACTATCTTCTTTCTTAACCTTAACACCTTCCAAAAGATATCTAAGGGTCTTGAATTTGGACAAGAAATCTTCAATGCAAGAAAAATTATTAGGATCCAATGTAAGCAACTCATTTTCAAGTTGATGGGCTCTAATTTCATTTTTAATCCCAAAAACTTTAGTGAGTTTTTCCAATGCTTCATGAGGAGTCTCAAGTTCTGCAATATGGAATCTAAGATCAGGAGAAATAGACATCCCTATCAAACCACGTGCTTGATCTTGTCTATTTTCCCATTTTGCAGCCTTGTCTTCATCTTTTGGTTTCTTCTCTTGGTCTGTGGCTATTCTGTAGAGACCTTTACTTCTAAGTAAATCTTCCATGTAGGCTATCCATTGGAAGTAGTTAGTGCTGTCAAGAATGACTTGGCATGGACTTTCCATTTTAAAAAAAAAACTGAAGCTGAAGATGCTGAAAGTAAGTGTTCCAATGGATAGATCTCGAAAAATTAGGCGGTTTTAAAAAAAACGGCTCTGAAAAAGGCTTCCGGATGAAGAAGTTATGGCTTTTAAAAAAAAAATTGTTGAAGTTGCCGGCAAAGTGCGCGAATGTGTGGGAATGAAAAAATCCGCCCCCACAAAATGGAGACTTGAACCCAAGACCTCTACTCTCTTAAAATAGCTTTGAACCAATTGATCTATACAAAAAATTTGAGAGAGAGAGAGAGAGAGAGAGGCGGGGGGGCCTTGGTTTGCGTGCTTGCCTTGAGAAAGCTCTTTTTCCCTACAAAACACAAAACACAAAACACAAAACCCAACACGGACATGCAAAGAAAACGAACCTTATGGCTCGAAGTTAGCTTTAGCAAAAAAACTAGATATTTTCAAAAATGAATCTTGCGGCTAAAAGTTAGCTTTGGCCGGAAACTAAATATTTTTCTCAATGTTTCTGATTTTCCAAGATCACACTAAGGTGCAGGTAAAAGAGCATACGCATGAGAGAAAAAAAAAACTTCCTTTCTGTTTCTGATTTGCCCAGATCGCACAGAGTCGCAGGGCAAAGAGCATACGCAGAAATGAAAGGTATAGATCCGGTAATAAAAAAGGTTAAATAAACAGAAACCGAAATAAGCAGAGAGAAAATAACAGTAAACTGCAAAAACACTGTATACCTCCCGATCTGAAAAATGACGCAGCTAGGGCTACCGGAAACCTTTTCGCGTGAAACGAAAGGGGTTCCTCACTGGAACAGATGCTCCGAACGCAACAGAGCAGTCCTCTTGGCCCGAAAGCAGTCAGAAACAGCAGATCTAGGAAACGACAACCGCATGCAGTTTTACCGGCTTCAGATTTGGATCACCAACGGACGCGGCCCTCAAATAGCTCTGATACCATGTAGGAATTTACAGGGTAAGTTCCTCAGAAAGAACACCAAAAGGACACCGCTCACAACCAGATCACAGATCAATACACCAGTATTTTTGACGTGGTTAAAACCCTCAAAGAGGGAAACAGTCCACGGCCTGTCCCAACGTGGGTACTACAGGCAATTTATTAATCAAAGAATGAAAATTTACATAAGCTTCTCTCATGCACGGATTACCCGAACAATGACCCTCCATGTGCTTTAAATAGAACTCATGGACCAATCGGGTGTCAAGCCACGGATCAAGTGTCGGTAATACCGAGGAGAGAATGAACCGTCGGATCACTACATATCGTGACCGTCGGATTGTAAGTTACAAAATGTACAACGGTAAAGAAACACACTTTACCTAACTCTATACCTAACTCTAAACTAGACCAAGTTGTACTTAACTATTTCCTATGTGTCGGAATATCCTAACAACAACACGCATGCTAAGGACAACAAGCATGCTAGGGACAACAAGCAAGCAAGGTGCAGCCAACACATAGGTCAGGATGGCAACATGGTGCAACAATGGCACATAATGCAGTACAGTGATGGGTACAGTCATGATTAATGAAGCGTGATGAGATGAAACATAGTGATGATGGTTGCAGCATGGTGCAGCGCGGTGAGGTGCAGCATGATGATGAAATGCAACACAACGATAGGTGAAGGAGTCACCTTGGAGAATTAGTTGAAGCAGCATGTCTTCAACTGATCTCATGTATCATCTTCTTAGAGATGATCTGTGCTCTTATCTAGATAAGTCAGAGTGTTGATTTCTGTTGTAAACATACTATCTCTCTCTGCTGAACTATTGAAGAACATATGAGAAGAATTGATCAAGGGTTTCCCCACATTGGGGTTTGTCCCTGGCTAGCACCACATCTTGTGTCCTCTTGTCTTGGCTTGTCTTCTGCGATTTATGTTTATGTTCTATTTGCAGTTTACTTTAATGCTGATGTGATTGCTAATCTGGAAAAGATATGGAGCTAACTGTGAAAATTGAAATAAATTGCTCTAAGCATAGAACATACTTAAAATTAACAACATTTGAAATTCAAAAGAAAATTAGTCCTTTGACCCTATTCTCCTCCCTAGCCAGGTCAAGCCCCTCTATTGTTGATCAACTCAATACCCTTGACCTAGTTTGGGTCCACTTGGGTTCTTTGTGTTCCCGCAACTTTTTAATTCAAATTTTAGAAAGATTGCATAGAAGCCATTTCTCCATAGGGATCCTTAGGTCTGGAATACCTCTTGTCAAGGGAAATTTTTTAAACCTAGGCTTAAGTGTTCCCTTTGCCCTTCCTAGAGAGCCTACCACCTTGCCTCTAAAGCAAGTAAGCCATTTTATTGAGTCTCTCTTGTGAATAGGCTTTACGAATCACTCCTCATCCCATCATTGATCTATTCACCCTTGTGATTCCTCTTATATCGAGTATCCTCCCATCAGTGAAAGTCCGTAAAGAGCAGGGAGATTTAGCTGAGGTGATAGTGGGCTATTGCTCCATTGTTGCCACTTGACCTAGTACCCCTCCTAGGACCCTTGCGAGTTTGAGCGATAATAGGCTTCTAAATTCCAAAGAAATCACGCTACAACAAATCGTTGCATAACATCAAAATCATTGCCTATACTGGGATCCTCCTAATCAAGATCACCCTCTAAGCATTAAATAAGATAGAAAACGCTTAAAATGCCTAATCAATGATTTTGCTTGAGTGAAGTGCACATTTTTACTAGGTATAGAGGAGTTCAACAGTGAATGCCAGCAACATCGGGGTACATGGAGGGCTTGTTGCTCTTGATTAAATTTTAGTTCCATACCCTCATACATCATAGAATCCAATAGAAATAGTGCAATCCTGCCAAGCTTGAAATCTATGAAGTCTGCTGAATTTTGAATGGGATCTAAAATTCTACTTTTTTCATATGAAATCCGTTGAGGTTGGAACCAGTCAAAAACATCCCAAAACAATTAATGGTAATGTTAAAAATTTAAGTAAAATGATGAAAATGAAAGATAAATGAGAATGTTACTTGATGAAAATGAAAGATAAGGGAGAATGTCACTTTTACTTTAAGAATTTAATATTACTATTAACTACTAGCCTACTAGGGTATGTATCTCTTGAGATGAATCATGGGAAATGAAAACAATAGGTTTCTCCTTGTTTGCTTGATGGAAAATAGTCACAGTTTCCTCACATCTCAATCCCCTAACTCACTTTTAAATTAACAGGGTTAAAACAGCAAAAAATTGGTTACAAGTTGAAACAAACAAAAATAGGGCAATAATTTCCAAAATATCACAATAATTACCTAAATTATCACAATAATTTCAAAAAGGAAAATTATTGCGATAATTAGTGCTGATATTATCTCCAAGGTTGCTTTTGGCGATATTATCATGATAATTTCCAATATTATTGCGATAAGTGCAATGCTTATTGTCACATCCTAGGTGTCCTTGAGCCAACTCCAATTAGAAGTAAAAGCTACCCGATGCCGTCTAGAGATTGATGCTCTCCTTTGAGATGCACAAGGCTCTTCCTAAGTAGGGCATTGTCCAAGCAAGTCAACCTTTCAATGGGGCCACACTAAAGGGTGTCCACTAAGTCAGCATGAGAACTCTAGTGCCCTAGGGAATAATTCCAAGCAAGCACCCACCTAAGGTCAAGCAATTATTGAGCAAGTTGTTTCCACTGTGCAAATCCACACAGATCATCTCCCATGTGCCAATCCATCTTAGACCATTTGGTAGCTCATCATACACCATGTACTCCAAAGCTCATGAAGAATTTCAAAACATGGTGTAAACACTTTTATAGTAATTTGAAAACTAACAGAAGGGGGATGTGCAACTACAGCTGACAAGATATAAGAATTTTATATTAAATAATACTCTTTTTATACATAGTCTGAGAAGACATTTCATTTCTGTAAGTCAAATTGCAGAATTAAGTCCATATGTGGAAGTCTTGTTCACATCGGGGGTAAGTGCATGGTGAAGGACTGCAGGAGTGGGAAGATTATTGCTTCAGAAGTTGAGCAGGGGCTGTATAGGTTTGGGATGTGGCAATGATGGATTTGCAGGATATAGCAGTGAATGGATTTGCAGGATATAGCAGTGACAAATTCATAAGAGTTGGTTGCTATTGCAGATATCTATGTCAATGCACCTCGGCCATAGAAGTATGGGCATTTAATATTTCAATATCTCTCTCTTCTGAGTAGCTTAAAGACAGTCATTGGTCTACTTTCTATTCGAGAGGAGGAAGGGTATGTGCAACATTTTGGCAGGGGAACAGCACACGGAGTTCTTTGACACATTTATAGTTTGGGGAGAAAATGGAGCATTGGAGCTTGTTCATGCATAGATGTGTGGTCCAATGAATATGCCATCACTGGTGGGTTCTAGGTATTTTCTTGATGAATTTTCATAGAAATGTGGGTTTTCTCTCTTAAGGAAAAGTCAAGTGCAATTTTAGAAGTTTAACACTATAGTCGAAAAAGCATCTGGTAGAAGGATAGGGGTTCTTTGGTTAGATAGTAGAAAGGAATCTATAGCAAAGGAGTTTTTCTTACTTTTTGCAAGATGAAATTTAGAGCAGTGTTATCAGAAGTTCAGAACCAGCTGAGTTAGAGTCTAGATCAATTTGGCTGATTCGATTCAATTTTTTGAGAAGCCTCTTAGACCCTAATTCGCCTTGGTGTGTCTCAGCAGAGTCAGACCCTAAATTGCTGTTGGCCCATTTGCTTGTCTGAGGTGCCTAGGCAAAAGACCTTTGAAAATATTAGAAAAAGAGAACAAGAAGAGACCTTGGAAAATATTAGATAAAGAGAAAAAGAAAACCTAACCTTCCAAAACCCAAAACCTACCTTGCTAAAATAGTAAAATGCCCCCTTATCTTTGTTGCTTTATTTCACTTAGAACTTGCTCTTGAACTGTTTGGAGCTGAAGAAAATCTTATCCGGCAGCTTAGTGTTTAGAGTTGGTTTGGCATTCACTTGGAAAATTTTCATAGGGTAGCTGTCTGTATTTCTTTTGTCTAATCATGTATTTGTTGTATAATCTGACTTCTAGTCATTATTATCAGATATTATATTATTTTATATAAATATCATAGAGTTATGACCAAAGGTTATGCCCTTATATTTTACATTATATATACCAGTTATACCGGTCATTTTATTGTATCACACAGGAATTTTGATATATTGAATATCTCGCTTAAGGCATAATGTGTGTGTTGTGTGGAGTTATTAATAGAACAAGATCCTAAAGTTACAGAACAAATTTTAATATGGTATCAAAGCCACGAAGTTGACAGTCTCCAACCCAGTGAGCTACATGACACTTTTCGGGGGTGTTTGAATTTGATCGCTGCGATTTTTCAAAATATGAATTAACTCTACTGTGGATTAATCCTCCCTTAATAGCACAATTTGTGCTTGGGATCCTCTTGGATGCATCTGTAGGAAAGAATGGTGATAATGATGAAAACCCAGAAACGCGTATTGAGAGAGAAATTTGAAGCTAGATTGGTGGTGTAAGCTAATGCAATATTGTGCAAAATATATTAGATACTTACACTGAGGGTAACTATAAGAACAAGTCATTGGAAAACTTGCATGACATGTTAGTGTCCTATAAAGAATTTTTCATCAGTCTATGTAAATCATATGGTAGAAAGCGCGGTGCTTAGGATATAAGATAATATTGACTGTAATTTTCGGTTCCTTGCCCTGAGACGTCAGATTGTGTTGGATATATTTTTTGAACCCCCCACCATTCTACCATGTCTGGAGCTGATTCCTAATATCTGCAGCCTGAATAAATTTCAAGTCAGGGGGGTAGCCTGTTCTATTGGCACCCGGCCCCATTACGTAATTAAAATGAATTTGGACAATACATAGCCTTGTGGCATCCCTCCTATGTTACAACATACAATGGGGAGCCTTTGAACCATGACAGTCATTCTGTGATGTGGTTTAGTCAGGAGATTCTGTTTTTGGCCCTTCAGACATCTAAAAGCACATTTTAGCCTTTGCTTATGCGACTTGTGTGTTTGTGGTGGGGTGGCACTGTGCCTCGACCCTCTTCATCGATGGCAAACTGCAGTTCATGGGATGGATCTACAGGACAAACCCCTTCTCATGGCATCTTTTTGTTGGTTGTTGGCTGCTATATTTGGCCCCTGGTATGTGTTTTAGAATTTCTTTTAATTTGCTAAAAGTCAAACATCTTATGAGCTGTAACTGGGATTGCCATTTCATGCTTATGTTGTCTCTTTTGGACTAGCCTATCTTGTGATATTGCTGGCTATTTTGTTTCTTGTAATTTGCTAGTTTAAAGTTGCCAATAACAGTTTACTGGAAAGTTCTGGGAAAAGGAAAATGTTGGTTGTCACATAGACTTGCAAATTTTGTGGCCAATGTGGCACCTAGAAAAAATGTTGAGGTTTACTGCATGTGTGAATATCACATCTTTCCTTTCATGTTTTTGACTTTAAAAGCTTCAATAATGCTTACAATACTGATTCATGAGATACATTTATCTTGTCTGTGAATTATGTTGCAGCGTAATTGTGAGGCTCTAATGCTTCTTCAGAAAGAAGGTTTGAAAAAGAAGAATCCTGCAGCGGCTGTTGTCACTACTCTTTTTGAAGCAGGTCAAGATATCTATTGGCCTGCAGAAAATAATTTGCAAAATGATGCAGAAGAGGATTTGGGTGAAATTCTACAAAAAGATTTCTTTGATGATTCTCAGAAAAGAGCCATTGCCTTAGGATTAAATAGACAACGAGCAGTCTTGGTCATTCAAGGTCCCCCAGGTACAGGAAAGACAGTTGTTCTTACTGAACTAATTCGTATAGCTGCCGGAAAAGGTGAAAGAGTGCTGGTGACAGCACCTTCAAATGCTGCTGTAGATAACGTGGTGGAAAGACTTGCTGATCTGGGGCTGAATATTGTGCGAGTTGGAAACCCTGTGCGTATGTCTCCAGCGGTTGCTTCCAAATCTCTAGGAAGTATTGTTGAAAATAGGCTTGCTCGTTTTCGGAGGGAGCTTGCTCGTAAAAGGGATGATTTAAAGAATGACCTACGGCATTGTTTGAAAGATGATTCTTTGGCTGCAGGTATTCGGCAACTGCTAAAGCAACTTAGGAAGACACTGAAACGAAAAGAGGAGGAAGCAGTAAACGAAATATTATCAAATGCTCAGGTTGTTCTTTGTACCAATACAGGTGCAGCAGATCCTTTGGTACGGAAGCTTGCTTCTTTTGATCTAGTCATTATTGATGAGGCAGGACAGGCAATTGAACCTTCTTGCTGGATACCAATACTGCAAGGAAAACGTACCATTCTTGCAGGTGACAATTGCCAGTTAGCTCCTGTGATTCTATCTAGACGAGCCATGGAAGGAGGACTTGGGATCTCTTTACTGGAACGTGCAGCAAAATTATATGCAGGTGACTTGAGTCATATGCTATCAGTTCAATACAGGATGAATGATGCAATTGCGAGTTGGGCTTCAAAAGAGATGTACGGAGGCTCTTTGCAGTCTTCTCCTGCTGTAGCATCTCATCTTCTTGTAGATTCTCCATTTATTAAGGTATGTTGAATTATTCCTACTATAAGCCTTTAGATTGACATGGCAAGGAGAGAGTGAAAATGTTTGTTCACGGTTCTTATCTATCTATCTATTTACCTCTAATACTGTATATGGGATGTTTGATAGATAGAAATAGATGCATAGAGGAGGTGTGGGGTGGGGGAGAGATACTTGCGGTCTGGAAGAAATATGATTTAGAGCTTGTATTGTAAGCATGATGTCTGCTAGTGTTCTGGAATGCTATTTTTTGAAATGTTTGTTTCCTCCATGGATGTCAAATAATATTTCCTTGGCAATCAATAAAATGTAATATATGTAATTTTGGGACTCATATGTATTATCCTGTGTTCCTTAGGTTGTGTACATTTACTAGATGCATTTCTTCATGATTGATAAGATAAGATAATTTTATTAATGTCCAACAAATGACCAAAAAAGGTAGGTCAACGGGACTAAAGGATACATCCAGTGTGAGTACATCTCATGATTATTGCTTCGTTCCAGTGATTGGATAGATAGTTCATAAGTAGTTATGTTAATCCTTTATAAGTTTTAAATAAGGAAGTTTCTGTACTTTCATTTTTAAAATTTAATGTTGAAATGGCAGTAAATGTATTGACTTTGAGGATAGGTTTCTTAATTCTTTCCTAACATCAATTTAAAAAAAAATAGAGCGCATATATTACACAGATAACAGTATGACAAGTCACAAACTCCAATCCTAACCAAGAAGAACCCTACACTCTATGAGGATACGGAAACAGATACGGATATGGAGGCGTCCTGGATGCCAACAGCAGTTCCTTGAAAGAGGATTCGAGAGCGTAATTACATATATATTAGCAACATTTTTTGTCTTATCACTCTAGTTACTTTATTATACATAATTACGCCTGCCACTTCTCTCCTTGGCCTTCCTTGGCCTTTCCATTCAGCGCTTCTTCAACTTGAACACTAGGCCAGAATGGTACTCCAAAATACCTAGTTTACATTCATGAGCTGCCTGTATGATAGCTTGCTGGCTTTTCTTAGCTTCCTTATTCTACAATAGATAAGGTTCGAACTACCAGACTGCCCGCTACCTCCTTCCGATACGGCCCGATACTGACCGCCCCGCATCACGCCAATTAACAAAGGAACGAGCACCGGTAAAGGAAAGGACAAATGAATAAACAATTTTCTTTCTTCGGCTATTGATCGTCGCCCCTGCCCGCCTGCCTGCCTGTTAGGGCGACCCAATTTCTGCAAGGTCTATTGTAAATGATGCTAGTATGACCATTTAATTATGTAACAACACTTAGGTAAGCCTCCGATTTTGGACAAGGATTTCATCCTAGGAAACCTCCCCGAATTATGTGTGTTTGTAAACATGCCTAATCGGCAAAGTTTTTCTTCTAGCTTAAACCCTAAAGTTAGGGTGGAATTCGTTGACAAGGTCTCAGGTGAATCCTAGTCTTTATCGAATCTGATGTAAAGGTGTGTTTAGGAATAATTTTAGTGCATGGTCCCTCGCAATCAAAAACGATGGTTAAATTATTTTATTATAAGCACACTTGGTTTCTTGCTATTGGGAAATCCTAGGAGTTGGCAGTTAAATGATTTCCCTTATTATGACATTAACTTGTGATGTTTTCATTATTAGTATTAGGTCTCTTAATTATCTTTTTTTATCATCAAGATTAATGTCAAGCAACAAATAGAAGGGAACACAAGATATAGGCATGCTTCCAGGGAAACCCCCCTCGAGGGGAAAACCTAATCACAAATTCCTCCTTTAGTAGATTCAAGATGAGACTACCTCCATCCATCAAGTCAACCTCACCTCCATCCTTGCATCGAATCCTTATCACTGTGTTTGCGTCAAGACTTCATCACTGAACTTCTTTGCTGTGACAATCCCGAGTTTTTCTTCACTGTAACAATATAGAATTTCCTCACTGTGATATATAAGAATTCTGAGGTCACTGTAATACGAGTTCATCTGTACTTTGTATGCTTGTGATACCTTCTTACAACAACAACACCGAAAATACTGTTCTAATACCGAAGTACATTTACCAAAACTGTGATAGCACCGAAGTTGGTTTTCTGTGATAGCAACGAAATTTATCTAGCAATCAATCCGAGCTCCTTTCACTGTAATAACACCGAAACAATCTGATCTTCTTCACTATGATCGCATTGAAATTACTTCTATGTGATCACCAAAATTTATATCTGAAATTGCAAGCACTAAGTTGGTGTAATGCGAAGATCCCAGGTTGGTATATATATTGGTTGCCCCATGTAAATAGGCCGACATATGTCCATGAAGAGTTGTGTCTTTGTTATAGGCCAACATGAGTTCTTTTTATGATAGTTTCTTTTAGGCCGACTTGAAGGAGTCATTGAGGAGGTTGAGTTGATGATGGAGGAGTCTTTAACCAATAAACACATTGACTTTGACAGTGCCCTAAAGCCTACAATGGAGGCTTGACCTATAATTGACCCAAGCATGAAACACATGCTTTAATAAGTCAATTCAATTAATAATAATTTTTTTTCACTTTCTTTTAACAAATAAATTACATTTTGACTTCAAGTACAATAATGAAGACCGAACCTAGTTACATTTTCCAACACTCTCTCTTAACTAGGGAGGTATTCATATTTACATACAACCAAAGAGGTACATGGAAGATCTCAAACCACATCATCTATGAAGAAGTTTAGGCACCGCAATGCCATGGACTAGATTTCTGACTAGGGCAATCTATCCATTAGTCTCTCAATAATTTAGACACCGCAATGCCACAGACTAGATTCCTGACCAGGGAAATTTATCCGGGTGGGACTAAGATGGTCTCAAGTTTTCAGCCTCTCTAGGTACCATTAGGCTTACTTGCTAACCACTAACCCAAAGATCCAGGTGTGTACCCAAAAACAAAGCTCTATAACCAACACACCTTTCCAACTTCGGGACCTAGACATCAACACAAAGTGCCGGCCAAATGTCCTCCCAGGCAATGCTTTACTCACAAAGTCTCAACACTCTTTGATCTAGCATATCAAGGATGACCAATCTCTCCCAATCAAATTGATTGGTAACCAGCATGCTATCAAAACCTTCGAGAGATTCACCTGTACAAACACAACCTCAATAATATACTTCATATGTACATAATCAAATACAACCTCCGGGGTCTTCTAAACAACTTGATGTTGCTTCTCAACTTTTCATAGTAGGACTATCAACCGAATCTCTGACAGAATATTCCTCAATCATACACTTTCCTTTCCTACTTCTCATGCAATAATATATCCTCCGACATTCATTCTTCAATCAAAACCAAGCTATGTCCTCCCTCTCAACCAGGGAGCATCTCTTTATCCAGACTCCCTCTTAACTTAGGGAGATCAACTTCTTCTTTTTGTCATTGGAGAATATTTTGTGGTTTCCAACCATTTCATCAGAGTTATCATCATTCCATCATGCTTATTACATCAACGAACATCTTCACCATATTGAAGATTGTGTACCTGCACAACTTAGATGGCAAGTACAGCGAAATCTATGGAAGCATGAAATTAGTCATATCAAAATTACAGAAGCATTTCAACTTTGTATATATCAAATACCCAAACTTAATTATAACCAAGAGACATACTCTTCAACATCTTGCTAGGGACATTGTCATAAACCCTAGACTACATCATAACTACTTTAATTACATCTAGGGTTCCAATGTTACTTCCAAAGGTATGACATACCTTACTACAACATATAACAAACCCTAGAAACAATTCAAACAAATATAGATCTACAAAGCATCTAACAACTTTTCAAAATTCATATATTAGACTTCTCACTAGGGTTTCATACAAATCCTAGATTTCATATAAAAGAATCAATCAAAATCAATCACAGCTTGGTCATAAACATGACCAACTTCCACTAGGGTTAGTTGCAAACCATAGATTTTCAATCAAACATCAATCGGAACCAAAACTCAGATTTCAACAATCTTACACAAATCTCAAATTATCACATTGTCATCATACATTAGAGATTTTTACTTCTACAAAGGTTTAACTCCAAAACCCTAGAATACTATCAACTTAGAAAGACAAATTTTGAGTAGGGCTTAGTTCCAAACCCTAGGATACATGACCATTGACAAATAGGTCAACTCATACATCTAGGACTTCATCATCATGCATAGGCACATCATATGTCAGACAACATTAATATATTAGACATATACCGACCTAGATCAAGCTAGGGTTTCAAACAATGGACACATACCTAGGGTTTCATTCCTAGGACTCTAAGTACTTAACAAGGGTTTTGTTTATAGACCCAACCAAACCCTAAAGATCTAGGGTTTCATAATATAGCAAAGCAAACCCTACTATTCAAAAATTTCAAAGGTTCGGGATTTCAGACAAACATCATTTAACCCTAACAAGTTAGGTTTTCATGATCATACCGAAATCCCAAACATGACATCATCAACAAAAATTTCAAATAGCATTTCACAATAACCCTAAGCAGGCTAGGGTTTCACACATTGTTAGCATACCCTTAGGTTAGGGTTTTCCAGAGAACTTGTATAGGGTTCTACAAAATCAATTAAGAATATCAGGAGGGGTAGATTTATCAAGTGATGAATCACCCAAAACAAGAATCATTATGATTCAAGATAGCTAGACATAACGATGTTAGTAATGTAATGCAAACTTCAAAAATAAGATGATCATACTTTTAAGAGAATCTAGTAAGGTGTATAGTTTGAGACATACCTGGAGATGTTTCTTGGCAAACCTGATAAGGATTCCTTGAAGTGTTAAGCCATCATCTTTTATACCTGTAGAACATACTTACAAGCACAACATGTGATACCAAAGACATAATTTAATTTCTTAAGTTACATCTTCCACATAATCATGGAGGAGGGAATCTTTCAAACATCAGAGGGACCTTTTATTTGATATCCTAGAAAATCCTAGAAGATAAGGATGTAAGTTATCTATGGATTACAATCTTTATCCTAGACTAACTATAAGCAAGAATCATTTAAAAGAACATACGTACCTAGTGATTACATACCTCTAATTTGGTAACTTGTTGTAGTAGCAATACTTATCTCAAAGAGTCCTTTCTTCAAGCTGGTTCCTTAGACTATCAATGCTATTTACCTTAGGACAAACTTTGTATTTTATAAGATGACACAATTTATTAAGTTGTCGTATTTTGTGCTTTGTTCCTGTAATGTCTGAGATTTCTTCATTGTGTTAATATCGAATTAAAATAGCACCAAACTGAGGGAAAATACCATCGAATGGGAGCATAACATCGAACTGTAGGAGTATCTCACCAAACTGTGGAAGCATAGAGATCATCTTTCCACCCTATCCAAGCTCCTTGTAATGACAACTAAACATTTTATTCAAACTAGTTATCTCTATTATTCTTCTTTTCAATGGCACTAAGTCAGAGATCTTTGTCACTGTGGAGGCAACCCTAAAACATTTCATCTTCCACTGATTATATTATACTGAAACTTCGCTGAAATTCATCTACTATGACATCGAACTGAGGTCACTTAATTCCACCGAAAGTCATCTGAGCTTATATAGCGAAGTTATATCTTTATTTGTGCCTTTACCGAAACGCCCAAAGCTCCATTCTGGAAAAGATCTGAACTTCTTTCTCCTTCATACTTGATGTCTTCAATATGGTGAATGTACTAGTTCACTGAAATATGGTGAATGGACTAGTTTCATCCTTTCAAGATACCTTAGAATATTAGCCCATAAATGTCCTTGGGATCTTGATCTTGATCTTCAATGCAAACATATATTTTCACTGAGAATACTTCAAGTGATCTTCAAACTTCCCTTGACCATAGATCTGATACCATGTTGGGAAATCCTAGGAGTTGGGAGTTAAATGATTTCCCTTATTATGACTTTAACTTGTGATGTTTTCATTATTAGTATTAGGTCTCTTAATGTCAAGCAACAAATAAAAGAGAACATAAGATATAGGCACGTTGCCAAGGCAAAACCCCCCTCGAGGGGAAAACCCAGTAACAAATTCTTCCTTTAGTAGATTCAAGATGAGACGACCCAAGACCTTTACATCTTAGTCGAGACTACCTCCATCAATCGAGTCAACCTCACCTCCATGCTTGCATCGAATCCTTTTCACTGTGTTTGCATCAAGACTTCATCATTGAACTTCTTTGCTGTGACAATCTCGAGTTTTTCTTCACTATAACAATATAGAATTTCCCTACTGTGATATATACGAATTCGGTGGTAACTGTAATATGAGTTCATTTGTACTCCGTATTCTTGTGATACCTTCTTACAGCGACAACACCGAAAATACTCTTCTGAGATGGCACCGGAATACATTTACCAAAATTGTGATAGCACCGAAGTTGGTTTTCTGTGATAGCAGCGAAATTTATCTAGCAACCAATCTGAGCTCCTTTCACTGTAATAACACCGAAACAGTCCAAGCTTCTTCACTATGATTGCACCGAAATTATTTCTATGTGATCACCAAAATTTATCTCTGAAATTTCGAGCTCTGAGTTGGTGTAATGCGAAGATCCCAGGCTGGTATATATAGTGGTTGCCCCATGTAAATAGGCCGACATATGTTCATGAAGAGTTGCATCTTTGTTATAGGCCGACATGAGTTCTTTTTATGACAGTTTCTTTTAGGCCGACTTGAAGGAGTCGTTGAGGAGGCTGACTTGATGATGGAGGAGTCTTTAACCAATAAACACATTGACTTTGATAATACCCTAAAGCTTACAATGGAGGCTTGACCTATAATTGACCCAAGCATGAAACCCATGCTTTAACAAGTCAATTCAATTTAATAATAAAATTCTTTTCACTTTCTTTTGACAAATAAATTACATTTTGACTTAAAGTACAATAATGAAGACCAAACCTAGTTACATTTTCCAACACTTGCTAGATCATATTGTGTCGCAAAATTGGGTAATGTCTTGAGGGTCTGCCCTAAATGTGTATTTCACCTTCTAAGGGTTGAATTAATTGTATATATTGATGTAAAAATATTTTAGTGTGTGGTCCCTTGCAATAAAAAACCATGGCTAAAATATTTGAGGTTGGAAAAATTATTAATCCCTCCAAGAGTGAATTAATTAATTTTTCTAGCTAAATAAAAAAAAAATCCTAAGTCACAAAATTAAATAATTTTGAGTCAAAAAATAATTATAGAGAAATTAATTTCTCTCCAAAAAAAAAAAAAATTCGTGTGTCAAAAAGATGTCAAATTTTGGAGGTCCTTCACCAAGGGAAAAATGGATATTTTAAGAAAATTTGAGACCGTGGTGGTTAAGTCAAAGCCAATTTTTGAGGAAATTAATTTAAAATATTATTTTTGGATAAATAAAAAATTGTTTTTATGAGAAATTCGAATTTTTCCTCAAAAATAAAAATTCGACGGAGGAGATTAAAATAAGATCAAGTTATTTTCAATAGTCGAGATTATTTTGATGAGGATCAAGCCAAATAGCCATTATTTTCCACTTGGAGGGGTTTTTCTTATATAAGGAAGCTATTTGGCTTCTATTTCCCTAAGGTTGGGGTTTGAAGGGTTTCACTCCTTCAAGTGAGACATCCAGCCTAATTGAGCAATTTCACTAGGGTTTTAAAGCTGATCTAGGCCCAGGAAGGCAAGATCTAGCCTCTAGCTTCCCTCCAAGCTCAACGTCCAACCAAGAAGGGAAGACGCTGGCCCTCAAGGAAGTGAATTTCGACATTTTTATGTTAAATTTTGGTCATTGCAGGGTTCCAATCTTTTTTTAAGGCCTCTAAGGCCTAGTCGTCAACTTTTCTAGCCTTGTTGTGGCCTCTTTTTCCCTTGTTTCCCTTGGCCGCAGCCCTAGAAGGGCCTTTTCCTTGAAAGGCAACTCTTTTGGTCCTTCCTCTAGCCCTTGACAGCCCTCATAGGGCTTCTTTATGCCTGCCGTGAGCCCTAGAGGTCCCTTTCAGTGAGCCACAACCCCTTATACCCATGCTGCAGCCTTTTAAGGGCCTTGATCCTCTGCCGTAGACCTTTGTAGGCCTCCTCCCTAGCTGTGGCCTTCTTAGGCCTTCTCCCCCTTGTCGCTGCCCTTCCTTGGCCTCTTAGCCCTATCATTGGCTTATTTTCCCTCCTTCTAGCCTGCATTCAACCATTCTTTAGTCATTGATTTAATTTGCATTGGCATTTTGTCTCTAACATCTTGTTTAACAACGATTTTGCAGCTAAAATTATGGTTGCAGGTGGACAAGTTCATTGGAAGCCTCTCTAGTCACAAACAAGGCCATAAGTCCTCTTGGTTTGCCTCTCAATCCCTCATTCTCATCTTTGTTTTCATATATAATTTCGAAGCATTTTGTGACAACAGTGTATTCAGGGCATAAACACCATAAAATAAGCCTAAACTCATCAATCTTTCATCTAAGACATTAAGGACTAATCTCGTGATTAAATTAATTGCATATAAGTGAAATTTGAGGGACTGTTGAGCATATTTAAGGTATGATATATGCTGCAGAAGATCTGATATAAACATAACAGTGGTATCAAAAGTTGTTGACAACCATCTCTTTTCATTTGGCATTTGTTCCTTGCATCCTTGTGCATCTTGAATATTTGCTTTCTAGTGAACTTTGGTGTTTTCCTTACTGCTGCAATCATTGGTTTCTTGGCTGCCCCATCTTGCATTTCATTGCATTTTTGCATCTCTTGCATACATTGGCATGCCATTGTTTGCACTTACATTCATTTGCATTCTTGCATAAGCATATCACTATTTGCATTCTCATTGACAAACATAAGTGCTCTAAAAGGCTAATTAAATTGATAAGATTGGATTATTGCTCTGAAGAATAATATTGTGGTTTAATGCTCTCCTTCTCTCATTGATAGCTAGCATTGTTGTGACATTGGTGTTTGAAGAAAAATTCTTACTTGTCATTGCTATCATATTGCTAAGGAGGTTGGCTATTGGATAAATGTTATATTGTTTTTCATTGCCATAACGTTATAAGTGTACTAACATTGTGTTTTTGCAAGTGAGCTTCACATCCTCAATTCGTAATCTTGCAAATTAATTCACTCTTGAAAGCACTTGTCTAATCATAATTGTGAAATCTTGAAGTAATTTAATTGTGTTCATAAGGAATTCAATTTTTCTCTTTTGTATCTAATTGTCACATTGACATTCTACTGTTATAATTTAAATAATCTGAGGAAGTTGCTAATCATCATTGGCATTCTAGCATTGTTGAAAGAAGCATTGAATTTGTTTATTTATTGTCATTTCATGAGCAATTGTCTATCGTGATTTTGATAACATTTTATGGTGCCATTTGTTTGGTTCATTGAGCACTTCCATTTGGTGAAGATTGTCATTATACACTGTTAAGTACTTCATTGTTCTAAATTGAATATCATTGTCTCTAAAGTACTTAAGACACTTAACAATCTCACCTAAAGAATAATCATTCATTTTGCATGCACATTCTAGGATTAGCCTTGCATTAACTAATTTACCTCCAAGCATAAGCTTGGTTGATAGAAAGATAGGACCACCTTTCTCACCCAACTTGTGAAGCCTAGACCCTCTTTTGTGGTTAACACGGTGACCTTGCAGTCGTCAAAGCCACAGTCTATGTAGCGTCAAAGGCATCGGACGTTTAGAATTCCAGGGAAGGTATCATTAATATAGCCTTTGTTGTCTTTCCCTGGGTTTCTCTCTCACAATATACACTAGAGACTAGCTTCAAAATAGTTAAGAGGAAGGATTTATTTAGATATGCATATAACTTAAAATTGATCAAGATCCTACAGATTTTAGGTGTCACATTTCATATAGGATAGTGAAGCATCCTAAACCAACCACTATACATTTGTGGCTTGGTCGATAACTCACGTAAAGCAAGTATTTTGACTCCATTTAAGGCAATGGTCTTTCAATTTAATCTAATCAAATCACAAAACTCGCTAAATTAACCAAGTTGCTAGGCCATTCAGTGGTGTCTCTCGAACTTGTCGGTTGCCTACAAGTTTTTCATCTTCACATTTCATAGGGACTACCCCCCATAGCCTGTTGTAGGGAGACAACTAGAACGAAGAAGGCGGGGATTAGAGTGACAACCCCTGTCCTGAGCATTGTCGCATCTATCCTGTATAATTTGAGTGACAACATTTTCTGGTGCTGTTGCCGGGGACTAATCTTTTGGTCCTTGGCATTCATGACATTTTCTCCATCTTCTCATTTTCATTCTTTCAATCATCAAGCGACACATTCTCTGGCAGTTTGACATCTCATCAATCTTCTCATCACCTTGTTCACCATCACTTTTTCTATCTGCACCTTTAGCACTTGGACATTCAGGTTAGTTTCCTGTTTGGGTGGCGACTCCACTTATTCATCCATTCACAAGAGCTTATACTAGAAGAAATCTTGGTAGCTTGGTTAACCCCTTTCTTGATCCTGAAAAGGCTCGTAGGGCTTGGTTAAACAAATTACATTCTAGTAAGCATTTAATCTTTCTCGGACAGGAATCCCTCCCTGATATCCAGTTGCTTTTCCTTGACCCAGGGATAGAGTTTTTCTCTTCTTGATTCTTGACTAACTTTTCGGTTTTTGCCTTTTGGATTTTAAAGTTAGATTCATGTTCAAGTGGCGACTCCACTTCTTTCATTTTTTACAAGAATTTTTGCTAGAATCTCGCTTTGTGTAGACCTCTTGTTTTTATTGAACAAGGATCTCTCTCTGATATCCATTAGCTCCTTTTCCCTTTAAGCAATTCATCATGAATGACTTGTTCACCCCTTGTCGTTTTACTAACATTCCTCATGATATTCCGGAAAATGCCATTAATAATTTACCTTCTTTCATGGGTAATAGTGCAATCACCGCTAGAGAACATCTCATAAAGTTTACTCATTGTATGCTAAGGTTCTGTAGCTCTTAACGTTATAATCATGAAGATGTCAAGATGCAATTCTTTGTCCTTTCTTTGGAAGGTGATGCTAAGAATTGGTTTTGTGATTTTCCTGACAATTATTTTGATTCTCTGCAAGCCATTGTCAATGCTTTTAAAAATAGATATGAAAATCAAAAGGATTCACCTTGTGCCAATTACAATGTTAAGAGAGATGAAAGTGGTCCTGTAAAAGGGGGTTAGTTGGTAGTGGCATAGTTGGAAAAGAGACTAATAAAAATCAGGCTATTGAGGTCAATCACGATACTTGCCAGACTGATGTGTCACCTTTGACAAAATATATTCAGAATAAGATTGGGCATACCTTAGATTCTTCGAATTTTTCTTTCGAGCTTGTTCAAGATCAAGACAAAAAATCTACATTAGTCCTATTATTAGCATCACAACTTGCCGGAAGCAAAAGTAAAAAGCAAAAAAGAAGAAGGAAGAGGTTTGATGCATTTGATGTTCGGGAACAACTTGATATTCAGATAAGTCAATGTCCTAGCATCTTCAGAATTCAACATGGCACGTCAGAGAAACAACCCATGGACCTACCTGAAAGTTGGCAGATGCTCAATATGCACTGTGTTGAAGACATATGATGCGATAGGGCATCTTTGTATCGTATCTCTAACCCTATTCCCTTGGATATGATTTCATTTCTACCATTAGTTAGTTCCTTTTCATGCAGTTAAGTTTTAAATTTTACATTTCATATGTTAGAGTAGGATTTATATTCCAACAAATGTTTTATGTATACATGATGATTTTGATTTTGAGCGGATACCTATTTGATGTACTTTTGATGTCTTGGATATAGGATTCTGGATTCTCAAGTTCTTTAAGTGAAGAAACGCGTCCCCATATGGAGCCAAATGTTGACCACGATTTTGTCTACAGTCCGAGAAAGCAGTGTGTAAGGAAGTCAAGAAATTTTTTCAAAGATCAAAGTCATCAGTCAACATGGATACGTCATTGTAAACCCAATTTCTGCAAGGTCTATTGTAAATGATGTTAGTATGACCATTTAATTATGTAACAACACCTAGGTAATTCTTTGATTTTGGCAAAGGATTTCATCCTAGGAAGTTTTTAAGCCTCCACGAATTATGTGCATTTGTAAACACACCTAATTGACAAAGTTTTTCTTCCAGTTTAAACCCCAAAGCTAGGGTGGAATTCATTGACAAGGTCTCAGGCGAGTCCTAGTGTTTATCGAGTCTGATGTAAAAAGTGTGATTAAACTTTAGATAGTCCATGGTCCCCCACAATCAGAAACCATGGCTAAATTATTTTATTAAAAGCACACTTGGTTTCATGCTAGATCTTATTGTGTGGAAAAATTGGGTAATGTCTTGAAGGTCTGGTCTAAATGTGTATTTTCCCTTCTAAGGGTTGAATTAATTGTAATATTTTGATGTAAAAATATTTTAGTGTATGGTCCCTCGCAATCAGAAACCATGGCAAAACTATTTGAGGGTGGAAAAATGATTAATCCCCTCTAAAGCAATGTTGCAGTTATTTGTTATTGGGATATTATTGGCGAGGGGAAAAAATCGTAAAAATTGGGAAAAAAATCGGTAAAAATTGGGAAAAATTCGTAAAATACAAAAATATTCATTTTTTTCAATTTTTTTTAATATCTAAAGCATCTACAACATACAATAAATACATTGACACATAAATATGATAAAAGAACTAATATATAATATGTGTAATATCATTTCTAGTGCTACATCACACATAACAGTGAATCATGTCCTGAATAGTAAGTCCTGACTCCTGAGTCCCAACTCAGCTTCAAAATATCAACAAAAACTATAATAATGTATCTCATATCATGAGTCATAATGTCATATAAAATGAAATGAACCAAATAACTAAAGTCTAATACTACTGATTTCCCCTGCCCCACTTGCGAGAAAATAAAATAGCTTTCCCTTTCCCTCTAGATGTAGATGCCGGTGGAGTTGGTAGTGGACTCTGCTGTGCTCTAGAAGATGAAGAACTAGGAGCTATAGGAGGTATACCACGTCTTCTACTGGTGGCAAGGGTAGCCCGGGTAGGTGGTGTCACCTTCTCCTGTTGCTCCGCCTCCTCCTCCCCCTCCACTACCTCCTACTCTAACCAATCATTGGCAGACTCCATGAGAGGCCTCTCGGCCTCAACCCTCCATGCAGCAGTGGTGTCAATCCCATCCAATGAGATGGCCTCCATATCAGGTATCCTCTCAAGTTGCCTCACCCACAATCGAAGATTGTAGTAGACGTAGACCATGTCATTAAGTCGCTGGGACTCCAACCTGTACAAAGATCATGAAATAATAATTATAAAAAAATATTGTTTAATGAATTCAAAAAATTATTTGGAAATTTGCAATATTTTAAGTTTTAAGTTTAACATGTTGCGCTTCTTGTTGTGTATTTTTTCAAATACACTCTAGTTGCGCTCGCATCCTGAGGAGCTACATGTTTGGCTGAGGATTCGAATGGCAAGCTTTTGCAGAAGGGGTACCCTGGCACCATACATTCTCCACCATGCATCTACAACAAAATTACAAATAAAATTTTAAATAAACATAAGAAAAAAAATGAAATTTGAAAGTTGAAGCAAAGTATGAAGTTATGAACTTGAAGAGACAATGAAATTTGAAACAAACTAAAAAATACCTGGCATTTTAGTCGTCCTATTAGTCACAGCCATGTCAAAGTCAAATGTGCCACCTGACATCTTGTATGTCTCAATTTCTTTGGAGATTTCTGTACGTTTTGCTGGAGATCACATCATCCTCTGAGCACAGGTTAAGAATCCATCCATGATCTCAGCATCAAATACGAAACCACATGGGTAAGAAAATGTGGGGTTCAGGGAGATCCCTGCAGCATGAATGGGACGATGGAGTGTGTTGTTCCTGTTAGCTCTGCTACAGTTTTTAGCGATTGAAGGTCATTTTCGGCGATCTAAGTGAAATGCAGGATCTTGATCAATTTTAAGTTATATGCCTATCTAAATGAATCCTTCCTCTCAACTATTTTGAAGCTAGTTTCTAGTGTAGGTTGTGAGAGAGAAACCCAAGGAAAGACAGCAAAGGCTATATTAACGATACCTTCCCTGTAGTACAGTGATGTGTGGTTTGACGGTAAGTCTACTTGGGCGAAGCTTGGGAGACGGTAGTTCAAATCTCATTGAGTACACTGGCCTGTTGTGGTGGATGCTCGAGAAGCAGATTCCCCACCCCTGCCTTGGCGGCACAAGAGCCTCGCTTTGCTAAAACCATAGGATCTTAGTATATCGACTTGCAGGTAGTTGGATGCACTCTTGGTGTTATAGTGGTAGCTACGAGGATTGATCCTAGGTCTCCCATAGATTAGGACTGGCAGTTACCGATTCACCATGTGGTTAAAAAAAAAAACGATACCTTCCCTGTAATTCTAACCACCCGATGCTTCTGGCGCTCTAGAGACTGTGGCTTTGACGATTGCGAGGTCACCGTGTTAACTACAAAAGAGGGTCTAGGCTTCACAAGTTGGGTGAGAAAGGTGGTCCTATCTTTCTATCAACCAAGCTTATGCTTGGAGGTAAATTAGTTAATGCAAGGCTAATCCTAGAATTTGGATGCAAAATGAGTGATTATTCTTTAGGTGAGATTGTTAAGTGTCTTAAGTACTTTAGAGACAATGATATTCAATTTAGAACAATGAAGTAATTAACGATGTATAATGACAATCTTCACCAAAAGAAAGTGCTCAATGAACCAAATAGATGGCGCCAAAAAATGTTATCAAAATCACGATAGACAATTGCTCATGAAATGACCATAAATAAAGAAAGTGCTCAATGAACCAAATAGATGGCGCCAGAAAATGTTATAAAAATCAAAATAGACAATTGCTCATGAAATAACCATAAATAAACAAATTCAATGCTTCTTTCAACAATGCTAGAATGCCAATGATAATTAACAACTTAAGACTATTTAAATTATAATAGTAGAATTTCAATGTGCCAATTAGATACAAAAGAGAAAAATTGAATTCCTTATGAACACAATTAAATTACTTCAAGATTTCACAATTATGATTAGACAAGTGCTTTCAAGAGTGAATTAATTTGCAAGATTACAAATTGAGGGTGTGAAGCTCACTTGCAAAAACACAATGTTAGTACACTTATAACGTTATGGCAATGAAAAACAAAATAACATTTATCCAATAGCCAACCTCTTTAGCAATACGATAGCAATGACAAGTAAGAATTTATCTTCAAAGAAAAATGTCACAACAATGCTAGCTAGCAATGAGAGAAAGAGAGCATTAAACCACAATATTATTCTCTAGAGCAATAATCCAATCTTATCAATTTAATTAGCCTTTTAGAGCACTTACGTTTGTCAATGAGAATGCAAATAGTGATATGCTTATGCAAGAATGCAAATGGATGTAAGTGCAAACAATGGTATGCCAATGTATGCAAGAGATGCAAAAATGCAATGAAATGCAAGATGGGGCAGCCAAGAGACCGATGGTTGCAGCAGTAAGGAAAACACCAAATTTCACTAGAAAATTCCTATTCAAGGTGCACAAGGATGCAAGGAACAAATGCCAAATGAAAAGAGATGACTGTCAACAACTTTTGACACCATTGTTATGTTTATATCTGACCTTATGCAGCATATATCAGACCTTGAATATACCCAATAGTCCTTCAAATTTCACTTATATTCAATTAATTTAATCAGAAGATTAGTACTTAATGCCTTAGATGAAAGATTGATGAGTTTAAGTTTATTTTATGATGTGTTTATGCCCTGAATACATTGTTGTCATAAATTGCTACAGAATTATATATGAAAACAGTGATGTGGATGGGGGATTAAGAGGCAAACTAATAGGACTTATGGCCTTGTTGGTGACTAGAGAGGCTTCCAATGAACTTTTTCTCCTGCAACCACAATGTTAGCTCCAAAATCGCTGCAAAACAAGATGTTAGAGACAAAATTCCAATGCATATTAAATCAATGATTGAAGAATGATTTAATGAGTGCTAGAAGGAAGGCAAATAGGCCAATGATCGGGCTAAGAGGCCAAGGAAGGGCAACGATGAGGGGGAGAAGGCCTAAGAAGGCCATGGCTAGGAAGAAGGAGGCCTAAAAAGGCTTGCGGTAGAGGATCAAGGCCCTTAAAGGGTTGCGACTCACTGAAAGGAGCCTTGAGGGCTCACGGCAGGGGTAAAGAAGCCCTACGAGGGTTGCCGAGGGCTAGAGGAAGGCCCAAAAGGGCTGCCTTCCAAGGGAAAATCCCTTCTAGGGCTGTGGCCAAAAGAAACAAGGGGCAAAGAGGCCACGACAAGGCTAGAAAAGGTGACAGCTAGGCCTTAGAGGCCTTAAAAAAAATTTGGAACCCTGCAATGACAAAAAATTGCCATAAAAATACTGAAATTCACTTTGTTGAGGGCCAACGTCTTCCCTTCTTAGTTGGATGTTGAGCTTGGAGGGAGGCTAGAGGCTAGATCTTGTCTTCTTAGGCCTAGATCAGCCTCAAAACCCCAATGAAATCGCTCAATTAGTTTGGACGTCTCACTTGGAGGAGTGAAACCCTTCAAACCCAAGCCTTAGGGCTAGATCTTCCACAAAAAATTCGATTTCCTTTGAGGCTTGAAGATCCACCTGCAAAAATGAATGAAAGAATCCCCAAAGCCCCATATATATACAAAAAAAAATCAAAACCCCAAGTGTTACAAAATAAAACAAGTGTTAGAATAATTTACAAATATTTACAAGTTAAAAAAATTAGCTCTCATTAGCAAATTAATTCTTTGTAGCCCAAGACCAAATGAAAGTTTTAAGAATTTTTAAAATATTATTTTATGGATGAATAATTTCGAAAGATAAACCAGCCAAAACCCTCCTGCAAAATAAATCGTCACAATGAAAGCTTAGAGCCCAAACAAGGTCAAATCTTCCCCACAGCCAGTGAACTTGGAGCCCAAGGGCTAGTGTACCTGTAAATCTCTATTTAATCTCAAGATAAACTATTAGATCGTCATATAGTGAATCAAATCGCCTAAGATAACTTGTACCAATACAATGTTCTTCTCACCGACAAACAAAATAACAGTTAAATATATTCAACATAATATAGGATAAACACATAGTTAGCACATACCACAGATCAACAAATAGAAGAACACCCTGAACTGAATTCCAAAGTCTCTCTATTATGAGAAAAATGTTTCTAGCAAAGCAACAACTTAGTACATGCGTTGCAAAATCACCTCTTCCAAAGATGGGAAATAGAAGCTCAATAGCTTCCTTATATAGAGAAAACCCCTCCAAGTGGAAAATAATGGCTAGTTGGCTTGATCCTCGTCAAAATAATCTCAACCATCGAAATTAACTTGATCTTCTTTTAATCTCCTTCGTCGAAATTTTAGTTTTGAGGAAAAATTCGAATTTCTCTTAAAAATCATTTTTTATTAATCCAAAAATTAATATTTTGGATTAATTTCCTCAAAAAATTGACTTTGACTTAACCACCAACGTCCAAGGGCTCAAATTTTCTTAAAATATCCATCTTTCCTTTGGTGGAGGACCTCCAAAATTTGTCTTCTTTCTGACCCACGAATGTTTTTTATTATTTTCCACTTGGAGAGAAATTAATTTCTCTTTAATTATTTTTTGACTCAAAATTAAATAATTTTCTGGCTTAGGATTTTTATTTTAATTTAGCCAGAAAAAATTAATTAATTGACTCTAGAGTAGTGATGCAAAACTCGTGATAAAATCGCGATTTTATCGCGGTTTTTTTCAAAACGACGATAAAATCGTTCGATTTTTACGTGGGTTTTTTTTCTTGCCGATTTTTCGCTCGCGATAACTACACGATATTATCGCGATTTGATGTGTTTTAATCGTGGGGCCGGCGGACAGCAGGTTATAAACACCCAAAAAACGTTTTTTTTTTTATTCATTTGATCAGACAACGACAACGGTGGATTGGGAGTCCCCTTGGAGAAAAATCTTGGTCGATTGGGCGCTGATTGGAGGAGAAAACGACTCAAAACCCCCTGTGGATTGAGAGCTGAGGAGGAGAGGATCAATTTTTTTCCGACAAACCGATATGGGCACCAAATTTATGTGTTTTGTTTTTTTTTTTTTTTTGTTTTTGGTTGGGTTTGGATAATCCATTGGTTTATCAAATATTTTTGAGTTGATTTGATGGTGTTTTTGTTTGTTAAATTGTCAAAAATTCAATGTGTTTTGTCATGTTACTCATGTATGTAATTTTTTTTAATTTTTGTAACTTGCAATCCTTATTTTGCCATAGGTTCACCATTCAACTTCAAAGTTCAAACTTCATCTTACAAATTTAAAACTCAAGAGTCAAGAGTTCAACCAAGTTACAAACATGCCAAGGAAATTGGACCCTCTGTGGGAATTTGGTGAACCTGATGGAGGGTTTGATAGAATAAACTTGTCTTGCAAGTTGTGTGGGCAGCATATGTTAGGGGGGGTTTATAGATTGAAGTATCACCTTGCACAAATCCCTGGATTTGATGTAGGGCCTTGTAGAAATACAAATCCGGAAATCATTCGAAAAGCCATGAGATCATTGGAAAATTTAGAGCACAATAGAGAGGCCAAAGCAGAAATGAAGAAGCAACTAGCAAAGACTGTGTTAGGCTCAGGTGAACAAGGAAGTGGCACTGGTTCTACTTCAGCATCAATATCTACAACCAACCCGGTAGCTGCCTCATCATTTTTTGTTCCTAGAACCACGCCTGGTTCACAACCATCTATCACTTCAATGCTTAAAAAAACTGAGAAAGAACAAGCTGACAAGTTGTTGGCCAAATTTTTCCTTTAGAGTGATATTCCTTTCAGCGTTTCAAGGAATAATTCATTTTTCCAGCCTGCTGTTGATGCTATTGCAACTGTTGGCCCATGGTACAAAATCCCTTCTTATGATGACTTTAAAGGTTCTTCGATTAGTTGATGCTGATAAGTCCACAATGGGCTATTTGTATGAGGCCATGGACAGGGCCAAAGAATCCATTCAGGCCGACTATGATGATAAGGGAGATCAAGGGTTTCAGAGACAACTCTTATGGGAAGTGATTGATGAACGATGGAACAACACACTCCATCATCCCATTCATGCTGCAGGGATCTACCTGAACCCCGCATTTTCTTACCCATGTGGGTTTGTATTTGATGCTGAGCTCATGGATGGATTCTTAACCTGTGTTCAGAGGATGATGCGATCTCTAGCAGAATGTACAAAAATCTCCAAAGAAATTGAGACATACAGGATGGCAGGTGGCACATTTGGCTTTGACATGGCTGTGACTGATAGGACGACTAAAATGCCAGGTATTTTTTAGTTTGTTTCAAATTTCGTTGTCTCTTCAAGTTCATAACTTCATACTTTGCTTCAACTTTCAAATTTTATTTTTTTCTTATGTTCATTTAAAATTTTATTTGTAATTTTGTTGTAGATGCATGGTGGAGAATGTATGGTGCTAGGGTACCCCTTCTGCAAAATCTTGCCATTCGAATCCTCAGCCAAACATGTAGCTCCTAAGGATACGAGCGCAACTGGAGTGTATTTGAAAAAATACACAACAAGAAGCGCAACAGGTTAAAATTAAAACTTAAAATATTGCAAATTTCCAAATAATTTATTGAATTTATTAAACAATATTTTTTTTATAATTATTATTTCATGATCTTTGTACATGTTGGAGTCCTAGCAACTTAATGACATGGTCTACGTCTACTACAATCTTTGATTGTGGGTGAGGCAACTTGAGAGGATTAGATGGGATTGACACCACTACTGCATGGTGGAGAATGTATGGTGCCAGGGTACCCCTTCTGCAAAAGCTTGCCATTCGAATCCTCAGCCAAACATGTAGCTCCTCAGGATGCGAGCACAACTGGAGTGAATTTGAAAAATACACAACAAGAAGCGTAACAGGTTAAAATTAAAACTTAAAATATTGCAAATTTCCAAACAATTTTTTGAATTCATTAAACAATATTTTTTTTATAATTATTATTTCATGATCTTTGTATAGGTTGGAGTCCCAGTGACTTAATGACATGGTCTATGTCTACTACAATCTTCGATTGTGGGTGAGGCAACTTGAGAGGATACCTGATATGGAGGCCATCTCATTAGATTGGATTGACACCACTGCTGCATGGAGGGTTGAGGCCGAGAGGCCTCTCATGGAGTCTGCTGATGATTGGTTAGAGCAGGAGGTAGTGGAGGGGGAGGAGGAGGAGGAGGAGGAGGAGGCGGAGCAATAGGAGGAGGAGGTGACACCACCAACCCAGGCTACTCCTGCCACCAGTAGAAGACGTGGTATACCTCCTATAGCTCCTAGTTCTTCAACTTTTAGAGCACAGCAGAGTCCACTGCCAACTCCACTGGCATCTACATCTAGAGGGAAAGGGAAAGCTATTGCATTTTCTCGCAAGAGGTGCAGAGGAAATCAATAGTATTAGACTTTAGTTATTTGGTTCATTTCATTGTATATGACATTATGACTCTTGATATGAGATACATTATTATATTTTTTGTTGATATTTTGAGGCTGAGTTGGGACTCAGGAGTCAAGACTTACTATTCAGGACATGATTTACTGTTATGTGTGATGTAGCACTAGAAATGATATTACACATCTTATATATTAGTTCTTTTATCATATTTATGTGTCAATGTATTTATTTTATGTTGTAGATGCTTTAGATATTAAGAAAATTGAAAAAAATGAATATTTTTGTATTTTACTATTTTTTTTCCCGATTTTTACAATTTTTTCCCCTCGCCGATAATATCCCGATAACGATAACTGCAACATTGCTACAAGGTACATACCCCATTCAAATGTCTACAAGGTATGTCCTTTTAGGACTATTCTATCTTGGATCTCCAATCTCGAAAGTCTGATGGGGCAGCAACTTGACTGGACTTGGGCATTAGGGCAATAAAAGTGGCATCAAAGGTTGAAAGAACAGAGGCCGACAATCTTGAATCTTCTACGACCTGCCAACTATCATGACCAAGGGGCCAGGGCCAACATGCTTGATAGAATTCGGCCGTATATCCATCTGGGCCAAGAGCTTTGTTCCTTGGCAGTCCCATGACTATTGCTTCTACTTCCTGCAAGGAGATGGATTTCAAGAGCGCTACATTCTATTCTTCAGTAATCAACCTGGGGATGTGCTACGTAATTCTTCTGATTGCAGAGGCTCTATCTTTTGTGGGCTCTGTTAAGAGATGGCTATAGTGCCCTTATAGAAGATCTGTCATGTCTGAGTGATCCTCTACCATTGATTATTGGATCCCTGAAGCTTGTGGATTTTGTTTTGATGCCTATAGTTGATCATAGATCTATGAAAAAATTTATTATTATGCTCACCTTCTTTTAGCCACTTAACTCTTGACTTCTGCTTTTAGAGTATTTCTTCTTGGGCCAATCTCTCTTATAGTTGGTGCCTGAGGGTGCCCTCTTTCTTTTAATTGATCTGTGTTGCCGCCCGAAATTATGCACTGCTGAATCTGCTCCATCTAGTTTTCGAGGGCTCTTTGTCCTTGAATATATCTCCACAGTCTTGTCTGTTCCATTTCTTAATCTGGCAAGAATCTATGAAAGAGTTGAAGGAAACTGTTGCTTCCTCCGATTTCCTTATTCCACCCTTCTTTTCTTGAATGGTTCTTATTAGATTGAAATCACCAGCTACAATCCAGGGGTTTGGCCTGACCAACTCATGCACAAAATGAAGGTTGGAAATGAAGCGTTTCTTGTCAGAAGGGTGGATTAGCCCGTAAATGCTCGAGAGGAAGTTGGACTAGGAAGAACCTACCGACTGGAAAAGCATTGTGAGAATCCTCGGGAGGGAGAACGATTCTCGAATAGAAACTATGGAAGGATTCCATAGAGTGGCTAAACCTCTCGAAGTGCCTACTGCATATGTGACAAGAATTCATAGTTTGTCCATATTCAGGGAATGCTCTGCAAAAGATAATGTTGAGAGCATTTGGTTTATTGAAGCAAAAGACTATCAGGCTGATTCATGGAAATTAGATTTTTGAATATGCGACGTTTAGATTTGTCGTTTAATCCCCTTACGTTCCACAATAGGATCTTGATCATTGCGAAGAAGGTTGGGAGGGAAAGAGGGTTGTCATTGGTGTCACCCTTCCTGAGTTAACCATAAATTCTCCCAGATCTTGTAGCAATTGACTGTTGGATTTTCGTTCTTTTTTCTTTGGTTATTTCATGTTTGGTGGAAGTTCTTGTGTGGAATTCCTCTTTATCCCTTATAGTGAGAAGGATGTTGAAGGGGAAGAGATAATATCTGGCTTATTGGCTTGCTGTAGGATCACTTCTTGTGCCGAAGATAAGCATGAGCTACTAGCTAGATTTGGTCCTCAGGAATCATAGCAGGGTCTTTTTGTTGTCACTCCTCTACTATCTACTGCAGGTCCATTGCTTGTAGCTCCAGATCTTGTAGGTCCTCTTCCTCCATCGGTGTCAGATACTCCCTTGTGGAATCGAGAGCATTTTGAGGCGGGTTTAAAGTCTCCATGGTTTCCTTGTTCTTCTGTTTCATCCGATTGGGGAATTGAGAATTTATTTTTGTTCTGCACATTCGAAGGGTTTGAAGGATCGGCCTTTCGCTTAGTAGTCCACTTCTGCCCCACTACTATTTTGAATCCCTCATCTCCAGGTTGTGAATTCACGTGGGCTTGATTCACCTCCTGAGCTGCGGGTTTCTTAGGGCAATCTTTGAGGAGATGATGTAATCATGGCAATGCATGCATCTAAACATGATTTGCTTGTAGTTTATCAACTGTTCCCAAATCTCATCTTCATAGCTGAGTTGAATGCTGGCAAGGAGGTGTTTCGTGGGATCCATATAGACGCACAATCTTGCATAGGAAGTATATCTTCCTACCTTTGTTATGTTTGAGAGCATAACAAACTCTCCTAGCTTGTTTCCATTGTGGGCTAAGATTTTTCAGTCCTAGTATTCCTAAGGTAGCGAATATAATCTAATACATACTGGAAGATTGTAGAAATCTTCCTTCTCCAGATTGAATTTTGGAACCCATGGTTTGATGAAGAGATCGACAAAGTTCATGAAATAAGGTCCTCCCTGCAGAATATTGTTCCTATCTTCGATGTTGCTAAATATTACTGTGAAAAAACCTCGTGAGCCTAATTTCAGTTCTGCATCTCCCTTAATGGTCCAGTTTCTCCTTATCCAGTTGGGCAGAGTTTTTTTTTGTTGGCTAAGGGTCGATGAATTTGCAGATCAACACTCTTTCCTTCATCCTTTCAATGGTGGATCCTAATTTTTCCACCGGGATCTCAAGAAGAGGGACTTCTTGAGCTTGTGGTCGACAGGGACCCAAATTTTGGCTTGATTTGGGCAGGTGAATCTTGCATTGGAGCGACTGTTGGTTTATGGCCAGAGCTTGACGACGCTATTGGCTTGGCTTGTTGAGAATGTGTGCGAGGAGTGCCGATTCGCAGTCGTTGTTCGCTAGAGCGATTGATAATCACTGACTTGTAAGAGGGGTCGTCATTGTCCCCCTAGGGGGTGCCATGCGAGCTGATGCAGAGGTTGTAGAAGCTTCATATTAGCGCGGGTTGAAGAAACCATAGCAGAGCCCAACTTTGACCTCAAGATACTCTATACAATGTTATTAGGTTTGTTAGTAATATATATAGATGTGTGTGTGTGTGTGAAATATTGAATTTTTAAAAGATTAATAATATTTTTTTTATGTACATAATATAAATTAATATTATATTTACATATAAAAACAAACATACTATGTAAAATATAGTAAATGATTTATAAATATCATATGTACAATATAGTCTATGATACAGTTGGTTTATTTACATAAAGGGCTCGAACTTGGTGGTTTTGGGGTTGGGCCCTTTTAATTTTATTTAATATAATCACAATATTAAATATTTACAATTGATTATGTAAAAATAAAGTTATTTAAACTAAATGGTATTTACATAAATTTAACTAACTTAAAATGACTAATATTTACATTTCTAAAATAAAGATAAAATACATATTTACATGATTCAAGTCTGTGTTGCAAAAAGCGAATAACTCTGACCAATTGAAACTTTTAAACCGTGTAAATGATTTGCGTGAAACCTCATTCATTGGAAAGAGAGCGAGAAGGCAAGCATAATGGAGCCTTAAGTGATGAAAATTGAGGCAAGTCAAAAACACTCAAAGCAAAGGAAAACAAATTAAAAATGACATTAACCAAGTGAAATGGAGGGCCCCTATCATTATTATGAAGATAATAATGAAAAAGTGGGGGTTGTTGTTTTTCCACAACAGGTCCCAAATGTGCCACTGAGTCATCCCCGATCTCTGCACTGTCCTGTCATGAAGGAATCCCTCAATACCGGGATCCCAAGCCATCTTGATCAATGTGAAACACCCCTTGCTCCGCTCACTGTCCAACCAGGTATAGGTACCAAAAGCCCTCTACATACTATCAATAAGTAGCACATCATGATAATGTAGGGCTCTGTCTAACTTGCCATGAAGCTGCCTTACCGAGTAGTCCACCTCGTGCACTCCAAGAGTAAACTCCTGAAGGTATAACCCAATCATTGTGGGGATGAAGTCTCTTCTGCATGAGCTTTCCTTGATATCCCCCTGTTGACCAACATGCCATGCTGATGAAGTCCCTCGTGCCATCAGTGAGTCATAAAATCCCAATGGAAGATTTGAATGATCTCCTCTTGTAGTAGCCAACTCATCCCTAAAGGTCGCTGACTTATCTAGTACTGCGATGCGCGGGTCCCATGCTAGTCTCAGAAGGGTGCTACCATGTTGTCGCTGCGCTACTCTGACTCTAACATGCTGCCCATCCTGTGCACACTATATCCTCCTCCCTTGAATCCTGGTGGCGAAATATCGACGAAGGCCAAGCTCATCTTGTTCATGTATCTTTATGATGTCAGTATCTACCTGTCCATTTCTAATCTCGATCTTGAGATGCAACTGGAAAAACATGCCTCGACAAACAATGGAGGCCTCAACGGTACCCCATGTGTCAATCCCAAAGTGAGCTAGACCACCCTCTGCTATGGTCCTGCTCACGAAATGGAGTGTCCTGTTAGCCAACTGAATCCGTGGATCCCATAACCAAATCTATTGCGACGTATTCCTGACGACTACTGAAATCCACCTGTCCCACATCTTTGCTCCCTTCATGTAATTGATATATAGACTCCACACAACATGAATCAATCTAGCGCATGCAAAATTGCCCTGCGCTTTCCATACCACATCGTGGGATCTGCTATCCTGTCTCCTAAAAATGCACCTCGATATTGCCTGGAGGCTAAACATCCGCCTATAAGAAAGGTCAGCTGCCTGTTATATATGTCGCTGTGACACCTCATAGTGCCTTGCCCAAACTGTGTCATGCATCCCTTTAAGTGTGAACTCAAGGGTGGAACATATGCTACCTTCGCAACAAACCACGCACTCCCCAAACCTATACCTGTCAACTCGTTCCCTGACCTAATGCGACCACTGAGAAGTCTCTTCCTTGGTGCCATGAGTACCATCCAAATATCTCAGGTGAGATCCTCGCCCCTTGTTGCTCGTGCCTAGAGTGTCAAAGGACAACAACCAAATTATCTATGCTTGTAAGCGATGTAGAAGAGGGACAGGCGTGTGAGTCCCCATGGATACCATCAAGTGTTGCTCATCTGCATCCTCGTTGATCCTGGCTGAACTACACCCAAAGTTATGCCTTGTGTCTCCGTCCATAAGTCTCCTTGGAGGCAACACTCCAAGAAGCCGCTGTGTAGCACCATACGCCCTTGCATATCACTGAGTATCCATGTACGCCTCGGCATGCCATTGTACACTGTGGCCTATCCCTGTACACCACTGGGTACCCCCTGCTACTATTGTACCATCTTGAACTGTCTCATATCCTGTCTGTGTCACTGTACCTGACACTCCCCGCATGTACTCAATGTGATGTGAACTGCTCCTCTTACTCCACAGCGCAATCCAACACACTATAGCACACTACCATGCATCTCCTTGTCCACATGCAAACCATTGCTCAACGTTATATGCTCCTACACACCACTGGATGCCATGGCCTAAAGTTGAGACAGTACGCGTCAACCCACACCCGACCGACATCACCACCGCCACCGTCGCATCACCATACCCTCTGATGCATGGATTTTCCCTCCAAATCCTCCCTGGAGGCCCGAGAGGTGAATCTCCCTATGTACTAGTAACCACAGTATTCAAAATTGGAATCAATGATTGGACCGGCCCACCTATCAAACTGGGTTTCCAATCAGAACTGGTCAAACCGGGATTGGTCAGATCTCAATGAATCAGCCTTTAAAAAAATACATGAAATAATTAGTTTTTAATGAAAACAACTAATTTTAAGATTTAAAACCATGATCCCAAACCAATAGAAGCAAAATATGCAAAGTTTGCTCTTCTTTATACCATGTAAAGGTGAATATATCATATTGGCATTGAGCGCAATACACATCACCAACAAAATACATAATTAATGAGGCTCTAAATTGCCTTCAGAGTCTGAAAACAATGCTACAAGCTATGGGGCCACTAACCTACTACAAGTCTACATATCAGTGATCAACATGATCACTCCTCATCATGATCAAACTCATCACTACTACTAGACAAGGGATCATCAACATGAGCTACATAAATAATCAGGCTTTGAGTTTGAGGACTTCTAAAACGCCTCTGCAGCCTTAGTAGTAGTGTTTGTAGTAGTAGCAAAAATAGACATCAAAATTACAAATGACTGATCAACATGATCACTCATGAAACTCATCATTGATTCAACGACACTAGAAATGGCATCATATTCATCAACAAGAGATACATAAACATCATCTAGCTCAAAGTCTTCAGACTTGGATTGCTCAATCTTATAATATGATAGAAATTGAAAAAGTTTTACATGCCTAACCAATGATTTTGGTTTTAGTGAAGGCTTCATCTCCTCAACCTTATAATGTGGTAGAAAAAGCTTAGCATGTCTAACCCATTATTTTCTTTTGAGTGAAGGGTACATTCTTGTTAAGGCCATGGTAAAGGTGTTCAACAATCAATACCACCTACATCAACAAAGTTCAACAATCAATGCCACCAACATCAAGGTTCTTAAAGGTCTTCATGCTCTTGATCAAATGCCAATCTCATGCCCTCACGCATGATAGAATCAAATGGAAACATTGCAAACACCCAAACCATGAAATCCTGAAAACCATTAAGTTTGTTGAATTTTGAGTGAAATATAAAATTCTAGTTTCTCCATATGAAATCCAATGAGGTTGAAACCACTCTCAAAAATCTTAAGTCATTTCACGGTAATGTTAAAAAGTTAAGTAAAAGGATGAAAATGAAAAATAAGGGAAATGTCACTTTTACTTTAAGAATTTAACATTACCATTGATTTCCAGTGTTGCTAGGGTTGAGATGTGTGAGGCAAATGATAGGGGAGGCATGCTTTTCTTGGACGAGTTGTTTTTGGAGGAAAACAACCCAAAATTTTCCTCAAAACAAGTTCAAAACTCACAAAACTGCATTTTATGGGGTTTGTCGCTGGGATGGCAATAAACTGGCCGACTTATGATCGAACCGGTCAATTTATGGGAAAATTGTCTGGTTCCGTCATAAATCGGCCAATTTATGGACGATCAAACCAAAAAACCAGCGGGGCTGCTCAGAAAACCAAGTTTTTCAAGCAGTTTGATGGTCTAGGCTAATGAATCGGCCAGTTTGACCAATTTACAGTTCGAACTGGCTGGTTTTTAATACTATGCCAGTAACAATGCCACCATTGCTTTGCTACTCTGTGTCCCTTGTGCACCACATAATTGTGGATAATTTCCAGCCCCACACAAGGCACTGTCTGGTGGCCTGCAAATGCCACCTCCTCTGTCAATCTCCTGCTAGAGTGTGTGGATCACATCCCGCGACCCCATGCACAACCAACATACCAAGATGACCCATGGAGCCCCCTCACAAACTGAGTGGCCATTGGTGTTGATTGAAACTTGCCTAGCAAATGTGTGTGCTTGACTGCTAGGTCAACTATGCCACCGATGTCATAGTCAATCTGCGTATTTGGTAAATGGTAGGTAATCCCACCTGAATACCAATGCCAACCTGGGCCTCTAGTATCCCCGATGCTTGAATGCTCCTATTGACCCTCACTCCGGTCTATGGCCAACTCCATATGCTTAGCCCACTCCACTGTGTACCAACTCGGAATATCTCGCCATCCAACCCCAAGGGAAGGATTGAAAGCACAAACTCCCGTACACGGAACTAGTCCCCCATCCTGTGAATGCTGCCCCCTGCGCAACTCATGTCGCCTCAGCTCACTAATTTGGTCGACACGTAAAATCTATCAGGGTAATTCTGCATCTCTCTCCATTGTGCAGAGGTAGCCTAGCAATGCTGCAAGCCCCATCTATATAGCCCTGAAGAGAGCTACTATCTGGAGGTATTGTAGCTTTGCTGATGTCTATGCATTTGTATGCTCTAAATCGGTGGTTGGCCCAAACGATGACTGCTCGTCTTCCTCCATCATGGCCTCAACATGAGCCTCCAATTGCTCCTCCATCGACAACCCATCATGCAAAACATCCTCATAGGTCAGTTGTAGGTGGCTGTCGTTCGACAACTCTGTTATAGATTTGGATGCCTCTGTACCTATCGGCTCCTCATCAATGGTGGATATGTCTCCTGGCACCTCATGATCCTGCTGTGCATTGCTATCACCTGAAAACTCAGACACGACCCTGGACACCTAATCAATGGATGGCCTCATAGGTGCATGCTCTACTTACATTGCTATTGCCTCAACGTGCGCCATCACTTGGCTAACCAATGGTGATTCTGGAGTCATGCTAGGCCGATCTATGTCCTCCTCACAATCTTGCGTGCCCTCAACCTCTTGCTCAACCTCCTCCTCAGGCTCGCTGTCAATGTACGTGCGCCCTAGGCGCCACGATTTGAAGTAATATCTCCTCCTAGTCCCATCATCTAACTGCTCTCGTCTTGTCCACTCCCTTTGAGGATGTCTGGTGTCCTTTCAGTCAAATCTCTCTATGAGCCTCCATGTGAACTCTGTGTAGGATGTGATGTGTGCATGACCCAAAGTGATCAACCCTCGGTACCACCACACCATAACATCTCCATCCAAATGCAAAGTGGCATATCTAATGGCATCCACCTCTCTCATAGGTTTTAGCCGGAAGTATGTGTCTAGTTCCTGTACCCATTTTCTGATGGAACTCCTAGCTAATCCATCAAAGTGGGTGAGGGTCATTTTTCTCACTGTCTTCTGTACACCTTGCTTGTGCTGATCTTCCCTATGTGCTGTGAATGGCCTCACTTGTTGAAATGTAACTAGTGTCGATCTTCATAATTGTTCTTGAGTCATGACTTGATGTAATTATTGATGTACTTGTCAAAAGAAAAGAAAGTTTATTTGTAAAAAGAAAAATTATTTTATTAAAATGGGTTTCTTGCCTATCATGTTGTGGTCCTAGGTCAAAGCACCCATTGAGTGCTCTAGGGGTCTTGTTGACAAGTCAAAAGGTCAAGATCATGATGTACTAGCCCTTGGAGGGCCCATGTGTCAAGGAAGAAAAGATGTTTAATGTAAAAAGTCATGTCTAGAAGCCTCCAAGTGATGGGTCGGCCAACCTTCTTCATGTCGGCCTAGAGAGGCTTAATTCACCTCCTTAAAAGCCTATAAAAGGAACTCACTATCCTTATTGAGAGACACACAACAAGTGAGATCCATCTGATCTATATGAAGAGAAGAAGAGA
The DNA here is from genome assembly GCA_031772625.1 of Pinus tabuliformis. Lineage (NCBI taxonomy): Eukaryota > Viridiplantae > Streptophyta > Pinopsida > Pinales > Pinaceae > Pinus > Pinus tabuliformis. The sequence continues at coordinate 1,860,302,280 of CM062817.1, forward strand.
TTTGATCCAGCGAAGTTTAAGGAAGGAAGAGCGAATTCTGTAGAGGCAAGTGAAGAAGGGAAATCTGTGTTTGGGCTGCTCACACGTGCAGATCTGTTGGAGGAACTAGGGTTTCTTCAGTCATCATTTCGCAGAGAATTGATTTGGGTTCTGGCTGGCTCATCACTTGGAAGCTTTGGTCTTAGGTCAAGGTCATGGTCTTGGAAGTCTTCATTGAACAGATTCTATAAGAAGAGATTTTGTGGTTTTCCTCTCTAGGAGAGGTTTTGGCCCTGGCTAGCAGCCTACATCTGGTGTTCTTGTGTTTGCATTGTGATCTTCTTATTGGCATTTGTCTTGATGATAAACATAACTAAATAATGATGAAAATATCCTAATATAAATCACAAGAAAATGTGAAGGATAAAAGAGAAATCAATTTAAATAAATACCCTAACTGTCTGCCCTAGATTTCTCAACATGGTATCAGAGCTAAGGCTTTGAACAAATGGCAGAAAGAAGGTCAGTTTGGCATAATATTTTCTCAAGGAAAATGAAAAACCTTAACCAAATTTGTGGAGGCATCAAGTTCAGTTTTTCTGAGAAATTCATCAGGCCCTAATTGCAGAAACAAAATCACATTACACAGTGCTAGAGCGAGATCGTTTGGTGGGCATTCTAGTCCTGTTCAAAGGACTCATCCTACAACTCTCTCAAATACACACTCCTTAAGAAAATAGATCGAAGATTTCTGGGCATGTCTATTAGCCCTAATCTTTGTCACAAGGCCACAAAAGTACTTCATCAGAACGAGGATATGTGAAGGTCATTTGTGGAGGTCGTGATCCTTACCAAGCAGCCCTAAGGAAGCCAGATTCTCTGGTATTTGAGTGAAGGTCAGAAATATCTCCACGAGGTCTACAAAATCCTCCAAACTTTTGAAGCTATCTCTGGTATGTATAATTTATTTCTGTTGCACTTTTTTCTGGGTATTGGAAGGCATAGCCTATCTATTATCTTCTCCAATAGTCTTAAAAGAGGAGGCAAACCCTCTATAAGGAATCAAGGTTTCTGCACTAATGTTGCAAATCGGAAGCTCTAGAAAATAACCAATTTTGATGCATTCATATCATTTGTAAGCCCTAGAAGAAGCATCACTCTTCTCTTGTGCAAATAATTGATCCATGATCAATTTTTGAGCATAAGTCCTATCTTCGACTTCTGTCATAAGTACCGAAGGTATGGAACTAGGAAAAGCAAGATCCAATCTCTATACTTTCATATCGAGATTCTGAGCATTTCAGTGCAAAGTCAAGTTTTGAAGATCGAATCAGTCCTCAGAGATGCAAATTAGAGGCCATAGTCATCATACAAGGAGCCAAGATCTCCTTCATATTGGCTACAAAGGTATTTCTCAGTTCTGTAAGAATGAGACCTAGATCGAGTTGTTCCAGGCATATCTTAAAAATATAGTCACCATTGCTCAGAGTTTACTGACCTGAATAAATATAAGTATGAAGGACCTGTATACAAGGAGCCAAGATCTCCTTCATATTGGCTACAAAGGTATTCCTCAGTTCTGTAAGAAGGAGACCTAGATCGAGTTGTTCCAGGCATATCTTAAAAATATAGTCACCATTGCTCAGAGTTTACTGACCTGAATAAATATAAGTATGAAGGACCTGTATAGACATTAGTAATAGATACTGTTCGATTTCACCCTAAGTCAGTAAACCGACCTGTGGTAACATTGATCAAGGGTTCAAAAATTTATTTGGCCACATTTAGAGTTAAGGGAAGCCACAGGTAGTAGGTAAGATCACATTATTATGACAGTGACATCCTAAGTATAAGGTAATTTTGAGAGATTGCTGACAAGCATTACAAGACTTTTGGAATATTGCTACACCTATATCTGTCAGTCCAGTGTGATCTGTGCAAAATGGTTAGCAGAGAAGAAAAAGGGTTATAGACTTTGAAGATACAACAATTTAGAGGCAGTAGAAAGGTCTTTTCATTGTGACAGTGATCAGTAATTCTGTGTAAGTCAACTTTTGGGTATACGAAAGATTGTCACACCTGTTGCAAGCAGTTCTGTGGACCTGTGCATTTTAAGGTATCATACAAAGGAACAACAGTATATTAACATAAATGAAAAAATGCAGTCCAAGAGGCTATATGTGGGGTCACAATTTTGTGAAGAAAGGAAATCTGTTCCATCATGGGAAAGGGATATCGTTGCTGAGAACAAAAGAAGTTTCGTTGACTGACATCCTGGAAACTTCTAGAAATTCTTGGGTAAATGGTACATTGTTGCAGACAGCTCTCTAAGATTTTTTCATCATTGATAAACAAGCAGAAGAGTAGTAGTATGATGGAGCAGGAAAATACAAAACAAAAATAGAGAAGGAAATCTCGAGTTGATGAACACCCTGAAGGAAAAACAATAAAGATCCATGATCGCAAGCCGCTACAGGTATGTAACCATGAGGTATGTATGACATATTTTTGTTAAGGGTCCAACATGAATTGTTGTAGGGTTGACTGATTTTATAGGATTTGTTGTTAAAATTGTTGACACTAGTCAAACCCTAATCATTTAGAAACCTAACTCTGTTCCCTCAAAGAAGTCCTATCCCTTGGTCTTTAAGGTTTGTGTACAATCTAGGGCTCATGTCAAGTAAGCATGGATAAGGTTGGTAAGATATGGAACTCTTGTTCTAGGGTTGGCACTTGAAAACCCTAGAAGTACAACCTCTAAGTCTTGTGGTAACCTTAGATTGGCAGGTTGACATCATGCTTTTGTTATTGTATACTTTGCTTGGGGGTACTTGTCAATAAAATGATGCAAGTACACGAATTAAAGAAAGAAGGATGGGCAAATCCTCTGTTTTTGGCAAGCGTGATGGAAGGAGGGAATTGTAAGGACCCTTGGATTCTTGGGCACTCTGATAGATGCATGATATAATTGTACAACTATGAATGCCTGGAAGAGTTAATGACAACATACAAAAGAATTCATGATATAGCAGTCAGCTAGCTAATAGAAAGATTTTGCTGCAAACCGATAATAATGATCATTTATGGATCCTCCTTTGTGATGACATGAAATGAGTTCTTCACCCTGGGAAGAATGACTATGATGATATCACTATTTTTGGAGCAGGTAAGCTTGCTGGTTCAGTGGCAACATGATAGACCTCATCCTAGAAATGAGGAGTAGGGCTAGATCACTGGTTGAAATATGTTCCGCTAAGGACTTTGATGAAAAATTAAAGACCATGAAGTTGATGAAGACATGATATGCTCTACACGATCCTGCTATATGGAGAAGAAGGATATGATGACACCATTGGGTTGTTGTCTTGGTACTTATGTTAGGAAAAATACTGGGGGGGGGTGGTGAATCAATATTTTACTCACTTCAATTTCAATTTCTTATTCTGATTTTTATACGCGACTGTTGTAAAGGGAACTAGTGTATGTGCACAACTATTTCTACAGAAATTCGCGTATATTCAGATAACTTATCTGATCACCTGTGTAGTATTAATCAGTGCATTATTATTCCATTATTCATCAATTAAACAGTAATTATGAGTAGTTAAGAAGCAAATAGAACATTAACACACACAACCATATGAACGCGAAGATTTTTTAGGTGGAAACCCAATGTGGGAAAAAACCACCACTGCTGTCGTCTCTGTCTTCTTCTTTTATTAAAAAAATTATCTTCTTACAATCTGTATTGGCGCAGATTTTAACTAGTGCGCGGGCTCCTACCTGCAGAAGGCTACAACCTTCTCTCGTTTTCCATCTCCTACTAGAAGGGAGCTACAACCCCCTTTCTAAAGATTGCTATCCTCAACTCTTTGTGGATCACTTTTCAGAATGTTTCAAACTGGATCCACTCCCAACAATTTTGAAATCAATTAGTCAAATACTGAATCATCAAATCTACTAATGTAACCAATGTATCTAGATCGAACTAGATCAAAACAAATCATACCAATGCATAGCCACTTATCAATATACCAAGCCAAACACTGTTACCCATCACAGAAACCAACTGCTGCCACTGCAAACCCTGATCAAGCATGCATCAAATTGTATACACCACTGTTCTTAATCATACTTGCGTGTGTATGTGTTTCTCTTGAAGAATACCCGCGTATAGATCATAAAACACTGCTACCTGAATCTGAATCACTGTCACACTGAATAAAAAACTGAATCACATGCTGAACCCATCACAGATTACTGAACCAAATACAGATCACAATACAAGAAAATCATCAACAGTCAACATATCATTTCATAAACAATTGAACCCAACTAGAGTTGACAAACATAGATTATCATGAGAGACATATCGACAGACAACAACAAACATAACTGAAATGATTATACATCGTTAACAACTCATACTGCAAAACCCTAGCAGATGTACGTGATTCTTATAAAGAATATCTGCGTATGTACGCGCTTATCATTCACCACACAAGTGTATAGATCTGTCCATATTGCAGAATATATATGCAACTACCTAGAGGAAGATCTCCGTATGTACGCGACTACCCAAAGGAAGATCTGCGTATGTACGCGACTTATCAATGATACACCAATGTACAAATCTATAATTACTGAGTCATATCTTTGCTACAACCACAAAACATTCTTCGCAACCCTTACTGTCACATGTTCATATCAGAGTATCATTATCATCACAGATCTATCATTGCTAGTTATAATCATAAAAGATCAAACAAGCATGTCCATTAGTCACTACAATGCTTTCAGATCTATCAAATCTGAACCTCCTTCAAGCTCCTTGGTGCTTACCAGTTTCAGAGCAAATCGTTCATCAATAACCCATAACTTGCATAGGTAACACTTTGATCTCCATCTCCTTATATAGCGTAGGCCTTAACCAATACCTTAGGCCAATCCCTTAGTAATGCCGATGGTATTCTTTGACGGGATCAAATATCCGTTGTCGCGCTCATTACTATGGGCCAATACCATGGTAAAGACCCTTGGTATTGACAATACCATGGTTTGGAAACTGTACACGACTTTTCTTCACCATACCCGCGTATGTACGCGGCTTTTCTTCACAGAACTCACGTATATTTCCCTAAACTTCACCTTTATCATCCCTTTGTCTCTGAACTGATATTCCTTTGTCCATTCTCTCTGTCACATTTGTACCAGCCTGTATAATCATCTTGCTTCCATAATGTTGATATCTTTATCAAGTAGGTTGCCATCAAATACAACACATTAGTCATAATGCCAACAACTTAGTCCAAGGAGCTGATGTACATCATAATATCTGATATGATAACAGGTTGCAAATAGTTTGATGATCATGTCTTGATAAGAGGAATCCATGTTCGAGCTCGATAATGATTAGCTCGTGAATATGCAAGTGATGAAGATGATGACATAACAAAAGGCCATCATATCGAGGTAACTTTAATTTGATGTTCATTTTGATTTTTGAACTCATCTGGTTGAGTTGAAACACGGCTATCGAAAGAGGGTTGTCGAAAGTCACCTACAACTAGCACTCATGTGATTGGATGGAAGATCCTGAAAGAAGCATGACTTGAAAGAGGTAGCTGTATGAAGGTTAACCAGATGTGGACTAAAAGATCACTTCCTGAGGCAGAAAAAGGATGACATAACTATTGGTTCAACACTATTGTTTGTTGAAGGAAAGTGATATAGAAGATGGCCTATGCCCTACAAAGAAGTTATGAAGAAGACAAGCTCTATGATAAAGAAGTTGAGGTTTATAACCTGGTGACACTGTATATAAAGGACCTTGTGAGGTTCAAAGAAAGTTTGCACGTGTGATGATGACAATAGAGTCCTGAGAGCCTACTATGGTAGCTGACGATTGACACTTCTCCCTAGTTGAGAGGGAGCTACTACCTGGTTGAGAGGGAGTGACAGATATAGTTCTCTACTTCATGTGTCATGCACTAGACCAGGGCTAACAACTATAATTCTTAGTGAAGACCATGAGGAGAGAATGGCGTTCTGAGCATTGGGTAAGCATCTGAGACATATACTCCTTGAGGATCTGGAATTCGAGATAGGAAGTAGTTTGGTGACTGATACTCTTTGAGGATGAGGTAGGGCATTCAATAGGTAAGAATAGTCGAAGAGGAAATTCCTTGAGGATGTGTAAATCCAGGACAAAAATGGTCCTAGAAGGACATACCTTAGAAACATCCGGATGGGGTATGTGCCTTAAGAGGTAGTGTGGTGTCCCAAGTAAAACCTCCCAACATTGTGCTCTTGTCTATTGAGAGATAGAGCATGTTAGTCAAGGCTTTGCTATGTTGACAACGCTGGTTGTATATCGATCATAATGTTGATGCTTAAGATGGCTTACCGATCCAACTCTTCTTATGAGAGTAATTCAATGGAAGTATTGTCCTTGTACCTATGGTCAATTATGAATACTTCCCTAGATAAGAGGGAGTGTTGAAATGTAACTAGTGTCGATCTTCATAATTGTTCTTGAATCATGATTTGATGTAATTATTGATGTACTTGTCAAAAGAAAAGAAAATAAATTTTATTTGTAAAAAGAAAAAATATATGATTAAAATGGGTTTCTTGCCCATCATGTTGTGGTCCTAGGTCAAAGCACCCATTGAGTGCTCTCGGGGTCTTGTTGACAAGTCAAAAGGTTAAGATCATGATGTACTAGCCCTTGGAGGGCCCATGTGTCAAGAAAGAAAAGATATTTAATGTAAAAAGTCATGTCTATGTGTCGAGAAAGAAAAGATGTTTAATGTAAAAAGTCATGTCTAGAAGCCTCAAAGTGATGGGTCGGCCAACCTTCTTCATGTTAGCCTAGAGAGGCTTAATCCACCTCCTTAAAATCCTATAAAAGGAACTCGCTATCCTTATTGAGAGACACGCAACAAGTGAGGTCCTTCTGATCTATAGGAAGAGAAGAAGAGATCAGATCCAACAAAGTTTAAGGAAGGAAGAAAAAATTCTGTAGAGGCAAGCGAAGAAGGGAAATCTGTGTTTGCGCTGCTCACACATGTGGATCTGTTGGACAAACTGGGGTTTCTTTAGTCATCGTTTTGCAGAGAATTGATTTGGGTTCTGGCTCACTCACCACTTTGAAGGTTTGGTCTTTGGTCAAGGTCATGGTCTTGGAAGTCTCTGTTGAACAAATTCTATAAGAAGAGATTTTGTGGGTTTTCCTCTCTAGGAGAGGTTTTGGCCCTAGCTAGCAACCTACATCTAGTGTTCTTGTGATTCCACTGTGATCTTCTTATTGGCATTTATATTGATGATAAACAAACCTAAATAGTGATGAAAATATCCTAATATAAATCACAAGAAAATGTGAAGGATAAAAGAGAAATCAATTTAAATAAACACCCTAACTGTCTGTCCTAGATTTCTCAACATCACCACCGTGGCATGCTTATCTCTAAGGTCTGTGTCATAAAAATCAAAATGGTTCGGGTTTATCCACTTACTGCTACACCGCTAAGCCCACATTGTTTTTAATTCTTTTAGTTTCTCATTATTTCTGTTGATTTCCCCCTTGAGCCTCTCTGTACTCCATCATTCTTGTGTCATTGGAATGTCCATACTTTCATCCATCACTGTGCATGCATGCCTACACCTCTGATTTTGCTGGTTTCCCCATTGCTGGCTAAGATCATGCTCTGATACCACTGTAATATTTCGAAATGAAATTTACAGCGAATAATATACACATGAACTAGGTTATAGCAAATAAATTTTACTACACATGCATCAGTCAATAAAACACAATAAATAGGGCAAATAACTGAACCATTTTATTAATGTGGATAACTGAGTACTTCATATGATAAGAAAGATAGATCCCGGGCTTGCTACTACAAGTTATGCAAAACCCAGGTGAGAGTACAATACTCAAGTGCTAGAGAGGTTTTCCACCAAAACCTGCGCCTTGCCCAGAAAACGATGTTGTTCGCTGCTGAATGGCACTGGAATATTTTCCATGAACAATGCTCAGAATGAATTGAAACTCTGTGGTGGCCTCTTCACTAGATGCCCAACAAAACCCAAAAATACATTGACCCAAGTGGTAGAATGACTTGCCCCTAATAACTGCGCTCTGCTTTGGAAATATTGTTGGTGCTGGTGGAATGGAGCTGAGATTTCGACCCTCAAATCTGCTCAGAAAATTCAGTAAAATTAGCTGGGGACTCCTCCCAATAAACCCACAAAAACCTATGAAGGGTTTTGGCTGAATCCATTGACCCCTGATGACCTCCAACAAGTGTGAATTACCCAATTTGGCCAAAAAATGCCCCACAGTTCTAATATTGTTGAATTAGGCCCAAATCCACCACTGGAAATTTCCTCACGCTCTCCTACAAATTCAACTTTAGAATCCCAACCTTTTTCCAACCCCTTGCTCCATGAATCAACTCTCTCGCAATGCCTGCGTAGGTTGTCCAAGAAACTTTGCACACTGCCATAATTAACAAATTTAGCCCACAAAATAATGTTGATCTCAGCTTTGCAAACCATTATAAAATCACCGACATCAATAGAGATAACCACCTGCAAAATAGCCAGAACTCCAACCCACAATAGTTGATCCTTCAATTAGCAACTCAAACTGCCTCTGCGCCCAAGGAGTGTGCAAAATAGATTGAATACTTGCAATAAAGCTCTATGGAATTCTTGAATTGGACTCCCCAAATTGCCTCACTAGGGAGACACTTGAAGTTCTCTGAAATGAGGGTGGAATTCCCACTTGGAAATTCTTTGTGCTGAACATCACGGGTTGTCTTGGTTAAGCGACTCAAATGAACTAATTGTTGAATTATCAAATGAACAACAGATACCAAATGAAGGCCTCCAAGCTCTATTTATAATTGTTGGCCCTCTCTCTCTTGGTGGTCCCCACCTTCCACTAATTCACACCCCTTTCTCTCTTTCTCTCTCTTCGCACTAGTGCGAATTGCCTCTTGGCTCAAATTTTCCCTCCTTGTAGCCCCCACTCTCCACTAAAGCAATAATTTCCTTTTTCCGCCTAAGTGCCGATGCCGAAAATGTCTCCCTTTTTCTAAAATTGTCTCTAATGCGGAAAATAAAATTGGGGATGTTACACAATCCCTAATATCGACATAGTTGCACCTTCTCTTCTGTTTTTCTTCACCAATCTTACCCTTTTGATCCCTCTCTTGATAGAGCCATGCATGTATCAAGTAATAGTTTATTGTTTTGCATACAAATATTTAGTGTCAAATGTTGTATGATCATGTTTTATGAGATGATTTTATGAATTTGTGCATTCGCTGTTGTTTTATAACTTATATGAATTGAAAATGTCATTAATATATTTTTTGTCTAAGTTACCAGGATTCGGATACGGATTCAAATTCGGATATAGATTCGTCAATGTTTTGAAAATCCAGGATCCGGATACGGCGAGTACAAACAATATAAAATATTTTATAATTTTTAAAAATTAAATTTATATGAAAATAAAATAAAAACATATATTAATTTTTAAATATATAGTCTTTATATATGATACTTATAGAAATATTTATTAGATGAATAACTTCTATTTAAATCTTTAAATATAAAATTTCTATATAATACTTGAAAATAATTATTAATTTAATAATTAAGAAAAGTTTTTCGGTAGAAATCACATAAGAGAAATTTTTGGCCGACGCGTTTCTAACCAACTAGTGTGGTTTATTATTAGGACCAGATGAAAAGGCAGGGCCATGACAACGGCTTAAATAAAGAGCAATGTAGAGACCATAATTCCAAGTAACAACTATTTTTGAAAAATAATATTTAAAGTATGATATTAATTTATTAAAAACAAATATTATTAAGTAACGGCTATATTAAACCACTAGTTTTTGAAAAATATATTTAAATTAATTTATAAAAATTATATATATATATATATATATTATTTTTTTATTTTTACTTTTTCTATTAATGGGAAATAATCGAAAAATATAACTAACAAGAAACAAAAAATCAAAGTCAATAATGTTTAAATTATGATATTAATTTATTAAAAACAAATTTTTTTAGTAACAATTAGGCTAGTTTTTGAAAAATAATATTTAAATTAATTTATTAAAATCACATATTATTAAAAAATTATATTAATGGGAAATAATAAAAAAATATAATTAAAAAAATCAAAGTCAATAATATTTAAATTATGATATTAAATTATTAAAAACAAATATTATTAAGTAACGACTATATTAAACGGATAGTTTTTGAAAAATAATATTTAAATTAATTTATTAAGATAAAATATTATTAAAAAATTCTATGAATGAGAAATAATCAAATAATATAACTAACAAGAATACAAAACAAGGAGGCAAGTAAAAAATTAGTAGTCAAGGCCCTAATTAAGACAAGATCATATAATAAATTAAAATGATTGAGGGAAATAAAATAAACTAAAATAAAAATAATTAATGGAAAAAAAATACACACAAGTATATATATATATATATATACTCAAAGAAAAGTAACCAATAATAAAAAAGTAATCAATAAATAAAACAGGGTCAACAATAAAATACAGGGCTGAGGCCCTATTAAATAAATAACAAAAATACTAAAAGGAGTTCAGAAAGAATAGGATGATAAAATACTTAAGAAAACACGAAGGATCAAGAATATAAACTCTAATGAAGAATAAACCAACAACAAATACTATAAAAATGACACCAATATCTACATAGATAAGTAAACAAACAAAATAAACCAAAAAAGAAACCTAAAAGACTAGGAGGACAAGACAGGGAGCCAACTTTTACTAATAATCCAACCATTGTCTCTATTCAAATTATTGGGTCTTTTTTCGATTTCCAGGGCCTCTTTCAATTTGCGATGATAGAAATGACTAACCCTAGCAACGACCTGGGCCTCCTCGATGCAGGTGTGATGGTTAGATTTATCTGCATGCTCTGCCAAAGCAGAGGAGCGAATCTTACAATGTTTGATGTCAGCGACATGCTCACAAATCCTTTGATTAATCAAGCGACTAGTCTCACCAATGTAGGGAGTCCCCCAAAAGCATGGGATAACGCAAACACCCTTCATATTCTTGGGGTGCACTGGGTCTTTTACAGATCTAAGGGAGCTCCGGATGGTATTTAAAACCTAAAGGTTGAAGCCACCTTATGCTTACTTAGGATCTTCGCAATCTTGTCAGTGGTCCCTTGGATAAAAGGAAGATAAACACCAAAAAATCGATCCTTGATATCTTTCTTAGCCCTAGGACTTTTTTCAGCGCTGAGGAAAGCCTTAGTACATTGGTGTCTACTATACCCATTTAAAGAAAACACTTAGGAGGTGTGCTTTCTCTTCATTGAGATGGTTGTCATCAGAAACTCTTACAGCTCTAGTCGCTAAGGTGTTGAGAACACCAAGCTTTTGCGCTGGGAAATGATGAGAATTAGCATGAAGATATTGTTTCGTATGAGTTTTCTTAGTGATTTCTACTGAAAGACTTTTCTTAATTCATCATGGATCAAAAACCCTGAATCTAGAAATTTAATAATATTAAAATTAATCTATCATAATATTCAAACACTAATTACTATTATTATATTTAAATTAAAAGACCATTAAAATTACTTAATATTTAAATTAAACGACCATTAAAATTACTTCATATTTAAATTAAATAAACATAAACTATTATATTTAAAATAAATGATTTGAAGTTATTTTATATTTAAATTAAATAACCTTTATGGAATTTACTTTATAAAACTCACTTTTCTACACCTTGAATAAAAATAAAACTTAATTAGAATATCCAAACCGCGGTAGCTTATAATTTTGCATAAAAATAAAACTTAATTAGAATATCCAAACGGCTGTAGCTTATAATTTTGTATTAAAATTTATAATATGGTCGACCAAAGAAAAAATTAATGAGCTATCTCCGCCAACTCTCTTGTCAATTATTAGCTACACTAGTTTTTCCATTATCACGTGATTCGTACGCTGACTTGGAATTTTGTGCTGAAATCGAACAGTTTTAGACACGGACAGACGCTGGGCAGATCTAGGTGGATCCGAATCCGAATTCGATCCGTGGATCCACCATTGGGGCTGACAGATCCGGTAACATAGTTATTGGGGCTGACAGATCAAGTAACATAGTTTTTTGTGTTAAAAATTTCTATATTTTTTTTTCGTATTTGTTGAGTCTTTGCAAAGCGCTGAGTTCCAGGACCAGTTGGGTAACATGGTTTTTTGTGTAAAAAAAATTCTATATATATATATTTTTTCGTATTTGTTGAGTCTTTGCTAAGTGCTGACGGACCAGTTGAGTCTTTGCCAACTCTGAGTCTAACAACTTTGGTAAGCAGAAACGTAATAAGGTCATATAATTAATAAGTGACTATAATAAAGAATAGTTAGTGATATCTGATAAGTTGTGGATAAGTTATATATTAGTACGTAGAAATGTAATAAGGTCGTATAATTGATAAGGGACTATAATAAAGAATAGTTAAGGATAACTGGTAAGTTGTGGATAAGTTATTAATTGATAAAATGGTTAGGGCAATTAGGTAGCACAAATACCAAGTTATGGAGATAAAAGGGGATCCTCTCCATTATATCCAATGACTCCATTTGATAATAAAGTTCATATTTCACATCTCTTGTGCATGTATGAAGTTTTTTAACATCAACTCTGTTTTTAGGGTGTTTTTTTTAACCTTCTCGGCAACCTTCACACAAAGAGTCCTTCACACAAAGAGTGCCTCAACAGTACACTCTTGACTGTTCTACACCCCGTGGGCCTGTTTTTAGGGTGTTAATCTATATTTCTCAGACTTTTTATTCAGTGGTATCTAACCTTTAGCAATATTCTTACAATAGATCTTAAGGTTCATAGTTAATTGTATCTTATAAAATAGCTTCATTGTGCAGGCTACGTGGATAACTCAGTGCCCTCTTCTTTTGTTGGACACACGCATGCCTTATGGTAGTCTATCACTTGGCTGCGAGGAACATTTGGATCCTGCAGGCACAGGCTCATTTTATAATGAAGGGGAAGCAGATATTGTCGTGCAGCATGTGAAATCTCTTATTTTTGCTGGTAAGTACTGCCGAGTCTATTCAGAACATGAGAAATGAAAATACAGGGTTTGGGAAGTGAAAGCGAGGATCAACTAGTATTGTAATGTGGATGTTTTCTTCTGTCAATATATCATATAGGCATATGGCAATAGGCATTTGATTAGTTTTAGCCTTAAGAAAAACTAACAGTTCAGATTTATATATTGGCATACAAGATGTTATGCATACATACAGATTCGCAAACAAAAATTTCAAAGCTCATTGAGGCAATGCCACAATGCATTGGTTATAACCATTTTGTTTCTCCTATAGATTGATGTGAGCATCTTTTTGCATATCGTTTCGGCATTTCTAACAAAAAAAATCCACTTCATTGAATTATTAAGACATGGGTTCTTCTCCGCTTCAATTACATTGTTTTCTGTGGGTTTAAATTTTTTCCAATGCAAAAAGTTAAATGATTAAGATACTAGGTTTAGTGGCTTAGAGTTGTATGCCATTCATGTCACTGTCTATATAGGCAACTGCATAATTTTGCAAGGTTATTTTGTCCATGCATATGTTCTGAAATGCTATGATTTCAAAAATTTCATGCAGGAGTGATGCCAATGGACATTGCTGTGCAGTCCCCTTATATAGCTCAAGTCCAGCTCTTGCGTGAACGGCTTGATCAAATACCAGAAGCTGCAGGCATCCAGGTTGCAAGCGTGGACAGTTTTCAAGGCCGTGAGGCTGATGCTGTTGTCATAACAATGGTATTATTAAATTACTTACGAATTTTCCAATAAGGCTTTTACAAAAATACAAAAGTAGAGATGTTATTGTCAAGAGGGAATCTCTTGTGGGAAAAGGTAATTTCTTTGAAGCATTTGTAAAAAAGTGACTGTGAGCTACCTAGGAAGCTGGTGCATTCTTCCCCAAAGGCATTCAAGTACTTCAGATTTCTCTTTGGAGTCTGAACATGACTTTTTGACCACAAAGTCTATCCTTATAATTTTGCATAGATATAGCTGTTGAAGAATCTAGGGCAAATGAAGTTAAAGAGATTCTTCTAGTCATGATAACTATTTGTGAGGTATTTTTAACTTTTTCTTATTAGCACAATCTTCTCTTATTATTAGAGTGTGTCTTCTTAGTTCATCAAATAGTTACCAAAAACAAAAGAGACAAGGACACATGATGTTTACTTTCTTCTAGGGCCAAAACCTCTCACTCTTTGAGAGGAAAACCCGCACAAATTCTTCTTATAGAGATTCCAATTGACAAATACCAAGACCATGACCCTTGACCTATTTAGCCACTCCAAGACCAAGACAACAATCCTCTTCTTTGTCACTGCTGAGATCATCATCATCACTGCTGCTTCACCGAGGTCATCATTATTACACCACAAAGGTCATGGCAGTTGCACCATTGTTGCACCTTCATTGAGATCATTACTGTCCTTCCACTGAGATCATTGCTGCTCCTCCATTGAGATTTTCGCCATAACACCGAGATCTTTATATTAAGATATGTATATATACCAAGATCTTCATCATGCTCATGACTGTGTCTTTATGATTACTTCTATGCGCAAATTATAGTTGCATCTTAAATGTACGCCGAGACAGAGAGTGATACTTTAAGATCCTCCTCTTCACAAGAATGCCGACACTGTAAGGCTGCTTCAGAGATCACTGTATTGATAGGCTGAGTCTGTGAACACAAAGATCTTTATCATCACATGTATGTAGAGACTGCTAGGAGACAAGTCTGAGCTGTTTTCTGTGATATCCACCGAGATTGTGACAATGTTCTTCCCTGCACCAAGACTGTAATTACTCACTATAATTACCCATGAAACATGAAGAGGCATCCGAGATTCCTGAACCTCCTGTAATGCAGATTTCAGACCTTGTACCCATCCGAGAATTACAGAGGAATCTGAGTTCTGTACCTTGTTCTTTTGCGCAGATCCTAGCTGGGTATTTATAGTGGTTCGACCCACATATTAAGCCAACATGACAATGAATTGTTGTCTTCTTTTATGAGTCGACATGACTTCTTTTTATCTTGTTTGGAGGCTGACTTCTTCAAGAGGGATTGTGCTTGTCTTTGGAGGGCTTTTAGACATTTTTATAGACTTGTATACATTAGATATAGGTTCACGAAGATCTTCTTCATACATGACATTGACGCTTTGACTTATTAATAAATCCTAAGGCTCACAATGGGAGCTACTACCAAATAAATCTCTTGCTCATGAAACCCATGTAGCAAGGCATACAAAAATAATTTTATTTTTTTCATTTCATCATTTACAAAGATCATGTCATTATGAAGAGAAAACCTAGTTACACTTTCTTCAACACTCCCTCTTAACTAGGGAGGTGTTCATAATGGTACTTGGTCATTCTCAAGCTGAAGAATTTCTCATAAGAAGAATCGGATTGGTAACCCATTTGTATAGCATCATAGTAACCAACATTGTTTCCATAGCAAGGCCTTGTGTTAATTTTAGGTATGTTCTATGCTTAGCGCAATTTACTTCAATTTTTCCATATTAGCCCAATGACAACATTCAGATTAGCAATCACATCAGCATGATAGTAAAGTACAGATAGAACATAAACATAAATCGCAGAAAACAAGCCAGGACAAGAGGACACAAGATGTGGCGCTAGCCAGGGACAAACCCTAATGTGGGGAAACCCTTGATCAATTCTTCTTATATTCTTCAATAGTTAAGCAGAGAGAGAAATAGTACATATACATCAGAAGTCAACATTTTGACTTGTTAAAATAAGAGCAGAGATCTTCACTAAGAAGATAACACATGAGGTAGCTGATCTGAACTCAGGTGAAGGCATATTGCTTCAACTGATTCTCCAAGGTGATTCTATCACCATGCTGCACCCATCACAGTGCTACACCCATCACTGTGCTGCACCCATCACTGAGATGTTCTCATCACTGGGCTGCTCCCATTACTAAGTTGTTCTCATCACTGTGTTGCTCCCATCATTGAGCTGCACCTCATCATCATGCTGCACCCAACATACTGCATCCAATATGCTGCAACCATTTACACTCAATGCATACCAGCCTTAGCTGCTTGCTATGGCTTACAACCTAGCAGAGCAGCTAGGCTATAGTTGCAGACTCCTTCAACAGGTCCAAACAAACAACTTTTCCCTCAGTCCTCTAATATAGAGACAACTTCTCCAAACGTACCTAACCCATGCTTTAGAACAACAGTCTTTAACACTGCTGCTGCTAGGCTTCCTTTGCAATGATAGCAATATTTGAGACAACGTTAGGGCCCTTTCTAGGCCTCCTTACTGTGACTTAGGGCAGCGTATGAGTAGCGTATAGAAGGCCTGTCCTAGTTGAGTATATACATCCTTGACTGCGGCTAAGTGATATCCTCACATTAGGACTGGTCTAACTGTGTGAGAGACTACAGCTAGGGCTCCTTTTGGAGCATCCATTGGCAGCGTATATAGGCTTCTCCTTGCTGTGTATAAAGGTCTCCTTTAGGACAGCGTGAAGGGATCCTCCTCTTGCTGCATAGAACCCTTATTTGACTGCGGAAGAGACTTCTTATTTCCAGCGTATGACCCTCCTTACTCTGCGTTAGGGTTGTCCTCCATGACAACGAAGAGCCTTCATTCATGACTGCGTTAGGCCTTTTTGTTGACTGCGTTAAGGTCATCTCCATAGGGTCATCACCATGACAATGTTAGGCCTTTATTGATCTGTAGCCATGATTCCTCTAGGACAAAGTTTAGGTCACTTTTGAACAACTTCTTTGAGTCTTTGCATTTAGGGCATAGAAGCCTCCTCCATGAACGTTAGGAGGCTTTATTAAGACAGCGCTAGAAGCCTATCTTCATAACTGTGATAGGCCTTCATCTCCATGCCAGCATTAGGAGCTAGGGCATCTTCTTTAGGGCTGCGTAGAGCCTTCTTTCCCCTGACAGCATCTCGGGCATCTCCTCTTAGGACAACGTTTGGGCTTCTACTTAACTGTAAGTAGGGCTTCCTTATCTCAGCGTTTAGGGCTATTTCAACCAACATATAAGACCTCGTTTTACTGTGTTCTAGTCCCTCGTTTGACTGCATCCTAGTCTCTTTCAGAATTGCGGTTTAGGGCATGGCATATCTCTTCTCAGGACAACGTATTCTCTTGGGGACTTCCCCTTCCACTAAAACCCAAAACAGTGGAGAGGAAGAGATCACAAGAGGTGTGAGTGTGTGTCTCAAATGAAAACCTCTTCTATTTATAGTGCAACAATGAGGATAGATAGGGGTAATTTGGTTGGTGGTCGACCTTGATGAATTGTCACATAACACAAATAAATTCATATTTCAATGAATACTTGTCGGAATCGGATGATATTTAGATCAATCCTATACCTCTTGACGAGAGGAATCCAAGAAAAATATTAGCTGACATAAATAAATAGACCCACATGGAGTTTGGCCCTAGTTTCCAATTTTAACACCTTGATTGACAACTCTATCTCTCATCAGATCAGAGCACAATGTTGGCGAGACCAATGACTATAGACACCTTCATCATTGTCTCTGAAGGTACATACCCACCGGGTGTTCACTGAGTATGACCTTCTAGGACTATTCTTATCTTGGGTTCCCAATCCTCAAAGAATATTGATCCTTTTGCCTACCCTTATCTTGGATGCCATACACATCCTCAAAGAGCATCGAATGCCAGATGATTTCCCAATCCTTCCATTCTTTCTTCCCAGGTGAAGACAAGAATGTTGTGTCTATCTCTCCCTCTCAACTAGGGAAGATATGCCCATTCGTATAAAGGAATGTACCCAAGTTCCCTCTGAATAGGAACTTTCCCAAGCTCCCTCTCAATTAGGGACTTGTTAAAGCTCCCTCTTAATTAGGGACTCTCCTTTGCATCAACAACTTCTTCTTCGTGGGTCCTTCAGTTGCTTGATCATTTCTTTCCTTGATGTCATGAAATTCAAGTCGAGCTTCTTCCTTGTAGGGCATTATCCATCCATCACTTTTCTTGGTTCGTCATGTCATTCCTTTCTTCATGGAAAGTGGCCTTTTTGATACATATTTGGAACCTTCGTCATATGGCTACTTCTTCATCATCATGTTTCCTTCATGAATTTCCATCCACCACATGAATGCTAGTTGTACTTGTACTTACAACTCTTGTTCTAGTAGCCTTGCATGAACTCATCCAAATATTATTCAAGAAATCAAAACATAACATTAAATCAAATAGTACCTTACGAGATGGCTCTTCATTATGACATCTTCCTGTAGGTATCAACATCCTGTATACATGTTGACACACCTCCAAAAGATATCCATTATCAAGGGTCTCCATCTTTTCTAGACTTCCATCAGAGTCTTCATATCTTTCCGGGAGATTTCCTAGTCAAATATTCTTGGTCTTTTGGATGTTGATTGCCTTTATCATGGTTGCATATCTCACGATCTCTTTTACTTCCTCAAACATTCCATTCTCAGGAGCTTTCAATCAGAGTTTCTTAATTGTAGTCAACCACCTCATACTTCATATGATGACATATTATGTTGATTTCATCTAGTGCGACTTATGCTTTCCTGCATCCTTTCAGAGGAGGAGATCCTTTTTCTCTTGATCATGCTTCTTAAGATAGAAGTAATGATCCATGTTACTGTTGATTTTGGGTAGCATCGAATGTGCTCTAGCTCCGAAATTTTGTGGAGGGGCTAGAACACATGGGATCTCCAAAACCCAGAAATCGTTTGGAGAAATTCCACCCGGATTGTGCGTTATTAAAATAATTAATATTTTTAATGGGGTTCCTAAGTCTAAACTTAGGAAAATAAAAATATTAATGGGTATTAATAAAAATATGGGTGAGAAGCTTCTAAGAGACGAGGATTAAGTCTGTTTTTATCTTAGTCGTTGATTAGGGACTTAATCTGGACCATTGATTCATCAACAAGAAAAGTATAAGAGGAGGCTTGAGTGTCATTTGGAGAAACACCAAGTTGATCAGTTAATACGTTTTTTCTGGGGCGTGGTTTGTTGAGAAAATTGAACCAATGATCTGAGTTGTAGTGAGAGGGGCAGAAGCAAAGGTTTGGATCGGAAAGGAGTTCCAAGCCAAAGAGTACGTGGTAGATAGGCAACAATAGAATCAGAGAGGCAACGCAGAGGCCTACGCAGCCCAGGAGGGGCTCATGTAGAGCTGTTGCAGGCCAGGAGGGTTTCTTGCAGTGGCAGTGTAGAGTATTCGTCAGAAGTCCAAGATTTTGTTGGAGAAGTGAGGTTCAGAGCTAGGAAAGCTGAACAACAGTCTTCCTCCAGCAAATAGATCCAACAGAAGGGGTGATGCAGTCTTCTAAAGGCAAGATGCTGGCCCACACAGTGATTGCATAGGGACTTCACAGTATCTGTCTGGAGGAGCTAGATTGCTCATTGGATCAGCTGTGACTTGAGGAACAAGGTAAACCCTCGTATGTATTTCTTGTTGCTGAGATTTCTCTAAAAGGTTAGTTGGTGTGAGAGGCAACCTGTTGTACTCAGATTTTGCTTGCTTAATAATACAAACCCTCTATCTGCTGCACCGATTTTCTCACATTGGGTTTTTCCGGGGATGTGTTGTCCAAAAATAACGGTTTCCCTTGTGTGTTTGTCTCATCTATTGTTTCAGTTTATGCTTTGTATGTTAGTGTAGTTTGCAATAGTGTTTTTCATCATTGTTTATAAATTAAATAACTTGTTGAATGAAATAACAAGTAGGAGATGCTAAATTAGTGACTGCAGTAGGATTTATGTTTGTAAAGATTCATAATTTTTCACATGGTATCAGAGCATTGCAGGTCATAGGATACTGAAGCCATTAGCCAGGAGATCCAACAAATTTGCTGCAGAGAGGTAGCTGTCCTGAGTGACAGCGTTGTTCCAGAACCAAAGACGCAGAGGGAGAGTGACGCAATGCAAAAGAAGTGATGCAGAGGCTCACACAGTGCCTGTGTCAGCATTCTGAGCCAGGTGAGGGTGACACAGTAACTGGGAGGAGCCCATGTAGTAACTGCGTCAGCTATCTAGGCCAGCACAGAAGCAGAGGGGCAAATCAGGCTTACGCAGAGCCATGTCATCTTTCTGGACTAGGAAGGAGTGACGCAGTGGCAAGGAGGAGCTGATCTACCTCATGCAGTGACTGCGCAGAGCCTGAGGAGCTCAGATTCTTCAGTTGCTGGGGTAGAGGGAGCAGTGAAAATCAGATTTGAGGAGCTGGTGGGACGCTGTTGCTGCTGGTGCAGAACAATGTCTGAGGAGGTTGAACCAAGGCAGAGGGAAGTCACTGCCTTAACAAATTTCTTTCCAAGGAAGTCTAGATTCGGGTTGCTGAGCAGCAACAAAGGAGGATCGAAGAGAGGTGATTCGGCATTATTTGGCGAGAGGATTTTTGTGAAGGAAATCGAAATTCAGAGGGAGCTTGTTCCTTAGAGGATTTCTAGCGCCAAAGAAATCCAGATCCGAGTTTTGCTGAGACAACAGCGAAAGAGGGAGAAGAGAACCAGTTCGACATCCATTTGAGCAGAGATGGCAGTTAATGAACTGAGGGATCAAGATAGATTGGATGGAGCATCCAACTTTGTCATTTGGAAGGCCAGGATCCTAGCAGTCTTGGACAAGAATCGCATCAAGGATTATGCCTTGAAGGTGGTTGTTGTTCCGGTCGATGCTGATCCTCCCAAGAAATACGAGGCTCAAGCAAAGGTGAAGTGTGTGATTTTGGACAGGGTCTAGGATCATGTGGTCCCACATATTGTTGAAAATGACACATCAAGGGAAATGTGGGAGGCCTTGACCACCTTGTACGGGGGAACTTCCGTTCAACGGAAGATGTTGCTTGAGAATCAACTGAGACAATATCAGATGCAGAAGGGGGAAGAAATCGATCCCTTCCTTCTCAGGTTGCAAGGGATTTGAGACTAGCTAACTTCCGTGGGGTCTACACCAGATCTTGAGTTCATGACCAGGACTGCCTTGAATGTAGTCTCTGAAGACTGGAAGACCTTTGTCTAGAGCATCTTGGGTAGGGCTTCTCTCCCTAGTTGGGAGGAGATGTGGGCAGCGCTTCCACAGGAAGAGATCAGACAGTTAACCAAGGCAGGAAGTAGCGACAAAGGAGTCAGAATCAAGAAGGAGGAAGAAGACATTGCAACTCTCGCATCAACGGGACAACCAGGGAAACAAAAGAGGAAAAAGAAAGACATAACCAAAGTTAGATGCTTTAGATGTGGGGAACTGGGACATTTTGCCACTCAGTGCCCTCAAAAGAAGGGCAAGGAAGAGAAGTCTGACTCTAAGGCTGTTGCAACGAAAGAAAACAAGGAGGACGATGACGAGGATTGCGCCATGAGTGCTTATGCACCTCTAGAGAAGAGGTGGGGCGATATTGCGTTGTAGTAGGGAGGACTACACAGGGGCAAGATCCTTGAGGTACCCAAACTCTTGGATCACATACGGCTACGAGAGCCCTTAATGACAGTAGTAGAATGACGGGAGTCAGTTGGTGCGAGGGATGATCGAGCAACAGTGGCAGAGCTAGAGTGCCAAAGCCTAAAGCAACGAAGTAGAGTGTTGATCAGTGTAGGAGGGACAAAGCAGATGCAACAACAGCGCAGAAGCATTAGAAGGTTAGCAAAGATTAGCAACAGAGGTACCTTCAGCATCATGGGGTATCCAGATTGACCAACATGTCAGCTTTGGGTGGCTATTTAGTTGCTTACATCTCAGCAATTGAGTTGCAGTGCAACAGTTAGCACTGGCAATGCTATGGGCAACATGATGCAACATATTGAGAGGGAGTTGTAGTACAGATGTAGCAGTGGCAGTGGCAGTGTCATGGGCAGCAATACATGTTGCAACAGTGCAGTGGATGAAGGGTATCAGGCCAAGCATCAACAACACAAAGGACTGATGTCGTGGATCAGTGTGATACTTTTGCTGAAGTATTGCTAGAGAGGGAGTGTTGATTTTGGGTAGCATCGAATGTGCTCTAGCTTCGAAATTTTGTGGAGGGGCTAGAACACATGATATCTCCAAAACTCAGAAATCGTTTGGAGAAATTCCACCCGGATTGTGAGTTATTAAAATAATTAATATTTTTAATGGGGTTCCTACGTCTAACCTTAGGAAAATAAAAATATTAATGGGTATTAATAAAAATATGGGTGAGATGCTTCTAAGAGACGAGGATCAAGTCTATTTTAATCTTAGCTGTTGATTAGGGACTTAATCTCGACCATTGATTCATGAACAAGAAAAGTATAAGAGGAGGCTTGAGGGTCAGTTGGAGAAACACCAAGTTGATTAGTCAGTTCGATTTTTCTGGGGCGTGGTTTGCTGAGAAAATCGAACTAGTGATCTGAGTTGCAGTGAGAGGGGCAGAAGCAGAGATTTGGATCGGAAAGGAGTTCCGAGCCAAAGAGTATGTGGCAGAGAGGCAGTAGTAGCATCAGAGAAGCAGCGCAGAGGCCTACGCAGCCCAAGAGGGGCTCATGTAGAGCTGACGCAGGCCAGGAGGGTTTCTTGCAGCGACAGTGCAGATTATTCGTTAGAAGTCCGAGATTTTGTTGGAGAAGTGAGGTTCAGAGCTAGGAAAGTTGAACAACAGTCTTCCTCTAGCAAATCGATCCAGCAGAAGGGGTGACACAATCTTCTGAAGGCAAGACGCTGGCCCACGCAATGATTACGTAGGGACTTCGCAGTATCTGTTGGGAGGAGCTAGATTGCTCATTGGATCAGCCGTGACTTGAGGAACGAGGTAAACCCTCGTATATATTTCTTGTTGCCGAGATTTCTTTGAAAGGTTAGCCGGTGTGAGAGGCAACCTGTTGTACTCAGATTCTGCTTGCTTAATAATACAAACCCTCTATCTGGTGCACCAGTTTCCCGCATTGGGTTTTTCCAGGGACATGTTGTCCAACAATAACGTTGTCCCTTGTGTGTTTGTTTCATCTATTGTTTCAGTTTATGATCTGTATGTCAGTGTAGTCTGCAGTAGTGTTTTTCATCACTGTTTATAAATTAAATAACTTATTGAATGAAATAACAAGCAGGAGATGCTAAACCAGTAACTGCAGTAGGATTTCTGTTTGTAAAGATTCATACATTTTCACAATTTCCTACAACCATACAACATGACATTATAATATTAAACACAAGCATACATACCTCATTTTGCCTTTAGGTCATCTAGGCTTCTTCCAACAACTTCCTTGATTGAAAAGTTCTTCAATCCCTTGATTTGCTTCATCATACCATCATCCCATGAATTCCACAAGTTGGAGTTCTTGATGAAACACTTGCTTCCTCTGTAGATTAGTGATCCCTTTGATGATGATTCCATCAGAGAATCTTGAAGATCTTGCATATCCCCATCTGGCAGATGTTTCCTTTTTGACTTGATGTATGATGAGCCTTGTCCTAGATGACTTCCTCCTTTCCTTCAATGTCCAATGAGGTTCCCAAGAGCTCGATCCTTCATGTTTGATTGTTATAGATTATGTCCTTCATGATTCCCATGGTGATGTCACGAGCTCTTATTTCTAATGCTTTCATGATGCCATGATGAATCTTATTATCATGGTGTTATCTATAACAAAAAATTTAGGAACTTATGATAGGACCCTTTTGTGAGGGATACCATCTCAATCATAGTAGAGGTCTGTTACTCCCTCTTTCCTTGGCCCTTTTCTTCAGCTTCCTCCATCTTTCCGGTGATATGAGCTTCTTTCCATATTGAATCTTAGCTATACTATTCTTTCCTGTTTGAGGACCAAACTTCCCTTTCCTTTCTGCACATGTTTGAGTCCTTTATCCTTCAATACTTTTGCCCTCAACTTGTCTTTCTCTATCTAACATAGAAAACACAAGTTGTTTGAATGAGGTAACTTTCTTGTCATTTGTTACCTTGCTTATCGGTTAGTGCATTTAAGAACAATGATGATTATCTTCTTATCATCTCTCCCAGATCTCTTAATTGAGATCTCATGAAGATATTCATTCATTCTTTGATACCTTCAGTCAGGTCTAAGTGACATGACCTTCTTCACTTCATTTCAAATATTATATCTTCTAGCTTTCATATATCTCTTTTATGTCTCCTCTCCTGCTACATAGGGATGAGAGGACCTTTTTCTGATTTCATAAGAATCCTATGAGTCCCTTGATCCTTTTACATGCATTCAAACAATGCTTGACCTTCAGAGACTTTTCCATAGACATCAATGACTTCTCTTCCGGGGACTATATCTATCCTCCTTTCTTATGCAAGGAATCTTGATGACCCAACCAATTTATAGATCTCCTTGCAAACACGAAGTCATTTAACCAAACTTGATTATAGAATGAAAGATACTTACTTGACAAGTGAAGATGAACTCTTCCACTTGATCACTTTGATGATGGTTGAAGAAGATGTATTAGGGCTTCTTCTTGGATGATCTTCTTTCAAATGAGAGAGCCTTTCCTCAATAGAAAAGGTTGCTCCTTTTGATGAGGATGATTTGCTACTTCCTCAGATGATCTTCTTCTAGGGCAAGGAGATGATCCTTTCTTGAAGATGACCATGCCTTATTGCCTTCAATATGCTTTTCCTTCTTTTGTAGTGTAGATTAGGACTGCTTCTAGGGTTTCAACCTTTTCCAAGATGATGTGATCTTCATTTTTGAGGTCCTTTGAGCTACCTTGCTTTTTAGACAACTTGATGAGGATCTTGGTGGTCTTTTGATGATGACTTCGGAAACAAAAGATCTTGCTGTTGTAGACTACTTCTTGAGACTTGATCCTTGAATGTCTCTTCTTGAAACTTGATCCTTGAATGCCTCTTTGCTACCCTTCCTTTGACTTCAACACCTTTGCTTTGATACCATGTTGAAGAATCTAGGGCAAATGAAGTTTAATGAGATTCTTCTAGTCATGATAACTATTTGTGAGGTATTTTTAACTTTTCCTTATTAGCACAAGCTTCTGTCATTATTAGAGTGTGTCTTCCTAGTTCATCAAATAGTTACGAAAAACAAAAGAGACAAGTACACAAGACGTTGGCTTTCTTCTAAGGCCAAAACCTCTCACTCTTTGAGAGGAAAACCGCACAAATTCTTCTTATAGAGATTCCAATTGACGAGTACCAAGACCATGACCGTTGACCTATTTAGCCACTCCAAGACCAAGACACCAATCCTCTTCTTTGTCATTGTTGAGATCATCATCCTCACTGCTGCTTCACCGAGGTCATCATTATTGCACCATAAAGGTCATGACAGTTGCACCATTGCTGCACCTTCATTGAGATCATTGCTGTTCTTCCACTGAGATCATTGCTGCTCCTCCATTGAGATTTTCACCATAACACCGAGATCTTCATCATGCTCATGACTGTGTCTTTATGATTACTTCTATGCCCAAATTATAGCTGCATCTTAAATGTATGCCGAGACAGAGAGTGATACTTTAAGATCCTCCTCCTCACAATAATGCTGAGGCTATAAGGCTGCATCAGAGATCACTGTATTGATAGCCCGAGACTGTGAACACAAAGATCTTTATCATCACATGTATGTAGAGACTGCTATGAGACAGGTCCGAGTGCTTTTCTGTGATATCCACCGAGATTGTGATAATGTTCTTCCTTGCACCGAGATCTTCCCTACACCGAGAGTGTAATTATCCACGAAACATGAAGAGGCATCCGAGATTCCTGAACCTTCTGTAATGCGGATTTCAGACCTTGTACCCATTCGAGAATTACAGAGGAATCCGAGTTTTGTACCTTGTTCTTTTGCGTAGATCCTAGCTGGGTATTTATAATGGTTCGACCCACATATTAAGCGGACATGATAGTGAACCATTGTTTCTTCTTTTATGAGCCGACATGACTACTTTTTATCTTGTTTGGAGGGTTGACTTCTTCAAGAGGGATTGCGCTTGTCTTTGGAGGGCTTTTAGACATTTCTATAGACTTGTATACATTAGATATAGGCTCAAGAAAATCTTCTTCATACATGATATTGACTCTTTGACTTATTAATGAATCCTAAGGCTCTCAATTGGAGCTACTACCAAATAAACCTCTTGCCCATGAAACTCATGTAGCGCAAGGCATATAAAAATAATTTAATTTCTTTCATTTCATCATTTACAAAGATCATGTCATTATGAAGACCGAACCTAGTTACACTTTCTTCAACGACAGTTGCAGATATACTGAGGAATCTCTCCAAGTGTTGGAGCAGCAAAAGTGCATTATAATTTTTATAAACGGGTAGTTTGCAGCTTCAACAACTTAACAATTCTACAGGATCCATAGAGGCTACTGCAGTGCTTAGGAGGTCTTCACACGTTTCAACAAGGACAGTTGGATATGCACTGTCCGGATAAGGTTGTTGGTAGCCACACTTGGAATGTGAGTCTTAGAAAAGATGCAAGCCAGTCAAATCTGGATTGAAAATTAGTGCATGCTTACGAAAAGGTTTACATGGTTGGAATTGGGAAACAACTCTATGTCAAGTGCAAAAGAATGTAGAAATTTAGAATGAGCTTTCTATGGCTATTTTGCAACCTTTCGATCTTATTGATGCCACAATCACTTTTTTCACATATTTCTCATTTTTCATGTAGCAAGGTTCATCAAAAGTATGCAACATGGGTACTCCTTGGATGAGGAGTCAAAGTTTGCATTGAACAACTAATCCCGTTCGAAATTTGAGTAAAACCTTAGGGAGATAAGTTGTAAATACGAGTTGAAAAAGTAGTTTTATTATTTATTATTTTTTAAACTTTTATTTTTTTACTCCAAAAATTGTGAATCATCCCCAATGGTTGACATCATCATCTTGAGTCCTATTGGTTCTTATAAAGTTTATTTTGGTTGTACATTTTTCTTAGGAGGCCCATTTTAGATCTCAAAATTCCCCTAATGCTTGTAGGTATCAGTAACACATATCCAAGAAAATATAAAACTTGCATATGGTTCCTGGGCCACTACTGAGTGATTATTGTCAGGCTATTAGCGATTCATTTGATTTTGTATGAAGCTCACATCTATAGACAAAGATTTGAAATCCTTTTATTTATTTGGTGCCCAATACATAACTGCAAATTCACTCTTGGTGAGTGCGATTGATACCAGAGGTAAGCACACCCACTATTGTTCAATAGGGGGATTTGGGCATTTACTTTCCTTCATTAACTGAAGCTTGATATAGTGGGAGAGCCCTTTTTCTTATAGCAGGTACTCATACCCTAGTAATAGGAATAGTGTCTGCTTCCCTCAAACACAACTTTTTATCTTGAAAAACATGCTTCTTATATTAGACATCATATTAGAAAAGTTCCATGAGAAGTATTCTTAGATTGCAATTTGGAATCCAAGATAACATTCTCTCCCAAAAAAATGGAAGCATAAATTCTCAGGTTTGATGACAATTAACAAGAATAATTAAAAATATTTCGGGTCTTTTTTTTTGTGCCCAAAACATAACTGCAAATCGATTATTGGTGATTGTTCTTAATGCCAGAGGTAAGCATACCCACTGCTGATTGATAGGTGATTTGAACATCCACGATTCCACATTCCTTCATGAGCTGAAGCTCAATACAGTGGGAGAGACCTTTTCTCATGGCAAGTCTTTTGATGCTAATATTTTGTTAGTGTTGTGGGATTACCTAATAATAAATCAAGTCTTTGCCTTCCCTCAACAAAGATTTTGTTTTTGAATAGCATGCTTCTTATATTAGACATCAATCTAAAAAGTTACATCAGAAGTAACATTAGATCACTATACAAAATTCAACATAGAATTCTCTCTGAAAATAAATAGGTGGTACCAACTTATGTTACAAGAAGCAAGGAACACCCTCAGAATGGGAAACATAAATTTTCAGATCTAATGATAAGGAATATTTTAGGGCTACCTCTAGTTAATAACGAAGATCATCTATTGTGATCACATATAGGTACTTGGCAAGGGAAAACTTTGTACAATGAGCATTGTTGCCGCAAAATCTAGGAGGCGTGGTGCAAAGCCTCATTGGGTGGGGCCAAATGTTATGGCAACAAGAGAAAGGGTTGCCACTGTCACCTCAACCTCCTTTATCTTGCTATTTAGTGGTAATTAACCACAAGGGAGGCTTCCTTAGATAACCTAAAGGAAAATTCTAATGCTATGGCTCAAGGTGATGAATGAGAAGTCTAAACAAGTATTGGCAAAGCCTGGGATGGACTAGATGCTTTATGCTAGGGTTAAAATACTCTAGGCCTAGCAATGTTGCAAACATCAACATCAAGATAAAATCGACAAGCGTCTGGAAAACCAAAATATTGTTAAAATTGGGAAAATATTGGTAAAATCGGTAAACATCGACAAAAATAAGATACCACCAAAATATCGGTTAGGCCAAAAAATCACTATTCTGCAATTTTATTGCCATAAAATTGCGATGTTTGCATCACCAATGCCTAGACCAAGAATGAGGCTGCTATAAGTTAGGGTTTAGATAATATGTAATGATAAGGTGTTCAATATTATATAGCAGCTCAGGAAAAGATCTTCAAATGGTATTCAACAATAAGAGACCATTTCCGATAGAATTTAGGGTTAGGCTAGGAAATGTATTTCTATTGCTATTAGGTATGCATAAACAACAAAAAGGTGACATCAACCCTAATTAGGAGGTATCAACCATTCACTATGCTAGATTTTGTGTTTACACAATTTAAAGATGCAATTCCTTGTTTATGAGCCACAAACGTCCACACATAAAAATCACTTTTATACATATATCTTCCTACCTGAGAAACCCTAGTGACTACTCTAGACATCTAGGAGAGGGAGAAGAAAGATGAAATTTAAGAAAGTTTATGGATGATCAACACACTAACAATTAGTGCCTTATCCTACGAAGGTTTCATGCAGTCTTTTAGAGTTAAAGTTCAAGGGCTAGACCTTGATGGGGTAAGGGTGGATGGTTAGGAAATCCACTTTCAAAACCCTGACTATTATTCTTGTGAGGGGAGAAATTAAATATAGGGGCTGCACATTAAGATTTTTCCTATAGGATTTTAAGATAACAATTTTACATGTAATAATGTAACAAGATGCCAACAATAATTAAGCATTCAGTCATGGCACAAGAGAAGCCCTACTAAATATATTTAACATGCAAAATATCAATGATAAGACATTAAACTTACAAAATTCTATGCAAAGTAACTTCTTTCAATCCTAGAATAACATCTCCATGAAAAAATCGAATCCTCAAGAAAGTTGCATCACCAAAAGGTCACATCTTGTCCATAGTAGCGAAAAAGACTAGCTCACACTCTCCTTGAGAGGGAAAGAATGTAATGTGTGATGATGAAATGAAATGAGTGAAGAATTCTCAATTTATATTAGACTTAACTCCCTCATTTTTAATAGAAAATACAAGTAAAGCCCAAATTACAAGTTTACCTTAAGTGTTCCACACGATAAATGTTACAAGACAACTTCATAGCTCAAAAACATAACAAAAGGTACCATAAATGCCCACAAGTGTGGGAGAGAGACCTTCTCAACTATAACGTCATCCTCTGAATGAGCTATAAATGCCACAAGTAAGTGTTATGTGGGCTAATGAATGCTCCATACTCCAAGATGTAGCACCTACATCATGGTCATGCCTCCAAAGTGCCTCCATACCTAGATATCATTACCATGGTGCCCAACGTCACCCTCTAAAGGGTAAGAGGGGTGATGTGACACTCTCCTACTCAAGCATTGCGGTTAATAAGTGATTTGCAAGCCCTCCCTTGTCATCTCAAGGATAACTATCATCATCCAGGCTTTGGAACAAGCAATGCGCATTAAATAGTGTCAAGGCTAGCCTAGGGGCATCTTGGGTCTGCTGGGCATATCATCAATATCTCCAAAACCAAGCTTAATGGGCTCAACATTTCAACATCTGGGGGTACCTCATAGTGTCAAGTATCATGTGGGATTATCAAGTAGGCCAGTGCTTTGTTTTGGATAGGCAACACTGCCTCATCTAGGTCATATCCTCTCTTTGGAATGGGTGAAACAACCTTTGTAATGTGCTTGAGAAAGGAGGGTCATCTCAAGAGGTCTATACTGCTGCGATGAAATCACTTGAAAGAACCCTCTCAAGATCAAATGAAATCAATAATCATTAGGGACAATAACCATAAATGCATCATTGTGGACCATACCAAATGCCATGGGCATAGTAATACTTCACAGAAAGCTCACCTTCAAATGTCTAACTAGATTGAGTCCTATAAACAAGTTACCTTCTTATGTTAGTGATGGTTAGATGGATAATCCTATTAGGTGTTTCTAGCCCCCAAGGGGAACTGGCAAGTCCCAAGTTATCCTGTCAATCCATAGGTCCATGTGGAAATTGTGGCAACAAAGTCAAAATGACTTTAGGGTAGAGTTTCATAGCCAAGTGACCAACTAATAATGGTCTAACATCCCAAGCAGTGTTACACAAAGTAGGGACAAAGCAAAGACGTTTTTTTGGAAGCGAAGCATCAAAAGTGTGATTTTTCAAAAATCTTCTGAAGCAAAGCATCTTGAAGGTGTCTATATATATATTTATTTTATATTATTTTGCATTTATATTCAAAAAACACATCCAAAATACCAAATTAGTTGCAGAAGACATAAAAACATGCATATTTGTACATAAATTAAGATAGATATGGCATCCATAGTACATCAATGACTAATTATTCGAGCATCAACCATCTAGATTCCAACAATTACAAGCAAACATCAAATTTTTAAGCATATCACAGATAGTAGAAAGTAGATAGTATCAAATTTGTAGGCATATAATAGAAAGTAGACTATTAGAAGATAAAACATTCAAATAACTTATCTAACAAGTTAACAACCGTCAACATGACCAAATAGTGATGTTTACAAAATAGGCCATATGGCCACCACAACCTGCGCACTGAACTAGGAAGATTGAAATGTTCAAATTCATAACCCCAAAGTCTAAGACTCTAATCTATCATCTATAGATTATGACAAAATATAGTGAACTCTGAATCTATCTACTCAGAATGAGGAAAAGAGAGGGGGAAGAGGCGTTTTACCCTCATCCTCCCTTTCCCTTGACTCACCCTAGGTTGCACTTAAACCACAATTGAGGAAAATAAAAGAAGCCCCTTGCAAAAATGTGCATGTTCCATTCGGAATAGTAGTTCGGCTTGCGGAATCGTGCATAGAAGTATGATTTTTCATGTGAAGCACAGTTCCAAATTTTGGGTTCATGGTTCCATCTGCGGTTCAGGCACAAATTTGCACAATTTGCGGTTCCGACCTTTGAGTTGTGGTGGGGGGGGATGATTCTTGCAACACTTATTCCAAGTGTATAGATGTAAGGAGGGAGCTATCTTGGAGGCATTATTTTCCCCTTTCCTCGACCTACTTTTTCCACCCCTCTAGTGTGCCTTTTACTTCTTTATAATTTGCTTTGATTTTGGTGCATAACTTAGGAGCCAAAGCTTGCTTTTTGAGATTTAACATTTAATACCTCTTAATGATGAGTTAGTTTGTTGCTCATCAGGGTTGGGACAATACAAGAGTTCCTTTTCTAGATGGAGCATCATGTGCTCCAGGAACTGGGTTGGCTAATGAGGGGGGTAGAACTCATGCTAGGCTTTTGTCATGCACTAATCAAATGTCCCAACCATTTTTTGCATTTTATCATTTTCATTCGATTTGGCTTTCTTATGCTTTTAACTTTCTTTTAGTTGCATCAACCTCTAGGGTAAAAGTATCCTTCCTAGACTCAAGAATGAGGTTGAAAGGGTGCCAATCCCCATGACCAATGACCACCAGCCTAAGGAATGGATTTGAATATAGTGGGAAAGATTGTAAGTGGTAAGTATGTAATATCTTGGACATACTACTTTAATCAAAGCCTCCCCAATAGTGTCCTTCCTAAACCTTAGGGCCCTAGAGGAGGTTCCATTGGACTAGAGTCAAAGACTAACCTCCTAGGTGAAGCGAGGGAACATGAATATAGTCAAGATCGGTCAATCATCCAATTTACCTCTTGATCCATATTTGTATGCCCCATAACATCAATTGAAAGCACATGATTACGAAATTGTTAAAGTTCTTGCCGATTGATGACCCAACTTCCTTCAAGAAGGAATGTCAGAGGGGAGAGAGTGATTTGATTGAAGAAAGAAGTGGATGATCCTGACATCATGTTATGTTGATCAAATAGGGGTGCTGGCTGACTGGCTCTCCAAGGTGGAGAAAAGTTTTACCCTATCGGTTACCCACTTTTTGGTGGATAACACTTGGATCCAACTCAGGGACATGTACTCACTGTAGAGTGCATGATCCATGTGCCTGAACGAGGAGTGCATGAGAACTTGAGCAATCCCTAGGGCTTTGTAGACTTGTTACCTGCCCACTCATAGCAACTTGTTGATAGCAACTGAGTAGGGTGTTGATTGTCACCTTGCAATATAGGTTAAAGATATAACTAAAATAAATGTTAACTAAAATAATGCATGATATATAATTACTATGCATACACATCAATATGAACAACATCAAAAGTGGGATGCACACACAGGGATGCAACACACAAATCCAATGCAACTATCTACTCTAATCTATGTTGCCATACAATACGTCAACTAAGTATAGTTAAACAACCAATGCAACCAACTTGTTATCAGATTGATATCACACCTCTTATCCCTAAGCTTAATAATTAGATAGAACAAGGAAAAATCATAATTAACAACCATAATCTCAAAGATTGGATTAGATCAACAAAGGTGGTTGATGGGAAAAATGCAAGAAGTGAACCATGTATCTTCCTTACTATCATGAAGAGGGAAAGAGGATGAAAAAGGAAAAGAAAAAATTTGGCTACACTCTTGGATCCTTTCTTATAGCCTGAATATAGATAAATCAATGATCAACTTTATGCGTTCTTTCCCAATAACTATCTTAGGGATACAATTCTCATTGATATCACTAGGGACATGCTGCGAGTGGCATGAGGAGGGAGACTACTGAAGGACAAGGTCTTGACAAACTGATTGCTCATCACAAAAATAAGATTCAAAAGGGGCAACCAAAGCAGGTTTATCACGTTCAAAATCCATGCTATCTGAATGTGACTAAGGAATGATATAGGGTGGAAGTTAAGATGGCTTAAACAAATAAGTAATCATATCCTCTTGATCATCATATGTGTTAATTTTTCTTAAATTAGAACTGATTTACATTACTTAAACGATTTATTAAAAACCCAGAAAATATGTATCTCAAATATTTTTGAAATTGTTGATAAAATAAACACACTAGTATATTAACTCAGAAAATAAAATCGGAAATAAAATGGAGAGATCAATCACACTCCAACAACAAATTTGTACCCAACACAATCTTCCTTCATATCAAATTTCTTAGGAAAATCTGGGCCTAGACCCATAGAGAATACATAGAAAAATACAATTTTGGGAACCAAAAAACTCGATCCCATTGGGAAAATTGACCTCAAGGAAATCGACCTTTGGAAATTGTTCCTCCTGAAGAAACTCAACCTCCCTAAATCTCTCTCAAAATTCCTCGCTGCACTTCTTAGTCTAGTCAAGCCTCTCGCTTTAGAGAAAATTGCTTTCTCCATACTATGTGTCTTCACCTCTCCCTTAGGTTTATTTTATAATTTCATTAAGCCAAAATCTCTAACCCTAATCTCCTAAGTGATAAATGGTTAGGATTAAATCCTAAGCCTCACTTTTTTTTTGAGAGTATATCTAAGTCACTTAAATAATTTTATTATTTATCCTTAGAATTTGGCCTAATAGTCCACAAGAATTAATTAAATTAATTATTGTACTTTTCTTAAGTTAACCTTATGAAAGAAATCATTAAATCACTTACTCCACTAAGCAAGCACCCAAAGAGGAAATCACATATCTTCTACATGCTAAGACACCAAGCCAATGTAGAAGACCTTTCAAGGCTACAAGACCAAGAATATGGTGTCCAAGGCTCATTGCTCAATGCTAACAAGATCCTCTTCATCCTTACTAGAATCTTTACCTAAATCATCATATTCTTCATCGACTTTTTCGTCTACATTTTCAAAAGATCCAAAATGACTTTTTGGAGGGCTATGACCAAATCTTGAAGGGTATCTTCACAACTCTGAAACACTGGCCCCCAATACTCAAGAAACTTTTCAACAAATACCTTTAATGGAAGGGATGCTTTTAGGTTCACACAAATAAGTAACCCATTTGTTTTGATCTATCCCATGAGAATTAATGAATAACCTCATGAGAGAATCCTCATGAACCATATTGATCTTTGAAGCATACTTGATGAATTTTACCATATGATCAACCATTGAAGAAGGATCCCCATCAAACTTTGAAACATTTTTCATACAATTTGTACCATAACGGTTAGAATATCGAGGCATATCCTTAACATCCAGGGTAGGGTTCATTTCATGCAAGTCATAAGGAGGCATTTCCTTGAATCTTGCATGAAACTCAACTGTAGAGTTGCTTGGGCGAACTTAAATGCCTTGAAATATGCTTGTTTCATCCTACAAGCATGGAATCTTTGAAGCTCAGTGAAGAACTAGGGTTTCATTCTTCCAGTGGAGTTTCCAAATGAGTAGATTTATCTTTGACTTCAGGATGAGCTCAATCACAATTATTGAATCATACAATTCAGACTACAAGGATCCTTATTTTCCTCATTATTGAATAGGGACCTGTTGTACACATTTTGTCAAAGTTCTATGGAAGTAGTTGTACTATATTATTCAAAGAATCAAGATCAACAACCATCAACTTTTTGAGTCAATGTAAACCCATTGTGCAAAATTTGTAATGTAAACGATGCTAGTAAGACCGTATATGTATGTAACAACCTGGGTAAGCCTATTATTTTGGCGACGAATTTCATCCTAGGTGGTTTTTCATCTCATTGATTTATTTGTGTTTCTAAACATAGATGATCGATAAAGTTTTTCCCTCCAGCCTCACCCCAAAGCTAGTGTGGAATTTATTGTCAAAGTCCTAGGTGAGTCATAGTGTTTTAGTCGAGTCTTTTGTAAAAGTAATTTGGAAATAATTTAAGCTAATTGGCTAAATTATTATATTACAAATCACTTGGTCTACTAGATCATATTGTGCCACATAATTGAGCATGTATTTTGAGGGTCTATAATGAACAGGTATTCCCCCTTTGAGGGTTGAATTTTGTAAAATCTTATGTAAAAAATATTTTAGTGCATGGTTCCTCATACTTAGACACCATGGCTAAAATATTTGAGGGTGGAAAAATAATTAATCCCCTCAAGTGTCAATTAATTAATTTTTTTGAAAAAAATAAAATTAATCCCAAGCCAAAAAATTAATTAATTAGAGTTAAAAAATTAAAATGTTAGAGAAATTAAATTCTCCAAGTGGAAAAATTTGTGGGTCTTAAAGAAATTAATGTTTGGAGGTTTCCCACCAAGGGAATATTGGAAATTTCAAGAAAAGTTTGACCCTTCGGCTTGGTGGTTAAGTCAAAGTCAATTTTTTGAGGAAATTAATTCAAAATAATTATTTTTGATCTAATAAAAATGGTTTTAATGAGAAATTAGAAAATTCCTCAAAAATAGTTATTTCGACGACAAAGATTAAAAGATCATCAAAGACTTATTAACGACCGAGATTATTTTTGACGGGAATCAAGCCAATTAAACGTTATTTTTCACTTGGAGGATTTTTCTATAAATTAGAGGTCATTTGTTTCTCAAGGCAATTGATCTTTGGCTAATCTAACTTTGTAAAAGCTGATGTAAGCTACTGTCCCGCTAGGAACGTTTTGATAATCATAATAAAGGACGTTGGGGTGCAGTTCATGGTGTCTCTGTTCCGCTGATTTGTGGTATGTGCTGGGAACGAGCATTCTTATATTGTGCATTAAATTTTTATCAAATCGTTATTTCACTGTAGATGATAGGATCAATCTATTGCTCAGTTTTGGGCCTATCTTAGGTGATCTGATTCATTGTTGTTCTAACAGTTTATTCTTGAGAAAATATATAGTGTTTGCAGGTTCCCTAGTCCTTGGGCTCCAAGTTCACAAATGATTGAAGGAAATGTAACTAGGTTCCGTCTTCATAAATATGCTTTTGATATTTGTATTTATTTAAAGAAAGAAATATTATTTTATAATATATTGTTGGAATTTCTAAGTCTAACTTGTTATAATTTTTTCCTGTACTATTTGGTTTATTTCTTCCTACTTGTTTAATTACTTCACAAGTTATTTACCATATAAATATTGAAAATAAACACAAGTACAATATCAACATCTATAGATCATCAACTGAAAGAAAACAAGCACACAAGTGACATCGTTATTTTTGGACCAATGTCCCCGGAAAAACCCAATGGGGGAAATCAATGCAACTATTCAAAGGGTTTTATTATTATGCAGTGTTCAGAATACAACTTGGGTGCCAGAAATGGCCCACCCAATAAAGAATGCCATCGACAGTAGTACCTCTCCTCGGAGACAGATATTTCGTCTGATCAATCACCGGATGAACGATCCCACAGCAACAATTGCAGCTTCCACTGCCCGCGTCACTCTGATAGGCACTGTGTCACCCTATCCGGCTTACCAGTGCCCAGTCTGTCCCAAGAAATCCTCCCAGTGCTGCCTCTTGGCCCTGCGTCAGCTTCTGGAGCTTCTGCGTCAGCCCCTAGACACTCTGCGTCTCACATGCCGACCTCTCTTGGCTCTGCGCAGCTCTTGGCTGCCTCTCTGTAGCCTCAAGCTGCCTCTGTGTTAACCTCTCTGGGCTCTACGCTCTCTGCTATGTATTCATTGCCCCTCGCTGCTGATCATTGATTCTATCTCTCTTAGCAAATCCCTCTCTAGAGAATAGAATAACTGATCAGTCTGGTGTGTTCTCCAACTGACCCACAAGCTTCTTCTTATACTTTTCTCGTTAGTCCATCAACGACCGAGATTAAATCTCTAATCAATGGCTAAGATTAGATTTGGCTTGATCCATGACTTTTGAAACCTTCTAACCTAGTTTTATATTAATATTCATTAATATTTTATTTTTTTTAAGTTTAGACTTAGGTATTAAAAATATTAATTATTTTAATATCTCCCAAATCGGTTAGAATCTGCCCAAACCATTTTTGGGTCTTGGAGATCTCATGTGTTTTAGCATCTCCACCAATTTTCATGGCTAGAGCACATCCGATGCTACCCCAAATCAACACTCCCTCTTTGCGAGGACTGTGATCTAGTAATACTCCACGCTCAGTATCACCTTGATTATCCAACATCGGTCCTTGTGTTGATGCTAGGCCTCCCTGCCCAACATCCTCTGCACTGCTGCATCCTGTACTATTGCCCATGGCCCTGCGACTACCACTACTGCATCCGTACGACAGCTCCCTTTGCATTCGAGTTGTCGTTGGTCCATACTCCTAGCACTGCATCCCCCTCTCATCATGCTGAATCGTGTTGCCCATAGCACTGCCACTGCTAATTGCTGCAGTGCAACTCAGTTACCGAGAAAGTAACTGATCCACCCAACTCTGACATCTCTGTCAGGCTAGAGACACTCTTGATGTTGAAGCTCCCTCTGTCGCTAACAAGTGCTCCCTCTACTAACCTCTGCGCTGCTACAACAACTCCCTGCATCTCGCACCGTTGCACACCTCTCCGTTCCATCCTGCACTGGTGCAACACTCCTGTGCCTCTCGCACGGTTGTAGCTTGCTAGCCTCGTGCTGCCAGGGGATTCCTGCACTGTAGCACTCTCTGTCGCTCCATCCGCATCCGTCTCTACCGACATCCACCAGTCCTGCTACTCCTATTCGGGGCTCCCATAGCAAGGTATAATCCAAGAGGTTGGGTACTTCAAGGATCCTTCCCCTCATCACTTGTAGTTCGTCTGACTACAGCTCGATGTCTCCCCACTTATTTTCAAGTGGCACATGAGCATTCATGGCACAATTGTGATCCTCCTCGACTTCTTTCTCCGCTTTCGCTGGCGCTGCCTCCGAGTCCGAAGCTTCTCCCTTGCTCTTCATCCTGGGACATTAGTTCGCAAAATGACCCAGTTCCCCACAATGGAAGCACTTGACCTTGGAGAGGTATTTCTTCTTCTGCTTCTATTGCTTTTTTGCAGATGCTAGAGCCGCATCCTCTTCTTCCTCCTTCTTGATCCTGACCCCTTTACTGCTCCTCCCTGCCTTGGTCAGCCTCTTAGCCGTCTGATCTCTTCTTGACAAAGAGTCGCCCACAGTGCTTCCCAATCTGGAAGCTTCAACCTGCACAGTATGCTCTGGACAAACACTTTCCAATCCTTGGAAACAACATTTAGTGGGGTCCTCACCAACATCTCCTCATTCAGCGTGGCCCCTATGGAAGTCCGCTGGTCCAGGATCTCCTTCAATCGACCGAGGAAGACATCTATTCGCTCTCCCTTCTGCATCTAGTATGACCGC
This sequence comes from Pinus tabuliformis, assembly GCA_031772625.1. Classification (NCBI taxonomy): domain Eukaryota; kingdom Viridiplantae; phylum Streptophyta; class Pinopsida; order Pinales; family Pinaceae; genus Pinus; species Pinus tabuliformis. The sequence goes on from CM062817.1 coordinate 1,860,340,963, forward strand.
AATTGATTTTCAAGTAACATATTCCTCTGCACGGAAGTATGCTGGTACAATTTCTTAAGGGCCTCCCACATCTCATTTGCCGTGTCCTTTTTGGCAATATGCATCACCATATGATCCTTGACCCCATCAAGGATGATGCACTTTGCCTTGGCCATTGCCTCCTCGTACTTTTCATTTTCAATTGAGTCAACTGGGATCGTTATTATTTTCAAGGCGAAGTCTTTGGTGCGATATTTGTCTAGAATGGACAAGATCCTGGCCTTCCAGACTACAAAGTTGGACACTCTGTCCATCCCATCTTGATTTCTCAGCCCATTGACGGCCATCTTGATGCTCTTCTTTCGACTCCTCCGAGTCTCTCAACTTCCCGTCTGGAAGTTCTCGGTTGGACTCCCTCTGAGTCTCGATATCCCTTCTGGAAATCCTTCTGCCAATGTCGAGGTTGCCCCACTTCGATCGTTTGTGCAACTGCACAACTGATCCGGATTCCTTGGCTAGAAATCCGACTTGGCAGCAACTCCCTCCTCCTTGGTCTTGCCCTGTTAGGTACTGTTCTAACCACAGTACCCCATGATCTTCGCTTCGCAAATTACCCACAACCTCCAATGCCCCAGCAACTGAAGGATTGAGCCTCTAGGCTCTGCGCAATCCCGGCACTGGCAAAATCTGCATCTTCTGGCCATAGCGTCGATCCTTCCTGACTGAGAAAGATGACCGGGCATTGCGTAGGTCAGGTCTGCTCCTCTCTGCCTTTGCGTTGATCCTCCTCTTGGCTCGAACTGATGATGCAGGCCCTCTGCGTCACCCCTTGCTGCTTCTTGCTAGGAACAACTTCTGTCACTCGGGACAACTGTTTTTGCTGCTACTGCTCTGCTAGCTAATGCCTTCAGTTATCCTGTGATCTGCAACCACGCTCCGATACCATGTTGGAATTTCTAAATCTAACCCATTAAAAATTCTTCCTGTACTATCTGGTTTATTTCTTCCTACTTGTTTAATTAATTCACAAGTTATTTACCATGTAAATCCTAAAAATAAACACAAGTACAGTATCAACATCTACAGATCATCAATTGAAAGAAAAGAAGCAGACAAGTGACACCGTTATTTTTGGACCAATGTCCCCGGAAAAACCCAATGCAGGAAAATCGGTGCAACTATTCAGAGGGTTTTATTATTATGCAGTTTTCAGAATACAACTTGGGTACCAGAAATGGCCCACCCAACAGAGAATGCCCTCAGCAGTAGTACCTCTCCTCGGAGACAGATATTCCGATTGATCAATCATCGGATGAACGATCCCACAACAACAATTGCAACGTCCATTGCTCTGCGTCACTCTGATATGGACTGCGTCACCCTATCTGGCTCACCAGCTCCCAGTTTGTCCCATGAAATCCTGTCAGCACTGCCTCTTGGCTCTGCGTCAGCGTCTGGAGCTTCTGCTTATCCCCTATACCCTCTGCGTCTCACACGCTGGTCTTTCCTGGCTCTGCGCAACTCCTGGCTGCCTTTGCGTAGCCTTAAGTTTCCTCTACGTCAACCTGTCTGGCCTCTGCGCTCTCTCTTTGATACCAACTCTGCCTCTTTGCTATGTAATCACTGCCCCTCACTGCTAATCATTGATTCTATCTCTTTTAGCAAACCCCGCAATAGAGAATAGAATGATCGATCACTCTGGTGTGTTCTCCAACTGACCCTCAAGCCTCTTCTGATACTTTTTTCGTTGGTCCATCAACGACCGAGATTATATCTCTAATCAACGGCTAAGATTAGATTTGGCTTGATCCATGACTTTTGTATCCTTCTAACCTAGTTTTATATTAATACCCATTAATATTTTATTTTTTCTAAGTATAGACTTAGGAACTCCATTAAAAATATTAATTATTTTAATATCTCGCAAACCGGTTAGAATCTGTGCAAACCATTTCTGGGTTTTGGAGATCTCATGTGTTTTAGCATCTCCACCAATTTTCATGGCTAGAGCACATCCGATGCTACCCCAAATCAACATATATGTCAATGAGTTTCTTTCTCATTGAAATAGGTCTAACAAAAGTTAAAGTGCTATAGGTGAGTCAAATAGTCAAAGGAAAATGTTGAAGACCTTAAGGGCATGTTGCATCATGTATATGCTTGTATAGAAGTCAAAGAATACTCCTCCAAGCAAAGTCAAGTCTCCTCCAAAGCAAAGGCACCATCAAAGAGTCTCCTCCAACTATGTGACACCACCAAAGAAGCCATTTGGAGTAAGCACAAGTTGGCCTAAAAGGAGGGACAATCCTCTATAAATAAAGGTTGTCCACTCCATTACAACGTCAACCAAGAAGCGCTGAAATCTGCAGAGAAAAGGGGCTGGAGAAAGGATAACGAAGGACGAAGAAGTTTTCTCCTAGTGCAACGAAGAAAGGAGGAGAAAATCTGAAGTGAAGAGGACTGTTTTTAGGGCTAGAAACGGTCACACATGCGAAGAAAGGGTGGTCAAGTTTGCGGGTATGATAGCAGGGACAAACAATCCATAAACTAGTGTTGATTGGGTTTGAAACTAGATCTATAAGGCCTCCCAAGTCAAGCGAAGAAGCCTATCTCTCTAGCGAAGGAAAATGACCTTAATTCTCTAGGGTAACTCTCACACGTGCGAGAATTAGGGTTGCAACGCTGTCACACTAAGGAAGAATGAACTTTGAAGTGCTGGAAGAAGGACGAAGGGCTGGGGAACGAAGTGTCTGAAGGAGGTGAACAAAGTACCATGAAAACATAGTGCAGAGAAAAGAAAGGAGTTGGCTTGTGCTTGGAGGACCTTCTAGTCAAGGGTCTAGGGTTTGGCATTGATCAAGAAAGAAGCTTCAATAAGAGGAAACTTACCAAAGGGTTTTCCTCTCAAGAGAAGAGAGGTTTTGGCCCTGGCAGAGAGCCAACATCTTATGTTCTTGTTTTTATGTTTTTGGTAGCAGTTTGATGAAGTACACACACATGCATTAATAAGAAGAAGAAGATTAAGCTAACAAGAAAAAGTAAAGACTCCACAAATTATTATCAGGTCAAGAAGAATCACACTACACCTAATTGCCCTAGATTCTTCAACATGGTATCGGAGCTAAGGTGACACATCAAGGAAAGGGCATTTCAAGAACACTCATAAGGTGATTCATTAAGGAAGGACATTTACAAAAGTCGAAGCATCAAGCCAAGAACTCTCTATCACATCAAGGACAAGAAGGTCTATCATTTGTCATTCATCAGGGGAGACAACAAAGCTAGAAGAAGAGCCTTATATAAAGGCACCTACAAAGAAGAGTAGATCAAAGAGGGAGCTACATCAATCTACAAGTCATCAAGCACATCTCATCATCAAGACAAGTCTTCTTGGAGAAGACAACTTGAAAACCATCAAGATCCTAGGAATGGCAAGCCATCAAGTCTTCAAGGAGAGAAAATCCACTACATTTCAAAATCTTTCAAGTATATGCCCCCTTCTGAATATACATCTATGTATTTTTGCAAGAAAAGCAACAAATTGGTAGGTACCAATAACTTTTTTGCATGGAAGAAGAGGATTGATTTACTTCTAAAAAAGAATGAACTTCTAGAACATGTCAAAGGGAATATCACTATCCCTGCTAAGGAACAAATGCAAGCCTTAGCCAAGTACAATAAGGATGAGACAAGAGCTCAAAGGATTCTAATAGAATCTATCGAGGACTCTCTCATTCTTTATGTCTCCAAATTTGAAACATCAAAAGAAATTTATGATAACCTAGTAGAGCTATTCTCGGTATCCACAGTCGGAGAAGTGATATCTCTAAGAAATGAATTATACAAGATGAAGATATTTGAGGAAGGAATAGCCCCCTACTTCATGAAGATCTCTGAGATGTGGGATCAACTTCAAGAGCTTGGGGAAGTCATGTCTGACAGAGAAATGACAACTGTAGTACTTAATGCTCTACCTGAGGATTGGGGCAACTTCACATCAAGCATATATGCCAAGAAGGAAGCAACCACACTCAGTGAAATGTGGTCTCTATGCAAGACAGAGGAAACCAGACTTAAAGCAAAGGAAGATATGAGATCAAAGGAGCAAGCATTTGCTACCATTGCCAAGAGAAAGGGAAAATTTGGCAAATTTGGTCCACGAAGAACAAACAACAAAGACATGTCTAAATTCCAATGCTATGGATGCCAAGAATATGGACACTACAAAAGGAATTGTCCTAAGCTTAAGAAGGACAACAACAACAAAAGAAAGAGGGAAGAAGCTCACATGACTCAAGAGGTGAAAGAAGAAGAAAAGAAGCAAAAGAAGGAAGATCCTCCGGATCTCTACTATGACTAAGTCAAACTCTTTACTTCAAGTCTTCTTTCAAAATTTTGAGTAGGATAGGAGCATGTAGGAATAGAATAAAATTGCATAGCTAGAGACATCTTCTAGAATCTAGAAACATGAAGTACATAGAGTTCTAGATACTCATGTAGAAAGAGCATTTATAAATGAGAACAAAATGCATGGTTAGAAATATTTTCTAGAATATAGGAGTATGATGGACATAGCTCAAGATATTCATGTAGAAGGAGCATACCTAGAATAGGACCTCATCCACTATGAAAGAAAATTGATCATGAATAAGAATCTTAGAAGACCTCCATCATGAAAAGGAAAGAAACATTTGCAGGGTAAGGATCTTCAAGATCCTATGATGGAATGTTCAAAAGAAGATTCATGAATAAGAAGTATATGTGTCATTGGGAAGTCCCATTCATAGGATTCAAGAAAAGGATGATGTGCAGGCAAGCTAAGATGAAGCAAGAAGGGCCACACCATGAACAATCAAATAAAGTCAAGATGATCAAAGGAGAATCAAGATGAAAATCTCTTTCACCAAGGACATGCTCAAAGGCATGTACTACAATGCAATGAAGGTCAACAAAAGGATATGCTCACATAAGGAGTATCATATTGCTGACTAAGAGGCAAGAAGAAACACTGACTAGTCCAAAAAGCAAGCAATGAAGAAGTGCTCTCACAAGGAGCATAAGGTGGTTGACCAATCTATCCAATAAAAAGAAAATGAAGAAAGAGATCAAGCATGTGAAAAACACCATGATCACCAAGAATCACTATCTGACAAGATACTTTGAAGATATCTCTCGAAAGAAGGTAGGACAACTCTGACAGATGAAGGAAGAACCCTTGACACCCATGAGGCCTTGGAGATATGAAAGGTGCAGATAACTGATTCTACTCTACAAAAGATGTCGTGATGAAGAAGCCATCAAGCGAAAGCAAAGCAATGTTGAAGCAATATTAGGATGAAGTCATGAAGGGCTACTAGATCAAAGCATGGGAACACACAAGCTCAATGAAGCATCCATGAGAAGAGTATTCCGAAGCATGGACAAAGATGACAAAGGAATAACCAGATGACAAGAGAACCTGATATATAACAAGAAGACCACTTTCCACGAAGGAAGCAATGACATGACAAACTAGGAAGGAAAGTGATTGATGGATGGTGCCCTACCTAGAAGAAGTTCAAACAAAGACTTCATGACATCAAAGGAAAGAAGAAGATCAGGCAACTGAAGGACCCACGAAGAAGAAGTTGCTTATGAATGGACATGTCCCTAGCTAAGAGGGAGTTATAACAAGTTCCCAAATACAAAGGAACTTGGACAAGTACCTTGACAGAGGATACTTGCGCATGTCTTCCTCTATTGAGAGGAAGTGATAGACACAACATTCTTGTTTTCACTTGGTAAGAAAGAATGGGAGGATTGGGTAATCATATGGCATCCGATACTCTTTGAGGATGTGTAGGGCATCCAAGACAAGAGTAGGCAAGAGGACCGATATTCTTTGAGGGCTGGGAACCCAAGATAAGAATAGTCCTAGAAGGTCATACTCAGTGAACACCTGGGTGGGTATGTACCTTGAGAGACAATGACTAAGGTGTCTATAAGTCATTGGTAATGCCAACATTGTGCTCTGATCTATTGAGAGATAGAGCTGTCAGTCAAGGCCTTGTTGTGGAAACAATGTTGGTTATTATGATACTATAACAGATGGATTGTAAATCTAGTTTCTCTTATGTGAATTCTTCAAGATTGATAATAGCCAAGCACCTTGTAATGTTGTATGAATGCCTCCCTAGTTAAGAGGGAGTGTTGAAGGAAATGTAACTAGGTTCGGTTTTCATAAATGTACTTTTGATATTTGTATTTATTCAAGGAAAGAAATATTATTTTATAATATATGTCAATGAGTTTCTTGCTCATTTAAATAGGTCTAACACAAGTTAAAGTGCTATAGGTGAGTCAAATAGTCAAAAGAAAATGTTGAAGACCTTAAGGGCATGTTGCATCATGTATATGTTTGTATAGAAGTCAAAGAATACTCCTCCAAGAAAAGTCAAGTCTCCTCCAAAGCAAAGGCACCATCAAAGAGTCTCCTCCAACTATGTGACACCACCAAAGAAGCCATCTGAAGTAAGCACAAGTCGGCCTAAAAGGAGGGATAGTCTTCTATAAATAGGGTTGTCCTCTCCATTACAACATCAACCAAGAAGCTATGAAATCTGTGAAGAAAAGAGGCAAGAGAAAGGGTAACGAAGGACGAAGAAGAGGTCTCCTAGTGCAGCGAAGGAAGGAGGAGAAAGGCCGAAGTGAAGAGGACTGTTTGTAGGGCTAGAAACAGTCACATGTGTGAGGAAAGGGTGCTCAAATTTGGGGTTATGACAGTAGGGACAAACAGTCCATAAACTAGTGTTGATTGGGTTTGAAACTAGGCCTACAAGGCCTCCCAAGTCAAACGAAGAAGCCTATCTCTCTAGCGAAGGAAAAAGACCCTAATTCTCTAGGGTACCTCTCACACTAAGGAAGAACAAAGCGCTGGAAGAAGGACGAAGTGCTGGGGAACGAAGTGCCGAAAGGAGGTGAACAAAGTACCGAGAAAACATAGTGCAGAGAAAAGGAAGGACTTGACTTGTGCTTGGAGAATCTTCTAGTCAAGGGTCTAGGGTTTGGCATTGATCAAGAAAGAAGCTTCAATAAGAGAAAACTTACCAAAGGGTTTTCCTCTCAAGAGAAGAGAGGTTTTGGCCTTGACAGAGAGCCAACATCTTGTGTTCTTGTTTTTATGTTTTTGGTAGCAGTTTGATGAAGTACACACATGCATTAATAATAAGAAGAAGAAGATTAAGCTAACAAGAAAAAGTAAAAAGACTCCACAAATTGTTATCAAGTCAAGAAGAATCACACTACACCTAATTGCCCTAGATTCTTCAACACAAATTGTGGGCAAAGGCTGACTATGTTTGGATCTTGAAGATTTTATCTAGTTTTCTAACTTCGCTAAGGCTGTGGTTTGGCATTTATTTTCTAAATTACGTCTAACCATTGTCAAAATCTACAAAATTCTATTCTAAAAAATTCTTGTAAGCATTGTTCACATGTATATTTTTGTAAATACAATTTGTATAATTATTTTATTTTCGAACCCTTGTTTTGTAGCCGGGGTGTTTTGGGGTTTTGGGGATTTTTTGAATTTTTCTATATATTGGGATTTTGGGCACTTGTGAATTCATTTGTGCAGGTGAGATCCAAATAAATTTGCTAGATTAGAGCTCCATCTATGCCCTTGAGGGTAAGATCTAGTCTCTAAATATTTTTTTGCAGGGCTAACAACTGAAGAATTTTGCGAAAATCGAAGATTTGAAGCGAAATATTTTTTTTTGGGCATGGGTTTCGAGTTTTTGCAGGCCTCCTAGGCAGGGCATTCTCCTCCAGGCCAACCGTCCAACCTTTAAACTCTCAGTGTCATCCTTTTCTACTCTTAGAGGCTAGTAGTAGGCCCCTGGAGGCCTAGCTGTGGTGTTTTTAGGCCTGGCCATGAGCCTTAAAGGCTTCGACCTCCCTTCCTAAGGCAGCCACAAGCCTTAAGGGCTTCAAAACCCTAGGACGTAGCCCTTTAGGGCCTTTCAGCCCCTTCCTTGAGCTAGACGGCAACCTTTAAGGCTTGCCATAGGCCTATTTAGGGCCTCCCTCCTCTGCTGTGGGGTCTTCTAGGCCTCAAGGCCTTAGCTGCAGGCCTATAAGGTCTTCCTCCTTTTCCCCTTGCCTCTTCCTAGCCCTCATTTTCCCTCTTTCATCTATGAAATTTTTTTAGACTAAATATTGGTGGGTTTTGCAAGAGAAATTGGCGTAAATTTTGATCCTTGTAGGTGTTCCAGCTCTTGGAGAAATTTGAACAAGTTTGGCAAGCTGCTTCTAGGCCGAGGCCCTAAGGGTTTGCTTTCTAACCCTCATAATTCTCACTGTTTTGCTACAGCTCTCTGAATACATTCATAACAGTGACTAAATTTGAATTTAAATCCTCTAAAAACCACATATAAGTTTGCCTAAATGCACTAAGAAATTCATGGTATGAGCTTACTAGTCATTTTGTGAATTGGGCATTGTTTCTTAGGCATAAATCTAACTGATTTGTTGACTGAATATCTCTGCATAACAAGTGTTATCAGATCTGTAATTACATCATAAAGGGCTAAAGAATCTAAAATTTCAGTTTGTTTTGGCAATTGTTTGGCGCATTTAGGCACACATTCTCACATTGGTGGTTCACTTTTTTTACAATTGTCTTACTGCTGTCATAAGTGCATTGTAATTTGATATAGCACTAAAAAATACATAATAGGAAGGTTGTTTAGCTTATGTTTTCATTTGACAAGTCATTGGGTGTCTCATTGCTCATATTTGGTTCATATATGCTTGTCATTTTTGGATTTAGAGTGATTTTACTTGCTGCTGTCCTAGGGCCTAATAATTGCTCATTTGAATGTGATTGGGATATAAGTAACATAAGAACTTTCCTTGCTCATGCTCTATAATTGTTCTTGTTTCATGGTTGTATAGCAAGTTGGTTTCTAATTGTCTCAAAATTGCACTAACACATTTGTTGTTGTGAGTTGGTTGAAGTTTCGTAAGTTCACATCTAATAATAACACTCACTAAAGCACTCTAATCTCAAATCACATTGTGTTGAATAATTCAAGCTTCTTTGGGCATTGAAATCTAAGCACTTGAAGTCTTTGAGTTAGCGTTGAAGTATCTTGCTCTTTTAAGTATTTTTGGCATTATTGTTGAGCATCTAATTGTCTAAAGAGCATTGATAATCTCAAAAGGAATCTTGTTAGTCCTTTGCTTATTGGCATATCTTAGCTTTGATTGTGAAATATCTATAGTGGTGAATCATCTTAAGGATCATCTCTTGATTGTTGGCATTAAGTAATATTGGTATCATTGGAATTTATTTTGTTGAAATATCTTGAAAGATTTCAAATTATCTCAAGTAATTGTCATTGACATTTCATATTTAATCATTGAAGTGGATAAGTTCTCTAAATTGCCATCAATTACATTGGCTAAGCATCTTGTGGAAGATAATTTTGTCTTAGGTTGAATTGATCTATTGTTGAGTATTGGCACTTGATAATTTGGCACATTTTTGGTGATAATATTGTGTCTCCATTTATTATTAATTACTCTTGACAGAAAGGCTAATCATAACTAAAGTACTGAAGTACACCTTGCACAAGCATTCTAATTCTAGTTGCATTAATAACGTACCTCCAAGCATAAGCCTTATTTGTAGGCATTTAGGGCCACCCTTTCTCAATTTAGCTTGAGGGATTCAAAACCTTTGTAGTGGTTAACACGGTGACCTTGTAGTCATCAGAGCCATAGTCTTTGTAGCGCTGCAGACATCAGGCGGTTGGAACACAGGGGGAGGTATCATTGATCAAGCCTTTCATTTGCTTCCCGTTGGCTTCCATCCCACAACCTACTCTAAACAGTGGTTCCAAAATAGTTAAGTGGAAGGTCATATTTAGAATAGGCATATAACTAAAAGTAACCAATATCCTTGCATCACACTTAAGTTTTAGGATTTGCATTGCATATAGGTTAGTAACTTAGTAAAGCATCCAAACAACGATTGTCAATCCAGTTACTTGGCATATAATTTATAATAAGAAAGAAGTTGACTCCATAGGACATTGGTCTCACATTCAAATCAAATCTAATCCTTAAGTCTTGCTAAAATTATCCAAGTAGCTATAGGCCACTCAATCGTGTCTCTTGGGCTTGTTGGTTTCCAACTTGTCTTCCATCTTCACATTTCCATAGGGACTACCCCCCATAGCCTGCTGTTGGAAGACAACTAGAACGAAGAGGTCGGGGATCAGAGTGACAACCCCCAACCTGAGTCGTCGCAATGCCTGTACAATCTGAGCGACAACATTTCCTGGCGTCGCTGTCAGGGAGCAATCTTTTGATCCTTGGTTTTCACGACATCCTTTCATTTATTATTATTTCATTTGATCTTCCTTATCCTGCTAATGCCACAACATTTTTTGGCACCTTTTTTTCATCATTCTTCATCTTTTCATCACCTTATATTTTTTCCTCTCACTAATCCTTTCATCCTTTTTATCCGCACCTTTAACACCTGGAAATTTCAGTTGGTTTCCTGTTTGGGTGGCGACTCCACATCCATTCACAGGAGCTTACTCTAGAAGGAATCCTGGTAGCTTGGTTAACCTCACTTTCGATCCTTAAAAGGTTCTACGAGCTCGGTTAAACAAATTACATTCTAGAGTGCAATTAATATTTCTCGGACAGGAAGCCCTCCTTGATATCCATTTTCCTTTCGTTGATCTTATAAATAAAGAATTCATGGCTGATTATTATAGGCCTTGCAACTTCACCAACATCCAAGGATATCCGCATGATCTGCCAGATGACTCTACTATGAACAAGCTGCTGATATTTCAAGGAAATAATGTCATCAATGCCGAACCTCATATAAAGAAGTTCAACACTTTTGTTCAGAGATATGCTCATGCTGCTGCGTACAAGCAAGAGGATGTTAGAATGAGATTGTTTGTTTTATCATAAGAAGGTAATGCACTCAATTGGTTTCATGACAAAGCAGATAATGCCTTTGACTCTTTAAGAGTCCTCACTGATGCATTTAAAGATAAATTTGGGGATAAAAGAGAAGGAAAATACTTGGTAAAAGAGCTTAATTCCATTAAGAAAAGGGAAAATGAAACTGTTGAGGAATTCAATCAAAGATTTAATGGTCTTATAAAAGATATGACTCAAGACTACAAGCCTCTTGACAAGAGAGTTTTAGAATAGTATCTTCAAGCCTTCAATGTTGATATTCAATATGAGATTAGATGTGTCAAGCCAGTTACTTTAGCCACTACCTAGAGTACCATTGAAGAATTAGAAAATAATAAGAAAACTTCAGGTAAGTCAAAGATCCCAGGTTTTGAAAGAGGTCCAGTCAAGTCTAAAGGGAAAGAAATTGAGGAAGAAGAGATGACTCAGTGAAAGAATTAACTCGAATAATTAAGGAAATGAAAATTGAGCATGCTAGAACGATAAGTGATATGTAGAATAAGCTAATTCAGATGGAAAGAAATCAAATGCAAAATATGCAACCCAATAATAATAATAATAACAGGGGAAACAATAATCCATGGCCAAGAAGGAATCCTCCAAATGATCAAAGGCCTCCTACTCCACTTGAGTCTGCTAATGTTGTTGATGAGCCTATCCCTTTCTGCAGACCTTGTGAAAGTTTCCATGAAGAAAGTGCATGTGCTTTTGCCAGAAAAATCTTAGAAGAGGGCATAAATCAATAGATAAATAATGTGAGTCAAGATGCTTCTAAGGAAAGTCGATGTACAAACATGATTTCTTCATCCTTTGCCATCAATAACTTCAGTGACGAGAAGGATCCCATCACACAAGCATATGGTGAAAAACCATCACAAGAAAAGATTCTGGAAATTGCTAGAAGTAAGGGTTACACTTATCAAAGGAAGGGTAAAGAACAGAGTCAAAATAAACAAGTTGCTTCTGAAAGATATAAGTCAGGATTAAAGGTGGATTGGGCTGCATGGATTAATAGTATTAAGATGTCAGTCCCGGTCTTAGAACTTTTGAAGATCCCATCACAAAGAGCCTCCTTCAAAGCTTTAGGCATTGCTCAACAGGAAAAGATTGACACTCGCCCTAAAGATGAAGAAATTAAGTTAAAGGATTTAAGTTGCTACATTCATTAGCCTTTCTTCCTGACCTTGGATATTAATGACCGTTTACTGCATAATTGTATGTTGGATTCAAGTGCTTCAACAAATGTTATGACTAAAAAGGTTATGGATCAATTGAACTTAAGGATTTCTAGGTCTTATCATAACATTTGCCCTATGGATTCTAAGAGGTTTGAAGTCTTTGGTGTGGTCAAAGATTTATAGGTTTCTTTGTCTAATTATCCTTATAAGATCATCACCATGGATATAGCTATTATTGATGTTCCAGATGTACAGGGAATGCTTTTTTCATGGAAGTTTGTGATTGACTTAGGTGGATCTATTAAGATGGATTTGTCTTATGCCACTATTCCTGCAACAACAAGTGGTATGGTCAGGTTATACAAGAAGGTAGAAAGAATATATCATGTCGAGGTTCCAAAGAGGCAGGAAAATGGTGAGGAAGTTGTACCGCAAGATCATCCACTGCACTATGAGACAAAATTCATTCAGTCGGTTTATCACTTTTCTCATCTTCCATCATATTTTTCAGCAGCGCAATGATGAACAATTACGCCGACCAAAGAGGGTCATGTTTCAACAAGGGACATTTGATAAGCAACCTATTGATATACTTGTCAGCGAGAAGATGTTCCAGATTGTGCCATACTGATGACATTTGATGCCATGGGGCATTCTTTATATAGTATCTCTAACCCTACTCCTTTCCATTTATGTCATTAGCTAGTTTTATTTCACACATTTAAGTCATATGTTTCAACAAGGGACATTTGATAAGCAACCTATTGATATACTTGTCAGCGAGAAGATGTTCCAGATTGTGCCATACTGATGACATTTGATGCCATGGGGCATTCTTTATATAGTATCTCTAACCCTACTCCTTTCCATTTATGTCATTAGCTAGTTTTATTTCACACATTTAAGTCATATGTTCTTTATATTTTCCAATTTGTTTGAGTAGATTTTTTCTATTCCAGCAGATTTACTATGTATGCTTGATGATTTCGATTTTGAATGGATATCTATTTGATGGAATTTTGTTTACTTAGATGCAGGATTCTGGGATTCTCACATTACTTCATGGAAGCAACATGTTCCCATATGGAGCCAGATGTTGCACACATTTTGTCAAAGTTCCAAGGAAGCAGTTGTACCATATTTTTTAAAGAATCAAGATCATCAACGATCAACTTTTTGAGTCATTGTAAACCCATTTTGTAAAATTTGTAATGTAAATGATGCTAGTAAGACTGTGTATGTGTGTAACAACCTGGGTAAGCGTATTATTTTGGCGACGAATTTCATCCTAGGAGGTTTTCCGTCTCACTGATTTGTCTGTGTTTCTAAACACGAATGATCGTTAGAGTTTTTCCCTCCAGCGTCACCCCAAAACTAGGCTAGAATTTATCATCAAAATCATAGGTGAGTCCTAGTGTTTTAGTGGAGTCTTTTGTAAAAGTGATTTGGGAATAATTTAAGCTAATTAGTTAAATTATTTTATTACAAGTCACTTGATCTACTAGATCATGTTGTGTCGCAAAATTGGGCATGTATTTTGAGGGTCTATAATGAACGAGTATGTTGGAAATACTAAGGGGGGGTGAATCAATATTTCTTTTACAATTGTTATTTTATTAGTTTTTAGATCACTTATAAGGAGAACACAAAATGAACAATATAGAATAAATGATTTTATTAATCAGAAATAACGAAGACTTCAATCCTCTTTTTTACAATAAATTAGGTACAATAATGCTTAGGGCTCCAACCTTAGATGAAGACATCAATCTTCAGTCTACCAGGCTCCAACTTGTACTTTGCCAAGCACCGACTTGGACTTCACGAGGCTCCATTTCAATGCAACTTAGCCACATGTTGGGCATATAGATGTGAGGAGGGAGCAATTATGGTTACATGAGTTAACCCATCCTTTGTTTTTCCACCCCTCTTTACTTGCCTTTTGTTTTTTCTTGATTTTCTTTGTATTACTGCTTGAAGCTCCATGAAATGAGAGCATGCTGTGAATGATGTGAAACAATTATCACCAGGGGTTGGGACATGCATGGGTTCCTTTAATGATGTGAAGGGCACTCATGGGCCCTAGGAACCAGGGTGATGACCATAATGATAAGGGGTAGAGTTCATGTTTGGCTTTTGCCCATGTGTTATATTAAATGTCCCTGCCATCTTTGCATTTTGTGATTTTCTTTGTCTTTTGTTTTTTGCTTGTGGCCTTGATATCCATTTAAATTTCTTTTACCTGCATCAACCTCCAGGGCAATGTTTCTAGACTCGAACCAGATATGTGGACAAGGGGAGGGGGTGTGCCAGTGCCCTGTGGAACCAGTGGACATGTGGACCCACAAAAGGAAAAATGATGAAGTAGGTCTTTACAAGGGTGGAGTGTTGAAGAAAGTGTAACTAGGTTCAGACTTCATGACATTGTAATTATGATTTTTGGAAACAAAAAAATGAATTTATTATTATTCCTTGCTGCATGGGTTTCATGAGCAAAAGGTTTATTTAGTTAGTGGCTCCCATTGAGAGCCTTAGGATATATTATTAAGATTCAAAGTCATGAAAAGCTCTTCTTGAGCATATATGTAATGTATATGAGTGTACCTAGTGTCTAGATTAACCTTCCAAGACGAGCACAATCCTCTTGAAGAAGGCAACGAGCTAAACGATGTAAAACACAATCATGTTGTCCTGCAAATGAATTAAAAGGACAGCCATGTGAGCTCAATAAAAAGACACAATGGTTCACATTGACACGTCGGCTAGTTATGGAGGATGTACCACTATATATACCCCATTAGGGTCTGTGTAGAAGAGGGGTACAAAACTTGGATTCATCTGAGATTTTATGATGAAATTACATTGTTTTAGGATTTCGGATAAGGTACAGGAAACTCGGTTGCCTCTGCACCTTCATGGGTAATCACAGAAGCAACGTTACAGTCTTGGCATACTTATAAAGAGGATGACACTCTTTGTCTCGACCTCCTCACAGTCTTAGCACTGACTGCCTCAATACACAGTCATAGTCTCGACATACATGAAGGATCTTGGTCACACTGTCTCGGCATATACAATGTAGTCACAGACTTGATGATCACTGTCTCACAATCTCGATGGTGTTCTAATGAAGATCTCGGTGGTAGTGCAACAACAAAGATGTAACAACAATGGTGGTACAATAGAGATGATCTCAATGAGAGTGCAACAATGATATAAGTGAAGGAGCAACTATGGTGCAGCAACAATGATCTCGTCATTATGGTGAAGTCTTCCATGAAGGTGCAACAATGATGTTGCAGCAATGAAGATCTCGATAGTACAGTACTGATGGCCTCATTGATGCAGCAATGATGATGATCTCAGCAGTGACAAAGAAGAGGATTGGTGTCTTGGTCTTGGAGTGGCATAATAGGTCAAGGGTCATGGTTTTGGTATTCGTCAATTGGAATCTCTATAAGAAAAATTTTGTGCGGGTTTTCCTCTCCAAGAGGGAGAGGTTTTGGCCCTGGCAGAAAGCCAACATCTTGTGTCCTTGTCTCTTTTCTTTTATAGCTATTTGATGATCTAAGAAGACACTCTTTAATATTAAAGATTGTGCTAATAAAAATAAATTAAAAACACCTCACAAATAGTTATCATGTCAAGAAGAATCTCATTAACTTATATTGCCCTAGATTCTTCAACACGGAGGGGAGTGAAAATGTGGAATGGGAAAATGGGACCATGTTACCAAAATGGGGTTTCCCAAGTAGTGTCCTTCCTAAAGCCACAGGTCAATGGGGGAGATCCCAGGGGGCTAGGATTGAGGATTAACCTTCTATTTAAGGTGAGGGAACAAAACCACGTTTTAAGCCCTTCCTCCTTCCAAGTCACCCAATAATCCATGCCCAAATGGAAAAAAAAGGCATAAGCACTCGATTGAACAATGAAAAACAATGAAAAACATACTTTCTGGGTCGGATTTCCCATCTTCTAACATACGTTGTTGACAAATAGGTGAAGAAACATACCACTGATACAAGGAGCGGAGATAAAGTGGCACATCACATTGGCTACAAGGTGGCTATTAGGGGTTGTTAGTTGCTGGCTGGAAGAAGATGGATAGGAGAAAAACTCTATTAGGAGTACCCACTTTTGGCAGGCAACAAGGTTAAGAAGCTCTATATTTGGTCCCCTTCAACTTGAATTTCCACATCTGAAGAGTTTGATACTTCCTTCTCGATAAATTGCTGTACTTTGTTTTTCAACAACTACTTGTTTTTCTTAAGCTTCTTAATTTGCGTAAGTACTTTTCATTGTGGTCTTTGAGGTGACAAATTTCCTCATTTTTTCTTTGATAGTTTTGTCAACTTTTTGCATATTTTGCATTGATTTTTGGTTTTCTTGAAAAATTTCTTTTGAGATATCTTTTGTCTTTTGGGGTCACTGAATTTAGGTCCAATGTAACATCTTATAATGTTATTAGGAAAATGTTAAAAGCTTTTTCTTAGTATTTAAGATGAAAGACCCTAGTGATTGCATCTAGGGTGAACCTGCTCTGCTGGGCCCACGCTAAATCCAAGTTGTTGGGGGCTTTTAAATAAAATTGTTTTCATGTTAAAATTGGTTTTAGGGTTCCCAACTCTGGTGGGCCCACGCTAAATCCAACTTGTTGGGGGCTTTTTAACATAATTGTTTTCATGCTAAAATTGGTTTTAGCGTTCCCAAACTTGAGGTGCATGAAGGTGTTGCAGGTTACAACAGGGTACAGTACGGTACAGGCATGGGCACAGGCTTGTGTGAGCACAATAACTTGAACCCGTGTATGCATAACCATGCTACATCGGTGTATCCAAAGCTGGATACACCTATAATTGGTTTTAGCGTTGCCAACTTTTTGGGGGTTTTTTAATATAATTGTTTTCATGCTAAAATTGGTTTTAGCGTTCCCAAACTTGAGGTGCATGAAGGTGTTGCAGGTTACAACGGGGTACAGTACGGTACAGGCATGGGCACAGGCTTGCGTGAGCACAATAATTTGAACCCGTGTGTGCATAACCATGCTACATAGGTGTATCCAAAGCTGGATCTTCTATTGTCCTAAATCTGCTTCTTGTGCAAATATATTGTTTCTCACGTGCATGGTGACATACACGAGAGTGATTGTCTGCCTTCTTTGTCCCGACAATTTCATAACTTCGCTTTTCGATTTTTGAGATGCTTCTATGCGGTAGTGTCACGGAAGCAAACAGAGCATGAAATACAATCATTTCTATCTTTAGTTATATTTGGAATGCTCATTTTTCTTTCCTATGATTTTTTCAACATTGATTAATATTTGGAATTGTCTTTTTTTTGTTTGTTTGCAGGTTCGGTCAAATACTTTGGGAGCTGTTGGATTTCTAGGTGACAGTAGACGCATCAATGTTGCAATAACGCGGGCACGTAAACATGTAGCTGTTGTTTGTGACAGCTCCACTATTTGTCATAATACCTTTTTAGCCAGACTGTTGAAACACATCAGGCTTTTTGGTAGAGTTCGTCAAGCAGAACCTGGAGGAATGAATGGGTATGGATTGGATATCACCCCTCTGTTGCCATTGATAACCTGAGCAAGGACATAGACTCAGTTTCTGCTGGAGACTGTATATGACTTCCCTCAGCGTAATTATTTTTTGGATTATACTATTTCAAGCAATCTCTTTAATTTCATACGAAATTTATGAACTCTTATAATTGTTTACCAGCAAAAGAAAAATTGGGAAAACAAAGGTCAATCCATGTTTGCGAAGGGGATATTGATATAATCACATCATGTGTAAGACATGGTGTTGTCAGAAAGCTGTCATTTTCAGCAAAGCCTGCTTGGCATGGAGCTTTTATGCTACCATGTAGCAAATTGTTATGGAGCTTTTATGCTACCATGTAGCAAATTGTAAAATGTACCATTTAGTTGTACAATATCAGTAAGTGCATGGTCATTCTTCAGAAGTCTCACCGGCTCTGTTTGGTTCCTTTGAAATGAAAAGGTTTATTTCTGAAATCTTCTTAAAAATGACACTTGATAGTCTGTTGTTAACAATGTTCGGATAAAATCAGCAGGGCCATGGATTACTTGCTTGGTTGATGGATTGTTAAGCTATCCACCAGGGCTACACTGTTTCTGTGGTTTGCACCACCAGAATGGCATGTCACAGAAAGGAGTAAGGCTGGGCATAAATTCTCTGCGATATTGGTGGAATACATATGGCACAACGTAAGTCAGAGCCTCCTAAGAATGAGCACATACATTGAGACAGACATGTTGGTATGCACATCATAGTCATAATTAGAACGCTATATATTAACATGCTAACTCATAACTACCAGAAAACAAACAAGAAAGCATTGACATGAAATGGCAGCAACGGCCTATGATTATTAAATCAAAGGAACATCTGATCACTGGAATTGTCATTCATTTGAGCAATTCCAGCACGTTATATATTCAGGAAAGAATGTTTATTTTACATCTTTTGGTGATGATAACTGTGGCCTACCAGGTTACGAGATCGTTTTGCTAATCACTGTTTGTACAAACAAAACATCATATCTCCTAAACATGCATCTAATACACGATGGGAATGTATTGATGTTACAATATGATTTTAAAACAAGATTTGTTGAAATCGCCCGATCCTATGTTTATTTGAAACTTTGGAGCATTAATCATATGTGTAAAAAAATCATTAATTGAAACTTTATCAGCATGGGTAAAAATGACTGAAATGTCCATAATTAAGCAAAGTCTTTCGGTAGAAATCACATAAGAGAAATTTTTGGCCAACGCGTTTCGAACCAACAAGTGTGGTTCATCATCAAGACTAGATGAAGAGGCAGACCATGGCAAAGGCTTAATAGAGAGCAATGTAGAGACATAATTTCAAGTACCGGCTATATTTGAATAATATTTAATTTATAATACTAATTTATTATTAAATAATATTATTAAGTAACGGCTATATTAGACAGCTAGTTTTTGAAAAAATATTTAAATAATTTTTTAAAAACTAGCCGTTTAATATAGCCATTACTTAATAATATTATTTAATAATAAATTAATATTATAATTTAAATATTATTCAAATATAGCCATTACTTGAAATTATGTCTCTACATTGCTCTCTATTTAAGCCTTTGCCATGGTCTGCCTCTTCATCTGGTCCTGATGATGAACCGCACTTTTTGGTTCGAAACGCCTCGGCCAAAAAATTTTCTTATGTGATTTCTACCGAAAGACTTTGCTTAATTCATTATAGATCACAGAAGCTTGAATACAGAAATGTCCACAATTGACAAAATATAATAATATTTGAAGTTGTTTTACATCCCTGGTACCCTTCCTTTTTTGACATGCAATTTAATATAAATGTTTAAAGTTGTTTTTTACTCCGATCTAACTTTTTTAACTTACCATTTAAACAGACCATTTGGGTGAGGCAGACGATGGAACCTTAGTAAACCTGGCTAGTACACATTCCCCGTTGCTTATTGTTGTATTTCTGTACATTCTATAGGGATACATAATGAGAAAAATAGTAGTTTCAATAGGTACACAAAAAATTAGCTTCAATATGTATACAAAATAAGGTTCTCAATGGAGAAATGATTTTATATATAGCTTAAATATAAAATTAATAAATAAGTTGATATCAAAGTACAAGTGCATTGGCATTAGAAGATTGATGTGATGGAAGAGGTTTAGATAAAGAATAAGCATTGATCATATAGTAGGGTAGTATTACCAGGGATATTATATATTTGCTATGTTATCGGTCTAACTTATTGAAGTCTGAACAGGGTCCAGCATGAACCAAAAGCACACTAGAAGAATGTCCATGTGTTCCAATTACTAATGGTTCTCATTGGGTTGAAAAGTAGTGTTGGGTTTCATTGTGTCAAAATATATTAAATGATAACTCTGCATGCATTATTAAAGGATAACTCTGTATGCGTTGTTGAAAAGATGAAGAAACATTTATCTCAATTGCTAAAATGTGAAATACTTGGCCTATGCCAAAAATTGAGTTTCCCTCACTGTTATGAAGATCTAGGTAGCTTTGTTACAAGTGATAATTTTGTCTTATCGATGATTTGCT
Organism: Pinus tabuliformis; assembly: GCA_031772625.1. Taxonomy (NCBI): domain Eukaryota; kingdom Viridiplantae; phylum Streptophyta; class Pinopsida; order Pinales; family Pinaceae; genus Pinus; species Pinus tabuliformis. Next base: position 1,860,361,229 of record CM062817.1, read on the forward strand.
TAGTGAGTGTCAACAAAATAAACTCTATGTAGATGCCGACTAGAGGCTCAATGTTGCTCAATGTCAAAGGACTAGGGTACTATAAGGCTTAACAACTAAATATAAGCATTGGATGCATCCAAAGTTACGATGACATACCATTCTTGAAGGCCTTATCACCACATTGCTCTATGGTGATGTATTGTATCATAGTAGCCAAAGAGTATGATGTGGGTCTTTCAATCTCTTTTTAGGAATGTGAAGTTGTGCCTTGCCGATAACTAGAAAGTTATGTTGGACATGGTTCTTTTCATGGTATTGCGTATAATTTGTGGAGGTTTGTTATAGGATGTCATCAACTTGGCATTGTACATTCTAGATTTGCATGTTTAATTGCACTGTTTTCTTGATTTCTTTCTATTCAAATGTAGAAGTGCCTATGTCTAGAGGGGTTAGATGGATAATGTCCATGGAAACTATAGGTTGAAATCCAAAGCAAAGTTCAAAGGGGCTATGTTGCGTTGAGTTATGTTGAGCTTTTTGGTCATTGAGTGAAATGAATGCCAAATTTCCATCTCACATGAAAGGATGCTAATACTTATACATGCAAAATAAGTGGATGATGATTTAGTTCAAAATATTTGTCAATCCCTCCTATGGATGAAAGATTGAAACATATCTCATTGTGTCTAGCATGCTCAAGAGGGATTTTGTTAGAGATGAATTTAGGATGTATGTTGTTTTCGACGTTGGCAACCATAATTAACCCAAATTTTTGAGGTAAAAATTGTTTCATTGTGTCCTTTGTTGAATCGATCTTCTTAGAAAATGCATAGATTACCCGTTGATGATTGTAGCATCAGACACGATACTTCCGCACATGTCAAGTGTTTAGACATGTGGAAGTTGTCCAAGATCTTCAACTTTAGCAATTTACTTTAATTAAATGAATAATTAAAGTAAATTGTTTTTATAAGAAAAGTGATTTTAATCTAATAAAATGGAAAGGCTATTTGCATTATTGTATTAGATGAATGATAGCCGTTGATCTCAAGTGAGGTGAGATCTAATCTCAATTGTCAATCACTTTGGAGATTAGGGTTATGGATTCAGTCAACAACTCAAAGGGTTATGGATTCAGTCAACAACTCAAGCTTATAAAAGCAAGGTTAGGTGAAGGAGGAAGACACAACAACAGTGAGCACAAGACAATGCGATAGCGAGGATCTTAGTGATTGGGTGAAGGACTTTCATCCAATTGTGCAGGGTCTAGAGAAAGATAACAAGAGGATTTGCAATAGTGAGTGGAGGAAACCCAATATGAGTAATCAAAGGATAGAGGATTTATGTAGTAGAAAATCCCACATGAGCAACAAAGCAAAAATATTGTGTGAACACCCATTTGTGCAGGGCGTACAACAATATTTACCGTATTTGTTGCGGTTAAGAAAATTTAACATTGCCATCCTCAGGAACAAATTGAAAGCCACAAGTGCAACATTATGGTTTTAACACATTGTCTGTAAATAGGTCTATTAACATCGGATTTGACCATATAAATTCGACTGTTAATCTATAGGATATATTCATGAACGTCATTTGTGTTGAGCTTGTTGTTAGAGTTAACTATTTGGCACCATTGGTTAATGAGTACATTATAGTGGTGCTTGTTTAGTCAATGCACTGAAGTAGCATTAGTAGTTTGTTGAGTGTCTTTAAGAGTTGACATATGGTTGAGTGCCTTTATTGTTCACGGATAAATGTTTTGAGAGGGACAATTAGGTTACTTTAATATAGGTACATGCAAAGGAGACATCATAGGTACATTTGGAAAGGTGAAGAAATGGTAGTGGGTGCTCCATGCTTACAAATTTAGTCTAGTATTTAGAATATAGGAGGTTAAAGACACCTAGTGGGTGTGATCAAGACATGCTTACAATGCTAATTTTTACATGATTCGATTATAATTTTGGATACCCATTGGAGAGATATCCAAGGAACTTTGCTTTTGGGCAAATTTGAGAGGTTGCTATATTTAGTAATTTTTATTTTTGATAGTTGCTACTTGTAGTAGTTTTTTGGTGAGTGCTCTAGTAGGTGATACCATTTTTAGCAATTTTTATTTTTAATAGTTTCTACTTCTAGCAGTTTTAGGACAATGCTCTAGTTGGTGATTTGATTGTGAGAATAATTTCGGCAAAATCACATAAAAAATCATTTGTCGACGCGTTTTGAACCAACCAGTGTGGTTCATCTTGGTGATTTGATTTCATATTTGTAGACCCAATTAGAATATTTACCTATCATGCGAGTTTCATTTGATTTTGATGATGGGTTATTTTTAGTAGATGGTTGGACATTTAGGGACCAAATATGGTGAGCAACATCAATGTTGTAGGAATTTACAGGGTAAGTTCCTCAGAAAGAATACCAAAAGGACACTGCTCACAACCAGATCTCAAATCAATACACCAGTATTTTTGACGTGGTTAAAACCCTCAAAGTGCAAGGAGGGAAACAGTCCACGGCCTGTCCCAACGTGGGTACTACAGGCAATTTATTAATCAAAGAATGAAAATTTACATAAGCTTCTCTCATGCACGGATATCCCGAACAATGACCCTCCATGCGCTTTAAATAGAACTCATGGACCAATCGGGTGTCAAGCCACGGATCAAGTGTCGGTAATACCGAGGTGAGAGTGAACCGTCGGATCACTACATATCGTGACCGTCGGATTGTAAGTTACAAAATGTACAACGGTAAAGAAACACACTTTACCTAACTCTAACCTAACTCTATACTAGACCAAGTTGAACTTAACTATATCCTATGTGTCGGAATATCCTAACATCCCCCCTTAAGAACAACTTGGGATAGGATTGAAGGATTTACAAATATGACACAATAGGAGAAGGAAGGAGGCACTAGAGCCTATCCCCCCTTAGTGACAACTTCCTGAACTCCAAGCATATATCGAAGTTTAGTGAACTTCGCCTCTGTGAGAGCCTTTGTGAAGATGTCTGCAACCTGATCATCTGTTGGACAATATTGCACTTCAAGAACATGGTCATGAATGAGCTTTCTGATGAAGTGCATGTGTAGTTCAATGTGTTTGCTGCGCTGATGCTGGACTGGATATTTGCATAGCTGAATGGCACTTTGATTATCACACCAAAGTGTGGTTGGATGCTGCTGCTCAAAGCCAAACTCTGATAGGATCTGACGAAGCCACAAGGCTTCCTTACTAGCTTCCACGACACCACGATACTCTGCTTCTGCTGACGAAAGAGAAATGGCAGCCTGTTTCTTACAAGCCCATGTAATAGGTCCTGAACCAAGAGTGAAGACATAACCGGCAGTAGACTTCCGATCACCATGGTCACCAGCCCAATCAGAATCAGTGGAAACCAACTAACAGAGGAGCTGCTTTGGCACTGTAATGAATCCCAAACTGTACTGTACCTCGAACATAACGAAGTATTCTTTTAGCTGCTTTCCAATGACATTCACGGGGGTTTTGCATAAAACGAGCAACAAGGCCAACAACAAAGGAAAGATCAGGACGAGTATGGGTTAAATACAAGAGTTTTCCGACAAGTTGACGGTATAAGGTAGCATCAACTTCAGGAGAAGTACAAGAGACTGAAAGTTTGACTCCAGACTGAAAGGGAGAAGGGGATGGCTTACAGTCTTCCATGTGAAAATGACGAAGAATATCACAAGCATACTTGGACTGGGAAAGGAAAATACCCTCCTGGGATTGCAAGACTTGAAGACCGAGAAAATAGTGTAAGTGTCCTAAGTCTGTCATTTCAAATTTCTTTTTAAGGCTGGACTTCACATGGTTTATAAGGTTGGGATCACTACCAGTAAGAATAAGATCATCAACATAAAGAACAAGGATGATAAGAGAGTTGCCCACTTTCTTGGTGTAGACAGTATTGTCAGAATGACACCTAGAAAAGCCAGATTCTAAAAGAAAGCTATCCATTTTGGCATACCAAGCCCGAGGAGCTTGCTTGAGGCCATAAAGGGATTTCTTAAGTCGACAAACAAGGCTGGAGTCTGTTTGTATGAAGCCAATGGGTTGTTCCATATAGATTTCTTCCTGCAAGTCCCCATGCAAGAAGGCAGATTTAACATCCATCTGATGGACTTCCCATTTTAAAGAGGCAGCAAGGGAAAGAACAAGGCGGATAGAGTTCATTTTGGCAACAGGGGAGAAGGTTTCAGTGTAGTCAATGCCTTCAACCTGTGAAAAGCCCTTAGCAACGAGACGAGCTTTATGTTTATCAACTTTCCCATCTGGTCCATACTTGGTTCTGTAAACCCATTTACATCTAACAAGTTTGCGTCCCTTTGGTAGAGGAACAAGATCCCATGTATCATTTGTCATCAATGAATGATATTCTTCATTCATAGCTGCTTCCCAATGTGGATGGCCTGAAGCTTCTGCAAAAGTGTCAGGATCATGATTTACTGGAGCTTGAGCCAGTAAAGAAGAGGCTCTTTCAAACTGAGAACGTGTACGTCGCTGATCTGTAGGATCACCGGCAAGATCACCTGCTGCATCCCGAGTAGCACGGACCCATCTTGGAAGTTGAGGATCCTGAGAAGGTGGGGGAGGATTATCATCCTCGCTTTCATCATCTGAAGAAGAAATGTTTTCAAAGGTAGAAGAGATAGGAAGAGGTGGCACATCCGCCGGACTAGGCTCGCAGGCCGATTTATTTTCATCAAATTTTACATCTCTTCTAATGATAACATTTTTGGACTTAAATGGAATAAGTCAATAACCTTTTACATCTTCAGAATATCCAACAAAAGTACATTTCTCACTCTTAGGTTCTAAAGCTTTATGCTTTTCATCTGGAATATGGGCCCATGCTTCACTTCCAAACACACGAAAGTGACTTACATCTGGTTTAATGGAACTCCAAGCTTCTTCTGGAGTGATATTCTCTAGAACCTTAGTAGGAGTGCGATTGATTATATAATTTGCACAATTAATTGCTTCGGCCCAAAAACTAAGACTGAGTCCTTTAGATTGCAGCATACAATTAGCCATTTCCTTTAAGGTGCGATTTTTCCTTTCAGCGACACCATTTTGTTGTGGAGTGTATGGAACAGTATGTTGCATTTGAATTCCATTTTCGGTGCAAAAGTTGATGAATGTGTTTTTAACATATTCTCCACCATTATCAGTTCTTAGCTTAAGAATTTGATGTCCAGATTGTTTTTCAACAAAGGCTTTGAAGGCCAAAAAAGTGTTAAATACTTCGCTCTTGAGTTTTAAGAAGTATACCCAAGTGCGTCTGGAGAAATCATCAATGAAAGTTAAGAAGTACTTGCAGCCAGAGAATGAAGAAACAAGAAGAGGACCACATAAATCACTGTGCACAAGCTGTAAAGGGGCTGAGGCGTGCCAAGAGGCACGTTTGTCAAAACTGTCCTGATGATGTTTTCCGAGTACACATCCGGAACAAACACCATCTCTGCAAGATACCATAGGAAGACCTGTCACCATATTTTCTTTACATAGATGCTGAAGGGAGCGATAGTTTAAGTGACCAAATCGCTCATGCCAAAGTTTGCTCACTTCATCATTATGAGCAACAAATACTGAGGGAAGATTTGATGACCCAAAGTTGTGAAACTTATACAACCTTTTGGAATCATCAGCAAGACCAGTAGCTAGAATCTGTTTAGGATCTTTTAGATCCTTGATTACAACATCATGAGGTGAAAATTCAACAATTTTACCTTCACCTGAATGAGTTATCTGATAGACAGATAGAAGGTTGCAGGATAAGGTTGGAACACATAATACATCATTAAACTGACCATTGTCTAGATGAACAGTTCCAGTCCCTACAACATTAAGAGATCTATCATCACCAATATATATATTTTTGGTGTTACAATCATTTAAAGAAGAAAACATGGCTTGGTTTTTGGCCATGTGACAAGAGGCTCCAGAATCAATGAGCCACTCATGAGAATGAGAAGAAGAAGAAGATACATTTAATGCATAACCAGACTGAGATGATTGATAATGACATGCAGAAAGTGCCATTCCGGAAGTTGAAGTTGAAGTAGGCTCCACATGGATGTTATGTTTCTTCATTGCGGCTTCCAAGGCTTCCATCTTTTTAAAGCATTTAGATTCTAAGTGGCCATCTCGATTACAAAAGTTACAATGTCTATCAGTCTTCTTCCATTTGTTTTTATTGGTCTTATCATTTTGCTGAAATGATCTTTCATTTTGAGGCTGAGATGGTTTAGGACCATTCTTTTGAGGATATGACTTCTTAGGATTCTTTGAATTTGGTTGCTGCTGGGCGGCTAACGCTTTCGTGGAAGAGTTTCCAAGATTAAGAAGACCAAGGTGTAAGAGTTTTTCTTGTTCTCTTATTAAGGAATCACAAAAGGAGTCAAAGGAAGGGGCCTTGTATTCTTGTCCTTGACAAATGAAAGCTTCCCTTGTAGAATGGAAAGTGGAAACAAATACAGAGTAGGCTGGTCCCAACTTAGTAAGGATGGAATAAATAAGGTTACCATCTTCTTTCTTAACTTTAACACCTTCCAAGAGATATCTAAGGGTCTTGAATTTGGACAAGAAATCTTCAATGCAAGAAAAATTATTAGATCCAAAGTAAGCAGCTCATTTTCAAGTTGATGGGCTCTAATTTCATTTTTAATCCCAAAAACTTTAGCAAGTTTTTCTAATGCTTCATGAGGAGTCTCAAGTTCTGCAATGTGGAATCTAAGATCAGGAGAAATAGACATCCCTATCAAACCACGTGCTTGATCTTGTCTATTTTCCCATTTTGCCGCCTTGTCTTCATCTTTTGGTTTCTTCTCTTGGTCTGTGGCTATTCTGTAGAGACCTTTACTTCTAAGTAAATCTTCCATGTAGGCTACCCATTGGAAGTAGTTAGTGCTGTCAAGAATGACTTGGCATGGACTTTCCATTTTAAAAAAAACTGAAGCTGAAGATGCTGAAAGTAAGTGTTCCAATGGATAGATCTCGAAAAAATAGGCGGTTTTAAAAAAAAACGGCTCTGAAAAAGGCTTCCGGATGAAGAAGTTATGGCTTTTTGAAAAAAAATTGTTGACGTTGCCGGCAAAGTGCGCGAATGTGCGGGAATGAAAAAATCTGCCCCCACAAAATGGAGACTTGAACCCAAGACCTCTACTCTCTTAAAATAGCTTTGAACCAATTGATCTATACAAAAAATTTGAGAGAGAGAGAGAGAGAGAGAGAGAGAGAGGGGGGGGGGGCTTGGTTTGCGTGCTTGCCTTGAGAAAGCTCTTTTTCCCTACAAAACACAAAACACAAAACCCAACACGAATATGCAAAGAAAAACGAACCTTGCGGCTCGAAGTTAGCTTTAGCCAAAAAACTAGAAATTTTAAAAAAAAATCTCAAGGTTAGCTTTAGCCGAAAAACTAAATATTTTTCTCAATGTTTCTGATTTTCCGAGATCACACTAAGGTGCAGGGAAAAGAGCATACGCATGAGAAAAATCCTTCCTTTCTGTTTCTGATTTGCCCAGATCGCACAGAGTCGCAGGGCAAAGAGCATACGCAGAAATGAAAGGTATAGATCCGGTTAAAAAAAAGGCTAAATAAACTGAGACCGAAATAAGCAGAGAGAAAATAACAGTAAACTGCAAAAAAAAACACTGTATACCTCCCGATCTGAAAAATGACGCAGCTAGGGCTACCGGAAACCTTTTCGCGTGAAACGAAAGGGGTTCCTCACTGGAACAGATGCTCCGAACGCAACAGAGCAGTCCTCTCGGCCCGAAAGCAGTCAGAAACAACAGATCTAGGAAACGACAGCCGCATGTAGTTCTACCGGCTTCAGATTTGGATCACCAACGGACGCGGCCCTCAAATAGCTCTGATACCATGTAGGAATTTACAGGGTAAGTTCCTCAGAAAGAATACCAAAAGGACACCGCTCACAACCAGATCTCAAATCAATACACCAGTATTTTTGACGTGGTTAAAACCCTCAAAGTGCAAGGAGGGAAACAGTCCACGGCCTGTCCCAACGTGGGTACTACAGGCAATTTATTAATCAAAGAATGAAAATTTACATAAGCTTCTCTCATGCACGGATATCCCGAACAATGACCCTCCATGCGCTTTAAATAGAACTCATGGACCAATCGGGTGTCAAGCCACGGATCAAGTGTCGGTAATACCGAGGTGAGAGTGAACTGTCGAATCACTACATATCGTGACCGTCGGATTGTAAGATACAAAATGTACAACGGTAAAGAAACACACTTTACCTAACTCTAACCTAACTCTATACTAGACCAAGTTGAACTTAACTATATCCTATGTGTCGGAATATCCTAACAAATGTTCGATTTCATGCCATTTCAAAAACTTTGAATTTTCACATACTGAAGGTGTTTTGGCATAATGTATTTTAGCTTGACAGATCCATGTAGAGAGACTTGATATTATTGGATATTGTTAAGCCTTAGGAAGTTTTCATATGATCTAGCTTGCTGCAACCTCCTTGATGTTTCTTTATTTGACTTTTGACTTTGTGTGAAGCAACCTAGAAGCCACAAGCCACTTTGGAGAGATTCATTTTTCTATTTTCAATTCACAATTGCTATTTTAATTCCTTAGGATTCATCTTGCTTAGAGATAGGGATTGCAATTTCTATACCTTATCCTTTCTTAAAGATAAACCTATCCATCTTATTATTTTGGAAACCCTAAGTTTTTGGTTCTAAATAAACTTTGTTGACCTATTTTGGAATGTAGTTTATCCTAAAAGCCATGTGCCTTAGTGAGGAATATTGCTTGCTATTTTTAAGGTTCTATTTCTATAACTAAAGGCTTATCTTTTGTTCTATACTTAAAGGAGTTACATGAGCCATTGATTTGAGTTGTTCCCGAAATTGATTATTGATTTGAGTTGTTCCTGAAATTGATTATTGATTTACCTTAGCCTTGGATGGTTAGATGCTTTCACACCACATGTTTCAACCATGCACCTTATCCTTAGCTTCAATGTGTGGCTTTAATGAGGGTTGACCTAATGTGTTATGGAAATTGTTCATGTCAGTTTTTCATGTGGTTTCCATTAGAGAGGAGGATCAATATACTTGAAGTGGATTATTCTTATCATTTATCTCCCTTGTTATTTTTGTCATTTTAGTTTTATATATCGTATCAAGGAGAAGAGGGTTCAACTTTCTTTTGTGTGATCTTGATCTCTGGAGCTTGTGATTTCCCTATTAAATTTTGGTAGTTGTGCCCTGTATTATAAATTGTTTTAGCCCTCAAAGTAAAAAGAATAAATACAAATTTCAAGTCGGCTTAAAAAGAGGGAAATTGAATTATTGAAATTCAAAATTTTTGTCTCCACAAGCTCAAGTTAGCAAACCTACATGTCACACCAATTTGGGTTCATGAGATGTCTATATATATGCTAGTCATCCTCTAACTCAACCCACCAAATCGGATCACACAAATACAATATCTTTTGTTAATCTATGTGAATGAAGGAGAAGAGAAGCATTGCAAAGTTTGATCACACAGTCCAATCGTTGACCAAGCAAATCTTATCTCTGTTTTGACGAAGTTTGACCTCGCACGTGTGGAAAGCGGTCAAAGTCTTTCTAGGCATTTCATTGGGCAGTAGATCGATTTTTTTGAGGAAAGTGCAAGAGGCTGAAATTTCTCAATTTGACCAAGATTGACCTAGGTTTTGTTGTTGGTCAGTTTGCCTTTATTTAGAATGGAAAGATTAGATTGTATCTCTTGTTAAATTCAATAATTTCTCAAAGAAAAGGTTGTTAGGTTTTTCCCTAGTTAGGGTTTTCCTAGGGTAAAAAAATGTGTCTCTTGTGTTTGGCTGTCTCTTCATGATCCTACTATCATTATTGTTTACTGTTGAGTTTTTCTTGTATAATTACTTAATGATGAACATGTTATAAGATGAATTAGTAAAGAATCATTGGAAATTACTCATCAGTCGAGAAGATCATGGAAAATCAACATGGCATTAGAGGATATTTTGAAAGAGTAACCTTGAAGAAGCTAGCTTGTTTGAAGTTATCCTCTAGGGCTTAAAAATCATCCTAATGAAGAGAAGCCCTAGACAAAACTTTGTTTGCAAGAAGGACGAAGTGTATCCCAAAAAGTAGGCCAAAATCTACTGGACATAAGCAAAGTTTTTCTTTTCATCTGTCTAAGTTTATGTATGATTGTGAAAGAGGGATGAAACCCTAGGCTGGGGCCGGAAGGCCTTAAAACCATATCTTACTAGGACGTGTTGCCACACAATCTAATAGGGGTCCTAGGAGGGGTGCCTAAGAGACAACTACTACACAAAATGACAACAATGGGACAAAGACCCACTACCACCTCAGTGATTTCCCCTGCTCTTTACAAACTTTCATCAATGGGAGGAGTCCCAGTATGGAGGAAATCACTAATAATGATGAGATCAATGATAAAGTATGAAGTGATTCCCAAGGCCCATTCAAGAAGAGACTAAATTAGGGCTTAATTCTTCAAAATAAACTAAGGGCTCTCAAAGAAAGTCCTACGAGGAAGATCTAGACCTAGGGTCAGAGATGTTGAAAAATGTAACTAGGGTTGGTCTTCATAAAATGTATTTACCAAAATAATTTTTATTATTGTTACAATGACTTATTAAAGCACAGGATTCATGCTTGGGTCATAATTTTATTAGTCAAAGTCCCCACCGTGGACTCCTAGGATTAATATTGAGTGACTAGAGTCATTGTATATTTTATGAGACCCTTATTTGGCTTTTGAACGATGTAAAAATAATTATTTTTGAGTCAAAGATGAATTATGTAACCTCCACGCCAAGTCGGCCTCAACTGGGCAATTTGACCTCACCAAAAGCCTATATATTGGAGTAGATCGAATTCATTTGGACACACTCTCACAAGTTCGATATCCAAGAAAGAGTTGGGAAAAGTGCGAAGTTGAAGAAGGAGGCTAAAATGAGTGAAAGTTTGGTCAAGAAGGAAGGGAAGGACAAAATCGAGGTTTTGGGATGTCTCTCTCTTGCTCGTGTGGGCTACTTTAGGAGATCAGAGTCTTTTTTTCAAAGTCGAAGCTGCTGCTGCTGTCAGTTGCTGTCTGAAGCTACCAAGTCAAAGTTGCTGGGGTCAAAGTGTTGCTGCTTCTAGGTTGAAGGTTGGATCGAAGAAAGAAAGGCTGATGTGGTTTGGAGGAGGTCTGTGTCTAGGTTGAAGAGTCTCAGGAAAACTATTGAAGGTAGATATTTTTGACTGGGTTTTCCCCTAGATAGGGGGTTTTCCCTGACAGAGTGCCTACATCTTATGTCTTTGTGATCTTCATGCACACATAATTTGGTATTTTCTTGATGAAAGATAATATAATAAATAAGTAAAAGAAGCCACCATAATTCACAAGTAATTATCAAGAAAGATAAATCTAACCCTAATTCTACTATCATTGATTTCTCAACATGGTATCAGAGCCAAGGTCGAAGAAGATTAAAGATCACTTCGTTGCCTTAAAGGAAATGATTACTCCCTCTATGATAAGAACAAGATTCAATACTATAGGAAGATGGATTAAGAAGATTGCCTACTACTTATTCAACAAGGTCAAAAGTCAAGGGTTCTTAGCTGCATGTACAAGATCACTTAATGATGGTAATGCATGGATAATTGACAATGGAGCATTGAGGCATATGATAGGGGAATGTAAACAACTTCAAACTCTATCAAAGGAACCATCTTCTCATGCAACGGAATTGGGAAACAACAAAAGCTATGCTGTTAGAGCCCTGGGATCAACATCTTTGACGCTGGAGAATGGATCAAAACTACATCTCAACAACATACTATATGTTCTAGGTTTGAAAAAGAATTTGCTTTCAATTTCTTGCTTAGAAGATAAAGGGGATAGAGTTTCTTTTGTTGATGGAAAGGTCTTGGTTTGGGGAAAAGATTCAAGTATTGATAAAGCTAGGGTTATTGGAGTTCGTGAAGGAAGCTTGTATAGAGTCATTACACCACCTCCTCAAGCCCTAGTTCATATGGAAATCAATCCCATTGAGTTATGGCATAGAAGATATGGTCATCTTCACTACAAGGTCATTCCCACTCTTAAACATCTAGTTCATGGCATCCCCGATATCAAAGAAGATCGTGAAGGAGTTTGCAAGGGATGCTCTTTGGGAAAACATACAAGAAAACCATTTTCAAATAGTGAAACAAGGTCTAAAGAAATATTAGACCTCATACATTCCAATGTGTGTGGGCCCATGTCTGACAAATCACTTGGAGGTCATCTTTACTATGTAACATTTATTGATGATCACTCTAGAAAGACATGGCTCTACCTTCTCAAGAAAAATGATGAAGTATTTGAGAAATTCAAGGAGTTTAGATGTGAAGTGTAAACCCTAGCTAAAAGGAAAATAAATACCTTGAGATACGACAATGGTGGGGAATACACTTCTAAAGAAATGATTGCATATTGTAAAGAAGTAGGAATTAAGAGGGAGCTTGTTGTTCCCTACTATCTCGAACAAAATGGAGTGGCCGAAAGAAAGAATTGGACAATTGAAGAAGGTGTTGGAACAATACTCCTTGATCAAGACTTACCAAAAATTCTATGGGGAGAAGCAGTAATGACAATGGTATATATTCAAAATAGAAGTCCTCATAGAATTCTTGAAAATATGACACCCAAGGAAGCATTCATAGGGAAGAAGCCAAGTGTGGAACATCTCCGAATCTTTGTGTGTCCTGCCTATATCCAAATTCCAAAGGACAAAGAACGAAGTTAGATTCTATAAGCATCAAAGGGATCTTTGTTGGCTATAGTCTCTCCTCAAAGGCATATATAATCTACATCAAGGAAGGGAGACACATTGAAGTAAGCAGGGACATTATATTTGATGAAAATCAAGACTACAAAAGATCCAATGATATTCCTATTGATCCCGATGACAAAGATCTACCTATATTTGAAGAAGAAGAAGTACAAAACCCGAAAATCCTTCTACGATTCAAGAAGAAGAAGAAGGACCAAGTGAGCCTATTCAACATGTGATCATACTAAATGCAAGGAAGAGGCCAAATTGGTTAAAATCTACTATTGAAGATGCTGAAGGACATGGAGTTGCGAAAGGAACCTTTAGAGAAAGAAAAAGGCCAAAGAGATATTCTAGATATGCTGTATATATGAAAAAACTAATTGAAGTCGAACCATCTACATTTGAAGAAGCTACTCATCAAGAAGTATGGAAGAAAGCTATGTAGGAAGAATATCAATGCATCATGAAGAATGGGGTTTGGGAAATCTTTGCTAGACCTAGTGACAAATCGGTTGTCACCTCAAAATGGATCTACAAGATCAAACATGGTGTTGATGGAAGTATAAACAAATACAAAGCCAAATTTGTTCCAAGGGGTTTATCTTAAAAGGAAGACATAGATTATGAAGAAACCTTTGCATCCACTACAAGGTATACTACAATTAGATCTTTGGTTTCAATGGATGCTACAATGGGACAAAATATCCATCAAATGGACGTGAAGACAACATTTTTGAATGGGACCATCGATGAAGTATACATTGAGCAACCCGAAGGATTTGAAGTAAATGGAAAAGATACTCATGTCTGTAGACTCAATAATGCCTTATATGGTTTGAAGCAAATTCCTTGGACATGGTATGCAAGAATGGATGCATACCTTCTAAGAATTGGGTTCGTGAAGAGTTCCGTTGATCCAAATATCTACATTAAGGTTGTGAATAATGAACCAATCATTATTCTATTATATGTGGATGATCCATTCATTACAGGTGTGGAGAGGAGAATACAAGAATGCAAGAAGACGCTGAAAGCTAAATTTGAGATGAAGGATCTAGGACTGAAGCACTATTACCTAGGTCTGGAAGTATGGAAAACTCCTCGAAGATATATTTTGGGCAAGGAAAGTATATCATCAAGTTGTTGCGGAAATTTGGGATGATGGATTCCAAGCCCATGAATTCTCTTATGATCATCAATCTTAAGAAGTTGAGGAGCTCTAACTCAAGTCTCGTGGATCCCACCTCCTATCATCAGTTGGTGGGTTCTTTGATGTATCTGGTATATACTAGGCCAGATATATGCTTTGATGTGAACATTCTTAGTCAGTTTCAGTTGGAGCCTCGTCATGATCACTGGATAGCTTCCAAGCATATAGTAAGATACCTTCACGGCATAATACATCACTACCTAAAGTACAATAGCAAGGAAGTCAAGCTGAGTGGATTCACAAATTCTGATTGGGGTGGTAATGAGACCAATGGAAGAAGCACTACCGATGGATGCTTTAGTTTGAGACCTGACATGATCTCATTAATGAGTAGAAAAAAAGATCCCATTGCTTTGAGTACTGCTGAAGCAGAGTACATGGCTGCATGCGAAGTAGGAAAGGAGGCTGTATGGTTGAGGAAGCTTCTCACATATTTGTTCAAGAAGCCTCTGGATCCTACTGTGATAAGTTGTGATAATCAAAGTTGTATCAAGATGTTTGGAGATCACGTGTTTCATGTTAAGATGAAGCATATTAACAATAAGTTCCACTACATTAGGAATTTGGTGTAGGATGGGATCGTGAAGCTACAGTATGTCCCAACAGACGATCAGGTAGCAGATATGCTAACAAAATCTCTTCCTAATAAGAAGTTTGAATATATTAGAAGCATGCTTGGTTTAGTTGATATTGTTGATCTTGTTGTTGATGATAAAAGTTTGGAAGAGATTTGTTGAGGCCTTGTGTGTGAGACACATTGCTTAGGAGGACATCTGGCTGACACTATGTGTTGAAGTCTAGTTCTCGAAGTAGGGAGGGTGGCATTGGTGATGGAGCTCTGACCTCAGATACACACCTAGATCCCCAGGTTGATGGTTAGCAAGTAAGTTTGATGGTACCTAAAGAGGCTGAAATCTTTAGTCCATCTTAGTCCCACTCAGAGAGATTTCCTTGGTCAGGAATCTAGTCGGTGGCATTGCGGTGCCTAAACTGTTGAGAGACCTTGGATAAATTTCCCTGGTCAGGGATCTAGTCCATGGCATTGTGGTGCTTAAAATCTTCATAGTTCATATAGTTTGATATCTTCCTTTTACTTGTTATGAATACCTCCCTAGTCAAGAGGGAGTGTTGAAAAATGTAACTAGGTTCGGTTTTCATATAATGTATTTATCAAAAGAATTTTTATTATTTTTACAATGACTTATTAAAGCATGCTTGGGTCATCATTTTATTAGTCAAAGTCCCAATTGTGGACTCCTAGGATTAATATTGAGTCATTAGAGTCATTGTATTTTATGAGACCCTTCTTGGGCTTTTGAACGATGTAAAAATAATTATTTTTGGGCCAAAGACAAATTATGTAACCTCCACACCAAGTCGGCTTCAATTGGGAAATTTGACCTCACCAAAAGCTTATATATTGGAGTATATCAAATTCATTTGGACACACTCTCTCTCACAAGTTTGATATCCAAGAAAGAGTTGGGAAAAGTGCGAAGTTGAAGAAGGAGGCTAAAAGGAGTGCGAGATTGGTCAAGAAGGGAGGGACAAAATATAATTTTTGGGATGTCTCTCTCTCTCCCTCTCTCTCTCGTGTGGGCTACTTTAGGAGATTGAAGTCTCTTTGTCAAAGTCGAAGTTGATGTTGCGACCAGTTGTTGTATGAAGATGCCAAGTCGAAGTTACTGGGGTCGAAGTGTTGTCGCTGCTAGGTCGAAGGTTAGATCAAAGAAGGAAAGGCTAACTTGGTGTGGAGTAAGTCTGTGTCTAGGTTGAAGAGTCTCATGAAAATTATTGAAGGAAGAGATTTTTGACTAGGTTTTCCCCTAGATAGGGTTTTTTCCTTGGTAGAGTGCCTACATCTTTTGTCTTGTGTCTTTGTGATCTTCATGCACACATAATTTGGTCATTTCTTGATGAAAGATAATATAACAAATAAGTAAAAGAAGCCAACATAATTCACAAGTAATTATCAAGAAAGAGAAATCTAACCCTAATTCTACTAGCATTGATTTCTCAACAGGAGAAATCTAACCCTAAGGTGAAGACCTCCGATAAGAAGTAGGACCTCTCTAGATGCGTTACAAGATGATTTGTCACTTGAAAGAAGATTTTTTTCTTCTCTAGAGAGACCTAGAAAGAATCCTATAGACCTTGGGTTTATGAGTAATTGTCGGAGTAGCCCATCTAATGTGCACTCTAGGTTAGGATTAGGATAGGGAAAGGGTCAAGAATGATCAATTCCTTTGAACTCTGTGCAAATGACCCTCAATAATACCACCAATCCTAGACGTTGAAGATGGGCTTCCATGGATGAAACTAGGACTTGAGTTTTCTTGCAAACCGACTGTAGGAATTGCTCCAATTAATTTTGCAAGACACCTCCTCTAATCCAATTCACATGTAGCCCTAGTTGGCCGTTTAGGATAGGGGCCAAAAATTTTTGGAGAGAGAAAAAAAAGGTAAGGATAAGATGACCACCAACTTTACTTGGATGAGTGCCTAATCCTTGGGATATGGAGTCTATGTTGATTTAAACTTTTTTCAAAATTGTTATGCAATCAGATTACAAAATAGAAGAAAAGATAGATAAACGACTTAAAAATTAGCCTCTTCGAGGGGGAAACCTCCTTTACATCACATAAATGAACAATGATTGGATGATACAAATGATAAGACCTCCTTGGTATATATAGGAGTCTAAGGGGTCACAATATAATCAGAGCCTACATAACAATAATAATGTAAGGGCACAACAATAACAATAGTAGGCTTCTATGGGGAAAAACGATAACAATATGGGGGCTACATGGGCACAACAATAACAATAGGGGGATACACTAATAATAACAATAAGTGGGCTATGTTGGAAGTACTGAGAGGGGGGTGAATCAATATTTCTTTTCAATTGATATTTTTACCAATTAAGATCACTTATAATTAGAACACAAAATGAATAATGATAGAATAATAATTTTATTAATCAATGATGAGGACTCCAATCTTCTTTACAATCAATCAAGTACAATAATGATTAGGGCTCCAACCCTAGATAAAACACCAATGTTCAATCACCCAGGCTCCAACCTGTACTTTGCCAAGCACTGACTTGGACTTCACAAGGCTCTAACCGTATCTTCCCAAGGCTCCAACCTTGTCTCTATGATGCACCAACCTCTAGGGCTCCAAGCCTATCACTGGTACATGCTCCAACCTAGTCTTCTTGAGGACTCCTATCCTCTAGGGCTCCAATCCACAACTTCAATTCGTCAAGATAAGTTTAATGATTCTTCACGGCTCCCAATATCTTCTACAATGAGCCCTAACAATATCTTAACCTTTAGCATTGCCCTCAAACGATCTCTAAGGCACTTAGCTCATCAATGGAAAATTTGTCTTCTCATGAAGGTGTCTCCACAAATCTTCATCTTACCCAAACAAAATCTTAAAGGTTACCTCATGATGTCTTCAACACATCATGATCTCCAATAATGTCAGGATCATCTTCTATAAGTCTTCACAAGGTCTTCAATAGTGCTCCAAGGTATCTTCAATAAGTTGCTCAAGTTCTGCACCAAACAATTCTTTAAGTGCGTCACAACGTTTCCAATGCTCCAGTTGTCTAGCTCGCTTCAAGGAAATGCCAACCTCTGTCCTCAATAGATCTTCCCTCCAAACTTGAAAGGATCTTCAATAACTATTCCAGAAAGACAATGTTCCAATTCTCAATGGTTTCTTTCACCCCTGCACAACAACTCTTCAAAAACTCCAAGTGTGGCCTATAAGAATGTCTTTAAAGCTTTAAAGGTCAACACCAATTTCTTTCAACAAATCACCACTAGACTTCAAGTATAGGTCTCAAATTGTCTACAAGGAAGGGGTACTTCAGTTCAACAAGTCATCATAAGTCTTCAAGGAATTTAGGCTCCCATAGGTGATCCAGGAGGATTTCGTTGATTCAATTGTACAGGTGTTCAAGTGTCATCATCAGTATTCAGTGTCGTCGTCACTTCAGTTCAGCTTCGATAGTTCGACATTGTTGGTTAGGGATCAGGTTGTTCAGGTAATAGGTTTTCATGGCGTTCAGTTAAGATGGGTCAACGCCTGGTTGTCGACATGAGTTCATCGACAGTTCCCCAGGATTTGGTCGACGACATGTGTTTTGTAGTTCGTCTTTGTAGGATTAGTGTCAACATGGGTGTCATCGTGGCAAAGGGTTGATATGATCATTGTCCAGTGTTGATTCAGTGTTTTGGTTCATGGATCGTCATGTAGTGATTAATGTTGTTTTGTGACAAAATGTATAAGGGTTATGTCAAAGTGTAATTTTGGACACTAAAAGGCTAAAACCTAAACCCTAATCAACCTAACCCTAAGAAAAGTCTAAACCTATGCTAAATCCATGCTATAACCTTAAACCTATCATCATATAATACAACTATGTATTAAAAAATACATTACCTAAGCTAAAACCTAAGTTCTATGAACTAAAACCCTAACCTAATAGCTCTCAGCCTATTCATTACAATGTAAAAACATTACAAAACTAAACACAGTCCCCTAACCGCTATTGGAAACCTCGTTGGGGTAGCTGCCATGTGAGCAGCGAGGAGCTAACCACCAGCGAGAAACCATAGCAGGAGAAGACCATTAGCAAACCGTGTTGGAGTTATGAACGATCAGATGAGAGACGGTTAGTGCCTGGAAGGTTAGCACCTGGAGGTTAGCACTTGGAGGTTAGCTAGCCTCGTGGTCCGCAACTGTCGGCATGTGACACGTCTCTGCAAACCGGAACCACCGAAGAGAAAGCCGCTGAGGTAACCACAATCCAAACATTTTATTACAGGTGTTCACATGGGTTGTCAAGCCTCCTCCCGGTCAGCCAAACTGCTTGCAGTTTCAGGGTTATGATAAAGTTATTTTGGGGTTTATTATGGTTTTGTTGTTAAAAATTAATTCAAAGGTCATGTAATCAACACATAGGTGTCTAATGCCAATAGGACCGAAGCCAAACCATATCCAAAATCAAACAAATTCACCTCAAATGCAGTCAGAGGAGGTTTTTATGTATCCACAGGCCTATAAGAGGTAGTTTTTCCCATGGAGGAAAGAGAGAGTGGTTTTTGACTTTTGTATGCAGATTCTGGAGGACATAGGTGGTTGTTGTTTTCAGTGTTTCGGGAACATCCGGGTTGGTTTTGGAAAACGTAAGTAGCATTGGAAAGCTGGTTCAGAGGGCTCTCTGATGATAGTGATCAGAAGTTCCTGTGTGCACATTCATTATGGTCTTTTCTCTGTGTAATCAACACCTTCTTCTCATTCCTAATAAAAATGGTCACCCATCTTGAAAGCGGACCCAAAGACGTAGTCCATCAGGGTTGAACTCCATCATCAAATTTGCTGTCTGGTATCGCTGTGTTTTTACTGTTTTCATTTCTGTTATGCATCGATTTTATGTTTAATCAACTGTCGTAAAGTGTTCTTATCAAGAAGTTTTCCTCGATTTGCGTGCTTTCAGCGAACATTCAAATCATTAATGGTTAATCAATTCTACATGAGTTTTTAGTTTATGGTTATTTCATATCATATAATTTGGTATCAGAGCCAGGTTGCGTTTGTAGAATGTGCCATTGAATGTTAACCAGGTCAAAGTCGCAACAAGGAGAAGGAATCCTTGAGCAGATCGATCCAGAGATTGGAAAGCGACGAGTCGTTCAGAAATCGACCATGTCAAGACCTAATGTAGGCAAAAACACTGAAACTAAGATGAGTGAAGAACAGTTTCAGCAGGTGTTCTTAACCATGCAACAGATGTTGGGAGAATTGTACGAAGACAAAAAGGCGAGAGATGCAGCTTCTTCTTCAAAACCATCAAAGAAGGACAAAGGTAAAGAGAAGAATGATAAAGCTCCTTCAACTCCATCATCTCCATCATCCTCTTCTTCTTCTTCTTCTAGTGCAGAATCTGAAATGGAAAAGAAACCTAAGAAAACATCTCTTTTGAAACTTGATGTTAAATTTGAGTTACCTGTTTATGATGGCGAAATGAATCCTAAAAAGCTAGATAACTGGATTAAGCAGTTAGAAGTGTATTGTCGCATTCAAAACATTTCTAGCGATAAAACTAAAACTAAGTTAGCTACACTTAGAATGGGGGGAACAACTTTAATCTGGTGGGAAAGTAAAAGTCAGATATATGTAAAGCATAAAGGAAAAGTCATCTCGTCATGGTCTAAGTTTTTAAAAGCTCTTAGGAAACAGTTCTATCCTTTAGGATACATGCAGCAAGCTGTTATTGATTGGCAGCGTCTAAAGCAAGGTAAAAGGCAGAGTGTTAAGGAGTTTACTCAGGAGTTCAGAAAGAAAACATTGGCGCTTGGTATTTCGTTGGATACATGTGAAACTTTGTTAAAATACATCGGCAGTTTACATTCATATTTGCAGCATACTT
The DNA here is from genome assembly GCA_031772625.1 of Pinus tabuliformis. Taxonomy (NCBI): domain Eukaryota; kingdom Viridiplantae; phylum Streptophyta; class Pinopsida; order Pinales; family Pinaceae; genus Pinus; species Pinus tabuliformis. The sequence continues at coordinate 1,860,381,740 of CM062817.1, forward strand.
ATTGATGTTTAATCCTGATGATTTTGATGAGGTGTGTGTTCAGGCCATACATATTGAATCAGGTGGCAGACCATTCAAGTTTTCATCTCAGTCATCCAAAAGAGTTGGAAACCAAAGATTTCAGTGACAGTGAGGGAAAGAACAATTCGAAGAGAAAGAAATCAGCTGTCATTCAGAAGGAAAGACCTACTTGTTCTCATTGCCAGAGAATCGGTCATGATGAATCGAAATGCTAGAAACTTCATCTAGAAATTAAGCCCAAAAAGTTCCTTAAGGAGAAGGATGAAAAGAAGGCCATTGCAAAAGTCCAACAAGATCTAGGTTCAGATTCAGGTGATGAAAGGAGGATAACCGCCATGGTTACGACAGGTACAACTTCTAAAATTGGTTCATGTTCGAAAACTATTGCATTATCTTCAAACACAAATCCTCCACATGAGGATAAAAGAGTTGAATTGTTTAACATAAGGATAACTTCTAAGTATACAAAGATAGACACAATGTTTGACAATGGATCACAGGCGAATCTAATGTATGAATATTTAGTTAAAATTATGGGTTTGGAAACATGAAATCATCCAAGACCTTACCCATTAGGATGGCTAAATAAATCAACTCAGATAAAAGTCACCAAACAGTGTTGATTAAGATTTTCCATAACAACTAATTACATTGATGAAGTGGAATTAGATGTGGTTCCAGTAGACATATGTGGATTTGTCTTAGGAAGTCCTTATATTTATGATCGAGATGCAGTATTTTACAAGAGATAACATAAATATCACCTTAAGAAAGACGAGGTTGAATTTATTGTCAGGGCACATCAAAGTAAAAATCACTTGAATTCAGTCAATGATAATCAAATGAAGCGATTAATAAGTTCAAACAAGCAGTTTGTAATCATGTGTGTGAAGGATCAAGATAACAACCAACATGATTCTTGTTTAAGTTATGCAACTCAGCTTAACGAAGGTTTGTTTAAAGAGATAGAAACTTGTTTAGTTCTATGTAAAACCAAACATCTAAATCATAAGCAAGGAATATAACATGAGTTACAGTTTGTGCCTAAAGCTTCTCTTCCTAATGTCAGAATGAATCAAATCAGTTTCAGTTTGGAACTTAACAGTTGCAGGGATACAGGTCAGTATTGGGGAAAGTCAGTGTTTGATTTCTCTTATATTGTGTCACCATGTCATGTCTCGAACAGTTTGGAAACCTCTTTTCAAGTGGAGAGGAAACCTATTTGTTTTCATATGAAAGCCTTTTCAAAAGTAGTGTCAAAGTGTCTAATGGGAACTTATGCATCAGAGGAAAGTGATAATCAATAGAAACATCATGTAATAAATGAAGGAAAAGTGATTCAAACAAATCAACAACTAACTCAATACTTTCAAAGACAAACTAAGTTGCAACAAATTTCACCTTACAGTTGGATAGGTTCAGTGCAGCAAGTTCACTTAGTAAATAGGAATCAGGAAAGTATGTTAAATCAAGTAGCTAGTTTGATGTCGAAAGTATCTTTGATTGTCTCTGTTATTCCGCAAAATAGATTGTTTATACAGGTTGATGGTATTAAACAACATCCAGTAGAGACCGTTTTCAAAGATTGTGAATCACTAACTCATGATTCTTCGTGGAAAGAATTCAATTGCCATGTTGATAACAGGTTGTTTGCCCATCATCGCAAGTTGTTCATACTGCAGATGGAAGAAACAGGTCACCGAATCGAAAAGTTCCATGGTCAGCATCATCAGGGTCATCACTTGCAGGTGATTGATCGAATGTATTGGTACATCGTCAGGTCAAGGTGGAAAGAGAGGGAGATCTACCCTCATCGACTAATTGCCTAGTCAAGCTTTTGTGGTCAAAGAGATTTTAAGTGGAGAGGAATGATCCAAGAGGATTTCGTTGATTCAATTGTATAGGTGTTCAAGTGTTGTCATCAGTATTCAGTGTCGTCGTCACTTCAGTTTAGATTCGATAGTTCGACATTGTTGGTTAGGGATCAGGGTGTTCAGGTAATAGGTTTTCATGGCGTTCAGTTAAGATGGGTCAGCACCTTCGACATGAGTTCATCGACAGTTCCCCAGGATTTGGTCGACGACATGTGTTTTGTAGTTCATCTTTGCAGGATTAGTGTCGACATGGGTGTTGTCGTGGCAAAGGGTTGATATCATCGTCCTCCAGTGTCGATTCAGTGTTTTGGTTCATGCATCGTCATGTAGTGATTAATGTCGCTTTTTGACAAAATGTATAAGGGTTATGTCAAAGTGTAATTTTTGACACTAAAATACTAAAACCTAAACCCTAATCAACCTAACCATAAGCAAAGTCTAAACCTATGCTAAATCTATGCTATAACCTTAAACCTATCATCATATAATACAACTATGTATTAAAAAATACATTACCTAAGCTAAAACCTAAGTTCTATGAACTAAAACCCTAACCTAATAGCACTCAACCTATTCATTACAATGTAAAAACATTACAAAACTAAACATAGTCCCCTAACCGCTATTGGAAACCGCGTCGGGGTAGCTGCCATGTGAGCAGCAAGGAGCTAACCACCAGCGGGAAACCGTAGCGGGAGAAGACCGTCAGCAAACCGTGTCGGAGTTATGAATGATCACATGAGAGACGGTTAGCGCTTGGAAGGTTAGCACCTGGAGGTTAGCTAGCTTCGCGGTCCGTAACTGTCGGCATGTGACACGTCTTCGCAGACCGAAACTGCTGGAGAGAAAGCCGCCGAGGTAACAACCATCTAAACAGTTTATTACAGGTGTTCACATGGGCTGTCAAGCCTCCGCTCGGTCAGCCAAACTGCTTGCGGTTTCGGGGTTATGATAAAGTTATTTTGGGGTTTATTATGGTTTTGTTGTTAAAAATTAATTCAAAGGTCATGTAACCAACACCTAGATGTCTAATGCCAATAGGACCGAAGCCAAACCATATCCAAAATCAAACAAATTCACCTCAAATGTAGTCAGAGGAGGTTTTTATGTATCCACAGGCTTATAAGAGGCAGTTTTTCCCATGGAGGAAAGAGAGAGTGGTTTTTGACTTTTGTATGTAGATTCTGGAGGACATAGGCGGTTGTTGTTTTCAGTGTTTCGGGAGCATCCGGGGTCAATTTTGGAAGCCGTAAGCAGTGTTGGAAAGCTGGTTCAAAGGGATATTTGATGACAATGATCAGAAGTGCATGCATGCACATTCATTCTAGTCTTTTCTCTGTGTAATCAACACCTTCTTCTCATTCCTAATAAAAACGGTCGTCCATTTTGAAAGCGCACTTGAAGACGTAGTCCATCAGGGACGAACTCCGTCATCAAATTTGCTGTCTGGTATTGCTGTGTTTTTATTGTTTTCACTTTTGTTATGCATCGATTTTATGTTTAATCAACTGTCGTAAAGTGTTCTTATCAAGCAGTTTTCCTCAATTTGCGTGCTTTCATCTAACATTCAAATCATTAATGGTTAATCAATTCTACATCAGTTTTTAGTTTATGGTCATTTCAGATCAATAGGTGATACAAGCAAATCTCCTCTGTAACTCAGACCCAAGTTCCTTCACTAATGGCTTACCAAGATTAGGTGATAGGGCTTCAAGCTTTATTTGATATAGGTCTGAATCCTCACAGTTCTCGACTATCTTTGAGTTAGAATAGATGACTATCTACACACCACAGGTGACTATTCTCACTGAATTGTAACTCCGATCTTACACTTGTCACACAAGGTCAACAATCCTAGCTATACAAGTGTGATTATCCTTGATCCGAGCTTGAAATATGATTGTTATTTGTCCCTGTCCAAGTTGTAATGGAGGTCGTCACAGGTCCAAAGCATAACTCTTCCACAGTTTTGAAAAGTCTCCACAGGGCCGAAGGATAGGTGCCAGTTATTTTGTAGTCCGAGCTGCTACAGGTAGACAGACTTCAGGTGATTGTAATATAGTTCGAGCTCCTTTGAAAGTTGGTAATCCTCCACAAATCCAAAATTCCATAGGTTTTGAGCCTCCAACAAGTGACCAAGGTTTGCAACACTGAGCTTGGTCCAAAGTTTCTTCACTTAGTCCGATCCTTCATTAATGATAGTTGTCCATGGTAGATATGTTTCTCCCCCTGTCATGGTGCTCCTTCTTGTTATGTTTCTCTTTGCAACTCCCTCTGTCATTATGCTTTTCTTCAATGTACTTTATCCCTCTAAGCCTCTGCATGCCTTAATGGAAATGGATGAGGTAGATGATCAACCAAATCCCCCTGCCTGCATAAATGTAGGAATTTACAGGGTAAGTTCCTCAGAAAGAACACCAAAAGGACACCGCTCACAACCAGATCTCAAATCAATACACCAGTATTTTTGACGTGGTTAAAACCCTCAAAGTGCAAGGAGGGAAACAGTCCACGGCCTGTCCCAACGTGGGTACTACAGACAATTTATTAATCAAAGAATGAAAATTTACATAAGCTTCTCTCATGCACGGATTACCCGAACAATGACCCTCCATGCGCTTTAAATAGAACTCATGGACCAATCGGGTGTCAAGCCACGGATCAAGTGTCGGTAATACCGAGGTGAGAGTGAACCGTCGGATCACTACATATCGTGACCGTCGGATTGTAAGTTACAAAATGTACAACGGTAAAGAAACACACTTTACCTAACTCTAACCTAACTCTATACTAGACCAAGTTGAACTTAACTATATCCTATGTGTCGGAATATCCTAACATCCCCCCTTAAGAACAACTTGGGATAGGATTGAAGGATTTACAAATATGACACAATAGGAGAAGGAAGGAGGCACTAGAGCCTATCCCCCCTTAGTGACAACTTCCTGAACTCCAAGCATATATCGAAGTTTAGTGAACTTCGCCTCTGTGAGAGCCTTTGTGAAGATGTCTGCAACCTGATCATCTGTTGGACAATATTGCACTTCAAGAACATGGTCATGAATGAGCTTTCTGATGAAGTGCATGTGTAGTTCAATGTGTTTGCTGCGCTGATGCTGGACTGGATCTTTGCATAGCTGAATGGCACTTTGATTATCACACCAAAGTGTGGTTGGATGCTGCTGCTCAAAGCCAAACTCTGATAGGATCTGACGAAGCCACAAGGCTTCCTTACTAGCTTCCACGGCACCACGATACTCTGCTTCTGCTGACGAAAGAGAAATGGCAGCCTGTTTCTTACAAGCCCATGTAATAGGTCCTGAACCAAGAGTGAAGACATAACCGGCAGTAGACTTCCGATCATCAGGGTCACCAGCCCAATCAGAATCAGTGAAACCAACTAACAGAGGAGCTGCTTTGGCACTGTAATGAATCCCAAACTGTACTGTACCTCGAACATAACGAAGTATTCTTTTAGCTGCTTTCCAATGACTTTCACGGGGGTTTTGCATAAAACGAGCAACAAGGCCAACAGCAAAGGAAAGATCAGGACGAGTATGGGTTAAGTACAAGAGTTTTCCGACAAGTTGACGGTATAAGGTAGCATCAACTTCAGGAGAAGTACAAGAGACTGAAAGTTTGACTCCAGACTGAAAGGGAGAAGGGGCTGGCTTACAGTCTTCCATGTGAAAATGACGAAGAATATCACAAGCATACTTGGACTGGGAAAGGAAAATACCCTCCTGGGATTGCAAGACTTGAAGACCGAGAAAATAGTGTAAGTGTCCTAAGTCTGTCATTTCAAATTTCTTTTTAAGGCTGGACTTCACATGGTTTATAAGGTTGGGATCACTACCAGTAAGAATAAGATCATCAACATAAAGAACAAGGATGATAAGAGAGTTGCCCACTTTCTTGGTGTAGACAGTATTGTCAGAATGACACCTAGAAAAGCCAGATTCTAAAAGAAAGCTATCCATTTTGGCATACCAAGCCCGAGGAGCTTGCTTGAGGCCATAAAGGGATTTCTTAAGTCGACAAACAAGGCTGGAGTCTGTTTGTATGAAGCCAATGGGTTGTTCCATATAGATTTCTTCCTGCAAGTCCCCATGCAAGAAGGCAGATTTAACATCCATCTGATGGACTTCCCATTTTAAAGAGGCAGCAAGGGAAAGAACAAGGCGGATAGAGTTCATTTTGGCAACAGGGGAGAAGGTTTCAGTGTAGTCAATGCCTTCAACCTGTGAAAAGCCCTTAGCAACGAGACGAGCTTTATGTTTATCAACTTTCCCATCTGGTCCATACTTGGTTCTGTAAACCCATTTACATCTAACAAGTTTGCGTCCCTTTGGTAGAGGAACAAGATCCCATGTATCATTTGTCATCAATGAATGATATTCTTCATTCATAGCTGCTTCCCAATGTGGATGGCCTGAAGCTTCTGCAAAAGTGTCAGGATCATGATTTACTGGAGCTTGAGCCAGTAAAGAAGAGGCTCTTTCAAACTGAGAACGTGTACGTCGCTGATCTGTAGGATCACCGGCAAGATCACCTGCTGCATCCCGAGTAGCACGGACCCATCTTGGAAGTTGAGGATCCTGAGAAGGTGGGGGAGGATTATCATCCTCGCTTTCATCATCTGAAGAAGAAATGTTTTCAAAAGTAGAAGAGATAGGAAGAGGTGGCACATCCGCCGGACTAGGCTCGCAGGCCGATTTATTTTCATCAAATTTTACATCTCTTCTAATGATAACATTTTTGGACTTAAATGGAATAAGTCTATAACCTTTTACATCTTCAGAATATCCAACAAAAGTACATTTCTCACTCTTAGGTTCTAAAGCTTTATGCTTTTCATCTGGAATATGGGCCCATGCTTCACTTCCAAACACACGAAAGTGACTTACATCTGGTTTAATGGAACTCCAAGCTTCTTCTGGAGTGATATTCTCTAGAACCTTAGTAGGAGTGCGATTGATTATATAATTTGCACAATTAATTGCTTCGGCCCAAAAACTAAGACTGAGTCCTTTAGATTGCAGCATACAATTAGCCATTTCCTTTAAGGTGCGATTTTTCCTTTCAGCTACACCATTTTGTTGTGGAGTGTATGGAACAGTATGTTGCATTTGAATTCCATTTTCGGTGCAAAAGTTGATGAATGTGTTTTTAACATATTCTCCACCATTATCAGTTCTTAGCTTAAGAATTTGATGTCCAGATTGTTTTTCAACAAAGGCTTTGAAGGCCAAAAATGTGTTAAATACTTCGCTCTTGAGTTTTAAGAAGTATACCCAAGTGCGTCTGGAGAAATCATCAATGAAAGTTAAGAAGTACTTGCAGCCAGAGAATGAAGCAACAGGAAGAGGACCACATAAATCACTGTGCACAAGCTGTAAAGGGGCTGAGGCGTGCCAAGAGGCACGTTTGTCAAAACTGTCCCGATGATGTTTTCCGAGTACACATCCGGAACAAACACCATCTCTGCAAGATACCATAGGAAGACCTGTCACCATATTTTCTTTACATAGATGCTGAAGGGAGCGATAGTTTAAGTGACCAAATCGCTCATGCCAAAGTTTGCTCACTTCATCATTATGAGCAACAAATACTGAGGGAAGATTTGATGACCCAAAGTTGTGAAACTTATACAACCTTTTGGAATCATCAGCAAGACCAGTAGCTAGAATCTGTTTAGGATCTTTTAGATCCTTGATTACAACATCATGAGGTGAAAATTCAACAATTTTACCTTCACCTGAATGAGTTATCTGATAGACAGATAGAAGGTTGCAGGATAAGGTTGGAACACATAATACATCATTAAACTGACCATTGTCTAGATGAACAGTTCCAGTCCCTACAACATTAAGAGATCTATCATCACCAACATATATATTTTTGGTGTTACAATCATTTAAAGAAGAAAACATGGCTTGGTTTTTGGCCATGTGACAAGAGGCTCCAGAATCAATGAGCCACTCATGAGAATGAGAAGAAGAAGAAGATACATTTAATGCATAACCAGACTGAGATGATTGACAATGACATGCAGAAAGTGCCATTCCGGAAGTTGAAGTTGAAGTAGGCTCCACATGGATGTTATGTTTCTTCATTGCGGCTTCCAAGGCTTCCATCTTCTTAAAGCATTTAGATTCTAAGTGGCCATCTCGATTACAAAAGTTACAATGTCTATCAGTCTTCTTCCATTTGTTTTTATTGGTCTTATCATTTTGCTGAAATGATCTTTCATTTTGAGGCTGAGATGGTTTAGGACCATTCTTTTGAGGATATGACTTCTTAGGATTCTTTGAATTTGGTTGCTGCTGGGCGGCTAACGCTTTCGTGGAAGAGTTTCCAAGATTAAGAAGACCAAGGTGTAAGAGTTTTTCTTGTTCTCTTATTAAGGAATCACAAAAGGAGTCAAAGGAAGGGGCCTTGTAGTCTTTTCCTTGACAAATGAAAGCTTCCCTTGTAGAATGGAAAGTGGAAACAAATACAGAGTAGGCTGGTCCCAACTTAGTAAGGATGGAATAAATAAGGTTACCATCTTCTTTCTTAACTTTAACACCTTCCAAGAGATATCTAAGGGTCTTGAATTTGGACAAGAAATCTTCAATGCAAGAAAAATTATTAGGATCCAAAGTAAGCAACTCATTTTCAAGTTGATGGGCTCTAATTTCATTTTTAATCCCAAAAACTTTAGCGAGTTTTTCTAATGCTTCATGAGGAGTCTCAAGTTCTGCAATGTGGAATCTAAGATCAGGAGAAATAGACATCCCTATCAAACCACGTGCTTGATCTTGTCTATTTTCCCATTTTGCAGCCTTGTCTTCATCTTTTGGTTTCTTCTCTTGGTCTGTGGCTATTCTGAAGAGACCTTTACTTCTAAGTAAATCTTCCATGTAGGCTACCCATTGGAAGTAGTTAGTGCTGTCAAGAATGACTTGGCATGGACTTTCCATTTAAAAAAAAAACTGAAGCTGAAGATGCTGAAAGTAAGTGTTCCAATGGATAGATCTCGAAAAATTAGGCGGTTTTAAAAAAAACGGCTCTGAAAAAGGCTTCCGGATGAAGAAGTTATGGCTTTTTGAAAAAAAAATTGTTGACGTTGCCGGCAAAGTGCGCGAATGTGCGGAAATGAAAAAAAAAAATCCGCCCCCACAAAATGGAGACTTGAACCCAAGACCTCTACTCTCTTAAAATAGCTTTGAACCAATTGATCTATACAAAAAATTTGAGAGAGAGAGAGAGAGAGAGAAAGAGAGAGGGGGGGGGGCCTTGGTTTGCGTGCTTGCCTTGAGAAAGCTCTTTTTCCCTACAAAACACAAAACACAAAACCCAACACGAATATGCAAAGAAAAACGAACCTTGCGGCTCGAAGTTAGCTTTAGCAAAAAAAACTAGAAATTTAAAAAGAAAATCTCAAAGTTAGCTTTAGCCGAAAAACTAAATATTTTTCTCAATGTTTCTGATTTTCCGAGATCACACTAAGGTGCAGGGAAAAGAGCATACGCATGAGAAAAATCCTTCCTTTCTGTTTCTGATTTGCCCAGATCGCACAGAGTCGCAGGCAAAGAGCATACGCAGAAATGAAAGGTATAGATCCGGTTAAAAAAAAAGGCTAAATAAACTGAGACCGAAATAAGCAGAGAGAAAATAACAGTAAACTGCAAAAAAAAACACTGTATACCTCCCGATCTGAAAAATGACGCAGCTAGGGCTACCGGAAACCTTTTCGCGTGAAATGAAAGGGGTTCCTCACTAGAACAGATGCTCCGAACGCAACAGAGCAGTCCTCTCGGCCCGAAAGCAGTCAGAAACAACAGATCTAGGAAACGACAACCGCATGTAGTTCTACCGGCTTCAGATTTGGATCACCAACGGACGCGACCCTCAAATAGCTCTGATACCATGTAGGAATTTACAGGGTAAGTTCCTCAGAAAGAATACCAAAAGGACACCGCTCACAACCAGATCTCAAATCAATACACCAGTATTTTTGACGTGGTTAAAACCCTCAAAGTGCAAGGAGGGAAACAGTCCACGGCCTGTCCCAACGTGGGTACTACAGGCAATTTATTAATCAAAGAATGAAAATTTACATAAGCTTCTCTCATGCACGGATTACCTGAACAATGACCCTCCATGCGCTTTAAATAGAACTCATGGACCAATCGGGTGTCAAGCCACGGATCAAGTGTCGGTAATACCGAGGTGAGAGTGAACCGTCGGATCACTACATATCGTGACCGTCGGATTGTAAGTTACAAAATGTACAACGGTAAAGAAACACACTTTACCTATCTCTAACCTAACTCTATACTAGACCAAGTTGAACTTAACTATATCCTATGTGTCGGAATATCCTAACAATAAATTCCTCTAGCTCTTCTTTTTGCTAAAGATAAGAAAGATTGCTGCCTTGTGATCAAGTGGAAGACATCTTCGAAAATGGATGTGTAGAGAAGATACAATATGATGATATTATTCAATGGAGTTACTCTCGAGAGATGATTTATCAAGTGATGATTGTCCATGTGTGACTCATCAAGGGTTTCATAGGGCTCTTCGCGGATAGCTTCTGCAGGAATAATCAAGAATCACAAGCTCCCCCTAATAGTATGCATGGTCTCCTTTTTGGTATAATTTTATCATCAAGAAACTTGGAATATCATATCTTCCAAGGGTGTACTCATTAGATCAACAACATGAGTTGATGCCTTGAGTGTTCAAGAGGATTTTTGATCTAATTCTATTTCTTTTCCATACTTGTGTAACTTTCTTCTTTGGTTTGGTAGTCATGGTCTTAGCTTGTTTAGAGACCCAAGTCAAGTTACAATCACGAGCCATATGTCCAATGTTATGACATTTCAAGCCCTCCATCTTATTCATGAATGACGAACTATGACTTCTTCTTGAAAAGTTGCTTCTAGGGAGCTGATAGAGACCATTATATTTGTTCTTGCGGTATGCCCTAAAATCCTTTTCCATATGCCCAAAGTTTGTACAAGAATAACAATAACCAAAAAATATACTTTGGTACCTGGAGGATGGAGATTGCCTTAATGTACTTCCAAAGTCGTTTTGTCTTGGGATCCTTTGATCAATTTTATTGCCTCTTGCATTCTTGACACCATCTGTATATCTTCTTGAAGTAGGGTTTATTTTAATGTCATCTTGACTCTCCTCCTTGATTTTGTTGGAACTGGGGGCATCAACATTTCTTCCAAGCTTATCCACATCCTTGTTGTTTGAAGCATTAGGGTTTGCATCATTTCTGTTTGAGGGTTCACCTGCATAACCAAGACCTGATTTATCAAGAGGATATCTTTGATGACTTAGGATGTCATCTAGGGCTTGCGAGCTCTTTAGACTCTTGCTCAGATGATCAATTTCTTTTCTTAGGACATTAATCTCTTCTTTCATTATCTTTCTTTCTTCATCCTTATTTTCTAAATGGTTCTCTATTTCTTCCTTCATCTTGGTTGCTTCACATAATTGGGCCTTAAGTGAAGTGATATTCGATTTTAATTTAAAGATATCTTCATCCTTTTCTTCTAGATGGCATGTCATGGAATTTCTTTACTTTTTTGCTTCATCGACATGTTCTTCTAGAAGTGCCAAAGCTTCCATCACCTTTTCAGCTCCTTGTGCTTGTTTCTTTGCTTCTTCTAGTTGGGGTTTAAGGGAGGAAATATCTTCCTTGTATTGACCAATTTTTGCTTCAAGTTTGTTCAAGTCCTTGTGTCTCTGTTCAAGATGGCCTGAAAAAGTGTCTTCCTTTTTCTTTGCTTTGTCCAATTGATTTGTCATGGATATGCCTTCTTCATGATGCTTTTTTTTTTTGTTTTGATGGAATTCCTCCTTAAGCTTCGTGAGCTCCTCATCCTTTTCTTGTACTTGAAGCTTGAAAAGATCAACTTCCTTCCTTGTCTTGTCTAAGTCAAAGTCACCGTCTTGTGATTTCTTTTTGAGCTCCTCATTTTCCTTTTTTAAACTACTTATCTCTTCTAGGGAAGCTACAAGTCTTTACTTGAGACCTTCTTTGAGATCTTCTTCATTTTCTTCATCTTCTAGGTCCTCCTTAGTCTTGATGTCTTCACTCTTGTTTTAAACTTCCTTTATGGGTTCTAGATTTCCTTCTTTCTTTCCATTTTCTTCTTGATTAGAGATCATATGCAATGCTCCTTTTGAGTGAGGAGCTTGAAATTTGTCCCACATACCTTTTTCCGATGAACATTTTTTCCACTTTGGCCTTTATAGGATCTAATAGCCCACTCAAGGTTGATTTTATCACTCTTTCATTATATTCCTTGGATTCTTCTTCCATCATTCTTTCAATAATCATTGATTCCCAGACTTCAAAATCTTGAGCCATTAAAAAATTCTTCATTCTTGCCTTCATCAAAGTTTCCATTGAACAATGGAGCTTTTCCAATTTGATTATCTTCCGTTTTCATGGTTGAAGAAGAGACATCTTTAGAAGGATTGGAGGCTTTCTTCCTTTGCTTTGCCATTTGTGTTCTAAGGATCTACATTCACGCTGTTAGGCTTTGAGTGAAGGTACGGGCTCTGATTCCAATTGTTGGAAGGTACTGGCTCTGATTCCAATTGTTGGAAACACTGGGGGGGTGAATCAATATTTCTTTTCAATTGTTATTTTTACCAGTTAAGATCACTTGTAATTAGAACACAACATGAACAATGATAGACTAATAATTTTATTAATCTTTGATGAGGAATCCAATCCTCTTTACAATCAATTAAGTACAATAATGATTAGGGCTCCAACCCCAGATGAAGACACCAATATTCAATCACCCAGGCTCCAACCTGTACTTTGCCAAGCACCGACTTGGACTTCACGAGGCTCCAAACCTATCTTCCCAAGTCTCCAACCTAATCTCTATGAGGCACCAAGCTCTAGGGCTCCAACCCTATAACTGGTACAAGCTCCAACTTGGTCTTCTTGAGGACTCCTATCCTCTTGGGCTCCAATCCACAACTTCAATTTGTCAAGATAAGTTTAATGATTCTTCACGGCTCCCAATATATTCTACAATGAGCTCTAAAAATATCTTAACCTTCAACATTGACCTCAAATGATCTCCAAGGCACTTTGCTCATCAATGAAAACTTTGTCTTCTCATGAAGGTGTCTCCACAACTCTTCATGTTACCCAAACAAAATCTTCAAGGTTACCTCATGATGAGTTCAACACATCATGATCTGCAATAATTTCAAGATCAAATTCTACAAGTCTTCACAAGGTCTTCAATAGTGCTCCAAGGTATCTTCAATAAGTTGCTCTAGTTCTGCACCAAACAATTATTTAAGTGCTTCACAATGTTTCCAATGCTCCAACTATCTAGCCTGCTTCAAGGAACTGCTAACCTATGTCCTCAATAGGTCTTCCCTCCAAACTTCAAAGGATCTTCAATAACTGTTCCAGAAAGACAATGTTCCAATGCTAAAAGGTTGGTTTTACACCTGCACACCAATTATTCAAAAACTCTAAGTGTGGCCTAAAAGAATGTCTTTAAATCTTCAAAGGTCAAGAACAATTTCTTTCAACAAATCACCACTAGACTTAAAGTATAGGTCTCAAACTGTCTACAAGGAAGGGATACCTCAGTTCAATAGGTCATCATAAGTCTTCAAGGAATGCAAGCTCCCACAGGTGATATGCTCGATGTGATCTTCCGCTGCCTGAAACTTAGAATTTTCTCTTAAAGATGATGTGATGGACGATGGATGATATCCATAAAGTGCCATAAATGGGGTCATTTTTGCTACAGTATGGAAGGAAGTGTTATACCACCATTCAGCCAGAGGTAACCACTTAACCCATTGTGTTTGCTTATCAGATACAAAGAAATGAAGCTATCCTTCCAAACATTTGTTTACTATTTCAGTTTGCTTGTTAGATTGAGGCTGATAAGATGAACTATGAGCTAATTGAGTACCAAGACAAGAAAATAATTCCGTCCAAAAATTTCTAGTGAAAATGGGACCTCTGTCACTTACAATCATCTTTGGGTTTCCATGTATCATTTGAATTATTTCCATAAATGCAGTGGCAACAACACTAGCTTTAAAAAGATGAGATAATGCACAAAAGTGTGCATACTTGGTAAGTCTATCAAGTGCCACCATGATGACACTCTTTCATTCAGACTTGGGTAAACCTGTGATAAAATACATTGAGACCTCATCCCAACATTGACTTGGAATGGCTAAAGGTTGTAATAGACCCGAGGTCTTAACTGTATCAACTTTATTTTGTTGGCAAACCAAACATTCTGTCGCAAACTTCTGAATATCAGATTTAAGGCCGTCCCAAAAAATTCCTTCTTAACCCTGTGGTAGGTTTTTAAAAATCCCGAGTGCCCTCCTAAGGGGGAGTTGTGCATTCCAAAAGAATCTTTTGTTTAAGATGGAAATTCTTACAAAGATATAAGCGATATTTGTACCATAATGAATCATTTTTCTAGCTAAATGTATCAGATGTACTAATATCTTGCTGCAACTTTTGAATGAGTGTTCACAACTCTTCATCATTCTTCAATTCATCACTTTCTTCATTTATCCAATTAGGCTAGACAATAGAAATGACAGAAAGCAATGCTTCCATGTCCTCATCCTTTCTTCAGAGTGCATCTACAATAACATTTTGCTTTCCTTTTTTGTAAATGATTTCAAAGTCATAACCCATCATCTTTGTGCCCCATTTTTGTTTCTCTTTTGAAGATAATCTTTGTTCCAATTTTCTTTTAAAAGTATCACAATTTTTTTTGCCTTGAAGTATATTCCCATTAGGTAAGGTCGCCATTGTTTTAGTGCATGTAGTATTTGTTAAACACACATGGACATCAAGAGAAATATGAATGATAAATCATGAGAGTACCCTTTTTTATTAACATATGATATACATTTATAGTACACAGTTTGACCGTTGGGTTTCACATCCCAAGGTCTCTTGGACTCCTTTTGTCCATTTGGCTTCCACACTAACCCATTGAGGATTAGGTGTCCAACATTCTCCCCCTTAATCCGAAGGGTTATGTATGAGTCCAAGAAGAGAGCTGTAATACAAAATGTGCAGAAATGCATGGCAGCACTAGGCTGAATGTGCTCTCTGAAATGTTGGTATAAAGGGTGGTGGTTTAAGGATGACCACCAACACTGGAACGCTTAGTGTATTTCCCGGAACTCTTCCAAAACTGGCAAGAAGCTAAAGTCTTCTGCTAGAGGAAGTGCTCCTATTGTTTTGAAGAGAGAAACCTTCAACCAATAAAGGGAGGTCTCACCCCGCAGAAAAGGGAGAACTTCAACCTGAAAAAGGGAAGTCTCAACCTGTGATGGTTTAAGGATGCCCAACAACTCTAGAATGCTTGATGCAATTCCTGGAACTCTTCCAAAACTGGCAAGAAGCTGGAGTCTTCTGCTAGAGGAAGTGTTCTCAATTTTGTTCTTGGAATTCTTCCAAAACTGGCAAGAAGCTGAAGTCTTCTGCTAGAGGAAGTGTCCCAGATTGCCAACTGAAGGCATGTTCAAGGGCATCTTTGTTTCTGGCTACAACTCTGAAACTGGTGTGGCAGGTTGTGGCTCAGGCTCACTTGATGTGGCTTTGAAGCTTGTAGATGACCATCATTTCCCCCCTGTCAGATACAAGGTGAGATGATGGAGAAAACTCAACTGCAAGACTGATCAATACTCTGGAACAAGTTCTGACATGTGTTTGGAATATCTTCTTGGCTATTGATGCCCATTTCCAAGAAGCGATCCATCCAAGATGAATCTTTGTTCTTGCAGGACGTTTGTTTCTGAAGCATCTGTGTGAAGAATGGGTGGTTTTATGACAATGCTTACATGGATGAAGATCAAAACAATGATCTTTCAAATGGCCAACTCGGTCATAGTGTTGGAATTTCACAATCTGTTGTTGTTGCTGTGGAAGAAGGGTAGAGTATGGAACAACTGAAACTGAACTGTCATGAGGAGCAGGTGAACTATCATGAATGAATCCAGCACTCTGAAAGTGAATAGGCTTGGCATAGTCTAGAATATGAAAGGACAAGTTCTTGTCATATCTAAGACCAGTTCTGTGCTTGTTGTGGACAAGCTGTTCCCAAGGTCTGATGATGGGCTTGGGAAGTGCAGACTGAGTTTTTGCATCTACATGTACAACTGCTGCTTTATGGGGTACTAAATCTGAATGAACTGTAACATTATTGACTTGCTGTTCATGGGAGTCTGTTTCATTGTTCTGAACAGAAACAGGTTCAGAATGATGATTCCTCTGTTTTAATTCTTCTTGTTGTAGCTGAGTTTCAAGCTGCAAAAAATCAATTTTCTCTTGTGCATTTTGTAAATAGACCTGAATGTCTGTGAGAGAAACTTTGCTGACTTTTAATGTATCATGATTAGAGGAATGTATTAGAGTTTTTAAGAACTCTAATATTTCAGTAATTCGAGCCATATTTTCCATTGTCAAAATTACACCTTTTTAAAAAATTGATCACAACTATGACCCAATGAGTAAAAGTAACACCCACTCACAGTACAAAGACACAAAAAAATCCTTTGTAAATGTGCAGCAAATGAATCAAGGAATCAATGCATATATATGTAGACAGAGACTATAATGAGTTTTAATACCACAACTGGGGCAACAACGACTGCAAACTTGCTTGGATCCTTCAAGTACTCCTTCACTTTCAAATCAGAAATGATGACTATCAAAACTTCAATAATTATAACACCACTTTCTAGCAATGAAGAGAAGCAATGAGAGTAAATTCCAGCAAGGACTTTACTCTAGACCCAGAATGCTGCTCCAACACTTACTCAGGTCATAGGCATGGGAATGAGTCTCTAGCACGCTGAAACAACAGTGATAGACCTCCTTACATGTCCAAATACTTAGCAAACTGTACAGTGCTGGTCATATATACCATAGCATTTTACCATGACCTTTCAAGAGCCTTCCAACTATGCATAGTTTCAGGAAAACCTCCAGGATATTAGAGAATACTCGACCCTGCTTCAGATGTATATGCAGCCAATTATTAAGGATATTTGACTCTTTGACAGTGATAAAATCTGCCCACAAAGGAAAACTCGAACACAAACTGATAGAACTTGATTTGAAGATGCTTTGAAACCAACTTTTCCTCTTTGGATAAGCTACAACCAACTCAACCTCTTGAAATAGGCTCCTCTTTGTTTAGACAGTGATAAATATATTTATTGAGTTTTACTCCAAATTGAGATGCACAGTGAGAGTATAATGCCTCCAGAAACTTCTCAATTAGCGATATGATATATTCAATGATTTCACCATTAAATTAAATCACCGCTTAGCACATTACATCAGTCACTGGGAGTAATTTACTCACTGGAAACAACACAGAAGATACTAGCCATTTTTTTTTTATGCTCACCATAAAACATGTATCGGCCTTGAAAATTAATTAACTCAAGTGTATACAATGTATACCACATATATAAAAATAAACAATATCCTTAAGAGGAACATAGCTCATATGGGCGCACTTACTATTCCAACGCACTTAGCTCCAACGTTTGCATTTTGAAAGCAGGCACAAACACTGCAAATCCCACAGGTCGTATTTCTTTTTAAACGCCCACCAAAAATTGTGTTGATTGATGACCCATGTTGTGCAGTTTGGAATTCAAGCTGGGGCTCAAAGTATCAACCAATGAATTGAATTCATGCATCTATGATATTTGGTCATCACTTCACCACATTTGTGGCCTTCAAAGCTTTCACTATAATAATAAGGCGCTATGAGGAGACGTGAGATTCAGAATTCATATGAGAATCAAGCATGATAGTTGATGGGAAAACCAACAGTCATTAAGGCAAGGTGACTTCAATGGACAGGACTCACTGCTTCATACAGGTCAAACTATTTTTATATGACCCTTTCAATATGCCTTTCTTTTCCAATCCTACACGACCTCTTTGCTTCAAAACTATAATGTTATTATACTCCCAGGAGCAGGTTCAATCCACGCAAAGTTCAAATCAGGGTCTCAGATAATTGTCTATTGTTGTTACGAATGCCATAATGGATGTCGTTAAGGCAATCTTAAAGTTGAGGCCAACTCCACAGTAGCAAATCCCAACAATATAAAATGACAGCTTGCACGGAGCAGACAATAATCAGAATGAATAGAATACTAATCGTTCCCACTATGGTATCCTGCTCTCGCATTATAATACCTTCTCTCGTGGGAATTTGGTCCTTTCAAAGAGTAGGAGCAAGGCGATGGCGAGAATTAATGACATGGATTCTCAAGGGGTGGATAGTCCTTCGCCCTCCTCAGCCATTGATTTTCTCACTCTTTGTCAGCGCCATGATGGTAAATATGGACCGGAGCTGAGGAGTGAAATCAGGAGTAGATTTACAGTGGTTACAATGCAACATATGGTATATATATTACCACGCAACACCAGTCACGATGGAGGGGACTGGAGCCAACAGTACAGGTCGACTGTGCATAGGCCGACTATGCGGTGAGACTGGTAATCTTTGGAAAAATGTACCGATGGGAGGATACAATATTAATCTCTGGCACAGTAATATATTAAAAATATGTGGAGCCTTCACGTCACTGGGTTAGAGATAAATATAAATGTCGTTGGATTCTATGCCTGGATTGAGACTCGGACTGGAAGTTGTCGTTTCTCATAAGACTACTCATAGATGTTATGAAATACCACTGTGGATTCCATGTCCATCATGGGTGCACACAGGAAATGGATTTCTATATTGACAGAAAGGTGGATATGGTAGGAAACGTAATAGTGCAGAAATGGAACAAAACATGTGCAATGGGTGAAACGCAGTCGCATCTCTTCATTGTTGGAGCAGAAATCAAAACTCAGATGCAAAGAGTTTGTCAGCTATGGAGGAACGATTCGACCGACTTCAGCGCATACACCAAAAAACAGGGATTTTGTTTATGCCGGGGATTGTTGTAGCGGGAGTCGCCCAGATATTGAAAACGAAATTGTAATTGAAGTCGTGTTTCTTTTTTTGTTTCCGAGAGAGATGCCGATAATTGTAGGGCCTTTGATATATTTTTGAGAATGTTTTGAACTTCGATTTTTTTTTGTAAATCAAGAGAACGAGCTTCAATAAATTGTTGATGTTTAGAGGAAAAAGAACTCAGCTTTCGAATGCCTGAACTGAGTATTATATCCAGTTAGTAGTTTACACCATTTACTAAGTAAAATGACGTTCACACCACTAACACTGACAACCTTTTACCCGGACCACGCTTTATTTAGAAATCGAGAGATATCCTTACGCTTCCCAAAAAGCAAAATGATAAACACGAATCCAATCTTCTTTGCAGCTTGGTATCCACTTCTTTGGAGGTTAACAACTCCAAATTTAGGTCGGCAATCGAGATTTTTTTTTTCATTCATGTCACATTTCATCGAATCTCTTTTGCAAATCTGGTCCACATTTAGACGTTGAAAGGCAATTCGAAGGCTGTGAGAAATCCGCGAGCCAGAGAGCAGCTGAGCCGCCTCAAGATGCAAATAAGCATCAACACAACACAGAAAATGCTAAGATTTGGACAACAACCATGCAGAGCTGCTTGAGACTCGTGAAAGCAAGCCCTACATAGTTTGAGGTATTTTCTGCAGCGTCTAAATTCATAAAAGACCATATAGGCATAATACTGTGATCATTACATAAAAGGAGCAGCGTCTAAATTCATAAAATACCATATAGGCATAATACTGCGATCATTACATAAAAGGAGCAACATCTAAATTCATTTCATAGCGTCTATGATACAGAGCAGCGTCTATGATACCACAGCGTCAGCGTCTATGATACAGAGCAGCGTCTATAAAAAGACCATAAAAAGACCATATATAATACTGCGATGATTACATAAAAAGGAGCAGTGTCTATGATACCAAGCAGATACGAAAGCACCAGCGGATATGGCGACATTCAAATAGTGCAGCAGTATTGGACTGTGTATTCAAACGTTTGTGTCTCCGAATAATTTTGAACGAAGTCGGTTCGCCTTCCCATAATCAATCTCCCCTCACCATTTATTCTCATTCATCTCTCACAACCCAGACTACAGGCACGTTATCCTTCCTCGAAATATTGTTCTAAGCCATCCGATTACCAGACTTTTGGAAGAGCCGTTAGACAGCTTGGACAACGCTGGCAGTGTCAGGCAGAGGAACGTTTCATCGTTCAAGTGAATATGGCAGACAGGGCACAGGTCTGTATAAAAGGAATATGGCAGACAGGGGTCAGAGATGTCAGTCAGCAGCGGATTTCAGGCAGAAAATTCTCAGGAGGTAGCGCATGCAGTTTCAGGAGCAGCTAATTATATGGAGGAGCAGCGCAGGCAGTGTCAGGAGTATGGAGGTGCTTCTATATGGAGAGCAGACACTAGCAGTGGTATTAACAGGTTGCAACTAAAATTTAGCTAAAGAAATATTCATGAGAAAATATTCATGAAGTTCATGGCAAAAATAAATTGCACAAAAAGGCCATAAAACAAATGGCTCAAATTAATTATGCAGGGCAGGAATACGCCTGCTCTGATACCATGTTAAACACACATGGACAGCAAGAGAAATGTGAATGATAAATCATGAGAGTACCCTTTTTTATTAACATATGATATACATTTATAGTACACAGTTTGACCGTTGGGTTTCACATCCCAAGGTCTCTTGGATTCCTTTTGTCCATTCGGCTTCCACACTAACCCATTGAGGATTAGGTGTCCAATAGTATTTCCAACATTTCCTTCTCATAAATAGGTTTTTGTAAATAATTTCCCTTGATTGGACGAATTTCAAAAGCAATGTGTCTTCCTTCTTTCATTAAAACAACACTAATTCCATTTCCCAAGGCATCAGATTCCACAATAAAGGTTTTTGTGAAGTATAGCGTAGCTAAGAACGATGCTTGGAACATTTCCTCTTTAAGATGTTCAAAGTCCATAATTGCTTCTAGAGTCCAAGAAAATGGATCTTTATTTAGTAATGTTGTTAGAAGTGTTGCTATTGTCCCATAATTCTTAACAAACTTGCGATAATACCCTGTCAACCCAAGAAATCTTCGAAGATGCTTTAGGGTTGTGGGGATTTTCCATTCCTTAAATGGATTTAATTTTGTTGGGGTCTACCTTAACACCCTCATGAGATACAATATGAACCAAATATTCCACCTCTTGTATTCCAAAGAAACATTTGGAGGTTTTTTCATATAATTGTTTCTCCTCCAATAGTTTGAGCACCCTATCAATATGTTGAACATAATCCCTCCAAGACTTGCTATAGATTAGTATATCATCAAAAAATACTAACGCAAATTTTCTAAGGGTTTGAAAATGGAATTCATGAAGCCTTGAGATGTGGAAGGTACATTAGTAAAACCAAAAAGGCATGACCAAAAATTCATAATGACCTCCATTAGTTCTAAATGTTATTTTCAGAATGTCTTAGTCTTCATTCTAATTTGATGATATCCTAAACGAATATCTAACTTGGCGAAGTGAATTTCTCCATGCAATTCATCCAACAATTCATTAATGATAGGAATGGGAAATTTATCTTTAATAGTGAGATTATTGAGCTCCCTATAATCTAGACACATACGCCATGATCGTCCTTTTGCAACAATACTACTGGAGCAGAGAAAGAACTTTGACTAGGTTGAATTATGCCGACCTTTAGCATTTTTGCAACCATACGTTCAATTTCACTATTTTGGGCATAGGGATACCTGTAATGCCTGATGTTTGGAGGAACACTTCCTGGAATCAAATGAATAGCATGATCATGATCATGAATAGGTGGGAGAAATTTGGGAGTCTCAAATACCTTGGAATGATTATCCAAAACTTTTTGGAGATCTGGAGAAATAGAT
The DNA here is from genome assembly GCA_031772625.1 of Pinus tabuliformis. NCBI lineage: Eukaryota > Viridiplantae > Streptophyta > Pinopsida > Pinales > Pinaceae > Pinus > Pinus tabuliformis. The sequence continues at coordinate 1,860,403,587 of CM062817.1, forward strand.
GATTCCAATGTTTGAACCTATAGTGAGCTTAATTGTGCAATTATGCCCCGTTGTTATTTCTTTATAAGCTTTGTCATGCCATTAGATCTGATTATCTTTCCTAGTTTGCCTACTATACCCCTTAATTCAACTTCTTTTCCTTCCAAAAAAAATTCAAGAAAAGTTCCTTAAAATTAAAAGCTATCATCCCCAAAGATTGTAATGGCATTGGAATCCTAGTACAACATTAGTGCCACCCATTGGAATGGAAAACATTGGACTATTAAATACATATTCCTCCATGGTTAGCTTGATATTATGTCACTTTCCAGAGCAATTTATAGTTCCTCCATTTGCAACCATCACTTGACACTTTGGTGCTGGATATAAAAAGAAATTCAATTCCTTAATTATCTTACAATGAATAAAATTATGGGTACTACCTGAATCAATCAATACTATTACATTTTTCTTCTTGATATATCCTTCTATATTGAGTGTTTGTGGAGTGGTAATCCCCGTCAATGCATTACAATATATGGTCAGATTCATTTCTTCTTTCTCTGAGGTTGGTTCTTGGTGTATGCTATCCTCTTTCGATGTTTCTTGTTCCTTTTCTTCCTCCTCTTCACAATCTATGTAAAATAATTTCTTCTCAGCACACTTATGATCTTTAGTGTATTTGTTGTCACAACTGTAACAAAGCCCTTTTACTATTTTTTCCTCCAATTTTTGTGCTGTCAACCTTGTAGTTTGTGGAAGGTTAGGAGCAACAACACTTCCATCTTTATAGTTGTGAGTGGTAGACTTCCTTGTTGCCATAATTTTTCTTTCAACTTTTCTTGCCACCTTGAATGCCTTCTCCAATGAATCAAGTTCCCAAAGGCGAACCTCATGTTGGATGTTATCCTTTAAAGTCCCTGTAAAGATATCGATCCTATGCTCCTTTGGAAAATTAGTTACCATGATATTCAATTTTTGGAAGTCCCCAATGTGCTCCACCATTGAATGTTGAGATTTGTAGCTTGGGAGGTACTCCAAACCCTAGCTTTGAGGTTGTGGAGGAGTTGGCACGCACATGTGGCATGTGGGCATGAAACATAAGCCTATGGACTTTGCCACTGTGCATATGGGTGTGATTCCATAAGGATATTTCTACATGTAATGATTTGAGTTGATAAAGGATTATGAGAGTAACCAGACACAATGAAAATCACTCGAATCCGAGTTGTAGAAGTGGAGATATTAATTTTTGAAGTTATGGTGTGGGCCTGTGGCATAAAGGATAAGTCGACCTTGGCTTGTAGAGGTTCCCTTTAGGGCTAAACGTTGCCACATGATATTTGTATAAAAGGACATGAGTTAGACCTCATTTTAACATATCTTAAGTTCATCACACATGGATTAGCTTTGCGATTTTGGTTTGGATCTAAGGCAGGATCAAGAGGAAAGGAGGAGGAGGTTTTGGAGAAGGTTCTATCTGATTTTAGGATTAGACTTCTTGCAGACCTAGTCACAGATGCATGAGGATTGAATCAGCCGACAAGGAGGCTTGGAAGGTTGATTCTAGACTATTTTGGGTAACAACAAATTATTTGCCAGATAAGGCCGCAACTTTAGAGGTGAGTTTAAGGGTGATTTCTTGTGCCATTGTGTGTAGTGTATCTCTATCATAGGGCTGCAAAATATGGCTGTTTCTACAACTGTGTAAGAGGACCACCTTTTATGAGGGTCGAGAGGCTAGTTGAGGCTCTCTCTCTAGGCTGCTTATGCCTAAGACTAAGCACAGTAAAGACAAGGGTGTCTTCCATGAGTATTGGGACAGTTTGGCTTGTTAGTTGGTACAAGAGTGTTGTAGGGTAAGTTGAGGAGCAACCTCATGCCCTAGAGTAGAGTTTGTTGCCTATCTTTAAATAAAAAAAGGAGCATCCCTTTGGAATAATATCACATAGTGTTGGAGAAATGGGTTAGGGCTAGTAGGGTGCCCTAACCAATCTTCAGATTGCACAAAAATAAAGGGGAGAGAGCAACAACAATATGGTTACAGATGGTCTCTTGGTGGTGGATGGATGTTAGGTGATGTAGTGTCCTAGGAGAGGACAATTTGTGAAGTCTGTTGGCAGCCAAGAGGAAGGGTCTTCATAGGTGTTGGATACCCTAACCAAGAGTAGATGCTAAAATAAGGATTCGTTACTCGTGGTCTATTGGAGGGAAGCATGAGAGTGCACCAAGGGTGAACAATGGATTGGGAATTTATGGTTTGTTGGAGGGCAGCATGATAATACCCAAGTTGGAACTTGGTGTGCACCATATTGATAGACTAAGGTGGTTGCTAGAGTGGCAGAAGAAGAGCTCAACGGTTTGATCATCCATGAGCAGTTTCAGTAGCCCTAGGCTTTCCATGTGGAGAAGGAAATCTACAGTAGAATATGGGTAGTCCTCCTAGCCTGTGTTCATTGTAGGAGATGGACATATTTCAGTGATAGGTGGTAGTCCTCCGGTCCCTATGTTAGTCTTAATTGGAGCAACACATGAAGACTATAGTGGGCTGAAGTCCCTGAGTAGCCGAGGAGTAATAGTGGACAGTTGTGAGTTGTTCACAAACAGAGTTGTGAACAACTCGACAGGAGTCTCAATGTGTTGTGCCCTTGATGGACTAAGGCATAACTAGTGAGGAGATTGGATAACCGAGGTTCAATTTCCAAATAGACTTGGATCATTGATAGAGGTAGTGCTACAAATCAAGAGCTAAAGGATCAGGCAGGTACAAGGTACGACCAAGAGGCGCTGAGAGAGCGCGCTATAACCAGATGGTCATAGTATCTTGTTGAGGGTATATTAGTTGTCGATGGACTAACACCAAGCCCCAGTTTTGTATCTTGTATTAGTGGATGTATGAGGGCCATTATCCCTGGTACGAGAGCCCTAAACAATTGTATTATTCAAGTTGATAAATATAACAAAGTTGGGTTGAAAATTTGTAAATAGTTGTCTATATTTGTGCATGTGTGATTTACTATTGTTTATATTCCACTGTAATATGTTGTGATACTTGGTTTGGTAGCATCATTGATTTAAGATTCTATCCTAGAGACCAATATCATCGAAAAACAACATGGTATTAGAGATACTTTGAAGGGCCAGTGAATCAGAGTGTGCACCGCAGAGTAACTCAGAGGGAGCTGGGATTATCTAGATCATGAAGCAGAGGGTTCAACTGAAGACATGGAGATGTGGTCTTGACTGGCTTGGCAACAAGATTAGATGAGAGTTATCGTGGATTGGTGGAGAGCCTAGGGAACAACAATTTGTTGTAGTACAAGTTGTTGATAATGGATTTCCTATGATTTCCCAAGGATCGTTGGGACAATTTGAGGATTGTTTTGCCATGGATGAGATCACGCTGATTGAGGTTACTTCATGTGATGGACTGCAGATTGGCAAGCTAGTGTCTTCATCGTATCGTGATGTTGCATATCCGAGATTGAAGGGATTTGCACATGTTGTATTTGATCTAGGAGGATGAGTGCTTGCAGGATTGAGTCAGTGTAGATCATGTAGGCTCAAAGGGAGTCTAGCTTCAGAGGGAGAAGCCCTATGGAGGTTTGGGATCTTAAGGTTAAGATGAGATGAGGCAGAGGCACTACCGAGATTGCAGGGTTCATTATACAATGTATGTTGCAGTAATGGATGCGAGATGGGCTAGTTTCACCAGAGATGATGATGGAGACTTCTTAGTGTTGGAAGTACCTCCCTCGCTAAGAGGGAGTGTTGAGATTTGTAGCTTGGGAGGTACTCCAAACTCTAGCCTTAAGGGTTATGGAGGAGTTGGCACACAAGTGTGGCGCATGGGCATGAAACCAAAACCCGTGGGATTTTTACCCAAGCATATGGGTGTGGTTCCATGAGGATATTTCTACATGTGATGATTTGAGTTGATAGAGGATTCCGAGAGTAACCAGATGCAATGAAAATCACTCGAATTCAAGTTGTAGAAGTGGAGATATTAATTTTTGAAGTTATTGTGTGGGCTTGTGCCACAAAGGACAAGTCATCTTTGGTTTGTAGAGGTACCCTTTAGGGCTAGACATTGCCACATGAGATTTGTATTAAAGGAGGTGAGTTAAATCTCATTTGAACATATCCTAAGTGCATTCACACATGGATTAGCTCTACGATTTTGGTGTGGATATGAGGTAGGGACAGGTATTAGAGGAAATTTTAGCCTAAAAGCGCCAATGAAATTTTCACGTAATTTCCATGTCATAATATGTTTTATAATTTTTTTTATTTTTTTAAATTTTTATAATTATTTTTTTTAATGGTTTTCAATTTTTTTGATTTTTTTTTTTTGTTGTTTAGCATGATTTTTTTTTTTTTTTAAATTATCTATATATATATATATATATTTTTTTTTTTTTTCCTTCTTAAATTATGTTTCTTTTGGAAATATTTTCTTGTATTTTTTAATTTTTTTTGTTTTTTAAAATTGTTTATCATTTATAAGTTAATGTTTTTTTTTTACATTTTTATGGCTTTTTATTTCATTTTTTTTATATTTGTTTATTTGTTTTTGCCATGTTTTTAATTTGTTTATATTTTAATATATATATTTTATTTACTCCTTATTATTATTTTTAATTTTTTTTTGTTTGTTTTAGTTTTTATTTTTCTCAATATTTTAATTTTTGTTTTCTTTTTTTTAGTCATGTTTTTATTTTTATGTTTTAATATATATATTTATTTACTTATTATTATTTTTAATTTTTTGTGTTTTTATTTTTTTCAATGTTTTAATTTTTATTTTCTTTTGTGTTTTTATTTTTATTTATTTATATATTTATTTATTATTTTATTTTTCTTGCAGGGTCCGTGTCGAACCTCGACTAGCAACTTGATCCCATTATGTGTCAATTTGATAGTTGATTTTAAACTTTTCGTTATAATGGATCGAGTATGACCCCACAATGTGTCAATTACATGGTTGGTCTTTAAACTTTCATTACAATGAGTTAGTTTGCCTACACTGCGTGTCAATTTGATGGTTGATTTTTATTTTTTTGTTGCAATGTGTCAAATTGTCTTAGGCTAAGATTTTAAAGTTATACTTTGATTTTTTTTTTACTCTTGGTATAATGACTCTTTCATTCGATTATGCATTTTTAAAATTTTTTTAGTCATAGAATTTTTTTATAATGTCATGGTTGAAATATGTTGAAAACTTACGGTTTTTTGTAGTCATGATCTTTGGTTTTAATTCCATGGTTGAAAGATTGTCTAAATTTTAAGGGTTTTTTGAGTAATGATATTTTATCTTTAACACCATGGCTAAAAATTGTCAGAATTTTAAGGTTTTTCAGAGACGTGATGTTTTATCTTTAATGTCATGTCTGAAAATTATGGAATTTTAAGGTTTTTCAGAGTCATGATATTTGATCCTTAACGCCATTGCTAAAAAATGTTGAAAATTTACCTCGAAAAAAAAGACGTTATTACAATATCAACATTTTTTGTTTTCATGGTGTTTTTTGCACAAAAAAAATTGGTTTTTATTGGATTTTACTACCATTTTAAAAAATGTTGAAAATTTCTTCGAAAAAATAAAATAAAAGTGTTATTCCAACATCAACATTTTTCATTTTCGAGCTATTTTTCATGTTTTTTTGGGTTTTTTGACTAGAGTTATCATTTTGAGTTTACAATTCCTGTTTCATAGTTTACATTATTTATCCCTGACAAGAGAGTGTTGGTGAATCCTTGATGAGTCTGTGGGCTCTCTTCAATTAAAATCACCCCCCATGACTTTCACTCTAGCTTTTTCCAAGGTTTTGCAAGGAAATTCTCCTAATAATCATTAGTTTTAGAGGGTTTCTGAGCAAGCTAAAGTTTCAAAACAAGAATAAAAGGAGTAGTTTACATTTTTTGGTCTGGGAAAGGAAAAATTGTATGCCCAACTTAAAAAAAAAATCCATTTCCATACTACCATGCTCAATTCACAAGGAAGATTCACACTTTAATCTCTTTTTTCTTTCAGAAATTTGCTACAAGATGTTCTGTGAAAAAGAAATGAACAACTTTGCAGGCTTTTTGTCCACAAGAGGTGAGGAAAAATAAGTACTTACCATTCCCTTAGAGGTTCCTTTGTGAATTTAGGGTTTTGTGGGCTCTTTTGTACCCCTTAGGTCAATCCTATAGCACCTGAGAGCAATCCTGTAGCACATAGTCTGTATCCTGTAGAAAACTGCCTCAATCCTGTAACAACCGTCTTCTCATATTATAGTCCCTTTGTAGCAGTCTATGGGTATAAGCAGCTCGACTCCCAATGGTGGTAGTGGGCCTCCTTTCCTTTTCTAGGATGTAACTTTATGACAATGAGGCTCAGGCCTATTTTTATGCTATCGGTGGTTGGGTGGTGGCTCAGTGCATTGTATGAGTTACCCCCCACCTACCACCTTTGCAAATTGACCATTGGCGTGTTGGCCCACCTCATAGTCATCACTCTCCTTTATTTTGTCTTTTACACTTGTGTGATGGGAGAGGAAGACAACTCCAACTAACTATTTGAGGGTGGTCGAGACTGTTGAACCAATTGTAGCCTACAAAACCTCATCTCTCATGCATTGACATTTTTTTTTAAACCATGATGCACTTAAGGGGAGAGGCTAGGAATTTTTCATACCTGTGCCTACTTGGAGATGCTTGCTGCTATGATGATCACTTGATTCTCGCATGGAATTTCTAGACATGGGTGAGGGAAATTTGAATTTCTTCTAAGATGTCATTTCCTCGTCTTCCTTGCTCCATGCATTTGCTTGAGATTTTTTTTTTTAATATTCTTTGTTGATTGAAGCTTGATGATGCAGGTCCTTCAGAATGTAGGTACCATTGTGGATCATATGATGTTGTTGTTGGGTGAAAAAGGATCCTGTAGCATCTTGCAGAGGATCTTGTAGCTGCTCAGGATAAGGGTTGTAGTCCTCCAATTTTTCATGGTGATTCACTTTTGGATCTAGTGCTCTAACTATGGTCTTGTAGCGTATGTGCAGACTGCTACATGAGTATAGAGATCTGATATCATTACATTCGAGACATGGTGTAGAGAGGAACCGTTAGACTCCATCACATATCGACAGATGAGTATATTGCATATATTCTCATGAAGGCTTCGCTGAAGGGGAAGTTCTTGGTCTTTAGAGAGCAACTTCGACTGATGGATGTGACCCCTCTTAATAAAGGGCATCGTTTATCGAGAACACTGAGCTAGCTCTTCCCCCTGTCTGAGCTCCTAGGGTGAGGAATTGAGATGTAGAGCTCATGGGTTTGAGGGATCTCTACACAATAGGGTATCACCCCTATCTGTCACCTATAGGGTGAAAGATGTTTCTCCCCTATTTTAGTATAGTAGAGTATACCCCAATTTGTATCATAACCACAAGTTGGGCTTGTTGGGATTGTAGCTCCCTGTCTAGCCAACGGGTTGAGAGGGTTTAGGGGTATGTGATCTATTAGCCTCCTGTTACAATAGGGTTTCATTTTTCATGATTGACATTTTTACATGCCAAATATGTCATACTTTGCAAGCTGCAGTGTTCCATATTTCCAGAAGAGACCAAAGAAGAAACCATGAGAGTGTGCTGATCCAAATGCCACTGCTGAGATTCCATTTTGTTGAGTTGTCCCAATTTTGGAGAGTTTTCATTTAAGGGAGGTCCAAACAGTCTAATCTTGGTCTCCCTAGGTTTCAATTTCCTGCTTTAGAATATAGAGAATGCATCTGTCCAAACAGTTTAATCTTGGCAGATTTGTAGATATGTAGAGAATCAAAGGGACCCAACTGTTTAATCCGGGCCCTGGCAGAAATAAGTGCAGATCTAGATAGGAAAATTCAAAAGAAAAATTGTGAATCTGGGTCTGCAAGTCTAAGTGCACCCAAAACAAAAAGAAGAAAAAATGTTAGGACAGTAGGCTGGGTAGGTAGCTGTTCGGTGGCAGAGTGATGACTGATGATCAATTTTGTATCTCACAATGTCTTATCTTTTCAGATCACAGTTTTCAGGCAGTTTTGCATTCAAAGGAGGTACTCAAGCTGGAATTCACTAACCTCCCCTTCTCCTCATTTCCCCAAGTCACTTACTAACATCCCCCAAGAGGTCAAGATCTGCTTGAGCCTCTCAGTTTCATCATTTCCATGACATTCGCCTTGGTGAGGATCTGCTTCACTCAAGGACTGCTCACTCATCATCTGTGAGCCTTCTTTTCCCCAACAAAGCCTAAGGTCTCATACCTTAGCGCCCCCTTTTCATCTCCATATTAACTATTAACTTTATTATATATATAACTCCCTAACAATTTTCCCCTTATCCTATTAAAATCATGTATATAAAACTCCCCTATGTAAATACCCCTCCTTGGCAATATAGCCATATTTCCTATAAGTCCGGGAAATCACAGTCCATCTGGGGCTGTCTTTAGCCCATCCGAGTCATTAAGGAGCTAGTCTGACATCAGGTCAGCTAGTAACCGCTTCCCTAGCTCTAAAACCCTAAAATACCTTCAAAAAACCCATTTTTGCACCTTTTACCCAAGTTCTGTGCATAAAACACTAACCCCGCTTGGCAAAAATCCATATTTTGCCCCTATCCCTAAAAACCCAAGTGTAAATATGCCAACCCGCGCTCATAATATTCATACAACACGCAAATCCCGCCATTCCCTATGTTTAAACCCACCGCCGCGATATATTAAAAAGGGAATATTCCCGCGAATATCCCCACCCACTAACCCGCTGTCGTTACCCATCTACCGCTAGCCGTTAGATCTGGCCCGCCACAGATCTACGGTGGGCAGGCTTTCCTATATGCAACACGCCCAGGCTTTAGCGTCCGGGAGTTCGGCGGTTTTGCCGTCGTACTCTCGCCACGCGTCAAGCTTTGGGGTGTGGCGGAGCCCCCTCCCCCGAGACCGCCTTCGCCCATAAGCGGTGTGCCACAAAACCGCTTACCGCCCGTGACGTCACATCCCACGTCACCCTCTGCCCTGTCACTGCTTACGTCACCCCCTTTGTCCAGTCACCCGATGAGTCACCTGCCTGCGTGGCCTCCTGCCACGTCACTGCCACGTGTCCCTGCCACCGTACCTGCCACGTCATCATCCGTACATGATGACGTCATGCTGACGTCATCTCGCCACGTCGTCCTGCTGATGTCATGCTGACGTCATCCGCCGTACAATGTCACATCATGCTGACGTCATCAGCACCTTTTGGGTGCAAAGGCGCGAAAGTCGCACTTCGGAGCCCCGGAATCCAATTCTGAGGCAGTTTTTGGCGCCTAGCGTAAATCGCTCATCGCAGGATTTTTTAGGCCGAAATGGAGAATCTTTAGGGAATCTTTAGGGAATCTTCTCATCATGCGGCCCCAGGAAGCCCGAAAAGACGCAAAAATGACCCGTTTTCTTCACAGAGCATACCGAAAGGAGCAGAAGACAATTCCAGTTGATACAGAGGCCGAACAGTGGCCATTTACTGGTGATTAGACCCGCAGCACATCAGATCAGCAGTCCAGATTTTGTCAAAGAGTATCAGTGGAAGAAAAGACGCCAAAGAGTATCAGCAAAGATTTGTTTAGGGGCTCGAAGCACCTGCACATTGATGAAGCCCCCAGAAAGTCAAATCAATAAGCATCAGCCCATCCTTGCCTTCAAATCACCATTAAGGCATTCAAAGCACCAGGACAGTAAGGAAGCAGGAACCCATGCATATTTATTTCAGAAGACACTGCCCCAAGGCACCCAGGACTACATCATTTATTCATTTCTGTTTACGGCCGCCACAGCGCAGCCCGAGTTATTTCATGCATTTATTTCTGGTAGAGTTAGGTCAGTTAATTATGACCTGATTAGGTCAAGATGTAATAAAAACAGTAGATAGAAAGTTTTGCCCTATATATACCACCCTCTGTATAGTTTTAAGGGTTGGTAAATTGAGAATTCTTCACTAGAGACTCGCTGTGTATACCTGAATTTTTCTGTGATCAAAGATTGCCGAAAGCTTGGAGAGCAAACTGTCTGTTGTTGATAAATGCTTTTGGAGACTGAAGATGGAATTCTTGTGCTGCGGCCTGAAGCAATAAGTGCCTCTTATCTCTGTTTATGTGTTTGCCATTATCTAAATAGCAGGAAAAAAGAATAGCCTAGAATTAGTTTAAATACTCTCTATGCTCGATTTCTGCTGTTTTTTTGATGTTTTCCTCTGAATGAATTGGTTATGAATATTGAATTCCTTCTGGCTCATGTTTACCCCAATTCATCTGTTGGCCAATTATCTAGGGATTCTTAACTGCCCTTAGGTAGCGCCCTGTTACTTTCTTTGCTAATCTGTCAGAGAGATTCTTAACTGCCTCTCTTTCTTTAGCATTCATTTCATCCTTTAAACCTGAAAATTGCTTCAACCTCAGCTATCTTGCTCCATGTTCCCTCACTGTTATTAAAGAGACGCACCTGCAGTTCCCCTCCTCGACTCCACGCCCAATGGTTTGAAATATTCAGACTATACTCTGCCTCTCTACCTGAAAGAGTCAATTTTCCCACCAAAACAAAACAAAGAAACCCCTGAACCCGAGACCTAGCCTAAAATCCTATCAAACAAAAATAAATCTAAAAGAGAGAGCCCTCTCTGATTGCAGGTTGGCTGGAACCTGCAGTCCAAAGTTGGTTTGTGGTTACCTCGGCCGTATCCCTTTCCTAACCTTCAGGGACAACTTGAGTGATAACATAATGGCGACTCAACTGGGGAGCTTCCTCAGTTAATTTTACAAAGTTTCATGAAGAAGGTTAAAAATCCCCCGTAGAAATCGATTTTCTAATTGCTGTATATTTCCTAAAACTACAGATGAAGCCTGAATGTCAGCCAGGAAGCCTTTGAAACTGTTTTTGTCTTACATTAACAGGTTTAGATAAAAGCTGCTTCAGTCAATCTTCATGCTAGTTTTAAGATATACACAACCATTCCAAAATCTTATCTGGCCCTTGTAAATACAAAAAATATTCCAAAAAATAAAAATAAAAAACAATTCAGAAGCTGGCTCCCAAGAAGAATCCACGATATACAAGGTCAAACCCAGACCCAGATCCTCCAGCTGTTTTTGAAAACCCTAACATAATCCCTAAAATCCTTAGGAAGCAACAAAGACAGGAAAATTTTGCTGATAAAACCCCTGAAACATCTTGCCCTAGCTGTATTCCGACTCCTGTCAAGGTTTTGTTCCGTTCCACCCCTATTTCCATTAGTTCATCATCTACGTCCCCTGGTACTCCTTCCACACCTTCATCCACTGCGCCTGCTAACACTACTGTTGTTTCCACTGTTCCAGTTACTCCTATTGTCCCTGTAATCCCTGTTGTTCCTGTTATCCCCACCAATATGGCTAATAGATATGCACCCCTGCAATTACTTGCTAACGCTGCGGCTTTACCCCAAGATTACCAATCGAAAATTTCATATTTTGACTCCACTGGTCCCTTCACAGCTATCCAGCATGCCAAGAAGATGCAAGACTATTTCGAGAACTATGAAATAGATGATGACAGCGTGAGAATGAGAATTTTCGTTCAAAGTCTAACAGGTGATGTAAGAACTTGGTTCAGATCACTTGCTGCAAATTCTATAACCACCCCTGATGAGCTTTACCTATCCTTTACCAACAGATGGGAGAAAAAGAAAGACCCCTTGCACATACTAGCTGAATATGACATAATTAAACGAGGTCCTCAAGAGACTGTTTTGGAGTACTGTGCAAGATTCAATAATGTCTACAACGCAATACCACAGAATTTAAGGCCTCCACCTGATCTGGCCTTGTACAAATTTCCTGACGGTTTTGACCCGGATATGGCATATCAGTTGAAAGAAAGAGCCCCTGAAACCCTTGAAGACGCGCAAAAGGTTGCTGTCACGGTAGAGGCTAACTTAATTGCCAAGAGAAACAGAGCGAGAATGGAAAATAGAACCATCTTTAAGGAAGAACCCTCAGCCTTTGACCAGAAGCTTGATGCTATCATTAATGGCCTGCAAAGACTAGGAGAAAGAGTAGAAAATGTTGAGAGAAAAGCATCATGGGAAGGACAGCAGTCCAACACCATAAGAAACCCGAATTTTAGGAAAACACAGAACATAAATGCTGGTAGGCCTAACCAAGACCATGACATTAGACCCCCTTTTCAAGATAACTTTGTAGAAGGATCTACTTCTAGTCAACCCATAGAAGACGATCACATGAATTTAATGGATCTAAAGGGTGAGCATCAAACTTTCCTGACACAAGAAGACCAAAATGAACATGATTGCAGTCAATTTCAGACTAAAACTGGCGAGTCTTTTGATTTCAAACAGGGTTATGATACTGCTGTGTATGAAGTACACAAACAGTATAAGCTCAGAACTAGGACCATTGACATCTCTGAGCCCAGCAAGACAAAGGAAAGTAAACAACCCAACAAGATTAGAAACAAAGCTGTTGTAACAGAACCAGCTGATATGACTGTCCCAAACCCAAATCAAGTGACTGTAGAGGACATAACAGACACGCAGCCTGCTGTTGAGCAGCCTCAGCCACCTCCTTTCTCAAAACAAAATTCAAACAGCGTCCCAAGAAGTACTCCTGAAGTTGCCAAACCGCAAGCAAATATTTCCAGTAACACTGATAAGCAAGAGCAAGTCGCTGAAAATTCAAATGAAAAGGAAAAAACCGCCAATGCCAATACTAAGACTCCATTGGAGAAGCCTTTTAATTTAGAAACAGAGATCGGAAAACTCAAGATAGCCATTCCTCTTTCAGAATTGGCTAAACACGATGTATATAGGCAACAGATTCAAAGGTCACTTCAACTCCCAGAAAACAAAGATGATGTAAATGTTTTGGATGATTCCCCTGAACTATTGTTTGGACCAGAAGTTAATGGAAAGTCAACACAAGGACCTGTTCCACCCTTTTATGTCAGTCTGCATATACATGAAAAAGTCTTACACAATGCTATGTTTGACTCAGGGGCATCGCACAATCTTATGCCCAAAGCAGTTATGGAAAAACTGAACCTCGACATCACAAGACCTTACAAAGATTTATACTCATTTGACTCAAGTCAAGTGAAATGTTTAGGCCTCATTAAAGATCTATGTGTCTCCTTAGTCCAATATCCCAACAAAACCATCCTCATGGGTGTAGTGGTGGCTGATATCCCACCAAAGTATGGTATGCTTCTCTCAAGATCATGGGGAGCAAATCTCCAAGGATCCCTTCAATTAGACCTTTCCTATGCTACTATTGCAGTCTTTGGGCAACCAAAGAGATTGTACAGAGAAACGCTCATGAAATATGTAGTAAGTAGCGAAAGCAAACCGGAAAATTTTCCCATTTATTCAATTCATTCCGATATGGATTCCTTCATTTTATTTAATGATGAAATAAATCTGCCCACTGATGATAAACCGCTGGTTTTAGAAACAAACACACCTATCAATGAGGAATCGGTTACCAACATGAACGAAAATGTCACAACAGCAAATGCAACGAGCAGGTTACAAGAACCTCCCCAAACAGAAATTTTAGATCTGCCCCGTCCTGAAACAGCTCAAACTCCTAGCATTGTCAAAAAGCAAGAATTCACATGGTTCTTAGAGTTTGATGGTTCTGTTAACAAGTTAGGAGCAGGGGCAGGTGTTTGGATTCATAACACACACAATAACCATGCAGAAGGACATGCCTACAGACTGAACTTTAAATGCACAAATAACATGGCAGAGTATGAGGCTCTGCTTTTAGGCCTTAAACTGTTAAAAACTCTAGGTGCTGTAAAAGTGTCTATCCTGGGTGACTCTGATCTAATTATACAACAGATGAAAGGTAATTTTGTTACCAATGATAATAGAATGAGAGCCTACAGAACTGCTACTACTGACATACTCCAGTCATTCACTGAATTCAAGCTTGACAAGATTTCTAGAAATCACAACATTCATGCACACAGCCTAGCCACCTTTGCTAGTACATGCAAGCTCCCTTTTGACCCCAGCCATCACTTCACGGCTGAAATAAAACATAGGCCCACTGTCCCAAATAATGTCAGAGATTGGCAAGTGTTCGAGAACGATGCCCAGATTAATAATTTCCTTACCCTTGCGCATGAATTTTCAAACATCAACATTGATATGGATGCTATGACAGATCCACAACAGCAAACAGCTGAAAGTCAGCAAGAAAATTAGCAAACTCTAAACGCTGCAATAGCCAAACAGATCCTGAAACCAACTATTTTTGACAATGAAAACATTGAACAACTGAAACAAACGCAGGTAGAAGAAATAGACAAAACAGAGGCAAAAATCATTGACCTGAAAGATAATTTTTTGCCTGCTGGTCTAACCCCGCTAGAAGACATGTTTGATTCTAATGACGTTCCCAGAAAACCAAAATTGCAACCAATAAACACCGAAATAGAAGAACACAACATTGGGACAACAGAGAATCCAAAAATGATCAAACTGTCCAAAAATCTACCACCTGATCAAAAGCCCAAGTACATTGATCTATTCAAAGAATTCCAAGATGTATTTGCTTGGAGCTATGAGGATTTGAAATCCTACAACACATCGGTGATTCAGCACACCATTCCTTTAAAACCAAACCAGAAATCCTTCAAGCAGAAACTTAGAAGAATTAACCCCCTGCTTCTTCCCCCGATTGAGAAGGAAGTAAAAAGGATGTGGGCAGCAGGCATCATAGCACCTATCAGATTTTCTGAGTGGGTGTCCAATCTTGTTCGTACAAGAAAAAAGACAAGTGAAATTAGACTTTGTGTAGATCTCAGAAACTTAAACCAAGTCTCCTTAAAAGACCACTATCCTTTGCCCAAAATGGACCACATATTGCAGAGAGTAGTGGGATCATCTAGAATCTCTTTACTAGATGGATTTTCAGGTTTCAACCAAATACTGGTTCACCCAGATGACCAAGACAAAACAGCTTTTACCACACCCTGGGGAACATTCAAATATGTAAAGATGCCATTTGGACTTAAAAACGCTGGTGCTACTTTTCAACAAGCAATGGATATTGCTTTCGCCAAAGAAATACATGACTTCCTGGTTGTGTACCTTGATGATTTAACCCCATTTTCCAAATCTGATAAAGAACATCTCAAGCACCTCAGGCAAATTTTCATGACATGCAGAAAATATGGAATTTCCTTGAATCCTAAGAAGTCCTTATTTGGCCTTGAAGAAGGAAAATTACTTGGCCACATTATATCAAAGGATGGGATCAGAATTGATCCTGAGAGAATACAAGCCATCCTCCAAATTCCATACCCCAGAAACATAAAAGAGCTACAAGCATTCCTTGGAAAAATCAACCTTTTGAGAAGATTCATTCCAAATCTGGCTGAATTAATAAGACTGTTAAGCAACATGTTAAAGAAGGATGCCAAGGTAAGATGGTCCCTGGAAGCTAAGCAAGCATTTGAGAGTATCAAATCTGCCTTAACTCAAACGCCTGTCCTAACTAGTCCACAGTTCGATAAAGATTTTATCATATTTTCGTTTGCGTCCGAGCATACAATAGCTACTGTCCTGCTGCAGAAGGATGAACAGGGAGCTGAAAAGCCAATTTCTTTTTTCAGCCGAGCCTTAAGAGACGCCCCATTGAAGTACCCGATAATGGAAAAACAGGCCTACGCACTTGTCAAGGCCATCAAGAATTTTAGAGTGTACATACTGTATTCACACGTGATTGCCTACGTCCCACACGCTGCTGTAAAAGACATACTGACTCAAGACGGATTAGAAGGCAAAAGAGGTAAGTGGATTGCAAGTATCCTCGAATATGACATTGAAATAAAACCAACCAAGCTGATAAAGGGACAAGGTTTAGCTAAACTGATGTCCGAAACAAACTTTTAGGCCTTAGACATTAACCAGCTGGACAATGAACCGGAGCTGGCGACTCCACAGATCAATGAAATATTTCTGCAATGCCCCTGGTACACTGATATTTTCTTTGTATTGTTAAACCTGTGTGCTCCCCCAGGATTGTCCAGAACGAAGAAAAGATTTTTGAAAATGAAGGCTTTAAAGTTTTGTGTTATAGATGGTGCATTATTTTGGAGAAATCATGAAGGTATATTGTTAAATTGTTTAACCATGAATGAAACTAACAAGGTCATGAAAGAATTCCATGCAGGTGATTGTGGAGGACATCTCTACTGGAAGTCCACGGCTGACAAGATTCTGAGGGCTGGTTTCTACTGGCCCACTCTTTTTGCAGATGTAAAAAAGTTTTCCACGTCATGTCACAAATGCCAAATTTTTGAGGGCAAGAGAAAATTGTTGCCCCTGCCCCTTAAACCAATCTCCACCGAAAAACCTTTTCAACAATGGGGCCTTGACTTCATTGGAGAAATTCATCCCTCTTCCTCAGGCCAGCACAAATGGATCCTAACAGCCACCGACTATTTCACTAAGTGGGTTGAAGCCATTCCCTGTAGACAAGCCAATGATACCATCATTATCCAATTCCTTCAATGCAACATCCTTTCCAGATTTGGCTGCCCCGAGAAAATCATCACTGACAATGCCACTGCCTTTAAGTCCAAAATGCTGATCAATTTCTGCCACAGATTCCATATTACACTGGGCCACTCCACAACCTATTACCCTCAAGGTAACGGATTGGCCGAATCATCTAACAGGAGCCTCATCAACATCATAAAGAAGGTACTAGAAGAAAACAAGAAGAACTGGCACAAGAAGCTAGTGAATGCCCTATGGGCAGATAGACTTTCAAGCAAAAGATCCATTGGGATGAGCCCTTATGAGCTGGTATATGGCATGGAGGCTAGATTTCCTTCATCCCTGGGCATTCCTACTATCAAGCTGTTACAAGAGATTCAGGCTGAACCAATTGACATTCAAAGAAGGATTAATCAGACAATTCACCTTCAGCAGACCAGAGAACAAGTTTATGATAGAGCTCAAATCTTACAAGAAAAGCTCAAAAAGATGTTTGATAAGAGAGCTAAAGCTGAAGATTTTAGAATCGGTGACAAAGTTTTAAAGTGGGATTCACGAAGAGAAGACAAGGGCAAACATGCCAAGTTCGACTTTCTATGAAAAGGTCCATTTGAAATTTCTGCTGTTCAGGGAAACAACACTTATTTTCTCAGATTTATGGAGGACAACACCGTGGAAGAAGGCCCTGTGAATGGCAGAATGTTGAAACATTATCATGATCCTTGTTGCTGAAACAATGCAAGTTCTGTAAATACCTTTTGTACAATATTATTTGTATATATCAGCATTCAGTTTAATTTGTGTAAACATGCCGATTGTTAAGGAATAGCAGTAAATTTGAAAAGGACGCAGCCGATGCAAATTCTTCAAATCCTAAAAGCATCAAAACAGAGCAAGAACTTTCAGTTTATATCAGCATAGTTGCTCAAACATTGTACATAAAAATCAAGCACACAGAAGAAAGCAGGCGGTGCTGTACAATTCACAGTAACTCAGATGAGAAGAGAAAGTGGTTCATATTTTCAAAGTTTCATACTTTAACAGTCAGAACAAAGAAGAATTTCCCAGTCCACAGCAACAAACAAAAGATCAAGGCAGTCTGACCTGCTGTTCTTGACTTTTCACAAGGAAAAGCCATCCCCAAGTGGAGCCACTGTTAGCCTCCTGTTACAACAGGGTTTCATTTTTTATGATTGACATTTTTACATGCCAAATATGTCATATTTTGCAAGCTGCAGTGTTCCATATTTCCAGAAGAGACCAAAGAAGAAACCATGAGAGTGTGCTGATCCAAATGCCACTGCTGAGATTCCATTTTGTTGAGTTGTCCCAGTTTTGGAGAGTTTTCATTTAAGGGAGGTCCAAACAGTCTAATCTTGGTCTCCCTAGGTTTCAATTTCTTGCTTTAGAATATAGAGAATGCATCTGTCCAAATAGTTTAATCTTTGCAGATTTGTAGATAGGTAGAGAATCAAAGGGACCCAACTGTTTAATCCGGGCCCTGGCAGAAATAAGTGCAGATCTAGATAGGAAAATTCAAAAGAAAAATTGTGAATCTGGGTCTGCAAGTCTAAGTGCACCCAAAACAAAAAGAAGAAAAAATGTTAGGACAGTAGGCTGGGTAGGTAGCTGTTCGGTGGCAGAGTGATGACTGATGATCAATTTTGTATCTCACAATGTCTTATCTTTTCAGATCACAGTTTTCAGGCAGTTTTGCATTCAAAGGAGGTACTCAAGCTGGAATTCACTAACCTCCCCTTCTCCTCATTTCCCCAAGTCACTTACTAACATCCCCCAAGAGGTCAAGATCTGCTTGAGCCTCTCAGTTTCATCATTTCCATGACATTCGCCTTGGTGAGGATCTGCTTCACTCAAGGACTGCTCACTCATCATCTGTGAGCCTTCTTTTCCCCAACAAAGCCTAAGGTCTCATACCTTAGCGCCCCCTTTTCATCTCCATATTAACTATTAACTTTATTATATATATAACTCCCTAACAATTTTCCCCTTACCCTATTAAAATCATGTATATAAAACTCCCCTATGTAAATACCCCTCCCTGGCAATATAGTCATATTTCCTATAAGTCCGGGAAATCACAGTCCATCTAGGGCTGTCTTTAATCCATCCGAGTCATTAAGGAGCTAGTCTGACATCAGGTCAGCTAGTAACCACTTCCCTAGCTCTAAAACCCTAAAAAACCTTCAAAAAACCCATTTTTGCACCTTTTGCCCAAGTTCTGTGCATAAAACACTAACCCCACTTGGCAAAAATCCATATTTCGCCCCTATCCCTAAAAACCCAAGTGTAAATATGCCAACCCGCGCTCATAATATTCATACAACATGCAAATCCCGCCATTCCCTATGTTTAAACCCACCGCCGCGATATATTAAAAAGGGAATATTCCCGCGAATATCCCCACCCACTAACCCACCGTCGTTACCCATCTACCGCCAGCCGTTAGATCTGGCCCGCCACAGATCTACGATGGGCGGGATTTCCTATATGCAACATGCCCGGGCTTTAGCGTCCGAGAGTTCGGCGGTTTTGCCGTCGTACTCTCGCCACGCGTCAAGCTCTGGGGTGTGGCGGAGCCCCCTCCCCCGAGACCGCCTTCTCCCATAAGCGGTGCGCCACAAAACCGCTTACCGCTCGTGACGTCACATCCCATGTCACCCTCTACCCTGTCACTGCTTACGTCACCCCCTTTGTCCAGTCACCCGATGAGTCACCTGCCTGCGTGGCCTCCTGCCACGTCACTGCCACATGTCCCTGCCACCGTACCTGCCACATCATCATCCGTACATGATGACGTCATGCTGACGTCATCCCGCCACGTCGTCCTGCTGACATCATCAGCACCTTTTGGGCGCAAAGGCGTGAAAGTCGCACTTCGGAGCCCCGGAATCCAATTCTGAGGCAGTTCGGTATCATACAATTTGGAATTAATCCTCTAGTCCGTCCTGGTCTAAATATTTCATGCTTGACATGTGTCCTTGATACAAGAATGAATAACTTCGACGATGCTTTATTGGGAGGATTCCAAAGTCCCCTTAATAATGGCCCTGTTTGGTCATCAGTTATCCCCAGATATCAAGTTTCATTGACATACCCTTATATCAATGAATTCTTGAATGCTTATATTCAGTTTTATGGTTTTGACGTTGCCCCACAGTCACAGATTGCTCAACTCCATGCTTCTATATGCCTGAGATTTGTCTCCACCTCCATGCCTCCTCTAAATCCAAAGTTAGCTGGTAGAGCTTTAAAAGAAGGAGTTATTGTTGGCCCTGGTAACACTGCTCCCCTACAGATTGGTTTTGCAGAATGTACTCTTCTAGATGAATGGAATAGTACTTATATTCCACTTTCACAGAAATATCCTCAACTGCAAACATCTAAAGTTCCTCCGAAATTGTCTCTCGTCCATCATCCTGACGGATCCTCTGGTCTTAAATTTACCACTCCTTCACTTACTAGATCTATGTCATCCTTCCCTAGATCTACAGTTTTGGGTAGTAGGAATCCACATATACCCTCTATTCCCAGAAGTTTATCATCAAGACATTCTGCTCCAAGAGAGGATCATAGAAAATCTACCTCTCATAAACCTGATGATTGTCAGTTCTGTGTTCCATCTTCATCTTCTACATTCCAGACTGATGAATCCCCTAGCTCTGAAGTCTTTATACCTGATATCAAAAGTTTCTCACTCCCTAGAGCTCAGTCAGAAGTTACTGCAAAAATACCAGAAAGATATTTAGAATCTGGAAATTCTAGAAGGACATTTAGCAATGGAACGAAGAAAGCAGATTTCCAATGGATATCTATGAGAGCAACTTCTCATCCAGATCAGAATGAAAATGAAAAGCTGCATAATTATACAAACTACCAAATAGTTTGTATGCTTCAAAATATTGATGATATAGCCCGAGATGTTTTAGAAATTAAAGAGCACATCAAAAAGATGCATACTGGTTATGTTGGGACATTGGGAATCCAAGATACACACACACAAAAGTTATATAATATTCAGTCAAACATGGGTATCATCTCCAAGTCTTTAGAACATCTTACAAATGCACTCCCCACTCCTGCTTCTCCACCTCATTATAGAGAAGTAGATGTCTCAAGTTCAAAGCTGAAATTCTCCTCCAATTCTGATGAATCAAAGCAAATCTTTTTTAAAGGGGTAGAAAATATAGATAAAGCGAGACTTGAGAAGATCCAGAAAGGAATCAATCTAGCTAGAGAAAAGACAGAGTTGATGAAGAATAGACTAGCTGATCTTCCTTCTGTTGAAAGTCTAAGACTGCCAAAGAACTATGTCAGCCTTAGTTCTTGAAAAGTGTTAAATTTATTGTCAGAACAGATCTAAAGCATATGAAACAGATGTTGGCAAACAAAAGATTGTTAGAACAAGGTAGTACCAGAGTACTGAGATGGGCACTATGGCTTGAAGGTTTTGATTTTGATATTATTTACAAATCTGGTGCAAAAAATTATCTTGCTGACATGCTTACCAGAGAAGGTGCTCAAGAAATCAAGGAAATCAAGATGTTCAGACCACTTAATCAGCACGAAACCTCTACAAGTCAGTCCAGTCATGTCGAGTCTAAAAGAGTCAAGTATGTCACAGTCTGTAGTAACTGTCATTATGAGTTTTGTCTAGAATGTCTATCAAAACAAGTCCGAGTCTTGCCATTATGCTTAAGACAAATCATTTTGCAAAAGTGGTTTGAATCTGAGGAGTCTAGATGGTCATATACAAAAGAATTACCATATAGGATTAGGCCATGGCGTGTTTATTATGCATTGTCTAGAGAACCAGATCCTGTTTACTTTGGGTGTATTCAAAATACTGACTGGACATGGTCAGAATATTTTTCTATTCACCGGAGGGCTAGGATACATGGTTCGGTTAAGGTCATATTTTATGCTGCAGCTATAGATCCCTCTAACAATTGGTGGAGTCCATGGTTTAAGCTATTCATGTTTAGGTATTTGCCTAGAGCTAAAAGTATTTTTGATAGGACTTTTGCTGAGTTTGTCAAAATTTTCCATTAGGAAATGCATGTAGCTGTCCATAATGATTATGTCTTAGAGTTTGAGTTCATCCACAAACACACAATTGTCATTCCTAATGAAGAAGATAAGTCCTTTCAGCTTTCTGTCGGATTCAGAGGATTGATATCAGTGGACCCACAAGACAGTCCAACACTCATGTTCACATTCCCATTCTTTTGTTGTACCAGAGATACAGCACCATATTGGCTAGATGAATCTATCCCATATGAAGTGCTTGCTCCAAATAATGAAGAACTGATTGAGGAATTGATAGAGCAAGACCAAATCAGACTTGGCCATAATAATCCAGCTGCTCCATATACTCATGCACATGATTATGATGACAGAGCTAATAGCGACTGATTGAAGGGATCAATCAAATGAAATCCTTTCATATCCTGCTTTATTTGTACATATACTGTTCTTTGGTTTCCGTGGGATTTAGTCCGAATAAAATCTCCACTGTGTAATTACTTTATCCTGCTTTATTTGTACATATACTGTTCTTTGGTTTCCGTGGGATTTAGTCCAAATAAAATCTCCACTGTGTAATTACTTTTGAGCCGATGTCCTAGATTCCGGCCATCTTTTCATTTCAGAGTTGTCATGATTCGGTCCCCATATGGCTTTGCCTCCAAGGGACGAGATAACAAGTGGTTGTCCCCACTTGCCCGAATCTTTAGAACTATTCATTACTTTTTGTACAAAGTTCTTTCGTGACAGACATCTTGCATGATGTTCTAGCCGAAAGTTTGATTCTTTTGGTTTCAAGTTCCCGGTAAAAGCTTTCATCGGATGACCGGCTAGGATATTATAAATACTAGCATTGT
This sequence comes from Pinus tabuliformis, assembly GCA_031772625.1. Lineage (NCBI taxonomy): Eukaryota > Viridiplantae > Streptophyta > Pinopsida > Pinales > Pinaceae > Pinus > Pinus tabuliformis. Next base: position 1,860,426,027 of record CM062817.1, read on the forward strand.
AAGCTCATTTGGGCAGAAGGGTCTTGAGAGTTATAGAGAGTCTGAGAAGTGTTTAAGTCTGAGTGAAGTCTCCCTGCTCTGCATCTGCGAGAAGTTTTCTCGATCTGCTTGCATCACGGAGTTTAACTCTATAGTCTGTATTGTGAGTTTGAGTTCTTTGAGCTTGAGACGAGACGAGATATCCCTGCTCTGCATCTGCGAGAAGTTTTCTCGATCTGCTTGCATCACGGAGCGCTATTCTCATACCGGGTCTCATATCTGTAATTATCATACAAGTTAATATATCATTTATATCTTTTGGCTAGGATATTATAAATAATAGCATTGTAAGCTCATTTGGGCAGAAGGGTCTTGAGAGTTTTAGAGAGTCTGAGAAGTGTTTAAGTCTGAGTGAAGTCTCCCTGCTCTGCATCTGCGAGAAGTTTTCTCGATCTGCTTGCATCACGGAGTTTAACTCTATAGTCTGTATTGTGAGTTTGAGTTCTTTGAGCTTGAGATGAGACAAGATCTCCCTGCTCTGCATCTGCGAGAAGTTTTCTCGATCTGCTTGCATCACGGAGCGCTATTCTCATACTGAGTCTCATATCTGTAATTATCATACAAGTTAATATATCGTTTATATCTTTTGTTCTTCTGTATTTATGGTATCGGAGCCATCTGGTTCTTTGTCCAAGAGTTGTTTTAAATTGTCTGGTTCTCCCATTAAGTGGTATTTGTTCTTCTGTATTTATAATGAATTTGTGGGATTAGTCCCTGAAGATTCAGCCCATCATTCACAGCTATTTCTCTCCCAGAAGTTATGCGACATTGATACCATAAATACAGAAGAACAAAAGATATAAACGATATATTAACTTGTATGATAATTACAGATATGAGACCCAGTATGAGAATAACGCTCCGTGATGCAAGCAGATCGAGAAAACTTCTCGCAGATGCAGAGCAGGGAGATCTCGTCTCGTCTCAAGCTCAAAGAACTCAAACTCACAATACAGACTATAGAGTTAAACTCCGTGATGCAAGCAGATCGAGAAAACTTCTCGCAGATGCAGAGCAGGGAGACTTCACTCAGACTTAAACACTTCTCAGACTCTCTAAAACTCTCAAGACCCTTCTGCCCAAATGAGCTTACAATGCTAGTATTTATAATATCCTAGTCGGTCATCCGGTGAAAGCTTTTACCGGGAACTTGAAACCAAAAGAATCAAACTTTTGGCTAGAACATCATGCAAGATGTCTGTCACGAAAGAACTTTGTACAAAAAGTAATGAATAGTTCTAAAGATTCGGGCAAGTGGGGACAACCACTTGTTATCTCGTCCCTTGGAGGCAAAGCCATATGGGGACCGAATCATGACAACTCTGAAATGAAAAGATGGCCGGAATCTAGGACATCGGCTCAAAAGTAATTACACAGTGGAGATTTTATTTGGACTAAATCCCACGGAAACCAAAGAACAATTTATGTACAAATAAAGCAGGATAAAGTAATTACACAGTGGAGATTTTATTCGGACTAAATCCCACGGAAACCAAAGAACAGTATATGTACAAATAAAGCAGGATATGAAAGGATTTCATTTGATTGATCCCTTCAATCAGTCACTGTTAGCTCTGTCATCATAATCATGTGCATGAGTATCTGGAGCAGCTGGATTATTATGGCCAAGTCTGATTTGGTCTTGTTCTATCAATTCCTCAATCAGTTCTTCATTATTTGGAGCAAGCACTTCATATGGGATAGATTCATCTAGCCAATATGGTGTTGTATCTCTGGTACAACAAAAGAATGGGAATGTGAACATGAGTGTTGGCCTGTCTTGTGGGTCCACTGATATCAATCCTCTGAATCCGACAGAAAGCTGAAAGGACTCATCTTCTTCATTAGGAATGACAATTGTGTGTTTGTGGATGAACTCAAACTCTAAGACATAATCATTCTGGACAGCTACATGCATTTCCCAATGGAAAATTTTGACAAACTCAGCAAAAGTCCTATCAAAAATACTTTTAGCTCTAGGCAAATACCTAAACATGAATAACTTAAACCATGGACTCCACCAATTGTTAGAGGGATCTATAGCTGAAGCATAAAATATGACCTTAACCAAACCATGTATCCTAGCCCTCCGGTGAATAGAAAAATAGTCTGACCATGTCCAGTCAGTATTTTGAATACACCCAAAATAAACAGGATCTGGTTCTCTAGACAATGCATAATAAACACGCCATGGCCTAATCCTACATGGTAATTCTTTTGTATATGACCATCTAGACTCCTCAGAGTCAAACCACTTTTGCAAAATGATTTGTCTTAAGCATAATGGCAAGACTCGGACTTGTTTTGATAGACATTCTAGACAAAACTCATAATGACAATTACTACAGACTGTGACATACTTGACTCTTTTAGACTCGACATGACTGGACTGACTTGTAGAGGCTTCGTGCTGATTAAGTGGTCTGAACATCTTGATTTCCTTGATTTCTTGAGCATCTTCTCTGGTAAGCATGTCAGCAAGATAATTTTTTGCACCAGATTTGTAAATAATATCAAAATCAAAACCTTCAAGCCATAGTGCCCATCTCAGTACTCTGGTACTACCTTGTTCTAACAATCTTTTGTTTGCCAACATCTGTTTCATATGCTTTAGATCTGTTCTGACAATAAATTTAACACTTTTCAAGAACAAGTGAAATCTCTTTATTCCCCTCTTTACTGCAAGTATTTCTTTATGAGAAGAAGGATACTTTCTCTCTGTATCATCAAAAGATCCTGAGGAATAGGCACAAACCAATTCTTTTCTTCCATGCTTTTGTAACAAAACTGCAGCCCAAGTGTGATCAGAAGCATCTGTTTCAAGTATAAAAGGAAGATTAGTATCAGGAAGCTTAAGTTTTGGCAAATCATTAAGCTTACTTTTAATACTAATTATTGCTGTTGTCATTTCATCTGTCCAACTGACAACTTTCTTCTTCAGTCTGTTCAGCAGTGCCTTTGTATCCTCTGATTGTTTGGCATAAAAATTTCTTATATAATTCAGACATCCAAGAAATCTCTGCAAGGTCTTTACATCGGCAATTATATCAGGAAACTTCAATAGATGGGTTAGTACATGTGGCTGAAGTTCTACATGTCCTTTTTCTATGTGTAAACCCAAGTAATCAATCTTGACTTTCCCAATCTGAAACTTTTCCTCTGAATCTGAAAGTAATAATCCATGCTTATATACAAGTTGGTAGAATTGTTCTAAATGGATTTTGTGCATATTTACATCTCTACTAAATACAAGCAAATCATCAATATATACAATAATGTACTCTACCCCACCAAAAATGTCTTCCATCCTTTTTTGGAATTCAGATGGAGCATTTTTCAGACCAAAGGGCATCACAGTCCATTGATATTGGCCATGAGGAACAGTGAAGACTGTTTTATACCTGTCTGCAGGAATAATACCAATCTGCCAAAATCCACTTTTAAGATCAAACTTGCTAAACACATTAGCATTAGCAATCTTAGCAAGTAACAATTCTTTGTTAGGTAGAGGATATCGAATAGGAAGAAGAGCATCATTCAAGGCCTTATAATTAATCACAAGCCTTTTCTTGCCTTTTTTCTGCTCACTATGCTTATTGACATAAAAAGCTGGGCAGGCCCAAGGGCTTTTGCAGGGTTCAATAAGCTTTTGTTCTAACAATTGTTCAATTTCTGCTTTGCACAATTCTTGCTCTTTTGGACTCATATGATTTGCACTTGATTTTTGTGGCCTATGAATATATCCTTCTCGGTAAGGTAGTGCAACAAAATACTTTTCTCTTACCCAAAAGGCATCTGGCTTACTGGAAGTACAATATGCACGAAGTTTATCAGAAATTTGTTGCAAAGTTTTGGGACCATCTAACTCTGCATTTTTTACAATCTTATTAATCTTGGTCAGATCCTGCAGACTATACTGAAGAGGATCCTCATCTTCAGACTGCACATTAATTTTGTAGTCACTGGAAGCAGGGACTGTGATAGGACCAGCAGTGGTGGAGAATATAACATAATCTTGTCCAAAAGTGACTGGCAAATATTTCTTCAGAAAATCTTGTCCTAACAGAACATCAGCACCAGTATCAAAACTATACAAAGTGACAAAAACCTGGACATCATTCAAGAAAATAGGAAATTCAGGAGCTATATGACTTATTTCCATTAAATCACCAGTGATAGCCCTGAATTGGAGTTTAGTAGGCTGCCAATAATAATGAGGAATGGCTTTATATTTGCAGCAGCTACTCATAGCACCAGAATCTATTTGAGCATCCAAAGTATAAGGTTTAATGCTAGGGACTTTAATTCTTATTGGAATAACCACTCTATCTCCGATGCCCATAACATTAAAAAGCTCAACATTTTTCTTTGGGGATATCTCTTCAATAACTGGCACATTTTTCATCAGTAGACTTGTTAATTTAGAATTACAATCATCATAATCAGAAATAAGTATTTGGAGTTTGGATGACAACTGTATCATTTCTGACCTTGTATGATGGATTGAAGATTCCAAATTTGTAATCTTCTTTTTAAGAGCATCAATTTGATTCATACCTGGAGATACAGAAATCTGCAAAGGTCTGAAAATTGAATCGAACTCTTTCTCGATGAAGTCATCATCATCTCTTTCTTCTTCTGAAAATCTTTCTTTCCTTTTGGATGGCAGTTGTTTCTCAAGATTCTCAAGTTTTTTCAGTCAATCTTCTTCTTGCTATAAACTGAACTAGATCTAACTGTGCTAGATCAGCTTTGACTGCTGCAATCCTTGCTTGTATCTCTCTTGAGGAATTCAAACTGAACATTTTAATATCAGGAATGAATGTTTCATCAGAATCAGATGATTCTGTATCAATTGTTAATTTCCTGATTTCAGGAATTTCACTATCTGATGATTCTGAAGAAGAACTTGAAACTTCAAAATATTCTCCATCAGAGTGGGATATGAGATCCCAATTTTGTGGATCATGTATTGTAGAAAAGATATTCATTATCTTCATCTGCTTCTTATCTTTTCTTTCTCTGCAAGCGTTAGCATAATGACCTTCTTTACCACAAATAAAACACACACCTTTTTTAGAAGGTTTTGATCTTTTCCTAAATACTACCCTTCGTCCTTTAAATGATCTTTTGGAAGGAAAGTATTTTTTCTTTTTAGGAAAGTATTTATCAGTCTTGCGGGAGCAGGAGTTATCAAACTTTGTCTTTTTAGAAACCTTTCTTTCACTTTTCTTGTGACAACCAAAATTATAGGTTTCTTTGAAATTATTGCAAAGCTTTGTTCTAAAGTGCATCTGTTTTGAAAAATTCTTCTTAGCTTTGCTCTCTGCACATTCTTTCTGCAAAATTGTGACAATCAATTGGTGAATAGCTGCAAATGATTGTCCTTCCAAATTCACTTTATGATCTGCTATGTACTGATTAATTAGATCAAGAATTTTACCAGGCATAGACTGAATGTAATATCTCAGATAGGCAACATTATGTGGATCACTAGCCTGATACAGAAGTTTTTGCATAACACAAAAATACTCTTGCAAATAATCAATGTCGCATAACTTCTGGGAGAGAAATAGCTGTGAATGATGGGATGAATCTTCAGGGACTAATCCCACAAATTCATGTTTTAAAGCTTCAAACAGTGCTCTTAATGGATCAGTACTATGTTCAACTATTTGATCTTTTTCTTCCTTTGCAAGCCTTTCCCACCATTGCTTTAGTATGCCGGTAAAAGACCATACAATTTGAGTAACTACATCAGACCATGATACTTTGGCTTCAGCTTTCCTCTGTAATGCCCACGCATGGACATTATGCAAAACAAAAATTACTTCATTATAATCAAGGCAATCAATATTTACTAAAAATGAATTTCCATATCCTTTGGAAGCAGGATTGTCCAGCCTTATAGGTATAGATTGCAGATTTTCAGTATATCTGCTGAACGGGCTAGATGCTGATGCTTCATGTGCATTGGTATCACCAGCACCTCTTTTTCCTTTGTTGGAATGGAAAAAAGAATCACTTCTATCTCTTTTAGAACTTGATTCACCTTGTGTTTGCTCACCAGTTACTCCTGACATGGCATTTATTGTAGGAGCAGATGGTTGGCCATTTTGTTTCATCAAAGAACTAAGGCTGACATAGTTCTTTGGCAGTCTTAGACTTTCAACAGAAGGAAGATCAGCTAGTCTATTCTTCATCAACTCTGTCTTTTCTCTAGCTAGATTGATTCCTTTCTGGATCTTCTCAAGTCTCGCTTTATCTATATTTTCTACCCCTTTAAAAAAGATTTGCTTTGATTCATCAGAATTGGAGGAGAATTTCAGCTTTGAACTTGAGACATCTACTTCTCTATAATGAGGTGGAGAAGCAGGAGTGGGGAGTGCATTTGTAAGATGTTCTAAAGACTTGGAGATGATACCCATGTTTGACTGAATATTATTTAACTTTTGTGTGTGTGTATCTTGGATTCCCAATGTCTCAACATAACCAGTATGCATCTTTTTGATGTGCTCTTTAATTTCTAAAACATCTCGGGCTATATCATCAATATTTTGAAGCATACAAACTATTTGGTAGTTTGTATAATTATGCAGCTTTTCATTTTCATTCTGATCTGGATGAGAAGTTTCTCTCATAGATATCCATTGGAAATCTGCTTTCTTCGTTCCATTGCTAAATGTCCTTCTAGAATTTCCAGATTCTAAATATCTTTCTGGTATTTTTGCAGTAACTTCTGACTGAGCTCTAGGGAGTGAGAAACTTTTGATATCAGGTATAAAGACTTCAGAGCTAGGGGATTCATCAGTCTGGAATGTAGAAGATGAAGATGGAACACAGAACTGACAATCATCAGGTTTATGAGAGGTAGATTTTCTATGATCCTCTCTTGGAGCAGAATGTCTTGATGATAAACTTCAGGGAACAGAGGGTATATGTGGATTCCTACTACCCAAAACTGTAGATCTAGGGAAGGATGACATAGATCTAGTAAGTGAAGGAGTGGTAAATTTAAGACCAGAGGATCCGTCAGGATGATGGACGAGAGACAATTTCGGAGGAACTTTAGATGTTTGCAGTTGAGGATATTTCTGTGAAAGTGGAATATAAGTACTATTCCATTCATTTGGAAGAGTACATTCTGCAAAACCAATCTGTAGGGGAGCAGTGTTTAGGCCGAAATGGAGAATCTTCAGGGAATCTTCTCATCATGCGGCCCCAGGAAGCCCGAAAAGACGCAAAAATGACCCGTTTTCTTCACAGAGCATACCGAAAGGAGCAGAAGACAATTCCAATTGATACAGAGGCCGAACAACGACCATTTACTGGTAATTAGACCCGCAGCACATCAGATCAGCAGTCCAGATTTTGTCAAAGAGTATCAGTGGAAGAAAAGACGCCAAAGAGTATTAGCAAAGATTTGTTTAGGGGCTCGAAGCACCTGCACATCGATGAAACCCCCAGAAAGTCAAATCAATAAGCATTAGCCCATCCTTGCCTTCAAATCACCATTAAGGCATTCAAAGCACCAGGACAGTAAGGAAGCAAGAACCCATGCATATTTATTTCAGAAGACACTGCCCCAAGGCACCCAGGACTACATCATTTATTCATTTCTGTTTACGGCCGCCACAGCGCAACCCGAGTTATTTCATGCATTTGTTTATGGTAGAGTTAGGTCAGTTAATTATGACCTGATTAGGTCAAGATGTAATAAAAACAGTAGATAGAAAGTTTTGCCCTATATATACCACCCTCTGTATAGTTTTAAGGGTTGGTAAATTGAGAATTCTTCAGTAGAGACTCGCTGTGTATACCTGAATTTTTCTGTGATCAAAGATTGCCGAAAGCTTGGAGAGCAAACTGTCTGTTGTTGATAAATGCTTTTGGAGACTGAAGATGGAATTCTTGTGCTGCGGCCTGAAGCAATGAGTGCCTCTTATCTCTGTTTATGTGTTTGCCATTATCTAAATAGTAGGAAAAAAGAATAGCCTAGAATTAGTTTAAATACTCTCTATGCTCGATTTCTGCTGTTTTTTTGATGTTTTCCTCTGAATGAATTGGTTATGAATATTGAATTCCTTTTGGCCCATGTTTACCCCAATTCACCTGTTGGCCAATTATCTAGGGATTCTTAACTACCCTTAGGTAGCGCCCTGTTACTTTCTCTGCTAATCTGTCGGAGAGATTCTTAACTGCCTCTCTTTCTTTAGCATTCATTTCATCCGTTAAACCTGAAAATTGCTTCAACCTCAGCTATCTTGCTCCATGTTCCCTCACTGTTATTAAAGAGACGCACCTGCAGTTCCCCTCCTCGACTCCATGCCCTATGGTTTGAAATATTCAGACTATACTCTGCCTCTCTACCTGAAAGAGTCAATTTTCCCACCAAAACAAAACAAAGAACCCCCTGAACCCGAGACCTAGCCTAAAATGCTATCAAACAAAGCTAAATCTAAAAGAGAGAGCCCTCTCTGATTGCAGGTTGGCTGGAACCTGCAGTCCAAAGTTGGTTTGTGGTTACCTCGGCCGTATCCCTTTCCTAACCTTCAGGGACAACCTGAGTGATAACATGATCCTTACCTTTGGTAAGTCGAGTATCTCACCGAAGCTTATGATGCAAGGTGTTCTACCACATGACTCTTGAGGGTCGTTGTTGGGAAGGTTAGGGAGCAATAAGATGGATGAGATATTGTATCTCGCTTATTGCTCGACATAGGGTGGAAGACATATGCTCCCCTATGAGATGAGATGAGGTGAGAGTGTCCCATAGGACCTTCTTCATTATATTGAGAGGATGGTAGATGATGCTCCCCAATGATTCTTCTTCTTTATATTCGAGAATGATTCAACAGATAGAGTTGAGCAGAGTTGGGACATGATATGATGACAACATACCTATGATGATTACATGATGTAGTTGGAATTTCTCCCTAGCTAAGAGGGAGTGTTAATTTGGTAGCTCAGTGAAAAATTCCAATCATGGGACTAGATTCCTCTTTTAAAAGGCACCAATTTTGACTTTTGAAGAACTCAATTTGGACAAGGGAAAATGTATTTTGAATTCAAGCCCACAATGTCACATTTGATCAGGTCGACCCTAAAGAAAATTGGTTACCCTTGAAAGCCTATAAATACAATTCAAGGGAACCTCATTTGGACATCATCATCAAGCATCTTCTTCTTCTCTCTCTTCATTGGATTGATTCGTATAGGTCTGAAGTTTGGTTCTTACAAGTTTGAAATTGCAGGGTTCGAAGCTCGCACGTGTGATTAGGGTTTTTGGTTTCTAGCCGCAGGGTTGACACAATAATTTTTTGGTTATAACCGTAGGCACACAGGGTCATCCATGTGGTTGGAACATCTCAACCACACACATAAATTTTCCTCCATGCAGTTGGGATATAGGGTTTGAATTTAATAGTTGACCGAAGATCGAGAAAGCTAACTCTTATCAGTATTGTTGTTGGGATCATATTTATGATATTATTTGGTTGATATTGTTGGATAAATTTGTATGCCCTCATTTTACTCTCTATTGAAAATTTTATGATAATCTAATAGAAGTATAATTACAAACGATTTTCCCCTTGTGGGGTTTTTCCCCGGTCATTGACCAAATCTGGGGTCTCTTGTTGATGTGTTGATTGTCTCCTATTTTCATTGCGTTATTGTTCTATCTTCAGTTACGATTGATTGATGGAAAGTATTAATTGTTATTGAAATATTTCTAACTAAAGAATTGAATTGAGCTAAAGTAATTGAAACAACATAGAGTAATGAAAAATTAAAAATTCCTTGCAGAAGGACACCCTTACAGAATAGCAACATCTGCTTTAAATGGTAAACCAGAGAGGACCCAAAGGGCTGCAATAATGACACCAACTGAATGGATTAGAGCATATGAGAGAGAGGAGGAGGAGGAGTTTGTATAATGTTTGATTCAAATGGGGAGCCTATGTTTGATGATCCAAAATTCTTTGACACCTATGTTGAGAAATTTCTCATTGGGATGAAAAGGAAATCTGACTTTTATGAGCTCCCATATTGGGAGCATCTTAACGTTTCCCACTTACTATATTCCAAGCATATATTTAAAATATTTCTTCTTTATGGAGGCACATTTCATCAGAAGAAAATGACACATTGATTGTTAGGAGAGATCTTATTTCTTCAAAAACTAAAAAGAAACTTGTCCAAGACAAGAAACTAGAGGAGAGGCTGGTCCCTCTTGGTATTTCAAAGAAGGTTATGTCCCATGGATTTTAAATAAAGATGCTATGTCTTTGGAAAAGGAAGTTATGATGGGTGTGAGGGTGCCTTATTTATATGGGTCTATTGTCATTGCTACAACACCCTCCAAAACTTCAATACATTCAATTTTTGGAGCCTACCAAACTGTCATATCAAGTGTCGCTTTGGTCATCAAGTGTCGTTTCAAGTCATTCCGCATGGTTCAAGTTTTCTAGATCATTCCTAGGATTCATCGCATTGTTTATAACATCTCTAGTGCACTTCATGGTTACAATACCTTTGTTTGTTGTAAAATGACACTTTTGGTCGCAGTCGCACACACTTTGTTTATTATACTTGGGGAGTGTTTGTAAACTGACATTTTGATTTGCATTTCTCATTTTTTGATATTGTCTAAGTATTATTGATGAGTTGGTATGCGTCGCACTTGATTCTATGTCTAAACTCATTGTGTTCACCCCTTTCTTCTATCTTCTAGACTTAGAGAAATTTTGGTTGCACAAGTTATCCCACTAGGGCTACAAAGGTGCATGGCACACTCTTAAGACTTAGTCGGGACACCTTCCTTGTTCAAGAGTACACCTTGTGTCCTCCAAGAGTGCATAATGCACTCCCAAGCATCATTCCCCCTTCCTTGTTCTAAACTTCTCCCTCAAAGTAAGCCTTCCTCCTTGTTGAGCGCATGGTGCACCATCAAAGCAACATCATGGTTCCTTCAAACTTTAGCCTTGCGTCCTCTTTGGCTCCCTTGAGTGCATAGAAAACTTGCGAAGGTTGAAGCTTAACCCATTCATCCTTCAGCCTTGCGCCCTGCACCCTTTGGCTTCTCATGATGGCATAATGCGGTGCACCTTGCACCCTCCTTGGTTTCCTTGAGCGCATAGTGCACTTTCGAAGCCTCAGTGGCCTTCCTTCACCCCTCAGATTTGTACGTTGTGCCATTCCTTGAGCTTCCTATCTCCATTTGAGCGCATAAGAACATCCTAAAGCCTTGAAGCACTCAATCCTTCCTCCTTTGGTAGTGCGCCCCATGCCCAGAAGTTTCCCTTGTTCTTCTCGAGTGCACTATTAAGTTATGAATGGAAAATTTGCATGAGGCATGCTAGAATAGGATATTTTTCAGGATGATGTTTGCTTTCCGTGAGTGATCTCAGTTGTAGGTATTCTAGAACAACATGGAAAAGATGCATGAAAAGATCAAGCAAAGAGGGAAGTCAAAGGAAGATTTCAAGAATGAATAACACATGGTGTAACAAATGAATAACATTGAAATCCTGATGATTGAAGTAAACCGAAAGGCTCCATGTGATCAAAGATCCTTTAGAGGGTGAAGACATCACATTAGGGGAATTTTGAGGTCTAAAAATGGCCTCCTAAGGAAATTATAAAATTATAAAATAATATTAGATTACATCATTAAATTTTAGAGGGAAAAAAGAAAAAACTATTTTTTCAACTCGTATTTTCAACTTATCTCCCTATGGGTTTACTCAAATTTCGAGGGGAAACACTTTTTGGATGCCAAATCTGATTCCTCGTCCAAGGAGTACCCATGTTGCATACTTTCTATGGACCCTACTACACGAAAAATGCGAAATACATGAAAAACGTGATTGCAATCACATTTTTTCATGTATTTCTCATTTTTCGAGTAGCAATATGGGTACTCCTTGGATCAAGAATTAAATTTTGCATCCAACAAGTAGTCCCCTCGAAATTTGAGTAAAAAATTAGGGAGATAAGTTGAAAATACGAGTTGAAAAAGTAGTTTTATTATTTTATTATTTTTACTTTTTTTCTCCAAAAATGGTGAATCATCCCCCATGGTTGACATCATCATCTTGAATCCTATTGGTTCTTATAAAGTTTATTTTGGCTGTACATTTTTCTTAGGAGGCCCATTTTAGACGTCAAAACTCCCCTAATGATAACATAAAAGTTGCATGCAAGATCGAAGATACAAGTGGCAACATTGTCACCTATCAAGAAAGTCCATGTCATTAGTCACCATGAGTCCAAGTCATCAATGTTAGTGACTTGTCATGTTCTCACCACATGATGATCTAGAAATCATGATGTAATCATGTAATTATTGTGAATACAAAAAAGTAGAAGTCCGAGAGTCATATATGGACAAAATAGCCATGTAAATAATTCCAAAATAAATGTAATTTCAAAAGTCATTTGGAAGTTCAAGATTTATGGAAGTCCAAAGGTCATTAGAAGTTTAAAAGTCATAAGAGAAACTCAAGATTCATGAGGATATGAGAATTCATGCCTCAAGTTATAAAAGGAGTTTCATTAATCAAGCAAAAGACTTTTTCCCTAATCTTCTCCCACAAGGAATTAGAGAGATAGAGATAATACTTTTGGGGAGAAATTATTGTCTCTAACGCTCCATTATTAGAGCTAGTGTTGTTCATTGTACTTAATGTATCTTGGAACTTTTTCTAAATACTTGAAGCCATTCAGCCAACACATTTTCATGCATGGATCTTGGATGTTTTGAGGCTACTCTTCTAATGTTTGTGGTTTATGTTGGTTTTCATATGTAGTAAAGTGATTGAACTATTTCAGTGACTTTGGTTCTCAACTCATTGGATGTGTTGTGATGATTTTAATGATCGTTGCATCTATGTGAACTATTTCATTTGATGTATAATGATTCTTCCTTGTTTATATGTCTGCATATTCACTAGATTAATACTATTACTTTTCTTTTATAGGCTCATTTTTCTTCCTTGCAGTAAAAGAACCTTGATACAACTATAATCAGATATTCCACAAGGCACACTCTCTTGCTCATTCAAAAGCACATGTGCACTATTCTATCATGTTGATTGCTTAAGCCAAAGAAAATCTCTAAGTTGATGGAAGTTGGGTGATATTTCCAGATGGGACCCTTGCACCAAATGGTGTGAGGTCTAATTGGGACCTCATATCAGGGATAACTCATCACATCCCAATCATCCATCTTCTATACAAGGAAATAATATCCCCAGTACCATCCAAAATCCTATTCCTAAGGTAGGAGGGTCTTCTCAACCTGGTTTGGAGTTACCCTACGAAGTTATCTATGAGAAACTATGGACAATTCGACCCATGACCTGTAAGTTTACAAAAGTTATCAATTTATTCCCGTGTTTCCCATAATCTTTCTTGTCATCACAAGAAGAAAGAAACAACTCGTACTGGTGTATTGGTTACATCGGTGTAATATTTTATCTTTGCCACTCTTGATGAATTAGCAGAGTCTTCTGAAGACATAGTCTTGCAAGATCCTCTTCCACCTATTCATAAAGAGTACAAAGAATATCTTGTTATTTTTGACGGAGAACAATTGATAGCTGATTTTGAGTATAAAGAAGGTTTGAACAGTGAAGGAGAAGGCTCATCAAACTGAGAAAAGGAGGAGGAACAATGAGACGAAGGCATGATTGATCAAGATCTAGATTGGATGGCCTAAGGGACACTCACTCTTCTGGATAACCTTCATAGAATGCCTAGACATCTGGAGAAGTTTTTATCTAAGTTTGATCCTAACAAGAAGACTAAGGCAGAGGATCATATTGATGATTTATACATGCATCTATGAATGTTAGAGGTACGATATGGTGATGTTGCTTGTAGGATTTTTCCTTTCACTTTAGAAGGTATAGAAACAACATGGTATTATAGTCTACCTGTTAATTAAATCCATGGTTGGAAGGAGTTTAAGAAATTGTTTTTTGGAGAAATTTGCCAATGGTAAGAATCCCACCATGTTGTTAAAAGAGCTCGGAAATAACAAGATGAGGGAAAAGGATAAAGTCAAATATTTCAATCAAAAGTTCAACCGTATATTGAAAAAGTTCCCCCCAAACATGTAGCCTTATCATTCTATCACCTTAGATTATTATACAACTGCCTTTCCAACAAACGTTTCTTCTTTTGTTAAGAGAGCTAGAAAGGAGACATTGGCTTTAAACTTTGTAGAAGCAATCATTGTGGAGAAATACTTGCATTCCATTGGAGATATTACTGATGATGAAGAATCTAAAGACTCCAAGGAAACTAGCAAGAAGTCTCAAGCGTCTTCAAGTAATCTTAAAGAAATAGATTCTATTGATATTGAAAGGTTGACTAAATCTTTAAAGTCATTCAATAATGAAGTCTCAGAATTAAAGAGAAACTCAAGCGAGACCTCTACCGATAGCAAACCCCCTAAGTATTTCTTATTCAGAATGAATAATAATAATCAACTAGCTAAATCTCCCTAGAGCTCAAATGTTGTGTTGAATTTTGAAAGTATTGGCATGGATAACTATTGCTCCTTCCATCGAGAATTTCATTTAGAAAACAATTTCCCACAATGGAACCACAACATGAATGCTCTGGCAGCCCATATTGTTGATACTTTACTAGTTGATGAGCAGTCTGAGCAGACAGAAGAAACAAATAAGCCCACAACATCTAAGGAAAGTACATGTATTGGACACTCAGTTATTACCTTTGATTCAATTCTTAATGTTGACAAAAAAAGTGCTGAAGAACTGCCTTTAGAGTGAAGTCCCCCCTCAGAAACAAATTGATCATTATAATTTGAGGAGCAAAGGGTCCATTTCTGAACAAGAAGTGATGATATGGGAAATGAAAAATAAATTATTAAGAAGGATCTCACAACCAACCAATCCTGCTCAAAATGAAAAAAACAAGTATGGAAATGTTGCTGCTTCTAAGAATACTTCCACTAGCAATAAAAATAAGTCTATCACTCCAGAAGTTTCAAACAAATCCACACCTCCAAAAACTTGAACATTGTTTGCTAGAAATGAAACTATTGATCATAATATCATTGAGGACTTAAAAAGAGAACATGCCAACATTTCCATCTTTGAATTCGCAAAGATAACATGCCAACGTGTACTGCTTGTCTAATCCTTCTCACAATCTTCATCAGGTGACAAAGATTCTATTTCTCAAATGGTGTCTGGTACGTCTCTTGGAATTCTCGAATATGTGGTTATTGCTGTAAATTTAGATACTAACACTCTCTTCCCCCCATTTCTGTTAATTTTTAAAATTTTTAATTACAATGTCCATAATTGTTTGGTTGATTCAAGTGCATTTGTGAATGTAATGCCATTATCTGTTGATAAGAAAATTAAAGGTAAGTGGGATAGAACTAATGCAAAAATCATTCATTTGGGAAATTCACTTGTCCAAGCCATTAGTTAACTCAAGAATGTTATTATCCAATTGTCATCAGATCACCGGGTACACCAATGCATAAACATTGTGATTGTAGACATCCCCGAAGCCTATGGCTTACTCTTGAGTCGAGACTGGTCTAGTAAATTACAAGGGTATTTTGCTACAAGTTGTCACACTTATAACTTCCATATAAGTGTAGAAGCAACTTGATTTAAGTGGAAAGTGAACCCTACATGAAGTATATTGTGACACCAATTGAGGGCCATAATGAGCCCGTGGGCTTCACATACATAATTTTTGTAAATTGTTTCTTGGAAATTGATCACGGCTGTTATCAAGCACAACCATCATCTGTCCCACCAGATACATAGTTAGGGATCCTTCCTTGTACTCCAACTGGTGTTAATGAATCTTATAACATAGATGTACATAGTAATAATAGTGTAGGAACTACTTTAGTCGCTGAAAATATTTGAACTTTGTACTTTAATGGTTAAAAAACTTAGGATGGCTCAAGAGTTGGTTGCATTTTCATAGACCCACATAACAATAAGTACATCCTATCGTGTCATTTGGAGTTCGAGTTCATAAATAATACTACCAAATATGGGGCGTTAAAGAAAGCCATCGACCTAAAGGTAGGGTTTCTCAAGGTAATAAGTGACTCAGAAGCGGTTACTCGTTAGGTACGAAACACTATCCACTATGTTTCACCTAGTTTAAAAAATTACCAACTCGAGTTATGACAACTTATTACTTATTTCAAAGCTTTTAATATTATTTCTGTTCCTAGAATTAGAAATGCCACAACAAACACATTAGCTAATGCGACTGCTAGAATATTGCCTTTGAAAAATGGTTTTTCTATAGAGATTATATATAAACCATATGTACCCGATAACGTAACTAATTTCCGTGTTTTCAATGACGAACAAAAAGTACTGCATTTTATGGCTAATGCAAACGTGTTCAAAGATGTGCCTATCGAGGAAGATGAGCATGTCAAGGCTTTGTAGGAAGCAGTTGATGCAGTGAAGGGTAACACTATGCCTAAAGGTGTAGTGTCCCTCGAGAAATTATATGACCTGAAAAACCGGTTCAGAGGACTAATTAACATTAGGACTCAGAGCTCGAAGTTGTCATTTTAACAAGTGAACTTGGGAAATCAAGATGATCTGAAATATGTAAACCTCGGTACATGTTGTTCTCCACAAGAACAACAAGTGTTCATCAACCTGTTCAAACAATACTGAGATGTGTTTGCATGGACTTACGATGATTTAAAGACATATGATACTCGTAATATAGAACATGTCATCCCATTAAAGAAGGGGTGAAACCTTTTCAACTTAAGCTAAGGAAAGCCATCCAATGCTAGAACCCCTAATCCAAAAGGAATTGAGAAAATTGCTGGATGCTTGGATCCTTTTTAAGGTTAGAAATTCTACTTGGGTTTCGAGTTTGGTCCCTATTAGGAAGAAGTCCGGTAAGATAAGGTTATGTGTCGATTTTTACGATCTCAACCAGGCATTAGACAAATATAATTACCTGGTGCCATCCATAGAATAGATCCTCCAAACAGTATGTGAGTTCGAAATGTTTTTGTTGCTAGATGTATTTTTTGGCTACAATAAGGTGCTAGTGGTAGAACTAGATCACCTAAAAACCACTTTCAGGACCAAGTGGGGAACATTCTCCTTTAAGCGTATGGAATTTAGGCTTATTAATGCTGGTGCTACATTTCAAAGAGCAATGGACATTGCTTTCCTTGGCCTGCTTTTCCAAAGTGTAGTAGTCTATTTGGATGATGTAATTGTATTCTCTAAAAGAATACCGACCATGTGCACCATCTAAAACAAATATTTGAACGGTGTCGTAAGTATGGGTTTTCTCTAAATCCCAATAAAATAATCTTCGATGTGTCAGAAGGCACTATCTCAGGACACGTCATTTTCAAAAGCGAAATGAAAATTGATCCAGAAAGGTTCAAAAGTACTATAGCTCAAATCCCATTCCCTGTAAACAAGAAGGCCTTGCAATCTTTCTTAGGGAAGATTAATTTCCTATGCAAGTTCATCTATGACTATGCCCAGATAGTTAAAACATTGCAAGGGATGATAAACAAAGATGAAATCTATAAATGGGACAAAAAATAGAAGGATGATTTTGCTTGTATAAAACAAGATATCACTGATGCGCCTGTGTTGTTTAGTCCTGATTATGGCAAGGATTTCCTATTTTACATTTTCACTTCAGATTCATCTATTTCAGCCATATTGACGCAAAATTATGTTGAATGGAACAAACGACCTATTTATTTCACGAGTGTCGAATTACAGGGGTTAGGGTTGAACTATCCTGCCATTGATAAAAAAGCTTATGTTGTATATAAGGTAGTCAAGTATTTCAAGCCCTACCTCCTTAAGGCTCACACGATCGTGTATATGTTCCTCATCCAACAATCAGAACGCTCTTTGTGCAATAAGAGCTAGGTGAGAAGTGGGAAAATTGGATGAACTGTATGTAAGAATATGATCTGAAGTTTAAGTCGGTTCATCCTATTAAGGGCCATGGCCTCTGTCAACTTGCAGCCGAACCAAGGGATGTCGTAGAGAAATATCTTTCAGGTTGGGATTAGGAAATATAGATGTATAACCTTAAACAAGTTCCCTAGACAAGCTCAACAATATCATGGTATTAAGATGTACGGAAATTCCTAGAGCAGGGCACCTTTCCCACACACTTATCAAACAAACAAAAGAGATAAATTCACCTTAAAGCTCTATCTTATCAACTCGTTCATGGAGTGCTTTTCAGAAAGCACCATAATGGTGTCTTGCTAAGATGCTTAGAGCCTCAAGACATAAAGAAGGTATTAAGATATTTGCATGACAAACCGACAGGTGGACATTATGCAGGCGATACATCTGCACATAAAGTAATGAGGGCCAATTATTATTGGCCCACCTCATTCAAGGATGCTCGTGCTTATGCCCATAAGTGCCCATCTTATCAGAGATGTGCCAATCGAGACCAAAAGTCAGTCGCCCCACTACTACCAGTAGCAGTTAAAGAATCATTCCAACAATGGGGACCAGATGTTATTGAAGAAATATTTCCATATTTGTCAAAGAAACACCGATAAATTTTGAAAACAACATATTATTTCACTCGGTGGATCAAAACAGTTCCTTTAAAACAAGTCAACGACTAGGAAGTCATCCAATTCCTAAAGTAGAACATTATAACTGGGTTTGGCATTCCAACGTCTCTTATCTTTGATAATGCAAATCAATTTTCTTCGTTGAAACTTTATGAATTCACATTATAAAATGGAATTGTATTAAAGAATGCATCAAATTATTACCCATAGGGAAATGGTTTGGCATAATCAATAAATAAAAATATCATTCACATAATCAAGAAAATATTTTTCTTGGAGCAAAGGAATTGACATAATAATTTGGTAAATACACTATGGGCTGACCATGTAGCTCCTAAGCCTTCCCTTAAAACCTCACCATACTTCCTGGTTTATGGTAAAAAAGTTATCTTGCCTCCTAACCTGTATCTCCCAGCCTTGCAACACTCCCAAGAGTCCCAAGGCAAACCATGCCTTCTAGTTAAAAGCAAGATAAATAATTTTCTTAAACTTGAAGTAGAGAGGCTTAAAGATAAAGAAACAATTTCCATTCATCAAAACTGAATTAAGCATTGGTTCAACAAAAAATATGCATGGGTGAAGAGTTTCTATGTGGGTGACTTAGTATTGAAGTGGAACGAAGCCCATGAAAAGAAAGGAAAACACATGAAATTCCAATCTATATGGATAGGCCCTTACACCATCGAGGAGAAACTTGGCCACAATACTTTCAAGTTGAAATATTTAGACTGGGGGGTGGGGGGGTGACCCTCTTCCCTTTAATGGATGATATTTGAAACTTGTTTTCACTAGCAACTCTAAGTTGTGTTTCCTGTACAATTTGTTTCTTCATCATATATTGTTTGTCTCGTGTTTTTTTGTGTATAGTCATGTCCTATCTATTGTGTCCTAGTCATTGTACATAAATAAGACCTTGTGTGAAAAGTGTGCATGACTCATAAGGGTTTTGTGGTGGAATAAAGAGGAAATGTGAAAACCACAATGCTTGGATATTTGTTAGTTATTCTTATTTGTTTTGGAATATGCCATAGTTTGAGTTAATTTTGGACGAAAAATACGATACATCCAAGAAGGAAAACTTGAGAGAACCTATCATATCCACATCTATTGTAGTATCCAAACTCCTCAACTTGGTGTCAAATATATTTTGTAGGTTTTAACCCTATGTAGAAATTACCTGCAAACTAATTCTTAACAAAAATAAAATATACAATGGCGAGAAACATAAAACAAATACACATAGATTTTCCTCTGGATCCCAAAATCGGGACTACCAGATTGATTTTTCATTATGTTCCTTTCAATGTTACGATACATATATATACATGCCGAAGCATTCATAAACCCCAACCATTAACCCTAGATTAGAATATAACTGTAGTTCCCTTGACCAGATCTATAAGATACCAAGGACATAAAACCATCATGCCAAAAACCATGTGCAAAACCCATGCACAAACTGTAGGTAGGTCCGCCTACCTAATATAGGGTCCAAATTTATTTATTTATTTTATTATTATTATTATTATTATATTTATTTTAATTTTTAATTTTAATTTTTACTTTATTTATTTATTATTAATATTATTATTTTTTATTTTTTTCGATCGGGGCACTACCCCGGAATCCGTAGAGGGGGGATACTTCCCCCCTCAAAGCCCCCGACAAGGGGGGATTCCTACCCCTCTGTGACCCCCCCGGTGCACCTGACGCAACAAGGGGGGGATGACCACCCCCCCTCTAACCCGTCAAGTTCACACGTGGGGCTAGTCGTAGAAAGAATATAACACACACCCAACATATTTTGTGTTGTTACATGCTTATCAAATCTAGTAGAGAAAGGATAAGGGGGAAATATAAAGCGAGCAAGCCAATATGTAAGGTTATATTAATACTTCTCTGAAAGGACAACCTCTTATGCTCTCAGTAAGTTAGGATCCCTCTTCCACCCATTGAAAAAAATATGCGCCGAAGCACAATCCTATTAAATATAAATAAATAAAGGGTGAAAGAAGAGAAAGGATTTATGTGCATGGAGGTGAAGCAAGTGACATCGCCGACATACTATTCGGGCTTGTTGGAAGCGAAGCAATGTTTGTGCTCCTGTAATGACTCCACCAGGGTACTATCCAAGTCTTCTAGCAACAGAACAACACCGAAGATGGAACTCATACTTTGAATATCTAAAATTCTCCACGCATATTACCCTTTCTTAGATTGAAACAATTATGCTATGGCATATTTGTTGTGTGTTTGCACCAAGTAAATGGAAGTAACGTGCTATGTAAAAAACTGGGTCGAGAGGGGAAGTCAAATAAATCTAATTGGTGAATCAATAATTCCTAAAGGACTAACCCTTTAACTGAAAAGATATTCCTAGGCAGAGAAGATGAAGTTCTTCTAGTGTGTCGCTGTTACAACATCGATCCCTCGAAAAATTCACTACATTTAAATTTTTGAGCCTATCAAACTGTCATATCAAGTGTCGCTTTGGTTGTCAAGTGTCATTTCAAGTCATTCCACATGTTTCAAGTGTCCTTGATCATTCCTAAGTGTCATCGCATTGTTTAGAACATCTCTAGTGCACTTCATGGTTACAATACCTTTGTTTGTTGTAAAACGACACTTTTGGTCGCAGTCACACACACTTTGTTTATTGTACATGGGGAGTGTTTGTAGAGAAGATGAAGTTCTTCTAGTGTGCCGCTGCTACAACACCCTCGAAAACTTCATTACATTCAATTTTTTGAGCCTACCAAATTGTCATATCAAGTGTCGCTTTGGTTAACAAGTGTAATTTCAAGTCATTCCACATGTTTCAAGTGTTCTTGGTCATTCCTAAGAGTCATCGCATTGTTCAAAACATCTCTAGTGCACTTCATGGTTGCAATACCTTTGTTTGTTGTAAAATGACACTTTTGGTCGCAGTTGCACACACTTTGTTTATTGTACTTGGGGAGTGTTTGTAAACTAGAATTTTGATGTGTATTTCTCATTGTTTGATCCTGTATAAGTCTTATTGATGAGTTGGTATGTGTCGCACTTGATTCTATGTCTAAACTCATTGTGTTAACCCCTTTGTTCTATCTTCCAGACTTAGACAAACTTTGGTTGTGCAAGTTATCCCACAAGGGCTAGGAGAGCACATGGTTCACTCTTAAGCCTTAGTCAGGACCCCTTCCTTGTTCAAAAGTGCGCCCTACGCCCTCCAAGAGCACATAGAACACTCCTGAGCACCATTAATCCTTCCTTGTTCTGAACTGTGCCCTCAAAGTAAGCCTTCCTCCTTGTTGAGCGCATGGCGCACCATCGATGCAACATCATGGTTCCTTCGGCCTTTAGTCTTGTGCCCATCGCCTTCTTTGGATCCCTTGAGCGGATAGAGAAATCGAGAAGGCCAAAGTTTAACCCCTTCAACCTTCAACCTTGTACTGTGCATCCTCCTGGATTCTCCTGAGTGCACGATGCACTTGGGAAGGCCTAAGCTTCATCCCTTCAGCCTTTAGTAGTGTTCCATGCGCCCTCCTTGGTTTCCTTGAGTGCATAGAGCACTTCTGAAGCCTTAGTGGCCTTCCTTCACCGTTCATACTTTCACCCTACACTCTCCCTTGAGATTCCTCTCTTTCGTTGAGCACATAAGTGCATCTCGAAGCCTGAAAGCACTTAGTCATTCCCCCTTTGGCAGTGCGTCTTGCACCCAAAAGTTTCCCTTGTTCTTCTTGAGCGCACTGTTAAGTTACGAACATAAAATTTTCATGAGACATGTTAGAATAGGAGATTTTTCAGACTAATGTTTTCTTTCCATGAGTGATTTCAATTGCAGGTATTCTATATCAACATGGAAAAGATGCATGAAGAGATTGGGCAAAGAGGGAAGTAAAAGGTAGCATTCAAGAACGAATAAAACATGGTGTAACAAATGAATAACATTAAAATCCATATGATCGAAGAAGCCCAAAAGAATCCATGTGATCAAACACCCTTTCGAGGGTGAAGACATCAATAACATGGAAGCTTCATGCAAGATCGAAGATACACATGGCGGCATTGTCGCCTATCAAGAAAGTCCATGTCATCAGTCACCTTGAGTTCAAGTCATCAATGTTAGTGATTTGTCATGTTCTCACCACATGATGGTGTGGAAATCATGTAATTATTGTTAAGACAAAGAAGTAGAAGTCCAAGTGTCATATATGGACAAAATAGCCATGTAAATAAGTCCTAAAGACATGTAATTCCAAAAGTCATTTGGAAGTTCAAGATTTATAGAAGTCCAAAGGTCATTAGAAGTTGAAAAGTCATAAGAGAAACTAAAGAGTCACGAGGATATGAAAATTCATGCCTCAAGTTATAGAAGGGGCCTCATTACTCAAGAAAAATAATTTTCACCTTGGCTTCTCCCAAAAGGCATTAGAGAGATAGAGATAGTACTTTTGGGGAGCAAGTAGTTGCTCTAACGCTCCACTATTGCAGCGAGTGATGTTCATTGTAATTATGTATCTTGGAACTTTTGCTTAATACTTGAAGCAATTCAACCAACACATTTTCATGCATGGTTTGTGTATGTTTTGAGACTACTCTTGTAATGTTTGTGGTTTATGTTGGCTTTCATATGTACTAAAGTAATTGAACTATTTCGGTGACTTTGGTGTTCAACTTGTTGGAAATGTGTTGTGATGATTTTAATGATTGTTGCATCTATGTGAACCATTTCGATGATGTCTAATGGTTCTTCCTTGTTTATATGCATGTGTCTCCACTAGATTAGTACTATTACTTTTCTTTTAGAGGCTCACTTTTCTTCCTTGCAATAAAATAACCTTGATACCTCTACAATCGAACATTCCATAAGGCACACTCTCTTGCTAATTCAAAAGCACATGAACACTACTCTCTCATGCTGATTGCTTAAGCCAAGAAAAATATCCAAGTTAATGGCAGTCAAGCCAGATTTCTGGAAGGGACTCCTACACCAAACAAAGTGAGGTCTAATTGGGACCTCATATCAGGGATATCCCTTGTATGTTGGCAAGATCCAATACTGTTAACAAGGTCTTCACTACGACACTGATTCACTGTGGAAGACAATTTCTCAAGGTTGAAATTGCATGAACATTTGAAATTCCTAAGAGTACGCATGTCAAAAAGATGATTTTATTATTTGTTATTAATTTTATGCAATGGGATATTTTATAATTAATTTTTATATGTACTATTTAGTTTGCAGTTTCACTATCCCCTTCGCGTGTGTGGGAACCATGACTTCCCCCAAGACTCGCGACATTCCATATCTAAATTATCTGCATTTGTATGCCTAATCACATCAAAGGAGATTCATATGGCTAACATTCCACGATGGAATTAAGATATAGCTGAGATTGTTTATATGTTTGAGAAAGAATTGTTAGGAAAAATACTGAGAGGGGGGAGGGAATCAATATTTTACTCACTTTAAATCTCAATTTCTTATTTTTATTTGTGTACGCTAATGTTATAAAGTAAACTAGTGTATGTACGTGAGTGTTATTAAGGAAACTTGCTTATATCCAGATAAATAATATGTTCAACTTTAATCAGTGCATCATTACTTCATTATTCATCAATTAAGCAATAATCGTGAGTAGTAAGAAGAAGAAAGATCATCAACACACAAGGATCATACCAACATACATGAACACTAGGATTTTTAGGTGGAAACCCAATGTGGGAGAAAACCACCAATGCTTTCGTCTCTGTCTTCTTTTTTTATTAAAAGAAAAACATCTTACAATCTTGTACTGGTGTAGACTCAAACCAGTATGCAAGCACCCACCCGTAGAAGGCTACAACATTCTCTTGTTTTCTAGCACCTACTGGAAGGATCTCTAACCCCTTTACTTTGTTTACCGACTCTTACCAAAAGGTTGAACCAATTTTCATAATATTTCATATTGGATCCACTTTCATCATTAAGCCCAAATCATGTAACAATTCTAAAACAAATCACTGAATCAAATCACCCAATCAATGAACCAACTGAATCATCAAATCAATCACTGAAGCTTAATCAACCAATGCAACTAGATCAAACCAATTCCTATAAGATCAAATCAATGCACAACCATTCATAAGTATACCCTACCATGTACTGTTCATCACAGAAACCAAATGTTTTCACTACAAACTCTGATCCAACATATGTCATAATGTATATGATATTATTCTGAGTCATAACCACGTATGTATGCGTTTCCCCTAAAGAATACCTGCGTACAGATCTTAAAGCATTGATACCTGAATCTAAATCACTGTAACACTAAATCAATAACTAAATCTCATACTGAATCCATTATAGATCACTGAATGAAATATAAATCACCATATAGTAGCATCATCACTAATCAACATTCCATTCCATAACCAAATCAATCCAACTAATACCATCAAACACATATTATTATGCGAGAGACATCATTGACAAACAACAACAAACATAACATGAATGATCAAATATCATCAACAACCCATACTGCAAAACCCTAGCATGTATATTCCAGTTTTACAAAGCACATCCGCATTTTATGCTCTCAGAATTATTAACACCTGCGTCCAAATTCTGAACTTTCACAAAATATATACGTGACTACTTAGAAGTATATTAGCATATGTATGCGACTTCTTAGACGAAAACCAACATACAGATATGAAATCACTGAATCATACCTTCGTTGCAACCACAACATTTGTCAAACCCAAATCTCAGTGTACACACCATTATAGTCACACATCATTATACCATTACTATAGATCTATCAAATTATAAATAGATTAACTAATATGTATTCATTTCATATTTACCATGTTTGATTCATCTCCAAGTTCCCAGGTGCACACCTATTTCAGATAAAATCATTCATAAAAAATTCAAAACTTGCACACACAACACCTTGATCTCCATCTCTTTATATAGTATTTTCCTTAGCCAATACCTTAGGTAAATACCTTGGTTATGTTGTAAGTATTCTTTGACAGGATCAAATATTCGTTGTCGCTTCCAAATACTTTGGGTCAATACCATGGTAAAGGCCCTTGGTATTCATAATACCATGGTGCAACTTCTCTTCACCATACCCATGAATATACACGATCTTGCTTCACAGGACCTACGTATATCTTCTCATAGTTTATCTTTGCTATCCATTTTTCTCTGAACTGATATTCCTTTGTTCATATCACCTATAGCATTTTCATAACCATCATGTTGACATCTCTATCAAGTAGGGAGGAAAACAAATTAGCCATAATGCCAACAATCTCCCCCTTTGGACCTGATGGAAACCACTTTGGTGTTTTGACACCACCACTTGTAAATACATGAAAAAACATATGTAAAATATATCAAGCTAAACACCAAGCTTATCTCCCCCTTTGACATCAAGGGAAAAGGGTTGACAAATGCTAAATGAAGACTTATGTGCCCCTTTGTAGAGAGGATTACTGTAGGGCTAGTCTACTGAAGATGAAGAATATATACTGACCATGCTCCCCCAGAGCATATGTTGAATATTTTGGAAGATATTCAATGAAGTACTTTACTCTATAACTTAACCAAATATGAACTTTCATATCACCAAAGACTCATGCTTACATCAATCACCCAACATAGTGGGTTTACATATTTGATTCAACATTACATCAAATGCCCAAAGTAATTGGATTACATACATAAATGACTTGGCCCCAATAGTCCATATTTGACTGAATTTTACAATGTTTGACAATATGGGTCTTTACATGATCTTTACATCAAGATACAAACAACATCAATACATGACCAATGCTTTCAAGCATCACCAAGCAAATTTAGTATCACAACATATAGAATTGAGAACAACATCATCAACCAATATCTTTAGCATGTCAACAAGTAATGAATGGACCATGAAAACATCATAATTTAATAAGTAGTTCTCAAGAAACTATAATGCCAACAATGTGCTATTAGAATCATAACAAATGCTCCCCCTGAACCTGTGTCAACTATTCTCTTGTCAGGTATGACCATATCTAGCTCATCAACCAACAAATCCATCAAAATAACCAAAGAAACAATGACATATTGCAGAAACTCATGAACCATCATGCACCAATATCATTTCTAAGTAAAATATGATCATCGCCAACAGACTGTAACCATTCAATGTTAGGACAAATAATCACTTACTGAAGCATATCAGGAAATCTCCCTGAGTCTGTCCCATTGTTTCTTCATCTCAGAGAAACGTACGTGACTATATAGATCAACAAATCGTGTATATACACGACCGTCCTTAATGTAATCCACGTATAGAAAGTATGGTGTAGTAATTTACAGTCTCATCTCCCCCTGAACATGAAATACCATTCATAATAATTAGCAGAGTGATGAAGCAGAGATCATTCCTATTTTTTGTCTAAGATATTCAAAGGAATCATGTGGAAGTGGCTTTGTAAATATATCTGAAACTTGTTCCCTTGAAGGAACATATTCTAGTTTGACCTTTTGTTCAAGCGTCTGTTCTCTCAAATAGTGACATTTGATTGGAATATGCTTGGTTTTTGAGTGCATGGAAGAATTTTTAGAGATACTTATGGCACTAGTATTGTAACACAGGATAGGTACATTTTGAGGACATGTGATTTGAATGCCTTGCAATGTTTGGATCATCCATAGAAGTTGAGTACAAAAATATGTAGCAACAACATATTCTGCCTTAGCAATAGATAAAGTGATGGAGATTTGTTTCTTTTTGAACCATGACAACAAGCGGGGTCCTAAATTAAATTCTCCTCCACTAGCACTCTTGCGATCTGTTAAGTTATGGTATGTTCTATACTTATAACAGTTTACTTCTTTTTCTTATTATATTCCACAGATTAGCAATCACATGTACATAAAGTAAAGTGTAGATAGAACATTAAACGATCGACAGAGAACAAGCCAAGACAAGAGACACAAGATGTGGCGGCTAGCCAGGGACAAACCCCACAATGTGTGGGGAAACCCCTTGATCAAATCTTCTTTTATCTTTAATAATTCAACAAAGAGAAATAGTACAATAAATTTGATTTATATCAGCAGTAGCAAACCCTAGATCAGCAGCATCAGCATTAGCGGCTTCATCATCAAACTAGGGCAGACGATATCTCACAAATTGACCATCGCATCGGCTTGATTCCACCACCAAAAGTTGTGGCTTCCAGAGGAGGTTCAGTTGAACCTACAACGCAGTTCATATGAGGATATCTTCTAGTCCATGTAGGTCAAACTTTACTTCTGCAGTTTCAGTTTCAGTTTCGGCAGCTTCCAGCTTCAAACTAGGGCAGTTGATATCTTGCAAACCGTCCGTCGGATCGACTTGATTCCACCACCAAAAGTTGCGGATTTCAGTGGAGGTTTAGATGAACCTACAACGAAATTCAGACGAGGAGATCTTCTAGTCCACGCAGGTCAATCTTTACTTCTGCAGTTGCAGCTTCAGTTTCAGCAGCTTCCAGCTTCAAACTAGGGCAGTCGATATCTTGCAAACCGTCCGTCGGATTGACTTGATTCCACCACCAAAAGTTGTGGCTTTCAGAGGAGGTTCAGATGAACCTATAGCGTAGTTAAGATGAGGAGATATTCTAGTACACATATGTCAATCATTACTTCTGCAGTTGCAACTTCAGTTTCAACAGCTTCCGACTTCACATGTGTGAGGGAGAGACCCTTTTCTGCGCAATAGAGAAGAGATTCTTTTCTGCGCATTAGAGAGAGAGAGATGTGATGAGATGAGTGAGTCCAAATGAGGAAAATTCCTCTTGTTTTTATTCACAATGTTGGTGTTTGAATAGATGTGACTGTTGGGCTTCTGAGCCTACATGAGTTGTAGGTCGGCTTGATAATAATTCCATAATCAAAATAAATTCATATCTCCATGAATACTTATCGGAATCGGATGATCTTTATATCAATCCTACACCTCTCGATGAGAGGAATCTAATAAAAATATTATCAACCATGAATAAGATGACCCACATGAAGTTTTTCCCTAGTTTCCAATTTTAACACTCCCTCTCAACTAAGAAGAACTTCATCTGCAATCTGTCTATCAGTCGTTACTATTCATCCATCAAATGCATTGCCCTGTACAGCTTGACCCTTGCCCTGCTCTGCTCTATTTTGCTTGTTCTGCTTTGTCTTGTTTTGCCTTGTACTGATCTGTACGGCTCTGATCTGTTATGCACTGCTCTGCTTTGTTTTGTTCTGCTTTGCTTTTTTCCGAATTATGAAGAAGAAGAAATGATTGAGGATGTATCATACTGACTCAAAGTTAGTCTCAGAGTATGTACCACTCGTCCCAGACCAGTCTCAACCAACCCGAAGTCAGCGTCATAGTGAGTACAACTCCATTGGTTCCAGACCAGTATCATCCTCCACTGACTCAAAGTCAGTCTCAGAGTGCGTACCACTGGTCCCAGACTAGTCTCAACCGACCCAAAGTCAGATTCATAGTAAGTACCACTCCTACCACTGGTCCTAGACTAGTATCGCAGTCTCAGAGAGTGTAACACTGGTACCAGACCAGTCTCAACCGACCCGAAGTCAGCGTCATAGTATGTACCACTCTCACTAGTCCCAGACCAGTATTGCACTGACACGAAGTCAGTCTTAGAGTATGTACCACAAGTCCCAGACCAGTCTCAACCGACCCAAAGTCAGTGTCATAGTATGGTACAACTCCTACCAATGGTCCTAGACCAGTATCATTGATCCCAGATCAATGGAGATCATCCTAGCATAGGGAGTATGGTAGATACAACGATGCGTCCATCGGTACTACTATGGTCCCTAACTTCATTTCCCTGCTCATTGATCAGATGAGAGGTACTTCCCATGAGTCCTAGACTACATGGGTAGGATGCCTCGACAGGAGAACTAATCAATCCTGTCCTCACAGGAGAACACATCAATCCTTCTACAATCGCCATGGAGAACACATCAATCTAGGCCTCACAGGAGAACACATCAATCCTGCTACAATCGCCATGGAGAACACATCAATCCAGGCCTCACAGGAGAACACAACAATCCTGCTACAATCGCCATGGAGAACACATCAATCCTGCTACAATCACCATGGAGAACACATCAATCCTGCTACAATCGCCATGGAGAACACATCAATCTAGGCCTCACGGGAGAACACATCAATCCTGCTACAATCGCCATGGAGAACACATCAATCCAGGCCTCATAGGAGTACACATCAATCCTGCTACAATCGCCATGGAGAACACATCAATCTAGGCCACACAAGGGAACACATCAATCCTGCTACACAGGAGAGCGAATCATCCTGTTCCACAAGAGAGCAAATCATCTTGTCCCACAAGAGAGCGAATCATCTTGTTCCAGTGCGCACCACCAGGAGAGGGTGAGTCACCCTGTGGTCGTATGTTGCTCCAGTAAGAACCGCAAGCCCTCAGAGCTCCCATAGCTCAATGTATGCAACATGCAGGACCCTTGTACGAGGGTTTCTTGACGACTCCAAGTCGTTTGGAAAAATCACAGATTAGATCTTTCCTCAAGGCTTTGACAAGGTGTATCGACCTGTACATTATCTTAATGCGATGGAGCCTCCTTTCTCATTGACTTACCATATCCCAGATGATGTCTATCTGCTGGAGCAATCGACGAATACAGGATTCCTCAATAATCGAATCCCACCTCTGGTTGTTACAGAGAATCACAGTAGTATGTGTTCAAACAGCTCACTGAAGAGCTTCCCAAACCAGGCAGCTTCATACGAGATCATACTCGTAGATATGTATCTGGTCTCGAGGGTGCTTATGGCAATCGACTTCTGCTTCTTGCTCATCCATTATATCGAAGCGGAATCCAAAGAGAAACATCACTAAAAAGTGCTCCAGTGATCCTCCACACTACCTGCCTAATCAGCATTCGAATAATCATGCAGTTTCATATTTTCGGAAATGTATCTCAATCCATGAGAGATTGTGTCCTGAAGACATCTCAGAAGATTCTTAGCACCAATCTAGTGAGGCTCAACCAAATATGAGCTCACAATGCTAACTGCAAAACATATGTTCGGACGAAGGTTCACCAAGAACATCAACGCGAATGAGTTTTTGAAACTCATAGGCATTTCCCAAATTTGGTCCGACATCACTACCATATAACTTTTGAAAGTTAAGATCCTTGAGGTAGTCACAGGATTGTAGTCCATCATACCAAATATTTTAAGAATCTTCACCACATATTTTCCTTGAGATAGGAAAATTTCCCTTGGCTTCTGCCACACTTCAAGTCCTAGGAAATAGTGCATCGGTCCTAGGTCCTTCATTTCAAATTCAGAAGCCAACTCCCTCTGACATTTGTGAATGAGAGGGTTTCCACCTATTAGAAAGAGGTCATCCACATACAACACCAGTATGAGAGGCTTGTCATCTTCAACCTTAAGGTAAAGGTTAGGATCGACTTCACTCCTAGTGAATCCCAGCTTCATCAAGTAGCTATCGATCCTCTCATACCATGCTCGGGGTGCTTGCTTCAGCCCATAGAGAGCCTTCTTCAACCTACATACATGAGATTTTCAATCCTAAATCTCAAATCCTTTGGGTTGCTCTACATAGACCTCTTCTTTGATCGAACCGTGCAAGAAAAAAGTCTTGACATCCATCTGATGTAGGTTCCATCCTTGTGAAGCCACAAGGGCTATGATCAAGTGGATGGTCATATATCTGGAAACAGGTGCAAATATCACATCATAGTCTATACCTACCTTCTGGAAGAAACCACGAGCAATAAAACGAGCCTTATACTATTCCGTACTTCCATCTGCTGCAACTTTATCTTGTAAATCCATTTTCAAGTAACAATTGTCTTTTCCTGGGGTCTGGGAACTACTTCCCAGACATCATTCTCCATAATGGTCATAGCATCCTTCCATACTTGATGCTTGATGACATCTGCGAATGATGAAGGCTCATTTTGTATGATTGTGCTCATACTGGTCAGGTATCCCTGATACTTGTTGGGTTTCTTACTTTCACGGAAGGTTCCTCGGGGTGCAGCGTGTCTTTCAGCATCATCAAGTATCCCCCTAAGCCATGAAGGCCTCTTCTTGGAAGAGGAAGGCTTAGGTGGATAAATGGGATCCATTAGTTCTTCCACATCAGGCATTGTTACATCATCATAGAGATAGCTTCCACAATCATACGGTGCCACACCATTCTGCTCTGGAGTATGTGGTGTAGTAGTATCCCTCTTAATGCCAACCTCAGGTATGCCTGAGTGAACCAACTGTAATATATCGGAGGTCTTGCTTAGGCTTGAGGGGAATGGTTCCCTTTTGAGCTTTCCTTCGGCGCATCCTGGACATACACCTTCTTTCTCTACTCAGAATTCGGGCATCCCTGTCACCATTTGTCTTCCTGGAAGATGAAGGCTCAGGTGGATAAATAGGATCCATTGGTTCTTCCACATCAGACATTGTTACATCATCATAGAGATAGCTTCCACAATCATACGGTGCCACACCATTCTGCTCTGGAGTATGTGGTGTAGTAGTCTCCCTCTTAATGCCAACCTCAGGTATGCCTGAGTGAACCAACTATAATATATCGGAGGTCTTGCTTAGGCTTGAGGGGAATGGTCCCCCTTTGAACTTTCCTTCGGCACGTCCTAGACATACACCTTCTTTCTCTACTCGGAATTCGGGCATCCCTGTCACCATTTGTCTTACACCAAGTAGAGATTTATAATGAAGGGGGGCAAACCTCCGATGCCAAATTTCAGACTGAAGAGATGTGTCATAAGACATGACACCTAGCGGACTTCCATCAACCTGATATAATGAATCAACATGAAACCCAAGAGTAAAGGCATCTTTAACATTATTTTTCCATATACGTACCTTGCCATTGCTGAAGGTTACCTTGTAGCCTTTGTCTTCCATTGCCAAGATGGACACCAGGTTCTTTTTGAGGTTAGGTGCATTTAATACATCCTGGAATTTCTAGCCTTCTTGAATGGTTGTCCTCTTCCTTGATTCCCAACTCTCCTCTTACCTTTGCTATTGAATTTGTCATTCCTTTGATTGCCATCAGAGGGATTTTGATCATCGTCCTAGTGTGAGTCCTTTCTATCAGGGCACTCCCTTGCATAGTGACCCGCTTTATCGCAGATGTAACATCATCCTTTTCTTCCACCCCTAGGTCTAGCATTTCCTTTTGATTTAGTCCCGAAATTATTTCTTTTCTTAGCATGAGAAGAAAAGGCAGCAGGAGGACCCTTAGGCATGGGCATTTCTTGCTCTTCTACCCTTGTTTCTTCTAGAATGCATCTAGCCATTAATTCCTTGAAACCAGGAATTACATGATTGTTCAGAAGAGTAGTCCTGAACACGTACCATTCGGATGGTCATCCTCCAAGAGTCGTGAGTGCCATTTCCCTATCAGTAATAGTCTCCCCAATAGATAGGAGATCGTTCTTGATCTCGGTGATTCTTAAGAAGTATGCTTGCATACTCTCATATTTTCCCTTCTTGATTTCCCTCAACTTATTTCTAAGAAACAAAACTTGATTTGCATCATTAACTTTAAATAAACTCACCAGTCTATCATAGATTTCCTTGGAGGTATCTAGTTTAGAGATGTAGACCACCAAGCGCTTGTCGATAGGGTCTCGAATGATCTTCTTCGCTTTAATTTCTTCGTTCTTCCATTTGTTCCTGGAAGCAGGAGGTGCATTTGATGAAGGCTCAACAATATTGCCTCTCACATGATCCAACACTCCTTGATCCTCAAGGGTTCGATCGATAGACATCTTCCATTCGTGATAGTCAGCTTTCTCACGGAGCTTGTCTTCGGTAGGAAAGAGTGTCGAGGACCCATCGTTCTTTTAGGATAGCCTTGCCAATCTTCTCTTTGGTGATAGCTCTTGCTCTTGCTCGGGCTTTGTCTTCACCTTAGCTTTGATTCCATGTTAAGTTATGGTATGTTCTATGCTTATAACAATTTACTTCTTTTTCTTATTATATTCCACAGATTAGCAATCACATGTACATAAAGTAAAGTGCAGATAGAACATTAAACAATCGACAGAAAACAAGCCAAGACAAGAGACACAAGATGTGGTGGCTAGCCAGGGACAAACCCCACAATGTGTGGGGAAACCATTTGATCAAATCTTCTTTTATCTTAAATAATTTAGTAGAAATAAATAGTACAATAAATCTGATTTATATCAGTAGTAGCAAACCCTAGATCAACAGCATCAACATTAGAGGCTTCATCATCAAACTAGGGCAGACGATATCTCACAAACCGACCGTCTAATCGGCTTGATTCCACCACCAAAAGTTGCGGCTTCCAGAGGAGGTTCAGATGAACCTACAACGCAGTTCAGATGAGGATATCTTCTAGTCCACGTAGGTCAAACTTTACTTCTGTAGTTGCAGTTTCAGTTTCGGCGGCTTCCGGCTTCAAACTAAGGCAATCGATATCTTGCAAATTGTTTGTCGGATTGACTTGATTCCACCACCAAAAGTTGCAGCTTTTAGAGGAGGTTCAGATGAACCTACAACGTAGTTCAAATGAGGAAATCTTCTAGTCCACGCAGGTCAATCTTTACTTCTGCAATTGCAACTTCAGTTTCAACAGCTTCCGGCTTCAAACTAGGGCAGTCAATATCTTGCAAACCGTCCTTCGGATTGACTTGATTCCACCACCAAAAGTTGCGGCTTTCAGAGGAGGTTCAGATGAACCTATAGTGCAGTTTAGATGAGGAGATCTTATAGTCCATGTAGGTCAATCTTTACTTCTTCAGTTGCAACTTCAGTTTCAACAACTTCCAGCTTCACATGTGTGAGGGAGACACCCTTTTCTGTGCAGTAGAGAAGAGACTCTTTTCTGCTCAGTAGAGAAGAGACTCTTTTCTGCTCAGTAGAGAGAGAGATGCGATGAGATGAGTGAGTCCAAATGAGGAAAAGTCCTGTATTTATACACAACGTTGGTGTTTGAATAGATGCAACTGTTGGGCTTCTAAGCCTACATGAGTTGTAGGTCGGCTTGATAATAATTCCATAATCAAAATAAATTCATATCTCCATGAATACTTATCGGAATCGGATGATCTTTATATCAATCCTACACCTCTCGATGAGAGGAATCTAGTAAAAATATTATCAGCCATGAATGAGATGACCCACATGAATTTTTTTCCCTAGTTGCCAATTTTAACACGATCATCAATATTACTTGCCCAATATGCGTATGTATAAGCATGAAGTGCAAAGTCTAAATTTTTGAGATACCATAGACCAAAATCTTGAGTTCCTTGTAGATAATTGAATATTCTCTTAACTGCTTGGAGATGAGTTTCCTTAGGATTGGCTTGAAATCGTCCAACAATTCCAACTACATGCATAATGTCTGGTCTTGTACCTATAAGGTAGAGAAAGCTGCGAATCATAGATCTATATTCTGGTTGATTGACTGAAAGAGAATCATGATTTTGATTAAGATTTCATCCTATTACCATTAGTGTGCATACCAACTTGCAGTCTTCCATTCCATATTTCTTCAAAATCTATTTGAGGTACTTGGTTTGAGAAAGAAAGATACCATTCTCAGTTTGTTGAACTTGAAGGCAAAGAAAGTATGTTAGTTCACCAAGTAAATACATTTCAATTTCTTGCTGCACAACTGAAGCAAATCCTTGACTCATAGATTCTACATTGCTTCCAAATATGATGTCATCTGCATAATCAACAACTATCAAAAGTTTATCTTTATCCATATTGATATATAGATTGCTATCTACAGATGCATTTTTGAACCTTTGTTGTTGAAGGTACCTGTCAAGATGATAATACCATGCACGGGGAGATTGTTTCAATCCATACAATGCTTTCTTAAGTTTGCACACAAGATTTTTATCATTCCCAAGAATGAACCCTTTAGGTTGTTCTATATAGACCTCTTCTTCTAGATCCCCATTTAATAATGCAGATTTGACATCCATTTGATATACTTTAAAGCTATGAAAACTTGAAAATGAAAGAAACATTCTTATGGATTCAAGTCTAGCTACAAGTGCAAATGTTTCTTCAAAGTCTATCCCTTCCTGTTGAGCATATCCTTTACATACAACTCTTGCTTTGTTGCGAACTACATCTCCATTTTCATTTAGTTTGTTTTTGAATGCCCATTTTGTCCCAATAACATTTTTATCATGAGGCCTTGGTACTAATTCCAATGTATGATTCTTTTCTATCTGATCATGTTCTTTATTCATTTCCTTAACCCAACATTCATCTTTGCTTGTTTGATTCACATTTTGAGGTTCAATTGTGGATAGTAAGGCTAGGTAACTAGAAGTTCCAACAAGAGTTCTTCTAGTTTGTATTCTTACGTCCTTTTCACCTATAATTTGAGATTCAGGATGATTTGTATGGACATACCTTGAAGGTGTGTTTTCTGATGTATATGTATCTTCATTTCTTTCTTTTGATGCTTCTCTATTACCTTCTTCTACAACCTTCTGACTTGTAGTAGGAACAAGTTCATCATCTGTTGGAGCTTCTTTTTTGGTATCTCTGGATGCTTCATTAATCACAACATCAATGCCTTCAAAATTATTTTGAAGCCTTTTAGTATAGAATTTATATCCCTTGATTCTAGAAGAGTATCCAAGGAGGATTCATTAGCTCTAGATTCAAACTTTCGAAGATTATCATCATTTTTCTTTATGTAACATTTGCTTCCAAATATTAAAAAATGTTTGACAGTTGGAGGCTTACCAAACCATAGTTCATAAGGAGTTTTATCATTGTTTACTCAAACATGAGCTTTGCTAAGTATATTTACGGCTGTATGTGTTGCTCCCCCCAGAAGGTATGCGGAGTTCTGGTTCATCAAGAATTGCATGTTCCATTTGTTGGATTATTCTGTTCATTCTTTCTGCCACTCCATTTTGTTGAGGATTCTTAGCTATAGAAAACCATCTTTTGATGATATGTTGTTCACATAAATTTAAAAACTCATTTGATATAAATTTTCCTCCTCTATCAGATCTAAGACATTTGATTTTCAAATCCAACTCATTTTCTACGAGAGCCTTGAATACTTTAAATTTATCGAATGCTTCATCTTGATGTTTAATCAAGACAATCCAACACATTCTTGTAAAATCATCAATGAATAATATGCAGTATTTTTCATGTAGGTTTTAACCCTGTACATAAATTACCTGCATAGAATTCTAGAACGCAAAAAATAAACAATGTGAGAGCATAACACATAAAACACATATACACAAAGATTTTCCCCTAGATCCCAAAACCGGGACTACTAGCTTGATTTTTCATTATGTTCCTTTCAATGTTACAATACATATTTATACATGTTGAAGCATCCAATACCATGGACCGAAAACCATCGCGTCCAAAACCATGGGCCGAAAACCATAGGTAAGTTCGCCCAACCTAATATAGGGTCCAATTTTTTTTTCCCGGGGCACTACCCCGGACCCCGTAGAGGGGGGCTACTCATCCCCCTCAAACCCCCTAGACAAGGGGGGCTGCTACCCCCCCTGTGACCCCCCCGTTGCGCAATCGACGCAACGAAAGAATATAACACAACCCAACAGTTCACCCTGAGGAGAATTCTTTCTCATAGGACCACACAAATCAGTATGAATAAGTTCAAGTGGCTTACTTGAAGTACCTTCTTTAGCATTAAACTAAACTTTGGTTTGCTTACCAAATTGGCATGATTTGCAGATGCTATTTTCCGGTGGAGAGATGTTGGGTAAGTCACATACTGCTCCCATTCTGCTTGATTTATATAATTTAAAAAAGCTAAGGTGTCCCAATCTTTTGTGCTAAAGCCAAATTTCTTCATATTTTATTAAGTAAAAATGTTCTTGGCCACCTTCCAAGAAATAAACATTGCCTGGAGTTCTTGTTCCCTTTATTATGATCTTACCCATGTCCATATTTCTTACCACACATTTCTTTGATCTGAAAACAACTTCATGCCCTTGATCACACATTTGACTAACACTCAACAAGTTATGTCTTAATCCCTCAACAAATAAAACATTTCCAACGTTGACCTTTTTCTTTAATAACACGATTCCTTTACCTTTTATAGAAACATGTGAATCATTTCCAAAAGTTACATTCTTTTCTTTCTTTATTTCATTAAAAGAAATAAACTTATCTTTGTCACCGGTCATATGCTTTGAATATCCACTGTAAATGTACCATAGTTTTTCTTGATCTCCTGCATATAAAGTTAGACCAATTTTTCAGAGTCTATTGTTTCTTTTTCGATACCTTGGGTGTTATTGTCTTCTGTTCATGCTGATAGGATGGTCCTATTCTGCTTCTACATTCAGTTTCTTTATGATCAAATTTATTGCAAATATAACATTCAATTTCATCTTGAAGAGGTGAGAAGACATTGTAAGAAGATTTCTTTGCCCCAATCTTATTCTTTTGTTTTATTACTTCTCTAGCGATAATATTTTTATAAGCGACACAATGAATAAATTTATGAGAAAAATTATGACAAGTGAAGCATTGACCATTGAAGTAGGAATACCTGGGAGTATAATACATTTTTAGTAGCTTACCCTTTTATTGTGGTAAGGATTTTTTACTTGAGAGAATATGATCCCTCATTCCTTTGCTGAGAGCTGGAATTTTGATGAATGCTTCCCTTCACTGCATTGAGAAATCTTCCTGTACCTATTTCAGAAGATTTTATGGTCTTTGATGATTCACCATTGTATCCAAGACTTGTCATGGTTTGAGGAGAGTGTTGTACTTTGATGATTTCTTTTAAAGTCTCAGATCCTTTAGAAAATCTAATATTTAGAGCCTTTGTTTTCTCAAGTTCCTTTCTTAGACCGATTATTTCAAGTTCTAACCTTTCACCGTGCCTTTCTTTTTTTTTGGAATTTGTTTCTTCAAAACTTCTTCAACTAATTTAGTTTCTTCTAGACAAATTTTTCACTGAGTTATTTCTTCAATGAGAGTATCTTTTTCCTCTAGAGAATCCATAAAACATCATCAAATTCATCATATTTCTCTTCAAATTCCATAAGTAATTGATATTCTTGATCATATTCAACATCTTCATTATTTGAAGAATAATCATTATCTTCGTGTGTATAGGAAATTTTCTTGTTATCAAACCTTCCTCTAACATCTACTTTTGAGGAATTATTTCCTTTCTCATGATTTTATTTATAAGGGCATTTATCCGCGTAGTGACCTACTCTTCCATAAGAAAAACATTTTAAAGGAAGCTTACCTCTAAACTTTTTAGTTCCTACTCAGAGTTTCTTTACGAAATTCGCTTCTTCTTCATCTGATATGTAACCTATTTCCTTAAGATCTTCCTTTTCCTTTCCTTTATACGTAGCTTTGAATGTTGCTTCTCTGACATCTAGTGGATCCCCTTTTCTCATTTCATAAGCTGTTAAGATACCATGGAGCTGTTCAATAGGAAGGTTTTTCAAATCCTTCATTTCTTCTATGGAAGAGACTTTTGAATAGAATTTTGGGGTTAGAGATCTTAGAATTTTCTCAACAAGCATCGAATCTTTTACTTCATAATCAAGATTTCTCGTTGAGTTAACAATATCATCTACCTTAAGGAAAAAACTTGCAATGCTTTCATCATTATGTATTCTGAGTCTCATATTGAATTCTAAATGTTTGAAGTTTGGTGCTCTTTACCTTAGTGTTACCTTCATAGCTTTGGATGATCTTGTCCCATATAACCTTTGCGGTATTCAATAGCATGACCTTCACAAATTATGATTATGACAGACTTCCTAAGAGAGCATTGACTACTTTGCATTGGTATCATATTGTTTCTTCCCTGAATCATCTATGGAGATGGAGGATGGATACTGATAGCTTCCTTCAACTATTTACCAAACATCAGCTCCAAATGACTGCAGATATGATTTCAATTTGACTTTCCATATAACCAAGTTTGTTCCATTAAACAATGGTGGCTAGATAGAAGATACTACCTCTCAATTGCTTGATGAATCTCCCTTCAAGCGATCAAGCTTCTTCTGAAGGACCTGCTCTAATGCCAATTGTTAGGAACAATACTGAGAGTGGGGGGAGGACGGGGGGAGGGGGTTAATCAGTACTTTACTCACTTCAAATTTCAATTTCTTATTCTGATTTGTGTACGCTATTGTTATAAAGTAAACTAGCGTATGTACATGACTGTTATTAAGGCACCCGCACATATCCAAATAATTAATATGTTCAACTTTAATCAATGCATCATTACTTCATCATTCATTAATTAAGCAGTAATCATGAGAAGTAAGAAGTAGAAAGATCATCACCAAACAAGAATCATTCAAAACACATGAACACCAGGAGTTTTAGGTGGAAACTCAGCGTGGGAGAAGACCACCGCTACTTTCATCTCTATCTTCTTCTTTTTTATTAAAATAAAAACTTCTTACAATATTGTATTGGTGAAGACTCTAAATAGTACGCAAGCAACCACCTATAAAAGGCTACAACCTTCTCTCATTTTCTAGCATCTATCGGAAAGGAGCTCCAACCCCTTGAATTTTTTTATCGGCTCCTACCGAAAGGGTGGACCACTTTTCATAGTATTTAATAATGGATCCACTTTCATCATTAAGCCCAAACCAAGTAACTATTCCAAAACCAATCACTGAATCAAATCACCCAATCACTGAACCAAATGAATCATCAAATCAATCGCTGAAGCTTAATCAACCAATGCAACTAGATCAAATAAATGCACAACCATTCATAAGTATACCCTACCATGTACTGCTCATCACAAAAATCAAATGCTATCACTACAAACCCTGATCAAACATATGTCAGAATGTATACACTACTGTTCTGAATCATACCCACATATGTATGCACTTCCCTTGAAGAAGACATGCGTACAAATCTCAAATTACTGATACTTGAATACGAATCACTTTAACACTGAATAAATCACTGAATCTTATCCTGAATCCATCACAGATCACTGAACCAAATAAAAATCACCATACGGTGTCATCATCACCATTCAACATTCCATTCCATAACCAAATCAATCCAACAAATACTGTCAAACATATATTATTATGCGAGAGACACCGTCGACAAACATAAGAGAACTGACCAAATATCATCAACAACCCATACTATAGAAC
The DNA here is from genome assembly GCA_031772625.1 of Pinus tabuliformis. Lineage (NCBI taxonomy): Eukaryota > Viridiplantae > Streptophyta > Pinopsida > Pinales > Pinaceae > Pinus > Pinus tabuliformis. Next base: position 1,860,466,928 of record CM062817.1, read on the forward strand.
CCTAGCATGTATACACGAGTTTTACAAAGCACATTTGCGCACGTACACACTTACCATTCTTAACACCTGCGTACAAATTATGATCTTTCACAAAATATATACGCGACTACTTTGAAGCAGATACATGTATGCACATGAATTTTGAGAGGCAAACCAACGTACAGATTTGAAATATTTGAATCATACCTTTGATGCAACCACAACATTTGTCAAACCCAAATCTCAACCTACACACCATTGTAGTCACACATCATTATACAATTATCATAGAATTATCAAATCATAAATAGATTAACCAATATGTATTCATTTCAGATCTATCAGATCTGATCAATCTCCAAGTTCCTTGGTGCACACACATTTCAGATCAAATCATTCATAAATAATTCAAAACTTGCACACACAACACCTTTATCTCCATCTCTTTATATAGTATTTGCTTTGGCCAATACCTTAGGTAAATACCTTGGTTATGTTGTAAGTATTCTTTGACGAGATCAAATATACGTTGTCGTTTCCAAATACTATGGGCCAATACCATGGTAAATACCCCTGGTATTCATAATACCATGGTGCAAATACTGTAAATGATTTCTCTTCACCATACCTACGTATGTACACGATCTTGCTTCACAGGATCCGCGTATACTTTCTCACACTTTATCTTTTCCATCCATATGTCTCTGAACTAATATTCATTTGTTCATATCACCTGTAGCATCTGCATAACCATCATTATGACATCTCTATCAAGTAGGTTTCCATTAAGGACAACACATTAGCCATAATACCAACAAGAATTGTTGACAAGTTTCATGGACTTGAGGTTCATCTTCTAATTCACCTAGTAGATGAGGCTGAATTAGTTGGGATGTTTTATTGTCGTTGGATGTTCTTCTTAGAGAGGTACATGAAGAAATTGAAAGGTTTTGTTTAAAAAAGGGAAAAACCCGAGGGGTCTATGGAAGAAGGGTACATATTGTATGAGTCTTTCGATTATGGTAGTGAATACATCAAACAAATCGACAAAACATAGGGTGCAGTGGTTTGAGACGGCGAAAGGGATGAAGACAAAAGATAAGGGGAGCTTCTCCAAACGAACGGAAAAAGGCACATGATAAAGAGTAAGTGAATTATCATTTGTCAAATTTATACACAGTAACTATTCACACTTAACTTCATATTAATGCATATTTTGATCTCATACATACTACATATGTTGGTTTTATTTCATTAGTGAATGCAGAAATTGAGGCTATCAACAAATTCATTCTTTACAATTCGGAAACAACACAACCATGGGTTGCATTGTACAAACAAAAGAGGAGGAAATGGGACAATGAAAAGAAAGAATTCAGAGAGTTGAATGGTATAAAAGTTCCTTATCCTGATCATTTAAAAGAAAATATGCCAATGACATGTCCTAACAGTTGGGTTGTTGATAAAGTTAGAGATAAATACAGTGCATCTGGTCATTACCAGGGTGCTAAAGTGGATGCGCTAAATATAGGGATTGGGCGCAACAACTTGGTAATAATATCTTTCTATACATTTTTAACTTCATAATGCACCTTTGAATTGTAACATATATATTTTATATTTTAATTGTGTTTGGGTTATTAGACACATGACACTTTGATTTTTTCACTTTTTTTATAGGTGTATTTTTTCCCATCTATGTGGGCATATGGACATCTTTTTCACACAGAGGATGTTGATGATGGATGAATGACACAAGACTGTGGAGTGGAATCCGAGTTTGACCAATCTAGTCATGTTAGCCAACACGATCAAAACCTAATACAAGGGATGTTAGGTTACATCAGAAAGATACAAGAGATCATTCAAGTGGACTTCTCTTCGTTCCAGTGTGTCATTTTTAGGTGCAAGTGGTGGTATAGATTTGATCAGAATAATGTAAAGGAAGATCATGATTGTTAGGTCCCTATACTACTAGTATAGTCCCTTATTGTTATTAGTGCAACCCCCTTATTGTATTGTTGTGCCCTTACATTATTATTGTTATGTCAACTTTGATTATATTGTGACCCCTTAGACACCTATATATAGAAGGTAGGTCTTGTCATTTGTATCATCCAAGAATTGTTCATTTGTGTAATGTAAAGGAGGTTTCCCCTTCGAAGAGGCTTATTTTGAAGTCGTTAATCTATCTCTTCTTCTATTTTGTGAGTTGGTTTCATATCATTTGACACTTTATGGATATCATACACCATCCATCACATCATCTTTAAGAGAAAATTATAAGGTTCAAGCAATGGAAGATCACATCAAGCATCAATAACAAGTTCTCCAACTCTTAAAGGATAACCTCACTTTGGCGTAGAATCAAATGAAACAATAGGCAGATCAACATTGCAATGAAATAATTTTTGATGTAGGGGACTGGGTATTTTTATGACTACAACCATACAAACAAATGTCCCTCAAGCAAGCTAAGGAGGATAATAAATTATCACCAAAGTAATATGGTCCTTACAAGGTGTTGCAAAAGATTGGTACTATGGAATACGAATTGGAGCTTCTTGTATCTTCCCGAGTGCACCTAGTTTTCCATGTTTCATGCTTAAATAAGGTTATAGGTGACAAGCTCCCAGTTCAAACAATATTGCTGAAACTTAATGCAGAAGGAAAAAACATATTGGAACCTGAAGCAGTCATGGAAATAAGAACCCAACATCTATAAAATCGATCAATTTCAGAGTATCTCATCAAGTGGAAGAACTTAACAGCTGAAGATTCTTCACGGGAGGATGATAATTTTATACAGAAGCATCCATAACTACTCAAGCGTTGAGGAAAACACTTTTTTGAAGGAGAGGGGCATGTTAGGTCCCTATACTACTGGTGTAGTCCCTTATTGTTATTAGTGCAACCCCCTTATTGTATTTTTGTGCCCATGTAGTCCCCATATTGTTATTATTGTGCCCCATAGAAGCCCACTATTGTTATTGTTGTGCCCCTACATTATTATTGTTATGTCGACTCCGATTATATTGTGACCCCTTAGACTCCTCTATATAGAAAGGAGGTCTTGTTATTTCTATCATCTAAGAATTGTTCATTTGTGTAATGTGAAGGAGGTTGGACCCTCGAAGAGGCTTATTTTGAAGTCATTGATCTATCTCTTCTTTTATTTTGTGAGCTGGTTTCATAACAGTGATAGATGATATCCATCAACTCTAAAAATATGTGGGATGAAGCTAGGGAGCCTTATGTTTTGCCCAAACACTGCAACCATGTGTTCTTTTTACTAGATGTGTTGGATAGGGATTGGTGGTTTGTATTAAGACATTACCCTAGATCACTTTTTTTTTTAGAACAACAGTGTTATCATGCCAAGCGAGGAAGATAATCACGGTGATGATAACAAAGACTGATATGTACTTGGGTTATTTCATTGTTTATACTATTGTTGTATGTATTTGTTTTCTTTATTTGACTACTTATATTGTTTTTTATTCGTCTTGTTAGCATTTTATATAATTGGTAAGATTCACAAATGTTTTTACATGTTGTTTTTCCAGTGGAAACATTTTTACACTTAAAACTAAGTATTTCCAATTGTTTAATTTATAATTTAAAAATTAAAATTTTAACATATTCGTTTAATGTGTTTAAATATAATTTATAGTAGACCTCTTATATAGGCTTTGGATAGACGTCAGGATGGATAAAAAATTTGCAATTCTAAGTATGAGTTATCAATTTATAACTATATTTTATTAAGGTATCAATCTAAATATACTCATATTATCTCCTTTCTCAAATGACATTGTGAGTATCAATCTAAAATAACTCACAAATTGATAGAAAAGGGAGAAGGAAAATCATATTTGTGTTATATATGTGTACTGAAAGGCCTTCTACAACCATTGCCAAATGTTTTCAATATAGTAAAATAACCTCCCTTATTTTCACTATGCAACATATCTCCATAAATATAAATGCAGTTTAAAACATGGTGTATAATATCTATGATAAAAGCATTCAAGGTGACAATCCTTCTCAAATAAGACAATGAGAAGAATATAACCAAAATGAGAAAATAAGGAATTTGGAAACAACATTGAAGATTTATTCTAGATTTAGATACTTATTGATTTATCAATTAATTCATATGTTTTTCCTTCAGGTTTATTTCAAAATTAATATAAATCATGTAGTGATAAATCTATGATGAGTTTAACAATGAAAAATTGGTATATTAATATGTAAGATTAAATTTTTGACATGAGAGGTAAAGTCATGTTTACTATATTTAAATTCCAGTTCTTGCAACATTATGTAAACTAAAAGGAGGTCTTATGCATGTATAAAATGTTGATTACATCTTTTTATGGACCATAAGAGAAACAAATGAGCTTACATGGATGCATGAGAGGTTTTAATTTTTTCTTCATGGATAATGGAAGAGTTTTGACTTTTCTTTTCAATGGTGATTATAAAGAAAAGTTAAATTAATAAATATTTTTATGGCTAAGAATTAAATGACAAATAATGTGACGATGATTAAGAGGCATTTGTTTGACTTTCTAATAGATTTGGCGATGCATTTTTCTTTCATATTTAGATTATGTAAAATAAATGTCTATTTTTATGTATTTATAAGTAAAATATTTAAAGTAGACATGTCTTTATCATTGTAAACATGATGTAATATTAGCTAGGAGAAATGTGAAACCATAAATTTTAGCTACTATCTCGTGATAAGTACATGGGAAAAATAAGAATTCTTGAGTTATTAATTAAGAAATAATCAAATATATTATTTGTCAAAAAGTTAAATCTAATATAGTATGATTTTTGTATTATTTAACTCATATTTAGTATTAAAAAAAATAAATTTAAACTACAATATCAAATAAAAAACCAAAATCTCACCAAAATGTTATATCTTTATTACTAGAAAAAGGTTCACTTGCCTCTTTAAGGGAGAACTTCCGATAGAGCAAATCCCCAACTACAAATAACTTCACAAGCCTTCTTTACATTTCTTGATCCTCATCTTCAGAGAGAGAAATTTCTAATTTAATTTGGTAATAGTTTCTATAAATATTAAATTTAAATTACTTAAAACTCTCATAACTTTAGTGATCAATTAAATTTTATTAAAATTAAATTTTTTAAGTTATACTAAATCTAAATTATTATAAAAATTTTTGACTTAAGTTTTTTAAATTTAACAATAGATTGAATTTTATAAACCAATATAGATCCATCTTAACAATGGATCTACCAAGAGACTAAAGGAATCAAATATCATTATATGAAAATCTCTTTTTAGAATGCAAAACTTGAAAAAAGATGTACAAGTCAAAAAATTTAATCTCTTTCAATGCTTCATAAATTTGTGATTAATATGGATCCATAGTGGTTTTCTATCTCTATATATAGATTGACCATTGTGTAATTTTTCATTGTTTAAATTATATTTTTGAAAAATTTATTATTATTATTATTATTTTATATTAAAAATTGAATGAGTTACATATTTTTGTCTTATTAAGAACTAACTAAATTATTTTACCTTTAATTTTTTATTTTATTTTTTAATTTTATTTATTTATTTATTTTTTTTCTTGTGAGTATTGAAATATTTTATTAATTAGGTTATAATGAATATGAATGGACTATCTAAGCAACATAAAAATATTTATGGTAATTTTACAATTATAGTTTCAACCATACTAAACTTTGTAATTTATAAAAATATCTTTGCAATTTTTCTTAGAGTAAGTCATTTTGCATGTAATTTCATATATAAAATTTTGATATAAATTCACCAATACATAATCTATAATAAATATTATTTCATAAAAATAAACATCATGATGATAACCATCTAACAAACATAAACATCATCTAAAATACACATTCAAATTTGTTAACATCATCTAATTATAGACACGTCTAACACATATAAATGTCATTACACGCACACAAATTTAATAATATAATAGGACATCATCATCGTGGTCACATCTAACAAAACATAAGCATTACAATCTAACATCATCACCACATACATCCTCAAAATACATCTCATGTCAAATAACTGATATCACATACACCTTTTGGCAAGCACATTAAACAAACATATATAACATGACCTAACAATATACACATAAACACAACATATAAATTAAGTACATCAACATGAAAAAGAAAATGCAATATATATATATATATATATATATATATATATATATCTATATATATATATATATATATAAACAAGTCAAATAACTGCTATAAAATATCTGATACAATAGATGTAGTAGTGGCAACCTAGTCTGTAGTAGAAGATGATGGATGGTCAAGTACTGCCTCAATAGTCGAACTATGAGGTGGAGGAGAAGGTGGCTGGTCTGCTCTCTCAGGAGAAAGATGAGGCACCACCACCAATACTAGGTGATCATGAGACAAATGATAGGGAGTACTACGAGAAGGATCACCGACACCCTAATCATGATCCGATGGGGTAGTACTACTAGAAGTGCCATCACCACCCTCATCATCATGATCCGATGGGGTAGCACTAGGTGAAGACTCATGTGACATGTCTACTGTATGCCCATCCCTCCTCGCTTCCAGTAGCGTGATATCTCCAACAATATGATGCATAAGACTCATCATATCACACAGAAAATCCCTCAAGAGCTCGAGGAGCCTAGGATCTGCCTCGATGCCTTGAGCCCTCACAAGGTAGACTCCCTCCTCAACCAAAAATCTAGAGAGTTGATCGCAGTATCCCATCTTGAATCTCACACCAACCCTACGTGCCCGCATGCCCACACCCGTCTACATCCTCAAATGTACCTCACCCTTTGGGGCCTTTCCCATCTATGCATCTCCCTCAAGTGGGGAAGGAGGCATGTCCCTAATGAAATTGTTGATGTATACAAATTATATAGTACAAAACAACAATTAGAAAATTTCATTAAACAATTTAATAAGACAAGTTAAAGAACATTCTAGGATAAATTTTATTCTAATTAATTAAGATAATAAATGAAACTAGATTAATTTAAAGAAAACACTAATATTACTTATGTTATCACTTAGGTTGTTCCCCAAAAGTAGTGGAAAAGGGAATACGGCTGAGGTAACCACTAACCAATATTTTAGCTGCAGATTCTAGCCAATCTGCAACCAGAGAGGGCTCTCTCTTTATAATTTAGCTTTGTTTTGCTATATGTTAGGCTAGTTATGAAGTACAAGTATTTGTTTGATGTTTGGAAGGTGACATTCAATAAAACAGAGCTACAAAGTATGAGAAGTTCAGACCATTGGGTTAATGGAGTCAGTGAAAATGAATTTCTGGGTATGGTTTCTTAGGCAAAAGGAGGAACTACAGAGCAAGATAATTAAACATAGAACAATTTTCAAGCTGGAATAAGATGAAATGAAGTCAGGGAATGAAAGGCAATTAAGAATCTTTCATTATGCTAACAGAGGGAATGTGTATGAATATTACCAAGGAGCAGTTAAGAATTCCTTAATTGTATTCAGAGTGTAAGAACTAGGGAGACAGGAGCAGTCAAGAATTCCTGCCTATGCTAGTCCTGAAGAAAACATAAAAATTGACAGGAATTGAACACAGAGTACAACAAAGTAAATTCTGGGCTATTCTTTTTTCCTGCAATTTAGAACATGATATATAGATGATATATAAAACATAGGAACAGTAAAACAAGAGTTAAAAAGACTTATTGATCCATGAGGTAATACGAGAATTCTGTAACATATTCTTCTGCCATTAATTCCACAACCAGCAAGTTCATCAGCAAAGCATTCCAACAATCTTTATTCAGAAGAGTTCTCAAAATTTACAGCGCAGGTCCAGAATGATATTCACCAACCAACCCCTAATACATCTCTAGAGGAGGTATTTATACAAAAAGAGTTACAAAATATCTCATAGAGAAAATATCAAGCAATAAATTTATCCATCTACTTCTTCAAAGGCAGTAAATGACATTGAAAACAGAGCGCAATGAATGTAGGAGTAACTCCGCTGTACTGGCTACCTTAGGTGGTCTGATATATTTGACTTTTTAAACTCAACAAGTCGGCTGGTAGCTGTCTCTTTAATTTGCGTTCCTGCGTTGCTGTCTCGGCCCTGTCCTCTATGCCCAATTCTACTTTAGTGCGTTCTGGCGTGCCTTCCTTTTTCTGTTGTTTTCATTCTCATGATGTGTGGCACGTACCTTGAATTTGATTAAATGCAGAGAACCAAAACTACCTTGGTAAAACCTCTAACATGCCCTACCACCATTGGTCTGTTGGCAACTGGTGTCTTTGTAGTTTTATTAATGTTTCATCAGCTTCAGTGTACCTGTAGTAATTGGGCTGGACTTCAAAAAGATGTGTTATTTCATGCTCAATGTAGAACATATTTTCCAACTTGTCATATAAGCTCTGTCCAGAGGGAGGTACTATGTCTTTTGAAGTGCTTGATGATGTTGTGATCTGATTGGTAACATATGTATTCACCCTGTGTGCATATTGTTCATGTGTCAATAGTCTTTGATTGCTGGTTAACAAACTGGGAAGACCCTTTTGTTGCAAGACTGTAAACTTTGCTGTAAAAGCATTTATCTCTATCTGCATTTCTTGACACTTTCTTTGCAGATTTTGTATAAAATTCCTCATAGTCATCACCCTTTTAACTGTCAAAATGGTGCCTATTCTGTCCTTGATATCTAGAGCTGCCAGTTCTTCTTTGGTGTGAGTGTTCAAAAAATTGGTTAATCTATTGGCCTACTCGGGCATGTTTCCAAATAATGTCCTGGCCTTTTGAATCTCTATTTGGGCCATTTCTATCAGTTCAATTTTCTCATGGATTGTTTGAATTGATCTCCATTGATCAGTGATGGACTGGCCAATTTTAGTCCACAAAATTGTCTTGATTTCTAACAGAGTTTTATGAAGATTAAGCTATTTTTCCAAGGATTTTACCTTATTTTCCAAGGCCTTTACCTCCCTTGTTTTCTCAGCCACAGTTATTTTGGATTTATCATAGCTTACCTCTAACTTGGCCAGTTTTTCTTTGGCTTCCTTTAGTTCTGCCATCTGGAGTTCTAACTCTTTTATTTCCTTCATCATCTTTTCCATGCTCATGCTGGTATCTGGTACTGTTGATCCAGGTGGATGTTGGTGGCCACCCACCTATCCCATTTGGACCCCCACAATTGTCTTTTTCAGTCTTTTAAGTTTCCTAAATTGTAGCACAATTTACTATTTTTAGCAGTTTTTCGGGTCCTGAACTTCCGGAGCCGTTTTGAGGCCCTAAACGACGTTTTTTTGGGATTCTGGGGCAACATGGGTCCATGGACCATGGACCATGTTGCCTCCCAAAGTGGTAGTACTCGGATAGATCTTTCTAACGAGCTATCGTACGCGTCAAACGGAGATCGTATGCCAAAGTTACGACCCCGGGAAATTGATGTACCAATTTACCCAAACTGGGCCCACAATTTGGCGTTTCATCTTCTAGGGCTAGGTTTCGGGATGTGAAGGGTTTTCCATTGTTTCTCAATAATAAATAGGCCTTCGAGCCTCATTGTAATACAGTTTTGGAACAGTTCAGAGGCATGTAGCCGCCACATCTCTTCTCAGAGATAAGCTACCATCGCCCTAGCTGGTTTCTTTCCATTTCTGTTTGTAAGCATATTTCAGTATTTTACAGTAATGAAATGAAGTATTATTTCCGATGCATCTCAGTATTTATGGTTATCTCATCTCTGTATTTATGGGTATCTCTGTAATTTGTTGCGTTCCTGTCTAAATCCAGATCAGTGGTATCAGAGTGGTCTGCTTTTTTCTCTGTTTTTCTTTGCATGTCCCCAACGAGGTCGGGATATAAGGAGTTAGGGCTTGAACTGGTCGAACCTTTGCAAGACCAGCCTCGCAAATCCCGACGGCCTCCCATGGCGGATGAGAAGAAAGAAGAGGGAGCAGGAGATCCTATCAAAATCTTGCTCGAAGAAGCACTCGAGCGGCAAAGGAACGCGATGATGGATAGCTTTGCGCAGATTCTTCAGCGGCTACCCAGAGGCGACGCATCGGCTTCCAACAGCGACTCTGGAAATGCCACACCCTTCAAGGTACAAGTTAATTTTGAAATCCCCATATTCGAGGGTCAAATAGATGCAGATGCCGTAGATAAATGGTTAAATCTGCTAGATGGGTATTTTTCTGTTCATGAATTTTCAAGTCGGGAAAAGATTTTTTTCACTCTTCTCAAAGCAGCCCCCCACGTCAAGGACTGGTGGGAAACCTACTGCGAGCAGAAGGATGAAAGTACAGGCTCACTATTTTCAGCTGCACCCACTTGGAATGACTTCCGGGATGCCATCAAGGAGCAGTACTACCCTATCGGAAGCTATGAGGACAAATACATCAAATGGACCACACTGCGGCAGGGACGAGACCAAGATGTGCCGGAGTTCACAAACATTTTTCATACCCTTCGCACACAGTTGGGTATCAAAGATTCTGAGCTGCATCTGGTACTCAAATACCGCGGCTGCCTACACAGATACATCCAGGAAGAGATGGGGTTCTTGAACATCTCCTCACTCGGCACAGCATACCAATACGCTGTCAAAATTGAGCAAAAGTTCAAACAGAAGAAGCGAGACTTTGGATCTGCAAATCCGAAGCCCAAAGGACAAAGCCAAGGCGAGGTGACCCAAGACAACCCGTCGAAGCCACAAGAAAAGAACAACACCACGAAGCCGAAGAAGGACACAGGGAAGTGGTGTGAGTTCCACAAGAGTCCCACTCATAACACAAGTGAGTGTCGGACCAAGCAGTCGCTAGTGGCCGAGCTGAAGGCTTCTGAATCAGATGCATGTTCTGACCCTGAGCCAGAACCCAACAAGGGGAATGGAAAAGGGAAGCAGATCATCGATGCGGATCCCAGCGCCACTGTTGCCACCGCCAAGATCCAGAAAGATGAGCCCGAAAATCCAGAAGAGGGGGAGCGTCTTTTCCACTCACAGATGTGGGTGAAGGGTTCGCCGCTGCAATTCATTGTCGACAGTCGCAGCCAAAAGAACCTTGTTTCAGCAGAGGTCGTGAAGCGGTTGGGCCTACCGAATACACCACACCCACAGCCGTACAGTATTGGGTGGCTTCATGAAGGACGAGATCTCAAAGTTAGCCAACAGTGCCACCTTCCCTACAGCATCAAGCCCTTCACAGACGAGGTATTGTGTGATGTTACACCTCTAGATGTTTGTGATGTATTATTAGGCCAGCCATACTTGTGGAGGTGACATGCTGTGTATGAGTCCAGGCCTCGTGCTGTCATTATTTCTTTGAATAATTCATTATACAGGATACCGGAGGTAGCCCCACCTACTGCCACATCTTTGATCACTGCTAAGAAAGGCAGCAAGCTCATCTCCCAAACCAGGAAATTCATCTGTCTGGTTCACTCCCAAAGTAAGGGGAAGATTGTCATCACATCCATGACCTCCTCGAAGGGTTCCTCCATGCAGCAGCAGCAGCAAAGGGATACAGTCATGACAAGACACAGGAACAACTTCTCCTCACCCAAAGGGGTACGACACAAGTTTCAGGTGGGCGACAAAGTCTGGTTGCATCGATAGAAAGAATGCCTTACCAGAACCCATCAGAAGCTCAGACCACTCCGACATGGTCCTTACAGCAGTACCAAGGCTATGGGGAACAATGCTTTGGAGCACATCATTCCTCCATTCCTTCGCCTGCACCAAATGTTCAATGTGGACCATTGTCGACCATGCTTTCCACCATTTCTGGACACATCAGAGATTGCAGAACAGCTCACCAGAGACCCCGCTCAGCAGAAGCTTCCTCATCTCAGGGAGGAAATCAACGCAATGGGGACCATTGCTTCCTAAGGGGGGAGGAATGATCCAGGTGGATGTTGGTGGCCACCCACCTATCCCATTTGGACCCCCACAACTGTCTTTTTCAGTCTTTTCAGTTTCCTAAATTGTAGCACAATTTACTATTTTTAGCAGTTTTTCGGGTCCTGAACTTCCGGAGCCGTTTTAAGGCCCTAAACGATGTTTTTTTGGGATTTTGGGGCAACATGGGTCCATGGACCGATGTTGCCTCCCAAAGTGGTAGTACTCGGATAGATCTTTCTAACGAGCTATCGTACGCGTCAAACGGAGATCGTATGCCAAAGTTACGACCCCGGGAAATTGATGTACCAATTTACCCAAACGGGGCCCACAATTTGGCGTTTCATCTTCTAGGGCTAGGTTTCGGGATGTGAAGGGTTTTCCATTGTTTCTCAACAATAAATAGGCCTTTGAGCCTCATTGTAATATAGTTTTGGAACAGTTCAGAGGCATGTAGCCGCCACATCTCTTCTCAAAGATAAGCTACCATCGCCCTAGCTGGTTTCTTTCCATTTCTGTTTGTAAGCATATTTCAGTATTTTACAGTAATGAAATGAAGTATTATTTTCGCTGCATCTCAGTATTTATGGTTATCTCATCTCTGTATTTATGGTTATCTCTGTAATTTGTTGCGTTCCTGTCTAAATCCGGATCAACTATTGTTGTTGATGTAGTGCTTGGTGCTGTTGATGCCGGATCAATAGGAGGGACTGCTGTTGTGACTGTAGAAGGAGCAGTTGTAAAAATTGGAGCTGTTTGAGATGGCTGAGAGGCTAACTATCCCTGTTTTCCTTGTAGTGCTTCCTCCAATGCCTTCTCTGTTTCTGCCAGTCTCTCATTCATCCTCATCAGCAAACCCACCATGTCCTCCTCTTCTTTCTGCTGTGCAACTTCTGTGGTTTGAGGGTGCATTGTAATTGGCAGCTTGAGCTGCTTCCTGAGAGCTGCAATGTCTTCTTCTTTCTTTCTTATTAAGGCCTGTATGCCCTTGGGATCCTTGGGATCATGTCCCAGCTCAATAATAATTTCCTCCAAGGATTTGATCCTGTTATCCTTGGCTAATGAGGAGGCCTTCTCCAACTCTAATTGGGCAAAGGTATTGTGCAATGAATTCTGCAATTTGTGAGCTAATAATGCCTTGTCTGCCAAGGTGGAGTACACCATTTCTCTGGTTTGTTTATGTAATTCAATCTGGTCCATTGGGTGGATGTCTTTAGAGAGAACTTCCAGATTGGTCCTGATATAATCAACAGCTGACTGTGGCTGCTGCATTGTGGGCCTGAAGTGACTAAGAGTCATTTTTCCTTCTTGAATATCATAGGCTGCCATTAGCCTTTGTTGATTTGTGGGGGCCATTCTCAGCAATTGATTATAAAGTTGGATCCTTACTGGCTCATTTCTAGTTTTTATTTCAGTAAATGCTTTCTTGATATCTGAGCCTTGCTTGCTCTGTTGTTTGCTCTGTGGCCTGGTGGATGTAACCTCCACACCATGCTGCCTCTCTAGCTCTTGCTGATATGAGCTAGTTGATGTTTCCAAAATTGGAGGAGCCTGTTGTTCAGTTCTTTCCTCACCGCTCAGGTTGCCTGTTGTCTCTCCCAAGAGTTCCTCTTCAGAGTAAGGATTTAACCTTTGCCTCTTTCCCCTTGCTATTTTGCTGATCCACTTATAGGTGTGTCTTCTTGCCTGTCTCTTTTCTTGGCTCTTTCCTCATTGAGAGGAGTTTGTAACACAGGGATTTTAGGTACCTTTGTTTGTGTTGAAGGGCCTTGCCCCTTTGATGCATCTGGCTGATCTACCATTGTTTCCTGCTCTGAATGCAACACTTCTTTTCCTTTGGATGTCCCTGCAGGTGGAGTGCTTTCTTGGGCAGGCTGTTGTGAAGTTGTAGCAGATGATGTGCCCGCTCCAATGTGTTGAGGCAACTTGAAAGGGACCTGTCCAAAAGAGTCCAGGTCAAGTGTTTTCTCAAGGCTTCCCTTTTACTGAAGATGAAAGGGCCCAATTGATTTCTTATATTGAGCCGTGCCTTTTTCCTAGCTCCATAGAAATGAGTCAGATCTGAACTAATAAATTTCCTAAAGTATTCCAAGGCAAATAGTCTCATAGGGACATACTTTGGCAGCATGTAGGGGGATAGTTCACAGCCATAAATTCTGATCACTGTGTGATTTTGGTAAAAATACTAGTCACCAATACTGTATTCCTTTGAGAGATGCAATTTTTTTTGCATTTCAGCAGAGAGTCTAGCGGGAGGAGTTATCATCAACAAAGAAGTGGCTGGATATATGAATAGGTCAATGAACTCACAATATGTATAAGGGGAGTTATGGACTTCATGGAATACTGAGGTCCAGAATACCACAGACCTCTTTTCTCCCTTGAGGTCCAACTTTCTCAGGGGAATTTGGAAACTATCAGGTTGATAGTACAGCAGCAAATGATATATGTAGGATGTGTATTTGAACACTCTTTCTCTGTCCAAGTTCATGAATTGCTCATGGATTTTATTGGCTATGAAGGTGGCATAATCATAGTGGACAGTAGGGGGTTGTCCTGGAGTGAATATGGACATCAATACTAAGACAGTTTCATCAATATGCTCACTGGTTTTGAATCCCAAGATATATGAAATCATATCAGTAATGAATACACCAGCTTCATTGAACCAGACCTGATTAAAAGGAGGTGGATGTGTGGGCTGGCTTTCTGGTCTCATGAATAATTTAGCTATTCTGGTTATTTCTGAGCTGGGTAGCTTGGCAGCTTGGTCAAGCAAGAATTTCATGGTGAGAGGGGCCAGAGGCTGAGTTGGCTTAAATTGCAACATCTCATTTATGGATTGAGGAGTAATATAGAAGAGGACAGTCCCAGATGGAGCCATAACTGCTCTTTGTATGGGGTCATAATTTGCACATCACAAATGGATGAGATCAGGCAACACATTTACTGGAGGGAGGTAGTAGATGGCATGTTGGACTCCCAAATTCCAAAGACATCAATATTGATTCTGTAGCTATTCCTAATTTCACAAAAGGCCTATAGGTGAAGCTTGTCACCCATCATATCCTTGATTTGGAAATCCCTGTCAGCAAGGGGTATCCACTCCAACTCTTTATGTGGTGCATTCAAGGGGTCAACATTCAGGGTCACTGGAGCCTCCATTTTCAACAAATTTTATGACTTTTCAACTTGTGGTTAGGGCGTTTGCAGCAATAATATGGTAAAATGATAGTTTATGGGCTTTTCTGTGGAAATTACAGGTGGAAATAGGCTTGAATTTTAGTTTAATGGGCAATTTTGCAGAGGAGAACAGAATTCGTAGGATTTCTTTGGAAAAATGGGTAAAACAGTGACTTATAATGTAGAGGTTTGTAGGCCGTAGCGCATTTTAACTTGAATTTTAGTTCTTCGGGCGATTTTTACAGAAAAACTTGGAAAAACAGGGTTTATGATTGAATTTTGGGTAAATACATGTTTTATGGGTGCCTTGTGCGAAATGTAGGTAGAAGACTGAGCTGAGGGGCCGAGCTGAGGAGTGAATTCCCCTGGGTGGTGGACTGTGAAGCGAAAAATGGTGTTTTGAACGTAAATAACCATGCAGATCTTGCACAGAAAAACAAAGAGAAATGGACAAAAACGACATTTAAATGACTTTTTAACAAAATTTTGATTTTGGCGGGTTTTTGGTGCTCTTTGGTCGGGTGACGTCAGCATGACGTCATCTTTGTCGGGTAGCGGGGGTATGGAAGATGACTTGGCGCTGACGTGGTAGACACGACGGATGAAACAGTGATGAGGTGGCAGCTGATGTGGGTGCTGATGTGGGCAATGACGTCAGCGGCGGGAAGGGAGAGTGGTTTATGGTTTTATCGCACCGCTTTATGTACCATGGTGGTTTTGGGCCAAACGGACGCGATACAATATGGTGGCGACGCGTGGATTATGTACGGTGGGAAAACCGCCGATCTCCCAGAGCCTATCGTTCGGTCATCGGGGCGCTTGCGATATCGACGTGGATCGTCCGATGGGAAAGCCTGAATCGGACGGGTGACGGAGGGGTAAGTTGGCAGAGGTTTATGACACGGGGCCCGCCCGATATATTTATAATTTAACAAGGTTTTTTGGATTATAACCTTTGGTTATTGTGTTTTTGCGGGCACGGTTATTTATTTAACCGAGTGTTAAATAAAATCCAAAGTTTATGTATGCGGAGGGGTTATTATAAGGTTCCAAGTGAACCTATAATTCTCGAAATGCCATGTTTTATGGCTATAATTGCTGGGCGAGGAATATTTAAGTATTTTCGGGTTTTTATATAGTTATACATAGTATGGGAAGGGAAATATACATAGGAGTTATATAAATAGATTTAGGATGTTAATATGAGAGGTAGGTTTACACAAAGCACTAAGTTTGGAAATTGACTTAGGCTTTAGGGAAACAAGAAAGGAATCCAAGTCATGAATTTGTAGAGACTTAGCATAAAGGAAGAAAAGATTTTTACACAGGAAATGTGGCTTGTTTTGGCTAAGTAAACACAGAGTTCCACTTAGTAATTTTCATGAAATGAAGTGAACTAGGACCACTGAGAAAATCTCAATGACCTTGAAGGAAGTTAGTAAATGTTCTTGGAGGAATGGGAGGGAAATTAGTCATGCTCCAACTGTTTTACAGCCACTTTGCCATGGTACCTGTGATATCCATGAGATAAGTCTTATTTAAAAAGACAAAACTGATCACAAACTTGCTTCTGCAACACCAAACTGCCTACCCAGCCTAATACACCTAACATTTTTTCTTCTTTCTCCTTGGGTGCATTTAAGCTAGCAAACCCTTTCTCTCTTGTTTTCTTTTGACTGTCCTCCTATCTAAGTCTGCCCTTATCTCTTCCAGGGGCTCAGATTCAGCTATTGAGCTCCCTTTGCTTCTCTACCTAACTATTTGTCTGCCAAGCTTGAACTGTTTGGACAGACTTTATTCTCTAATGCTAAACAAGAAATTTAAACATGGACTGGCCAAGATTGAGCTGTTGGGCCATCCATCAAGTGTGACAGAAGTCACTGATTGCATAATCTGAACTTGTTTGCAAAAAATAAGACAGTAGTGGAATTTTGACTAGCACACTTTCTTGGTCTTTTCTTTGGGGTTCATTTTCTTTCTTTCTTGACCAATTCATTCTTCTTGCCATTTGATTTTTCTTTTAGGGAATACCCTCTTTACATTTTTTAAATCTTTGATTTTTGAAAATATGGAATCTTTGCAGCATGGAAAGGATGATCATATTTGGCATTTCCACAATCAATCATGAAATATGACACCTATTGGTATAGGAACCTAACAACCTCTATCATATGTAGGCTCATCCGGTGTGCAGGGGACGTTGGGACGCTGTCTCCAATAATCCCCGCATACAGACACAACACCAAGACAAACATGCAGTTAGCATCACTAGACAGTAGCCCTAGTGCCTCGACGAAAATCCTGGCTGTATACTTTGGTAGGCCCCTCTTGGGTATCATCTCGCGCCACATGTGCATCTACAACATAGTCATCAAACTAGGAGAGTGACAATAAAAAGTAGGCCTTGTCTCTGAAAACCTATCAAAAAATAAACAAGAAATCTCCAAAGCGAAAGGGAAGTTCACCCTCCCATGTATCATAACACAACATCTATCTAAAGCCCTACAAAACTGCCACAAAGAAATGGCAGACCATTTGATACATCGTGGGATTTTCACCAAAGAATCAACATAAAACAAAAGAGGGGCAACTAATGTGTTTGCCATCACTAGTATAGTGTGCAATTGTACTCACTAATAATGAGAGGCATCTAACCTCTTGTACACAAAAAGAAGCAATCTATAGCTGTCCACCAGACCTGGAAATATGTTGCAGGTAGTACATGATCCACAACATGTATCTGAGAGTAGAAAAGCTGAATCTCTACTGCAACACCATGGGGGATATCAAGAAATTGGGGAAAATCCTTCCCTCTCATGGATAGGCTAGTGATAAAATATATGTCCTCCTTAGAGGGCCTATACCACATGTTAGGACTGACACGGAAAGGTTGTTGGTGGACCTCTCACTGATGGATCAATTGTACCAACAAACTAGAGTGTGCCTTCGGGATGCAGCTTCTTCATAGTACTTAAAGAGTCCTTCATTCCTTAAGAGTGCTCAGGTCACTTTGGTAATAGGGTGAGGGTATAAATATCTCTCCCTCTCTCCTGCCTCCCATGGTCAGACCATATTATACTGGTTCACCATTTTCTCCTGCTCCTATTACTATTCCCTCTATTGACGTCTCTTCTATATGATTGAAATATAAATACATTAGCCTCATACATAAAACACAATTTTTTTTATTAAATGAAAAATGTATTTATAAATTTGGAAATATAACTTAAAAAAAAATTCATCCCCGGTGCACCAAAAAAATAGAAATGCACTTGAACTGGTGTGCCATAAAGCAGGAAAGCACCAGCCACGATGTGTACATCCAGATGACACACTACTTTTGGTTCGCACACATACAAGCACATTGGTTATTTTTATTTTCAACACGGTGTGTCGAGACAACATTGCACACTGATGCCCACGTATAACCTTTTTGCATTGAAACGAGACGTTTAGGTTATTGAATGCACCGACCCATATTTTTCATCCAGGAGGATCTTAAAAGACCAAATTTTTGAGGTCATCGAAACTTAGTGAAACCTATCTCAAATTGAAGAGCTTGTCGTTCTGAATGCAACGACATGAATGCCACCTTAATTCGACACTTTATGCGAAAGTTATGGCCCACTAAAGCTTTTGAGAAACAATTAAATTTTTTGTAGGCATGACCTATAGGTTGCTACATGGTAGCTAGTGTCAGCAGTACGGATGCTGACATCAACAATACAAATGCTAATGCCAACATGATGACGGGGATGCTGAGGCAGAAAATCAGGGGATGCCACATGGAAGATGATGTCAACAACACAGTTAGCAGCCGAGTCAACAATATGAATGAATTAGAAATTTCCACATGGAACCCAGTTGGAAGTTGATTTTTTTCTTAACTAAGTGACATTTTGGAACTTCCCGACAAATGGAGAGAGAAAAATTATCGCTTCATTAATTTTCCCAATGACCCCAAAAAATAAAGCGACAGTTTGGTGCCCCTTTGGGTTTGAATTAAAAAAATATATATAAAATATTGGCTGGTTGGTGGGTGGTCAAACACCACCAACTGAGCCCCCAATGGACATATTTTACAAAAAAAACCGAAGCTGATAGGAGTTGAACTTTCCTTGCAGAATTTCCGGCCAGACCACCAATGACTCTAAACGGCGCCCAATTATAAAAAATCGATGTCGAAAGTTAAACAAATAGTGCCAAATATATAACACACCCAATGGTTTGAACCTAGGTATCTTGGTGCCAATTTGGAAGTTTACCAATGTGCCATAGGGTGCAACCTTGATTTTTCTGCCCCTAATACACTACTTAAACCATCAATTGACCAACAGTGGGGGAGGAGGCTGCATGGTGGACGAGGAGCGAAGAAGGATGACAGGTCTATGGAACCCGGAGGGGAATTTGTGCACATGAATTATGAGGTAGGGGAATATTCTCTAGAATATTCTAGGAATATTCCTAGAATATTCCTCTAAGGGAATCTTATAGGTAATCTTTTAGATTCCATAGAACCCAGAGGTCACTGTGACACAAACTGGTCAAGTTTACAGTCAAATTTCATGAAATTTCACCACAAATCCAACCGTGATGCCCGTCTCTTCAGTAGAGGTGTGCGTTTTTAGGCCATCCCTGAAAGTGGAGGTATAATGTTTAATTTTGATATGTATGCATTTTGATTTTGTTGAGAATTAATGCAAAAGGCCTCCCCACATTGAGTAGGGCCTAGAGACGTAACCCAATGGGTGAACTCCGTTAACAATTTGTGTGTGCTCATATATTTCATGGTTTCATTTTATTTTCATTTTCTTTTATGTGGATGCACTTGTGGTTATGTGCTCATTTAAAAACAATTATGAATGCATCAATTTAGTAAAAAGATCCAAATCAAGTTTGGTATCAAAGTGGGTCCTCTGTTGATGTGAACTGAAAGTGTACGATAACCAGGGGATAAATCCAAAAGGGTGAAGGTAAACTTAAATACTTTGATCCAGAAGAATGGCGTGCAATGCAAAGAAGGAAAATGGTATATGAATATGCTTGGTTGGAGGAAGAGCGAAATTTTTGGAAGGACTTTTACACCATGGTCAACAAAGTTGACAAAATGTTTTAGGAATATGAGAAGATAGTGGAAAAAGAGATCCAACAGAAGGTCATGCTTCGGTAAATCAAGGAGAAGGAGGGGAGCCTCCTGAACCCCCATCTCCATATTCTAGTTAATTCTCCACTTTGTTAATGGGAAAAGTGTCTACTCAGAATGCCCCTATCCCACTAAGGTGTGACAGTACCTTAGAAACAAACAGAGAAAACTATTTTCGTATTCTTCTTTATGAACTATAAACGAAGAGGAATAGGATGAACCAACCTGTGTCTTGCGCTAGTCCTTTGATCCAATCTCTCTCTCCTCTTTGACAGCTTCCAGCTACCTGCTCCCTTATTTGCCTAGCTTCACCAAGTTCCTGCAAGATCAGAGAAGAAGAAAACTACGCAAAGACATGGATTTATATTCATAAATAGCTTAGGATCAGATTTAAGCTAAACATGCAAATATAACAAAACATCATTGATACACAAGCATGTAGGAGAAACTCAAATAGTTTTATTGATATAACAAGAAGGTCCAGGAGGAGTTACAACCGATGATTCCTGATCCAGCATCAACCCCCCAGCAAAGGAATCCCCTCTTCACCTCCAACAAAGCATAAATCACCCAATACACTGATCTCTATCTCAAAACCAACAGCAATTCTTTGCAATGTACAAAATTCCAGCCTCTGGATCTCTAGGATGAGGGATCCATATATAGATGTATGCAAAGAGGATGAGTCAGCTTATGATTTGACTAGTGGCTTCTCTCTGTCAGTTCTTGCTTCCACTTGGAGACTGAGAGCCTCTTACTCATCCTTGGTCGAACTCAGTGAGGCAAGTGTCATTGGGGAAGATTCTGGAAGCTTCCATTGTCTGTCCACCTCGCGGAATGACACTGCCATTTGTCATTTCCCGCTCAGCGCACCCTGGTAGTGCATTTAGGTGCATTGCAACGCACCTAGCTAGTGTACTTGGGTGCTATGCAACGCAGCTAGCTAGTGGAGCAGCTGAAATGATCCTGATTTGACTGATTCTGAGCAGTTTCTGGTGGAGAACTTCTGGGAGAAGCTGTAATTGGTTGACCTTGTTCCTCTAGGGGTAGGAGCAACACTTTTAGGGACTTAGGATCCCTTGGTTTATGGACATTTCATGCTTAGAGCTGTAAGGCACAAAAATGTCTATAACACACTTCTTCCTCATCTTCTAGTCATTCTAAAAGTAGAAAAGCTCATAAAAATCCATTTCTAAGATGGATGTAAAGTTTTGATTTTCATGTGTTTAATAGAGAGTCCAATGCAAAAAAGTTGAATAATTGGATCAGACAGATTGAAGTGTATTTCCGGATTCAACATATTTAAGAAGATAAGGCCAATATCCAGTTAGAATCTCTTGGACTGGGATGCATCACTCTCATGTGGTGGGAGAGAAAACTTCAAAGAGGTAGTAAGCATGTGGGTAAACTCCTTTCTTCCTGTTCTGTATTTGTTTCTACTTTAAAAGGACAATTTTATCCATTAGCACATTGACAGAAAGCCATGATAGAATGGCAACATTTGAAATAAGGCAAAGGAAAATATGTTCAAATATTCACATAAGAGTTTAGAAAACAAAATTTAACATTGGGTATTCCTTTAGATTCACATGATATTCTAATGAATATTATTGGTTCTTTCATGATTATCTCTGACATTCTTTGTTGTTATTTGAACCCGCTACTCTTGAATTGGTTAGTGTGAAAGCCATTCACCTTGAAAGCATGGGAAAGTATGAACATGGAAACAATGCAAAGAAGGAAGTGACAACAAGGAAAAAGGAAGAAAATCCATCTTATACTCATTGTGAAAAACAAGGGCATGATGAAGAGCATTGCTGGAATTGAGGCCAAAGAGGAATGAGAAAAAAGAGACGTAGAAGATGGTCACTACCATGCAACAAGATGTTGAATCTAAATCAAAGGATGAGGAGAAGATCAAAATTTCTAGATTTCTAGGTGTTGGACCAATTGACTTGGGATCTGACTGAAATGATGAGATGAATATTGCAGCTCTTAGGATTATCGGTGATGGACCTATTGACTTGGGTTCTGATTTAGGTGATGAGATGAAGATTGCAGCAGATGTTGTGCCAAAGATGAGAAGAGCACCAAAGACTGCATGGCTCCAGGAACTTGAGGAGATCAACCAAAGAATTCAAGAAAAGAATGCTAAAGTGAGGAGACTCCTATAAGAAGCAGAGGAGAAGAAACACAATTTGCAACATCATTTACAAGCCAAGGAGGTGGCCTTGGAAAGGTTTCAATGTGACAAGCCATCATCACCAACATATGAGTAAAAATTGATTCTTCAGTTTCATGTTCTCTTTATGATGATGATTTTGCTGCTTTTGAGAAACATACTACAGGAATTGGTTCAAAATTGATGAAGAAAATGGGGTATCAAGAAAAAGGCCTCGACATTAATGGCTAGGGCATTGTGAATCCCATCAAGGTGGAAGAATTACCTCATTATGAAGGACTTGGTTATGTCAGAAAGGAGGTTGGAGAATTCTCCAAGAAAACCTCTGACCAATCAACGACGAATGATGGGAGCACAAAACAACATTCTAGTGATAGTGAGGATTACACATGAATTTCTCCTCATCAAGATGCACTAGGAACAATCGTTTGAAAAGGGTGTGGAAAGTTTGGAGGAGGAAGAACCATTGCAGTCATTGCAATAGGGATGGACATCAGAGAGCCACATTTCATTTAATCCATGACCAAAAATAACTTATGAAGGAACCAAATGGTGAAGTTGTTCAAGAGATTCATCTATAGGAGAAATACCCCTTCAGTTTGTTGAAAGAAATATGGTGGTATTAGAGATAGTAGCTTGTCATGGAAAATTTTTATAAATCACATGTTGTGAGATGTTTTTAAAAGTGATGAAGTGTTTTCCATCACTTATGAATGCAACATGATGATATTTTTGGCCCTTTTAGTTGATAGTTTGGATATTGGTTTTTGTATGATGTAAACTTGTCCTTGAGTGTGTTATAAACTCTTGACAAGTATGGGGTTTGATTGGGTCATGTTTGGTCTTGTAAAATATTATATTTTGCATGTTGTACTACAGATTTGCATAGAATATAGGTGTTGGTTCGTCACTTAAGGCTTTTAAGTACAAAGGTGAAGGAGAAGGAAGTGTGCCCTATTATAGAACTTGTTATGCAGATGAGGGGGTTTAATAGATTGCAAATTGTGTTCATGCTTTTGGAGGACCAAAAGCTCCTCAATGGGGAGGAATGATCTAGGAGGATCCTAAAAGGAAAAGATTTCAAAGTTCTGTAAACTGAGAAAAGCCTCTATCAAGTCGAATAGCTCATAATTTTGAATCCAATGTCATGAATGACACCTCAATCCGTCACTGTATGCGAAAGTTATGGCCTACTGAAGTTTTTGAGAAATAACTAAAAATTTTACATGCAGGACCCACAAGTTGCCACATGGAAACTAAAATTGTTAGTATGGATGTTGATGTCAAGATTCTGACATGGCAGTATGGTCAACATGCGACCAATTAGGGGACGACACATGGAAGATGATATTAGCATGATGCCAATAGCACAGTCAACATTACGAATGAATTATAAAGCGCCACATGAGCCCAATTGGAAATGTGTTATTTTCTTAACTAAGTAACATTTTGGAACTTCTCGGTAGATGGAAAGAGAAAAATTATCACTTGATTAATTTTCCCAATGGCCCCCAAAAAATCTAGCGACGGTTTGGTGCCCCTTTGGGTTTGAATTAAAAAAAATATATAAAATATTGGCTGGCTGGCGGGCGGTCAAACCCCGCCAACTGAGCCCCTAACAGACATATTTTATATTTTATAATATTACAAAAACTAGTGATGGCAGGAGTTGAACCCACCCAAAAGGATCACCGACCAGACTGTTAGGTATGCCAAATTTTGCCCAATCATAAAACACCAAAGCCGAAAGTTAAACAAACAATGCCAATATATAACATGCCCACCTGTTTGAACCCAGGTCTCCTTGGAACCAATATGGGAGTCTTCTAATGTTCCATGGAAAGCAACCTTGATTGGTCTGCCCCTCACACATTACTTAAACCATCAGTCGACCAACAGTGTTGGAGGACACTCCGTGGCGGATGAGGAGTGGAGAAGGCCGGCGGGTTTGTGGAACTCGGAGGTGAATTTTGTGTGCATGGATTATGAGGTAGGGAAATATTCCTTGGCATATTCTAGGAATATTCTTATGAGGGAATCTTGTAAAGAATCTTTTAGATTCCCTACATCCTAAAGGTGACAGTGACAAAAACAATTCAAGTTTACAATCAAATTTCACGAAATTTCTCCATGGCCCCAACCGTGATGACCGTTTCTAGAGCTGTGCATTTTCAGGTCATCCCTAGAAATGAAGGTATAAGGTGTAATTTTTATATGTGTGCATTTTGATTTCACTGAGAATTAATCCAAAAGGCCTCACCACATTGAGCAGGGCCTAGAGTTGTAACCCACACCGGGTAAAATCCATTATCAATTTGTGTGTGCTCATATATTTCATGGTTTCATTTTATTTTTCTCTTCTTTTATGTGTATGCACCTGTGGTTACATTCTCTTTTAAAAGAAATTATGAATGCATCAATGAAGTAAAAAGATACGGATCAATTTTTTTAATACTATGCGTGTGGTGCTTTTAGTAAATATAAACGCAGTTGTTACATGTCTATTTGGGCACATCACTCCCAACATTCAAATCAGTACTATTAGGGTTCATCAAACCCTAATTCAGTTGTTACATGCTCTAGATAAGTCGACTCATTGAATGATTCCTTCTATGAAAGTTTCTTGGCCTGAAGCCTTGCTGAATTGCCTCATTGGGACACTAGCGCAACCTTGGTTAGGGGTAATTGCGTTGTAGAGCAGGCAGGCCCATTCTAGCTTGCACTGCAGTGCGCTTAGGCCCTCTTTGACCTACACTAGGCAAGATTGAGCAAAATTTTCATAGGGTTCTGGGAATATTCCTTGATTCTAGATGATTCTAGAAGGATCCCATCTCTTATCTCCTCCCATGAGCTCGAAATTGGATAGTCTAAGGATCCATTAACCTCCTATCCTCTCATCCCTTGCTCCATGGAAACTAACTCCAAGTTTGGAAGGCCATTCAATACCCTCATTTATGACAAAACCACCTCCATTTCCTATAAATTGAGCACTCATCATAGTGATCAAGGGGATAGAATCTGAAGTTTGTAAGGAAATTCTATTGGTTTGAGAATTGAGTTCATGTCAAGCAATTTTGTGTTGCTGAATTGGTGTGCTTTTGATGTGGCGAGGGTTGGACTGAAGATGGAGGAGTGGCACAGGATCGAATTGTATTGGGTGATACTCTTCCTTCTACATTAATAAAGAGTTTATTCCTTTTCTCATATTATTGTTCATATATGTGATGATTATGTGTTTCAATGTCTTCGATTCCATTGTTTTATAACAGATAGATCATGTATGCTTTGATCGTTTCTTGTTTCCATTTCTCTTGATACAGGTACCTTTTGAGCGGATTTAGTTCAAATGGGAGCGACGGAAGTGATTCAAAAGAGATCAAGGATGCGAAAGACTACAAGTAAGTTCCTTCGTCTCATTTATCTACTATAGGAAAAGGTTAAACTACTTTCTTTTTGTTGTTCTAGGTGTAGTCACCCACCTAGGGAAAATGTGTTTATCCGTAGATGAAAATTCCATATAAAAAATTGGTGACCATACTGGGGATCGACTGTCATTCTTGGTGGCTTACCCTCATCATATTACACCCTAGTAGACTTTGATTGACTTCATTGATCTTATTTCAACCTTTTCGAAGTGTTTTTGGTCAAAACATTGTTCTTAGATGTCTTATGATTGGCCTCTCTGGCACCAACACAGGCTTGGTCAGGGGACAGTGCACTGCAGAGCACCCTTGGCTTAGAGACAGTGCTCTACAGCACAGTCTCTCCCACTCAAACCTGCATTGATCCTCCTTAAGCCAAAAAACCCACTTTTGACTTGGATTTTTCCAAATTTGCTTCTGAAGTTGTTTGCTGAAAGATCAATGATTGTTATGGTTTTGAAATCAATTTGAATTTCCTCTTCTAGCCCTACTTTGACCTTGATATTTTAGTGTTTCTTAAGTGATTTATTTATCATTATCAATTCATTTTCCAAGTTATTTTATATCGATTAGTCTTTCCTAAAAAGGAAATTTTTTAAAGTCTTCATTTCTTTGAAAAAGAAACTGTCGTAAAGTCTTCATTTCTTATGAAAAGTATTAATTGATTGTTTGTGCATCTAGTTCCTTTTTGTTCATCTAAACATTAAAGGGACTGAAAAGAAAAACTTGCATTGTGCATATTGTAGTTTGTGAATGCTTGATAGGAATAGCTAGGGAAATTGCATTAGGTGTGCTCTTTGCTCTTTGTCAAAGATCTGATTTCTCTATCCCTTACTAGCTATGGTTTTCATTGTTCAAATCAAATGAAAATAATGTTTATCA
This sequence comes from Pinus tabuliformis, assembly GCA_031772625.1. Classification (NCBI taxonomy): domain Eukaryota; kingdom Viridiplantae; phylum Streptophyta; class Pinopsida; order Pinales; family Pinaceae; genus Pinus; species Pinus tabuliformis. The sequence continues at coordinate 1,860,493,664 of CM062817.1, forward strand.
TCTTAGTTGCATTCTAGGAATTGCAAACATACATCACGTGGTGAACCTTGAAAGGAAATTTTTTAAGAAGATCAACTAAAATTTATCACAATTAACCTAATGGAGCATTATAACTTAACACATAACATCTAGAGGTCTAGGTTAGAGACGTGTTCCGACGTCGTTAAACATAGAAGCTGTTGCTAATTGTCTGCGATACATTCTAAGTGTGATAACTCATTCTACATATGTAAGTATATCGTAGCTCGTCCACATACTTTCAGGTATATAGGGCGTTGTTATAGTACGAAAAGTATAAAGGACTGCTCTCACTGTGTGGTTTCACATTAGACAACACTAACATGGATTGGGCCTCCACTAAATTTAGTGTATATATGGGAGGACTACATTAGGTTTCTATCCATCCATAGGTAATCGAGTCAGCCACCTTGTATACTGTTATACACCAAAAACAACATTCGGGGAGATTTCCTGCACGTATGTTAAGTCCTTGGTTTACTGAGGCAGTGTATTGCAGTTCACAATTACTTGGTAATCCTTTTGCCTAGATTATCCCTCTTTTGTTTTATTATGTTATTTTGATTAAAATAAAATTAATTGATCGCGGATAACATCCTGCACATCACTCCTTAGTTGATCTTAGGTTGAGACATATGGCAACAAATCCAGAGTCCACCGATCAAGGAATTTCTTTTGGTGGGAATCCTAGTCCTTTTCCTCCTTTCAGAAATATTGGTGCTCCATATATGGCTACATTATCCCTTCTAGGATTTACCATTGGCTTGCCAGTATGGTTGTTTTCAACCTCCTTGGTTCAAAATGTCGTGATTTCTCCGCAATCTAGTACTCCTACAACTAGATAAAATCAACCTACAGTTGATCCTAAAGTTGACCCTTTACCTTCTTAGTCTGTTGTTTCTTCCTCCCCTTATTCCTTTTCACCTGGTGAAAGTATTGACACTAGTAACGAGGTGGATAAGAAGAAGAAGAAAGGGAAGAAGAAGAAGAAGAAGAAGAAGAAGAAGAAGAAGAAGAAAATTCAGTAGGGGGGCAACCAAGCAACCATTGCTTCGAATGCAACTTTTGATGAGAAACTATTTGATAAGCCTCACAAACTTTGATATGCTTGCAAACTTTGTATGAGAGACCATCTTCTTCGAAATTGTTCTGGTATTCCTAAGATCTTAGAAGAATGGTCTTCTCATTCACATTATCCTATGTCATCAACTTCTAGAGGTCATGTTGGTGACACACCATCAACTAGTGGTAATAAAGTTCATGGAAATAACGGTAAAGTTAAGTTTCCCGTAGGTTATGCGAAGGGAATCACCACATTCACCTTTGTCCCTATCTAGATGAAGCCCAAAAAGTGTTGGATAACCATCTTGCTTCTCCGCAGCAACTTCCATCTGGTTACAAGAGACTCTCCCTTAATCCTTCACTAGTTGATGAAGTGACTGACCCAAATCAACCATTGGTCAAACCCACTTTCTCTGAATGTGAATCCCATGAGTCTATACCTGACCAATCACAGGTCGTGAAAACAATTGACCTGATTTCACCTTTAGTTAATCGTACCTTTCCTGTAGAGAGTGACTATGATACCACTCAGGTTCTTTTCGTTTCTTCATATTCCAATGATCTTGGAGGCAAACCTCATGTTCCATCAAGACAGGAGGAAGATCCTCCTGTTCTTGTAACTCAAGGGGGTAATTCTCTCGTTCTTACGGTACCCCCTCCAAGTAGTCTGGTCACTTCCTTTGATTGGAATCGACTAGCAAGATGTTGTCTTCCTTCTTATGTGCCTTTCTAGATCATAGTGCAGGTTTGTAATATGATTGTACTTGGCACTACTATAGATGAAGGTGCATCAGTGAGTATCATTTCCTCCACTTCTTGGTAAGCGCTCGGTTCGCTGCCACTTGTGCCTAAAGAATCTGTTTGCTTTTAACAGAGGAACCAATCAACCATTATGGATCCTCCCTTAGTTGCCTATTACTTTGGGAGGAAAAAATGTTTATTTCAATGTGATGGTAGTCCCAGGCCCTTTATATTACAATTTACTTCTTGGGTACGACTATGTTTATGACATGGGATCTATTGTTTCAACACTCTTTATAGTGACGTGTTTCCCGCATGAAGACAGAATTGTCACCATTGACTAGCTTTCATTTCCCGGTCCAAATATGGATTCTAATCAACCATCTTCCCTAAATGGTCTTTTTTTCCCATGGTATTTTCCCCACCACGGGTCAATTATGTGGCAACCTGTTCCATGCCTACATCAACTGACAATCAATTCCGTGATGTTGTGCATTATGTACTAGGGGCGTTGGAACCAGATATCTCTAATGGATTCCTTGCTACGTATCCCTTCCAGAGCATTGTACTTCCATCTGATGAGAACATCTTGGAATTCATGACCTGTTATGGGTCGTGATCAAGGAATCATGAGCATAGTTCCTTGTCTTGTGTCAAGCTCGTTAAAAAATGAAACAAGGAATATGAGGATAATTCTTTTACTGTGTCAGCCTCATTAAAAAATGAAATAGGTCCTAGAGCATAGTTCCTTGTTTTGTGTCAAGCTCATTAAAACATGAAACAAGGTCCCCTGGAGAAAAGTTCCAATTTGAGTCTTTGATTAGATCTCATAAAATCCTAGTCGAGTTTTTCACTTGATCTCGTAAATGAACCTTCATTCCATCCACCTGATAGCCACGAGTAGTCTACTTAGGTGAATGTAATGAAGCTTGGGGGGCATGCACCTAGAATCGAGTCATCATGCTTGGGGCATGTAAACCAATCTCAAGCATAGTTTTTCATTTCAAGCTTTTGTAAAAATGAAACTAAATCCAAACATAGTTTTTTGTTTCAAGCTTGTGTAAACATGAAACTGAATCCAAGCATAGTTCCCTATGGTTCAAGCTTGTGTAAAAATGAACCCATCTCCATTTTAACCCTCGTGATTGCCATTCTATCAACCTCTTCCATCAGATGAGCCTTGGTTTTTCTCCTTCCATCGTCACTATCTGCTTGGCCGATCATACGCTTTCACTTGGTTGTTTTACCTTTTTTGAGGAACAGTTGCAATGAGTGGTCTTATTAGCCAACCTATTCACATAAATCAACATGTTTTGAGAAGTTCCAACATCATTGAAACTAGTTTCTATCCTAGACACCCTCATTCCTCTAAGTGGAGTCCTCTTTAAGCTCTTTTTAGACTCTCGAAATATGAAAATATTTCTGAGCGCTTGTCCTTTTTAGCTCGTTAACAGATTGGAAACAACGTCTACTCAGTATAAGTTTAATCCTTTTCCAGACTAAGATAGATTATTTACGAAAAAGGAATACGTTGATCGAACATGGTCAATAGGTTCTCTCTTGAATTATTTTACGTTTTTTCGGACTTAAGAGAGAAATTTGCGAAAAATAACTTGTGGGGTATTCTTTTTGTCCCTTTTCAAACTCTCTAAACATGAAAAGGACCGAGTTCTCATTGTCGTTAAACTCATTAACACATCAAATAGCGACAAACTTGTCCATCATGACAAGACCGAGTTTCACCTTCTCTAGACTCATTAAAACATCACATAGTGATGGATTCACCCGAAGGGTGGAATTATACTACAAGCATATGTTATCCTCCTCAAACTTGTTAAAAAATAAGGAGGTATTGGTCAACAATGACTAGGGAAAATGGAAAAGGGATAAATCACTTTATGGTAGCAAGTCGCTCTTGAACATGACACTTTCACTTCATTTATGTGACTATTTGGGTTGGGTTATCTGCTTGATGGTTATCATACCTATGGTCTATCACACCATCCATCACTTTGGTTTTGGGTCAATGTTTCCAATTCATTCAGTGTTTCCAACATGTTCAATAGAGTCACTCAGTAAACTTCATCCTTTACAATACTCATAAACCTTCATTTTCATGATCGTCATTCCTGAACCTTGTGTCACTAGTCAAATTTTGTCTTCAAAATCATTACACTCGTTTCGTGTCATTGATGTGGGATAGATCAAGGCCCTCCTGCAATGAGTCGCTTCTTGTCGACATCACCACATTATCCAAGAAGTTGACTTAGAAACACCTTTCCAGTACCTTGAGGCTTGCATACATCAATGGAAAGTTTCTCGCTTCCGGCAACAAGTTGACATCACTGGCCTTCGACCGAAAGACTTTGTATGGTGTTCGACATCAAAACATTTATTCATACCATGCAGAATGTACTACAGTACCTTGAGAATCATTATCATTATTGGTGATCTCTCTCGTGTCTGTTAACGACTTACATCATTGGATGGTAATCAAACGATGTCTTCCCATGTTCGACTTCAGATCACATATTCACATGGTTAGGCTCATTGTCATGCGGAAAGAGTCGTTAGTGCGGACACAACCGACCTCCCTAGAAGCAAAAGCTCTCTAGTGACAAACAAGACAAATAAAGCTACCTTTCTCTAAACATGCATTGCAAATACAAGTAATCAGGGGATCTTTAACATACCTTTAGTCCAACGCTTTGTAGTAGTCCAGCCTCGCCGATCCGGATGAGCTCCTCCTTCTCTTCGAAACCTGCATTCACTAACAAGCCAAAAGATTAAATAGCACCTGATAAACTCATAAAACAATACATATCCATCATACAGACCAAGGAGTATATGAAACAAACCATGAATAACAATCTGTTGAGAAAAATAAGTTCATTTGCATTAAAAGGTAACAAAAGGAACCATTACAACCTGAGCCTTGGTGTTGTGCAAGTCCCTCCTAGGGTCCAGCAAGAGTTTTCCTTTACTTTGATCAGCTCACCCACTCTCAAATAAGGCTAGGAAAGGATGGGAATCTCTCCTCTCAAGCTTTACAAGGGAGTCCTAATTCCAGCAGCATCTACCCTTAGGAATGTTCAGCTTTCAACCTCCTCTCCCTTTGGCCCAATGCCTGTATTTATAGTGTTCTAGAGGAAGTTATTCAGGTCCACCATCAATGGGATAAGCCCCTCTTTGGATGGGATAGCTCCCCTCTTGATGGGATAAGTTCCTCTTTGGTAGGGATACATGAACCATCTGGAGGCGCTTCATACACGTCAAACAAGCTTCTAGAATGCTCTAGAAATGACCACAAGTAACTTTTTTGGAGTGAAACTTGCGCCTTTTGACCTTTACAGGAGTACGTACCCATTGCTTTACATACAGAGCGTACAAGTACGCAGGTATTGTGAACTTGGAGTGCGTACACGCAGGTAAGGCTAAGAGAAACTGCGTACCCAGAGATATATAGATTTTTAATGACTTTCTCTCTTTCTTGAAGTTTGACATGGAGAGCAGAGGTATGAGGCTTGCCAAGGAGGATAGTATGACAGTTGATGAGCCATACTAATTGCAAATAGTCATGGTGACAAATTTTAGTGTAACAGATTGCCCCCTAAAGTGCGAAGCCTGTAGTAGATTAGGGTTTCATATCATCTAGGAAGGGTGAAGTACTTTATCATTTCAAGGATTATCTTGTGGAGAGCCCAGTCGGAACCTGCAAGTATTCAACACAAAATACATATATATGATCATATCATCGCTGAGGTAGGCATTCCCATACTCAGATTGAAAACTTTAACTAATTGACTATCTACTGCTCTGATACAGGAATGATTCTGCAGTACATCATAATCATAGACTTTTGTAGACACAGTATGGACGCAGCCATCTGTTTATGATTAGTCTACTGTATAATGAATACAAAACTCCTCGCAGCCTGGATGGTGGAAACTAGATCCAGGGTCTTCATTTCTACTTCCCGAACAGGTACGATTCTATCCATGCGAATAAATGAGTTGATGTCGAACATGGTAGAATCCACTTGATTACCAGTCAATGATGTAAACTGTTAACAAGCGTGAGAGAGACCACTAGTGATGTCAATGGTTCTCAAAGTACCCAGTACAATCCATGAGATGTGAATGAATGAGTTGATGTCGAACATTTCACGGAATTCTTCGATCGAAAGTCAATGATGTAAATTGTCGTCAAAGGCGAGAAACCTGCCATTGATGCATGCAGACTTCAAGGTACTGACGATTCCTAGGTCATCTTTCTAGATAATGTGCTGATGTCGATAGAAAGCGACCTGTTGCAGGCAAGCCCACAACACGAAATCATAGATCAAGTTGAAGAAATGTAACTGTAAGGACTGACTCAGGGATGGTCAAAATGGATGACGAGTATTTTGCAGATGAATGTTTATTGCAGAGACCTCTTGAACACATAACGACACGACAGATGGCTTGGTGACATTTGACCAAAGTTAATACCCGGCTAAAGACTTTCAATGTGTTTGATCAACTGTGAGGCAAAGGATTTCCCAACCCAGGTGAATGAAAGTGTCGTGTTCAAGAGTGGTAATAAGGCTTCTTTTGAGATAAAGGATAACAAATGGGCTCATTTTTCTCTCTTTTCCCCCACCATTTCTGGCAAGTACCTATTTATTTTTTGCAAGCTTGAGGAGGATAACATATGCTTGATTATAAGCTCATCCTTCGGATGAGTCCAACTTAGTTTTGATTCGAACCCTAAGAAGGAGTGGTCCGTTCCTGTTTGTAATCGAACAGGTCCTTTACTGTGAAATTTTAACGAGTCCAGTATAGGAGAAACTCGACGTTTTTCATTTTTAGAGAGTCTGAAAAACTTAAGAAGACTCCAGGTTGAACTTTTTCGTAAAGTTGTGTCTCCCAAGCCCGAAAAAGTATAAAATAATACTTGAGAGAACTGCTTAGTCTTGCGACCAAGGAGTACTTTCACGATTAGTGCCTTTGACCTGAAAAGTAAAAAGCGATCAAGGACACGTCGTTTTATTTCCGTATCGAGTTTGAAACGACAAAAACCCGGCAATCGTTTCCTGTTTTTACGGTCAGAAAAGAGCTATAAGGGGACCGTCTTTTAATTCCATTTTAACGAGTGTAAAAGAGACGCTCGACAATATTTTCATGTTTTAGGAGTCAGAAAAGGGCTTAAAAGATGACTCTGATATTTTGGTTCATGAAAAATGATAATTTTCCTTGAAAGTCCTATTGTCCTGCACAAAAACAACACATTACTCATACCTGTTTAAGATAAGCAAAAATGCATTGAGAAATATCCTTCCGTAGTGAAAAATAAATAAATTTAGCATTCATTTATCCAAAAAAACCTATAAAAAGACCTTTTACCATGTCATTTTTACCATTTTACTGTTGAAGGAGAGAAAAGGGCTTTTGGCAAGAAACTTCCCGTGGACTTTGCGGAGAATCCGACCGTCGGAATCGAGTGCCGTCTCTTTCAGGTATTTCACAACATCCTCCTCTTTGTTTTCATCCATTTAGAATTTCATTTTAAGCCTTAATTTGATTTTTTGAGGGCTTTGGGGTTTTAGGATCCGCCTTTCGGGGTACGCAGGTGCCCCATGGGCGACCTACGTACCCCGACATTTTCGTTCATGGGAAAATGGCAGGAGTACGCAGCCTACCTTCAGAAAAGCTGCGTCCATATGCTCTGTTTCTGAACGCGGGGTGCGTACCCCGCGCAAAGCAATTTCAAAACCCCAAATCTCAAAACTAAACCATTAATTTTTGATTTAATGAATTCTAATGAATGTTTTCTGGTGTGTAGATTGCCCACCATGCTTGATTGGCGCGAAAGAGAACATGAAGATGTCGATTTGGCCGCAATAGATCATCAACCCTCCATTGATGCTTTGAAGGCATGCGGTCTCTACAAATACTGGGCCATACCTGGCATGAGGGCCCAGGTGCGGTTCTTAGAATGGCTGGTTGAAAAGTGGAACGTTCAGGATCAATGCTTCTACATCGGAGGGCATCATCTCGAGATAGAGCCCTCTGACATATATTTTCTCACTAGTTTGCCTAATAGGGGCGAGCAACTGACTCTGTCCGGGACTAGGCCGGGTGGCCAATCCCTTGCTAGCCTCCGGCTAGAGTGGTGCAACAATCAAAACCAAGAGAAAGGGATAGAAATCAAATACATATCCCTGCCTGAACTTATGGTAATTGCCTTTACAGTTACCAGACTTTGCGGTGCAGCCGCTTTGCACATTGCCACCAGGTCCCAAATGCGGATGGTGATAGATTGCTACCGAGGCACCATTTTCAACTGGTGTGACGCTGTGTTGGCCAATATGAAGGGCCAACTGACTAGGGCAAAGAACGGGCAATTAAATACCTTTGGGTATGGGCCTCTAGTTGTGAGCTTTGCCCTAGAGAGGGTTCTGATGCTGATCCCACAGCATCTCACTGTTCCAGCTGGGCCTCCTCGGGAGCCAAAGTTGATGCGATGGGTTGCGGTGATGGCCCGACATCCTGACGAGGGAGCGGGAGTTATTCGATTTCCTGCGGGTTACTTTCACTGGTTGGAGGACCAGGTCTTTGCGACCAGGATTTTCCTTATGCCGGAGTAGATTTTCGCGGTGATCCGGACATGGTTCTTCCACAGGGAGAACAATGGGACGACAGAGGTACTTCATTTTCCACAAGTTTTTAAATTATTTACTTTTTGTTTTTTATATCGTCTCAAAACTGACAGTGACAAATTTTAAAATGCAGATGTAGGCCCATAGCGTCCGGCCAATCTCCGGCCATTCGAGAGAAGAGTACTAGTTGCACCAGCACCGGCCCCACAGGATGCGGCCGTAGAGACCTTAGCCGAGCTGGAACAGGACCTAGAGCGTCTCACGGTGGACATACCAGAGACGACTATAGACAATATTCCTATCCGACTTCAGCACTATGTGGTCGCAGTCCCAGGACCTTTCAGGAGGTTCCTGTGTAGGGTAGCGCGAGCAGTGGTCTCGTATAGAGAGCACCACCAGTGATTGGCTAGTCACTTTTTGTAGACACATGTGACATTTTTGGTTTTTGTACTTATCATTTTTGCCGATCATAAGGTGTTTTTCAACCTATGATCGAAGACGATGTATATTTTTGACACACTCCTATCTATATATATATCATTATTACCGGCTTATCTTGTTAAACATGTATTATGAAATGTTTTTAAATTTACATTTATGATTATCACAAATGTCTGTCTAACATTCGAGAAGCAATTGCATCTGCTAATGTATTTAATGACCTTGGAATATGCTGATATTCAATGTAATCAAATTCACGTTCCAAGAGGCGCACTCTCAAAAATAATCTTAATAACACTGGATTTCTAATGGCATATACTCTATTAAGCTGTAATACAACGAGTTCAGAATCTAACCTCACTATCAAACTCCGAATCCCAAACGAAATAGATTCAGATAATAACTCAATCACTGCACTGTATTCTGCAATGTTGTTTTTTGTTTGACCGAGGCTCACCCCATGCATAGAAACTAACTCGTCAGAGGGCGAATAGATAACCCAAGCTGCGGAAGAGATATTCCGTGTACTACGACAAGCACCATCAGCAAATACAATGTACGTTTGGAGAGGCGTCGACATCTGCAATATCAAGAGTAAAACCAAGATAAGCCAGAATAACGACGAAAACACACTTTCTAAGCTAAGCACACTGTCTAAACTAACAAACACACCAGCTAGAAAGAAAAAACTAACCTAACTAAATCTCCATACCCATCATTTAAGCATAATACCTCTTTAGGTAAAGTCCATTTCTGGGCTTACCCAAAGAGTCCCCATCAAAATCTACCAGCTCATAGGCCCCTTTTGCTAGCTTTCCCTTGACAATGTAGGGCCCATGCCACATAGGAACGAATTTACCAACACCCAATTTATCGTTAGCTTGATCATATAATAGCACTAGGTCTCCTTCCGAAAAATTACGAGGGGTCACGTTGCGATCATACTGAGCTTTCATCCTTTTTGCGTGAGTCTCGATTGCCAATGCAGCGTCACGTCGAGTCTCATCTAATTTAGCTAAGTATAATAGACGCTTCTCCTCTTCGGAAGTAGCTGGAAGTAATTCGATAGCCATTTGAAGTGATGGGATTTCGCATTCAATGGGCAACACTGCTTCCAAACCATAAACTAGTTGGAAAGGAGTGAACCCTGTTGATGTTTTCACTGAGGTTCGGTACGCCCAAAGCGCTGAAAATAACATGTTGTGCCAATTCGACCGATGAATACCAATGATTCGTCGGATCATGATAACTAGAACTTTGTTGATGGACTCAACCAAACCGTTTGCTTGGGGATAATAAGGAGTAGAACTATCATGACGCAAACCAAGCTGGCTTGTAAGTTCTGTCATCATAATGTTTCGAAAATGGCGCCCATGGTCAGTGATTATCGCTTGTGGGACACCAAACCTAGCAATAATATGATTGAATACGAAAATCGCAGCTGTCTTACCGTCTGCCTCGAATGTAGGCATCGCCTCGGCCCACTTAGTAAAATAATCAACCGCAAGGATGATATACGCATGCCCCCCGGCCGAGTGAGGGTTACATGTAATAAAATCGATACCCCATTTAGCAAAAGGACCAACGGTAATTATAGGGTGGAGAGGAGCAGGTGGTGCGCGCATCTTGCGATCAAACACTTGACAGTTGTGGCATTTTCGGACCGCAATGATACAATCTTTAAACATGGACGGCTAGAAGTAGCCAGCACGCAACACCTTCTGAGCTGTGGCATACCCAGACATATGACCGCCACACGCTCCAGAATGACAGTCATTCATAACCCTTTCTGCCTCTTCATGAGTTAAACAACGACGAAAAACTAAATCCACACCACGACGATAAAGAGTATCTCCAATAATTTTGTACTGTTGGGACTGGAATCGAATTTTTCGGCGTTCCGACTTTGAAGCTTCGGGCCAAAAGGATTGGGTTTGGAGATAGACAATTATATCTCCATACCACGGATCTAAAGTGCTGATGAGAAACAGAGATTCGTCCGCAATGGGTTCCTCTGCCACAGTTTCCGTGTCAGCACGCAGGAAGTCACACATCAATTCCGCAAAAACTAAAGATTTCTTAGACTTAGATTTTTCAAACTCCAAGTCGAACTCTTGCAAGATAACAATCCATTTAGAGTACTTGCCCCCTAACAATTTTTTAGTCAAAATATAGATCATAGGGTTGCAATCCGAAATGACTGTAGTTTTACGGAGAAGAATGTAATGACGAAAACGCTGGACAGCCTGAACAGCTGCCAGGGCCAATTTCTCCACATGCGAATATTTTAGCTCAGTGGGATTTAACGTCCTACTAAGATAATATATCACATGTTCCGTTTCGAATTCATCTTCCTGTACTAAGACCATTCCAATAGTGGAATGAGCGGCGGCGAGGTACAAAAAGTAATCCTGGTTGTAGTTGGGAGGATGCAGCAACGGTGCATGGGTCAACGCGTGCTTTAGCGCATCAAAAGATTTCTGAGCTATCTCATCCCAAGAAAATTGAGCATTTTGTTTCAAAAACCGGGTAAAACCCTTGGTAATCTCGGCGTAGTTAGGAATGAATCGGCGTAAAAAATTTGCTTTCCCTTGCAAACTTTGGAGTTGGCGCAGACTCGAAGGAGGAGGAAATTTGATGATAGCTTCGACCTTCGAGGGATCAACGCGAATGCTGGCTTTTGAAACTACAAATCCCAAAAATCGTCCCACTTCGATGCAGAAGACACATTTGTGTGGGTTCAACCATATACGATAATGCCTACACCTCATAAAAATTGCTCGTAAATGGACAAGGTGATCAGCTCGACGTAAGGAGTGAGCGGGCAAATCATCGAGATACGGTTGCACAATGTGCTTGATGTCATGAAATGCATAAGACATCGCCCTTTGAAAAGTGGCTCCGGCATTCTTAAGTCCAAAAGGTAGTTTGCAATAAGAAAATGTCCCCCATGGACAAATGAAAGCCGTTTTTGGTTGATCGGCAGGTAGAATATTGATTTGGTTGTAACCGGAAAAACCGTCCATAAAGGAAAATATTTCACTGCCGGCACAATCATCAATTATTTGATCGATATAGGGCGTGGGATAGTTGTCCTTGGGACAAGCACGATTGATATCCCTATAGTCAATACATATTCTTATTGTTCCCTGCTTTTTGTTAACTGGAACAATATTCGATACCCAATCCGTTAACGGGATCGGATAAATGAAACCTGCTTTCAACAGCTTTTCAACTTCTGCTTTAATTGCAGCCGCTTTCCGAGGGTGGATCTGACGTAGACGTTGCCGAACGGGTTTAGCGTCCGGGTAAGTCTTGATCTCATGAACAACAATGGAGGGATCAATTCCTGGCATTTCCTCATAGGACCAGGCAAACACGTCGCAGAATTCTTGAAATAGGGCCTTGTATGTTTGAATTTCGTCATCTGAACATGAGGCACCTATATGAATGTGTTCAACAATTCCCGGCTTTACTGAAATGTCAATGGGAATAGTGCGAGAAACGTTTCCCAAATTCAGCTCTGAATCAGGATGTTTCATTGGACTCTGAGCGTCTTTGACATATTCAGCTGTAAAGATTGATGAGAAATCGTTTTCAAAACGATCATCCTCAGGTAAAAACGAAGATCTATGATGGAGATCTTCCCATGGTAAATCGTCTACGCACAGGATTTCACAAAGTTGTTCGTCAGATGACACAACTTCGGGAAACGTTATTAACTCCGAGGTTGATGCGAAAAGGGATTCCTCATGGACCACATTCATTTGGTCGATTTGGGTTGAACTTGGGTCGGAAAAAGACTACATGGCTTCATAAGCAATTTCATATGGACTCAAAGGCATTGCATCACCAAATGAGTCTATCTCAGATTCAGATGGGACAATCCAAGGATCATCGTAAATAATAGTGTCCGACGTAATCATATGAATGAATGCTAATGAAGGGTCTGCGTTGATTGGAAGAAAAGAAAAAGTTCCCAGTAAACCGGAATCTTTAACTAATCCTACGCCAACATCCTTATAAGGGATAGTCGTTTTACCGACATGCTGGATACTCTCTGAAGAGGCTAGGTCGGATGAAAAATAAGCCAGCTGGTCTATGGTTACGATCTTGCCATTGTGTGGAAACTTTATTACTCTGAAGACCGATGAAACGACCGCTGTCATAGCGTAAGACCAACTTCGACCCAAAAGAAGGTTGTAGTCTAAAGGGGCATCAACCACCTCCACATCTAGACTAACGGTTTTTCCTTCAACCCCTATAGGCAAATCCTGTAAAATGCCAAATGGATGGAACCCACGGCCATCAAAGGCCTTAAGAATTGTCGGGGATTGGTTCAGCGAAGGAGAACCAAGCGATCTCCAACACTGAATCGACATAATACACGTGGAAGCTCCCTCGTCAATTACAGTCCGATGAATAGGCCTGTTTTTGAATATCACTGGAATCTAGAAAGCCATCTGATGAGGGAGACGCGGTGTACTATTTTCTAGATCAAAGATTATCAGGTTTGGGTCCTGAACATCAACAGCTCCTATAGCCGACAAAAGTAATTTTCGCTGTGCTGGACATGATTGCAGCACTTCTAAAGCCGACATTGCTGAGGGTGAAACAGCTAAATCCTCAACAATGTTGTAATTCTGGGCCGCTCTCGCATGTGGATTGAAAGCAGACCTTCGAAGTACACCCTTGGCGGGCGGTTTTATTACTAAGTCAGGGTTAGGTTTCTCGATCTGTAGTGGATCGGAACCGGGAGCTGAGGTTGATGGATTTGAATGAGAAGATTCTGCTTCTTTCGATCCATCAACAGGACTTTTACTACCATAATCGTGAGATCGAGTCGCAATCCTTACATGAGACATCATCAATATGGGTTCTTCAGTGGCACTCGAGGAAGAACCTATCATCTTACTCTCCTGCTTTGGAAATGGATCTTTCAAAACAACAGGAGTTGAGGAACCTTTGACAATTTTCACAACCTCGGCCTGATGGGGGCAATCTCTTGTAAAATGATCCTCTTCACAAATTAGACAAGGATATCGAGGTTTGCGCTTTTCGTCATTGGATTCCGACTTTTCTGTTTTCTCCTTTGGAGTCTTGTGTGCTTTATCCTTCTTCTTACCCTTCTTCTTCCCACCGTTTTTTGATTTAGACGTAGATGACTCTACAGCGTGAATATCGGCGGAAATTTCAGGAGAAGACTCTCCTGTCGGGGAATCTGGTAAGGTTATAATGGGCGAAGAATTCTTTGAAGATTTCTTCTTGCTTTTAGTATTTACCGAACCAATCATGCCATCAGCAGCATGAGATCCCGCAGGAGCAGCAGCGATTTGATTTGACTTTGGAAGATCTGGGATCTTTTCATGTAACGTACCTGACTGAGTGTAAACTAAGTCAAGGTACTGCGCTTGAGCAATTACTTGCTCTTCAGTAACTACTCCGGCCTTAGCTACATCTTCAGTAATCTTCGGTAATAATGATTTAACAAACCATTCAGCTAAGATTTGGTCCGGGATAAAAACTTTCACTAATCGCCGTCGACGTCTCCATTCATGTATATGATCAGAAATATAAGTGGACGTTGACTGTTTTAGTGAAGTTAGTAGCTCCGTGCCATTATCGTATCTGACCGGCAACTGAAAATGAGTTAGGAACGAGGTAGCTAACTGACTAAAATTGTAAAAAGAGGCCCGTGGTAACTCAATGTACCACTTGGCCGCGAGACCAATGAGCGTACGCTGGAAAAGACGTAAGCGGATCGAATCATCCGAGATGGAATTTGAAGCACACCAGAGGTGGTAAGTCATCACATGATTGGACGGATCCTCTCCAGACTTACCTTCGAACTTGGGTATATCACTGGGCAACTTATTTGGCATTGGCGGCCAGAACGGAAGATATTGTATTGGATCGTTCGTTAGGCGCGACAAGTCTGGTAAATCCAAAGTTGCGATAAATGGTAATTGCCGATTAGGATCCCTAAAACTCTGGGTCACAAGACCAGTCCCAGGAGGAGGATATCCAGGATAACTTGGAATAGGAATCGCATTCGGGATATTATATCCTCCTGGAAAACCAGGATTAACCGGACCGTACTGGGGTTGCTGAGGTTGTTGATAAGTGTACCCAGGATACGGTTGATACTGGTAAACCGGTTGTTGGACAGCAGGCCCGTATTGGTACTGTCCCTGGTACGGTTGATAAGCGAATTGTGGTTGACTAGTGACAACCGTACTTAAACCAGGTTGTCCTACAGGCATCTGAACCGTAGTTTGAATCGTAGATCCAGACAATGGTAAAGATGTCTGAGGAGTAGTTGCAGAGACAGTAGAAACCGGATCTGTCGATACTCCAGAAGCGAGTGTGGTGGAAGGAGCAGATGTTGCGGTAGTTGCAGCAGCCGTTGTTTGAGATGGAGTACTAGGTGCAATTGGCGGCTGAGTAACTACTGAAGTTACAGAAGTTTGAACATTAGACTGGACTGGTTGCTGGGATGGACCAGCAACTAAAGGTTGTCCAACTTGAGATGACAACTGTATACTTGGCTGCAATACCTGTTGAACTTGCGATGGATCCCACACTATGTTCATTTCGGGGTATTGACCCATGACAGGTTGAGGATATTGAGATCCATAACTAGATTGAGGATAGTATTGATAACTGAAAGGCACAGTTCCCGTACCTTGAACATATGATTGACCTTGAGGTCGTTGATAACCTTGACTCAAGTATTGACCTTGAGGTTGATAACCTTGAGGTAAATACTGATACTGGGGTTGACCTTGACCTTGAGGTTGATACCCTTGAGGTAAACACTGATACTGAGGTTGACCCTGGGGTACATATTGAGGCTGGGGTTGACCTTGAGGAATGTATTGTACTATGGGTACATACTATCCTTGAGGTTGCCCCCCAGACGCAATTTGTGTACCTTGAGGTTGCCCCCTAGGTGTTAATTGAGGCTGCCCCCCAGGCGGTAATTGGCCACCTTGAGGTTGAGAACCGGGAACTGAACCTGACATCATGTAAATGTCCCCTACACCCAACGGTTTATTACCATTGTTTCCAGCTAATAACCCATGTTCAATGGGTTGAGGAGATGCTCCCGCAAAGGTACCAGAAAGTGACTGATACCCGGAAGGAACAGAAGGACCGCCGTACAAGAAAGATTCAGGAGATTGAGTGAACACGGACGACTGACCAGACATATTTACAGGAGTATAAACACCTACAGGTGGAAAAGGAGTTCGAGGTGGAGAAAAACTTATCCCTGAGTTGTCTAAATAATTGGTTAACAAAAGGTACCAAGTAGTACTTCTAGGAGGACTGTAAAAGATAGATTCACGCTCCCTAAGATCAATAGTAGGTTGATCTTCAAGGATAGATACGCCTAATTCTTCCTCTGGAGCAAGTTCTTCAATAGCTATCAAACCAGCAGGAAGATTTTCGGTGATGACTCTTTCTACCCTAGGTGAATCAGGTGCACTAGAAGTTGGAGTAACAGGTTCAGATACTTCAGGTTCTTCGCCTATATCACTAGTAGATGAAAAACTACCAGCAAGCTCGGAAACTGCAACTGCTTCGGGATTATAACCTGTTTCTAGACCTTGATAATCTGGATGGACTACCAATGACGATTCTCCTTCTTCCGGTGAACCTACTTTACTGCCACTAGGAGTTACAAGGACCTTTAAACCTTCGTAATGACTCGGGACCTCTTCAGGAGGTTCGCCCCGCAATCTACGGGACTTCCTCAACAAATCGGCCATGGTAACAATCTCAGGAGACTTGCCTCGAAGTCTACGGGACTGTCTCGGTAATTCAGCCACAGTTAAAAACTTTTAACTACTGCACACGCGAACAAAGTAAAATCTCAAAGCAAACCACCTAAAGTCTCTAAAGAACTAAATAAATTTGAATCACACGCCTAAAGAATCTAGGGCGTCAAACCATACACAAACAGTAGCCTTCAGGACTGAAAACACTAGTTGGAGATGAAACCCAACATCGCCGAATTCAGTACAGAAGTGGTGGGCGGAACAGTTACCCCGGCAACCTGCTTAATGAATAGACCGGCACAAGTTCCTCCACTTTAACCGTCTCAAGTGAAGTGAACCCCCCGGAAAATCCAAGTGAGTCTAGCCGACGTCTGCTCCAGGTACAGTGGGATCTTCCCTCCACCGTCACCTCGGTAGAATCCTAAAGATAATGGTCACTAAGGTTACCAACAGCAACAAATTCACCTGGGGGAACAGTCTACACTCCGACAACACGCAAGGGCAGAGTATCAAGCTCAATCCCCTTGCCAGCTCCTTGACAATAATCCAAGGTTTACCGACAAGTGACCCCTGGCTCCTCGACAATGGTTAATCCGAGGTTTACCGTTTGTAATACGTGCGTGTCTGGCGTCGTTCCCAACGAGGGAGGATTGATCCCCTCACTGGTTCGGACACGAGCTCGTGCTTCTCCTTTAAGAGGAGCTTTCCCAGAGTACAAATGAAACAGTTGGATTTATCCTACCACAAGATGAGCTACTTGTTTGGTTTTGCTGTCTTGGAGAGTTAATTACTCTCCTACTCCAAGACACTAGCCTGATCTATATTGGTGTTTCAGAGCCCTAGTAAATAAAAGTTACTAAGTCGATTTTACTTTAAGCGTTAATTTTTATGGCTTTTTTAAGACAAAAGGTAGTGGAGATGAAACTGGTGGTGTGTAGACTCGACCGAAATCCACTAAAAAGATGCACTTAGGATGATTTATACTAATGTTTCTTTTTCAATGAATTTCCTAGCTAAGAGAGTTGGAGAATGTAAATTTGAAATAAAGACAACTTTCTTGGCAATGAAAAACAAAGAAACAAACTCTTTATCTTTTCAAAACATACGACACATGACCACTATTCACTTCACGAAAATTCCTTTTTCTTTCAAAGACACAAATGCTACCAAAGCAAACTTTCCTTCAAAAGATATTTTTGTATTTTTTCCTAATTAATAAAGCATGTAAAACTTATTTTAACAGAAATCAAAGTTAAAAAAGCTATGGCAATCAAATCAACTCAATTTCACTCAAAAGCAAATCTAAGAGAAATAAATATAAAAGTAAATCTAACGAGTCAAAAGCTTACTAAAGATGATTCCTGGATGTTTTACTTAGTCAAAATGTATCTAAGGACTAGTTAATGCAGAACCAAAAACTAGTCAAAAACAAAAATCAAAATCTTTTTGTTCTTTTCTCAAGAATAAAATTCAAAGTTCAAACAACAAACTTTTTCGAGATTCGCAAAGAGAAGACACAAAGGTAGGTCTCTCACAAGGGTGATTTCTATGACAGGCCCGAATCCTAAGAGGACTGAACAAAACCAGGGAGATCCAAAGTTTGACAACCTCTAACGCCAAAGTCACTACAGGACCAGTTAAAAATCAAACCCTAAGGAAAAATCCCTATGAATTTCACTAAAACCCTCGACACTGACGAAACAAGCTTAGGTGAAGATTTATGGCAGAAAACTAGTGGATCTGGGCAGAAAAACAAATTAAAAACAAAATGTAAAAGGCAAAAAAGAAGGAAAATGAAATTTTCTTAGTTTTGACAGGGGTACGCAGGCGACCTGTTTGCACAGGTGCGGGTACGCTCTGTGCACAAAGCGACAGTGCGTACAGGTACGCACTGTGCTCAACTCAGAGGCTGCGTACTTCTAGCAAAACAAAGAAAAACTAAAATCTAATTTAACCCTAAGCTAACCCACCCAAATACACAGTCAGACAGCCAAAAACCAGAAAACAAATAACTTTTCTCAGATCAAAAGTTCATACAAAGGAAAAAACATTCACATTAATGGATTCCCCAGTGGAGTCGCCATTTTCTCATGCGGAAAGAGTCGTTAGTGCGGACACAACCGACCTCCCTAGAAGCAAAAGCTCTCTAGTGACAAACAAGACAAATAAAGCTACCTTTCTCTAAACATGCATTGCAAATACAAGTAATCAGGGGATCTTTAACATACCTTTAGTCCAACGCTTTGTAGTAGTCCAGCCTCGCCGATCCGGATGAGCTCCTCCTTCTCTTCGAAACCTGCATTCACTAACAAGCCAAAAGATTAAATAGCACCTGATAAACTCATAAAACAATACATATCCATCATACAGACCAAGGAGTATATGAAACAAACCATGAATAACAATCTGTTGAGAAAAATAAGTTCATTTGCATTAAAAGTTAACAAAAGGAACCATTACAACCTGAGCCTTGGTGTTGTGCAAGTCCCTCCTAGGGTCCAGCAAGAGTTTTCCTTTACTTTGATCAGCTCACCCACTCTCAAATAAGGCTAGGAAAGGATGGGAATCTCTCCTCTCAAGCATTACAAGGGAGTCCTAATTCCAGCAGCATCTACCCTTAGGAATGTTCAGCTTTCAACCTCCTCTCCCTTTGGCCCAATGCCTGTATTTATAGTGTTCTAGAGGAAGTTATTCAGGTCCACCATCAATGGGATAAGCCCCTCTTTGGATGGGATAGCTCCCCTCTTGATGGGATAAGTTCCTCTTTGGTAGGGATACATGAACCATCTGGAGGCGCTTCATACACGTCAAACAAGCTTCTAGAATGCTCTAGAAATGACCACAAGTAACTTTTTTGGAGTGAAACTTGCGCCTTTTGACCTTTACAGGAGTACGCACCCATTGCTTTACATACAGAGCGTACAAGTACGCAGGTATTGTGAACTTGGAGTGCGTACACGCAGGTAAGGCTAAGAGAAACTGCGTACCCAGAGATATATAGATTTTTAATGACTTTCTCTCTTTCTTGAAGTTTGACATGGAGAGCAGAGGTATGAGGCTTGCCAAGGAGGATAGTATGACAGTTGATGGAGCCATACTAACTGCAAATAGTCATGGTGACAAATTTTAGTGTAACACTCATACTTGAGCGAATGATTGGATGAGATAGAAGACCCCGTATCTAATTTCAACCATTCGGGCTACGATTTCAAGAGAATACTAAATCATCTGTACGATGGCTTTACATAGATGGTCATTCCATTATGGGTCTATCTATGTAGACGACTATTTATGTACATGTAATGAAAGTTTATATGCTAAGTATGGGTATGCCTTCCCTCAACAATTCATGAAAAATTTAAAATGTCATGATGTTATGTATTGTAATCGATGCAGGTCACCGTCCGCTTCAGATCCTCTTTGTCACATCGTAAAGCATATCACTCGACATTATCATTTTCAACTTCATGCTTTAGGGGGCAACTGTTACATCTCTATTGGGGCACATCACTCCCAACATTTAGATCAGTACTATTAGGGCTCATCAAACCCTAACTCAATTGTTACATGCCCTAGATAAGTCAACTCATTGAATGGTTCCTTCTGTGAAAGTTTCTTGTCCAGAAGCCTTGCTGAAATGCCTCCTTGGGACACCAATGCAACCTTGGTCAAGGGTAACTGTGCTGCAGAGTAGGCAGGCCCATTTTGGCTTGCACTACAGTGCACTTAGGCCCTCTTTGACCTGCGTTGGGCCAGATTGAGCGAAATTTGCATAGGGTTCTGGGAATATTCCTTGATTCTAGATGATTCTAGAAGGATCCCATCTCTTATCTCCTTCTATGAGCTCGAAATTGGATAGGCTAAGGATCCATTAACATCCTATCCTCTCATCCCTTGCTCCATGGAAACTAACTCCATGTTTGTAAGGCCATTGAATACCCTCATTTATGACAAAACCACCTCCATTTCCTATAAATTGAGTACTCATCATAGTGATCAAGGGGCTAGAATATGAAGTTTATAAGGAAATTCTGTTGGTTTGAGAATTGAGTTCATGTCAAGCAATGTTATGCTGCTGAATTGGTGTGCTTTTGATGTGGTGAGGGTTGGACTGAAGTTGGAGGAGTGGCACAGGATCAAACTATATTGGGTGATACTCTTCCTTCTACATTAATAAAGAGTTTATTCCTTTTCTCATATTATTGTTCATATCCATGATGACTATGTTTTTCAATGTCTTCGATTCCGTTGTTTTATAATAGATAGATCATGTATGCTTTGATCGTTTCTTGTTTCTGTTTCTCTTGATACAAGTACCTTTTGAGCGGATTTAGTTCAAGTGGGAGAGACAACAAGGGAATCAAAGACATTGAAACACATAATCATCATAGATATGAACAGTAATATGAGAAAAAGGAATAAACTCTTTATTAATGTAGAAGGAAGAGTAGCACCCAATACAGTTCGATCCTGTGCCACTCCTCCAGCTTCAGTCCAACCCTCGCAACATCAAAAGCACACTAATTCAACAACATAACATTGCTTGACTTGAACTCAATTCTCAAACCAACATAATTTCCTTACAAACTTCAGATTCTAGCCCCTTGATCACTATGATGAGTGCTCAATTTATAGGAAATGGAGGTGGTTTTGTCATAAATGAGTGTATGGAATGACCTTCCAAACTTGGAGTTAGTTTCCATGGAGCAAGGGATGAGATGATAGGAGGTTAATGGATCCTTAGCCTATCCAATTTCGAGCTCATAGGAGGAGATAAGAGATGGGATCCTTATAGAATCATCTAGAATCTAGGAATATTCCCAGAACCCTATGCAAATTTCACTCAATCTTGCCCAACGCAGGTCAAAGAGGGCCTAAGTGCACTACAGTGCAGGCCAAAATGGGCTTGCCTGCTCTGCAGCACAGTTACCCCTCACCAAGGCTACGCTGGTGTCCCAAGGAGGCATTTTAGCAAGGCTTCAGGCCAGGAATATTTCATAGAAGGAAGCATTTAATGAGTTGACTTATCTAGGGCATGTAACAAATGAATTAGGTTTTGATGAGCCCTAATAGTACTAATCTGAATGTTGGGAGTGATGTGCCCAAATATACCTGTAACAACAGTGAGAGTAACTTTTACCCTACGCATTGACGTAAAAATTATAGCTTCTACCAATGTTTTTTAATTTACCAAACACACCAACAACACTGTGGTGCGTTAAGGTCACACACTAGATTGCGGTACACGCTGTAAATTTATAGGGTGCACATCTACTAGTGCAAGCCAAACCTATTGAACGAACTACGTAGGAAAAAAAATAAAATTAAAAAAAAGGCTATTTGGACATAATTTGCAATTCTTATCTATTAGAAAATTAAATTAGAGAGACGTAGACATTACCTTGACATTTTCTTGTCGGGGAGGCATAATTGACATGTAAATGGAAAAACAAATTTCACCATTGTTTGAGAAAATTCAAAAGCCACTCACTGAGCACAGGATGGAAGGATGGTGAGCAAGAGAAGCACCGATGATAGGGTGCTTGAGTGAGGAAAGAGTAGCACAAATGCTTGAGATCTCTACAACAATGCAAATGGTAAAAATGAAATTTACGGCTAGTAATTTTGTTATTGGTGCATTCTTGTAACAACATTGATGCGTACTATTTTGAAGGACACCGCCAAAAAAATAATAAAAATAAAAACCCTATAGTGGTGCTCTTGGTATGTACGCAACAGGGAATTTGAATATGTGAATTGCATTGGTGCGTAGTGGGAATATAACATCGAAATGGTGAAGAGAATTTTACAACCGAAATTTTTTAAATTTAACCTTTTCCTAGTGTTATCGAGTAGTATAAGCATCAGTGACTTAGTAGTTAAGCACTACAACGTTTGCATACATGAACAACAAAGATGTCTCGTGGTAATGTAGCGCTGAAATGGTGAAAATAATTTTATGATAGAATTGTTTAAATTTAACCTTAGTTCAGTTCGATCAAATAATGTAAGCATTGGTGCGTCATATATAGGTGGCACACTGTTGTTTTTATTTGTATAAAAATTAATGCTTTGATAGTGCACCATTCTCTATTAAGCACCGAGGCTTTTAGTTCAATAATGACATTAGTGCTTATAATATAATAAGCACACCATTATTTTTAAGTTAAAAACTCCACAACGGTGCACTATATTGTGTATGCACCAGGGCATCAGTGTACAGGTTTAACATTAGGTCATCATCAGAGTATAGCACTAGACTAGGAAAAATGAATTTTGTGGCTGCCATTTTTTTAAATTCAACCCTTTCCCAGTGCTATCGACTAGTATACACACCAGTGCACTTTCTATACTTAGTGCACCATTATTTTTAGTTTTATAAAAAAAAATCGGCCACAGTGCACCATATGCTATTAGGCATCGATGCGTATATGTATGTTAATGCACTAGTGCGTTAGTGTATTATAGATGCATCATTGAAAGTATCTACTAAAATAAACGCCCACCAAACTCTACTAGTGACCTCCACTACAAACAAATTTTGTACTATTTTTATAAAGGCTTCTATAAAAACCTCAACTAGAGGGTTTTTTCCTTGTAGTGTTTTTCCCCAAAATTGTGTTGGTTGATCTAGAGCTTCCACTTTTAGGGTTTGTCATATCCTGTCATCTCCTACACGGCTAAAGCTTGTGACCTGTAAAACACAAACGAAAGCTAAACGAACCTTTTTTCCAAAAATAACCACTAATAGACAAAATCGAAAGCAAAAAACAAAAGAGAGAAAAAACACATAATGCAAAAACATAGTCACCACGGTTTTGAATATCTAAACCAGTGGAGTCGCCATTTGTTGATGACCAAGAGCCAATGGATTCACCATTTGTTAAGAGAATATTTGTGAGCAGATGATCCAAAATCCACTTTTATACGGCTGGTAATGATCTACCTAGCAACAAAGAAAATAAAGAAAAATATCCTACAAAACCCTTTATCTTTAACAATATTTTTCATATGTGCAAAAAGAATGTTAGAAACCTTGCAAAAGAACCTACAGATATTGAAAAACATATGAAAAAAAAATACAAAGAACCCAATGGAAAGAACCTAATTTTTATTATTGAAGAAAACACCTGGTAGAGAAGAACATATACATGGGTCTATAATTTCCTCCTCTATGGGATGGGTCCTTTCGAATCCCTACACTTCTTATGGCTACTTCTTCTCTCTTTTCTTGCTTGCACTGGGCAAATGGAGAATGCTTGGTAGAACTCGATGTGGAGAGCTTGTGAGTAATGAGAACACAGTGACAATGATGGTTATGACCATGTTTAGAAAGTGAGGGAAAAAGTTCTCTATTTATAATAAAATGCTAGGATAGATTTAGATGTAGTCAAATAATAAAATATTATTAGACCAAATCAAGATCTCGCTGTTAGGAGTATTTTATTATATTTATGAGGAAAAAATTAATGAAATGGTTAGAAATCTTTTTTAGTGAACTAACTCAAAAATAATGATTAATTGAGTTAATTAAGAAAAATGGTTAAAGTACTTAATAAATAAAAATGATTTATTAATCACTTTAGGGAGATATGGTTGAGGTGAGTTAGAAATAATTACTAAATAATGATTTAATAATTATTTCATGGGAGGAATGTGTGATGATTAAGGAATAATAACTAACCAATGATTTATTTAATTATACCTAGGTAATGTGGTTAGAAATACTTAGTAAATAGAGATTTAATAATTATTCAAAGGAATAATAAATAAATAATGATTTATTTGATTATTCCTATGGGTTTTTGGGTTATTTTCATAAATAATTTAGGAAAATGGTTCTCTAAATTATTTCCCAAAGTGAATGTGGGTTTTAATTTGTAAAAACCCACACTACATGGCGTATTTCGATCACCCTAGTGGAAAATGTCTAAGTGGTAACTCTTTAGGTGATAACAATTATCCTTTCCCAATACCTCCTTAACCTCTTGCACCACCCTGTACAAGAGTAAATTTTTTTCAACCAAGTCCCCAAGTTTAGGCTTAGTCCTTCGAGCAACTCAACTTTGTGAACCCCTCAAACCCTCAAAACTAGGGTGTAATCATATAATAAAACCAATGGAGGCAATCAAAATCTACCCCAATAAGGAAGGCCTCAATGTTGACCTAATGCAGACAACCAAAAACCCACAAAATATCTTTCTCCTCCTGCAACTAACCATCGCTACAGACAAAGATGAGGACAAAGCCAATCATGATGCAAGATCGATTTTCCTTGCATTATTTTTGGGTCAATGGATCATTACACCCACAATTTCCCTCAACTACTAGAAATACAATAGTAGGAAGAAGCCAAGCAACAATAAGAAGCTTCCACCTAGGGTCACCTAGAACCCTCTACTATTGTCTTACAAAACCCATTTCCATCCCAGGGAATGTTTCAACATCAAAATGCACCTTCCATATCTCAACCTATAGATCCCTCATACTAGAATATTTATATGTAAACGAATAAGGTCTTGTTACAAACTCAAAATTAGAACTACCCACCCCCTCCACCTCTAGCTGCGGTAGAAGGTGTCATTCCTGAAATGAATGTCTTGCTACAAATCCCATGCATAGATCCCATACCTCGAATTCCTAGAATTATTTGTTGAGAATGTTGTCATTGATGTCAAATCAAGCGAAGGTGTATCATTTCAAGCAAGTATAGGATGAGGTGTAGGATGTAAGCAAAAACTACATGATGATGATGATGATGTGGCATAAAGCCTAGCTACAAGATGATACCCTAACCCTAGGGTTTGGATCCCTTGGAACCGGTGATGATGATGATGTGATGAGGCCATGGTCATCGTTGATGTCCATAAAATGTTGCATCTAGATGATGTAGGTTGATGAAACCCTAGCCACAAGATGAAACCCTAGCTATAGGGTTTGTCTTCCTTGGAAGTTGAGCACACCCCACAGTTTTTGAAGTTTTTGAGGAAGTTAGATCATTGAGTTTGTCTTGAAAAACTCTCCAGATGGAATCTCCTCGTCATGATAGTTATTTTAATGTGTGGAGATCTTTGTGGGTCCTCATAGTTTGTGAGATATACCCATTCCAAGTTAGTAACCCCAACTAGTGTTCCAAAACCCCAAGGGATGATGATGATGTCGAAGATTATCTTTAAGGGTGACGGTGTGGAAAAACTCATATTTGATCAGAAAATAAGGATATATTATTGTAATGACGTGGCATGGAAGGATTGTTGGGTTCAACACATTGATGATGTGGCTTCAACACCTTGTCATGGCAAATATTAAAAGTTTTTTTTAAAAGGGTAAAATTAAATATTATTGAAAAATTTGAAGTAAAAAAAGGAGGATGATAATTCTTAATGATTGGAATTCACCATGGTCCAAATGAGAGGGAAGTAAAAAAATTTAAAAATCAAATTTCAAATGATTCTTCTCCCTCCTAAGTCGGTTGACCTTATTCATTCCTTTACAAACCTATATAAATGACACTAGATTATCAAATGAATTGTTGTATCAAATAAATATTTCTGGCATGTTTTGGGTGATTTCCTCTAAAATAACCCTTTTCCTTGAGGTATTATTGAAAATCTAGCGAGAGGAAGTTTTTGAAAGGGTTTTTGTTTTCTTTTGGTATTTGGGTTTCGTTTGGTACAAGAGGTCTTCTCTTATATGCTCTGTGACCTGTGTATCTGAAAGAAATAAAAGTATTGGGTCTAAATTATTTCGCTGGAAAGTGACTGTCACTCTGAGATTGATTTGTGACTTTTCGCTTCTCTTCCTGAGTTGGATACTCACTGCCTGAAGCGGGCTTGTATTTGAATTAATTTCTCGCTAAAATTGCAGATATTAGTGGCCACGTGAGCTGATATAAACAGGAAAAAAATTTCTGGGTAGGTTGAGAGTAAGGCATCTAAATTTCCCATGTAAGTCCAAGTATACTTACCCAAGATCAAGTGACAGACTGAATCATGGATGATCTAAGACTCCTAAATTAACGTGGTTGATCCAAGTCTTCAGGGGTGGAGCGGGTGTACCTGTGCTCATTTTTATGAGTTCCGTGACAGATTGAGCTACCTGTTATTGAACCCTTACAACAGAACTGTAGTTCAGACTCTATAACAACAAATAAGTTTCATAGTGGAATTAGACCACATTTTGACATTAGGTTATGAAGAATGTTGGCTTGAGTTTGAATCAATATTTGTGCAATATACCCGAGTTGACTCATGGGAAAAATTGTTTGGATTTGTAGCTCGACCTATGTCACTGAGGCACTTATGGTTGTGGGTGTTATCTATTCGTGGGATGATCTGAGACAGGACAAACCTGTATCAAATTGTAGATTAATAAATCATAATGAAGGATCCTTTTCTGCATAACTTGTGTAGCCTGTAGAAGTTTTGAAACAAATCATCCAGTTCAAGGGAAGGCATTATACAGAGAAAGAGGCATCAATATTATTGTTCAGAACCATTGTCATTTTTTGGAATAAGATCAATTTGTGTGCATTTACATGCATTAATGTTTAGACCCATTATATAGAGCAATAGAATGAAATCATAAGTCCATTATATTAGAGCTTCTATGGAGTGGTAATTAGTTTGTTTGGCCCAATTGAATTTACAATGTAACAAAGTATCTACTGTTATTCTGGCAACAAATCTAAGTGTTCTTTCGAGCCTTTATGCATCGAGTGTTGGAATCTCATAGTGTTATTCATGTGCATCAAAAATTCCACAAGTGAGGTTGATGTCTAAGTGAGTAGAGTTGTTCTGCGGAATATATATGATGTGTGAATTGAGGCAGATATAACCAATGGAGGGCACCATTCTTTGGCATAAGTAACTCAAAATTTATGGTTGCAACATATATATCTTATTGTGAATTTGATGAAGGAATAACAAAGATTATAAGCAGGAATGATGAGAACACTTGTAGCATAGCACTTATAAAAGACAATATTTCAGTGTCAAAGTGAAGAAGATTCACAATGTTTTGATATGAACGTTTTTTCCAACATATTTACATCTATACATGTAAAATACTTTTGTGCATACAACCTAGTGATTAAATCTTATTTGAAGTTCATCAACTCAATTTGCATAACACATGACACAAAATAAAAAATGCACTCGATTTGAGTACTTTCTCATGATCTATATAGCAATATGCTAATTTTGGGCCTACACATGAAATATATACACTGAGCTTGAGACAAAGAAATAATAGAGGTTAAGATTGAAAGTTTTATCTATGAATTAATTCTGAAATATTCACAGTGATAGTGGTATTGTCTCTCTAAAATTGAGCAAAAAGGGATTTGCTAGATTGGAGAGGTTTGTGCTGGATTGACCTAATACAAATCTAGCAAGGGTTTGGGGATCTATCGTTAGCAATACTATAGGTGGAAAAATAAAATATTCTTGTGTCTAAGAGGGATTACTGTGCATAAATTGTAGTCTACATTTGACATAATTTGGACTTTGAACACATGTATATTGCCAAATTTACATCCAATCATAACTGAGCATGAAGATAGTAAGGTCCCCATTAATGTAGTGATTGGGACCTAAGCCATTAAGTGTCAAGAAGTCTACATATGTGTAAGGTCTTAGTGAAACAAGTGGATCCAGTGTTTTGGTGCCTTGCATGTCAGATGAGGTTGATATGTTGATATGCAACTAAGGGATGATGCAAAAAAGGACAACAATTTTGATAAAAATAAGCGAAGCAACTAGGTTTTGACATAGCAACAGCTGTAGGAAGTTTGTGAAATGGTACTATGGAAGCAAAATATAGCAACAATAACTTTGAAAATTTTAGCAATGGTGGTAATATCAGTAATGGTGGATAGTGGCAACAGAGGTAGCAGCAATAAGAGAAGGTAGTTATGGAATGGAAGAGTGAAAAATACTGGCAGAAATAACACCAGATGGTGGTGATGCAATAACAAACATGGACAACAATGAAGAACACAATAGTGAATCGTGGATTGAAACAAAGGTAGCTGGTGGTTGTGGTAGATGTGAGTGGACTGGTTGATTGTAACGGAGGCTGAAGAATCCTACAAACTTGATCTATGAACACCTTTAAACTTGGGGATTTTTATACTTCCTTCCAGATCGACTGGTAAAATGTGCATGTAACCATACATAATGCAAAGCTTGATTGAGAAGACAATTTTTGTGTATTGTTCATTAGATGTGATGATGGTGTTTATGTTTGTTTAATGATATGAATATTTGAAGTAATAAACTAACTAATTGTGTAAAAATTAGGGAAATAATGATTCACCCCCATCTCAGTATTTCTAACATTATTATTCAACAAACTATGCATAACCCTCACCCACCACCATGTCTTGCCTCAAAGTTCTTCGATCTTTCCCTGCTCAGTGAAAGGCATTCTTGAACACTCTTGGCACAATATACCCCAACAATTCACGCCTTATGACATTAAATTTAGATAATTATGAACCATGAATCCCATCCACAGTTTCTTTTTAGTTTTCAGTCACTATCCGTAACCTCATCATCTACTGTTGCATCGTAGATGAAGGTGCATCGACATGCGTCATGTCCACAAATGTTTGGAAGAAATTAGGTTCTCCTAAACTAAATTCTTATAACATCCCCTTATGCATGTATGGTAGATGAACATCTAAACTCCACAGGGTATATCAAAATGTGCCAATTGAATTAGTAGGGAAGAAATCCCTAATAGACATAGAGGTTATCAATGCCCATTTAGATTATAATGTCTTGTTAGGATGAAGCTTCGTGTACACCATGAAGGGGGTATATTCCTCCATATTTCATGTTATAATGTTTCTCATTGATGGGCATGTTTTAACCATGGATCAACTCACTTATTATGATCCTCGTTCCTTCACCAATGCTGAAAACACCTTTCTTATAATCGGGAAACACTCGACTACTTTTCCTATAAAGGACAATGGACCTAAAATTTTTGAAGAATCATCTTTACTTGGAGTCTACCCTCACGATCCTCCATGTATACCATTAAATCCTCAATATTCTATGTGGATGGTCTCAACATTTTACCATCCCTCAACCACTGAAGAGACTCCCTATGTTCCATAAAATTTTGTGATGGTTGCATCTTCCATAACTAGTCCTTCGTTTGATGCTAGTGACCATCCCTCAACCACTAAAGAGACTTCCTCTATTTCCAAAGATTCTATGATGGTTTTGATCTCCACATCTAGTCCTTTGTTTGGAACCAATGACCCACCCACCCTTAAGCACCTTTTATATGTCCTATACTGGGTTGAACAACGCATCCTGTTATGGCCACTCTTGCAGTCCGTGGTCTCACACTTGGAATTCTCTTCTGGTACGTATCACTATTGGAAAATCCCCTAATCCATACATGCATATGATACCTAATAATACCAAGACACCACTGTTAGCCTCACAAACTTTGAGCCCTTTCCCACCTGAATCCCCTTCCACAACCCCTATAGTGATCTGATGAAGGAATCATGGAAAGTCACCCCAAAACATGGACCCACATATGAAAAATGGAGGTACCCAAACACCACCACACCCACTTATTAATCCTCCTCATTCATGTTCTATTTGTGGTGTCATTGGACACAACATAAATAACTAACCTAAGCTACTAGTGTTACAGTAGGCCCTCAACTTACCTCCCATTCCACCTAGTCCACGCCCAGAAGGACATACACAACTTTATGGGTTATGTACTAACCACCCATGTTCAATATATGGTGTGTATGGTCATTACACTCATCATTTTCTGGATATCCCTCGTTATCTAGATGATCTCCTCGCTCTCAACCAATCTACAATGTTTGTTCCCCAAACCCACACTCCCATAGAGACCCCAAAGGAAAGTAATCCTTTCATTCAAATCCTTTATCTTTCATCTAGCTCAGAAGATGAAAAGTTTCCACCAAATGATAGACCATCCTCCTCCATCATCCCTCCTTTGAGTACTCTGCTTCTCCACTGGTGGTGTTACCTAAATCCCTAACCTCAACCTCGATTCCTTCCCATACTACTAGCACCATGGAAATGTCATCCAATAGTGGACCATAGAAATCCAAGAAGAATCAGAAGAAGTCAAATGCATGGATTCCCCCCATGTAAGGACCTTGTCCTCCTTTGTGTATTCTCCTTCCTTTTCTTAGATGTCATCAAGATGGACATACACTAGAACAATACTCTATGAAACCAATAATAACCATCATTCCCTGCTCATCTTACCCACACATCATGCAAGGAAGTTCCCCTTTTTCACAACCCTCATGAGGGAGAGCACATATGCCACGTCCCCCATGAGGTTGTGCACCCATGTCACACAACTAAGGAAACTCCCACATCCTATCTATGCTACCTTTAAGCCCTCACAAAAAGCCTTGCGTAATGTGTGATAACATGCACCATCCCACATTCATGTGTGAAGGTCCACTTCAAAGGGATTATAAATTACAAGACAATAACTCTTTCTGGCGCGGAATAATGATACCACTCTACTTCTTCGATGATGATCCTGACAAAGATGACATCTTCCCCTGATGATCTCTTTTACATCTCCTTTGACAGATCTGAAGAGACTTATTGCTTCAAGTAGCTTACACTCTCGCCTAAGTCAAAGTCTTCTCCTCATTCCTTGGACCATGCAGGGGGCATGCTAGTACATCCTCTTCATCTCCACCACCTGAACATCCTACACCACCCACACTCGATCAAGAGAAAGCTCCCATGAAGCACTATTATTCATTATGTTTAAGTGAAAATGGCGATTACTATGATATATTTTAATTATCAGTACTTGATCTAGTATCACTATAATCAGAAGAAAAGTTTGTCCCAATAATGAAAATTTTAGGGGCGAAGTGTCGCATATGGGTTATTTTTTAGACATTTTCTGAAAAAAGTATTCAACCATTTGGTTAAAAATTCACCTATTTTTTACATATATATGATTAAATGGATGATATTCACTATAAAATTACCAATTTTAATAGTAGATTACATGTTTTTTTATTGAATATTCGCCTACATTCTATATGTATAAATTTTCAAACCAAAATAGTTTCCTACAATACTATATATAAGAAAATATTTAAATCCTTAAAAAATTCCCTGTGTCCCAAGTCTCACTCTCGAACCACCTCCACCAACAACGATATTCATGTCCATTGAAGAAATCTTGGAAGTTCTCAATGCACCCGAGTATCCATGGGATTACTTCCATTATCATTCCATGTTCTTACCAACCCAAATCATCCCCATTGACCCTTCCAGAATTTAGTGCACCATGGAAACTAACGATTTCCTTCCACCAGTCCAGTCCATGTTGATTGGTTTAGAAATATGATATCAACACCTAATGATTTTGGAAAGGAAAATCTAACTAACATCTCCCCTACTATTCAAATGGATATTTCAAAAATTCCTGGTGTTCCAAGAACATTCTCCTTGGAGCATCTTGCTCTCTTGAAGCAATGTTTCAAGAAAACATGATGTCTTTGCTTGGAAATATTCTAAGATACCAAGACTTGACCCATCAATTGTTGAGAATTACATTGATATTTGGACCAACACTAAACTCAAGTGCCAAAATGAATGAGCCATTCACCCCACAAAAGAATCAACCATTAAAGATGAAGTGAAGAAGTTGTATTTAGCTGGTTTCATTTACCCCATTGAATACACTTCGTGGGTTTCCAACCTTATCCCTGTTAACAAAAAATAGGGCATTATACATGTTTGTTTTGATTTTCATGATCTAAATGTAGTCCAAATACAATTACCCCACATCATTCATCGAACAATTCATTCATACATGTGCAAGTCATGAAGTCCTCTCTCTTATGGATGACTTCTCTAGATACAACCAAATTCATATATGTCGTGGAGACCAATATAAAGTGACCTTTACCACTATTTGGGGCACCTTTACCTATCGTGTTATGCCCTTTGGTATCAAAAGAAATAATGCCACTTTTCAATGCATTATGTCCTATATCTTTCACAATTTGGCACATATCATCATTGTGTTCCTTGATGACCTTACTGCTTGCTCCAAGCACCGCAACACCCATTTGGAAGATCTTTGCATTATATTCCTCTATTGCTGCCAATTCAATATCTATTTAAATCCTCTTAAATGTGTATTTTGTGTTATTGTTGGTCATTTTTTGGGGTTTATTATTTTACAACACAGTATTAAGGTAGACCCATTAAAATTTAAAGCCATTCTGAACTTCCCCCACCTCAAACTTGCCAACAGTTACAGAGCCTCCAAGACAACAACAATTTCCTTTAATGATTTATTCCAAATTATGCAACCCAAGTCCATGGATTTCTTCATTTTTTGTGCCAAGATGTCCCATTCCAATGGGATTATATTTCTCAATGATCCTTTGACACCCTTAAGAAGGCCCTTATTTCTTCCCCCTTGATCTCTCCCCCTGATTTCAATCGTGATTTCATTTTGTATGTGTCCACCTTTGATTGGGCCATCATGAGTGTTTTAGTCTAGGAGGATGATGAAAAGCGAAAGAACGCCATTTACTGCATCAACAAAACCTTATTCGTACCCACTTTTTGATATAGCCATGATGAGAAACTCACCATGACTATTATAATATATGTTCAAAAGATTCGCTATTATATCCTTTTACACACTACAATCGTCGTAGCTAATTCAAATCCTTTGCAGTAAATATGAGGATGATGACTCCTTAGCGGAAAGTTCATTCAATGGGTTGTCGTATTTTAAGAATATTATTTTGAATTTACAAGTCACAAGTGAAAGAAAGCTCTTACTATCACTGAGCTCATTACCTCATTTCCCAGTAACATTACGTCCTCTCCATTCAACAACCAATTACTTGATGAGCATATTTTTCAGATATTGTCAAATGACCCTTGGTATGGAGATATGCTCACATATTTTCACACCCAAAAGTTTGTACCTCATCCTACACACGATGGTTGTTGTAGAATTCACCATCATGTCCACAACTTCCTCCTCATCGATGATACCCTATATCGCTGAGGAGGGGATACCATATTATGATGTTGCCTCTCCCATAATGAGGTAGAGGAGGTCCTTCGTGATTTTCATAGTGAAAATTTTGGTGGCCATGTTATTGGCATGTCCACCATGTATAACATTTTATTTGTTGTTACTTTTGACCCAGCTTATTCAAAAATTGCCTTGAAGCAGTCAAACATTGTGAAAGTTGGAAAACCTTTGCTCGTAAAATATGAGCATCTCCAGTGCCACTCCACCTTGTTATTAATGCCAGAACATTTTTTGAATGGTGGATTGAATTTATGAAATGAAACCCCACATCCACAGGTGGTCATAAGTATATTGTCATTTATGTTGATTACTTCACCAATTATGTTGAGGCTATGCCAACATTCAATTATTCTAGTGACACTGCAACCCGCTTTTTCTTTAACCATGTCATTGCATTCCCCAGGGTTCCTAAGGAACTTATTTCTGACAATGGTAAGCACTTTGAGAATGAATTATTTGAGTAACTTTTAATGTTACTCAACTTCAAACATGAGTTCACTACTCCCTTTTACCCATAGTTGAATGGTTAGGTTGAGGTAGTCACCAAATTATCAAAAATATGCTCCAACATACAATTGATAAATACCATTCCAATTGGCATCATATGATTTCATTTGTTTTTTGGACTTACATAACCACCATTAAGACAACCACAGGTTTCACCCTGTTCCATTTGGTTCATGGCATCGAAGCCACTTTTCCCATAGAATGTGAAATACCAACACTATGACTCACGATTGAGCTCCTTTCTAAAATGACCCCCACTGAGAAATGATTAACTACCTTGGAAGATTTGGATGAAAACTAACATGCTTTTCTCAGTATGACTAACATGTTCATCCTTGCATTTTTTATGAAGGGAAACTTGTTCTCGCCTATCATAAACCAACTTCAAAGATTGGCGTTAGTAAGTTTGAACCCAAATGGTGTGGCCCCTATATTCTCCACAAGTGTCTCCCCAAGGGGTCATATGCCCTAGCCAAAAAACATGGAACATTTATTCCCCACCTATTAAACAAGTTGTATTTGAAACATTTCTTCCCCTGAAATAATTTTCCTGGTCTCATCCTACTTGTACATGGTTTCTTTTGTTCCCTTGCACTTTTATTTTTTGCTGCATTTTACTAATGTTTTTTCCTCACTTATCTTATTTCCCTTGTCTCTTGCATATGTTGTCTTGCTATTTTGGATTTGCTGATAGTGGTAGTGGAAGACTCTCTTCACTAGCTTCGGTTGCTTGGGCCATTTAGATGCTGCATCATTATCTCATGAATCATGATAATGTATGTCTAAGACTAGCCACAAGCAATTAATTTGAGTATGATGTGGTCATCGGTTTATTGTCCGATGCTATTCACTTCCATATTCGTCGCTTGATAGTCCACTTGGAATCCCAACTATTTGTGACCCAACTCAATGGAATTTATTGTATTTGTGATCAACATCTCTTTTGCTGATACCTTAGTGTGTGAATCCTATGTCATCACTTTGACACTATTACCTTTGTCCATGTCCATTGAAGGAATAATTAACATGTTGACTCTCTGGCTTATCTAGTCAAATAATGGCATCTTTGTTTCATTGTACCCATGAAGCTATAGGTTTTCTAAGTGTCTCTACCATATATATAGATGTGTGTGCGCATCTGTGCCATTATCGTACATCACGCATCGAGAAATTGCATGTAAAAGCATATAAGAAAGGCTATGTAACTGTGAAATCATAATAAATAAAAATGATCTAAACATCATTTGGATACATGTGTGCCGCCAAAAATCATATATGGTAGAATGATATAAACATCATTCGTAACACAAGGGAAGAGCACATACCACTTTTATATCTTCCTTTGCAAGTTTATTATGGTTAATCACTCTCACTTATGGTACTATCAATTACTTGTGTGCAAATTTTGTTCCTTGAACCCATATGATGTCTTGTGCCATTAGTGAGGCTTCAATAGTCTCATTAGGTATGATGAATCAAATCAAAATCTAGGCTCTCGGTGTCCCTCTTCAGACCTATTGCATTTTTTCCTTTTATTCTCTTGGAACTAAACACTCACATCCACTTTTGTTCACTATGATTCCTCCTGCAAAACACTATTTTATCGCAGGAATCAGATACACATTTACCTATCCCCAATGGATATCCCAATATATTCTCTTGATTATTTGACTTCCATGCTGCCATTTTGTAGGCTTGGGAGTTTGTATTGTCCTTTCTCATCACCTGCAACCACATCTTCTCTCTCCGTTGTGAATTTTCTTACCCACCTCAAATTCCCTCCCCATAAGTTTCATTAGGATTTGAACATGAAGTTTCAAACAAATTTCCATCCCCATGTGACTATGAGCCCTTAAAATTTTATTCATCCACCTTTTCCCAGAAGACACTCCCAGGGGCCCATTCCATCCCCTGTTTTGATCACTAATGACTACACAAGGTCGCACCACTGGCACCATTCTTTTGGTTGCATTTTCCATTATTTGTTATTTTTTCCAAGTATTCCTCGAGCCCTGAAAGTAATAACCCTATATTCATCCTGTGACACCTTGACAACTTGATATTATCAACCATTCTATATCGACAATAATCTTGTATCACCTTTGTTTGGAGCATCCATGTTGAGTTACCCAATTCAGTTCGAATACCCCTTGTCACTCCACCATTTGTGTCATCTGTAACAGGTTCGACTATTACCATTGTTAATATTGGTCTCCCTGTTTTCGCTCCTAGAGACAGTGCCACAGTTGAAAGGAGACCAGTGCCTAGGACATATTAGTCAGTGCTGTTATATTTGGCTAGAATCTCATGGAACATTTACTTGTAAATATAATTCAAATGAGATTGATTCAGAACCCTTCACAAGAGATGCAATACTAGAACTGATGTAAATAATAATCCATAGGAATGTTATTCATAAATCTAGGGTGGCTGATTCTGATTGAAGTTCGTGGCTAATCAACTGTTTTAGAGTGTGTGGTAGGGGATGTGAGTAGAAATGAGAACCAACATACAAATCTTAAATTCTTAAGAATACCATATATCTGAGTTCAGAAGGGAATTAAAACTGGAGAAGTGTTTATGAGGTGCAAAGATACACAGAATGCTTTTAAGGAACTAGTTTCCACATCCATACATGTGTCATTCGTCAACATATGATTAAATGATATATATATATATATATATATATATATATATATGAAAAATATATTCAAGAACTAATTTACATGCGATCTAAGAAGAATATTGAACTCGTATGAAAACACATAGAAGAGAGAACATACTGCAAACTCAATAATTCAAAATCAAGGAAGACTTTACATTTATTCACAAAGAAGTATACATCCAACAAGATCCATAACATTGTTCTTATGAAAACCAGAAGCGAGTTCCCAAAAGTTTTGAACTCTTGTTTCGTTCCATAAAAATATTCTTATAGGAACTCTTAGAAAGAGAGAGGCTGTTACAAAATATTCTTTTCTTGATCTCATCATGATAACTAAGCATGTCAAAATTTCAACATGTTCAGTAACACAACTATACTAACTGAAGAGTAATAGACTGAATAGAACAAAATGATAACATAAAATTGAAATAAAAGATGCAAGTAAAATGTTGTAATTGACGTGATTAGAAATATATTCAAGGACGATGGATGGTGGAGCATGATGTGGAGTACGCTGTGTCGAGGGTTCAATGATTTAAACAATAGGTGGATCAAAGAACTACTCACATCGTTGCCATAGTGCTGGAGGTGGACGAGGAGTGGAGAAGAATCATTGATATGTGACCTTTAAATTGGTTAAGCCAACGTAACTTAGCCTATGATGAAATAGGCTTCTCACCATGCCCAACAGTTGAAATTCCTTCTTCAGATAGTTTACCATTGTTTTACCTTTGAGGGAGGCAGTTTTCTCGTGAGATGAACCCACCTTGCTTTTAGCTTCGACAAGTCTCTAACTATACTACTCCCAAAGGATCAACTCCTCGAGAGAATCCCAGCAGCTAGGTAATCCTTCTTGGACCACTCTTTCAAATTCATCACTGAAGGCAACTACTTCTTTTAATACTATTTCAAGGCATTGCTCAGCTTTGACCCTAGCCTCCTCTTTCAGGATTACTTTGGATATCTCCATTACGGTGCTAACTCTATCCACCACATCGATGGGCCTCAACTCATTTATTGGCCTTTCATTAACAAACCGAATAAATCTCTTGGTGATCTGAGAGTTCCTCTCGCCCTCCTCTCTGGCGTCTCTAAGAAAGCGTTTGCAATCCTTGCTTACAACCTTATGCTCATGCATCAACGTTTTGTGCTCCCAGTTGTTCTTCATCTCATCGATGATATCATCAAGAACAACTACCTTGCTTGCAATAGAGACATATTCCCTTTTAGCTTTGCTTTCAGAGCAGTAACCTCCTGAGTCACTAGCTGTAGATTTTTGTTCATGAGCTCAACGATTTTCATAGAAACCTCCAGCTGCTTCTCCTTTTGACCTAGATTTCCAAGTTTCTCTACACCTTCTTCAACTCCCCTTCAAAGAGCTATAGCTTAGTAAGGGCCTTGGTGGATTGTTCAGTGGGGTTTTATGGATTTGGTCAAAACCACCACACATACATGAGAGTTCACTTTTGTTTGTAGTTTGGCCAATTGTTACTTGAGGACTACTATCTCATTATTTCTTTCAACCAACCCCTTGATCAGGTTCTCTTTTTCTCTGTCAACCAGAGCAAGCTCTTGAGACTATACATGTTCACTACCTGGCATCTTTAGCTTGTGCCTCAACCCCTAGATCTCCTTTTGAGACTGACGAAGGAGAGCTTCCACTGCTATCTTGTCCTCTGGATTCACCCCCAGTTTGATTATCAACTCTTTGAAACTCTCGTTCTGTATATACAGGGCTCGGGAGTTAGCCTTCTATTGTTTAACTTGTTTGTAGCCTTCTCTAGTAATGTATCAACTTTTCTAATGGTCATAACGTTCTTGTTGAGATCATTGTATAGCATTTCCCCCACTTGTTTATGAACATTTATTTTATCTCGTAAGGGGACACTTGACAAGTCCAAAGAAACATCCAAAGTTTTAAAATGACAAACTGAAGGTAGAGATTGTGCCAATGGATGTTGTTGTGAAACTTCATTTGATTATGATCTAGGTCCATAACATCCAGTAGTTTGGTGTATTAGGATACTGATTAGGATGTCATTACCAGTTGTATGTTCTCCCTGACTTTCTTGTTTCTTTCCTCAATGGCCTTTCCAACAGGCCAGATTTCCCCAATGGTAGAAGTACCTTCCCGAGTGCTCATAACTGTTATCTTTGTAGAGGTTGAGGCTCTAGCTTGAGGTGGTTCCTCTAAGATCACCTGAAAACTTGGTTGGTCAGTTCCTGTTTCCACTAGCTTGGTAAAAAAAATCTTGCTCTCCTTCTTCAGGATCTTGACTTTTGGCCTTTTTATTTATATGTGCTTCCTCCATCTCGGTATCCCCATCTTGGTCAACGATCCTTTTTGACACTTTATCTGTTGTCACTAGGGTCTTGGTCTCCATTTCTATATTAATAGGCCATGAATCAAAATTAGCTTTCCATTCAATTTCGGGCCTGGGCTCATGTACATAAGTTTAGTTTCTTATATTTTATCTCCTTCAGGAAATGACACCCTTGGGATCATAATTCCAGGTGTCTCCCTGATCAAAATCTATTGTTTCAAGTAAGGCCTTAACTATCTTTAAGGCCTACCTTGTATTCACAACAAAAGGACCCACAGGCTATCCCATTTTAAAAATATATCCATTCTTTGCAGGAATGAAATGGAGCAAGTCTACACTAAGGATCTGTCTAATAAATTGTAGGGAAAAAATCTCATGGGCATGAATACAGGTAGGTGGTAAGGAAGGATCTTGCACCCATAAATCCTAATTTCTGTATAATTCTAATAAAGGTAACAATCCCCTACCATATTGTCTTTGCTAAGTTGGAGAAGCTCTTTTTGCTCGGGGAGAATTCTAGGTGGAGAAACACCATGGATAATCCTATATGCAATGGCCATATAGGTTGATATGAACTGAGAGTACCCAAAAAAACCTTGTATTCTCCTGACCGTAACATTCCAATCAATAATGAAACTCCTTTTCTTGTTGCGAGTAATCATGCTTAGATCCAAATAATCAAACTCTTCAATGTGGGTGTGCATAAACAGGGAGAACAAAAGTGAATAGTTGCAAAATAAAAAGTGGTGGTAAAGTGATGAAGCTGGTGTTGACTTTCCATGACCTTGGGTCTAGTTTAGAGTCTTAAAATCACTGAAACTATCAAACCGGTAATCTAAACCATAAACTACTTTGCATAGCGGAAATATAAAGCAGTAAATCACATACACAGTTTTAATCAAAATTGTACAATATGTACAATACCAATCTTCGTTATATTAAACAAACTAAGTAATACAACAATATATGGTTTACAAAATATTATGAAAAACTTCGTTGCACAACTTCTATGTCGTATCTTGTCCTGTATATCCTTTTCTCCCGTACTGCTCACTAGTAGTGCCTTAGTCCATCAAGGCATCTACACATTGATACTCTAAGAGGGTTGTCTCCTATCACTGTTGCAAGTCACGTCTGCTACAATGAACACAGGCTCATCAACTACTCTCTGGGTAGGCCTAATTCCCGAGCTTCAATCTGCCAGGTTACAACAACTTTCGTCCTTCAAAGTGCTACACTTCGACACCAAAATTTCACCCAATCTCACACCAAAAAAGTCCTCCTTGTCTGCTTCTCTAGGGATACTTTGCATAGCCAACTTGCTTCCTTCCGACAACTCTATGATACTAAATCCTGTCACTGTCAATTATGCTCAGAGGAAAGACTCTTCTCCTCCTCAGAAGAACCTCCACTTGGCATCAACAGGATGCTAGAAGTTTGATCCAATTCTGGCTAATGCTTGACCCAACACTTACAACAATGAAGAATATACATACCTTGAAGACTGCTATTCAACACTACAGAAATTGTTGATTAGTGGTTGTCTTTGATGTCAGCCCAAGCAGCACTAGGGGCTTCCCAAATATTGCATGGGAATTTTGACTTGACAAATTACTCTATTATGAGTCAAGTATCTTCTAGATGGATTCTACTCATTGATATGTTTCTGTTGATATATGACATGCCACATAATTCTTCACAGTTTGAGAGATATTCATGTTTGAAGTTAGTAACCCCAGTTAGTGGGCTAAAACCCTATGGGGTTGTGGCATGAAACTCATAATTGGTTGTGGTAATTCAATAGTAAATAATTAATAATATTTTTCTTTTCCTAAAATCCCTCCAATGTTCACTTGTTAAGGACCCTCTCAACTCAAGACATTCATATAAATAGTGACCCTCATATCCTCCTCTAGTATGGATTTTGTGGCTTCAAACAGGTCATTGTGGAATTTGCGCTATAATTTTTTTACGTGAAACTTAAAAAGATGAAATTAAAACCCATTTGAGCTGAAATCTTGATCCACCTCATGACTAAATTTCAGATCTAGTTTTGCTATAGTTTTAGAGATATGATCTGAGGACGTTAGGGTTTGTGCAAGCTCCCGAATTCCATGTCAAATAGGTGACGTTGGGAAAATCGTCATAACGTTCTCTCTAAGTATTGGATTCAAATTTCGTAAATAGTGAGAGAAAGAGAATGAACTATAGTTTGTTGGGTATAGCTTCTAGGGGCAAAGGTCGCAACAATGACACGTGGCACTTCATACACATTTGCTCTACTAAACCGTCTATAATCAGGTCATCGTGGGAGATTGGGAAAAAATCTTTCTCGAAGAATCCAATAATGATCAGGCCTACGGGGTTGGAAAGAGGACTCGGAGGGCTACCACAGGACGAAATTTCAGACTCTAGAGATATGAAATTACATAGATACAACAAATTCAATATCGAGCTCCTAGAAGGAAAGAAAAAGCATGTATTCAAGGATCACTGCAGTAAGGACCACACATCAACAATCAAGGGAAAGTCTCCTACATCAAGGTATGTATGATTAGTGTTTACATTTGAAATACGAGTATCATTTATGACATATGTTTTTGTAGGACAATGTAATTACATACAGGGTCTCGGTTATATTTCTATATCTCTATATGTCACAGTTAGTTTTGATACCACATTTTGGATGTCCTATTATTGATACTACATAGTTGATGCTACATATTCTTGATGCTACACCAAGTCTGCTAAATCTATATGATGTTGTAAGTTCGTGTTACTTGCCTTGTCATAGTTTATAGAATGTTCTCTGTTGTTGTACTTAGAACTTGGTCCATCACAAGTCTAGGGTTTGTCATTAGCTTTTATTGTATATATCTTTAGGTCAGTTTTGGATATAGTCTTGCATTGAGTCTAGGCCTATATCAATAGTGGGAGTCTTAATCTATTGCGGCAACAAATAAAAAAAAGAAAGTGACAAGCACACTTTATGTACGCATTGTAATTTTAATTTGTATTTATTCATTATTATGCACTTACATGTGTTTTGCAGGCATACGTAGGTTGAAGGGTATTTTGTTTTGTTTTGGGATTGGTTTCGCCAGGAAAATTTTGCATGCAGGTAGAATAAGATTCAAGTACAACTTCAAGAAAGAATTCAAGAGCAGAAGTATCAAATAAAAGGAAGAATTGTAGCGAGACATCCTTTGAAGACATGACAACCATCCATATATTGTGAAGAAGTGTCAAGGCCAAGAGTCATCATTGTAAAGTTGTAAAAGAGTCATCATTGGAAGAGCCATTATTGTGAAAGAGTCAATCTTCCTAGAGTTGAAAAGGCATTATTGGGAGGTATAGGAGTCTCTATTGGGATGATCTCATGGTTGGGTTGCAGGTCATAGTGTGATTGGGTGTTTGGTCAAAATCATTGTAAATCATATTTTATTGTGGATCGTTGTCCCTGGTATGGGAATCCACACTTTTGTCTTATTTTAGTCATTATAGGATGGCATGGAGGTTCTAGCCAGGTGTATGAAGTTGCCTATAGGTTGGGGTCTGTGAACACTTCAGGGTGGTAGGGTGGTGCTAGGGCGAGTTGTGGCTCGCTAGGGTGTTGGGGCATCCATTTAGTTTATTACTAAAGGAACCAGGGAATTGGGGCATCCTTCCAGTGGGAGCTAGAGAAGAATGCTTTTGTAGAATTCTAGGAAGTTGTTGCTTTCATTTCAGTTGGGGATGAAGATTAAAGAATTTATTAGAAAAGTGTTTGGTGGTTTTTGATCCGAAGGGGGTTTTCCACCTAAAATTATTGTGTCTACTGTGTTCTTTTATTTACTGTTATTACTACATAGACATTAATAATAATTGAAGATTAACTAATTCTATGAAAAAAATTAAAAGTGGTAAT
The DNA here is from genome assembly GCA_031772625.1 of Pinus tabuliformis. Taxonomy (NCBI): domain Eukaryota; kingdom Viridiplantae; phylum Streptophyta; class Pinopsida; order Pinales; family Pinaceae; genus Pinus; species Pinus tabuliformis. The sequence continues at coordinate 1,860,536,859 of CM062817.1, forward strand.
TGCTAAGGAATACTGATTCACCCTCCCTCTCAGTATTTCCAACGATTGGTACCAGAGCTTGGTTCCTTTAGTAACAACTTAACCAATGGAAGTCAATTTTCAGAGCATAGAGATGGGAATGTCAAAGAAGCATGTTACAAGGATTTCAAAGGAAGGTACATGTACAACAAAATCTGAAGAAAGCGAGTATTGTGTACCAACCTCTAATTTTGATGCAGATAATTACTGGATATGGGAATCCAGGGTGGAAGTACATTTGCAGGCACATGGAGTATGGGAATCAATTTTTTCTAGAGTCACATCTACCGACGAATCTAAAAGGTACAATTCAAATGCCATAAATGTAATTTTTAATGTTTTGCCAAATTCTGTGAAAACAAAAGTTGGTCAATGTTCAACAACTAATGCTCTTTGGGAAAAGCTTCATAATCTCTATTCAACAAATCAATCAGGCCAAGATGTTATTGAAAATTTGGCTCCTTCTGATTATGATGAAGAAATGGGAGAAATGAATGAGATAGAGTTTCGAAATCAAGTGATTAAGGTTATAAAGGAACTCAAAAGTAAAAATGAAAAGACAAGAATTTTGGAAGAATAATTGAAGACAACAAAAGAACTCATCAAAGAAAATGAAGAGTCTGAGAAGATAATTAGTAGTCTTAGAACTCAATTGGAAGAAATCAAGAATACAATGACACGAGACCTCAAGAGAGAAGTCCAACAGAAGCAACAAGAACTCAACACAGCATTTGTAGAGATTAATAGGATCACACAACAGATGCAGGAAGCTGACATTGAAAGGAAGGAATCTGATCAAAGATACATATCCACTGTTGACCAAAATCAAAAGGAATTAGAAGCATCTTCAGTAGAAATAAGCAAGCTTAGAATTGAAAATGAGAAGCAGAAGGAAAAGATATAGGTTGTCAACAAAGAAGTAGAGAATACCACTCTTCTCAAGCTACAGGTTGAGGAGGTAGAAAAAAGAAGGAAGATCTTGAAAATATGGTTTCAAGAAGATCTTTCTCAAAAGAAGGAAGAACTTTATGCAACCCGTGATGATATCAAAAAACTCAAGGGATCACGAAAAGAACACTTACAAGATAAGACAAATGAAGAAGAAAAAATCAAGGAAATTAAAGATGGTAAAGCTCCAGTTGATGAAGGTACAAGCTCCACATCTTCGCAAGATGATTCTAAGAAGGAAGTTGATCAAAGTGAAAAGACGAAGATGAATGTTGCAACTCCAAAGAACAAGACCAATGCAATCAATAACAAAGGACCGTAACAAACTACAACACCACCTCCAAAGAAGAATGAAAAATATTCCAAGTATGTTTGTTTATTTAATGGTTATTGTTTTTCATGCATTAACTATGGACATATGGCCAAGGATTGTAAAGTTATTGACAGGTACAACTATCAAGGAGCATTGCATCCAAATGAACCATTCAGGTAAGCACATTTATTTAATGGTTATTTCTTTTTATGTACTAACTATGGACATATACCTAGGGATTGTGAAGTTTTTGATAGGTACAATCATTATCTGTAAAACCCTAGAAGCAAGTTTGCATGATGACGAGACATGTTCCATGATGATTTTGTTAGAATAGAATACGTGTTAGATGGGCCAAACATTGAATGTTTCAAATTCCATAACTATGGCCATAGCGCTCACGGTTGCAGATATCAGATGGAATCACCTATGGACAACATTGAATGCTTCAAGTGTCATAACTATGGGCACATGGCTCGAGTTTGCAGGAATAAGAAGGTCTAGAAATGAAAACAGGTACATTAAGACAAAGTAGATAACAAGGTTTCAGCAATTATTCTTTCAGGATTTGTAAAAGCAAAAGGTCATGAGGAATTAGAAGTTGCTTCGATAATGATTCAAGTCAAGATGGCCTGTTAGGTGACTCACTATTTTGAACAATCTGGTTTGTTGAATCCTTAATGTTTGTAGAGGAGGAGTCTATGTAGCAGTATATGGCACACGTCTACAATTGACAGGAAGGTAGTTTGAACAATATGGTAGTTTCATTATAGGTTCAGGGGGAGAAAAATAATTGAAGGATTACAGGTTACCAAGAACAAGGCAAGATTAGTCTAAAAAGGATATACACAGGTTAAAGGAATCGATTCTGAAGAAATATTTGCTCCCGTTGCCAGAATGGAATCTATCAGGATGTTTCTCGCTTATGATTGCTCAAGAAAAATCAAGGTCAACCAAATGGATGTTAAATTATCTTTTCTAAATGGTGAATTGGAGGAAGAAGTTTACATTGAACAACCCGAAGGTTTTTCTTCTCTCTGACAAAGAAGACTATGCCTGCAGATTAAAGAAGGCTCTATACGGTCTAAAGTAAGCTCCTAGGGCTTGGTATGCTTGTCTTGAAGGATATCTACATCAACCGGGATTCAAGAAAGGAAGTGATGACAACAATCTTTATGTGAAAGTGGATCGAGATAACCTAGCAATTATTGAAGTATATGTGGATGATATAATCTTTGGAAGCAGTGATGACAGATTAAGTAAAGACTTTGCCACAAAAATTCAAAGTGAGTTTGAAATGTCTATGATTGGCGAACTGACATACTTTTTAGGGCTTTAGATTTCTTAGAAGGATAAAGGAATACTCATATATCAAACCAAGTACATCAAAGAAATGCTCAATAAATTCCAGATGGAAGATTGCAAGCTAGTCCTTACCCCCATGGTAACATGTTGCAAGTTCAGCTTAAAAAATTCATCAAAGGATGTGGACCAAAGGTTGTATAGATCCATGATTGGTAGTCTCTTATATGTGACAAACTCCCAGCCTGATGTGATGTAGGAAGTTGGACAAGTAGCAAGATTCCAAGCAGCACCAAAAGAATCTCATATTATTGTCGTCAGAAGAATTCTTCGATATCTTAAGGGCACAATGGAATATGTTCTATGGTATCCAAAAGGAAATGATTTGGTTATCCAAGCTTATACATATTCAGATTGGGCAGGAAGTGTTGATGCTTGTAAGAGTACCAGTGGAGCAACATTCTATCTAGGTGGTTGTCTTGTTTCATGGTTAAGTAAAAAGTAGTCTTCAATCTCGTTATCCACAACAGAAGCAGAATATATCACGGCAACAACTTGTTGTACACAAGTTCTCTGGATGAAGCCCACAATAGAAGCACAATATATCGCGACAATAACTTGTTGTACACAAGTTCTCTAGATGAAGCAAACTTTGTAAGATCTTCACTCAAGTTTGATGAGCATATTCCCATCTTTTGCTATAACACGCCACCAGTATATCCAAGAATCCTGTGATGCATTCAAAAATGCAGCACATTCCGATTAAATATCATTTCATTAGAAAGTGGGTCGCCGAAAAGAATATCAAGCTTGAATATGTTGGCACAAAGGAACAAATTAATAACATATTTACCAAACCATTACCTCGTGAAGCATTTGAGTATCTTCGCCAAAAGCTTGGGATTCTCCCAAGTTTTTTTTAGACTCTTTCCCTTATCAACTTGAGTAGAAAGTGGGAGTGGAGGTGTGTACATGTTTGTAGGATTGCTATTTGTCAAGGGGAGTTACCCTTTGCCATTGATGACAAAGCGGGAGAGAAGGCAGTAGGAAGAGGTTTCATAATCATAGGGGGAGTACTTGTGTTGCCATCAATGGCAAAGGGGGATATTGTTGATCAGTGGTTTCCATTGATGTCAACCCAAGAAACACCAGGGGCTACCCAAATCTTGCATGGGAATTTTGACTTGAAAAATTACTTTATTTTGAGTCAAGGATCTTCTAGATGGATTCTACCCATTGATATGTTTCCACTAATATATGGCACGCCACCTAATTCTTCATGGTTTGAGAGATATTCGTATTTGAAGCTAGTAACCCCAGTTAGTGGGCTAAAACCCTATGGGGTTGTGGTATGGCACTCATAATTGGTTGTGGTCTTTGAATAGTAAATAATTAATAATGTTTTTTTTCCTAAAATCCCTCCAATGTTCACTTGTTGAGGACCCTCTCAACTCAAGACATTCATATAAATAGTGAGCCTCATATCCTCCTCTAGTAGGGATTTTGTGGCTTCAAACAGGTCATCGTGGAATTTTCTCTATAATTTGTTTTTTGTGAAGCTTGAGAAGCTGAAATTAAACCCATTTGAGCTGAAATTGTGATGAACGTCGTGACCAAATTTATAATATTTTTTCACTATATTTTTGGAGATATGATCTTAGGAGGTTAGGGTTTTTTTAGGCTCCCAAATTCCATGTCAAACATGTGATGTTGGGAAAATCGTCATAAATTTCACTCTGAGTATTGGATTCAAATTTTATAACTAGTGACGGAAATAGCAAGGAATTTAGTTTGTTGGGTATCATTTTCAGGGCTAAAGGTCGCAACAGTGACACGTGGCACTTCGTCAAAGTTCACTCTACTGAACCGGTCTATAATCAGGTCATCGTGGGAGATTGGGCATAACTCTTTCTTGAAGAATCCAATATTGATCAGATCTGTGGGGTTCGAACTAGGCCTCATAGGGCTACCACAGAATGAACTTTTAGACTCTGGAGATCCGAAATTACATAGATACAACAGATTCAATATCGAGCTCCTAAACAAAAAGAAAAAGCATGCATTCAAGGATCACTACAGTAAGGACCACACATCAACTATGAAGGGTAAGTCTCCTACAATAAGTTATGTATGATTAGTGTTTACATTTGAAATATGAATATCATCTCTGACATATGTTTTTGCAGGATAATGTAAGCACATACAAGGTCTCGGTTATATCTTTATATCTCTATATGTCACAATTAGTTTTGATACCAGATTTCAGATTTCCTATTCTTGATACTACACATTTGATGCTACATATTCTTGATGCTACACCAAGTCTGCTAAATCTATATGATGTTGTAAGTTCATGTTACTTGTCTTGTCATAGTTGATAAAATGTTCTCTGTTGTTGTACTTAGAACTTGGTCCATCACAAGTCTAGGGTATGTCATTAGTTCTTATTGTATATATCTTTAGGTCAGTTTTGGATATAGTCTTGCATAGAGTCCAAGCCTATATCAAGAGTGGGAGTCTTAATCTACTGCTACAACTAGTCAACAAACAAAGTGGCAAGCACACATCATGTATGCATTGTAATTTTAATTTGTATTTATTCATTATTATGCACTTACATGTGTTTTGCAGGTAGAGGTAAGTTGAAGGTATTTTGTTTTGTTTTGGGATTAGTTTCGCCAGGAAAATTTTTCATGCAGGTAGAAGAAGATTCAAGTACAACTTCAAGCAACAATTCAAGAGCAGAAGTATCAAATCAAAGGAAGAATTATAGTGGGACATCCTTTGAAGACATGACGACCATCCGTATATTGTGAAGAAGTGTCAAGGCCAAGAGTCATCATTGTAAAGTTGTAAAAGAGTTACTTGTAAAAGTGTCATCATTGTAAGAGTCATTATTGTAAAAGATTCAATCTACATAGAGTCGAGAAGGAATTATTAGGAGGTATAGGAGTCTCTATTGGGATGATGTCATGGTTGGGTTGCAGGTCATAGTGTGATTGGTTGTTTGATCAAAATCATTGTAAATCATATTTTATTGTGGATTGTTGTCCCTGGTATGGGAACCCACACTCTTGTCTTATTTAAGTCATTATAGGGTGGCAGGGAGGTGCTAGGCAGGTGTATGAAGTCGCCTATAGGTTGGGGCCTATGAACACTTCAGGGTGTTAGGGTGGTTCTAGGGCGAGTTGTGGCTCACTAGGGTGTTGGGGCATTCATTCAGTTGATTACTGAAGAAACTAGGGTGTTGGGGCGTCCTTCCAGTGGGAGTTGAAGAAGAATGATTTTCTAGAATTCTAGGAAGTTGTTGCTTTAATTTTAGTTGGGGCTGAAGACTAAAGAATTTATTAGAAAATCGTTTGGTGGTTTTTGACCTGAAGGGGGTTTTCCAACTAAAATTCTTATATCTACTGTGTTATTTTATTTACTTTTATTACTACATAAACATTAATAATAATTGAAGATTAAATAATGCTTCGAAAAGATTTAAAAGTGATAATTTCTAAGGAATACTGATTCACCCTCCCTCTCAGTATTTCCAACAGAAATATGATCACTGGTTAGGGGACAACTGTAGCCCATATTCTTCCACCATTTATGGTCAATTCTGCCTCATAAAATTGCAGTTCCTTCTCCTCCACAAGACTAGATACTTCGTTGTGTGAGTGGGCTCCTACAACTCCTTTCTTAGGGCTTGTTTGACCCTCAAACTAGCCATTGCAAGCCTTAGGCCTCACTATCACAGGATAATCAACATTTCAGCCTATTTAGAGATGAATTACCACTTGAAAACAATCCCAATATCTCCTTACAAACTTGGCCTAACAATAGACTTCCATGCCCTTCAAAACAGTCACAAGAAAACCCAAACGACTCCCTTTCTCCTTGCTGAAGTAGCTTCCTGATCTGCGGCCCTAAAAAAGAGATCCCCTCCTTGTTCAACGAACTTTTCTCTTGCTTTGTGTTGAACTTTTGAATGCCTAAAATGACTCCATATCACCTTCTATATATACCATAAAGAAGGGCTCCTAAAACGTCATGTTTTAAGCAACATGCCCATTGGATTCTTCAAGTCGGCCTAATTGACACCCAATAATAATTATGTTAATTTCAAAATTTCATATCTATCTAACGTCAACTCGGATTCAGACGATTTTTGATGCATTGGAATCGTCTTTTCGAGCACTATCATCCTTATCCATCACATGCCATGAATCCATCATGGTTTTTCCCCAAAAAACGATGGGTACCAAAACACCATACTTGGGTTTCAAGCCCACAAGCTACCCTTGTGGCACTTTGTCCTCAAAACCTTGAACCATTGGGCTTGGAGTACCCCCCAAGATACAAAAATAAACACTCCCTCTTAGCAAGGGAGTTACTTCTAAGACTCGGAAGTATCTCGTCATCATCATCACTGCTTGAACCACTTTCCCAACTCTTGGTGCTGACAATCGCAACAATCCTTGTGCGGTGAACTACGCCCTTCTCGGAAGTGTCGCTATCACTGCCAAAAGAAACCTACTTCTTCTTCTTATCCTATAATGTCTTCCACTCTTTCCATGATTCCTTCTTAGCAGTTGTAGGAGCACCCTTGCTCACCACTGACCATGCGCTCTTCTTGGGTTGCAAAGTCTCCCTCGGAATCTACAAGCTCCCTCTCAAACTAGACTCCTTTTGCATCTCTGGAACTTGGACCTTCTCGGAAAAGTGCACTAATATTCTCGGGAACTTGTTTCTTCTCCTCTGAAGCCTGCACCTGCACCTGCACTTGCTCCTGCTTCTCTAGAACCTGCACTTGTCCTTGCTTCTTTCCATGATCCTCAGGCTTGGAAGTCAACCTGTAGAGACCATGCTCTCTAACTATGAGTACAATCCCATTGGGCTTAGAGCCTCTAATCCTGAGTCTTGCCTTTCCATCCTCAAATAAGACCTCGAACCCCTTCTTCTCCATCATTGATACTGAGAGCACATTATATCTGAGTCTTGGTACAAACAGTGCATCCTGGAACCGCATCATATGTCATGTCTCCATTCTGAATGGCACAACACCCGATCCCCGGATCTCCAACTGACTATTGTCACCCAACACCATGTGAAACTTTGAGTCCCATCTAGCTAGAGTCTCAAAAATATCCTGGGACCTTGTCATATGATTCATCGCACCACTGTCCACGAACCATCCATCCTCTTTGACATTACTCTGCGAGAAATGAGAAACCATTAGAAAAATCCTCCTATTCGTCTTCTAATATTCTAGCAAGCTAATCCATCTATGATTTATTAGCAATAAGGGAGGCATGCTTCCATTTTATTTTCTCATCATCTCCCTTCTTCTTCTTATGATATCTCAACGAAAAATGACCCATCTTGCCACAGTTGAAACACTTGACTTTAATCAAGTCCTTCTTTTGCTTACCTTTCATTCGTGATGTAAGTTCCACATCATCATCTAAAGCTTTCTTCTTCTGATGAAGATCCTCGTCTCGCAACTCTTCCTGAATGAAATCATCCCATAGCATATCCCAATCTGGAAGCTTCTCCCTAGAAACAATTCCTTTGATGAAGGGTTTCCATTCCTCAGTGAACCCTTTCAAGGAATTGCTTACCATATCTCCATTTGAGACAGTCACACCAATGGAAACAAGCTCATCTTTGATGTGAGACAATCTCGTCAAATATGGGGTCACACTTTTACCCTTTAACATCTTGTTGGAATTCAAATTATCCTCCAATACCAATACTCGGTTCTCATTCTTATTCTAGAAAAACTTCTGAAGAGACACCCACATCTCATGTGCGGTGTTCTTCTCAGACAAATGAGGTATTAGGGAATCCCTCACACCATCAAGGATGATCAATATACCCCTCACATCCAAATCTTCCCATATTTCCAACTCCTTAGGGTCGGTTGGCTTCTTAATCTCTTTCTCGACAAAATCCAAGATCCTGTTGACCTGCAATATCAACTTAATACTTTCCTTCCATGGAATATAGTTCGACAACCCCTCCAACATGTCCTCATATTAGATACCTTCCTGCAACTTTGACATTGTAGTGAACCCTTCACTCATGATGTGACCAACTCTGTAAGGACCTGCAGTCCTTGACACGAACTCCCGGTTGGTGCAATGGTTTGTTTGGAAAACATGCGACTTGGAAAAAATGCGAAGTGGAGCTCAGACTTAATGTGTGATGGAGACATGTGAAAGTGCGCATGAAAGAAGGAGAGCGACTTGGTTTTATAGGCATGGGAGCATGGATGGATTACACCCATGGGCCGACCTATACTTGTGATGCGTTAAAACGAAGGCCGACATGTTAGGAGGGCATTTTGCGATGGAGTATAGGGTGTGGGCAGGTCGGTTGGGTAGCCAAGACCTCGCCCAATGCATGGTATAAACAAGCATTGTGTGGAGCTCATTTGGAATCGAACAACTTCGCTCATCATCTAATGTAGAAGTGGAAGTGCGCAGATTTTGTGTAGCCGTAACAATATAAAAAAGGCGCAGGTTTTGGTGATGAGCCCGCTCTTGGGAAAGGCCGCACGGAGGTAGCACGATATCTTGGTTTTGGGTGAGACTTGACACGGGTGTCTCGGGTAGCTCGGGTGAGCGCCTGCCCGTTTTGCAAGGGTAAATGGTGGAGACTTGGTGGAGTCACCTGCCAATGCGAAGTTGGTGAACAGTGAAGGCGGTTCTACGAAGGAGGTGCCTTGGTGACTTGGTAGAGTCACCCGCCCGTCGTGCATGAGAACAAGGTTCGGTTGTGAAGTGTGGAAGGTAGCTCGTGTGAGGGCACACCCGCCCACCTTGGGCAAGGAAATCTTGGCTATCACACGGAGGTGTGATGATGATGTAAAATTGGCTAAGTGTAAATTTGGGGTTTCCCAAGATTTAACTTGTACTTGTAAAAGAAGATTGTATAATATATTGATTCGAGCAGACTCATATTACAGGGAGTTGCCCCTCCCTTTATACTGTTGTGCATTTCTATTGTATAATGTTGTTTATGTGAATGTTATGGGCTTTCACTTGTATAAAGGATAAAAATAATACTTGGTAACAAAAATAAGACTAAGTATGGAATGTTAGGTGTAGTCTACAATCATAAGTATTGGTGAAAAAAAAACGATTGGTAGTGCCGCAACTCGCTATAAGCGGTTGAAAGACTACCGCAAGTGTAGGGGCGTGACAGGTGGTATCAGGATGGTATGTTGTCGTCCTCGGCAACATGCCACCCTGGTATCCATCCACCAAGATCATCAATATCTGTCTCATCCATGATGTCAACTCCTCCACATACTGCAACCATCTCTGCATTATATGTAGAACCACTGTCTCCATCATGTCTTGTCACGAAAACCATCTGTCACCAAGATCACCATACCAAGGTATACACCCCATCGGTATGTCATATATCAGAAATCATCTCAATCCATGACCATCAACCATCTTGTCGCAATCTCCACATGCTGCTCCCCAGTGTGGAAGGCTGATCCCTCCATCTCAAGCTACATGCTTCCTGCAACCTCTTGTGTCGACCTCATCATGTGTCATCCTTGTGTGAACTGCTGCCATGATACTCCAACATAATGCTAACACATCTCTGTACATGCCGCCCCCCATGTCTGAACTAGTTGGGTAGCTAACCCAACTGTCACGCTCAAACCATGAGAATGCACATCCTCATGCCACTATTGGTTGTTTCACAGAACATCCTGTCACATCCTCAACTCGATCAAGAATCCATCTCCATATAAGTGTAAGCCATGCTCAGGTACATGAAGTAGTCCTCATCTCATCTACAACATGCTGTCCATGATGTTTGGTACTAATGTGCTGCATGAAATCAGCCACATCTACCCCAACATCATCATCCATCAACAAAACATCCATCTCCTCAAAGTGAAAAGATCATCACCTGACTCTCGATGTGCCACATCCAAGTCCATAAAGCAACCTCCATCATATCTATAATGTGCCATCCCTCAAGTCTGCCATAGAAACAAGTATACACTTGTCTCATCTATGCATGTGCTGCCCATGATCATAGATCAATCAACTCCCATGTGTCCAAAAGTGGTTAAGTCTCGGCTCAACCCATGCTCAAGTGTTGCCAGCAAGGCATCATCATCGTCGTAACTCCATCACTCCAAAGTGTCTCGTATCAATCCTCCACATTAAGTCACTCTTTCAAGCCATTCCCATACATTTACTTGAAAGTATGCATGCCATCTTGCATCAAAGTCTCTGACCTCAGCTCCTCAATGCATTAGATCCTCTAAGTCCACCATATATGAAGTCCCTAAAAGTCACAACCTCATGTCATCATGAGCTCCATGAGTCATCTCCAACTAACATCCTAGCAAGCATACATGTCTCAGCCCAAAGGTCTTTGCAAGATGCCTCAGCTCTCCATGTAGTAGGAATGCTCCATAGTCTGCTCACAACTCCATCCAAGTCCATGGCCTTGTTGTACATAAGTGCACAACCTCTCCAGCGGCTCATAAATAATAAGTCTCCATGTCACACCAGCAAATCTTCCTGCACAACATCCCTGCCTTGGCACTCCTCATTGGATGCCCATAAGTGATACCTCTACAAGTGCTCCTGCACAATGTCCCTGCATAAGACTGCCATGCTCCATGTCTCCAACCTGATGTCCATAAATAAGTTGCCCATGTAGTCCAACCAAGTAGACCCATCACAGCAATCGGTCATCCTCATCCAAGTTTGCAATCTTCGGTCTAGTGAACTCGGGCGTTTTGCGATGGAGTATAGGGCGTGGGTAGGTCGACTGGGTAGCCAAGACCTTGCCCAACGCACGGTATAAACAAGCATTGCGTGGAGCTCATTTGGAATCGAACAACTTCGCTCATCATCTAATGTAGAAGAGGAAGTGCACAGATCTTGTGTAGCCGTAGCAATAGAAAAAAAGGCACAGGTTTTGGTGATGCGCCCGCTCTTGGGCAAGGCCGCACAGAGGTAGCACGATATCTCGATTTTGGGTGAGACTTGACACAGGTGTCTCGAGTAGCTCGGGTGAGCACCCATCAGTCGTGCAAGGGTAAACGATGGAGACTTGGTGGAGTCGCTCGCCGATGCGAAGTTTGTGAACGGTGAAGCCGGTTGTGCAAAGGAGGTGCCTTGGTGACTTGGTGGAGTCACTCGCCCGTCGTGCACGAGAACAAGGTTCGGTTGTGAAGTGCGGAAGGTAGCTCGTGTGAGGGCGCACCCACCCGCCTTGGGCAAGGAAATCTTGGCTATCACACGGAGGTGTGATGATGATGTAAAATTGGCTAAGTATAAATTTGGGGTTTCCCAAGATTTAACTTGTACTTGTAAAAGAATATTGTATAATATATTGATTCGGGCAGACTCATATTGCAGGGAGTTGCCCCTCCCTTTATACTGTTGTACATTTCTATTGTATAATGCTATTTATGTGAATGTTATGGGCTTTCACTTGTATAAAGGATAAAAATAATACATGGTAAAAAAAATAAAACTAAGTATGGAATGTTAGGCATAGTCTACAATTGTAAGTATTGGTGAAAAGAAAACGATTGGTAATGTCGCACCTCACTATAAGTGGTTGAAAGACTACCACAGGTGTAGGGGCGTGACAAACTCCCTCTCACATTGTACTTCACTGCACACAACTCTGATGTACTTACTTCCAAAGTAGCTCAGACAGGCTCCAATACCATGTTGAATTTCCATGACCTTGGGTCTAGTTTAGAGTCTTAAAATAACTGACGCTACCAAACCAAGAATCTTAGCCATAAACTACTTTTCACAGTAGAAATATAAAGCAGTAAACCACATATGCACAATATACATAGTTTTAAAAAAAATTGTACAACATGTACAATACCAATCTTCGTTATATTAAACAAACTAAGTAATACAACAGTCTATGGTTTATAAGATACAATGAAAAACTTCATTCATTGCACAACTTCTATGTAGTAACTTGACCTATTGGTCCTTTTCTCCCATACTACTCACTAGTAGTGTCTTAGTCCATCAAGGCATATACACATCGAGACTCCAAGAGGGCTGCCTCCTACCACTACTGCAAAGCACATTTGCTACAATGAATACAGGCTCATCAACTTCTTACGGGGTAGGCCTAATTCCCAAGCTCTAATCTGCTAGGCTAGCAACAACTTTCGTCCATGAAAGTGCTACACTTTGGCACCAAAAATTCACCCAATCTCACACCAACAAAGTCCTTCTTGTCTGCTTCTCTAGGGATACTTTGGGTAGCCAACTCGCTGTCCTCCAACAACTCTATGATACCCAATCCTATCACTGTCAATTATGCTCCTAGGAAAGACTCTTCTCCTCTTCAGAAGACCCTCTACTTGGCATCAACAGGTTGCTAGAAGTTTGATCCAATTCTGGTGAATGCTTGACCCAACACTTAGCAACAATGAATAAGATACATACCTTGAATAATGCTATTCAACACTGTAGAAATCCAATCATTGGTTAGGGCACAACTGCAGCAAATATTCTTCCACCATCTATGGTCAATTCTGCCTCATAAAATTGTGGTTCCTTGTCATCCACAAGGCTGGATACTTTGTTGTGTGAGTGGGCTCCTACAACTCCTTTATTAGGGCTTGTTTGACCCTCTAGCCACTACAAACCTACGACCTCACCATCACAGGACAATCAACATTTCAGCATGTTTAGAGATGAATTACCACTTGAAAACAATCCCAATCTCTCCTTATAAACTCAGCCTAACAACATACTTCCACACCCTTCAAAATAGTCACAAGAAAACCCAAATGACTCCCTTTCTCCTTGCTGAAGCAGCTTCCTCATCTGCAGCGCTAAAACAGAGATCCTCTCCTTGTTCAATGAACTTTTCTCTTGCTTTGTGTTGCACTTTTGAATGCCTAATATGACTCCATATAACCTTCTATATATACCATAAAGAAGGGATCCCAAAACGTCATGTTTGAATAAACATGTCCATTGGACTCTCCAAGTTGGCCAACTCGACACCCAACAATAATTATGTTAACTTCAAAAATTAATATCTCTCTAAGAACATCTTGGATTTTGATGATTTTCAATGTGTTGGAATCATCTTTCCAATCACTATTATCCTCATCCATCACATGCCATGAATTCATCATGCTTTTTCCCCAAAACATGATTGGTGACAAAGCCCCATACTTGGGTTTCAAGCCCACAAGCTTCCCTTGTGGCACTTTTTCCTCCAAACCCTGAACCCTAGGGCTTGGAGTACCTCCCAAGCTACACAAATCAACAGATTAAAGCATATAGCTATAGATAGGTAAGCCAAGATATCGAACAGGCAACTATGCTGCATCATTTTATTTAGAAACCTCAGGATGATCTTGTTGGTCATACTGGCATTGTATTTCCCCAATAAACAAGTGATTATAGACAGGGTGGGTTGAATGGGCTCACTGAAGAGGGAGATTGAGAAGAACTTGATGTGGGGTAGATATTTTACTACAGGAGCTAAGATCTTTCCAGAAAAAGACTGTTGTTCAATAGGTAGAAGGGTAACAAAATGATAGGTTAGGGTGACATCGGTAAATGATTGCATTGTAGGAGAGATGGAGAAAAATAAGGCTTTCTGGATCAATTCAAGGGTTATCTCAAGTATTTTGGCCCCAGAGGTAGAGACGAAATAATTCTTCTCGTCAATGTATGCCGTAGTTAGCTAGGAAATGAATTCGGGGAAGTGATGAATTGAAGGCGTGATTTGGTAGTACACACTAGAGTGAATTACCTGAAGGGTATCTTCCCCCTTATATGGTGCCCGAATAGGTCAAAATGAAAGTCGACGAGGTGGTAAGCGCAGACTGAGTCGACAATTTGGCCCTCGATGTCCATTAAGGGTTCAAGGCCAGAAGAAGACTTGACATCATAGTTTTAGGGGTTTTAGGTACTGTTTGCTTCATTTTAATGAGTAAAAGCGCAAATTACAGGTGGTCGTGGATGATGAGTTACCTGGAGTTTGTAGAAGTAGCTGAAAACTACATTGGGATCAAGTATTTGGGTGGTCTGGGTGCTGGAACGGGAGGTCCTGTGCAGACGACTAGTGTGGAGGGTTGCATTGGGAACTAGAAAGTGACTTTCAGAAAAGGATGAGGGAGTAGGTCACTTTTATAACAAGAAGGGCCACAATGGGATGATGTGGTTGTGACATCAGGCAGGGGAGATGGGTGGCATGGCGGGATTGGTTAGGGGAGGGAGACATGAGAGCGGGAGCGGGGAGAACCAAATGACATTTTACCTCCCATATCACGCTTGTTTGACATAAAGAGACAATGGGGGTATCCCACTTGGCATGTGGTCCCCACTATACTTTGAAAGGTCAGCCTGCATGTGGACAAGTCCCTCCTTCATCCCTTAGAATGAATCTAGGCTATCGAATCATATTCTGACTTTTCAACTTTGGGGGCTCCTAAGGACTAACTTTTGCGCAAGTCTTACCCTATAGACCTGTCAAAGAGTGAGCTGTTGATTTGGAATGAACGATGATTGGTTCGGGAACTGCACAATTTTTAACTTGTCTTTAGATTGGTGTTGGACCACTTGCCTACTTTGTTTGTTGTTAGGTTCAGGGCTCGATGGGCACCATCTTTCACTTTAAATTATTTCCCATGTGTGCTCGACTTCTACCTTCCTTCCTTGAGTATGGTTTTAACCACAAGTTTGATTCATGAGGCTAGAGCTTCGATCCTTGGTTTCTACCTTTTGAAAATTCAAGAAGAGTGATAACATTGGATCTAACTGGGGATGGTGCATTGGTATAAATCCACCAAGAAACTTTAGCTTAACATCTTTCTCCTTGGGCATGGAGTCTTATTATTGAATTTTTTTTTCTTAAACAAGAATAACTAATAGAAAACTTAAAACAACATTGATTATTTATAGATAATACACTGATATTTAAAATGAGTGGGGGTGGTACCTTCAGTGATGGAAGTAAAATTTGAGAAACTGCCCATTAACTGGTAGCTCAAGTGCTTCACCTTCCAGGTTTTCCAACAAGAAAATAATGTTTCCTTTCACTTCTGTAATCTTAAAAGGGCTGAACCATAAAGGGTCAATTTTTCCATGCTTTCCCTTGTCTTCCCTTCTGACATCCCACCTCAAGACTAGATCCCTAGGCTGGAGGGGTTTGTTCTTTGTCTTTTCATCAAACAAAGAATTCATTTTCTGCTAATAACTAATCAATTTATGATTCACCTACTCTCTACTTTCCTGAAGCTCTACTAGATGATTTATCCTTCAGTTCATGGAATTAGGCTCTTCTTCAATGTCCTGTAAGATTTTGGCAATGGAGATGGAAATCTGTGTGGGGAAAATTGCATCTTTCCCATAGACCAATTCGAAAGGGGATTTCCTAGTGGATCTTTTAGGCATTACCCTATTAGCCCATAGGGAAAATTTCAGTTATGAATCCCAATTTTTCTGGTTTTCTGCAATTGTTTTCTTCAAGATCCTTACTAAAGTTTTATTAGAAGACTCAACTAGTCCATTTTCTTGTGGATAATAGGTAATGGAATGACCAACTATAATGTTGAATTTTTGACAAAAATTAATGAAATTTTCTGACTTAAACACCTAGGCATTATCGGCCACAATTTTCTTGGGGCAGCCAAACCTGGAAAGGATGTTTTCCTCTAAAAATTTAATGATTATGACATTGTTTGTGTTTCTGGCTAGGATCACTTCCACCCATTTAGTGAAATAGTCAGTAGCTATAAGTATCCACTTATGCTGACTGCTAGAAGGTGGGTGTATTTCTCCAATGAAGTCCAAACCCCGTTGCTTGAAAGGCTCTTCAACAAAAACAAGGATGAGTGGGAGTGGAGCTCGTTTCTATATTTGACACTTCACATAGGCCTAAACATAAGAGTGAAATTCTCTAAATAGTTTTTGCCAATATAACATGCTTTCAATATTTTGTGTGCTACAACACTCCAACTATAATGTCCCCTACAAATGCAACCATGGAACTCATCGATCACCTTACAAATTTCCTCTTCCAAAAAGCATAGAAGTAGTATCCCAATAGGGTCTTTCCAATATAGTTGACCGTTCGATATAAAAAACTTTTTGGCCTGTAGCCTCAAAGCTCTATAATTCAGTTTATCCAATTTCACTAGGCATATCAGAAACAACAGATAATGAACAATGTCTTTATCCCAGCTGGATGCTTCATATTTCATATGGATTTTCTGAATTGGTGTCTTGATCATATGCTGTTGCATCTCTTCTCCATATCCTTCAGTTAATAAGTTTATACCTAAGGCTCAACAGTTCAACTCTCATAGGATTTTAGCTAGCCCCTGTCCTTTTATGAGTTTAGTGGGTTTAATGTCCATGTCATACACTTGGACTTTTGCGATCCACTTGCCTCTTTTCCCATCACTATCTCCTTGCACCAGGATGTCCTTTACTGCTATTGCTGAGACATAAGTAACTATGTCGGATTGAAAAACATAAAATTTTAAAGCCTTTAAGGCTTTGACTGGGGGTAAGCATGCTTTTATAGGATATTATACTTTGGTTTAGCATCCCACAACACTTGACTAAAAAAGGCTATTGGTTGCTTGTGTCCTCCACAATTATTCTGTTATAAGATAACAACCACAGTATGAGGAGATGCGAAATAAAATATGTAGCGTGGTTTTGAATAATCTAGGATAACTAGCACAAGATCTTATGCGAAATCTATTTTAATCTTGGAGAAAGATTCCCAAGAATCTGGGTTCCATTTCACTTCATTTTCCTTTTTCAACATCTCTGTAATTTCCTTTACTATCTCAGAGTAGTTAGGTATGAATCTCCTCAAGAAGTTAATTCTGCTGAGGAAAACTTGGACTTATTTCTTATTCCTTGGTAGGGAAATGTGGTTGATGGCTTCCACCCACTTGGGATCAATATTCACCCCTTCTTGTGCTACTATGGGCCCCAAAAGCTTTCCTTCGCTTAGGGTGAAATGAGACATTTTAGGGTTCAAAGACAATCCATATTTTCTGCATTTCTCAAAAATGAGTCGTAAATGTTCAATGTGTTCTAAATTTATCTTATTCCCCCACAAAATCTATATTCATTTCCTTTTGAAAAGTGGCTCCTGCAGTTATAAGGCCAAATGGGATTTTGGAGTACATGAAGGTTCCCCGGGGTGTGGTATATGCAGCTTTCTTTTGATCGTTGGGATGCACTGCTACCTGATTGTATCCTGAAAACCATCCATCATAGACATCCGAGCTGATCCAACTACCTTTTGCAAGATATAATCCATTTTGGGTAAAGGGTAATTGTCCTTCAATGAAGCTTTGTTGAGGTTCCTTAAGTCCACACACAACCTTATCTCTCCATTCTTCTTCCTACTGGAACCAGGTTTGCTACCCACTTTGAATATCTCAGTGGTATAATGACCTTTGCTTGGAGTAATTTCCTTACTTCCTTCTCAATTGATGGGAGTAAACGAGGGTTGATCTGCCTGAGTTTCTTCTTATATGGCTTCACTCCATTCTTTAAGAGAATTTTATACTGAATAATATTAGTATCAAACGTTTTTAAATCATCATACGACCAAGCAAACACATCTATATAATGTCTAAAAACATTCAGGTACCTTTGCTTGTATTGATGGGGGATTTCATTTGACAACTTGAGTATCCAGGGTTCCTTTTCCGAGCCGATGTTGCACTCCTCCACCTGTTCGTCGACTCCTTGTTCAGTGGGTTTGGATGCTATATCATTGGAATTGAACAATCTTTCCAAAGGAACTAGACCCCAGTAAATAATATTACCCTTTAGCTACAAAATATTATGCCAGATGATGGTTTACTTCGAATTAGTTCGTTGCTCATCTATTATCTTTTCGTCCTCTTGGTCAATCACATAATTTCAGAACTCATTGACGACTTCCATAAAATGTTTGATCTACTCATCATCTTCAAACACCTGCTAGTGTTAACATTACATGGAACTGAGGGTCTATATTTGACTTCAACCTCATAGCTGAGAAGTCGATTTTACAGTGGTTTAAAAGTGTTGGCAGCTATGGCCAAGGAGTCAGCCATTCAATTTCCTTCTTTGTGTAGGAATTGAACATTGAAATCCAAGAAAAAATTATCCATCAAATCTTAGACCTCATTTGTGTAAGCCTTCAATCTCGGATGCTTGGTTTGACACTGATTCCTGATTTGCTTCACTACTAGTTGAGAGTCTCCAAACATAGTTAAACACTCAAAATTCAAGTTTCTTTCTTCTTGTAGGCCCAAAAGCAAAGCCTCATACTCATCCACATTAGTTTTAGCCTTGAATTCCAATTTAAATGAGGGATCAAATTGCCTTTGGGGATATCAATAACACCCCTGACCCATTGCCTTCCTTGGAATTAGCACCATCAAATTATAGCTTCTATACCTTTGCTACAATCCCACAACTGCTGATCTAATTGGACTACAGGCTGCAACTGTGTATCTTCCAAAATAAAATCGTCCTCCTTTAACAACAAGCAGGAGAACTCTCTTTCTTTCCCACATATAGGGGCCTTATTTGAACAGTCAGCTCTCGTAACTATCTTAACAAACCTTGATTCTCTATACAATCGTCTTTATTCCCCACCAAAGATAGGAATGGTAGCATAGGTCAAATCTATCTTGATGGAACCTGTAATCTTGGACCCCCATGACCTGGACAAAAGAATAATGAACCTTGCAGGGATGTCAGCTACTACAATATCCATTACTACACTTTTTACTGGAATCTGAGCCAAATTCACCACTAAATCCTTAATCATTCCTAAATACTTTACCCTTTTGGAATCAAAAGAGTAGATATCTTTGTATGGTCTGATTATTTTCAACCCCAATTGCTCCATGACAGATAAGGGCTTCAGGTTGTGGGAAGTACTTAAGTCTAGCATGCATTTATGCAACAAAAGGTCATGCACTACTAATATAACATAAAAGGAGCGTTGGGAGGATCTTGTTCTTCAACGTGGGGTCTTAATACAACCATAGGACTTTCTTTCTGAAGATTAAAACTATCATGTAAGTGGATTGAAGTATATGGACACATGAAATGGGAAATTTGGGCCTTATAAGTTGGTTTTTTCAACAATTCAGCGAATGGGACTAGGATTTCGACTTTCTCAAGTTCTTTATGGTGATTAAAGACAACAAGACCCTTTTGATTTGTGAAAACCCCAACAAGTTCTTTTTATTTATCACATATTGGTTTAGGTAGGGAGGGTGATTTCTCTACTTTGGGAGCTACAGACTTATGACCGATTTGGTCTGATGGCTCCTTCTTTTTTGGTAAGATTAGATCTAAAGGCTTCTTCCATTTGTCTGCTAGTTTGGGAGGGTTTTGGGAGGAGGAATCTTCACTTTGGTCTTGCCTCCTAGTTCTCTTTCTAGAAGACCTAAGATCATATTTTCTATGCAGCTGGGCTTGCATGAAATCAACGAATTGCCTGTAGTAATCATCAATATCACCATCATTTAGTGTTGCATCTAAATCATCCCCTCCTTCCTCATGCACTTCGACCTCCTATTCTTCATAAATAAAAAGGAGAATAAGTTTTCTTGAACCTCATTAGCTTCTGGTATCTGCTCCTTTGGGTCATCTTCTATGTATAATGGGGGCTGGATGTGATCTTGTTACTCTTTTCTCTCTCTTTGCAAGATTTGCAAGGGAGGCCTTTTGTATTGAGGATTGAAACTTAGATTAGGGGCGTGTAGATTTTGTCGAGGGAGGTTTTTATTTTCTAGCTCCAATTTCACAAGCTTATTAGATAGGTTCCTTATCAACTTATTCATTTCCTCCAATTTCTATTCTTGGGTCTCTTTCCCCTGACTTGAGGAATTTGCTTCCTCTTTCCCATTTCTTCTCTCTCTAGGATCAATTCTTCCTCTTGACTTCCCAGTAGAGGTAAAGTTTTCTTCAACTTATAGACCATCAATTTGAATCTGGTCCAGAGTACGAGGCTTCCTCTCCCTGAGCGTGAAACTGAACTCTGATTCAACAACCCCAACAAAAGCTACTTTAGAAGCTGCCTTTGGAGGTTTAATTTTAGCAGGAAGACTATTATACAACTTATTAAACCTTTTTTTATGAATTATGACACATATTAATTTTGTTTCTTCTTCATGGAATTGAACTCAATGAGAATATAACTGTGATCCCTCTTCTCCCCCCATTTCTGCATAAAAGAATTTTCCATCTCTTCCCAAGTGGTAATGGAAGAATTTGGTATACATTTGAACCATTTCCTAGCCTCTCCATCTAGAGACTAGACAAAAAGACTTAGCACTACATCCAAGTGCTTGAAATTTAGGTTTTCTGCCAAGGCACATAAAGCTTCTATATGTGTCTGTGCTAATATGTCATCTTCTCTTGTGAATCTTGGCAAGAGTTTGAGATAATCCTGTGGCATAACAATCAAAGGTCAAGGAAGGTCTAAGGGAACATATTTGTTCAAGAGGAATCCTGGGAAACCCATAGGGAACAAAGGTGGTGGTAATAGGTTTATTATAGGTCTTTGCAAAAGGGCCAATTGCGAGACAATTGACTGACTTTGGATTGGAATGCTATTCACACTTTGTGTAGGGTTTCTCTCGAGAATGTCTTTAACCTCCTAAAATTCAGGGAGGGGATGGAATGAGAAAGGAGTGTTAACCGAAGCTTATTCGTCTTTGTATTTAGGGAAGGATGTGCTAAATAGCTGATAGCTTTCTAAAGGATATTCCAAGACTCTAGGGGAAAAATTGGAGCAGTGTATTACGACGTTCTGCGAGTTGGAAGAGGATGTTTCAGGAAAGAAGGAGACATAAGCAGTGGTATTTGGAGTTCTTTCTTTCCAGATCCTCCTAGATATTATTCTTTCGGGGTCAGACATGGGGGGATTTCTTTGTTGAGAAGTATCTGAGCGGGTAGGGGGTCTCTTAAAAGCAAGGGTGATCAACTTAGATTTAGATAGTGGAGTCGCCAAGGTGAGAGATCTACAACCCACACCCATTTTCTCATCTTATTAAAGGGTGTACAAATGTCATACCCAGGGAAAAATCTTGTAATTAGTTCCCCGACAACAATGCCAAAAGATGTTGTGGCTTCTAGAAACAGTCCCTGGGTTGAAAGGAGACCAGTGCCTAGGACATCTTAGTGAGTGCTGTTATATTTGGCTGGAAGCTCATGGCACATTTAATTGTCAATATAATTCAAATGAGATTGATTCAGAACCCTTCATAAGAGATGCAATACTGGAACTGATGTAAATAATAATCCACAAGAATGTTATTCATAAATCAAGGGTGGTCAGTTCTGATTGAAGTTCACAACTAATTAGCCATTTTAAAGTGTACGGTAGGGGAAGTGAGTAGAAATGAGACTCAACATACATAGCTTAAATGCTTAAGAATACCATATATCTAAGTTCAGAAGGAAATGAAAATGGGAGAAGTGTTTATGAGGTGCAAAGATACACGGAGCGCTTTTAAGGAATTAGTTTCCACATCCATACAAGCATCACTCATCAACATCTGTTTGATATATATATACATATACATACATATATATATATATATATATATATATATATATATATATATATAGATATATATATATCCAACAACTATTTTACATGCAATATGGGAATAATATTGAACACATATGAAAACACATAGAAGAGAGAACATACAAACTCAATAAGTCAGAATCACTGAAGACTTTGCATTAATTTCCAAAGAAGCATACATCCATCAAGATCCATAACATTGTTCTTATGAAAACCATAAGTGAGTTCTCAAGAATTCTAAACCTTTCTTTCATTCCATAAAACTGTTCTTATAGGACCTCTTAGAAATAGATAGGCTGTTACAACATATTCTTTTCTTGATCTCATCCTGATAACTAAGCATATCAAAATTTCAACGTGTTCGGTAACACAATTGTACTATCTGAAGAGTAATAAACTAAATAGAATAAAATGATAACATAAAAGATGCGAGTGAAATAAAATATGCAAGTAAAATGTCGTAATCGACATGATCAGAAATATCTTCAAGGACGATGGGCTGGTGGAGCATGTTGTGGAGTATGTTGTGTCGATGGTTCAATGATTTGAACAATAGGTGGATTAACGAACTGCTCACATCATTTCCATAGTGCTGGAGGTGGATGAGGAGCGGAGAAGAATCATTGATATGTGACCTTCAAATTGGTTAAGCTAGTGTAATTTAGCCTGTGATGAAATAAGCTTCTCACCATGCCCAACAATTGAAATTCCTTCTTCAGATAGTTTACCACTATTTTACCTTTGAGGGAGGTGGTTTTCTCGTGAGATGAACCCGCCTTGATTTTAGCTTCGAAAACTCTCTAATTATAGTGCTCCCAAAGGATAAAATCCCTAAGAGAATCCCAACAAATGGGTAATCCTGCTTGGACCACTCTTTCAATTTCGTCATTGAAGGAAGCCACTACTTTTAGTACTATTTTAAGGCATTGCTCGACTTTGACCCTAGCCTCCTTTTTCAGGATTACTTTGGATATCTCCATTACGGTGTTGACTCTATCCACTACGTCGATAGGCCTCAACTCATTTATTTTCCTTTCATTGACAAACCGAATAAATCTCTTGGAGATCTAAGAGTTCCTATCGCCCTCCTCTCTGACTTCTTTGAGAAAGTGTTCATAATCCTTGCTTACAACCTTATGCTCATGCACCAACGTTATGTGCTCCTAGTTGTTCTTCATCTCATCGATGATCTCATTCCAAACCAGCTGCCTTTCTTGCAATAGAGACATATTCCCTTTTATCTTTGTTTTCATCTCAGTAACCTCCTAAGTCATGAGCTATCGATTTTTGTTGATGAGCTCAACATTTGCCATAGTAACTTCCAGCTGCTGCTCCTTCTGAGCTAGACTTTCATTAGCAAAATCCAAGTCTCTACACCTTCTTCAACTCCCCTTCTGAGAGTTGTAGCTCAGTAAGGGCCTTGGTGAGTTATTTGGTGGTATTTTGTGGATCTTCAGGCACAACCACCACACATACTTGAGAGTTCACTTTTGTTTGCAGTTCGGCAAATTGTTGCTTAAGGACTACTATCTCATTGTTTATTTCAACCATCTCCTTGATCATATTCTCTTTTTCTCTCTCAACCTGAGCAAGCTCTTGAGACTCTACATGTTCACTACCTGAAATCTTCAGATTATGCCTCAACCCCTGGATCTCCTTTTCAGACTGACAAAAGAGAGCTTCCACTACTATCTTGTCCTCTAGATTCACCCCTAGTTTGATTATCAACTCTTTGAAACTCTCATTCTATATATGCAGGGCTCGAGAGTTAGTCTTCTCTTGTTTTAACTTGTTTGCAGCCTTCTTTAGTAGTGTCTCAACTTTTCTGATGGTCATAGTATTCTTGTTGAGATCATTGTATAGAATTTCCCCCACTTGTTTATGAAAAATTATTCTATCTTATAAGGGGACACTTGACAAGTCCAAAGAAACATCCAAAGTTTTAAACTGAGAACCTCAAGGTAAAGATTGTGCCAATGAATGTTATATTGAAAACTTCATTTGATTTTGCTCTAGGTCCATAACAGCCAGTAGAGTGGTGTGATAGGATATTGATTGGCATTCCATTACATGTTGTATGTTCTCCCTGAATTTCTTGTTTCTTTCCTCAATGGCCTTTCCAACAGGCTAGCTTGACCTAGTGGCAACAAAAGCTTGCTGAGTGCTTGGAACTGTTATTTCTGTAGAGGATCAAGCTATAGCATGAGGTGGATCCTCCAAGATTACCTGAAAAGCTAGTTGGTCTGTCCCTGTTTCCACTAGCTTGGTCACAAAATCTTCCTCTTCTTCTTTAGGATCTTGACTTATGGCCCTTTTTTTTATATGTGCTTCCTCTATATCGATATCCCCAACTTGGTCAATGGTCCTTTTTGATGCTTTATCTATTTTCACTAGGGTCTCGGTCACCTTTTTTGTATTAAGAGGCCATGAATCAAAATTATCTTTCCATTCAATTTCGAGCTTGGGCTCATGTACATAAGTTGAGGCTCTTATATTTTCTCTCCTTTAGGCAATGACACCCTTGGGATCATAATGCCAGATGTCTCCCTTATCAAAATCCATTTTTTCGAGTAAGGCCTCAACTATATTGAAGGTCTGTCTTGTATTCAAAACAAAAGGACCCACAAACTATCCCATTTTAAAAATATATATTCTTCTTTTTAGGAACAAAATTGAGTAGGTCTACACTGAGGATCTGTCTAATAAATTCTAGGTAAAAAAATCTCACCGGCATGAATACGTGTAGGTGGTAATGACAGAGCTTGCACCCATAAACCCTGATTTATGTATAATTCTCATAAAGGTACCAATCCCCTACCATAGCATATTTTCTAAGTTGGAGAAACTCCTTTTGCTGAGGGAGAATTCTGGGTGGAGAAACACCGTGGATAATCCTATATGCGATGGAAATATAGGTTTATATGAACCAAGAGTACCCAACAACACCTGGTGTTCTCCTGACCATAACATTCCAAGCAAAGACGAAATTCCTTTGCTTCTTGTGAGTAATCATGCTTAGACCCAAACAATTGAAATCTTTGACGTGGGTCTACATAAAATGGTAGAACAAAAGTGAATAGTAGCAGAAATAAGAAGTGGTGGGAAAGTGATGAAGTTAGAAGCATATGGCTATAGACAGGTAAGCCGAGATATCAAACAAACAACTGAGCTGCATCATTTTATGTAGAAACCCCAGGACGGCTTTGTTGGTCATATTGGCATTGTGTTCCCCCAATAAACAAGCAATTATAGATAGGATGGGCCAAAGGGGCTCACTGAAGAGGGTGATTGAGAATAACTTGACGTGGGGTAGAGATTGCACTCTAGGAGCTAGGATCATTCTCAAAAAGCACTGTTGTTCAATAGGCAAAAGGTAACAAAATGATAGGTTAGGGTGACATTGGTAAATGATTGCATCGTAGGAGAGATGGGGAAAACTAATGATTTCTCGATCAATTTAGGGGTTATATCAAGTATTTTTATCCCAAAGGTATAGACAAAATAATTATTCTTGTCAATGTATGGCACAGTCATCTAGGAAATGAATTCTGGGGAGTGATGAATTGAAGACATGATTTGGTTGTACAAGCCAGAGTTAATTACCCAGAGGGAATTGATGAGGCTCATCAATAGGTAAATTATATGGACCTTAATGCCACTCTCAAACTTATTGAAATCAAATTTTCTCACATTTCTTTACATGTTTTGTTATATTTTGCTTAGTGATAAGGGTAAATATGAGATGTTACGTCATGTGGCCTAATGTGCATTAATTGCAGGATTTGGAGCAATTTTGGTTAATTTAAGTGCAGGTTCTCGAAGTAGACAAGAAAGAGGGATTTTAGGACATTGTATCTCCCTCCTTAACTCCTCACTCAATTGAAGATTCCTCCACCATATCTCATCAGCTCGGAGTTACAAGCAGCCAAGCCATTGAGGTCATCGGCAACCAAGCTAGTGATAGTTAAAGAGAAGTTGATATCAAGTTGGGAGCCAAGCACCCCTAAATTTAAGGAAGCTATTGGTAGCTTTAGTTGTATAAATAAGAAGGCCTAGAGCCTCATTAGGATTTGACTTTTTTTGTTGTAGCCAAGTGTCATTTTCGAACTAATGCATTGTGACTAATAACTCTTATGTATTTTTGATATTTTAATGAAAATGAAAAGAATTCCCTTAATCCAGCACTAAGTTGACTCAGAGGGCTGAAGCTCTTGGGTTAGGGCCCAACCATAGTAGTAGAGGTTCCTCTTTCTGTACATGTATGCTTAGATTACATTCATAGTTAGATGCTGAAGTGATTTTGGTTTTGTTTAATATGCAAGTATTTGGATGATTAATTAGTTTGCTTCCATTTGTGGATAGATATCTTAGTGGCATCATAGTGACAATAAACACTTCATAAATGCTTGTGATAGTGGCATTTACCTCATCTCACTTATGGGTTCATGATTTGAGGGTTCCATTCACACAACCCAAAAAATAGATTTATTGTTTGATTACTGCATAACCTAGGGTTTCTTGTTGAATAGATCAATGTCTCTAAATTTCTTATAAGTATCTACAATTGTCATTTTTATCTTTCGAGTTTTATATGGTTTAGAATAACTTCCATTCATAAACTTAGCATTAGCTATTAATAACTCTATTTTTCCTCCATTCAACTCATCTTTTCCATGTATAAATGAAATTGCGTATAAAAGAAGAAAAGAGTGTATGTTGTTGCAAGAGCTTCTGATATGCAGGAAGACCTCATTTCATTCACCTCATCCAAGTCTTCTCCACCTACGCTGCCAAAGTCCACCAAACCCTAATCTGAATCCTTGTTTTGTAAGAAAAGTGGGCATTTCCCTTGAGCAAATCCAACCATCTTGAAGCATTTGACTGAGTTGTGGATAGTATGCACCTCCTATATGCCTTATTTTCCATCAAACAACTTTCCCACACTTCATTCTACCTTTCCTACCTCCTAATAAGATTTTAGCCTATTTCCTGTAGTAAAACATGGCATCCTCTAGTAGAACTAGGACATCTTATAGTACTACAGAAAACCCTGTAGTAGCTTGTTTTAAGCCTGAATTGAGCAGAAATGGTCATCTGAGCTTAGGTTAGGCCTCCACTTGGCTTCCATACCCTTGAAATGACTCTAGACCTTTTCCTCCATACCTATCTCCTCTACCAAAGAAAAAATTGGTTAAATTATCATTTGCTTTCATAAAACTAAAAATAAAAAAGCTTTTTCTGCAATTTCTAAGTTAGCACATGCATGCAACAGTCACAATAGTTCTTAGATAAAATTCCATTCTTAATTAGTCCAAATCACTAAATGTTATATATGAGGTTAAGTTAGGTCTCTTTTGCAAGCAAAATGTGTAGATGCTTAGCTAGATGATTTCATGTCACTGTATAACACATTCCAATTCAGCACTTTCATTTCCTAGAGTAGACAACATTCCCTTTTCTCATTAAAAATAATTTTCCTCTTTTCCATTTGGTAGTCAAATTCCTTCTAGTCAATAAAATATTAGTTTGAAAAAACCTAGTGGTCTATCTCCCCAGATGAAAAGTGACAAGAGTAGACCATTACATCTATTGTGTATACAACACTGTCACCTCCAAGTTTGTACAAACCCCAGGTTAATGAAGTAAAGTTGGTAGCCCTAGGATTTGCAACATTCTTGCTACAATACTAGTGCTCATCACTTTTTGGCATTGTTTCTGGGGAGTTACAAGGAGATGAAGGGAGTGCACCCTTCAGTGTGTACTCACCACATTTACATCAAGGAAGGCTACAAGCCAATGCGCCAACCTCAAAGGAGAATGAACCCAACCCTCAAGGATATAGTCAAAGAAGAACTGCAGAAGTTGTTGGATGAACGGTTCATTTACCCCATCCCAGATAGTGAGTGGGTATCTCCTCTGGTTCTGGTTCCAAAGAAAAATGGGAAGTGGCGGATCTGTGTGGACTACAGAGAGCTAAACAAAACCACAAAAAAGGGCCATTTCTCTCTACCCTTCATTTACCAAGTATTAGATGGTCTGACAGGAAAGAAGTTCTTCTCTTTCTTGTCCTTTGGGTACCTTTTCTTATAGGGTCCTTCCTTTTGGATTATGCAATGCCCCTGCCACTTTTTAGAGGGAAGTCTTGAGCATATTTGTAGAGCTAGTCCATGACTCTGTGGAAATTTATATGGATGATTTCACCCCCTATGGGTGTGATTTCTTGGAGGCTCTCTCTAACCTGGGAAAAGTATTAAACAAATGCATTGAAATGAACCTATCCCTTAGTCTTGAGAAGTGTGAGTTCTTGATGATTGCAGGCACTGTTCTAGGTCACTCAATATCCCAAGAAGGACTCCAAGTGGACCCAAATAAGATCAATATGATAAAGAGGGTCCCTACTCCTTAGAAGCAGAGGGATGTCAGAAGTTTCTTAGGTTTAGCTGAATACTATAGGATATTCATAAAAGACTTCAGCAAGGTAGCCTCACCTTTGTTTGGACTATTGGTCAAGGACTTTGAATTTTTATGGTTAGAAAGCTGCCAAGAGTCCCTAGAAACCCTAAAGGACAAGTTGACTACTGCACTTATACTCCGAGGCCCAAATTGGACTCTTCCTTTCCACATCCTTGTTGATGCCTCTGAAAAAGCTATAGGAGCATCTCTAGGCCAAATAGATGACAAGTTACCTTATGCCATTTAATTCATCAACAAAAATATGTCCAAGGTTGAATTGAATTATACGATGACTGAAAAGAGCTCCTAGCTATTGTCCATTCCTTGAATAAATTTAGACATTATATCATTTGTTACCAGACATTTATACATATTGACCATGCTGCTATTAAATATTTGATGAATAAGCTTGATGTGAATGCCCGAATTATTAGGTGGTTGCTTTTGTTACAACAATTTGATCTAACTATCATTGATAAGCCTGGTAGAGAAAATGAAGTTGCTGATTTTTTGTCTAGATTGGCTTTGCCTATAGGTGAGGAAGGAATGGTTGATGACCAACTTCTAGATGAGCATTTATTCGCTATTTCAATTCTCTCTCCGTGGTTTGCTGACATAGCCAACTACTTGGTAGCTACAAAGTTCCCTCCAAATATGTCCTCCAAGGAAAAGAGTAGAATTATAAGGAAAAGCGCCCCATTCATTTGGATTGGGGGCAATCTCTTCAAGCTAGGCCCATATCAAATTCTGAGAAGATATGTCAGAGAGGAGGAATTTTTTGACATCCTTCTAGCATGTCATGATCGGATTTGTGGAGGTCACTTTGCAACCAAGAGGACAACCTTCAAGGTACTACAAGCTGGCTACTATTGGCCCAGTCTCCACCAAGATGCAAGAAGATATACTAGCCAATGTGACTGGTGCCAAAGAATGGGGAAACCTACTCCTAGGGATGAAATTCCTTTGCAACCTCAAGTGACTTACTGGTTACTTGACAAAGTGGTCTGAAACCAAGGATGTCAAAGTAGCCATAGAAGAGAAAGTGGCTGAGTTATTGAGGGAGAGTGTGTTTTACAAGTTTGGATACCCTATAGAGCTAGTCATTGATCAAGGCACTCAATTCACCTCACACATGATTGAGAATATTTTAAACTAGCATAAGATCAAGCACATGAAATCAACTCCTTACCACCCTCATGCCAATGGACATGTAGAAGTTACCAATAGAGCATTGGAAAGAATTATCACAAAGGTGGTGAGAAACAACAAGAAAGATTGGGCTGACAGACTAGTGGAGGCCACTTGGACCTACTATACAACTTGGAAGACAACCAATGGTTTCACCCCTTATGATTTGGTCTATGGGAAGAAGGCTCTACTCTCCATTGAGTTTGAGTATAACACTTTAAGAATGAAAGCACAATTGGAATTGGATGTTACAAGGGAACAACAAGAGAGGCTACTCTAGCTCAATGGGTTAGATGAATTCAGGATGCAGGGCCTCCTACAAACAGAGGCGACTCAAGTACAAAGAAAGGTTTGGAATGACAAAAATATCAAAGAAAAATTGCTTCAAGAAGGTGATTGGGATATGATGTATGACTCTAGGTTCAAGCATTTCAAAGGCAAGTTGATGACTAGATGAATGGGTCCATATGTGATAGAAAAGTACCTTTAAAATGGGGTTGTTTAGATAAGAACCATTGATGAAGAAGGTATCCCCTTACTTGTCAATGGGTATAGATTGAAAGCATATAAAAAACCTCTATCAAAGGAAGAGTTCGTTAGTAGTATCAGTAAGACACTGATGGTGATTGAAGGAGTCCCAACTTCCACCTCACCGAATTCTTGAAGACTGTTGAATTTTTGAAAAAAATGAAAAAAAAAATGAAAAAACAATAAGATTCCTAGGTGAAAACCTCCATGAGGCACCTAAGGCCCAATTTTGGGTTGAAAACTTCCTTGAGGTAGCCCAAGAGTAAAAGAAAAAAGAAAAAATAAAATAAAAGATCCCTGGGTGAAAACCTCCCTTGAGGCGCCTAGGGTAGGAAAACAGGTTGAAAACCTCCTTTGAGACGACTTGGTTTTCTTTTAAAAAAGAGAGAGAGAGAGAGAAAAAACACAAAAATGTTATGGTAGGGACCTCAAACTTGCCCACTCATAATATAATTCCTCATTTTTGTGGGTTTTCAAGGAAATAATGGACACCAAGTTTAGAGGGAATAAATCCAAGCAAAACCCCATTCTTCCTTCATTCATTTCATATCTTCCATGACCACCATGTATCATGCATCCATACTAATCTCCAACCATCAAACATCCAATTTTTAGGCAAATTTCTAACTTCTACAGGATTTCCTGTAGTACTGCAGGAAGTCCTGTAAATCTACAGGAATGAAATCCCGTTGAGAAATCATAATGCAGGCCTATTTTGGGTTGAAAGAGGAGGCCATTGACCTCACCACATCTCAACCAACACCATTTCATGACCATGTCACCCTCTGTGTCCATCAAGAAATCCACTTAGAAAAAGGGAAAAATAACATCTCTCTCTCTCTCTCTCTCTCTCTATATATATATATATATATATATATATATATATAAGAGGGAAACAATGAAAATTCCAAGGGCCATACCATCAGTAGCCTACCTCACCTACCACTCCATATCCCAATTTCCACCCCTTCCACTCCTACTTCAACACCTATTCCTCCTCTGAGAAGAAGAAAAACAAAAAAATTCAAAAAGAGGCAGCTACAGGATTTCTGTAGTACTGCAGGAAACTCTGTAGTAGCCTATCTTGTAACAACAACAGTCTCCAGGATCCTCCTTCAGCATCCATGCAGAGGAAGAGTATCATCACCCCTACACACATTATGGCACATATCCAAAGCTCAACAACAATGGAAGAGGTCAACACCTACACATGAAAACAAAGAAGACAACCTATCAGCCAGATGGAATCAACAAAACAAGAGAAAAAAGGAAGATGTACTTGAACCAAAAGAAGAATAGCAGAGCCACCCTCCAGCATACATCAACCAAGAAAAGGAAGCCACAGGTATGGCACCTCATCCACACTCTCTCCTAAGTACGAATATGATAAAATTGTAAGAATTTGAAAAAGTTGGTTTTATAAGTTGAAGGTGGCCTATTAACTTGGCCACCCTCAGCTCGAAAACAAAAAGCTAAGTTCTAGTCCGCAGGACACGTGGAAAGGTCACATCAAAGGAAATAAGTCGGAAAGGTGGTCGAGTTAAGATGTATAGGAGTGGATTATGATTACGAGAAAGGGATGCATGATAACTAATAGTGGGCCAATGGTCCAAAATGAGAAATTACGTACCTAGCTAGCTAGCACACCGCTCCAAGGAATCAACCATAAATAGAATTTTCCCTAACTTTCATGCAATACATCGTTCATTTCGAGATTTAGAGAAATAGGATCACCTAGAGAGTCCATTAATAACCATTAATTACTCAATGGTGATTGATCAACTACCAACAACAAAGGCCACTCATAACCCCAAGGACTTATAGGAATATATGAATCATCAACCATAGAGGCCACTACTCGCCCTAAAGAACTTCATGAATAATGTTAAATTCTAGGAATAAAAGCCACATGTAACACCAAAATAGTGAAATATACATCAATAATCAATCATATGAACTAATGGTAATCTTAGAAAACTTAATGTAAATGGATCAACTATATACATACTGCTACTATCCCTAAAGGACTAAATCAATTCAAATCCTATATGCCTACCTATATGTGTGCACTGTCTGATTTCTGATTGCAACAATCTCATGTCAATCTGCAACAATGGATTGGACCTCCTCAACCTCTCAAGAGGGCATCACCACCTTCCAACATCATCCATCTTTGTAAGCAGGCAATGACAACTGCATTACTACAAATTACATGGGATTTAGATGTCAGGAAGTTTTAATAAGGAACATAAACTTCACTAGTCAAAATAAACTTTATTTAGTCACAATCATTGAGTGGTGGCCCCGACACTTCCATTGTGTTTCTAAAGAGTTGACCATTTATTCGGGTGAGGCGAAGACAAAGTCTTAAACTTTCAGATTTCAAAAAGAACACATAGATCCAAACTCCAATTCCTAGGCAACAAACAACAAGAAGGTTCAATATCAATCAATACATTAAGTTCCAAACCAAGGGGAGGAGTCCCTTCTCCACAAACTCATTTAGTCAACAATGAATTAAGGCCCACGTAATTGAAACAACTTACCATACAAGAGAACGCCCATTGACTTGGTATCTTGCAGCACAAAGTCTCTCCTTCACGTAGTATACAAAACACGCCTTCTTATCAAACAAAAAATGGCTCCTTAACAAATTATGAATGTTCTGCAAAGTGCTCTGAAAATGCAACAAACTTAATTTATTGATTCTTCGGATCTGCCTCTAGTTGATCTCCTCTGTCGAAAAATTTAACTTGAATGAATGTGACCTCCTGTGCCTTCAAACTTGGAACCGTGCCAATTCTTCAATGTGCTGGCTGTTTCATGCATCTTGTGCCTGTTTCGCACAACATTTCACACATCGTTTACCACTCCATAATCAAACATTGCACAGTGGTAGAAAAACTATACAAGGGCAAAAGTACGAGCATGAGGAAAGCATAGGAACACTCAAAAGGGCCACAAAACTAGTGGCTCTGACTATTTCAACATAGTAGATTAACCTCCACTCTGATACCACTGTTGGAATCACAATTTGGAAAGTGAAGTCAAATTTATATTATGAATAGTATAAAGAATGATGTACATAGTACATATAAATACAATAGGTAAACCATTGATTTAGTTTCCTAGGTTTCTTGGATGAGCAATAGATGTCCACTAGAACCCTAACAAATTAGGAGGCTAACAAATATAGCCGAACAAAATTCCATGAAAATTATAGGATTAATGAGCAGTGTGCATCTGCTTTATGATGCAGAATAGCATCTGCAAAAAAAACATGTGAAATAGGCAATAAGAAAATCTGCAAGTGGATCCATGGAAGATTGATGGGTGCCAAATAGAAATCTTAGCAGTTAAAGGATGGAGAGATGGTTTTAATTAGAATTGTTTCTCCTTGTTTTTCTTCTATGAGTTGCAAAACAATTCATGATAGCCACAAATCTTGATTTTCAATTCTCATCAATGAGATGTAATTTCGTTAAATAAGTGATACATGTATGTATTAAATCCTTAATAATAAGATGAAGAGCTTGTTCGAATTAAAATTGGCTTTTCTCTGAGTAACAAAATAATTCATCACAACTAAATATTTCGATCTTCAATTCTTGTCACTCAAACATAATTTCAATAAATAAATAATACATGCATGCATAAAATCTATTATAATAATAATAATTTGATAACATCTATTTTTTGAATTATCATGATATATCTTTTTCTCCTTATCCAGGAATAATTTGTTCAATATTTTTATTGAATACATACCATGTTCATTTTTTTTAATATTTTAAAATACGTATAAATCTATTTTTTATAAATTGAATTGGTGTCATACTTAAACTTTCAATGTTTTTTATAAAGTTAATTTTAAACATTCTTGGTATATCCAAGATGCGAAGATAACAAGTGAGTCTCATGACAAATCTTAATATGGATATGAAGTGATTTTGATCCAGTGGGGATATTCTTGGTATGCCCAAAATAAAGAGGTGAGTATCATCACACTTCTTAACATGGATAGGAAGCGAGTCTGATCATATTGGGATATACTAAATAAATTTATAAATAGCGTTGTTATTTTTCTTAACTAAAAATAAATAAATTAAAAATATGTTATGATGTTAGAATATTTTAATAAAGATTTTTTAAGGATATATGTATATTTTTATTTTATATATATATAACATTCTCAAATTTTAATTAATAATTTTATTTATTAACAATTTCAAATTTTTTTTCATCTATTAGTTTTAATTTAAATGTAATATATTTCTTCCTATCACATATATAATAGAAGAGGTTCCATATATAATGTCATACATAATAAAAGAGGTTGCAGAGAGTCAAAATGAGTGTTAGGGTTCTTTCTTTCTCCTACTATGCAAAAGACATTATTGCTAAGTTTTTGTTTGTCTTAGGTGCTCTCAACAATCAACGATTTTGGGAGTTTATGCTTTGACATGTATTAAGGCATGGTCGCAGATGCTCTGGGATAATCTTGGTGGGGATCCAATCAAATCAATGCGGTTTGATACCAATGGTTTGCGTAGACAGTTGGCGCTTGGATCTTGCAAGTATATCCTTTGTCAAGACCCACCCATGAAGGATTACTTTCCCACAAACCTAGATATGCAACTTTTATTTTTCCTTCATGCAAAACTTGGTGTGGATAGGCATGAGGGTTTTGTATGGCTCATGAATTGTGGGGGTCAAATCTTCTTTGTCTTGTAGATATGGATGTGGATAGGGTCACGAGGGCTTCATGGACTATGAAGTTATGGTGTTTCAATCCTTTTACTCCTAAAGATCTAGAGGTGGATCAAGCTAAGAAGATTAATTCCAATATCCCTTCAAATCTGATCAAAAGGACGATGAAGAGGGAAGATGGAAATTTTTAGATCCATTTAAAGGATCTCAAGGGGAAAACTATCATTCTCCAGTCTAGAGGCACATATTTGGTTAGAGATCTAAAACAAAGAATTCAGAAAACCTTTGGAATAATAACATCTTCTCAAAATGTGTTATAAAAGGGGAAACATTTATAGGTCTCTATGATAATGAAGGAATATGTCATTGTACAAGATTCTACCATTATCTTAAATATGAGGATAGGAGGTGAAGCATGGAGTTTCTGGATTCTTCCATATACAGAACCTGTGCATATACGAAGTATGTGCATCTTTCGTATATGCACATATAAGGAAGTTGCACATATACAAAATTCACACAGCTTTTATATATGTGCATCTTCAGTATCACATATCTTATGTATATGCACATATATGAATGTTGCACATATAATGAAAATATGCACATATATGAAAGTTGCACATATATGGAAGTTTCACATATACAGTAGATGCACATATATGGAAGATGTGCATATCTTTTATATATGCACAACTTCTGTATATGTGCATATCTTCCTTATATGTGCAAATTCCGTATATGCATATATCTTCTGTAAATGTTCAAATTCCATATATTTGCATATATTTCATATATGTGAAACTTTGTTATATGCACATATACAAAATCTATGTGCTACTTCCGTAATATGCATATACGATAGTCTCAAGGTATGCATAACTTTCATATATGCACAACTTTTGTATATGCGCATATCCTCTGTATATGCGCATATCCTCCATATATGCATAACTTCTATACAAAATATTCTATTGTATATGTGCAAATTCTAGATATGCGCACATATAGAATATATGGACATATATAGAAGACGCACATATACGGAAAACATGCACATATACAACTCTTGTGCATATACGGAAGTCGCAAAAATTCTTTATATACACATCTACTATATCGCACATATTTCGTATATGCACAAATTCCATATATGCACATATATTTCATAGATGCACAAAATTCGTATATGTACATATACATAAGTTGTGCATATGTGAAAGTTGTACATATATAGACGCTACATATATACAGAGTTTGAAGTTGTACACAACTTCTATATATGCGTAGCTTCTGTATATGCATATATATGGAAGTTTCACATATACGATATATGCACATATACAGAAGCTATGAATATATGGGAGGTGTGCATATACATAATTTATGCGCAACTTCAACCACTGTGTATGCACAGTCTCTGTATATGTACAATTTCTGTATACATTGCTTCTGTATATGCACAACTTCCATATATGTGCATATAGGGAAGTTGCGCATATTTTCCAAAGTTGGACATATACAAAAGATATGTGCATATACAAAAGATGTGCATATATAGAAGTTGCGCGTATACAAAGGTTGAATTTATGCACAACTTCTATATATAAGCATATCTTTCATATATGCACAACTTCCATATATGTGCATATCTTCCGCATATGCACAAATTCTATATATGTACACATATTTTGTATATGCAACTTTCATATGCGCATATATTCCATATATTCGCAACATCTATATATGAACATATACGTAAGTTGTGCATATACAAAAGCATTGCATAATGCCCTGTAGTATGCATATACGACAACCTCCATATATGCACAACTTCCGTATATGCGTAAATCTTCTGTATATGCATAAATTTCATATATATGTAATTTTTGTATATGCGCATCTACTATATATGCACAACTTCCATATATGTGCATACACAAAACATATGCACATATATAAAATATACGCATATACAAATGATATGTGCATATACAAAAATTGCAAATGTATGGAAGGCATGCACATATATGAAAGATGTGCATATACCGAAGTCACACAACTTCTATATATGTGCATATTTTGTATCACATATCTTTTGTATATGCGCACATTCCATAGTGTGCACATCTTCCATATATGTGCTTCTTATGTATATGCACATCTTTTAGTCGGAAGTTGCACCATCAAAATCATGTTTATTCATGTATTTCAACTCTTTTGTGCAGTAAGGTCCATCGAAAGTATACAACATGGGCACTCCTCCGATGAAAAATAAATTTTGCATCCAATGAATGTTCCTTCTCAAAATTTGAGTAAAATTATAGGGAGATACGTTGAAAATACGAGTTGAAAAAAATAATTTTTTTACCTTTTTACTCCAAAAATGGTGAATCATCCCCCATGGTTGACATCATCATATTGAATCTTATTGGTTCTTATAAATTTGATTTTTGTTGTACATTTTTGTTTTGAATCCCATTTTTTTCTCAAAATTTCTTTAATGATTACCGTTTGAAGTTTTCACCTCCAATCTTATCAAGATGTTTGTGGCGGTTGTACTTCTATAAATGGCACACTTTAATTTTAGTTTTTTGGTTATTATACTAATTCCATGAGGTGGTTGTACATGCATATAAGTGGGATTGATCCAATCATGAAGTCTCGACCTTAACTTTATTTTTATAACACTAGTGCACTATACATACTATGACATCTGTAACTAGGGTGTATTTCCAACGGAAAACTAACTTTTGCCATATGCTAAGATATCAAGATTATTGCTCCAAAAATTCCCTCTCCTTTTAGTTTAATAAGATTGAAAAATGATAAGAGCAGGACACAAAGACATTTAAGCAATTCTTCTCTCCAGAAAAACATCATTTCTCTGAAATTTCATGTATCATGGATGAGTTGAAGAGGAGCTCCATCAATTCCTTATTAGGTCAATATGTTCTACCCATTGATAGGTTTCTCTTCTGTTGATTTTAGAAATATTAGAAATAAGTATAGAGATTGTGAGATCCAACCACTTGCAGCTTTGAACCTTTCACTTCTACCATCAAGGCAGCCCTACGATCCTCATCCTTACAACAATATGCACATGAAATCCTTATTCAGTTAGGATAAACTAGAGTAGGAGCTCTTGGTAGTTTTTCTTTTAAATTTTAAACACATACTCGCATTGAGGAGTCCATACAAAATGCTCAGGTTTCCTCAGAAATTTCTTAAGTGGAGCAGTAATAGAAGCATAGTTGTGTATGAACCTATGGTAATAACTTGTATGTTCCAAAGTAGATCTGATTTATTTAGTGCTTGTTAGAGGTGGAATGTTAAGGATTAAAACAACTTTAGCTATATCAAGGGATGCATCGACCTTTATATAGAAAACTATGTGACCAACAATATTTGAACTTGTTGCGACTATAAGTGAATGCTCAGGGCTTAACAAAACTTGTTGATTATTAGAAAAAACGCTAATAATACCCCAAAATGGCAATAATGCCTACCATCATAAGCATGGAAAATAAATTTGGAGGATGGATTATGGAAATAATGACAGTTGGTGCTTGGCTCTAAAAAAATCATTGCAACTATTAAATGATTTGAAAACAATTTCATTGTATTTAAGGACAATGGTGTCAAAGAGATGAAAGAGTATAGGTCTATTGAATTCCTTTCATATGAATTCTATATAAACTAAGAGAAAATAATATAATTAAATTTCTTCCATAAATTTCTTATATTTTCTTATTTTATTTTTGAGACTATATATATATATATATATATAAAATAAAATTATGATAGGTTGTAATATTAATGCACACATGTTAATCTATGATTTGGTTGAGAGGGAGAGATGAGTAAATTAGGTTTCTATCCCATACGATGGTACTAGGGAGGACATCTTGATTATATTTAAATCCCTTTCTAGGGTGGTATGATGATGTCTAGATCCCTTGTTTGTGTTGGTGTCTTGGCTTGGATAATGTTCAGAGCTTTGCTGTAATTGATATATTGGCCTAGATGACACCAGGATCCACGATAAGTGCGTTCCTTGAATGACAACAAGGCCCTTGATGAGTAAGTGTCTTGGTAATTGACACTTGGATCACTGACGATGAGTTAGTGTCTTGAAATTCGGTTCCTTAAATTTGTGTCTTGGCAAGTAACCTAGATTGCACTTGGATCCTTGAATTAATGTCTTGGTAGGAAACTTAGATCTTTGAATTAGCGACTTGGCAGGTAGCTTAGATGACACTTGGATCTTTGATGATTTGAGTTGATATCTTGGTAGTTTTAAGCTAGATGGTATCTATCATTGTATATGTTGTTGTACTCTTCTTAGAAAATTTCAATTTGAGGTCATCACTGTATTGGTTAAACAATTATGAATACCTCCTTAGTTAAGAGGGAGTGTTGAAAATGTAACTAGTATCAATCTTCATAATTGTAGTTTGGCTCATGACATAATGTAATTCTTATATATTTGTAAATAGAAGAAAAGAAAATCATTGTAAAAATCAAAGGAAATTATTTTTATAAGCATGGGTTTCATGCTCTATTTATTATGGTTATAGGTCAAAGCACCCATTGAGTGCTTCTAGGGTTGTGTCATGAGTCATTATCCTTGTCATCATGTTCTAGACCCTTCTTGGGCTTCTTATGTCAAGAAATAATATATATTTATGTCAAAAATATGTCTTGTCCCTCCATCAAGTTGGCCTCATATAGGGGATTTGACCATTATATATAGACCAAGATTTGACCTTTTGTGGCATCTAATCAAGTATCAATTCGATTTGCAATTTCTATTGAAGAAAGAGGTGCAAAGAAGCATAAAGAGAAGGATTATCCTTTGCATAAAGAAAAGAAGGCTAACGAAGAAGTAGAAGACCAAAGTCCTACTCATATTCTATCACACATGTAAGAGGACTGAGGTAAGAAGTGGAAAATTGTAGGGTCAAGGGTGTAGACTGAAATTTAAGAAGTAGAGGGAGGTCAAGACCTCTTTTGGTGAAGATTTTAACTTAGAATTTGTTGTTGACTAGACCTTGACAAGTCTAACTTAGAGAGGCTAGCTTGTTTGAGTAGAGGAGGACTTGTTGTTGGGTCTTGGTTATCTCATTTGATTTGGTTCTGAAAATAATTTTTTTGTTTGGGTTTTCCCCTAGGAGAGAGGGTTTTACCCTAACTAAGAGCCTACATATTGTGTCCTTTGTTGTCTTTATATTCATGCATTTATGTTTTTAATAGTTGCTTGATGAAAATAAATTAAACAAGACATAAAGAAGATAATAAGAATATTATAACATCACAATTAATTATCGAAGATAAGAAAATATTTCTGCCTTTCTGATTTTATAACAACAATAACTCATTTGGGACCAAAAACTCAAAACTCACTCAAATTGACAAGAACTCATTTGACACCAAAAACTAAAAACTCACTGAAACTGACAAGCCACAAATGGTTCTAGAGTATAATTTAAATAGATTACTTCTAAACAAAACACACATCTAAACTAAATTTCAGAAATCTTCAATACCATATGTTAAAAATTTAAAACAATTAAATGTAAGGATCAAGATCCACAAATACTTTGCTAGTTGGAATAAATGAATTACTAATACAAATTTCCATTAAAAAGGAGAACAATAATACACATAGCGATACAAGTCTATAGTTGTGTACAAGTACCTCGTATTACAAACTTTCCCTCAAAAAATTTGAGACCCAATATGATGAACTCACCTATTTAGTTGCAATAGAACTCCACCTTATAAAAATGATTTCCATCAACAAAAAAATGTAGATTAATTTCCTTAGTTTTTGATATCATTATCCTCGATTTATTTACAATAGGTAACTACATTTATTACCTTTATTATAGTATTCCATAGCTAGTTGAATGGATAGTGAGCAACATATTTCCTTTCAAACTCCCTAGATTCCAAACCATATTAGTTTCTCATTTTCAACAGATGGCGTATGAGGCACAATGTCGATCATTTTTTGCTACCCTTCCAGGTGGAAAATACCAAACCTTAGATGGGGAAACCACCATATTGATTTACTTCTTTCTTTGCTTTCATCCACCAATATTTTATTGCTTGAAGACTTCTAAGAATTATCATTCACAAATCATCTAAGAATTGTTCATATATCTGATGTAGAGGGACGTTTCCCCCTTGAAGTTGCTTATTATTTTTTCATTGATGTATCTTTTCTTATGTTTCTATGTTATTTTTGATCTAGATACATAACATACTACAACCCTAAGAAAGCAACATGGGAGTTAGAAGATGCAATGCGGGAGGTATACCTTGATTAATTATGTATGTTTGTACACGATGAAAGGAAAGAGAGCCTAACAATGTATTAGGTATTGAATATTATTAATAAAAATACTTCATTAGCTATAGACGAACAAGGAAAAAATAAATAAGGGGAATGGTTCAATTAGAGGGTGGGGTAGCTAGTAAGGCCAAACCTAATTAAATATGTCATTAAACCACATTTGAATTAGTTAGGATAAAATGAGTTACATTGTGAGTATTCATATATTAACCATTTTTCTTTTATGGTTGGTGGGGTATGCTTGTTCATTATTGTACGAATTATTTTTTGATGGTTGGGGGAGAGGGATACTCTTATTCATTGTTGTAAGCATTATTTTTTGATGGATGGGGGAGGGGTATTCTCTCATTAATTGTTGTTTTGGATTCATAAAGACAATATAGGAATTATATGGTAGAGAGTCACTTGCAATTTGTTGTATGGGAGTACTAGATTATGGTAGTAGCATATTGTTATATTTGACTGCGTGGTTGTAATGGTATGTAGAAAAAAATGTCCTTAGTTATGGGTCTATATAGCATACAACATTGATGTTTCCTAACAATAACACTGGGGCCTTTGAGGAAAATGGAATGGTTTGATGGACTACATTATAGAGAAGAGGATTCCTTTTCCTTGGGTTGTGTAAATTGAAGGGGAAATATGGTTGGTAAATGGAGATTATTATGTGATTAGTTAATTAAAGTATGAAATCATGAGATATTTAAATATCTGTGAGAGAGTAGAGTTGAGTTAATTAAGTTGAAGGTTAACTAAATGAAGCTAGAAACCATTGAATTTTCAAAGTAAACCTATTTTAGAAAAACACAATGTATCACTAATGGTTTCTTCCCCCAACATAATTATGATTGCAAAATATTGGTGGATCACTTGAATGAGAGGAAGAGAATTAGATCTAGAGTTAACAACATCCTTAGAAGAAAATACTCTTACTCAAAGTAGAGGGCACTTTCAAACAATTTGTTGCCATGGGAGCTGGAGTAGATGACTAGGCCAAAGAGGGAAGTCCAAGCTCAGGAGTCAAAAATTAATGAAGGAATTGATTATGAAGGAAAAATGGATGCCACCATTAATGAGGGGAGCCAATTTGAGAGCGCTAGAGATGAGAGTGGCCGGCTAGATAGAAACCCTAGCCACCACAAAGGAGAGACATCGCATAGTTGTATTTTGCCTAAAAAAACCAATTATTTTTATAAATAAAAATAATAATGATTTAAAATAAGATTATAATTTAGTTAATTTTATAATTTTTGTAATATTAATGTGAGATGTATTATGAAATAAGTGTCACTCTGTTTTTCTCCATTAAGATTCCAAAGGAGTGGACCCCACTTAATTTAACTATTAATTAAGTTCCTTCTACATTCTAAAGGAGTTCTTTTGAAAATAATATTGAACAAGTAACCAATGGAACACATCTCCCCCCTCTTCATTTTTCTGGGGTTCTTCTTCCTTAAATATTGTATAATGTTCTCTATGGGCACCTTCCCACCATTTGTGCCTCTGGCTATTTTTCCAATTCGTGTGTGTATTGGAAGTTTTCAAGGCTTTGGGGTAGTTTTTAAGTATGTTCCTTGTCTCATAATATGCTCAGGAACGAAAGGAAATGTTCTCATAGTCAAGCTTTCGAAACCACACATAATTTATGCTAGCCAAGTTCAGTTTTGTTCGAAAACCCTTGCTAAATCCATCTCCATGACACAAATATAAGTAAATGTGGGGTTGAGATAATCTTTTGTTTCATGGATTCAATAATGGAAGACTCCAATTGCATTCCCAATTACGTTAAGTGAAGAGAGACTCCAACAATATTGGGGAAGATTTAGAAACTTGACCCAAATTGGAGCTGGAGAAATTAAAGCTATAAGAGGATTGAAGGAGGGTGACCATAGCTGCATAAAAGACCAACGCTTCTCAAAACCAAGGACCTTTATTGAAAGTAGTGTTATTGTATTTTAACTTATTGAAAATCACCACAAAAAAACCACAGGTCAGAGGATAAATATTAAGTTTACCAAGGTGAAGGGCTTTCTAATTC
Organism: Pinus tabuliformis; assembly: GCA_031772625.1. Classification (NCBI taxonomy): domain Eukaryota; kingdom Viridiplantae; phylum Streptophyta; class Pinopsida; order Pinales; family Pinaceae; genus Pinus; species Pinus tabuliformis. The sequence goes on from CM062817.1 coordinate 1,860,580,320, forward strand.
TTTGAGATCCGTTGATGAAGGTCAACTAAACGAAGCCAGAGACCATTGAATATGGAAAGTAAACCTCTTTCCAAAAAATACAATGCATCACTAATGGTTTCTTCCTCGAACGAAAATGTGATGGCAAAAGCTTCATGGACCACCTAAAGAAGAGGAAGTGAAATATATCCATAGTTAACAACATTCTTAAAAGAGAATACCCTTACTCAAAGCAGATGGTGCTTTCAAATAGCCTGCTGCCATGGGAGTTGGAGCAGATGACCAAGCTGGAGAGGGAAGTCCAAGCATAGGAGTCAAAAATTAATGGAGGCAAAATGGGTGCCACCATCGAGGGGCACCGATTTAAGAGCGTGTAGAGATGGAAGCAACTAGCTAGAGTGGAACCCTGGTCACCACAGAGGAGAAATGTCACATAGTTGTATTTTGCCCAACACAACTAATCCTTTTTATAATTAATAATAATAATTATTTAAAATAAAATTATAATTTAGTTAATTTTATAATTTTTGTAATATTAATATGAGTTGTATTATGAAATAAGTGTTTTCATATGATTATAAACATTTAAAAACCATTTAATTTATATTTTTACACACATCTAATTCAATCTTAATCTTTTCTTATATTCTATATTAATATAAATCTTTAAACTTTAATATATCTTGAATATATATTTTACTACTCAAACAAGTTAATAAAATTTGTTCACTAAATATAAATATAAATATATTTAACTACTCAATTTAAAAAGTTAACAAAATTAATTTACTTCAAATAAATTAACAAAATTTATTTCCTAAAATAGATCAATAAAAATTCTTCCCTTTATTTGATAAATATAAATAAATCTAAATAAATAAATTAAAACTATTTAATAAATATAAAATTATATTTAAATATATAAAATAAAATATGGTCTATAATTAATATATAATTATTAATATTAAATACATGTATATAGACAATTATATTATTAAAATTATAACCATTCATATGTACACAATCCCCCATAACATTTACATTTAATACTGCGCATCAATGCTCAAGATTTGTGCGGAAAAGCTAATAAAATTACAACATAGCTGTCTCACGATATAAATCACAATGTTGTATATAAATAATCATGGCCATACTTACAGACATAAAACTAAGGCAAACCTTCAATTAATATGTACCTGTTCACGCACTCATTCGGCTTTCCCTGCTATACAGGTTGCACTGTATATTTGTTTTTTATTCCCATTGTTTGCCCATTTATTGCAGTTTCCTATTAGGGATTTATCTAGCATCTTGGACATTTATTCACCGATAACTTTACCCAGTGAACATTGTAAATTATGGATTTTATCCGTCGATGATTTTGTTGATTTCATGGCTTTCACGTTTTCGGACACATTCTGTTTGGTAGCCACGCTGATCCTGTAGTGTAGATTGTGGTGGGATGTCCTTTCCTTTTCCTCAATTTCTATGCAAGATTTTGTTTCCACCAAGATTTTTTTGGCCTCTATATCCTTGACTGGATTAACATCCTTATGCTCTTAATAGCAGACCATGACACAACCAACTTTGGATTGTCGAGGTTCATTAAATATCTGACAGATAATCCTTGCTCCTATGAAGGAGTAGTCAGAGGTATGTCCAACAATGTATGGTAGTCTGCTCCCTCCCTGATTTACCACATATTTCGGCTTTTCTGCAAGGAGCTGACATGAAGAAAAATTTTTGTGGATTTTCAAAATTTCTGTTGTGGGTACTGGGTACCTCTTTCATTTCACAAATTTAGTGGGCACCTTTTTAATTTGAAATGGTGTGTGCGGAGAGAGCATTTGAATTTTGAAATTGTTTGCACCGAGGTAGCATTGAATGAGTATTGTGGGTGGACTATCTTAGTCTTATTGACCATGTGACAGCTTGGGAGCGGAGCTGTCGGAAAATATGTGAAACGTAGTTGCCAGAAAATCCCGGGAGGGAACCAATATTTACGTAGTGGCTCAAATGGCATTCCCATACATACGTCTATCTGTATCTCGTACTCTTGTACTTACACAACATTGTATGAACACGCACTAAACCACGTTTGACAATTTCATGGTATAAGATTATGAAACAAGGAGCTACACTTATTTTATATATTACATTTAGTATTAAGATTATACAAATTAACTAAATTATAATTTTTATTTTAAATCATTATTATGATTAATTATAAAAAGAATTGGTATTTTTTAGCAAATATAACTATGTGACGTCTTCTGTGGTGGCTAGGGTTCAGCTTTCGCTAGCCACTCCCATCTCTACGCGCTCTCAAATCGTCTCCCCTTGTTGATGGTGGCACCCATTTTTCTTACATTGATTCTTCCATTCATTATTTACTCTTGAGCTTGGACTTCCCTCTTCGGTCTGGTCCCCTGATCTAGCTCACATGGGCGCAGGTTGTTTGAAAGCACCCTCTACTTTGAGTAAGGGTATTCTCTTTTAAGGATGTTGTTAACTCTAGATCTATTTCTCTTCGTCTCATTCAGGTGGTCCATGAAGCTTTTGCGATCACAGTTCTATTTGAGGAAGAAACCATTAGTGATGCATTGTGTTTTTTAAAAGAGGTTTACTTTACAGATTCAATGGTCTCTGACTTCATTTAGTTGACCTTCATCAACAGATCTCATAGAATTGGAAATCCCTTCTCTTTAATGAACTTAATATTTATCCTCTCGCCTGTGGTTTTTTTGTGGTGATTTTCAATAAGTTAAAATAAAATACCACTACTTTCAATAAAGGTCCTTGGTTTTGAGAAGCGTCAACCTTTTATGTAGATATGGTCCCCCTCCTTCAGTCCTCTTATAGCTTCAATTTCTCCAACTCTCATTTAGGTCAAACTTCCGAATCTTCCCCTACATCTTTGGAATCTCTCTTCATTTAAGGTAATTGGGAATGTAAGTGGAGTCTTCCATTGTCAAAGCTCAGAAACAAAATATTATCTCAACCCCACATTTGTTTATATCTGTGTGATGTAGATGGATTTTAGTTAAGGATTTTCCAACAAAACCAAATTTGACTAGCATAAATTACTTGTCGGTTCAAAAGCTCGACTATGAGAACATTTCCTTTTGGTTTCAAGCATATTATGAGACAAGGCACATAATTAAAAATTGCCCCAAAGCCATGAAAACTTCCAATACGCACACTTCCAGTACACACCATTTCAGAGAGCTTATTCAATCAATGGTTGTCATGAATTTTTTCATTTGATCTCTCTTCTTGGACTTATATGTACCCCTTCGGATTAAGGGGGAATGTTAACCACCTAATCTGTTAGGGTTCTGGTGGACAATTATTGCTTGTTTGAGAATCCTAAAAACTAAATCAATGTTTACCTATTATATTTAGGTGTACTATGTACATAATTCTTTATACTATTCATAATATAAAGTTAAATTCACTTTCCAAATTATGATTCCAACAATATTTTTTGTATGGAAAATCATGTTGTTGGAAGTTTTAAATAAGTTTTTTTTTTTTATTGCAATATTGCAATGATGTGTATAAAATAATATCATGTTTTGATTTTTCTAAAAATCATTGCAATTGTTTAAATAATTTGAAAAAAATTTCATTATATCTAAGGACAATTGTGTCTAAGAGATGAAAGAGTGTAGGTCTATTTAATTCCTTCCGTATGCATTTTATATATGAATTCTATACAAAACTAAGAGAAAATCATCAAAATTAAATTTCTTCCATAATTTTTTTATATTTTCTTACTTTTTTTTTCTATTAATATTTCTATATATAGAATTTAATATATATATTAAATTTAATATCTAATCATCTTCTCATTACTAGGTCCTTTGCTTATCTAAGAATTCCCTTCCACTTTTCTTTTGTTTGTGCCTTATCCATTGGTGTGAAGTTCAGGAACTTTGGTTGGCTAGTTTTGTATTGACCCTTGTAGCTTCCTTTTATAACATCATCATGTTTTCCTCATAATCAACTGCCAAAATTATAAAATTATAAAATTATGGGATAGCATGAGAATGTGAAAGAACTAGTTTCTCTGGATGGACGAAACTTATAATCTCTAGCAAGTTTTCTTTAATTTACAAGTCCAACACAATAAATAGCTTCATTTTTATCAATGGAAATGGAGTTGTTGGTGGAGAAAAGAGTCTAGATGCACAACATTGAAGTTGAATTGGCTTTCCTTCTATAGTAAGTTGTGGATCTCCAAGGCTCTTTGAGCCAAATGTAGCTCAATAACATCTTCTTTGAGGTTTCTCTTAGTATTCTTTGCTCTATATTACCTTATTGAAATGTAATAAATGGATTCAAATATAAATCATCAAGATATCTTCCCTTCTAAAGTCTAATGAGTATGAATTTCAACGACATAAATATTTTGACTATTTTATAAAGAATCTATGTAAACAATCCAATGTTCTTTTTCAATTATATTATTAGCAAATATTGAATTTTGTTAGTCTTTAAAACTTACTTTTTGAAAATTACAAATGCATAAACTTTTACTCTTTTATAATTTTTCTTGTATGACCATAAGCCCTTACATAGAGATTTAATACATTTTTATTTGATATATCTATATATATATATATATATATGAAGCACATATTTCGAAGTACTCCTATTGAGGCAATAAGGGAATCTGAAAAGAAAATGTTACTCACAAATTTGTACACCATTTATTAATTTGGAAAAGTTACATTTTGTGAAAAATAGTGAAAAAAATATTTTAAACACATATAATCCAATCTGAAAAGAAAATGTTACCTCACAAATTTGTTCACCATTTATTAATTTTGGAAAATTACATTTTGTAAAAATAGTTGAAAAAAATAGCACTGATGTTTTAGACACATTGATTGAAATGAAGTATATGTAATCATTTAAAAAAGAAATGTATCATTAATATTGCAAACACATATTTATTAAAATGAAATATATATAATGAATTTAAAATTATTAAAATGAAGTACATGATGAAAAATGCGGTTTCAACCATTAGTTTTTTCTAATCTAGAAAAAAAATATAATATAACACATGTTTCACACTAACACCCTATAAAGTAGGACATATTCCAATTATTTTAGGAATGCAGAGTACCATAGTTTTCGTGGAGAGGGCCTTTGAGACATATGATCAAGGTTAGTCAAAACGGTAAACGTTATGCAAGAGTTAAAAATCTTACCCAACACAACAATGGGGAAAAAAATGTTGTGTGCAAAATTTCTGTGCACACTGCAGGAGTATGACAAAAAGAAACGTTGCATGCAAAATTTCTATGCACACAATAGGAGTATGACAAAAAAACGTTGTATGCAAAATTTACAGGGACACAATGCAGATAAAAAGAGTCTGGATGAAACATGGAGATAGGAGGGTACCACTACGAAGAAACCACGTTATATGCTGCGGAGGGAACAACATTATAGAAGCGTGAGAAAAGACCATGTGGAAGATTTATTGACATAAAAATCCGTTAAACAATACATAATTCATCAGATTGGTACAAAATTCCAACAATGCAATGTAAAATCAACGAAACAGTGAGGCGGGGGAAATATTGAAATAGTTGGCCATTTATCGTCCAAAATAAATAAATCGTCAGCGAGGGTTTTGGACGTTAAACCTAAGTTTCTGATTCATTCATTTTCAAATGTCCAAAAACATCAAATGTATTAAGTTTCAACGATTTTTGCTTTCAAAAGGTATTTGGAAACATTTTTTCTGCTACTTTTGGCATGTTCACAAATCCAATCCATGGTGAAAACACTTGAGTTCCCAGGAGAATAAAATTGTAAAACTGTAGTGCAAATATAATACTCATAAATTGAATTAAAAAGAACCACTTGAAATAAAATATGAGGGAATTCAAATCGCATGTCATCCAAATGTCCGGTAGTCTGCTCAACCCAGAAATTGTGCAATACCTGTTAGGCAACCAACTCTGCTCAGCCTAGAAACTGTACAAATTTTCATCCCAGGCTCGTAGATTGATGCATTTTCCTTCAGGTTGAACAGTTCCTTCTAGGACTAAGCAAAACTAATTTTCATGCATGGGTTGCTCTTCCCGAAATAGAAAAATGAAGCATGCAAAAGGCATCCCTAGATTTGAGGGATCTATTTTTCGCAGCTAAAGGTTAAATGCAAAGATCATTTTAGAAACCTCTCGCCAAGTGTCACTTTTTCTTATATTTGTGGCATGCATGTCATAACCTCGATCTTATCAAAACTTATAAACCGGACGCTGCAGATCTCATTCCTCACATCGGTATTGTAGTTTTGAAATCCCACATCTCATCCAAGAGTCTTCAGTACTTTAAGCTTAGCTATTTTAGAGTGAGTATGCTTCTCATGTCTTGTGTTGCGTTTCTGTCGCTTTTTTTGTTTCGCATTGTGTAAGTGTTGTTTGCTTGATTTCAACGAGCGCTTGTTGTCATTTTAATATATGTTAGCTTGTAGAAGCACCGTTTCAGTTTTCATTTGCATCTCACTGTTGTCGCATGCATGACACTATTTTCGCACCGACGGTCACTGTTGCAGTGACCCGCTTCACACACATGCATGTTTTCCCGTTTTCTGAATCATGCACTTACTATTTTCATGCATGATCATTCACTCTTGTTTACACTCAGTATCACCATGCATTTAGACTTCTCATGTTTTCAGTCGCCCGTCAGCGGGTCTGGGCTACCTTGGCCCAGACCTTGCCTTGCCTGGCTAGCATTGTGCATTTCTGGAAGTGAAGGCTCTGCCTTCCCTCCAGAAATTGCACAAGTCTGGCCTAGCACTGACCTCCAGGCTTGCATTGTGAAATTTTGGGAGGTAGTGCCTTGTTGGCTCCAGAAACTGCGAAATGTAGTTTGCTGGTTTGCATGTCACCGTTGATTGAAATTGTGCATTGCGCAGTTTCAGTCCTTAGCAGGCTAGGCTGGACTATGCATTGCACAATTCCAGCAGTCAGTCAGCTTCCCAACAACACAGACTATGCCTTGCACAGTTTTGGCAATAAGTCTGCCAGCCTCCCGGTGAAAATTGCAAAATCTTCATAGACAGTCATAGAGGTATGTTGCATGTCGGTCATCCAGTTTGTTTTGGTTTTCAACTGACAAGTTGCTTGTCATGAGTGTTTCTATGTCTCCAAGTATCACATGTGTTCATCTACCTCTCAGCAACATAGGTACAATGGTTTCCAGGAGAGCAGAGTCAAAGAGACCGTTGAGAGCGCAACTGGGGATGCAATCGATCAAGTGTCTATGAACTTGCCTATCTATGAAGATATCAAGTTGTTCAGTGTTAACGATATCAATATGGATTGGCAGCGACATCACGGCGAGCAACACCATTAGAAACAATAGAAGGTAGCAGACCTCTGTGCGACAAATGAAAGAAAAAGGTTGTTGACAACGCAGAGGTGGAGCAAAGTTGCAAGTTCAAGCAGATCCACTTGTGATGAAAGAAACTTTGGAGATTGCGGCTATGAGGTGAAAGCGCGACAAGAGGATCACGTGAAGCCAGAGAGAGAAACATAGAAGGAGTTGCAGGTGCTGAAGCGACAACTCAAGGAAGAACAAGAGCTACACAGACGAGTGAAGGAGTTGCAGCAGTAACAAGTACAACAGGAGGCGCAACATGCACAGACTGATGAAACTGCACCCATACAGGTTATAGACCCAGCCTAGCAGCTGGCACGTATCAGATAGGGTGAGTAGTGTCGCCGATCACGTGCAAAGGTGTTCAGAAGCATGGATGTCATTGCATGCATGCATGTGATCCCACCCATTATCACACTCACTGAGGCTAAGACAAGAATCAAGTCTGACCGAAGTTGAACATGTATTTCAACAAGTTGATGCACATGGTAACCAACACACACTTGGATATCAGCACAGACACTATGCATCAGTATGTTGCTGGTCCGGTTGCACTTAAGACGATGATGCACATGTTATCAGATGATTTGGACAGAGGATCCATATCAGGGTTCCCGGATGCAACAGAGACAAGAGTTCGCTTTCAACATGATGTCACCATTGAGCACACAAACACCATCATGGACGACCAAGCTTGCATCAGTTCACCACTGTCGATCATCGCAAGGATGTCGAAGAATTGGTCTTCCCACAACTCTCCAAGTCTTAATGATGTCTTGCATGGCTTGCTCAAGCCTATTTTGTCTCACATGGGTACATGTGAAGATTTTATGTAACATATTGTAAAGTGAAATTCCAAGTTTTGATAGTTGAATGTAACAATCATGTAGTAGGTGAAGAGTCATGAGGGTAGGTGAAGAGTCACAAAGGGAAATGTCAAGGGTCACCCTACCCTTTGCTATTTATAGAACCTCATAAATCATTGTAGAGGCTTCTGGGCAACCAAGCTTCCAATAGGAGTATCTTAGAGAAAGCTTGGAGGGTATTGTAAAGAGCCTTAACTTCTCCATAGTCTAGAGCTAGTACATCTTTTTCGAGGAGCAGGCTACAGTGACTGTAATGTTCCCTTATTGGGACTAGTGGTTGGTCATGGTTGTACTATATGATTGGAAATTTCAATTCTTAATATAACAGAGCCAACATGTTTCATGCATATGTTGTTATTGTATTTTAGTTAACTTGGTTACTCTAATGATATATGTATCTGTTAGCTTACACATGTATGTATAGACTCTTTCTATATGTGTATGTATGAATCTTACTGAGATGTGCTGTTGGTTTAACCATCACTTTGGATTGTTGGTTCAACTTCCTTCCAGTTTGTGATGCATCTTTTCTCGTGTGTTCCCTTCCAAGCTGCGTGTTTACACAGGTTTCCAAGGGTCATACTCACTCCACTTTCCGTGTGTTAGAACTGTTCATGCACCTTCCTTGGCTTGCTGTGAACGTCACACCCTTGTTACCAACAAGGACATATTACTTACCTCTACGCGCAACCGCGGTCAAGGTGATACCGTACGACCCACTGCTGAGACTCCTACACCAAACAGTCTGAGGTCTAGTTGGGACTTCTTACCGGGGAGATCCCCTGACATGTGAGCGGGTCCAGCACCGTCAACACAACCACAATACTCTAGATGTCTATTTTGTATTGTATTATGCGTGTTATCGTAGATTATTTGAAAGAGATTTTCTATTACATGGTTTCAAATTGATTTTAATGAAATAATATGTTAATAAAATACTATTTTATTGATTTAATATTGATTTTAATGAAATAATAAGTTAACAAAATAATATTTTATTGATTAAATATGAAATTAAAAAATAAATTAACAATGAATTTAAATGAAAATATATATGAAAGTGTTTAAACAATCAAGGAAACATAAATTCATATAAAATGTTCAATCACTTAATTAAAGAGTAATAATAAGCTATACATCCAAAATCAAGCTCATAATTATTTGGCTTTTTTGTCATAACAAATTTTGTTCATTAATGTAAATATTAAGAAATTTAAACTTCTCTAACAATAAAGTGGGAAGCTATGTACTAGGTTATTTTAGGACTAATCACCATATTCTACTTGAAACAAAAGATGATGCTACAAAAAATATGACATGTGACAAATCCACCAATCTTCCATCAACACTACAAATAATTCCCACTCGATGCCAGTTTCAGTCTCTCTCTACCCCGACCTATACCATAACAGAACATTGGGAAATGTTTTTACCTCTATTGGATTAAATGACGATCAATGAATTACTTATGATCACCCATAGTAATCCTTTATTAAAGATTACCGCAAATGTATCAACTTATCAAAAGCAGGGGGTGTAATCATAAGGTAAGCATAACTGAATGATGCCCCCTAAAATCCATTGTAACCACCTTACTGGAAGGGCCAACCCAATCCCAATGAGGATAATTCTTATCCTGCACGCACATAAGCATATAAATGAGAGTGACTACCGAACATGCCCAGCCTATGGATAATTTCAAATTAGTGCCATCCTTAACGAAACAAATGTCAACCAACAACCATCTTAGGTACACCTTTAGAGGATAAGCGCCAAATGAAATAGCCACCAACTAAGCAGGGTGGAATGGGACATCGCTTCCAGTTGGATTTCATTGAAATAAAACGCCAAACAAGCCCCATATTTACCCTAGGCCTATGAAATAGAAATGAATTCAGAAAGGCATTGAATTATTAAAACCTAGTACAAATATGGTGTTTCAGAATTGACCTAAAGATATTATAATAATTATTCCTTAGTTAAAGCGTTTTCACTACTTTTCTCCCTACCCTCCCCTTGCACTTAATGGAAGTGTTGTAAGGAAAAACGCAAATACGTTTTTAATTTTTAATTCTATCTATGAAAGCAATGTTGATTTATGAAGTTGATTCACATGAGAACACTCCCTCATATCAAGTTCTTTTAAGTTAGACACAGGGGTTTCACTTTATGAACCGCCAACATATCACGTGCATTCGTGACATACTAAACAATGCCCTTAATTTGACTACATATTGGAAAGTACCTCTAAAAATCACATTATTTAACCCCCTACCAATACAAACCCAATACATATTCCTAATTTAAAAAACCCCTAATTTCACTAGATATTGTAGGTATTCATTTTTTCATTAACATTTTTTATACCCCTTTATAATTTTTCAATAACTTTGAGCTCTATTTTTTATATCTACCAATATAAAAATCCTTTATCTCCTATTATATGCTCAATATATTATATTACTTTTTCCTCAATATATATCACCCAATATGAACCCACGTGGTATGGTATTGCTCCCCCAATGAAGCTCCCGTGGAGCTAGATAATTGCCCCAATTAATCTAGGAACAATTTTAGGTCTCCACACAACAAATTATCAAAGCACTGTGGTTGTCTAAGTTTACAAACTAAATATGGTAGTTATTTTAATTTTTGACATGCGTGCAATTTGAGCATTTTCAGTGAGCTCAGATCTCCTATATTATTGGAAAACTTGTGAAGGTCATGGAAGTTTATGATGGACAACCATTGAAGGGATGTCATATTATATATTCATGAAGGTAGTTCCTCCAATTTTCTACAATGATCAATAATGAACTCGAGAAGACTGAGGAACTCCAAACACAACCCTTAATGTAATCTGGTCATATTTCCACAACCCTCACATAGAATCAATGATAACTTCTCTATTTTTTTTTCTAGGATTGACAATATCCCTCGAGGGGAGGAAGAATTACTCTCTCCAACTCAACAAATTTTAACCAAGTTAATGAAGAAGAGACTGATATTCCTTGCGGTCTAACATACTTAAAATTGTGATTGACAATTATTAGAGCCTATAATTTATGCAATGATTGCATAAATGGTGGAAGAAAGTATTCACTTGATTTTTTTTTAAGATAAGATCCTTGTCATTTAGAAAGTTCATATTACAACAATCCTTCTCCTTCTTTGCACCTTGACATACAATAATGCAAAAATCAACACATTTAGAAACAAATTATGTGCAGGTAGAATGTAACGAACTTTAGGCATTTGATCAAGTGAGACAATTCAATATTGAAAAATGGTCATAAATGACTAGGAGTGGAGAAAAAAATATGGACCAAACCTACGTGGAAGGAAGCAATCTCAACATCAAATGTACACTTAACAACCTTTTTCCACTTTTTGGGAATAGAGCATGCTTTCTGAGGCATTAAAAGACTTTTGCATTTAATTATAGGCCCCTGCTTGGTCAAATACATAGTCAAGTCTCGCAGAATATTATGCTGAATAAAGAAAAGCCCATGATTGCTAGCATAAAACTTCACGATGGTACCTCTCAATAGAGAATTAAAAATTTATTACATTACTATTCAAATAATTATATTATTTTAAAATTAAATAATTACAAATAATTTTTAATAATTTTTTTAATTAGCACCAGACAAGCTATATTATATATTTCTCACATTTTAAAATAAATTTAATAAACTATTATTATTTTGAATAATTATATTGAAATTTCTTATGATATATTTGATTAAATTTATTAATAATTTTTTTGGAAAAATAAATTAATATTAATGATTTCATATAATTTTTTTAATTAAAAAAAAAAATATGTTTATAATTTCATATGTATTGCGTGAGAAGGTTTTATGTTATGAATATAATTCATAACAAGTAATTAAATAAAATAAATATAAATATTAAATAATTAAATGTTAATTAGGTTAAATAGTCATTAAGTTAAGTGAAAAGGCATGTCTCAAAGACATCCCCATTCACAAAAGGACACCTGCTTAGGTATATAAATACGGGTCTTCATTGTAAACATTCATCACTTGTACAATTTTATATATAATAAATTATTATTTTAAATACTTTGTGTATTTTAACATATTAAGTCTTCAAGCTATCAATTTTCTTGCTTCGGCCATAGTTTTTATGTTTCAATGGTATCAGAGCCATGGCGCACAATATAATTATGCAAGTCTTTGAGCGTAGTTTGACACACAATATGCCATTACGTTCACGTCCTGAATTCATGAAGAATTTTAGTAAAATTCAAGAAGCATTTCAGCGTTTAGAAAATTCATATGCAGAAGTTAGTCGAAAGGAAAGCGATAACAAGGAAAATGATCTAGATGAAGATAATGATTCTGATGTAGCTAATATAGATCAAGAAGAAGATGATCAAGTTACTTTGTTGGAAGAAGAGGAGCTTGCTAGATCAGAGGATAATGATACAACCAAAGAGATTGAGTTTGAATTTGGGATGGACCTAGAATTTCAAGCACTATCTATATCTCCTAACCAAGGAAATACAGAAGATAATGGAACAATTCAGAATCTCAACAACTTAAGTCTGTCATCAACCCCTGCATCGATGGCCACACACACCAAAACCATCAAAATCATCCATCATCTTCCAGACATTTGAAATATCTTGGCTAAGACTGCACAGTTCGTTGCTCACAATGGCCCAGATTTCGAGAAGAGGATAATATTATGTTTGCCATAGAATGTAAATACAGATGGCAATATATATTTAGGGGAGGGATTCAACAAAATGGCAGAAAATGGAGATAATAATTTGGAATGGCTGAGGCGCCATGCGTTATTGTTAGATAATGTCTTCAATATCATAGCAGCGGAAGATTTCGAAGAAGCAGCTGCGGTCGAGTATGCGGAAGGTTACAGAATGTCCACTGTGGCATTTGTGGTGGTGGAACTTTCCAGTGCCCTCTTCGCCGACCTACCATTGTCGGCGCGCTCCTCCGACGCCATTCTCGTCGCCCACATCGCGTTGCTCAAAGACTGCAGAGATCCAGACCGAATAGGGGAGGCGATCGACCTCTTCATAAACTCCGTCGCTCTCTGCAACTTGGGCAATGGTTACTTCGCATCGGGCGGCAACGTCAACATTGCTCATTTCATGGTCGAAATGCTGGCGGCGGTGGCTGCGCGCAAGGTGGTGGTGCCGGAAACCCATCACGCCGACTGGATTGTATTCGACATGCTGCTGGATTACATCGCAAGGGAAGAAGAACAAGACGGTTCACATGCTCAAGACGAGGACTGTGGATGGGACGAGTTGGACGAGGATATTGTTGCAGTAAATTTATTGAATCTACAAGAGCTCGAGCCAACCGAAAGCCCCGTATACAGCAACGACGACGAATCTCACATGAGCCCCATTGAGGAAGGACACTCTGATGATGACGACATTGTCATTGGCGAACACTTTACCTTCAGCTTGTGGCCATATGGAGAAACTATTGTCCCCTGGGGGCATTGGCCACATCAATTTTTTCTTCAACCATTGGGCCATTGGCCACCTGCGCATCACTGCTCGATGATGATGATGATGGCGACAACATTGTCATCGAGGAAGTTCCTGAATTTGAAAATGACAGCACTGGCAAGGATGGAATTGATCCGGATGCCCGACAGGCCATGGAGGTAATAGTAGGTGGATGGCCATCAGTGGTTATACAAGAAGAGGGATATAGGTGTCTGTATTGCCAATATGACATCAAAGTGGGCACGGAAGGAACCAATTTTCCAGAATTAGCCTCGACAATCTATGGTATTCGCTGCTTGTCTGTCGAGCTCTCGAACCAAACCCCACAATTTTTTCGATTCAACTATTTCCCACGTGGAATGATACTGCCAAACCAATCACCATTGCCGCTGCCAATAGTCCGTCATGGTATTATCGCTGTCATTTCCAGTGTCCATCGAAGAGTTGGTTGTATAATCATTCCTAACTAGCACGTTAAATCCTGGATAGCTGGGTCTCGATGCGTCACACCTCATTTTCAGTATGGTTCAAACAGGTGGTCTTATACATTATATATATTATGAGGTTAATATAATAGGCCAACAAACATTACATTAACACAGTAATACTAATCCTATAATAACATAATATAAAAAAAAGTTATAAAATCAATGTATAAATTATATATTACATGTTATATATATAAATTATAACTTTATATATCTATATATATATATACATACATACATATATACATATATATATATATACATATATATATACATATATATATATATATATATATATATATATATATATACATAGATATATACATAGATATATACATATATATATATATACATATATATACATATAGATACATATATATACATATATATATATATATATATATATATATATATATATAGATATGTATATATATGTATATATATATATATATATATATATATATATATGTATATATATATATATATACATATATATATACATATATATATACATATATATATACATATAGGTAAGCATCCACGGGGATTTGAATCAATGACCTATTGCAAGGAGTGCCTTAACAGTGCACCCATTCATCGTCAATCCAAAACCTGGTGGGCCTTGTTGTGGGGAAAAATGCCTATGCAGGACGATCCTATCCACCTAAGGTGTGACAGTACCTTAGCAACAAACGAGTACAGCTACACTGGTTTCTTCCTTTATGAAATGTGAAAGAAGAGAGATCAATAGACTTACCGGTGTCTTCCGTTTGTCCCTCGATCCAATCTCCCTTCTCTTTGGGTGTTCACAACTACTTGCCTTCTTGCTTATCCAGCTACAACTTCCTGCAAGATCACAAGAGAACAACTACTTGCGACAAGAGAACAGCTACTTGAAACAAGAGAAGAACACTACACAAAGACATATGTTCACATTCATAACTAGTTTAGGATCAGAAATAAACCAAATACACTAATACATTCATACATCAAAATACATCAGCATATAGGAGAAACCAAGATAGCTTTATTGATGAATAACAAGGTTCAGGAAGAGATACAACCCAGAGGGCTCCAATCCAGCATCTCCTTCCCAGCAAATGGAATTCCTATCTTCAGCCCCTTCAAAGCATTAAGTACCCAATGATTCCAGTATCAAACCAACAACAATTCTTTGCAATAACAAAATTCCAGCCTCTAGATCTCATGGAGGAGAGATCCATATATAGATGTTTGGAGAGAGGATGAGCCAGCTTGAGATCTGACTAGTGTCCTCTCCCTCTATCAGTTCTTGAGTCCACTTGGAGGTTTTTGCTTCCACTTGGAGATTTGGAACCTCTTACTCATCACCAGTCGAATTCCCTGAGGCAAGTGTCATTTTGGAAGCTTCCTCGGTTCTGACACCTTGAGGAATGATTCTGACACTTGTCCAATCTCGCTCAGCGCATGTAGCCAGTGTTGGAGTTGACATTCAGCGCAGGTAGCTAGTGGAGCCATTGACATTCAGCGCAGATGGTCAATGGAGCAGTTGACATGATCCTGAATTGACTTGTTTTTGAGCAGTTTCAGGTGGAGAACTTTTGTGAATTGCTATGGTTTGTTAGCCTTGTTCCTCTAGGGGTAGGAACAACATGTTTAGGGACTTTGGATCCCTTAGATTATGGACATTTCATGCTCAATGCTGCAAGGCACAAAAATGTCTATAACAGTTGCCCCCTAAAGTATGAGGCTGTTTATCGGGCGAAATGCTTTATCAGGGGGATCCAAAGTTCATCCAATGCTGGGAGGAGACCTGTAATACAATACAATACAATACATTATTTTCATACTGCTTTCATGATCTAGCTGAGGTGGGCATTCCCATGCTCAGCTTTATAAATTCATTTTTCTGTACATAGAACAGACAATCCTCTGATGATAGACTGATAATTTTGATGAAATTATCATCCTTTGAGTAGGATGATTATCTGTTGCAATGATGTACATGTCAATGTCTTTATCTTTCCTGAATATATATCGCAGCCCGGATGGATGAAACTAGATCCGGGGTCTTCAAACGCGTTCGATCTTCACTCTAAGTACAAGTCGATCCATGTGAGAATTGTTCTGAAGTCGAACATGGAAAGACATCGCTTGATTACCGGTCAATGATGTAAACCGTTAACAAGCACGAGAGGAATCACCGATAATGATAATGACCCTCAAGGTACTGCAGTACAATTCGCGTGGTGTGAATAAAGGACTTGGCGTCGAACACCACGCAAAATATTTCGGTCGAAGGTCATTGATGTATACCTGTCGCCGGAAGTGAGAAACTTGCCATTGTGGCATGCAAGTTTCAAAGTACTGAAGGGGTTGTTCCTAGATCAACTTCTTGGATAATGAGCTGACATCGACAAGAAGCAATCCGTCACAGGAGGGCCTTAATGAATCCCACATCAGCGACATGGAACGGAGCTAATGATTTTAATGGAGGTGAAAACGATCTGTGACATATGATTCAGGGTGGCGGTCATGAATGAATGAAGGATAATGTATGGCAGTGGATGGGACACGGTTGACTCTTTCTGAACGACTTCTCTTGAACATATGGCGACATTGATGCGATGGATCGGTAGCATTACCCCAAATATGGATGGTATGGCAAGACCATGGTGATGTGACCGGTGAATGAAACAACCCAACCCGATTGTGGTACGGAGGAAAAGTGTCATGTTCAAGAGCGACTTGCTACCATCAAAGTTTTCTTTAGTTTCTCCCAATTTTTCCCTAGTCATTGCTGACCAGTACCTCTTTATTTTTGTCAAGCTTGAGGAGGATAACATATGCTTGTTCTATAACCTGCCCTTCGGGCAAGCCCATCGCTATGTTTTAACGAGCCTAGCGATAGTGAAACTCGTTCTCGTCTAAAGACAAGTTTGTCGCTATTTAATGATTTTAACGAGTCTAACGACAAGGATAACTCGGTCCTTTTCATTTTTAGAGAGTCTGAAAAGGTACATAAAGTCAACTCCAAAATTCCTTTTTCGTCATCTAATCCCTTAAGTCCGAAAAAGTATAAAACAATACAGAAGGGATGAGTTTTCGATAGTTTTAACGAGCCGAACAAAACAAGCGCTCGATCTTTTTGTGCAATAATCCCTCAGGTCCAAAAAGATTAAAATCTAGAGGAGGGATAGCTCTTCCTGTCCTTTAACGAGCTGGAAGGCCAAGGACTCGGCAATCTTTTTATATTTTATGAGTCAATTGAAAAGAGCTTAAAGAAGACTCGTCTTTTGAGGAACGAGTGATAAACAGGGTTAGCAGCATATTCCAGGTACAGGTTGGAATTTTCCAATCACGACAGTGTCACAAGGATGGCTAGGTGAAATCACTCTTCGCAGCTGTTCCTCAAAATGGGTAAACAATCATATGGAGGTGAACGATCAGCCAAATGAAAAGTGGAGGTGACGGTGCAAACACGACCAAGGCTTTAACGGCTGATGATATTACATTCACAATGGTTATTTACCGGGATAGTTCATTTTTTAACGAGCTTAAACGCGGGTGGAAACATTTGCTTGATCTTATGTTTATTTTTTAACGAGCATGAACTATGCGCTAAAACTGCTCGGATCTTGCGTTTATTTTTTAACGAGCATGAACTTTATGCTAAAACTGCTCGATTACCCAGTCATATGATCAGAGTGTCTCATCAAGATTCTATTTTTTATGGAGCTTCATCTCACTAAGCTTTGCTCCTTATCCTTTCTTTACGCAAGTTTGGAAACGACTAATCCTACGAGTTTAAAGGGTTAGAGGTCCTAAAAATTTAAAAAATAAATAGCCGCCCCTCGCTTGCACTCCAAAAGGTTTGCATGCCCCCAGGTATAAAGTACGATTTCAAAGTTACCTCTACTTCATTTCCGTCAAAACTTTCGTTTCACTGGGAGAGGCCTACCTCTTTCAGGTTACCCAAAGATTGTCTCGTTAATCTTTCAAACAAAACACTTCCTCGGCAGTGTCTACCGAAATAGACAAAGGTGAGTGACGACTCTTGTCAACTTACATAACTTTGACAAAAGAATCTTATTCTAGAATAACCCCTCTTCCTCTATGGATGGGGTACAGACTAGTCATATTCTCCCGCGGAAACCTACTCTATACCCAAAGTTTCCCTGCCGAAGCAGGCCAGGACGCATGCCCCCTGGGTTCCAGTCATATCCTCCCGGATTACTCGCGCTCATCAGGAGGACGGACCATGGGTTGAGACACTTCTTGCATGAATAGACCATTTAGGGATGGTATGTGACTATTTGTGATGCGTGATCCAGGAAATGAAAGTTGGTCCACGAGCTTGACCATTCTTCCTTCATGCGGAAAACACATTACTCTAAAGAGTGAGGAGACTATAGCTCTCATGCAATATATATAGTCTCGTCCAAGGAGTAGGTTATAATCCAAGGGTCCTTGAACGACCATCACGTTCATTTGAACGGTCTTCCCTTTCAATGTTATAGGCACATTGGGGAGGAACCCTAAAGGTCGACTGGTTCCTTTATCAAAACCTGATAGATTTCTCATTTCAGGTAAAAGCGCTGGCGAACCAAGCGCTTTCCAAGCAATAGAGGAAAGGATACTCACAGATGCCCCCTCATCAATGATAGTGCCAGCCATTACCATTCTGTATATTTGAACGATAATTCTGAATGGTATGCTTGCTGGCAACCAGGGTCTGCCTAGTTGGTTCCAATCAAAGGACACAACCAGGTTGCTTGGTGGTGCGACCGAATAAACGGCCGGATATCGCTCTGACGAACTTCCTTCCTGCGATAAAGGAATGGGGGCATTGCCCCCTTGTTCATCAGAGTCAGTGTTAATGAAGAGAATTTGGACGGTGTCGTCTTTATTCTCCTCTGTGATGGTATCATTCGAAGATAGAGCCTCTGAAGGAAAAACCGGCTCAACTACCGTATCAACCTGTTGACTTTCGTCAGGCATGGATCCAGACGGTTCATCTTCAATGATAGGTGCTTCGGCTGACCACCTGGGCGGGCCAGCCGGGTTCTCAACTAGTGAAGGACTTGGCAGGAGTTTTTGATATCCAGGAGGAAGTTGCGATTGTAAAATCGGGTGGTCTTCCAGAACTCTTTTAGCCTCGTCTAAGAAGGGACAACGGTGGATGGCGTGATCGCCTTCACACAGTTTGCAGGGAAATCTAAGTTTCCCTCTCTGTCCTGTGGCTTCACTTCCACTAGTCGACGGTGAGCAGTCAACATGGCTATCAGAGGTTGATGCTACCGAATTGTGCAAACGGGGAGACCAGTCCCTTAGTATTCGAGGGATACAGGGACAATCTCTATGGAAATGGTCTCCCTTGCATATGACGCATGGCGATTTAGGCCTTGTCAGTGTTGTGTGTGGATTTTTGTCAGACGACTCTCGTTTGCCCCCAGTCGCCTTTGGCTCCTTCTTCTTCTTTTCTTTCTTCTTCTTCTCCTTCTTCTCCTTAGGAGCCTGGTTTTTGGTTTTACCAGTTCCATCAAGCGAAGAGGAAGGAGGAGAGGAAGATGAAGTAGAAGGCTGGTGGGCGACTCTGGTTTGGTTTAACTATTGACTCGACTGTTCAGGAATGGTGGTGTTCTGAATGACATTGGTTGAAAAGAGCCAGACTGGCAGGCCAATTGTCAGTCATGGAAGCGACAATGTGGCCATGTGGGGCGCACCAACATCTCCCCAAGAGGAGAAGGGATTAGGATTTCCACCAAGGGGAATTCCTTGGTTGGTGTGCTCCATTTTTTCAACCTAAAGATCAGCGCAGGAATTAAAGGGTGATTGTTCCGTTTAAAATAAATTTTAACGACGCTTTAGACACAACTTGCTTTTTCAGTTTTAAAGAGTCGAGAAAAAGCTAAAGATGACTCTAGTCTCCTTCGATGTTTTAACGAGCCCGAAGTGACAAATGCTCGGATGGACTTTTTCTGTTATAGAGTCTGAAAAAGGCCAAAAGAAACTGCTCTAGAGTTCTAGGCAGAGGGTGTGCCAAACTTTTCGCAAAACCGCAGAATACTTTTTAAGGTACGGGCGGTCGATCTTCGTGAATGCTGTGTTCACTGCATTGCGATCAGTAGGGCAGCCGACACGACTTCCTAAGGATAAAGGATATATGCCTATAGGGGTCTCCCAATATATACGCGATGGTACATGGGAGCACAATCCGTACTAGTGCTATCGTCCCTCAGGAGGAATCACCCACCTTCCACGAGATCGACAGTCACTAGGCTTAACGACGCCGGAACACGTCTCTAGCCTAGACCTCTATGTTGTGCGTTATGTTACAAAGCGTTGTTAAGTTCATTCAATTTATTTTAGGTTGATCTTTTTAAAGTTTGCCTTTTGAAGGTTCACCACGAGATGTATGATACAAATTTCTAAATGCAGTCTAAAGATGATAAGCAAGCTTTATATATTTTCAACTTTGAAAATCCTAGCTACTAAGGGAAAAGAAAGACACCATTTTTTCTCAAAGAGCAATCAGCACACTCTAATGCACTTTTCCTAAATCCAACATGCAAACTATCAAATGCAAAATGCACAATGCAGGTGTTTGTTTTCCGCTTTCTTAGTATTGATGCCTACAAAGAAAGCTTTTTGTACAACTTTGAATTTGCTTTTAAATGATCAATACAAACAAGTTCGCTTTTTCGAAATCAGAGAGGGTAGAAGAGATTACACTACTTAACGATTTTCGAAATAAAGACTTGTTTTGACACTTAAAAGAGACAAATTCAAACCAATAAGCAAAAGTAAATCTATAATCAATCTGCAAACAGCCAATGAACTCTCTTCTAAGATCACAATCAATCAGACCTGAATCAAAGGCTACAGGATGACTATTTTACTCATGCAAAGGAAAACTGTAAATGACGCCACAAACACATAAAAACACTCATAGTCTTTTTGTACAAAAGGAGGTGGAATTCAAGCAAAGAAAAGGAGTTATCTGACTGGTACCTATGCTGGTTAAAGGCTGCAAAAACAGAGATCAAAACAGGGCAACGGAGAGTAGAGAACCCCAGCTGCACAAGGCCAAACTGGTTCAGCGCAACCTCAACATTGAGGATTTGACATTCAGCGCAGGTAACCTTCACGGGACCTGCGTTGAAATGCAGACTGCCTTCACAGCAGTTGCGCTGAAGGAGAAACTCTCGTTTCTCCTGGGTTCTGGGTCACAAATTGCTCAAAAATCAACAGTTTCAGGCCAAATCAGAAACACAAGCAAGGTTTAATCAAAGGGATGCTTTGAAGGCTACTAAGATCTATCACAAGGATCATCAAATCATTTGTGAATCCATTGTTCAGATCATAGACAAGTCCAGCAACTGGATCAAAGTAGCAACTTCCTACTTTCCATCCGGGAAAGATGCAGTTCAAATGTTGCTGTCAAGTCTATGATGCAAACAAATGATAGAAACACAAATAAAAATGACTAAACAAATCTCCCCAGCGGAGTCGCCAATTTGTTGTGGGGAAAAATGCCTATGTAGGACGATCCTATCCACCTAAGGTGTGACAGTGCCTTAGCAACAAACGAGTACAGCTACACTGGTTTCTTCCTTTATGAAATGTAAAAGAAGAGAGATCAATAGACTTACTGGTGTCTTCCGTTTGTCCCTCGATCCAATCTCCCTTCTCTTTGGGTGTTCACAGCTACTTGCCTTCTTGCTTATCCAGCTACAACTTCCTGCAAGATCACAAGAGAACAGCTACTTGCGACAAGAGAACAGCTACTTGAAACAAGAGAAGAACACTACACAAAGACAGATGTTTACATTCATAACTAGTTTAGGATCAGAAATAAACCAAATACACTAATACATTCATACATCAAAATACATCAACATATAGGAGAAACCAAGATAGCTTTATTGATGAATAACAAGGTTCAGGAAGAGATACAACCCAGAGGGCTCCAATCCAGCATCTCCTTCCCAGCAAATGGAATTCCTATCTTCAGCCCCTTCAAAGCATTAAGCACCCAATGATTCCAGTATCAAACCAACAACAATTCTTTGCAATAACAAAATTCCAGCCTCTAGATCTCATGGAGGAGAGATCCATATATAGATGTTTGGAGAGAGGATGAGTCAGCTTGAGATCTGACTACTGTCCTCTCCCTCTGTCAGTTCTTGAGTCCACTTGGAGGTTCTTGCTTCCACTTGGAGATTTGGAACCTCTTACTCATCACCAGTCGAATTCCATGAGGCAAGTGTCATTTTGGAAGCTTCCTGGGTTCTGACACCTTGAGGAATGAGTCTGCCACTTGTCCAATCTCGCTCAGCGCAGGTAGCCAGTGTTGGAGTTGACATTCAGCGTAGGTAGCCAGTGGAGCCATTGACATTCAGCGCAGATGGTCAGTGGAGTAGTTGACATGATCCTGAATTGACTTGTTTTTGAGCAGTTTCAGGTGGAGAACTTTTGTGAATTGCTGTGGTTTGTTAGCCTTGTTCCTCTAGGGGTAGTGTTATAGACATTTTTGTGCCTTACAGCATGAAGCATGAAATGTCAATAATCTGAGGGATCCAAAGTCCCTAAACATGTTGTTCCTACCCCTAGAGGAACAAGGTCAGCAAACCACAGCACTAAATATCAGTTCTCCACCTGAAAACACTCAAAAACAAGCTAATTCTAGATCATGTCAACTGCTCCACTGAGCATCTGCGCTGAATGTCAATTGCTCCACTCTGTACCTGCGTTGAATGTCAACTCCAATGAAGGCTACCTGCGCTGGGCGAGATTGGCCAAGTGGCACAGTCATTCCTCAAGGTGTCAAATGCCCAGGAAGCTTCCAAAATGACACTTGGGTCAGGGAATTCACCTTGTGATGAGTAAGAGGATCTAGATCTCCAAGTGGAAGCAAGAAACTCCAAGTGGACTCAAGAACTAAAGAATAGCTGAAGTGGGAGAGGACACTAGTCAGCTCCATGCCAAGCTCAAGCTGACTCATCCTTTCTCCAAAACTCCTATATATAGAGCTCTCTCATGAGGTCTAAGGGGGCTGGAATCTTGTGAATGTAAGGAAGTGCTGTTGGTTTGAGTATAGAACTATTGGGTGATTTGCTTGAAGGAGGTGAAGAGGAGATTTCTTTCTGCTGGGAGGTGTTGCTGGATTGGGCCTCTTATGGTTGTAACACTCTCAGAACTTTACTTCTTCCATTAATAAAGCATTTGAGGTTCTTCTATATGCATGTGTCTCAATGGCGTATTGATACTTGTATATTTGATTTATTCTAATCCTTGAATCAATTATGAATGTATGCTTCTTGTAGTTTCCCTCTCTTATTATTTTGCAGGATCTTGGTGTAGTTGGGCCAGCGAAAGAGCAAGGAGCTGGGAGCAAGCAGCAACGAGAGAAGATTGGATCAATCATTAGCGGAAGACAACGGTTAGTGGATCTCTTTCTCCTCTCTCTTACATCTCATAAAGAAGTAATCTTGAATAGCTTTGCATTCGGTTGTTGCTGAGGTACTATCACCCTTAGAGTGGGATAGGGTCATTCCGTATTGGATAATTTTCCCAACAACAAATTGGCGACTCCGCTGGGGATCGTATCTTGTTGGTTGTTTGTGTTTTTTCTATTCATTTCATAAACACAGGGAGTACCGAATCGAACTGCATTTGGATCTTTCAAATGCAAAGTAGAGGGCAGCTACTCTAGCTCAGTTTCTGGGCAAGTTTATGATTTGAAGAGCTGATCCACAAGGACTCTAAACAGCTCTTAGTGATAGCTTTTCATCCTCCTTTTCATCCCTTAGTGTGTACTTGACTGATAGCTTCTGATTTGGCCAAAAACTGTGAATTTTTTAGCAATCTGTGACCCGGAAACCAAGAGAAACGAAAGTTTCGTTCTTCAGTGCAGGCTGTGTGAAGGCTGTCTGCAGTTCCCAAAGGGGCTACCTGCGCTGAATGTCAAACTGACAGTGTACTACCTGTGCTGAACCAGTCTTGCCTTGTGCTACTGGGGTTTCCTGCTGTTTCTTGCCCTGTTTTCACCCTTGTTTTTGCAGCCTGTTACCAGTCAATGTACCTATCTGAAACCAACCTTCCTTACCACTATTCCGCCTCGGTTGTATAAAGAAACTATGTTTGTTCTTTGTGTATTTCTTGTATCATTTGCAGTTTCCCATAACGAAAGTGAACTAGTCTTGCTGTGGCCTCTTAGATCTAGACCTGTGATAAGTGTCGTTTTGATCTTAAGAGTTAGTTTATTTGCTGTTCATAGCTGATTGAGCTTTTGCTTTCGTCATATGGTTTGAATTTATATATTTCTAGTGTCGAAACAAGTAAATCTTAAGGTGTCTTTTGATTTTGGACAAGCTTGTTTGCTTTCACTTGAAATTGAATTCAAAGTTATACAACAGCTTTCTTTTTGTATCGCACCAACATTAAGAAAGAGAAAAGAAATACTTGCATTGTGCATGTGCATCATGACAGTTTGCATGTTGATTTAGGAAAAAGTGCATTAGTGTGTGCTCTATGATCTGTGTGAAAATATGTTGTCTTTCTTTTCCCTCAGTAGTTAAGATTTTCAAAGTTGAAAGATTGAAAAGCTTGCTTATCATCTTAGGCTGCATTTAGGAGTGTTACTATACATCTCGTGGTGATCCATAAAGGCAAACTGCTAAACAAGATCAACCTTAAAATAAATTGAATTTACATAACAACGCATTGAAACATAACGCAAACACATAGAGGTCTAAGCTAGAGACGTGTTCCGGCGTCGTTAAACGTGATATCTTAGCGTTGAGTGGTTGGGTGATTCCTCCACGGTGAAGCGATAAGTATCAATACGGACTTGTGCTCCCACGTACCGTCGCGTATATATTGGGAGACCCCTATAGGAACAAAGCCTTTATCCATAGGAAACCGTGTCGGCCGCCCTACTGATCGCAATGCAGTGAACACAACATTTACGAAGATCAACCACTCATACCGTAAAACGTATTCTGTGGTTTTGCGAAAAGTTTGGCACACCCTCTGCCTAGAACTCCAAAGCAGTTTCTTTTGGCCTTTTTCAAACTCTATAACTGAAAAAGTCCATCCGAGCATTTGTCAATTCGGGCTCGTTAAAACATCGAAGGAGACTAGAGTCATCTTTAGCTTTTTCTCGACTCTTAAAAAGTGAAAAAGCAAGTTGTGTCTAAAGCGTCGTTATAAAATTTATTTTAAACGGAACATAATCACCTCCTATTCCTGCGTTGATCTTTAGGTTGAGAACATGGAACGCCCCAACCAAGGAATTCCACAAGATGGAAATCCTAGTCCTTTCTCCTCTTGGGGAGAAGTTGGTGCGCCCCACATGGCCACATTGTCGCTTCCAGGACTGACGATTGGCCTGCCTATTTGGCTATTCTCAACCAATGTAGTTCAGAACACCATGGTTCCTGAACAGTCGAGTCAACAATTAGATGAGTCTAGAGCTGCCCACCAGCTTTCAACTTCCTATAACTCTTCCTCCAATCCTTCATCTTCGCAAGGTAGAGCCGGCAAAAGCCAAGCTCCCATGGAGAAGAAGGAGAAGAAGAAGAAAGAGAAGAAGAAGAAGGAGCCTAAGGCGACTGGGGGCAAGCAAAAGACATCTGACAAAAATCCACACACAGCATAGACCGAGCCTAAATCGCCATGTGTCATATGTAGAGGAGACCACTTCCATAGAGATTGTCCCTGTATTCCCCGGATACTAAGGGACTGGTCCCCTCGGTTGCACAATTCGGGAGCATCAACCTCTGATAGCCATGTTGAATGCTTACCGTCAACCAGCGAAAGTGAAGGTTCAAGACAAAGAAGGGGAATAAGATCCCCCTGCAAACTGTGTAAAGGCGATCACGCCATCCACCGTTGTCCCTTCTTAGACGAAGCGAAAAGAGTTTTGGAAGATCGCCCGGTTTCACCGTTGAGACTTCCTCCTGGATACAAAAAACTCGTGCCAAGTCCTTCGTTGGTTGAAAATACAGCTGGCCCGCTCAAGTGGTCAGCTGAAGCGTCAGTCATTGAAAATGAAGCTACTGAATCAAGACCAGACGAAAGTCTAAAGGTCGATACGGCAGTTGACCCGGTTCTTCCTTGAGAGGTTTCATCCTCAAATGACACCGTCAATGAAGATTCATCTTCAAATGACACCCTCACTGAAGAAGATAAGGATGACACCATCCAGATTCTTTTCATCAACACAGACTCTGATGAGCATCAGGGCAATGCGCCCATTCCTTTATCGCAGGAAGGAACATCGTCAGGGTCATATCCGGCCGTGTATTCGGTCCCACCACCAAGCAACCTGGTTGTATCCTTTGATTGGAACCAACTAGGCAGACCCCGGTTACCAGCCAGTATACCATTCAGAATCATAGTCCAAATCTACAGAATGGTAATGGCTGGAACCATCATTGATGAAGGGGCATCTGTGAGTATCCTTTCCTCTATTGCTTGGAAAGCACTGGGTTCCCCGGAGCTTTTGCCTGAGATAAGAAATCTCTCAGGTTTTGATAAAGGAACCAGTCAACCATTAGGGATCCTCCCCAATGTACCTGTTACATTGAAAGGGAAGACTGTTCAAATGAACGTGATGGTTGTTCAAGGACCCTTGGATTATAACCTACTCCTTGGACGAGACTATATATATTGCATGGGAGCTATAGTCTCCTCACTCTTTAGAGTAATGTGTTTTCCACACGAAGGAAGAATGGTCAAGCTCGTAGACCAACTTTCATTTCCGGGATCACGCATCGCAAATAGTCACATACCAACCCTCAATGGTCTATTCACCCAAGAAATGTCTCCACCCCCAGTCCTCCTTCCCGATGAGTGTGAGTGATTTGGAAAGATGGGACTGGAACCCAGGGGGCATGCATCCTAGTCTGCTTCGGGCAGAGGAAACCTTGGGTATAAGGTAGAATTTCCGCGAAGGAATATGACTAGTCCGTACCCCGTCCGTGGAAGGAAGAGGGGTTGTTCTAGAACATGATTCTTTTGATAAGGTTACTTGTTTGACAAAGGTCATTCACCATTGTCTACTTCGGTAGACAGTGCCGAGGAAGTGTTTTCGTTTGATGGTGTTAACAAAACAATCTTTGGGTAACCAGAAAGAGGCAAGCCTCACCCTTTAAAACAAATGTTTTATCGGATAAGTAGGGGCAGCCTTGAAATTATACCTTACACCTGGGGGCATGCAAACCTTTTGGAGTGCAAGCTAAGAGCGGTTATTTATCTGTTTTTGGGATTAGCCGTTTCCGAACTTGCATAAAGAAAGGATGAGAGGGAGCATAGCTTATGTGAGGTGCGAGCTCTATAAAAAATGGAATCTTGCAGGAGACATTTCTTATCTTATGACTGGTATATCGAGCAGTTTTACCGCGGAATTTATGCTCGTTAAAAAATAGAAAAGCGAACATCCGAGCAGTTTTAGCACATAGTTCATGCTCGTTAAAAAATAAACATAAGATTGAGCAAGAGTTTCCTCCAGAGTTTAAGCTCATTAAAAAATGAACCTATTCCGGTAAATAACCATTGTGATCGTAAATTTATTAGCCATAAAAAGCCTTGGTTGTGTTTGCGCCCGCCACCTCCATTCCATTTGGCCAATCGTTCACCTCCATATGATTGCTTACCCATTTTGAGGAACAGCTGCGAAGAGTGATTCCACTTAGCCATCCTTGTGACACTGCCGTGATTGGAAAATTCCAACCTGTACCTGGAATCTGCTGCTATCCCTGTTTATCACTCGTTCCTCAAAAGACGAGTCTTCTTTGAGCTCTTTTCTCCTGACTCGTAAAATATGAAAAGTTTGCCGAGTTTTGGCCTTCCAGCTCGTTAAAGTGACCGGAAGAGCTATCCCTCCTCTAGATTTTAATCT
Source organism: Pinus tabuliformis (assembly GCA_031772625.1). Taxonomy (NCBI): domain Eukaryota; kingdom Viridiplantae; phylum Streptophyta; class Pinopsida; order Pinales; family Pinaceae; genus Pinus; species Pinus tabuliformis. The sequence goes on from CM062817.1 coordinate 1,860,608,460, forward strand.
TTTTGGACCTGAGGGATTATTACACAAAAAGGTCGAGCGCTTGTTTTATTCGGCTCGTTAAAGTTATCGAAAACTCATCCCTTCTGTATTGTTTTATACTTTTTCGGACTTAAGGGATTAGATGACGAAAAAGGAATTTTGGAGTTAACTTTCTGTACCTTTTCAGACTCTCTAAAAATGAAAAGGACCGAGTTTTCTTTGTCGTTAGACTCGTTAAAATGATTAAATAGTGACAAACTTGTCTTTAGACGAGAACGAGTTTCCCTATCGCTAGGCTCGTTAAAACATAGCGATGGGCTTGCCCGAAGGGCAGGTTATAGAACAAGCATATGTTATCCTCCTCAAGCTTGACAAAAATAAAGAGGTACTAGTCAGAAATGACTGGGGAAAAATTGGGAGAACCTCAAAGCTTTAATGGTAGCAAGTCGCTCTTGAACATGACACTTTTCCTCCGTATCACATCGGGTTGGGTTGTTTCATTCACCGGTCTCATCACCATGGTCTTCGCCAAACCATCCACATTTGGGGTAATGCTACCGATCCATCGCATCAGTGTCATTATATGTTCAAGAGATGTTGTTCAGAAAGAGTCAACCGTGTCCCATCCACTACCATACATTATCCTTCATCCACCCATGATCGCCACCCTGAATCATATCTCACAGATTGTTTTCACCTCCACTAAAATCATTAGCTCCGTTCCGTGTCACTGATGTGGGATTCATCAAGGCCCTCCTTTGACGGATCGCTTCTTGTCGACTTCAGCTCATTATCCAAGAAGTTGATCTAGGAACACCCCCCTCAGTACTTTGAAGCTTGCATGCCTCAATGGCAAGTTTCTCACTTCCGGCGACAGGTATACATCAATGACCTTCGACCGGAATATTTTGCGTGGTGTTCGACGCCAAGTCCTTTATTCACACCACGTGAATTGTACTGCAGTACCTTGAGGGTCATTATCATTATCGGTGATTCCTCTCGCGCTTGTTAACAGTTTACATTATTGACCGGTAATCAAGCGATGTCTTTCCATGTTCGACTTCAGCGTAATTCTCACATGGATCGACTTGTACTTAGAGTGAAGATCGAATGAGTTTGAAGACCCCGGATCTAGTTTCATCCATCCGGGCTGCGATATATATTCAGGAAATATAAAGACATTTGATATGTACATCATTGCAGCAGATGATCATCCTACTCAAAGGATGATAATTTCAGCAGAGAATTATCAGTCTACCATCAGACGATCGTCTGTTCTATGTACCAAAATGAATTTATAAAGCTGAGCATGGGAATACCCGCCTCAGCTAGATCATGAAAGCAAAATGAAAAATAATGTATTGTATTGTATTTTATTACAGGTCACCTCTCAGCGATTGAATGAACTTCGGATCCTCCTGATAAAGCATTTCACCCGATAAACGACCTCATACTTTAGGGGGCAATTGTTATAGACATTTTTGTGCCTTACAGCATGAAGCATGAAATGTCAATAATCAGAGGGATCCAAAGTCCCTAAACATGTTGTTCCTACCCCTAGAGGAACAAGGTCAGCAAACCACAGCACTAAATATCAGTTCTCCACCTGAAAACACTCAAAAACAAGCTAATTCTGGATCATGTCAACTGCTCCACTGAGCATCTGCGCTGAATGTCAACTGCTCCACTCTGTACCTGCACTGAATGTCAACTCCAATGAAGGCTACCTGCGCTGGGCGAGATTGGCCAAGTGGCACAGTCATTCCTCAAGGTGTCAAATGCCCAGGAAGCTTCCAAAATGACACTTGGGTCAGGGAATTCGCCTTGTGATGAGTAAGAGGATCTAGATCTCCAAGTGGAAGCAAGAAACTCCAAGTGGACTCAAGAACTGAAGAATAGCTGAAGTGGGAGAGGACACTAGTCAGCTCCATGCCAAGCTCAAGCTGACTCATCCTTTCTCCAAAACTCCTATATATAGAGCTCTCTCATGAGGTCTAAGGGGGCTGGAATCTTGTGAATGTAAGGAAGTGCTGTTGGTTTGAGTATAGAACTATTGGGTGATTTGCTTGAAGGAGGTGAAGAGGAGATTTCTTTCTGCTGGGAGGTGTTGCTGGATTGGGCCTCTTATGGTTGTAACACTCTCAGAACTTTACTTCTTCCATTAATAAAACATTTGAGGTTCTTCTATATGCATGTGTCTCAATGGCGTATTGATACTTGTATATTTGATTTATTTTAATCCTTGAATCAATTATGAATGTATGCTTCTTGTAGTTTCCCTCTCTTGTTATTTTGCAGGATCTTGGTGTAGCTGGGCCAGCGAAAGAGCAAGGAGCTGGGAGAAAGCAGCAACGAGAGAAGATTGGATCAATCATTAGCGGAAGACAACGGTTAGTGGATCTCTTTCTCCTCTCTCTTACATCTCATAAAGAAGTAATCTTGAATAGCTTTGCATTCGGTTGTTGCTGAGGTACTATCACCCTTAGAGTGGGATAGGGTCATTCCGTATTGGATACTTTTCCCAACAACAGGTAGGAACAACATGTTTAGGGACTTTGGATCCCTTAGATTATGGACATTTCATGCTCAATGCTGCAAGGCACAAAAATGTCTATAACAGGCCTATATCTATATCTATATCTATCTATATATATATATATATATATAGTTTATATTTATATAATTTAATTAAAAAAATAGAGTTAAAAAACATTATTATTTAAAAGAAAAATAATAATATAACTTATTAAAAAAAAGAGAGAAGGGAAAAAAAGAAGACAACCTTGGACTCAAAACAGAGTTATTAGCGAATTATAGACGCTGAGCCACCAATGACGGAGACCTTCCGCCTTCCATATGCCAAGACGAAAGCCGCAAAGACAATTACAGGCAATATAGCTTTGAGGGCAAAGCTTCTGAAGGAAGGGGCTATGTTATGAATATAATTCATAACAAGTAATTAAATCAAATAAATATTTTTTTTTTCTCTGCAAATACTAACTTCTATTAACTGGAAAGCAAAATATTTTTACATATTGTCGAGGCGTGGCAGCACCCGACAGAACAGAACTGCCCCATTACATCCATAAGCTGGGGAGACCAGTTACAAAGTGCAAGAAACCAGAAATCAGACATAGAGAAGGACCAATGTTGCCGAGGAGAAGAACTAAGCCGGCATAGAAATACAAAAACAATGCAACCCAGCATATAAGTGTCACCAGGAGTCCAACTGGGAGCCAAAAACAGTAGGAAAAACAACAAAGAAACTTGACCATGCGCCTGAAGCAGAAACCGAGACAAAAAGAGACAGTCCCAAGCGGCGCTACTTCTCCTGTGCTGGGCCGCTGTCCTTCTTCTCATCCCGACCAATGTCACCAGTCTTCAAACCTTCATTGCCGCTTAAATCATCGTCAGGGATGGCGATGGTGTGATCAGCTTCGCCATGAATCCTGTCCTCAGCGTTCGGTCCTGTATCTTCCAGGGGAGGAAGACTGTTAAGACCAGCTTCCTGTTCAACTTTCTCTTTTTCCCAGATCTCCATACTGTCTTTGTCCGAAGAATTCTCACTGTTTGGAGAAGGATTAGGGGCAATGCAGGCCAGGGGGGTGACAAGATTTTCCTCTTCCGAGAGAATGAGAGTGATGTGGGCAGTGACCAGGGGGCGATGCAAATTACTTTGGAACTTAAAGTGCGTTGTTTGGAAAGCGCTATTCGGCAGAGGTTTACGACCAGAACCAGCAGAGGGCCCAGCTTCATGGACGGGAGAGGGATTGAAAGGTTCTGGCGCCGTTTCCATGGCGTGACCAGCGGGAGGATGCAGGCTATTGTTACGACGCCCCTCAGGACAATGCCTCTTACCCGAGCGAACCATGGTGATGGACAGGGGATTGGACAGAGAAGGGATGTGGACGGGATGACCAACAGGCCGGGGGCGAATGAGGCAAAAGGAATGCCCAATAGAGCTTGCGACCGACACCACAGAATAACAGAGCTTGTAAATAGCCACAGTATTACAGAGCTTATAAACATCCACAGAACTTGCGGACAACAACAGAAAGCAGGAATTCAGAACAGGTGAGAAATTACCCTGGAGATAAATGGCTTGGAGCTCGTGGTCGTGAACGAAATTTAAACCCACACCCACAGCATCCTCAGACCAGATTCCATTATCGCGCAACTGAGCACCAAGCTTGGTGAGAAAGCAATGGAGCGTCATGATTATAACCGGAGGAATTTTGCGTCGATCCACGCAGAGCATTAATGCAAATCCGCCTCCCGATCGCACATTAAAACACTTCCCCTGCTCGCATGAGTTAACGTCCCGGGAGGCCACGCTGCTCTGCAGCTGGCAGTACTGGGCATTAACTGCTGGCATGGATAACTGTGGAAGCGGTTATGCCACCCGGATCCGGGAAAATCAAATAAATATTAATATTAAATAATTAAATATTAATTAGCTTAAATAGTCATTAAGTTAAGTGAAAAGGCATGTCTAAAAGACATGCCTATTCACGAAATGGCACCTGCTTAGGTATATAAATGAGAGTCCTCATTGTAAACATTCATCACTTGTACAATTTTATATATAATAAATTATTATTTTAAATACTTCATGTATTTAAACATATTAAGCCTTCAAGCTATTTGTTTTCTTGCTTTGGCCATAGTTTTTATGTTTCGTTTTATCTTCCAATATTACTTAATATCATGATCATTTCAGTATCTAATATGAAATTTATTTATTTTGGTTATTCAAAATTTATCAAATATTTTCTATTGGAACTTCAAAGAGCATATTTGAATATTAAAAGGCAATTTATGTTGGAAAGGTTATACAATCTGTCAATTTGGCATAATGTAAGTGGTTTCTCTTTATATTATAGATTTGAATGACATTTTGTTTACTAATTTATATCTTCAATGTGAGGTATACATAGTTTTCCATCATGCATTTTATTTTCATTTTATGTGGAATTGTGAGTAGGGTACTAGAATTCGTGCAAATATCCTTGCACTTTGGGGCATACTATTTTGCGTAAGATGGATCTACATTAATAAAATGGTGATATGGGGTGATTCAAAGGTGGTCATTCACTCGTTGCAGGGATGTACAACTTTGAGACCCCAAAAACTCATCAACTGGATGGAGTGTATTTAAGAGATTCAAGAGGAAGTTTTGGATCTGTCTTTCTCCCACATATATTGTGAGAATAATTTAGTTGTTGACGAGCTATCCAAAAGAGGTTTTCAGGGCACACATATACACTTCCTTTTTGGAGGGAAGAAAGTTGGACTCTAGGAATATATGCATAAGATAGTCTTTAACACATTCCCATGAAGTATTTGTATGCAAAATTTGTATGTTTCTAGTTTATAGATATTTTGACTGAAAATATATTTTAATGCTGATCTTTATTATGTGGTATTTTTCTATGATAAAAATGTATGTGGTACTTGATATTTGATCATTAGGGATCATAATATGTTTATTGGTAAGGATGATTCACATATATAGATAGTCAACTATTCGGAGATTAGATCTACTTTTTGTTTGATTCAAATAATGGAGAACATGGTTGTAACTTATCTTAAGGAATATTTAGATTTTATATAAACACAATAGATAATAGTTAGTTTTTTCTCTCCTGAAAAATTGATCTACTTCATTTGTGTTCAATTTGATTTATTTATAACATGTTTGTGTTGTTTTTTTAGATTGCTTCATTGTTTAAGTCTCTTTTTTTTGGGTTATTAAAAATATTAAATATAATAAGGATTAAATATTTGAAAACTATCATCTATTGTTATATGATTCAAAATACATAAACTATAGTCTAATTATTTAGAGTTTAATATTCAATTATCTAGAATATTTAATTAAATATTGGAGACATTTTAGAATAGTTGATTGTTGTAAAAAATATGACATCTAGAAAGGAGTCGTTTCTTAGGAGCTAATTTAGGAAAATAGTTAGGAGTGTTGTTACAAGAGAATTAAATGTAAATGCATACTTGTAAATGAAATAAGTGATCCATAACAAAATTAGTTTAAGACACAAGCTTATTTAAAGCTTGTTTCTCTCCACTTGCAAGGGTGTTGAATGATCACGTGTAAGCTCTTGCAAATTTTATGTAATTTTATTTTCTTATTAATAAAATTTGTGTGTCTGAGGAAACTTCTAATATTATTGTGGCATCAGAGCTTCAATGATGCAGATGGTGTGAAGAAGAAGATCCTAGCTTTGTAAGCTTTTATTAGCCAGCTATTGATTGATATGCTAGTTGTTAAACTTTCGTAAAAGAAAATAATTGTGATAATTATTGTTGATTTCAGATTTTTAAATCTGGAAAGAAAAAATTTTCATTATCAAAATTTTGTTTTTATTTTTTAAGTTATCCCCTCTCCACTTAAATTTAGCCGATATTCTATTCCATATCCTTTGGTTTTATGCATTCATAGCTGTTCTAGAGTACGATATTTGTGACATAATGAAGTCACCTATGCCATTGTGATATATGTGCCTTCCAATTGGGTGTTTTTAAATTTATCATAATTTTTGCTTCCAAACCCAAATGCCCATAGGCAAATCTCCAATACCATGAATTTTCCTTTTTTCATCTGAGGATACAACCTTAATTCTTTGTGTCAACCATCATGTGGTTATTGATGCGATTTCCAAAAAAAAAGCTATAGAACCTGCCGCAAAAGGATTTCAAGAAAGACAATGGTGGTTATTTTATCTGATCGGACCAAACCTGTTGATAGATTCAAGCCCACAAATTAGAGAAATAACACAAAAAAGGATAAGAAAAGGAGCTAAAGTTATAACACTCATAATCTTCATCACAGATTACAACACTAAAGCCATTAGATTGTTGCAATTTCCGCGGGAAGATTTCTATGTAACGACCAACGTGAAGTAACGTTAGAGACCAACATGGAAGAAACCGCAAAGGTTCAAGAATTTTGGCTCCATGAGTTCAATCAGTTGATTGGAACCCTGAGAGGGTGTAGACTCCATACTTTTTGGGCATATGGGCATGTCACACTGATATACAATCTGGTCGTTCCATCAAACAATGGGAGAGGCTCCAATTTGAACATCAGAGTGGGTGGAATTGCATAGAGTGCTTCCATATTAACCTAGAGAATTACTTTTATATAAATATGTTTGTAGTTGTAACTTCTATGCGGTTCTCACACAGAACGGTATGTGCTAGAAAGGAGCCAACATCATGGATAAACTAGCGAAAAAGGAAGAACCAACATTTGCGAGGAGAAAAAATGCGTTGAAAGGTTATGGTGCCTTAATTTACTTCTCCAACAGAATATTTGCATAAAGGTGTGGCTTTATAATGCATAAAGTTTAAATATTGAAACACGAGAATCATTTTTTCAAAAGTGATTTCATGAATTAGTTTTTTAGTGGGAGTTCAAAAGGTATTGAAAGGTAAAGTTTATTAATGAAGAGAGAACATATGTTTCTTATTTTGAAATTTGTATTTTTAATGGAGAGATAAGAAGTGTTGGTAATTTTTTTATATAGTGGAGTAATAAGGTAAATTTGAATAGAGGTGTAAATTTTTGGAGAGAAAAGGTGTAATTTCTTTTTGTAAATGTGGAGTGATAAGGTGTAATTTTGTAATTTGTAATTTTGGAGTAATAAGGTGTAATTTTTTATTTGAGGGAAAAAAATTGTAATTCAAAGTAACTTTCACTTTGAGGGGGGCTACAGTCAAAGAAGTCAAATTGCAAGAGCATTGTAAAAAGTCAAATTTTGAAAGTTCATTGTAAAATTTCATAGAAGTTGACTAGAGCCAAGTGCAAAGCTCAGTCACGTTTCTTCTCAAACGAATATAGGAGGGTCAAGGACAAGCCCCTATAGATTTTTTTTTGTGTGTGGTGTTGTGTATGTTGTGTTTTCCATCTTCTTTTTGTGGTGCATGGTTCATCTTAGTGCATACATTTACTTTTACAATGTCTAAGATGATAAATTTATTTTCCAAGTCTGACAAAACTGAAGGCTCAAAGAATTACAAGAAATAGAAAAGTAACATAGAAACCACTTTGATCTACAATGAAATTGCCAAGATGTATGTGATGGTGATCTTAAACCAAAAAAACCTACAGATGCAGACTCACTAGCTAAATTGGAGATAAAAATGCCAAGCATTGACATTAATTAAATCTTAGTTAATGATGAAATGTATGTTCACATTGAAAATGATTCTAATGCATGATCTTCCTGGAAAACATTTAAAGATTTATTTGATACACAACCAGAATCTAGGAGAATTGATCTTCAATTAAAGTTGCTTCAACGAAAAATGACAATAGTGGGAGATGTACTTGAGTACATTTCCAAACTTAAGAACATTAAGAAGGACATAGTAAAGGATGGATTTCAAGCAGTGGATGATAGCTTCATGACTACTATTTTGATTGGTGGTTTTCCCTCTTCATATACACATTTCCTGGAAACTTTACATGTAACTAAAAATCTAGAGAAGTTAAAATTTGATGAATTAAGTGAAATGCTAGCTCAACGTGATAAAACTTTTGGAAAGAAGAAACAAGTTGGAGAAGATGTCTTCCTTACAGAAGCTAGCATTAGTAAATCTTCAATTGAAATTTCTGTAGGTAGAGGAAGATGGCACAATAATCAAAATCAAGGAGCATATAGAGGACATGGTCGTGGAAGAAGTCAAAGTAGAGGGAACAACATTAGCAGAGGCAATAGTTATGGCAGAGGAAACATTAAAGGAAAAGGCAACAATCAAGGCAGAGGAAATAATCAAGGAAGAGAAAAAAGTCAAGGCAGAGGAAAAATCAAGGTAGAGGACAAAGCAGAGGCAAAGGAAAAAGTCAAGGTAGAGGAAAATATTTCAATCAAGTTGTTTGTAGAAGATGTAAATGAGTTAGTCATTACATTGAACATTGTCGAACTTCTCTTAAAAAATTCAAAAAATTCAACAATACTTGACACAATTTTCTAACGATCAAGAAGACGATGGCTCAAAATATGTCATTACTACGCTTCAAAGTTCAGAATCAACAACATTACATGTCTCCACATATCTTAAAAGTTATTATGAAGATGCTTGGATTTTAGATACAGGGAAAACAAAACATATGACTTTTCAACGTGACTTGTTTTTGAGTTTTCAACAATGCCAACTCAATTCAATATTTCTTGCAGATTATACAAGACATAATCCTTGTGGAAAAGGTGTAGTAAAAGTTTCTCTTTATTGCATTGGAGAAAAACTCATCTCAAATGTTTGGTATGTATCAACTTTCAAGAAGAATTTGTTGTCATTAGTCACGATTCACCAAGCAGAATATTAGGTTGTTATGGATGTTGGCTTGGTAAAAATCAACTCCATCAAACAGTATATGAAGACAATCATGATAAAATGTGAAGATGGAGAACTTCTAAGGATGAAAGGAACAATCATTCGACGAAAATTTGATTTTGCAGGAGCAACAAGTACACATATTTCACCAATAAGGTTGTGGCATGTTAGATATGGGCATTTAAACTTTGAAAGTGTCTCTCAAATTCAAAAATAGGGAATGGTTAAAGGACTTCCAACTTTTCAGAATGAAAATGCATTATGTGAAGCTTTCATTTACAGGAAACAAAGTTGAGAGAATTTTCCAACAAGTTCATGTCGGGCAAACAGGTTTTTGCAATTGGTTCATAGTGACATTTGTGGACCTCTACAAACTTCTCTAGGAGGTTGTAGATAATTTTTACTCCTCATTGATCATTTTTGTAGAATGAATTGGGTTTATTTTTTGAAACAAAAGTTAGAAACATTCGAAAAGTTTAATATTTTTTTCCAACTGGTTGAGAACGAAATTAAAGAGAAAGTTCACACTCTTAGGATAGACAATTGAGGGGAATTCACTTCCAATGAATTCCGTATCAAAATAAAACTTACAAATGTCTACACTCCATTGTTGGGTGATTTAATTGTGAGTTAAATCCTTGTCATTAAATTTTCAACCTGGGGTTCGTGAATTGACGAGATATACGTGTAATATATGTACTAGGTGATTATTTCTCAGAATATATTAATCTAATGCAAGAAACTTGAAACTAATTACAAAGAAAATAATGAAAACAAATGAAAAACAAGTGCACACATTCTCTCTCAAGCATGTTCTCTCTCAATCATTTTCTCTCTCAAAGACTAGCTCTACATAAACCAACAAATTTAATCTAAGTGATGAAATGAAAAAGTAATTTAATCTAGTAGCCTACGAAATTACTAATTTGAAACTACTAGTGTGAGATTAATAGTGTGCCAATCCAATCCAAACATAAGGAAATTAAATCAATTTTAACAAAACAAAATTAATGAAATCCAATCTAATCCAAACATAAGGAAATTATATCAATCTTAACAAAAAACATAAAACATATAATCAAAATAACATAAAACAAAATAAACTAAACTTGCATAAATGAAATAACATAAATATTTACAAAAAAGGAAAGAGGTGTGCAAGTTGTGGTTGATGGGGGGCCCCGACTTGTTAGCAAGCACACCGAACGATTATAAAACTTGGATATCAAAGCAACGACATGTATTCCATAAAATGAAGTTGGAGAAAGGTCAAAAGATATTACAATAATTAAACTTTGTTCCTCTCTATCCCCACTTTACAAATTACATATCTTCGATGGAACTCCTTTGTATCGAGTATGCAATCCTATTTATACAAAAACTTAAGATAATTAATCAACAAATATAGATCCACAAATCTCTAATAGATACACATTTATCTCTTGTGGTTACAACCAATCACCTAAAAATATGAGATACAAATCCTCTCAAAATTCTCTCCTAGTTTTGATAGGAGACACATATCAAAACATCCATGATTCTTCTCCTTTGAATGTGCTTAGTCAATGATCCAAATATCCTACAAATATTCCACAAATATTCATGAGTTGAAATTGAAATTTGAATTTGTAGTTGAGTGGCCAAATAGGACCCTTATAGAATCGTAAAATAGGACTAAAATATCATAAAACTCATACCACTTTTAGATATATATGAGAATGTGTTAATTTTCTAATATTTAATCATAAATTCTCTTAAAATACTTAAAATAAATGAATTGGAAAATAATAATGATAAACCCATTTGATCATGAAAATGGTTATTAATGTAGAGTTATGGAGCTATAGAATATGGTAAAGAGTTTTGGAATATAGTAAAATGGTGGAAATGAGGGTAAAAGAGGATGGCATTTTTGAGGCCCAACATCCACAACAAAATGGAGTAGCAAAGAGAATGAATCACACCTTGTTAAGCATCACAAGATCCATGCTAACTTTCAAAAATTTAAGTCCTTTATATTGGGAAGAAGCAATACATACAACAATCTACTTGAGGAACATATCTCCTACTGCTTCTTTGGATGGAATTACGCCATATGAAGTATGGTTTGGTTTCAAACCTTGATTCAGACATCTTATAGCTTTTGGTTTATTATTCTATGGCTTAGTTCCAAAAGAAAAGTGAGCTAAGCTTGATTCACTAAGTTTGAAGTGTACATTGATTGGGTATTATGATGAAAAGAAGTGTTATCGTATTCTATCTAATGGAAAGTTTATTGTCAGCAGGGATGTTATATTTGATGAAACAAAAAGAAAGAGTGCCACAGAGATAAAAAATATTCTACATAAATTGGGAATTAAGGGAGACGAAAAGAAAAGGAAAAAGAAAAATCAACCAAATACACAAAATTGATATGAGATTGAATTGCCTTCATCAGAAAATGGTTCATCCAAGTCACCTACTTCATCTGGATCTTCTAGAAGTTTAGTTGAATATTAAGACTTTATACAAAGTGAAACAAGCTCCACGAGCTTGGCACTAAAAAATGGATGATTACCTTCGCAAGGTTGGATTTAAGTGAAGTGAATATGACGATACTTTATATATGTGCCAACATGATAAAATATGGTGATTATACTTATGTATGTGGATGACTTGATCATTACTGGACAAAATAATGATCATATTTTGTAGGTAAAGAAGGAGTTGCAGGCTGGATTTAAGATGACTGATTTGGGATTACTTCATTACTATCTTGGAGTTGAAGTATTCCAATATCCAAAACATATTTTTATTTGTCAAAGCAAGTATACATCTTAACTTCTTCAAATATTTGGAATGCAAGATTTCAAGCCTGTTCTCACCCCAATGGAACAAAACTTAAAACTTTCAAAATTTGAAGGGGGGAATTGGTAAACAATACTACTTATAGACAATTGATTGGTAGCTTGATCTATCTGACAACCACTCATCCAGAATTATCTTATTCAGTCAGTATTCTAATATTCTTTATGCATGAACCAAGGTAAAGCCACTCATTTCAAATGACGTCATCAAACCAATATATTATCCTTTAGAAGATCGGATCTCAGATATTTTCACAAAACCACTTGGCAGGATCAAATTTACTATGTTCTAAGAAGAGCTTGATATCTATTGTAATGTGCCTTTGGATCAAAGGGGGTAATGTTAGATGATCCAAAATACATAAACTATAGTTTAATTATTTAGAGTCTAATATTGAATTATCTAGAATATTTAATTAAATATTGGAGACATTTTAGAATAACTAATTGTTGTAAAAGATATGACATCTAGAAAGATGTCATTTCTTAGGAACTAATTTAGGAAAATAGTTATGAGTGTTGTTACAAAAGCATTAAATGTAAATGGACACTTTTAAATGAAATAAGTGATTCATAACAAAATTAGTTTAGGACACAATTTTATTTAAGGCTTGTTTCTCTCCACTTGCAAGGGTGTTGAGTGATCTTGTGTAAGCTCTTGCAGATTTTATGTAATTTTCTTTTATTATTAATAAAATTTGTGTGTGAGGAAACTTCTACTATTTATTTATTTAGTATTAGTATTATTATTTTATAAATTTAATATTTTTTTCCTTGTTAATATTTTTAGCTTTTGGATTATTAAACTTTGCAATTAGTTTAAAAAATGTTTAAATAATACTCTAAAATTCACTATACAAAATTAAGATTATTTTTTCTTGTCAAATATTTTTTTTAGGTATCATATTATTAACATGTTTTTTTACCTTTAAAAATGACGAACTTTTAAATTAGTAAAAAAAATAGTTTAAAATAATAGTTTAAAATCAAAATGCAATTAATCATACACTAGTGTCATATACAATCATCATTGAGATTATACAGCGGTTCATGTGGCTTTAAGTAATGTTTAGCCTCAATTACCCATGAGGTGTAAACAAGTTGGTTTGTGTGGGGTTTAGTCTCCATCAAGTCTTAGGTTTAAGCCTCATGAGGAGGGGTTGAGGTTGGGAGCTGCATGGAGCCACATGTGGGGGAAATAAATAAATTATCCCAAGGAACATTAGGAAAATACTAGTGACATCACATTGGTGGACAAATCATTCTTCCATTTAACATTATGGTACTTCCATTTAACATTAGGGTGAAACCTCTATCCCAAGGGACATTTACAAAATCCTAGTGACAACATCCCAATGGTGGGAAAATCATTCTTCTATTTAACGTAAGGGCACCGGCTCAACCTAATTAAGGAAAACAACCACCAATATTACTCTTGACTATATTTTAACAACTCACTTTAAATAATTGGGGAATAAAGGAAAATATAATTTTCCACAATAGTGATAACGATAATAATATCATTACATCAAAATTTAAGGAGAAAAGTGGTGTAATAAAAAGATAGAGGAAAAAAGAAAGATAGATATCACAAATAGGTGACCAAGTCTTTGTAATAACAGGTGTAAAGAAAAAAATAAATATTTTTAAAACAAAAACTAATTCTTATGAGCTTCATATTGAAATTGTGCATTGGTTAAATCTAAAACACCTCATGAGGAGAAAGTCTCTTACCTATATGACACTAAAAAAGTTGAACATGAATTTGTTTTTCTCTTATTATGTCTTGCGAAAAGTAGATTTTATTTCTAACTTTTTTTTCACAAAACTACCTTCTCACATAAATTTTTTCAAATAAACCTTTATATTTCTAAAATAATCTCAACAAAAAGATATTTAACCTTAGCAAATAAGCTAAATACAAAAAAAAACACCAAGTAAAATTTATATTTATAAAAATTCCATTCCGACCAATATTCTAATACTATAATCCCATAAACGCATTAAAAATTCCATTCCAACCAATGTTCTAATAGAATAATCCCATAATGAATAAACACATTACAAAAAGAGAAAACTTTAAGATACTTCACCCATCATGCCTGTTTTTGAAATTGTTAACTGAAATATTTCAACCATTGTCCACTTTTATGGGCCTATCAATGTCTTTTTTATTAATAGTTTTATTCACCTTCACAATAATTCTCTTTATATGATTTTTAATAAATTTCAAAGTCCCGGATTAAAAATAATTCAGGATTAAAATCATAATTATGATATAATATCAACAAACTCTACACAGTGACTGGATGTCGAACGCATTGACTGATTGAATTAACCTAACTTTTTAATAACTTACTTACCCAGTTAATTTGATGTGGTTTAAACCGATTCAGTAGTTCCAGTTCCAACTTATAATTCTCATATTAGATGATGCAGTCCAGTTTCAGCAGCAGCAAGAAAAGTAGTAACAAAGGGGATGACTCTAGGCGTAGCATTCCTTCCATATTTAGAGTCATAGCTTCTTCTACAACAAATGGCCTTGTGAGAAGTAACGAAATTTTAAAAGTTGTTTAATTGGTTAGGTTTTGAACTTTATCGTTATGATAATGGCATGCTAATTGTTAAATGATAAATAATTGTAATTACAATAAGATGCAGTTTATATATTTTTTAAATTTTGCACTAATATTTTTAGTGAAATTTTAATCTTTGTTACTTAAAATGTGTTTTTTAATGCATAAATAAATTAAAAGATATAGAACATTAGGGTTATGTAAATTTTAGAATTTAAACTTATGATTTTAATAAGTTTTAACTAGATTTTGGTTAAAAAAAATTTCAGTAGAAAATATGTCAAAAAAACGTAAAAAAGTAAAAGATTTAGATTACAAATTACAATAATATCATAGTAAATTTGATGTTGGAATATGCCTCTTTGGAAGATACTAATGTCTAGGTTATGTTGGAAGAAACTCTAATTTTATGTTAAAGAGGAATATCTTACATTTATCAAGGATACCCTTGTAATAATTTATTATATAAAGAGCTAAAATTCAATTATCCTATATGTATTATTGGGTTATAATTTCTTAATATCTATTGGTATATAGTAGAGGTTAGGAGTCTCATTGTACATGCAGAAAAATATGATAGCCTTATCATTGTAAAAGGGTTAAGTATGTGTGGAGGTGCTTTATGTAAGATTGAATATTTATGAAATATTATAAACATGATATTACCTTCTAATGGATGTTTCTTCGATTCGGGTTTTACCATGTAAATCTAGTGTGTTGTTTCTTTTGTCTCTTGTCCTTCTTTTTTAATGTTATGTTTGATTAAATGTTATTACATGCACAGGAGATTAGACTAGTATCATTTTGTGTTTGTTTTATATTGTTAATTATTTATACATATTCTAACATGGCATCGAAACGGGTTACTATTTTCTACTTTTTTAACTAAATTTTTTTACATAGCAATATAAATTTAATTTGAGCACTTATTATTTTGTAGATCTATTTTCAATTATAATAGCCATTAAGAATTCTCTTTAATTATCATATTATGGACGGAGGAGCATCCAACCTGGTGCGATGGAACACTAAACCCTAGCTCGCTGCCTGCGCTTCGGCTCCTGTGCCCTAGGTCCCCTTGCCCTATGGCCCCAAGGCCCTGGGCCCTCTGTCATTGCTTTTCTGCGCCCTTCTTTGAGAGCTTGCCTGTGTGGTTCATTTGCTGCTGGGAGGAGTTTGAAACTCGTGTTCATGGAGGTCTTGGGCTCGCCCCAAGTAGGCCCCTTGCCCCCCTCCGCCTTCTTCTGCTGAAGCCTTCTCTTGGCTCTTGGCTAGTTTGCTGCAAAAGAAAAAGAGTGAAGTTGCCAAATTCGTCAAGAGGCTAGAGGATATTCCTGAAATCTCCCTGTCGCCTAAGACTCTGATTGAAGTTTCCCTTTCCTTGGCTGAGCAGGCTCTCGTCAGCCCGTTCACCGAACTATGGCCTTCTCCTAAGTCCACTGAGAATTGGGTCAACAAGAACTGGGCTCCTTTGATCAAGAATAGCGTCACTTCTTATTTCTTAGGAAGAGGGTTTTTTCTCTTCAAATTCACCTCTAAAGAAGACAAAGACCTGATTTTCCAGAATGGCCCCTATTTCATGGGTCCCCAGGGCCTCTATCTCAACAAATGGACGCCGGATTTTGACCTTGCAGTCGATGTTCCTATAGCTGTTCCGGTGTGGGTCAAGCTTCCAAATCTCCCAGTGCACTGTTGGAACTGGGACTCGTTGTAGCACATTGGCAACGCCCTTGGGAAATTCATAGACTAGGCAAACAACAAAGGTCAATATGACTGTGCCCAAATCTGCGTAGAAGTAGATCTAGAGGCGGGACTTTCGGAAGCCATCAAAATAAAAGTAGGAAGTTGGACTCATTTGGAGAAGCTTGACTACGAGCAGTTGCCCTTCAAGTGTCGAAAATGCCATGTCTACAGCCACTTTGCTAGAGGATGCCCAACAAATGCTGAACCAGATAAGGGTAAAGAAGAAGGTTGGAATCAGGTCAAGCATGCTAAGAAAACCCAAAAGCATCTTGGTCCAACCGGAAGAGGCCCTCAGCGGGCCCCTTCTCAACAACCCCCTCCCAGAATGGAGAAAAATAATAAATTCACCCCTCTCAGCTCACAAATAGAGGAAACACAGGAAGCAGACATCCAAAAATCAACCCCCATCACAAAAGGTACCCCCTCTTCTCCCAAGGGGGCAAGCCTCGCTGAGAGCTCCAAAGGAAATACTGTAGAAGTCAAGGAAGTTGAGCAATAATCTGAAGGCTCGAAGGAAGAAGGTGAAATAGGTGAATCTCAAGCCTCGATAAGGAGATCCACAAAGGGCCACAAAACAGATTGGGAAAAAAGAGAGCTGAAAACCTTCAAAGACAAGCTCCAAGGCAACCAGCCAACTCTTGAGAAGCTACTAGCGACAAAACCAAAGATGGCGAGAAATCAGTGCCAAGGCTCCAGGGGAGCCAACTAGAAATACAAATGATGAAGATTGTCTCCTGGAATTGTAGAGGTATGGGAAGCAGAACCAAAGAAGAAGCCATCAAAAGTTTAATCAGGACAGAAGCTCCAAACATACTTCTTATCCAGGAGACCAAACTGGAGGACTCCGCCTTCCTTCAAGTAAGTAAGAAACTCTGGAATAAATGTGAGGTGAAAGCAATCTCAGCCCGAGGGGCTTTCAGTGGGGTGGGCACCCTTTGGAACACTAACAAATTCTCAGTCATTTATGAGACCCTCAACCTTCATTGGCTGTTCTTAAAATTGCAGCATGTATATACAAATCAGATATTTAGTCTCTTAAACTTGTACGTTCTTGTGAACGCCGAGGAAAAAAAGGCCTGCTGGGACTCCTTAAGAAACCATGCAGACCTAGTTAATCTCGATAATATCATCATTGCTGGGGATTTGTACCTCAAACTCCTGTCAGCGGACAAGAGAGGGGGCAGCATTGTCCGTGATCCGGCCAGGGAATGGGCAGAGGACCTTATGCAGGACTGGGACCTGCAGTACATCAAGCCAATCTCTAGCAAGTACACTTGGACTAACAAAAGAATTGGTCTTGGTCATATAACTGCCAGGTTGGACAGATTCTTTCTCCAAAGCTCTTTTATTCTACTTGGTATAGAGGCTAGAGTTCATATTCTGCCTTACAACACTTCTGATCATAAACCCATCAAGCTGGAACTCGTGTTTCAACTTGACCTTGGCCTTATACCTTTTAGGTTTAGCCTGCTCTGGGCTAAGGAATCAGACTTCATGCAATTAGTTAAGGACACTTGGTTGAAGCCGTTAAAAGGCTCCCCCTTTTTCGTCTGGGAAGAGAAGCTCAGAAGAGTGAAAAGGGATTTGAAAAGCTGGGCCAAATCTCTGCCCAATCCAGCCAACGAAAGGAAAAAATTCAACGGCATGTCTAGCTGAGGAAGAATACTGGAGACTTAAGTCTCACAGTCTTTGGCTTAAAGTAGGGGACAGGAACTCTTCCTTCTTTCACAAACAAGCTCAGGCAAGGAAATGTACCAATTCCATTTCCGAAATCAAAGATGGTACCATCATTCACAAGGATAATGTAAACATCCAAAAAGCAGCTTCTCTTCATTTTAAAAGCTTGTATAGCGAAGATATAAATCTGGATCACAATTCAGATATGATGGACGGGATCCCCTCCCTGATTTCTGCTAAAATGAATCACCTCCTTGAAGCTAAAGTCACCAGTAATGAAGTCAATGTTGCCTTATTTGCCATGGACCTAGACAAAGCCCCTGAGCTAGATGGATTCTTAGCCAGATTCCTCCAAATTTGCTGGTCTATTGTGGAAAAGGATATTTACAAAATGGTTCTAAAATCCTAAGTTTGCCAGAAAATCGGAGGCAGCACGAACTCTACTTTTCTTGCTCTCATCCCCAAAGAGAAGGGAGCCAACTCCTTTAACAGGTTTCACTCGATTTCACTTTGTAATATAGGTTACAAATTGATCACCAAAGTCATCACTAATAGACTGAAGCCCATCCTCCCCAAAATCATACTGAAAATCCAAGGAGGTTTCATTCAAGGTAGATAGATTGTGGACAACTTCATTTTGGTCCAGGAGACAATCCATTCAAGCCTGAGTCGCAATGAAAAAGATATGGTTGTCAAACTTGATTTAGCAAATGCTTTTGATAGAGTTAGACATAGTTTTCTGCTGAAAGTCTTACATAATCTTGGATTTGGTGAGAAATTTATAAATTGGATTCAAGCTTGCATCTCAAAGCCTTGGATTGCCCCATTAATAAATGGAAGAGCTGCTGATTTTTTCAAAGCCACGAGAGGGCTCAGGCAGGGGTGCCCTCTCTCATCTCTTCTATTTGTTCTTCAAGCCTCTGTCCTCATTTTTTACCTAGACAAAAAAGGGGCAGATCAAGATATTGTTGGGCTCTGTATTGCAAGGGGTGCTAAAACCATTAATCATGCCCTCTTCGCGGATGACTTACTGCTATTGGGAGTAGCTTCTGGGCTTATTGCCACCATATTTACAAGAGCTTCGGACGAGTTTTGTTTGGTTTCGGGAAGCAGTCTAAACAAAGGAAAATGCCATATCTATTGCTGGAACACCACATTCAGCTTTCTCAACTCCATTTCCAGAACCTTTGGTTTTATAGCATCCTTAAATTGGACCTCCTTCAAGTATTTGGGCCTCCCGGTGTTCCTCAAAAAAGCTTACAACAGAGGTTGGCTCCCCCAATTGGAGAAATTCAAGAACAAGTTGTTTACTTGGGGTTATCCCTGGCTTAACATTGATGGTAAGTCTGTCCTCATTAGATCTGTTCTTTCCAGTGTTCCCTTATTTCAGTTTTCTGTCCTTCTTGCTCCCACTGGTATTCTCAAAAAAATGGAGTAGACCATTCGAAAATTATTTTGGAAGGGGAGCAAGCAGAATGAGAAAAAGATTCAACTGGTCAACTTAGAATTTATCTCCAAACCGCTGTTGGAAGGAGGCTTGAATTTCAAGAAACTTGGCTACCATAATGTTGCAATGGGAGCTAAATTAATCTAGAGAATTATTGCCCCTAAACCTAGCTGGGCGCAATTAGCTCTTTGGAAAAAATACTTCAAAGGCTAGCATTCTTGCTGCTTAGATCACCCTACGATGCACCCAAATATGCCCTTTCTGAAGCTTTGTAGCAAAGCATGCTCTCTCATCAACGATCATGCCTTCTGGGTTCCCGGTAATGGAAAAATGATCAACCTCTGGATAGACAAAATTTTGAATAACGAGCCGCTGGGAGACTGTCGTTCACTCCAAACGCTGCGCAGATGGATGAATGAGGCTGGAATGTGAACTTTGTGGGACATTTCAGCTTGGCAGAACTCATGCTGGGCTAGCTGGAATCTTCAAACACCCCAGAATTATCTATGGAGTGCGAGATTCTGATTTCTAAGCTCCATGGACTGTCTCCATTATTGGCTCGAAAAAGGGACAAAAGAGGATGGGGTATGCAGACAAGTGGATAAACCTTTGCTCAAGGTTATGCCAAGCTATGTGAGCGCCCCCATGTGGCCACGAACCCTGACCCTTGGAAAGGGATATGGAATTATCCCACCTTGCCTAAAATAAAATTCTTCAACTGGTTGCTGCTATGCCACTCCAAAATCTTAACAGATGATAATCTCCAGAAACGTGGTTTCCACGGTCCTTCAAGGTGTAGCCTTTGTAAGGTAAACTAGGAAAGCGTAATTCATCTGATGCTTGAATGCACCTTTACTTTGCAGATTTGGACAGAATTATTGGGAACTCTGAGTTCCAACATCATGTTGCCTTCCTCCATCCCCGATATTTTTTGTAAATGGCTACAAAGGTATCCCAAGCCTCTGTTATGAAACCAGCTCAAGAAAAGATAGAAAATATAGATCAACGCCTTAGAATTCAGCCTCTTCGAGGGGGCAACCTCCTTTACATTACATAAATGAACAATTCTTGGATGATACAAATGACAAAACCTCCTTTCTATATATAGGAGTCTAAGGAGTCACAATATAATCCAGCCGACCTAACAATAATAATATAAAGCCACAAAAATAACAATAGAGGGATTCTATGGGGCACAATAATAACAATATGGGGGCAATAGGGGCACAACAATATTACTAAGGGGTATAACTACAATAGTAATGGGGTAATCACTAGTATTATAGGGACCCAACATGCCCCTCTCCTTCAAAAAGTGTTGTCCTCAATGCTTGAGTAGTTCTGGATACTTCTGAATAAAATTTTCATCCTTCCATGTGGAATCTTCAGCGGATAAGTTCTTCCACTTGATAAGATACTCTGAAATTGATCGATTTCGTAGCTGTCGAGTTCTTGTTTCTGTGACTGCTTCCGGTTCCAATATAATTTTTCCTTCCTCGTCAAGTTCTGGCAATATTGTTTGAACTGGGAGCTTGTCTCCTATAACCTTCTTTAAACATGAAACATGGAAAACTGGGTGCAATCGAGAAGCTGCAGGAAGCTCCAATTTGTATGCCATAGTACCAATCTTTTGCAACACCTTGTACGGACCATAATACTTTGGTGATAATTTATTATCCTTCTTAGCTTGCTTGAGGGACATTTGCTTATATGGTTGTAGCTGTAGGAATACCCAATCACCCACATCAAAACTTCTTTCACTGCGATGTTGATTTTCCTGTTGTTTCATTCTATTCTGTGCCAACACGAGGTTATCCTTTAAGAGTTGGAGGACTTGTTGTTGATGTTCAATGTGATGTTCCACTACCCGAACCTTAGAATTTTCTCTTAAATATGATGTGATGGATGGTGGTTGATACCCATAAAGTGCCATAAATGGGGTCATTTTTGTTGCTGTATGGAAGGAAGTGTTATACCACCATTCAGCCAGAGGCAACCATTTGACCCATTGTGTCTGTTTATCAGATACAAAGAAACGAAGATATCCTTCCAAACATTTGTTTACTATCTCAGTTTTCCGATCAGATTGAGGATGATAAGATGAGCTATGAGCTAACTGAGTACCAAGACAAGAAAATAATTTTGTCCAAAAATTTCCAGTGAAAATGGGATCTCTGTCACTTACAATAATCTTTGGGTTTCCATGTAGCTTTTGAATTGTTTCCATAAATGCAGTAGAAACTGTACTGGCTTTAAATGGATGTGATAATGCACAAAAGTGTGCATACTTGGTAAGTCTGTCAACTACCACCATGATGACACTCTTTCCCTCAGACTTGGGTAAACCTGTGATAAAATCCATTGAAACCTCCTCCCAACGTTGGCTTGGAATGGATAAAGGTTGTAATAGACCCGGTGTCTTAATTGTTTCAACTTTATTTTGTTGGCAAACCAAACATTCCGCCACAAACTTTTGAATATCTAATTTAAGGCCATCCCAAAAAAATTCCTTCTTAACCCTGTGGTAAGTTTTTAAAAATCCTGAGTGCCCTCCTAAGGGAGAAGTGTGCAATTCCATAAGAATCTTTTGTTTTAGTTGGGAATTCTTACAGAGGTATAAGCGATCTTTGTACCATAATGAATCATTTTGCTAGCTAAATGTATCAGACGTACTGGAATCTTGTTGTAACTTTCGAATAAGTGCCCACACTTCTTCGTCATTCTTCCATTCCTCCCTTGCTTCATTTATCCAATCTGGCTGGATAATAGAAATGGCACACAACAATGCTTCCACATCCTCATCCTTTCTTGAGAGTGCATCTGCCACCACATTTTGCTTCCCTTTTTTGTAGATGATTTCAAAGTCATAACCCAACATCTTTATGACCCACTTTTGTTGCTCTTCAGAGGATAATCTTTGTTCTAAAAAGTATTTAAGGCTATCATGATCCGTTTTTACCTTGAAATGTCTTCCCATTAGGCAGTGTCGCCATTTCTTAAGTGCATGGAGTATTGCCAACATTTCCTTCTCATAAATAGCTTTGCTTAAAAACTTTTCCTTGATTGGACGACTTTCAAAAGCAATGGGTCTTTCATCTTGCATTAGAACAACACAAATTCCATTTCCTGAAGAATCACATTCCACAATAAAGGTTTTTGTGAATTCTGGTGTAGCTAGGACTGGTGCTTGGCACATTGCCTCTTTAAGATGTTCAAAGGCCTTTGTTGCTTCTGGAGTCCATGAAAATGCATCTTTCTTCAATAATGTTGTTAGAGGTGCTGCTATTCTCCCATAATTCTTAACAAACTTGCGATAATACCCTGTCAACCCGAGAAATCCTCGCAGATGCTTTATGGATGTGGGGATTTTCCATTCCTTAATGGCTTTAATTTTGCTAGGGTCTACCTTAACTCCTTCATGAGATACAATATGACCCAGATATTCCACCTCCTAGACTCCAAAGAAACATTTGGATATTTTTGCATATAATTGTTTCTCCTCCAATAGTTGTAGCACCTTGTCAACATGTTCAACATGATCCTTCCAAGACTTGCTGTAGATTAGTATATCATCAAAAAATACTAACACAAATTTTCTAAGGAATGGTTTGAAAATTGAATTCATCAAACCTTGAAATGTTGAAGGTGCATTGGTAAGGCCAAAAGGCATGATCAAAAATTCATAATGACCCTCATGAGTTCTAAATGCAGTTTTCGGGATGTCTTCAGTCTTCATTCTGATTTGATGATATCCTGAGCGAAGATCCAACTTGGTGAAGTAAATTGATCCATGCAATTCATCAATGACCGGAATGGGGAACTTATCTTTAATAGTGAGCTTGTTGAGCTCCCTATAATCTAGACACATGCGCCATGATCCATCCTTCTTATGCACCAATGCTACTGGAGCAGAGAAAGAACTTTGACTTGGTTGAATTATACCAGCCTCTAGCATTTCTGCAACCATAAATTCAATTTCACTCTTTTGGACATAGGGATATATGTACGGCCTGATGTTTGGAGGAACACTTCCTGGAATCAGATGAATAGCATGATCATGATCACGCATAGGTGGGAGACCTTTGGGAGTTTCAAATACCTTGGAATGATTTTCCAGGACTTTTTGGAGATCTGGAGAAATAGATGATTTCGATGTGGAAACATCTAGCGAACATAATTGTGCAATTACACCTCTTTGCTCCTTTTTTAGAAGCTTTGTCATACTATTAGAGCTGATTATATTTCCTGGTTTCCCTGCAATACCCCTTAATTCAACTTCCTTTCCTTCTGTAGAAAATTTGATGAAAAGTTCTTGAAAATTAAAAGCTATTGTACCCAAGGATTGTAGCCATTGGACTCCGAGTACAACATCAGCACCTCCCATTGGAATGGAAAGCATTGGAATAGTCAATACATATTCTCCCATGGATAGCTTGATATTATGGCACTTTCCAGAGAAATTTATTGTTCCTCCATTTGCAATCATCACTTGACACTCTGGTGCTGGATATAGGAAGCAATTCAATTCTTTTGCTACCTTACAATGAATAAAATTGTGGGTGCTTCCTGAATCAATCAACACTATTACCTTTTCCTTCTTTATTTGTCCTTCTATATTGATGGTTTGAGGAGTGGTAATTCCCCCCAATGCATTACAAGATATGGTCAGATTTATTTGTTCTTCATCTAGGCTTTGTTCCTGGAGTATATCCTCTTCTTTTGACCTTTCTTGCTCCTTTTCTTCTTCCTCTTCACAATCTATGTAGAATAATTTCTTCTCAGTACACTTATGACCTTTAGTATATTTGCTATCACAACTATAACAAAGCCCTTTTGCTCTTTTTTCTTCCAATTGTTGTGGTGTCAAACTTATAGGTTGTGGAAGACTAGGGGCAACAACACTTCCGTCTTTATAGTTGTGAGTGGTATGCTTCCTGGTTGCCATAATTTTGCTTTCCATTTTTCTTGCTAACCTGAATGCCTTCTCTAATGAATCAGGTTCCCAAAGGCGAACATCATGTTGGATATTATCCTTTAAAGACCCTATGAACACATCAATCCTATGCTCCTCTAGAATATCTTTTACCCTTATGCTCAATTTTTGGAACTCCTCAATGTGCTCCATTATTGAACCCTTTTGTTTGAGACTTATCAATTGGCTAAAAAAATTGTTGCTTTTTGTATCCTCATAATGTGCTATCAATTCTTCCGTAAAAATTGCCCAAGTGATAAATTGTTTATGAGAGCAAAGCCATTGATACCATACAAACTGATTTGGTTCCAAATATAAAGTTGCCATACGTACCTTTTGTGTGTTATGCACATTATTGAGATCGAAGAATTGCTCCATCTGTAATATCCATGTTGCGGGATCCTTGCCATCAAACTTCCTCATATCGATTTTTGGAATATGGTGGGTCTTCGATCCAACATTAGAGTCTATGGAATCATGATTAACATTTCTTTTGTTTTCATCGTGAGTTTCCTTTACTACCCTTTCACCATTATTAACCCTTTCTTGTAGCAACTTCTTCAATTCTTCCATGTCTGTCTTCAAATCTATCTTCAAATCGTCCATCTTAGCTTCTGCACCTTTCTTTAAACAATCCATATTAGCTTCTACACCTTTCTTTAAACCATCCATCTTAGCTTCTACATCTTTCTTTAAACCATCCATCTTAGATTCTGTTCCTTTTTGTTCAAGTGACACTTGTTGCACTTGGTCTCGTTATTTTGCTATATCATGTTGCGTTTCTTCCTCTTCCTCATAAGTCATGCTAGAGCTTTCAGGTTGCTTACTAGGTGTTTGCATTTTCTTTCCTCGAGGCATCAATTACCGATAATAATGCTTTAGTATGCCCTTTGAATTCCTTCAAACCAAGCTTACGCAAAAATTAAAAAAAAAACTACACACCTTTTTTTCACTTTGTAGAAGCCTGATATTGAATCTGATGTATCTCTGTAATTTCGAATCATCCAGTTCATAAATTGTGATCTGTAGTAGCCTTCTGTGTCCTCTTTCCAATGCCACTAGTCTGATCCAAATTGGATTCTCCAAGAAAGAGTTATGCATAATCTCCCGCAATGACCTGATTATAGACTAGTTCAGTAGATCGAACTTGTATGAAGTGCCACATGTCATTGTTTCGACCTTTGGCTCTGAAAAATATACACAAAAAAACTACAGTCCATCCTCTTTCTGTACCTTCTTACAAAATTTCAATCCGATGCTCAGAAAGAAAGTTATGATGATTTTCCCCAGGTCACCTGTTTGGAATGTAATTTAGGAGTCTGCAAAAAAGACCAACTTCCTCAGATCATATCTCCGCAAATATAGCGCGAAAAGCTTTGAAATTTGGGCCTGAGGTTCAGCGCGATTTCTTCTAAAATGGGTTTTTTTTTTAACTTTTGAAATGTCTCAGAAAAAATTTATAGAGAAAATTCCACGATGACTTGTTTGGAGCAGCAAAACCCTAGAATCCAAAGCTCTGATACCAAATGTTATGAAACCAGCTCAAGAAAAGATAGAAAAGATAGATCAACGCCTTAGAATTCAGCCTCCTCGAGGGGGCAACCTCCTTTACATTACATAACTGAACAATTCTTGGATGATACAAATGCCAAAACCTCCTTTCTATATATAGGAGTCTAAGGAGTCACAATATAATCCAGCCGACCTAACAATAATAATATAAAGCCACAAAAATAACAATAGAGGGATTCTATGGGGCACAATAATAACAATATGGGGGCAATAGGGGCACAAAAATATTAATAAGGGGTATAACTACAATAGTAATGGGGTAATCACTAGTATTATAGGGACCCAACAGCCTCCCCCAAAAAACAAAATTATCAGAGCTGTTTGGACTGCTCTCCCTAAAATAATCTGTTGGCAGGTTTGGCTTGAGAGAAATAAAAGGATCTTTAGAAGCTACGAATAGGAGGCCAAGCTTGTAGTTAAGATTAAAAGCCATCTTAAAGAGAGTATGAGAGAACTTAAAGATGATTTAAATCTCAACCAACAAGATATAAATTGGGGCTCCTCTCTCGATCTTCAGTTCCAAAAAAGTGCAAATAGTATCTCCCTCCCCAAATATTGGCAAATAAGACTTTCAGCAAATGAATTCAAGGATTGGGCCACAAAACAGCAGAGATACTCCCTATTTTTTTATGGGGCTGCAAAGGCCAATCCTGGAAGAGATGGCGCTGGAGGCGTCATCTTGAATCCTGATGGCATAAGGATACATAGTTTCGCTTAGGGCTTGGGCATAGCTTCTAGCATTCAAGCTGAGGCTTTGGCTCTTTTCCAAGGTCTCAATATTTTGAAAATGCTGAACATTAGGGAGGCTAATGTAATTGGGGACTCTCAGGTTATCATTAACATTATGGTGACACATTCTAAACCAACGAATCTAAGTCTTGTAAGGCTGATATTCAAAATAACAGATCTTGGAGACTCTTTCTAGAATTTGAATTTCTATCATGTGTTGAGAGCTAATAATAAGGAGACGGACATCGAAGCCAACAAAGCAGCCCTCCTTATAGCTGGAGCCTTACTCAGAGGAGGACAGGAAACACGTGAACCAATTCCTTAATTTAGATAGCTGTCATGCTTTACTACCTTTTGTTAAATCAATTTGTATGTATCCATAAAGTTGGGAAAATCTCTGAAAAAGACTACATAGTAGCAGTCAAAAAGAGATGTGAGATAAGCATAAACGCCATGGCCTTGCATGGTTGTGTGGGACTTGTGGAATTAGACTCACCTTTTGTAATCCACTTTTTGGCATTAAGGCCAAGTATCTAATATATCCACTATCCGTTTCTGTAAAAAAAAAAAAAAAAAAAAAAATTCTCTTTGTATCTAGGAATTTATTCTACAAAATTGCAATTTTTTTAAAAATTTTCATTTTGACTTAATGTTGGCTTTGAAACATTGAAATCAAGAAGGATTGACCGTTGGTTTATTAAATTTGTCTTTATTTTACCCATTTTTAATTAATTTATGCACGCTAGTTTTAGTTGATTTAATTTTTTTAACCTAATGTGTTTAGGTACTTTTTTAGTTTTTGGGTTTACCGAGCCTATTTCTTTTACCAGACCTATCTTTTCACTAATATTGATGATTTATAAAGCTATTATATTTAGTTGGAGGAGTCCATTTTTTGTAATTTTTGTTAACAAGCTTTATTTTTCGTATCTATAATTTAGAACATTCCTCACTTAGTTTCATAAAATGTATGTCTTTGTACGAAATATGACTAGCCTCGTATGGAAGGTTTGTTTCAATTTCGACAAGTAATGAGGAAATATTTTGAGCAAACTCCTATGCATATAAAAATATCAATTAGAACCTCCCTCACTTAGTTTTGCAAAATGTATGTCCTTGTACGAAATATAACTAGCCTCGTATGGAAGGTTTGTTTCGATTTGGACAAGTAATGAGCAAAGCTTTTGAGCAACCCCCTATGCATATAAAAATATTTACTCAACATAAGAAAATATACCAAAGTCAAAACAAAGAACACACTTGATTTACTTGGTAAAACCCAAATTGAAGAAGCATCCACGGGAAAGTAATAACATCTTTATTATATATATAAACTCCAATGTTAGATAAAACACCTACAAAAATAATTCACCCTTTTACAATGATAAGACTATCATATTTTTCTTTGCATCTCATGGGACTCCCTAACCTATATTATATATGAAGAGATATTGGGGAATTACATCCCAATAATATAAGCGATAATGTAACTTCACCTATTTATATAATAGACTATTACAAGGGTATTTTGTTCTATAATGAATGTGAGACATAACTCTTTTACATAAAATTAGAGTTTCTTTCGACAAAAACTAAATGTTATTACCTTCCAAAGGGACACATTCTAACACTCCCCCTTAATGATGACTAGGCATATGGAACACTTATAGAGAAAGATGACATTACATTAACACTCCCCATTAATGAAAACTTCCCACATTAAAAAAACTTTGGAAGTCATACAAACTTTGCCACCATCATGGATGTGGTGAAGTTATTTGTTGTGCACATACAAACACCAATAACAAAACAACACTTTTAAGGAAGTCTAAACATGTGAGGAACCTTGAAAAAAGACACCAGTAGCAAAGCAACACTTCTAAATAATTTTGAACACTATCACCGACAACAAGGAAATACTTATTAGGAAGTTTGTAAATTTTCACTAGTAACAAGGAAACACTTCTAAGAAAGACCGAACAATTGAAACTCTCGAAGATGTTTGAACACTATCGCCAACAATAAGCAATACTTTTGATAAAGTTTGAACACTATCAGTAGTATGAAGGAAACACTTCTAAGGAATTCCAAACAAGCAACACCACTGATGAAGCTTAAGCAATAACATAAATAACAAACAATACTCCTAAATAAGTTTGATCAAATTCACCATGAATGTTTTTCAAGCATAAGTTTATAAATATGTATAGCTATATCTCTTAATTATAATATATGATACACAATCATGCACAATTTTCAAAGATCTATAAAATGCACTTTGTGACCATTCAACAATCTAACCACAATCTACCCTGATATTCGACATTACTCTATGAATCTACCTTTCATGTCTTTGCTACAACGATATGAAAACATAGTTTTCATGTTTCCAATAGTTTTGGTACTTCAGAAAATTCATCCAATTCTTATGAGGATGATGATATGTGTTGGATAGGTAAATCCCCTCTGTGGACAGAGGCGATCCCACTAGCCTAAAACAGAACTAGCCACAATCAATTCACGCTGCCACGCAAGTTCCTAGTTGTACATTAAAGGTGAATTAAGAAGACCAACCTGGAATCCAACGCTATAGTCGAAGCAGAGTTGGTATTCCCGCTCCCTCGCTCCGGCAGGTCACAATCCTTGCGATCCTTGCAAACGGACACCTGCACATGCAAAGGAAGAAACAAAGACAAGCATAAAATCCACCAAGGCACAACTATATTTCAGTCAGAAAGGAAATAAATCAAACATCACTATAATAGACAATGAGATTGGAACCATAACAACAGTCGTTCATTAATAAATAATAGATAGGAAAAGTTACAACCAAGGTTCTGACGTTGAACCTCTCCTCTGGCTGGGCGAGCAACTATATGTGTCTTGCAATGTACCTCCTCTCCGGCAGCATAACCTTTCTATGCTTCACGACAAGTATAATCACAACTAGCATTCCTCTAAAAACTTCAACTCTAGAACTAGCTTGTCTAATGCATGAGGACAGATATTTATAGATGGAGAAGGGAGACAGATTCGATGAACCAGGACACCCATTGTGGATTGGCATTATCTCTGAAAAGCCACTGTGGATAGATGTCGAGGATAGATGATGACTCTCGACCTCTATCAGACGGATTTTTCCCTCAAAAGACTTCGTGATCTGAAGGGAAAAAATAGATGGGCGTGCGTTTAGCAAAAATCATTACCAAACTGGGCTGGCGCGGGCGTTGTTCTGTGACAGAGCGCCAATGGTCGCGCCCTCTTTTGAGGATCTCAGTGATTGGCGCGGGTAAGATACTGTGGACCTGCGCCAATGGAAAAAGAGCACTTTTCAGGGAGAATTTGCAAAAGGTGTCTTCAGGGAACATGAAGTACATACTCAGGGGAACATAATGCAAGTGTTTTTGGGTTATGTCACTGTTCACAGGTCCCGGAATTCGTCCTCCAATGTACGGGAACAGGGCGATAGGGATGGTGACCAATGGTGACAAATTATTGTGTAACAGATGCCCCCTAAAGCATGAAGTCCGAGAGGGAGAGAGAGGGGTGAAATGCTTTATAGGAACACACAAGAACACATATAGCTGCCGCCGAGGATCTGCATTAAGAGACACGACTGATAGTTCAATTACATGATGTACGTGGTATGGTCGCAGCCATCCATAAGAGAGTAATTAAATAATCTAGATCCATAGTATGGACGCAGCCATCTGGTTAGGATCAATGAATAGACTCAGGCATGGTCGCAGCCATCCAGTGAATGAGTCATGTATCAAGAATCACGCCTGGATTACAACAGACACAATCCAGGGTCTTGCGCTCCATCTCGACCCGAACAAGAGTACAAGTTCAAGCATGCGAATATATGAGCTGAAGTCGAACATGCATGAACATCGTCTGATTACCAGTCAATAGTGGAAACTGTTAACAGACGCGAGAGGTACCACCAATAATGACAATGGCCCTCAAGGTACTATAGGTAAAATCTACGGCGTGCGAATTAATGAGCTGGCGTCGAACACCCGTAGAATCATTCGATTGGAGGCCAATGATGAAAACCTCACGTCGAACACGAAGAACCTGCCATTGAGGCATGCAGGCTCCAAGGCACCGGAAGGGAGTCTCTAGATCAGCTTCCTGGATAATGAGTTGGAGTCGATAGGAAGTGACCTTGATCGAAGGTGGGCGATAATGTTTCCCACATCATCGACACGAGATAGAGAGATAATGTTGTGAATCAAGATCATGTGAACTATCAGATGGAGGTTGTTTCTTTTCCTGTGGTCAACTTCTCTTGAACATAACGACGGCACGATAGTGGAATTGGCAGTATTTGACATCGATGGATCAAAGGTCATGATGACGAGGCAATGAGTAGATGAGAGGTCGAATAGGGTACCCAAGTCCATGGAAGCAAGTGAAAAATATGAGATGAGATATCCCCACCCTAGACATGAAAGCAGAGAAGTGCCATGTTCAAGAGCGACATACTGCCGACACGACGGTAATTATGGTTTCTTTTTCCCCCCGCCATTTCTGGCGAGTACCCCAATTATTTTTAACAAGCTTGATGGGGATAGCATATGCTTGTGGTACGTCATTTCGATAAAATCCGATGTCATCAGGTTTTAACGAGTCTGACAAAGGAAGAACTCGGCGTCTTTTCATGTTTAGAGAGTTTGAAAAGACAGCAGAAAAGGAAACTCCAGGGGTGTCCTTTTTCGTAAAGTTGTGTATCTCGGGCCCGAAAAAGTATAAAATAATGCCCGAAAGAACCGCTCGACCGTTACGATCGAGGAGTACTTTTCATAAATAGTGATTCTGACCTGCAAAAGTAAAAAAGTGATCAAAACCACGTCGTTTCATGACCATTAACGAGTTTGAAATGACAAAACCCGGTAATCTTTTTATGTTTTAACGGTCGATAAAAAGAACTTAAAACGACCGCCCCTTATTAACGTTTAACGAGTCAAGAGGAGTAACTCGGCAATCTTTTCCTTTTTAAATGGTCAGAAAAAGAGCTGAAAGCAGACCTTAGAGTAACCTTTTCTTATGTTTTACTGAGCCTGAAAAAGTGGGAAAATGAGCTCATTACGTTGCTTGAGTTGCACCAAACCCTGTCATCATTCAAAAAACAGCGTAAAACCCACTTTGACATAAAAATACCCACAAAAACATCATTTTAATGTATTTTTAGGCCAAAAGAAGCTATAAATAGTGAAATGGTAAAAAAAACAAAATTACTTTTCACTTTTTACCTTGTGAGTTTACCATTGGAGGGTTTTGGGTGCAAAGTTCGGCTGCTGATTGCGATCAATCCAGGAGACCATTCGAGCCGCCGTCTGAAACAGGTAAGAGGCCTCATCTTAAGCTTCATTTTTATTCCATTTCTTTAGCTTTTCACCCACAGAATGATCCTCTGCAAGGGGGATTGTAAAAATTAGGGTTGCGCCCATTGGCGCGAGTTCCCCGCGCGGGTTCGCGCCAATGGGCTATTTTCCTAAAAGGAGTCGCGCCATTTTCGCGACTGTTTTGAAAACAGTCACGCCAATTGCGCGAACCAAATTTTCACAAGATTTTGACCGTTTAACCTGCAATTTTTGTTGATTTTTGGCTCCACCATTGATCTAATGATGACATTTTCGGTTTTTTGGTTGCAGGTATTGGTCAGAATGGCGATAGAATGGAGAGAATGGGAACTTGAGGCTATAGATGCCATGGCAATGGAAGATGACGCATGCATGGATGCTTTGCGAGATTGCGGCTTGAAAAAATTCTTTCTTACCTCATACTTACGTGCACAGCCTGAGTTACTAAGGTTCATTGTGGATGCTTGGGATATTGAGGATCAGGTATTCTGCCTGAAGGACCAGACATTGGAGTTGGATGTCTTTGATGTCTATTTTATTACTGGGCTATCTCGGCGGGGTGCACGGCCCATCTTGACCGGTAGCAGGCCTTCCGGGGAAAAGATGGGGGAGGTAATGGAAAGGGTCTGTCCTGGGG
Organism: Pinus tabuliformis; assembly: GCA_031772625.1. Taxonomy (NCBI): domain Eukaryota; kingdom Viridiplantae; phylum Streptophyta; class Pinopsida; order Pinales; family Pinaceae; genus Pinus; species Pinus tabuliformis. The sequence goes on from CM062817.1 coordinate 1,860,641,364, forward strand.
CACAGACTGGATCCAACAGTGCCAAGTAGATATCGTCACTATCCCAGATCTGGTGCTACGAGTGGTACTATTCACTATCGCCCAGACGGCTGGGGTACAGGCACCCCACGAGGCTAGCAAGAATCACTTGCTGCTGGCGACTGAGTGTCTGCACCCTACACTGTTTGATTGGGCAACGGTAGTGACAACAAATATAAAGAGGCAGCTTACCAAGTGTAAGCGTGATGGCAATAAGCAGTTTGGATATGGATCCATCATAGTATCGTTTTTCCTGGAGCGGCTACCGATATTCCGGATCCCGGGAGGTATTGTGGCAGATCCAGTGCCACGGGAGCCGAGGTTGGCTCGATGGGCACCACTTATGCCCAGAGGGGGTGGGGGCCAGCAGATGGCCTGGAGGCCCGAGTTCTTCATTTGGCTCCAACACCAGATGATCGTCGTGGAGGACTGGCCCTATGCGGGCACTGATTTTACTGGAGATCCAGACCTCCCATTGCCTGAGGGAGAGGACTGGGACGAGGAGCTAGGTAAGAACTCTTTATGTTTTTAATGTTTTTAAATATTCAAGTTTTTTGCAATACATGTCCGTCTCTGACAACCTCTATACATATGTATGCAGATGTTGGTGCAGAGTGACCAGCTGACTTGCCTCATAACGTACGGAGAGCACAACCTGCAGCAGACCCTCAGGTAGAGGGTGATGACGATCTAGTTCAGAACCTTGAGGCACTTACTCGAGGAATTCCAGATTATGGCAGATTGGCTGACGTGCCTAGAGCGTACCAGAGGCACACGGTGGGAGTATCTACTCGCGTCCATCGTCTGTTGAGACGCTTGGTGCGGGCGGTGACATGCTATCATGAGCATCACCGTGCTTAGATGCCTAGGTTCCATTTTTGCATATTTTTGAGAGACATGTTGTCAGCGGCCGTATGGGACTTGGACATGTATTATTTTTGAGTTATGTAATGCGCGTGGCGCAAACATTATGACACACACGTATATATATACATATGCCTATGGTTTACTATTGTGTTTTCATGTGCTTGCTTATGTACTGTTTTGATTACAAATTATGCAAATGTCTATCTAACACATGATTAGCCAATGCATCAGATAATGTGTTTAGTTGTCTTGGAACATGTTGATATGTGATAAAATCAAAATTTCTTTCCAACAACCTTACACGTAGATACAACCTTAGAATATGATGGTTTCTGATGGAATATTGCCCGTTGAGCTGGTGGACAACAAGTTGAGAGTCCAGGTTCACTACCAATGCACGAATGCCGAAATCAATTGCTTTAGCGAGTAGCTCGATTACAGCACAATATTCGGCGACATTGTTAGTAGTACGACCTAAACACACAGCCTGACAATCTATTAGCTCGCCATGAGGATCGTAGATCACCCATGCCGCGGAGGACAAATCGCGAGTACTGCGGCAGGCACCATCAGCGAAACCAACATAAGGTGCATCCGACATCTGCACAAGAAGCGAAAAACACAATAAGTGGTAGCTATGTCTTGAAAACTGACACACACACACAACACACTAAAGTACATGTATGTACACAATAAAATGTACTAGCATCACGCATAGTACTTTTTCAAATAAAGCCCATTTCGGGGCTTCCCAAGAGGGTTTCGTTCATAATCAATCAGCTCGTAGGCCCCTTTCTGCAGAACTTTCTTAACAATGTAAGGGCCTAGCCACATAGACTTGAGCTTTCCTGCTCCTAGCTTATCTTTTGCCTGATCATAGAGCAGGACTAAGTCTCCCTCAACAAAAGAACGTGAACGGACAGTCTGATCGAAGTGAGTCTTGACTCGCTTCTTTTGCGTTTCGATGGCCAAAGAGGCCAGGCGACGAGTCTCATCTAGCCGTTCTAAATAAAGAAGGCGTTCTTCTAACGGAGTGGTGTTGGGAAGTAGCTCGACAGCTAATTTCAATGAAGGGATCTCACATTCAATTGGAAGGGTAGCCTCTAGTCCATAGACTAGTTGAAATGGAGTGAAACCAGTGGCATCCTTCACGGAGGTTCGGTAGGCCCACAAGGAAGGGAAAAACATCAAATGCTAGTTAGACTTATGGACGCCAATGATACGTTGAAGCATTATAACCAAGATATTATTTACAGCTTCAACTTGACCATTGGACTGAGGGTAGTATGGAGTTGAACTATCGTGTTGCAAGCCTAGCTGGGTTGTTAATTCTGACATCATATGATTACGGAAATGCTTTCCGTGATCGGTGACAATGGCTTGAGGGACGCCGAATCGCGAAATAACATGATTGAATAAAAATTGCATTGCTGTGTGACCGTCTTCAGTTAATGTAGGCATCGCCTCGGCCCATTTAGTAAAGTAATCGACGGCAACGATGATAAACCCATGCCCCCCGGCCGAGCGAGGGTTACAGGTCATATAATCAATGCCCCATTTTGCAAAAGGACCTACGGTGACAACAGGGTGCAATGGAGCAGGAGGCGCTCGTATCTTGCACTGGTATATCTGGCACTCATGACAAGAGCGGACGGCAAGGATGCAATCCTTGAAGATAGAGGGCCAAAAGTAGCCAGCACGAAGGATTTTTTGGGCAGTAGCATATCCGGACATATGTCCGCCACAGGCACCAGAGTGGCAGTCATTCAAAACCCGCTCAGCTTCCTCGAGAGTAAGACAGCGGCGGAGAACATAGTCTGTGCCGAGACAATATAATGTATCTCCAGTGATACGGTATGGTTGAGATTGATGACGAATCCTTCGCCGAGCGTCTTTAGAAACACCCGGGCGAAAGGAGGATGTTTGTAGATATGTGATTATATCTCCGTACCATGGATCGAGGGTGCTAATGAGAAAAAGGGTCTCATCCGGAATTTGATCCTCTATAGGCGAGGTCGAGGAAGAAGATGGCAAAGAGCAAATTAACTCAGCAAACACAAGGGATTTCTTAGACTTGGCAGTGGTAAATTCCAAGTCAAACTCTTGGAGGATAACAATCCACTTCGAGTATTTGCCCCCCAGCAACTGGCGTGACAATATATAAGTCATGGGGTTGCAATCAGAAATCATAGTAGTTGTTCGCAGCAGGATATAATGACGGAAACGTTGGACAACACAAACCACGGCTAAAGCCAACTTCTCGACATAAGCATATCGAGTTTCCGTATCTAGAAGGTTGCGGCTGAGATAGTAAATAACATGCTCAGTGCCATCATCGTTGGCTTGAACAAGAACCATGCCAATAGTGGTATCGGCGGCAGCCAAATACAAGGTATAGTCGCGATAATAATTCGGAGGACGGAGCAATGGAGCAGAAACAAGGAGGCCCTTGAGACGCTCAAAAGATTCCTGAGCTGTGGCATCCCAATGAAAAGGGACATCACGCTTTAATAACCGTGTAAAACCTTTGGCCACCTCGGCATAGTTGGGAACGAAACGTCGTAAAAAATTGGCTTTTCCCTGCAAACTCTGCAACTGATGCAAAGAAGTGGGGGGAGGGAGATTCACGATAGCCTCGACTTTAAGGGGATCCAAACGGATGCCCTCTCGGGAAATGATAAACCCGAGAAGTCTGCTAGATTCAACGCAGAAGACACATTTGTGAGGATTTAGCCTGATTCGGTAGTATCGACAGCGAAGAAAGATTTCGCGAAGGTGGTTAGGGTGGTCCTGACGTTTAGCTGAATGAGCAGGAAGGTCATCCAGGTAAGGCTGCACAATGTGTCGAATGTCATGAAAGGCATAGGACATTTCATGCTGGAAAGTGGCACCGGCATTTTTAAGACCGAAAGGGAGCTTCTTATAGGCAAAAGTGCCCCAAGGACAGATAAACGCAGTTTTGTGTTGATTAGCGGGAGCAATATTGATCTGATTATAGCCAGAAAAGTCGTCCATAAAAGAATACATTTCACTTCCAGCACACTCATCAATAATCTGATCAATGAATGGTGTGGGAAAATTATCCTTAGGACAGGCGCGATTTATATCACGATAATCAACACAAACGTGGGTTGTGCCCTGTTTTTTAGTCACAGGTACGATATTTGAAACCCAATCTGTGAGCGGAATAGGGTAGATAAACCGGCTTTAAGAAGCTTCTCTACCTCGGCTTTAATCGCGGCAGCTTTTCTGGGGTGTACAGGGCGTAACCGTTGACGTACAGGCTTAGCACCTGGGTACGTGATTATCTCATGCACCACTATGCTAGGATCAATGCCGGGCATCTCTTCGTAGGACCATGCGAAAACATCGCGAAATTCGCAAAAGAGGTTGGAGTAAAGTTGAATCTCCTCAGAAGTACAAGTGACTTCTATATGAATATGCTCAACAATCCCTGGTTTGACAGAGATGTCGATGGGTTGGGTTTGCGTAATATTTGCCATATTCCCTTCAGAAGACACCTGACCAATCTGAATAGGTGTTTGCAGTGGGAGACAAGGGGCAGGGAGGAACGAGGAGCGATGATGAAAGTCATGCCAAGGAAGTTCCTCGAGAGACATAGTCTCAATGATGGCTTCATCGGACGAGAATGTTTCTTGCAAAGAATCCGAAGGAGTCTCATCTACAAACCCTGAGGATAGATCGAAGGAATCGGAAAAGGGAGCCGTTGCAGCAATAATCTCAACGTAGTTGAGTTCGGCAGGACTCAACGGCATTTGGTCGCCCCAAGAATCTACTTGGTCAATGGGAGGGATGATCCACGGATCAGAACAAGTAGTGATCATATTAACAGAGGCGACGTTAGGAGGTGGGAGTGGAAAAACACCCATAAGGGCTGGATCTTTAAAAAGTCCGGCCCCCAAACTCTCGGATAATTTCGGAGTATGCTCTACAAAAGGGATGTTACCTTCAGAAGAAGAAGCGAAAAAAGATAGCTGGTCCACGGTAACAATCTTCCCTTGATGAGGGAAATGGATGATACGAAACAGCGATGAAGCAACAGCTTTCATTGCGTAGATCCAGCTACGCCCGAGAAGGAGGTTGTAGGTAAGAGTGGCATCAACGACTTCAACCTCCATCTTGACCGTCTTCCCTTCTAAAGTAATGGGCAAACGTTGGAGTATACCATAAGGGCGAGAGGCTCTTCCATCAAAGGCTTCCAAGGTTGTGGGAGACTGACTCAGGGTAGGAGACCCAATAGCTTTCCAACAGGCGACAGACATGATGCAAGTTGAAGCACCTTCATCGATGACCATACGGTGAATTGTTTTGGAATCAATGATAACCTGTATAAGGAAAGCAATTTGAGGAGGCAGTTTCTGCGTATGGCATTCCAAGTCAAAATTAATTAGATCCGAATCTGCCGGGTCTATGCTACCAATAGCAGATAGCAAGGACTTCCTCTGAGAAGGGCAGCTCTGGAGAACTTCTAAAGCAGACATAGCAGACAGAGTCTGCGCTAAGTCCTCAACGATATTGTAGTGCTGAGCAGCACGAGCATTAGGGTTGTAAGAATATTTCCGGAGTACTCCTTTTGGAGGGGGTCGAAGAGGTGTCTCAGTTGTAGGTCTCTCAATATGGAGGGGACCTGAACTGAACGGAGGAGCACTAGAGGGTATCTCAGGCTCCTTCCTGGTAGATGGCGGATAATATTTTGTTCGAGTACTGATATTGATGGGTATCGTTCCAGCCATAAATACTTGAGAACCAAAGGAAGAGGGAGGCTGAGAGGGGTCAGCCACCATTTGAGTTTTTTGAGTCTGCAGTGAGGGAAAGGGTTCTTTAAGCACCGCAGAAGTCCCGAGAGCGCCTTTCAACAAACGACTAACTTCGGACCGCCTAGGGCATTCCTTTGTATAGTGATCCTCATCACAGATAAGACACGGATACTTGGGTTTGCGTTTGGCGCCCTCCTCGGGTGGAGGGTTAGGGGCTTCCTGCTTGGGTCGATCTGGCTTATTCTTCGGTTTCCCTTTCTTCTTTGCTTTCGAGGCTTTGTCTGCCGTGGTGGATTGGACGGCATTGACCTCGGAAGTAACATTTGAAGTGGGTATTACCTGAGTGGTGGGTGCATTCGAAACAGATGGTTTTTGTTTCCCAGGGTTTGCGGAATTTTTCTTTGAGGATGAACTAACAGCACCAATAATACCGTCAACAGTTGGTGTTGGCGGGGCTTTGGATGTTCCTGGTCTAGGGGCATCAGGTAAATAATCATACAAGGTACCTGACTGAGAATAAACCAAGTCAAGGTACTGAGCTCGCGCGATAGCTTGCTCTTCAGTGACACACGCTCCCATGGCGATATCCCGAGCTATTGGAGGCACGAACGAAGTCGTAAACCAATCAGTAAGCAGCTGGTCGGGAATCCAAAATTTGAACATACGTCTACGCCGTCTCCATTCATGGATATGATCAGAGATATGCGTAGCCGTCGTTTGTCTCAAGGATGTGAGGAGGTGTGTACCCGTTTCACATCGAACGGGAAACTGAAAATGAGTGAGAAATGCCATAGCCAAGGAGTTAAAATCCTGAAAGGATCCGCGATTGAGTTCGATATACCACTTAGCGGCAGAGCCGGTGAGAGTCCTTTGAAAAAGACGCAGCCGAATGTAATCATCAAGCCATGAATTGGATGAGCACCATAGGTGATAAGTCATGACATGAGCTTGTGGGTCCTCATTATGCTTACCATCAAATTTTGGACAGTCACCGGGAATCTTTGTTGGAACCGGAGGCCAATATGGATTATGCAGGATAGGATCATTGGTCAATTTAGAGACATCCGGTAATTCTAAAGTTGCTAAGAAAGGTAATTGAGGATTAAAGGACATCTGAGGCTGCTGTTGGGATGGAGCACCAGGGTTCCAACCAACTGGCGGATGCCCCCAAGGGCTTGGTCCAGACGGATTTGGCCCCATAGGGTTTTGTCCGTAAGGATTTAAGTTTTGCCCCCCAGCACTCCACGGATTACCAAATGGTCCCGCAGAAGCACCATATGGTTGCGAATAATAAGGATTCGTCTGCGGTTGTTGGTAATTTTGATACGGGGCAAACATAGGTTGCCCTTGAGGTTGCTGGTAACCATAGGGTAGCTGGGCTCCAACGTGAGGCGGAGGAGTGGGCGGAGGTTGATAAGGCGGCTGGACTCCAAATGGAGGCGGAGGAGTAGTCAGAGGTTGATACGGTGGCTGGGTTTGAAACCCGGCTTGCGGTTGAAACCCCGACGGTTGTTGGGGTCCAGCCTAGGGCGAAAAACCAGGTTGAGCAGGACCAGAAGGATGTCCTGTAGGTTGGGCTATCTGGCCGGAAGGATAACCTTGTTGATATTGTGGTTGACCCCCTTGTCCAGAAGGTGGTGCCTGCTGATACTGAGGTTGGCCTAACTGCTGGGATTGGAGCTGTTGTTGCGTAGCTGAAGGTTGTCCTAAGGAACCAGATGGCTGAGTGGGCTGGGCAGTTGGTTGGCCTAACTGGATTTGAGGCTGACCGGCTTGCCCAGAAAGTTGATTATACTGGACGGTAGGCTGACCATGTGGTTGAATAGCTGGTCCAGATATTGAAGCATACTGGACATTGGGTTGGTTTAGGTTAACAGTTTGTTGACCAATTTGTCCAGTAGGATAACCTTGCTGGAGACCAGGTTGGGCTGGTTGAACAGACGACTGACCTGAGTTGCCAGAAGGTTGCACAAAAGAAGAGGAAAAGGGAGCACCAGTAGCGAAAGGGTTTCCACGAAAGGATTGCCCTTGTTGGTCTTGAGGGGGTTGTCTTGGAGACTGCGCAGATGAAACTTGACCACCATGGAAAGAGGTGGAGGTCCAATCAATTGACAATGGAACTGATACCTCAACAACCGGTTGGGATGACAAATATGGATCGTATGGCCCCTGTATGGGGACATTTGTCATGGAATGAAAAACTCCAAACAAGGAAACCGAAGGATGACTGAAAATAGGAGTCGAAGAGGTTGCACAGACCGTTGGAGCGGTTGTGAATGAGGTAACAGCTGGACTGCGACTTTGTGGAGTAAAAGGCTCCGTAGTAGGAAGAGTGTGTGGTGACCAAATGGAACCCGTGAAAGGAGTTCCAGAAGGCATAGTATCTCTTAAAGCTTTATAGCTTGGTGGGAAATCTGTAGTAGTAGGTGTACTACTAACATGTATAGGGTTCGTTGCGGTGGGAATTTCACCGCTCGTCGCAACGGACTCATCAGTCGTTGTAGGGGACAAATCATCCATGTCAGAGGAAAAAGGTGGGACTAACACACGAGGAGAAGTATAATCCCAAAAAGGTACACTGTCCTCAGAAGGTTCCCACGCAGGGTTCCAATGAAACTGGTAAGTCTCGTCGCCCGGGGCATGAGAACTAAGTGGTTGTATACTTGGAACCAGAGGAAGACTCACAACCGGTATCTCGGCAGAAGACGAAATTGGTAATTCCGCCAGGATGAAACTTCACAAACCTAAGGAATCTACCGAGACAACCCCTACTCAAACTAACGCACACAAAAATTTAATTGGGTAGATGTTATCGTAGCCAGATAAATTTTAAGACGCAAAGACACGACTTGACCTTTTCATGTTTTAAGAGTCGAGAAAAGGACAAAATATGACTCTAGTCTCCTTCGAATATTTAATGAGCACGAAGTGACAAGACGCTCACAGGCACCTTTTCTTTTAGGGAGTCCGAAAAGGATCAAAAGTGACTGCTCTGGAAAACTAGGCAAGAGGTTTACCAAACAATCCGTAAAACTGCTTATACACCTCGGCAATCAGATGAAAACCAAGGACTTCCCGTACTGCAGTCAATCTTCCCGAATGCTGTGTTCAGTGCATTACGGCTTGTAAGGCGGCAGACTCGGCTTCCTATGGATAAAGGATGATAGCCTAGTGGGGTCTCCCGTATATACGCGACGGTACGTGGGAGCTCAGTCCGTATTGGCACCTATCGTTTCACCGTGGAGGAATCACCCAACCACTCAACGGTAAGCTACCAGGTTTAAAGACGCCGGAACACGTCTCTAACCTAGACCTCTAGAATGTTTGCATTAGGTTCCAATGCATTGTTATGTTCATTGAGTTTATTTTAAAGTTTATCTTCAATTATGTTTCAGTTTTTTGGTCCTACCGTATGTGATATCTCAAAAGCTTCTTAGATGCAAACTACATGCCAAACTATACCATTTCATTCGATGAATTCTATCTACAGGAGGGTTGAGATCTTTACACAAACGAAATGATCACTCAGCAAACAACAAAGATCCTAATGCAGTTAATAACAAGAAATGAAAATTTTTTCTTTTTCTTTTTAATAGCAACAAATAACAATAAACGCTAACTAATATGATGCAAAAGATCTTTTGTTTTTCTTTCCTTTAAGATGGCATGATGCATTTAAACAAATCTTAAGAGATATTCACAAGTATAAACAAACCAAGTTCACTCGATAAAATGGAACCAATTCTGAAACACCAAGATGAACTATCCAAGCAAGGAGAAACACAAAGACTTTCAATGAACCATGTAATCTAAGTTCAAATGAAGTCGAGCAAAATCCAGAGAAGCTAGAAGTGAATCACCCAAAGCATAGAAGACCAAGCTTTAACAAACCACTAGATAGGTGCGGAACACAACCAACAAGTTGACTGGAAAATCAAAAGACCGAAACTTCCCACAGAAGGCTAGACATGCGAAGCCACTAGATGTTCTAGGGCTGAGACAAAAATCACTAGAAATAAGCAAACAACTAAAGGATAAAGGCCAAAACCAGTCAAACATAGGTTCAACACACTTCCAGAGGCTGTAAAAGATATAAAAAGATAAAAATCTGAGTTGAAAGAGCTTCCAACCGACGCACAGGCAAAATTCACAGGGCTGGCGCGACTGTCAGCCTGCAACTTGCGCTACCAAAATATTGGCGCGAGTTGCTATTGGGCAACATGCGCCAACTGGCGCGACTGTAAAAGTAAAAACTATGCTAACTAAGGTTGCCGGCTAAAAAAATAAATAACACGACCCCAGGTCGGGCTGACAGTGTTCAGATGGATCAAACAGTAAAGAACAATCTCAAAACTGACCCAGAAAGCTCAATCACTCAAGCAAGAAAATTAACATGCAAGACAAATTCCAAATAGCTTCTCCCCAGCGGAGTCACCAAATTGTTGGATAGGTAAATCCCCTCTGCGGACAGAGGCGATCCCACTAGCCTAAAACAGAACTAGCCACAATCAATTCACGCTGCCACGCAAGTTCCTAGTTGTACATTAAAGGTGAATTAAGAAGACCAACCTGGAATCCAACGCTATAGTCGAAGCAGAGTTGGTATTCCCGCTCCCTCGCTCCGGCAGGTCACAATCCTTGCGATCCTTGCAAACGGACACCTGCACATGCAAAGGAAGAAACAAAGACAAGCATAAAATCCACCAAGGCACAACTATATTTCAGTCACAAAGGAAATAAATCAAACATCACTATAATAGACAATGAGATTGGAACCATAACAGCAGTCGTTCATTAATAAATAATAGACAGGAAAAGTTACAACCAAGGTTCTGACGTTGAACCTCTCCTCTGGCTGGGCGAGCAACTATATGTGTCTTGCAATGTACCTCCTCTCCGGCAGCATAACCTTTCTATGCTTCACGACAAGTATAATCACAACTAGAATTCCTCCAAAAACTTCAACTCTAGAACTAGCTTGTCTAATGCATGAGGACAGATATTTATAGATGGAGAAGGGAGACAGATTCGATGAACCAGGACACCCATCGTGGATTGGCATTATCTCTGAAAAGCCACTATGGATAGATGTCGAGGATAGATGATGACTCTCGACCTCTATCAGACGGATTTTTCCCTCAAAATACTTCGTGATCTGAAGGGAAAAAACAGATGGGCATGCGTTTAGCAAAAATCATTACCAAACTGGACTGGCGCGGGCATTGTTCTGTGACAGAGCGCCAATGGTCGCGCCCTCTTTTGAAAATCTCAGTGATTGGCGCGGGTAAGATACTTTGGACCTGTGCCAATGGAAAAAGAGCACTTTTCAGGGAGAATTTGCAAAAGGTGTCTTCAGGGAACATGAAGTACATACTCAAGGGAACATAATGCAAGTGTTTTTGGGTTATGTCACTGTTCACAGGTCCCGAAATTCTTCCTCCAATGTACGGGAACGGGGCGATAGGGACGGTGACCAATGGTGACAAATTACTGTGTAACAATATGGCATAGATATATGCTCAATTATTTATTCACTAGCATGAGTAGAATAACCATGTACATCGACAACACTTCTGAGGAAGTCTACAATTGTCAATAATCTCATTAGTATACTTAATGCAATTAGTATAGGAAACTCTTCCAATAATGCAGTTGAAATTCCTTATACAACAAATAATACTTCCTAGGATTCGACATGACTAGATGTAGGCAATGAGGCATGATTGGTAGTCTTATACTGAAGACTCACTCTGGATCTATGTATCTCAAGAAAAATAGGATAAGTAGTGCCCTACCAATTTTTCGCAAGCCCACCTCCCGTATATCCCATCTTGCTCAAGAGTCAGGACCCAATACATGTAGTATGATTTCCAAAGTTGGTAAAAGAAACATGAGGAGTGGCTATAAACTATGTGATGAAACAAAAACATCAACATTAGTAATCTTATAATCAACTAGAGTACAATCAATATTACCAAGAGATGACTATGACTGCTAAACATCATCAATACTTATCTCAACATTATTTATATGACTAACTTCCAAATCGAGATTATGTTTTCATTCTCGTAGGTTTTAAAATAGTCTCATCCATTTAAGTCAACTACATCAACAAGGATTTGTGATCGTCCATCAAGGCTTAATACTAATTTTTCAATCCTTATTTCTATGTCTACAAATGATTATAATATATAGTCATTTTTGATTTTCCCAATCACTTAATATATAATAATTTATGTTTTTACTAATATTCCTCCCTACCCCCTAATACATAACATTTATGTTTTGCTCAATATTTTCTTGCACCCTTATAATAAATTATGTTTTTACCAATATTTCTCCCCACTTCCACCAAATTATAATAATTTATGTTATTTCTTAATATTTTCCCTAACCCTCACTTTCAAAAATATGTATTCATTTATGTTTTGCTCAATATTTTCCCACACCCCCTCCCCACCTCATATGAGGAAGGGATGCAGGGAAATATTGAGAAAAACATAAATGATTATGTTATTAAACCAGCTCAAGAGAAGATAGAAAAGATAGATCAACGCCTTAGAATTCAGCCTCTTCGAAGGGGCAACCTCCTTTACATTACCTAAATGAACAATTATTGGATGATACAAATGACAAAACCTCCTTTCTATATATAGGAGTCTAAGGAGTCACAAGATAATCCAGCCGACCTAACAATAATAATATAAAGCCACAAAAATAACAATAGAGGGATTCTATGGGGCACAAAAATAACAATATGGGGGTAATAGGGGCACAACAATATAAATAAGGGGTATAACTACAATAGTAATGGGGTAATCACTAGTATTATAGGGACCCAACATGCCCCTCTCCTTCAAAAAAGTGTTGTCCTCAACACTTGAGTAGTTCTGGATACTTCTGCATAAAATTCTCATCCTCCCATGTGGAATCTTCAGCGGATAAGTTCTTCCATTTGATAAGATACTCTGAAATTGATCGATTTCGTAGCTATCAAGTTCTTGTTTCTGTGACTGCTTCCGGTTCCAATATAATTTTTCCATCCTCGTTAGGTTCTGGCAATATTGTTTGAATTGGGAGCTTGTCGCCTATAACCTTCTTTAAACATGAAACATGGAAAACTAGGTGCAATCGAGAAGCTGCAGGAAGCTCCAATTTGTATGCCATAGTACCAATCTTTTGCAACACCTTGTACAGACCATAATACTTTGGTGATAATTTATTATCCTTCTTAGCTTGCTTTAGAAACATTTGCTTATATGGTTGTAGGGGTAGGAATACCTAATCACCTACATCAAAACTTCTTTCACTGCGATGTTGATTTGCCTGTTGTTTCATTCTATTTTGTGCCAACACGAGGTTATCCTTTAAGAGTTGGAGGACTTGTTGTTGATGTTCGATGTGATGTTCCACTGCCTGAACCTTAGAATTTTCTCTTAAATATGATGTGACGGATGGTGGTTGATACCCATAAAGTGCCATAAATGGGGTCATTTTTGTTGTTGTATGGAAGGAAGTGTTATACCACCATTCAGCCAGAGGCAACCATTTAACCCATTGTGTCTGTTTATCAGATACAAAGCAACGAAGATATCCTTCCAAACATTTGTTTACTATCTCAGTTTTCCCATCAGATTGTGGATGATAAGATGAGCTATGAGCTAACTGAGTACCAAGACAAGAAAATAATTCTGTCCAAAAATTTCCAGTGAAAATGGGATCTCTTTCACTTACAATAATCTTTGGGTTTCCATGTAGCTTTTGAACTATTTCCATAAATGCAGTAGAAACTGTACTTGCTCTAAATGGATGTGATAATGCACAAAAGTGTGCATACTTGGTAAGTCTGTCAATTACCACCATGATGACACTCTTTCCCTCAGACTTGGGTAAACCTGTGATAAAATCCATTGAAACCTCTTCCCAACGTTGGCTTGGAATGGATAAAGGTTGTAATAGACCCAGTGTCTTAATTGTTTCAACTTTATTTTGTTGGCAAACCAAACATTCTGCCACAAACTTTTGAATATCTAATTTAAGGCCATCCCAAAAAAATTCCTTCTTAACCCTGTGGTAAGTTTTTAAAAATCCTGAGTGCCCCCCTAAGGGAGAAGTGTGCAATTCCATAAGAATCTTTTGTTTTAGCTAGGAATTCTTACAGAGGTATAAGCGATCTTTGTACCATAACAAATAATTTTGCCAGCTAAATGTATCAGAAGTACTGGAATCTTGTTGTAGCTTTCGAATAAGTGCCCACACTTCTTCGTCATTCTTCCATTCCTCCCTTGCTTCGTTTATCCAATCTGGTTGGATAATAGAAATGGCACACAACACTGCTTCCACATCCTCATCCTTTCTTGAGAGTGCATCTGCCACCACATTTTGCTTCCCTTTTTTGTAGATGATTTCAAAGTCATAACCCAACATCTTTGTGACCCACTTTTGTTGCTCTTCAGAGGATAATCTTTGTTCTAAAAAGTATTTAAGGCTATCATGATCCGTTTTTACTTTGAAGTGTCTTCCCATTAGGTAGGGTCGCCATTTCTTAAGTGCATGGAGTATTGCCAACATTTCCTTCTCATAAATAGCTTTGCTTAAAAACTTTCCCTTGATTGGACGACTTTCAAAAGCAATGGGTCTTTCATCTTGCATTAGAACAGCACCAATTCCATTTCCTGAAGCATCACATTCCACAATAAAGGTTTTTGTGAAGTCCGGTGTAGCTAAGACCGGTGCTTGGAACATTGCCTCTTTAGGATGTTCAAAGGCCTTCATTGCTTGCGGAGTCCATGAAAATGAATCTTTCTTCAATAATGTTGTTAGAGGTGTTGCTATTCTCCCATAATTCTTAACAAACTTGCGATAATACCCTGTCAACCCAAGAAATCCTCGCAGATGCTTTATGGATGTGGGGATTTTCCATTCCTTAATGGCTTTAATTTTTCTAGGGTCTACCTTAACTCCTTCATGAGATACAATATGACCCAAATATTCCACCTCCTGGACTCCAAAGAAACATTTGGATCTTTTTGCATATAATTGTTTCTCCTCCAATAGTTGTAGCACCCTGTCAACATGTTCAACATGATCCTTCCAAGACTTGTTGTAGATTAGTATATCATCAAAAAATACTAACACAAATTTTCTAAGGAATGGTTTGAAAATTGAATTCATCAAACCTTGAAAAGTTGAAGGTGCATTGGTAAGGCCAAAAGGCATGACCAAAAATTCATAATGACCCTCATGAGTTCTAAATGTCGTTTTCGGAATGTCTTCAATCTTCATTCTGATTTGATGATATCCCGAACGAAGATCCAACTTGGTGAAGTAAATTGATCCATGCAATTCATCCAGTAATTCATTAATGACAAGAATGAGGAACTTATCTTTAATAGTGAGCTTGTTGAGCTCCCTATAATCCGGACATATGCGCCATGATCCATCCTTCTTGTGCACCAATACTACTGGAACTGAGAAAGAACTTTGACTCGGTTGAATTATACCAGCCTCTAGCAGGGAAAATTTTAAGAACCCCCCCTAAATTTATAAATATAATAAATGGGCGAATCTCCACGGTATATAGGAAAAATGGAAGGCGATTTTATCAATAATATAATATGTATATATAATTTTTTGGCGAATCTCTCACCAGGCATGGCGAATATTTTACTCAATTATAAAATCTTTTAAGATCTTGGCGAGTCTTTCACTAAATAATAGAACTTTGTAAAGTCCTAGTGAATCTTAGCATAGGCTACATGCTGGTTTAATTCCCCCATTTAAATAGGCTACATTCCAGGTGAATACCATGGGTTAATACCATGTGCCATTTTGGTGAATACCATGGGTCAATACCATGTAACATTTTTATTTTTATTAATTCTAATATTAGGGTTAATAATGGTTTTTTGCATGGTATTAATAACAATATAGTCCATGGTATTTGTCCCATAGTATTTTGGCCATAGGTTTCACCTAAATATAACCCATTTTTTGAGTGTTCATAAATATAAGGTGACTTATGGAGTAAATATAAAAAAATGTTTTATTTGTTTACCATACGTCTCGTTTATTTATATTTTTATTAATTTACCATACCTCTTTTACAAATATGGTATTTGGCCCATAGGATTCACTTAAATAAAACCTCTTTCTTGAGCCTTCATAAATAGAACGAGGGTTATGGACTAAATATAAAAGGAGGTTTTATTTATTTACGATATGTCTAATTTATTTATATTTTTATTTATTTACATACCTTTTGATAAGTATAAAAAGACTTTTTATTTATTTACCATACCTCCACTTTACTTATATTTTTATTTGTTTACACCCTTACATGTATATAAGGTGACTTATGGAGTAAATATAAAAAATGTTTTATTTATTTACCGTACCTCTCATTTATTTATATTTTTATTAATTTACCATACCTCTTTTATAAATATGGTATTTGGCCCATATGATTCACTTAAATAAAACCTATTCTTGAAAATGGGCGAATGGATTCACTTAAATAAAACCTATTCTTGAAAATGGGCGAATGGAAGTTTGTAAGTCCTAATTTCAAGGGCTAAATTTACCTTTTTTACCCTCTCCCTTAAAATAAGGTGGGCTATTTGAGGTGATTTGTAAAAATGTACTATGATACAAAATATTCGCCCACTAAAAATTTAAAACCCCTTAATTTCGCCAAAGGGCGAACATTCGCCCCTAAAATTATCCTTGGCCTCTAGCATTTCTGTAACCATACGTTCAATTTCACTTTTTTGGACATAGGGATATCAGTACGGCCTGATGTTTGGAGGAACACTTGCTGGAATCAGATGAATAGCATGATCATGATCACGCATAGGTGGGAGACCTTTGGGAGTCTCAAGTACCTTGGAATGATTGTCTAGGACTTTTTGGAGATCTGGAGAAATAGATGATTCCAATGTGGAAACATCTAGCGAACATAATTGTGCAATTACACCTCTTTGCTCCTTTTTTAGAAGCTTTGTCATGCCATTAGAGCTGATTATCTTTCCTGGTTTCCCTGCAATACCCCTTAATTCAACTTCCTTTCCTTCCGTAGAAAATTTGATGAAAAGTTCTTGAAAATTAAAAGCTATTGTACCCAAGGATTGTAGCCATTGGACTCCTAGTACAACATCAACACCTCCCATTGGAATGGAAAGCATTGGGCTAGTCAATACATATTCTCCCATGGATTGCTTGATATTATGGCACTTTCCAGAGCAATTTGTTGTTCCTCCATTTGCAATCATCACTTGACACTCTGGTGCGAGATATAGGAAGCAATTCAATTCTTTTGCTACCCTAAAATGAATAAAATTGTGGGTGCTTCCTGAATCAATCAACACTATTACCTTTTTCTTCTTGATTTGTCCTTCTATCTTGATGGTTTGAGGAGTGGTAATTCCCACCAATGCATTACAAGATATGGTCGGATTTGTTTTTTCTTCATCTAGGGTTTGTTCCTAGAGTATATCCTCTTCTTCTGACCTTTCCTTCTCCTTTTCTTCTTCCTCTTCACAATCTATGTAGAATAATTTCTTCTCAGCACACTTATGACCTTTGTGTATTTGCTATCACAATTGTAACAGAGCCCTTTTGCTCTTTTTTCTTCCAATTGTTGTGGTGTCAACCTTGTAGGTTGTGGAAGACTAGGGGCAACAACACTTCCGTCTATATAGTTGTGAATGGTATGCTTCCTAGTTGCCATAATTTTGCTTTCCATTTTTATTGCTAACCTGAATGCCTTCTCTAATGAATCAGGTTCCCCATCATGTTGGATATTGTCCTTTAAAGGCCCTATGAACACATCAATCCTATGCTCCTCTGGAATATCTTTTACCCTTATGTTCAATTTTTGGAACTCCTCAATGTGCTCCATTATTAAACCCTTTTGTTTGAGACTTATCAATTGGCTAAAAAAAGTGTTGCTTTTTGTATCCTTATAATGTGCTATCAATTCTTCCGTAAAAATTGCCCAAGTGATAAATTGTTTACGAGAACAAAGCCATTGATACCATACAAACTGATTTGGTTCCAAATATACAGTTGCCATACGTACCTTTTGTGAGTTTTGCACATTATTGAGATCGAATGCTCCATCTGTAATATCCATGTGGCGGGATCCTTGCCATCAAACTTCCGCATATCGATTTTTGGAATATGGTGATTCTTCGATCCAACATTAGCGTCTATGGAATCATGATTAACATTTCTTTTGTTCTCATCATGAGTTTCCTTTACTACCTTTTCACCATTAGTAAGTATTTCTTGTAGAAAATTTGTCAAATCTGTCTTCAAATCTACCATGCCTGTCTTCAAATTTGTGTTCAAATCTATCTTCAAATTGTCCATCTTAGCTTCCATGCCATTCATCTTAGCTTCCACGCCATTTATCTTAGCTTCTGTTAACTTTTGTGAGTGTGACATTTGTTGCACTTGTTCTTGTAATTTTGATATATCATGTAGCATTTCTTCCTCTTCTTCATGAGACATGCTAGAGCTTTCAGGTTCCTTACTAGGTGTTTGCATTTTCTTTCCTCGAGGCATCAGTTACCGATAATAATGCTCTACTATTCCCTTTGAATTCCTTCAAAATAAATTTTCAAATCAAGCTTAAGCAAAAATTTAAAAAAATCTACACACCTTTTTTCACCTTGTAGGAGCTTGATATTGCCTCTGATGTATCTCTGTACTTTCCAATCATCTAGTTCTGAATTTGTGACCTGTAGTAGCTCTCTGTGTCCTCTTTCCAATGCCACTAGTCTGATCCAAATTGGATTCTCCAAGAAAGCGTTATGCACAATCTCCCAAGATGACCTGATTATAGAACTTTCCAGAAGAGCGAACTTGTATGAAGTATCACGTGTACAATTTTCGATATTTCGTTCTGAAAAAGATATACAAGAAACTATAGTCCGTCCTCGTTTTGTACCTTCTTACTAAATTTCAATCTGATTCCCGGAGAGAATGTTATGACAATTTTCCCCAGGTCACCTGTTTTGAATGTAATTCAGGAGTCTACAAAAATACCAACTTCCTCAGATCATATCTCCGCAAATATCGTGCGAAAATCTCTGAAATTCGGACCCACGGTTCAACGCGATTTCTTCTCAAATGGGTTTTTTTTTCGACTTCTAAAACTTCACAGAAAAAAAGTTATAGTGAAAATTCCACGATGACCTGTTTATAGCAGCGAAACCCTAGAATCCAAAGCTCTGATACCAAATGTTATGAAACCAGCTCAAGAAAAGATAGAAAAGATAGATCAACGCCTTAGAATTCAGCCTCTTCAAGGGGGAAACCTCCTTTACATTAAATAAATTAACAATTATTGGATGATACAAATGACAAAACCTCCTTTCTATATATAGGAGTCTAAGAAGTCACAATATAATCCAGCCGACCTAACAATAATAATATAAAGCCACAAAAATAACAATAGAGGGATTCTATGGGGCACAGAAATAACAATATGGGGGTAATAGGGGCACAACAATATAAATAAGGGGTATAACTACAATAGTAATGGGGTAATCACTAGTATTATAGGGACCCAACATATTATATATCCTCATATGAGGGTGTTATGAAACCAGCTCAAGAAAAGATAAAAAAGATAGATCAACGCCTTAGAATTTATCCTCTTCGAGGGGGCAACCTCCTTTACATTACATAAATGAACAATTCTTGGATGATTCAAATGACAAAACCTTCTTTCTATATATAGGAGTCTAAGGAGGCACAATATAACCCAGCCGACCTAACAATAATAATATAAAGCCACAAAAATAACAATAGGGGAATTCTATGGGGCAAAGTAATAACAATATGGGGATAATAGGGGCACAACAATATTAATAAGGGATGCAACTACAATAGTAATGGGGTAATCACTAGTATTATAGGGACACAACATGCCCCTCTCCTTCAAAAAAGTGTTGTCCTCAACACTTGAGTAGTTCTGGATGCTGCTGTATAAAATTCTCATCCTCCCATGTGGAATCTTCAATGGATAAGTTCTTCCACTTGATAAGATACTCTGAAATTGATTGATTTCGTAGCTATTGAGTTCTTGTTTTTGTGACTGCTTCCAGTTCCAATATAAATTTTCCTTCCTCATCAAGTTCTGGCAATATTGTTTGAACTTGGAGCTTGTCGCCTATAACCTTCTTTAAACATGAAACATGGAAAACTGGGTGCAATCGAGAAGCTGCAGGAAGCTCCAATTTGTATGCCATAGTACCAATCTTTTGCAACACTTTGTACAGACCATAATACTTTAGTGATAATTTATTATCCTTCTTAGCTTGCTTGAGGGACATTTGCTTATATGGTTGTAGCCGTAGGAATACCCAATCACCTACATCAAAACATCTTTCGCTGCGATGTTGATCTGCCTATTGTTTCATTCTATTCTGTGCCAACACGAGGTTATCCTTTAAGAGTTGGAGGACTTGTTGTTGATGTTCGATGTGATGTTCCACTGCTTGAACCTTAGAATTTTCTCTTAAATATGATGTGATAGATGGTGGATGATATCCATAAAGTGCCATAAATGGGGTCATTTTTGTTGCTGTATGGAAGGAAGTGTTATACCACCATTCAGACAGAGGCAACCATTTGACCCATTGTGTCTATTTATCAGATACAAAGCAACGAAGATATCCTTCCAAACATTTGTTTACTATCTTAGTTTTCCCATCAGATTGAGGATGATAAGATGAGCTATGAGCTAACTGAGTACCAAGACAAGAAAATAATTCTGTCCAAAAATTTCCAGTGAAAAAGGGATCTTTGTCACTTACAATAATCTTTGGGTTTCCATGTAGCTTTTGAATTGTTTCCATAAATGCAGTAGAAACTGTACTGGCTTTAAATGGATGTGATAATGCACAAAAGTGTGCATACTTGGTAAGTCTGTCAACTACCACCATGATGACACTCTTTCCCTCAGACTTGGGTAAACCTGTGATAAAATCCATTGAAACCTCCTCCCAACGTTGGCTTGGAATGGATAAAGGTTGTAATAGACACAATGTCTTCATTGTTTCAACTTTATTTTGTTGGCAAACCAAACATTCCGCCACAAATTTTTGAATATCTGATTTAAGGCCATCCCAAAAAAATTCCTTCTTAACCTTGTGGTAAGTTTTTAAAAATCCTAAGTGCCCTCCTAAGGGAGAAGTGTGCAATTCCATAAGAATCTTTTGTTTTAGTTGGGAATTCTTACAGAGGTATAAGTGATCTTTGTACCATAAAGAATCAATTTTCAATCTAAATGTATCAGACGTACTGGAATCTTGTTGTAACTTTTGAATAAGTGCCCACACTTCTTCGTTGTTCTTCCATTCGTCTCTTGCTTCGTTTACCCAATCTGGTTGGATAATAGAAATGGCGCACAACAATGCTTCCACATCCTTATCCTTTCTTGAGAGTGCATCTGCCACCACATTTTGCTTCCCTTTTTTGTAGATGATTTCAAAGTCATAACCCAACATCTTTGTGACCCACTTTTGTTGCTCTTCAGAGGATAATCTTTGTCCTAAAAAGTATTTATGGCTACCATAATCCGTTTTTACCTTGAAATGTCTTCCCATTAGGTAGGGTCACCATTTCTTAAGTGCATGGAGTATTGCCAACATTTCCTTCTCATAAATAGCTTTGTGTAAAAACTTTCACTTTGATTGGACGACTTTCAAAAGCAATGGGTCTTCATCTTGCATTAAAACAGCACCAATTCCATTTCTGAAGCATCACATTCCACAATAAAGGTTTTTGTGAAGTCCGGTGTAGCTAAGACAGGTGCTTGGCACATTGCCTCTTTAAGATGTTCGAAGGCCTTTTTTGTTTTTGGAGTCCATGAAAATGCATCTTTCTTCAATAATGTTGTTAGAGGTGTTGCTATTCTCCCATAATTCTTAACAAACTTGCGATAATACCCTGTCAACCCAAGAAATCCTCGCAGATGCTTTATGGATGTGGGGATTTTCCATTCCTTAATGGATTTAATTTTGCTAGGGTCTACCTTAACTCCTTCATGAGATACAATATGACCCAGATATTCCACCTCTTGTACTCCAAAGAAACATTTGGATCTTTTGCATAAATTGTTTCTCTCAATAGTTGTAGCACCCTGTCAACATGTTCAACATGATCCTTCCAAGACTTGCTGTAGATTAGTATATATCAAAAAATACTAACACAAATTTTCTAAGGAATGGTTTGAAAATTGAATTCATCAAACCTTGAAATGTTGAAGGTGCATTGGTAAGGCCAAAAGGCATGACCAAAAATTCATAATGACCCTCATGAGTTCTAAATAATGTTTTCAAATGTCTTCAGTATTCATTCTGATTTGATGATATCCTGAACGAAGATCCAACTTGGTGAAGTAAATTGATCCATGCAATTCATCCAGTAATTCATCAATGACGGGAATGGGAAACTTATCTTTAATAGTGAGCTTTTTGAGCTCCCTATAACCCGAACACATGCGCCATGATCCATCCTTCTTGTGCACCAATACTACTGGAGCAGAGAAAGAACTTTGACATGGTTAAATTATACCAGCCTCTAGCATTTCTGCAACCATTCGTTCAATTTCACTCTTTTGGGCATAGGGATATCTGTACGGCTTGAATGTTTGGAGGAACACTTCCTGGAATCAGATGAATAGCATGATCATGATCACGAATAGGTGGGAGACCTTTGGGAGTCTCAAATACCTTGGAATGATTGTCCAAGTTTTGGAGATATGGAGAAATAGATGATTTCAATGTGGAAACATCTAGCGTAATTGTGCAATTACACCCCTTTGTTCCTTTTTTAGAAGCTTTGCCATCATAGAGCTGAGCTGATTATCTTTCCTGGTTTCCCTGCAATACCCCTTAATTCAACTTCCCTTCCTTCCACAAAAAATTTCAGGAAAAGTTCTTGAAAATTAAAAGCTATTGTACCCAAGGATTGTAGCCATTGGACTGCTAGTACAACATTAGCACCTCCCATGGGAATGGAAAGCATTGGGCTAGTCAATACATATTCTCCCATTGATAGATTGATATTATGGCACTTTCCAAGGCAATTTATTGTTCCTCCATTTGCAACCATCACTTGACACTTTGGTGCTGGATATAAGAAGCAATTCAATTCTTTTGCTACCTTACAATGAATAAAATTGTGGGTACTTCCTAAATCAATCAACACTATTACCTTTTTCTTCTTGATTTGTCATTCTATCTTGATGGTTTGAGGAGTGGTAATTCCCGCCAATACATTACAAGATATGGTTGGATTCATTTCTTTTTTATCTAGGCTTTGTTCCTGGAGTATACCTCTTCTTTTGACCTTTCTTGCTCCTTTTCTTCTTCCTCTTCGCAATCTATGTAGAATAATTTATTCTCAGCACACTTATGACCTTTAGTGTATTTTCTATCACAACTGTAACAAAGCCCTTTTGCTCTTTTTTCTCCCAATTTTTGTGGTGTCAACCTTATAGGTTGTGGAAGACTAGGGGCAACAACACTTCCATCTTTATAGTTGTGAGTGTTATGCTTCTTGGTTGCCATAATTGTGCTTTCCATTTTTCTTGCTAACTTGAATGCCTTCTCTAATGAATCAGGTTCCCAAAGGCGAACATCATGTTGGATATTATCCTTTAAAGTCCCTATGAATACATCAATCCTATGCTCCTCTGAAATATTTTTTACCCTTATGTTCAATTTTTGGAACTCCTCAATGTGCTCCATTATTGAACCCTTTTGTTTGAGACTTATCAATTGGCTAAAAAAACATTGCTTTTTGTATCCTCATAATGCGATGTTAATTCTTCCGTAAAAATTGCCCAAGTGATAATTTGTTTATGAGAGAAAAGCCATTGATATGATACAAACTGATCTGGTTCTAAACATAAAGTTGCAATACGTACCTTTTGTGTGTTTTGCACATTATTGAGATTGAAAAATTGCTCCATCTGTAATATTCATGTTGCGGGATCCTTGCCATCAAACTTCCTCATATCGATTTTTAAAATATGGTGGGTCTTCGATCCCACATTAGAGTCTAAGAAATCATGATTAACATTTCTTTTGTTTGCATCATGAGTTTCATTTCCTACCTTTTCACCATTAGTAAGTATTTCTTGTAGAAAATTTGTCAAATCTATCTTCAAATCTGCCATGTCTGTCTTCAAATCTGTCTTCAAATCTACCATGTCTCTCTTCAAATCTGTCTTCAAATCTATCTTCGAATCATCCATATTAGCTTCCATGCCCTTTATCTTAGATTCCATGCCATTTATCTTAACTTCTGTTAGCTTTTGTGAGAGTGACATTTGTTGCACTTGTTCTTGTAATTTTGATATATCTTGTAGCATTTCTTCCTCTTCTTCATGAGTCATGCTAGAGATTTCAGGTTGCTTACTAGGTGTTTGCATTTTTTTTCCTTGGGGCATCAGTTACTGATAATAATTCTCTACTATGCCCTTTGAAATCCTTCAAAATAAATTTTCAAACCAAGTTTAAGAAAAAAATTAAAAAAATATACACACATTTTTTTTCACTTTGTAGGAGCTCGATATTGCCTCTGATGTATCTCTGTACTTTCTGATCATCCAGTTCTAAAATTGCGACCTACAGTATCCGTCTGTGTCCTCTTTCCAATGCCACCAGTCTGACCCAAATTGGATTCTCCAAGGAAGAGTTATGTGAAATCTCCCACAGTGACTTGATTATAGACTAGTTCAGTAGAGCGAACTTGTACGATGTGCCACGAGTCACTGTTTCGACCTTTGGCTCTGAAAAATATCTACAAGAAACTACAATTTTTCCTATTTTTGTAACTTCTTACGAAATTTCAATATGATGCTCAGAGAGAAAGTTATGACGATTTTCCCCAGGTCACCTGTTTGGAATGTAATTCAGAAGTCTGCAAAAAGACCAACTTCCTTAGATCATATCTCCGCAAATATAGCGCGAAAAGCTCTGAAATTTGGACCCAAGGTTCAACGCGATGTCTTCTCAAATGGTTGGTGTGTTTTTTTTTTTTTTTCGCTTCTGAAACGTTGCAGAAAAAAAGTTATAGTGAAAATGCCACGATGACCTATTTGGAGCAGCAAAACACTAGAATCCAAAGCTCTGATACCAAATGTTATGAAACTAGCTCAAGAAAAGATAGAAAAGATATATCAACGCCTTAGAATTCAGCCTCTTCGAGGGGGAAACCTCCTTTACATTACATAGATGAACAATTCTTGGATGATTCAAATGACAAAACCTCCTTTCTATATATAGGAGTCTAAGGAGTCACAATATAACCCAGCCGACCTAACAATAATAATATAAAGCCACAAAAATAACATTAGGGGGATTCTACGGGGCAAAGTAATAACAATATGGGGATAATAGGGGCACAACAATATTAATAAGAGATGCAACTACAATAGTAATGGGGTAATCTCTAGTATTATAGGGACCCAACAGAGGGTGAGGTGGGAAGTAATATTTGTCAAAACATAAATGATTACAAGGGTCATAGGGTGGCAGTAGGGGGAAATATTGGGAGCAATGAAGGTGGAGGGAAATATTGGGTTTCTTCCAATATCACCCCCCCACCCCCCCCTTTTCTCTCATATAAATTAATGTAATAGAAGGTGGAGGTGGAGAGAAATATGGGGAAAAACATAAATTCTTATAATCATGTATACGAGAGTGGAAATGGGGAAAATATTGGGGCAACATAAATGATTATGTGATTATATATACCCATATGAGAATGGGGTGGGAGGGAAATATCAGACAAAATATAAATGATTGTAATAGAAGGAAGGGGTTGAAGGAAATATTGGGAAAAACATAAAAAATTATATATTATAATCATTTATTTTTTCCAAATATTACCCTAGACCTACTCCCGCCCTATAATCATTTGTGTTTTTCCCAATATTACCCCTCCACTCACTCTCGCCCTCATATTTCCTATATGATGGTTGGGATGAGGGGAAATTTTGGAAAAAAACTTAAATGATTATGAGGACATGGATAGGGAATAATATTGGACAAAACATAAATGATTATAATAGAGAGATGGGGCAGGAGAAAATATTGAGTAAAACATAAATTATTACAAATAGGGGTAGGGGGAAATATAAATGGTTATGAAGACGGGGATTTGGAAAAATTTAAATAATTATAATAGAGGATGGTGATGTGGGGAAATATTGGGAAAAACAAAAATTATTATATATTTATAATATATATTGAATTATGTTTTACCCAATATTTTTTCCCCACCCCCACTCTCATACGAATGACTATAATAGATGGTGGGAGTGAGTGGGTGTAAATAGCTGAAAGAACATAAATGATTATAATATATAATAATTTATGTTTTATCCAATATTTCCCCCCATCACTTCCTTCTATTATAATCATTTATATGAGAGCAGTGATGGGGATAATTATTGGGAAAAACATAAATGATTATATATTATAATCATTTATGTTTTCTATAAGATATTTACACCCACTATTGATGATGATGAATATGGTTAACATCCGCTGAGACCAGAATTTGGTCTATTGGACCTAAAGAAACAAATTATTTAGTTTGATTTGAGATTTTATTCCTATGCTCAAAAAGCTTAGAGAGAAGCCTCTCGAGCTCACTATAATTTTGACATTGTAAAAGGCTAGGAAGGTCAGTATTGTGACAAAGATTATGAAACTGAGATCTAATGTGGTTGTACGTGGGGCACTCTAAGAGGAAGTGGTTTTCATCCTCGATGTTCCTATTCTCACATAGATGGAAGATCCTTTTCATCCATGGTGTTTTAAGGACTGCCCAACAACCTGTTTCATTATGGAGCTCATGAGAATTTGTTCTAATCTTTGCTATATTAATTTTCTTCTTTGAGATAGTTAAAATAGAGAGATACTTTTGATCTTCTAGGGTGGGGTTGATGACCTTCTTATAATAACTTAATTTTCTTTTAGCCGCTAAATCTTTCTCACACCACATTTTTTCTTTGAACTTAGAAGTAACAATATCTTTAATGTTATTAATGTTTTGCAATGCATCATTCTCGTTGATCTCCCAATAGTTTAACTAGGCCCTCATGTCTTTATACCACCCCTGTTTGAGCCTTAACTGGTTTTGGTTGGAATTTAAAGCTAGCTTAGGAAGTATATGATCTCCTATATTATTGAGCTTGTGCTTGTACAACAAAAGCCTAATCATAGCTAGGCTCTCGATAGGGGAAAGACCTACTTCTATAAGGAGAATAGAATAGGGTGTATTACTTTTAATTTTCATGTTATACATTATAAAACGCTTTTGGATTTGCTCAATATTTCTCCAGGATTCTCTAGAGATGCTGCAACCCCAAACCTCACATCCATATAAGATAACAAGAGTGACTAAATTTTCAAAGAGGAACTTCTTTTTATCCCACATTATGAGGTTTGTTGTTTTACAATTATTTTCAAGACCAAAATAAGCTTTCCACCCCCCATTAATCCTTTTCTCAATGCTATATTTCCAAATGAGCTTGTGATGAATATCAATTCCTAGGTACTTGTAAGAATACACTTCCTCCAAGTTATTATTGTCATACATAAAATTAGTGTAAGTGTCCTTCTTGGATTTGATAATCATAACTTTTGTTTTGTCAGTGTTAATAATCATACCCATGGTAGAGCAGAAATCCTTAAGAAGCCTGAGTTGCTTATCAATATCAGATGGGCACCTTGTGAGAAGAACAATATCATCATCATAGAGAAGAAGGATGACGACTATCCCAGCTAAGATCATGCCAGCACATCCTGCTTCCTCTAAATAGTCTTCGAGCTTGTCAACGTAAATGCTAAATAGGGTGGGGGAGAGGGGGCAACCTTGTTTAACTCCGATATTACACTTAATATCTTTCGACCACCCCTCATTGCTCTTTAGCTTGGCAATTACCTTCTCGTATAACCTTATAGCGGCAACTCTCAACTTGAACGGAACCTTTAGCTCTTCTAATCTATTCCAAAGGTTGTTTCTAGGAGCCGTATCGAAAGCCTTTCTAAAGTCCACAAAGCAACAGAAGAGATTGTATTTATCATTGCGACATTCCTCCACAATGATCCTAAGCGTAACGAGGTGGTATGTTGTTGAGTGATGCCTTCTGAAACCTGCTTGGCCTTTAGCCTGCTTATCTTCACTTTCAAGCCATATGCTTAACTTCTTTTCCAAAATACTACCATATAACTTGGCTAAGAAAGGGCTGATCATAATTGTCCGATAATTAGAGGGGTTATTTGTATCCCCACTTTTAAAAATAGGGATAATGAGGCTCTTAGTGCAAGGTTTAGGGAACCCTTGCTTGACTGCTTGATTGAAAAGCTTGTGGATGTGGGGGATGAGGACAGGACCTCCAATTTTTAAGATTTCTGCCTAGTAGCCTTTAATGTCCTTAGCTTTCCCATTAGCCAGGCGATTAACCCCAAGCTCAATGTCTTCTAAAGAGAAAACTTATTTTGTTGTGAGCAGGGTTTCCAAGTTATCCATGAAATTTATAGATTCATAAATCTTTTTAAGATAGGAATTCCAATCACGAAGAGCAATTTTATTATTATCTTTAGTTTTCCTAGTCAGAATCTACCTCCAAAATTTCTTAGGAGCTACCTTAGAGAGGTGTAAGAGATTCTCCTGTCTTTGATGAATGTACTGCCTCTTTTTCCTTTTAGTTAGGGCTTTGTATATTTTTATCTTGCCCATTTTAATAGATTCATCAACAACTTCCTTAATTGCTCTCCTCACACTTTTACAATCTTTGTCATACCATGGGTTGGTTTTGCTATTTCTTTTATTTTTTGAAACTTCAATTGAGAACTTGTTAATAGAATATGAGAGGGTTGTAGTAAAATTATGATAGAGGTCTTCTATGTTGTCTATACTAGATAAAGGAAGAAAATTAGTTTTTAATTCATTTAGAAAGAGGTCGCTTTTATTTCTATCAAATATTAAGTTCTTTTGGCTATAAGGATTATTTTCTGTGGGATCCCTATGCATGACAAAATTGAGAGTTATAAGTAAAGGCCTATGATCAGAGTCAAGCTCGTGGTTGTTTAAGATGTCAAAATTTATTATTTCGTTGTATAACGGGAGATCAGAAATAACATAGTCTACCACGCTGTTGCCAAGTCCATGGATGTAGGTCACCTTGCTGGAGTTGGGCCACTTATTTAGACCATTGCAAATTATGAGATCCTAAGCACTACAGAGCTTGACTAGCTCTAGCCCAAACAAATTTTCCCCGAGGTCTTCAGAGCTCCTTTTGTACCTACTAGCCAGAGTAGGGTCTTCGTCTAACCAAAGAGGATTAGGGTTGGAATGATTGCTTAGAATAATAGCTTGGTTGTTTGAAGTTCGAGCATTAAAGTCACCTATTAGAAGGATATTACCTTCATTCCTTAGGCTATAAACATCATTCTCTAAACCATTCTAAGGGCTATTTTTATATAGATTCTTCTTCTTATAGAAGTTAGAATTGATGGGGGGAAATAACATATTTCTATGTAGGTCTTTTTATTATTAATGTCACTGATATTTATCCAACTATATTGGTTGTGAGGGTCGTTTTTATAAATCCTAGCATGAGGGGAGATGTTCTTCTTAATATAACAGGCTATTCCCCTAATGCCTCTACGAGAGGATCGCTTGTTCCAAGTAGACCATAGCGTAAAGCCATCTATGTTAGGGACCTTAGATTCATCGTGCTCCCAAGTTTCAACAAGCAAAATAATATCAACATAATTTGAGATCCAACTTAGCTTGAGGCCTTTGTTCCATGGAAAGCCCCAACAGTTCCAAGAAAGGATCCGGAGCATGTTGAATTGCTATTTATTACTATCTTTTTGGTTTCTATCTCGAATAAAGGCTTTTCTATTTTTGATTATTGCCCATTTTCCTTGCTTTCTAGCTTCTTTTACCTTTTGAACCTCATTTATTAATTTCGCTTGATCATTTGGAATGAGATCTTTATTTATGAATATTCCTGTTCCTTTTAGACTTGAGGTTTTACTAAGTATGTCATACTTATGATCAGTAGAGCTCACCTTTATTTGGATTAGTCTTCCTTTATTCTCGGTTAATTTCCCCAACCTTGTTGCTTATGTGAGACACACTGTTTCAATTTGTAATCTATTATGTAATTCTGTCTGGGCTATGGCTAAAGTATCCTCATCTTCTTCCTCTTTTAAGTTGAAGATTATAAGGTTCAAGGCCCTTTTGTTATGCTCGTGGTCTAATTCTATTAATTTTTTCATTTCATCTTTAATTGGTTTGATATCCAATTTATCTACCACATTATTTAGGGTGAGGCGACTATTAACTTTTTCTTCTAGTTCTTTAATCATGTCTTTCATTTTAAGACTCTCTAAAGTATCAGCATCTCCTTGCTGGGATGTTTGGTTAGTATCTTGGTTTTGTTTTTCTATAGCCTGCAACCTAGTCTCCATTGCCCCCATTTTATTCTCCAATAGTTCTATTTTATTTTATATTTGTTTTTGGATCGTGTCTTCAAGAGATGAAAATTTATTTTCCAGCATGGCTTCTAATTCTGTTTGTAGCTTGGCTTCTCTTTCTTCTCTACGTTTCTCTAAAGATTCTATATAGTCATAAAGGCCTTGTAGAGTGATTGTGCTAGGTCTGCCTTTGGTAATCTTTGGTAGCTGTGGTGAAATATTCATACTTGAATAGAAAAAGAAAAAGATAAGGAATGTGTGCACCTGATGTCAGCAAACCTCACTGCAAGATCGCCTGTGCCCACCGCAGCCTGCAGACCTGATTGGATCGGGAGCAATATTCTCGAGAATCGTTGCAATTTTCTGGAATACTGTGAGCCTCAGAGTGTATACCACTTACTTATGATCTACGGGCCTCAGAATATTCTCTGCCTTTGCGATTATATAAATGCGAGCCTCTGCGATTATAGAGAATGCGAATATACAACCCAACTTCTACGATTATATGAATGCAATTATATAGAATGCGATTATATATAACCGAGCTTCTGCAATTATATGATCTGCCATCTCAGAGTGTGTGTGTGTGTGTGTGTCTATATATATATATATATATATATATATATAATGTGGGCCTGCGAATATATAACCTAACCTCTGCGATTATATGACTGTTAAGAATGCTGGCCTGGAATTATAAAGAATGCCCGTGAAAATGCTTTAATAAAATAATGCTCGTGAGAATGTCCCGAATTATAAACATAAACATAAATTATTATAATAGTGGGGTAAATACATGGTAAATATTGGGTAAAACATATATGATTATAATATATTATAATATATAGTCATTTTTAAATATTATTTTTATTTAAAAATAAATTTATTAAAAACTAACAATTTAATTTAATTTTTAATAATAAAGTTTTAAAATTGAAAATTTAGAAATTAATACTAGCATTTGCACCAGATGTTGCAAAGAAAACGCCGTAAGGCATAAAGTGCGGAAATCCATTATCCATGTAGTGTGTGCATTATTCAACAAGGTGGATCTCTCTAAATTTGTTGTGAACATTTATGTTGTTGCATTTCTAATATTAAATTTCTTATCACCCCATGATGACAATCCCTATAATTATTAGCATCACAATTTTTTCCACTTTAGTGGGTTTACCTTCAACCTAAAGAAACATGAATTTGAGTCACTCAATTAAAAATAAATTGCTAAATTGCTATTTATCAGGTTTTGAGTAAAAACAATTAATAACTCATATTTACAACCCTTTAAATATTTACAACCTTTTAAGTCTTGTATTTATAACTCATATTTATAACCCTTTAAAATGAAACTAACTATCTATATTTTTATTAATAATAAAAAGAATATTCTTTATAAAACTAACACTCACATGCTACTCCTATATATTTATGTTATATTTAATATTCAGTGTCCATCAATTGAATGACAAGATGAAAGCTCAACTTAATTGCACCTTTAAAACGTGACTTAAAAGTTTAATTGGTAATTATTTATTCAGTAATTTGTACATTGCTAATTGCAATTTCTCTTGAAAACCAATGTTTATATCAAAATTTTAAAAATTAACAGTCACTTCTCCGGTAGTATGGTGTTTCTTTATTTGATCGTGGTATCCAATGCGAAGATGATATCTTATGTGTTTTCGTGTTTCTTTATTTGATCGTGGTACTCAAGATTGCCTTTCTCCAAAGTATCCAATGTGAAGATCATATCTTATGTGTTTCCACTTTCTCAGTAGGTTCATGTGATTATTATTATTTTTGGTGTTAATGTTTATATTTTTTTTATGGCCATCCATTATTTATTATCTAAACATTGATGTTTGAAAATCCGTAAGTGGCTAGTGTGGAAATTGCAAGGTATGTTGAGAATTTGGTTATCTAGTAAGCTTAGAGTCATTCTTGAGTCATTATCTTTACCATCTCAGGAAGAAGAAGAAGAAGAAAAGCCTATTGAATTGAAAAAGAACCCTAAAAAGTATTAGGATCCATGGGTCATTTTTTTTGCATCATGTAGCAAGATCACATGGTTAATTGATTATGCCACATGAAGAATTAGCCTTTGCCAATATTTAGGCTTATAACTAGGTGATTTTTTCTACTAATATTCTTATACCAATTTACCATGATAATTCTCTTTTAAATTAAAAGACAAGCATCCTTTTTTAGTGTTTCAACTTCATTTATAAAGAGTTTAGTGCTGATAATTAGTAGATTATATGAAATTTTGAAAATTGCACTAATATATTATTGTTGTAAGGCTCTACACTCCCAATGGAACTCATATAGTGAGTGGATAAAGAAATGATAAGTTTTTCAAATGGTGAAATAATTTTCATATGTGTGATATTGTGATCTAGATAAATAAAACCAAACTCTTCATTTATCATGTGTCTTAACTCTTTTATATCTCCAGTGTATTTTTTGTACAAATAAGAAGCATTTGTTAATCATGCATCATGTAATATGATCTCCAATCAGTAGAAAAAACTTAATATCAAAGAAAGAAAGTCAAAGGAAAATGCTTTTAATGTCCACAAATGACTCAGTATTACAAAAGAGATGCTTGCTAATGAACAGGATAAGGTAGCTTGGGAAAAGTGTAGTAACAACTTTTATAAAGAATCCTATATAGATTTCCTGTTAACAACATATTAAGATATTTTAGAGAGTAGTTAAATATGTTTAGAGATGTGCTAAAGAAGATAAGGTCACTGAATAAAAAAGGAAGATAAACATCAATTCTTGTTCGATAATAATACAAAATAGAATTTGTGGGAACTTACTACTCTCGAGAGAAGCTTCCTAAAATTTCCTAATGGTGCTTCTCCTTAAATAAATAGGTTTAAGGCTACATCTAATTACATCAACATGGATAACACAAGCTCTCAAGGATATGGATGTAATTTAATTACTAGAGTTCATATTCATGAAGTGAGAGTGCACACATTAATATCTCCCAAGATTGAGGGAAGTGGAGGTTAGATTAACACATACATGACCTTTGTTGTAAAAGGGATCAAAACAAACAAATAGATTTGCAGGAGTGCATCATAAAAACCTATTAGCTGATGAAAAGTAGGCATGTAGGCATATTTTCCCTAGTGTGGAAAATGAGTAAATTATATTTTAGTAGAAAATATTTTCCTTTTATTTATAAGGTCTAATATTTTAACAAAAGATTCGCCAATATTTCACAATTTTTTATAATTTAAAGCAAGATTGGCCGAAAATCTAAGATATTTTATAATTGAGAGAAAGATACGTCTAAATAATATATACATATTTGGTTATCAATAAGACATACATATAGAGAGAGAGAGAGAGAGAGAGAGAGAGAGAGAGAGAGAGAGAGAGAAATTTTGCAACTTAAGGTTTTATATTAATCAAAGACCATATTTACATGGGTTTATAAGGATTTCTAGAGTGACCATGGAGGATACAACCTCTCATCGTTTGCTCCTTGAAAATATACCTTCAAGGTTCCTTAGGTGGATAGTAGAGCTACTATACTTGACATTGACAGTGTCCAGTAGCTTTTCTAGCCCAAAATCTGCTATGCATGGCTCCATGTCAAAGCCCAGAACGATGTTGCTTGGCTTAATATTTCCATGAACAAACTTCCTTTCATGTAAGTAAGATAGGCCTCTGGCTACTCCCTTTGCAATTTTAAATGATAAGTTTGTGTTTACAAAACATAATCTACTGCAAGGATGCTAACCTGGAAATGGCTATCTACCTTTCAGCGAGCATTGCTGACCCCTCCTCAAAGATTTCCTGGACAATGTCTATATTTTGCTACTTTTCAACTGACTTAGACGATGAATCAATGGATTTCCTTCTGAAACAATTCTTAAATTTGCCTTCCTTCTTAACTGGAGCTCGTGGTGCGGATTTCTTAGGTGGGATCAAATCCACTACAATGCATGTAGTGTCGTCCCTAAGTCCTCTTATCCTCAAAGCCTCCTACAGCTAAACCGGTTAGGCTATGATAGAAAATAAACTTAAAGATGGTGACATCGATCACTTATCCTTTTCAACAGTATTTGTACCTTAACAATTTGTTTTGCAGCAAGTTCTGCTGGCAAGCCTCGGCAGCAATTTGCAGCCTTCTCAGAGCTCAATGCATCCCAAACACCATCAGTTGCAATGATAAGCCTTCCTCCAACATTCGATAGCCATTGAAACAAAAAATTACCAGTCTAAATCAAACAGACACATTGTGACCAGGTATGTTTTTCCTCCAGTAAATGGATAAAATCCATTCCCTGCCACTGCAACAATAATACACCATATATCACCTTCCCATTAAAATTGAGAATGAGCTGCAAGTAAACTGTGAGAACGCGGATGCCTCATAAGCATGGAGTTAAGTTTGATCCCTGAGCTTTGCTACAATCCTCAATTGTAGAAATATTGAAATTTTTAAGAAGACTCTGGCCATTTCATAAGCCGCTGAGTTGACAGCAGAGTTTGTCTGTTGCTGAGTCCCAATCATAGAGATGTCTATATGAGTTATGTCAATGTCTAAGTAGAGCTGTTGAATATGGAATGTGGGTGTTAGTCCTCATCTCTGTTCGACTTATGTCAAAGCAAGGATGCTACATAGGAAGAAAGAATTGGTTAATCGGTTGTGGATGATGGCATTTTTTCTAGAAAATGCAATACCTCCATCATTGATGGTCTCTTTTGAGGGGAAGCAGAATCACAATTCAATGCAATCCCCACAGACACTGAGATTTCAACCCTTCCTTCAACCTCTGGTCGAAGAGTAGGATCTATGATGCGCAAAAGGCGATGCTTATCATCAACAAAGTTTTGACCCCATGCTGCAAAATCCTGATCTGAAGGCCAGCATGCACAGAAATGCCCTCACTAGGTGTGATGTCAGTTTGACAGACAGCACAAGTGAACAATCTTGATACTGTCTGCACCGTATATTCCGAGCCCAGCGTGCAATGTCAAATACTCAATTATTAGCATGACAGACTTGCAACAAGATGCATTCTACAATATTCTCTACAGCTAGTTTTTATTTCAGTACATCACATGGAAAAGCAAGGATTTAATCCTTCGTAGCTGAGACAAATATATACAAGGCCATAACAGAAAAAGGCCTCCTTTGGACTTCTCTTACCTTAGTATAAATAACAAACCAAATCCTAAAAGGAAGGAAACACCATTCTATATTAAATGCCTAGAACCCAAAAAACACATAAAAAATAGATTAATGCTTTTACTAAGGCTGAACCGAGTATAAACTAAATCTGTTAACAGGAAAAAGATTATTTAAAAAAAAACTAGATTGAAAAATTGAAAATTCAAAAGTGCCAAAATATAAGCAGGGATTACCCATGCATAGCCACAATTCAAATTTGCAACACAATTATCCAATTTTAATAAAAATTTGTAAACATAGATTGTCCACATTCAAGGAGCAGCAACTCAGATACAATTTATCATGCTTTGTTCTGAATCCAATGATAAGTCTGAGTTTACAAAACATAATCTACTGCAAGGATGCTAAGCTGGAAATGGCTATCTACCTTTCAGCGAGCATTGCTGACCCCTCCTCAAAGATTTCCTGGACAATGTCTATATTTTGCTGCTTTTCAACTGACTTAGACGATGAATCAGTGGATTTCCTTTTGAAAAAAATCTTAAATTTGCCTTCCTTCTTAACTGGAGCTGGTGGTGCGGATTTCTCAGGTGGGATCAAATCCAGTACAATGCATGTAGTGTCGTCAACAAAATGCGATGCTTGTCATCAACAAAGTTTTGACCCCATGCTGCAAAATCCTTATCTGAAGGCCAGCATGCACAGAAATTCCCTCACTAGGTGTGATGTCAGTTTGACAGACATCATAAGCAAAAAATCCTGATACTGTCTGCACCGTATATTCCGAGCCCAGCGTGCAATGTCAAATACGCAATTATTAGCATGATGGACTTGCAACAAGATGCATTCTACAATATTCTCTACAGCTAGTTTTTATTTCAGTACATCACATGGAAAAGCAAGGATTTAATCCTTCGTAGCTGAGACAAAGATATACAAGGCCATAACAGAAAAAGGCCTCCTTTGGACTTCTCTTACCTCAGTATAAATAACATACCAAATCCTAAAAGGAAGGAAACACCATTCTATATTAAATGCCTAGAACCCAAAAAACACATAAGAAATAGATTAATGCTTTTACTAAGGCTGAACCGAGTATAAACTAAATCTGTTAACAGGAAAAACATTATTTAAAAAAAAACCAGATTGAAAAATTGAAAATTCAAAAATGCCAAAATATAAGCAGGCATTACCCATGCATAGCCACAATTCAAATTTGCAACACAATTATCCAATTTTAATAAAAATTTGTAAACAAAGATTGTCCACATTCAAGGAGCAACAACTTAGATACAATTTATCATGTTTTGTTCTGAATCCAATGATAAGTCTGTGTTTACAAAACATAATCTACTGCAAGGATGCTAAGCTGGAAATGGCTATCTAAAAGAAAACTTCCTAATTTCCAACAAAGTTCACTCATGGGTGATGCATACAAAACTATTCTTTTTAACCTGATAACCAATAGTAGAAACCTAAAAGAAAACTTCGTAATTTCCAACAAATTTCACTCATGGGTGATGTATACACTAATAGCAGATACACTACAAGAATGATAGAATCTGATACAAACTCCAACACAACCAACATAGTTTTCACTTCACACCACCAATAATTGTGACAAATACCAATCCACCAATAAAGGACCTACAAAGGAATTGCATAATTTTTTAAATAGTAGTTTTAATCATACCAGAAACAAATAACACAAAACTATTCTTTTTAACCTGATAACCAATAGCAGAAACCTAAAACAGAACTTCGTAATTTCC
Organism: Pinus tabuliformis; assembly: GCA_031772625.1. Lineage (NCBI taxonomy): Eukaryota > Viridiplantae > Streptophyta > Pinopsida > Pinales > Pinaceae > Pinus > Pinus tabuliformis. The sequence goes on from CM062817.1 coordinate 1,860,678,478, forward strand.
AACAAAGTTCACTCATAGGTGATGCATACACTAATAGCAGATACACTACAAGAATGATAGAATCTGATATAAACTCCAACACAATCAACATAGTTTTCACTTCACACCACCCAATAATTGTGACAAACACCAAAAATATGAATAGATTTTGGCCCACATTTTCAACCCTATTCACCAATAGCACATATATGTCAAAGGTTGCAATCAACACCTTTAGATCAAACTGCTAATGGTACCTATCACAAAGAACCACACAGGTTAGTGGTAGAGCAAACACTTGTTTAAAGGGCAAGTTTTCAATTCAATTCCTAGCCTGTCAATTTTTTACCAAAGTGTGTTAAAGGGGATAACAGGGTGGGTTTCAGAGGTAGCAATCTGCAACTTTATATTGAACCTTAAGGGTGCCTGTCATGAAGGGGCATCTATCTCATTGATAGAGCAGCTAATTGCTTGAGGACAGATCTTAGGTTCAATTCCTATAGCTTGTCTAGTTTTCAACAATATATAACTATATACAGACACACCACAACCATGAAAAATCCATAGAAATTTCAACATACAAATAGTATGATCGTCTACCCAACTTGTCAAAAACATATACATTTAGAAAACACAAACCAATATAAAATACCTAGAAAGATCATAACTTTCAAGTTTCAACCCAATTCGAAAAACTAGCGATTTCCAGCTTGACCACCATTAACAAAGACCCAATAATCTCATAATTTTGAAGTAAATTCACCATTTAGAGATAAATTAATGATGAAAATATTCCAAAGAAAAATGTCATAATTATCAACTCAGTTGTAGACAACAGGCACCAACAGAATTGCTGATGAATCAGAGCCAGTACTGCAGATATGTTAGCAATCTACACAAAATAGATAACAATGGACACATATACTCAGGTAAATTGAGAGCTCTAATGGAAGCAAAATAGACTATGCTTGAGAGCCCCAAAGCAGGTAGATCTGGTGTTCAACCAAACACCACCCCAGCGTAATAACATCCTCAATCTGGCAATAAATTGTGATTATGGACGAGTAATCTAGTCATAATTTTCATTCTATGCTTTACACCTGAAAATTCTCTGAGGTTTGCCACTTTCTTGCTTTGGTCTGAACCTAAGTCACATGGTTTGGGGTTCAATTTGAGGTTCAATAATGATTAGGTTTGATTCGAGTTTGAATTTCTTGATGAGGTTCGCTATATAGCACAAGATAGTAAGAAATCAACATCAATAAACATAAAAAATGCTATCATGGACTTCGAAACTGCAAGAATGAACTACAAGTGTGAGCTGTGACATCAAATTATGAGCTTGAACCATGGAAATGGTCAATGACCCAGAGGTTCGAAGAGGTTTGCCAAACCCCAAAAGAAAATTTAGGTTTGCCGAATTTTGGATGGACTACAAGTGTGAGCTGCGACATGATGTTATGAGCTTGAACCATGGAAATGGTAATGACCCAGAGGTTCGATGAGGTTTGCTAAACCTCAAAAAAAAAATTCAGGTTTGCTGAATTTTGAACCTCAAAGTTGAAGTTCGGTGAACCTTGTGACATAGGTCTGAACTATTTTTGAATTGGCACTTGGGAGATTGTGGCAGGTTAAGGGAAGGAAAGGAGGCCCAAGGGCAGAGCCTCCAAATGCTCCATAGCAGACCTATAGACTCGGAAAGGCTCTTGAACAAGGGTTGCAGAGATGATTAAGATGGGATTGAGCCAGGGGGGGGACGCCCACCCTGGTTACTAGAGAAGGATAGACTTGGAATGAGAAGACAATCGCATTTTATAGACAGTCCATACAAGCAGAGGATCCAAAAATCGCTGGCTAGAATTGTGGGGAGCCTTATGAATGGAACGGTGGAGAAAATGGCTTTCAAATCTAATCTTAGAGAAATAATGTGGGAAATCAAGAAGGAAGCCATGGCAAAGCTCCAAGAGATGATGTGGAATGGTAACTAATTGAGATGAGCTACAGACGTCGAGGGAACAATGGAACACTGATATGAGTTGGAACCACTTCATGCATTCAACTCGAGACCACGCTGTTACAGAGATGGTTATCATAGAAATGAAGTTGGAATCGAGACAAACTGCAAACATCAAGAGGAGAATGGAACATTGATTTGAGTTGGAACCACTTAATGCGTTCAACTCGAGAAAACACTGTGACAGAGATGGTTATCATAGAGATGAAGTTGGAATCGAAACAAACTGCAGACATCAAGAGGAGAATGAAACACTGATGAGAGTTGGAACCACTTCATGCGTTCAACCTGAGACCAGGCTGTGACAGAGACAGGTATTGGAAAGATGTTGGATATTTCCAACCAGAAGAGGATAATTGACCAGGTGGGAACACTTCTACAAGCAAAACCCATACCTGGGTGTTCTGCACTTCCCTTAGTTCGGACAACAATGACAAACTCTGGCAACCAGAACAAAGGCACTCCTCCAAAGAGTTTCAGCGAGCATTGCTGACCCCTCCTCAAAGATTTCCTGGACAATGTCTATATCTAAAGCCATCACTTCATCTACACTTGGTGATTCATCTCGTTCTACCCCTTGTACTCTCTGAGAATGACCATTTTTCTTGTAAATTCGGCACAACACCCAATCATCAAGCTGGACCATATCTGTAATGTAAAGGTTGCATTCATTATCATCATGCAGTTTACTGATTAATTGTATATGTTAGTGTGCTAGAATTATTGCATATGATATTTCCAAATCAACTTTTATATGGTCATATTGTATCTCTGTATCAGTGGTATCACAAAAGTCTGAGTTGAATTTGAATTGAGATTGTTGCCAATTTGAATAATATTAAAGACTGCAAGTTAAATTATTAAATTTGCCTTCCTTCTTAACTGGAGCTGGTGGTGCGGATTTCTCAGGTGGGATCAAATCCACTACAATGCATATAGTGTCGTCCCTAAGTCCTCTTATCCTCAAAGCCTCCTACAGCTAAATCGGTTAGGCTATGATAGAAAATAAACTTAAAGATGGTGACATTGATCGCTTATCCTTGTAAACAGTATTTGTACCTTAACAATTTGTTTTGCAGCAAGTTCTTCTGGCAAGCCTCGGCAACAATTTGCAGCCTTCTCAGAGCTCAATGCATCCCAAACACCATCAGTTGCAATGATAAGCCTTCCTCCAGCATTCGATAGCTATTGAAACAAAAAATTACCAGTCTAAATCAGACAGACACATTGTGACCAGGTATTTTTTTTCCTCTAGTAAATGGATAAAATTGGTAAAGGATTAAAAGGGAAAAACAAAACAGGAAGAACAGAAAAAACGAAGATCTATATATGTACTCTCTTTTTATTTATACAAGATCACGTATTTGTTAGCGAGAGCTATTTCAAACAATTTATCTCCCTTTAGTCCATAGGATTACAATTTTTTTTTGAAATCCTAGATAGCTATTTCAGACAATTGATCTACCTCCTGTCCTGATTGAAGCTCCCTTCATGAGTCTCCACTATGTTCTTCTAGAATACCGTCCATCTTTCTAGTACCAACAGTACTGGGTGTTCTGTGCAAGGAACTTTTGTGCAAGTCATGGAGATGAAGTCGGTGGCAGAATGCAGTCGCCACATACCTTTCTTCTTGAACTTGTTTTTATTTATTGAGATGTGGCAAACATGTTTACTCTCTACTCTGGGTGTAACATTCAAATTAAAAGCCTTTGGCTAAGCTGTGGTATTCTGTTTTTCCAAAGTTGCCCAGGACTTCCACCTAACCCTATTGGCTAAGCTGGGGTATTCTGTTTTTCCAAACTTGCCAAAGACTTGCACCTTACCCCAACTGCAAGGAATGGTGTACCCAATGGTGCACTTACATGGTCAAAACAGTCCACGAGGGCAAAAAATATCTCTGATGATTTGAACCTTGGTAGAGGAATATCACCACCCTAGCTTAACCACCAATCCAAAATCCATTAAAACAGTCAACACATACTTCAATAGCCTCCTTGATTCACATATATACAAGCCACATCACTCCTGATCTTCATAATTGTCTATGGCATGTGTGGTTTAAAACTGGTTTCAGCACGTTCCCTTTCTCATGTCTCAGCCATCTCCTACAACAAAAGTATGTACTGTCTTATTGACCTGAATCCAGCTACAACCTGGCATCTTTTTTATACCTCTGTCTTTCATAACTTTTCGCACTTTTTCAGCATCATTCCATCTACCGGCCTCTCTGTAGATGTTTGATAATACCACATAGTGGGAGGCAGTTTCAGGGTCACACTCAATAACACGTTCTGCTGCATATTCTCCAAGCTTTATGTTCTTATGGATTCTACAAGCACTGAGAAAAGTTCCCCACAAAGCAGCTTCGGGTTTGGTCGGCATTTTATTGATGAAGTCTAGAGCTTCATTAAGCTTCCCAGAACGACCAAGGAGATCAACCATGCAACAATAGTGCTCAACTCTAGGCATAATTTGATAATCTCGACTCATGCAATGAAAGTAATGCCACCCATCATCCACTAGCCCCGCATGGCAGCAAGCAAACAAAACACCAACAAAGGTAACATGGTCAGGCTTCATGCCAAGATCTTGCATCTGCTCAAACATGCACAGGGCCTCCTTCTCGTAACCATGCAGAGCATACCCAACAATCATTGCCGTCCAGGCGACCACATCTTGTAAATTCAATTTGTCAAAGAATTTGCGAGCGTCCTCTATGCTACCAGATTTAGCATACATGTCTACCAGGGCACTTCTCACATAGACATCAGACTGGAGCCCTTTCCTAATAATGTCTTCATGGACCTGTCTGCCATGCTCCAAAGCCACAAGATTGGTACACGAAGGGAGGACGCTGGCAAAGGTGAATTCATCTGGTCCAACGCCAACCTGTTGCATCTCACAAAATAGACTCAATGCCTCTTCATGATTTCCATTCTCTGCATACCCTGTGATCATAGTATTCCATGAAACAACATTTCGTGCAGGCATTTCGCCAAACACTTTGCGTGCATCCCGCAAACACCCACATTTAATATACATATCTATCAGAGCACTGCCCACAAAGACATCAGACAGAAACCCACTTCTAATGATATTGGTTTGGATCTGCTTACCGTGTTCCAGAACTGCCATGCTAGCACATGCCGGAAGAACACTGGCGACCGTGAACTCATCTGGTCTGATACCGGATCGCTGCATTCGATAAAACAATCCCAGAGCCTCGTCATCATGCTCGTATTTGGAGTAAGCTGCGATCATTGTTGTCCACGAGACCACATTTGGTTGCGGTAACTCTTCTAGAACTCGGCGCGCATGCACCAGACTCCCGCACTTGGCATACGCAATCAGAATTTTGGTGTCCAAGAATTTATTGAGCTTAAATCCAGTTAATATGATGTGGGCATGGACGAGTTTGGCTTGGGGTAAGAAATTCGTACTGCGACAGACCTGCAAGAGGGAAGCATAAGTATGGGAGTCTGGCTGAAATTTTCGGGTATCCATGGGAGGTAGAGGATGGAGCGCTTCTTTCAAACGCCCCTGTTGGGACATTGAGCACAGGCAAATTTCCTATTTCTGGGCATCCTATTCCTAGGGTTATACTTTGGTAGGACGAACCAGCAAGTTTAAACAGAGAGGCAGTGAGATTAACAGGAGCTTGCAGAATGCCACAGTCTGTAAAAACTGTGCCACTGGCGATTTTCATACTGTTTTGATTGTAGCCCAAAACCCTGTAGCTCACGTTGTTGATTGTGAGATAGGGCGTGGTGGATTGACAGTAGATTTGAAACGCACGGTGGCCGCATCCTGATTTTGCTCTGCCGAAGGCATACAATATGTTATCCATTGGGTTGGGAGACAAAAGGACAGTGTGAGGATCAACGATCCAACATCATTCAATCGTCTAACACCACAAATCTACGGTCAACAATAGGACACGGCATCGGCTGGGGTAATTCATTTCAAAGGGAAACGCCTTACGGCGTAATTAAATAAATTAAAGTAAAATGAAATAAAAATTATAATTACTCATTATTAATTATTTAAATGTTTATTTAATTATTAATTTTATTTATAGAATAATTTATTAATTTTATTATTATAAATAAAGTCCTAAATTTTAATTTAATTATTGATAATCATTACATAAATATTATAATTAATACTTTAATACACTATAATATTAATTAAAACATTAATATATTAATTAAAAGATTAGTTTGGTTTATTAATACAATATTTACTTAGTACATAATCATTATATACACATTTAATTTTTAATATATTAGCAATATTTAGTTATGACATTAATATATTATTAGAATAAATGAACCACTAGGGATTAAAGACACAACGGATTAATATTATAAAATCAAACAATTAATGAATCAAACAAATTATTGATCTAAAGTGAAAGGGAAGCTCGCCCTGAAGGAAACTAGAAAATTCGGGACACGGGAGGTGATACTGAGAGCTAGGGTTTGCAGCAGAAGAGCAGTGTTGGGCACGATGAAAAGGAAAGACGGGGGGAGTTCCACTCCCTCCTATAGTCAGGCAATATCCAATAGATTCAAGAAACCTTTAGAGGTGGAAAGAGGGGTTTCAGAAGAAGGGAAACAGGAAAATAGAGGCACACAAGGGCAGGAAAATACGCAAGAAGAAGTCAATAGAGAAAAACGAATAGAAGGAGAGAATAAAAAAGATGACACCGGAAAGCGGACTGGACCTTGTAAACCTAGGGCAACCATCATACCCCGAGTGGTGTTAAGTGATGTAGCACTATAGGCACATCGAGAACACATGGCGACTTATGCAATCATTTGTAAATTCATCAGGTTATGGCCTATGGAAAAGGCTTTACAGAGATGGATGAAGAATCATTGGAAACCTAAGGGGGATATAGATCTGTACCTTGGATCCATGGGTTTATTCACTGTAGCTTTTACAAATATTGAGGATAGAGATAGGGTGTTTGAAGGAGGGCCCTACTTCTATGCAGCTGCAGGCCTCTATATGCGGCCTTGGGTAATGAATTTTGTCCCGGAGCATGAGACATTCACATCGGTCCCGGTGTGGGTAAGGCTCTACTCCCTACCACTGGATTATTGGCAGCTAGAATCATTAAAAACAATAGGAAATAAACTAGGGCATTTTGTTAAAATATCAGAGGCCACTAAGTGGGGGAAGTATACTTCCTTTGCCCATATATGCATAGAAATGGACCTCTCTGGAGCTCTACCGGATGAAGTAATTCTGGAAGTATTTGATGAAGAATGGGTGCAAGTGGTGGACTATGAGCATGTCCCTTTCAGATGTCACAAATGCCATGAACATGGGCATCTATTCAGAGATTGCCCCTTAAACGAAATGGAAACAGAACTCAAGCTACCTCAGGGAATAAACTGAAAGATTTAACAAAGTGGGGACTAAAGGTAAAGGAGTGAGAAGGTACCAAAAAAAAATCAAAGAGGAAAAGCAGCTGAATTAGAATAGGTACAAGGTTTTAGAAAAAGAAGAGGAGCAAGATAAAGCAAACCAGGCTCTAGAGGACAACCCTATAGAGAAGGAAAAGGAAGATAGCATGGAGGTTACACATGACAACAACCAACAAAAGGAGGATCTGCTGAACACTATGGAACTGGACAGGGACCAAGGGATGACCACTACCGAGGTTGGAACAAAGGATCATGAACTGCAAGATATTCTTGAAAGGGAGCATCTAGATTTGGAAAAGTTTCTGGAGCAAGGAACTACAAAAGGAATGGATTCGCTACCACAAGAGGAGTTCAATAGAGTGCAATAGCTATTCCTATGGAGAACCCATGCGAAAGGTGCTAGGATATTCCGACACATAGGAAATAGTTAAGTATAACTTGGTCTAGTATAGAGTTAGGTAAAGTGTGTTTCTTTACTATGTACATTTTGTAACTTACAATTCGACGGTCACGATATGTAGTGATCCGACGGTTCATTCTCTCCTCGGTATTATCGACACTTGATCCATGGCTTAACACCCGATTGGTCCATGATCTCTATTTAAAGAGCATGGAGGGTCATTTGTAGGTTAACCGTTCATGAGAGAAGCTTATGTAAATTTTCATTCTTTTATTAATAAATTGCCTGAAGTGGTCGCGTTGGCTCAGGCCGTGGACTGTTTCCCTCTTTGAGGGTTTTAAGCACGTCAAAAGTACTGGTGTATTGATCTGTGATTTGTTTGTGAGCAGTGTCCTTTGGTGTCTATCTGAGGAACTTACCCTGTAAATTCCTACATGGTATCAGAGCTATTTGAGGGCCGCGTCCGTTGGTGATCCAAATCTGAAGCCGATAGAACTGCATCCGACTTTTGTTTCCTAGATCTACTATTTCTGACTGCTTTCAGGTCGAGAGGACTGCTCTGTTGTGTTGGGAGCATTTGTTCTAGTGAGGAACCCCTTTCGTTTCACGCGAAAAGGTTTCCGGTAGCCCTAGCTGCGTCATTTTTAAGATCTGGAGGTATACAGTGTTTATTTGCATTTTACAGTTATTTTCTCTCTGTTTATTTCGGTTTCGATTTATTTAGCCTTTTTTTATTACCGGATCTATACCTTTCATTTATGCGTATGCTCTTTGCCCCGCGACTCTGTGCGATCTGGGCAAATCAGAAACATAAAGGAAGGATTTTTCTCATGCGTATGCTCTTTTCCGCTGCGCCTTAGTGTGATCTCGGAAAATCAGAAACATTGAGGAAAATATTTAGTTTCTGACTAAATCTAACTTCGAGCCGCAAGGTTCGTTTTTTTTTTGTATGTCCGTGTTGGGTTTTGTGTTTTTTGTTTTGTAGGGAAAAAGAGCTTTCTCAAAGCAAGCACGCAACCCAAAGCTTCAACCCACCCCGCCCCCCCCCCCTCTCTCTCTCAAACTTTTTGTATAGCTCACTTGGTCCAAAGCTAATTTATGACAGTAGAGGTCTTGAGTTCAAGTCTCCTTTTTGTGGGGGCGGATTTTTTTATTTCCGCACATTCCCGCACTTCGTCGGCGACTTCATCAAATTTTCTTTAAAAATGACATAACTTCTTCATCCGGAAGCCGTTTTTAGAACCGTTTTTTTTGAAACAGCCTAATTTTTCGAGATCTTTCCATTGCAACACTTAGTTTTAGCATCTATAGATTTAGTTTATGTTAAAATGGAAAGTCCATGCCAAGTTACTCTTGACAGCACCAACTACTTCCAATGGTGGTCCTACATTGTAGATTTACTTAGAAGTAAAGGTCTCTATAGAATAGCCACAGGCCAAGAAACGAAACCGAAAGATGAAGATAAGGCAGCTAAATGGGAAAATAGGCAAGATCAAGCACGTGGGTTGATAGGGATGTCTATTTCTCCAGATCTTAGATTCCATATTACAAAACTTGATACTCTTGATGAAGCATTGAAACATATTACTAAAGTTTTTGGAATAAAAAATGAACTTAGAGCCCATCAACTTGAAAATGAGTTGCTTACATTGGACCCCAATAATTTTTCTTGCATTGAAGATTTTTTGTCCAAGTTCAAGACCCTTAGACTTCTCTTAGAAGGTGTTAAGGTTAAGAAAGAAGATAGTAACCTTATCTATTCCATTCTTACTAATTTGGGACCAGCCTACTCTGTGTTTGTTTCCACCTTCCATTCTACAAGAGAAGCCTTCATTTCTCAAGGACAAGACTACAAGTCCCCTTCCTTTGATTCTTTTTGTGATTCTTTAATAAGAGAACAAGAAAAACTCTTACACCTTGGTCTTCTTAATCTTGGAAACTCTTCTAAGAAAGCGTTAGCCGCCCAGCAGCAACCAAATCCAAAGAATCCTAAGAAGTTGTATCCTAAAAGGAATGGTCCTAAACCAAACAAGGGTCCTAAGCAATCTCAACCTCAAAATGAAAAATCATTTCAGCAAAATGATAAGACAAATAAAAACAAAGGGAAGAAGACTGATAGACATTGCAACTTTTGTAATCGAGATGGCCACTTAGAATCCAAATGCTTTAAGAAGATGGAAGCCTTGGAAGCAGCAATGAAGAAGCATAAAATCCATTTGAAGCACTCTTCAACTTCAACTTCATCTTCAGGAATGGCACTTTCTGCATGTGGTTGTCAAGCATCTCGGTCTGGCTATGCACTAAATGTATCTTCTTCTTCTCATTCTCATGAGTGGCTCATTGATTCTGTAGCTTCTTATCACATGGCCAAAAACAAAGCCATGTTTTCTTCTTTAAATGATTATAACACCAAAAATATATATGTTGGTGATGATAGATCTCTTAGTGTTGTAGGGACTGGAACTTTTCATATAGACAATGGTCAGTTTAATGATGTATTATGTGTTCCAACCTTATCCTGCAACCTTCTATCTGTATATCAGATAACCCATTCAGGTGAAGGTAAAATCGTTGACTTTTCACCTCACGATGTTGTAATTAAGGACCTAAGAGATCCTAGATAGACTTTAGCTACTGGCATTGCTGATGATTCTACAAGGTTGTATAAGTTTCACAAATTTGGGTCATCAAATCTTCCCTCAGTATTTTTTGCCCATAATGATGAAGTGAGAAAACTTTGGCATGAGCGATTTGGTCACTTAAACTATCGCTCTCTTCAGAATCTATGTAAATAAAATATGGTGACATGTCTTCCAATGGTATCTTGCAGAGATGGTGTTTGTTCTGGATGTGTACTCGGAAAAAATCATCGGGACAGTTTTGAAAAACGTGCCTCTTGGCACGCCTCAGCCCCTTTACATCTCGTGCATAGTGATTTATGTGGTCCACTTCCAGTTGTTTCATTCTCTGGCTACAAGTATTTCTTAACTTTCATTGATGATTTCTCCAGACGCACTTGGGTATACTTCTTAAAACTCAAGAGTGAAGTATTTAACATGTTCTTGGCCTTTAAGGCCTTTGTTGAAAAACAATCTGGACGTCAAATTCTTAAGCTAAGATCTGATAATGGCGGAGAATATGTTAAAAACAACTTCAACAACTTTTGCACTAAGCATGGAATTCAAATACAACATACTGTTCCATATACTCCACAGCAAAATGGTGTAGCTGAAAGGAAGAATCGCACCTTAAATGAAATGGCTAATTGTATGCTGCAATCTAAAGGACTTAGTCTTTACTATTGGGCAAAAGCAATTAACTGTGCAAATTACATAATAAATCACACTCCTACTAAGGTTTTAAAGAATATCACTCCAAAAGAAGCATGGAGCTCAATTAAACCAGATGTAAGTCACTTTTGTGTTTTTGGAAGTGAAGCATGGGCCCATATTCGAGATGAGAAACATAAAGCTTTAGAACCTAAGAGTGAAAAATGTATTTTTGTTGGATATTTTGAAGATGTCAAAGGATATAGACTTATTCCACTTAAGTCCAAGAATGTTATCATTAGAGGAGATGTAAAGTTTGCTGAAAATATATCGGCCTATGAGCCTAGTTCGGCGGATGTGCCACCTCTTCCTGTCTCTTCTACTTTTGAAAATATTTCTTCTTCAGATGATAAAAGTGAGGATGACAATCCTCCCCCACCTTCTCAGGATCCTCCTTCAGCTCCTTAGCTTCCAAAATGGGTCCGTGCTACTCGGGATGCAGCAGGTGATCTTGCCGGTGATCCTACAGATCAGCGACATACACGTTCTCAGTTCGAGAGAGCCTCTTCTTTATTGGATCAAGCTTTAGTGAATTATGATCCTGATACCTTTGCAGAAGCTTCAGGCCATCCAGATTGGGAAGCAGCTATGAATGAAGAATATCATTCATTATTGGCAAATGATACATGGGATCTTGTTCCTCTACCAAAGGGATGAAAACTTGTTAGATGCAAATGGGTTTATAGAACCAAGTATGGACCAGATGGGAAAGTTGATAAACATAAAGCTCGTCTTGTTGCTAAGGGTTTTTCACAAGTTGAAGGCATTGACTATACTGAAACCTTCTCCCCTGTTGCCAAAATTAACTCTATCCGCCTTGTTCTTTCCCTTGCTGCCTCTTTCAAATGGGAAGTCCATCAGATGGATGTTAAATCCGCCTTCTTGCACAGGGACTTACATGAAGAAATCTATATGGAACAACCTATTGGCTTTATACAAACAGACTCCAGCCTTGTATATCAGCTTAAGAAATCCCTTTATGGTCTCAAGCAAGATCCTCGAGCTTGGTATGCCAAAATGGATAACTTTCTTTCAGAAAATGGCTTTTCTAGGTGTCATTCTAACAATACCGTCTACACCAAGAAAGTGGGCAAGTCTCTTATCATTCTTTTTCTTTATGTTGATGATCTTATCCTGACTGGTAGTGATCCCAAACTTATAAACCATGTGAAGACTAGCCTTAAAAGGAAGTTTGAAATGACAGACTTAGGACACTTACATTATTTTCTTGGTCTTCAAGTCTTGCAATCCAACGAAGGTATTTCCCTTTCCTAGTCCAAGTATGCCTGTGATATTCTATGCCATTTTCACATGGAAGACTGTAAGCCAACCCCTTCTCCCTTTCAGTTTGGAGTCAAGCTTTCAGTCACTTGTACTTCTCCTGAAGTTGATGCTACCTTATACCGTCAACTTGTAGGAAAACTTTTGTATCTAACCCATACTCGTCCTGACCTTTCCTTTGCTGTTGGCCTTGTTGCTCGGTTTATGCAAAACCCACGTGAAAGTCATTGGAAAGCAGCTAAAAGAATACTTCGTTATGTTCGAGGTACAGTTCAGTTTGGGATTCATTACAGTGCCGAAGCATCTCCTCTATTGGTTGGTTTCACTGATTCCAATTGGGCTGGTGAACCTGATGATCGGAAGTCTACTGCAGGTTATGTGTTCACTCTTGGTTCAGGACCTATTACATGGGCTTGCAAGAAACAAGGTGCCATTTCTCTTTCTTCAGTAGAAGCAGAGTATCGTGGTGCCGTAGAAGCTAGTAAGGAAGCCTTGTGGCTTCGTTAGATCCTGTCATAGTTTGGCTTTCAGCAACAGCATCTGTCTACACTTTGGTGTGATAATCAAAGTGCCATTCAGCTATGCAAAGATCCAGTCCAACATCAGCGCAAAAAACACATTGAACTGCACATGCACTTCATCAGAAATCTCATTCAGGACCATATTCTTGAAGTGCAATATTGTTCAATAGATGATCAAGTTGCAGACATCTTTACAAAGGATCTCACAGAGGCGAAGCTCACTAAACTTCGATTTATGGTTGGAGTTCAAGAAGTTGTCACTAAGGGGGGATAGGCTCTAGTGCCTCCTTCCTTCTCCTATTGTGTCATATTTGTAAATCCTTCAATCCTATCCCAATTTGTTCTTAAGGGGGGATGTTAGGATATTCCGACACATAGGAAATAGTTAAGTATAACTTGGTCTAGTATAGAGTTAGGTAAAGTGTGTTTCTTTACTATGTACATTTTGTAACTTACAATCTGACGGTCACAATATGTAGTGATCCGACGGTTCATTCTCTCCTCGGTATTATCGACACTTGATCCGTGGCTTAACACCCGATTGGTCCATGATCTCTATTTAAAGAGCATGGAGGGTCATTTGTAGGTTAACCGTTCATGAGAGAAGCTTATGTAAATTTTCATTCTTTTATTAATAAATTGCCTGAAGTGGCCGCATTGGCTCAGGCGGTGGACTGTTTCCCTCTTTGAGGGTTTTAACCATGTCAAAAGTACTGGTGTATTTATCTGTGATCTGTTTGTGAGCGGTGTCCTTTGGTGTTCTGTCTGAGGAACTTACCCTGTAAATTCCTACAAAAGGTTCGAGAGTCAAAAGAAACCATTATAGTTAGAACAACGAAGGGGTGAAAACAATGAAGGCAACATCAGGACTAGCTCCTAGGAACCCAGGTAGGAAAAGAGGTAGGAAAAAACAGAATGAGTTGCTGCTAGAGTGTGGAAAACTTATGATTGATTTAGCTAAGATGAAATACCTAACTAGTTACTCATTTACAAATATTTCTTAATGAAGCTCACAACATGGAATATCAGAGGTCTAGGAAGTAAAAAGAAACAAAGAAATCTCAGCAATAGAATGAAAGAGGAAAAACCAGATATGATTTTCATCCAGGAAACAAAATGTTCAGTTGGAAAAATAAGAGAAATACACAACAGATGGCTGATTAAATATGAATATCTAGAAGTTAAAGTAGATAAAATAGAAGGAGGAATTCTAACACTTTGGAACCCTCTGCAACTAGGAATCATTGATGCTGAAGCATCCAGAAACTACCTTTCAATGGTTATTCAACCTTTGGGGGACAAGGAAGTTTATTTGACCACAAATGTTTATGGTCCTCAGAAGCCTGAAGACAAACTCAGGCTTCTTACCTCACTTGAGGATCTAAGAAACAGACATTCGGGCATCCCTTGGATTTTGGGAGGGGACTTTAACATGATCAGATCCCTTTCGGAAAAAAAAGGTGGAACTAGATCACTAGGTAGAGATTCCATAGAATTTCAGAATTTTATAAACAATATGAGGCTAGTAGACATAGAGACAAGTAATGGAATCTTTACCTAGAATAATAAAAGGGGAGGAGAGTCCCAGGTGGCTTCAAAACTCAACAGATTTATCATCTCGGATGACCTTATCCTTACAGGCCTTGACCTGATAACAAGGATACTCCCTTTTGGTGGCTCGGATCATTGGCTTGTTCAAATTGAAGCATCCTTTATAGGAACTCCAAGAAACAGACCTTTCAGGTTTGAAAACATTTGGCTCACCCATTCGGACTTTATCGGCAATATTGAAAAATGGTGGATAGAGGATATGCATGCTCAGGGCACTAAAATGTTCCTCCTGCATAAAAGATTGAAACATATCAAACTCAGGCTTAAAGACTGGAATAAGAATGAATTTGGCAACATTTTTGAAGCCAAAAAAGTTGTTGAATGGAGGCTACATGAGATTAACCAAATCCTCATTACAAATGGCTTTAATGAGGGGAGAAAGAAACAAGTTGAACACCATCAACAAAAATGGGAGGAATTATGCAAGCAAGAGGAGATATTCTAGAAACAAAAATCAAGGGTACAATGGTTAAAAGAAGGAGAAAGGAACACAAGGTTTTTTCACAAATCCACCACGGATCACAGGTCTCATAACAGGATCTCAGTCATTAAATATGCTCAAGGAAAGCAACTCAATACCCACAAAGAAATAGAAGCATTGGTTCAACATTTCCAAGGCATTGTTGAGGAACCTCTATTAGATAGATCACAATTCATCAATGATTTTACAAAGCACATTCCTAAGCTTGTGACAAAAGAAGACAATTACAATCTAAACAGGCTTGTGAATGAAGATGAGGTCAGCGAAGTCATCAAAGAGATGCAAAATGGGAAGGCGCCAGGTCCAGATGGTTTCAATGTTGACTTCTTCAAAGCATGTTGGGGAATTGTCAAGCGGGATATCCTCGATGTGGTGGAGGACTTAAGGAAAAATAGAACTGTTTTGAAGGCCCTTAATACCTCTTTCATATCCTTGATCCTTAAGCAAGAAAATTCTATGACACCAAACAGATTCAGACCAATAGCATTATGCAATGTGGTGTACAAAATTATTTCCAAAATAATAGCCAACAGGCTTAAGCCCCTTCTTCCTACTCTCGTTTCGGCGGAACAAACTGGGTATGTGGAAGGCAGGCAAATTCTCAACAACATCATTCAAGCTCACGAGGTGGTTCACTCACTTAAGAGCAAGAGGCAGGTAGGTATGATTATGCAACTTGACCTAGAAAAGGCTTATGATAAGCTAAGTTGGACTTACATCAGGAGAGTTCTGATAGCTTATGGCTTTGACCATAATTGGGTAAGATGGGTAATGGCCCTTGTAACTACCTCGAGTTTTTCAATCCTGTTAAATGGCTCACCATCCAAACCCTTTAACCCTACGAGAGGTCTCAGACAAGGAGATCCACTCTCACCCTTCCTCTTTATTCTCATGATGGAAGGGCTTGGCAAAGCTATCAATTTGGCCAAAGCAGAAGGCAAAATCCAGGGTCTCAAACTTACCATGAACGGAGATGCTTTGACCCATCAACAATTTGTGGACGATACCATGTTGCAGGGTATACCTATGGTCAGAGAAGCTCTAGCCTATAAACAAATCCTGAAAGACTTTGCAATGGCTGCAGGCACAGAGGTAAGCCTTACCAAATCAAAGATTTTCTTTTTTAACACTGACATTGCTATTCAGAGAAATATATCTAGAATTCTAGGCTTTCAAAGAGACATGTTACCCTCCAAATATTTGGGAGTACCACTAACAGACAAACCCCTGAGCAAGACAGTTTGGGAACCGGTGATCAATAAGCTACAAGACAAAATTCGGAAATGGAAAAATAGATCTTTGAACTTAGCAGGATGGCTAGTGCTCACAAAAGCTATCCTACAAACTATCCCCATTTTTATGTTTTCAGCCCTTCCAGCTCCTAAAGGAGTCATGCAACAATGCAGAAATATCCAAAGAGATTTTCTTTGGGGCAAAGGGGAAGAGAAAAGAAAATGGGCCTTGGTGGCTTGGGAGAAGATCTGTAAACCCAAGACACATGGAGGTTTGGGACTGGATGATCCTGAAATGCTAAACAAAGTTTTGGGGGCTAAACTATGGTGGAGATGGCTAAAAAATTCAGCTTCCCCTTGGGCCCAAATTTGGAAATAGAAATATGCAAAAAATTGGCAATACAAGGACCATATTAGAATGTCTAGGCTCATTAAAGGCTCCCACATATGGAAAAATTTTGGGAGAATAGAGCCATTGTGCAGAAACACAATTTTTGGGAAATCAGAGATGGAAACCTTGCTTGGTTCTGGGAAGATAACTGGCAACAGGAACCTAAACTGTTAAGAGAAGAATTTGTCAATCTCAAGAACGATATTGACAACAAAGGGTTGCATAAGGTAAATGACTTCTAGGATCAGGAACGAAGAGAAGAAAAATGGAGAGTATGGAAGGACCTAGTTTATAGTGATGACTCCCCTTTAAAGGCACATGCAAAAGCTTTAATGGATATCTTGGAACAAAGAAAGATTCTAACATCAGCAGATTCAGACCAGCTGAGATGGGGCAATAACAATGAAGGTAAATTTAACCTCAAAGAGGCCAAGCACATAGCCCGCGGACTTGACTACCCTAACCCTGATGGGGTATGGAAGGACCTATGGCAGAACCAAAGTTGGATGAAAATCAAACTGTTCATGTGGTTAGTGCAGCATAAAAGTATTATGACCTGGGAAAATCTTAGGAAAAGAGGGGTACACGGTCCATCTAGATGCCAACTATGTGAATTACAAGAAGAAACCATGGATCACCTTCTCAACCTCTGCCCATTCACTTCCACCCTGTCGAATGAGGTAGCTTCAATATTTAGACAAACAAATAGGGACTTGAGTAGCATTACCAGTACTCTAAAGAAGTGGAGGAAAAATTTCTCTAACAATGAAACAATCAACAAAGCTTGGGCATTAGTTATAGGCTTTCTAATATGGGATGTCTAGAAAGAACGCAACAACAGAATATTCAAGAACATAAAAGGTTCTCCCCAAAACATCATGGCTCAGATTTTAAGACAACTCAAGGAGACAATAGGGACCCTAATTAAAAACCTCCCTGAGGAACAACCTAAAGATAAGGAGGGACAAATACTACGGCACTTGGGTCTTCAAGGACTTTCCCCACAAGGAAAAACAGGAATGTAATTCATATAATTATTGATAAGGATTTCTGGCAACTGCCCCCTTAGGAATTTTTAAGATGCAATATAGATGAGGCCTCTAAAGGTAACCTGGGTATGGCAAGGTATGGAGGAGTAATAAGAGATGAAAATGGTTACATAAAAACCATCTCTCATAGCCATTTGGGTAAATCCACTAACAATATGGCAGAGCTAATGGCCCTTGAGCAAAGTCCAGAAATCTTGAAGGACTTAAATCTTCATAATGCTATAATTGAAGTTGATTCCAAATTGATTATTAATTTGGTCAAGAAAATTTGCTATGTCTCTACTCCAGATAAAGTCTCGAGACACTGGCAGATTCTACAAATTTATCAATAGATTCAATCTCACCCGCTAAACATGAGAACCCTTAGTTTTACTCATGTGCACCATACAACCAACAAAGTTGTAGACATTCTAGCTAATGAAGGTGTGCGCTGGGCCAAGAGTAATCAAATTTATGATTAGATAGAGACACCCCAAGGCAGATTGAGGGAAGAGTGACTCAGATAGGCTAACACGGATAGGGAGCTCTATCTAAGCAGGGGAAACTAAAAGGATTTGACTAAAGGAACAGGGGAATTTTGATATTTTATGGTGAAGTAGTGCATGGACAACTGATCTTCGGGAGGGAATTTGCACCCAGAATTCTTCATCCCCAAAGTTATCGGGTGGTAGTCATTTTGAACCTAGAACTCTTCATGAAAACTAAATTTCCTAAAGAAGAATCAGCTTTGTCGGGTGATGGTTTAACGTGCTCGCAGTTAGGCAGATTTGCTGCAATCCCAGGGATTTCGCAAGGCAACTTGCAAGGTGGTTACCGTGCCTGTGTGACCCGAACTTAACTTAAATGATGGCTTTATTTGACTTTGGGTCCGGGTGCGGTGTTATCTTCTGTGCTTGTTTCACTTCAAGGTGGGAATCAGTGGATTTCGAGCAGATTACATGCTCGAGGGTTATCCCCCCATTCAAACTCGAAATCCTTTTAGGGTGGTCCCTATTTCCTCATCGGGATCGATTTTAGATTTAAAGAGTTTACTTGTTTTCGCCCCAATATGAGCCTCGTCTATCAGATCACTAAAGGCAGATCAAATGGTCTCGACTTTTTCTTGTATTTCGAGGGTCTAGTAGTTATGTTTGTGGGCACTTGGCCCAGTTTTTAAGCCTTTGGCTCGGCGCCATAGGCTCTAAGCGGATAGTTAATTCTATGGCCCACAAATGCTTTCAGACTATTGTAATTTATGTAATTTGCTTTTTTGATTCAATTAAATAGAAGGTATGACTCTTGCTTTAGCAAAAAAAAAGAATCATACAAATTATTAATATTATAAACCCAAGAGATTAATAAATCCAATGGATTAATAAGCCCAATGGATTAATATTATCATCCCAAGGGCTTAGTAAACCCAAGGGATTAATATTATAAACGCTAGGGATTAAAAATCCAAGGAATTAATATTATAAACCTAAGGGATTAATATTAGAAACCTTAGGGATAATAAACCCAAAGCTCTTTTTTTTGTGACCTAGAGGAACCCAACAACTAGCCTGACACGTAACTACCATTAAACCTCTGGGGGGCTACGATATGTATTCCTCCCTATAGCCCGTGTCACAACATGGGGAGATTTGAACCTAGGTCTTTCGAGTTTCAATTATTTCACATTTCTCGGATTAACCAATTGGGCTGCTCCCCCCTCGGAACTTATAAACCCAAAGCATTAATATTATAAGCGAAAAGAATCAATAAACTCAAATAATTAATATTATGAACTCAAGGGATTAATAAACCCTAATTTTGTAATGTTGAAAGGCAACATTGAATAAATTACAATGTAATGTAACATTACCATAAAGAGTATTAAATTAATTGTCATCTTGCGACAATGTTTGTCACAATGCAATGTTTGAGTGTTTTCTATACCATGTAAACATTACAATATGAAGCCCTATTATAGTGTCACAATGTGATGTTGAAAAAATTACAATTTAATATAAGGTTCCAACAATGATTGTCATATAAGTTGTCACAATACAACATTGGATAGATTTCTGCACCATTCAAGCATCACAACATTAAACCCTAATGCTATATCAAATATTATAAACCCTAAAAATAAAAAATCAATATTATAAACCTTAAGATTGAACCCAATATTATAACCATAAAATTAAACCCAATATTATAAACCCTAATATTAACCCAACATTATAAACCCTAATTTTCTAATGTGGCAATGTAACCTAAGGGATTTAATAAAACTTGATACTAAAACCCCTCATTTTAAACCCTGATTTTGCAATATTACAAAACCAAGGGATCAATATTAAACCATGGTATTAATATTATAAACCTAAGGGAATATAAACTATAATTCTCGAGGTAAGTATGGTTCACCATGGTAGTCATGTTGACTATTGTCGACTATGATGACCATGTTGACTATAGTTGACCATATCAACAATAGTCAACTATAATTAACATGTGTTAATGTATAAATATTATAAACCCTAACATAGTCAACCACATTTATCCCTTTGGTGCATATTATTAATCCTTTGAGTTTATAATATTAATAATCCCAAGGGTTTAAAATATTAATCCCAAGTGTTTATAATAATAATCTCTAAGATTTTTAATATTAATATCTTGGGTTTATTAATAATAATATATAAACCCAAGAGATACAAGCATTATCCCTTTACGAATTAATACTCCATCGAGTGTTAATAATAAGAATAATAATAATAGATTTTTAATATTCATCTCTTCAATTTATAATATTAATTTCAAGGATTTTTAATTTCATATATATATATATAACAATAATCATCAATTATAAAATATATTCCAAATTTATGAATAAGAATAAAATTATAATTAAATTTTTAAAAAACTTAAGAAAGGTTGTAAAAATATATTTAAATCAAATTTTAGAAAATGAAATTAATGTAAAAAAACTGAATTAGATATTCTAATTATATGAAAACATGTGTGGATATTATTCTAAACTTAGAAAAAATGACAATATGTATGGATATTATTTTAAACTTACAAATAATGGCAACAAGATGTTAATTGAATAGAAATATAAAGGGGGTAATGTGCATGGATTAAAATATATATATATATATATATATATATATATATATATATATATATATATAGATATATATATATATATTCTCATTCATTCATGAAAATACCGAAGTGTAAGAAATCTAAGATTGTATTCTCTAACCAAATTTCAAAATTGTTAAATGGAATGCAAGTTTAGGTACATAAATTTGGCAACCAATGGTTGGCTTTAGTAAAAGAAACACATGACTACTCAAATAAAAAGAATTTGAAATGAAACTCAGGGATAAGTAGAGAAAAAAACATATTTTGAGCGAAGGAAAATAATCTTATAACGAAAATAAGAAATTGGAATTTATGATAGTTTTGATTAAATTGTTAAATATAAGTAGATGAATAAAAAATATTAAAAGTTTAAAAATAGATAATTTAACTGAAAACTCCTTAAAAAAGACCAAGTTATAATAGACTCAATTTTGATGCACTCTACTATTGGATAGTTATCCTAATGCAAATTTATCTGTGGGTTATTAAACTGGTTGTGAGTCAAGTCAGGTGTCTAAAGATTTTGTTGAATAAGAATTGGTCTTACTTATTAAGACCTTCTCCATATTACTAGAGTAACATAACTCCATTATAGCGTAGAGCTCTACGGGAAAGAAAAATACGCAAGCAAAAGACAAGGAATTTAACAGTTAGTCAATAGTGTCCGACCAAGTCTCATGCATTCGAGGATAAATAATTCTTGAAAGTTTGCGGAAAAAACATAGTAACCAAATAAACCTTAGAAGTTTGGAAATCAACATTCAATTCCCAGAATGAGTGATATATCGTTATATGTTTTTTTTTTTTCTTTTTCAGAAAGAAAAAGCTTCATGATTTATATTAAGAGTATATAAAAGTCCAGATACAAGCGAAGGCATAAGGCTTTTGATGCAAATTATACAGAAATCTGTTACTGTCCGGCATCAGCACTGCATGGAGCTCTGAGATAAACAAAAATATTGAGTGCATGGCACTACAGAATCTTCAGAAAAGAGGAACCATCAAAATCAAGATTTTAAAGATATATCGTTATATGTTATATATGTATTAATTCTTGTATCCATTATAAATTGCATTGAATCTGGAATTATTATTATTTTTAGCCGAAGGCTCCCCCTATTTTAACATGGGGTAGAACAACCCTCGTTGAATTTATCTAATGAAAAAAATTGAATGAGCCGGATTAACTCTGGGGAGAATATGCCTCAAATATTATTTGTCTCAGAAGCATATCTGAGACTCTCGGTCGAGGGGGCATGAAGCAACTTGCAAAAGAAAGTTTCATGTTATTAGTCCCTGCCCTCCCGGCATGGGACTATAGTAATAAAAAAATTTATTTAGCATTAGCTCAGGGGAGCTTTAAGCTAAAGTTTGTAGTGATTTCTGTTTACCCACCATCCTGTAACCTATCAAATTATCATATTAATTTCTGAGAACCAATGAAAACCAATGACATAATTTATCATTTTATTTGACTTCTTCTCGAGGGGAAGAGGCTATACCCATGATATTTTTCTTATTCTTCATACGATATTGGATCTATTTAGTTAACATTTTCTATGAGCAAACTATTGCTAGCATTAGTTCATAAATATTAAATGCTATTTTATAATCTTTAGAACAGAGACAGAACATACACCACCGCCATGCAAACAGCCCAAACTGCCCCATACACCACCGCCAAGCTAGTGCCACCTACACCACCATGCAAAAGGAGTTCTTTCACTTGTATTATCTTGGATGGGCTGAATCTTTCTTTCAATCATGTCTTCACGAATCAGCTCAGATGGCGCAACTCGAATTGTTGGGGTTCTGCCACTTCCGCTGAGGGCATCATTAGTTCTGCTTTTGTTTGGTTTTGCTTCTGTTGATGGCAACGCTGGTTAATGTATGTCATTATATAGCCCTACTTCTTAGATACACAGATTTTGTTTATCTCTTTCATCCTCGGTTTAGGTAAACACCGTAACCCTTGCAGTTTGTTGGCGGTATTTTGTTGCGGATATTCCACGATTTTGGATTCTCGGTATTTTGTTGCGGATATTCCATGATTTTGGATTCCTGAGAGGACGACCAGGTATACGTTTATTTTTCATGTATAACAATTCAGATGATTGTTAATTTGATAAATATGTACAGAATGGTTGTCGTACAGTGAATAATGATTACATAAAGAGCCCTAAGACCCTGTTTTATGATGTTATTGCAACTTCTCACCTTACCTGTCATATAATTATGTACGAGCATCCGCTTCCCTCTTCGACCTTACCTCACCTCAGGTTAAGCTACCAATTCGTTTTGTCGTTTCATTCATTGATCTTAGCGGAATGACCATAGATGCTTCTTCTATGATGCCTCATATCATTATGTACGAGCATGTACGATCCACCCTTTCTTTTAGTGAGTGATTGTCCTTCTCAGATAAACAGAATCGGTTTTGAGGCTTCGCCGATTGAGAAGATCAAAGCACGGTTGGTGAGATTTTCAAAGATCTTGGGAAGGGGAGGAGGAGCTTGTACCTTTCTTCTTCATATTTGTTGGCTTGGTTGGAAGGAGAGAAAAAGAAATAAGTCTTCTCGTTTAGTAGTCATTTCATAGCTGGCTGGGGATGAATGACTTATATATGTAATTACGCTTCACTTCCCAATTTGATCTTCACACCTTTCTAAAGATGCGGAAGCGCAAGTTAATAAATTTCTTTCTTCTTCATATTTGTTGGAATCAGATTGAGGAACGAACTAGAATTCACCCACAAGGAATCCAACCAACTGCGCATCTATTTCACCAAATCATCACCACCATTTTCTTAATAATCAACAACATATCCATTATCTGGGTCATGTGCAACCTCAGTAATGTCTAATCAATTCACTGTAACCGTTTCAGGTTCATTTGCAACATTAGATAAAGGAGTATTCACTGATTTATTCTAGTATTACTTGCACTATACTTTTTCTTCTCTATTGTCCTGTAATGCTTCTCTATTGTCCTATAGTCCTGTTGAACCTTTGTCTTCTCTATTGTCCTGTAATGCTTCTCTATTTTCCTGTAGTCCTGTTGAGCCAGCTGGAGCAATAGAGGCAACTAGCTTTGTCTTTATAACTGTTTGAACAACAGAAGCAGCTAGCTTTGGCTTTATCACTGTTTGGAGCAACAGAAGTAGCTAGCTTTGGCTTTATAACTATCTGGCTTGTTGGCTAGGTGGGAGTAATAGCTAGTTTGCGAGCTGGCTGGTCCTAGGTCTGCTACCTTTGCTATGGCTGCTGGGTGTGCATAGTGGAAACATGCACATGCAAATAAGACATCTAGGTAACAATGCAGACATGCAGATGAAACTAACAAGAAGACACAGTGTGGTTCAAAACACAGTCTTGACACAGTGTAGTTCAAAACACAGTCTTGGACATGGACAGTGGCTGCATGCAAACCCCACTTGGCAATTTCCTTTATATTTTATTTTATTTAAAATTATTTATATTTTATTTTATTTAAAATTATTTATTATTTATTATATTTATTTATTTATTTTAATTATAAAAAAAATGATTTACATATATAAAAGGCTTAGGCATTGATAGCAGAAGAAACGTTGAAAGAGCTTCTGTTACTATTGACTTTCTGGAAACTATTAGAATACAGTTTTTCTTTGTAGGTTCCATAAACAAAACAACAACCTCCTCATACTTTATTACTTCATTTACTGTTGTGCATCTTTGAAACATTTGGAAAGGTAGAGTATAGTATTAGTAATGGTCTCAAAATCTAGTATTATGATCTTGTGGTGCATGAAGAGGAAGCATATACAATCAGTAACACTTGTGAAATTTATGCCACCATCGATGCAAAATTAGTTAGGATGGTTATTGCATGATTACAAGTGAATTTAAGGCTGAGCAACAAGAGGAAGCATATACAATTAGTTAGGATGGTTATTGCATGATTACAAGTGAATTTAAGGCTGAGCAACAAGAGGAAGCATATACAATCAGTAACACTTATGAAATTTATGCCACCATCGATGCAAAATTAGTTAGGATGGTTATTGCATGATTACAAGTGAATTTAAGGTTGAGATTGTTCAACTCCATAGGCAACATAGATTTGAAGGTGATAATTAATGGGTGAGAAATTTTGACAACATAGATTTGAAGGTGATAATTAATGGGTGAGAAATTTTGAATATGTTGGCTTTATAGAAAAACAAAAAAATGCAATAGGAGGCTTCTCATTTGAAAGTTCTTTTGTAGAGCATCAAGGGCATTGTTATGTCTGTTAATAACAATGCAACCAATATAACAAATTAGAAAGGTTAAATTAGAACAAGGTGGGGGACTTCTTTACCATGCATATTGGTTTGTCAGGGATATTGATCACAGTTTTGTTCTCGAAGCAAAAAGGTGCTTAGCTTTATACTAAACTTTATATTTCAGCATATCTTTCAAGATTTGTTGCTCCCAAAACATAAGAAACAACCACATCCTAGAATATTGTTTTGATTTTCTTCCCTAATTTCAGTAATTATATTGTTTTTAGTAATTGTATTGTTTTTATTTTCTTCCCTAATTTCAGCAATTATATTGTTTTGATTTTCTTCCCTAATTTCAGCAATTACAAGAGTACCTATGTTCTGTTTTTAATTTGGTTATTTTGACTTGTTTTTTTTTCTATGACAATCAAGCTACCAATACTGGCTTGTTCCTCCATTCATAAATATTGTATTATTTTAGTTATTTCATTTCTTATTTGTTTTATTTAGTACCCATATATTCTGCCCATTTTTGGAGACCAAGACTTGAGTGGAAGGTCTTTTGTAACTTGAGCACTCTTATTTCCCTGTTACCGGGGACTCTATAATTAGACTTTCTACTGAAGAAGCTTTCACCTCTTATGTTCGATCTCCAATCAATGAAACTGCGACCTTTGCCTCTCACTCTATCTTTTGTTTCCTTGTATGCTTCAGCTTATGTCTCTACCATTGCCTTCTATGCTTCAACTTATGTCTCTACCATTGTGAGGAAATGAGTGCTTGAACTTGATCAAATGGCTATTGAATTGATCCATAAGCACGTGCTGGTTCAATTGCTCCTGCTTGCTTTAATCTCTGCATGTCACTGGATATCAATCTATAACACACGGCCAAACTATCTATTACTTCAATATCGCTCAGGGCTACCCCACCCTTTTTCATTTATTTAATAGGGGGTTGCAGGCTATGCTTATTGATATGGAAGATATGTTGCTAAAGGTTTTCAATCTATATTCTATAAGGGATATCACCTCAAGAGTCTAATGAGAAAGGAGTAAAGTTTCAGAAATGACATTCTTACTATATCAGAAAATGCAGCTGATTGAACCGATGGTTCTTTATTCAACATGATCTCAACTCATTTTTTTTATACAAAACTGGATAATTAGATGAAGTTCAATACTTTTCTCCTATACTGATTTCGCTGCATCTGTATCCACCTTTGTATCGACCACCTGTGCCTATATGCTCTAGTCACTTCTTACACTGGAACAGAAGGATCTAAAACTAGAAAAAAAGTGTTGGGTTGTGTTATATTCTTTCCACGTAGTTAACAGGGGGTTTTAGGTGTACCTGTTACACCACTTTATGGGGTCCAGGGCAGCGTCGCGGAAAATTTTGGTTTTGGACCCTATGTTTGGTTGGGCGGACCCACCTATGGTTTTATGCATGATTTTCGCACATGTTTTTTGAACGCGATGGTTTTTCAGTCCATGGTATTGGACGCGATGGTTTTCGGTCCATGGTATTGGACGCGATGGTTTTTGGTCCATGGTATTGGATGCTTCGGCATGTATAAATATGTATTGTAACATTGAAAGGAACATAATGAAAAATCAAGCTGGTAGTCCTGATTTTGGGATCCAGGGGAAAATCTCTGTGTACATGTGTTTTATGTGTTATGCTCTCACATTGTTTATTTTATGTGTTTTAGAATTCGTATGCAGGTAATTTCTATACGGGTTAAAACCTATATTTCGTATCAGAGCTGTTTTGGCTCCAAGGGGATGCCTTTGTTGCTGAGGGGTTTCGCTCAGGCCTGTGGTAGACCCTGTTCAATGGGAGATCTACGAGACTAATTCTATTGGTGAAAGAAGATGGTGAGCAGTGGAAATATAGAGATCGAGAAATTTAATGGTCAAAGTTTTGAGTTGTGAAAACTCAAGATGGAGGATTTGTTGGTGGATAAATATTAGTGGATTGCGGTAGATCCAGGTACTAAACCAACGGGAGTGTCTGATAAAGAATGGAAGAAGTTGGATCAGAAGGCAAAGAGAAAAATACGATTCTGTGTCTCAGATTCAGTATTATTGAATGTATTAGGGGAAGCTACAGCGAAGGCTTTGTGGGACAAGTTAGGGACTTTGTACCAATCTAAGTCTCTGGTGAATAAACTGTTCCTGTGGAAAAAACTATATAACTTGAGGATGAAAGATGGGGACTCGGTGATAGAGCATCTAAACGCATTTAATACTGTGGTAAGTTAGTTAGCATTTGTTGATATTAAAATTTCAGATGAAGATAAGTGAATCAATTTGTTGTGTTCTCTACCAGATTCGTGGGATAGTCTGGTTATTGCAATAGGTAGCAATGCAACTACCTTGCAGTTTGATGAAATAGTCTCAGCCTTGCTGACGGAGGAGATAAGACGGAAAAATATGGAGAGCCAGAATGGCGATGCCTTGGATATACGAAGACGGTCCCAGAACAGAAACAAAAATAAGTCATCGAGTGGGAGATCTAAATCTCCAGGAAAACCTGTAAAGGTGGTGTGCTGGAAATGCAAAAAGGAAGGCCACTTTAAAAGAGACTGTAAATCTAAAGCTCCTGACAAAGGAAAGGGATCTAATGAGGCTCCTTCTGCAGAGGTGAAAACCACCTCAAATGAAGGTGGGGATGTGTACTTGGCTTCTTCAAATACACATGTAGATCATGAGGCATGGTTGATTAAATCAGGTGCATCCTTTCACTTCGCTCCCCATAGAGTGGTTCTGCAAATATGAGAAATATGATGGTGGTGATGTCTTCTTGGGAGATGACAGGAATGCTAGAATCATTGGTCACAGAAAAGTAAAGTTGAAGTTGCAAGGTGGAAGGGTTAGAACGCTTCCAGGTGTTCTACATATTCCTGCATTAGCCAAAAATCTGATTTCTGTAAGCAAGCTGGATGATGCAGGTGTAAAAACAATGTTCGAGAAGGATACCTGCAAAATGGTTCGGGGAGCACTGGTATTGATGCGGGGAGTTCGGATTGGAACTCTGTACAAGCTACAATGTAGCACTGTTATTGATGGGTGTAATAGTTTTATGGTTCCTGAAAGTGGAGCAGAAAATCTAGTGGTCTCTGGAGAGAAGACCATGTTGTGGCATCAAAGGCTTGGACATATTGGAGAGAAGGGCCTTTGAATACTTCATGGTAAAGGTATGGTAGAAGGTATGAGTAATAGCTCTCTGGATTTTGATTTCTTTGAAAATTGTGTATATGGGAAGCAGAATCGGGTGAGTTTCCCCTCTGGTGGTAAGATGGCAAAACATATATTAGAACTTGTGCATAGTGATGTGTTTGGACCTGTGAAGGTTCCATCACTAGGTAAGTCTGTGTACTATGTATCATTTATAGATGACTTCTCAAGGAATACATGGATATATTTCCTTAAGAAGAAATTTGAAGTCTTTGACAGGTTTAAAGAATTTAAGGCTCTGGTGGAAAACCAGACAGAGAAGAAGATAAAGGTGCTGAGGACAAATAATGGTGGAGAGTTTTGCGGTAAGGAATTTAAAGAATTCTACAAGAAGTGTCGTATAGCACGACAGAAGACTACTCCATATACACCTCAGCAAAATGGAGTTGCAGAAAGAATGAACAAGACATTGATGGAAAGGGCAAGAAGCATGCTTAGTGGTGCTGGGTTAGGACAGGAATTCTAGGCAGAGGCGGTGGATACTGCATGTTACCTGGTCAACAGGTCACCTTCATCAGCGTTGGAGGATAAGACTCCACAAGAGGTATGGACTGGTAAGAAACCCTCTCTTTCACATCTGAGGGTATTTGGATGTGATGCATATGTACATGTTCCAAAGGAGAAAAGAACAAAGTTGGATAGTAAATCTAAAAAGTGCATCTTTATTGGGTATAAGGATGGTTTAAAGGGTTATAAGATTTGGAACCCAGTAACAAGGAAGGTTATGTACAGTCGAGATGTGATGTTCAAAGAGGTGAAATATGTTATAAAACATAAAGTCCAAACAAAGGAACCTGAGAAGATAGAGTTTGAGCTAAATGAAGAAGAATCAAACTCTACAACAGAGGAGGAATCAGAAGATGAAGAGCCACAAACTCCGGTTATGAGAAGATCACTTCGAGAAAGAAGGCAACCAAAAAGGTATAGTCCATCTGCTTTCTGTTCAAATTTTGCTTTTTCTGTTACTGATGATGATCCCAGAACTGTGAAGGAAGCAGTGGATTTAGAGGATGGAAAACTCTAGAAAGAGGCCATGGTTGATGAAATGGCATCTTTGCACAAAAATGAGGCTTGGGATCTGGTGGAGTTGCTAGCTGGAAGGAAACCCATAGGCAGCAAATGGGTGTTCAAGAAGAAGACAAATGCAGAAGGAAAGGTGGAGAAATACAAAGCTTGGTTGGTAGCAAAAGGTTATTCCCAGGTGCCAGGAATTGATTTTGGTGATACATTTTCTCCTGTTGCCAAGGTAACTTCTATTAGATTACTTTTATCTGTTGCTGCTGTTTTTTATTTTGAGGTAGAACAGATGGATGTGAAGACAACATTTCTTCACGGGGATCTGGAAGAGGAAATATACATGAAGCAACCTGAAGGCTTTGTGGTGAAGGGTAAGGAAGAATTGGTATGCAAGTTAAAGAAGTCTCTGTATGGATTAAAATAGTCACCAAGGATGTGGTATCAGAAATTTGATACATTTATATGGGGACTTGGCTTCACCAGAAGCAAAGCAGATCACTGTGTGTATTTTAAATTAATTGGTGACCGTGTTATTTATCTGGTCTTGTATGTGGATGATATGTTGCTGGTTGGAAATGACAAAGAAATTATCCAGGATTTGAAGACCCAATTGTCCTCCAAATTTGACGTGAAAGATCTTGGTGCTACAAATTATATTTTGGGCATGGAAATTAAAATAGATCGGGAAAAGAGGAAGCTCTCGTTAAACCAAAGGAAGTATGTCGAGACAATACTGCAGAGGTTTAATATGCAGGATAGTAAGTCGGTGAAGGTTCCTATTCCTATAGGTGTGAGGTTATCTGCTGAGCAGTGTCCCAAGACATAAGAAGAGGAAGAAGACATGTCTCGTGTTCCATAGGCAAGTGCAGTTGGTAGCATGATGTATGCAATGGTCTATACTAGACCAGACATTGCACATGGAGTGGGAGTATTGAGCAAGTTTATGTCAACTCAGGGAAGGAGCATTGGACAATAATGAAGCGGGTTTTCAGGTATTTGCGTGGCACTAGTGATTATGGTTTGTGCTACCAAGGAAGACCGGGATTGGATAGAGTGTTGGATATTCATGGCTTTGTTGATGCAGACTGGGCTGGAGATTTGGACCAAAGAAGATATACAAGTGGGTATGTGTTTAACCTATTTGGAGGTGCAGTCAGTTGGATGAGTAAGAAACAATCTGTAGTGGCACTATCAACTACAGAGGCAGAATACATGGCGGCCACTCATGAAAGCAAGGAAGCAGTTTGGTTGCAGAGATTGTGTTCAAGTATGGGGTTAGTACAGGAAGCTATAAGGATAGATTGTGACAGCCAAAGTGCAATTTTCTTGGCAAAGAACCCTGCATATCATTCAAAGACAAAGCACATTGATGTTTAGTATCACTTTGTGAGGGAAATGATAGAAGACAAAAAGGTGTTGCTGGTAAAGGTGGAAACTTTGAAGAATACTACAGATGCATTGACAAAATCTGTGAGCTCTGAGAAATTCTCTTGGTGTAGAGAGACAATGGGCATTTCAGGGCTGGAAAAATGACTAAGCTCTCTTGTGGCCCCCTGTGGAAAGAAAACAACAAGTGGGAGAATGTTGGGTTGCGTTATATTCTTTCCACGTAGTTAACAGGGGGTTTGAGGTGTACCCGTAACCCCACTTTATGGGGTCTGGGGCAGTGCCCCTGGAAAATTTTGGTTTTGGACCCTATGTTAGGTTGGGCGGACCCACCTATGGTTTTGTACATAATTTTCGCACATGTTTTTTTGACACGGTCCATGGTATTGGACACGATGGTTTTCGGTCCATGGTATTGGATGCGATGGTTTTCGGTCCATGGTATTGGATGCTTCGGCATGTATAAATGTGTATTGTAACATTGAAAGGAACATAATGAAAAATCAAGCTGGTAGTCCCGGTTTTGTGATCCAGGGGAAAATCTCTATGTATATGTGTTTCATGTGTTATGCTCTCGCATTGTTTATTTTATGTGTTTTAGAATTCGTATGTAGGTAATTTCTGTACGGGGTTAAAATCTACAAAAAGGATCTAAAACTAGTAACTTTCGAACTGAAACTAGTAGATTTCAAACTGAAACGGGTATTGCTTCATTGGCACGATGAAATCAAGCTTTTCATGCTTTTAGCCCTTTTGTCTTGTAAAAGTGTCCCTGGAAATTTGAGCTAATACAATGAAGCATTAATAAGAATAGTCATGTTTTCTGTGATCTATATTGAGTTTGGGTGCGCAAGTTTGTTAGTGATGCATGATAATTGTAAAATACAATAAATGGATTAGGTATCAGTTTTTCGTGCAACACTGATTTGGTTGGATTTCACATACTATAAATTGCAGCAACAACACTGATTTGGTTGGCTTTCACATACTGTAAATTGCAGCAACAACACTAATTTAGTTGGCTTTAACATGCTGTGATTGCGATAACACTGATTTTGTTGACTTTCACACACTGTGAATTGCAACCCTGATCTTATCCCCGACGTATCTCTATTCGTCACATCAAGTTTTGAAGGCAGCAGGCAGCTATGATCTTATCCCCGACGTATCTCTATTCATCCATGGCAAGTTCTGAAGGCAAAAGGCAGGGACTTGCTGCCTCGCAGTCCTCCTTTTTTTAATTGAATCCGCTTGAAAAATTTAGAGAGTCATCGACAACTATGCCTAATCTGTCATGTTGTGACGGAACGTGCACTAATATGTTTTCTTCTTGTAACGTGGCAGAGGTGGCCTTGCACGTTAGCAATTAATTGATTTATTCATTTGGAGAAGGTTGCAATTGTTCTTCCATAGATTTCACTTTCAATTTCATAGTCCAACAAGTCCTTGAAATCATGCCATGTGATGAATTACAGGTACCATAGGAACATAAGAAGGTATAAGGAAGTATGGTAAGGATGTATAATACAACAAGTTTGTCAAAAAATGCATCGGTTTTTTTTTTAATCTCTGTTACGGATTCCATACAGAGTTTCTCAAATACACAATTTTTTGTTCAATGTGCATTTGGGTAGAGGCCAACTTTTACATATCATTTTGGTTTTGATATGCCAAAGTTGTATGTGATAGTAAGGTGGTGTAAACAACACATAGTGTTGCATATTTTACGTGATGATTTTTTTTCCAAAAATTTTGTGAATCTTGGATCATGGCTTTGGCGCATAGAAATCCTACCTAATCATGGATCTGGTGCATAGAAGGCCTACTTGCGTTTGCCGATCGGAGCATATAGCACCAAAAATTATATTGAGAGTATAATAGTGTGGATCATGGAATGGAATTGTTGTATGGTCCTTCCCATGAACTTTTTATAAACAACGGTGAGGCTTTTCATTAATACGTCTTATTTATCCACGCATCTAGATGTAAACACATGATAAAGAAGAAATTATTGATGTCACTTTCAATGAGGATGCTTACCTTGAGAAGATTAGTAACCTTCCTCTTCCAAGGAAGAACAAAGAAGTAGATTCCAGAAAGCAGGGAGAACCGCACAATGAGAAAATGCCTGATGCTGAAGGACCAATGGATCCCATTGATCCATCCCCTCATGAACCCTCCTCCTCGAAAAGGAGACCCTCATGGCTTAGGGATAATCTCGAAGATGCTGAGAGACATGTTGCACCAAGGGGGACATTTCGTGAAAGCAAGAAGCCGAATAGGTACCAAGGGTACTTAATTGCTATGAGCACCATTTTTGAATATGATCCTTGCACATTCAAAGAAGCTCCCAAACACCAAGTTTGGAAGGATGCAATGAACGAAGGAGTATGAGTCAATTATGAAGAATGATGTTGGGTATGTGGTCCTTAGACCCAAGGACAAATCCTTTTTCACCTCAAAATGGCTCTTCAAGATCAAGCATGGAGCTAATGGAAGTGCTGAAAAGTTCAAGGCTAGATTTGTTGCTCTAGGCTTCTCTCAAAAGGAAGGTGTAGATTATGATGAGATATTTGAACCATTTTCCCGCTACACCATCATCCGTTCGATTATAGCCCTTTCTGCCTCGCAAGGATGGGATCTTCATTAGATGGATGTTAAGACTGCCTTCTTGCATGGTTCACTTAAGGAGGAAGTCTATGTAGAACAACCTAAGGGGTTCGAAGTTCAAGATCGTCAAAAACATGTATGCAGGTTGAAGAAAGCCCTCTATGGGCTGAAGAAATTACCTTGAGCTTGGTATGAGAGGATCGATAGCTATCTAATAAAGTTGGGATTTACAAGAAGTGAAACTGATTTGAACCTTTACTTTAAGGTCGAGAATGATAAACCTATCATCTTGGTACTCTATATGGACGATCTCTTTCTGACAAGTGCAGACCCTCTTATTCATCAATGTAAGAGGGAGTTGGCTTCTGAATTCGAGATGAAGGACCTAGGATTGATGCATTACTTCCTAGGGTTGGAGGTCTGGAAAAATCCAAGAAAGGTTTTCCTTTCTCAAGGAAAATATATTGTGAAGATACTTGAAATATTTGGGATGGTGGACTACAAGTCCATGACTACTCCAATGGAACTTAAGTTTAAGAAGTTATGCGGAAGTGCTGCTGGCCCTGATTTTGGAAATCCTTTTGAGTATCATCAACTCGTGGGGGCCCTGATGTTCTTGGTGAACTCCTGTTTGAACATATGTTTTGTAGTTAATACATTGAGATAATTTATGGTCGAGCCTCATCACATACATTGGATTGTTGCCAAGAATATCTTGAGATATAATAGGGCGCAATCACTTATGGATTGAGATAAACTGCTGGGAATGTGAATCTCCATGGTTACTCTGATGCAGACTGCGCTAGCCGTGTGGTGGATCGTAAAAGCACATATTGATGTTGTTTCTCTCTAGGTTCTACTTCGATATCATGGATGAGCACGAAGAAGAAATCGGTTGCCTTGAGCACCGTTGAGGATGAATACATTGCTGCTACTTTAGTCTCCTCTAAAGATGTTTGGCTAAGGAAGATCCTTAGTGAGTTGTTTGGACATGTGTTGGATACCACCATGATCCTCTACGATAACCAGAGTGGGATATCAGATACCACTTTATCCGAGATATGGTACAACGAGGAGCTATAAGGCTCCAACACATTGGGACTAATGACCAAGCCACCAACATTCTTATGAAGTCCCTAGGGAAGGTCAAATTCTTAACCTTCCATGAATGAATTGGAGTTGTGGAGAGACCCTCTTATGAGGGTCCTGTATGAGTTGGATGTTGAGCTCTAGGAGCTTTGGGGCACTTGGGGTACTTCTTGGAGTGATGAGTGACCATATGGTGAGTAGTTCACCTTCCCTTGATGGTGCACGATGTATAAGGTAAGTGTTTCACCTTCCCCTGTGGTACCCCATGGTGACATATGCATAGGTTGAGTGGTTCACCTTCTCCTATGGCATATGAGCAGGATGCGTGGTTCACCTTCTCCTGCCGGCACATCCTACCCATGCAGTCCGAGACTCATGGGAAGTACCTCTGATTTGGACAATGAGTAGGGAAATGAGGATAGGGAACAAATTACTACCTATGGATGCATCGTGTACTACCGTACTCCCTATGCTAGGATGTTGATATTGATTTGGGATCAATGGAAATTGATTTTGGGTCGTTTAAGAGTGGTATGAGACACTTTCTTTTATTGGATATTGACTTCGGGTCAGTAGATAATGGTATGATACATTCTCGATCATTTCTTCTTTCTTTGTAGTTCACCATAGCAGAGAAGAGCAGAGACAGTGATGGTATATATTGTCAGACAATTTTGCAAGTGAAGTTCTCCCTAGTTGAGAGGGAGTGTTAAATTTAGGAAACTAGGGCCAAACTTCACATTGGAAAACTCATATGAGGAAACTCATATTTTTCTTGGATTCCTCTCTCTAAGAGGTGTAGGATTGATCTAAAGATCCTCCCATTCTAACATGTACAAATAAAGTTATGAATTTATTTTGATTATGGACAAATTGTCAAGGTCGACCATCAAACTCATGTAGGCTCAAAAGCCCAACAGTCACGTCTATTCATCCTCAACATTTGCCTATAAATACATGATACCTCCTCCTCATTTGGACACACTTCACTCACTCATCTTCTCTCTCGTATTTTGATTGGGTACAAAAATCAGAAGTTGCTCTCCACACATGCAAAGGGAAGGGTTTCACTGTTTCATCGTTGACCAAATTTTGACTAAAAATTTTAGAGGTTGTTTTGACTATGTTGACCTATTTTAGGTGCGGTTTTGGGTGGAGGATTTCTGTTCTAGCATGCCACAGTTTTGGGCACAAGAACCGAGGGAATCTGACCTCTTGTTTGACCAACGTTGACTGTACTAGGGCTGGTCGTAGAGTTGACTTTCTTTGACCAATTTTGACTAGAATTTTCCAGCTGTTTTGAGCTGATTAGACTTGTTGTTGGAGGCCAAAGTTGACTGAGTTTGACGGCGCTGAATTGAAGAAGAAATCTACCGTATTGACCAACGTTGAATTTTTGGTTAGGGCTTTTTGTTTCTACTATTTGACTTATCAGATTTTCACTGTAATTGGACAAGTGAATATTATACATTATACTCTCTCTCTCTCTGCTGAACTTTTGAATAATTATAAGAAAAATTGATCAAGGGTTTCCCCACATTGGGGTTTGTCCCTGGTTGGTGCCATATCTTGTGTCATCTTGTCTTGGCTAGTCTTCTACTGTTATTGTTTATGTTCTATCTGCATTTTGCTATTATGTTGATGTGATTTCTAAACTGAATATTGATATTGGGCTAATAAATAAATTGAAGTAAAATTTCTCTAAGCATAAAACATACCATTGTTATCCTAAAATTAAAAAAAAACAATCTTTCTCTTCATAGGCAACAAAGAAATCAACAAAAAGAAAAGCAAGATTCTCTTGCCAATTGTTCAGGGTTTAGCAAGAATAGGATTGGTTTAATTATTATTTTTATATTTATTATATCTAGATTCATTTGTGGATTTTACGGAAGGTTTGTGGAAACAAAAGCACACTCTTAACTTCGTCCATTTATATCAATTTATTTATCAACGAACTTACATGGAAACCAATCCGATAAAGAATTGAAAGAACGTAGAGTACATTCATTATCCTATCAAGATTAAAGTCATCCACTATCTTGTCAATGTTAAAGTCATTGCATTTGTGAATTCTTTTAATAGTTAAAAGAAGCCTAAGTCTTCCCTTCAAATTTTAAATTCTTCAAATATCTTTATTGAAGAACACGGGTGGAGATTAATTGGTTCAGGATGGGAAAGAAAACATGTAAAACTTGAAATCTGCCTTTAATGAAGTCTACGAGTCAAATGTATTGTTTTGATCGAATAAATCGTTTGTATTTTTAATTATAATGTTCCTCTATGCATAAAATTTTCAAACCATTTAATAAATCCAAAAAAGAACTAATATAAATATGTTATATCATAAAAACTTACTCAAATTGTCTAATAAATCTCAAAACTATTAACATGAATTTATTCTCTTATATAAACTAAAAATATGTAATAAATAAATAAATTATTCTTACTTTGGTCAGAAGGTAGCGTGAATCCCACCGTCCCCGAGGATGGCAAAGTTATTCCCATCCCTAAAACATCTAATAAACAAGTATATTATTGTTCCTCCTCAAAAGATAGTGTGAATCTCTCAATCATAACAAAATTACTTCTATCATATTTTATAGAGTAGAATCTGATTTTTAATCAGATTAATCTTTTTAATCTTTTTCTAGATTGATTAAGATTTCTCTGTGAGAAAACATTTTGCTAAATAGTAAAGTCAGTTGATTTTAATATATCAAGGGATTGATATTATAAACCGAAGAGATCAATACTATAAATTCAAGGGAATATAAACCCTAGATTTTTTTAATAATAATCTATTGGGTTTAATATCCCTTGGGTTAATATTATTCCCTCTGGTTTATAATCCCTTGGGGTTTTAGTATTAACTCCTTGGGTTTATAATATCAATTGTTAAATTTGATTAATATAAGGGTTCATATTCATAGGGTTGATATTTATATTACATAATTTCAAATTAAATGTAGGAATTTACAGGGTAAGTTCCTCAGACACAACACCAAAGGACACCGCTCACAAACAAATCACAGATCAATACACCAATACTTTTGACGTGGTTAAAACCCTCAAAGAGGGAAACAGTCCACGGCCTGAGCCAACGTGGCCACTTTAGGCAATTTATTAATAAAAGAATGAAAATTTACATAAGCTTCTCTCATGGACGGTTAACCTTCAAATGACCCTCCATGCTCTTTAAATAGAGTTCATGGACCAATCGGGTGTTAAGCCACGGATCAAGTGTCGGTAATACCGAGGAGAGAATGAACCATCGGATCACTACATATTGTGATTGTCGGATTGTAAGTTACAAAATGTACATAGTAAAGAAACACACTTTACCTAACTCTATACTAGACCAAATTATACTTAACTATTTCCTATGTGTCGGAATATCCTAACATTAAATAATACTAAATAATAATTATTAAAAAAGAAATAATAACAATTATTTATAATGATAATAATAATATTTTTATTACAATAGTGTTTTTTGAGTATATACAAATGGTATATTTATCAATGGTAGATACAAATGAAGTCTTAGACTTATATCAACCATGTTTAACCATGTTTATTTTAGGGTTTATATATCTTAGGTTTATAATATTAATCCCTAGGATTTAATATTATTACCTTGGGTTTTTAGTATTAATTTTTTATTATTCTCTTGAGTTAGAGTTTATTAATCTAAAGCTTCATATTTATATTACATAATTTCAAATTAAATAATAATAAATAACATTTAATATTAAATAATTATTATTATAAAGAAATAATTATTTTATATAATGATAATAATAATATTTTTTTGGTAGAAATAATTTATTAATTAATAATATATTATTAACCATATTTAATTAACAATATTTATATTAATAAATATTTATTTAATTAATAATTTTTTTACTAATATAATTGTGTATGTGATTGTGTATGTGATTGGCTTATATCAACCACATTTACTCTGTACTTGACCCAGTATTTAAACATTATGAATATATACATAAATATATTGAAAAAATAGGTGATTGTTATATATACCATGTAAATTCTAAATACTCTCCAAAGATAATATGAATTATTGTTGCATGATTCTTAATGAAAGGAAGGTAGTATATGATCGATATTGTGCAAAGAATTAGCTAGTGTTTGGATTCATTATGTAGTCCAAATATATTGATTTACTTAGAGTTGATCATTCTCCAAATGAACAAATGACAGGCGAAAGGGCATGCAACCCTCGGATAAACCATCGAACACAACCTCCGCTGGATCTTGCAACTAACAAACATGTGAGGGAGGCGTGTAGCCGCACGCGATGCAGTTATCGAAATGTCGGCCGATGAATGGAAGCACAAAGGATACTAATTAAAATTTATTTTTCATGGATGCTAATATGGCCATCTAACCTTCTATACGCCGAAGAATATTCCTGTCAGATGAAATTTCATTTGTCTATTTAAAAAAAAATTATAACTTTTAATTATAAATTAGGATTTAGAATTTTATCGTTCTAAATAATATTTAAGAAATAAAATTAATAATAATAATAATAATAATAATAATAATAATGAAATAAAATATAAAAATTGAAATAGATAAAGTATATTTAAGAATTTTTTTCTTTGTAATTTAAATGAGTCTAAGCTTTCCAATTTAGTATGGAATAAATGTTGTAAGGTTATGTTATGTAAATGTTTTGTTTTTATCCAATTATATAAAAATAATTAAGATAAAAATAAATAAATTTAAAATAAAAAGTAAAATTAATAACTAAACTAGCCTAGATTCATCTTAATTCGAGTTCTATCAAGTGTTTATAGGGATCAAATCTCTTTTGCTCAAATTTTATAACAAAAAAAGATATTTGCACTTTGAGAAATTTGATCCCTACAAAAATTTCACATCTATCTAGAATACCATACCTATGGACCTAGAATCTGATACCTACGGAGTACACAATATGAAAAAAAACGAAAAATGATATGCCCAAAGCATGGGTTATATTTTAATGAATTTAAAGGGTTATGTTTCCAGTTGGATCAAACATAATTAATTTTGAAGAAAGTAGTGCATTTTAAACAAAGCATGTGTACACTTTCAAAACATTTGTAAACAATGTTGTTGCCTAGGCATAACACATAGTTATGTTGATAGGAGTATCTATTTCAACTCAGAGAAAAGCACTTGTAAACAATGTTGTTACCTCTGTTACATGGGAACCACTCCCAAGAGTTGGGAAACTTATTCCAATGGTTCCCATGTTCCTCGGAGCTTTGGAACTATATGGGAACGTTCCCTTTTCAGCAAGTGCTGCAATGTGAACTTGGGAAAGTTCTGAGAGCTTTGAAGACAATTTTTTTGGAGTTCCGGTGTTCCCCGGGGTTGGGGAATACAAATCCTGTAGAGAAATATGCTGAACTTCCCACAAAACATGAGCCTAAGTTGAAACTTTCGCAGGAAGAAAGACCAAAAACATCCTTAACACTGATATCCTTAATTGAGAAACTGGAGCAATCTCTTGATGGGTTAAGGAAGTGTGTGACACCTGGATGTAAGGGCTATATCTGGGATGTCATGCTGATGAGTATTTCTTTTGTTGTTTATGTATATATCGCAGAAGATTGTGTGTGCATATTGTATGTGGCAGTCAATGTTTAAACATTAGAGTTGCTTTACTTTTTCTCTTAAGAATAACTAGAAAAACATATGTAAAACTGTTCCTTTGTATTTTTAAGCCAGATTGTTTCACAGACTCATGTGTCATAATGAACTTGACATTTTAATATTATATATATATATATATATATATATATATAGAAACTCAAAAAAAGACACCCAAAAAATATATTTATATTTAAGAGAGATTATATATTTATATTTATATATTTAAATTGATTTTAATATTTAAATATTTTGATTCAATATTAATTTTGATTATTATATAATTAAAAAAATATTTTTTATTTTTTTATTATATAATATTTTTTATTTTTATTTTTTTAATTTTTTTAAGGAAACCTCTCCCTAGCTGTTCCAACCCCGTACTCTAGTTCTCAACGTTCCAAAAACGGTTGTTACCTAAAGACAACACATAATTATGTTAATAAGAGTATCTATTTGAAGTCAGAACAAACATAGGAATATCTATTTCAACTCAAAGCGGTTTGTAGAATTTCAATATTTGTTTAGATCAATTGATATGATTGTATTTTAATGGAATATGCTTCCCTTGATATGCTGATGAAAAGGTCTGATTTCACCAAGTCCTTTGCAAATGCACAGGCCCACAAACCTATTTAATTTAATAATTAAATTGAAATTTGAATCACTTAGTCTATTCCTTTGCCCACCTGGTTGCTGCCCACTTCAATCCACCAAGATATTCTGTGTGTTTGGAATGGGAACCAAAAGAGCCATCAGTTATTTATTGGAATTTGGTGGATTGAAGAGGTGTTGAAAGGGAATGGCACATCACATTATTTAATTACAATTTTAAGTATTTAAATAAACTCACGTATCAAGATCAGTTCAATTTATCGAAATAGAAATCACACTTTTACATTGAGCTGAGAATTCCAGCAAAATTTTATTAGGAACAGGAAGAAAAAACAGCCAAAATAACTAGGACGATATGACTGTCCATCTCCCACGTCTTTATTTTGAACTTAGTGATTATCCTGTATGGCTCCTCATTCCACTACCATAGAAAAGTACACGTATTGGATTTTAAAACTACATATTCTTGAGGGGACCCAAAGCTTCGAGATGACTAAGGTGGGGATGTCCACTCTCTCCACCTAATATATTCTTATAGCATAATCATTAAACTGATTAATCAGTAAATTAGAATTTGATAGAAATATTGGAAACGTCCTTGGTCTAAAGATGGCTAGAGGGTAAAAATGTTAATCAGATTTCATTTGCAAATGAGAGTCTTTCGATGAGAGCGACGGGACAAACAAATATTGCATTTAAATCTATTGTATATTTAAAAAATTTGAGAAAAAATTGTTCAAGCCTTTTTTTTTTGACTAATAAATAAACTAAAAAAAACTTTTTAATTATGTAAAATGCAAGTAAAACCAAACAAGCAGCAAATCTTTTAAAATCTTATTTAAGAAAAATGATTTCATTGAGATATCTAGGCATTCCAATAAGTCTTAAACATTTCCTCCATCCATCATGACATCTAAAACAAAAATTCACAAAATAATGAGTTTAATGGTGGAACCCAACCAGCACATGAGTCGTCCCAAAGTCATCTTATTTCCTCCATCCATCATGACATCTAAAACAAAAATTCACAAAATAATGAGTTTAATGGTGGAACCCAACCAGCACATGAGTCGTCCCAAAGTCATCTTATTGCCTTTCCCATTCTTCTAATTCATATTAACTCTAGCACCTATTGGAGTTCGCAAAGTTATTGTTCAAGAGTTAGTCGAAGTCATATGGTAAGGAGATAAAGTTAATAGAAAGAAAATTCTATTTGATAAAAGGGGGAAAAGTCAAGAACCTAATCACCCATGGTGCTCTAGGTGTGAAGGATTCACTGATCATGAATTTGATGAATTTGGGGAAATTATTATGGTGAAAATATGTCTTGTTGCAGAAATATTTTGAAGAAACTAAGAACTTGTGTTTAGACAATTTATCTTCTATGAAAAGAGGTTCACAAGTTTAGAATTACTTTCAACAACCATCCCACACATATAGTCCTGTTTTTCATGGGTCTTGGGGAATGGAAAACAAATAAAAATATGGTAGTATAAAGGATAGTGTAATGGGAAATCCTCCTTCAAGGAATACTTTATCCCTTCTTCCCTTTAGGAAATGGATTTCTCAAAAAGGGAAAATATTTCTATTTGATACCTTAGTCTATTCTTATAAAGGCACGTGGAAGGGTTGAACCCCCCTATTCCTCTTCATCTAAGCTACCTAATCCCTAATTTTTTTTATCTTCTTTGAAAATTTGTGATCCCAACTTAATAAATGAAGAATATTCTCGAGGATGGGGACAATCCATATACACACTTAAGCCACTTATGAGCAACAAATCTTCGAAACGCTAGGGATTAAGTGGCTTAACAATGGTATGGGTGGCTCTTCCAAATAAAAATATGATTTCCATTCAATTGAATAATATTTCAAAATAGTTAGACCAAACTAGAGGTGCTAATCAAAAGGGATTAAACCCTACTAGTAGATTATATATGCAACAAAAATTTTAAACAACAAACGCCTCGAGAAGTAGACTTCTTTGAAACAATGTGTCTAGATCAATTCC
Organism: Pinus tabuliformis; assembly: GCA_031772625.1. Taxonomy (NCBI): domain Eukaryota; kingdom Viridiplantae; phylum Streptophyta; class Pinopsida; order Pinales; family Pinaceae; genus Pinus; species Pinus tabuliformis. The sequence continues at coordinate 1,860,721,204 of CM062817.1, forward strand.
ATATTGAACTTCAAAACACCCCTGTAGCATTAAGATAGATCTAATGAGAGATATCACTTTCCATTTGAGAATTTCAAAATTGTATAAATATATGGGACTTATACATCCTTTGTTTTGATTGAGCGTGAAAATAAAATTCAGGGGTGGCACATTTTGGGGGTGATCCATATCCCGAGAGGAAAAATTGAAAACATGTACTAGTATAGTCTATGAATAGTATCAAATAGTCAAGCATGATGGTTATGTAAGGAGTCAAGATAATTAAAAATTATCAAGTTCACATATTAACAATTATTGGAGGCTCCAAAAATATCATTCCTCATTTCAATCTAAATACCAAACTTTAGGATATTTAGTTGTGACATATACAAAAAATGATCAAACTAAGTCTAAAATCCATTAAAGAGTACAGAGAATTCCACACCTCAGCTAAATAAACTATATAGTAGACTCAATGGAAAAGTTAGCCACCAAGTGGACCATAATATTAAGTATAAATAGAGCTTTGCAAACATGCCTAATCTCATTATGGTAGGAATGACACCACATGGTTTGAGGTTGGGTTGCAACATGACATGCATATGAAAAAAGGGAATATGTTATTTATGGTGCCATCACTTACTTGAGACTCTTACTCAGAGAATGAATATCTTCATCTAGCATCAAGTTTTGATTCAAAGGAAAGAGGGTGATTCAAAAAAGGTGAAATTGATGGGTTAAAGAAGCAATTGGAAGAGCTTCAAGTAACATTATGACCTCCTTCAATAGTCGGGATACACTACTCCTCCACAACCCTTTTCAAATTGAATGTTTATGTTCATGAAAATATTCAAGAAAAATAAAATGCCTCTTCTAAAAATAAAATAAAGTAACAAGGTAACAGTCACCAATAAACACAAAAATGTAGTAAGATTAGAAATGCATTTTGCAAAGATTTTACATTTAAAATTTTGATGTAATTTTGAATTTTTATTTTGAATAAAAATATAAACTAAAACGAAACCATGGATTATAAAGATTACCCCAAAAAAAATTGACCTTACAAACCTTGAAATGTAAACAAAATGGAGTGAGTCATTGACCTTTACAAACCTTGAAATGTAAACAAAATGGAGTGAGTCATAGTACTTTTTCTAATAAGGTAAAGTAAGTTTATAACCTCGATTTAAAAAAGAATTATGTAGCGTATCAATTATCCCGAGGGTTGAGAGCTAGCTTTAACCCATTGATAGAATTGAAATGGTGTGGGGTGGACATGTTGCTACAACAAGTTACGTATACTCACATATCTCCCTGAATAATCAGCCTGGTCCCTTTTCCAATTGGATTTTCCACATGTGGAAGTCGGACATACCTCTCAAACTTAAATATTTTTGGTTAACTCTTCGCAATCATATTAACTCTTCGCAATCATATTCTAATTTGGGAAAACATGTTGAAGAGGGGATTTCAACTCTTGATGCAGGTGTATTTAACTTAGATCAATTATTTATTAGAGGAGTTAATTTGTAAAGTGAGGATTTAATTATTTATTGTAGTTTTCTATAGTTTTAAAAGAGAATAAAGATTATTGTAAATAGGAGAAGATTTGAAAGTATTGCGAAAAATTTGAGAAGATTATAGATTAGTTAGCTCTTATCTGAAAATAAGGGATTAGATGAGAGACTTTAGGGATCAAGATAGATATTTTGGGAGTTAGTTTAGGAATCTAAAATTTAGTTTGGGTTCTAATCCATTTGTATTTGGGTTCTAATCCATTTGTATAAATTAAGGTAAGCCATGACGCAAGCATGCATGTAGAAGTGTATATGAGAAATTGAGAAATTTGTCTGTAATTATTTTATTGATTAAATAATTATTTATTTAAAAATTTATATACATTCTTATTGTTTGGCATTCAGTATTGTTGTGCGTGTGTTTATGGCTAGTGTGCAAACCCTATAGTTATTTGTACCTGCGTCAAAATTTTGGTATCAGAACAGTTGTAATGTTTTTGGTTGTCTATAATTTTGCTAATGCTTAAAATTTAATTGTGGACATATCTGCGAGATCTCTGAAGAAGTTTAGTTTTATTATTGACATAAGGGTGTATGTATATATCTGGTAAGATCGGGTGTGGATCTACTGTTGAGAGAGAGTTTGGCCTGGGCTTCCATCCAACTGCGCCAAGGCAGATCTGGATCAGCAATGATGGTCAAAAACATTGGTGAAACATGGACATGATGGGAGCGTGTGTTGAAGAAGCCCTGGGACGATGGTTGAGCAATCGATTTGGTCTTTTCATAATCAGATTTATTGGGTAAGTAATCGTTTAAATCACCATCCATATGGCTTATGGTAATCTTCCTGCTGGAAATTCCAGTAATGGAACAAATAATTTCTTGTAAAATGCATGTAATTTTCATGCCCATTATGAAGAGGAGGTGTGCTTTAATTAATAGCCATGATATGAGAGTAGGTGTTTGATTACATCGGAGTTCATATTCTGCATGTGTGATTGAACAATAATTGCATTTAAAGCTTCTTTGACAGGTAAAAAAAGATTTATTTGAAATTGGTTTTACAAAGTCAAAAATTGGCCATTAACATGTGAAAGTGTTGATCCATATACATTGTTTTTTATAAAAGTTGAAGTATTGAAGAGAGAAGTGCCCGGTGGAATCTGGGTTGAATGAACTTTGATAAATGTGCAGTGCTTAAGAATTACATGAGTTATATTTCTTTTACAATACTCATATTTCTTTTACAATATTCACATGATGCAAGAGAATTTACTTTGGAAAAAAATAAATCTTTTACAATATTCACATGCACAAGCATTTATTTTGGAAAAAAAAAAATTCACACTTCAGGGTAGTGGTCACACTTTGGGAGAAGCTTTGATAAATGTGCAGTGGTTAAGAATTACCTGAGGTATATTTCTTTTACAATATTCACATGCGCAGACATTTAGGCGTCATTCTTATTTTACTATAAAGTTTTGAACATTAATTAAGTAAAATTTGAAGTAAAAGTAAAGGTGAAAGTAAACAATAAAAGTAAAAGTAAAGGTAAAAGTAAGTGGTAAAGGTATGAGTAGTTTTATGAAAATAGATAACAGGTGGTTAGAATAAATGTTGAATGATAAATGGTGAGTTGTTGCACAATGCACAATGTTTTGAGTGGGTGATGTATGATTTCATAAAATCATGTGTGGGTTTGAGAATATATAGCTTTATTTATTCACGGATTATAATGCCTGTAATGTATGAAATGGTATATGCAAAAATCACAAATAGTACAATCAACAAATTTTCAAAGTATTTTAATTTGTATATGGGTTAAATTTCTCTTTAATTAAATAAAGAATTGATGTTAAAGTCTAGAGTGAGAGTCATAAGTCAAGTCAAAGGTTTGAGTCTTTGATTGTAATGGGTGCATGATTGGCGGAGCCCGACACCCAAAGTTTGGCCAAAGTTGTAAGAATAATTTGAAGAGTTACTGTTGCTTGCAACAAAAAGGAGCAAGAAGTCCTCATGAGTAAGTTTTAAGTGAAATGAACCATTGACCAAGTTGATAGGAAATAACTTGGTAAAGTGATTCAATTGTAGGTTGTAGTGAACAAGGTGAAGTTGACAAAAGGAGAAGAATATGAAGATGCATATTCCAGAGAAAGGCCACGATGATTCCATAGAAATTGGCATTGGTGATGAAGAGAGAGATCGTTGAATTAAAGACATGACTTGACGTGCTAATGGAGTTGTTACAAAGATAGAGACACAGATGGGTAATAAAGAGAACAATTAAATGGCCAATTAAACAGTTGATGGAAAGAAGATTGAAGCACAAACTAAAAGTTTTAAAAGTAGAGAAACTCCAGACAAATATATACATTTTTGAACCAGAGCAAGGATCATTGCTGGGTGACGATGATGATGATGTGAACGTGGGTTCGATTCCCACAAATGGCACCATAAATTATTTTGAAGAACAATCATTGAATATTATTGTGTAGATTGAAAAGAGGCCAAAACAACGTGAGGATAATGAATGTATGGATATGGAAACCAATAAGAAAATTGAAGAAGATGAGGAAGAGTCAATGGACAACTTGAAGGATTGTATGCTAAATAAGGAAGGGATGCAGGTAGTCATAGGAGAGACCTTTGGGTCTCATGATTTTGAAACTAATACTTATTTTGTGTTTGTAGGGAGTTGAGAATCACAAGAAACCGAGAGTAAACTAGAAATTAAGGAAGCTTAGGAACCATTGGAGGAACATATGCAAGTCTACAAAGGCATAGATATGGAGGTTGTTGCTGCAGAAATGGATTTTTTAGAGGATTGGTTGGACAATCCAAAGAATAATTGTGAAGCAAATGAAATGATGATGGATTGCAATAATTTCATAGAAGACGAGGACGAGGTTTCATTGAAGAAAATGCAACAAAAAAGTGGTAAAGGACGACTTCCAGGAGAAGAGGCAGAGAATGATAGAAGATGAGTGGTATCCTAGTGAATTAATGCAAGAAAAGAGTTATTTTCAACAAAGAATGGGTGATTTTTACCAACAAGATGACAAGTTGGACATGGCAATTGAATTGATTATAAAATTAATGGTGAAAGTGTCACAAAAGAGACATATAGCAGGAAGGAAGAAGATTTCAGAAGCTTGTTGGTGACAACAGAACACACATATATCAGAAAGGAGAAGGGAGAATTGCAACATAAAGTTTGCAAACCTAGAAAAAAAAAAAAAAAAAAAAACAAATACAGAACATCAACAACATAATAGAGTACATGATCAACAATAGACTAAATTTTGGGATCCAGGAGGATTTTATCATCTTATGAAGACTGATGGTCGGGAGATCATGATTTTCTTCTACCTGAGGAGTCTGATGTAGGTGCATCTAACCTAGTTCAATCGTTTACTAGAGGAGTTAGTTTGTAAAGTGGAGATTTAATTATTTATTGTATTTTTCTATAGTTTTTAAGAGAGAATAAAGATTATTGTAAATATGAGAAGATTCGAGAGTATTGTGGAAGGTTTGAGAGGATTATAGATTAGTTAGCTCTTATCTAGGGATAAGGGATTAGATGAGAGATTTTAGGGATCAAGAGAGATATTTTGGGAGTTAGTTTAGGGATCTAGAACCTACCTTGGGTTCTAATCCATTTGTATAAATTGAGGTGAGCCATGAGGTATGTATGTATGTAGAAGGGTGTGAGTGAGTGTGAGGAATTCTGTAATTATTTTATTGATTAAATAATCACTTGTTTAAGAGTTTATATACATTCTTGTTGTTTGGCTTTCAGTATTGTTGTGCGTGTGTTTATGGTTACTACGAAGACCCTATGGTTATTTGTACTTGCGTCATGATCGCTACTTGGGAAGAGGTATCTAGGGTATTAAACAAACATCCCATGTTGAATTTCTCTTCTATTCTCTCTTGCATGGTCTCTTGGGATTCTTGATTGAAGGCTTATAGGGTTGTTCCATTATACATCCTTTGGGGTATCTGGGAAAGTTGGAATAGATGCATTTTCGAGAATAAACCTCTGGATGTGTCGGTCTCTGGCCTCAACATTGCTACATATCTTCAAGAGATAGTTCCTTGGTATCACCTGATCTACCATCCCTCTGTTTCCTTTATTGATCTGGGTGAATCTTTCCCTACTGGATTTTTTGATGGGGCTTTGGCCTTTGTTCTATGTGGATGTGAGGTTATAATCAAGTTAATCCCTACACAATCTCTTTAGTTCTTTTGGAATGGAGACCATGAATCCAATAATACAGTTGAAATGGTGACCCTTTGAGGAGTAATCCAATGCATAATGTAACTAGATTTACAAAAAAAAATTAGTGACTCAAAATCCACCCTTCAAAATACTCTCGAGATCCATGCTTTATTCAACTAGATGGAGGCAAGGATCTCAAGAGCATTGGGAAGGCCACTTATACATGTATGTGGAGCATTAAAACGTTTTCTCGACATAATGATATTAGTGCCCTACAAGAATATTTGCAAATTCAAGGTAGTCAACCAGTTGTAACAAAACATAGAGTAAGCATTTATCCCCATTAAGGTTAGTATGACGTGGTGGAGAGTAGTGACATGACATTGAAGTTTGACTAAGTATATCAATGATCTTTACTTAAGAAAAACGAGAGTATGAATAATGTTTAAAAGAGAATCAAACTTGAAAACGGTGTAACTAGTGGGCATCTACGTAGTGCCCTTACCCAAAAATGTATGTCGTAGCCAAATAAGTCATTATAATGTATCCTGCAAGCAAAACTAAGAAGTATCCCGTAAAAGTCCCTACAAAAACTATATTAAAATTTATGTTGCCCTCCTTTTTATAACAATTACTGAATGTATGCAAGCAAAACTAAGAAACATCCCGTAAAAGTCCCTAATAAAAACTATATTAAAATTTATGTTGCCCTCCTTTTTATAACAATTATTGAATATATTAAATTTCTTAAACTCTATATGTATTTTAACTTATTTATGTTTTAGAATTTATTTCACATATTTCAAAATCGATTTTTATTAAAATTAAGCTTTTAAATTGTGTAATTTATTTAATTTAGTGGTTTTTTTTTAATAATAAATTTATTTATACAATCAACAACTTATTTCAAATAATCAAAAGCCACTATTTCACTCACAATTTTATACTCGACAAAACCCTTAACATTTAGAATAATTGAACAATGTCCTTTAAACAAAATATTATATGGATAATAAAAACATTTTTCAATTTCAAATTATTTATTTAATATTTAAGATTTCTAATTCTGAAAATATTTTAAAAGATTGTTATATAGGAATGAATGCTATATTTAGTAAAACCTTAATATTTTTAAATTAATGATGTGAATATTTATTTATTGGTAAAATGTAATATTTAAATAATATTAATTATAATTAAATTAATTTATATTTTGAGTTAATTTATTTTAATATAGAACTAAATATAAAATATGTTTTTCTTTGACAAAGTTTCACTAAAATTGTATTTAATAAATTTTTATTGCTTTTAAAATTATATCAAATAATATTTATTATTTTTTAATTTTGTTAATTTATGTGTTATTGCATAATTAATTTGTGATTTGAATAATAGTAAAATATCAGAGAGGGTTTATGGTCTGCAGTATGGGATACTACTGCAGACAATGAAATCGTTCTGTCCCGACAATATTCTCTCGAAACAAGAGGTCTCGTGGGATATTATATGTTTCAGTTTTTAACTGAAGGGTTATTTTTACATTACTCTCCTCCTCGCTGGCTCACTGATGCGATACCTCCCCGCTTACCTGCTACCTGCTACCATCTCGCCGGTTTAGAACCCTCGACGGCATTGTTCCTCCACCGTTCCCGTTTCTCTGTCGGTTACCACCCTTGACACCGGATTCACTACTCGTCTCGTTTTCCTGCTCCACTGGCAGCTGGTGCGATGGACATAGACCTGGTGGACTACTCGGAAGACCCGCTCGAGGAGGGATCCATTTGGATGTCCACGCATTCAGCATCGGAGGGAATGCTACCCTACAACGACGTTCTAATCGGCACTACTGTTGAGCTACCTCAATTTTCTGGTCCTTCCAACCCTGCGGTTATCTTACCAGACGACCCGCCAACCTGGCCAACTCTCTCCTCTCCTCCCCCGTCACCAACTACCTTGGGGTTTATCTCGAGTTGCCTTAACCCTAGCCCCGATGACTCTGGCCCTGTTCTTGAACCCTTGTCGTCCTCGGATACCCACACTACACTTGCCGTTTCCAATGCTGCTACGGAACAGGCTCCCCTGAACCCCCTTACCTCCTCTAACCCCCCATCGGGCTGTTTCACAACCATCTCACCGCTCTCGGATGCCATCCCCACAAACCCTAACCCTTAGGTGGAAGTTACAGAGGATATCGAAAGAGGTTCGGAACATCACCCATCTGCAGGTGAGCCTCGACCCCTGAAGAAGTATAAATGCTTTAAGACCAGGGCAGAGGATGTAATATTGAGGCTCGGGGAGGATATACAGTGGGGCGACACCATGGATTTTGCAGATAGAGTTCTTGTCGGCAGAATTAGGGGCAAAAATTACACTGCGGCACGCTTGAAGACTTGGGCATCGGAGGTTTGGGGACACCACTTGGTCAACATCCCCTTTGTTCAAACATTCGTGCGCGGTTGGTTCGTGTTGAGATTTGCCAGACCAGACCACACGAACTGGGTACTGTCTTCCTTTTGGCATTTTGAGCATGCCCCTATTTTACTGAAGCGATGGACACCCTTATTTGACCCAGAGACATAACAGATTGGGGTCAGACCTATTTGGATCAGGCTACCTGGCTTGCCGCTGCAATTTTGGTCAGAAGATATATTCAGAAGGATTGGGAACTCACTCAACACTTACATGGAATATGATAAATCATTCCAGACCACGGGGATGATGGCTTATGCGAGGATTTTGGTGCACTTAGACACTAGAGGAGGACTGCAGGAGCACATTACCATTCAATGGAGATCCTTCTCGTGAAAGCAGTTATTGGATTATGAAGGAGTCCCTTACCGGTGCCGGAGATGTCATAAGGTTGGACACCTATTCAGAAATTGTCCGCTGAACCGTAAGGACAAGAAAGAGGCACAAAATAAGGAATTTGAAACTCCGGAACCTCACCCACAACAGCCAACCAAGGAGGAAGTTACAGAGGAACAACAGACGACAAAGGGGGAAAGGAATGAGAGATAAAGAGATTAGGGGAAAGAGAACCAAAGAGTTAGAAGAAAGGAAGGGAGAGAGAGGGCGAGGATGAAAAAGGAAGAGAGAGATATAGAGAGTGACAATTACAGGGAGAAAGGAGAAGAGAAGAAGAAAGAAAGGAAAAGAGAAGAATGGAAAGAAAGAAGAAGAGTGAAAGATAAATAAAATGATAATGGAGAAAATAAGGAAAAAGAAAAGTGAAAGGAGAGAAAAGATAGAAATGGAAAGAAAGACTAATTATATCATACTCTTAGAGCAAATGAAAGAAGTTACGAATGAATTGGTGGGCACAAAATAACTGATTTTGACTTAAGTATTATGGTCGCTTATCAAGCTAGATTTCTTAATCTTATGTTTTTGCTTAATATTTCTTCATATCTTTTTGCATGTGCTTTGTTATAAGATATTAAAGCCCACCGTTGGTATCAGAGCCTAATGCATTTGACCTACAATGTTCAATTCAAGTTAAAGTAGAAGCCAAGGCACGTATTCCAATCACCCGTAATGTGTAAGAGTGATGATGACGTTGAACATAGTTGATCTTTTGGCGTATTAAAGAACGAAAAGAGCTATTTAGGCCGTGGTGAGATGTAGTTTCCAATAGCGAGTTGGTGTTGAGAGTTACCAGCGGAATTGGTGTGAAGTGCCACAGTATGAGTTAATTCCACCAAAAGCTTTTCCATGTTGTCGGAGGATGTGATAGTTCTTCCTTTGGGAAATCATTCAAGGGAAGGTGTGTTATGAGGATGGATAATTCTCTATTGGAAAGGTGCTTTGATCATTGTTTCAATAGTTTTCACTGCAAGTCTATGGACAAGTAGGAAGAGACGTGTTATGCCATTTGAGAAAGGATACTAGCGAAAATATTAATTATATACAAGAAAATTAAAGAGTTTGTTTTAATATGAAATTGTTGTTGTGTTATTATTAATATGAAAGAGTGATGGAGAGGAATAATCAGACAATAAGAATGAATATGTGAGCGATTCAAAATTTCAAGGGTAAAAGTGCATAACATTTCGTTATTTACTACTGGTTCATTGGAAAATGTGTAAACTTAGTTAGAAGGATAAGCATGAAGTATGAAATTCAGGGATTTAAAGTCTCTTAAATTGCAATAAAGTATCTCTTAAATTGCAATTAAAAAAAAATGTTTTTAGTAATGTGCAAGTAGAGAAGGGTTTTTGTTTTGTTTCAAATATATTTATGATAAAATGGAAAAGTGGAAACTTCAAGTTTGAGTGACAGACAAGTGGAAAAATGAAGTTAGAATCAATGTGCAAGTAGAGAAGGGTTTCCATTTTGGTTCAAATAAATTTATGATAAAATGGAAAAGTGGAAACTTCAAGTTTGAGTGACGGACAAATGGAAAAATGAAGTTAAAATCAAAGAATTAAAGTATTTCTCATAGTTATGTAATCATGAATTCACAATTAATTTTTTTATTCAAAACTTTTTGGTACTTTGAAATTCCGGGCTTATATAAGTTTTTTTTTTCCACTAGTGTTTTGTAAACCTTGTCAAGTCATATATCACATATCCTGAGGATGTGATTTGATGTGAAATTAGAGAAGTTGAGTCTTTGACTAAGGAGGAAGTGAGGTGGATAAATCTCATAAGGTTGATATAATATTGAAAGGTGAAGACCAAGTTATAATGAATAAAGAGTTTGACATGTTAATGAATTGTATAAACAAAATAGATTTCTAGAAAACTCGTGAACACATAGAATGGCATGATGAAAGAAGTTAGATTTCTATAAAAATTGTGAACACGGAGAATGGCATGATGAAAGAAGTTGATGGCAGAGAGAATAATGCAGAAACAAAGTGAATGGAGAGATGAAAAAAGATGATCGTGTAGAGAATGGTATAGCATCAAATATAACGATGAAAGAAGATGATACAAAAAGAGAGAATTATGTAGCAACAAAGAGAGAAAATGGTGTAGCAGCAAAGATAATGGCAAGATGAAAGAATATGATGATACAAAGAATGATGTAGCAGCATGGGAAAATGAATGGCGAATCCATGACGAAGAAGGAAAGATGAAAAATATGCAAGGGAATGAAGGTGAAAGAAGAGAATAAAGGTGAGAATAATAATATTGTTGTTGAGCTAATTTATGTTCCTAAACTAACACAATTATTTACTATCAATCCGGGTTGTTTATTCTTTGAGGCAAATTCACTATTTGTGAAGATCTAATATAACCAACCTTGAAAGATAAATGATTTAAAAGCTAAAGAAAATATATCTAATAACTCTAATTCAATCAGCTCAAAAGAGAAAACATTGAAAGGGTTCTTGAACTCAAGAAGTCCACTTTCACCTCAGTTATTACTTAATGAATTAGAGATTATAACCAAAAACTCAAGATGCATAAATCATACATGAAAGAGGCTCCTAACTTAAGAGACACTTAAAGTTTTCCATCATAACTCATTCATCTTAAGATATAAATCTAAATGGAAACAAACTATTTGCATGTAAACAAAAGAGACTAGTTCTGATTCACCATTTCATAGAGGGAATGCCCAACTTGAACACTTGTTTTCCAACTCAATTAGATGATGAATAAACCATTAACAAATGAAATCAATCACTATGAATAACCATAAGGCAATCTGAAATAAGACTTTGAAAAACTAAAGCTACAATCAACCAGATTTGCAATGAAATAAAACTAGTTTAACTTGGAAGTGTACTTAGCTTGGAGTGGGGGCCCTCCACCCTTGCCTTGCACACTTTTGAAGATGATATCAGAAGCTTTATATCAGTCACACATCCATGTATTGAGCAGCAAAAATGAGAGTAACACAAGTCTTCAAATTAAGTCTTCAAACCAAAAATATTACAGCATAAGAGTATCATAAGTCAATGTGTTGAGCCATCAAAGTGTGGCTCTTAAATAAGGAGTTCATGAAACCAAATGATCTATATTTACTCTAAAAATCTTATCTACTCTAAGCCACCTATCCAAGTCGAATCCACTCCTCTCATCCCAAGAAATATGACTAATATCATGGGATCTCAAAACTGCCCTACTTAGATGGGATTTCTGAATGACTAGTCATGATTGACTAGCTCCAAATAGGCATAATAAAGCTCGTTCTGTTGGAACTAAGCATAGGTGGCTTGGTCCTAGTTCCCAAGCTTTTCATTCATGTATCCCATTCGTGCTGAAGTGGCCTGCATCCATATCAACCATAAAGTGATTACGAGAATTTCTGAAATTGCCAAAATTGCACTTAAAATCAAACTTTTATAAAAACTTTAGAAATTGACAAATTAAAGATAAATACCTGATTAGACATCAAATATTCATTAAAATGGAATGGATGGAGTGAAAATAAGGGATAAATGGATGGTTAGGTAAGTTTCTCAAAGCAAAATAAGATCAAAACTGAGGCCCAACATCTCTCCCATGCTTATGATCAAGCATGTCCCCATGCTTGCTTGCTTCTCTTGGACCTTCTGCCCTCTGAAGTGGATGCTGTACCTGTAGCTGGTTCCCTGTTCAAACAATCAAATTCTGATTCCTGTTGTGCCTTTAACATTGCTGCTTTAACCTTTTGCTTTTCATATTTAGCTTGCCACATGTTTTTGTCCTTTAACCATTGGAATGCCTGTTTGGAAAGCAATTCATTTCTCCTTTTCAACCTGCTTATTTCTTCCTGTAACTTTTCATTTGTTTTCATTAGCTTTGCATTGTCCTTTTTTTGTGCCTTATTCTCTAATTTTAATTGCTTTTCCACAATTTTGCTTATTTCTATTTGATCTGTTAAGTCTTGGATTTTGGCCAAATTAATTTCCTTTTCAAAATCCTGGGTGGTTTTCATTAATGATTCTCCTGCATCATTATCATATATGGAATCCCTTTCAAGGGGTTCTTGTGCTATATCCTGTTCTTCTGGTTTTCTAGGAGAATAAGCTTCTACTTCTTTTTCAAGATCAATAGAATTTCTATTCCTAGGAATAGACATAACAGATGTTTCAGTCTCATGCATGGCCATATTTCTAGCTCTTGTTCTTGGATATAGGGGAGAATTCATCATGCTTCTGTTTTCCTGCTCTACTTTGTCCTGTATATCAATAAGCTGTTCAGTAAAATGATTTTTATGCATGAATTCTTTCCATTCTAGGCCCTTTGATTTCACCTGGTGTTCCACTAAGATTTTAATTAACCCCTGATGATAGATCTGTGCTGACCTTGGCCTATGCTCTTGATTCACTGTTTCAATCATTTTGACAAGACTTTTGTACAGGAAATATGGTAAGTTAGTTCTATCATCCCCTTTGATATGCTGGAGTAATCTAACATGATATAAATGAGCAATGCTGTATCCACGATCACATGTCAAGAATTTTTGAATAACCAAGACCAGTTCCCCCCATGGTTCATTAAACCATTCCCTGGGTATCCCTTTAGTTCTATCAAATGTCCCCTTTCGGTTCTTTTCAAGGAAGAAAGTCCAGGCTTTCTCCTTGAAATGTAAACCTTTGTGATACTTCTCCCCTATCATCGGCAACTCTAAGGCTTTGGACAAGTACTCTTGAGTTACGGGGACAATGATTTCTCCTACTTGAGTTTGGTCTTGGCTGAAATTATTGATGAAATCTTTGGTTATCTGCTCAGAATGGCCATTAAACTTCTGTAGAAATCCTATCATCCCTGACTGATACAGTTTCTCTACAGTTTCCTTTCCCCAGCTTTCTATTTGAAATTTTGGTTCTACCCGGTTTGTCATGATTTCTGTGAACCAATCAATATAATCATCTGCTGTTACTAACTTCATTTTAACAAAAATTATGACTATTGTTTTTAAATGAAATTGTAGAAGCAACGAGGCTTACCTCCCCCCTCTGACTCAACTTTTAATCTGTTTGACTCTGTCTTCTTTAACCTCTGCTGTCTTTCCTCTGCACAAACTCTGTTTCAATTCCCTGTTTAAGGCAAACAACACCTGAATATCTTCTATCAATACACTGTTCTCTGTTTGTTTTTGAAAATTAAATACACATGCAGCAATAACCATGTTTTCTTGACTCAAATTAACATGCGTTACTGTGTATTTAAACAAACAAAAAACTTGAAAAATTTTGCTCTCGGCCTCTCAACAGATCTTCAAAACATTCTCTGCCTATTCACAAAAAAATGACTGTGTAATGCAACAAATTGCTCTCGGCCTTTCAACAAATTCTCAAAAAAATGACTGTATAATGTGGCAAATCACTCTCGGCCTTCAACAAATACTCCAGAACATTCTCGGCCTATCCATTTCATCATTTTTTTCACAAAAATATGACTGTGTTTTATATAGCAAATACTGCACATGGATTCAATTGACAGAGTTACAAGCCTAGAGGACTAATCACATTCGCTCGGCCTCATCATACTCACTGCTTATAACAAATGTCAAACAAAATTTTTTAAAACGCAGACTATAAAACTTTCGGCTTCAAGGCACAACAATGCAAATTTCAATATTCAACTCAGTTCTGCAGTCAACATAGCATGTATGCAGCACTCCTACGCATTTCAATCCTCTGTATATGGCACAAATACATTAAAATTTTGATACACAGGGGTGCATTAAAGCATCAATGCATTTGAAATGTGCGCAATCTACAACATTCCTCTATTTTACATTTGACAATCCACCCCTCTCGGCATATACCAATGCGTTTCTCGGTTTGGCAGCCCATACATATACAACAACGCTCAACAATCTGTTTTAATGCGTTCAACACACATATGACAACACTCTGTGATTTTAATGCGTCCTCTGTTCTGGTCGAACCACATATTCACAGGCATATGACAGAGACTAGCGCGCAGCAAAAAGGGAATATGAAACTACAGTAAACAAGCAGTGCGTACATAAATAACCTTTAACGCTTCCTGCTTCTCCTACTCAAACTGACTCTCCGGGTTTACGGCTTCATATTCCATATTTAACTCAAAATGACTATCGTGTTATGCATGCAATGTTTAAAACTTAAATGCTGAGCGATTGACCACCGTTTCCACACCATAATTTACGCATACAAATCCGTTTTAGTCTATCCATACGTGCTGCAAACTTGGAGTTATCCCGGTTTTAGTGTTACCTGACTGTCACTGGCCGCGTGGGATGCAAACAAACACTTCAAATCCCTCCTTCTTCGGTCAGTCGAACTGGTGGCAAAGCAACAAAATCTGTGAGTTAATGGCGAAAACTCATACCTATCTACAGTCGCCGAGCGAAATAAACTCGAGTCTTACCTTGTTTGCTTGCAAAACTCGGCTTCCTCTACTCATACGACTCAGATTTTGCCTTTAAAATCTCCCTCAACACACTCCTTTCTCCTTTTACTATGTTTCGGCTTCAACACGATTTTCTGAGCTATGGCAATGAGGAATTGTGGTTTGAACAGCGCAGGGAAGGTTGGTTTATGACCGTTTCCTCACTGTACCCTGCGTTTCATTCATTGGTGCTGTTATGCGTGGTTACATGGCCGTCCTCATTGACTCAGTCGCCCGACTGAGTCATGAGGATGGCCGTATTGTTGTTTCCAACGCATACCTTCCGCCGCTACACCATCCAATAGCCATACGCTGCCATAACACCGTGTCAAAATCCGTACCTGTGTGTTGGCCTGCGTGGCGCTTATGGTCTATCGTTTATTCATTGCTGCAACGTTTGATTATGGCCACCGTCGTGCCCTTCATTGCAATGATATTTGATTATTATCATTTCATTACCTGGCCGCAGCACTGCTATTTGATTATTGTCATATGGCTTGTGCATAACTGTGCCGAAAACTATTCCTTTCATTCCATACGATTTACGCCCAAAGCTTATGGTTTAACTTTATAACCTTTGCACTCGTAAATGTTATACCATAGTTTGGTGCTTTTGAAATATATATGCCATACCATGTTTAAATATATATGCCATAACTTGAAATATATATGCGTTTGAAATATATATGCCATACCATATTTTCTCTCACCATCGTATTTGAATGCTTACGGCCTCCACATGTATCATTCCATTGCCCTTTATAACTATATTATATGCACGGCCTCCACATGTTTCATTCCATTGCCCTTTATAACTATGTTATATGCGCTTTTTGATTTGTGTATATAAGCATTTCTATATGGCTAAAGTATTTTTGGAAAATAACTTTAGCGTTCATATATAAACCTTATAGGCATTTCCACTAACTTATGTTTAATGCTCTTCTTTTTTCCTTTTGACTTATATAGCGCATACCTTTTATAACATAGCTTTATAATTTTAAAATGACCATTGGGGTCATGTTTAAAATTATAATCATTCTAATGCTCTGAGTTCATGTGCAGGTGAAAAGAGTGGTCCCAGTTTGATCTTTTTGTGTTTAAGGAAAATACCTAGGGTTATAAGAAGATGTATAGGAAATGTATGTGAATGAGATGGAATATGAATAGGGATGTTGGGGTATATATTGGGAATGAATATTAATGAATATTTGTAGATACTAACTTCAATTAGATCAAAACTAGAAGTTTCTAAAAAAAAAATTTGAATTTCAAGCACAAAATGGCTATGAATATACTCCCTTGAATGTTGTTTGTACAGGTGGAATGTTGAATGCTGTTTGTACAGGTGGAATGCTGAATGTTGTGGATAGATGAAAAGTAGACTTTTATTACTGCTCCTTGTTTACTATGCTCCATTTCTTGAATTGTTCAGGTCCCTTTGAATAATGTTTTTCTTTCAGGTCCCTCTGCAATGCTTCTGGTATATTGTCGGTTCTGTTCTGGTTCTGCTGCAACTAAGTTTGCTTCAGGTCCCACTGCAATACTATTTCATCTCAGGTCCCTCTGCAATGCTTCTGGAATGATTTGATCTGCTGCAACGAATGTTTGCTTCAGGTCCCTTCTGTAATAATGTTTCAACTCAGGTCCCTTCAGGTTCTGCTGCAACAAATTTGCTTCAGGTCCAAAGTGATCAACATAATACCTTAGCTGTGGCAGCTAAAAGCTTGCTACAAGACTCTCCCTTGTTGAATGTTTGACTTGTCCTCAAGTCAATTGTGGAAAGGTCCTGCATTGAAATTATGTGAGAATAGTAAAACAAGAATATTGAATTCATAGAGTCCAGGTTTCCCTGGTTTTCCCCTGTGAATTCAAGTTTGCATGGTGCCAGTTGCCTGGTTTTCACCTGCAAACCAATTATTTTTTATGTTTTGTTTTTTTTCATATATCTTTTTCTCTTTTTTTTTTTTATGTTTTTTTTTTTTATTATATATATTTTTATTTTTTCATATATTTTTTTTTATTTTTCCGAACTGGAAGATGGCAGAGCCATAATTTCCAGTCCTGATTCTTCTACCAGTTGTTTCATGAATGTCTCTTTACTAATAGGCTGATGATAAAATTTCAGCCTATGTCCATTTACAACAAATGAGGTGGGGTCCTGGTCAATGGTCTTTATCTTCACTGCTCCATTATCAAAGATCTCCTCGATTTCATATGGCCCTAGCCAGTGTGTTGTAAACTTTGCTTTGAAATCCTTGAACTTGGAGTCAAATAATAAGGCCCAGTCTCCCTTCTGAAATGTCTTTGTTTTAATGTATCGATCATGCCATTTCATTCTCTATTGCTGTACTAATGCTGTCTGTTCAATTGCTTTTTGACGATGTTCATCCAATTGGTTAAGTTCCATGATCCTTTGTTGTTGTGCTTCAGTTAGGTCCATGCCCAATTCTGCTGCTAGTCTATAGGTTTGTATCTGAAATTCAATAGGAAGTAAGGCTTCTTTCCCATAGACCAACTGGTATGGACTAAAACCAGTTGTGTTTTTCCATGTGATTCTGTAAGCCCATATTGCATCTTTTAACTTCTCAGACCAATCTTTCCTATTCAGCTGCACCGTCTTAGTCATGATATTTTCTAAGACCTTGTTTGTGGATTCTACCTGACCATTTGCTTGAGGGTGATATGGAGTAGACTTCCTATGCTTTATCTTATATTTCTCTGTCAGATCCCGCACTAACTTTGAAGTAAACTGCGTTCCTTGATCTGTCACTATTTGTCTTGGTACTCCATATCTTACAAAAATTTCTTCAAAGAGGAAGGTAACCACTGTGTCCTCTATCGCTCTGCTCACTGCTTTGGCTTCCACCCATTTGGTTACATAGTCCGTGCACACTAGGATGTATCTTTTTCCATTTGATGGTGGATTAATGGGTCCAACAAAATCAAGTGCCCACTGCTCAAATGGCTCAATGAGGACCTGCGGTTTGAGCGGCATTTCATCTGACATGATGGGTCTCCCTATTCTTTGGCAACTGTCACATTGCTTGACATATGCCTTAGAATCCTTGAAGACAGATGGCTAGTAATAGCCCAATTGCAGCAATTTATATGTTGTTCATTTGTCTGCAAAATGACCACCACATGGTTCGTCATGACATGCCCTGAGAATATCTAGTATTTCATCTTCACGCACACACTTTCTAATCATTAGATCTGAACCAGTATAAAACAAATCACCATTCACCCAGCTATATCTAGAACTTTCTCTAACAATTTTCTTTCTTTGCTTGCTAGTGAATTGAGTTGGAAATTTTCCAGATGACAAATAATTAGCAATATCTGCAAACCAAGGTGTTTTAACTGCTATGGCAAACAGATGTTCATCAGGGAAGTTGTCTATAACTGGATTTGGGTCTTCAGGTGATTGTATGCGGGACAGAAAGTCAGCCACCTGGTTTTCTTTACCTGGCCGGTCTTGAATTGTAATGTTAAATTCTTGCAATAACAGGAGCCATCTTGTAATTCGTCCATTAGTGATGGGTTTGTTCATCAAGTATTTTATTGCTGAATGATCTGTGTGAATAAAAACTTGATATCCTGTGATGTAATGCCTGAATTTGTTTACTGCATGTATGACGGCTAACATTTCCTTTTCGGTGACTGTATAATTTGTTTCTGCAGGTGTCAAATTTTTACTGATAAAGTATATTGCATAGTTGAACAAATTTTCTTTCTGCCCCAATGAGGCACCTATTGCTGTGTCTGATGCGTCAGTGGAAATATGAAATGGCAAAGACCAATTTGGCCCTCGAAGTATGGGTGCTACTGACAGCTTATCTTTTAAAATTTGAAAAGCATTCTGACAGCTATTCGTCCATTGGAATTCAACATCTTTTGCTAATAGTTTAAACAGGGGTTGTGCTATTTTGCTGAAGTTTTCTATGAATCGTCTGTAATAGCCCGCATAGCCCAAGAAACTTCTGACCTCCTTTTGAGTTGTAGGTGGCATCAGGTTAACTAGGACTTGAATTTTGGCTGGATCCACCTTAATTCCGGAACCAGAAATATGGTGTCCCAGAACTATACCCTCTGTTAACATCATATACCATTTTTCATTACTTAATGACAGATTTGTTTCGATACATCGCTTCAAGACTTTCTCAAGATTGTTCAGACAATGATCATATGTGTTTCCATACACTGTGAAGTCATCCATATAAACTTCTACACATTCATGGACTAGATCAGCAAATATCGCAAGCACTGCTCTTTGAAAAGTTGCAGGTGCATTGCATAAACCAAATGGCAAAACATTATATGCATAGGTCCCCCATGGGCAAGTAAATGTAGTTTTGTCTTGGTCTTCTATTGCTATTCTAATCTGGTTGTACCCACTAAACCCATCCAAGAAAGAGAAGTATTTCTTTCCAGCCAAAGAATCTAGCACCTGGTCAATGAATGGTAAAGGAAAGTGATCTTTTAAGGTAGCTTTGTTTAATTCTCGATAATCTATACATACCCTCCATTTTCCATTTTTCTTTGGTACAACAACCAGTGGTGAAACCCATTGACTATCTGAAATAGGATAGATGAATCCAACATTTAACAGTTTTTGCAGTTCTTCTTTCACTATTTCTTTCATCATAGGATTCATTCTTCTTTGCGGTTGCCTAACAGGTTTAAGCTTATCATCTGTATAGATGTGGTGGATACATGTGGTAGGATGGATTCCTTGCATGTCAGTGTAATCCCAGGCAAATGCTTTTGAGTATTTCTGTAGTAATGCAATTACCTCTTGTTCTTGTTTTGATTGCAGCTGGTTTCCAATATTTAAATGTTTTCCAGGATGTACCTCAATTGTTTTGATTATTGGGTTGCTAATTGTGTTTACAGAAAAGATGTCTCCAAAAGAATTTTGCAAAGTTCGAATAGTAAATGTTTCTTGAAAACATTGATTCAAAAGTTCATTTGCAGCTTCATATTGAACTTTCCTAAGCTGCTCTGAAATACTTGGTTCTGAGATAAAAAGGTCCATTAGATCTTCATTCTCCTCTTCTTCTCTAAAATCAAAGAATTGATTGATACTTAAAACTGTTTTTGTTTGTTGCTTTTCCTGGGTTTCAAGTATTGATTCTAAAGAAGTGGTTTGTGCAGGTGAATAAAGAGTGACATGCTTCCTCTCATCTCCATGTGAAATTATCATACTTCCAGATCTGCATCCTATGAAGGCATTTGCAGTGGCTAACCATGGTCTGCCTAATATCAGAGGATGTCCTCCCAAGTTTGTCTTTGGTTGCAAGATCAAGAAGTCAACAGGATATTCCCATGAATCCAAGGAAACTATGATATCTTCTAACATTCCTTCAGGAACAACCTTAGATCTATCTGCTAATTCCAAGACTGTTGAGGTCGATCTAATGTTATTTAATTGCAAAGTTTTCATTGTTTCCATTGTCATTACGTTTATAGCTGCTCCCAAGTCTATTAATGTGTTAGGTACAGAGAAATTGTTTATTGATATGGTAACCATTGGGATACCAGGATCAATATATTTTTCTATTACAGTTTGAGTAGACATGAGACTTGCTAATTTTCCAATGACTTGGATTGTTGCAGGATCCTTTTTCTTTCTTTCTTTCCTAATGCACAGTTCCTTTATTGTCTTTGCATATATCGGTATTTCTTTAATGGCTTTTAATAAAGGAATCTTAACATATGCATTTTTTAACTCATCTAAGATATCAAATTCAGGAAGGGTTATTTGATTTTGAATTTGTTGTTCTACCAACCTTTCAGGATAAGGTGGTGTTTGTGTAATATTTGCTCCTTTCTGATTTTGTACCTTAGTTTGTGCTGTTTCAGATGATTCCCCTTGTTCAGCTGGTTCTTCTATAATTGGAGGAGAATCCTTCTTAAGCACTTTTCCAGACCTTAAATGGACATCATCAAGAGGAAGAATTGAATATGCAGGATAATATGCTGTTTCCTCTACTGTATATGCAGATTTGTCCGCTCTATTATTCGGATTAGCCACCGGTTGGGATGGTAATTGTGTTGGTCTGGGTTGATTTGAAGGTAACTGTAATTGCTGTGGTTGTGTTAACAATGGTGGTGGATTCTGCTGTTGGAATGGATATGCAGAATTCTGTTGCAGAAATGGCGTGGATGAAGGATATGGTGGGTATGAAAATGGCTGTTGGTACTGTTGCTGGTAATGTTGTTGATATTGTTGAGACTGTTGTGGCTGTTGGTTTCCATAACCATACCCTCTCCAACCTTGTGCAGGTTTTTGTTGATATTGTTGTGGAGGCCAAGCTTGCCATGGCATTGGAGGGGTCCAAGGATTATAAGATGGATAAGCATAATTTTGCTGAGGGATTTGTTGCTGATTTGGTTGAGGCATTCTAGGTGGCCATGGTCTTCTTGGTGCAACATAATAGAAACCTTCTGCTCCTTGCATTTCTTCCATTGAATTAGTTTGCAAGTCTTTTAATGTTACACAATTTTCTGTGGAGTGATTGCCTGTACAAAGACCACACACTTGAATGCTATCTAAAGGACAGTCTCTCAAAGGATGTTTCTTTTTACATTTTGAACAAAATATTGCTAAGGCTTGTTCTTGTTCTTCTTTCTTTTTGTTTGCCTTTAGCACATCTACTTGTGTCCCTAATGTACTCAAAAGATCTGTTTTGAAATTTTCCAGTAGACTTCCTATTTCAGCCCTTGTTATCCCTCCTGCAGCTGACTTTGCTGCTTTAGAACTTACTTCCCTTCTTCCTGTTTTTGATCTTCCTCTAGAATACTTCTGACATAACTCGACAATTTCATCAAATGGAAGATTTGAAATATCTCCTTTACCCATTACATTTAAAATGTCAAGGTATTCATCTCTTACACCTTTGAGGAAGATTGTACGAACAGTTTCTTGATTTAGGGAATGTTGTTTAGACTTCTGCAGATTATATGCAAACCGTTCTAAATATTCTTCTAGATTTTCATCTTCTTGCTGTGTCATTCTAAACACATCTTCCTTTGAATCTCTAGATCTACAATAAGGCTGATATTTCTTAAGGAAGACAGTTCGCATATCATCCCAGGAGGCTATTGTTTGTTCTCCTAAACCCATAAACCATTTTAAGGCTGCTGCTTTTAATGTTGCAGGAAAAAGACGGAGCTTATGGACATCATCAGTATAGCCATATGTTCTACATAAGATATCAAATTCAAACATGAATGAATCCAGATCTTCTGTAGACATTCCATAGAAGTTTGGCAACACAGAAGGTGGAATGTTTTTCATCTTTACTTCTTCTTCTAGTATTGCACTTGTATCTATTATTGGGAAACCAAAAGTTGATTCTTGGTCAAGTCCATCTTCTTGTCTTTTCCTGTCATTTTCTTCCTTCCTATCATTTTCGTGCTTCCTTTCTTCCTCTCTCTTCCTCCTCCATTCTCTTTCTTGTCTTTCATTTTCAGCTCTTTGTTCTTCATCATTAAGATGAACGGATCCATGTCCTTCTGCCATTGTTTGAGTTGTTTCAATTTCAGGTGGAGGTTCAAGTTGTGGGAAGATAGGAGGATCGATGGATGGAAAAACAAGTTGTTTTCCTTTCTCTTTTGGTTTTCCGGAAGTGGAGAATTTTTGCTTTGTTTCCCAAGCTGACAAAGTTTGCCTTGCAATCAAGGTTAATCTTTGGCCACTTCTTTGTTTTTCAATCAGCTCTTCAATGATTGGATTACCAGTAACAGGTGTATGTGATGATCCTATCTCTACTTGTGGGGGGTTTTTGATAAATCTACCTTGAGGATCTCTAACTCTAGGCATAAATAAACATAATTAAAGAAATGAAATGTAACTAATGTTTTTGTGTATTTTTGATTTTATCTCTCTATTGACTATGCCGATATTTGCCTCCCTGGCAACGGCGCCAAAATGTTGAGCTAATTTATGTTCCTAAACTAACACAATTATTTACTATCAATCCGGGTTGTTTATTCTTTGAGGCAAATTCACTATTTGTGAAGATCTAATATAACCAACCTTGAAAGATAAATGATTTAAAAGCTAAAGAAAATATATCTAATAACTCTAATTCAATCAGCTCAAAAGAGAAAACATTGAAAGGATTCTTGAACTCAAGAAGTCCACTTTCACCTCAGTTATTACTTAATGAATTAGAGATTATAACAAAAAACTCAAGATGCATAAATCATACATGAAAGAGGCTCCTAACTTAAGAGACACTTAAAGTTTTCCATCATAACTCATTCATCTTAAGATATAAATCTAAATGGAAACAAACTATTTGCATGTAAACAAAAGAGACTAGTTCTGATTCACCATTTCATAGAGGGAATGCCCAACTTGAACACTTGTTTTCCAACTCAATTAGATGATGAATAAACCATTAACAAATGAAATCAATCACTATGAATAACCATACGGCAATCTGAAATAAGACTTTGAAAAACTAAAGCTACCATCAACCAGATTTGCAATGAAATAAAACTAGTTTAACTTGGAAGTGTACTTAGCTTGGAGTGGGGGCCCTCCACCCTTGCCTTGCACACTTTTGAAGATGATATCAGAAGCTTTATATCAGTCACACATCCATGTATTGAGCAGCAAAAATGAGAGTAACACAAGTCTTCAAATTAAGTCTTCAAACCAAAAATATTACAGCATAAGAGTATCATAAGTCAATGTGTTGAGCCATCAAAGTGTGGCTCTTAAATAAGGAGTTCATGAAACCAACTGATCTATATTTACTCTAACAATCTTATCTAATCTAAGCCACCTATCCAAGTCGAATCCACTCCTCTCATCCCAAGAAATATGACTAATATCATGGGATCTCAAAACTGCCCTACTTAGATGGGATTTCTGGATGACTAGTCATGATTGACTAGCTCCAAATAGGCATAATAAAGCTCGTTCTGTTGGAACCAAGCATAGGTGGCTTGGTCCTAGTTCCGAACCTTTTCATTCATGTATCCCATTCGTGCTGAAGTGGTCTGCATCCATATCAACCATAAAGTGATTACGGGAATTTCTGAAATTGCCAAAATTGCACTTAAAATCAAACTTTTATAAAAACTTTAGAAATTGACAAATTAAAGCTAAATACCTGATTAGATATCAAATATTCATTAAAATGGAATGGATGGAGTGAAAATAAGGGATAAATGGAGGGTTAGGTAAGTTTCTCAAAGCAAAATAAGATCAAAACTGAGGCCCAACAATTGTGTAAATGAAAAAACAATGAATCTATTAAAAGACAATCCCCTAAGTATTTCAATGTTCCTACTTAAATAATATTTTGATGTGGAAAGGAAATGATCTTTGATTCAATTTTTGTATATTGATTAGATTGGACTGAATGGAAATTTGAATTGTATGTATCTAAATCATTGATGATATAAGAATTATGAGGCATATATACTCCTAAAGTTTGTTATGTTGAAAAGTTCATGGTACTCTAAAAATTACTTTGTAAAATCTCCTTACAATAGAAGGTTCATGGTTAAAACCACAGTGTTTGTGGTAAACACAAACCACATAGATCAAATGATTTGATGTGTTGTTTTTGGTAATCATAATTCACTTGAGGTCTTGAGTATTGTAATGGTTAAGGGCAAGATGATGTAAAACTCATTGGTCTAATGGTTACGGGTCATTTAAAGAAAAACTAATATTATGATTGGTCATGATATAGGGGTAGTGAAAATAATTATATTTTTATATGTATAAGATGAAAATTGAAGAAGATTGAGGATGAAGAATGTAGAAGACTAAAGATAAAAACAATCATAGAAGATGAAGATAAATAAGGGACTCGTTCAAAGAGAGTTGAAGAAAGAATATAGATATTACAAGTATTTGTTAAGGGGGGTAAGTTGGACTAACTCCTATTTGTGATACATGAAATGAATGAAATTAAGGATGAACCAATATGTTTTTGGCTTGATCATGAGAGATAGAGAGAAGAAGAAATTTGGTGGGGGGGGTGGGGAGTGGGAGATAGATAGAGAGAAAGGAGGGAAAGGATGAAAAGAGAGAGAGAAGAGAGGAGGGAGGGGGAAAAGGGAACACAGAGAGGGGTAAGAAGCAATTTCATAAAATCTAGCATGCATTCTAGTACACGTGCATGATTTTTTTGTCTTCATAATTTTTTTTGTTTTCATAACAAACTCTCCCTTGTGTGTTCATTCCATATTATTTATTACTTTATTTGGTCTTCCTCTTGTTGTTTCACTTGTTCCTTGCTTGGTTTTTTGTTTGGATATTTACCTTCTTGTCTTAGCACCTTTCTTGAAAATCTTAAGTTCTTTGTATGTTGAAGGATGATATTTTATTTATTCCATGCCACTCATACTAAGGAATATAGTAAACCCTAAAATTCATTTGGTTTCCTCAAAAATTTCTTATGCTCATGTGGGATTGATGATTTTAACTCCCAACATGTCTCAAAAACGTTTAAGAGATGATCAAGGGTTTTCTTAATTCAATAACATTTTTATATTGTTAAACAAAATTCCTTTGTGTGGTTTCATCTTCATTGTTTTCCACTTCATTTATTATGTTTCCATTTTAGTTATCCTTTTCCTAGTGTTTCATTTGGGAAGTTACTTAATTTTCTTGGAAATTTTCTTTGCAACCAAAATTTCTTAGAACATTGGTTAATGGAACTTCATTTACTCCATGCCACCTATGCCAAATAAGGTGGAAAACCTAAAAATCCATTTAGTCTCCTCACATGTTGTTTTTGTGTGCGTGCACTTGCCAATTTTGAATCCCAACACATATGATTAAAGTTAAATGGTGATCAATGCTTCTCCTTATTTAACAATATTTTTATCTTCTTACCAAGCTCTCCCTTTTTTTGTCATTCCCCCTTCCTTGTTTCTTGCTTCAATATTCCTCTTGTTCTTTCATGTGTAATTTACCTAACATTTCATTTGGCTATTTTCCTTATTGCCTTGGAACTTCTCTAAAAGCCCCATGTTTTTAGTACATCGAAGGATTGTTTTTCATTTAATCCTATACACTTATGCAAAGAAATATGGGAAACCCACAATTCATTTTGTCTCCTATCTACCTTGGATATGGTGTGAATGTTGTTTTCTGTAGAGTGACAAACAAGTGACACACATGAGCTATCAAGGCCCCACCCATCAACACTCCATCCAAGTGAGGAGCTTGATATACATTAACCTTTACATTCTTTCATATATGAGGAATTTCTTTCATATATGAGGAATTTCTTTGTACCTTGATAAACTTTATGGTTGCATAGATTGAAAGTTTGTTTTTCCAATAATGTCATATTCATATATATATATATATATATATATATATATATATATTCACACACACACACACACACACACACATATATCTCTCTCTCTCTCTGTGTGTGTATATATATATATATAGGGTGAATGATGGAACTTCTTGTTCATTATTTGTAGGGAGAGATGGTACACTCTAGCCTCTAAGCACGTGTTTTGTTAAACAAAATTCCTTTCTGTGGTTTCATGTTCATTGTTTTTCACTTCATTTATTATGTTTCCATTTTAGTTATTCTTTTTCTTGTGTTTCATTGGGAAGTTACTTAATTTCCTTGGAAATTTTCTTCGCAACCACAATTTCTTATAACATTGGTGAATGGAACTTCATTTATTCCATGCCACCTACGCCAAATAAAGTGGAAAACCTAAAAATCCATTTAGTCTCCTCACATGTTGTTTTTGTGTGCTTGGGCTTGCCAATTTTGACTCCTAACACATATGATTAAAGTTAAATGGTGGTCAATGCTTCTCCTTATTTAACAATATTTTTATCTTCTTATCAAGCTCTTCCTTTTTTTGCCATTCCCCCTTCCTTGTTTCTTGCTTTAATCTTCCTCTTGTTCTTTCACTTGTTCTTTACCTAACATTTCATTTGGCTATTTTTCTTATTGCCTTGGAACTTCTCTAAAAAACCCCATGTTTTTAGTACATTGAAGGATTTTTTTTTCATTTAATCCTATACACTTATGCAAAGAAAGGTGGGAAACCCAAAATTCATTTTGTCTCCTACCTACCTTGGAGATGGTGCAGATGTTGTTTTCTATAGAGTGACAAACAAGTGACACATATGAGCTATCAAGGCCCCACCCATCAACACTCCATCGAAGTGAGGAGCTTGATATACATTAACCTTTACATTCTTTCATATACGAGGAATTTCTTTGTACCTTGATCAACTTTATAGTTACATAGAGTGAAAGTGTTTTTCCAATAATGTCATATATATGTGTGTGTGTGAATGGTGGAACTTATTGTTCATTATTTGTAGGGAGAGATGGTACACTCTAGCCTCTAACTATGTGTTTTCTCTTGTCATGCATCCCCATGCAGATCTCTCCTTAGTTTTTAATGAACAAGCTTAAGCTTGTGATGATCATGCATCTTTGAAAGCATCATATCCTCTGCATAATGGCTATCACACTAGTGGCATTGATTCTTAGAATAGAAAAAACCATTACATAAGCTTGTGATCTATATGATGTACTGGGTTTTCTCTAAGGAAAATGGATTTCTTAGTTAAATCCTTTGTGACTTTTCTACTCCATCTACTATTTCCCTCACCAATGTTTCCTTTCCCTTGTTATCTCAATGTCTTCTGCTTTAGACTCTCCTCCATTTCAGTAGCTACACACACTGTTCACAGAGTTTTTCCACCTCTACATCATGCTTGTGAAGAAAAAACAAAGTTGGAAGCTGCCAACTCCTTCCATGTTGGAGTTTTTATAGCTTGTTAAACAATAAAGTTATTGGAGGTAGAAATCCACGCAAAAAGAGATTTAACTCAACTAGAGGATGCCACAACTTAAACATAGAATTTCATCCTAGAAGTGTATTCTAGTCACAATCATTACAGAAAATTATATAGAAATTTGGAATTATATTAGGATAGTAATTTTTTCATGGTGGATTTTTCACTCTCTTGATAGGAGGCTAAATGTATGGAGCTCCATGCTTGTGTAGATAGACTTGAAAAGAAAGGAAGTATTCTCTTCACACTAGTACAAAACGAATAATTAATTACTAAAAAAACAACTAAAATTTGCATATAAAAGACCACTTTTCAGTCGGTCACCAATAGTAGCTAATTTATAGTATCTTATAACGCGACCAACTTTTAGTCATTTTTAGCTTAGTCCTTAATTGGTTTATTCAATTTTACCATCTAGTAGCATATTTAGTCATAAATTTGGTCATAAATTTTTCATTGGTTTAGTCATTCATTGTCACAATTAATGACCAAATATACAACAAAATATATTACTATATGAATCCTCAAGAAAACCAATTAATTACCAAAGAAATATCACGAAAATGTTGGTCATGTTATAAGATACTGTAAATTAGCTACTAATAGTCATATATATGCAAATTTTAGTCATCATTTGAAACCAATTAAATAAAAATATAGTCATCATTTGAAACCAATTTATGCAAAATTTAGTCATCATTTCAATAAAAACTTTATCATTTGCAGTAGTCATTTATCTATTTTTGGTATTTTCATATTCATTATATAAATGACCGATTTAGTAGTTTCTATTCATTTCATTTAATTTCATTCATAATCATTATAAATGACTAATTTAGTCATATATTCATTTTATTCATGTTCATCATTAATTAATAAACAACTAATTTAGTAGTTTTAGATTGATTTTATGTGTTCATTATTAATCAACATAAATTAATTGTAGAAAATTTGATGTAGGTTAACCTGATAATGCAATATAAATCAAAGTAGAATATTATAACCTACTTCTACTATCAATTTGCGGAGGCTTAAAGATCGAGCTGAATAATAGAACCTGAAGAAGAAGAATCAGTGCACAATACACATGAAAATACTTTTGGGGAAAGGCTCAGCTAAAAACCCCACTATCTGTATTATCATACAAGGTGGGAAATACATAGGAATTATACAAAGCCTTAGCTCTCACAGATAGCAAGCTCTTGGTACAATCCTCACAGATGCTCAAAGACAATCTTGGATTCTCTCCAGCCTTCCTCTCTGCCCTCCAAGCTCCCATTTCCTTGCGCTATTCCTCTGGGATGATTCTTCTGTTACCAAGTGTAACACTCTCTCACACACTGTCAGAACTGTGTAATCCTCAAGGAATGATTCCTTGAATGCATGCATAAGTTTTCTTTATAAGAAAACACATGCAACTGATAGTACACTATCCTTGACTTTAATCTCAACTGGGTCTTTCTTAGAATAGACATGCATGAGTTTCTAATGAGGGAATATTCAGTTAACTAGAGTAGCACTAGTTGAGTGCATGCATGCATCAACTGTCTGTTAACTCTCTATTAGTTCGTCAAATAGTTTGGAACTAATTTAACTGGACTTAACTCAGTAAGTTGAGTTAACTAATTACAACTCAAATATAACTCAATCTTATCTCCTTAATCTGAGGGATAACTCTTGCATGACTTCAAAAAGACTTCTAACTTGAATTTCTCCAACTAATTAATTCAAAATGAATTAATTAATTATTTCCAAGTAGCTGTTAAGACTAAATTCGATTTTAATTCAAAATTTAATTCAAGGAAAAATTAAATTGGAATATTCTTGTTGCCATATTTCAACACTCCCTCTCAACAAGAAAGGGATTATCTGCCACCTCAATCCTGTCTCTATGGAACTCGAATTTTCACTTTGACAATGTCTTTGTCAATATGTCAAAATCCTGCTCCTCTGTCGAAATATACTACAACAACATGATCCTCTCGAGCTGTGAAAAGCCATGGGCAACAAATCTTGCCTTATGCTTCTCCACACTACCATTAACAGCTTGCTTTACCTTGTAAAGCCAACGGGAACTCACAAATGGCTTGTTCACCAATCTTGGAACCACGTCCCAAACACTGTTACGAACTATGGAGTGATATGCCTCCACCATAGCATCAACCCAAATCGGTTGCTGCACTGCTTCCTCAAAGGAACATGGCTTGGTTTCAACACATTCCCCAACAATGGACATGTATCCAGTGTACCTCTCAAGTGACCTCCTTTGTCTGCGTTGAGAAGATGGTGCTCCCACAGTCTCTCTCACATCCTCCAACAATCTGTCAGCTTCTCTTGTTCGCTTCCGTCCATCTCTAGAAGACTCTGCTTGAGTGGATGTCTCCACTCCCAGAACCTCTGCATGCGGTTGCTCTACATCAGTTTGAGGCTCATCCTCCTTAGGAACCAACAGTTCCTCTATAGCCTGTAGTTGGAGTTCCCTCTCGAGGAAAACTCGCACAACCTTCTGCTCATCAAACTTCAGATCTCTGTGGACCACTATCCTCCGACTGGTAGCCAAGTACACCCGATAGTTGTGAGGTGTATCAGTGTACCCTACAAGTATCCCCAACTCTGCTATCGCTTAGGCTTCTTCCGTGCATCCTTTGCCACATGGAAATATACAAATGAGCCAAAGATCCTGAAGTGACCCACATCTAGTCTCTTACCAGAGAAAGATTCCTTTGGTTCTTCATCCCAAGTATGCGATGTGGGATTCTATTATAAAAATAGACCGCTGTGTTTCATGCCTCAGCCCACAAGTGAAGTGGTAGGCCTTGGTCATGCAACATTGCCCATGCTGCCCCTACAATAGTTCTGTTCTTCCTCTCGGCCAACCCATTTTGTTGTGGGTTATGAGGTGCCGTCAACTCTCATTTAATTCCTTCCACTGCACAGAAGTCCTTAAACTCTTGAGAGACATATTCTCCACTGTTATCGCTTATCAAGGCCTTGATCTTCTTCCTTGAATCTTTCTTGACCAAAGCTTTGAACTCACAAAACTTTGTGAAAGTTTGGTCCTTCTTCTGCATGAAATATATCTAGCATTTACGAGAATAGTCATCAATGAAAATCAAATAATATCTTTTCTTCACTATGGATGTCGTCAAGAATGGTCCACACACATCAGTATGAACTCGCTCTAAGATAGCCTCTGCTCGACTGTCTTGATCATGAAAGGAAGACTTGATGTACTTTCCCAAGGTACAACCTTTGCATGTGTCAACTTGCTCAAGTTTACCTTTGGGAAGTCCCGTAGATATCTACTGCATTATCTTCAAAGCCCCATGATTCAAATGGCCCAACTGCCTGTGCCACAACTCGCCAATGCCTTGGCTTTGCACCAATTCTGCTTTCGTACTCAATGCTGCACAATCATCTACCTCTAGTTTATAGAGATTATTCACCCGAATCCCTATCCTCTTGGTTTGACCCGTGGCTACGTTTCTTATGAACGCCTTTCCTTTACTCAAGACAACATCGTAGCCTTTGTCTTCCAACATCGTGACTAATACCAAGTTCTTCTTCAGTCCAGGAACATACTTCACATCTGTCAAGGTGATAGGAGCTCCATGCTCCCTCTGAAAAGCAATCGTGCCCACTCCTGAAACACTATACCTTCTGTCATCACCCATCTCTATGCGCATCTTGAGATCTTTCTCCTCCAAGGCACTGAATAACTTTTTATCACTAGTCATGTGGAATGAGGCTCCACTGTCAAGATACTAGACACAACCCATCATCGATGACACCATGCATGTGATGAGGGTAAAGTCCATTTTGAACTGAGAGGCTAATGCCTCACCTTCAGATCCTTTCGAGGATCCCTCCTTGGACTTCTTCAATGGGAATTAGTCGCATAATGTCCCATCTCGTGACAATTAAAGATCTTACTTTAGACATGTCACCCTTCTTCCCTCCATGAGCAGAATTCGATTTGGAACGGGAAGCCTTCCCCTTCCCTTTCCTTGCCTTACTTGCTAAGGCTATATTTCCTTCATCATCATTCTTGGATGAAGAACCATCTCGTGTGTTCCTCCTGATCTCCTCCTGCATGAGATCTGACCACAGTCATTTCCAATTTGGCAGTTTCTCCCTTCCATTCACAGAGTCTTGGTATCTATTCAAACTCTTTGGAAGTCCAAGGAGAGCGAGGCTCACCATATCATCATCAGCAGTAGTTATTCCCACATTTCCAAGCTCATCTCTATAGGTGGTGAGCTTGTTCAGATATGTGGAAATAGTATCACCCTTTTCCATCTTGATTCTTCAAAGCTTATCCTTGAGCACCAATTTCCTCTGGTCGCTATTGTTTTGGTAGAGGTCCTTCAATGTTTTCCATATTGAAAATGGAGTATCTTTCCCATGGAGACTCGAGTCAATATGGTCTTGAACTCCCTCAAGGATGATCTGTCTCGCCTTCGCCACACACTTCTTCCACTAAGCCAACTCTTGTGCATTAGTTGAAACTAGCTTTGGGATTTCTTGATCAATGAATTCCTTCAAGCCATTGTCTTCTAATACAGCCTCCATTCTTTCTTTCCTTGACTTTAATCTCTATTGGGTCTTTCTCAAAATAGACATGCATGAGTTTCTAATGAGGGAATCTTCAGTTAACTGGAGTAGCATGAGTTGAGTGCATGCATGCATCATGTTAACTCTCTATTAGTTCCTCAAATAGTTTGGAACTAATTTAACTGGACTTAACTCAATAAACCGAGTTAACTAATTACAACTCAAATATAACTCAATCTTATCTCCTTAATTTAAGGGATAAATCTTGCATGACTTCAGAAAGACTTCTAACTTGAATTTCTCCAACTAATTAATTCAAAATGAATTAATTAATTATTTTGCAAGTAGTTGTTAAGAATAAATTCGATTTTAATTCACATTTTAATTCAAGGACAAATTAAATTGGAATATTCTTGTTGCCATATTTCAACATTAATTAATATGATTTTGTGACTAAATTTAAAAAAATGCCATACAATGTGCATGTTTATCTAATATGATAACGCAAAGTTACATATGTTAATTACAAGACTAAATAATATAAAGTGCAAATAAAATTAATTTCAACCATATAAATTTTATTATATAAAATATCATGTATTACAATATGAGTTTCCAACTTAATATCAGTTGGACTACAATTTACACATAAAATATTGTTTCATCATTTCAAACATTATCACTGTGTTGTGAAAGCATTACAAGTGAATTCACCAACTCTGAAGGTTTGAACATTAGTCTCTATGAGTGTGTCTTATGCAAGATATTGGCTCTAAGGGTATCACTAGACAAATTATCTTCTTTCTCTCATTTTGCATTTGTCGCTCCAGTGTTATTGTTCTCCTATTTCATTGCTGCTTCTTACCATCAATATTGAGTTTCTCTGTTGAAAATGAAAGAAGATACAATGCAGAGTATAAGACATGAAATATGATGAATACTTGAATATAAAATAAAGTAGACTACAAAATATTTATATGACATATATCTCAACATTCGATAGTGGTCACTATGAGGCTACATGACCTGTATAAGAAAAGAAAATAAAACGTCACCATAGAAAATAACACCTTAGGAATTTAGTATTCAACCTTCAACAAAACCTTAGGCACAATCTTAACAACTAAGTTACATGTTAAAAATATCAGGCAATAAATAACTCGTGAAAACAAATGGAAAAAAAATATCAGTGTAAAAAAATATCCTTATTGCTTCTTCTAAAAGAGTCATGTTCCTTAAATATGGATATTCGTTTGCCCATAGTAAAAGTTCCTCGCTATTATAACCTATGTTTTTAGGATCATGAGATTGATCCAACATCATATTGGATTGTCAAGGCAAAATGATTCAACTTTCCAAGATGAGTACCTCACTTGGTTGAATTAATGGGTGCTAGCTGTGAGTAGTGTAAAAACCTTAGGGAAGTAGAACACTAAGGCCTAAGAAAATATATCACCACTTGTCCACTGAAAGAAAAAATTTCAATCCCACAATGGCCTCTGGGAGTACATTTCGTTGGATGGATATCACACTTTAAGAGATGATTGTCTAATACAATGAGAAGTGTACATATATTGTCACAATGCCCTTCACAATTAGACCCTATAGTTGTGTCTTATAATATTAATCATATTATACTATTTAATTATAAATTATGACTATCAAATAATTATTAGTTTGAATAATTAGTCTAAAATTGTGTTTTTAGTATTTCTGTATACATGAAAATATTCTAGAAAAAAAGGTACTTTTTGTGACTAGTTAATTTTGAGTGAATCTAAATACACAAGAAATCATAGTGCCTCGATGTTTCTCCATCGATTATCTACTCATTGTACAAATTTCTCCCATGCCCTCTATTGCTTTTGGTGAATTCCTCCTTGATGATGTCCAATGCCAATGCAATGGACATTTATCCTCGATGTTTTTCCGAGCCAAAAGGAAGCTCCACAAGTAACAACAAAATTAGCCTCAAATATATTATTGGGGGCCAAAATGTAGTAATTATATGACAATCCAAAGAAACACTACACATTAATCATCTTCCCTTTAATATTGATTAATGATTTCTTTGCATGATCATGTAATACTAAAGTGTCAAGTAGGGACATTTAAAGTTAGTCATCTATCAATATCACCTTTGAGAGTGCTTAGTAGTTAATACTTCCTATTACACACACAGTAGATCACCAACTTCAAGGATAACAATATAAAGACAACAAAAATGAAATTAAAAGAAATGTTAGGAAGTCAAATACGACTAATCTTGAGTCAAGAAAATACCAAGCCCTTCACATTAGCAGGGCATTCTTAGGCACTAAAACATGAAATCCTTCCATTGCATCATTTTCACCTTTTCTTTAATTTGTTTAATTGTGAACATAACTTTCAGGAAAAAAATTCATTGAAAAAGGCCTCAAAATCCTAACAAATGCTTTAGTGATTGTTGAATCAATTAAACATAAAGGAAATCGTTCGATATTATTTTAACTTGCAGAATATATTGAAGAATATGAAGTTTTATCTTTCCTTTCTACTAATCAAATTGTAATCTATGGGTTCCAATCAAGTAATCAATTTCCCTCCAAGATAGTTAAGACATCACTTTGGAGAAGGACTTCTAGAAGCATTGGGATAGAAGAAATGGAATTAACTAGGAGGAAATGAAGCACTTTAGTGGGTGCTGCAAAATATTTGAATGCATCTGAAAATGTTTTTATACTCCCTCCACACATTTTAAAACAAAAACCATTCAAATGCATCTGATTTATTTTCCACCTTTCTGTAAATGTAAATCTTTGAGCAAGAATAAAGCATTCATAAATATTCTCATGAAAGAGGACTCTTCATAATCCTAATAAGTTGGGTTCTAAAAAATAAACAATTTCATGTAGTGAATAAATCTTACATGGTAGATTTTAGTGATTAAAATGACAACTTTATTCTTAATCTCATTACATCAAAAATAAATTCAACCCTAACTAGTTGGGATCTAACAAATCAAGAATATCATGTAATAATGTAAACTTACATGGTAGATCCCAATTATTTGCAATAACAACTTTATTCTTGATCTTATTACACCATAGATAAATTCAAGAGTACATACATATTTCCTTATTTGAGACACACTTTGAACACATTTTGAGATTTCATAGAAATATAATGATACGATTTACCTATAGGACATGAGAAAGATATTTGCATCTAGCACTTGTCACTGGACAATAGTGTTATTGAGACACCATCTCATGGGATTAGAATCATGTAGATAGATAGTGTTATAGAGATACCATGCAAGACCTATTCAACACTACATTCAAGCTTCAAATTCATCAATTGATTTACTTTAGTAGCAAATTATAGTGGGATTTCATTAAATACAACCTGAAAAAAGCCATTTATGATATCTGTCATTGCCTTCTCTTGATCCATCCCCCTTTGGAAATAGAATAATTGATATTCAACAATTTTTGAGGTACTTGCTTCATGTTCAACATGGTCTATTGGGTTCTTCACGTGGAAAAGGTTGCAAATATTAGATGTATAATGGAAACAAGCATGCAATTCAAGGTTGCTCCTAAAGTCTCTTGGATGAATTATAAAACACCATCTACTTAAAATATGATTTGTGGTATTAAAAAAACCTACCCAAGATCCCACTTAAGAATTCAAATGTTGCAAATAGGATATGTCTTAAACATTATCAACTATTTAATTGCATAATCACACTAAAATAGACAAATCTTTAAAATGTTGAAAAGTGTGAAAAAAATGTAGTTGGAATATTATAGTTATGTCACGGTAGATATAGCTATGTAAAATGTAACTTCTATCTAAAATGCGTAAATGTAACTTCTATAGCTACATGAAATGTAACTTCTATATAAAAGAATGGAGTTGGAATATTATAGTTACATGAGGGTAGATATAGCTACGTGAGATGTAACTTAAGACTAACATTTTTTTTTGGTTAATAACTTAATAATCCACCAAAAATAGCATTGAATTGGTTCTTCACCAACCAAGGGGAAATTTTAGGGTAATGCTTACTCATTCTCCTGCCATATTTATGATATTTTATTTGTGTGTGGATTTAAGTTAGTGTAATGTAACTTCTACATATTTGACAATTTAAATATAAAAAATTACCCATATATACAATTAAAATTTTACATTTACCCATATTGAAGTTATACAATTAACATATGCACAATAAGATACAATATTCATGAGTTATAAGTAATTTATGACATTTACATGTTATATCAAGACACACTTTTTCTCATCTCATTAACTCTTATCTTATAGTTGGTGATGGATATAGCCTTAAAATTATGAGCCATCCTTGTCATATCTTATATTTAATGACAGATATATATATTTTAAAAGCATCAAACTTATTTTTTATGTTATGTACAGTTAATTTAAATGGAAGTTCTCATAATTGTATTCAATATTATCTTGTACAACTGGAAATAAAATGATGTGGGGATGGTGTTTCTAATGATTTTCAAACTTGTTTTAATTACCTAAATTTATCTTATTTAAAGTAAATAGTTTCACTGACCATCTTATCTTCAGGTCAATAAATTTTCTTGAGGGCATCTTGATGACATCCACCATCTCTGAAAATTATGAAATATTATTAGTATCTTTTACTAAATAGACAATGTTGGCATATAATATTTTATTGTGTTTTTTACTCTGTGTCACAAATTTATTGATATTTTATGATTCTTGGTTTCGATTTCCATGTTAAGGCTGGATTCATCATGCCTACTAGGATTTTTAGTTGTGCACACATCATATTGGTCACTTCTAAGTGTATAAAAAACACAGAGTATGCACAATGGCATGTAGTGACATGTGCGTGTCTATTTTACTCAATGATATTCTTGATTTTTTAACCCATTCTAACCCTACCACAATGAAATTAAGATGGACAAGGACATAAGAACTATCAATAAATGAAATTAGAGACTTTAGAATGCAGCTCAAATTATACCTGAATGTAACAAGAGGTATTTGAAGTTTCTTGGTCACCGATGAGCATCCAATCACACTGTGAAAAATTCTTTGCATTATGAGAATTTGGTTGCACCTGCACTAATATTGTGTAGTAGTTCCTTGAATTGCCTATAGATATAAGTTTAGAAACAATCCTACTCCTGAAATTCTTTCCTATATGGATCATCTTTGTGCCCCCTATTGATAGTTATTTGTCAAGGCAACAAAATATAACTCTCCAATTGCATCATCGCCTTTCAAAAAAATGCTTGAGTATTTCTAGATGATTGTCGAACCAGTCTCTACTCAGGTCCGTGAAATCCTTGATTTGTCTCCATTGCACAAACCTCTTTTCATAATAAAATTATAAATCGCACATCTGCATTCCTCTTCCCCGACATACCAATTCTTTATAGTGGAATACTTTAACGTTTCTCCATTGGTGCAATAGAGATCCACTACAGTGGTATGGAGATGGTTGGGGTCATAAAATGGTGCAGTGCATCCTTCAATATATGTCAGAAAACTCTTCTCACCTCACAGAACTCCTCTCATCTACCAAAATAAGAGTCCTCTCAAACTATTTGGTCTCCATCTCATTCATCTTTAAATAAGTGGATATTTCCATGGGTGACAAAGTGTGCTCGGGGATTTAATAGAAGGAGCTATCACTAAAAAAAAAAATACAATGCAACATAATAGTTATGAGCAGGAGGAACAAACCTACCAAGTTACTTCCTAACTAGATCAAGATACTCAAGAATTACCTCTTATAACGAACAAAAGATAACCTCAACTGCTTATAGAGTCTACCTATGCATGGTAGCAATGAAAATGCTATCAAAAACAACATCTACAACAATGTTGGTCAATCTCTTCTTCTAGTCAAGGGCATGCCCAACTTTTGAAAAGTATGAAGCAAGTCAGGGTCCACCTCGTCCAGGCTCCTCTTCTTCTTCTACTCTCTTTGTTTAGGTTCAGAATAATAGCAAAGGTCTTAGAAATTAATGGGTGGGTGAAAAATATCGGAAAATTTGGGTTCTTCGATTTTTAATCATTGCCTGAAAGCATTGAGTCTAAATTGCAAAAGCCATTCATGTTCTCTCTTTTTAGCTGAAATTAACCTAAGCTTTGGAGAGTTGTAAGGTTTAATGGATCTAAGTATATTCTACTTAAAATATAGTAACATGGTTTAAAACTATAGGCATTGAGACCATAATTGAGGATGAAACAGAAAATATTTTATATTCATGATTACAAGTAATTTTAATTTCATGTAACAAAGTTTTACAAAGGTCTAGTATTTACATCCTACCATAAAATTTTCTTGCATCACTCGAGCCCTTTTAATTTGGGCATGGTAAAGTCCATTACACAAACAATCAACCACTAAAAAAAAGGTGAAAAGAAAAAATAAAAATTGTCCTAATGATGGATCCCTATTGGGATTTGAAATGCTGAAAAGTATGGCTATTACTATGGATACTTCGAAACTTGACTCAAAAAAAAAATCATACATTCTGACCCTAGAAAAGTTAGGGAGGAGCAAATTGATCTGTAGAATAAGGACATGGAAAATGCTTACTTGTCCATTGTCTTTTGACGAATTGTTGGCTGCAATCAAGATCTACATTATCATAATCATTAAACCCTTCATCCAATAAGGACATGCAAAATGCTTACTTGTGCATTTTCTTTTGATGAATTTTTGGCCGCAATCAAGATCTGCATTATCATAATCATTAAACCCTCAACTCTAGATGAAATTTATGCTTTGATCATATAAACCCTCAAAATTTTTTACCCATAAGAAAAAAATCATCTCTAGTAAAAAGGAAGAACTCTCTAGAGTCCAAATTCATACCCATGTATAGATGGCCAAAATCTCCACGCTGAATGACCTTGCCCTTCCTCCATCTAATCGTTGATGCTCCCCTAAGGTGTTTCCCATCCAAACTCCATCTGGGGTTCTAATCCCATGAAATCCATAGATAATGTTGATGGTCTTCCTTCTTCTAGCATTTCCACGCAGATATCAACAAGGCAAAGAAAAATGTAGTGCTACAATGTGATGTTGTAATTTGTGAATATTTTATTTGAACCCAGAACTAAAATGGAAATGAAAAAGAAAAGAAATATTTATAATGGAAAAAATAAAAGAAATATTTATAATATAAAATAAAATATATAAATTTCAATTGGGTTAAATGATTTATTTTTAATAAGAATTTGTTATTTTTGTGTAAGAGGCTAAATTAAAAAGAAGAAGAAGAAGTTAAAAATGATATTGGGATGAGTGTAAACATTTAAATATGGCCTCAATTAATAATAAAAAGTTAAATTAATAAAAATAATAAAATTCATTTTGTTATATTTTGATTTTATTATTAACTTGTGAATAATCTTTCTTACAATACCATGGCTTATCAATACTACAAGTACAAAAACCATAACTTATTTTACAACCAAAATATTTTATAACAATATGACAAGATTCTTAACTATAGATATTCACCCCCACATTACGGTAGATATTATTAACTTGTAAAAATAGCCTTTGTTACAATACCATGGGTCAATACCATGGATTATCAATACCACATGCCCAAAAAACATAAATTATTTCACAATCAAAATATTTTATAACAATATGGCAAGATTGTTATCCATGGATATTCACCCTCACTCTACCATGTATATTAACTTGTAAATTAGCTTTGTTACAATACCATAGGCGAATACCATGGCTTATCAATACAACATGCCAAAAACCCATAACTTATTTCATAGTAAAAATATTATATTTTAATATAATTTTACAAAAAAAATTTAATTGATTACAATTTGAGATATATCTAAGCCCTCTATCCTCACGACTACTAAAAATATTCCCATAAAAATTAAATTAAGGTTTTAATAAAATTAAGCTAAGATGGATCTATGCCAGTTCTTATATATATATATATATATATATATATATATATATATATATATATATATATATAAAGAACCGACCTAGATCCATATTAGATGAGGATCCTAGGGATAACTGACGTAGCAAAAGCCGCATCTACCCACATTATGCAAATAAAATTGCATGTCACACTATGTCCCAGGAATTTTATAATTCCATACTTAGTGAAACCTTCACAAGTCAAGGTTTAATGCTCCTTCAATAAACTCTATGCAGAAACATTTGATTTAACTATCCAAAGTCTGGACCTTTATAAACCTTTGAGCGAAACCTTATAAATCCTTCATAATCTTTGGTTAATTCTTATTACCCGCGCATATTAACCATACCATGGATTTTAGACTTTGGTTAAAACTCAACTTAAACCATAATACATTAATCCCACTTATTTCTATTATAATTCCCATATAATAGAAATATTTCATAAACCACACTTAAACCTTACCTTTCCTCCATTCCACAAACCTTTTCACATATATCAATGCTCTCCTTAGTGCATTAAATCTTTTTCGTCGATCTCATTCCTCAATCCGACGGTTATCGCGCAATAACTCACGCCAACTAACCTGGCCAATCTCCACCATTTATTTCTCCTACCTCAATCTAATGGTGATTGCACCATATCGCGCAATTACATGTACGACCGATATTGGATCGAGAGCACGCGAGAAAAGTGGTTTTCTCATGCTACATGTCAACCCCTCAGGTTAATTGCGTGAAATCGTAGAATACCATTTACAGCTTTTAGGGCATGCGAGATACCACTGACCACTTGCAAAGACCGCTCCATCCTTCTGCTAACACGTGGTTTTAATATCTGCCATTCATCTTCCATCAATATCATCTGTCGATTTGGCCAATATGACGGTTCCCATTCTTTACTGTTTAATTCTTTCTACGTTTTTGATCTTCTGTGTGTAACTTGACTGTTCAATGACTTTGCGCCGGGCTCGATCAATGACATTGCATCAAAGAATTCAACCACAGAACCAGGTTGAAGAAAGGATTTTTTATTCCTTTCACTGATTTCAATCTTTGAATATTCTTCTGCTTGACTCCTTCCTGAGCTTTGTTCTGCGTATTATTTAAATGCTATCACATCTGAACTTCAACTTTGATCCTTCAATTGGATTCAAATGATCAGACCACTATCCTTCATTCTCCACCTCTGTGTTCTACTTTAATTCCACCTGCATACATATACTATGCAGAAATTACTCTAATTCACACACAATTTATAATTCCATTAATCAATACACACCACACAACTCAGGAATCGAATTCTCTGTCTTTATAAACAATTATTTACATAATGAATCTCTCTCTCTGGCTTGATTTTCTAATCAATGGCCTTTTTTCCTTTCTTGCCCGTAGGCTTACAGTCAAACCCTATCTAATCTCTGAACTCTGATTCTCACTCTCTCACTAACTCTCTAACTCTCTAACTAACTAACTCTCTCTATGCCTTTTAGGCTTACATTTATACAAAAGGTTCTATAACCCATTTCAATTTAGATCCTTAATCTTTTGAACTAAATCCTGAATATCCTCTAAGTCCACTTTTGACTCAACTAATCCCTAAGGATCCTCTCTAGTTCCACAAACCATGAAACCAATTCCTAATCTAATATTTATAATTTATTTTCAAATCTCTCAATCCCTATGGAATCTTAACTAGCCTAAATCTCTCATGTTCTCCAACATTCGAGAACATTTACAATATTCCTCACAATATCTAATTAATTCCTATTCTTAATATCTCTCATAAACTTACTTAAAAACCTTAATAATTACATTAATTTAATACTCAGGAAACCAACTTCCTTGAAAACACAAGACCCCCTATGTCTACTAAAATACAATGATATTTCTGAGCTGGATGCTCCTGCATCAGACTCCCAAGGTTGAAAACATTCATGATCTCCAGATCATGTGTTCTCATATGTTGATAGAAAACATCCATGGTCCAAAACTTTAGTTTGTAGTTGTCTGAATGTTCTGTTCCTTTGTTGCTGTTGTATGTTTGTTTTCTTCTGTTTCATCTTCCTCTCCTTATCAATTAGTTTCAAATTATGATTGATCATTCTTCCTGTTGCTGTCAATCTCCTCCATCTAGACTGCTTCATCATTAATTGCCATAATTCTTCAATCTCTATCTCCAACACATCCTTGGGCTGGTACATACTCTACCATTTGTTGTTGTACTCTGTCCACTCATCTTCAAACTACTGTTCATTATCTTCTCTTTGAAGTTGTCGGATTCTTACTACCGCCCTTTCATCCTTATCCTCTTGTGACTTTCCAAACAACCTCTGTTTAATATCTGTAAATTTACTTTCAAAAAATAAATTGTCCTCCAATTCCCCTTGTACTTGATTCCTCTCAAATACATCACTATGTTGTTCATCAATTCCAACATATTTTCCTTCCTCTTCTTTGACAACCCTCAGTAATTGTCCTTCACTTCCTTGACTAATTTTGACAGTCAATTTAATTTCTTCAAGCACAATATCTTCATGCTTTTCTTTTTCCTCATCAGCATGTCCGACCTGGAAACTTCCAGTCTTCTTCAGTTCTAAAACTGACTCTTCAACTTGAAACATGTCTGTCTCATTTTCATCAAATCCTGTAATCATAAAACAATTATCAGAATTAAAAATATAAGGCCTCATTACCTTCTCCTTCTCTGGCAATATTTCAGTATGCTACTCTGAATTTTCCTTCTCTATGAGCACATCAATATGTTGATTCAACCTCTTTAAAAAATTCTCCAAAGGAATCTCGAAACTGTCAGCAAGTCTCTCTTCCACACCATATGATTCAATGATGTCTTTCTACTCTTGTCCACTGTAGTGAACTCCTTCCTTCGCAATCACACTGTCATCCTTAGAGTTTTCTAGGAAATATTCCGGCAATTCAATTTCTCTTTGACACTTCAAAAGTATTTCATCATCACTTATAATTCCTACATTTGTACACAATTTATCAGTTTGAGAATTACAAGGTTCAACAGTCTCAACTGTTGCTTCACATATCAGTTCTTCAGACTGAATTTCATCTCCTTCTTTCACAAGAAATTGTTGTAACATCTTCAAACATCAATGTATTACTAAATTTTTTCTGCTGCCATAATTCACTACTTTTCTCATTCAAGAGACATTCTCCATCATTCTTTACTTCAGAGTATTTATCTTCTAAAAGATACTCTTCCATACTTTTGACAACTTCAAAAGATTGCTCATCCTCTGCAAAACTTGTAATCACATCAAAATTATTAGATTAAAAAATACAAGGTTTTATGTCCTCCTGCTGATATGAATTTGTCCAACAGTTCAGAAAATCATCAATAATTCCTTCTTCAGTAAAGTAAACTTCTTGTTGTCTTGAATTCACACAATGGTTCATAAGATCTTTCACAAATCTCTAGTCTTCATCTTCACCCAGAACTTTACCTTGTTCTGCTTCACAAATGGAAATGTCCATTTTCAACTCAGCTTCTCTTAGTTCTTCAGACTTCAGTTTAATATTCATTACCTGTTCAAGCTTCATCAGCTCTTCTGCTAATTGCATATTCACCTGCTGATGTCTATTCTCTTGTAGACTCTGCCACTTTACTTTCTTCCTTATGACATAACCATACTTCTAGTCATCCTTATTCATCTGCAACATCTCCATCAATAACTCAAGATGGAAATTTATCTCAGCTTTTCCTTTGTCAATTTCCTCTTGACTCATTCTCTTCCCATTTTCCTTGGCATCCTCCTTCTTCTCTTTTCTTCTGTTGTGGTTTTCCTCAGAACCTATATTATCTCTGTTATGACTATCAATAGTCATCTTCTTCTCTA
This sequence comes from Pinus tabuliformis, assembly GCA_031772625.1. Lineage (NCBI taxonomy): Eukaryota > Viridiplantae > Streptophyta > Pinopsida > Pinales > Pinaceae > Pinus > Pinus tabuliformis. The sequence goes on from CM062817.1 coordinate 1,860,765,449, forward strand.
TCTTCATGAGTTCCTCACTCACTTGCTATGAGTTGCACTAAAGCCTCTGCAACAACAAGTCCTCCCTACTGTTACTTACCTCACCAAGATTTCCCCTGTACTTGGTCTTCTGACAAGCACTTGGTTCTCTATTCTCTCGAACCTCTTTGAGCACTTCTCTCTGCTCCTTCTAGGCTTCAAATCATCTGCACCCTTTAAGAACACAAATGTCCTCTTGTATTTCAATCACAAATGAAATACTGGGTTTTGGCCACTTCTTCTTTCACTCAGAAATTCTTACCAGCTTCCTTCATTACTGCTTGTTTTCTTTCACTGAGATACCTTATTTTGTCTACAACCTGAATTCTGCAACCGCAATCTTTAAACCAAACAAAAACATATCATCTCACCTTCAAGATCTTTGCATGATCTTGTTCTCCCATGCACCTACACTTTGAATGGATTGTTCTCTGTTTCTTTGCATCTGCAAATTCTGCTACACTTTATCTTTGTGTGCCTACTGTTTGTCAGATTTAAAATCTGATCTCCTCTTGCCTGTATACATACCTTCAAAACATAACTCTGTTCTAAATTTTCTCAAAGAATTTTTCATGCAGAATTTCCTTGTTCAACTCTGATACCAAAAATGATGTAGCAAAATCCACATCTACCCACATTATGCAAATAAAATTGCATGTCACACTATGTCCCAGGAATTTTATAATTCCATACTTAGTGAAACCTTCACAAGTAAAGGTTTAATTCACCTTCAATAAACTCTATGTGCAAACGTTTGATTTAACTATCCAAAGTTTGGACCTTTAGAAACCTTTGAGCGGAACCTTATAAAACTTTCATAATCTTTGGTTAATTCTTATTACCCGCACATATTAACCATACCATGGATTTTAGACTTTGGATAAAACTCAACTTAAATCATAATACATTAATCCCACTTATTTTTATTATAATTCCCATATAATAGAAATATTTCATAAACCACACTTAAACCTTACCTTTCCTCCATTCCACAAACCTTTGCACATATATCGATGCTCTCCTTAGCGCATTAAATCTTTGTCCACAATCTCATTCCTCAATCTGATGGTTTCTGTGCAATAACTCACACCAACTAACCTGGCCAATCTCCACCATTTATTTCTCCTACCTCAATCCAACGGTGATCACGACATATCGCATGATTACATGCACGACTGATATTAGATCGAGAGCATGTGAGAAAAGTACTTTTCTCATGCTACGTGTCAACCCCTCAGGTTAATCAAGTAAAATCGTAGAATACCATTTACAGCTTTTAGGGCACGCGCAATACCACTGACAACTTGCGAAGACTGCTCCATCCTTCTGCTAACATGTGGTTTTAATCTCTGCCATTCATCTTCCATCAATATCATCCGTCGATCTGACCGATTCGATGGTTCTCGTTCTTTGCTGTTTAATTATTTCTACATCGTTGATCTTCCATGTGCAACTTGACTGTTCAATGACTTTGCTCCGGGCTCGATCAATCCACACATTGCATCGAATACTTCAATCACATAACTAGGTTGAAGCAAGGATTTCTTATTCCTTTCACTGATTTCAATATTTGATTGTTCTTCTGCTTGACTCCTTCCTGAGCTTTGTTCTGCGTATTATTTAAATGCTATCACATATGAACTTCAACTTTGATCCTTCAATCAAATTCAAATGATCACACCACTATCCTTCATTCTCCACCTTTGTGTTCTGCTTTAACTCCACCTGCATACATATACTATGCAGAAATTACTCTATTTCACACACAATTTATAATTCCATTAATCAATACACAACACAAAACTCAGGAATCGAATTCTCTGTCTTTATAAACAATTATTTACATAATGAATCTCTCTCTCTGGCCTGATTTTCTAATTAGTGGCCTTTTTTCCTTTCCTACCCATAAGCTTATAGTCAAACCCTATTTAATATCTGAACCCTGATTCTCACTCTTTCACTAATTCTCTAACTCTCTATCTAGCTAACTCTCTCTATGTCTTTTAGGCTTACATTTATACAAAAGGTTCTGTAACCCATTTCGGTTTAGATTCTTAATCTTTTGAACTAAATCCTGAATATCCTCTAAGTCCACTTTTGACTCAATTAATCCCTAAGGATCCTCTCTAGTTCTACAAACCATGAAACCAATTCCTAATCTAATATTTACAATTGATTCTCAAATCTCTCAATCCCTATGGAATCTTAACTAGCCTAAATCTCTCATGTTCTCCAACATTCAAGAACATTTACAATATTCCTCACAATATCTAATTAATTCCTATTCTTAATATCTCTCATAAACTTACTTAAAACCTTAATAATTAAATTAATTTAATACTTAGGACACCAACTTCCCTGAAAACAAAAGACCCCCTATGTCTACCAAAATACAATGATATTTCTGAGCTGGATACTCCTGCATCAATAGATTAAATATAGTGCATGATTTTTTAAAGTTTTTCATTATTTTATTTTCTTTGACATGATTGATCCAAAATATAGGTTTAATATTTTACAACCATTTTTTTTTTTTTTTTTTAGATAATTTCTTAAGCACAATACAATTTGATCAAATTTAAGAGAGAGTTGGAGAGGGGACTAAGAGAGGGAGGGAGATAGTGAAAAAGTCGGAGGGTAGAGAGAGAGAAGGAGAGAGTGATGGGGGTGGAGAGAGAGTGAGGTGGGAGGGAGGAGCAAGAGGAAGGAAGAGAGAGGAGTGAGAGAGAGAGAGGAGAAAGAGGAGAGAGAGAGAGAGAGGAAGGAAGAGAGAGGAGAGAGAGAGAGAGAGAAAGATGGAGATGGAGTGGGAGAGAGAGGGAGGAAAGAACAAAGAAAAAGAGTTATAGAGGTGGAGAGAGAGAGGAGTGAGAAGGGAGAGATGGAGAGAAAGAGAGTGATGGAGAGAGGAAAGGAGGGAAGAGAAAGAAGAGGAGAGAATAGACATAGGGAGAGAAGGGGAAGGGAGAGAGATGGAGACATTGAGATGGAGAAGGAAAGGGGGGGGAGATAGTGATAGAGTTGGATGGAAGAGAGAGAGAGAGAGAGGGAGAGTGATTTTGGGGGAGAGATAGAGGGAGGTGGGAGATAAGGGATAGAGAGGAAGGAAGATAGATATGAAGAGAGAGAGATGGAATTGGAGGGGGCAAGAGAGAGAGGGAACAAGAAAAACATAAAGGGAGAAAGGTGGAGAGTGAGAGGGGGTGACAAGGGAGTCATGGAGAGAGAGTGAGGGAGAGAGGAGAGTGGGAGGGAATAGAGAGAAGGATATAGATAGAGAGGGAGAGAAGGGGAAGAAAGAGATAGATAGAGAAGGGGAAGAGAGGGAGAGAGAGTGTGTGTATGTTTGGGGGTTGAGATAGAGAGAGGGAATACCAAAGAGAGACAAATAAAAATATAGATATTATATAGTATTATATAACCAACCTAGATCCATATTAACCCTATAAATATTAAGTGCCGAGAGGGATCCAATCTCTCGAGGTGCAAACATTTCCTCAAGTTTTGCACTAGAAAAAAAATTGTACCTCGAGAGATTGGATCCCTCTTGGCACTTCATAGATCCAGGGTTAAGATGGATCTAGGTCAATTAATACAAAATTATAGTAGTTTTTATTTGATATTATAGTCCTACAATTTAAAATTGTTCTTCAAATTAATTTTGAATTGGAACTAAATCCAATTAGATTAAATGAATATATTTTTTAAAAATACATAAAATATATATATATATATATTTTAAAATATATTTTTAAAATTACAAATTATTAGAGATAAATAATGCAAAGTTGGCTCACCTATACACCATGTGAGGATGAAGAATTGTTTAAGGAAGGATAACCTTTCAACCAATCTTTAACAACCTTTCAATCCCCTATCACTTGTAAGTTTAGATTGCTTGACACAATTAAGATGAATAACATAAAAAACCAATTCATATTATTGTAGTACTTGTTAGGTAGTTGTATTTTTGTTCTTAGACTAAATTAGTCATTCATGTTAGTTATTTTTAGTTGTATTACTTATTAGCTAGTCACATATTTTAACCCACGACTAAATTAGTGATTTATGTTAGTCATTTTTAGTTTGGTCACTTAAGATTGCTCATTTTTTGTAGTATTTCACTTGGAAAAATTGTGGTGACTAACTTTTTTAGTCACCTAATCACTAATTTCTCATTTTCTACTAGTGTCACACTCTATTCTTGGTTAGAAAAGAACCATGAAGATATTCTAGCTTCAACAACAATAATAAGATCACAAAAGAATTTGAATGAACTCTCATCTAATTGGTTAGCCAAATAAGCTCCTCCAAGTTCCTATCTTTAGTGTTTTAATACATTTCCATCTAAGCCCAAACTATTACACTTTGTTTTATATATCCATATAATCTAGTATAGTAGTCCTAGATGCTTATGAAGGCCTTAGTTCCTAATTTGGTATTACTTCCTCTCAAATCTTTACACATATCAAGTATTAATAATGATAAACTACACTGAGGTTGGTTTCCCAAGGAAAGCCTATAGCTTTACACATCCTTTTGATCAATTTTTCGATCAGTATATAGCTTATAATTTTTAATTTTAACGAAATAAAATAATGTTAAAAATTTATATGTTATATGTATTTCCCTAATTTTATATTAAAATAAGAGATATCTTTCATTTGTATGTGTTTGTCTAATAGGAATTTTTATTTCATTATTTCTAATTAATCTATTTAGTGTATTACTCATATACCAATACTTTATACATTCTAGAAAATAAAAAAACACCATGACACATATATCAATACTATTATACATCTTAGAAAGTTAGAAAATAAGGAAGCCATTTATTTCAACATTGCAGCAAAAATAATCTATTTTAAATAATAATAATGAAAAGTTCAAACTATAAGCATCATCTTAAAACATTTGACGCTTTTGTAACCTGAGACAAATTGATGTACCTCAAAAGATTTGCCTATATGAAAAAAGGTTTTTTTTTCGTTAAAACAAGATTGTGGCGTGCTAGACATTCCACCTAGTCACGCATATTCAAGATTGTGGGTTGTTAAATATTCCACCTGCTCATGCAAGTGATGAAGTGGGACAACCCAATAAACAATGTTCAATATGCCTTCGAGAAAGAGGGAATTTTTTTGGGTATCCCTCTTACAAAGAATAAAAAATGATTTTTTCAAGTTCTTTTAATTAAAAATTATAGACAAAATTAAATAAGAGATAATCTTCTAATAGTAATGTTCAATTTAATGGAAGTTATTTTATATTAAAGTATTATCAGAATTTTACCTTGAAATAAGAGTTTATGAGTTTATGACATCATAGACAATTAAATAAATTATTATGATTATATGAACCTATAATTTCTCAGAATAACATATATTTTCTTAAGCATTCAGCCCATTAAATTATACTAATTTAATTTTAACATAAAATCGAAGGGAACAAGAGACACCCTATAATCTATGGAAGTTGAGGTTTTCTATATGAGATCAAAATTAGATCCAGTAAGATTTCACAATACCAAATACACATTGATTTATATAATAACAAAATTATTTTAATTTTTACATTATAACATTAAATACAATATCATTTTTTATATTTATAAAAATATAAAATATATTTTATACTAAAATAACATTTTATAAATTTATAATATTTAATATTTTTAAATTTTAATTCTAAAAATAATTTTGGTTATACAATATTTAAGAATTATTTATGTTTTTTGAATGAAATTCGGATTTTCTACAGTGTTCATGTTTTGAAGTCGACGTTTCGAGTCTGAAACTAGACTCATCATCAGGACAAATTGTGAGGAGAAAAGAAGGAAAATTTAGGTATAAATATGAAAACCCAGGATGTGAAGCTCAATGGCCGACTCTTGTTCTTATTTGATGATTTAATTTATTTGTTTTAAGCTTTTGATTTTTCATTATACCTATATTTAATAACTACCTTGTAATTTATTTTTAATTCTTATATTAATATTATAATTTTATATTTTGTCTTATTGTGTCATATTATGCCTCATAATTAAATTTTGCTTATTGATTATGGTTAATGTTTGCTGAAATTTATGATGCTATTCTTAATTGATTATAATGAGATTTCATTATTATTGTTATGTAAGTAATTTATTATGTCTATATATACCTAAATTATTTGTTATTAAAATCTTTTTTTGTAATTCTTAAAAATATTTAGTATTATTTTTATTAGTATTATAATATTTAATGTTTTTTTGTAAATATTTATTATTTGTTCTTGTTAATGCTATTTAATTCTATATTATTATTTTGCTCCTTATTATCTATATTATTATTAATGATATTTATTATGGTATTAGTTAAAGTTCCTCTGTATATACTTATTGTTATCTATAATTGATATTTATTAATGCTCTACTATGTATACTTAATATTTTATCTATAAATAATAGATAAAATATTAAGTATACATAGTAGAGCATTAATAAATATCAATTATAGATAACAATAAGTATATACAGAGGAACTTTAACTAATACCATAATAAATATCATTAATAATAATATAGATAATAAGGAGCAAAATAATAATATAGAATTAAATAGCATTAACAAGAACAAATAATAAATATTTACAAAAAAACATTAAATATTATAATACTAATAAAAATAATACTAAATATTTTTAAGAATTACAAAAAAAGATTTTAATAACAAATAATTTAGGTATATATAGACATAATAAATTACTTACATAACAATAATAATGAAATCTCATTATAATCAATTAAGAATATCATCATAAATTTCAGCAAACATTAACCATAATCAATAAGCAAAATTTAATTATGAGGCATAATATGACACAATAAGACAAAATATAAAATTATAATATTAATATAAGAATTAAAAATAAATTACAAGGTAGTTATTAAATATAGGTATAATGAAAAATCAAAAGCTTAAAACAAATAAATTAAATCATCAAATAAGAACAAGAGTCGGCCATTGAGCTTCACATCCTGGGTTTTCATATTTATACCTAAATTTTCCTTCTTTTCTCCTCACAATTTGTCCTGATGATGAGTCTAGTTTCAGACTCGAAACGTCGACTTCAAAACATGAACACTGTGGAAAATCCGAATTTCATTCAAAAATCACACCACAGTAATTTGCAAACTAAATTATTTATGTTGTTTTTTTTTTTTTTTTAACATTTAACAATGTTTTATCTGTAATATTTAATATTTTTAATAATATATATATTTTTAAATTTTATTTTTAAAAATAATTTTGGTTATATAATATTTCTTTATAATTTTTATAATATTTAAAATTGTTTTATTTATTTTTATACCCAGAAGAAATGTTGTAATATTTTGTTTTGATGATAATGATGGTGGTTAACGTCCACTGAGACCAAAATTTGGTTTACCGGACCTAAAGAAATGAATTATTTAGTTTGATTTAAGAATTTATTCCTATTCTCAAAAAGCTTAGAGAGAAGCCTCCCGAGTTCACTATAATTTTGACAACGTAAAAGGCTAGGAAGGTCAGTATTGCAACAAAGATTTTGAAACTGAGATCTATGTGGTTGTACGCGGGGCACTCTAAGAGGAAGTGATTTTCATCCTCGATGTTCGTATTCTCACAGAGATGATAGAACCTTTCCATCCATGGTGTTTTAAGAATTGCCCAACGACCCGTTTCACTATGGAGCTCATGAGAGTTCGTTTTAATCTTGGCTATATTAATTTTCTTCTTTGAGCTAGTTAAAACAGAGATACTTTTGCTCTTCTAGGGTAGGGTTGATGACCTCTTTATAATATCTTAATTTTCTTTTAGCTGCTAAATCTTTCTCACACCACATTTTTCTTTGAACTTAGAAGTAACAATATTTTTAATGTTATTAATGTTTTGCAATGCAACTTTCTCGTCGATCTCCCAATAGTTTAACTAGGCCCTGGTGTCTTTATACCAACCTCATTTGAGCCTTAGGTGGTTTTGGCTGGAATTTAAAGCTAGCTTAGGAAGTCTATGGTCTCCTATGTTATTGATTTTGTGCTTCTACAACAGAAGCCTAGTCATAGCTAGGCTCTCGATAGGGGAAAGACCCACTTCTATAAGGAGAATAGGATATGGTGTATTGTTTTTAATTTTGAGGTTATACATTATAAAACACTTACGGATTTGCTCAATATTTCTCCAAGATTCTCTAGAGATGCTACAACCCCAAACCTCTCATCCATCTAAGGTAACCGGAGTGACTAAATTTTCAAAGAGGAACTTCTTCCTATCCCACATTACAAGGTTTGTCGTTTTACAATTATTTTCAAGACCAAAGTAAGCTTTCCATCCCCAATTAATCATTTTCTCAATGTTATAGTTCCAATTGAACTTGTGATGAATATCAATTCTTAGGTACTTGTAGGAAGACACTTCCTCCAAGTTACTATTGTTATACACAAAATTAGTGTAAGTGTCCTTGGATTTGATATTCATAACTTTTGTTTTGTCAGTGTTAACAATCATACCCATGGTAGAGCAGAAATCCTTAAGAAGTATAAGTTGCTTATCAAGATCAAATGGGCACCTTGCGAGAAGAAGAATATTGTCAGTGTAGATAAGAAGGATGATGACTATCCCAGCTAAGATCGTGCCAGTACACCTTGCTTCCTCTAAACAATCTTCTAGCTTGTCAATGTAAATGCCAAATAGAGTAGGGGAGATGGGGCAACCTTGTTTAACTCCGATATTACACTTAATATCTTTTGACCACCCCTCATTTCTCTTTAACTTGGCAATTACATTCTCGTATAACCTTATAGCGACAACTCTCAACTCAAAAGGAACCTTTAGCTCTTCTAATCTGTTCCAAAGGTTGTTTCTAGGAATCGTATCAAAATCCTTTCTAAAGTCCACAAAGCAACAAAAGAGATTGGATTTATCATTGCGTCACTCCTCCACAATGATCCTAAGCATAACGAGGTGGTTTGTTGTTGAGTGCTGCTTTATAAAACCCGCTTGGCCTTTATCTCGCTTACCTTCACTTTCAAGCCATATGCTCAACTTCCTTTCCAAAATAATACCATATAACTTGGCTAGGAGAGGGTTGATCATAATTGTTCGATAATTAGAGGGGTTATTTGTATCCCCACTTTTAAAAATAGGGATAATGAGGCTTTGAGTCCATGGTTTAGGGAACCCTTGCTCGAACGCTTGATTCAAAAGCTTGTGAATGTGGGGGATGAGGACAGGACCTCCAATTTGTAAGATTTCCACCTGGTAACCTTCAATGTCCTTAGCTTTTCCATTAGCCAAGCGATTAACCCCAAAATCAATGTCTTCTAATGAGAAAACTTCTTTCGTTGTGAGTAGGGTTTCGAAGTTATCCATGACATTTGGAGATTCATAAAGCTTTTTAAGATAAGAATTCCAGTCGTGTAAAGAAATTTTATTATTATCTTTAGTTTTCCTAGTTAGAATCTGACTCTAGAATTTCTTAGGAGCTACCTTAGAGAGGTGTAAGAGATTCTCTTGTCTTTTACGAAAATACTGCATTTTTTTCGTTTTAGTTAGGGCTTTGTATATTTTTATCTTTCTAATTTTAAGAGATTCATCAACAACTTCCTTAATTGCTCTTCTCACACTTTTACAATCTTTGTCATACCATGGGTTGGTTTTGGTATTTCTTTTATTACTTGAAACTTCAATTGAGAACTTGTTAATAGAATATGAGAGGGTTGTAGTAAAATTATGATATAGATCTTCTATGTTGTCTATAATAGATAAAGGAAGCAAATTAGTTTTTAATTCATTTAGAAAGAGACCTTTTTTACTTATATCAAAGATTAACTTCTTTTGTCTATAAGGATTATCTTCTATGGGATCTCTTTGCATGACAAAATTGAGAGTTATAAGTAAAGGCCTATGATCAGAGTTAGGGTTGTGGTCGTTTAAGATGTCAAAATTTGTTATTTCGTTGTATAGAGGGAGATCATAGATAAAATAGTCTACCACACTGCTACCAAGCCCATTGATGTAGGTCATCTGGCTCAAATTGGGCCACTTCTTTAGATTGTTGCAAATTATGAGATCCTGAGCACTACAGAGCTTGACTAGCTTCGACCCAAACAAATTCTCCCCGAGGTCTTCAAAGCTCCTTTTGTACTAGCTAGCCAGAGGAAGGCCTTCATCTTACCAAAAAGGATTAGGGTTGGAATGATTGCTTAGAAGAATAACTTGGTTGCTTGAAGTTCGAGCATTAAAGTCACCCATTAAAAGGATATTGCCTTCATTCCTTAGGCTAGAAATATTATTCTCTAAATCATTGTAAGGACTATTTTTATCTAGATTCTTTTTCTTATAGAAGTTAGAATTGATTGGGGGGGGGGGGGGGGATAACAGATTGCTATGTAGGTCTTTTTATCATAAATGTCAGTAATTTCTATCCAACTATATTGGTTGTAAGGGTCGTTTTTATAAATCCTAGCATGGGAGAGATGTTCTTCTTAATGTAACAAGCTATACCCCCGATACCTCTATGGGAGGATCGCTTATTCCAGGTAGACCATAATGTAAAGCCATCTATGTTAAGGACCTTAGATTCTTCGTGCTCCCAAGTTTCAACAAGCAAAATAATATCAACATCATTCGAGATCCAACTTAGCTTGGGGCCTTTGTTCCATGGAAAGCCCCGACAGTTTGAAGAAAGAATCCACAACATGTTGAATTGTTATTTATTATTATCTTTTTGGTTTCTATCTCAAATAATATCTTTTCTATTTCTGATTATTGCCCATTTTCCTTCCTTGCTAGCTTCCTTTACCTTTTGAACCTCCTTTCTCAATTCTACTTGATCTTATGGAATGAGATCTTCGTTTATAAATATTCTTGTTCCTTTTAGACTTGAGGTTTTACTAAGTATGTCATACTTATGGTTAGTAGAGCTCACCTTTATTCAGATCAGCCATCCTTTATTCTCAGTTAGTTTCTCCAACCTTGTTTCTTCATTGAGACACGTTGTTTCAATTTGTAATCTGTTATGTAATTCTGTCTGGGATATGGCTAAAGTATCATCGTCTACCTCCTCTTCCAAACCGAAGATTATAAGGTTCAAAGCCCTTTTGTTACACTCATGGTCTAATTCTATCAATTTTTTCATTTCATCTTTAATTGGTTTGATATCTAATTTACCTGCCACACTATTTAGTGTGAGGCGGCTATTAACTTTTTCTTCTAGCTCTTTAATCATGTCCTTCATTTTAAGACTCTCTAGAGTATCAACATCTACTTGCTGGGATGTTTGGTTCATATCTTGGTTTTGTTTTTCTACAATCTGCAACCTAATTTCCATTGCCTCCATCTTATTCTCCAATAGTTCTATTTTATTTTCTATTTGTTTCTGGATCTTGTCTTCAAGAGATGTGAATTTATTTTCCAGCATGGCTGCTAACTCTATTTGTAGCTTGACTTCTCTTTCTTCTCTACGTTTATCTAAAGACTCTATATACTCATAGGGGCTTTGTAGAGTAACTGTGCTAGGACTACCTTTGGTAATCTTTGGTAATTGTGGTGAATTATTCATACTTGAAAATATATGAATATATATGTATTAGAAAAATATAAGGAATGTGTGCACTTGATATTAGCGAGCCAGACCATAGACGCATGTGCCCTAGATTGTTTTTCTATTACTGCAGGGAGATCGTGAATTATTACCGTAGAGAGATCATAAGTTATGATGTAGAGATCGTAAATTATTACTGCAGAGAGATCGTAAATACATCACCCTAAATTATTACCGCAGAGAGATGGTAAATACATCACCCTACCCATGGTAGAGCAGAAATCCTTAAGAAGTATAAGTTGCTTATCAAGATCAAATGGGCACCTTGCAAGAAGAATAATATCATTAGCATAGAGAAGAAGGATGATGACTATCCTAGCTCAAGTTACATAAAATTAATTATTAAAATAAAATATAAAATAAAAATAATAACGTGAAATTTTTTTTAGTTGGGTAAAATAAAATATAAATAATAACAAAAATATGTTAAAATAAAAATAAATTCATGATATTCACCTATGGTATTCATGTGGAATATAGCCTATTTAAAGGGGGAATTAAAATAGCCTAGATCTATCTTAACTCCAGATCTACCAAGTATTGAGAGGATCAAATCTCTTGAGATACAAACCTCTTTTAAAATGAAAAAAAATTGATCCCTCTTAACTCTTTATAGATTTAAAGTTAAAAATAAATTTAAAGTTAAAAATAAATTTAAAGTAATTTATTAATCTTGAAACTTTAAAAAAATTATATTAATATAAAATTTCATAATAAACACTCATTAATTTTAATTTAAAATAAATATATATATTTTTATTAAAAAAATTAATATTTAACTAAATTGACTCTGTAAATATGTATTTTAAATAATTTTAGTTAAATCAAATATAAATAAAAAATTTAAACGTAGATGGTTTTAGTTAAATCAAATATAAATAAAAAAATTAAACGTAAATTTATTTGATTTTAAAGTAAAATTTCCAATAAAATTATGCGAATTATAACTTAGTTTCATAATAGACATTATTAATTTCTTATGATATAATTTTATATAAATATTAAATTTGTTTTATAAGTTTATCATTTGAAACTTAGATTTCTAAATTGAATTGAGATTCCATCGAAGACAGGATTAATTATTAAAATGTTCCAAAATAACAAAGACATAATTCTAAGATTTGTTTTAAATATATTTAAAAAAATATTATAAAAATTATTAAATATATTTAAAAAAAATTTCCAAAGCAAAATCGTAGAACAAAATTACATATTGTAGATACTAAATAGTATATGCATAATAACTATTTCAAACATTTATAGAAACTCATCAAAGAGCTAAAACTAATCTACTATTTTTTACCTTTTTTTTTTGTCTACTTTTCACTAACCACCAGTGTTTGGTGTGGATGATACAATAGTCATTTGATTCTCTTTTACATTTACTTGGTGTTCTTTATCAGAATCTAAACTTTCTGATGAATGGATTCGTTTGGTACCACTTACTTCTTTTTCAGGTGTAATCTTCTCACTTTGCTGATGTGGAATAAAAGATAATGGAACTAATGCAGAATTATCCTCGACCTCATCCTTCTGTGAGGTGTTCTGGAATTTTTGATCATTATTGTTTGTGGTGTTTTCTGGGTTGTATGCGCCTTTTTCTTCTACTTCCTAAGGTTCTAGGAATTTCCAACCTTTGGGATTTTGAGGTTGTCTCTTTCTTCTTTTTGGATCTTTTTTAGCTTCTGGACATGCACTTTGAAGATGACATGTTTGAAGACATGTACAACAGCGAAATGTCATATTCTCATAATCAAGAGGTTGTGTCCACTGAAGATTATTGTGGACCAACAAGATGTGATCAGGTAAACCTTGGCTAAGTTCTACTTCAACAAAGATTCTAGAAAATGTAAAAATGCCTTTTGAGACTCGATCTGCATAAACCTTTAGAAATTTCCCCAAGGAGTTCCCAATTCCTTCTAATACTTTGTGGTGCCAAAAATGCAATGGTAGATTATGTATCCTGACCCATACAAGCATTTTGGATACCACCATGGTGGTAGCGTCAAATCTGAGAAACCAAGGTATCATGAAGAGCCCCACATTGCCCCAAAACAATGGTCCTGCATTTAATACATAATACTTATCTTTTGATGTATCAAACTTGATAATAAAACACCCTTTAGAACATAGGTGGATATCATAGTTTGCTTTCCAAGTAGAGAAAATCCATTGGTGAAGAGCCTCTGATTTGGGCCAGAAACTGTTAAATCTACATATAACTGGTTTGGTATGGAAATCTGTATAAAGCTCATTTATCTCAACCAAAGTCACTGTCAAAGCTAGAACCTAAGACTTCTACTACATGATATAGGGCCCAGACATATGTGGGATTTGTTCTGGATTGTTTTGAGTCTCCACCTGCCATTTGAAAACATCCTTGAATGAAGTAGGACCTTTTGAGCTAGATCTGGAGCACCCTCCAAGTAGTCTCGTGTTGAAAATTATGGTTGCGTCAAGAGAAATTCCATAGTTCTGCAGCGTGAGGACCTCCGACAGTGACTTCCCCGCATAAATCAGATTTTTAAAACTTGCTGGTATACCGAGTTGCTTTTGAATCTCATGCTTGAGAGCTTATATCCTCATCTTGATCCAGATCCTCATACAAATAGATTTCATACTCAGTGTTCTTATAAATATTTGACTCAGAACTCCTTCACGTGGTTCTGGGTATCGTGCTTCACAATCTGACTTTTTAAAGATCACTGCCATTTTATCATTGAAATATTTACACAAACCTGATAGACGTCCTCTACTTCTAGATATGCATTATGTTTATTTTGGAGCATCTTGCTAACAGATCTGGGCTTATAACAAGTGTATCTGTAATAATTGCATATTTTGAGGTCGCATTCATATCCAGATCTAGGTATACATAGGGTAAAAACCTCGCAGGAGTAAGATTGAGAGAGCCAATTTTATGGTTATATTCATATAAACTTAGAGTTACTCTAAGTAATAAATACAAATATATTTAATTTCAACTATCAAAATTAGTAACAAAACTAAAAAAGCAATTTTAAAATTTATTTGAATATATTTAATAAAAAGTTATAGGGTTTTGGATTAACATTAATCAGGTGTGTTGTTAAGGCACTCGATGTTAGGTTATCAGTCCAATTCCTTGTCTTATTTGGGTGTTATTATTAGACATGACCATGATGTAGCCTCATCGTTGCCAAACTTACAAAAAAATAATTTAATAACAAAATATTTAAAAAGGCATTATTAAAATTATTATATTCATGCCTACGGGGTGTAGAGTAGACAGTGATCGGGTGTACTTCTAAGTCACTCTGTGATATGAAGGTCACTAGTTTGAAACTTTGTTGGAAACAATCCAATCATGTTAAGCACTGATGTGGCCTGGGCCAGGTACGATTCCCAAGTAAATTTGACGACTTAGATACCCCTGAGTCATATTTTTTCAAACAAAAAATTAAACCTATAATAATCTTTAAATGACTCATAAAAATTAACAAAACAAAAAATAACGTATTATATTAATACAATTTCAAAGTGACACAGTCAATAAATATGATATGGAATTTAATTATACATGATTAGCATTTAAGTAATAAGCTTAAATAAGCTTGTGAGCACATGTGGTGGTTATTGGGTTGTAATGTACTTTTTGGCCAACACAATTTTGTTTATGAATATTTGAAAGCACATTTTAAATTATATTAATAAATATCTTTACATTTATCGTGGGATTTGTATATAAAAAAGTATACTAAAAAACATGGTTTAAGTTTGTAAATATGAAAAAAGATATTAAAAAATATGGATTTGTGGATAATATTAGGTCGTAAATAAGTCTATGTTATAGAAAATTAAGAGTTTTTTCAAATTAGTGTTGCATTATTTTATTGTTATATCTTTATCGAATGGGTATCTCTTTAAAATATATATATATATATATATATATGGAAAAATAAATATATTAAGACCAATTAAGATGATTTAACCAAAATAAATTGATGATAAGTACAAGTTAGCAGCATTAACCTATTTTATTTTTATTTTTTTCCAAAAAGGAAAACTAATTTATTAAAAAAAATAATTTATGAGCCTTTTTTTTTTTTACAGATATACCCTAATTGAATCTCATCAGCGGGGTTATATCATTTTCATCGTTCATTTAATTAGGCTTAATAATCATATATTTAATGACATAAGTGTCAATGTCGTGCATGGAAGCAACATCATTAGAATGACACAATAAGCTAACACATCATTGGACAATGATACACCCTGGATACCCCAAAGGGAAAAACCAACAAACGTTTATTTTATCAAACATTTGTGAGGGTGTTCACCACTCACTCAATGATTGTAAGAGAGTCCATCACTTGACCATTGTTAAGATTTTTACAAAGAAATTTCATCTTAAATTCAAACATAGAAATTTCATCTTAAATTCAAACATAACTAGCTAGAGGCCACTACATTAATCCTGATATCATTTACCCCTCAGTTTCTTGAATACTGTGTCTTTTTGGCCTGGTTGTTCCCCGCAGTGGATTATCTTGCATTTGACGATCCCTCAATCTGCATGGATCATTAGTTCATTCCTTGCCATAATGTTAAATATAATCCATCCTTTGCATAAGTCACAATCCTTTCCTATGATAACTACCACCACCAAATTTAGACATCACGATTTTACAGAATATCCCAAATAATCAATATTTACTAGTTATGCTTTAAACATCTTTTCAAGTTCCACTTTCTTTCACATGAATAATTACAATAAAATATGCCTTTGATCTATTCCTTTTACACGCATCCTCAAGCATACAACAAATTTTCGACACATGCATAAATAAAATATATAAAGAGTATTAAGGCATGCCTTTTTATGGACAACACACATGCATTAATCAAAAGAACATATTTAGCAAAAAATTATCTATTTAC
Source organism: Pinus tabuliformis (assembly GCA_031772625.1). Lineage (NCBI taxonomy): Eukaryota > Viridiplantae > Streptophyta > Pinopsida > Pinales > Pinaceae > Pinus > Pinus tabuliformis. The sequence continues at coordinate 1,860,782,014 of CM062817.1, forward strand.
CTATGCATGCATGTGGTTATGAAACATTTCTAATCATCCAAATCCCACATGCATAAAGTAAATTGGATAAAGATCACCAAGGCATGCTCATTTATCCCTACTTGACATGCATCATAAGAAAGGGAAATAGTTACTTCTTCCCCCAAGGACATAGTAATATTTAAAAGAATCACCCTGGTTATCAGTATCTCTTCACATAATAAGAGGGACCTCTTTCCAAAATATAAACAACACAACAACTATTATTTCTTTGCACAAGACACTTTAAGTTCCCAAAAGAAAAACCAACGCAAATACCTATATTTTAAAGGAAACTAGAACATTACCTTTGATCTTTTTGCATGTAAATACATATTCTTTTCTATAAGAAATTAACCCAACAACTATTTTCTTGACGCACATAAATACATATTTTTTTTCCAAAAGAAATTAACACCATAATTTGTATTCTTCTGCATATAAACACATATTCTTTCTCAAGAAATATAACACAATATCTATTATTTCTACGTGTGTATATAACACATATTCTTTTTTACGAAAACTAGTATAATGGGCATTGGTTCTGTATATATAAATATTTGTTTAAACCCCAAGGGTTAGCTCAATTGGTCAAGTTCTGGTTGTTAATTACCTTATCGATTGGGAGGTCATCGAGTCAATTATCTTCGATGATCTTAGGGTTAGTGTTATGAAACCAACTCACAAAAAGATAGAAAAGATAGATCAACGCCTTAGAATTTATCCTTTTCGAGGGGGAAACCTCTTTTACATTACACAAAGGAACAATTCTTGGATGATACAAATGACAAGACCTCCTTTCTATATATAGGAGTCTAAGGGGTCATAACATAATCAGAGTCGACATAACAATAATAATGTAAGGGCACACTAATAACAATAGTGGGCTTCTATGGGGCACACTAATAACAATATGGGGACTACATGGGCACAACAATATAATAAGGGGGTTGTACTAATAACAATAAGGGGTTACACTAGTACTATAGGGACCTAACATGCCCCTCTCCTTCAAAAAGTGTTGTCCTCAATGCTTGAGTCATTCTTGATGCTTCTATATAAATTTATTGTCCTCCCATGAGGAATCTTCAGTGGATAAGTTCTTCCACTTGATGAGATACTCTGAAATTGATCGATTTTGTAGCTGTCGGGTTCTTGTTTTTGTGACTTCTCCAGGTTCCAATATTATTTTTCTTTCCTCATCAAGTTCTGGCAATATTGTTTGAACTGGGATCTTTTGCAACTTTTGAATGAGTGGCCACACTTCTTCGTCCTTCTTCCATTCATCCCTTGCTTCGTTTATCCAATCTAATTGGATAATATAAATAGCACAAAACAATGCTTCCACATCCTCATCCTTTCTTGAGAGTGCATGTGCAACAACATTTTGCTTCCCTTTTTTGTAGATTATTTCAAAGTCATAACCAAACATATTTGTGACCCATTTTTTCTGTTCTTATGAAGATAATCTTTGTTCTAAAAAGTATTTAAGACTATCATGATCTGTTTTTACCTTGAAGTGTCTTCCCATTAGGTGAGGTCGCCATTTCTTAACTGCATGTAGTATTGCCAACATTTCCTTCTCATAAATAGCTTGTTTGAGGGACATTTGTTTGTATGGATGTAGTTATAAAAATACCCAATCGCCAACATCAAAACTTCGTTCACTTCGATGTTGATCTACCTGTTGTTTCATTCAATTTTGCACCAAAGTGGCGTTATCCTTTAAAAGTTGGAGAACTTGTTGTTGATGCTCGATGTGATCTTTCACTGCTTGAACCTTTTTCTTCTTGATATGTCCTTCTATCTTGAGAGTTTTAGTAGTGGTAATTTTTGTTAATGAATTACAAGATATGGTTGGATTCATTTCCTGATGCTCGATGTGATCTTTCACTTCTTGAACATTTTTCTTCTTGATATGTCCTTCTATCTTGAGAGTTTGAGGAGTGGTAATTCTTGCCAATGCTTTACAAGATATGGTTAGATTCATTTCTTCTTTCTATGAGGTTGGTTCCTGGTGACTATCCTTTTCTTTTGATGTTTCTTGATCCTTTTCTTCTTGATATTTCACTGCTTGAACCTTCTTCTTCTTGATATGTCCTTATATCTTGAGAGTTTGAGGAGTGGTAATTCTTGCCAATGCAGTACAAGATAGATTCATTTGTTCTTTCTCTAGGGTTGGTTCTCGGTGTATATCCTCTTCTTTTGACATTTCTTGATCCTTTTCTTCCTCCTCTTCACATTCTATGTAAAATAATTTCTTCTCAGCACACTTATGACCTTTAATGTATTCGCTATCAAAATTGTAACAAAGCCCTTTTGCTATTTTTTCTTCCAATTGTTGTGGTGTCAAACTTGTAGGTTGTGGAAGGCTATGTGAAACAACACTTCCATCTTTATAGTTGTGAGTGGTAGACTTCCTCATTTCCATAATTTTGCTTTCCACTTTTCTTGCCAACCTGTATGCATTCTCCAATGAATCATGCTCCCAGAGGTGAACCTCATGTTGGATGTTATTTGTTAAAGTCGCTATGAAGACATCAATCCTCTGCTTCTCTGGAATATCATTTACCCTTATATTCAATTTTTGAAAGTCCTCAATGTGCTCTGCCATTGAACCCTTTTGTTTGAGATTTATCAATTGGCTAAAGAATGTGTTTATCTTTTTATCCTCATAATGTGCTATCATTTCCTCCATGAAAATTGACCACATAACAAGTGGTTTATGAGAACAAAGCCCTTTATACCATAGAAATTGATCCGGTTCTAAATATGAAGATGCAATACATACCTTTTGTAACAATGGTACACCATGTAGATCAAAATATTTCTCCATCTGTAGTATCCAATTTATCGGACCCTTGCCATCAAACTTCCTCATCTTTCTTTTTCTTGATTTTAGGAGCTCGATCTTGAAACGACTAAAACTCTGTAATTTCAGATCTCCCAGTTCTGAACGGCCTACAGTAGCCCTTCGTGTTCTCTTTCTAATGCCACTAGTCTGATTGAGATTGGATTCTCCAAGAAAGATTTATGCATAATATCCTAAGATGACTTGATTATATAATTTTTCAGTAGAGCGAACTTGTACGATGTGCCACGTGTCACTGGTTCGACCTTTGGATCTGAAAAATATATACAAAAAACTAAAGTCCGTACTCTTTCTATAACTTCTTATGAAATTTCAATTTGATGCTCAGAGAGAGAGTTATAACGATTTTCCCAAGGTCACTTGTTTATAATGTAATTCGATAGTCTACAAAAACCTTAACTTCCTCAGATTAAATATCCAAACATATAGCGAGACAAGCTCTGAAATTCGGACCTGAGGTTCAGACTGATTCTGTCTCAAAAGGGTTTCTTTTTAGCTTCTGAAACTTTGTAGCGAAAATTTTTAGCGCAAATTCCACAATGACCTGTTTGGAGCTGCGAAACCCTAGAATCCAAAGCTCTGATACCAAATGTTATGAAACCAGCTCACAAAAAGATAGAAAAGATAGATCAACGCCTTAGAATTCAGCCTCTTCGAGGGGGCAACCTCCTTTACATTACACAAATGAACAATTCTTGGATGATACAAATGACAAGACCTCCTTTCTATATATAGGAGTCTAAGGGGTCATAATATAATCAGAGCCGACATAACAATAATAATGTAAGGGCGCAATAATAACAATAGTGGGCTTCTATGGGGCACAATAATAACAATATGTAGATTACATGGGCACAACAATATAATAAGGGGGTTGTACTAATAACAATAAGGGGTTACACTAGTGGTATAGTGACTTGACAGTTAGGCCTTGCTAATTTGCCTGACAGGATGTGATGGGACCCCTTCGAGTTGATCTGCTTGGATTTTCCCTCATTGGAAAATATATAAACACATGTTATTTTTCAAGAAACTTTGGAAAAATAACTATTATCTATGTGCATATAAGCACATATTATTTCCTCAAGAAAATTGTCATAATAGCTATTATTTTTATGTACATAAGCATGTGTTATTTTCCAAGAGTCTAATGCATAGGAACCATGTGAATATTTCCAAAAAAATTAATAAAATAATCTAGCTTTCCACACATAACTTCCTTGCAATATTTTCCAATAAAATAACATAGTTTTCTTATCTTTTATGTGAAAAGTTCACATTTTTTTTCAAGAAAATAACATTATTAAATTCTCTGCAAAATTTTCAAGTAAAATAGCATGGTTAACTTATCTTATATTTCCTTTCGATGGCTAGAGTTTTTTAATGGCTAATTAACAATGACTTCTCTCCCATTAAATAAAATTTTTTTAGTCAAACATAATTTAGGAAGGAATTGTAGTGAAAAAATCTAGCCTCCCACTAAAAATCTATCTTGAATCTTGGGTACCATCACCCCATTGAAAACAATGAATAGAGTCTAGCATCGCCTTAGCAAACCAACACACGAATGACAGAGAAGAGAGCAGATTAGCATGTGGCATCATACTTTGTGGTCACGTTCAAATAAGGATCACAAGGATTGAGGGACGATATGAACGACGTATTGTTTGATTCTTCACAACCTATCAACATCAAGATTGATGGCAAAACCAAACACAAAATATCGTTGCGCTACAATATTTTGGCATCCATATTTGGCTCCGCTGGAAAACAATGTTCAAAATAAAATATGATGGGTAAAGTAGGGAATTCCTTAAAAATAAATAATGAGGTGGTCACAATATAGGAAATATCTTTTACAGTTTTTCCAGTGGTGACCTCTAGTGTAGAGAAAAAATCTCTGAAATTTGTAGCAGAAGTGTAGAAAAAAGGTTACCCTGATGATAAGGTTCTACTAGATTATGTTATGAAACCAGCTCAAGAAAAAGATAGAAAAGATAGATCAACGCCTTAGAATTCAGCCTCTTCGAGGGGGAAACCTCCTTTACATTACATAAATGAACAATTCTTGGATGATTCAAATGACAAAACCTCCTTTATGAGTTTAAGGAGTCACAATATAACCCAGTCGACCTAACAATAATAATATAAAGCCACAAAAATAACAATAGAGGGATTCTATGGGGCACAGTAATAACAATATGGGGATAATAGGGGCACAACAATATTAATAAGGGGTACAACTACAATAGTAATGGGGTAATAACTAGTATTATAGGGACCCAACATGTCCCTCTTCTTCAAAAAAGTGTTGTCCTCAATGCTTGAGTAGTTTGGATGCTTCTGTATAAAATTCTCATCCTCCCATGTGGAATCTTCAGCGGATAAGTTCTTCCACTTGATAAGATACTCCAAAATTGATCGATTTCGTAGCTGTCGAGTTCTTGTTTCTGTGATTGCTTCCGGTTCCAATATAATTTTTCCTTCCTCGTCAAGTTCTGGCAATATTGTTTGAATTGGGAGCTTGTCGCCTATAACCTTCTTTAAACATGAAACATGGAAAACTGGGTGCAATCAAGAAGCTGCAGGAAGCTCCAATTTGTATGCCATAGTACCAATCTTTTGCAACACCTTGTATGGACCATAATACTTTGGTGATAATTTATTATCCTTCTTAGCTTGCTTGAGGGACATTTTCTTATATGGTTGTAGCCGTAGGAATACCCAATCACCTACATCAAAACTTCTTTCACTACGATGTTGATCTGCCTGTTGTTTCATTCTATTTCGTGCCAACACGAGGTTATCCTTTAAGAGTTGGAGGACTTGTTGTTGATGTTCAATGTGATGTTCCACTACTTGAACCTTATAATTTTCTCTTAAATATGATGTGATGGATGGTGGCTGATACCCATAAAGTGCCATAAATGGGGTCATTTTTGTTGCTGTATGGAAGGAAGTGTTATACCACCATTCAGCCAGAGGCAACCATTTGACCCATTGTGTCTGTTTATCAGATACAAAGCAACGAAGATATCCTTCCAAACATTTGTTTACTATCTCAGTTTTCCCATCAGATTGAGGATGATAAGATGAGCTATGAGCTAACTGAGTACCAAGACAAAAAAATAATTCTGTCCAAAAATTTCTAGTGAAAATGGGATCTCTGTCACTTACAATAATCTTTGGGTTTCCATGTAGCTTTTGAATTGTTTCCATAAATGCAGTAGAAACTGTACTGGCTTTAAATGGATGTGATAATGCACAAAAGTGTGCATACTTGGTAAGTCTGTCAACTACCACCATGATGACACTCTTTCCCTCAGACTTGGGTAAACCTGTGATAAAATCCATTGAAACCTCCTCCCAACGTTGGCTTGGAATGGATAAAGGTTGTAATAGACCCAGTGTCTTAATTGTTTCAACTTTATTTTGTTGGAAAACCAAACATTCTGCCACAAACTTTTGAATATCTGATTTAAGGCCATCCCAAAAAAATTCCTTCTTAACCCTGTGGTAAGTTTTTAAAAATCCTGAGTGCCCTCCTAAGGGAGAAGTGTGCAATTCCATAAGAATATTTTGTTTTAGTTGGGAATTCTTACAGAGGTATAAGCGATCTTTGTACCATAACGAATCATTTTGCTAGTTAAATGTATCATACATACTGGAATCTTGTTGTAACTTTCGAATAAGTGCCCACACTTCTTCGTCATTCTTCCATTCCCCCCTTGCTTTGTTTATCCAATCTGGTTGGATAATAGAAATGGCGCACAACAATGCTTCCACATCCTCATCCTTTCTTGAGAGTGCATCTGCCACCACATTTTGCTTCCCTTTTTTGTAGATGATTTCAAAGTCATAACCCAACATCTTTGTGACCCACTTTTGTTGCTCTTCAGAGGATAATCTTTGTTCTAAAAAGTATTTAAGGCTATCATGATCCATTTTTACCTTGAAGTGTCTTCCCATTAGGTAGGGTCACCATTTCTTAAGTGCATGGAGTATTGCCAACATTTCCTTCTCATAAATAGCTTTGTGTTAAAACTTTCCCTTGATTGGACGACTTTCAAAAGCAATGGGTCTTTCATCTTGCATTAAAACAACACCAATTCCATTTCCTGAAGCATCACATTCCACAATAAAGGTTTTTGTGAAGTCCGGTGTAGCTAAGAACAGTGCTTGGCACATTGCCTCTTTAAGATGTTCGAATGCCTTTGTTGCTTCTGGAGTCCATGAAAATGCATCTTTCTTCAATAATGTTGTTAGAGGTGCTGCTATTCTCCCATAATTCTTAACAAACTTGCGATAATACCCTGTCAACCCGAGAAATCCTCACAGATGCTTTATGGATGTGGGAATTTTCTATTCCTTAATGGCTTTAATTTTGCTAGGGTCTACCTTAACTCCTTCATGAGATACAATATGACCTAGATATTCCACCTCTTGTACTCCAAAGAAACATTTGGATCTTTTTGCATATAATTGTTTCTCCTCCAATAGTTGTAGCACCATGTCAACATGTTCAACATGATCCTTCCAAGACTTTCTGTAGATTAGTATATCATCAAAAAATACTAACACAAATTTTCTAAGGAATGGTTTGAAAATTGAATTCATCAAACATTGAAATGTTGAAGGTGCATTGGTAAGGCCAAAAGGCATGACCAAAAATTCATAATGACCCTCATGAGTTCTAAATGTTGTTTTCAGAATGTCTTCAATCTTCATTCTGATTTGATGATATCCTGAACGAAGATCCAACTTGGTGAAGTAAATTGATCCATGCAATTCATCCAATAATTCATCAATGACAGGAATGGGAAACTTATCTTTAATAGTGAGCTTGTTGAGCTCCCTATAATCCGAACACATGCGCCATGATCCATCCTTCTTGTGCACCAATACGACTGGAGCAGAGAAAGAACTTTGACTTGGTTGAATTATACCAGCCTCTAGCATTTCTGCAACCATACGTTCAATTTCACTCTTTTGGGCACAGGGATATATGTACGGCCTGATGTTTGAAGGAACACTTTGGAATCATATGAATAGCATGATCATGATCACGAATAGGTGGGAGACCTTTGGGAGTCTCAAATACCTTGGAATGATTGTCCAAGACTTTTTGGAGATCTGGAGAAATAGATGATTCCATTGTGGAAACATCTAGCGAACATAATTGTGCAATCACACCTCTTTGTTCCTTTTTTAGAAGCTTTGTCATACCGTTAGAGCTGATTATCTTTCCTGGTTTCCCTGCAATACCCCTTAATTCAACTTCCTTTCCTTCCACAGAAAATTTCATGAAATGTTCTTGAAAATTAAAAGCTATTGTACCCAAGGATTGTAGCCATTGGACTCCTAGTACAACATCAGCACCTCCCATTGGAATGGAAAGCATTGGGCTAGTCAATACATATTCTCCCATGGATAGCTTGATATTATGGCACTTTCCCGAGCAATTTATTGTTCCTCCATTTGCAACCATCACTTGACACTCTGGTGCTGGATATAAGAAGCAATTCAATTCTCTTGCTACCTTACAATGAATAAAATTGTGGGTACTTCCTGAATCAATCAACACTATTACCTTTTTCTTCTTGATTTGTCCTTCTATCTTGATGGTTTGAGGAGTGGTAATTCCCGCCAATGCATTACAAGATATGGTCGGATTCATTTCTTCTTTATCTAGGCTTTTTTCCTGGAGTATATCCTCTTCTTTTGACCTTTCTTGCTCCTTTTCTTCTTCCTCTTCACAATCTATGTAGAATAATTTCTTCTCAGCACACTTATGACCTTTAGTGTATTTGCTATCACAACTGTAACAAAGCCCTTTTGCTCTTTTTTCTTCCAACTTTTGTGGTGTCAACCTTATAGGTTGTGGAAGACTAACAGCAAAAACACATCCGTCTTTATAGTTGTGAGTGGTATGCTTCCTGGTTGCCATAATTTTGCTTTCCATTTTTCTTGCTAACCTGAATGCCTTCTCTAATGAATCAGGTTCCCAAAGGTGAAAATCATGTTGGATATTATCCTTTAAAGACCCTATGAACACATCAATCCTATGCTCCTCTGGAATATGTTTTACCCTTATGTTCAATTTTTGGAACTCCTCAATGTGCTCCATTATTGAACCCTTTTGTTTGAGACTTATCAATTGGCTAAAAAAAGTGTTGCTTTTTGTATCCTCATAATGTGCTATCAATTCTTCCGTAAAAATTGCCCAAGTGATAAATTGTTTATGAGAGCAAAGCCATTGATACCATACAAACTGATTTGGTTCCAAATATAAAGTTGCAATACGTACCTTTTGTGTGTTTTGCACATTATTGAGATCGAAAAATTGCTCCATCTGTAATATCCATGTTGCGGGATCCTTGCCATCAAACTTCCTCATATCGATTTTTGGAATATGGTGGGTCTTTGATCCAACATTAGAGTCTATGGAATCATGATTAACATTTCTTTTGTTCTCATCATGAGTTTCCTTTACTACCCTTTCACCATTAGTGACCCTTTCTTGTAGAAACTTATTCATATTTGTCTTCAATTCTTCCATGTCTGTCTTCAAATCATCCATCTTAGCTTCCACGTCATCCATCTTAGCTTCCACGTCATTCATCTTAGCTTCTACACCTTTCTTTAAACAATCCATCTTAGCTTCTACGCCTTTCTTTAAACCATCCATCTTAGATTCTGTTCCTTTTTGTGCAAGGGACAGTTGTTGCACTTGGTCTTGTAATTTTGATATATCATGTTGCATTTCTTCCTCTTCTTCATGAGTCATGATAGAGCTTTTAGGTTCCTTACTAGGTGTTTGCATTTTCTTTCCTCGGGGCATCAGTTACCGATAATAATGCTCTACTATGCCCTTTGAATTCCTTCAAAATAAATTTTCAAACCAAGCTTAAGCAAAAATTTAAGAAAATCTACACACCTTTTTTCACTTTGTAGGAGCTTGATATTGTCTCTGATGTATCTCTCTACTTTCCAATCATCTAGATCTGAATTTCTGATCTGAAGTAGCCCTCTGTGTCCTCTTTCCAATGCCACAAGTCTGACCCAAATTGGATTCTCCAAGGAAGAGTTATATGAAATCTCCCACAGTGACTTGACTATAGACTAGTTCAGTAGAGCGAACTTGTACGACATGCCACGATTCACTGTTTCGACCTTTGGATCTGAAAAATGCATACAAGAAACTACAGTCTATCCTCTTTCTGTACCTTCTTACTAAATTTCAATCCGATCCCCAGAGAGAAAGTTATGACGCTTTTCCCCAGGTCACCTGTTTGGAATGTAATTCAGGAGTTTGCAAAAAGACCAACTTCCTCAGATCATATCTCTGCAAATGTAGCGAGAACAGCTCTGAAATTCAGACCCAAGGTTCAACATAATTTATTCTCAAATGGTTTTTTTTTTGCAACTTCTGAAACATCGCAGAAAAAAGTTATAGCGAAAATGCCACGATGACCTGTTTGGAGCAGCGAAACCCTAGAATCCAAAGCTCTGATACCAAATGTTATGAAACCAGCTCAAGAAAAATATAGAAAAGATAGATCAACGCCTTAGAATTCAACCTCTTTGAGGGGGCAACCTCCTTTACATTACATAAATGAACAATTCTTGGATGATTCAAATGACAAAACCTCCTTTCTATATATAGGAGTCTAAGGAGTCACAATATAACCCAGCCAACCTAACAATAATAATATAAAGCCACAAAAATAACAATAGAGGGATTCTATGGGGCACAGTAATAACAATATAGGGATAATAGGGGCACAAAAATATTAATAAGGGGTACAACTACAATAGTAATGGGGTAATCACTAGTATTATAGGGACCCAACAGATTATTAAATGATTTTGAGTGATCTTAATTTGGATGTATTTAAGTTTCACAAGCGTTACCATCAGTTGTAACAAATTCCTAGTGGAAACCATTCAAAGCACAATAAATCAATAATATTTTAAATAATAATTTCATGGTATTAAAATTATTATGTTCTTTAGGGATATTACATAATCCCCCCCTTAAAGATAACGTTGTTTTCAATGTTCATCTCGTCATCATTATATTTTTGTCCAGTCTTTAGGTTTCTTTTATATTCATAATCTTTCTTTTAAAATCATATTTGAATCATGACATGTATGAGTCATGATAGTTATGTGACTAGAAAAACCACAAAGGGGACCTTTTCCCTTCAAAATGAAGGATTTTATTTCCAGAAAATGCCAATAAGTTAAAAAGTAAAGTTTAATTATGAATTATAAATATCCAGAACTACAAAAAATATTCGATTTTACCTTCAATCATTTAGCCATAGTTCAATTTCACAAAAACAAAAATAAATTCTCTATACTAACTTATTTTTACTTACCAATTACACTTTGGAAATCATGGACACTTCACGCAAAATTTTCACTATAAGTGGTTTATCAACTATGGAAAACACTCTAAGAGAGGTTTATCATCTCAAAAACAAGCACCTTAGGTGGTTTAACAACCTCTATGGCAAGCACCCCATAGTGTATGACTAGAAAATCCAATATAATCACATTATTTTTAATCACAACTTTTTCAATCAAATGATACCCACAATCATTTATCATAGTACATCTACAAGTACTCAGAGAGCACCTAGCTCTCTAATAATTGAAATTATCTAAGTAGTCATAACTGCACCAAGTGCACACTGTCTTAGTCCCTACTAAAGACATCCATAAGACTGGTAATATAATAAAGGAACTACACTTCCAGTAGTTCCTTCCTGAGCACTAGTCTCCTTTCTTGTCAGGATGTATAGAAAATTCTTACACAATCATACAAAAAAATCATTTTAACACATCACTTACTTGGTTAGCTAACTCTATCTACTAGGAAAACCATAGTGGGAAAAATAATGCTCTTCCCAACCAATGAGAATTGGTTTCCACAACTAGATTGAGTAAATTTTACATCCACAACAGTTCCCTGACAGTGAACACACTAGGTCCAACATAATATTTCTCTTTAAAACATTCTACTTATTCTACGACAACATCCTGACTTAAGGAATTTAGAGATAAACAACTCACTCTTTTGGGCCTCCTCCAATAGTCTCCAAAACCAACAAGGTTTCCTTAGGATATTCCCCTCTTGTCATTTTGGCCAACCTTTTCCCCTTACTGAGATCATCTATGTCTAGGGAGAGGAAATATGGGTAGGCAATTACCTCTACCCATGGTCGTACTTGGGGCTTTCCCAACTGTCCTATAACTGTCTGGGATGTGAAATTCTCTTTTAGCATCTTTTCCCACTGTAATTTACATAACTGACCATATGCACATTAACATTAAAGCATAAAGAAAATTTATGTACATCATGTATTCATATTTGACCCTCAACATGTGCCCCATAATCTATAAAAGTAAATTTGATAAGAGATCATGACCAACATCTCATATCATAAAAGTGGTATTCATTTCAAGTTTTCCACACATGATAATCAACATGAAATTTAGAAAATAAATCACTATATCTTGCATCAGTAGACATTGTACCTTCACTTTTGCAGTTACAAACCTCAATGCAACATTTTACCTTTCACTGTTTCTTACATTCTATTACTGGGATCTTAGTGACATCATTATGTTTCCATTAATATTCCACTGCTTAATCGCCCTAGCAACATTATTCACACATGTTTTTTTTATAAAACCATACCTTCTACAAAATATTGTTATTCACAAAACATATTTGTCAAATACATTCAATATGCTTTTCACTTCACATGCATCAATGTTCTCAATATTTCAAAAAAGTAGAAAGGTATCGGTCCTATTCATATTTCATAAACCATTTCCATGCATTAAGAGTAAGCATAACAAATAAGGCTACATCAAGGGAACTTTCAAACAAAGTTTTCATGAAGTTGTTTTCCAAAATAACGGTTAAGGAAATAGGACCTCTTAAAAGATATAGACTTTCTAATCTAATCATTGACATTCAACATATTTTTATTTCATGCAAAATGACATTTCATTTATGCATACGTGTCTTATCAACAATCATTATGCATCATTACTAAATTGAAGTCAATCACACAATTTTTTTCTTGGTTAAATAAATTAGTTATTCTAACATATTCAAAACACCATCCAAATTTTTGTTGAGTGATGACAAGGAAGTAACAACATGTCCACAACATAATTATATTTAACCCTTAATGCCACTGGAGTATTCACACGCATTGGGTGAATATATAAAGGATGAAATTAACATATTTTTTTAGATGTATGATGTATACTAGTGTTGAAGCCCCGAAAATCGGGTCTACAACAAGGGGGATACCCACCCGATCCGGACCTTGGTTAGCAGCTCCTTTTCCGTTTGGTATAGTGGGTCCGACTGGGGATATGGGACCAGTTTCCCAATTTATGTGTGTGTGTGTGTGTGAAGAATTGATATTTCCCTTCTAAAAGTTCCTAAGTGAGATGCTTTAATTCTAACTCTAATCTAATAACATGCAAATTTTATTCTAATAAACATAAACATCTAATTCTACACTAACCCAGGGTGTAATCCTTCTGTTATGTGATCTAAAATGATTTCAGATAACAATTGGTAATAAAGATCATTCAACTGTTATGAGAAAATAATTCAATAAAGATGAACCAGTTCGTATAAAAAGTTAGACGAAACAGTTGTGAACAACATATCGCATAATAAGCTATTCATACATTAAGCACAAGTAAATAGCTATCACCGTACAAAAGTGCCAAATGATAACGCAAACATTCACACATCAATATATAAATAACTGAACATGAATATCACTTTTAACACAAAGGCGGATAAAAAAGAAAGATATATAGGGGTGAGCGCATCACTGCTAAATGAACCAATGCAATATCTTTTATTAAAGCCCTGCCAGATAAGGTCGAGTATTCTTAAATTAAACCAAATAGTTAAGAGATAGAAGTACCATTTATAACTAGTCCTACTCATGAGCTTCAAGTGATAATGATTTATCTCTTCTTAATCCAACATCCACTAAGAGTATAGAAGTGCAACATCAATAGAAGATATTAAATGCAGATATCAATAAATCTTGTTCCATTCATTCATCAAAACCTCCTCAGAGGGTACAAAAGTGCATGTTTTGGGGATACGTTTTTGACAAATTTCAGGACTCTTCTCTAAATGCATGAGAAGGGTTTAAATACTACTAAATACATCTAAACATAATTTATTACAAAAATGTAGGATGCAATTTAAATGACCGTCCTCATTTCAGGAAAAAATAAAACAAAATTAAAACTAAAAAATTAAAATTACTAACTAACTGTGTATCTGATCCTTGAAATCGCATGCATTCAGCATTTGTTTGAGAAGATTCGGCTGGCTAACTTCCGATTTTAGCTGTGCTGAGAAAACATAATCGGCAAGAGCTGGCGCCATCTTCTCGGCAGAATTGATGATACACTTGAGAGTCATGCACTGGCTGTGTGGTTTTACCAAGTACATCCAGTAAGAATCCCACCTTTGGATTAATTCTGCCTTTTCTTGAGCCTTTTGTCTCCAGTCTGTCTGTAATTGCTGTGCTTTTGTTCATACCATTTTGAAGATATTTCTGATAAATACCACTAGTTTAGGATTCAAGTTTTACTTTTTACCTCTATCGTTGCTTTCTTACAAATTTTTGGGCTTGCAGGTGACCGAGCAATTAGAAGCTTTCCTTTTCAAGAAGTTTTGCTCAGCGATGCACGATTAGCGCTTCTTGATTCGAGCTTCCTTGGTGCGTTTTTCACCTTTTGCGCTTTTTATTTTAGCGGATATAAAGCTAAAAATTTGTGAAAATAATGATTCCATAAGCTCTTGACCTTGAGTCTTAAACTGTCTATTTCTGATATCAGCATTGTCCAGTATCCATTTAACCATGTCTGTATATGGAAGAATTTTGGGCCTCGCTGCTATTCGGTGTAAGAATGAACAAGCCAGTTCTGTGATGGACGCCTCAGAGGAACTATGTGAGCCTGCAGTAGCCTCGACCTCCATTACTCTGGGATTCTCTTCCTCAAGTAGATTGTACATGCCTTCCCAGGTAGCAATACCAGCGTCTCGGTTGCAGGCGGTGTCTGTATACAAGGGCGCCATTTCCTTCTCTTCAGAGCTCGGGGCTTTGCCTTTCTTTCCCATAGTATCCTGCGTACTGCTTTGTATCATTCTCTGTTCTTCATTCCTGCAATTTACAAATGAGGTGAGAATAATGATCAGGAAAAGGTGATGGGAAAGCCTTAAATGCCGAAGACATATAAAATACACCACCTTACGTGAAATGATTTTTTGATAAGCACGAAACCCTATTCCATTAATTACTGGCACTAACTCATTAATTAGCATTAAAGCGCATAACTAGGTCTTGGTTTATGGAAAATAATTTTTCGAACCACGAGCCCAAAAGATCTGCAATGAAGAGATTTTGCGATTTGCTTCGCAATATCGTAGATTGCAACATCGCAGAATCATGACATCACTTGCTCGCTATATCGCAATATCGCATAATTGCTCTATCACAATATCGCAATATCGCGATATCGCAGGAGCGTGGCATATGACAATTTTCGTTAATCTGTTTCCTGCGATTTGTGATATGCGCTGTCGGATATTGACAATTTAATGTTTTTTCAACGTGAGCGGTGTTTGGTGCATGCGATGCGATATATGTCCGTAGTTCCATATCGTGATCTTGCAATCTTAGAATTCGGCTTGCAAAGGGGTATCCATGATCCTTTTGTGATGCGATATTTCCTAAGGAATAATCCTACTTTATCATAAAATTTAGGCTTTTTTGATTTTTTAAGGGTATTCTCCTAAGCTTATGATGGTAGGTTTTATTGAAAAAGGAAATATAAGTACTAATTGATTTTTAAAATTTTGACTAAGGGTCCCCCACTTATTTAGTGTTAATAATAACACTAAATAAGAAGGGGGGTTGTTGCTGGCTACAACAATTGGTGATTCACTTGGATGAACCAGTTATCTCTGCTTTTCTTTTGAATTTTCTAAACTTCCAAAACAAAAAATTTTCGAGGAAATTAAACTTTATTATAGAAAGATAAAGTACATTATGTTTTTACCTATTAATGATATTTTGTTTCTTCTATTTTCAACTTTGATTATTTACTCCCTCAAGCTAGTCCTTGTATCTACATCAGTCATTACTTGGTTTATAAAGATAAAAATAAAGCATTCTCTGTAAATCAGTTTTGAATATGCTCATTTGTCGTAGGTAGAGCCTTTGCTGCCAGCAGGCGTTTATAGCCTCGACAAGGTTGCTTGTTACCCAACAATGATCCTATATCCTACTTAGAGAAATTTACAACTTTCAAAGAGAAATCCGTATTCACACTTATTTCTTTCATTTTTCTTTTTTACCCTTAAAGAACAATGTCTTGGTTTGGTAGCCAATTTCTGACATAGTCATTCACTTGATTTATAGCTTTGCTGAACAAGCTGGCTCGTGATGAGACCCCTTGTCTTTTGATTGAAACAATCTTGAGTCATTGCCCTGTTATGGTATGCAGTATTGGCAAAGTCAGCAAGTTATAATATCTATGATCATGATAAGTCGGCTCGTGATGAGACCTCTTACTCTTTAAGTTTAAAGTGTATCATTGGATCATTCCCTGAATGTTGAAGTTTCTTAAGTGGGGAGGAAATCATTGTTTCCTTAGGATAGCTCTGGACGATAGTGATAGAGTTTTTGGAAAGAGATTTTCTATAGAGAATCTTCATTTTTGTTATTGATACCTTTCGTTGGATTGATACAAAACAATTTCTTACTAAATGTCGTTTTTTGTCAAAATTTACAAAGTTGAAACTAGTATCATTTCTAGGCGTAGATTTTTAACTGTATCTTTCAATAATAATGATCAATTTTTTAAAATAATTCTATTTATACAAGTGAAAAAAAAAATCTAAAAGAGAATTTATGTCTTTTTCACGAATTCCGAATGTAACAATTTACAACTGGTTTTATTATGAAACTAAAACAACTACTCTACAAAATAGAAGAATGATCTCCTAAGGAAAATATTTTTTGAGGATCTGACCGTTAATAGGTAAAGAATCTCTTTTTCCTGTTAAACCCTGTAACATAAAAGTAGGCGGACCTATGACTTCTATGATTTGAAAAGGGCCAAGCCACATTCTTTGAAATTTTGTATGTTTCCCTTTTTCCTCATGTGCCTTGTCCCATTTTAAAACTAAATCTCCCATTTGAAAATCTTTTCTGGATATCATGTTGGAATCAAAAGAGGCTTTTACTAAGGCTTGATGATGAGCATGAGTTATCTTGGCCTGTTTTGGTTGTTCTTCTAACTTAATAATTTCCATCTACCTTAGTTGTAAGGAATAAGTTGGTGCTTCATCAATATATTGCACTAAGGCTAAAGAGGGAATTGCCAAATGAGTTGGAAGAACCACTTCTTTCCCATAAACTAAATTAAAGGGAAAAGTGCCAATGGAGGCTTTCTGCATTATTTGATCTGCCTATAAATCATATATTAAAGACTTATGCCAATTTTTATGATTCTGGTCAATGGTTCGCTTAATAATTCTAATTAAGTTTTTATTTGTAGATTCAGCTAACCCATTCCCTTGTGGGTAATAAATGGTAGAGTATTTAAGTTTGAAACCTCTTTTGAGTGCAAATTCAATCATTGCATTGCCAGAAAAATATGATGCATTATCAAACATTAAAGCAGAAGGCAACCAAAACTTGGTGATTATGAACTGATCTATGAACTCGATGATATTTTCAGTGTTAGTCGTCTTGAGTGGAACCACTTCTACCCATTTATTAAAGTAATATGTTGCTGTAAGGATATATCTATGCTGCTTAGAAGAGTGAGGAACGATCTCACCTATTATGTCGAGTCCCCACTTATCAAAAGGCTTCTCAATGTTAACTGGTTGTAGGGGCAAGGATGGTTTCTTTTGCCTCCCAACAGCAGTTTGACAGACTTGACATTTCCTCACGTAGTTATGTGAGTCTTTGAATAATGTGGGCCAGTAATAGCCTGCGCGTAAAATTTTATGAGCAGTGGCGTCTCCAGCATATTGTCCGCCTGTTGGCCCATCGTGGAGTTCCTGCAAGACTTTTTCAGCTTCAGATTTCTCAAGACATCTAAGGAGAACAGAATCATAATTTATTCTAAAAAGAATATTGTTAATGAGCTGATATTATTTTGCCTTCAACCTTAGAGCTCTTTTCTTGGTATGATCGAGGTTTGAAGGAGCGTATCCATTCTTTAGATAGTAAATGATATCAGTGTATGATGACTCAGTATCGTTTAGGCTTACCTCATACATTTGTATCTCTGCAGATGGAATTTCGGACATAGCGATGCTCCGGCTAGCATTTCGCAAAAGTCTTGACCTTTTACAATACTTGCTGGTTTGATTTCTACGTCATATTCCTGTAAGGCAGTAACCCAATTGGCTCTTTTCTCACCCACATCTTTTTGAACTAGAAGATTTCTTACTGTTGGAAATGGTACTATGATTTTTGTATGTGTTTTGAATAAAAAAGCTCTGAAATATTTAATTTCTTTGAAAACAGCATAAGCTTGTTTCTCCACATCTGAATAATTCAACTCAACCCCTTGTAAATTGGAACTGAAAAACGCTATTGGGGCCTCTGCCTTTTCTTGATTTACTTGAGTGAGTATCGCAACATATGACCTATCAGAGGAAAATGTATATAAAACAAAAGGATCAGAAAAATTTGGAGTTGCTAAAGATGTAGCATTAACAATTGCTTGTTTGATCAGATTGAATGCCTTATGTTCATCTTGGCCCCATTTAAAGTTTGAGCTCTTTTTAATCATTGCTTGTAAAGGAGACAGGATTCCTGAAAAATCTGGAACAAATCTCTTTACAAAGTTAATTTGGCCAAGAAAAGATTGCATGGCTTTCTTGTTGTGAGGTAGGGGTATTGCGGAAATCTCCTTGATTCTGTCAGGATCAATGTGAATTCCAGATTTCGACACTATGAATCCGATAAGTTTTCCTTCACTTAATGTGAAAAAGGATTTTTTCGGGTTAAGTGAAATTCCATACCTTTGACAACGTTGAAAGATTTGTTTTAAATCTCTAAGATGATTGTTTCATTTCTTGGAATATACAGTTATATCATCCAAATAGATTACCACTGATTTATTAACTAAACCCTTGAATGTGATGTCCATGGCTCTCTGAAATGTGGGACCCGCGTTAATCAGACCAAATGGCATCTTTTGATATGCATATGTACCCCATTTAGTTCTGAATGTGGTTTTTAATTGATCATTGGGATGTACCAACACTTGATTGTATCCTGAGAATCCATCCAAGAAGGACATCAATTCTGAGCCTGCGACCGCCTGCAGTTTTGTTCCATGGGAGGCAAAGGAAAATTGTCCTTTTGGCAGGCTTTGTTAAGATTTCGAAAATCAATGCAGATTCTAATGTCTCTGTTTTTCTTTCTAATGGGGACCATATTGGAAACCCATTTTGAATGTCGAATGGGAAAAATTATTTTGGCTTTTAATAGCTTATTGAGTTCAGATTTGATCTAGTTTTCTCGATTGGGATGGATCTTTCTCAACTTTTGTTGGACATGTTTTTCATCGTCTATCATTGGAATAGTATGTTGGATAATTGAGGTGTCATACGTTTTGAGTTCATCGTAATTCCAAGCAAAGACACCTTTGTGTTGTCTCAAGAGACGAATATACGCTAATTTTTCTTCAGGAGCTAGACCAAGGCCTAGATTGATATTCTATGGTTTGGCATCAATTCCTAGATTTACTAATTCATAGTTCAAAGCTGAACTTTGGTGTTTTGAATTGGTAGATCTTTTAAACCGATCTTTCAAATCATAAAGGTCTTCTAACTTGACTACTGACTTTGGTATAGCATTGTTAGTGCTATCTTGTTGCAATTGTCGGTCATGTTGGTCTTCATCAATTAGTTGATTGGTGTAGGATCCTTTAGATGTGAGGAAACTCACAATATCAGGATCGTCGTTGAAAATCCTCCAATTGGTAATGTTATCAGGAATAGATGGTCTAAAAATTAATTCAATTGAAAATCGATTAGGTCTAAAATATTATGAAGGAATGAGCTTGGAAGCTATGTTAGCTAAGAGGTCTGCACTAGCATTCTGGAGTCTGGGAATTGATGAAATATTAAATGCTATAAAGTGTTCAGTGAAATCTTGAACTAAAGATTGGTAGTGTTTTAAATGACCGGATAAACAATGTATAGTATTACGTACCTGCCTGATTACAATTTCAGAATCTCCGAAAACTTGAATGTATTTGACGTCTAATACAATTGCTTTGTACAACCCTTGGACTAAAGCCTCATATTCTGCTATATTATTGGTGCAATCAAATTTGAGTCTGCAAGTTAGCATAGTCTTATCTCCTTCTGGACTTATTAACACGCATCCTGCTCCTACTCCTTCGTTAGACTTAGAACCATCAAAAAATAATTTCCAAAATAAAGATTTATTTACAGGACTATTTATAAAATTGATACATCTAGAACTATCTGTTTGAGAGAAATTTTCTTCTTGAGATAAAACAGAATGTTCTAAGTAAGGTGAAGTATGAGCATTAAAATTTCCTAGGAAAGAATCTACTGAGTAGTTTCCAATGATGTTATTGTTGTATGCTACTGGTTCATTTTCTCCCTCCAGTTCTGTTACTATGTATTTTTGATGTCTTTCCCGCTCAAATTTTATTTGATTTGGTTTACCATTATAAGGGAGCCACATGTGAGACCAATCAGTTGCAAAGTATCCATGAAGTTTTTCTGACCAATCTCTGCTAAGAATCAAGCCATAGAATTCTGAAATATCAACAACTAAAATATCGATTACTTGACATACCTTTGGGTTGGATGACAGCCTTATGGTAACTTGATTTAATTCGCCAATCACTTCAACTTGCGATCGATATAGCTGAACTATGCACACAGCGGATTTCTGTGGTTGAACGTTCAATTTTGCATATATTGACTTTGGTAAAATATTCGATGAAGCTCTAGAATCCACTAAGAAATTATGGAAATTTTTATTGAAAATCTCATAAGTAAGAAGAAATGGGGGAGTATGGGATCTCGATCTTCCTCCAATTAAGGCGATATCGTTTGGATCAACTTTATTAATCACATTAGTTGGAGGTCTTCCCATATCATGGGAAGCTTGAGAGATTACAGTGGCAGGCAAAGGTGCAACTGGTACAACATGTAATTCTTTCAAAAGTATCTTTTGTTGGTGTTTTAACTTGCTCAATTCATAAAGAGTGATATTGGCCCTAGTCTTTTTCATGTCTTCTATGATATTATACTCCATTTCATTCAAAATGATCAGCGTTTTAGATGGAGTTGATGGATTTGTTTGGACTGGGCTGGTTTGAGTCGCTTTAGGTGACGTTTGCTTGGCTGCGACTTTATCCTCAGTCATCGAGCTTGCGCTCTTTGGCTTAGGTGTAGGTTGAGGAGGATCAAGTTGATTTCTACTGCGAGTACTAACCGGGGATGCCTCTTGATCCTCTTCATCTGGGAGGATGAAATCCCACATACCTTGTAATTCTACAACTTCTTCTTCATCGGTATGTTCTTCAGTAGCGATTTCCTCTTCTTCTTCTTCGGATTCAACACTTGTAATAGCATTAGGGGGTTTGGAATCTGTCGAAGGGTTTCTTTTAAAAGGTCTGTACGGCTTTTTAGAAGAAGTTTCTGCCACTTGTTTCTTAATGTCGACCATCTCATTAGACATGGTCTTCAAAACTTTTTGCAATCCTTCTAAATCGAATGGATCTTTTGATTGTTTTTTCTTAGGATCTTCCTTGAAAGTAACCTTCTTGGATTTTCGTTCTTCTATCGTGTTTTTCTTTCCTAGGGCTATAATATGTTTCTCTACTGCTATTCCTTCTTTCATATTTTCAACTAAAGTTGTTTTGTTAGCCCTATCAACAAAAAATGCTAAGTTTGATGGTAAAGCAGTAATGTACCATTCACTTCACACTTCTTTGCTAGGCTAGGAAGCAGCAGGAATTTTATTTAAGATTTTATTGAAATGTAAATTGAAATCTTTGATAGGTTCTTTTGACTCGGCCCTAAGGTTAGACAGGTCGTTGATTAGTGTCGCCGTAGACCTATCATCACCAAAATTAATCAAGTATTGTTCTTGGAAAATCTCCCAACTAGTAATAGATCCAGATGGTAATGAGAAATACCATGACCGGTTGTTCCTTGCAGAGTATAGGGAAAAAGTCGAACAACAACGTCTTCATTGGTAACTCCATTAAGATTTATGGATAACATAAAGTTATTTATATGTTCTTTCGCTAGCATGCCTGCCTCAGGATTAAACTTAGGCAGCCATTTTTCAGGATGGGCTAGTAGCTGACTCAAGGGTGCAGGCATTAAGATTTCCCCTGGGTTATTCCATGGAGATTGGGCCATTGCTGAACTGCCAATAGAGGAAAGTGCAAAAGATGATCCCTGCGGTTGAGAAGATGAGGATATTATGACTCCAGATGATTGAGAAGAAGATGTGGTAGTGCCAGTGGACTGATGGACAATGATTTGAAGTAGAGGAGTGGATGGTTGACTTCGCAGTGAAGAGGTTGAGATGGATGATGATGATGAAAGAGTCTTGCTATCAGACCCTTTAGGAGATTTCCTTGCTCTCTTTCTTGTAGGTAGAGGTAACTCGATTGGCTGAACACCAAACTTTTCACTCTTTAATCTGGTAAGAGGATGAGCAGGGTTATATTGCAAAGTCACGCTGCCTTGAGATTTATCAGATTTTTGAGGAGATATAGAAAATCGTTGAAGTTTGTGAATCAAAGATTCAACTTTAGGAGGTTCAATAGTAGATTGTTCTGAAATGTCAGGGTTGGTAGCAGCGACTATTATTCCTGCGACTTCTGGCTCTGGATTTAAAGATTCTAAAGGTGATGGAGAAGCCCGGGGAGATGGTGAGGGTGATTTGCTCTCAGAATGGTATTTAGATTTGGATTTACTTGCCATTCATAGTTTCAGGCCCTCCTTCTAGTGCCAAATATGTTGAAGCCCCGAAAATCGGGTCTACAACAAGGGGGATACCCACCCAGTCCAGACCTTGGTTAGAAGCTCCTTTTCCGTTTGGTATAGTTGGTCTGACTGGGGATATGGGACTAGTTTCTCAATTTATGTGTGTGTGCGTGTGAAGAATTGATATTTCCCTTCTAAAATTTCCTAAGTGAGATGCTTTAATTCTAAATCTAATCTAATAACATGCAAATTTTATTCTAATAAATAGAAACATCTAATTCTAGACTAACCCGGGGTGTAATCATTCTGTTATGCGATCTAAAATGATTTCAGATAACAATTGGTAATAAATATCATTCAACTGTTATGAGAAAAGAATTCAATAAAGATGAACCACTTCGTATAAAAAGTTAGACAAAACAGTTGTGAAAAACATATCGCATAATAAGCTATTCATACATTAAGCATAAATAAATAGCTATCACCGTACAAAAGTGCCAAATGATAACTCAAACATTCACAAATCAATATATAAACAATTGAACATGAATATCACTTTTAACACAAAGGCAGAAATAGTTAAGAGATAGAAGTACCATTTATAACTAGTGCTACTCATGAGCTTCAAGTGATAATGATTTATCTCTTCTTAATCTAACATCCACTAAGAGTACAGAAGTGCAACATCAGTAGCAGATATTAAATGCAGATATCAATAAATCCTGTTCCATTCATTCATCAAAACCTCCTCAAAGGGTACAAAAGTGCATGTTCTGGGGATAAGTTTTTGACAAATTTCAGGACCCTTATCTAAATGCATGAGAAGGGTTTAAATACTACTAACTAAATCTAAAAATAATTTATTACAAAAATGTAGGATGCGGTTTAAATGACCATCCTCATTTCAGGAAAAAATAAAACAAATTAAAACTAAAAAATTAAAATTACGAACTAATTGTGTATCTGATCCTTGAAATCACACGCATTCAGCATCTGTTTGAGAATATTCGGCTGGCCAACTTCCGATTTTAGCTGTGCTAAGAGAACAGAATCGGCAAGAGCTGGCACCATCTTCTCGGCAGAATTGATGATACACTTGAGAGTCATGCACTGGCTGTGTGGTTTTACCAATTACATCCAGTAAGAATCCCAATTCAACTTGGTTAACCTTTGGATTAATTCTGCCTTTTCTTGAGCCTTCTGTCTCTAGTTTGTCTGTAATTGTTGTGCCTTTTTTCATACCATTTTGAAGATATTTCTGATAAACACCACTAGTTTAGGATTCAAGTTTTACTTTTTACCTCTATCGTTGCTTTCTTACAAATTTTTGGGCTTGCAGGTGACTGAGCAATTAGAAGCTTTCCTTTTCAAGAAGTTTTGCTCAGCGATGCGCGATTAGCGCTTCTTGATCCGGGCTTCCTTGGTGTGTTTTTCACCTTTTGCGCTTTTCCATTTAGCGGATATAAAGCTCAAAATTTGTGAAAATAATGATTCTGTAAGCTCTTGACCTTGAGTCTTAAATTGTCTATTTCTGATATCAACACTGTCCAATATCCATTTAACCATGTCTGTGTATGGAAGAATTTTGGGCCTCGCTACTATTCGGTGTAAGAATGAAAAAGCTAGTTCTGTGATGGATGCCTCAGAGGAACTATGTGAGCCTGCAGTAGCCTCGACCTCCATTACTCTGGGATTCTCTTCCTCAAGTAGATTGTACATGCCTTCCCATGTAGCAATACCAGCGTCTCAGTTGCAGGCGGTGTCTATATACAAGGGCGCCATTTCCTTCTCCTCAGAGCTCGGGGTTTTGCCTTTCTTTCCCATAGTATCCCGCGCACTGCTTTGTATCGTTCTCTATTCTTCGTTCCTGCAATTTACAGATGAGGTGAGAATAATGATCATGAAAAGGTGACGGGAAAGCCTTAAATTTAGAAGACATATAAAATACACCACCTTATGTGAAATGATTTTTTGATAAGCACGAAACCCTATTCCATTAATTACTGGCAACTAACTCATTAATTAGCATTAAAGCGCATAACCAGGTCTTGGTTTATGGAAAATACTTTTTCGAACCACGAGCCCGAAATATCTGCGATGAAGCGATTTTGTGATTTGCTTCGCAATATCGCAGATCGCAACATCGTAGAATCATGACAACGCTTGCTCACTATATCACAATATCACATAATTTCTCTATCGCAATATCACAATATCACAATATCGCAGGAGCGTGGCATATGACAATTTTCATTAATCTGTTTCCTGCGATTTGCGATATGCGTTGTCGCATATTGGCAGTTTAAAGTTTTTTCAACGTGAGCGGTGTTTGACGCATGCGATGCGATATATGTCCGTAGTCCCATATCATGATCTCGCAATCTTAGAATTTGGCTTGCAAGGGGGTATCCATGATCCTTTTGCGATGCGATATTTCCTAAGGAATAATCCTACTTTATCATAAAACTTAGGCTTTTTTGATTTTTTAAGGGTATTCTCCTAAGCTTATGACGGTAAGTTTTATTGAAAAAGGAAATATAAGTACTAATTGATTTTTAAAATTTTGACTAAGGGTCCCCCACTTATTTAGTGTTAATAATAACACTAAATAAGAAGGGGGGTTGTTGCTGGCTACAAAAACTAGCTAACATCATCATTGAATCATCAATTTCTAGTGTTGTGAAGTTCGAAAAAACAAGGTAATCAACAACATCTGATTACCACTAGTTCTATCATTAAGTTGGTTGAACATACATAATCCATTTCATCTCATGCATTTCAGTACATTATTAAACTATCAAATAATCTTGGTTACCCCCATCAAACTAATTATCATTTATGTATGTTCATATCCAAAGCCACAACCATTTTTCCTTTATGTTCTTATTATAATAATGTGTTTCTATTTATTAGTCACTTTTAAAGACATGTCTATCACCATAATTTAAGCTCTTTGTAATATTCAAGAAATTACAGTCATACAGTACTAATTCGTGAAAGGTAATGCAATATTCTAAATAATCAATGCTACCAACCATAATAAACTCAATCAAAATCCATGACAAGACTCAATCGTCAATTAGCCATTATGGTCAAGCTCTACCACTTGACTCATTGTTTATCTTTAATATCCAAAGGGGTTATTTCAATGTGTTTTAAAACATTATATTGTTCTCTTCAAGGACAACCCCGCCTTTTACATCCTTTGGTTATCACACAAAAAAATACATGAATTCATTCTTTTCTTATAAGCATCATTGAAATTCTAATCACTTTTCTTTAATTGCACCATTAACCACTATCATAAAAATTGCACCATTAACCACTATCATAAAAGTATGCATGCAAAGGTTGGTAGTTGACCCATACTATCACTAATTATAATGTCCATATTCAAAATTGTTCATGATTAGTTACAAACAAAATATATATATATATATATATATATATATATATATATATATATATATATATATATAAACTCAAATACTATGATCAAAATTATTCTTTTTAAAACAAACATTAACACTTATCATTATTTAGTGCGGTTATTAACACCATCATTCATCTCATGTCAAATGCAGTTTACTGCATACATTACCATGGAAATTTTTGTTAGTGTCATGCCTGAAATTATTTCCATCAACATCCTACCTCTACTTATTTTATGCTTATGAATTCCTAAAAGGTGATAGTGGTGCAACTTGACTCTGATACAAAAAAAAATATGATTTTATTTTTAAATTATTTATTTAATTAACAAATATTTTACAAATCACATAAAAAAATATCTAATGGGCCTATTGTATGTCGTAAAAGTGTTTCTCATTGGCTAACAACTAATCTTATTTAGACATAAGGAAACATGTTAACGAGGTCCAAAACTAGAAGCATATTGTGACAGCAAAAACCTTCAACTTAAAATGATTTGACTATTAAAACATGATAAATTTTCTCACTGTAAAAAAGAAATATGTAAAAAATATAATCTAAAAATTACTTTAATGTAAAAGAAAAAAAAAACAAACATAACCTTATGTAAGTATAATAATATATATCATAAAATGTGTGTTTGTTTACTCTTAACAGTTTTTCCATATAATGATAACGATACATGTGGCATTACAGAATAAGTGAAAGACGACTGGTTAACCAACGCATTGAGATGGGCATAGATTTTTCGACATAATAGCCTAATTATGTGAATGTACACCAAGTATCTAATTCTTGGTGAATGTACAACAAAAAAGTACTTTCCAACCATTTTCTCGATGAATGACTACTATTCCATGTATCAACAACTCAAGATTTACAATGAAGAGTAATGGAACTTGTTTTCATCATTATCAACATCATATTTATGATGTAAATTAGATCATTATATTTTTAGCAAAAATTTAAATCTTTTCTCTCCCTCAATCCTCATGAAGCTCATGAAAAGGGATCCACAATATTTTTTTATGGCTCTATGATTGCCTACATTAGGATTGTTGTTTTGACCACTTAATAGTATTTAGGGTAAAATTTTAAGTTTAAATTAATGATGAATTTGGGTAAAAATTTAAGTTTAAATTAATAAATGATTTAGGCACTTTGAAATGTTACGAGAGGAAAATTGATTTAACTAAAATTTTGAGCTAAATCACCCTTGATTTAACTACATAGTAAAATACTTTTCCTAATTTGGATCCACTGAAATTATATCAAATAAATATTTATTATTTTTATCAAAGTTTTATTTTTCTAAGGTCATAGGTAAATATAAAACTCTAAAACCTAATAGTATGCACACAAATTGTATTATGTAGATCTATATTATTCTCAACAACAAAATAAGTTTAATGATTTCTTGAGATCGAAATAGAAGACACTCAAGAATACCATAAAGAAACCAATCTCTCTCGAGATAGATTTATTATATCTCATCCTTTTTAACACACAATATAATCTCATATTTATAGTAATGGAATAGATACAAAATATTTCTATAACAAATAATTACAACAGGAATCATAATTAGACTTACATCATTACAATTGATACTTATTAGAAAACAACTTCATCTAGAACAATGTGTTGGAACTCTAATGCATTGAAATAATACATTTCTCTCCCATTAACTCTAGCAAACAAAAGCTAAAATAAAAGTCAAACAAGTTATGCAATAATTAAAATACATATGATGAGGAATATCAGATGTTAATTGCAAGAGAAGTTAGAGTTATTATCTCCAACAACCTACCTTAAAAAGTACTTATCTTGATCTTTCATATATGTATGATAAAGTCTTCATTGGCATATTTATCCACTTTTGAAATCTCATAGTTTGAACTCCATCAAAATAATTCATATTGGTCTATACTTCCACTTGATCCCTTCAAGATTAAGACTACTATATCAATTTTGTATTTGTCATCGCTGAAAAACTGGACATTCTATTGACTTATTTCTATCTACCGATATCCATGACCCGTTGTTCTACTTGCTAGTTATTTAGTAAAGCAATCTAGATATTGAATCTATCAAGAGTCAATCCTACAACATGACCTTCATAAATATTCATTATCATTTATTTATTTGATTTATTAATATCGAGGGCAATAGAATCTCATGATGGCTATCAGTTATCTTTAGCAAATAGCTGCTAACAAAGGATGAACTCTATTGAGAAAACATGCACACGAACACTTCACACACCTACACTAATTTAATTTACATATACACTAAGTTAATCTCACATATTTTTAGGCCCTCCTATAAGGGAGTTACACCTAGCTTTGATACCAAAATAAAATACACTCAAGAATACCATAAAGAAATTGAACTCTCCAAACAATAAATAGATACAATCCATTTCAACAAGAATTCCATATTCATAATAATGGGATAAATAGAACAAATAACTATAAAAACCAATTATAATGAATGATATTGACATAGTTACAACTCAAACTTAGATTTTCTATAATAATGTGTTTGAACTATAATACACCAATGCATTGAAACAATTCATATCTCTCATTAACTCTAATAAGCATAAACCAGCCCACGGGGCTTTGGATTGACGGTGAATGGGTGCATTGTTAAGGCACTCCTTGCGATAGGTCACCGGTTCAAATCCCCCGTGGGTACTTAGGTTAGTCTTAACTTAGAAAAAAAAAAAAAAAAAATAAGCATAAACCAAACTAAGAATCAAATAAATCACATAAAATTTACAATACATATGATAAAGAAAAGAAAATATTAAATACAATATAAATAAGAGTTAATATCTTCAATATATTAATGATAAAAACACTTAAATATGATAAAACCATAAACCAATCATAATCCAAATAAAACTTTAATCCCATTTATGTTAAATGTATTTTTTTTTGGTGGTTTATCTCTTATCATTTAAAAACTCTAAAATGAGTTGAACACACCCTAGGACCATAAGATTAAGAAGATCAATATTGATTTTGCTCGAGCGTATGAAACTAGCACATTAATATTTCGTACCAATAAAGAACGTAATTGTATGGAGTCTTTAGATTGCTTTGGCTTGAGTTATGTCACAGCCTTTTTATGGTCATTAGTTACATGATGTTCAATAAACAATTTCTCAATCTCATCAGACAATTTTTCTACTTGGAGATCATGAAACTCATGGCCAATAGTTCATGTATTCATGTCAACCATTTTAGCTTTCCCATGTAAGGTTTTCATAAAATGAAAGTTTTATTAACCTCGTAGCAATTATATTTTTAAATTGCTACGATTTTTATTTTGAAAAGGTAGGGTTTTTAGATTAAGTTGATGTGTTGTAATAAGGTTAGAAAGGTAGATGTTTTTTATGTCACTTTGTACATTTAGATTTTTAGACTTTTATTAAGTGTTGTGTTATTAGTATATTTAGTTGGTAGATTATTAAATATAATTGTGAAGTGATAAAACAATATTTCATGTGTAAATTGGAGTCCAATCAATATTAAGTTGGAAACTCATATTGTAATACTTGATATTCTATATAATACAATTTATATGGTCAAAATTATTTATAGTTGCACTTCATATTATTTAGTATTGTAATTAACATATGTAACTTTGTGGGGGTTGGAGGGAGCGGAGCGGCGGAGAACCTAGGGTTTACTCGGCTCTGGTTGCTGCCTGAGCCTGCGGCGGCAGGGCTTACCGCTGGTGGGGGTACTGGTCGCCCTTCCGGCTGCCATCGTCTGGTGTATCGTGCAGCCAGTTTCTTCCAGTACCGGGGCTCGCTGCATCTGGTGGTTCTGCGGCCCTCGCGCAGTGCCCTTCTTCATCTTTCCTCAGCGAGACTCGGACCCATCTTATCGGCCTCGACTGGTGTTCCCGGGTTGGCAGCCTGCACTGCATCCATCTGCACATCATCGGCTGTGGTCCGGAGTTTTACATAGTGCTTTGAGCTGCGCGGCGGCGGCGTTTTTCCTCTGGTTCCTCGGCGTTTCTCTGCGCACCGTCCGACCCTCCGACTTGGCGGTTTAAGCAAGGGGTTTTGGCCTTTGATTTTTGTGCTGCGCCGCAGAGCGGGGTCAAGGGGTTTAGGCTTCCTGACTTTCTTCATGGGGGCGAGGTGGCTGCCCTAGCCGCCTCTGCCCCCGGAACCGACCCGCCTCAGCTCGTTTCGGGACCTGTTGGGCTCCCTTGCTGATGCTGGGTTTTTTTTGGTCTTTTGCTAGTTACCAATGCAGCTATGGAGAGTGTTGAGGGATCTGAGGTGTGGAGTCTGTCTCTGCATCGATTCGTGCCGCTTTTCTATGGCTGTTGCTGGTTAGTTTCTTTTCTGGCTTCTCTGGATATATGGGAGGTTTTCTTCCACTGGCTTCTGAGGTTTTTGGTGGAGAGTTGAGGGGATGGGGGAGGTGTGGCTACCTCTACCATTTCGTGCCTCTCCCCTCTGTCTTTTGGCAGCCATTTTGAATATTTCTGCACATTCCACAGGAGCTATCGTTTATTTACTGTTTTTATTAGCTTGTAAGGGTAGGCGTATACTCCTGTTGGGGTTTACATACCCGTTTTTTGGATGCCCTGTCTGAGGGCTTTGTATTGGTTTTTGAAAGTGGTTACCGACACTACAGCATATGCGTTTCAGCATCTACAACATGTAATTTTCTGAAATTAATGGAAATTACGCGTTTTTTTCTTCGGAAAAAAAAAAAAAAAAACATATGTAACTTTGTGCTTTCATATTAGATGGACATACACATTGTACGACATTCTTTTTTTTAATGTAGTTGCAAAATCATACTAATTACTTTATGTTGATTAATAATAAACACATAAAATCAATCTAAAACTATTAAATGAGTAGTTTATATTTATTAATAATGAAAACAAATAAAATGAATATACAACTAAATTTGTTGTTTTATAATGATTGTTATGAAAGTAAATGAAATGGATATAAACTACTAAATTAGTCATTTATATAATGAATATGAAACTACGAGAGAAAGATAAATGACTACTGCAAATGATAAATTTGTGATTACAAATGACACCAAAATTTTGCATATATATGATTATTAGTAGCTAATTTACAGTTTCTTATAACACGACCAAAATTTAGTTATATTTTTTTGGTCATTAATTAGTTTCAAATGATGACTAAAGTTTGCATATATATGGCTGTTAGTAGCTAATGTATAATATCTTATAACATAACCAACATTTTGGTCATTATTCTTTGGTCATTAATTGGTTTTCTCAAGTGATCATATAGTAATATATTTTGTTGTATATTTGGTCTTTAATTGTAGAAATTAATAAGTAAATCAATGACTAAATTAATAAATAAATTAATGATTAAATATACTATTAGCCAATAAAATTGAGGCAACCAGTTAATGACTAAACTAAAAATGACTAAAAATTAGTGACATTATAAGATATTTTAAATTAGATATTATTGGTCATCGATTAAAACATGGTCATTTATATAAAAAATTTAGTGATTTTTTAAGTAACTAATTAACCATTTTATACTAATAAAATCATGATGACATATGCTAATGTATTTGAGTTGTAAATATTTCGATGAAATCAATTATTTTATTTCCCTAGAAAAAAAACCATCACTTCGTACACTAAGAATATTAAAAAAAAAATTAAAATTGATGAGTCTCACATTAAATGTACGACGTCCCACCACAATTTAGCAAATATCTACATATTACATACATCTTCAATAAGATTTTAATAAATATATTTGGAGCTATATTTTCAAATACATCTTATGTTGCTTAATATCTAAATTAGAGTTCAACAAATTAGAGCTCAACAAATTAGTAGTTGACGTAAGAGTTAAGTTCAATTGATTATTTGGAATTACACTAAAATAAAATAATTAGAGCAATTTCTACAATTGCAAAAATGTGAAGGAAGACTTTTAGAGTAGTAGAAGTCTGAACGTATTGATGCATATGAATGACGTATTGGGGTTTAATGATTGTATTATTGATTCTATAATCTTTATAAATTGGCCATAGAGACACATTTCATTAATCGGTTTCTTTTGAATTGTTTATGAAGCTTGTTTTGTAAAATGTTGGAAAGTTTACGCAAATGACCAACAATAGTAGTGTTTTTATATTTCTCAATCTTAAATATCAATTTTAAAGGTGATAATTGTAGCTTTTGGAAAATTAAAATGCATACAATGTTTTTTCACAATATTTGCGAAATTGGTGGAAAAATGGTTTTGTAGAACTAGTGTAGATCTATGGAATGGTCAAGCTCTTGTAGGTTGGACCCAATTCCTGAGAGAACAGTTGAGGAAAAATTGAAAAATGGACTCAGAAGATATGTTTTTCATTTAACAAGGATTTCATGATTTTATTTTTTAATTGTTTATGTATCATGTTTTATGAAGTTTTAGAGAGCTTAAAAAGGGCCAACAATAGAAATGGTTTTATATTTCCTGGTCTTAAATATCAATTTTTAAAAGGTGAAAATTATGGCTTTTGTCGAATTAAAATGAATATATTGTTTCATTCACAAGATTTGTGGAATTGGTGGAAAATGGTTATGTAGAACCAACAGATGCTCAAACTCCCATGTCTAGAGAGAACAACTGATGGAAAATCGAAAAAATAGACTCAAAATATCTTTTTTCCATTCAAAAACCATGGCATGATTCTATGTTTTATTTGTTTATGAAGTGTGTTTTATAAAGTGCTTGAGAGTTTTAAAAAATGGCCAACCATAGCAGTGGTTTTATATTTCTTGGCTTTAAATATCAATCTTTAAAATGTGGGAATTATTTTTTTTCCCTAAAATTATAATGAAGTTAGTGTTTCTTTCACAAGATTTTTGGGATTAGTGGAAAATGGTTATGCATAACTAGTAGATGCTCAAGATCTTGTAGGTTGGACCCAAGTCCACACAGAATAGTTGAGGAAAATTTGAAAAACAGGCTTAAAAGTGTTTTTTTGTTTTTTCTTTCAACAAGCATTGCACGATTTTATTTTTCCAAGAATTATTGCAACAATAAAATCAAAGGACACATGAGATGTGCTAAAACAAGCATATCAAGGAACCAATAAAATTAAAGTTGTTAAATTACAACCTCTCAAAAGAAAATTTGAAACTCTTTGCATGCAAAATCCGTAGTCTATGCAAGAGATTTTCACGAGAGTTATGGGAAGAGTGAATCAAATTATATATTACACAGAATATTTAAGAGGTCAAAAAATTGTTGAAATTTTTTTAAAGAATTTTTTATATAAAATTTGATGGCATTTTATTTTCCATTGAAGATTTTAAATATTTAGATTAGTTTCCTGTGAATGATTAGGGAATCTCTTCAATCTCACATGCAAAGGATGAATAGATATATTGAAAAATGTTTTGAGAAAGAATGTCAATATTTATGGAGTTAAAGGTTAGGAACTTG
This sequence comes from Pinus tabuliformis, assembly GCA_031772625.1. NCBI lineage: Eukaryota > Viridiplantae > Streptophyta > Pinopsida > Pinales > Pinaceae > Pinus > Pinus tabuliformis. The sequence continues at coordinate 1,860,815,899 of CM062817.1, forward strand.
AGAATTTCTCCCATGAGGAAATTTGAGCACTGGTAGAATAGGAAGAGGACACACATATAGGGGAGGCATAGGTCGAGGAACATGTTTTCCTACAAATAAAAAAGGAGGAGGTGATGATAGTAACAATAAAAGTTGAAAATTTGGAAAATCCTAAGTTCAATATTTTTATTGTAAAAGGTTTAGCCATTATGAAAGTAATTGGTGGAAAATCCAAAAATGTAAAGATAATTTTTTCAAAGAAAAAAAAATATGTGGCAAGTTTATTTTTATCTTGTGATTAAGGTAATAAGGTTTCCAAGGAGTAAAGAAAAAAGAAGACACAATAAAACATATTAATGATGTTCTATATATTATTTCTTATTTATCACATAATTGTTGAGTGTGAAGCAGCGTATCTTTTATTTTTTTTGTCAAGTTGTTTGTGATCCTCCAGGCTTGACCCATGGATTGAGGAGTCACAACCCAAGGGCATTTAAGCTGTCAAAGACACCCAATGATCACCCTTGGCTGGGCCACACCAGCCTAAACTGACTAGATTTTTTAGCGTGTCTCCTCTCCCTACACAGGGCATAACCACTCCCCACAAGGTTTGATCCTGGGTCACCTTGCTAACGAGGCCCATACTCAATCGGTTGTGCTAGTGAGACTTTACGAATGTGAGGCAGCTTATTAAAAAGGGATATCTTGTTTATTTAAAAAATATTCAATGCATCATCTATGATGAGGAAAACAATAATCAAATTATAGCCAAAATTATTATGTTGAAAACTTAATTTTTTGCTTTCAATATTTCCTGGGGAGAAAATAGACCATTAAAGGTTGGCTATGACAATAATTCTTGGATATGGCACATGAAATATGGTCATCTTAATGTAAGAGGTTTAAAATTTTTACGTAACAAGCAAATGACCAATATTTTTCCTCTTATTGATTATATTGATCAAGTATGTGAAGGATACATTCTTGATAAGTAGCACAAAGACTCATTTCCCATAGTAAAATATTGGAGAGAAAACAAAACACTTGGAGCTAGTGCATTTAGATAAATGGGGTTCTACACAAACTTTTTCTCTCAAAAAATAATAAATATTGTATTATTTTTATTGATGATTTTAGAGAAGAATGCAAGTAGATTTCGTCAAAGAAAAATAAGATGCATTTTTTATCATTTAACCATTTCAAGTTATTATTGAGAAGAAAAGTGGTTATTCCATGCATATATTATGCAAAGATACAAATGGAGTTTTATAACATCTTTTGTCTTACCTGTCTCGAGATCCATTTGTTGATCAGGGTAACATCCCCTTTCCCCTATGCACACTTGACCTTATCTTTTAAAAAAAAATTCCAAATTATATACGTGAGCTGCACAAATGAAAAGTGTGTGTGCATGTGGGTACTCCTAAAGAAACCTTTATATGATATTAAAATATATTAAAAAATATTTAAAATGTGATTTTAGTTTAGGGATTATGGGTTATTTTATAAACCCACATGTTTCATCTTGTGGTGTAACCACCCCAAAAATTTATTGTTGTATTCATATACACGTTGGTAATCATGATTTTCCTTTGCATCCAAACTTTGAAATATTGTCCCAATCAAATCTGTTATTTCCCATGTTTTTAAGAACATCCCCTACTTTAGGAAACCCTAGCTTTTATGTTGTGGTGTTGAGTCCCATTACCTCACACCCATATAATATTTGTTGTAGGAGGATACCTTTAATGGCTTGGGAAGGGAGGATATAAATGATTTTTTTGCTCACTGCCTATATTTAGGACCAAGTGATAGTGTAACTATCTCTCTTTTATAAATTTCAACAAAGAAGCCCATTTTCCATTCCAATTTATTGTTCATATGTTATGTTTTATATTACTTTGTTGGGTAATTGGTGGACTAGTGGATCATATCTCTCTTTATATATTTTGAATTTGTCATTATGCTCTCTGGTTTGTTGCTTGTCTTGCAGGTTTGCAACTCTGGAGGAATAATGAGGGTATGGAACCTTTAGGATCTACATCAAATGTAGGACCCACTTGTAAGTTCCCATATCCTACTTTGTGAATTCTAAGTGGATTGTTTGATTGGTAGAGTTTTCTTTGTTGACATTTTATTTCTTTTTTGTTTGGGCTACAAAGCCTAGCCTCTGGGATTTAATTCTTCAACATGGTGAATTCACTTGTAATGAATGTTATTGTTATTTCAATAGGAATGATGTTCAAATTCCATTGATAGCCAATTATACTCTCAAACATAATGGTGTGACTAAGAAAAATAATAATATAATTGTTGAGATATCTAAAAGCATGTTGAAAGGTAAAAGTATTCCAAATACATTTTGGGTAGCCAATTTTACTCCCCAATAGAATGGTGTGGCTAAGCGAAAGAGTAAGACAATTGTTGATATCTAAAAGCGCGTTGAAAGGTAAAAATCTTCCAAAGACCTTTTGGTCTAAAGTTGTAACTTCATCTATTTATTTGCTTAATATATGTAAGTGTGAAAAGTTCCATATCATGCATGAAGTGGAAGAAATCTTGGTGTTTCTCAATTGAAAGTCTTTGGTTGTATTGCTTATGCTTATGTTCTTACTAAAAAAAGGAGAAAACTAGATGATAAAAATGTGAAGTGCATTTTCATTAGCTATTTGGAAGAGATGATAGCCTATAAATTGGATAATCGACAAATTGAAAAACCATTGGTTAATCATTATGTTTTTTTTAATGAATAAGAATAATGGTAGTGGAATCAAGGTGTGCAACAAGAAAACCTCAGAATTATTGTACACCATGATGAATCTTCAATTTCTACAAATCCAACTAGTACTCCAAATACTTCCAAGACATATCCACTCGATCATCTTCTTCAATTTCAAGTTTTATTTCAAATCTAAGTCCTCTTCCAAGAAAGGTAAAACCGTTAAATCAAATTATGGATATACTAGTTTTGTTTTAATGTCTCGCTTCAATGTAGATCCAAGATATTTGGAAGATGGAGTAAGAGATGGAGCATGGTGAAAGGTAATAGATAAAGTGATTGTGACAATTGAGAAGAATGAAACATGAGATCTTTTTAACTCTCCTAACAAAGAAAAATTCATTGAGGTCAAATGAGTGTACAAATCAAAGAATAAAACAGATGAATTTATACAAACGTACAAAGAAAGCTTAGTGGAAAAGGGGCATGCATAGTAGCCATGAATACAGTGAAACATGTGCTCATGTTGAAAGATTGGATATAGTAACAGCGTTTCTAGGATTAGAAGCACAATATAATTGGCCGGATTATCTATTTGATGTGAAATTAACCTTTTTAAATGGTGTAATGATAGAATATGCATATGTTCAACGTCCCCAAGGATATGAAGTTGTAGGAAATGAACACAAAGTCTATAGATTGAAAAAGGCTCTTTATCATGGATTAAAACAAGTTCCATGAGAATGATATAACAACTTGATCATTATTTCCCAAATTATGCTTTTAATAGAATTAAAAGTGAGCTCCCATTATATATTGAGTCAAATGTTAATGCTATATTAGTTGTTTTCTTATATGTAGATAAATTGATATCAACATCTTGAAGTAACCTGTTAATGGAAGAGTTCAAACATGTTATGATGATTTAACTTGAAATGATTGATTTAGGATTGGTGCACTATTTTCTTGACATAGAATTGAGGAAATCATAATGCTATATTTATTTCACAAGGAAAATATGCTACAATATTTTTCACAAGTGGATAATGGAAAATAGAAAACCCACGAACATACACATGAATACAAATGAAGATTTTCTTTTATAGAAGATGGAGCCAAAAGGGTAGATGTTAAATCCCACAAGAGCTTGGTAGGAAGTATGATGTATCTTATTGCTAGTAGACTTGATATTATGCAAGCAATAAGATTGATTTCTAGATTCATGCAAACTCCAATTAAGGCTCATTTTGGAGCAGTAAAAAGAATTTTGACATATCTCCATGGAACAAGCAATTTTGGTATTTGGTATACTTCAACAAATAATTTTGGGTTGGTTGGTTATGCAAAGTCATTGGGTTGGGTTCCTTGATGATAGAAAAAGTACTTCAGGGTATGTTTTCAACCTAAGGTGAGATGAAATATTATGGTCTTCAAAGAAACAACTAACTATTTCATTATCTTCTAAAGATGCATAGCACATTTCAACAACAACTTGTGAAGCAATTTGGTTGAAGATAATCTTAACATATGTAAAGCAATAACAACAAGATGCCACATTTATTTATTGTGATAACATATTTACAATTATTGAAGAAAAATTCCAGTTTTTCATGGTCACACCAACCATATCTATATCAAATATCGCTCATGGGCAATCATGTGGTAAAAAGGAAATTTGAGATAAAGTTTTGGAAAACAAATAATCAATTGGCTAGTATATACACTCAATAAGTGCCAAAAGAAAAATTTATTATATGAGAAAGATATCTCAAATTAACTCATTAAATATTAACAGGGAGTGTTGAACATAATGTTACCGATTGTTAAAACATTCTTAACAAATTTTGGGCTCAATCATTAAAAATTAAGGTTCAACAAACTAGTAAGGAGTCAGAATTAATCTTAACTAGATTCAGATGATTAGTAGCAATTTCTATAATTGTAGAAATATAGAAGAAATTTCCATAGTTGTAGAAATCTAAAGTAAGTATATATATATATATATATATATATATATATATATATATATATATATATATACACATTATAGAAGAATCAACAAAATAAAAAAATCCTAAACTTTAAGATCATGGAAAATTTTAGGGGTTAATATTCGCAAGTGGGCTAATTTTCCATGGCTTTTCAAAAAAAAAGATTCATTGATTTCTATTTTTTTTCTAAAAATGATTAGCCCAAATTTTATAATATAAAATTCTTTTACCTTAAGATTTGCCAAAATTATATAAAGGCTATATATAAAACTATTAAAAATTTAGATGTTTTTACAAATATATTAACAAACATTTTATAATTTGTAATTTCGAGATTAATAACCATGGTCAAAATTTCTAAACTTTAAAACAATTTTTTATCTTTAAAATTTTCCTTGTTTAAGATCTTTAATGTATTCGGTTCAATAGTTTTCATCTTTATTGTTTTCAGTTCAATATTTCTATTATACGTGTTGTTTTTCTAACTGTATTTGTCTCATAAATTCTACATCCTAATCTTTCTGTAACATGCTATCAAGTTTATAAAGATTAATTGGCCAAAATTATTATTAAGGCTAAACATTAATAGGTAAAAGGTATTTTAGTTCGGATTAAATTTTTCGAATTTATAATTAAAAAGCTTTGATTCTACTCCAAATTAATAAATTTAAGCTAATTATGTGGCTAACCGAAATAGAAATATAAAATACCTGAATAGCTCGCCACAGTAGGGAACAAACGAGACAACGTATAGTAAATTTCTGTAATGTTTATTATTTCTGCAATAACATCTGGCATATTCCAGCTGCTTTAGCATCGGAAACTACAAAGCTCATCCACTGGATATAACTATAACCTACATTATATAAGCACCTTGACAGATAGAATCAGGAAGGAAGTGTGTCATTTCACCTAAAATTAGGGTAAAACCACTGATAGGTTATTGATGGTTTTAGAACACCCATAGGTTATTGTTGGTTTGAGGACATTTTAGTTTTAATATATAAATTTTCTATGATTATATATATTTTGAGATATTGTTAATTTTCTATCAAAAATTATAATTTTAACCTATTTATTCATGATTCTACTCATTTTTTCAATAGACTAAAATCTTGCATGAAGTGGGGAAGGCATTTGAATACATTTATATTGAAATTTATCTGGATTTTTAGTTGATTAGGGAGCTAAAAACTCCACCATCACCACCTACATTCATGTTAAAAGCCAATGTCACATATAAATGTATGAATCATATTTTGAGATATTGTTAATTTTCTATCAAAAATTATAATTTTAACCTTTTTATTCATGATTCTACTCATTTTTTCAATAGACTAAAATCTTGCATGAAGTGGGAACGCATTATAATACATTTATATTGAAATTTATCTGGCTTGTTAGTTGATTAGGGAGCTAAAAACTCCACCATCACCACCTACATTCATGTTAAAAGCCAATGTCACATATAAATGTATGCGGCCATTTAAAAAAAATTGTAACCTTTTGTGCAGAAACAAATTGCGCACGTTGGTACAAGATGTAAAAACTGCATATCTTGTACAAGGGTAATAGCAGAGTGCTACGTAAAACTCAAAGGAGAGTAAATCTTGTCTACAGATAAATGATGTTGAGCGGACAGAGTAGGAGAGGTATGTGAAGATATTTAGCAAAGAGAGTGCAGTTCTTTTCAAAGTCTAACAATAATAGATAATGGTAAAGTCATTTAAGCATTTCTAAGGAGAAACCTACTTACCAGTAACAAGTGGCCAGGAATAGTATGCACATGAAGAGAAGAAAACCCTTTTTCTCTTAAAGGGCAGATGGGCAACCATACAACCCACTACTACTGACATAAAAGCTGTGAAGATAAAGAATGCATCTTGGTATCTAAGGTTTCTTTTTCGCGCAAATGGAAAGATGAATATATTAATTCGATGCCGCCTCCACATGACAATATTACAGCCATACAAGAAATGTGCAAATTCAAGTCAACAAGCTGTAAGCACACCCAAAGCAGGTTGTGATATAATATTCAATTATAGAAATTGAGTGATATAACAGTCAACTTTAGAAAAAGGAAAATCTGAATAATGCTTAAAAGAGCTGTCTTGTCACGCTAGCGTTAAGTTTAAAACTTGCCATGTTACCCAAATACATGTCTTAACTAAATGGGCCATGATAATGTATCCTGCAAACGAAGCTAAAAGGCCCTGGTCGTGTTTTGTTTTTCCCTAATTAAACAATGATCGAATATAATAGATTAATTTAGGAGAGTTATTTTAGTATATATTAACTATTTAATTTTTAATATCTTTATAAATTTAAAATTTAGTTTTTAAGGGTGGTTTATGGACGTCTATAGGTGATCGGGTGCAGGGCCTAACAAATTGAGCTATCGATCGGAGCAATTTAAAATTTAGTTATATAAATTAAGCAGTTAGTAAATATCAAGAAGCATCGATTCATAATTAATATTAAAGTATTTATTTTATGATTTATTTTAAATTATTAAAATTAAAAAAATATTCATAAAATTAAGTAAATTATAAGTATTACATTATTATTATTAAAAATTAATATACAAGTTAAATATATATATCTTTTTAAAAATATGACATGATTCTTATGTATGGAGATTTATGTTTAAACATTTTACTAGGGAGGTTCTTTAATTAGGCTTTGTTCCAATATTATGATTTTACAATAAATCTCAAATATTGATTTGTATATTCTATTAAGAATATTGTAGAATATTCTATAAAATTAAATCTCTATCATCTATCTTATAACTAGCATTTGCACCAGATGTTACAAAGAAAACGCCGTAAGGCATAAATTGAAGAATGAAAATATTTTATTTTTTAAATAAATGAGAAATTTATATTTAAAAATATTAATTAAAATAACATTTTAATTTAAAAACATTTTAAAGCTTAATCCAATTTAAGCCATGAGATGAAAACGCTAAAACATGGACCGTTGACAGTACCTGGTATGTCACGCCCCTACATTGGCGGTACTCTTCCAATCACACTATAGTGAGGTGCGGCACTACCAACCGTTTTCTTTTCACCAATACTTACGATTGTAGACTACGCCTAACATTCCATACTTAGTTTATTTTTCATTACCAAGTATTATCTTTATCCTTTATACAGATGAAAACCCATACATATTCATCATCAACAACAATTAACACATATACAATTGCACAACAGTATAAAGGGAGGGGCAACTCCCTGCAATATGAGTATGCCTGAATCAATATATATATAATCTTCTTTTATAAGTACAAGTTAAATCTTGAGAAACCCCAAATTTACACTTAGCCAAATTTCCAACTTTCGGGAAACTCGGTTGCCCAGCTTGTGGACGCCTCTACATGGTCGCCGCACGACTCACCAACCCTTCGTTCACCTCGTCGCACGATCGTGTCATTTTCCCATCTTGGGCGCGCCTCGTCGTAACCAAGTCACCACACACGAGCGCCTCTGCACGAGTCACACCTCCATTCACAACTCCAACACTTCACCATTTCCACCGTTTCGTTGTGCACGGTGCGCCCTACTGGGGTCGCCCGTCCGCACGATTCTTCGTTTCGGCGTGCACGGTGCGCCCTCGCCTGGCCGCCCGTCCGCACGTCCACCTGTTCACCCAAACTCGCTCACCCGAGTCACCATACGACTTCACCCGGGTCACCCGACGACCTCACCCGGTTCATCCAAACGACTTCACCCGGGTCGCCCGATGACCCCACCCGGCTTGCCCGAACGAATTCGCCCGGGTCACCCAATGACCTCACCCAGTTCGCCCAAACGTCCTCACCCGAGTATTTTGCCCGATGACCTCGCTTGAGTTTTCTGCCCGACGACCTCGCCCAAGTTCTGCCTGAACGACCTCGCTTGAGTTTGACCTCGCCAGAGTTCGCCCTCGCCTGAGTTTTCTGCATGAATTTTTCACCCGATTTCTGCCCATCGTGCGGGCTTGTCCATGCACAGTAGAACCCCTTGATCGAACTTGTGTTGGCCAAATGATGATGGCTCATCTTACAAATGCTCCACCAATATATAGGGGCAGGTGGCGGGTTATGTCACCCAGCCGACCCACACCCAACGCCCAAGCCGACTCGTTCAACATGTTTCCTTTGCCCGAGTGGAGGGTCATCCCGCCCAACTCGTGGGACCACCCTCTCAACTCGCCCAACATCATATAAACTCGTCTCTTGGTTGTTCACTTTGCATTTCGCATGAGATCCTCGCCCGTCCTTCGCACGATGAAGGTGACCCAGACCGCAGGTCCTTACATCCTCCCCCACCTGAAGTCATTGTCATCCTCGACAATATCTCGTCCCGACAACCATCTGTCACCAAGCTATCCATACCAAGGCATACACCCCATCGGTATGTCATACATCAGAAAATCATCTCAGTCCATGATCATCAACCACCTCGTCATAATCTCCACATGCTGCTCTCATCGTGGAAGGCTGGCCCCTCCATCTTAAGCTACATGCCCACTGCAACATATCGTGTCGACCTCATCATGTCGTCATTGTGTGAACTGCTGCCATGATACTCCAACATAATGTTAACACATCTATGCACACTACAAGTCCCCATGTTTGAACTAGTCGGGTGATCAATCCAACTATCACGCTCAAACCATGAGAGTGAACATCCTCATGCCACCATCAGTCATTTCTCAGAACATCCTGTCACATCCTCAACTCAATCAAGAATCCATCTCCATATAAGTGTAAGCCATGCTCAGGTCCGTGAAATAGTCCTCATCTCATCTGCAACATGCTATCCATGATGTTTAGTACTAATGTGTTGCATGAAATCAGCCGCATCTATCCCAACATCGTCCATCTGCAAAATATCCATCTCCTCAAAGTGAAGAGATCATCTCATCAAACTCTGACTCTCAATGTGCCACACCCATGTCCATGAAGCACCCTCCATCATATCTGTATGTGCCTTCCCTCAAGTCTGCCATAGAAACAAGTATGCACTTGTCTCATCTATCCATGTGCTGCCCATGATCATAGATCAGTCAGCGACAATGTGTCAAAAGTGGTTAAGTCTCGGCTCAACCCATGCCCAAGTGTTGCCACCAAGGCATCATCATCTTCGTAACTCCATCACTCCAAAGTGTCTCATATCGATCCTCCACATCAAGTCACTCTTCCAAGCCACACCCATACATGTACTCGAAAGTATGCATCCCATTATGCATCAAAGTCTCTGACCTCAGCTCCTCAATGCATCAGATCCTCCAAGTCCACCATATATGAAGTCTCCAAAAGTCACAACCTCATGTCATCATGAGCTCCATGAGTCATCTCTAACCAACACTCTAGCAAGCATACAAGTCTCGGCCCAAAGGTCTCTGCAAGATTCCTCAGTTCTCCATGTAGTAGGAATGCTCCATGGTCTACTCACAACTCCATCCAAGTCCATGGCCTTGTTGTACAAGAGTGCACAACCTCTCCATTGGCTCATAAATAAAACATCTCCATGTCACATCAACAAATCTACGTGCACAACATCCCTGCCTTGGCACTCCTCATTGGATGCCCATAACTGACACCTCTATAAGTGCTCTTGCATAATGTCTCTGCATAAGATTGCCATGCTCCATGTCTCCAACCTGATGTCCATGACTAAGTTTCCCATGTAGTCCAACTAAGTAGACCCATCACAACAATCGGTCATCATCATCCAAGCCTGCAATCTTTGGTCTAGTGAACTCAGTCACCCAACCATATCATCATCACATGAGTCTCTCCATCATAGCTCCCCCACTAAGGTTCCACCAAGATTTGCTCTTGGTCTTGGCCATGAGAAGTCCACCCAAGTATCATCATACTCAAGTGTGTGCCCTCCAATCTATCCATGAGTCATGTCGGGCACTTAGCCAATTCTCCATGTGGCTAAAGCATGACCCATTCCTCCGCAATGATCATCATGTTCCTCCCTTGTCATGGGCCTTTGTACCTTCTATCATAAGGTCACAAACAACCCCAACAAGTCCTGCAACAGTCAACAATCCTTGCTTCTCCATACAAGGTCTCATCATAGACATCCATGGTAAGATGCTCCCTTGCATCGGCAAACTGATTTTGCTCTTCCCTGCATACGGTTCATCTACCAAATGCTCAAATGAAACACAAGTATCAATAATACTTACATCATCATCATGAGGCTCCTCCATGTGAGTATCCTCATCCATCCATGTCTGCAAACTGCACGATCCTGGTCCAACTTGATCAATCTCAAGTTCATCCTCCATCGTTGTCATATCTGCAACATCTCCAACTATCACGACTTCTTCTTCCTGGTTAGCACAATCTGCAACTTCATCCCGCTCCATTGTCCAACCAAGTTGAAGAAGTTCATCTTCAACATTTTTTTCCAAGACTTCAAGTTCCTTTCAAATCCAGGGGTTCTCTTCTTTCATTTGCTTCAAGCTGTATAAGGTAAGCAATAGCTTCCCTTCACATTCTTCCAAACTTACCATGCCTTGTCATTCAGCTTGGCCCAAGCATTAAGCTTCACCTCTGCTAAACCTGTTTAACCATTCACCTGAATCACCCTGATATTCAACTTGTCACCTGCAAAACTTGAACTTCCTTTCAAGTCTTTGGTCTTCATAGAATCAGCTCCTTGATTCAGTTCACCAAGTTTTCTACAAAACTTTGACCTGCTTTGATACCACCTGTCACACCCCTACACTGGCGGTACTCTTCCAACCGCACTATAGCGAGGTACGACACTACCAACCATTTTCTTTTCACTAATACTTACGATTGTAGACTATGCCTAACATTCCATACTTAGTTTATTTTTCATTACCAAGTATTATCTTTATCCTTTATACAGATGAAAACCCATACATATTCATCATCAACAACAATTAACACATATACAATTGCACGACAGTATAAAGGGAGGGGCCAATCCCTGCAATATGAGTCTGCCCGAATCAATATATATAATCTTCTTTTATAAGTACAAGTTAAGTCTTGGGAAACCCCAAATTTACACTTAGCCAAATTTCCAACTTCTGGCAAACTCGGTTGCCCAGCTCGTCGGCGCCTCTGCACGGTCGCCGCACAACTCACCAACCATTCGTTCACCTTATTGCACGATCATATCGTTTTCCCAACTTGGTCGCGCCTCATCGTAACCAAGTCGCCACACACAGGTGCCTCTGCACGAGTCACACCTCTTTTCACAACTCCAACACTTCACCGTTTCATTGTTTCATCGTGCACGGTGTGCCATAACCGGGTCGCTCGTCCGCACGATTCTTTGTTTTGGCATTCACGGCACGCCCTCGCCTGGTCGCCCGTCCGCATGTCCACCCGTTCACCCAAAATCATTCACCTGAGTCGCCACACGACTTCACCCAGGTCGCCCGATGACCTCACCTGGTTTGCCCGAATGACTTCACCCGGCTCGCCCGAACGACTTCGCTCGGGTTGCCCGAACGACTTCACTCGGGTCGCCCGAACGACTTCGCTCGGGTCGCCCGACAACCTCGCCTGGTTCACTCAAACGACCTCACCCGAGTTTTCTACCCGACGACCTCGCCCGAGTTTTCTGCCCGACGACCTCGCCCGAGTTTTCTGCCCGACGACCTCGCCCAAGTTCTACCTGAACGACATTACCCGAGTTCGATCTCGCCTGAGTTAGCCCTCGCTCGAGTTTTCTGCACGAGTTTTTCGCCCGAGTTTCTCACCCAAGTTTTTCACCCGACTTTCCTGCACGAGTTTTTCACCCGAGTTTTTTCTGTCGTGCGGGCTCATCCACGCATCGCAGAACTCCTTGATCGAACTTGTGTTGGCCGAATGATGATAGCTCATCTCACAAATGCTCCACCAATATATACGGGTGGGTGGCGGGTTATGTCACCCGGCCGACCTACTCCCAACACCCAAGACGACTCGTTCAACATGTTGCCTTCGCTCGAGGGAGGGTCAGCCCTCCCAACTCTTGCGACCACCTTTTCAACTCGCACAACATCATATAAACTCGTCTCTTGGTTGTTCACTTCGAATTTCGCACAAGCTCCTCGCCCTTCCTTTGCACAGTGAAGGTGACTTGCACCGCAGGTCCTTACATGGTAGGTCGGGGGTGGAAGTTTAAGTTTAAATGCATAGCAATGTAAATAAGGCTTCCATAAACAATTCTCTTTTAACTAAATGGCGAAAGAGAATCGCGTTTTACTGGAAACTTCAAAATGGCTTTTCTATCCAGCACATAGGAAGATCACAAAATCAGCTAGCTGACAACCTTTCAAAAAAAGGCTTGTTCAAAAATATAGGTAAATGGTACATGGAAATCTTCTGGGAAAACAATATCTATATCATGGGGAACCTTGTTCTTCCTGTGATATAGTTTTGTTTTGGCAGTTTCTGATTTTTTGCTTTTTGTCTTATTTTCCTGTTGTTGATTTTGGGTTGCCTGGCCACTGGGCATTAATCAACATCCTCTGCAAAATGGAACTTGTTTCTCCTTTGCAGATGGTGATATTATTCCATAATAGAATGAACCTGCTCCAAAATTTTGTTTTTTCCAAATTTTTGTTTTCACATTGTACATGCTATTACATAGCCTGAAGCTGCCTTATGACTTTGGGAATATACCCCTTGAACATTGTTCTATTTATGTCTGTTTTCACTGTATTATGTACGTAAATGTTGCTTTTTTCATTCTGAAAAAAAATAATGTTTCCGGCGTGGTTATTTAATTTTAAATGGGAATTGCCCACTGGGTATATCTACGATAATAAATAAATAAATAAAACTTTTATAATCAAACAATCAAATACTTATATTATTCTGAAGTGCACCAGCATGGAAGTATGTATGGATTCATTGAATACAATAAGGAACTTGGAAGCTCAATAAAACTTTTATACTCAAACAATTAAATACTTATATTACTCTCACCAGCTTGGATGTATGTATGGATTCATTGAATACGATAGGGAATTTGGACTCTTTTCATAAACGAAGACAACTTGGAAGCTCTTTTTATACACGACGAAATGAGATTTTTTAATATTAAAATTATAGCTCTTTATATATAAATTTATTTTAGTTTACATAATAAAATTCAATTACATGAATATTTCAAAATTTTTTACTTAAATAAAATGTTTTTAGTAACATTTCTAATATAAAAATAAAATTAAAAAAATAATTCAATATATCCTTTTACTACCACATTTTGCCTGGTTAAACAACCACTATCATCATAATCAAATAAAACAATTTAAATACATACCAGCATATAAATACAATTCTATATTTATTTTTTTCACTCTTGACCTCATGCTAATGAGACACTCTTTAGGTAGAGAATACACATATTTTCTCCCTCTCTTATAGTTTTCTTCTATTTAGTGATTGAAATTTATGGAGAATAAAAATAACATGAATCACAACACTAAGAAAACTGCAAGAACCAAAATTCTCATTGTTTTTTTAAGTTTTTGATATGTGTTTGTACATTATAAACAATTTTTTTTTTAAATAAATTTTTTTATATTGCATTATCAAAACATCATATACATAAAAATCATTATAGAGGTTACATTGTATATATAAAAAAACAGTTGTTACATTTCTAGAGAATTGTTTTTCATGGCAAGTAGCACTTTTCTAATATTTTTTCTAAATTGTAAACTAAAAATATTCCAAAAAAATGGCTGTAGTGTTTTGATACAACTGTTTGGTTGTTTTGTGCCTGGGTTGGTTGTTTAGACAAAGGGGAGTGGAGAGATATGTGCTATTAAGTAGGAAGACAAAGGGGACCGAACAGATCAAACGCTAAAATACTTCCACATCGCACATAACAAAGATACCTCCTTCAGAATGCTTGTACCCAGATTCATAGCGGTTTTTTTCCAGAAGGAAACAGAAAAGGTATCTCCATCACAATCAACTGCATGGAAAACTGCCAGCAAGTTTAGGCAGGCTACAGAGTTTGGCATACCTCTACCTTACCAGTAATATGTTTGAAGTCCTTATACCCAAACAACTTGCAATGAACGACCACAGTCTTATACAAGTTGATCTATTGGATATCCATTTCAATGGAAAAATACCATGGATATTTCAATGATTTCATTTGACCAAAATCAACTCACATGATGCATACCCTCATGAAAATAAAACCCTCCTCATGAAAATAAAACCCAAGTGAGTACTATTGACGTTTCTGATGGAGAAAACCCTTGTCATCGGTCCAAGGAATACATACTTGAATATTTTAACCTGGGAGAAAATATTTGAGAATTGAAATGAGAGATTTCATGTCTTCACGCCGATGTCTTTCAGTGTTTTTGCGCTTCTTTTTGTTAGACTGGACTGAACCTCTAAACTGGCCATCATTTGGACTACTAGAACTGTAGAATGTGGCCTTTAAAATAGGAATCGAAAGACTAGATGACCCGCTGTGGTTGCAGAGTTGCAGCCATCGAAAAAATTACATATGGAGGGGTGATGGGTATCCATGAGGCCACGTTGCCTGCGGGCTTGCTGCCAATGTCAGGAAGACAGGCTTGCTGTCAATGTCAGGAAAACATCTATTGCGCACTGGAACTTTTCATCTTGCTGCTACGCCTCTTGATCTGATCGAAGCTTCAGAGAAGCCGCTGCAGGTAGAGATCCCAACAGACAATCAACTCACAAGACACATACCCTAATGAAAATAAAACCCCCCTCATGAAAATAAAACCCAAGTGAGTACTGTTGAAGTTTCTAATGGAGAAAACCCTTGTGATCGGTCAAAGAAATACATACCTGAATATTTTCACCTGGGAGAAAATATTTGAGAATTGAAATGAGAGATTTCATGTCTTTACGCCGATGTCTTTCAGTCATTTTGTGCTTCCTTTTGTCAGACTGGACTGAACCTCTAAACTGGCCATCATTTGGACTACTAGAACTGTAGAATGTGGCCTTTAAAACAGGAATTGAAAGACCAGATGACCCGCCGTGGTTGTAGAGTTGTAGCCATTGGAAAAATTACATATGGAGGGGTGACGGGTATCCATGAGGCCACGTTGCCTGCGAGCTTGCTGGTAATGTCAGGAAGACAGGCTTGCTGCCAATGTCAGGAAAACATCTATTGCGCGCTGGAATTTTTCATCTTGCTATTATGCCTCTTGATCTGATCAAAGCTTAAGAAAAGCCGCTGCAAGTAGAGATCCCAACAGACAATAATGAAACCAATTCAAATTAAATTGGAATTTGATGATGGCTGGATGTGAAAACTCGGTGATGGCATCAGATAGAATTTCGATTCCAATGTCTGGTTATTGCAAATGATGGTTTGGGTGTAAAATTTTATAACGGATTAATAACTATTTTAAATCTTATGGCAGAGAATATTTCAATCGTCTAACACAAAAATCAAGGATTCATTAAGTATACAGGTGGCAGATAGGGGAGTTGAGTTTTTTTGTCAGCTAGGAGTCTTTGTTTCTCAGTCTCAAGTAATTTATATTTACTGTGACCTGTTGCACTTTACATAGGGGCCTATATCATATATTCTGGTTATTGAAATGACCTGGAAACCGAATTTTATATTATTTTGGTTCAGGGGATCTATGTGTTGTTTTCTCAGTTGAGATTTTTTTTTGGTATGTTAATCTTCAGAATTATGTGAAAGTTTTTAGTTTGGAGACTTTATTTCCGTAAATAATTTATATATAGTGTGAGCCTATTGTTGTTGTTGTTGTTGTTTTGTTTTTTGTCTTGTTCTGTTTTGTTTTGTTTTTTTTGTTTTTTTTTTCGAGGAAAAAATCCGTAATTTTATTCAAAGGAAAAAAATAACATGTTGTAGATGCAATAAGCATATGTAGAAGGCTATCCACG
Organism: Pinus tabuliformis; assembly: GCA_031772625.1. Lineage (NCBI taxonomy): Eukaryota > Viridiplantae > Streptophyta > Pinopsida > Pinales > Pinaceae > Pinus > Pinus tabuliformis. Next base: position 1,860,832,484 of record CM062817.1, read on the forward strand.
AAAGGGACAAGTTACAATAAAAAAGAAAAGTAAAATAAAAACCGCAAACCTATACTTTTTTGCCCTTTTTCTTCTCCACCCTTCTCCAACCTCCCGAATCGGGAGTGGGTGAAATAATGGCCAGCTGGTTTTCCGGAGTGATCAAAGGAAGTTCCTTGTCAGATTCAGATCCCTCCGATCCATGAGTTCTTTTTATTCCACTAACTTCCAGTTGAGGTTCATGCTGCTGTTGTGTAATATTTGGCCCCAAATTAGCTTCTGGAGTAGATTCTTCCTGATTATGCTTCTGTCCTGAGAAAAATTCAGATTCCGTTTGGTTCTCTGGAGGTTCTGGTTGCATGTCCTCCTCTTCTTCCAGCAGGTCGATCTGCGGCCAGCCCTTGGGATTTTTTTGTTGTTTCTTTTTCCCTTTGGGGTCTTTTCTGGTCAGCGGACAGTTGTATTGGAGATGACCGGTTTACAGGCAGTTTCGGCATCTAAAAGCAGTGTTCTCATAGTCAAGCGGTTGAGTCCTCGATGTGTTGTTGTATACCAATGTGATATGATCAGGCAATCCTTGACTCAGGTCTACCTCAACACATATTCTGGCAAAAGTGACAATTCCTTTGCTAACTCTGTCTTCATCTATTTTTAGGAAATTCCCCAATGAATTCCCAATAGCTGATAAAACTTTGTAGTGCCAAAAATGCAGAGGGAGGTTATGGAGCCTCACCCAAATAGGCATTGTAGAAATTTTCATAGTGTTTGCATCAAACCCATCAAACCATGGAGTGATGAAAAGGCCAGCATTGCCCCAAAACCAAGGCCCCTGATGGATAATACTGTCTCGTTCCTGTTCAGTACTGAAGCAAACAATGAAAAATCCCTTTGAGCAGAGGTGTACATCACAGTTTGTTGTCCATGAGGAGTAAATCCACTGATGCAGAGCATCGGATTTTGGCCAGAAGCCATTGAATCTACAAATGACAACGTTTTTGGAAAGTTCAGTGTGTAGTTCAATTACCTCAGGTAGATGTACTTGGAGCGTTGGGGTTTCCTTTTTTTGTTCCACTATATAGGGACCTGGTAACTCTGTTTCTGGCGCTGGTTTATGCTGCATTTTTCCTTTTCCTTTGACAGCGTCACAGAAGGAGCCTGAGTATTTTGTGCTGTCCCCATTGCAACCACCACGCAGACGCAGATTGAGAAATATGGTTGAGTCATTGTTGATACCATGCTCCTGAAGAGAGAGGTGGTCCTGTAGACAGCATCCGGCGAAAATCAGGTTTTGGTGATTGATGGGAGTCCCAATCTGGTTCTGTATTTCCTTCTTTAGCTCCTGTATAAGCAGCCCCCTTTTGAGCCTCATACAGTGATGGCTTCTGTCTATCTTTTTGATAAAGATATTAATCTGTTTTTCACCCACGCAGCTTGATTTTATAATTTTGGGGTCACAAAATGTAAAAATGGTCGATTTTCCTTCAAGCCCCACTGTACCCCAGCTGTTAATAGCTTGTCTGCTTCTTGAAAGATTCAGATTTGGGTAATACAGGTCATTTTTTATATATTCTGTCACCGTACCACTTTCTAAGTGGCCCTATGTGGTTGACCCTCCTTCCCTCGCGCAGAAATACCTCAGAGAAGATAGGGGCCAGGACGCTGAAAATCCTTCTTCGTTTATCCACTCACGCATCAAGCCGATTGTGTTAAATCTGATGACAGGGGATGGCGCAGGCAGGACAGGGGATGGAATGACTGTAACAGAAGTCAGTAAGCCAAGAACCCCAGCCTCCGACCAATCGAATAGTGGCAGGAAAAAACGTGAAAAGCGCTCCGAGAAGGAAAACAGGAGGACAGAACCCCCGCCGAGGAAGCCGAGTTCCTGGAGCTGTGTATATGACCAGAAAAACCCATTTTGGAATTGAGAAAGATGGAGTGTTACCTGAACCAGACATATATTTTCCTTCCAAAGCAAGGAAACGCCAAGCGACCGGCTACCTCCTTCTAGCGCTATATAGCGAGCTTGGGGGAAGGTCCCTGCACTAGTCAAAGGAGCAATCGCCATAGAAAGTTGAAGCACAGTTCCCGCCCTGTTTCTTCCCGGTGGATTCTCCCTCAGTCACTAATACATTCAGAAAGAAATGTGAGCCTGTTGCTTGCTCAAGAGCTTATATTATTTATTTGGTCATTGTAATGGCCTATTGAATATCTTGCCAAGCAAGTTTCTATGGGTAACACATTTTGTTTTCAAAAAAGAAGTTAATTGGTTTTTTCAATTCTGTACTGTTAGCCTTTGGTGGCAGGTGTGTCTGGACATTGTAGAACACATTGAAGCACTGGCAGAAATTTGGCAGGTTAATGATCTATCACTAGCAGATTACATAGCTGTTTGATCACAAAAACATGCAACATTTGTTTTACACACAGTTGGCCGTTAGTCAGTCAAACGGTTTAGAAAGGCTCAATGCCCTATTGTTGAACTATTGACCAACTCTTTGATGATGCACAGGCGTAACAATGGAAAGAAGTTATACAGTGATATGAGGTTCAACGGTAAGTTTTCAGGGTGTAACCCGCGAGATGAGGGTTCAAATCTCATTGAGTATATATATGACCTGTTGTGTCTTGGCTAGAAGAGTAGGGCACCCCATAGTGGACGTCTCGGCTCTTATTGAGGCATAAGTTTCCTGCTATTGTGCGGCTTGCAGGCGGTTGCACGTAGCCTAGGTTTATAGTGGCAGCCAGTTAGATTTGATCTTGGGTCTGTTCAGGATAACTCTCACCAGTTACCGATTGTCCTAGATTTAAAAAAACAATGGAAAGAAGTTGATGGCTGTACGAATAGTCAAACATGCTATGGAAATATTTCATCTCGTTACTAATCAGAACCCAATACAGGTCATAGTGGATGCCATCATAAACAGGCAAGTTAATCTTTCCTTGTGGTTTTCAGCACACTTGCCATTTTATGTTTAACTTACCCCTTTTCTCTCTTTGCCATACTTTGGAAACTTTCTCTCGGAATGATCTTCATGTTTGTTAACAAGTCTGTCTAGATTTTGACAGTGGTCCAAGAGAAGATGCTACTCGAATTGGTTCAGCTGGTGTTGTTCGACGTCAAGCAGTTGATATATCTCCTTTGAGACGTGTAAATCAAGCAATCTTTCTGCTCACCACTGGTGCGCGAGAAAGTGCATTCCGAAATATTAAAACGATAGCTGAGTGCCTTGCAGATGAGCTTATCAATGCTGCAAAGGGGTCTTCAAACAGGTACCATGATTTTTCTTATATTACCTAACATAATTGTCTTTATTAACACGAGTTATTTTCATATTTTTCCCATGCCATTTTTGCTTCCAATATTTATGATTCTAATGGCACTAGAATGACTGACATTTTTCCTTTCTACAGTTATGCAATCAAGAAGAAGGATGAGGTTGAGCGTGTTGCGAAGGCAAATCGTTGATCTATTTCGATTATTTCCTTTTTTTTGGTTTAAATGAGAAGAGTAAACACATTCATATGGAGTTATTTTCTGTGAAAATTGTTTATTCTGCTACCATGCATAGCAGTACGAGGAATTGCTTGAACGACAAGTTTTAGGAGAGTAGCGACTTGGAGTGCAGGATTAGTTTATACTATATAGGTTTAACAATTTGATCTTTCCCATGAATTTTTGCCAATTTTGATTTACATTGAGGAATTATGATTGGATTTGTTCTAAATGATTTATTCTGTTTGGTGGGATTGCCTTTATTGTTATCAAGATCTCTCTACAAATTCTAATGCAATGCCTCTTTATAGTAATTTATAATGCAATGATTTGTCATAAATAATGTACTTTTTTTTGTATCATAGTATTGTTAAGGCCGCTCTTTATTTGGTTTTTTCCGGCAATGGATGAAGTTATATACACTAAAAGTCATTATATATGACAGGTTAGCGCAGTGAACGTCTTGAGTTGCATTAATGTTGACATTACTTATTCTATCTTAGATAATGGTCATGATTGTTATGTTGCTATGCATCATATCTTAGCATCATGAGCAATCATTTATTGGATGCGCAAATAACCTTTTTTTATTCCAATGCTATACATAGTTCATTTGTTACGAATTCTTTATTTTTTAAAGGAAAAAACTGTTGTTTTATTTTGAGAGGAAAAATTTGTTACTTTTGTTTGAGATGAAAATTGAGTTACATTTTGTGTATTTTGAGTACACTGAAAACAGAAGACTGTTTGGAAACTCTTTTTGAAATACAGACTATACAGGTTTCTTATTATCATGATCTCACCATAAATTCTGATGCAATGGCTTGTCATAAATAATGTAAGGTCTTTTAGTGTAGTACATAGTATTGTTAAGGTTGCTCTTTATTTGGTTGTTTCCTGTGACGGATGAATTTACATGCACCAGAAGTCATTATATATGGAAGGTTAGTGTAGTGAACGTCACCAGTTGCATTAATGTTGACACTAGTTAGTATATCTTACATCATGGTCATGATTGTTATGTGGTTATGCATCATATCGTATCATTTTAGGCATTCATTTATTGTTTTCACGTCTTAAAGTAATAACTTGTTTTTATATTATAATGATATACGATTCATTTGTTATGGAATCGTTTATTTTTAAATTCAACCTAAACTCATCTTTTATTTTCAAGGATAAAACTGCTGCTTTCTTTGAGATGAAAAAAATTGTTACTCTAGTATGAGATGAAAATTGAGTTACATTTCATGTGTCTTGAGCATATTGACAACAGAATACTATTGATATTTTTGAAATATAAGCTATATAGGATTTCCTATTTCATACTTTCTAGCGCCGACAACTTTTTTTCTATGATCACAATCATAAAAGGGGGAGATTGACAACCATTACCATAATTGTCCTTTAATGGGACAAAAATGAGTGTTGGATGACATCAGTCCTTCAACTATAGGCTGGAAGTATAAATAAATAGCAAACTGTTGCTGGCTAAACATCAGTAGCTATCTTGGGATTGATAATACAGAACTTTGAGCTTGGATTTTGTGATTTTCCAAGACACTTAAAACAAGATTTCTGTGATTTTCGTTGCACCTGAAGCAGATTTCAGCATCTTACTAACTCACATCACATAGAGATTATGGTTTTTCTGTAGCTCACATTGTTTATCAAGCTAATGGTTCTTCTGTAGCACGCATTTTTCAAAGATTATGGTTCTTTTGTAGCTCACATTTTCCCCTGAAATTATGGTTTTTCTGTAGCTCACATTCTTCAGAGAAATAGTCTTTTAGGAAGCTCATATATCACATAAATATACCTTGAACCTCTGAACTCTTTTTCTCTAGGTTAAGAATATTGTAGAATATTCTATAAAATTAAATCTCTATCATCTATCTTATAATTATTGATAATTAAATTAAAATACTAAAACTTTATTTCAAATTAAACATAGCTATTAATCTAGCCAAACATTTTTATAATTTAAAATTATTTTTAATATTTATAAAAAATAGATAAAATTCAAAGATTATTTTTTTCAATAAAATATATATATATATATATATATATATATATATATAATTAATGATATATACTTAATATCTATTAATAAAATATAATAATTAAATAATATTAACTTACATTTTAAGTTTATACTTAACTAAATGGACCTTTATTTAATCAATTTTAAATTTTTTTAAAATAAAAGAAAGATAGAAAACCGTAAAGCCCAAGTAGTCTTCACTGAAATTGTATCCAATAGACCTTTATTGTATTGACCGATAAGTAGTCTTCACTGAAATTGTACCAAATATACCTTTAAGGTATTGACTGATACAAGAGTTTTTATGTTTTAATTTTTAATTAAAAATTTAGTTTTAGTGTTTTTTAAATAATATTAATTATAAATAAAACATAAAATTTTAAAAAAAATATATTTAACCAATTTATGAACACGATGAATAAAAACCTATTTCATAATTTAATTATGATGAAAGTAAAAACCAATTTCCAAACGTGGTTGGAAACCAATTTTTTTTCGTCCTTAATAATCTGAAAAGCAGAGAAAATTAGAGAAAATTTTCATGGAATCCCATTCCTATGTAGAATCAAGAAGAGAAAGTGATTGCCCACAGCAGTGGTTGCTTTAAAAATATAATTGTGAATTCAAAACATTGTGTTTTGTTCTGTACCAAGCTTGTGATATTCCAAGAAGGTAGTGCATTTTAGATAACGCTTATGTACACCTCCAAAGCACTTGGGAACAACGTGCTCTTGCCTGGGCACACCACATGTTACATCATGCGCAGAGTGACACCTGCCACTGGATCGTATAAATCTGAGTGCTGATGATCTCGTATTCTTAAGAATATACAGCTACTTACAGTTTATAAAGTTAAAAAAAAAAATGATAAACAAGTCCACACTAATACAGATTATGCATCAGCTCTAGCTATAAAAATAGCAAAAGGTGCAAAGAGAATCTCTGTTACTCTTTTTGTAGAAAAACAATGTTGGACACCGTTTGATATGGGGCACTTTAATCTTTTGTTATTTGTTGGAATTGGGATTTAAGTTTGCTAATAATTTTAAATATTTTAACCATTATTAAAATCACAAATTTACATTAGATTTAATTTAATTAAAATTAATTATACCTTGTCGTTTATATGGGGAAACTTCGATTTTTAAATAAATGAAGTGATAAGATTTGACTTTTCAAAAAAAAATTTGATCTAATACATTATTCAATATATGATATTAATAGTATTTCAAAGAATTTTCAGTTTCAAGTAAATAAAATAGCAAATTTAATTTAAAAATCATTTATTTCACCAATTACCTTCGGCTATTCGAAATAATTTCTTGCGTTGAACGTTGGGTTTTGAATGAGGCAATTCCAGCGCAAATGCTAAATATTCTGAAGCTTGATTATTTGGCTGGATGGATTTGAGGCCAGTGTGCAGACGGTCTTGGATTCCTGAACAGATAGGGTTTTTGAATTTGCCCCCTTCTAAAATTATGGGATAATTTCATTTCCTTTTATTTTTGACAATTAGGGGTTTTTTTGCGCATATTTTTACATTGGTTTTGTGAATTCTACGGACAGAACTCCCGCCATATTGACATTGGGAAGAATTAGCCGAGAGGTTTCTACCATCAGGGCTGCAATTTATCAAATTTACACCGTTGTTCATGTGTAGATCCCTAAAATTTTGTTGCCATTCATTTGTATTTTACTTTGTTACACATCACAAAAGTTATTCGTTTAGGTGTCTGTTGGCGGCTATTGTTTTCGGACTCTCGGGTCATACATTCCGTTATTTGACGTAAATGCATTCTGTCATCGTTATTTGGTTTTGGCATCCGTACGAAATAGCTAAGTAGAAATATCATGATGTAAAAGTTCGCAGGTGATCAGTGGAAATCTTTCTAATATTTATAGGGTTTGCATGATGTAGAAGTTCGCAGGTGATGGTTTGCGGTACGAACAACATTGAGTTTTACGTCATGCGATTACCGAGGAGGTAGACATTGCTACATGAATGTTTAGGTATTTAAATGACGCGTTCTTGATCAATCTTCGCTAATTAATAACATGAAAACTCTTTGTGCAGATTTAAGATGCAGACAGCCATAACACGGGGAGAGGTTTAGTTGACGGCAAGATTTCTATCAATAGCCTAGTGGGCTAAGGTTTCAATTTTACTAGATTAAATAAAATTAACATATTAATTAGTGCAACTATATTTACTAATGTAGTTAATGTAAATATATATTAATTATATAAACACATTTTAAAATATGGTTAATATATTCTAATAAGTTTATATCAACCACATTAATAATTATTATGTGTATTTTTTTAAAAACCAATTATTTATGATTATTAATATCCATATAAATAATAACAATTATATTTTTATTTATTTATATACTAATAATTATTATATTAATATTATAATAATATGAGTTAATGTTAATAACACTAATAAATGATATTATTATATTATTATTATACTAATATAATAATATAGTTATTATTATATTTATAATAATTATATTACACTGTTATTATAAAAATATAATATAATATAATATTGTTATTATTATAATAATAATATAATATAATCATAATTACATTATCATAATAATAATATTATATAATAATAATAATAATAATAATATAAATTAATTTTATGTATTCAAGTTTCTGTGATCCATAATGACTAAAGAATTTTTTTTGGTAGAAATTACATAAGAGAAATTTTTGGCTGATGAATCACCTTCATTCAATCAAATGAGGTAGTCATTTTGGAAAGTTGAATCATTTTGTCTCCACAATCCAATATGGTGTTGGATCAATCTCATGATCCTAAAAACATAGGTCATAATAGCAAGGAACTTTTACTGTGGGTAAAAGAATATCCAAATTTAAGGAACAAGAAATAAGGATATTTTTTGCACTGAATTTTTTTTTTTTTCCATTTGTTTTCACAAGTTATCTATTGCTTGATATTTTTATTATGTAACTTGGTATGATTGTGATTAAGGTTTTGTTGAAGGTTGAATACTAAGTTCCTAAGGTGTTATTTTTTATGGTGACGTTTTATTTGCTTTGTTTATACATGTCATCTAGTCGCATAGTGGTCATTATTGAATGTTGAGGTATATTTCGTATAAATATTTTATAGTCTTTTTTATCTTGTATTCAAGTATTCATTGTCTTCCATGTCTTATACTCTGCGTTGTATCTTCTTTCATTTTCAGGAGAAGAACTCAATATTGATGGTAAGTGACAATTGAAGAAAGAGGAGAACAACAACACTAGAGCAACAACTGAAAAATGAGAGAGACAAGAGAATATGTTTAGTGATACCCTTAGAGCCAATATCTTTCGTAAGGCACACTCATAAAGATTGATGGTCAAGCCTTCAGAGTTGGTGAATTCACTTGCAATACTTTGGCAACACAATGATAATGTTTTGAAATGATGAAATAATATTTCATGTGTAAATTGTAGTCCAACTGATATTAAGTTGGAAACTCATATTGTAATATTTGATATTTTATATAATAAAATTTATATGGTTGAAATTATTTTTAGTTGCACTTGATATTATTTAGTCTTGTAATTAACATATGCAACTTTGTGTTATCATATTAGATAAACATGCAGATTGTATGATTTATTTTATTTTATTTTTTAATTTAATTTAATTTAATTTAATTTAAAAATTAGTCTTGATGATGGACCCCCTTTGGGGTTTGAAACGTCGACAGAATGAACATGATACTGTGGATAATCCGGATCATACTACTCCGAAAAACAACCACAGAAGCTTGAAATCTAACTTAATTTAATTTAATTATTATTATTATTATTATTATTATTTAGTCGCAAAATCACACAAATTAATTTATGTTGATTAATAATGAACACATAAAATTAATCTAAAACTACTAAATTAGTAGTTTATATTAATTAATGATGAACACGAATAAAATGAATATATGACTAAATTAGTCATTTATAATGATTATGAATGAAATTAAATGAAATGAATAGAAAATACTAAACCAGTCATTTATATAATGAATATGAAAATACGAAAAAAAGATAAATGACTACTGCAAATGATATTTTTTTTATTAAAATGATGACTAAATTTTGAATATATACGACTACTAGTAGCTAATTCAGAATATCTTATAACACAACTAAAATTTAGTCATATTTATTTGGTCATTAATTGGTTTCAAATGATGACAAAAAATTGCATATATATGACTATTAGTAGCTAATTTACAATGTCTTATAACACGACCAACATTTTAGTCATATTTTTTGGTCCTTAATTGGTTTTCTCGAGGATTCATATAGTAATATATTTTGTTGTATATTTGGTCATTAATTGCGACAATCAATGACTAAACCAATGAAGAATTAATAACTAAATATACTACTAGATGTTAAAATTGAGGAAACCAATTAATGACTAAGTTAAAATTGACTAAAAGTTGGTTGCATTATAAGATACTGTAAATTAGCTACTATTGGTCACTGACTAAAAAATGGTCGTTTATATGCAAATTTTAGTTGTTATTTTAGTAACTAATTAGTCAATTTGTACTAGTGTTACTAGATTCATGCAAAGTCCAATTAAGATTCGTTTTGGAGCAGTAAAAAGAATTTTGACATATCTCCATGGAACAAGCAATTTTGATATTTGGTATACTTCAACAAATAATTTTGGGTTGGTTGGTTATGTAAAGTCATTGGGTTGGGTTCCTTGATGATACAAAAAGTACTTCAGGGTAGGTTTTCAACCTAAGGTGAGATGAAGTATCATGGTCTTCAAATAAACAACTAACTATTTCATTATCTTCTAAAGATGCGTTGTACATTTCAACAGCAACAACAACAACTTGTGAAGAAATTTGGTTGAAGAGAATCTTAACATATCTAAAGCAATAGCAACAAGATGCCACATTTATTTATTGTGATAACATATTTACAACTAATTGAAGAAAAAATCTAGTTTTTCATGGTCACACCGACCATGTCTATATCAAATATCGCTCATGGGTGATTATGTGGTAAAAATAAAATTTGAAATAAAGTTTTGGAAAACAAATAATCAATTGGCTAGTATTTCCACTCAATAAGTACCAAAAGAAAAAAAAATTATATGAGAAAGATATCTCAAATTAACTCATTAAACATTAAGAGGGAGTGTTGAAAATAATGTTACAAATTGTTAAAACATTCTCAACAAATTTTCAGTTCAATCATTAAAAATTAAGGTCCAACAAATTAGTAAGAAGTCATAATTAATCTTAACTAGATTCAAATGATTAGTAGCAATGTCTATAATTGTAGAAATATAGAAGCAATTTTCACAGTTGTAGGAATCTAAAGTAAGTATATATATAAGAAGAATCGGTGAAATTCTAAACTTTAAGATCATGGAAAATTTTAGGGGCTAATATTCGCAAGTGGGCTAATTTTCCCAAATTTTATAATATAAAATTATTTTACCTTAAAAATGGCCAAAATTGTATAAAGACTATATATAAAACTATTAGAAATTTACATGTTTTTACAAATATATTAACAAACATTTTATAATTTATAATCTAAAAACTAGTAACCTTCGCCAAAATTTCTAAACTTTAAGACAATTTTTTATCTTTAAAATTTTCCTTGTTTAAGATTTTTAATGTTTTTGTTTCAATATTTCTGTTACACGTGTTGTTTTTCTCACTGTCTTTATCTCATAATTCCTACATCTTAATCTTTATGTAACATATTATCAAGTTTATAAAGATTAATTGGCCAAAAATATTATTAAGGCTAAAAATTAATAGGTAAAAGGTATATTACTTTGGATTAAAATTTTCAAATTTATAATTAGAAATCTTTGATTCTACTCAAAATTCATAAATTTAAGCTAATTATGTGGCTAAATGAAATAGAAATATAAAATAACTGCATAGCTCGCCATAGTAGGGAACAAACGAGACAACGTATAGTAAATTTCTGTATTGTTTATTATTTCTGCAAATATCAGAGTTTTCTGTTTTGAAACTTCCACTAGCTTAATAACATCTGGTATATTCCAACTGCTTTAGCAACGGAACTTACAAAACCCATCCAGTGGAAATTACTATAGCCTACATTATATAAGCTCCTTGACAATAACATCAGGAAGGAAGTGTGTCATTTCACCTAAAATTAGGTTAAAACCACCCATAGGTTATTGATGGTTTTCGGACACCCATAGGTTATGGTTGGTTTTAGGACATTTTAGTTTTATGTTGAATTATGAGTTTTTGATATATATAATTTATCTATGATTTTATATATTTTGAAAGATTATTAATTTTCTATCAAAAATTATAATTTTAACTTATTCATTTATGATTATGAATTTAACCTATTCATTCATGATTCTACTCAATTTTTCAATTGACAAAAATCTTGCATGAAGTGGGGAACTCATTTTAATACATTTATATTGAAATTTATCTGGCTTGTTAGTTGATCAAGGAGCTAAAAACTCCACCATCACCACCTACATTCATGTTAAAAGCCAATGTCACATATAATTGTGCAGAAACAAATTGCGCAGGTTGGTACAACATGTAAAAACTGCGTACCTTGTACAAGGGTAATAGCAGAGTGCTACGTAAAACTCGAAGGAGAGTAGATGTTGTTTACAGATAAATGATCTTGAGTGGACAGATTAGGAGAGGTTTGTGAAGATATATAGCAAAGAGAGTGGAGTTCTTTTCGATGTCAAAAAATAATAGATGATGGTAAAGTCATTTAAGCATTTCTAAGTAGAAACCCACTTACCAGTAACAAGTGGCCAGGAATAGTATGCACATGAAGAGAAGAAAACCCTTTTTCTCTTAAAAGGGCAGATGGGCAACCATACAACCCACTACTACTGACATAAAAGTTGTGAAGATAAAGAATGCATCTTGGTATCTAGGTTTTCTTTTTCACGCAAATGGAAAGATGAATATATTAATTCGATGCCGCCTCCACATGACAATATTACAGCCCTAAAAGAAATATGCAAATTCAAGTCAACAAGCTGTAAGCAAACCCAAAGCATGTATTCCCATTGAAATTATTAGCACGGGGCAGAGAGTGGCATAATATTCAATTATGGAAATTGAGTGATATATCAGTCAAAATTGAGTGATATATCAGTCATCTTTAGAAAAAGGAAAATCTGAATAATGCTTAAAAGAGCTGTCTTGTCACGCTAACGTTAAGTTTAAACTTTGCCATGTTACCAAAATATATGTCTTCACTAAATGGGCCATGATAATGTATCCTGCAAACGAAGCTAAAAGGCCCTGGTCGTGTTTTGTTTTTTCCTAATTAAACAATGATCGAATATAATAGATTAATTTTAGGAGAGTTATTTTAGTATCTTTTAATTTTAATTTTTTTATAAATTTAAAATATAGATTTTTAGGTGGTTTATGGAGGTTTATAGTGTTTTGGATAGGTGATCGATGCTCTGTTAAGATATTTGTTGATGTCAAGTCACTGGTTCAATTCTCCACTTAGATGGGGTGATATATATATTGGACATGATGAAGATGTAGTCATGCCAAGATTACAAAAAAAAGGTGGTTTGTGGACATTAAGTGGTTGCTACATTGATGGGAAAATCTAGGGAGATCAACCCTCCCAGGGCTTAAGCAAGTAAGCTATCCATTGGAGTAATTGAAATATAATTATATAAATTAAGCAGTTAGTAAATATCAATAAGCATCAATTCATAACCAATATCAAAGTACTTATTTTATAATACATTTTAAATATTAAGATTAAAAAAATTCATAAAACTAAGTAAATTATTATTATTATTATTCTTATTATTATTATTATTATTATACAAGTTTTATATATATATATATATATTTTAAAATATGACATGATTTTTATGTACGGAGATTTATGCTTATTTTACTATGAAGACTCTTTAATTATATTTTATTCCAATATTATGATTTTATAGTAAATTTCAAATATTGATTTGTATATACTATTAAAAATATTGTAAAATATTCTATAACAGTTAAATCTCTGTCATCCATCTTATAATTATTGATAATTAAATTAAAATACTAAAATTTTATTTCAAACTAAATATACTTATTAATCTAACTAAATATTTTTATAATTTAAAAATATTTTTTATATTTATAAAATTATATAAAATTGAAAGATTTTTTTTTTCCAACAAAAACTTATTTTAAAAAAAATTATATTAAATTAATGATATGTACTTAATATTTATTAATGAAATATAGTAATTAAATAATTTTAACTTACATTTTAAGTTTATACTTCACTAAATGGACCTTTACTTAATAGGTTGCAGGCTTTTTTTGAAATAAAAGAGATAAAAAACCGTAAAGCCCCATTACTCTTCACTGAAATTGTACCAAATAGACCTTTATTGTATTGACCGATACTAGAGTATTTATGTTTTTAACATTTAATTTTAGTATTTTTTAAATAACATTAATTATAAAATAAAACATATAAAGGAAAAAGAAAAAATATATTTAACAAATTTATTCACATGATGAATAAAAATCTATTTCATAATTTAATTATGATGAAAGTAAAAACCAATTTCCAAACGTGGTTGGAAACCAATTTTCTTTTGTGCTTAATAATCTGAAAAAAAGTAGAGAAAATTTTCATGGAATCCCATTCCTATCTAGTATCGGGAAGAGAAAGTGATATGCCCACAGCAGTGGGTGCTTTGGAAATATAGTTGTGAATTCAAAACATTGTGTTTTGTGCTGTACCAAACTTGCGATATTCCAAGAAGGTAGTGCACTTTTGATACGCTTATGTACACCTTCAAAGCACTTGGGAACAACGTGCTATTGCCTGCGCACACCACATAGTTACATTATGCGCAGAGTGACACCTGTCACTGGATCGTATAAAGTTCCAAAAAAAAGTGATAAATGAGTCCACTAGTACCGATTATGCCTCATCTCTACTTATAAAAATAGCAAAAGGTGCAGAGAGAATCTCTGTTCAAAACAATGTTGGACAGCGTTTGATACGGGGCACTTTAATCTTTTATTATTTAATCTTATGTTATTTGTTGGAATGTGGCGGATGAAGATTTCTCAAAATGAATTGGAATTTAAGTTTGATAACAATTTTAAATATTTTAACTATTTATTATTAAAATCACAAATTTGCATTAAATTTAATTTATTTAAAATAAATTACACTTTATCGTTTATATTGAGAAATTTTGATTTTTTAAACAAATAACAGATAAGATTTGATTTTTGAAAATATTTTTGATCTAATACATTATTCAATATATGATATTAATAATATTTCAAAGAATTTTCAGTTTCAAATAAAAACAATAGCAAATTTAATTTAAAAATCATTTATTTCACCATGCACATTGTCCCATTTGGAATAATTTGTTGGGTTTTGAATGAGGCAATTCTAGCGCAAATGCTAAATATTCTGAAGCTTGATTATTTGGCTGAGGATGGATTTGAGGTCAGCGGTCTTGGATTCCTGAAGGGATAGGGTTTTTGCATTTGCCCGTTCTAAAATTATGGGATAATTTCATTTCCTCTTATTTTTGACAATTAGGGGTTTTATTGCGCATATTGTTAGATTGGTTTTGTGAGTTCTACGGCCAAAACTCCCACACATATTGACATTGGGAAGAATTAGCCGAGAGGTTTCTACCATTAGGGGTGCAATTTATCAAATTTACACTGTTGTTCATTTATAGATCCCTAAAATTTTGTTGCGATTAATTTGTATTTTCCTTTGTTACACATCACACAAGTTATTCGTTTAAATGTCGTTTTTGTTATTGAAAATATAAATAATCTGATCTCTACTAGGACCATTCGTGTCGGTTGGCGGATATTGTTTTCGGACTCTCACCTCATACATTCCGTTATTTGACGTAAATGCACTCTGTCATCGTTACTTATTTTTGGCATCCGTACGGAAATAGCTAGGTAGAAATATTTCTAGGGTTTGCATAATGTAAAAGTTCGCAGGTGATCGTTTGCGGTACGAACCGCATAGAGTTTTACGTCATGCTGATTGCCGAGGAGGTAGACATTGCTCCTCAGCAGAAAGTTATCGAACCCAAGGTGACCACGAACCTAAAGCGTCATGACAGTTTAGGTATTTAAATACCCCACGCGTTCTTGATTAATCTTCGCTAACTAATAACATGAAAACTCTTTATGCAGGCTGTAAGATGCAGACGGCCATAACACGGGCAGAGGTTTAGTTGACTGCAAGATTTCTATCAATAGCCTAGTCTGCTAAGGTTTCAAGTTTACTAGGTTAAATAAAATTAACATATTAACTATTTATTAATGTAGTTGATAGATTACTACAGCAATGGTACTTTTAAGTTTTTGAGATAAAAAAATCATTTTTATTTTAGTTATTTTACATTAAAATATAATATCAATTCAATTGTCTTAAATATAAAATTCGAGGCAAAAAGAGTTTGGGACAAATATGTTTTAAGACACAACTTTATATTTAAGACAAAAATGGATTAAGGCAAAACTTTAAATTTAAGACAAAAACAGTTTGAGACAAACATATTTTATGACAAAACTTTATATTTAAGACCAAAGTAGTTTAAGACAAAAATATTTTAAGACAAAAACAATTTGAGATGAAATTATTTTAAGACAAAAATAGTTTAAGACAATTATTTTAAGACAAAACTTTATACTTAAGACAAAAATATTTTAAGACAACTTTATATTTAAGACAATGACCACTTAAGATGAAACTCATTTAATATAATTAAGAATTAAGATAAAAACATATCAATTTAAGACAATATTATCTAACAACTGCAAAATTGACTCTGACAGTGCACCCTAAGTCCGCCAACTTGCATGCTACTATTGTCTCGCACCTATACTGAGGTTGCTATTTCACTTACTATTCATGTTATCTTATATAAAGACAACGATTTGTTGGGCTCTTCGTTTTGTGGGGGTAGCCGACTTTGAAGAATGCGACAACTTTTCCTGGCAAGATTTCTTGGACATCAATTCATCTTACATCCCTTCGATCTCTATTGATATGATTAGAGACAACTTGTCTTTTGTTGCATTTGACACTACTACACAGAGGGGGATTTTAAGACAAAATAAATATTTTGTCTTAAAATTTAATTTGTCTTAAAATTGTCAATATGAGGCGCTAGTAAAAAAGGTAAAGGTAAAGGATTAGGAGTCTGTATTTATGTTGTTGATGGGTTCTTTAGGAAGAAGAGCAATGGAGGCCGACAACAACTAATGGGATTTAGGGCGATGGAGGCTCGCAATAGAGGTGTGCTTCGTGAGAGGAGCAATGGAGGCACTTTTGTTGAGCATGGATAGGAAGTAACATAGTTGGAGTACTTTTCTGGGTCTCCATCGATTGTGTTTTAATATGTGTTTTTTGACTGTTTCATTTATTTTGAATGCTACTTTTTTTTTTACAGAAAGAAAAAAATCTATCTTTGTATTAAAATATAAGGATAGTACATAATTCAGATTTCGTTCATTATATTATCTTTTCATACTTCTCTTATCATTCCTATGCCCATACATTTCTATTTTCCTGTTCTACCAAAAGTATCTTTCTTAACATCAAACTTTAGCTTATAACCATTACATTTTCATAAATGAAGACTTTCATTATCTAAAGATACAAAACTTCCATCAAAATGAGGTATGTGTTAAAATGTCTCCTAAGAGTAGTTGATGTTGCCTGCATTGACCATGATACCCTGCTTGAAGACTGAGAATTTTTTTTTTCCTGTTTCCTTTGAAATACCTATTTTAGATAGGAGGTTTGTTGTCCAATTCTATTCTTTGTATATATGTTGGAAATGTATATGACTAAAATTCCTTACCAGGTTCTGAATCCTCATCATCTAATTTACAATATGGGGGGATTGAAATTAGTATGCTTGTTTACCCAGTGAGTGATTCCTTTTGCATCTCCATATACCTGAATTTTGTCTAACCTAATGTTGTAATCTCAGATTTTTTGTTTGATCCCATTCCGCCCTCCCACCAGAAGTGGAAGAAATTACCAGACTTAGTAACTATGACTGCACCACATCCGCATTTCCTTCTATTGTTGGCTCCGTAAAAAAACCAACCAGATATTCTTTCCAAATATCAATTAATTTGCATTCCCTGTTTCTGTTAGACTTGATCACTGACCTGATCTTGTTGAAAAAAATAATTTTCTTGATAATGGCTTCTCTAACAATCGCAGGTTTCTGATAAAAATGCTAGTGTTCCTACTTCACCGTATAATACATATGATATATAATGGGAGGGACTTGTACTTCCTGTGTGAAATGAACCATGACAGAAGACATCTGAACAAGGGTTGATTAGTGCAAACAGGAAGCTTCATTTCCTCCATAACCCCATCCCAAATCAACCTCTCATATGATCATTTGATTAACAAATGATCTGTATCTCCTCCCCCCATGCATAGAGGGCATATTCCAGGACCAATGAACCCACACTTTTGTAAGTTGTTCCATGTTAATATACAATCATGTGCTACCAACCAGCAAAAATATTTTAATGTTTGGGATATTCCACCTCCATATATCTTGTAGATTCTTATTATAGTCATTGATCCTCCTGGGCCTTCACAACTTCAAGTAGATGTCTTGGACCATCAGCTTGTTCTTTTTCATCCCAACCCCCTCCCCCCCCCCTCCCCCATATCATATGGTCTTGCTTATCACCAAGAATGATGCCAGAAGATCAAAGTTGCGCTATGTATGACCCCCATTCCTCATGATATGTCTCTAGTATGCCAAGATCTTTGGCCCTTCTCCAACTCTGTTGATCAATGTTTTGAGTCCTTGATAGATATATCTATTGCAAGCGGATAACATCCTTTCTGTGAAGGATTTTCAATATCTGAAAGGATGATGAATGATTTCCATCCTTCCCCATGATGGAATCCAATCCAATTTTGATCTTAGATCCATCTCCAGTCCCCCAATGGGAAAACCCCAACATCTAGTGTAGAGTGTGTTGAAAAGTGTAACTAGGTTCGGTCTTCATAATAACATGTGTAAATATGATTTTATGTAATTGATGTAAAGAAGAAAATAAAATTATTTTTGTAATTCTTGAATCATGGGTTTCATGAACAAGGAATTTTATTTTAGTTAAGGTTCCCATTGTGAGCCTTTAGGTTTGTCATCAAGTCATAATAGTCTACTGAGTCAATGTTATGTATGGAAGACCCTTCTTGGGCATGTTACAAATATATGTGAGTCATTGAAAGAGTCAAAGAGACCCTTCAAGATCAAGCTCAAACATATCCTTCAAGTTGGCCTTAAATGAAATTATGAAGCTTCACCAAAGGACATGTCGGATCACACACAACTCAAGTCGGCTAATTTACGTGGGCAACCACTATAAATAGGGCAACTCAACTTCATTTAAAGGTTATAATTGCACTCAAGGAGAATTCTGGAATAAGGAGTGTGAGAATCACTAGGAAATGAGCCTCATAACCAACAAAGAAAAGGAAAGGAAGAGTGATGCACTTAGGTTTATTTTGGGTCGATTTTGGGCTGTATCACTCCACAAGTGTGAAGTATAGACGATATCTATTTCAAAGGAAGCCAAATTACTGCAGTACCTTTTGAAAGTCAAGTCAAGGAGAAAACTAATGAGTATCTCAAGCGGAACTGTCAAGGAGGTATCCTCCACCTAATGCGAAGGAAGTCAAGGTACAAGATAAGGTCATCTACATGTAATAGGGTTTTTGAATTAGGGCAGGGAAGTTGCAGGTCTGAAGCAGAGAAAAGGTAGTAGAGGCAGAAAGAAGCAACATGTAGTTGATTATCGTTGACTCTATTAAGAAATAGAGGTCAAAATAAGAAGCTTGGTGTCTTTGTCTTGGAGAGGTAAAATAGGTCAAGGGTCTTGGTCTTGGTATTCGTCCATTGAAGTCTCTATAAGAAGAAGAATTCGTTTGGGTTTTCCTCTCAAGTGGGAGAGGTTTTGGCCCTAGTTGATTGCATATATTCTTTGTCTCTTGTCTCTTTATTGTTTATGCTTTGGTAGTTGTTTGATGAATAACACTATAATAATCTAACTAAAAGAGAAGATCATAATCTAAATGAGTAGAAAGAATTCATAAGCAGATATCATTACAAGAGAAATCACCTAATTGCTATGCCCTAGATTTCTCAACAGATTGTGCATCATACTTCTCCATATGTTTGATATAACAAATTTCTTCTTGGCATTGCTACTAATCCATGAGGAGAAAGTTTGACGAAACATATAGTTTTCCTTAATGGTATGAGACCACACACCATTTCCCGACACTTCCCTCCACATGTTTTTTATAATCAAAGCCTTGTTAAGAGTGGATGTATCTATGAAACCGCAACCTCGTTCGTCCACTGGCCTTGCAAGTGTTGACCATCACACCATATGAATTTTTTCATGTAAATATGTTCTAGCCCATAAGGAGTGGCTCATGTTAGCTTCTATCTTATGGATCATATCCATTGGCATTAAATGAAGGTGCATCTAATATATTTAAATGTTTTGTAGCACTGATTTCATCATTACCATCCTTCCTCTCATCGTCAACCATTTGTACTTCTAATTGTTTTTTTGTGAAATCTTTCGACTAACCATGCCCAATCGTGGTTATAGTATCCTTTCAGTTTCATCTTAAACCTAAGGTATGAAAAACCATCATCCAGGATTGATGATGCTACCCCAAACAAATCACATATGTCATTTGTTACATTCTCCTCACTATCATCGTGTAACAAGATCGATTTGCCTTCATTCATACACAAACTAGACACAACTCCAAATGATTTAATGAGGTCTCTAATGGTTCTCCACTCCCCCACTGTGGATTCCCCACTGAGTAACATATCATCTATGAACATTAAATGAGAGATGGAAATATTTCTAGTTACTCTCATCCCTTTAATAATTCCATTATCCTTTGATATCCTCATTTTTCTACTGAAACAATCAATAACTAAGAGAAAGAGAAATGGATACATGGAACAACCCTACCTATTTCCTCTATATGCATTGAAAAACTATGAAGGCAAGCCATTAATATTGACAACAAAATTTGTAGTTTTGCAACATGCCAAAATCCATTTAATGTTAAATAGAGACATAACAAATTTTAGCAAGACTAAGAAGAGGAATTCCCAGTCAATGTAATCATATGCCTTGCTCAAGTCTACCTTCATAAGGAAAGCTCTTTGTTTCCCTGATTTAATAGAGTGCATCATCTCCTGGGCAATACGAATTACAGGTTGTATTTGTCTACCAACTGTTCCTTTGTAATATGCTTTGACAATACCACCTTCAACCTACTCGCAATCAATTTTGATATCATTTTGTACACCGAGTTGTAGACAATATAGAACGATAATATGAAAAGGTTCTTGGTTCCACCCTTTTGGGGATTAATTCTATGAAAGTTGCATTTATGGCCCCCAAGATGAACCCATGAATCCTAGATTCTTTAGCTACTGCTAAAAAATCTGGGATCATCAAATCAATGAAGTGAATAAAAAGTCCACCCCGCCACCCATCCAGGCCAAGACTTTTCTCCTTTGCACATTCCTTCAATACCTTCGTCAATTCCTCCTTTGTGATTGGTTGTCCCAATATGTCATTATCCTCCGATGTGAACATGTTTGGAACTTCTTTGATGAAATTCATTTGTGACCAGAAAGATGTCTCTTGCACCGAGAATTGTCCTCTGAACTGTGTGACCATCACCTATTCAATAGATCTCTATGAACTAAATATGTTTATGGCATCAACTTTGATCCTCCTTATGGAATTGATCTGTTTCATGGCATTGAAATATGTGTGGAAGTATCTGGTATTTTTATCTCTAGCTTTTATCCATGTCGCCCTTCTCTTCATGTGAATTCCTTCTTCTCATGAAAAGAGAATGTCCCTTCTCTTATACTCCAATTCAATGATACTGTATTGGTATTCCTATGAGAAGAATAACGGGTCTTGAGGATCATTGAAATAACACAGGCAAATGTCAATCTCCTTAAGAGATTTAGTTTCACCCTCGTTCATCCCCCTAATCCATTCATAAGTGATCCTTTTTAGCTCTCTAAGCTTTCGACATATGGATGTCATGTGATTTTGTGGAGGAGGAAGCAATGACCAAGACCAAACATTTCAGACCAGATCCCCAAATTCATCCATTTTAAGCCATTTCGGGTTGAATTTGAAGGGTTATGATCTCTTATGTTCCCCTTCATCCCATGTCAGCATAATGGGCAAGTGATCAGAAATAAATGTTTGAATAATATAAGATCTTATATCTGTCAGATGATTAACCATAGTCTGATTAACCAAAAACTTGTCCATTCTTTTTTAGATACCCTCCTCACTAGTTCTCCCATTCCTCTGATTGGGGCCAAGAGGATCTGGCATCACATCCAAAAGGGAAAATTCCTCCATCAAACCTCTGAAATAAGAAACCATACTATCAATTCTAGACTTCTGTCCCCAAATATTTTCCCTCCCCATCGAAAAATTAAGATCCCCCGCAATGATCAAGGAACTTAATCGAAGGATTCTAGATTTGCAGAACCTGGTCCCAAAATAGTTTATGCCCCACATATGGAGCATATGAATTTACAATTCAGACCCGTTGAAAATTTCCCATTATGCATCCGGTCATGATAATTCCCACACATGACATAAATGCCTGCATCTCAATAATTTTTGGATCCCACTTAACCCCGAGACCACCAGATAATCCAATAACATCAATTGCAACTACATGTCATGTAGGGCACACAGACAAAATTTCCTCCCACACCTTATCTTTGCAAACCATTGTTTCTTGGAAAGGGATTAGAGAGGGTTTATGAACCCAAATAACTCTGAGGGAGATTAATTCTTGAGGGCGTTCCCAAACTCCAGATGTTAATGGGAATAATAATCATGGAGGCCCCACATGTATGGTTACATCCCCTCTAAGGACCCAGACTGCATCAAAATAAGAAATAGAGACATTCCCAATAGTAAAATTAGAATCATTATCAAACCAGTTATTGGTATATCCGGACTCATCAGCATAACCCAATTCGACTTTGTTACTGGCTGAAACCTTTTTATATTTAAGGGGTTTCTTCTTCCTATGTGTGACATTTTTATATGATTGACCTCCAGAATCCAGAGATTTATGGAAAAATGATCTTTTAATAGAAAGGGGAGTCATATTCTCAGATGAGGACAAAATAGCCTTTGATTCCTTGTTAGGGGAAAATGTTCTAGGGGACGAGACCATATCCAAAGCCTAGAATGACAACCCAGCTACATAGGACGACTTATTGGAAAGAGGGGAGGACTCAAATATAGGCTAAGTTTGAGTGACAGGAGTGTCACGGCTGAAGTCATTCCTGTAGTCCATAGAGGGATGGGGATAATGTGACAGATCATCAGAGGATACGTGATTTACCATTACCAAAGGCCGGAATGGAATCACCGCTTCAAGGGATGACTTGCCATAGGGGCTTCACTTTATTAATTATCATGTTCATTGATAAAGGGGGTTTTAAAATTGTGAAAAATAGAGCCAACATATTATAGATATTGGGGGTGGAGATTTTGGGTAGAGAGTTATAGGTTTTGGAGGTATTAAGATAAGTATTTGGTAAAACTAAGGGATATCCACTAAAATAGGCATGGAGTAGTATTGACTATTTAGTAATAAAAAGAAAATGGTAATCTAAATCCTAAACACACTGATGGTTGTTTATCTCACCACTTGAAAGGATGTTACGAGTTCAAATAGCCACACGTGGGAGAATATTATACGCTACCAGTAACTTTTTATAGTGTTTCAAATCATATCTGAATGCAAAGGAGTTTGCGAAGTTTTTCTACGAGGGTCAAGGGTTTCTAGGCTTTGATAGTTTATAAAAATGGTGGCATGAGGAGGCGTTTTCCAACATAATGTGGTTAGAGGAGGTGGATTCAGTTGTAGGTTTTGGCATGGTGAATATGCCAAAGGTTGCGAGGTGCATTCTGGCGGCTGTGAGGACAATGACAATTGTTCTTTACTGAGGAAGAGTAGGTTAGACTCCTCTTCTTTTGTGGGAGCTATACACAAAAAGGGGGCACTCGCAAATGCATTTGTTCCTTTCCACACCACCATTGATGACATTTTATCCTCAATGGGGTTTCGTCTTCGTTAGCTAGTGCTAGGGCACAATATGATGGAGACAATCCAGGATGAGGTTCGTCAGTGTGAAGGATGTCATGATGCCATGGGCCCTGTGGTCCTTTTTCTCTACTTATCTACTAGTGCGGGTTGTTGGATTTTATTGGGGTGGTGATTGTTGGGGCTTCATGATCATTTTAGTTCCTATCAAATCTTCTTTGACTTATTCTATGGTGGCCTTATTGATCGCCTTGTGCCATTTTCTTCATGGTTATTTTCAAGACCCTAATCCTCCTCAAGTGGAGCAGTTCCTTTTGTCTTTTGAATGAATAAAATGGGTCCATATTGCCACTTGCCACTTATATTTCATGAAATCCTTTTGAAGCATCAATTTAATATTCATCTGAGGGTTTTATTATGTCAACAACCACATGGTATCTCCTCATGCAAAATTTCTTCCACATATGAAGAAAAGGTCTCAAACAATATGTACACTGAGAAATGTAGTGCAAGGAAGAGCTTGTACATGTTTTAGAAAAGCATAAATAAGACAAGATAGAGAGGTATTGCCCACATTGAACAAATGAGAGAAAGATATGCACAATAAGGATGAACTTATAGGTTTTCAATAGGTTGAAAGGAAATTGTACAAAGAATCAATACAATCATATGGATATGTATGGCCATATGGAGCAATACAACAGTTGTACAACTTCTTCCTTTATTTTTTGTGTAGATCATATACCTCATTTTGAGATGGTTATGATGACCATGCAGTTGTTATTTTAGTACCTTGCAGAGGTTTCCTTGAGGTATGCAAAGCCGATTTTGAGAAGAAATTACTTATGTATATACAAAACTCTTTTATTCTTCTAGTGCTTAAATTTTCAGTTATTGTGTGATTGATGCTATGATCTAAAAGTAGTTTATACATTATATTAAAATTAGCATCTTATCTATTTAACTAAGGTCATATGGATAATACTCACCTAGGGTTGAATTTTGGTAATGTACTTAACCCCAAATACCTTGAAAAGTGAAACGTGCCTCCCAATATGTGAAATTGTGTCCTTACCCCCAAAAATTTCTACTCGAGGGGGAAACACACCTTTAAATACATGGAAGATCTTCCATTATAGTTATTTCTCACCCCTTCTTACTTGCAACATCCCCTAGCCACCTCCTTGAAGAGGGTGTCCAACCTCAAGGCTCAAGTGGGCCTTTGAACAAACCCATGTGTAACTTAGTGATACATGGAATGATATCAAGTTGGGTGTTCATCATGTAAAGATCCTTTTTTTCTCAGATCCTTCATCCACATTGTCTTAGGCCCTAGTTTTAACCTAAGAACAAGTATATCCATCAATGTCATGACAAAAGAGAATGTAATACATGTAACCATTCCTCCAATTACATGTAAAAGATGTGCGAAAGGTCCTCATAGTGAAATGCATCTCTGGAAGAACCTTCATCAAGCCAACCATACAACTTCTATATGCTTGTTCTTCCATTGGATGATAAAGAGTTCTCAGGCTTGATGGAGTTCAAATGCAGACAATGTCACAAACTGATACAACCTCCCCAATAGTGTTTCGTCCCTAGACATCGTAGCATACCTCTAGAAAAAATGAGTGTTTTTGTCCCCCGCCTTTAACCATATAACATGGATTTTCAGTCACCCTGTCTCCTCCTGTAGTCTAAGGATGTATCATTTACGAGCCTCTAACTCACGTAAATCGTCAATTTGTGCCTGTGAAAGAAATCCGACATCAAATAAAGTAATTTATGTGAACCATCTTTGCCTCTATCTCCTCCAACTCTTTTTGACATGCAACCATTTTTTCTTGCTCCCATCTCTTTACCACCCTCTTGAGGATGTGAAGCTTCAAGGAAACTACCTTCATCGAAGATAATCCATCATCCACAGATAACTAAGACAATGATTCACAAACTATCTTGCAAAAATCCTCGTCAGCCAATTAGGTTCTTTTGAACTCGAAGAGAAATCATTTCTACATCCTATTTCCCTTCCATTGTAAAATGATTAGAGCATGGTCAAAGAGAGATGTTAGAGAGACCTAGGATCACATGTACCCCATTGTTTCTAGGAGATTTGGATGAACTAAAAATCAGTCCAACCTTTTTGCAATGTGTTCGATACCAACCCTCTAGTTCCTCCAATTCAACACAATGGGCCCTTGACATATATCCACCATAGAGTTTGTATATATATATATATATATATATATATATATATATATATATATATATATATATATTTGTGCATATCACATTAAAAAATTAAATTAAAATAAATTAAAAAATATATATATTTTTATACAGTGAGATGTTAAATTTATATGTAATATAAATAATATTACAAAGATTTATCATATATCTATCTTAACTCTAAATCGACAAAGTGTTGAGGGGTCAAATTTATACATGTGTAAACATTTCCCAAGTTATATATTCAAAAAGAAGGGATCAAATTTATACATGTGTAAACATTTCTTAAGTTATATACTCAAGAAGAAGAGGTTTACATCTTTAGTGAT
The DNA here is from genome assembly GCA_031772625.1 of Pinus tabuliformis. Lineage (NCBI taxonomy): Eukaryota > Viridiplantae > Streptophyta > Pinopsida > Pinales > Pinaceae > Pinus > Pinus tabuliformis. Next base: position 1,860,858,798 of record CM062817.1, read on the forward strand.
TTGATTTCTTTTGATACTTGATATATTTATAACTAAAATGGATCTTAGCTGGTTTAATAGAAATTAACTTAGATCCATTTTAATCTTAGATATATGAAACCTACAAAAGAATCAAATCTCTAGTTAAAATATTTTCTCAAATTTTACACTCAAAAAATAATTTATACCTTTACAAATATGATCACCCTAAATATTTAATAAATTTAACTTTAAAATAAATATAAATTGAATATACAACTTTTCCATTTAAATCTTTAAACTAATACTCTTTCAATTTTTATTACAACTCTCTTTTTTTCTCTTTTTAATAATAATAAAATATCTCCAAAAAATATTAGAAACTTCCTTATTTCTTAATTTATTTTGTTGGAAATAATACTGAGACAGTGGGGGGGGGGGGTGAATCAGTATTATCACATCAATAAAACTTTTTCATTTCCATACTTAGATACATATACGCTACTTCATTCAAGGGAACCCACGTGTATATGCAACTGTGTGTAAAGCAACTGGTGTATATCCAAAATACTTATGATTCAGTTAATCCATTAAATGTTGATCTTTAGTTAGTGCATTAGAACTTCATTAACCATATGAACAGTAAGCAGGTGCAGTAAAACATAATAGATCATCACACACAAGAAGCACACATGAACACCATGATATAAGGTGGAAACCCAATGTGGGTGAAAATCACCCGCTGCAAGTCGTTTCTATCTTCTTTCAATAAGATACTTCATTTTACAATATTTTGTACTTGTGCAGTCCTTTACTAGTACGCAGGCTTCTACCTGCAGAGGGCTACAACCCTCTCTCGTTTTCTAGACTCTCCTGGATGGGAGCTACAACCCCCTTAGCTCTTGTACTAGCTGATACATTTACTAGTATGTAGGTGCCTGCCTACTGAATGCTCAAATCTTCACTCATTCTCCAGCTGCTACCGGAAGGGAGCTACTACCCCCTTTGCTCTTGTACTAGCTGATGTACTAGTACGTAGGCGCCGGCCTACAATCTTCTTTCATCCTCCAGGGACCACATTTCATTCATTTTCAGACTGGATACTCCTAAAGCACAACGCTATAATCTGAAGGCCACATTTCATCAAATTTTCATACTGGACCCATAAATATCATTGAAGCACAAAACAATCAATACTAGCATCAGAGTGCATACGCAACTTGGAAGTGCCGAACCTGCGTGTATACGCAACTTCATCAAGGTGAACCAACGTATATGTCATTAATTACTTCTTCATAACTTCGCTGCACTTCCTGACTTCAGACATAACCAGATCATTACATATACAAGGATAATATATGTGTTAGCACCCATATCTAGTCCATCAGATCACATAAATATGAGTCATTATGATCCTGATCCAATATTAGTTCTCATCCATCAATACTAAAGCTAAACACAATCAACCAAACAAGATATGCAGAATACTGACACCTTTAAACTATCATCAAAACCCTTCAACAACCAGAACCACCTGTAACTTCAAATATCATAGATCAAATTGTATACGCTACTACAATGAACTCAACCTGCGTACATACGTGCTTACATCAAAGCCAACCCACGTACAGATCTATAAATATCCAATCATGACTTGCAGCGATTTCAAACTTAAGTTATACCCAGTTTAGATCATTACAAGCATCAATATACAGATCTAGAATAAACATAATCAACCATATAGAGATAGTTCATTTCAAACCATTTAATCCCGATCTATCCTTAGATCTTGTTCTCCATCAACCGGTGAGATCCCTCCTTAGCTCAGATCAAGCAATGCCTCATCAACCCATAACCTGCATACTGGATCTCATACTTCATCAGATATTCAAGACTTTTTCATTGCCCTGCCTAATGATCTTCTTCTCCTTTTATAGTCATAGGCCTTGCTCAATACCATGGTCCAAAACCATAACAAACCAATACCATGGACTCAATACTTGGGGTCAACACATCTGACGAGATACTATGGTCCAAAACCATAGGTTCAAATACCAAGGACTAACTACCACGGACCAAAAGTAAGTTCTCCAACATATACGCGCTTTTACTTGCATGAAAGTGTGTGTATACGCATACGCGCCTTTGTAACGTCTAACCCACGTGTATACGCAGCTTGGTCACGATGAACCTGCGTATATATATTTTCTCTTCATTCTTGTAGTCTGATCATCAAATCCTTGCTGCTGACCTGCTGCACTATGATCTGTCATCTATGTGATTTGCCATCAATGACAACACTTGTCTCATAATGCCAACATATTTTTAATAAAAAATTTAATATATATATATATATATATATATATATATATTACTTACTATTAAATATATTATAATAAGTCGATCTCTCTCCAGCAAGTCCTTCGACTCTGACGGTTGTGGCTCCAACTAGCCTGGCCAGGCCCCCGAGGCTAGTCTACTACCATGATAAGGGGCAAGTTTAGAATGGACCCCGAGGCCATCGCCACTCTGCAGCTCGTGAAAGGGCCTCTCGGTGTTGTTTTCATCTGCGGTTGGGCACGTCAAGGAAAGAGATTCATTTTAAACTAGGTTGGTCGTGAAAATATTTTGTGGAAGATCTTTGTTTTTTGCTGGTGAAGACATAGTAATATCTTTCATTAAATTTGAAAAATAATAATGTTTATACTGTGGCATACTCTGTAGAGAAATAACAAGCTATAGTATAGAAGTTAGGGAATTTGAGATCGAGTGTAGTTGATGCAAGCCAAAACCCCTTTCTAATTTAATGCCCGAATGCAGAGCCACCATGGCTCTGAACCTGGCCAAAACCCCTTTCTAATTTAATGCCTGAATGCAGAGCCACCATGGCTCTGAACCTGGTCTCTTCAAAGGGGCATGAAACCTCCCAGGGAATCCTTTATGTCCCACTCCAACTTACTGCCGGGGGATTTAACCCACTCCAACAACAACCCCGTAAACAAAGTAAAGGAAACCATACACCATTTCAACCACTATGTATTGTTCCGAAAAGATTCCAGGGATGTGTTCCTCTATCGATCTTGCTTCAAAGTAATAAAATAAAGGAAATTTTGATTAAGTTCAGCCTGTCTCTGGCTCAAAACCATGCACACAACCATTGAAGGAAATTTATCCCTGCCCAACTATAACTTCGGATGGTAGTTTCAATGGTCGGGGTTCCTGTATTTAATATACATGTGGTGTTGAAGGTTAATAAATTTTCCACAAGAATGTAGATACACCAATTATAATAATAGTCGAGAGCATGTAGAATACAATAGACACGAAACTTTTAGAATGTAAGTATATGGAAATGTGCTACCTAGTTGTATTTCATAAACACAACTCGCATTTTATAAGATATAAAGCAGTCAATTTATTCATATGTTAGAAGTAGGAACAGTCGAGAATTAGTGCATTCTGTGTTGGTATCAGAGGACAAATAATCTAGTCTTCCAGGATTGAAACAATGGGAAAAGAACATGCCTTAATTTGAATGGAAATGCCAGGTTAGGTGGTACAGTATCTCCAAATAAAGCAGCTTCTTCAGCAATTCTCAGCAAAACTCTTCTCATAATTTCTCCCAAGTACATTCCAAAGATTATCTTCTCAAAGATATGGGAGTGGTGACTAGGCAAGTCAGGACTCGAGATATAACATAGAACTCAACTTCTTAAATGCTACAAAGAACTATAAGAAACATAAATCAACTTACCTGAATAGGATTTAAACTTCGAGCATCAAAGGCCTTGTCATATTCTGTCATGGGAAGACCAAAAGTTACCCCATGTTGATAATCTGTATATAACCAAAAAATTATAAATCATCGAATCAGGGTAGATATCGAACATATATCATTCACTCCTATCTTTGGATTCTTGTAGTGTGTAGCCTATTGTGTGACACAAGCGCTGAAAATAGTACATAGATTCATGATGGGGTCACTTTACCATGTTGCCAGAGATTTCAGTAGATCTCCTTTCCATTTCAGAATTGCTTCTAGGCATTCTACATAGCATGCATTAGCGTAAGTGCCGAAAATAACAGTGGTCATAACGTCTTGATCCCAATATTGACCTCCAGCCAATGTTGCCACTGTATCATTCACCTGTTTTGGATTTCAATGGTGAATATAATTTACATGAGAATAAATTGGTGTATGTGATTTGGAAGCAGTGACTACCGAAATCAGAATGTTACTAAAGATGTTTTGGGATAATATTTGACCTTGACAAATATTTAACCCAAACATATTGTTTTTTAATGCAAGATCAATTTCCTAGGGGTTTTATTTAGCCAAAATGAGGAATTATGGCATGTCAGTGGCATCCATCCATTTCATAACGCGGTATAAGCCAGCCATGAAAGCTAGAAAACGAGCTATATAATTCAGCTCATCCATCGAGCATGCCATCCAAAGCTCTAAGTTCAGATAAGTGAGCCAATCTCGTTGGTACACATTTTAGCTAGTTGGTAGCATGGGACAAAAATGAATTAAGCAGGCATCTATCTAAGGGTCGTCCTAGAAATGTTTTAAGTTCCCACCAACCCAATGAAACCACTCCGTGCCTTGTGGTGCTATCATCAAGATCTGTAGTATTGTGTAGGGTTGGGTGAAAATACTATTATAAATAAGAAGTTTCTAAAGAAAGTACATTATCATATTACACAGAAGGTGAGGTGGCGAAGACAATAAGAAAAAATGAAAGTTGAGGATGGCATTACTCCATACAGCATGAGAGTCATGAGAATACGCAAATCCATTGGCTGCATCTAGCATTATAGTCATGTTGTTCAAAATAGGTAGATCTCCTTAGCACGCCCATTCCTCAATACTTCTGCATTTGGCATTTTGTTGATGATGTTGTCTAGAGAGTTTCTAGGGTTTATAGGTCCTGGTTCGATGACCTTGGGAGGTGCACAGGAGTGACGTGGAGAGATAGAGAGGGGGAATGTATCCTAATATTTAGGCTGAAGGAAAGAATCTAATTAAATGGGCCTAGCACAGACTGGGTTGTTTATTCGGTAAGTGTGCCCCTATAACTGTCCAAATGAATAAATTTTGCCATCCTAAAGCAATTTTCAATATTCTTCATGGAAAAACTTTCAGCTTCGGCATCCAGACCCTTTCTTTTCATGGCCTCATTTAGGCTACCAATACATCCTTGCCAAATTGGTACCACATGAAATTCCAGTCAAAATACGGAGAGGATAGAAAGGTTCAAAAAACAGAGAACAACTAACTTGTAGTTTAACACGTAACTAGCAAGTTCTGCATACTTTACAAGTAACCTAATATTTTTTTATGAGGGAAAGAGTAAAAGTTTTAACAACTGTTCAGGAAATTCAAGAGTCTGTGAGAAAATACCAAATGAACTGGAAGCTACGTTACTAGAAACAAGAAACATGATACAAACATGAAATGGATATTATAACTAAATACTTGGTTTCACACAAATAACATTATTGAAGGAAACAAACATGAAATGGATGTTATAAGAAAATGAACTCGAAGCTAGGTTACTAGAAACAAGAAACATGATACAAACGTGAAATGGTTATTATAAGAAGATCCTTGGTTTCACACAAATAACGTTATTTATATAGAGAAAATAAGGGTAACCATGTATGTATATAAACAGATAAAAGTATTTTCTTTTTATTTACCTAGGTAGTTATTATATATATATATATATATATATATAGTTTTAGTTTTAGTTTTAGTTTTGATACGTTACTAGAAACAAGATACAAAGGTGAAATGAATATGGATATTATAGGCAGATCCTTAGTTTCAGACAAATAACATTATTTATATAAAGAATAAGGGTAAACATGTATGTATATAAACAGATAAAAGTATTTTCTTTTAATTTACATAAAGAGTTATTATATTCATATTTATATTTTTTTTAAATTATATATATATATATAGTTTTTGTATTTTGGGTATTTTTTTTTCTTGTAATTGTTTTATAGACTCCAGAGATCTGTGATTTCTACATCCACGAAATATCCATATCCATTTCAAGTGGTCTAAACATTTGTGTTTTTTACTTTTTCACCTTTTCATCACATTTTTTTATCGTTTTTCTCATAATTTAATTTGAAATTCAAAAAAATAATTGAAATTGAATAATCTAAATATAATTAATATTTTTCAAAATCTTAAATTTATTTATACATTTAAAATACAATTTGAATAATCTAAAAATTCATTTTGACAAACAATCATATAACCAAATTTAAATAATAATTAAAAAATGTAAAAATATCTAAACATAAAAGTTGCAATAGATAATGTTAACTAATACTACCAAAATATACAACCTTCAAATACTTGGTATATAATAAAATATATACATTGAACATGTTTTCTGTAAAAATACAAATAAAAATTGTAATAGATAATGTTGACTAATACTATCAAAATATACAACTTTCAAATACTTAATATACCATACTAGTATAGATCCATCTTAAATAAAGATCTATGATTTCACATGAGTTGAGAGGGATCCAATTTCTTCACCTAATTTTTTTTATGACATCTAGATAGTGAATCTCCCATTCAACGATCATTTTGACAATTCCCGTGGTGAATGTCTGGCTCAAAAACCATTCTTACAATTCTGTAATTTGAACACGTGAACGAATCTTCTATGTTTGCCCCAAACAAGATTAGTTACTAGAAAGGGGGTAAACTACACAAACAGAATTAAACGTTGGAAGATAAACAATTGCCAATCTGATGCTGATAAGAAATTTTCTACCTGATTAATTAACAAGTAAATTCTATCAATTAAGCAAACCTCCAATAAATAGGAACAATAAGATTACAGGGTTTTATATATTTAAAGACGATTATTCTAATAGGAGTCTTACAAATTAGTAATGGAATTTCTGTCAAATACTTTAAATTTGATTTTTTAATACACAATAGCTTTAGGCAATCCACCATTACTACAAACCGAGATTAGATGTCTCACTGATAAACCCCGATGATGGAAGGCATAAGATGCTGAATAACTGGTCTTAGTTTGAATATTAGTACATAGTAATTATGAAATCCTCACAAATTCGTAATGTTATTTCTGTCTAGTGCTTTAAATTTGTTATATATATAGCCTTAAATTTGTTATATATATAGCCGTCATTTGAATTAAATTCATTAAATTTAAAATTAAATTGAGTTATAAATTTTAACACTTTGTCATTACTTAGAAAAAGAATATTCAGATTTGTTAAGTTTCTATAAGGAAATCTCTATACTCACATTAATCAAATAATGTTACAAATAAATATGTGAAATGTTGTCTGTTGGTTGAGAGAATATCTTAACAACACACAAATTTAGGAAACAAAATAGGAACAGACTCTGTCACTACCCAAAATAAAAAAAAATATTCTTTAGAGATTAATCTCGACCATTTTTTTAATAAAAATAAAATTGTGAAACCTATTCCAAATTAAGACTAAAAGGAAAGGGTAAAAGGAAAGTGGAAAATATTTGTGAAACCTATTCCAAACTAAGACTACAAAGAAAGGGTAAAAGGAAAGTTGGAAATATCGACGAAAATAAATGAATTATGGTTTGGAGAACCACAAGTAAACTTATAGTATATACTCTCATAAGCCATGAAAATACAGAGAGAAATATAGTAGGGAAAAACACAATTATAACTTTAAATGCATAGAGAAACTATTGAAAGGGGTCAATTCAGACATAATTTAATTTAGATAACTTTAAACTTTAGTTTACTTCTAAAATTTTAAATATGCCTGATATTACTTGGAATTCAAATATTTGAGTGTAACTTAGAAAAAAAAATTAAACAGAAGGGAGATAAATAAAGATTGCTTTATTTTTAATATCTTTTCCTTTTGTTACCATGGTTCCCAGTCACAAGAGACTTGAAAGTTGAAACTAATTGATGTCACTGTCATGGGTTATTAAAGCTTTTGTTTTCATATATAACTGAAATCTAAGCTAAATCAGATCAAAAAATACATTTTCTCGCTATGGAATGTTTAATGGTGTTAAAAAGAGAATGCATTTATTTAATTTCTTCTCTAATACAGAGGAATAATAGGAGCAATCTTGTTCTATGTTTTTTTTTAAACTTATGTTATCTTCATTTCTCACACCCCTTATATAGTACCTTCAAGCTTAGTTCTAATATGAAGAAATCTATTAAACTACAAATTCTCTCTTCTCTCTCATCCCTCTGTTTTTGGTGGGCAGGGTATATATTTTGAGGATCCAGGTATACAATGTATAATGATTTCATTTAAGTGTATTTAGTTCTCTCAATGGCTTTTGTGTGATAGTTGAAGGAATAAAATTCTTTCCCATTATTCTAATTCAAGCATGTCATGGTTGTTGAAGATGCAAAATTTTTATTCCTTGCCCAAACCAAGTGCCTTTTACATGTTTGAATTTCTGCAATCATCATTTCAATTAGTCACTCTCAGTTTTTCTATTGCCTTTTTTATTTTAGCTAACTTTTGTTAGGATTAGATATGCTCTATTTCAGACTTGTTAACATTTCTATTTTTATTGCTTTCCCAATTTTCCTTCTAAGGTAGTATATCATGCTTACTTTCTTGTTCTTTATATAGTTTCTCTTTTAAGTAGCCCACTTCATATGAGCGGGAATTCCCCAATGCATTTAACATTGCTAAAAATGTCTTTGTTTTATAGCCAAAATGCTTGATTCTAATGTATTTCTCTTTGGTTCTAAATAATCATGGGGCATGCATGTTTTTTGTGTTATATTAACAATATTCTACTGCATGGCCCATTTGTTGCTTTCAATCAATTGCAGATTGGATTTGTTACTTATGTTACGTGTTTCTAGGAATTCCTTCATATGAGAGCTGTGTCCTTGGGAAATTTTGGCCTTAGAGAATGGATTCTTGCATCTCTTTTACCTCATTGATAATGATATGCCCGTACATGACCTTTTGTTGTTGTTTTTGTAGAAACTCATATCAGATTGCTAATAGTATATAAGAAATCAATGATTTCCTAAGAATTTATCTGTGCCTTAGTTTGCATCAAAGGCCTCAGGAAAAGATACAAATGGATTGAACTTTAGAAAACAATCCTCCTGAGGAAAGGGGCAATTTGTTTGTTTTCACTTGTCCCTTATCTTTTGTGATGCAAAATTGCACTGCACTTTTTCAACTAGCATGTTTTTACTATATTACTAATTGTAGTTAGCTAAACTATTAAAGACACTTCATTATATGGATGGGGTTGCAATCAAATCTACTTAAGTGCATATTGTAATATTATGCCATATGCTATTTTTTCATTGGAACCAAATTGATAATGTTTATTCTTATTCTTACGTGGTTTTTTCTTGGCCTTGTTCATGCATAAGGTGGGGAATTTTGTACTTGTAAGGATATTGTTTTTTAGTGATTAGTTGTCTGATGTAAATGAATTAATCTTTTCTAATGTACATGAATTAATCCCTTCTTTTCCATGTATCAAATAGGGAACTATATACAACTCTTTATTAGTGTCAGGCCAAGAGGTAACTCCACAAACTAAATTGTGACTTTTCATTAAGGCTGATCATATTGGATTTACATGTGTGGGTGAGTTCACTTCTTCTGGGCTGAATTTAGTATATATATTTTATTATCTAGCAAAAGATACACCGAAATTATGAGATTTAAAATCTCTCGAAATTGCAAAGTTATTGGCATATTTGTGTTGCAAGGGTTTTTATTGTTTTATTATTTTGGCTCCGACTTTAATGTAAATCTAGCTGTTGCATTTTCAACCATTCCATTCAAAAGTATCATTTTCAATTTACTGAGATTTGTGACTGATTTTGATATAATTTCAGTTGTTGTGATTTTAATTTGGATGTATTTTTATTTTAACTATTTAATTTAAAATTGTGTTGTAATTAAAAATGAAATAAAATTAATCAAAATTGCGAGTTATTGATATTTTATTTTAATTTTAATTGTTTTATTATTTTGTTTAATGATTTTTCTTTTAATAACTATTATTTTTATTGCCATTTTTATTGTGAATCTTAAAAAAAAAAATAGTTTCATTAACTATAAAAATAGAATTAGTTTTAAAACTGATTGCTAAGTTTTTTTTCTCGGTGAAAACTATCTATTCTATTATATAATATTTACAGGTAATCTTTACAAGCAGAGAAACAGGCCATCCAGGGCCAGCTATGGCACCTTGGAAAACTTAGCATGACACAAAATGCTCCCTCGCAGGGGCAGCACCTACAGGACTTACTGAAACTTCTCCAGAGCATACTAAAACAAAAGACCAAAATGACAAGACTAAACCAGAACTTGCAACAGCATTGAACTAAACAGAAACGAGACGCCCGCGCAGAGGCAGCTAAACAGTAACAGTGAACCTTGTCCAGACATGTGACCGACATAAGTATGACAAAATTAAGAACTGAAGATTATCAAACACAGTAACGAGGAGAACCCCAATACCCGCTGAGACCTTTGACATGGACCGGCGCCGACGGAGAAAGGAGTATGCCGGAGTGTGCTTTTGGGGCTCAATCTTCGGGCTCCTCCACAATGAAGCAGCTCCAACCTTGGCTTGCAGGGTCTCCTGGCCCCATGTCCATAGGCTCCTTTGCAATGTTCTGAGGTTCCAGCTCCAGAGGATGAGAAGGGGCTTGCTGGAGCTTTTTCCCAGAGGTGCCAGCTTCGATTGGTGGCTGCAGCACTGGACTTTCCTCCCCACTGCCTTCTGGGAGTGGCTCAGCCGAAACTGGTTGCTTTCCTCCTTCATTTCCTTCAGGTGCCTTAGTAAAGAGTACAGAGATATGAGCACTGATAGCTGCATTATCCTTCGAGCTGCCCAAATTGAAGACGACTGAGCCGAATGCTGGAAGCTGTGGCTCTCCTTCACTTGAGCTGCCAACCTCCATGAACTGCCCAGCCGGAATTGGTGTAGCTCTCGCTCTCCTGTAGCAATAACAGCAGCAGCAGTGATGGTGCTCATCTGCTGCAGGGGGGCGTGAGGATGCACCTCGCCCAGGTCCCCTTCTGCTCGGTTGCCTTTCTCGCAGTTTGGCCATAGACTTCCCGACGCCTTCCTCTCGTTCCAGGACTGTTCTCGTGGTTTTGAGGTCCCCGTGGAAACTGCTACAGGATTGCAGTTTCTGAAATGAGTGGTGAGAACAAACACCGAGCAGAATTTGCCAAAGATCACACCCAGGACTGGCGGCCTCAGAGCAGTCTTTGCCTGAGTGTAAATCTTCACTCCGTGCTTCCAATATACCCCAATAGCCCTCAGCGAGCCACTCCCACTTGAGGTATGCGCTTGATTTACTGCTGCGATAAACTGAGACTGCGATGTGAGGTGGTGGAGCGCCCACCCGTCCAGAGTCCTTCTGAGTATGCACCTCCCCTGCCTCACCATAACAATAAACTGGTAGTGCTCCGCCTTCCCCTTGAAGACTCGCATTATTCCCTCGAACAAAGCATGCATTAACTGCACTCTGCCGTCCCATTGCTTCACCCTGCTCGGCATTGAATGCCAAGAGCTCGGGCAACTAAACCTTAAACCTTGGCGGCGTAGAACCATTACGCGGCATTGTTAGCACGGGGCGGCACATGCTGGGCATGTGGCTCGTCCCTGTGTGACGTGCCCTCACCCGCATTCAGGGATTTAGCATCGCTGCGGAGAAGACACTCACAGTCCTGAGTCTGTTGATTGCTTGGGATGATGTCCAAATTGCCTGATAGGAGGGTTTGGTTATTTTCTACCCCAATATTGGCTAGGAGATCAACGATCTTATTGCCTTCTCTTCTTGTGTGATGAAAGGAGAGGGCCTTGTGATTGCGTATCTCATGAGCTATGTTGTCTAGCCTTGCTTCTAGTCTCCAGCTGTTAGCAACTTTTCTGGTTTGAGAGCCATTCTGAATGCGCGTAGCCATGTTGATGAGGATCTGGGAATCGCCTTCCACCATCAGAGGTTGAAAATTGAGTCTCCTGGCTAACGAGAGCCCTTGCCAGAGTCCCTCCAACTCGGCTGAGTTATTGGTGTCCCAGCCGATATTGCCGAAGTAGATCTGCAGGGGGGTGCCTATGTGATTTCGAATGATGCCTCCAAATCCTGCTGGTCCAGGATTGCCTTTAGAGGCTCCATCAAAGTTGAGTTTGTATGAGTTGATGGGAGGGGCAGTCCATCTGCTGTTTTCCTTGCTGTTGCAGTTCCTTGTCTGATGTATGGCATAATCTTGAGGCATTTGCAGCTTCCAATTATCGAGGATATTTTTCTCATTATCTGTAGTAGGGAGGTCCTCTTTTGTCCATGATCGAAGAAGCATGGTTTCTCTGAGATTGCTATGCAATCTGCTCCAAATTTCCTCAATGGGGGAGCTTTGGTTTTTAAATATGCGCCTGTTCCTTTCCTTCCAGATGTTCCATAATACTGTGCCCGGGATGATGTTCCAAAGGTGATTGAGTATCTCACAGCCATAGGGGCTTTTCGACCACTGTCGGATGGTATCAATGATATCGCCTTCTCCTTTACACCTTTTTTGGCATCTGAAGCTAACCTTTTCCCACAACTGATTGGCGAGTGAGCAAGTGTCCAGGAGATGCTGCAAGGTCTCCTCATTTTGAAAGCAATTATGACATATCGAGGGACCGTGGAAGTGGCGTCTCCTTAACCTGTCCCAAGTGAGAATCTTTTTGTGCCCTACCATCCATAGGAAGTGGGAGATTTTGGGCCATGCCTTGAAGCTCCAAATTCTCCCCCAGAGAGGATCCGGCCTATTGGGGAAGTCGCCTATAAGATTGTAGGCCTCGGAGGTGGAGTAGGAACCTTTAGGTAGATAGCCCCATCTGAGAATGTCATCACTATCCTCACACCTGATGCTTCTCTTCCTTAACTCGTTCTCAAGATCTACTTCTTCCTGAGTGCTAGTGTTATGGGTTATCTGATTGGTCGGCAGCCATTTCCTGAATCCATTTTCCGTTTCCTGTGTCCAGAATTGATGGACGGTTGCCTGCTGCTGCTCCTGCCTGTTCGGAATTATCGTTGGTGGAAGAATATTCGAGAGTTTGGGCATTTGGTTCCAAGCGTCATTCCAGAATCGGGCAATATGACCATTCCTAATTTCCCAAAAGCTATGCTTTTGAATGAGCTGATGATGCTGCTTGGCTGCATTCCAGATAAGCGATCCTTTGTCTGTGGGTGTGAATCTAATGAGCTCTTCTTGGGGCCTGTTGTTGGCATATTTGGCGGTCCATATTTTAGCCCATAGCTTATCTGGATTAGTCACCCATTGCCACCAGATCTTGGCGTTCATGATGGTATTGCTGTATTCAGGATCTCTCAATCCAATGCCTCCTTTGACTTTGGGCATGCAGACAGTATCCCACTTCACAAGTGCCCATTTGCGGTTGGTGGCTGAGCTTCCCCACAAAAAGTCACGCTGCATATTCCTCAACCTTTTTAATACCCATTTTGGTGCTGCCAGGATAGAAAAAAGATAGAGGGGCATGGCTTGGAGGATGGACTTGATTAGCACCACCCTACTAGCTAGATTGAGAGAGCGGTGAGTCCACAAGTTGAGTTTTGAATCGAGCTTCTCTAGCAGGATGCGCCATGCAGGCTGCTTTAAGGCCGAGGCAGTGAGGGGAGCTCCAAGGTAAGTGGAGGGGAGAGAGGCTGTGTGGAAGCCAAGGATACGGGAAACGGCAGTTTTAACCGACGGAGGGGTGTGGAAGAAGAAGATTTGTGATTTGGAGCAGTTGACCTGGGTGCCTGAGGCTTCAGAGAAATCGTTGAGCAGGGATTTCAAACAAGAGGCTTCCTGGACTGAGGGGTAGCCATATAACATGGTGTCATCAACAAATTGCTGATGAGAGGAGGCTGGGGAGTTGTGGATAGAGATTCCTCTGAGCTGATGAGAATGGAGGGCATGCTTGATGTGTCTACCAAGTCCTTCAGCCATAAGCACAAAAAGGAAAGGGGAGAGGGGGTCCCCTTGTCTTATGCCTCGGGAGGGCTTGAAAGGGCGGGAGGGAATACCATTGACCAGGATGGAGAAATGAGTGGAAGTGATAAGACTCATGATCCAACGAACCCAAGCAGAACAAAAGCCAAAAGCTTTCAACATATGTTGAATATAGGACCAGCTGAGCTTGTCGAAAGCTTTAGAGAGATCTAGCTTGAGTAACATACCGGCTTGCTTGGATTGTTTGAGCGAATGAATGATTTCATGCGAGAGGATAATGCCATCCATTATCTGTCTGCCTTCGACATAACCCGACTGCTCCGGAGAGATGAGCATGGGTAGGAGAGGTTTTAACCTATTAGCAATGACTTTGGATATAATTTTATAAATGACGTTACAGAGAGCAATGGGCCTGAATTTATCAGGTGTAATGGAGTTCTCCTCTTTGGGAATGAGAGTGATGAAAGTGGAGTTGAGGGAGGGGAGAAGCCAGCGCAGTGCCCTGGATTCCTCTACTATCTGCCAAACCTCCATTTTAATCAAGTCCCAAAAAGCATGAAAAAACGTGGTTGTGAAACCATCTGGGCCAGGGGCCTTACCTTCTTTGAGCTGCGCCATTGCCTCGTCTACTTCCTGGGTAAGAATAGGGCGCATGAGAAGCTCGTTGTGTTCCTCTGTGACCAGCTTAGGTATGTTGCTGGTTATTTTTCCAATCGCCCGCTGCCGATCCATTGCCTGCTCTTGGTGTACTTGCTGGAAATGATGGAGGAGTGTCTTTTCTATTTCCTCATGCTCCTCAACTTTTACCCCTTCTTGGTTCTGGATGAAAGGAATGTTATTATGCATCCTTCTCTGCACTGTAGTTCTGTGGAAGAACTTGGTGTTGCGCTCTCCTTCTTTTAGCCACCTGACCCTTGACTTTTGCCTCCAATAAATTTCCTCCTGTTTCCTCCTCTCTTCAAGCTGATTGTGTATGCGTCGTTCCTGATCCAAGGTTGCCTCCGTGTGCCCTTTATTGATTACATTCTGGTGGAGATCCTTCAATTCCTGATTTAGCTCCTGTTGCGCCTCAAATATGTTCCCAAAGGTTTCCCTGTTCCAGCGTTTTAGGTGACTTTTTAAAAACCGCAACTTCTGCTGAAGCTGGAACATTTTTGAACCTTCTGGTGGGATGAAGGAGGCCCATATAGTTCTGACGAAGTCCTTGAAAGCAGGATGTGTAAGCCAAAATCCCTCGAAACGGAAAGGTCTTTTGGTTCGATCCCCTGGACGCTGCCATTGCAAAGCGATCGGCCAGTGATCCGACCCAGTATGGGCCAAGATTGCAGCCGAGAGATCTCCTCCGAGATGCACCGCATTATCCGAGATCAGAAAGCGATCTAGTTTAGAAGCAATCTGATGCTTGCCACTTCGCCGATTGCTCCAGGTGAAGGTGCCATTACAGAATGGCATATCTATGAGAGAGGCGTTTCTGATGAAGTCCTTGAAGCGATCTACCTCTGGATCCAATCTGGTTCTCCCTCCAGTCTTATCTTCTAATCTGGTTATCATGTTGAAATCCCCTGCCACGATCCAAAGTGGATGTTGCCTGTTTGCGTTTAGTGCTTCAATGGTATCAAGGAGCGCATTTTTACTTCCAGTATCCTGCGGAAAATAGACATTGGATAGGTTACCATGAATGTTGGTACCTAGAATGTGAAAGGCTGCCTGTATGAGGTGATGGGAGGCGTGGAAGTCTGTGAGAGATACAGCTTGGGTGTTCCATGCTATTGCTAACCCACCCGAAGCTCCCGTGGCATCTACAGCAACAGATCTGCACCCTGGCCAGGCTTTGGAGAGTATGCGACCCAGCGTAGTGCTATTGCATTTGGTTTCCTGGAGGAAACACATCTGCGGTTTTTCCAACTTGATCATGTTTTTTAACATCCTGAGTTTTCCGGGGCTATTAAGCCCTCTTAAATTCCAGGATACAAGCTTCATGGTTCAACTATTTTGGGCAGGACTGTAGTACTTCGTCAACTTCGCATATCTACCGGAATCCACCAGGATTTTTCCAATCTCTATTGTTCTCTGGAGATCTGTCTTCCGTCCTCTCTTTTTGGAATCCTTTGGACGCAGGCTACCATCCCAAGTGCTACCAGGTTGTATACCCAGTTGGTGTTGGTGATAGGCTCTGGAGATGACAACCTCCAGCTTTTCTAGATCTGTCTCAGAGATAGATTCATAAGCTTTTTTCTTGCAAGCTAGTTCCAGTTCTATAATGTCCAGACCATGCAGATCTATGCTCTCTGGCTCTTCCTCCATTTTATGAACATGACTGGTTTCCTCTTGATTGTTCTCTGAGTCCTGCGGGAGGGATGTTTTCCCATCCACCTCCATTTCCTTGGGGATCTCCGCCGATTCTTTTGGAATTCTGCTGAGGATGGTTGGGATGATGATGGGAGACTGGGACTTGGGGGGAGGGTCAGATGGAGGGGGAAGGGTGGAACAGGAAGGGCGTTCATGGATATTGTCAGAGTCAAGGGGCTGATCATAAGAGAAATTGCCTAGAACGTCAAAGCTATTCTTGGAAGCAGGATGATGGGGCTTGGTAGGCTGGGGTTTGGACCCATTTTGAGGCTTTTTATGCGAGCGCTTCCGACTGGGGACTTTGGTGAAACCATCCTGAGTAGGGGATTCAGAAGGATCAGAGGAGCTGGCTTTGGCATTGAGGGGGCAGTCCCTGAACAGATGTCCCAGAGCATGGCACCTTCTGCACCTGAAAGGCACATGCTCGTAGTCAAGGGGCTGGATCCATTCCTCGTCGCGATGGGCAAGGGTAACAGACTCTGGTAACGCTTCATTCAGACGGATAAAGACACATATTCTTGCATAGGAGATATACTTCCGGGATTTGGTTTCTTCTGCTGCCCTGATGTATTCTCCCACTCCGTTTCCTATGCGCTTTAGACAATCTTCTTCCCAGTATTCATCGGGGAGTGAGTATAAACGGATCCATACTGGTGCCCAAGTGAGATCTTCCTTGTCAGGGTTGAATCTGGGCATCCAGTCCCTCAAGTAGAGACCCGCTGAGTTGAAGAAGTACGGTCCTCCCACTAGGATCCTGTATTTGTCCTCGAGACAGTAAAAGATGGCAGTGAAGAAGCCCTTCGGGCCAAGCTGGAGAGTGACGTCTCCCTTAGGTTTCCATTTAGCCGCAATCCAGCCATTTAAGGCTCTCTTAGTGGGCCAAAACCCTATGAATTTTCCAATGATAGCGTGATCCTTCATGAACTCTATCCTTCTGTCGATCTGATCTCCGGGCAGTTCTATTCGCGGCCTTTCTTTGGCTACAGGTCGGCAGGTAGAGGAAGTGACCTTCGGGTTGGTCCCCTGCGTTTCTTGTTCTTCAGGCGGGTCATTGTCGTTTCCTTGTTGCTTTTTCCCTTTGCTGAGAATGTTCGGATCAACTGATCCAAAGATGACCTCAGGCTCTGGACTGTGCAATGAGGGGGAGGGCTTTGACGCCCCCCCCTGAGGCGTAACCATTGTCCTTCGCTGATCCCCTTCAGCTCTGTAGCGCTGCAGAGAATCCTGTGCAGAGTCTGGACGCGTACCTCTGTGCTGTCGGCGCCGTCAAGGGTTTCTTCCTCAGAACCCTAGCTCTCCCGATCGCTCCTCTCCCTCCAAACTGATTGCTAAGTTAGTCTTGGAAAAAAAATAAAAGACAACCTCCTTGATTGCAAGGACTGAAGTGGTTCCTAACTCTTAACGATCAAAATGTTTGTTTTTTTCAACTTTCTTTCCACATTCCCCTACTCCTATCTACTTTCCTTTGCACCTCTTGGTGCAATTTCTAGTTAGCTTGTTGTGTGAGTCATGCTACATGGGTGTGACATGGAGCTAACTCCATTGAGTTATTTTTATCAAGTTAAAAATAGGGGCTGCATGATTTTAGATTTTACAAATATTACCACATTATGTGTCGAGCATTTTTTAAAAATCAATGCCTATATATGCAATTTCATACCATAACTCTCACTTAATTCTTTAAAGGATGCTAGCTCAATGGAAGAGCGCATGCTTTATAAGCAGGAGGTTGGTGGTTCGATTCCATTGTGTCCTAATATGAATTAATCAATGATATTGTAGTTTATTTTTAATTAAATACTTTTAATATTGGTTTATTTCAATGATCATATATTTTTCTAGATTCATTATTTTATATTGTCTCTAAAGAGACAAAAGTGATGTTGTATTATCTTTGAATGTAATTTTTTATTATCTCTAGAGAGACAATAGTTAGGATCAAAGATATTGTCTCTTTAAAGACAATATGTTTATAGAGAGACACAAACGAAATTGTCTCCCGAGAGACAAAAATGAAATTGTCTCAGGAGAGACAAAAATGCTTGTGTTATATATTGTCTTTATAGAGACAATATTTTAAGACAATTTAATTTGAGACACCCACTTAAAGACAATATTTAAGACAATACACAAGTTTTCTTTTGTCTCAAGTTAAGACAATTTACACAAAAATTGTCTTAAATATTGTCTTAAAACCCCCCTTTGTGTTGTAGTGATATAAGTGTATACAAATCATATAAATGCATTTTAGAATATGGTTAATATATTCAGATAATAAAAACCAACTATTTATGATTATTAATAACTATATAAATAATAACAATTATATTCTTATTTATTTATATATTTATATTTATAATTATTATATTAATATTTTATTTTATTTTTTCTCAGTGGTTCACAGTTACCCTTGGTCATTGGGTAGCCGCTATGTCCACAGTAAATCTGGGCAGATCAACCTCGAAGGAGGATCACATCCCCTCAACCTATGTACTGACCTGACCCCAAGGGCTTTCGGGTAGAATCGACCCTGTGACCTCTTGTATGGCGAGGCACTGCTTTGACCGGTTGAGCTAACCCTTGGGGCTATTTATTATATTAATATTATAATAATATGAGTTAATATTATTATCATAATCATAATAACTCATAATAGTATTATATTATTATGATAATAATATAATATAATCATAATTATATTATAATAATAATAATAATATTATATAATAATAATAATAATATTATTATTATATTATAATAATAATAATATTATTATTATATTATAATAATAATAATAATAATAATAATAATATAAATTCATTTTCTGTATTGAAGTTTCTGTGATCTATAATGACTTAAGAAAAGTTTTTTTGGTAGAAATTACATAAGATAATATTTTGTCCAATGTGTTTCGAACCAACAAGTGTGGTTCATCATCAGGACTAGATGAAGAGGTCGACCATAACAAAGGCTTAAATAGAGAGCAATGTAGAGACATAATTTCAAGAATGACTATATTTGAACAATAATACTTAAATTATGATATTAATTATTAATATATTAAGAACAAATATTATTAAGTAACTACTATATTAAATGGCTAGTTTTTGAAAAATAATATTTAAATTAATTTATTAAAACCAAATATTACTAGCTTTTGAAAAATAATATTAAATAATGATATTAGTTTATAAATTTACTAAAAAAATTCTCTTACGTGATTTCTATGGAAATACTTTGCTTAATTAAATACTAATTAACAATAATAATCTTAATAACAATAATTATTTTCGTAAATGTGGTTGATATACCCATAACGCATAGAAACCATTGATAAATATATAATAAAAATAAAAACAATAATAATAACCACACTCGTTGGTTCGAAATGCCTCGACAAAAATAAATAATTTGTCTTTTTAGGTCCGATAGATCATTATTTGGTCTCAGCGGACGTTAACCATCATCATCATCATCATTATAATGTGATCTTCGTTGAAGAAATCTTCTAAAAAACTTGATATGAATCACAGAAGCTTAAATTCAACAATATTTTATTACTCGTTTTTTATAGAAGGTAAATAAATAATTACTTATTTTATTAAAAATAAATAAATTTTACTATTGTTTTTAGAAAAAATATAAATATTTTTATCTTATTTTATTTTATAATAATAATAATAATAATAGTTAATTATTGTTAAACAATAAAACATTTTTTTAAAATATTGGTAAATAATTATAATATGAATATTAATTAATTAATTAAAAATAAAAATAATTAATTCATTTTACATAATAATAATTAATAATGTTAATAAGTAATAATAATAATTAATTTTTTGTCACAATGTGACGTTGGATCATGGTTAACCATGGTTGAATTTCATATTGAGACAATATTTGTTACAAAGTGACATTTGAGCATGGTTGACTATGATTCACCATGTTGGACCCAAAGGAATAACAAACCATTGGGATTAATACTAAAAATCCAAGATTTACCATGGTTGTCCACAATTGACCATGGTTGACCATGTTTGATTCTATAAAACATGGTTGACCATGATCAACCATGTTTGACCATATTGTCCATGATTTTTATATGGAGACAATTTTTGTGAGAATGCGACATCCCACCATGGTTGACCATGGTTGAACATGATTGATATTATAAAACAAAGTTAATAATAAACCCAAGGGATTGATAATATGAACCCAAGGGAAAAATAAACCCAAGGGATTGATATTATGAACCCAAGGGAAAAATAAACCCAAGGGATTAATACTAAAATCCCATGATTGACCATGGTTGACAATGGTTAACAATGATTGATATTATAAACTTGAGGGAATAATAAACCCAAGGGGTTGATATTATAAACCCAAAGGAAGCCAAGGGGTTGGTTTCTCACCTTGTCCTGAGGATGAACCACATTAGTTGGTTCGAAACGTTGACCCAATCTTTACAATGTGATTAATCCAAAAAAATGCTATCTAAACCTAAGGGATTAATACTAAAACCCCAAGGGATTATGGACCCAAGGGAAAAATAATAAATCTAAGGGACTAATATTATAAACCCAAGGTATAAAAACCCTAAGATAAATATTAAAAATACTAAAATAAACATGGTTGAGCATGATTGATTTTCATATTGAGACAATCCTTGTCACAATGCGACATTGGACCATGGTTGATTATGGTTAACCATTATTGAATAATATTAAACCCTAGGAATATGAACCCTTAGATCAATAAACCCAAGGGATTTATATTATAAACCCAAGGGAATAATAAACCTAAGGGATAACAATTATAAACCCAAGGTATATAAACCCTAACATCAATATTATAAACCATAAAATAAACATGGTTGACCATGGTTGATTTCCATATAGAGACAATCCTTGTCACAATCCAACGTTGAACCATGGTTGACCATGATTGATTTTCATATTGAGACAATCTTTGTCCGAACGCAACGTATGAACATGGTTGATTTCCATAACCAGCCTTGTTTGAGCATGGTTCATTATGATTGACCATGGTTGACAATGATTAATATTATAAACCCAATGGATTGATATTATAAACCCAAGGAATTAATACTAAAACCCCAAGGGATTATGAACCCAAGGGACTAATAGTATAAACCTAACGTATATAAACGTTAAGATAAATATTATAAACACTAAAATAAACATGATTGACCATCGTTTATTTTCATATTGAGACAATCCTTATCATAATTCGATGTTGGACCATGGTTGACATCATAATAAACCATGGTTAAGCAGAGAATAATAAACCCAAGCAATTGATATTATAAACTCAAAGGAAAAATAAACCCAAGGGATTAATACTAAAACCCCAAGGGTTGATTTCCATATAGAGACAATCCTTGTTATAATGCAACGTTGGACCATGGTTAACCATGGTTGACCATGATTGATTTTCATATCAAGACAATCTTTGTCAGACCACAACGTTGGACCATGGTTGATTTCCATATCCAGATAGTCTGACCATGGTCGAACATGGTTGGTTATGATTGGCCATGATTTACCATGATTAATATTTATAAACCCAATGGATTGATATTATAAACTCAAGGGAATAACAAACCCAAGGGATTAATACTAAAATCCCAAGGGATTATGAAAACAAGGGAATAAGATTAAACCGAAGGGAATAATATTTATAAACCCAACATATATAAACCCTAAGATAAATATTATAAAAACCAAAATAAACATGATTGACCATGGTTGATTTTCATATTGAGACAATCCTTATCACAATGCCATGTTGGACCATGGTTGACCATGGTTAATTTTCATATCGAGACAATCTTTGTCACAATGCGACGTTGGACCATGGTTGATCATGGTTGATTTTCATATTGAGACAATCCTTATCACAATGCCATGTTGGACCATGGTTGACCATGGTTAATTTTCATATCCAGACAATCTTTGTCACAATGTGACATTGGACCATGGTTGATCATGGTTGATTTTCATATCGAGACAATTTTTGTCACAACACAACGTTCAAACATGTTTGACCATGATTGACCATGGTTGATTCTATAAAACATGTTTGACCATCATCAACCATCATTGACCATAGTTGACCATGATTGTCCATGATTTTTATATGGAGACAATTTTTGTCATAATGCGAGATCTGACCATGATTGGTTATGGTTGACCATGGTTGACCATGATCGATATTATAAACCAAGTTAATAATAAAACCAAGGGAAACATAAACCCAAGACATTAATACTAAAACCCAAAGGGATTATGAACCAAAGGGAATAATATCAAACCCAAGGGGCTAATATTATAAACCCAACATTGGTAAACCCTAATATAAATATTACAAACACTAAAATAAGCATGGTTTATTTTCATCGTGAGACAATCCTTGTCACAATACCACATTCAACCATGGCTGATCATGATTCGCTATGATTGACAATGGTTGACCATGATTGATATAATAAATCTAAGAGAATAATAAACCCAAGGGATTAATACTAAAACCCCAAGGGGATAGTAGTAAACCCAAGGGAGTAATATTATAAACCCAAGGGACATGAAAACTCTCTGTGCAGGTTGTAAGAGGCAGATGGCCATAATACGGGCAGAGATTTAGTTGACAAAAATATTTCTATCAATAGCATAGTCGGCGAAGGTTTCAATTTTATGAGGTAAATAAAATTAACATATTAAATATATTAAGTTACTATGTATGATTGTTTTGTTTTAATATTTTCTAAAGGTATAGTTTTAGAAAAAAATTGAATTTAAACGGCATTGTGTTATTATACATTTAAATAAGTTGACTCCTATCCGTTATATCAATCACATTTATTAATGTAGTTGTGTTTGTTTTAATCAAATTATAAATAAATAAAAAAAACCAATAAATATGTCTTAAATTTAAATTTAATATGATTATATTTATCTCTTCATTTCAATCATATAAAAATACACAATCAAATTTTGAAATTACGAAAAATAATTTAATTATTAAATATTTTCATATTTTTCATTAGAATCTCATGATCTATTTTTTTTATTAATTTAATTTTAATTATTTGAAATGTAATTTTAAATATATAAATAAATTTATTATACCGAAAAACATTAAAAACAAAAAAAAGAAAGAAAGAAACAAACATATTTAAAATATATATATATATATAAAATCTACAAAATTTAAAATACAATTAAAGAAGAAAAATCTAAAAAAGGAAAAAACATCCCACAATTAAATTACTGCCAAACTATACTATCTTAATATTCTTGTCGGCATGGTAAGAGAATAACTTATATTTAAAGAAAGCTTACTAATTCGTCCAACAACAATTAACCTTTATATCTTTCATGAAGTCCATAACGAAGAGTCTTTAGTTGCAATAACCAGTAATGTTATTTGTTTTCTGGTAATTTTATATAAGGTATATTTTTCTAATTAAAATAGCTGTAAATTTTTTACTTCGTAAATTAGAGGGTATCGAATGGAGTTGTCTTTAAAGAGATTTTTTGGAAGCTTTTCCAATGGATTTTTCCGGTCAAAATCCGGCAGTAATTTATTGAAATCGCAAGTTTGATAGCTACTTTCTGCACAATCAAAGCGTCCCAGGGGTTTTTCAGGGTGTTGAATCCAAATATGCAGTTAAAAAACCATTTTAAATAATATAAATCAAGATTTAACCTCAATTTTTTCCACCGGATTCCGTCACCGGAATCTCCAAAAAGTCGCACTAAAGACAACTCCGTATCGAATTATTATTATTAAAAAAATTACTACAAAATATGTTAAAATTAATTTCGCAATCTAATTTTTTTTATATTTTTTTGTATACTTTTTTAAGTTAACTTTGGGTTAAACTAGGGAGAAATTTGTTGAAATGAAGTGTGAATTTTGAATTTTGCATATTTATAATGCAATTGAATTTTTTCAAGATATGGATTAATTATGCATTAACAAAAACATTTTTACAAAGAAAAACTATTATCTTGTCAAAAGAATTATGGCTGGATTCCAAAAAACCAAAGCATAAAAGAGTTAGATTACATCAAAATTATTTACGAAATTATTTTCAATTTTTATTTTCATCGAAATTTTGAATAATAAATTATGTTTGAAGTACTTTAATATAGAATAAAATATTATATTTTCAATTTTGTAAATTTCTTTATTCAATTTGGTTGTGGTGAGCATTAAAGAATCAATAAAAATATATATACTTACATATATGACCACTTTTGACAAACATACTCATGAATATATACCCATGTTTGATACATCATTGTTGACATATAAATTAGAAATTTAAAATCACATATTCATTAATCAAACAATGATATATATAAATAGAAGGATGCTGTCTCAAGATAGAAAAGCTATCTTATCACACAATCAGCTATTTGAGTAAATATCTCAACCACACATCACTCTAGGAACTATATTGTTGAAGAGAATCTTTCACATCCAACTAGTTTCAACAACCTGCTACAAATTAGGAACAAAGTCCCTTGAACTAATGATCAGACCTAAGACAAGTAAGAGTTATATACCTTAACACTCCCCATTAATGACTATTTATAGCCAATTATACCCTCCAATAAAATGGTGTGACCAAGAAAAATAATAATGTAATTGTTGAGATATCTAAAAGAATGTTGAAAAGTAAAACTATTCCAAATACATTTTGGGTGGCCAATTATACTCCCCAACAAAATGGTGTGGTTGAGTGAAAGAGTAAGACAATTGCTGAGATCTAAAAGCACATTGAACGGTAAAAGTCTTCCAAAGACTTTTTGGGCTGAAGTTGCAACTTCCTCTATTTATTTGCTTAATATTTGTAAATGTGTAAAAATCCATATCATTTAGAAGTGGAAGAAATATTGGTGTTCCTCAATTGAAAGTATTTGGTTGTATTGCTTATGCTCATGTTCTTACTAAAAAAAAGAGAAAAATAGATGATAAAAAAGTGAAATGCATTTTTATTGCCTATTGTGAAGAGACAATAGCTTATAAATTGTAAAATGGACAAATTGAAAAAGCATTGGTTAATCATGATGTTTTTTCAATGAATAATGTGAAATGCATGTTTACTAGCTATTGTGAAGAGACAATATCTTATAGATTGTATAATTGACAAATTGAAAAATCATTGGTTAATCATGGTGTTTTTTTAATGAATAAGAGTAACTATAGTGGAATCAAGGTGTGCAACAAGAAAATACAAGAATTATTGTACAGAATGATGAATCGTTTCTACAAATCCAACTAGTACTCCAAATACTCCCAAGACTATATCCACTCCATCATCTTCTTCAATTTCAAGTTTTTTTTCAAGTCTTTAAGTCCTCCGAGAAAGGTAAAACCTATAAATGAAATTATGGATATACTAGTGTTGCTTTATTACCTCGCACTAATGTATATCCAAGATATTTTGAAGATGGAGTAAGAGATGAAGCATGGTGCAAGGAAATGGATAAAGTGATTGTAGAAATTGAGAAGAATGAAACATGAGATCTTGTCAATTCTCCTACCAAAGAAGAATTCATTGAGGTCAAACGAGTGTACAAATCAAAGCATGAAAATCATGAATTTATACAAAAGCACAAAGCAAGGTTAGTGGCAAAGGGGCGTGCATAGTAGCCATGACTATAGTGAAACATATAGTCATGTTGCAAGATTGGATGCAATAAGATATTTTCTAGCATTAGAAGCACAATATAATTGGTTGTATTATCTATTTTACGTGAAATTAACCTTTTTAAATGGAATAATGATAGAAGATGTTTATGTTCAACATCCCCAAGGATATGAAGTTATAGGAAAAGAACAGAAAGCCTATGGATTGAAAAAGAATATTTATCATGGATTAAAACAAGGTCCATGAGCATGGTATAACATAATTGATCATTATTTTCCTATTTAGGGATTTAATAGAATTGAAAGTGAGCTCCCATTATATATTAGGTTGAATGTTAATGCGATATTGGTTGTTTTCTTAAATGTAAATGACCTGATATCTACATCTTGAAGTAATCTATTAGTGGAAGAGTTCAAACATGTTATGATGGTTGAATTTGAAATGATTGATTTAGTATTGATGCTTTATTTTCTTGGCATAGAAGTGGGGAAATGATAATGATATATTTATTTCACAAGGAAAATATGGTTCAATTTTTTTTCATAGGTGGATAATGGAAAATAGTAAAGCCACTAACATACACATGGATACAAATGAAGAGTTTTTTAATAGAAGATGGAACCAAAAGGGTATTTGTTAAATCCCACAAGTTATTGGCAGTGAGTCTAATGTATCTTACTACCAATAGACCTCTTATTGTGCAAGCAATAAGCTTGATGTCTATATTCATGCAAAGTCCAATTAAGATTCATTTTGGAGCAGTAAAAAGAATTTTGACATATCTACATGGAAAAGGTAATTTTGGTATTTGGTATACTTCAAAAAATAATTTTGGGTTGGTAGGTTATGCAAAGTCATTGGGTTGGATGCCTTGATGATAGAAAAAATACTTTAGGTTATGTTTTCAACCTAAGATCAGATGAAATATTATGGTCTTCAAAAAAACAACCAACTATTTCATTATCTTCTATAAATGCATAGTACATAGCAAAAACAACAACAAATTGTGAAGCAATTTGGTTGAAGAGAATCTTAACATATCTAAAGAAATAAGAACAAGATGCCACGATTATTTATTGTGATAACATATTTACAATTGACTGAAGAAAAATCCTAGTTTTTCATGGTTGCACCAACCATATCTATATCAAATATCATTAATGAGGAATCATGTGCTAAAAGGAAATTTTGAAATAAAGTTTTGAAAAAAATAATCAATTGGCTACTATTTTCACTCAAGCAGTGCAAAACGGAAAATTTATTATATGAGAAAGATACTTAAAATTAACCCATTATGCATTAAAAGAGGGTGTTGAACATAAAGCTACAAATTGTCACAACATTCTTAACAAATTTTGAGTTCAATCACCAAACATTAAGGTTCAACAAATCAATAAGAAGTTAGAATTAATCTTAACTAGACTCAGATGATTAGTAGCCATTTCTATAAGTGTAGAAATATGGAAGCAATTTCCATAGTTGTAGAAATCTATAGATGCATATAAATGAGAAGTTCGAGCAAAATAAAAAATCTAAACTTTAATATCTTTGATATTTTCGAGTTAAATATTTATATTATATGTTTTGTTTTTCGGACTGTATTTGTCTCTTAATTTTTGCATCTTAATCTTAATCTTAATCAGGAAGGAAGTGTGTCAATTCACCAAAATTAACTGGCGAAAACATTCTTCACCTTGGAGAATAATGTCCTTCCACTAGTTTAAAACTAAGAATAGGTTATTGGTGGTCTCAGGACGTCTTAGTTTTAGGTTGAATTATGAGTTACATATATATATGCGATTTGTTCACAATTACGTATATCTTGCAGGTTGCTAGTTAGCTTTTTAACCCATCTATTCATGATTATGCTCAATTTTCCAGCCAACTAAAAACTTGCATGAAGTAGGGAAGGCATTTTAATACATTTATATTGAAATTTACCTGGCTTGTTAGTTGATTAGCGTGCGAAAAAACTTGACCATCACCACCTACATTCGTGTTCAAAGCCAAGGTCACTTATAAATGTATGTGGCGCTTTAAAAAGTTTTGTAACCTTTTGTGCAGAAGCCAATTGCGCGTGCTGGTACAAAATGCAAAAACTGCATACCTTGTATAACGATAATAGTACAATGCTACATAGAACTCGAAGGAGAGTAAATCTTGCTAACAAATAAATGATGTTGAGTGGACCGAGTAGGACTGCCACTTTCCTTAGAGGTTTGTGAAGATATTTAGCAAAGAAAGTGCAGTTATTTTCAAAATCAAACATTAATAGATAATGGTAAAGTCTTTTAAACATTTCTAAGGAGAAACCTACTTACCAATAACAAGTGGCTAGGAATAGTATGCACATGAATAGAAGAAAACCGTTTTTCTCTTAAAGGCCAGATGGGCAGCCATACAAGCCACTACTACTGACATAAAAGTTCTGAAGATAAAGAATGAAACTTGGTATCTAAGGTTTCTTTTTCACGCAAATGGAAATATGAATATATTAATTCGATGCCGCTTGCACATGACAATATTATAGCCATACTATAAATGAGCAAATTCAAGTCAACAAGCTGTAAGCAAACCCAAAGCAATTATTCTCATTGAAATTATTAGTATTTTTAGAAATTGTGCAGTACATATTTAGAGTGAGAGTTAATTGAGTTAAGTGTGTGTGCATGTTGAGTTGTTTTGGGCGAGAAGTTAGTCCAAAAATCTTAAGTACCTTTCCCATGTTCATTGTAAAAATCAAATTTTGTGTGATCAATAAAAGAGCAGCAGCTTGTGCGTTTTGTGTGAAATTTATGTTTTGGCCCCTCGCTTTCCAAAAATTAATATCGGAATGAGGTTACAAACAGCCAGGGAGAGCAGATCAGTGGTAATCTGTGAGAGAGGAGAGATATTTTTTTGTCGTCTTTGAGCTATAATGCACCTTACAGTGGTATTCATGGCGTTATAACGCTCGTGGGCCTAACAAAGAGCTACGTTAGCACTAACACGAGCTTCGCCTATCGAGGAGGGTGTTATCAAGGGACCTCACCACCCTTCACGCCGCGTTAGCAAAACTGGTTTAAAAAGTCAAAAGAGGTTTGAAAAGGTCAAGTGGGTGATGGAATAAAGTTTTATTGAAGGGCTTAAAATATTCGAAAGGCTTTGATAAAGTTTTTTCTTATAACGAGTGCATATCTACCCGTATTAACGTATTGTTCATTAAAGGGCTTAAAAAGGTTTGGGCTTGGCTGTAAAGGTTTTGGTCTATGAGCATACATATATGTTTTTGGAAGAGTTTTGAATGGATTTCATAAATATATATTTTTTCAATGGTGGGAAATAATAAACGAATATTATAAGGTCTTTTTTAATATCAAAGTGTTTGTTTAATTGAATGTATAACTTTTATTTGAAAATTTTGGAGACATATCTTTTTAAAAAAATAGAAAGAAAAAAACAAGGCGGTTCTATTGAAAAGTGAGATTAGAGCTTTTCAAAAGTCTCATCATCTGCGAAAATTTTGGTGTTTGGTCAAGCATGATAATTTTTTGGGTGAAGACTGTTCCGTACTTGGGTGCATATTGAAAATCATATTTTCTTTTGGGGGAAATATGGAAGATAGTCTCATGCAATCAGGAAAGAAACTATAAGATAGAGGAAAGACCATAGTCATGGGTCACAAAGCACGACTGAAGCATATTAAGAAAATAAATCGAAAAGAAGAGGCAAATATCATTGCCATGGTTAGAGAGGTTCACGACGCAACCAAGGAACTGAGAAGTCTAGCAAAAGACAAAGAATAAATCGAGGGTGATTGGTGTAGCTTTGATCTGCTACCACCTCCTATGTTTATAGGTAAATATTTTGATCATTGGGTTATCAAGATGTTAACTTTTCTTTGAGCTAAAGAGTTAATTGAGTATGAGTCTAATAACCCATATGATGAAGTATGTGATGTTTTAGCATTGAATTTTATAAAAAAGACATTGGTTGAGAAGTGTTTGTCAAGGTAGAAAAATCTACAACTCCCAAGGAAGCTTGGAAGAACTTGGAAGGAGAGTTTTGCACAAAGGAGAGTGACATGCAACAACATGTTATGTCACAAGCAAAGAGGTTAGTCGCATATCTTAGAGTAGATGAGAAATACTCTGAGAGGAAAACAAAGATTGGAGTATACCACTCAAAAGTTGATGATGGTTTTCAAGACCATAAAATTGAAATCCATTATGCAAGCATGCATATGGATGAAGAAGATGTGACAAATATTGAAAAGAGAGAAGTTGAAGCCTTGGTGTGTGAAGCAGAGCAAGAAAATATAAATTCTCAAGGACTCCACTGTAACGTGGATGATGTAGATGATGGTGAATCCCACTATGATGAGACACATGTGGATGATGACTGCAAAGTTATATGTGAATTTGTGAATCTAGCTGCAGCTAATGGATTTGGTGAAGTGGAAATTGTCAATGAAATTGACAACGAGCACATGCATGCTTGGATATCCCACCATGGTGTGGATGAACATTATGTTGATGATATGTGTGATTTCTTTTTTGAAGTAGGGATTAATTGTGGAAATATGGTAAGTGCAATGTTTGATGAAGAATTGAAGGTTGAAGTTGTCTCTATAGCAGCAATATATGAAGCAGTTGGAACTTCTCATGAAACATTATGTGATCTACCAGAAAATGATAATCAAGAAGAGGATAACGTGATTCATGATTTTTTTACGAGAATATCCACTAACAACATAATAGTGGAAGACAACCTTCAGGCGATAGAAAATAAGGAATATAAGGAAGAGGTACAGAAGGAAGCTCTCACTGAAGAGAATGATAAAGATGTTTTTAAAATTATTTTTGAATATGCATGTGTTCAGAATAGCATGGGCGAAAAAGTCAAAAACAAAGTTGTTAATAAATTTGATACAAATTTGAATCCCATTGAAGAATGGATTCATAAACCAATAGAACAAATTAATGCAAGTCTTAAAGCAACAAATGAAATAAAATAATTGAATGAAATGGTGAATAATGATCTTGAGTGTGCATATTACAGGAAAAAAACAATAGTAGCTGATGATGAAAGTGACAAGAATGATATGGATGTTTTTGAAGATGAAGATGAATGCATGGAATCCATTTTTCAACAATGGAGTCAAGAAGATATATTCTTCTATCAAGAAATATGGCAGAAAGAAAGTCAGGAATATGAAGCACAAGAATCAAAGAAAAGAAGATATTTTGAAGATGCAATGTTGTGGCAGTAGTCCATGGTTGAACAAATATTTGAATATGAAGGTGTAGTAGAAAATATCAAATTGTGTTTCAGCACAAATTCAAGAAAAGCCAAAGAAAAATTGCAACACCAGCAAGTAAAGGAGTATGGAGCCTACAACAAAAACACACAACAAAGAATGAAGAAATTTTGAGGATATAAAATTTGGAATAAGAGAAAAAGAAAACGCAAAATTGCGAAAGTGTTGAGTCATTGTAGGCCTAGCTGAGACATAAGCCAACAGACATGTTTGTGTGATAATTGAGTCAAGTAATGTTTGAGTTTTCACAATCCATGTTTTAGTTTAGTGGTCGTAATTAAGGGGGAGTGTTAAAAATTGTAATTACTCTTTCATGCCAAAGTTGGCTAAAATTAGAGAGTCAGTTAACTGAGCGTTGAGTCAAGTCGAGTGATGGACGAAGAGTTAAGTGCATTCCATATTTAGAGTGTGAGTTAACTGAGTTAAGTGTGTGTGCATGTTGAGTTATTTTGAGTCCAAAAATATTAAGAACCCTTCACTGGATTCATTATAAAAATCAAGTTTTTTGTGATCAATAGAAGAATCGCAGCTCGTGTTTCATGCGGAATTTGTGTTTTACCTCCTTTGCCTTTCCAACAAGCATGGGGCAGAGAGTGACATAATATTCAATTATAGAAATTGAGTGATATACCAGTCATCTTTAGAAAAAGGAAAATCTGAATAATCCTTGAAAGAGTTGTCTTGTTATGGTAGCGTTAAGTTTAAAACTTGCCATGTTACCAAAATGTATGTATTAACTAAATGGGCCATGATAATGTATCCTGCAAACGAAGCTAAAAAACCTTGTTCGTGTTTTGTTTTTTCCTAAAACAATGATCGAATATAATAGATTACAAATTTTTAATTTTAAGAGAGATATTTTAGTATGTATTAACTTTTTAATTTTTAATATTTTATAAATTTAAGATTTATTTTTTTTAGGGGTGGTTTAGGGAATTCGATTAAGCCCTGGATAGGTGACCGGGTGCTCTGTTAAGACACTCCTTGAGGTGAATTCATAGATTCAATTATGCACCTCGATGGGGGTGAAAGAAGGAAATGAAGAAAATCATTTTAACATCCATAAGGCTAAAGATAACCCATGGGACGGATTGCTTCTTCATATGGTTGATGTATTCGACCCTTTTACTGTGAATCCCCACAATAAGCGCTCCCATATTTTCGAGAAACCCCTAACTAAACAAATTATCCCAAGACCTAGCTGCCAGAATATCTGCATAACTTTCCCTGTTGTCTTTAAAGGCCTCCCATTTAAAATGAAATGATTTTTTGTTTCCACTTTTCTAGAAGAACAAAAACTACATTCTCTTTCCTTCCACACTTCTTTTGGCCTTTTCCCACACCCTCTTTCAGAACGAAGTTGATGAGAATTAGTCCTTAACTAAGCAATAAGAGTTTTGGCTCTCCAAGAAATATTGGCCTCTATGTACGCTTTTTGTTGATGACTATGAGTGGGATTAAACACTTCAATATAGTACTTTTTCATTCTTCCTAGCTTCTTATCCCAAGTACTCTTGTGGAACTTATCCATAACAACAAATTTTATCTCTTTACTATTTATGAGACACATGTTCAAGCAAATACCCCATTTACTAAACCATTTGTTATTTTGCTGCATCCAAGTATTTTTTCTTTTGCACAATATGTCATTATAGACAACCTTAGACCATCTTCCCTCTTCCATTTGATCAATTTTTTTTAAATACCTTATGACATCCACCATAACAATTGCTTTAATAATAGCAACACATGTTTCACTTAACAAGATAGCATAAGGAACATTACTTTTAATTTTGAATTTGTTTGTAATCAAATGCTTTCGAATTTTCTCAATTTGTTTCCACTGCATGTTGAATGTATTGTTGGCCCACAGTTCACAACCATAGAGAATCACTGGAATCACTAGAAGCCCAAAAAGAGTTTGAGTGGTTTTCCAATCCCATAACTATGCCTCTCTACACCTATTTTGAAAAGCATAAAATGTTTTCCAAGCTATAACAACCCTCCCTTGTGTGTTAAATTATTGTAAAAATACGTTGAGTTAAAGCTAGGTGTGATATCCTCCCTTGTGTGTTAAATGATTGTAAACCTAAGCTGAGGAAAGCTAGGTGTGATACCCTCCTTTGTGGGTTAAACTATTCTAAACCTAAGTTGAGGAAAGCTAGGTGATATGTAATATGAAAAGAAAATGTGTTATTAAATAAATTAATAAAATAAATCACTTGGAGGGTGGAGCACCAAGAGAGAGGAGATTCTTGCCAAATCCCATTGAGGAATGCGATAGAGATGAATCTTTCATGATAAAGCTTCTAGATGTGATTCTAGATAAGCTTGGATGGATTAGAGATCCATCGGATGGATGGGAGATAAAGATGCATCAGACATAAAAGCTTTGCGGGATATAAAGACAAGCTTTTATGAGGAAAATCCTTGTGGGAGATAAAGACAAGCTTTTCTGAAAAAGACCTAGGCAAATGGAAAAATCCATAAAAGCGGGATGTCGCTAATGGAAACTAAATCATGAAAGAGGCTATTAAATACCCAGTGCATTGATCAATTGAGACAGTTGATCCTTGGCAAGAACTTCGGCTCGTGGGGGAATCAGACGTGATTCATGGTTGGGTGGTGGTGCTCCTCCCTTCAAGTGATTGTTTTAGATGGATTCACATGCGTGGAATTTTTTGTATGTCGGTATCTTACCCTTCATGTGATTATTTTATTTAATGTAGTATTGGATATGTTTCCCCGTCTTGGCTTATGTGTTAGTATGATGATATTTGTATTCATGTCATGGATTCCATTCTTATGCTTGTGAATGAGTAGGATATCAAATGAATCTAATGGAGATCTTCATTATGTTAGTGAAGGAACCTTTAATGTTATATAAAGCCTCTAACTAACATGGAAAATAGTGGTAGATGCTTGCAGATCATTATGGTATAATGTAAGTAATAGAATAGTGTATGATGGTCAGATTATCTATTGCACAGATATTCAATGAGGCTAGATTGCATTCTGTCTATTGCTTAGAAGTTATCTTATTATGGAACTGATGGAATATTACTATACATGTGGTTTACTAATTTAATAGATTTTATATAGTTTATGCATGCATATTGTAATTAGGCATGAGATATAGATGTATGAAATTATTTCGTTGCCATGCATGTCACTAGAGGTTTGATGGTTGCATGTTATATTTCCTTCGCTTCGAATTATAGTTGTGTTATAGAAATCGTTCAATGAAGATGAGATAATGTGTGTATGGTATAAAGCTCCTTCTTGAAGGTGATATAGCAGTATGACTAAGGAAAAGGAACATGGAACCTTAGCTAAGTCTAAGGAAATTTTAAAAATTTTA
This sequence comes from Pinus tabuliformis, assembly GCA_031772625.1. NCBI lineage: Eukaryota > Viridiplantae > Streptophyta > Pinopsida > Pinales > Pinaceae > Pinus > Pinus tabuliformis. The sequence continues at coordinate 1,860,893,469 of CM062817.1, forward strand.
GGGGATTTGGGCTTATTTTTTGGATGGGCCATGGAGGTTCGTTACAAATGGTATCCGAGCAGATCAAGTTCAAACCTTTCGGCCTATGGGCCAATATGCCTCCATAGTGTATGGACAAGTTTAAGTCTTAACTTAGCCTCACTACCAAAAACTTTAATAAGGAGGCTAAGTGTTAAGTCTGGACTCCTTAAGTTTTAATCTAAATTTTAAAATCACTAACAATAGAATAATAAAGTAAGCATGGAGGTACCCATAAATTGATATGACCATCGGTCAAAATCAACCAATATATATATGAGAGAAGTTCATGATTTGGAATTTGAATTGTATTACAAATGGTATCATATGTGAAATCATACCCATGAAATGTAAATGAGTAACGAGATAGCGTATGAGAAACTACAACCATGATATGTGAAATAATAATGGGATAGTGTATGTGAAACCATACCCATGATATTTAGTATATATCATGCACATTAATAATTAAGAACTGCTTAGTGGTTATAATTAATGCGCCATTACAATCACATATCAAGATCAATGAAATAATACGCCTAATCTTTAGAGGAACCATCCTCGAAAATACGTCATTGGACTCTATATTATACTACATTAGGTATATGGTTTAAATGAAGATATGAACCGAGATGTCTCTTCCTCACGAAGCTAGCATAGGCTGCCGGGAAACCTATTTTCTGTAATAGCAAATACGAATTTCTCTTACAGCACTAGTCTCAGCATATACATAAGTGTGTCTGTGCTATACTTCACATATTCCAATGCAGTGACATACTTGGTTACAGGAAGCACCTATTGGCTGAGAATCCTGAGCTCTTTACGTTTATAAAGAGAAGGTAGTGTAGACTGTGAGTTTAATCTTGCCATCAATAACATAACAAAGAGCAATTTGGCCAACCTTCAATAATTTTTGAGAAGCCCAGGCACTCGCTTTCTCTGACCGAAAAGATGTAATAAGGTCTTCATCGCTTTGTTTGAATGGTCACATGTGAGGAAAACTAATATCACTATGGGAAATAAACTGTATTGATCCCTACCTCGTATAATGATGAACTATGGAGACATTAGATAGGGTCAAATAAGCTAGAATTTCCCATATTATTCACGCATGGGTCCATGCCCATGGGCACACACTGTTGTGGGAGTACGATGTGGAATGATGAGCAGCCTCGGTAGGTATATTAGATGCAAATGCAATTCCAATAGAAAGAAACTAATGCCATCAAAGCATTCACCACGACCTTTTCCACATTGACAACTGGGTTGACGTGGCAGCCATGTCGACAACGCACGTTGTTCTTCATTTCTTCCTCCACCTGTTGAAATCGAAGGCAACATGAATCTTTTGAAAGAAACCACAGTGGCTAACCTATATCTCGGCATGTGCATACAAGGTAGAAGTATCCAAGAAATGAAACAAGGGAATTTTTATCGGTTGTGCGAGGTGATAGCATTATTCGAGGTGTTGTTTTACCCCTGCGTGACTTTTCGATGAAGTTAGAAATTGTTGTTTTAATCTCCATGGTAAGAAAGATATGCTGATGGGTTTAGCAACAACACCCTTTAAAATCACAAAAACATAAATTCCCCTTCCAGTATGACACTCTTCAATTAGGTTGATCGTCGAGCTAAAGGCAGTTGGGAAATTAAGCATATAAAAATGCATGCAGAGAGGCACACATGATATGCTGGGAAAAGTTGTCACGAATCATAGTAAGATTCTGCCAATCGTGGGTTATCTTGAGGGAGGAAAGTAAGTAGGATAAGCGACAACTATTTCCCTTGTCTGCTGGTCTTCAGACTGAAGGTAGAAACGCTTTGAACAATTAAAGAAAAATTTCCCAACAAAAAACCTTAGTTCATTGCGGTTTCTAATTGCACTGCAGAGAGATAGGAAAAGATGGTTTCCATTGCTTTCATTATGTCTACCATGGGATAAAAATGCACAATGGTTATAAAACATTGGTAAAAATGTTGACTATCTTAGTGTACGAGTAAAAGAAAAAGATGGGTTTCTTTTCCAACAAAATTTTAACGTTGTTTCTTTCATTAGATGGGTGTCTATCCAGTGGTGGTAGGATGATGATCATCTGCAGATAAAGATGCCATGCATCGTAGCTTATCTTTGAGTCATGAAGGGATGAGAGTGGGGAAGGATAATTCTGTTGAAAATATAATTTCAACTGCGATCGCCGATATCGCATCGGCAAAGTCGAAGTGAAGAAATCATAAAGAAGCTTTTGTGCTTCCGACGAGCGATCGCCGATATCGCATATCGGCAAGTCGGCATATCGGCAGGTTGAAGCATAGGAGGCAGGCAGTGGCAGCGATATAAAATGTTGCCGACGAGTGATCGCCGATATCGCATCGGCGAAGTCGCAGCGGAGGACTTACAAAGTGATTTTGTTATTGTGCGATGAGCGATCGCCGATATCGCATCGGCACATCGCTATCGGCAATGTCATAGAGTCGGGGTCTTTGACATGAGAAAAGTTGCGATGCGATGCAAATAAAGTCAATGGTTAAAGTACAGGTCTGCAGCAAATAAATTTGACGTGAAGTAAAAGTTCATTTACCGCCAGTAAATGTCAGTAAAACAGTAAATGCAATTTACTGTGGGTTGGTAAGTTTTGGTGAAGTTTTTAATTTCTTTTACGGAAGTATGGGCAAATTTAAAGAATGGTATGGGCAAGTCATCGCCCCATCTTTAATGTTTTTGATATATGTTTCTCGTGTGTGCTCATTTTTGTAGATGAGTGAATTGCACATGAAATTAAAAATGTGAATGATAATGCACAGCAGTGTGTAAAAAGATAGAACCAGTTGATGTAATTTTGTGTAGGGAAAAACCATGTGTGGTTTTGCACAGCAGTGCATGAAGAAAAGAAAAGGTGAGAGCACATCTGTAAATTTTTTTTTATTTAACTGGAAGTGAAGAAAAGTAAAACACCGCAAGCAGGGGAGGCATATAATTTTCTTGGGTAAGCATGTGTAAATTTTGTTTTTACAGCAGCATACCAGTGAATGTAAAAGGGGTTTTACTGCAGTAAACCCAGCACAGTAATTTCTCAGGTGAAAACAGAGTTCTTGCTGAATGTAAGTTTTCTTTGAAAATCCCTCTGAGTGAAAGAGGATGAAGTTTGTATCAGGCTTTGTATTTTAATCAATAGAAATATTTTTATGGCTGTGTAATACTCTGTTATGAGTAGATTTGTTTTAAAAGCTCCCCTGTGCACAAAGGTCCTGGAACAGTGGAAACAGAGCATTGGCTCTGTGGTGTTAGAATGTCTGGTTTTGGTATTTCCCATCGAAAAATACCTAACAGTGGTATCAGAGCTAGTCCAGGCTCTTTGATGGTGACAGAGCAGGTTCATGCTCATTGAAGACTCAAAGAAGCTGAAGGAAGGTGTGGTTGCAGCAGAGAAAGCTTCTCCAGCAGTGTGAAGTTTCAGCCAAAGGGATTCAGGTATTTCCTAAGTTTCTGAGTTATTATTAAAGACAGTCAGTTGTTTTAAAAAAAACACAGTCAAGTATTAGAAGCCCAGATAAGAATGGCAAGGTCAAAGAAGAAAGCCTCCAAGCCTGTTAAAAATGTGTCTCCCCCTTCTACTAAACTAGAAGGCAATCCATTAGAATACATTTTATTTGAAACCCCAAAGCTTGATGGAAACTTTGATGTATGGGAAATAATGATGAGGGCTTTCCTAATGTCTGAGGGGATTGAAGTCTGGGAGTCAGTGATTGATGACAGCAAGATGGATAAAGAATCCATGGAGTATGATGCACAAGCAGTAAAACTAATCTTGGATGGACTCCCTGATTCTGTGAAGAAGAATCTAGGAAAATATTCATCAGCAAAGGATATATGGGACAGACTGCATGACCTTCATGCAAAGGGAGCACTGACCATGAAAATGAGTCAAGAAGAAAGTCATGAACCCATTATAGAAGCTGAAAGTGAGAAGGTTGACCTCATCAAGCTTCAAGTAAGAGAAAGGGATGAAGAGCTTGCCAAGCTCAAGAAGGAGCTTGATCAATGCAAGAGGAAACATCATGAAGAAGTCATGTCTATGACAAATCAGCTGAATAGTGCAAAAAAGCAGGCAGATGCCTTGACAAGTCAACTTGAACAAAGGCACATGAGAGTGAGTAAGCTTGTAGAAGAGATTGGACAGTACAAGGTAGAGGTCTCCTCCCTTAAGTCTGAACTACAAGAAGCCAGGAAGCAGGCACAAGGAGCTGAAAAGAAAATGGAGAGCAGCCAAGCAAAAGATGAAGAAATCTCCAAGATGAAGACAAATATTATCTCCTTCAAAATAGTAGCAGCTGAAGCTACTCGTAGCAAGGAAGAAACAGAGGGACAACTAGCAAAGAGAAATGATGTATGTGAAAAGTTGGAAGAAGAGATTGTCCTCCTCAGGAAGAAGGTTGAAGGGCTGAACAAAATAATGAAGAGCTCTCAAGCTCTGGATGACATGCTCAGCTATCACAGATCTCCATTTGATAAATCAGGACTTGGGTATGTAGCTGAACCCTCAAACAAGGATGAGGATGCTTTAAGCAAAGGAGATGTGAAGAAGCCAAAGAGAGATGGTGATGCTCCTAGTTCCAGCAAAGGCAAGGAGAAAAATGAAGGCTGCAATAGAAGAGATCCTGTTCCAAGAAGAAAACCAGCTCCAAGAGGAAATGTAGCTGATGGCAAAGAGGCAAGATGCAATGGTGATCATCAAAGGATCTCAAGGCAGCAAGGCTTCAGAAGTACATCAAGAAAACCTCCATCTTCCAGGTACCAAAGTTCATTTTATGGTTATTGTTATGCTTGCTCAAACTTTGGTCATATGGCAAAAGACTGTAGAGCATTTCATAGAGATAGATGTTATGGTGTCAGACAACCTCCAAGAAACAATTTTAGAAGAAATCATGAAATGTCATTCATGAAAAATGTTGAATGTTTTAAGTGTCATAACATTGGGCATATGGCACGTGACTGTAACTTAACATGGGATCTTACACAAGCTAGACCCATGCAAAAGAAGAAAGTTACACAAGTATGGAGAAGGAAGGAAAGGCAATCTGAAAACCCCTTGAACTCCCCAGTGGATCTAAATTTGTTTTGAGAAGAGTCTGCCAAAAGAAGACATGCATACACTAAAGGGGAGCTTGTAATTTTTGTTTGTTGAACTGTACTAACAGTCATTTGTTTATGGAGGATGTATTGCAGCGCAACAGTTGCAAATGAAATCTTTGTTAATCCCTCTAGAAGGAAATATGCAGCAGTGATGAAATCAGCAATGTTTTGCTTTGTGTTTATGCAATATGCACAGAAATGCATAAAGAAGAAGAGATGGCAGCGCTGAAATGTAAAGAGCAGCAGCGAGATAATAGAAAAATGCAAAGCATGGAGACCCTCACAGCAGTGGGAAGATAGAACACAAAACAGCAGTTTGGAAATTTTTTTTGGAGCACATGCATTGAAATGCATAGCATGGAATGTAGTTTTCTTCTATGTAATGTGAGAGAATATACTCACAGCAGAGTGAGTATAATACACAGCAGATTGAAATGTTTTGTATTGGGAATGAAAATGCAAAGCAGTGAGAAGAAAATGAGAAGGCAAAACGCAGCAGAGCGTATATGCCCAGTGGCTGAGAATGCAATGAAATTTCTCACACAGCAAAAAAAATGTAATGTTTTTCTTCATATGCAATGCAGCATGCAAAGAAATGCGTAAAGAAAAACAAGGACAACAGATTTTTAATGCACACTGGATGTATAAGAATGTGTGTGGCAGCAGAAAGCCAAAGGAATTGCACACTAGTGCATTGTGTAAAAAAAATGAAGACTAAGATTGTGTGAAGCAAGGGTGCATAAGAAAAGGCAGCAGCCTGTGTTATTTTTTGTGGAGAATGAAGTGCCAAGAGTTTGGGCACACAGCTGTATGATGAAACAAAAGGGCAGCGACAGTGCAAATTGCAGAGGCAACGCAGCAGCAAATAAAACCCAGGGATGACAGTTTATGGTTATGGGTATGGACAGCAGTGAATATGAAAAATATTGCAACAAGAAGTTATGGACAGCAGCATGATGGCAAGAAGGAGAAGCACACAGCAATGCAAATAAAAAAAATGCAGCAGCAAGAAGTTTTGAACAGCAGCACATGCAAAAGAAATTTTCCTTACAGCAGTAAAGGTAAATGTAATGAATTTTGTTGTTCATTGAGTTGAAATGCAATATATGCAACAGCAGTGAGTGTAAGAAATGTTTACACACAGCAGTGTAAATTTGTAAATTGGGACAGCGTAATTGTTCCAAGAAAGACAGAGTATTTTGTCTTTGAAAAGTGCAGAAGCAGTGCAAGTGTAGACACAGCAGTGTGAGGTAGACACAGTAAAGAAGATGGCACAACAGTGCAGCAGAGAATATGCAGCAGCATAAAAGAACATCGTAATGAGTTTGCACACACAGCAGTGCAATGGTTGTTTGTTTTGGAACTGCATTTGAAGCAGTCATTTGGTGAAACCCTCTATTGAAGAGGAAGGTGCTTTTAAGCACATTGTCATTAGTGAATCCCTCTGTAATGAGGAAGGTGCTCTTAAGCACAGTTACATTGGTGAATCCCTCTGTTCAGAGGAAGATGCTCCCTAGCATAGTTTGGTAGATCCCTCTGTCATGAGGAAGGTGCTCTTAAGCACAGTCACATAGTGAATCCCTCTGTCATGAGGAAGGTGCTCTTAAGCACAGTTTCAGGTTAATCCCTCTATTAAGAGGAAGACAACTTTGTTTGTTTATGAACTGCAGCAGAAGCAGTTGGTGAATCCCTCTATTCGAGGAAGATTGGTGAACCCCTCTATGTGAGGAAGATGTCTTTGTAACAGCAGTGTTGGTGAATCCCTCCATGAGAGGAAGTGCTTGGGTAAGATTGAATGCCCAGCAGTTGAAATTAAAGGGGAGTGTTGAAAATATAATTTCAACTGCGATCGCCGATATCGCATCGGCAAAGTCGAAGTGAAGAAATCATAAAGAAGCTTTTGTGCTTCCGACGAGCGATCGCCGATATCGCATATCGGCAAGTCGGCATATCGGCAGGTTGAAGCATAGGAGGCAGGCAGTGGCAGCGATATAAAATGTTGCCGACGAGCGATCGTCGATATCGCATCGGCGAAGTCGCAGCGGAGGACTTACAAAGTGATTTTGTTATTGTGCGATGAGCGATCGCCGATATCGCATCGGCACATCGCTATCGGAAATGTCATAGAGTCGGGGTCTTTGACATGAGAAAAGTTGCGATGCGATGCAAATAAAGTCAATGGTTAAAGTACAGGTCTGCAGCAAATAAATTTGACGTGAAGTAAAAGTTCATTTACCGCCAGTAAATGTCAGTAAAACAGTAAATGCAATTTACTGTGGGTTGGTAAGTTTTGGTGAAGTTTTTAATTTCTTTTACGGAAGTATGGGCAAATTTAAAGAATGGTATGGGCAAGTCATCGCCCCATCTTTAATGTTTTTGATATATGTTTCTCGTGTGTGCTCATTTTTGTAGATGAGTGAATTGCACATGAAATTAAAATGTGAATGATAACACACAGCAGTGTGTAAAAAGATAGAACCAGGTGATGTAATTTTGTGTAGGGAAAAACCATGTGTGGTTTTGCACAGAAGTGCATGAAGAAAAGAAAAGGTGAGAGCACATCTGTAAATTTTTTTTATTTAACTGGAAGTGAAGAAAAGTAAAACACCGCAAGCAGGGGAGGCATATAATTTTCTTGGGTAAGCATGTGTAAATTTTGTTTTTACAGCAGCATGTAAAAGAAGGTTTTTATACCAGTGAATGTAAAAGGGGTTTTACTGCAGTAAACCCAGCACAGTAATTTCTCAGGTGAAAACAGAGTTCTTGCTGAATGTAAGTTTTCTTTGAAAATCCCTCTGAGTGAAAGAGGATGAAGTTTGTATCAGGCTTTGTATTTTAATCAATAGAAATATTTTTATGGCTGTGTAATACTCTGTTATGAGTAGATTTGTTTTAAAAGCTCCCCTGTGCACAAAGGTCCTGGAACAGTGGAAACAGAGCATTGGCTCTGTGGTGTTAGAATGTCTGGTTTTGGTATTTCCCATCGAAAAATACCCAACAAATTCTTACATTACGGTCAAGAGTATGAGCAACGCATAAATAACCGAGCTCGGTTTGGGATGAGCTATCTCAATCTCCAGTTGTGAGAGTTAAGCCTAAAGTAAGGCCATAAGTAAAAGAATGCTTACCGTCGATTGTAAATAGGAAATATGGAGGATCGTGCCACTAGTCCTGTGGAGGTAAAAATGGCGCGAATAATCCTTCCTTTGTGATTCTAATAAGTTGACTAAGGTTGATATATATACCTATTTTCTGCAGATGATAACGTGTTGAAGAATTCAACCACTGTGAAACCTCTTAGCTATATGACTTAGTTGCGGAAAAATAATGTGAGATAAGGAGGATCGTACCATCACCTCCAATGTGTGGAGATCGATCGTTTCGATAATAGTTGTGACAGATACAAAGAGTACGCAGTGGTGATTTGTTTCCTTTCTGAGAATTATTAAACCTAAATGAAAAAATATGTATACGTTGTTTTTAGAATCTATTTTAGATGATGTAAGAAGTAATTCTTAGTTGCTCCATTCTTAGTCTGTTATTATTAAAATTAACATGAACATTTAGACTATAAGGCGTAAGCAAAAAAAAATATAATAATAATATAATTAAGTAGCTGTCAGGATTTGTTATTCAAGGAATCAGGATCACATTGGATTTACTGTCATTAGACACACTCATGTACTCCTTCGGCGAGAATATTGGTGTAGGGTTCTGGTGGACATCAGATACTATATTCTCTAAGAATTCTTCAATTTGCCGTGTCTTCTCTCTTAGCGGTTTTTAATGAACCCATAAATTTTAGAGGGAACATATAATGTTGGTTGGATTAAAAGGGAAGCAATTTATTTTGAGATGCTCACAGGTTCCTAAAAGAAAAAAAAAAGGTAACCGAAAAAAAATAATTGTGCATGTTCAATGGATAGAAAACCACTGTCTGCAACACTGCTTCTGATTATTACGTACAAAGTTATGATGAAGATTGTGAAATTGTCACTTATGGCCAACCGGGATGCTAAATATTTTCGAAAAATATAATTCAAGCCTTGTATATTTATAACACCCATAAAGTATATTTATAATCCTTGGTAATTGATATGGGTATTTATGGGTATTTATAAAGTAGATATGTTATTGATATGGGTGTTATATATTTATATCATCATTTATTGTAACATAGTTGCAAGATATTTACGATTATTTAGCATTAGTAAATTATGTGATGCATATAAATGGTATTTCTTTTGTACATTACTGATAAGTAGGGTTACAAAATGTGTTATTCTTCCATTGTTAGCACAATCTATGGCTTTGAGTCTATCTAATTCCTTGGAACTATTTGTTCAAAGCATAATTTTTTATCGAATATAACTCTCAAAATATCAAGCATTGTAGTGCGTTAGTTGCCTCTAGAAATGATCAGAATATAATATTATATCATCCATTGAAGATTGGATAATATGGCATTTAAATTCGACTTCTAAAGAAATGTGAATGTGGGGCACTATTCAATTCCTCATTAGGGTTCAAGTTTCACCAAGGAGAGGCTCTTGCTTATACTCGTTTAATTTTCATTAAAGATATGATTGTGCTTGTGCTCATGTTTGTTGGTTACTGATATTCACAATAATGGTTAGGGCTACATGCAAGTCCATTGAGTGGAAAAAATGTGAAATTAATCGCCTTGATTTTTGAAGCCAGAAACCTCTATTTCATGAAATAGATGTAAGGGAAGATAATGTTGAAGTCCCCTTGAATATTCTTGTCTTTGCAGAAAAACATTTACGCCACAAATGGTTAAATTATAAATAAATCAAATTGACACTAGTACAAGTACGATGTAGGGACTTGGCTAAATGAAAGGGTTCATACTTAGCTAAGTGAAAGGGTGATGGTATAAAAAGGGAAATGTTAAACCCTAATAGGGTGTTATGCAATGAAAAAGGTTCTCATGAACAATGTTAAGAAATAAAGAGCAAGTGATGGCACAAATTGTTTTAATTTAGTCCTCTATACAATGCATTTTGGAGTTGGAATTATTTCGAAAAAGTGATTAAATAATAATAGGTTAATATATATATACCAAGGCCTATGCATTGGAAGTGTATACTGGTACTCATAAGCATCCTTGATACAATAATATGTAAACCATGATAATTAATAAGAAGCAAGTTATAATGCTTCTTGATTGATAATAAAAAAAGGATTGTGCTAAGCTTATAAGTCACTCTTAAACGTTATGAAATTATTTATGGAGATACAAGAAGGAACCCTTCCACTATAGGAAATGAGACACCTCCTAGACTCACCGTTGAACTGCTCATTTGGATAAGATTTTAATTGACAACCAACAATGATTATGATCTAGCATTATTCACAAGTTAGTACTTGTAGGTAATTAAAGGTGGGTATTTATGTATACCTTGAATTGTGGAAGGAATTATCTTTTCCATGGAATGTCATGCAAGTATGCAAAAAATGACTTTTACATCGATGTATAGGAATTTTATTTGCTTGAATTATACCTGGGGTAATATTTAGCATAATTATCATGTGAAAATGATAAGCAAGCAAGGCGTACCACTCATGAATATGTTATGATTACACCAAGAGAACTTGTGAGTATTGTGTTGTTCCTTATTGACATTGGTGTAATTGGAAAGTGTGGCCTGCATTTAAGGCGTGGATATTACCTGGTTTATTTTATAATAAATCTGCCATCGTACTTAAGCATTGAAACATTTTTAGCATACATGAATTATTAAGTGATTATGATAAGCAACAACGAGATGTAAAATATGAGAAATTCTCATATTTTCAAACAATGGATTAATCACACCTTGAAAGAGTTATAGTGATATTGGAGGACTAATTAAGTAGGTATTAATTCCTACTGCTATATGAAAATCCTTATAACTAAATCATTAAGGCCTACATAACTATCTTCCCTAAACAAGTGGTGAAAAAGGAAGATGATAGATTGGGAAGATCAATGCCATAGGATATTATACTTGTGGTGAGAGAGGTGTGATGATGGTATGATAATCATCCACTCTTGAATGTTTTATAGCATAAGAAACTGTGGATACAGTGCAATTAAAAAGGTATAATGGTTATTAATTACTATCATGTCAAAGGTTATGCACAAATTGTAGTTCGCTACTATGTTTTTACCATAACATATAATGTAAAGATGGTTATGGAATAGGGCTTACCCTGTAGGTAATGACCATGAGCCTCTGTAATAAATATGGCCTATTGGTAGGATATGGTTAGTAGATGGTTTTTGAATGTTTTATGAGATGGTTATCTAGAGAATGTTGACTAGGAAAGCTTGTGAGAATTTTAAACATTGATGTAATTGACATATATCATAATGGTATTAACATTATAGCTAGCTTCAATAGAGGAAGTCCATATTTGCATCATTGTTTTATTGTTGTATGATACTCATGCATTGTCATGGATTGTTTGGTATATTGTTATCATAAGCCTAGTTAAGGGGTCATCAAGATAAACTTGTTGTGGAAAGAATCATGCTAAAATCTACACATAATAATGAGGCATATGAATTTTCCATGTAAACACATGGGTGTACAATATTGTAGCCTTATAAAAATATTGTAGTTATCATTTGGTTGATGAAAGATGTCAAGCATCCATGGCATGAAAGAGTCTTGAGTTTAATGGATTGTTGGAATTATCTTGCAACTCATGATGAATTCTGGTATTGGTCTTGGTTCGTTAGGAAATTTATATAGAAATCATTGTACAACAACCTTAAAGATGTGGCTACCCCAATACCTATAAAAGGGGAGTAATCTGCAGAAGAAAAGAACATGATTGACATAATGATCACATTGGTAAAGTATAGTGCAGAGTGGTTAAGTTGTTGAAACATAAAAAGGGCAATAGTAAATCACTTGAGATAAATGATTTAAGAATGATGTATTGATCTAAAGATTATTAAACTACGAGTTGATAGTCTGCTTAAGATGCAAATATGCATGAATACATACTATATTACTGATATTGTGTTACAACCACATGAAATCTAAAAATGATTTACACTTGACAAAACTTTATGTGATTAGAAAAAGATAAAGGAATATTTGGCATGATACTAACATGGTAGAAAAATATGTGGACAAAGTTTTTGTCATGCAGGTGATACCATGGGAATGTGTTAATTTTAGGTATGTTCTATGCTAGAGCAATTTATTTAAATTTTCACAGTTATCAATCACATCAGTATTAAGATAAACTGCAAATAGAACATAAATATAAATCACAGAAGACATGCCAAGACAAGAGGACACAAGATGTGGCACTAGCCACGCACAAACCCCACAATGTGTGGGGAAACCCTTGATCAATTCTTCTTTTATGTTCTTCAAAGTTCAGCAGAGAAAAAGAGAGAGAGAGAGAGTACATTTACAATAGAAGTCAATACTTTGACTTATGATATCTACAGAGATCAGTTGAAGACATATTTCTTCAACTGATTCTCTAATGTGACTTCTTCACCTATCATAGTGTTGCGCCTTGTCCATTTACTACACCTTACCGTGTAGCACCATCATGTTGCATCATACTATGCTTCCCATACACCATGTTGTTCATGCATCATCGTCATCATGTTGCCCCTGCTAGTATGAATCATAGTCATCATGCTGCCTGTGCATCATCATCATCATGCTACAACATTATAACACTGTCATCAGCCTTAGCTGCTTGCTATGGCTTGCAGCCTAGCAAGCAGCTAGGCTATAGTTTTGAAATCATCCATGCAGTCTCAAACTACACAATCATGTTGTCATCTACAATAGTCTGTTTTCATTACTGCATATATATATCTTTCCTAAATGAAGTTGTGTGTGTATATATATTGACTGTGAGTATATATATATTTCCTGAGTGACTACGTTGAATATATATATGCCTAAGTTATATATATTGCCTGATTGACTGCGTTAAATACATATATGCCTGTTGAATATATATTTTCTTGAGTTATATATATTGCTTGAGTGACTACGTATATGTATCTATTGCTGCGTGGAAGGAGTCTCTAAATAATGTATGAGTGTTTTCCATGCGTTATATGACCAGTGCACTAAGATATAGTGACTACGTGGTATATGGCAGTGTTCCATATTACTTGTGTGGATCATCCTTATCTACAACATGGATATCCTCATGTGCCTGCATGGATATGGTCACCATCTGCTCGTGGATATGCCTTCATCACAGTGTATGGGTTGTCTGCTCAGTGTGTAGGGAAAGCGTGGTAAGATTCTTCATTTGAACAACGTTTCTTTCAACTGTGGCTTCACCATGTTACTGCTGCTACCTTTTGTTTCATGACTGCGTTACCCATGACTGTGTTATCTATTAGGGTATCATCACTGCATTATCCATTAGGGCATTATCACGACTGCATTATCTATTAGTGTATCTCCTTCTCCAAAAACTCAAGACGTGGAGAGGAGATCAATTGAGGTGAGTTTCAAATGACTTCAAGTCCTCTTCTATTTATACTAACATGTAGGTGATGATTAGACACGTCTATTGGGCTTCTGAGCCTACTCAAGATGCTAGTTGGCTAGATGATAATTCCATAATCTAAATAAATTCATATCTCCATAAATACTTATCGGAATCGAATGATCTTTGGATCAATCTTACACCTCTCGATGAGAGGGATCCAATAAAAATCTCAGTTGTCATAAATAAGATGACCCACATGGAGTTTGGCCCTAGTTTCCAATTTAACACTCCCTCTCAACTAGGGAGAACTCCATCCGTTGATCCATAAGTCCGACTGTACTATCTCTGCCATCAGTGCCCTGCACTGCTCTACCTAGTTCTACTTAGCTTTGCTGGCTCTACTCTACTCTGCTCAGCTCTGCTGGCTCTGTTCAACTCTGTTGGATCTACTGGCTTTGGATCTGCTGGCTCTATTCAGCTCTGTTGGCTCTGGCTCTGCTGAACTATGAATAAGAAGAATTGATTGAGAATGTCTCATACCATTCTCCATTGACCCGAAGTCAGTCTCAGAGTGTGTACCACTGGTCCTACACCAGTCTCAACCAACCCAAAGTTAGTGTCATAGTGGGTACCACTCCTACCACTGGTCCCAGACCAGTATCACAGGCTCATAGAGTGTACTACTGGTCCCAGACCAATCTCAACCGACCTGAAGTCAGCATCATAGTATGTACCACTCTCACTAGTCCCAGACCAATCCTACACTGGCACGAAGTCAGTGTCAAAGTATGTACCACTGGTCCCAGACCAGTCTCAACCGATCGGAAGTCAGCGTCATAGTATGGTACAACTCCTACCACTGGTACCAGACCAGTATCATTGATCCCATATCAATGGAGGCCATCCTAGCATAGGGAGTATGGTAGATACAACGATTCATCCATCGGTACTACTGAGGTCCCTAACTTCATTTCCCTGGTCATTGATCAGATGCGAGGTACTTCCCATGAGTCCCAGACTACATGGGTAGGATGCCTCGACAGGAGAACTTAATCAATCCTGTCCTCATAGGAGAACACATTAATCCTGCTACAATCGCCATGGAGAACACATCAATCCTGCTACAATCACCATGGAGAACACATCAATCCAGGCCTCACAGGAGAACACATCGATCCTGCTACAATCACCATGGACAACACATCAATCTAGGCATCACAGGAGAACACATCAATCCTACTACAATCACCATGGAGAACACATCAATCCAGGCCTCACAGGAGAACACATCAATCCTGCTACAATCGCCATGGAGAACACATCAATCCAGGCCTCACAGGAGAACACATAAATCCTGCTACAATCACCATGGAGAACACATCAATCCAGGCCTCACAGGAGAACACATCAATCCTGCTACAATCGCCATGGAGAACACATCAATCCAGGCCTCACAGGACAACTAATCATCCTGCTACACAGGAGAGCGAATCATCCTGTTCCACAAGAGAGCGAATCATCTTGTCCCGCAAGAGTGCGAATCATCTTGTTCCAGTGCGCACCACTAAGGGAGGGTGAGTCACCTTGTGGTCGTATGTTGCTCCAGTAAGAACTGCAAGCCCTCAGAGATCCCAGAGCTCAATGTATGCAACATGCAGGACGCTTGTACAAGGGTTTCTTGACGACTCCAAGTCGTTTGGGAAAATCACAGATTAGATCTTTCCTCGGAGCTTTGACAAGGTGTATCGACTTGTACATCATCTTAATGCGATGGAGCCTCCTTGCTCATCAACTTGCCATATCCCAGATGATGTATATCTGCTAGAGCAATTGACGAATATGGGATTCCTTAATAATCGAATCCCACCTCTGGTTGTTACAGAGAATCATAATGGTATGTGTTCAAACAGCTCACTGAAGAGCTTCCCCAACGAGGAAGCTTCATACGAGATGATACTCGTAGATATGTATCTGGTCTCGGTGGTGATTATGGAATCCGACTTCTACTTCCTGCTCATCCATTATATCGAAGCAGAATCCAAAGAGAAACAACACTAAAAAGTTCTCCAGTGATCCTCCACACTACCTGCTTAATCAACATTCGAATAATCATGCAATTTCATATTTCCAGGAGTGTATCTCAATCCATGAGAGAGTGTGTCCTGAAGACATCTCAGAAGATTATTGGCACTAATCTAGTGAGGCTCAACCAAATATGAGATCACAATGCTAACTGCAAAACATATGTTCGGACGGAGGTTCACCAAGAACATCAATGCGAATGAGCTTTTGAAACTCAGAGGCATTTCCCAAATCTTGTTCGACATTACTACCATATAACTTTTGAAAGTTAAGATCCTCGAGGTAGTCACAGGCTTGCAATCCACCATACCAAATCTTTTCAGAATCTTCACCACATATTTTCCTTGAGATAGGAAAATTTCCCTTGGCTTCTGCCACACTTCAAGTCCTTGGTTCTTCATTTCAAATTCAGAATCCAACTCCCTCTTACATTTCTGAATGAGAGGGTATACACCTGTCAGAAATAGTTCATCCACATAATGTGCCGATATGAGAGGTCTATCATCCAAAACCTTCAAATAATGGTTTGGATCGGTTTCACTCCTTAGTGAATCTTAGCTTCATCAAACAGCTATCAGTCCTCTCATACTATGCTTGGGGTGTTTTTCTTCAAGCCATAAAGGGCTTTCTTCCACCTGTATACATGAGATTCCCATTTATGAATCTCAAGCTCCACGGGTTGTTTCAAACCTGTGGACCAACTACATGAGGGGAATGGTCCCCTTTTAAGATTTTTCTTTCGGTACATCTCAGACATGTACTTTCATGCTCCTTTTGAATTCAGGCTTCCCTGTCACGATCTGACTCACAGACCTCCAGTGCTATGTGTTAATGGACATGATCTCCAGTGGACTTCCTGTAACTTAATACAACCCTGAACTCAAAAGCATCTTTGAAACTTCTATTTTCAGACACGTACCTTTCCATCGATGAATGCCACCTTAAAACCTTCGACTTCCACTCCTGGGGTTCCTTGATTCCTTGAGGGGTCAGCCGTGTCCTTGATGACCTGCATCTCTGCCATTCAGACGCTCCTTCGTCTAAGGGCCGCTGCGTCATTCTAATAACATTCTCTGCTTTGACTTCACTATAGGTGAATTATGAGGAACCCATTGATCCTTCTGTCTTGTCCCAACTGTCTTCGGTGATTTGTCTTTCACTCTTGCTTGGGCATTGTCTTCACCTCAGCTCTGATACCATGTTAATTTTAGGTATGTTCTATGCTAGAGCAATTTATTTAAATTTTCACAGTTAGCAATCACATCAGTATTAAGATAAACTGCAGATAGGACATAAATAGAAAATGCATAAGACATGCCAAGACAAGAGGACACAAGATGTGGCGCTAGCCAGGGACAAACCCAAAATGTGTGGGGAAACCCTTGATCAATTCTTCTTTTATGTTCTTCAAAGTTCAGCAGAGAAAGAGAGAGAGAGAGCGTACATTTACAATAGAAGTCAATACTTTGACTTATGATATCTACAGAGATCAGTTGAAGACATATTGCTTGAATTGATTCTCTAAGGTGACTTCTTCACCTATCATAGTGCTGCACCTTGTCCATTTGCTGCACCTTACCATGTAGCACCATCATGTTGCATCATACTATGCTGCCCATACATCATGATGTTCATGCATCATCGTCATCATGCTGTCCCTGCTAGTATGAATCATTGTCATCATGCTGCCTGCGCATCATCATCATCATGCTGCCTGTGCATCATCATCATCATGCTGCCTGTGCATCATCGTCATCATGTTGCCTGTGCATCATCATCATCATGCTGCAACATTATAACACTGTCATCAACCTTAGATGCTTGCTATGGCTTGCAGCCTAGCAAAGCAGCTAGGCTATAGTTCCGAAATCCTCCATGCAATCTCAAACTACACAATCATGTTGTCATCTACAGTAGTCTGTTTTCATTACAGCGTATATATATCTTACCTGAATAAAGTTGTGTGTCTATATATATTGACTGTGAGTATATATATATATATATATATATATTGCCTGAGTGACTGCGTTGAATATATATATGCCTGAGTGATTGCGTTGAATACATATATGCCTGTTGAATATATATATGCCTGAGTTATATATATTGCCTGCGTATATGTATCTATTGCTGCGTGGAAGGAGTCTCTGGACAGCGTATGAGTGTTTTCCATGCGTTATATGACCAGCGCACTAAGATATAGTGACTGCGTGATATATGGCAGCATTCCATATTACCTGCGTGGATCATCCTTATCTGCAGCGTGGATATCCTCATGTGCCTACATGGATATGGTCACCATCTGCTGCGTGGATATGCCTTCATCACAGCGTATGGATTGTCTGCTCAGCGTGTAGGGACAACGTGGTAAGATTCTTCATTTGAACAATGTTTCTTTCAACTGTGGCTTCACCATGTTACTGCGGCTACCTTTTGTTTCATGACTGCGTTATCTATTAGGGTATCATCACTGCGTTATCCATTAGGGCATTATCATGACTGCGTTATCTATTAGTGTATCTCCTTCTCCAAAAAACCAAGATGTGGAGAGGAGATCACTTGAGGTGAGTTTCAAATGACTTCAAGTCCTCTTCTATTTATACTAACATGTAGGTGATGATTAGACACGTATATTGGGCTTCTGAGCCTACTCAAGATGCTGGTCGGCTAGATGATAATTCCATAATATAAATAAATTCATATCTCCATAAATAATTATTGGAATCGAATGATATTTGGATCAATCCTACACCTCTCGATGAGAGGGATCCAATAAAAATATCAGCTGTCATAAATAAGCTGACCCACATGGAGTTTGGCCCTAGTTGCCAATTTAACAGAATGGTATGATGGGTTATAGCACAAATGGTACTATGCACAGTAGTACATACGGTACCCATATGACTACACATGTTACATGTTTGAAATATGATATGTATATTGATGTGTATAATACACATTGTGTGCAGGTATGCATGAAGACATTGGGTAGATGTCTGGCAGGACAATTGACTGGGTGGTTACACAGAAGAAGGAAAGTAAGAAGTGGTTCAAGGATAAGTAACCATGGTTAAGTTTGGCATACATACGATTACGAAGAATATATATGATGAACATATATATATTGTTATGTGAACTAATTTGTTATGACATTGCAGGCATATTGATGTGGAAAATATGCTAACATATGTGTTGTATGCAGAGAAACTACAAGAAGTAGGTGTTCAACAAAGAACACAAAGGCTTGGAAGAATGCCAAAAGCGAACATGTCTTCTTTAGATAAAATAAAAAAATGAGCAATAGTTGCTTTAATAATATTAAATAACAGATTATGATATGTATCATAGTTAAAATTATGCATCTATAAATTCTCACAAATGGTTTGAAAACAATGTTACAGGTAGCTATGAAAGGAGAACACTCCTTGAGACCAATGTAGCTATGGAAGAGGAGCACTCTTTGTGACCAATGTAGCTATGGAAGAGGAGCACTCTTGGTGACCAATGTAGCTATGG
Source organism: Pinus tabuliformis (assembly GCA_031772625.1). NCBI lineage: Eukaryota > Viridiplantae > Streptophyta > Pinopsida > Pinales > Pinaceae > Pinus > Pinus tabuliformis. The sequence goes on from CM062817.1 coordinate 1,860,912,706, forward strand.
AAGAGGAGCACTCCTTGTGACCGATGTACATCGGAAAAATTGCATCAGATGGCAGAGCCATGAGAGCTGTTGATTCAGAAACCAGCTACCTGTGAACAAGGACATGATGTAGTGATACACCGAGGACGATGTAAAATTTAAGGGGGGGGGGGGGGGGGTATGTAACACCCCTCCCTTGTGTGCTAAATTATTGTAAACCTAAGCTGAGTTAAAGCTAGGTGTGATATCCTCCCTTGTGTGTTAAATGATTGTAAACCTAAGCTGAGGAAAGCTAGGTGTGATACCCTCCTTTATGGGTTAAACTATTCTAAACCTAAGCTAAGGAAAGCTAGGTGATATGTAATATGAAAAGCAAATGTGCTATTAAATACATTTAATAAAATAAATCACTTGGAGGGTGGAGCACCAAGAGAGAGGAGATTCTTGCCAAATCCCATTGAGGAATGGGATAGAGATGAATCTTTCATGATAAAGCTTCTAGATGTGATTCTAGATAAGCTTGGATGGATTGGAGATCCATCAGATGGATGGGAGATAAAGATCCATCAGACATAAAAGATTTGCGGGAGATAAAGGCAAGATTTTATGAGGAAAAGCCTCGTGGGAGATAAAGACGAGCTTTTCCAAAAAAGACCTAGGCAAATGGAAAAATCCATAAAAGCGGGACATCGCTAATGGAACTAAATCATGAAAGAGGGTATTAAATACCCAGTGCATTGATAAATTGAGGATAGTTGATCCTTGGAAAGAACTTTGTCTCAGGGGGAATCACAGGTGATTCATGGTTGGGTGGTGGTGCTCCTCCCTCCAAGTGATTGTATTAGATGGATTCACATGCAATTTTGCATGTTGGACTCTTACCCTTGATGTGATTATTTTATTTGATGTAGTATTGGATATGTTGCCCTGTCTTGGCATATGTGTTAGTATGATGTTATCTGTATTCATGTGATGGATTCCATTCTTATGCTTGTGAATGAGTAGGATATCAAATGAATCTAATGGAGATCTTCATTATATTAGTGAAGGAACCTTTAATGTTATATAAAGCCTCTAGTTAACATGGCAAATAGTGGTAGATGCTTGCGGATCATTATGGTATAATGTAAGTAACAAAATAGTCTATGATGGTCAGATTATCTATTGCATAGATACTCAATGAGGCTAGATTGCATTATGTCTATTTCTTAGAAGTTATCTTATTATGGAACTCATGGAATATTACTATGCATGCGGTTAACTGATTTTATATAATTTATGTATGCATATGGTAATTAGGCATGAGATATAGATGCATGCAAAATCATTAGGAGGTAAGTTCTATATAATCCAATAGACGAGGATTTCGTACCATGCATGCCACCAGAGGTTCAATGGCTACATGTTATTGCTCCTTCTTCCATTCCAAATGTAGTTGTGTTATAGAAATCATTCAATGAAGATGAGATAATGTGCCTATGGTATAAAGCTCCTTCCTGAAGGTGATATCACAGTCCGAATAAGGAAAAGGAACATAGAACCTTAATTACGTATAAGGAAATTTCAAATTTTCTAGGGGATTTGGGCTTATTTTCCGAATAGGCCATGGAGGTTCGTTACACGAGCCCCGAAAGTTCTTTTCATTCTACAACCATCCCAACTTAGATTTTTGTTGAAGTCAATTCTGAGGTATTTGTGATATATTGAACATGATGCAAATGTAGTCCTTCCATGCTTAAAAAAAAAGGTGGTTTATGGACACAAAATGGTTTCTACATTCATGAGAAAATCCAGGTAGATCAACAACGACAAGGGCCTAACCAACTAAGCTATCCATTGGGGCAACTCAACATTTAGTTATATAAATTAAACAGTTAGTAAATATCAATATGCATCAATTCATAACTAATAGCAAAGTATATATTTTAAATTATTAAAAGAAAATAATTATACTAAGTAAATTATAAGTAGCACATTATTATTATTATTATTAAAAGAATTAATATACAAGTTAAACATATATATACATTTTTAAAATCTGGCATATGATTTCTATATTTGGAGATTTATGCTTACTTACCTATGGAGATTCTTAATTAAACTTTGTTCCAGTATTATGACTTTTCAATAAATCTCAAATATTAATTTGTATATACTATTAAGAATATTGTAAAATATTCCAAAAAATTAAATTTTTATCATTTGTCTTATAATTATTGATAATTAAATTAAAATACTACTTTTCAATAAATGTCAAATATTAATTTGTATATACTATTAAAAATATTGTAAAATATTCCATAAAAATTAAATTTCTATGATCTATCTTATAATTATTGATAATTAAATTAAAATACTAGAAATCTTATTTCAAACTAAACATAAATATTAATATAACTAAATAATTTTATAATTTTTTTTAATATTTATTAAAAAATTATATAAATTTTCATAATTGTTTCTTTAGTGAACGTTATTTAAAAAAAAATTATATTAAATTAATAATATGAATGGATATTTATTAAAAAAATATAATAACTAAATAATATTAACTTACATTTTAAATTTGTACTTCACTGAAATAGTATCAAATGGACCTTTACTGAATAGGTTGCAAACTTTTGTGAAATAAGGGATAGATAGAAAACCGTAAAGCCCGAGTTCACTGAAATTGTACCAAATATACCTTTATTGTATTGACCGATGCCAGAGTTTTTATGTTTAATTAAAAATTAATTTTAGTGTTTTTTTAAATAATAATTAATAATAATATTAATTATAAAATAAAACATAAAATTATAGGAGAAAAAATATATTTAACAAATTTATTTACACATGAATAAAAACCTATTTCATAATTTAATTCCGAGGAAAGTAAAAACCAATTTCCAAACGTAGTTGGAAACCAATTTTCTTTTGTCCTCAATAATCTGAAAAGTAGAGCAAATTTTCATGGAATACCATACCTATCGAGAATCCTGTCGAAAAAGTGATATGCGGACAGCAATGGGGGCTTCAAAAATATAATTGTGAATTCAAAACATTGTGTTTTGTGCTGTACCAAACTTGCGATATTCCAAGAAGGTAGTGCACTTTAGATAATGCTTATGTTCACCTTCAAAGCACTTGCGAACAACGCTATTGCCTGCGCACACCACAGAGTTACGTTAAGCGCAGAGTGACACGTGTCACTGGATAGTATAAATCTGAGTGCTGTTGATCTTGTATCCTTAAGAATATACAACTACTTAGAGGCTATAAAGTTGTTAAAAAAAATAAAAATATTAATGATAAACAAGTCCACTAGTACAGATTATGCCTCAGCGCCAATTATAAAAATAGCAGAAGGTGAAAATCTATGTTCCTCTTACATTAAATTAGAAATTTCAATGTAATTAATTATATTATGTATATCGAAATTGGATTGGAGAAATTTTGATTTTTAAATAAATTAGTGAATTAAAATTGGATTTGAGAAATTTTAATTTTTAATTTAATGATTAAATTAGATTTAATTTTTGATAATATTTTGGTCTATCAATATTATTTAAGATATGATATGTATAATATTTCAAAAAATTCCAATTATAATATTTCAAAAAAATTCCAATTTCAAATTAAAAAAATAGCAAATTCAAAATAAAATCATTTATTTGACCTATTAAGTACATTCGGCTATTATAGTGCTTGGTTTGGTTGATTGTTGCATTTTGGCCGCAAATCCTAAATATTCTGAAGCTTGATTATCGTGCGCCGGAGCCGCGCGTGCAGAGGATGGATTTGAGGTCAGTGTGCAGCTGGTGTGTTTTTTTTTTTTTTTTTTTTTTTAGGGTGAAAAAAGCAAGATTGTATTATATAAGATATATAAAAAGACAGATTAGTACATTTGCTTGTAATTCTGTATATGACCAGAAGGTCTGGATCATTTGAAGAGCTAATAGGAGAGGGAAGCATAATCCCAAAAAGCGGCAAGATAAATTTGCCGGGAGAAACGACAGCTAGAAAACTGTCATCCAAATTCAAAAATTTACATTGTTCATAGAAAATACATAGGAGAAAAGTTCCGGAGGAGGGAATCATTACATAGTAAAAATCACATGATACATCATCATTTATAAACAAAATCGGAGGGATCATAAGACAAAAGAGAAGTAAACCAGTGCAAACCTGAGATTCAGCTTTAATGATATTAGGAATCAGGAGGAGAAAATTCTTGGATAGAAAAATTTTTCCCTTCAGAAGTTACTTTCAAAAACCACAAACCTGGAGCCGATTGAAGACCTTCCTTTGACAACAAGTCTGCCTGCTAGTTTTGGTGATGAATTGAACTTCCTTCCATCCTTTCCTAGAAGAGCCTGATCCTGTCCATCCATCCTACAAGGTGAGGCTTGTAAATATTATTTTTCCTTGCTACAAAATCCACCATTACTTTTGAATCTCCAAAAATTTAAACAGCGTGAATGTTTAGAAAAAAGTAGAAATTTAGCAGGCCAGCAAGAGCCATCACCTCAGCTTTGCTGTTGGAGCCCATTCCCCCATTCCAATGGATGAGAAATTGATTATTTTCGTTTATTATAATGTGCACTCCACAGCCACAGGAACCTTTCTGTTCTGCTCCGTCAAAATACGCTCTTGGCAACATTGAGTGCTCCTGTGCATGATCTTTACAGCCCTCCTTTTTTTGCTTGTGAGGCTTTTCCGAAAGAGAGTCATAGAAAGATACAATATTGGAAAAGATTTCCAAGAATGGAACTTTTCTGTCATTGAAAATAACATTGTTTCTCCATTTCCAAATGCTCCAAAGAGTGATAATAATTAACGACCTCCATAAATCCTTTTGCTCACTCCACCAGAGAAACGCTTCAATTATGGAAGCATGAGAAATATGAGGGATTCCATAATAAATCTCCAGAGATTGCCACAGGTGCTGAGTTCTTTGGCAGTTTAAAAACATGTGACAATTGTTTTCCTCAGTTGATCTACATATTGGACAGAAACCTGGACCTTGCCATCCCCGCTTTCTCAAGTTTTCCCAAGATAGATTTTTGTTATGGAAGGTTAACCATGAAAGTAAATCATTTTGGAAGGGCATCCAGATTTTCAAAAAACAAGAGGGAATATAGGACTGTGAGAGGCATCTTTTATCCCAATTAAATCCTAGTAAACATCTTTAACATGCACCAGATTAATCCCTTTTGAATTTTTCCAGATGAGACAATCAGAATGCGATGATCGGAAAATACTGCAATTTCTGAGGCACGTCCTGGTGTTCTCCCATTGATGAGCAATAGCAATTGACATCTCCAAAAATTCTGCCTCTTTCCAAAGAGGGATCGATCCCTGCCAACTAAAATTCAAACTGTCCCAATAGAAAAACCCTTTTTATGGAAAAAGTTTAAAAGTGATTCAGGCACACTGATCTCCTTGGCACCACTCAGAAACTGGTCTTTCCCAATAAGGATCTTGTTGCCGGCTTGGAAGCGCCATATTAAATTCTTCAGAAAATAACTTTCTACCTTACGGAGGCTTAACCATATTGAAGACCCATATGAGGAGCCAATCCTTCCCTCCCTGAACCAGTGAGATATATTTTTCCTGCCCAGGTATTTCTTCTGAATTGTGGTACTCCATGGGCCCACTCCATAAATCCCTCTCCACAAAGACTTACATAAAAGTGCCTTTTCGAAAGTCCTTAAGTCCAGTAGACCCCATCCCCCCATGCTCTTTGGCAAAGAGATATTAGATAATTTAGAGAGATGGAATTTCCCTTTTCCTGCTTGGCCTCCCCATATAAAATTCGTAGTTAGCTTATTCATTTTTTGAATGATGCTAGCAGGAAGAAAAAACAAATGAGCCCAGTATACTGCGAGTTGATTCAACACCGATTGAGCCAAGGTCACTCTTCCCGCCAATGAAAGGCATCTGTATTCCCAAGCTGATATCTTTTTGTAGTATCTATCTAAAATCCATTGCCAGTCCATCTTTGAATATCCATTTGCTTTTATCTGGAATCCCAAATATTTAATTCCATGACTGATGGATTGTGCCTCTATTCCAAATAGGGCAGATAACCATTCTACTGCTTCTTGGTTGGCATCATTGTGGTAAATTATAGACTTCGATTTGTTTATTTGCAATCCTGTAGCCTTTTGAAAATTTTTAAGGATATCATAAAAACATAACCAGGTGAATCTGCATAACATACCAAACATAAGAATATCATCCACAAACAAATTATGTGAGATGGAAACATTTCTGCAGATTTTCAGTGGGCGACACCTGTTTTCCTTGACAGCCTTGTTGATATGGAGGCTAAGCAAATTCATAGCCAAGATGAATAAAAGGGGCGACAGGGGACAGCCTTGGCGAAGTCCTTTGGCTGCAAGGAAGTAAGAAGAAGGAATTCCATTAATGATTATAGCATAATTCACCTGCTCAACACATGCCATGATCTAGTTTATCATGTTGACAATAAGGTCTCCTGCAATTATTAAAAATTCAATATCAAATATTTCTGAGGCAAACAATTTCTCCCAGAAAGGAAATCTGTTTTTGTAGGGAGCATATATATTCAGAATGTTGATTGGACCTTTCTGCCCCCTAATTTGCACCAAGATGAGGATTCCCGCCAAACATCTATATGCTTTTTCTTTGATCCAATGAGGATCCCATAAAACCGCTAAGCCTCCAGAAAGGCCATTAGCTTCCAAAGCAGTTATATGCCAGGAGGGATACATTTTCCTGAAATAGGAAATTGCTACAGAAGAGGCATGCATGGTCTCTTGGATTAATATGATTTTGGGGCTTGCTGAATGGAAAAGATTCTTTAAGGCCAAAAAATTTTGGTCTGCCCCTAGACCCCTAACATTCATGGATATGATAAAAGTCATTTGAGATTCTTTTCGGCCATGCTTGCTCTAAGAGGCCTTTCTTCTGTCATATCAATGATAGGGACATCTATAAGAGATAGATTACAGACACCTCTGCCTGCTCCATCAACCCTCCCCCTGAAATGTCTACTGCCCCTGTTGTTTTTTCTTCTCACCGTAATGTTTTTTGCAGAATTTGGGCTTATTTGAGGAGAAAATTGTTTCCCTGGTTTATGAATGGTGAGAGGGCAAAGTTCCAGCGATTTCTTGGTTAAAAGGTAGTCCAAATCGCTGCCAATCGAGTTTGAAGGGGAGGAAATTGGGGAGTTTAAAGGGGTGGCCATGATCATAGGTTCTTTTCCTTTTCCGGATGGGAGCATTTTCTTGTTTGGGGATGGAGAGGAGGATGGGATGATGAGGACCTCCCTGCTGAAGTCTTTAAAGGGCTGAGGGACCGGGATAGGCAGAGGGACTTCATGATCAGAGGCTGGCTGAGGGATCGGGAGAGGAAGAGGGACTTCATGATCAGAGGCCAGCTCTAGAGGAGGCATTGAAGGAGAGATTACATCCAAAGGGTTTGGAATTTTGAGAGACGGAGGAGTTTGTTGATGGACTTCCAGATTGGCCCTTTGTTGGTCATCGGATTCTGATGGAGACAGGCTTTTTGTAGTTGTTAACTTCTCTGTTCCCGGGGAAGGGGATTTTGTCCTATAAGTTTTTGCTGCGAACTGGGAGATGCCATGGTGCTTTCGGCTTTTTAGAACAGGTCGGCGTGAGCAATTCTTTATTAAATGTCCAGTCCGGTGGCATGTTGAGCATCTAAAGGGGACTCCCCAGAAATCCAGCCTCTGACTTATTTTAAACTCTCTCCAGAATATATCAATATGGTCCGGGAACCCTCCTCTGTAAGCTTTATCTATTAGGATCCAAGCTACACGTTTATCTTTCTCTCCCAGGCATCTCGGATCAACATATACACATCTTCCTATGGCATTTCCTATCTCTGTTAAGGTTTCCTTTGACCATAACTCCAGGGGTAGCCCGGGTAACTTGACCCAGATCAAGTTATTGGAAGGAGTATTCTTTAACGGGTTATAACCCATATACCACCTGTGTAACGCCAAAAAACTTCTTCCATAAACCCACTGCTGTTTCTGAATGGTTTCCAGGTCGCTAGAACTTAGGAAATGAAAGCAATACCAGTCCTTCAAAAGTCTGGCCACAATAGGAATATAGCCTATCAGGGGTTTCCATTGCAATTCGAGCCAGCTTCTCATCTTAGAGTCGTCCATCTCTGGGAAGTGCCACCGGCCTACCAGAGCATTATCCTGTAGGCTTTCTATGCGGTCTGCCAAGTAAACACTTTCAATTTTAATAGCCACGGGTGGGGGAATAGTTTTTAAAGGCTTCACCATATGCCTTTCCTTTTTGATAGACCTCGGCTTGTCTGCTATCGTGGAAAGGCCTTGCCTTTGCTCGACCGATTCCAACCATGTCATCATGTGGGTCCGAGGGACGAATGAACATGTCATCCAGGGCGGATTGCCATTCATTTGACAGCTTGGCATTGTCGTGGAAGGATTCTGCCTGAATGGCCGCATGGACCATGGCCTCCATGGCTGATGTGTCAGACGGAGAGTCCATTCTTAAAGAGCCCACCCACTTCTTAACTCAGGAGTACTAGATAAATCCAAAAAGAATATATGGCGGACTAGGCATTTAAACTACAGAATGAGAGGACTGACAGTCTCTGAATAAAATGCCCGGAGAAGATAGGTTCAACGGGTCAGAAACGAGGTTCATCTGACAAAAGGCTGACAAGAGGAAGCCTCGGGAACATATGGCACCCTTTCCAAAAGGAATATCGGCAATCAAAAGGCCAGCTGTCTTTTGATTATTAATGAGGATGACGATACCGTGAGCTAGGAAATGACAGGAAGGAAAGATTTTTTGAGAAACGGCGGCTTCCTATGCTTCGGGATTTCTGCTCTCGTCCTTTGCAGAATTAATAATCCCTGAATATCATAAGATATGGATCTAAAAAGGCTCTGCCCGAGGACGTCTTGGAAGGAAGGGATGAGATTAGGAATAAAAGCTTGTACCCCAAACTGATTTCCGGCAACCCGAAGAAAGATCCGGCACAGAAAAACCAGAAGACCAAAAACTCGGCCAACCTTCCAGAGATCTTTCCTATCTTGGGTTGTTAGGAAGAGAAGGTTGAGCCCGTAGACACAGAATCTCAAGCATCGTCAGTACAGAGATTATTCAAGATGAAGTTTCAGGGCATACTATGCAGCAACAAAAGACTTCACAAACACACCACCAGGGTCCTAACTTAAATCGAAAATCTGAGCATGGCTTGGTTATGACGAAATAATTTTGAAGCTTGAAAACAGGTTCCCATGACCAGTTCGAAGTTGTTTTCCCTGACATGTAAATTCAAAATGTATACCAGAGAATGAATAAAAAGCGTATCTTCTAAACAAAAACAACCTTTTTTAACAGAGCTAGAATTCCAACTTCAAACTGGTAACCAAATCAGAATTTAAACCATTTTGTAAGAGCTGAGTTTCTTTTTTAGACAAAATTCTTTATGGAAAAACAGGATAAAATGTATCAAGAAAACTAACCTGGAGCCGCAGGCATGCCGAGGGCAGGGTGCTGAAGGAAAACGATGAAAAAAAACCCCCATGACCAGACAAACGCAACCAGGAAAGATCTCCCACTGCGTAAGGGGTACGCAGGTACGAGGAAAAGAGGTTTTCCAGAAGAAACTTTCCTCTTTGGTCAGTGGTGAAATAATAGCTTCAGACGGAGGGCCAGCAACTATAAGGTGGAGAGAAACGTGGCCGAAAAACATGCAGAGCCCTTCCTCATGAGGTGTCAGTGAATGTGCAGGAGGTGTAAAAACTATGAAGGTCAAGCATGCATGGGGACGCTTCAGGGGGAGGCTGGCTTGTGGAGACGTGGAATAATAAAGGCCTGGGCGACATGCATTGGTTAAAAACTTCCCCGTTAATACGATACACACCTGTGCTTAGATTATAGGGTGACAGACCTTCGCCGCGTTCTCTGGTTGGATGTCTTTAGCAGCACACCTCCACTCGGCAAATAGACTTTTTGCATTTTTCTCCATCTAAAATTATGGGTTAATTGCATTTCCGTTTATTTTTTGCCAATTTTGGTCTTATTGCACATATTGTTACATTGGTTTTGTGAATTCTATGGCCAGAACTCCTGTGCATATTGACAGTGGGAAGAATTAGACGAGAGGTTTCTACCATTAGGGCTTCAACTTATCAAATTAAAACTGTTGTTATGTGTAGATCCTTAAAATTTTGTTGCCATTAATTTATATTTTATTTTATGACAAATCACACAAGTTATTTGTTTAAGTGTCATTTTCGTTAATGAATATATAAATTATTTAATTTGTAAGGTGGAGATGGTATTTAGTTGGGGGAGTTTGTGATAAAGACTTTTTTATATGATGATGATCTTGTATTGATTTTTAAATCGACCAATGGATTGCAAATGCACCTATATGCCTTTGAGCATTTTTGTAGAGAAGTGGGCATGCAAGTCAATACTAACAAGACCAAAATAATGATTTTATCGAAAGCAGAGTCAATATACATTCTTCTTTGAAGGCAACATTCTTGAAGAAATAAATGAGTACAAATACCTCGGGAAACTTAATTGGGAGGACTGCATAAAGAAGAGAATTTTAGGAGGGTGGAAAGCATTATATGCTCTTCAAAACCGATGTGGAGAGGCAGAGTTATGGGATTGGAATGCTGGAATAATGTAGAAATGATATGTCCAGATGGAGTTGATGAGTTGTATTCTCGTAGTTAGTGTTGAGTCTATCTATCATGAGTTGTGTCTTTGTAGTTTGTGTTGTGAGTTGGTGATCCGAATTATTTGGATCTAGATTGTCCTACAAGATCTCTATGTGTGCCCATATAATGTACTGGTTGTCCAAGCAATTTGATTAATGAGATTTGATTCATTCTTATGTCTCTCTCTCATTTTCTAATATGGTATCAGAGCTAGAATAGTGAGGCTTCAGATCTGAGAGCAAGAGAGCCCAGGTCTTGAGGGCTGTGAGATTGAGAGCAGTGAGATCATATTGTTAAGTCACTCCTCTCCATTTTTTTTAATGGTGCAGTGCATCCTACCGGTGCAGTCCATGGTTGTTAGGTGGTTATTTGTGGTATAAAATTGTGGACACTTTTATCCGTTCATTGAATAGGGGCGGCGTGAAGTTTGTGAAGTTATTTGTAAACCTCTAGGTATGTAGCACAAGGTCTGAGAAGTAGTTGGATCTTTTATTCAACTAGTATTCTCTCCACACTGGTGAGTCGTTGGTTTGATTAATATGTTTCCAAAACCATTTTCCAATCCATAAAATTAATTTGTTTTTTATGAAGAGTATAGTGTGGTAGATTAAAGGAGTTGCATGGGATTCTGTTTTTCATGGTGAAAAAGAATTTACGTGGTATAAGGAGTTAAATATCTTTTTTTGTGTGAAAGTTAAAAATTATTGGTAAAAAGGTGTATTTGGTTAAAAAAGGGAATTTTTTTTTTGTAAAAATGGTTTGGTAGAAAAAGGAGAAATAAGAAGTAATTTTGGTTTAAATTTCTGGAAACAAGGTTTGGTAAAAGAAAAAAAGGAGAAATAAGAAGTAATTTTGGCTTTATTTTTTTTACTTGAAGCAATATTAAGTTTTTTTATTTTATATCATGTGCATTTGGTTTTGGATCTAGTGAATTTGGTTTTGGATCTGGTGAATTTGGGTGTAGGTCTGGTGGATTTGGGTGCATTTGTTGATTGGAGAATTTTTTTTTTGTCATTATGTCAAATTTTTTCGCTGAAACTTATTTGAATGAGTCCACAAGGCTTGATGGAGGAAATTATGCAAATTGTAAATTCAAGGTATTATTAGTTTTAGAGGGAAATAATTTGTGGCCCACAATGAGTGGGGCGAAGCCCAAACCCACTGCTGCTACAACTATTCTAGATTGGAAAAAAGGAAAACAAAATCAAAGGTGTTGCTGCGAATGTCAGTTAAGGACAACATCATTCCTCTTATTAGGGAGTGTAAAACATCCAAAGAAACATCTAATACTAACCGGATTTTATTCTTGAAGACCAAGCTTTTGCCAATTAAAATGTAGGCCAAAAAATGTATAAGCAATTTCATTTCCCGTGTCAAAGAGCTAAGGGTGATAAGTTATGAGACATTGGTGAAAAGGTGTCCAATACTGATTTGGTCACCATCACATTAAATGGATTAGTACAAGATTATCAAATTTTTGTTTCAAGTCTTTCAGCTAGAGAGAAGCCTCCTACTTTTGATGAATTGACAGGTATTCTTCTACAAGAGGAAGAGAGGATGAAGAACTTCAATTTGGGCTCAAACAATTCAGATTTAGCATTGGTAGCCAAGCGTAAGCAACTATACAAAGGCAATCCATGGGACAAAAGGAAAGGAGGAAAGTTTCAAGCAAAGCAAAAAGGTATGGCACAATCTAAATTTCTAGTTCATGATAAAAGAAATGATGATTTTTATTATTGTGGCAAACCTAGACATCATGCTAAAGATTACTATAAAAGGAAATATAATGTGTCTAAATAGAGAAACATCAGACATAATGAGAATTTTGTGGACAAAGACACGTCAACCAATGATGGATTTAAAAATCTCAAATTGTTTGTTTCTGATGCTGCATTGTCTGCTGAGACTGATGATGTGAATGCTTGGTTCATTGATTCTGTGTGTCACTCCATATGTCTTGTAATAAGGATTGGTTTGATGAATATCATGAGAACATTGATGGAACATGTGTTTATCTAGGATATAATAGATCCCTTGAAGTTCAAGGATATGGAGTAATAGGTGTGATGTTACCTGATGGAAAAGAGAGACAGATCCATGATGTGATGTATATTCTTGGTATAAAAAAGAATTTAATTTATGTTTCTACTATTGTTGATCAAGATCTAAAGGTGGAATTTGTTAAATCACATTGTGTTGTTAAAGATATCCAGGATCACTACAAGGTTATTGCCACAGGTACCAGAGTTGGAGGCTTGTATAAGCTGAATGTGACCAGGATAGGGCATCAAGCATTGACATCTACAACAATGTCAACAGAAAAGTTATGGCATCAAAGGTATGGGCATTTAAATCACAATGATTTAATGTTACTTCAAAGAAAAAAAATGGTTGAAGGTCTTCCTGTTATGAAGAATAATCATGTTGAATGTGAAGCATGTGCGTTTGGAAGGCAACATAGAGAGGAATTTCCTATACATGAAGAAAAAAGGCAAAGAGAAGTACTTGAATTAATTCATACTGATGTATGTGGACCTATGCAAACTAGATCTCTTGGAGGAGCATTATACTTTCTTATTTTTGTTGATGATAGATCTAGATACACTTGGGTCTATTTCATAAGAAAGAAAACTGATGTTTTTGAGTACTTTAAGGAACTCAAAAGCATGGTAGGAAAACAAATTGGGAAATACATCAAAATTATTAGATCTGATCAGGGGGAGAATACAAATCAAGAGCTTTTAATCAATATTGCAAAATTCATGGGATTCTACAACAATTTACAGTGTCTCGTACACCTCAGCAAAATGCAGTTGCTGAGAGGAAAAATAAAACACTAATGGAATGTGCATGGAGTATGCTTCAAGGTAAAAATATCTCTAAAGGTTTTTGGGCTGAAGCCATTAATACTGTTGTTTATTTGAAAAATAGGAGTCAAACCAAAAGCTTAAATCTAAAAACACCTTTTGAAGCATTTTATGGATTTAAACCAAAAGTGAATAATTTAAGAGTTTTTGGATGCAAGGCATTTGCTCATATTCCAAAAGATGAAAGAAGAAAACTTGATGCAAAACCAATTAAGTGCACATTCATTGGTTATTGTGATGATCAAAAGGCATACAAGTTGTTTGATCCTACTTCACATATATTTCTTGCAAGTATGAAAATGTAGATGAAGGTGATAAAATGAATAACACAGGTGTATGGCATGATATTGATGATTATGTAAAAATAGAAGCATGTTGTGAACAAGAACAGGAACAAGTACAACAAATGGTACATGAAAATGTACATGTTCAAGAGCATGAAGCATCCAGTAGTCGTGACACTCCAAAAAGAGAACAAGGGACTCCACAAAGTGGGAAGAATGATGAAGGTACTGAAGCTCTAAGGAGGTCATCACGTCAAATTCAGCCACCTATAAGGTATAAAGATTATGCATTGATGTCTCATGTAATGAATGTTGTAGAACCCTCAAGTTATGAAGAAGCTAAAGAATATAAAAAATGGAGAGATGCAATGAATGAGGAATAGAACTCTATAATGAAGAATGACACATGGGAATTAACAGAATTTCCCAAAGATAAAGTTCCCATAAGATGAAAATGGTTGTTCAAACCAAATTTTAATGTTGATGGTAGTATTGATAAGTATAAAGCTAGATTGGTTGCAAAAGGCTATTCACAAGAAGAAGGCATATATTATGAGGATACTTTTGCACCTATAGCTAAAATGTATACAATTAGAATCATGATTGTATTAGCTACAAAAAAAAATTGGAAAATACATGAGTTAGATGTCAACTCTGATTTCTTGAATGGTGAATTAAAAGAGGAAGTTTATTGGGTTCAGCCTGAAGGATTTGTAAAGCAGGGACAGGAGCATCTTCTTTACAGGTTAAAGAAAGCTTTGTATGGTTTGAAACAAGCTCCAAGATCTTGGTATGTGAAAATTGATTCATTCTTTTATGAGTAAGGTTTTGTGAGAAGAAAAAGTGATCCTAACTTGTACATCAAGAGAGATGAAGATGGAAATATTGCCTTGATATCTTTGTATGTTGATGATCTTATCATAAGAGGAAGTGCACAAAGGTTGGTTGAATAAATTAAAATTTAGTGGTCAAAGGTATTTGAAATGAAGGATCTTGGTGAAATGCATTATTGTTTGGGTCTTGAATTTTGGGGGGAATTTGGTAAGACAATCATCACACAAAGCAAATATGCAAAGACAATCCTTGAAATATTTCATATGTTTGAATGAAAACCAGTGTCTACTCCTTTGGAACAGAATGCCAAGTTGTATAATGATGATGGATCTAAAGAAGTGAATGGAACTTTGTATCGTCAATTGGTGGGAAGTTTGAACTACCTCACCACTACTAGGCTAGATATAGCGTATTCTGTCAGCATCCTTAGTTAGTTTATGACTAATCCTTGTGAAAGCCATTGGAAAGAAGCAAAGAAAGTCCTTCGATATCTCAAGGGAACACTTTATTTTGGTATTTTGTATACTGATGAATCTGATGTTCAGTTGGCAGGTTTTTCTGATTTAGATTGGGGTGGAAATCCTGATGATAAAAGACCAACCTTTGTATATGCATTCAATTTAGGATCGGGGGTCGTGTCATGGAGTAGTAAGAAACAACCAAATGTTTCTTTGTCGTCCACAGAAGTTGAATACAAATCCTTGACCAATTCAACCTGTGAAGCTATTTGGTTAAGGAGAATTTTTGAAGATGTTGGAGAAAAACAAAGAGGACAACCAAGCATCAAATGTGACAACCAGAGTTCCATGAAGCTGGCAAATAATCCAATTTATCATGTAAGAACAAAACATATCGAAGTCCAACCTCATTTTGTAAGAGAAAAGAAACAATCAAATGAGATTCATTTAGTGTATTGTAATACAAGTGAGAATGTAGCTGACATCTTTATCGAGCCTCTTGGAAAGATGAACTTTGAAATATGTAGACAACAACTAGGTATTGTTGAGAACCCATTTCTCCATTAAGGGGGGATGTTGGAATAATGTAGAACTGATATTTCCAGATAGAGTTGATGAGTTGTATTCTCATAGTTAGTGTTGAGTCTATCTGTCATGAGTTGTGTCTTCATAGTTTGTGTTGCAAGTTGGTGATCCGAATTCTTTGGATCTAGATTGTCCTAGACGCTGTCTATGTGTGCTTAGATAGTGTACTAGTTGTCCAAGCAATTTGATTAATGATATTTGATTTCATTCTTGTGTCTCTCTCTGATTTTCTAATATGGAAAACGACTAAAACTCTTCTTGGACTCCTAGTTTGTCCACTGATGCTATATGGTGGAGGTAAAGGATTTTGTTATGGAGAAGTTTCACCAGTATGGAGAAAAGAGTTGGGTAGAAAGAAGACGTATTACATTGAAGAATTCAACTGTACATGTGAGCTACAACAAAAAGAGTTCATTGGAGCTATCATTTTGTGGAGGGCAATGGTTCTTATTCCTCAATTAAGAGCCAACTCGCATCAACTTCGGTGTGAAACACGATGGTGGAAAAACCCTAAAGAAGCTTGGGAAGATCGAGTGTGTACATTTTTCACGTTGGGAGTAGTGGAATTTGAAAAACATTTCATTTTGGAATGTGATGCATGGAATATGCTAGCATTGGTTTCGTCTTTTCAGTGAGGGGATTCTTAGAAAATTGGGCCACGGCATCATCAAGAAAAAGATTGATTTGCAAAAGGAAAAAAAAAAACTGATAATCCTATAAATTATTTTCATTTCATTTCATTTCTCCTCAAGACCATTCCTCTATGTTGGGGGATATTGTTTTCGGATTCACAGCTTATACATTCCGTTATTCAACGTAAATGCATTATGTCATCTTTACTTGTTTTTGGCATCTGTACGGAAATAGGTAAGCAGAAATATTTCTCATATTTCTAGGGTTTGCATAATGTAAACGTTCACAGGTGATCGGTTGCTGTACGAACCGCATAGAGTTTTACGTCATGGCGAATGCCGAGGAGGTAGACATTGCTGCTCAGCAGAAAGTTGTCGAATCCAAGGTGACCACGAACCTAAAACATCATGATGACAGCTTAGGTATGTCATTGCGCCACACATTCTTGATTAATCTTCACTAACTAATAATGTGAAAACTCTTTGTGCAGGCCGTGGACGTAGACGGCCATAACACGGACAAAGATTTAGTTGACGGGAAGATTTCTATCAATAGCCTAGTTAAGGTTTCCATTTGATTCTGTTTGATAAAATTAATATATTAAATATATTGAGTCAGTGTGTATGAGTTTTTTTGTGTTAATATTTTCTAAAAGTATATTTTTGGAAAAAAAAAAAATTGAATTGGATTGTGTTTATATATATTCAAATAAGTTGACTCTTATTCCCTATATCGATCGCATTTCTTAATGTGGTCATATTTATTTTAACCAAATAATAAAAAGAAAACAATCTAGCAATATATCTTGTGTTTGAGTTTGAAATTAAGATGATTATGTTTGTATCTTCATCTCAGTCATATAAAAATAAACAAACAAATTTGAAAATTATAAGAATAATTTAATTATTATGTTTTCATATTTTTTTATTAAAATCGCCCAATAAATTTTTTATTAATTTAATTTAATTTATTTAAAATATAATTTTAAATTTATAAATAAATTTATTTTTGCTTAAAAGAAATTTAAAATAAATAACATATTGAAAATAAAATTAAAAAAAAAAACCTACTAAATTTAATATATAATTAAATAAAAAAATCTAAAAAATAAAAAAAAAAACATCGCACAACTAAATTGCTGCCCAACTATACTATCTTAATATTCTTATCAGGATGATAAGAGAATAACTTATATTTAAAGAAAGCTTACTAATTCTTCCAACGACAATTAATCTTTATACCTTTCATGAAGTACATAACGTATTGTCTTTAGTTGCAATGAGAAGTAATTTAATCCGTCTTTGGTTAGATAGCTAGGTATTTGTTTTTTGGGTAATTTTATATAAAGTATATTTTCTAATGAAAGTAGCTATAGAATTTTTATTTAATGAATTGGAGGTTTTATAGATTAATTTGGTATCAAATTATTATTATTAAAAAAATTATTATAAACTTTGATGATAAAATAATTTGGTAATCTAAATCTTTTTATGTTTTTTGATATACTTTTTAGTTAACTTTATATTAAATTTGGGAGAGATTTGTTGGAATGAAATCTGCATACCCATAATGTATTTGAATTTTTTTAAGACATGAATTAATTTTTGTTCTGAGACTCTTGTGATCCATAATGTTGATATCAGTCTTTCGGATTAATCACATCACTAGGATTTGGTCGACGTTTCGAACTAGCTTATGTGTTTTATCCTTAAGAAATTATTTTCAATTTGTATTTTCATCAAACTTTGACTAATACAATTATGTTTGAAGCAGTGTAATATATAGAATAAAAGTTTTTATCTTCAATTTTGTAAATTTCTTTATTCAATTTAGTCGTGGTGAACATTAAAGAATGAATAAAAATATATATACTTGACATATATGTCCACTTTTTACGAACATACTCATGAATATATACCCATGTTTGATACATCATTGTTGAAATATAAATTAGAAATTTAAAAAACACATATTAATTAATCATATATATATATATATATATATATATATATATATATATATATATATATATATAGATATAGATATATATATACAAGGATGCTATCTCAAGATATAAAAACTATCTTATCACACAATCAACTCAACCAAGCATCAATCTAGAAACTATATTGTTATATTGTTGAAGAGAATCTTTCACATCCAACTAGTTTCAACACCCTGCTACAAACTAGAAAGAAAGTCCTTCTTGAACTAAGGATCACACCTAAGACAAGTAGGAGTTATATACCCTAATACAACTAGTTTCAACAACCTGCTACAAACTAGGAACAAAGTCCTTCTTGAACTAAGGATCGCACCTAAGACAATAGGAGTTATATACCTTAACACTCCCCATTAACGAATGTTGATAGCCAATTGTACTTCTCAAAAAAATGGTATGACCAAGAAAAATAATAATATAATTGTTGAGATATGTAAACGAATGTTGAAAGGTAAAACTATTCCAAATACATTTTGGGTAGCTAATTATACTCGCCAACAAAAGTGAAAGAGTAAGACAATGGTTGAGATCTAAAATCACATTGAAAAGTAAAAGTCTTCCAAAAACCTTTTGGGAGTTGTAGCTTCATCTATTTATTTTCTTAATATATCTAAGTGTGCAAAATTCCATATCATGCATGAAGTGGAAGAAATATTTTTGTTGCTCAATTGAAAGTCTTTGGTTATATTGCTTATGCTCATGTTCTTACTAAAAAAGGAGAAAACTAAATGATAAAAATGTGAAATACATTTTTATTGGCTATTGTGAAGAGACAATAGCTTATGAATTGTATAATGGAAAAATTGAAAAACCATTGGTTAATCATGATGTTTCTTTAATAAATAATTTGAAATGAATTTTTATTGGCTATTGTGAAGAGACAATTGGTTATAGATTGTATAATTGACAAACTGAAAAACCATTGGTTAACCATGATGTTTTTTAAATGAATAAGAATCATGGCAGTGGAATCAAGGTGGGCAACAAGAAAATCAAAAAATTATTGTACACAAGGATGAATCTTCCATTTCTACAAATCCAACTGGTAGTCCAAATACTTCCAAGACTATATCCACCCCATCATATTCTTCAATTTCAAGTCCTGTTTCAAGTTTTGAAGTCCTCCTCCCGTAAAGGTAAAATTGATACATGAAATTATGGATAAACTAGTGTTTCTTTAATGTCTGGCATTGATGTGGATCCAATATATTTTGAAGATGGAGTAAGAGATGAAGCATGATGTAAGGTAATAGATAAAGTGATTGTAGAAATTGAGAAGAAAGAAACATGAGATCTTGTCAATTCTCCTACCAAAGAAGAATTCATTGAGGTCCACTGAGTGTACAAATCAAAGAATGCAACTTATGAATTTTTACAAACGCACAAAGTAAGGTTACTCACAAAGGGGCATCTATAATAGCCATGACTATAGTGAAACATATACTCATGTTGCAAGATTGGATGCAATAAGAGATTTTCTAGAGTTAGAAGCACAATATAATTGGTTGGATTATGTATTTGATGTGAAACTAACCTTTTAAAATGGTGTATTGATAGAAGGTGTTTATGTTCAACGTCCCCAAGGATATGAAGTTGCAGGAAATGAACAGAAAGTCTATAGATTGAAAAGGATTCTTTATCATGGATTAAAACAAGGTCCATGAGCATGGTATAATAGACTTGATCATTATTTTCTAAATTGGGGATTTAATAGAATTGAAAGTGAGCTCCCAATATATATTGAGTCAAATGTTAATGTGATATTGGTTGTTTGCTTATCTGTAGATGACTTGATATTTACATCTTGAAGTAATATGTTAGTGGAAGAGTTCAAACATTTTATGATGATTGAATTTGAAATGATTGATTTAGTATTGATGCATTATTTTCTTGGCATAGAAGTGAGGAAATGATAATGATATATTTATTTCACAAGGAAAATATGCTACATATATTTTTCACAAGTGGGTAATGGAAAATAGTAAATCCACGAACATACACAAGTATACGAACGAAGATTTGTTTTATATAAGATTGAGCCAAAAGGGTAGATTTTAAATCCCACAAGAGCTTGTTAGGAAGTATGATGTATCTTAAGGTATGAAAGAAATAAGCTTGATTTCTAGATTCATGCAAAGTCCAATTAAGATTCATTTTGGAGCAGAAAAGAGAATTTTGACATATCTCCATGGAATAAGCAATTTTGTATTTGGTATACTTCAAAAAATAATTTTGGGTTGGTTGGTTATGCAAAATCAATGGGTTGAATGCCTTGATGATAGAAAAAGTACTTTAGGTTATGTTTTCAACCTAAGATTAGATTCAATATTATGGTCTTCAAAGAAACAACCAACTATTTCATTATCTTCTATAAATGCATAGTACATTGCAACCACAACAATAACTTGTAAAACAATTTGGTTGAATAAAATATTAACATATCTAAAGAAATAAGAATGAAATAGCAAGGTTATTTATTGTGATAACATATTTATAATTAACTGAAGAAAAATCCCAGTTTTTCATGGTTGCACCAACCATATCTATGTCAAATATCATTCATAAGGAATCATATGGTAAAAGGAAAATTTGAAATAATTTTTTGTAAAACAAAAAATCATCCGGTTAATATATTCACTCAAGCAGTACCAAAAGAAAAATTTATTATACAAAAAAGATACCTAGAATTAACTCATTAAACATTAAGAGAAAATATTAAACATAACATTACATTAAGAGAAAATGTTAAACATAACATTACACATGCTTACAATATTTTTAACAAATTTTAAATTCAATCACCAAAAATTAAGTTTCAATAAGAAGTCGGAATTAATCTTAACTAGGCTTATATGATTAGTAGCCATTTCTTTAATCGTAAAAATATGGAAGCAATTTCCATAATTGTAGAAATGTATGGATGCATATAAATGAAAAAAACGAGCAAAATAAAAAATCTAAACATTAAGATCTTTGATGTTTTCGGTTCAATATTTCTATTATGTTCGGTTTTTCCAACTGTATTTGTATCATAATTTTTGCACCTTAATCTCGCTGTAAACGGCGAAAATTATTATTATCGTATTTTACTTGGGATTAAACTTTTCGAATTTATAATCAGAAAGTTTTGATTCTACTCACAATTAATAAATTTAAACGCCTTATGTGGCTTAACGAAATAGAAATATAAAATAACTGCATAGCTTGCCAGTAGTAAACGCCTTATGTGGCTTAACGAAATAGAAATATAAAATAACTGCATAGCTTGCCAGTAGTATGGAACAAACGAGACATCGTTTAGTAAATTTCTGTACTGTTTATTATTTCTGCAAATATCAGAGTTTTCTGTTCTGAAACTTCTGCTAGCCTAATAACATCTGGCATATTCCAACTGCTTTAGCATCGGAACCTGCAAAAGCCATCCAGTGGATATAACTATAGCCTACGTTACATAGGCCCCTTGACAGATAGCATCAGGAAGGAAGTCTGTCATTTCACCAAAATTAACTGCGGAAAACATTGTTCACCATGGAGAATAACGTCTTTCCACTAGGTTAATTTTAAGAGTAAGTTATTGGTGGTCTCAACCCGTCTTAATTCTAGTTTTACCTTGAATTATGAGTGTCTATTTGTTCACAATTATATATATATATAGAAGTTGCGAGTTCCCTATCAAAAATTAGCTGTTTTAAACCACTCATTCATGATTCTGCTCAATTTTCTAAATTAGCTGTTTTAAACCACTCATTCATGATTCTGCTCAATTTTCTAATGCATTAAAAGCTGGCATGAAGTAGGGAAGACATTTTAATACATTAATTATATTGAAATTTATTTGGCTGGTTAGTTGATCATGTCGGGAATAATGCTTAAATTAGTTATGTAAATTGATGACAAATTAGTCAGCAGATTTTGTGTTCTTTGCAAAATTAGGGCAGCAAATTGTAGTGTCAATAGATTTGTTTCAGAGTTGATTGTTAATCATTTTAGTAATAATTTTAGTATATAATAATGTAGTTAATGGTTCAATTAATATATGAGATTTACAACAATTTGTAGGTCACACAGTGACTATGTTTTATTTGTTTAATTTTTTTATATGTATTTTTCTTCATAGTTATGTTGGCTTATCAGCTGGCTTAAAGAAGCCATTTCATATTCTACAAGTGGTATTGGAGCAGGTAAAATTGTTTTGGGTTAAATTTTTATTGTTGGAATTTCGCCAAAGTTAATCATGTTGAATTCTAACCAGATGTCAGTTCCAGAATTTGATGGGAACGATTATGATTATTGGTGCATTAAGATGCTAACATTTTTTATTGGAAAAGATTTGTGGGAGATTGTTGAATCAAGATATGAGAAGCCAGCTGATTGGAATGCCTTTACAACCAATGAAAGAACAACAAGAAAGGAAGAAAGGAAGAAGAATGCTCAAGCTTTGTTTCACATTTAGATAGCTCTTGATAATAACTTATTTCCAAGAATATCAGGAGCAAAAACTGCCAAAGATGCCTAGGAGACTCTACAAGAAGCTTACCAAGGTAGTGATCAAGTTAAGGTGGTCAAGCTTCAGACATTGAAGCGAGAGTTCGAGAATTTGAAGATGCAAGAAGCTCAAAGTGTGAGTGACTATTGTGTGAGAGTCAAAAATGTGGTCAATTAACTACACTTGGAGAAACTGTAAGTAATGAAGTTTTAATTAAAAAAGTATTGAGATATTTAACACATAGATGGAATCATGTTGCCATAATCATGGAAGAAAGTAAGGATTTGACAAAACTATAGTTTGATCAATTGGTTGGATCTTTGATGTCTCATGAAGAAAGATTGAAGGACACTTTTGAAGGTGTAGAGAAAGATTTTTCCTCTAAATTACAAATTACAAAGAATGAAGATGTAAGTAGCAGCAGTGCCAAAATCAATCAAGGTCAAGGTAAATGGCAAAGCCAAAATTCTTCAAGAGGTAGACGAAGAGGTGGCTGAAGTGGAAGAGGTAGTTTCAGAGGAAGAGGTAGAGGTAGATTTGATAAGAGAAATGTTCAATGTTATTATTGTAATAGGTATGGCCACTTTGAAAGAGAATGCAGATTGAAAGAAGCTAAAAATGCCAATTATGCTCAAGAAAGTAGTGAGTATCCTCCAGATCACTTACTTTTATCTTATGCCAAAGGTGAAAATACTAGTAAAGATGTTTGGTACCTAGATTCTAGATGCTTTAACCATTTGACAGGGAATGAGAAGTTGTTTTCAGCAAATGATGGAAGTTTCAAATCCAAGATCCAGCTTGGCGATGATAAATCATTTGAGGTTGCTACCAAAGGAGATATGGAGGTCCAAACAAAAGAAGGTATAAAGAGTATTCATGAAATTTATTATATTCCACAATTGAAGCATAATTTGTTGAACGTTGGGCAACTATGTGAGAAAAATTATAAAGTAGTCTTTGAAAATAAGACATGTACTATCTATGATAAGAATAAGAGAAATAGGGTGACCACTGTTGTGCCTATGACAAGAAATAAGATGTTTCCCTTGAGTTTTGATGAACATAACAACAATATTGCAAATATGGCTTATGAGGATTCAAGTTGCTTATGGCATGTAAGGTATGGGCATTTAAATTTTCACAGTTTGAAGTTTCTAACCTCACATGCATTAGTTTGTGGTTTGCCCAAGGTAGAAGAGCATAAGGAGGTTTTTGAAGGATGTGCTAAAGGAAAGAATGCAAGGGAAAGGTTTCCAAAGGGAACTGCATGGAGGGCTCATGACCCACTTCAGCGTGTTGATTCAGACATATGTGGTCCTATGCTAACTAAGAGTTTGGGTAAGTCATCATATTTCATCACTTTTATTGATGATTAGTCACGAAATTGTTGGGTATATTTTTTGAAGGCCAAAAGTGAAGCCCTGAATGCATTCAAGAAGTTCAAAGCCCTTGTAGAAAATGAGAAAGGGTGTAAGATCAAATGTTTGCGAACTAATTGTGGGGGTGAATTCTTCTCAAAATCTTTCCAGAGTTATTGTGATATGAATGGCATCAGGAGGCAACATACTACAACATACACACCCCAACAGAATGTTATAGTTGAAAGAAAGAATTGTACTGTGGTTGACATGGCAAGATGCATGTTAAAAACTAAGGGATTGAGCAACTCTTATTGGGGAGATGCAGTTGCTACAGTAGTGTACATCCTCAACCGTAGCCCCACCAGTGCACTGGAAAAGATGATTCCTTATGAAGCTTGGTATGTAAAAAGGCCTAATGTTAATCATTTCAAAGTTTTTGGTTGTTTGGCTTATGTGCATGTACCTAATCAGAATAGAAAAAAGTTAGATGCAAAGAGTGAGTTATGTATTTTTATTGGGTATAGTGAAACAAGCAAGGCTTATAAATTGTATAATCCTCTAACTAACAAGCTTATTGTTTCAAGAGATGTAATTTTTTAGGAAGGGGGAGTTTATGGTCATAAAAAAAGCCATGTTGAAAAGACAAAATATGTTTTGAATGATGATATAATTGTTGATAATGATCATGAGCAGCCAACTAATGTTTTTGTAACTAGTGGCTTAACTCCACCAGGCAACCCTTCATCAATTTCTTCAACATCAATTTCAATTCTGGCTTCTTCTCCAAGTTCTACAAGGAAGGTAAGAAGATTGAGTGATATTTATCAGAGGAGTGCAAATCAAGCACATGAAGAAAGCTCAATAGGTGAGATAGTCAATTTTGCTTTATTAGCCAAGGCTGATTTTGAACCATCATGTTTTGAAGATGGATGTACTAATGAGGTTTGGATGCATGCCATGCAAGAAGAGATGGATTCCATTCAAAGGAATGACACTTGGAAGTTGACAGAGCTTCCACATGACAAGAAAAATATTGGAACCAAATGGGTCTATAAGACTAAATTTAACAGTGATGGGAGTGTTGAAAGACACATAGAAAGATTACTTGCTAAAGGATTCACACAGACGTATGGAATTGATTATGAAGAGACATTTGCACCAGTAGCAAGATAAGAGACCATTAGAATGTTGATTTCATTAGCAGCTCAAAAAAAGTGGAGCATACAACATATGGACGTGAAAAGTGCCTTCTTGAATGGGTACTTAGAAGAGGAAGCATATGTGGAGCAGCCACAATGTTTTGAAGTGGAAGGGAAGGAGAATAATGTCTACAAGTTGAAGAAGGCTTTGTATGGCCTCAAGCAAGCACCAAGAGCATGGTATGTAAGGATTGATGGATACTTTCAAGAAAATGGCTTCCAGAGAAGTAAGAGTGATCCTACCCTTTACTACAAGCAAGAAGGTATTGATATTCTAATCATAAGTTTGTATGTTGATGATCTATTGTATATGGGTAGTAGTTCTAAGATGAATGATACATTCAAAGTTGCTATGATGAATGAATTTGAGATGAAAGATCTAGGCATCATGAAATAGTTTCTAGGAATGAAGGTTTATCAAAGTAAGGATGAGATTTTCATTTGTCAGAAAAAGTATGCACAGGATATGCTAAATAAATTTGACATGTTTGATTGTAATCCATCCCCTATTCCAAGTGCTCATGGAGAGGAGTTTTGTAGAGGTGATGGTGCCGATTTAGATGATGAGAAAACTTATAGAAGTATTGTGGGGAGCTTGATATTTCTAACCCACACAAGGCCTGATATTACATATTCAGTTTCATTTGTTTCAAGGTATATGACAAATCCATCTGAAATACATATGAAGGCAGCCAAAGAGGATTTTAAGGTATGTGAAAGGCACTCTAAATTTTGGTATTCATTACTACTCTTCTGAAAAGTTCAATCTTGTTGGATTTAGTGATTCAGATTGGGGAGGTAGTCTTAATGACCGTAAGTCCACATCTAGAAATTGTTTCTCTTTTGGTTCTGGTTTGATTACATGGAGCTAAAAAAAACAAAGCATTGTTGCCCTCTCATCCACAAAAGTGGAGTATGTTGCAGTTACCTCAACAGGTACACAAGCTCTTTGGCTTAGGAATTTTTTTCGAAGAAATTGGAGAAAAAAGCTCAGCCTACAATGATTTATTGTGATAATGTAAGTGCCATCAAGTTAGCAAAGAATCTAGTTCATCACGACAAAGCATTTTGACATGAAATATCACTTCATTAGATATTTGGTGCAGAAGAAGGATATTGAATTGAAGCATATAAATACTCAGCATCAGCTAGCAGATATCTTCACCAAAGCAGTCGCAAAACTCAATTTTTGGCACTATTAGATAAGATAGTAAATCCTCATTAATCATTAAGGGGGAGTGTTGGGAGTAATGTTTAATTAGTTATGTAAACTGCGGACAAATTAATCAGCAGATTTTGTGTTATTTGCAAAATTAGGGCAGCAAATTGTTAGTGGTAGTGCTAAAAATTAGCTGTAGCGTTAGTAAGAGTTGATTGTTAATCATTTTAATAATAATTTTACTATATAATAATGTAGTTAATGGTTCAATTAATATATCAGATTTACAATAGTTTTTAGCTCACACAGTGTTTTATTTGTTTAAATTTTTTTTATATGTATTTTTCTTCATAGTTATGTTGGCTTATCAGTTGACTTAAAGAAGCCATTTCATATTCTACAGATCAACATGCGAAAAACTCCACCATCACCACCTACATTCATGTTAAAAGCCAACGTCACTTACTTATAAATGTATGTGGGGCTTTAAAAATTTTTGTAACTTTTTGTCTAGGAACAAATTGCACGTGGTGGTAAAAGACATAAAAACTGCATACCATGTAAAGGGTAATAGAACAATGCTACGTAGAACTCGAAGGAGAGTAAATCCTGTTGACAGATAAATGATGTTGAGAGGACAGAGTAGGACTGCCAATTTCGAGAGAGGTTTGTGAAGATACTTAGCAAAAAGAGTGCAGTTCTTTTCAAAATAAAACAATAATAAATAATGGTGAAGTCATTTAAACATTTCTAAAGAGAAACCTACTTACGAGTAACAAGTGGCCAGGAATAGTATGCACATGAAGAGAAGAAAACCCTGTTTCTCTTGAAGGCCAGATTCTCTTGAAGGCCAGATGGGCAACCATACAACCCACTGCTAC
This sequence comes from Pinus tabuliformis, assembly GCA_031772625.1. Lineage (NCBI taxonomy): Eukaryota > Viridiplantae > Streptophyta > Pinopsida > Pinales > Pinaceae > Pinus > Pinus tabuliformis. The sequence goes on from CM062817.1 coordinate 1,860,940,145, forward strand.
TGACATAAAAGCTGTGAAGATAAGAATGCATATTGGTATCTAAGGTTTCGTTTTCGCTCAAATGGAGAGATGAATATATTAATTCGATGCCGCCTCCACATGACAATATTACAGCCATACCAGAAATGTGCAAATTCAAGTTAACAAGCTGTAAGCAAACCCAAAGCATTTATTCCCATTGAAATTATTAGCACGGGGCAGAGAGTGACATAATATTCAATTATAAAAATTGAGTGATATACTAGTCATCTTTAGAAAAAGGAAAATCTGAATAATGCTTGAAAGAGCTGTCTTGTCACGCTAGCTTTAAGTTTAAAACTTACCATGTTTACCAAAATGTATCCCTTAACTAAACGGGCCATGATAATGTATCCCGCAAACGAAGCTAAAAGACCGTGCTCGTGGATTGTTTTTTCCTTCAACAATGATCGAATATAATAGATTACAATTTTAGGAGAGTTATTTTAGTATATATTAACTTTTTAATTTTTTATATTTTTATAAATTTTATAAAATTTAGTTTTTTTAAAGGGTGGTTTATGGGGTTTTGGATAGGTGATTAGGTAATTATCTCGAAGGTTTTATCCCACTGAATTATCAATGGGAATTTAAAATTTAGTTATATAAATTAATTAATTAGTAAATATCACTGAACATCATTTCATAACTAATATCAAAATACTTATTTTATAATATATTTTCAATTATTAAAAAAAAATCATAACACTAACTAAATTATAATTAGTAAATTATTATTATTATTAAAATAATTAATATACTAGTTAAATATATATATATATATGTTTTTAAAAATATGGTTTGTGATTTTTATGTATGGAGATTTATGCTTATTTTACTATAAAGATTTTTAATTAGACTTTGTTTCAATATTATGATTTTTAATAAATTTCAAATATTGATTTGTATATATTATTAAGAATATCATAGAATATTCCATAAAGGTTAAATCTCTATCATCCAACTCATAATTATTGATAATTAAATTAAAATACCAATTTCTATCATCTATCTTATAATTAATGATAATTAAATTAAAATACTAGAAACCCTATTTCAAACTAAACATATCTATTAACATAACTAAATATTTTTAATATTTATAAAAAAAAATTACATAAAATTTAAAGATTGTTTTTTTCAGTAGTTATTTTTTAAAAACATAATATTAAATTAATGATATGAATTGAAATTTATTAATCAAATGTAATAATTAAGCAAAAAAGAATTTAGCCGAAAACATTTCAATAAATGTTTAAACCTTATTTTTGATTATGAAAATGTATTCAACATCATCAAAAACTTTTAGAGTGCTCAAAATCTTGACGTTTGATAATTATAACCTAGATTTACAAAAAACCATGCTGGATTTTATCAAAAATTCACCCAAATTTCAATGACTTTTCAGATTAAAAAATAATCTATTTAAACTACAGCTTAACAAATTAATATTAACTAACCTTAAAATGATATCAAATAGACCTCTTACTTAAGAGGTTGCAAGTTTTTATAGGGTTATATGGAAAGCCGTAAAACCAAAGTAGCCTTCACTGAAATTGTACAAAATAAACCTTTATTGTATTGACCGATCCAAGAGGTTTGAGGTTTTATGTTTTTAACTTCTAGTTAAAAAAATAGTTTGTGTTTTTTTAATAATATTAATTATAATATAAAACATAAAATTCTAAAAGAAAAATATATTTAGCAAATTTATTCACAGGATGAATAAAAACCTATTTCATAATTTAATTACGAGAAAAGTAAAAAACGAAATTCCAAACGTGGTTGGAAGCCAATTTTCTTTTGTCCTTAATAACCTAAAAAGTAGAGAAACTTTTCACGGAATCCCATTCCTATCGAGTACACAGAAGACAAAGTGATAGGGTCACAGGAATTCAAAACATTGTGTTTTGCGGTGGAAAAAACTTGTGATATTCTAAAAAGGTAGTGGACTTTAGATAACGCTTATGTACACCTTCAAAGCACTTGGGAACAGCGCTATTGCCCGCGCACACCACAGAGTTACGTTATTCGCAGAGTGACACTTGTCGCTGGATCCTATAAATCTGAGTGCTGATGATGTCGTATCCTTAAGAATATACATTTACTTACCGTTTATAAAGTTCGAAAAAACTAATAATAATAATAAACAAGTCCACTAGTACAGATGATGCCTCAGCTATAAAAGTAGCAAAAGGTGCAAAGAGAATAAGTGAACGAGATTGAATATTTTTGGTTATTCAAGGTATGATATGAATACTATTTTAATGCATTTTTAGTTTTAAATCAAAGGATAAACGATTTAATTTAAAAATCATATATTTCATCACCTGTTAAGTACATTGGACTATTCTAGTGCGTTGCTGGGTTGATAATTGGGTTCTGAATCGGCCAATTCGAGCGCAAATGCTAAATATTCTGAAGCTTGAATATTAATTCGTTCCAGGCAGCCGCCCGTGCCAAGATGAATTTGAGGTCAGTGTGCATACGGTATTGGACTCTTGAACAGATAGGGTTTTTGCATTTGTCCCCTTCTAAAATTATGGGATAATTTCATTTCCGTTTATTTTTGACAATAAGGGTGGTTTTACACGCACATTGTTACATTGGTTTTGTGAATTCCACGGCCAGAACTCCCGCCCATATTGACATTAGGAAGAATTAGCCGAGAGGTTTCTACCATTAGGGCTGCAATTTATTAAATTTACACCGTTGTTCATGTGTAGATCCCTAAAATTTTGTTGTCATTAATTTGTATTTTCCTTGGTGACACATCACTCTTGATTAATCATCGCAAACTAATAACGTGAAATCTCTTTATGCAGGCTGTAGAGGCAGACGGGCAGCGATTTAGTTGACGGCAAATTTCTATCAATAGCGTAGTTAAGCTCTCCATCTTATTAGGTTAAATAAAATTAATATATTAAATATAGTGAGTCAGTGTGTATGATTCTTTTGTGTTAGGCATATTTTTAGAAAAAATAATAAATTTAAATAGGATTGTGTTATTATTTTTGTTTTCAGCCAGGAAAAAAATAATGTATTATTTATATTAACATTTATAAATATATTAATATGTATAAACCAGTATATCTGTCCAAAGAAACATATAAATTTGTGTATATCTGTGTATCTTCTCCATATAGATCTTGTCCACATGACATGTGACATTCAACTCTATCTCATCATCATAAAAACATGATATAAACATGGTATATAGGAAAGACGAGTATCATTGTTCCTATATTTAAAAATATATATATATATATAATCAGTGGTATTTACAATGATCCTAAAAACAATAGTGGACCCAAAACTATAAAAATCTAAAAATAAAACAAACCATAATATCTATCATATACATAACCCGAAAAACATAATATATATATCCTATCGAGGGATGGGAAAATTCCCCATATCCATTGTATTGCTTCCTAGTCTTAACTTTATATGCATCCCATCCATAGTATCCATTACTACCATCTTGACAGCTCCTCCTTCTGGTTGAGGATTCTGTCATTATACATTCAAATAAGTTGATTCCTACTGTCTATATCAATCACATTTATTAATGTGGTCATATTTGTTTTAATCAAATTATTAAGAGAAAACAGCCCAACAAATATGTCTTGACTTTGAGTTTGAGTTAGAAATTAAGAAGATTATGTTTGTCTCTTCATCTCAATCATATAAAATTCACAATCAAATCTCGAAATTATGGAAAGAGTTTAATTATTAAATATTTTCATATTTTTCCTTGGAATCTCCTAATAATACACAATTGATGGTTTGAAATTATGAAATTTTAATATTTTCATATTTTTCATTGCAATCTCCTAATTTTTTTTTTTTAATTTAATTTTAATTGTTTAACATATAATTTTAAATTTTTAAATAAATTTATTATGCTAAAAACACATTTAAAATAAATTAAATAAATATTATTATTATTATTATTATTTTAAATCTACCAAATTTAACCTACAATTAAATAAAAATATATTGCACAATTAAATTGCTGCCAAACTATATTATCTTAATATTCTTATCAGGATGATAAGAGAATACCTTATATTTAAAGAGATCTTACTAATTCGGTCAACAACAATTAACCATTATACCTTTCATGAAGTACATAACGTAGAGTCTTTAGTTGCAATGAGAAGAAATTTAATCCGTCTTTGGTTAGACAGCTTGATATTTGGTTTTATTGGAATTTTATATAAAGTATATATTTTTAATTAAAATAGTTATAGAATTTTTATTTTTATAAATTAGAGATTTTATACCTTAATTTGGTATCAAATTATTATTATTAAAAAAATTATTGTAAAATATGATGGTAAAATTAATTTGGTAATCTAAAATTTTAATTTTTTTTTTTGTATATTTTTTAGTTAACTTTGTATTAAATTTGGGAGGGATTTGTTGGAATCAAATGGGAATTGTGAAATCTATACTCATAATGTACTTGAATTTTTTTAAGACATGAATTAATTATGCATTAAAAAATACATTTAAACAAAAAAACTATTAGATATCATTTTTGGGATTCAATTGCGTTAAGTTAACGCAAGTCATTCACCTATGGCCATTTCCATGAGAGATAGTCGTAATGCTCATAGGTGTGAAGAAGTGGGATTGAAACTAGTGAAATGGAAGAAGTGGGACTGAAACTAGTGAAATGAATAACAGAGCGTCGAAAAAGTGGGATTGAAACTAGTGAAATGAATCACATAGTGTCAATCATCACTTCCGGGGTAAGCGAGACTTCCCGGGATGGGTGATGTAATGCTCACAGGTGTGAAGAAGTGGGATTGAAGCTAGTGAAATGAATCACATAGCGTCAATCATCACTTCTGGGGTAAGTAGGACTCCCTAGGATGGGTGACGTAATGCTCACAGGTGTGAAGAAGTGGGATTGAAACTAGTGAAATGAATCAGAAGTGGGATTGAAACTAGTGAAATGAATCACATAGCGTCAATCATCACTTCCAGGGTAAGCAGGACTTCCCGGGATGGGTGACGTAATGTAGGACTTCCCGGGATGGGTGACGTAATGCTCACAGGTGTGAAGAAGTGGGATTGTAACTAGTAAAATGAATCACATATCGTCAATCATCACTTCCAGGGTAAGTAGGACTTCCCGGGATGGGTGACGTAATGCTCATAGGCGTGCAGAAGTGGGATTGAAACTAGTGAAATGAATCACACAGCATCAATCATCACTTCTGGGGTAAGCAGGACTTCCCGGGAGGTCACCCATCCCAGATCGCCTCTGGCTCAAGCGCGCTTAACTGTGGAGTTTTCCCCACAATCAAGCCCACTTAGCTTGTTATCCATTTCCAAAACCTTAGCAAGTATTGTGCCTCATGACCCATTCAAGTAGAGCTCCCTTCTCTCTTTTGAATTAAGTATTGGGGTTTTCGGAGTGCATTATATTAGATATCATTTTTGGGATTCAACTGCGTTAAGTAAGTCATTCACCTATGACCATTTCCATGAGAGGTAGTCGTCACTGACTAATTTCTCATGATTTTTGAATTAATGAGAAATTAGCTAGTTACGACTACCTCTCATGGAAATAGTCATAGGTGAATGACTTACTTAACGCAGTTGAATCCCAAAAATGACATCTAATATAATGTGTTGCGTAAACCCCAATACTTAATAAAAAAAACTATTGTTTTGCCAAAAGTTTTATTGCTGGATTCCATAAAACCAAAACATAAGAATGTTATACCACAACAAAATTATTTTCTATTTTCATCTAAATATATGTACTTGACATATATGTCCACTTTTGACGAACATACTCATCAATATATACACATGTTTGATACATCATTGTTGATATATAAGTTAGAAATGTAAAAACACATATTCATTAATCAAATAATGATATATATAAATACAAGGATGCTATCTCAAGATAGAAAAACTATCTTATCACACACTCAACTCAACCACACATCAATCTAGGAACTATATTGTTGAAGAGAATCTTTCACATCTAACTAGTTTCAACAACCTGCTACAAACTAGGAACAAAGTCCTTCTTGAACTAAGGATAACACCTAAGACAAGTAGGAGTAATAGTAATATGCCTTAATGCTCCCCATTAACGACTATTGATAGCCAATTATACTCTCCAACAAAATAGTGTGATCAAGAAAAAGAATAATATAATTGTTGAGATATTTAAAAGAATGTTGAAAGGTAAAACTATTCTAAATACATTTTGGGTAGCTATTGATACTCCCCATCAAAATCGTGTGGCTCAGTGAAAGAGTAAGAAAATTGTTGAGATCTAAAAGCACATTGAAAGGTAAAAGTCTTCCAAAGACCTTTTGGGTTGAAGTTGTAAGTTCATCTATTTATTTTCTTAATATATATAAGTGTGCAAAATTCCATATCATGCATGAAGTGGAAGAAATCTTGGTGTGGCTCAATTGAATGTCGACAATTGTTGAGATCTAAAAGCACATTGAAAGGTCAAAGTCTTCGAAATACCTTTTGGGCTGAAGTTGTAAGTTCATCTATTTATTTTCTTAATATATATGTAAGTGTGCAAAATTCCATATCATGCATGAAGTGGAATAAATATTGGTGTGGCTCAATTGAAAATCTTTGTTTGTATTGCTTATGCTCACGTTCTTACTAAAAAAGGAGAAAACTAGATGATAAAAATGTGAAATGCATTTTTATTCGCTATAGTGAAGAGACAATAGCTTATAAGTTGTATAATGCACAAATTGAAAAACCATTCGTTAATCATGCTGCTTTTTTAATGAATAATGTGAAATGATTTTTTAATGGATATTGTTAAGAGACAATAACTTATAGATTGTATAATCCACAAATTGGAAAACTATTGGTTAATCATGATGTTTTTTCAATGAATAAGAATAATAGTAGTGGAATGAAGGTGTGCAACAAGAAAATCGAAGAATTATTATACACAATGATGAATCTTCCGTTTCTACAAATCCAACTGGTACTCCAAATACTTTCCAAACTATATCCACTCTATCATATTCTTCAATTTCAAGTATTTAAGTCCTCCTCCAAGAAAGGGAAAACCCATAAATGAAATTATGGATATACTAGCGTTTCTTTAATGTCTCATATTGATGTAGATCCAAGATATTTTGAAGATGGAGTAAGAGATAAAGCATGGTGTAAGGTAATGGATAAAGTGATTGTAGAAATTGAGAAGAATGAAACATGAGATCTTGTCAATTCTCCTATCAAAGAAGAATTCATTAAGGTCAAATGAGTGTACAAATCAAAGCACGCAACTGATGAACTTTTACAAAAGCACAAAGCAAGGTTAGTTGCAAAGGGGCATGTATAGTAGCCATGACTACACTGAAACATATACTCACGTTGCAAGATTGGATGAAATAAGAGATTTTCTAGCATTAGAAGCACAACATAATTGGTTGGATTATTTATTTGATATGAAATTAACCTTTTTAAATAGTTTAATGATAGAAGGTGTTCATGTTCAACATCCACAAGGATATGAAGTTGCAGAAAATGAACACAAAGTATATAGATTGAAAATGACTCTTCATCATGGATTAAAAAAAGGTCCATGAGCATGGTATAATAGACTTGGTCATTATTTTCAAAATTAGGGATTTAATAGAATTGAAAGTGAGCTCCCATTATATATTGAGTCAAATGTTAATGTGATATTGGTTGTTTTCTTATATGTGGATGACTTGATATTTACTTCTTTTCCAAATTAGTGATTTAATAGAATTGTAAGTGATTTCCCGTTATATATTGAGTCAAATGTCAATGTGATATTGGTTGTTTCCTTATATGTATATTACTATTTACATCTTGAATTAATCTGTTAGTGGAAGAGTTCAAACATTTTATGATGATTGAATTTGAAATGATTGATTTAGTATTGATGCATTATTTTCCTGGCATAGAAGTGAGGAAATGATAATAATATATTTATTTCACAAGGAAAGTATGCTACAATTTTTTTTCACAAGTGGATAATGGAAAATAGTAAATCCAAGAACATACACACATATACAAATGAAGACTTTGTTTTTAGAAGATGGAGGCAAAAAGGTAGATGTTAAATCCCACATGAGCTTGTTAGGAAGTATGATGTATCTTAGTGCTAGTAGACGTGATATTATGAAAGAAATAAGCTTGATTTCTAGATTCATGGAAAGTCCAATTAAGATTCATATTTCTAGATTCATGGAAAATCCAATTAAGATTCATTTTGGAGTAGTAAAAAGAATTTTGACTTATTTCCATGGAATAAGAAATTGTGTATTTGGTATACTTCAACAAATAATTTTGGGTTGGTTGGTTATGCAAAGTCATTGGGTTGGATGCCTTGATGATAGAAAAAGTACTTTAGGTTATGTTCTCAACCAAGATTAGATTCAATAATTTGGTCTTAAAAAAACAACCAACTATTTCATTATCTTCTATAAATGCATAGTACATTGCAACAACAACTACTTGTGAAACAATTTGGTTGAAGAGAATTTTAACATATCTAAAGCAATAAGAACAAGATGCCAATGTTATTTATTGTGATAACATATTTACAATTGAGTGAAAAGAAATCACAGTTTTTCATGGTTACACCAACCATATCTATATCAAATACCATTCATGAGGAATCGTGTGGTAAAAGAAAAATTTGAAATAAATTTTTGAACAACAAATAATCAATTAGCTAGTATATTCACTCAAGTAGTACCAAAAGAAAAAATTATTATATGAAAAAGATACCTGGAATTAACTTAGTAGACAGTAAGAGGGAACGTTAAACATAATATTACAAATTGTTACAACATTCTTAACTAATTTTGAGTTCAATCACCAAAAATTAAGATTCAACACATTAGTAAAAAGTCAGAATTAATATTAACTAGACTTAGATGATTAGTAGCCATTTCTATAATTGTAAAAATATGGAAACAATGTCCATAATTCTAAAAATCTATAGATGCATGTAAATGAGAAAAACGAGCAAAATAAAAAAAAAACTAAACATTAAGATCTTTGATGTTTTCGGTTCAATATTTCTATTATAGGTTATGTTTTTCTAACTGTATTTGTCTCATAATTTCTGCATCTTAATTTCTGCATCTTAATCTTACTGTAAACGGCGAAAATTATTATTAAGGTATTTTACTTAAGATTAAATTTTTCGAATTTATAATTAGAAAGCTTTGGTTCTACTCAAAATTAATAAATTTAAGCTCCTTATGTGGCTCAACGAAATTAAAATATAAAATACCTGCATAGCTTGCGAGTAGTATGGAATAAACGAGACATCGTATAGTAAATTTCTGTATTGTTTATTATTTCTGCAAATATCGGAGTTTTCTGTTCTGAAACTTCTGCTAGCCTAATAACATCTGGCATATTCCAACTGCTATAGCATCGGAACCTGCAAAACCCCCCCAGTGGATATAACTATAACCTACACTACATAAGCTCCTTGACAGATAGCATCAGGAAGGGAGTGTCTCATTTCACCAAGAAATTAACTAGGGAAGCATTTTTCACCTTGGAGAATAACGTCTCTCCACTAGGTTAAAATTAAGAATAACCCATCCAGTGGAATAACTATAGTCTACATTACGTAAGCTCCTTGACAAATAGCATCAGGAAGGAAGTTTGTCATTTCACCAAAATTAAGTGGGGAAAACATTGTTCACCTTGGAGAATAACGTCTTTCCACTAGGTTAATTTTAAGAATAGGCTATTGGTGGCCTCAGGACGTCTTAGTTTCAGTTTTAGCGTGAGTCTGATATATTTGTTCTCTCTCGTTGCGGATTCCCTATAAAAAAATTAGCTGTTTTAACCCATTCATTCATGATTCTGTTTAATTTTCCAACGGACTAAAAGCTTGCATGAAGTAGGGAAGGCATTTTAATACATTTATATTGAAATTTACCTGGGTTGTTAGTTGATCAGAGTGCGGAAAACTACACCATCACCACCTACATTCATGTTAAAAGCCAAGGTCACTTATAAATGTACGCGGCCCTCTAAAAAAAATTGTAACTTTTTGTGCAGAAACAAATTGCGCATGTTGGTACAAGATGTAAAAACTTCATACCGTGTACAAGGGTAATAGCACAATGCTACGTAGGACTCGAAGGAGATAAATCTTTTTGACAGATAAATGATGTTGAGTGGACAGAGTAGGACTGCCAATTTCCAGATAGGTTTGTGAAGATATTTAGCAAAGAGAGTGCAGTTCTTTTCAAAATCAAACATTAATAGATAATGGTAAAGTCATTTAAACATTTCTAAGGAGAAACCTACTCACCAGTAACAAGTGGCCAGGAATTGTATGCACATGACGATAAGAAAAACCCTTTTTCTCTTGAAGGCCAGATAGGCAACCATACAACACTCTACCACTGACATAAAAGTTGCGAAGATAATTAATGCATCTTGGTATCTAAGGTTTCTTTTTCGCGTAAATGGAAAGATGAATATATTAAGTCGATGCCGCCTCCACAAGACAATATTACAGCCATACAAGAAATGTCCAAATTCAAGTCAAGAAGCTGTAAGCAAACCCAAAGCATTTATTCCCATTGAAATTATTAGAACGGGGCAGACAGTGACATAATATTCAATTATAGAAATTGAGTGATATACCAGTCATCTTTAGGAAAAGGAAAATCGGAGTAATGCTTAAAAGAGCTGTCATGTCACGTCAGTGTTAAGGTTAGAGCTTTCCATGTTACCAAAATGTATGTCTTAACTAAATGGGCCATGAGAACGTATCCTGCCAACGAAGTTAAAAGTTCCTGCTCGTGTACTTTTGTTTCTTCCTTGAACAATGATCGAATATAATAAATTACATTTTTATTTTATTTTATTTTAGGAGAGTTGTTTTTAATATATATTAACTCTTTAAATTTTAATATCTTTATAAATATAAAATTTAGTTTTTATTAGAATGATTTATGGATGTTTATTAGGTCTTGGATAGGTGATTGGGTATTTTGTTAAGACAGTCTTTGATGTGAAGTGTAGTCTTGCCAAGCTTACAAAAAAAGGGTGATTTATGGACACTTAGTGGCGGCTACATTCATGGGATGGGGTGATATATTGGACATGATGTAGTCCTCCCAAGTTTAAGAAAAAAAAGGTGGTTTATGGACAATGAGTGACCGCTACATTCATGGGAAAATCCAGTTAGATCAACCTTGGCAGGGCCTAACCAATTGATCCAAGTAGATTAACCCTGGCAGGGCCATTGATCCAAGTAGATCAACCCTGGCAGGGCCTAACCAATTGATCCAAGTAGATCAACCCTGGCAGGGCCTAACCATCGATTGGGGCAATTTACAATTTAGCTATATAAATTAAACATAAAATCCAGGTAGATCAACCCTGCCAGGGCCTAACCAATTGATCTAAGTAGATCAACCCTGGCAGGGCCATTGATCCAAGTAGATCAACCATGGCAGGGCCTAACCAACTCAGCTATTGATTGGGGCAATTTAAAATTTAGCTATAAAAATTAAGCCCCCTTGTTTGACATTGATCCAAGTAGATCAACCATGGCAGGGCCTAACCAACTCAGCTATTGATTGGGGCAATTTAAAATTTAGCTATAAAAATTAAGCCCCCTTGTTTGACAGACAATTGCTAAGTCTAAGAAGGCATACATACTCTACCACAAATTGGTGTATGGGCCCCCCTTGTTTGATGGACAATTGCTAAGTCTACCAAGGCATACATATTCTACCCCTTTGGTTTTGAACGTATGACCTTTTAGGAGGAAAAACATGCCCTTAACCATTAAGGCCACTATACATTTTTAAAAATATGGGATATGATTTTTATGTATGGAGATTTATGCTTACTTTACTATGGAGACTCCTTAATTAGACTTTGTTTCAAGATTAAAACTTTTCAATAAAACCCAAATATTGATTTACATATACTATTAAGAATATTATTGAACATTCAATAAAAATTAAATCTCCATTAAGCATTTTATAATTATTGATAATTAAATTAAAATATTAAAAAACCTATTTCAAATTAAACATACCTATTAACCTAACTAAATATTTTTATAATTTAAAAATATTTTTAATATTTATAAAAACATTATATTAAATTAATAATATAAATTGAATGTTTATTAATAAATTATAATAACTAAATAATATTCACTTGCATTTTAAATTTATACTTCACTAAAATGGTATTGGATGGACCTTTTACTTAATAGGTTGCAAGTAAACCATAAAGCCCAAGTAGTCTTCACTGAAATGGTACCAAATAGACAGATCTCACAGGTTTTCTGTTTTTAATGTTTGTTTTTTTAAAATAATATTTAATAATAATATTAATTATAAACTACAACATAAAATTCTATAAATATATATATTTAACAAATTTATTCACAGGATGAATAAAAACCTAGTTCATAATTTAACTACGATGAAAGTAAAACGAAATTCCAAAGGTGGTTGCAAGCCAATTTTCTTTTGTCCTTAATAATCTGAAAAGTAGAGAAACTTTTCCTGGAATCCCATTCCTATCGAGTATCCAGAAGAGAAAATGATATGGCCACAGCACTCGGTGCTTTAAAAATATATTTGTGAATTTGAAAAGTAGAGAAACTTTTCCTGGAATCCCATTCCTATCGAGTATCCAGAAGAAAAAGTGATATGGCCACAGCACTCGGTGCTTTAAAAATATATTTGTGAATTCAAAACATTGTGTTTCGTGCTGCAACAGACTTGTGATATTCCAAGAAGGTAGTGCACTTTAGATAACGCTTATGTACACCTTCAAAGCACTTGCGAACAACTTACAGTTTATAAAGTTCAAAAGTAAAAAATAATGATAAACAAGTCCACTAGTACAGTTTATGCCTCATCTCCCCTTATAAAAATAGTAAAAGGTGCAAAGAAATTCTCTGTTCTTCTTCCATTAAATTAGAAGTTTCAATCTAATTAAAATTAATTATATTATAGGGTGTATTTCGGAATTAGGTTTGAGAAATTTTGATTTATAAATAAATGAATTTTAATCCATTATAGGGTGTATTTCGGAATTAGGTTTGGGAAATTTTGATTTATAAATAAATGAATTATAAGATTTGATTTTAATTATATTTTAGAGTGTATTTTGGAATTAGGTTTGAGAAATTTTGATTTTTAAATAAATGAATTAATAAGATTTGATTTTTATAATATTTTGGTCTAATATATTATTTAAAGTAAAATTATAAAAAATTATAATATATATTAAAATTGAGTTTGAGAAATTTCGGTTTTTAGATAAATAAATTTAATTTAATTTTTAAAATATTTTTGTATTATTCAATTTATAATATGAATAATATTTCTGAAAAATTCAGTTTCAAATAAAAAATAACAAATTTAATTTAAAAATCATTTATTTCGCGGACTGTCAAGTACGTTGGTTATTAAAATAAAAAATAACAGATTTGATTAAAAAATCATTTATTTCGCGGACTGTTAAGTACATTGGGCTATTCTAATGTTTTGTTGGGTTGATTGTTGGATTTTGAATCGGGTAATTCCAGCGCAAATGGTAAATATTCTGAAGCTTGATTATTAATTCGTGCCAGGCAGCCGCGCGTGCCGAGGATGGATTTGAGGTGAGTGTGCAGACGGTCTTGGATTCTTGAACAGATTGCATTTGCCTCTACTAAAATTATGGGGTAATTTCATTTCCGTTTATTTTTTTTACAATTAGGGTTTTTTGTGCGCATATTGTTACATTGGTTTTTCTGAATTTTACGGCCAGAACTCCGGCACATATTGACATCGCGAAGAATTACCGGAGAGATTAATAATAATAATAATAATGTAAATGCATGCCGTCATCGTTACTATTTTTGGCATCCATACGGAAATAGCTAAGCAGAAATATTTCTAATATTTCTAGGGTTTGCATAATGTAAAAGTTAGCAGGTGATCGGTTGCTGTTCGAACCGCATAGAATTTTACGGCATGGCGAATGCCGAGGAGTTTGACATTGCTCCTCGGCAGAAAGTTGTCGAACCCAACCACGAACCTAAAACCTCTTGACAGTTTAGTATTTAAATGCGCCACGTATTTTTTATTAATCTTCGCTGACTAATAACACGAAAACTCTTTGTGCAGGCTGTAGAGGGAGACCGCCATAACACAGCCAGGGATTTAGTTGCCAGCAAGATTTGTATCCAAAGCCCAGCTGGCGAAGGTTTCAATGTTATTACGTTAAATAAAATTAATATATTAAATATATTGAATGAGGTTGGACAGCATGTATCCGAAGTTCTTCCGCTATGGGGAGCTCATCAAAACCGTCGGGAGCTTCAGTGGTCACGGGAACTTCATTGCAATCGATTTTTAATGTTTTGGGAGCTTCACTATGATGAATAAGTGCAAATTTAAGTGTATTTGACGTTGCGAGCTTGGGTGCTGCTTAAACTGATGGAACTATGCGAAAGGAATGCCACTGGGTTTAGATTTGGATATGGGTCTGGAACTAAGAGAAACACCCTGTTTATGGAAAGCCCTTCTATCCAAATGAAGGTGAGGCTTTTGGCCAATCCTGATCTTTGTCATTGTAAAGCTATTCATTCTTGTCATATATCGTGATGGCTGATGGATATAAAAGAATTTACTAAGATTGTTGGCCACTAGCAAAAACATCGAGCTGAATGGACAAAAGATGAATACTAAAGAAAAAAAATAGTTTAAATTATGAAATATAAATATTATTAAAAAAACAATTTTTAACTCAATTTTCATATTTATTTAAGTATAAAATATATATTAACTTGGAAATTTATAAGGATACAAAGAGCTTTTTTTTTTAGGGAAGACGGGCGGCGCGAGGCGATTTTTGAGCTAGGGTTACAGGTTTGCAGAATTGTTCTCCATGGAGGGGCGCAAAGGAGGGAGCTCCACTCCCTCCTACAAACAGGCAGTGACCAGCAGAGGTAAAAAACCGATTGAAGAAAATAGAGGTCCTTCAGATGTAAGGCAAAGAAACAGGGAAGAGGAGCAGGATGGCTCTAAATCGATGGAGAACATTAACACCACAGAAAGCAAGGAAGAGGACAAGGAACAAGGAACAAAAGACAAAGCACAAAAGGGACCATGCAAGCCCAAAACTACAATCACACCCAGAGTAGTTTTAACTAATCCTGCTCTGCATGTGCATAGGGACCATATGCAGACTTATACAATCATTTGTAAATTCATGGGCTTATGGGCCACTAAAAAAGCTTAAACATGGATTAAATACCACTGGAAACCAAAAGGAAGCATATAACTACATCTGGGGTCAAAGGGATTCTTTACTGTTGTTTTTGCTAATATTGAGGATAAGGATAGAGTGTTTGAAGGAGGGCCCTACTTTTATGCAGCAACAGGCCTGTACATGCGACCATGGGTTATGAATTTTGTCCCAGAACGAGAAACTTTTACCTCGGTACCAGTGTGGGTCAGACTCTACTCTCTACCTTTGGATTACTGGCAACTGGAATCCTTATCTGCCATAGGAAACAAGCTAGGATGTTTTGTCAAAGCCTTTGAGGCAACCAGAAGAGGAAAATACACATCCTTTTCAAGAATATGTGTGGAAATGGATCTTTCTGCATCTTTGCCGGATGAGATAATCTTGGAAGTGTATGATGAAGAATGGGTGCAAATAGTTGAGCACATCCCATTCAGATGTCGTAAATGCCATGAGCGTGGGCACTTATTCAGAGATTTCCCTCTCAGTAAAATGGAAAAAAAGGGCAAAGCAAACACCGTGAAATATTCTGAAAGCTTTCAAAAGGTGGTCCAGAAAGGAAAGGGAAGCAAAAGGGGATCGAAGCAACTTCAATCAGAAAAGCAACGAGCCGGTCAAAACAGGTTTCAAGCCCTAGAAGAGGAGGATGTGATAATGGAAGCAAATCAGGTCAACAGAGACAGTCCAGTGGAGGAGGGGAATGAAGTAAATGATGAGCAAACCTAAAACAACAATAAACGGAAAGGAGAAATGATGAGTGACGCAAAACTGTAGATGGACCAGGAAATGGCCCAGAGTGAGATGGAAATGGAGGACAAAGAACTAAAAGAGATTCTTGAAAAAGAGAATCCAGATCTAGAAGGATTCGTGAAACAAGGAACCACGGAGGGAGTGGATTCGTTACCTCTAAAAGAGTTCCATAGAGTTCAACAACTATTTTTATGGAAAACTCCGACCAAAGGGCCGGAAAGGGAAAAATGAAATATAGGGTAGCGAAGGGGTGAAAGCCATGAAAACCACACTAGGATTAGCACCCAGAATCCCAGGAAAGAAATGAGGCCAGAAAAAGCAAAACGAACTGTTGATGGAAAGTGGAAAGCTAATGATAGACTCAGGTAAGATGAAAGATATATCCAGTTACTCCTTTACAAATCTTTAATGATAAAGTTCACTTCTTGGAATATAAGAGGTCTAGGCAGTAGAAGAAAACAAAGATTACTTAGTAATAGGATGAAACAAGTAGCTCCGGATGTGATCTTCATCCAGGAAACAAAATGTTCCATGCAAAAAATAAAAGAGATTCACAGCAAATGGCTCAATAAATTTGAGTTTCTGGAAGTCAAAGCAGAGAATACAGCAGGAGGAATTCTCACACTTTGGAACCCCCACAAATTTAACATCATAGATGCAGAGGCATCTAGAGACTATCTATCAGTGATCATTCAACCAGTGGGAGATAAAGAAATATACCTAGTCACGAATGTGTATAGCCCCAAAGATTGGATGGTAAACTCAAGCTTCTAGACTCCCTGCAGGATCTTAGAGAAAGACATGCAAGAATCCCTTGGATCTTAGGGGGTGATTTCAACATGATCAAATCGTTGTCGGAGAAAAAAGGGCGTACCAGAATTTTGAACAAGGACTCTTGTGTTTTTCAATCCTTCATAGACAACATGAAGCTAGTGTATATGGTGTAATGAACAATGGTACCTATACTCAGAACAATAAAAGAGGAGGAGTTTCTCAGGTGGCATCCAAATTATATAGATTCATAATCTCAGAAGAGCTTATGATCAAGGATAAGGACATAGTTGCAAGAGTTCTCCCCTTTGGAGGCTCTGATCATTGGCCGGTGCATCTAGAAATTCAGGGCATTGGTACTCCCAGGAATCGACCTTTTAGATTTGAAAACATCTGGCTCTCCCACCCTGATTTCTACAACAACATTGCCATTTGGTGGGCTGAAGATCTGAATATTCAGGGCACAATATTGTTCCTTCTTCAAAAAAGACTCAAACATATCAAACTCTGGCTCAAGGAGTGGAACAAGAAGGAATTTGGCAACATTTTTGAAGCAAAAAAAATGGTTGAAGGAAAAATGCAGGAGCTCAACCAAACCCTTATCATGGAGGGTTTTGATAAAGATAGAAATGATCAGGCAACTGTATATCATCAAGAATGGGATAACTTATGTAAAAAAGAGGAAATTTTCTAGTGGCAAAAATCCAAAGTTCAATTGCTAAAAGAAGGAGAACGTAATACTAAATTCTTCCACAGATCCACTATGGCGAACAGAGCTCACAACAGAATTTCTTCGATTAAGGAAAAGGAAGGTAACCTGCTCAACTCTCATGAAGAAATAGAAGAAGTACTGGTCCAACACTTTCGGGGTATTGCACAAGAAACCGGCTCAGATAGAGATCAATACATTAGGATTATTTCAAGACATATACCTAAGCTGGTTTCTAGAGAAGACAACTTCAACCTTAATAGACTAGTATCGGAAGAGGAGGTCAATGAGGTCCTCAAAGAAATGCAAAATGGTAAAGCAGTAGGCCTGGATGGATTTAATGTGGATTTCTTTAAAGCTTGCTGGAACACAGTGAAGTAGGACATTCTGGACGTAGTGGAAGAATCCAAGAGGGACAAAACTATATTGAAGGCTCTTAATACCATCTTTATATCCCTTATCCCCAAACAAGATGTGGCTCAAACTCCTGACAGGTTTAGAACCATTGCCTTATGCAATGTGGTCTACAAGATAATATCCAAATTGGTGGCCAATAGACTCAAACCTCTTCCCCCACCTTGGTGTTGGTTGAACAGTTTGGATATCTGGAAGGAAGACAAATCCTCGATAACATCATTCAAGCTCATGAGGTGGTGCACTCATTGACAGTCAATAGGAAAGCAGGAATGATCATATAATTGGATATAGCAAAAGCTTATGATAAGCTAAAATTGAACTATATTAGAAAAGTTCTAACAGCTTTTGGGTTTGATCATAACTAGATTAGATTGGTAATGGCCCTAGTTACTTCTCCCAGTTTTTCTATCCTTGTCAATGGTTCTCCCTCGGAGACTTTTACTCCTTCAAGAGGCCTCAGGCAGGGAGATCCACTCTCTCCCTTTCTCTTCATACTCATGATGGAAGGACTAGGTCCAGCAATCAAGCACACTAAACTAGTTGGGAAGGTCAAAGGTATCCAACTTTCTGAAGATGGCCAGGCCTTAACTCATCAACAATTTGTTGATGATACCATGCTACAGGGTATCCCCATGGTCAAAGAAGCTCTAGCTTATAGGAAAATCCTGAGAGACTTTGCTATGGCTTCAGGTATGGAAGTTAATCTCTCCAAATCTAAGATTTTTTTCTTTAATACTCACATTGCTATTCAGAGAAATATTTCTAGAATTTTGGGCTTTCAAAGGGAGTCCATCCCTTCCAAATATTTGAGAGTTCCTCTTACAGCCAAGCCTTTACACAAGAGCATCTGGGAGCTAGTGATTAACAAAATTCAAGATAAAATTAGGAAATGGACTACGAGATCTTTAAATTTGGCTGGTAGGCTAGTGTTAACCAAGGCGGTCCTACAATCAATCCCAGTCTTCATGCTATCCACTCTTCCAACACCAAAAGGAGTCCTGCAGCAACTCAGATCCATTGGAAAGGGGTAGAACGAAAGAAATGGGCCTTGGTAGCATGGGAAAAAATATGCAAACCTAAAATCTATGGCGGGCTTGGACTGGATGATCCTAAGATTCTTAGCAAGGTTTTAGGAGCTAAATTATGGTGGCGATGGGTTAAAGACCCAGAGGCTCAGTGGGAAATGATCTGGAAAGAAAAATATGCCAACAATTGGCTAAACGACGATCTCATAAGAATGTCAGGACATATAAAGGGCTCATACCTTTGGAATAGGGCCTGGGATAATAGGAACTTAGTCCAAGGAAACAGCTTCTGGGAAATTAGAGATGGAAATCTAGCCCTATTCTGGGAGGATAGATGGCAATAAGAACCCATCTTGTTCAAATATGACTGGAGGGATCTCAAGGTTGAAACAGAAACCAAAGGGTTATCTAAAGTAAAAGACTTTTGGGATCAAACCAACAATAATGGTAAATGGAGAACCTGGGGAAACTTGGATTTCAGGGAGGACAGCCCCCTAAAAGCTAAAGCAGAGAATCTACAAAAAATGTTAGACCAAAGAAAGATTCTAAAGTCAGAGGGGCAAGATCAGCTAAGATGGGGCTACAAGAATGAGGGAGCCTTTAATCTCAAGGAAGCAAAACTCATTCTCCTTGACCTGAACACACAAGCTCCGAACAAGATATGGCTGGAACTATGGAGACACCAAGGCTAGATGAAAATCAAACTTTTCATGTGGCTGGTTCAGCATAGGAAAATTCTTACCTGGGATAACATTAGGAAGAGGGGTATGCTGGGGCCTTCCAGATGTCAGCTCTGTGAAGCTCAAGAGGAAACTATGGAACACCTTCTCAACAACTGCATTTTCACCTCCAGTTTGTGGGATTTTTTTGCCCCCATTTTCCGCCAGACTGACAGAGACAAAAGGAATATCTTCAGCACCCTAAACAATTAGAGAAGGAATTTTTCAGAGAATGAAGTTCTAGGCTTAGCATGGGCCATCTTTCCAAGTTTCATCATCTGGAATGTTTGGAAAGAAAGGAACAACAGAATCTTCAAGAATGAAAAAATGCCACCCCAACACATTTTTAAGCTGATCTTAAAACAACTCAAAGAAACTGTTGGCACCATTCTGAGAAATCATCCTAAGAACCCTCCTTCTGCGGCTGATTTGAGAATTCTCTGTGATTTAGGTTTGCAGGATCTTATTCCTCAGGGACTAGAAAGGAAAGTAATCTCCTTGGTGTCTGAGCAATATTTTTGGCATCCTCCCCCCAAGGGCTTTTTGAAATTCAACATTGATGGGGCTTCAAAAGGCAACCCGGACACCGCTGGTTATGGGGGTGTGTTGAGGGATGAGAAAGGAAGTTTCCTCTGCATCTTCCACCATCATTTAGGAAAAGAAACCAATAACATGGCGGAATTGATGGCTATGGAACAATGTTTAGATCTCCTGAAATAGGAAAACTGACAAAATGTGATAGTTGAGGCTGATTCTGAGCTTATCATCAACTCAGTTAAAAGGATTAGCTAGGGTACCATGCCAGAAAAAGTTTCGAAGAACTGGAGGCTGATCCATGGCTTTCAAAGTATTCAGATTCACCTCCAGAGTCTTTGTACAGTCAGTTTTAAACAAGTTCAAAGGTCAACGAATAAAATGGCGGATCTTCTAGCCAATCAAGGTGTTATTAGCACACAGAACACGATTGTTTTGAACTGGAAAGAGCTGCCTCCAAGAAGGATAAAAACAATCTTTCATGAGAAGGCAAAAGAAGATAGAGTCATGTCTCGAAGGAGAGCCCAGGATACGGATCCCAGGTAATTTAGACAATCAGTTTTGTAGCCAATTGGCTGGCTCTGATTCTGAGAGGTTGGGCAGTTTGGGGGAGTCACTTCTTCCCTTGGTTCCAGAAGAAAAAAAACTTCGGAAGACAATCTTGGCGGCCATAATACCATGAGCTTTCCATCCAGGTTCGGAATACCGGGTGGGGGACAATTTTTCGGCGATCACGGGCCTTGCGGGCAGAAAACAGTTTTTCCTTTTTTGAAGCGAACACATACAGAGTGTAACACGTGGCGGGGGGGTTGGTTTGAAAACCACCCTTATCGCATGCTATTGTTTAGTTACTTTGGTTGATGCGATATGATCTTCGGCCATTGGATCATCTGCAGCAGATCGATGGTTGGGAATGATCGTGCTAGTTGGTGGTCGGGTTGGGTAAGGGTCGTGCTTCTTACTGTTGCGAAATAGTCCTCTACAATTGGATTGAGTATGCTAGATCTTCGGTGAAGATCAAAGGATTAGGTTGCTTGGTTTGCAGGAAATGTCAAAGCCAGCTCAAATTTCCCACGAATTGTTGGGACTCTCACTTTTGACTCCATTTTAGTTCTTAGTTTCGGATTCGCTTCCAGTTTCCATTTGGTTCAGTCTTGTATGGTTTTTTTGAATTTAGAAGTGGGGTGTTTTGCCCGTTTTCGGTTGGGTTTTCAGGTCCCTCCCTTGATCCACAACTCCTAGTGGATTGTTGTAATTTATGTATATTATTAATGAAATAGAAGGTCCTACTCTTGCTTAGAAAAAAAAAAACTTGGAAATTTATAATTTTATTATGCAAACTCTTTTTAAAATAACATTAGATTTAAACTCTATTGTTTTAATTTTTTTAATTACTATTAATATATATTTTATTTTTTCTTATCTCTATTATAATTAGATGTAATATATATAATATTGGTGAGGTTACATCAAGGGCGAAGAATTGAACCAATGACTTAACATATAGCGTTGCATGAAATCACCTAATAATAGAGTAATAACAATCTTTTTTCTGGTTTGGGAGTTCTGCATGTTTCTTTGCTCGGAAGAAATTTGATTGAGAAGTTGTTGATGGATCAATATTTTGAGTTTTTTTGGGCAGTGTTTCAAATTTCAATCTTTTACATATTTCTTTGCAAGATGGAATTTGATTGGCAAGTTTTGGATGGAAATAAATAAATAATTTTATTTTTATTTTTAATATATATTAAATTTTAATATATTATATTATTTCCGCTCCCAACTTGACATTTCCCGTAAATTTGGGCAATACTTCTAGCAGTGCTAGATACTCGTTCCTCCTTATTGAAAGTACCAGCATACCAAAAACCTGTGCAACATAGCTCTTTTGAGTTATACATCTTTGAAGAAAAGTTGTATGACTCTTTTGAGTTACATATTTTTAAAGAAAAAATGAATTTAAATTCTTATTATACATTTAGATAAGTTTACGAGTAGATTTATATCAATCACATTTATTAATGTGCACTATTACATCAAGGGCATTTTTATGGCCACTTTTAACACTTTTTTTTTTCAAGTTTGTTTTAAAAAATCATTTTTTTTTTTTTTTACATTAAAATTTAATATCAATTGAATTGTCTTAAATATTAAATTTAAGACAAAAGCAGTTTGAGACAAATATTTTAAGACAAAATTTTACACAAAATTTTATATTTAAGAGAAAAATAGTTTAAGACAAAACTTTCAATTTAAGAAAAAACACACAAAAATATTTTAAGACAAAACAATTTAAGACAAAAATATTTTAAGACAAAACTTTATATTTAAGAAAAACAATTTGAGATAAAAATATTTTAAGACAAAACTTTATATTTAAGACAACCAATTTGAGACAAAACTATTTTAACACAAAACTTTGTATTTAAGACAGTGACCACTTAAGACGACGAAACTCATTTAAGACAATTAACAATTAATACAAAAACATATCAATTTAAGACAATATTATCTAACAACTGCAAAATTGACTCTCATAGTGTGCCCTAAGTCCACTAGCTTGCAGGCTACTACTGTCCCGTGCCTATATTAAGGTTGTTATTTCACTTACCATTCACGTTATCTTATATAAAGGCAACGATTTGTTGGGCTCTTTGTTTTGTGGGGGTAGCCGATTCTCGAGAATGCGACAACTTTTCCTGACAATATTTCCTCAACATTAATTCCACTTATGTCCCTTCGATCTCTGCTAATACGATTAGAGACAACTTGTTTGTCATTGCATTTGGTCGGTGAGTCACTTTGGTGCTTACTATTGCAAAACAATTGATAAACTAACTAAACAGTGGACTACTTCTCCTGGTTATGTGATTAAGCCTCAAATTTGAATTTCCTTAATATGCATCCCCTCAAACTTTGAATCTAAATTAGGGTAATCAACTGCAAGAAATATTGCAATGTGGCTGGCTTACAATTGGGTGGAGAGTTGAAGTCCTTCCTTCATTTTTTATCATCATTAAACACACAAATAACTGTACATTTCTTATGTATATTTCCTTATGGAGTTTGATGAATCTTCTTACATTGTGAATGTTGCAAGATTTTGTGTGTTTGTAAATGTAAATGAATGTTTGAGTTTTGATGCTCACTATATCTTCATGATTAGAATGGTGTCATGTATGCACATGAATTTTAAAGTGTACATAGAATATGTTATTCATTGTTATGTCGTGGTGAATGCACAATTATGTGTTCATATTCAGTCAATTGATTTCCAAATTTATGGGTATACTTAGTTTAACCAATCCCTACGCTAGTTATTTTGTCAGAACTGAGAATTTAAGTTTAAGGAATTGGGCCATGAGTCTCCTTGAAACTACAAGAGGTTGGGTGCACAACAGTTGAAGTTTTTCTTTATGAATCTAACCTAGGTTTCTTTTTAGTCCATATACACTATGTTTTCAAGGTCGAGAGGAAGTCAGAGAACATGACTTTGTTGAAATGCTAGTAGCTCCAACACCTAGTGGGCATTGGTGAAATTCTAGGAGCCAACGCTAGGTCAATTCAAGGCCCCATTTTTCTCCTATTTCCTTGCACAATTCCTAAGGAAATTAGCTCCTAAATAATAGGGAAATTCAGTATTTCAGTGTGAAAATCCCAAGTAATTGATCACCTGTAAGGTCCCACCTTACCAACCATTAGTATTATACTAAGGCTGAGTCAAAATGTGATTTAAGTTTCAGTTTTTAAGACGTAATTTTTTTTTTCTAAGTAAGTTTAATCTATTAATATGATACAAAAAAGGGGGATTACAGTGAGGCTTAGCCATAGAGAAACCAAGCCTCATTCATCACACAGTCATTATAATTGTCTTTGACTGCCCCAACAGAGGGGAAACTAGTCCAAAAATATGAGACCAAAAATAGCCCACACAGGGGTAACCAGGTTAATCACAACATTACTGAGACATTTTAACCAGTTCATAATGCTATCCTGAAGACACATAAAACTAAACAGAAACTGAACCAACAACATGACAAAACGTCCACCTCGCCGCCTCGACACTTGGCACTCAGTCTTCCGGGGCCGGCTCCTCCACAATCGGACACGCATACTTGTCTAGGTTGTCTTCCTCATCCGACTCACCACGTCTATGCACTTGTTGGCCTCCCTCCATGCTGCATGCTCCTACACGCGGGCTTGACGTGTCTCCTTGGCGACTACCAGAAGCCTGCGTGTAACTGAGTTTTCCCTTCTCAACATGCTGACTGCCAGCAACATCTTTGCCATGCATTCTGGTTCGACCTTCATCAACTTCCCATTCACCAGTGTTGTCCCGGCTCCTGCTGCTCGGACCTGCTCTGTTCGCCTCCTCAGTGTGGTCATCCAGAGGAGCAGGTGGCTTGATTTCTTCCGTGATGGTGATTGAGATGGTGACGATGATAACTGGGCGGTTCAGTGAGTTGCGGAAGCGGAACTGCGTGGTGTGAGGAGCAGGGTGCGGAGGCAGGGGAAAGTTGGCAGTGCGAACTACTGCATCTCCATGACCTGAGCTATGGAGCCAGGCTCTGCCTCTACCGCTTCGTGTGTCTGGGTACCGCCCCGCGAAACTGTGCGGGTTGGGATTATCGGCAGAGGAGGTAGGGGAGGCAGAATCAGGGCTAGGCATAGCAGGTGAATGGGAGCTGCCGCCTCGCGTGCCCCCTCTTCGACTGCACATACGATGGCGGACCATGGTGGGGAAGGGAACAAGGAGAGAATCAATAGGGATTATGGAAGAATTGACAGAGGAGCTATGCAGGGAGGTTACAGAGGAGTTGGGGTCATGAGCAAGATTGCAGAAATTGGTGTGGGAATGGTGGAAGCCATTACCCAAATTGATACAGCTTAACAGCCAGCATCTGCAGCCAGTGATGGTGTGCACATTCGGCTCTCCCGCCTGCGGAGGATAGACACAGTAAATCAGGGGGGCAGAATAACAAAGAAATTCACTGACTCCATTGTTATGAGGGCAATGGCGCTGCCTCAGCCTGTGCAACCATTAAATGGCTCCTGCGAGGTGCCATGAATGCCATTTAGGGTGGCATG
Organism: Pinus tabuliformis; assembly: GCA_031772625.1. Taxonomy (NCBI): domain Eukaryota; kingdom Viridiplantae; phylum Streptophyta; class Pinopsida; order Pinales; family Pinaceae; genus Pinus; species Pinus tabuliformis. The sequence continues at coordinate 1,860,965,467 of CM062817.1, forward strand.
GGGGAAGTTGCAGGGGGCCATGTGGCCACCCTGTCTGCCGCCTTGCCGTCTTGTCATATTAAATCCTGGGATGAACACCCACATCCGGGTGCGTTTCTTCTTCCTATACCATTTCAATCTGCACCAATTCATTGTATTCCTGTATCTGAAGAGTAGTGGCCATAGAATTAAGTGTGCCAGCATGAAAAGTCCTTCCACTATCTACCCCAATGTTAGTAAGAAGGTCTGCTACTTTATTCCCTTCCCTGCGAGAGTGTTTAAGATTTACAACTCTGTGGGTTGAGAGACAGTTTTCAATGAGCTCAAGTCACTCTGCCAGTCTCCAACTGCTTCCCACCTTATACGAGGATATAACCAGATAAGGATAAAAGAGGAAGACATAAATAAAAAAACGTTCAGGACCTGTTATGGTCATTATGAATTTGAGGTTCTGTCATTCGCGCTTACTAATGCCCCAACAACATTTATGAGCCTGATGAATGGTATTTTCCATCCTTACTTGGACAAGTTCATTATGATTTTTACTGATGATATTCTGATTTACTCAAAAAATTTGGAAGAACACAAAGAACATCTCTGTATAGTGTTGCAAACCTTAACAGAAAATCAACTTTACACTAAATTCAGTAAATGTGATGTTTATAAAGATCAAATTCAATATTGGGGACACATTATTTCTTCTGACGGTAAAGCTGTGGACCCTGAGAAAATTAAAACCATCATGGAATGGGTTGTTCCCTAAAACATTGCAGATGTTTGGTCTTTTATGGGTTTCTTTGGGTATTATTGCTGCTTTATAGAAGGATGTTTTAGAATTACATACCCTATAGCTTCCTTTAAAAAAAAAGGAAGAGCATTCAAGTGGACAACACAATGCCAAGACGAATTTGAGCAGCTGAAGCATTTATTAACAAATGCCCCTGTGCTAAAAATTGCAGACCCGTACAAAGAATTTACTATCTACATAAATGCTTGCCAAGAGGGTGTTGGAGGAGTTTTAATGCATGAAGGGAAGGTAATAGCCTATGTATCTTGTAAGTTGAAGAAACATGAACAAAGATATTCTTCTTATGATCTATAGTTAAATGAAATAGTACACACTCTAAAGGTTTGGTGACATTACTTGCTAGGGAAAATATTTCTCCTGATGAAAGATCATATTAGTTTGATCAAATTCTTTAAGAAACCTAACATAAATGCATGCCAAGCGAGGTGGATCTTTTTCCTAACTAAATTTGACTTTGACATTAAACATCTTAAAGGAAAATAAAATCATGTGGTTGATGCGTTAAGTAGGAACCTACATTACCTATATGAAATTTCCTATAGTCAAGTGGTATTTGAATTTTCTAAGAAAGTTAAAGAAGTTTCTGTAAAGGACCCAAAATACAAGTTTTTGTGGCAGCAAAACAAACAAGCAAAAAATTCAGGAAAACAATTTGAATTTGATATAAATAGTAATAATTTTTTAACCTTTAGAGGAAGAATATACATTCCCAATCAACAGTTAATTAAGAAGTTTATATTGGATGAATTTCACAAAGCCTTTATGCTCCCCACCCTGGATGTCAGAAATTATCTTCTGCAATTAAAAGGGCTTATTTGTGACTCGGTATGAGGAAATATATTATTGATTTAGCCAAATTCTTGGAATGCTAGCAATTCAAGGCTGAACACTAGCATCGTGTTAGTCTACTCCACCCTTTGCCCATACCTAAATGGATATGGGATATGATTATGCTAGATTTTATAATCGAGTTACCCAGATCAAAGAGGCAAAATGACTCTATCATGATAGTAGTGGATAAATTTAGTAAGGCAACCCATTTCGTACTTGTCAAATACACATACCAAACTATCCAAATTGTGGATATATTTATGAAGGAAATATTATGATTGCATGGGATACCGAGAGTTATAATTTATGATAGGGATGCGAAGTTTACATCTATGTTTTGGAAATCTCTCTTCATTACACTGGGTACTCAGATCCAATTCAGCATTGTGTACCATCCACAAACAAATGGGGAGACTGAACTAGTGAATCAAGTACTTGAGGATATTCTAGGAATGTATGTGATGCAACAGTCAACCAAATGGGAGAAATACCTTCATTTAGTGGAATTTTCATATAATAACAACTATCATGAATCATTAAAATTGAATCCTTTTGAAGTGCTATATGGGGAAAGATGTATAACAACTATTAATTGGAGCATTCTGAAAAACAAGCTAATACTAGGACCTCACATGTTGATAGAAATGGAGCATGCAGTAAAGAAGGTGTGACAAAATTTAAAGGCTGTGCAAGATAGGTAGAAACCTTATGTGGATAAAAGAAGGACCTACAAAGAGTTCCACATTGGTGATCATGTCTATGTAAGGGTTAAAGCAAAGAGGAGTACTCTAAAATGGGGCAGTTGTGCAAAATTAACACCATAATATTGTGGAACCTTCCATATATTGGAAAGAGTAGGACTTTTGGCATACCAACTGGCCTTACCAAGCCACATACGGATCCATAATGTGTTTCATGTTTCCCTGTTAAATAAATATACATATGACTCCAGACATATCATAAGTTGGAAAAATGTACAGGTAAATGTATGTTGAATTATATAAATATATGTTTTAATACAATAAATCAATAGACTAAATAAAGCGTTATGTTTGTGAATTAGGTCGAACTGGATGGAGAGTTTCTGGTATAACCTCTGTGTATTCTCAATTGGATAGAAAAAATGTTTCAGAGGCGATCTATCACCCAAGCTAAAGTGCAGTGGAGGAAATTTAGCCTAGAGGAGGCCACTTGGGAAGATGAAAGACTTATGCAACAAGTGTATCCTAATCTATTCAAAGAACAAGAATGAACACCGAGGATGGTGTTCCACTCAAGCGGGTGAAGATGTAACATCCCCGGTTATTGTTGTAAATATTTTTCATTTACTATCATTTACTTTCACTATATAAGACTTAAGTAAGTAAATTCTTAGTGGAAAAACCTAAGTGGAACTTTAACATTCAAGAAGTTATTTTATTATGAAATAAATAAAATATTTTGGTGAATCTTGGAAACTCACAGAAAGGTCCAAAAACAAATTATTGAACTTCTAGACAATTAGTGATAGTTATGATCCTCTCATTCCTTGGAGATTAAGAGATATCAGTGGGAAAAAGAAGGGATTGACTAGAACAAAGCTAATAACACATGGAGAGAGAAGAAGAAAACGAGTCAGGACGCTGCTTCAGGAGCATTTCTTGAGTTGGACCAGAGTTAGTGGAAATCTCCACGACATAATTAAGTCTGTAAGTTCTAGGTTGGACTCAGTCTTGATGCCTGAGAATTGACCTCATCGAGTCACTATTAATTTGATTGTTCTGGAAGAAAGAAGCATGAGGGGAGAAGCAGACACAATTATCATTCTCCTTGGGAGGGTGGTGTGACCTTTCATATTTGGGTTTGTTGGATAAGCTCAACATAATTAATATAATTGTGACTTTCATTTTACAGAATTTATGAAATTATATGAACTTGTGGAATTCTGTGACCTTATGAAATTTTGTGAAACTTATGAAATTATGTGCTTCTCATTTAGAAGTAGAAGTTTCCTAAAACAAGTACTTTTGTTATTGGTTTAAGAGGTTTCTTATTCCTTTGGATGGAAGAAAAATAATCTATGTTTCGATTGAGCATAAATTATATTAAATGAACAATTGATTTGAGACCTTTTTAGGATACATTGTTTTTTCTGTTGAACAAACGAAGGATTATTTAGAACCCTAAAAAGGGGAAATTGTAACATTGTAGGAAAAAGAGAAAAGGGTTAACTTATGTATCCGTAACTAGTGGATAGAGGTTGTGTGAGTCAAAAACCTTCCTAAGAACCATAGTAGATTCCAATTCCACAAGGCAAGAGTAGGGAGATAAGGTCGGGGTTCCAGTTGACCTCCGAGTTGTATAACCCAGAGCAGTTTAGAACCGATTTGATGCTGGGGAAAATACCCTATGGGTAGAGGCAAGACGCAAAAGAAAGAACGAGAGATAGTTCTAATTCTATGATGGCCAATTAACGGGTATGGTCAGCAATGACAACAAAAAAATATAATAATAACCACAGTGACCTTAAGCAGAAAATCATAAAACTCTAGTGTTGTCAGAAGGTTAAGCTAGTGTATATTCTTCAAAAATTTAGAGAAAGGAGAAATTTATAATTTCAAAATGCACTGGTAATTATATGGTACCAAGTCAAACATTTATGTTTAATTTAAACAAAATTCAGAGGAGATCAACCCATAACAAGTGAACAAGTTATATTGCACTAGAAAAAGAAATGTAAAACAAAAAGTTTCATAGGAAACTTATTGTATAGTGAGAATTATGAGAAACAGTAAGAATAGTCTCAATTCAAGCCAAATTCCTTTAAGTATTAATTATCTTGGGTACACCCTTACATAAAGTCCAACCACATAGGATGCGAGGGAGAATACAAGTATTAATGCTTATATATTTTGAACGCCAGAAGGTGTCCAATGAATAAAAGGGGCATAACAATAATGAAACTTAAATTTAATATCTAACAGTAAGAAGCCCTCATCGCAAAATGCAATCACCAAAACTGCCAATGAATAACTTCTATTATACCATTACAATACATTAACCTCTTCAGGGTATTTCACCATGTGGAGAAACCCCCAAATTTTTGTCTCTAATTATATTTAATCTATATCAAGTAAAAGATACATTACTCTATGACCAAAACCCTCGTGTAGAGGAGACAAAAGAAACCAACCTCGAGAACAAGCACCAGAATGAGAATAGGCTATGCTAGCCATGAGCTCTAGGCCAAATTCAAATTTACAAGGGAGTCGAGACGAAGCAAACCTACAAATCATCATGAAAGAAAATATAAATATTATATTCTTGTGAAAATAGGGCATGAAACAGCCAAAATATGAACCTCAGAGCTGTCAGAGTTCCTTACCTTTGGGGGGAAACATAATTCCTGGAAGTTGATTCTCGAAACCCTAAGAATTGAACTCCATTAGCAAGCTTAGATGAAGCACAATACATCAAGGAAACTCAAAATAAGACTGGAATCTTTAGGTTACCTAGTGGCTGAAATAGCTCTTGGTCACGCCAACCATGAAGAAACTGGAACAAACCCTAATACACATGTGACAGTCAGGAAATTATCAGCCAAGAAATAGATTATGCAGTTCTATAAAATTGGGAGAACTGAGAAAGAGAGTTTTATACTTGCATATTTGTCGAAGAAGAATGAACCCTAGCACTGTCAGAGTTGAGTTGCAGAGCAGAAAACCAACACAAGCATGATGAAATGGGAGAGTGAACAATGAGAGCAGGACATGGGTAGCTAGTAACTACCCAAGAAACTAATTCTCCTATCTCCATTGTTGGATGGGGCATCGATAAGTCTACAACCATCATCAACATAAATGTCGCTCGAAAATACACCACCAGGTCAAATATGAGTATGTGTTGGTAGTCGAGAAAGTTTGATGCATATAACCTAGGCTAATGAACGAGTCTTCATTTTAACCCTTAGTTCGGTGGAAGTAAAATAGGAATGACAACCATTATATAAGAATTACCTATATTCCACCCATCCAACATATGAATACTCATCCATAAGAGCGGGGAGTGGGATAAATCAACCATTTTTTTAGAGATAAATAATTCACTTGGCTTAATGTGTTATAATTAAAATATCCATGTTGTATTACCAAATTATCTAGTTGGTTAACATTCATATGAATGTCTTAATAATTATTAGTTTTTATTAAGATTTTTTTGTAAGTGTAAGTACATGTTACAATAATAGATTATAATTTTTTTAATTTTAGGAGAGTTATTTTAATATATATTAAATTTTTGAACCCCAAGGGTAAGTTGAACTGGTCGAGTTCCCATTGTTAAGTACCTCGCCGATCAGGAGGTCATAGGGTCAATTCTCCTAGACGTCCTTGGGGTTAGGCCCTTCTAGTCTGGCCGAAACAATATATATATTTTTTATTTTTAATATTGTTAGAAATTTAAAATTTAATTATATAAATTAAACAACTATTTAATATAAATTAATTCATAGTGAATATCAAAGTACTTATTTTATAATATATCTTAAATTGTTAAAATTTAGAAAAAAAAATTATAATTTCTTTATTATTACTATTATTATTAAAAGAATTAATATACAAGTTATATATATATATATATATATATATATATATATATTAAAAAAATGGAATATGATTCTTATTTATGAATATTTATTCTTACTTTACCATGAAATCCATATTCTTTAATTAGATTTTCTTCCAATATCATGGTTTTTCAATAAATCTCAACTTTTGATTTACATATACTATTAAGAATATTGTAAAATATTCTATAAAAGTTAAATTCCTATCATTTATTAATAATTATTGATAATTAAATTAAAATTTTAGAAACCCTATTTTAAATTAAACATACATATTAACTTAACCAAATATTTTTATAATTTATAAATATTTTTAATATTTATAAAAAAATAATATAAAATTTAAAAATTATTTTTTATCAATAAATATTATTTAAAAAAATATTAAATTAATGATGTAAATTGAACATTTATTAATAAAAAGTAATAACTAAGTAGTATTAACTTACCTTTTAAGTTTATAGAGATAGCTTCGCTGAAATAGTGGTGATGATAATGATGATGGTTAACGTCCATTGATACCAAACTTTGGTGTATCTAAACGAATTATTTAGTTTGATCTAAGATTTTATTCCTATGCTCAAAAAGCTTGGAGAGAAGCCTCCTAAGCTCACTATAATTTTGACATCAAAGGAGGCTAGGAAGGTCACTATTGCAACAAAGATTATGAAACTGTGATCTAATGTGGTTTTACGTGGGGCACTCACTCTTAGAGGGAGTGATTTTCATCCTCAATGTTCATATTCTCATAGAGATGACAGATCCTTTCCATCCATGGTGTTTTAGGAACTAGCCAACTACATGTTTCACTATGGAGAGTTCGTTCTAATCTTGGCAATATTAATTTTCTTTTTTGCACTAGTTAAAACCGAGAGATACTTTTAATCTTCTAAAATAAAGTTAATGACTCCTTATAATATCTTAATGGACCTATACTTGATAGGTTAAGTTTTTTTGAGATCATAGATTAATAGAAAACCGTAATACCCCAGTAGTCTTCACTGAAATTGTACCTAATAAACCCTCAGTATATTGACCGATCCAAGAGGTTTTATGTTTTTAATTTTCAATTAAAATTTTAATTTCAGCGTTGGGTTTTTTAAATAATATTTAATAATGATATTAATTATAAAACAAAACATAAAATTCCAAAGAAAAAATAAACTTAACAAATTTATTCACATGATGAATGAAACCGTATTTAATAATTTGATTACGATGTAAGTAAAAACCACTTTCCAAATGTGGTTGGAAACCAATTTTCTTTTGTCCTTAATAATCTGAAAAGTAGAGAAAAATTTCATGGAAAGCCATAACTATCGAATATCCAGCAGAAAAGGTGATATGCCTTCAGCACTAGGGGCTTTAAAAATATATTTGTGAATTCAAAAGATTGTGTTTTGAGCTGGACCAAACTTGTGATATTCCAATAAGGTAGAGCATTTTAGATAATGCTTACGTACACCTGCAAAGCACTTGGGAACAACGCTGTTGCCTGCGCACACCACATAGTTAAGTTGTGCGCAGAGTGATCCGTGTCACTGGATACAAATCCGAGTGCTGATGATGCCATATCCTTGAATATACTGCTACTTCCCGTTATAAAGTTAAAACAAAACATAAAAAAAAGGTCCACCAGAACAGATTATGCCTCAGCTCCACTTACTGATAAAAATAGCACTTTAATCTTGTGTTATTTGTTGGAATGCGGCATATGAAGATTTCTCAAAATAAAATGGAATTTAAGTTTGCTAAAATTATAATTTTAAATATTTTAACAATTATTATAATCACAAATTTAGATTAAATTAGAAATTCCAATCAAATTATAAAGTAAAAACAGCCAACAGATTTTTTTTCAGAGAGAAAAACAGCCAACAGATATGCTTTAGTTTGAAGTTAGGATGATTGAGTCTGTCTCTTCATTTCACAATCATATAAAAATACACAATCAGATTTTGAAATTATGAAAATAATTTAATTATAATTTTTTTTTTTTTCAATAAAATTTTACAATATAATTTTTATTAATCGTTTAAAATATATTTTTAAATATATAAATAAATTTATTATAAAAAAAAATATTTAAAATAAATAACACATTAAAAAATAAAATAAAAAAACTATTAAAATTTGAATATAATTAAATGGGAAAAATCTAAAAATAACAAAAACATTTCACAATTGGCTTGCTGCCCAACTATACTATCTTGTGAGGATGGTAAGAGAATAACTTATAAATAAAGAAATCTTACTAATTCTCCCAACAACAATTAACCAGTATGCTCTTCACTAAGTCCATAACGTAGAGACTTTATTTGCAATAACCAGTAATTTTGGTCTTCTGTTAGATAGCTAGTTATTTGTTCTTTAGTAATTTAAAAGAGATATGGAATCTTTGTTTCAGAGATTTTAGAGTTTAATATGATATCAAATTATTATTATTAAAAAAATATGATGGTGAAATTAATTTGGTAATTTGAAATTTTTTATGTGGTTTTTCTTACTGCATATTTTCTGGTTAATTTTGTAAAAAGTTTAGGAAATGTTGGTTAAAAGTGTAAACTGTGAAATCTGCATATTCAGAATGGTTAACTTTGTGACAAGTTTGGGAAAAGTTTGTTGGAAGTGTAAACTGTGAAATCTGCATACTCACAATGCACTAGATTATTTTCAAGACATAGATTAATTATGCATTCAAAAAGGCATTTTAATCCAAAAAAAAGAAAAAATATTTTGCCAAAAAAAATTAATTCTTTATTCTAAAAGAACAAAATATAGAGGAATTAGATTAAACCAAAATTATTTACTTAATAATAGTAAAATTTAATTAGATATTTTTAATTATTCCCATTTTCAATTTTCAAAAAAACTTTGTCTAATAAATTATGTTTGAAGTACTATAATATAGCATAAAAGCTTCTATATTCAATTTTGTAAATTTCTTTAGGCAAGTTTGTTGTAGTGAGCATTAAAGAATCAATAAAAGTATATATACTTGGCATATAACACCACTTTTTGACAACCTTACTCATGAATATATACCCATGTTTGATACTTCATTGTTGATATATAAATTAGAAATTAAAAAAACACATATTCATTAATCAAATAATGATACCTGTAAATACAAGGATTCTATCTCAAGATAGAGAAATTATCGTATCACACAATCAACTAGCTGAGTAAGTATATCAACCACATATCAATTTAGAAACTATATTGTTGAAGAGAATCCTTCACATTTAACTTGTTTCAACAACTTGCTACAAACTAGGAACAAAGTCCTTCTTGAACTAATGAGCACACCTACGACAAGTAGGAGTTATATAGGTTAACACTCTCCATTAATGATTACTTGTCTTAATCTGGAAGTACCTGTTGATTAGCAAATTTTGTATCGGGCCCAAAATGTTGATGTCCATATAAAAGAAAAACCACCCCCCAAAATGCATGGGTAACTAGCCGCTACAACAATTGGTATACTAGGATGTTCTTCATGTACATGGTTTATTCAATCATCATATTTTCATACCTATAATTATCTATTTAACTCCCCATTCATCCCCATCAAAATCATCCTTAGTTTTCTCATCTAATTTGTAACCATGCTCTAGGTTTTGTTAACTTACCCTAAACAATGCTTTGGATGTTCTCAACTTACCCTGAACCATTCCCGTGATGCTCCTACACCAAAATCCTACGGACCACACATTGTATAGGAATCCCTATCCATATGTTCACTTTATCTCGCAAACTTCATCACATCCTCATATATTTTTTTCTTGCCATGTTATATACCTAGGGGGGATAATATGGGGTACCAAGGGAGGTACCCAAGGTAATAATGTAATAATGAGATGGGCCATAGTAATAAATAAGGTGGTTAACCCATGTCATGTAAGGGACCACAAGTAGTTAATAATAATGTAATGGGCCCATGGTATTAGTTGATGGTATGAGAGAACCATGGTAATGACCCATGGTATTGTATGTATGAGGCCTATATAGAGGCTAGAGACTCCACTTGGGAGAGAGTGAAGGATTATTGTATGAACAGGCATATGGCTTGTGGAGTGTTCTCCTTCCTTAAGGAGTGAATGTATGGTGTTGCCCTACCTTAAGGGTTTTGATAATAAAGAAGTATTTCTATCTATATTCAGATCCTGTTATTCTTGGTTCTATTTTCTATTCTCATATATTTTTGGATCAGATCTACAACAATTGGTATCAGAGCACTTTCTTGGGCACAAAAGTGGAGATTTTTTTATTTTTTTATTTTTGGAGGGTTTCGGGGGCGGCGACTTTGCAGGTCAGATCTGTACATTTAGGTGCAAGATTTGTAAAATATAATTATAGATATGGATTCTTTGTGCAAAAATAGTCGAATTAAAAAATAAAATCAGTTGAATCAGAGTCCGGATGAAGGAGATATCATTGATCTAAAAATCAGTGGGGTTGCAGACAATTTTCAGGGCAGCGATTTTGCGGCGCAGATCTAGACGTCCTGGTACAAGATCTGAAAAATCTAATTGCATATATGGATTCTTTGGGAAAAAATACCCAATTTCAAAAAAAAAATCAGTCGAATCGGAGTTCGGATGAGGGAGATATCGCTGATTTAAAATCAGCTCTTTTTGTAGAAATTTTGGTGACGACGGGAGAGTAGCAGCACAGATCTGAAATTTCAAGTGCCTGGATCAAAATTTCTACCACATGGGCAGATGCAGAATGATTGTTCTATTTCTAAAAACAGGTTATAATAGAGATTCTGAGCAATATTGACGAAATTGTGACAAATTCAAATTTTCACCTTTTTTATTCAAAACCCTCTTCATAGCTTCTAGCAAGGTTCTATTATTTATAGGAAAAGATAATGGTCCTACTATTGAAGAATACATAAAACAACAAAAGTCAGCATAGGCAAAAAATTGGAGGGATTCATGGTGGTTGGGTTTCAAAGATGGGGCTTACAAATGGTATCTCTCACTTGATGACAAACAGTTGACCAAACTCTCAGATGCAGAATTTGAAAAAGTCCTTTTAGACAAATGGTCTCATGCTAGAAAAAAGGAGAATGAGCCACGTAAGGGGTTATCTTCTACTGGTGTCCCCTTATTGCAGGTTCATGGATTGCTTCAAAAAGAGAAGATCATTGTGTCTATAAATCCTAGTTGCAAGCATAGTTTTATAAGTGTTAATTTGGCAAAAAGATTGCAAGTTCTAGCAAAACACATTGAAACTGCACAAGTTGATAATGAGGATGTTCAAGTGTACAAGGATTTGAAGATTTCTATGGATAAATATGTGTTGCATGGTGATTTTTATGCTTTAGAGATGGATAATATGGATGTTGTTTTGGGATATCCTTGGATGGAATCCGTGGGTACTATCAATATTAATGTGTAGAAGAAATTCCTGAAGCTCTGGTATAAAAAGAAGAAAATTACATTACAGGATATTTCCATCAATAAGCAGGTAGAGCACATGGAGGCTGAAGCGGAAGATGTTCCAGGGACTGACATATCAAATGGTGAGCCTTTGATGATCAATAATCAAACACAAACAGAGGCTGAAGAAGAAAAGGTTACAGGTGATGATACATCAGAGGAGGGCTCAGTGGCTGAAGTCATATTGAAAAAGAAGACACCACAACAGGCACCACAAAAGGGTGAAGTAAAGAAAAAGCCATCGTGCGTTAAAACTTCAACATATCATCACCCACATCACCCCGCAAGACAACCATCAAGATGGCAACCAATTAGCCACATGGACACGAACCCCTGCATGACAGATCGAGAGGAACGAAGATCCACCTACTACACATCCACACAGAAGAGCTACCATAGTCGACTTCCATCTCAAGCGAGCGAGGCACCAGCGAGATCGAGGGTTCACCTTTCTCTTGGATGGCTAGATGCACGTGCATGGTATCAGTGGACTACTCTTTTGAGTACATCTTATTATTTGTGTTCTTCCCATGTTTCGGGGATGAAACATGCTTAGGGGGGTGGAATGTTATATACCTAGGGGGGATAATATGGGGTACCAAGGGAGGTACCCAAGGTAATAATGTAATAATGGGATGGGCCATAGTAATAAATAAGGTGGTTAACCCATGTCATGTAAGGGACCACAAGTAGTTAATAATAATGTAATGGGCCCATGGTATTAGTTGATGGTATGAGGGAACCATGGTAATGACCCATGGTATTGTATGTATGAGGCCTATATAGAGGCTAGAGACTCCACTTGGGAGAGAGTGAATGATTATTGTATGAACAGGCATATGGCTTGTGGAGTGTTCTCCTTCCTTAAGGAGTGAATGTATGGTGTTGCCCTACCATAAGGGTTTGATAATAAACAAGGATTTCTATATATTTCTATCTTGTTATTCTTGGGTTATTCTCTATTCTCATATATTTTTGGCTGTTATATACCTAGGGGGGATAATATGGGCTACCAAGGGAGATACCCATATTATCCCCCCTAGGTATATAACATGCCATGAATATTACATAAGCAGTTTTGGATGATCACAAACCGACAGACCATGTAGTTTCTAGTTAACCATAAACCTACACTACAAGCTGGTTTTAAGATTATTGCAAACTACATGAGGCACATTTCATTATTGAATATGGTACATACAATGACAAACTGCACTCATGGAGACACCATGTACTTACATTCTCAGTGTGTAATTCACACTACTGTATGATCTAGAGTCTATTCCATAAACTGAAACAGACTTCTACTCACACAACTTTTACCTTTATTTGTTCTCCACTATAGCTTTTCCAATCCCTATTTTCTATTTCCATCTTCATCAGTGCCACAAGCATTATCACAAGCTCTTCTTTTACGTTACATAGAGGATCACATCTATATCTTCACCACAAAGGCTTCACTAGGAGAGCAATATCATACCACATGCATTCAAATTGGGGGATATATATTGAGGAAAATATGACATAATATATTGAGCATATATTAGGGGGTAAAGGGTTTTTATATTGGCAAGTATACAAATTGTAGGTCAATTTTAATGAAAAATTATAAATTATAAAGGAGTATAAAATATGCTAATGAAAAAATGGATACCTACAATACATAGTGAAAGTATGGGTTTTTAAATTGGGAAGGTGTATCAGGTTCATATTGGTAGGGTGCTAAATAATGTGATTTTTAGAGGTACTTTCCACTATGTAGTCAAATTATGGTTATTTTTTAGTATGCCACGAATGCACGTGATATGTCACAGCTTCATTGAGTGAATCCCCTGCGATCTTCACTTGCACATTCTTCAATATGAGATTTATTCATCTTCCTTTTGTATCTACACACAATTGATGAGTGATTGTAACACCCCTCCACTATATGTACAAATCTTCCAACCTAAGCTAAGAAAAGGTAGGTTTGATGTGTAACAAAAAAAGTAAATAGATTATTATGAAATAAATAAAGTAATTTAATCACTTGGAAAAGCGAGACAACAACAGATGAGATTCTTGCCAAATCCCATTGGGGAATGGGAATGGATAATTCTTTCATGATAAGTCTTCTAGATCCAATTCTAGATAAGCTTGATGGATTGGAGATAAATATCCATCAAGATACTTAGGTGAAGAAATATGCTAAGTTTAAGGAAAACATAAAAGCCTTACAGGAGAGAAAGGCAAGATTTTATGAAGAAATGATTCACAGGAGAGAATGGCGAGATTTTATGAGAAAAGCGTAGAAAAATGGATAAAAAGATTAATAAAAGCGGGATGCCACTAATGGAAACCATGTCATAGAATAGGGTATTAAATACCCATTGAAGAGATCAACAAGGGCAGTTGATCCATGGCAAGGATTCTTGGCTTGAGGGTGAATTGGTGAAAGTGAGTTCTAGGTTGAGTGGAGATGCTCAGTTTTCCAAGTGACATTCTTTCTTATAATCTGGTTTACATGGGATTTTCTGTACGTTGGCTCCTTATTCTCTATGTTGTCAATTCTTTAAGCATATGAGAGAAATTTCTTGGGTTGTATTTGCTTCTGAGATGATTGAACAATTTGCATGTGATCACTATGCATTAAAAGAATTTCCTGTATTAACTTTGTTTATGAGATTATAATATATGGGCATGTGTGACAACTATTGCATATAAATGTAATTCTATATAAAATTAGTAAAGGAACATAATATGTGGTTTTATGCAATAACTGTTATGATTGTCATATCTTTAAACTTATGTTCTATCTCATCTTAAATAGTGAGTAATTATGCATGAGACAACTATGTAAGTTGGATAATTATGTTTTAAGATGTGAAATTGTATAGCATGTGGTTTAGGTTGTTTAGGCTATGCATTATGCATAATGGGATTAATTGCATCCACCGAGGCTTTCTTTAACTATTAATTCATAATGTATAAGATATATGTCAGCAAATACTTTCGACTATGACCGTAGGACTATGATCATGCTAGCTACAATGTATTCATGATAACGTTCCAGTAATGCTTGTATTAGGTTATCAATGGAATGAAATTCGAATGCAATAAGTGTATTATGTTGAATGACCATGACTGAATCTTTTTACTTAGTTGTAAAGTAGGCATAAAAGTTCTTTTGGAATGTAAGTCTAGTAATTGAACATAAAATTCCACATCCTGGATTTAGTAGAGCATAGGGGATTATTGGTAGTATTGTGCCCAGGGGGTATGTGAAAAATGGTATCAGAGCTCTAAGTTCAAATATTGCAGCCTAAGGGCCAATCCACGAGGACTTTGAAGCTATAGTATGTGAATATTATATTGATTACTTCCAAATAATGGTAATTTTGAACTAAGGTTGTGGAATTTATGAATTTTGGAATAGCTAAAAATTGATATTGTAATGAAGAGTGAAATATCCTATACTGTCTGACAACCATATAACTATATGTATTTCCAATTGCACAAAGAGATCACTTAAAAATAGATATAGTACAAAACCCTTATTCAGATATTTAGATATCGAAGAAAGAAGGGTAGAATCGGTTCGAAGCTACATGCCTATATTGAGTTTTCAAACAATATTCCGATAAGGATTTTATTTTTATAATTGCTATTGAACATGTAGTTGTAAATAATGCATGGGAAGGAAATATATAGTGGATTTTTTTCTATAGTTTTGAGAAGTATTACAGCTCTGCTTCGACGATCTAATTATTTAATTAGATAAAATTGGTAATAAAATATGTCAGAATGATGAATCCACACATAAGATCTAAGGTATGGGTTATCTATGACATATTTCAAATTAGAATGGCCACAACCACACTTGCATAAACTCAGAAAGTGCGTACACTTTAAGTTGCAGTAATCGATATCTCTCCTCTTCGTTAAAAAAAAAGAAAATTTATTTAAAGGTTGATCACAACCCGGAGAGTGAAAACGCACTGAAGGAAGTAGTTTCAAAGAAAAATTATGTAAGCTAAGCATAGATTGTAGTGGATTAAATTAAGCCTAGCTAAGCATAAATTGTAGTGGATTAAATTAAGCCTAGCTAAGCATAGATTGTAGTGGATTAAATTAAGCCTCCAAACCTTAGTCATAAGATGAAACATTGTTAAGTAAAGAGAATGTATAATGTGGCCAATTAAGGAACAAGATTATTAGTATGTGTGCAAAATAGCTGAATGAAAATGGTAGTTCATATTATGAATTGTCTATGTATATTTTGTTAAGGGGTGAATGTGGAAATAACTAGCTAATTCATAATAAAATTGAGTGATACTTAATATGTCGAATAGAAGCCTATGTACCTTAGTCAGAAGTTGTGGAATTGAATATTTCATGTGGAGGTAAGAGAATCAATTCCTAGAAGATGAAAATCCATTCCAACCAAGTTATTAATGAGAATTCAGAGAGATGAGTTGGGTTCGGAAGGGATAGTGCACCCTCACTTCATTCCTTGATTGAAAGTGTATATTCATTATTAGTTTGAAAGAAAACCCTGTGCAAGGATTAGATTCTCGTAGGGTGATGTTTTGGGGTCAATATATGTTTTGGAGATGAGTTTGTGATTTTATAAGTATTGTACCCTTTAAGGTGGATCAAATATTAATAACCTGAGAATAAAGATCCCACGCACCCCGCTTCTTGATGCCACAGACGACTTATCGATCTTTAATCGGAGCCCTAGGATCTGATCAGATACCAATTTTCGCATAACGATTACTACATTAGGACACTTTATACACATGGGGAAATCAAATCTCATTGTGATCAACCCCAATCCTTGACAATGACGATTGGAGGAATGGTCAAGATGGCCTCCTGGCTCATGCATTGTACATCAATAACCTCCACGCATGGTTATCCTTATGGAAATGCTCATAAAATCATTTAGTGGATCATGTTTATCCAGATGTTACACCATCAACGCAATAGTTTAGAGAAGGTTTATCTAGTTCTTCCAGCTGACTCTATATTATAGCTCTCTCTTATCATCGGTGGTGTTAGCGCTGAAGAGATGGCGTGTGGCATGACCGTTGATGGAGTAAGGTTGAGAAGTTGTGGACTCTAGGCACTGGTGAGAAAGTAACACTCTAATCCCTGCTCACGAGCTTTACAAAAAGAAAAAAATAGCACCTTTGAGTTTTAAATGAAGCTCAAATTTGGTAATAGGTGTTAAAAAACATAAACAACATCTTGTCAAATTGAGTGGAAACGTATGTTTCCCTCTTCGTTTTCCTTATCCATTAAGCTGGAGATGTTTCCAGACAGGGCATACTCGTTGGATAATGGTTATCCAGTTGTTTCGATAAATCTATATTTCTTTTCCACTGAAGATTGGGGTCGGTAAGATCATTTTAAAGATGGCCTGAAGCCATTATGTTATGAGGTGAGGTCATCCCTCGGTAAGAAAACCATGTATAATATCTGATTGAATTAGAGTCTTATGAAGCGGGGATAGACGATGTTGAGCGTAGCTCCCTCATGGATAGTTAAACCTGCAAAGGCCCGATCATATGTTTAGGATAAAGTGGTATGGCTCTGTTGTTAAAATAATCACTCTATTGTGGAGTGACTAGTGATAAATTGTGGTTCAAATTGTGAAGTTGTGATAAATAGAGATATATTTTCATCATCAATTTAACTCATATGTATTAGCTATTACTGAGTTGATATATATTACTACTTTTTAGTTTTGAGTGCAATTGGTCTCGTTAGGTTATGTATATTTGTCAATGTTCCATGTGTTCTCATCTGCTGGCATTTATCAATCACACTGTATTCCTACCGGAGCAGAATCTATGTGTAGGTAACATTGTTAAAATCAAATAAACGACACATCATAAATACAAACACGAGGTAACTTTTCATTGACCTGGAACAGATTTGTTGGAGCTCTCCTATTTTTCCTTTTTTTTTAATGTCGTGAGTGTCATGTAATTATGGATTTCTCCACCTAAATGTTGAATATGTTCTGAGTTGAAATCCAATCACAAATATGATGAATGAGGGACGATGAAGGAACATGAAGTCCATAGGGTACAAAGAATATGCCTTCTTTTTCTCATTCCATGATAGTTCCACCATATGCACGATAGGATTAGAATGCCTTCTAGAGAAAAGAGGAGAAATCATCATGTTAGGAAAGTCTTCTTCTTCCATTTTTTGGTTTGCACTTGATGGTACAATGAAATGAATTATGTCTTCTTTGTTTCGCCTTTGCAACTACATAGGAAAGTCACTTTGAAAGAAACAAAGAAAAATTCACGTAGCAAAAATGGGGTACACACAAGGGCAACGACAAGGGTCATGGGAAGGGAAATGCGTCTCCTCAAATTCTTCGAAATGAAGGATAAAACTCACTCTGAATATTTGTAGTTCGTAGAGAACATATATGGCAATTATTGTTTTTATATACTATCTCGTGTGGTTATATTTTGTGGCTCAATCCAGTGGGATAATTATACAGAAGACAACATCATCGATCTAGATATTAGCGATCACCTAGATCATATCCTACTGGAAAAGAGATTCTCATTGCACTCCAATAAACCCATTATGCAAAATTAATTATTATAACCCAAATTAGACTAATTGGAATACAGTCAAGTTTGAACAAGATGGACGTAAGCCTTGCACTTTAACTTAAATTTCTCAAGTCGGAAAAGTTAGATGGGAATAAATCATTTTGCAATGTGGTTATATAGTAAATAACCTTGCAGTGATGTGGGGGAATGGAGAGTAATACAACTAAATAACAACAATTAACATGTTGATTAATTCCCATAAGTAGAAATGGACAAATTGGTACTGTTTTATTTTTCTTAATTATTAAGTATTGGGAATTATGTGGAAGGTAAATTGTTATTTCATTATATGTTCCCCAAAGACTTAAGTTATTGTTGAATGTTCTTGGGAGGGAACAAGGACTCTATACCATGATGTAAAAGGGGTTTACAATATTTATACATGTTACACCTTGTTTTAAATGTTCATAGTCAAGCTTGATGAATGAAAAAATTGTAAGGTATGATTATGGTATTAAAAGTTTGGATGTAGAATTCTAGTGCTCTGGTCATCATGGGTTATAAAAATAAATGTAAGGGTTGAAAGGAGTATTGGGGTATAAAGAAACTTGAATACTATGTTTAATTGTGTAAAAATAGATCCCTTCTGCCATACCATCACCATATTACTTTACTCATATTAAAATTAAAATAATGACTTGCGTGATTGCTATGCAAGGACATAGCTTAATGAAATTAAGATGATACTTATAAGAGATCTTAAGGGAAGAAATGAGTGAACTCTTACGAGGTAAGTGCCATTCCATATATCATGACCAACACGAAGAAAGATTAGAGTAAACGCATATAAATGGAAACTATATAAAGCTTCATAAATTGATGGTTGACTAAGTGGATTCCTTTCTAGAACAACTTCTTAAAATTTTACTCATGAAAGACAGGTCCTTGTACGAAGTATGAGACTATGTATATTTATTAATTTCTTTCAATTTAATATTGTTTTTTTGATTGATGCACCTACAGGTGATGATGCAATTCATTTTTGATATGGTTTTTCCAGGGGATCAATCATTTAAGTCACCTTAGTAGGAAAATGCCCCAAATATACACTATTGGAGGGAATTAAACTTTACTAGGGTATTGTTCAGATATTCAATAGAAATGTGTGTAATTAATTGGACATGCATAGTTTGGAACCTACAGGTTTCATTGAGTAAATCAATATCTCAAAAAATAAAAATATATAATTAAAGTAGATAAGAAACACAAATTATATTGCAATCTAGATGGAACTAAGGTAAGAGTTGTGAAGGAAATGCAGAAATGTAGTATAACTTACTGTATGCATGCTCGAGGAGACATCATGCATTTATAAATTATGACTATAATAAGAACGTCAATGGGACTGACACCAAAAGTACCTCTAGTGTAAATACATAATGTGAGTGTAAAAGCAACTCATGGTGCTTCTTAGCTAATAGCAGAAAGGTAGTATTAATCTTAAGAGCACAGGCTCACGCAAATTCTAATGTGTAAAAATTTTCAAATTAAAGTGTGGAACCTTAAACTCCACACCCTTAATGTACAAATCGATCTAGATACGTATAGGGTTTTGTTAATATATCACAAATAAGAACCTTTCAAAAATATGCTTAGAGTAGGATGATTGAAGATCTTACAATTGTACTTTTGAGGAAAGTGATAAGGTAAAATGACCATTGTGTTTCTAATTTATAAAGTATACTTGCAGATTAGATATGGTGGTACTGGATGCATTAGAGCAATTCAGATCAGCCTAATGACTGTTAGGAATTGTACACTAGATTTGGAACATGATTGATCCGAATTAATAAACTAATCGTTAGTAAACCAGAATTTTTCACATTAATATAACCTATGATAATCAAAGGATCTTAGGCTGGTAGTAAAATAATGCACGCATCAAGTGAAATGGAACATACAAAATGTTCTAGATGAGGAAGAAAGAGGATAACAAATCATGCAACAACTTGTTGCTAAATTAAGAAGATGATGACTAAAGTGGTACTGGTAATTAGGATTATTGTACACCAAATATATTGGGTATCTAATAAATGGACAAACGCATAATATGAAATGCATATTGTAACACTATTTCCTATCCAGCAATCTTGAAGAAGTATGCCTGTCTCATTGCATTAATAGTGTTGTCTGGTTTTGAATAGGAAAACATAACAAGTATTGCATAAAGGGCGTGGGAATTAATGTTAATAAATTTGATAAATGAGTTATATTCTCTTTGTTTCCAAGGGTGACTTAATGTTAAAATGAGGTGTCAACATAGAATTACCATAGGATCACACCCTTGCACACATAGTTCCTAAAAGGTTAGAGGTTGTGGAATTGTAAACATTGTAACTTTCATTTATAACTCATGTATGGGAAATGTATGTATTTGTATATTGATTGTTTAATGGGTTTTAGACCTACACTGAATTATTCATGGCCAACAAGGTGTTGGAAGAAGTGTAAAAAGAGAAACAGTAAGTCATATGACATGATTAGTTTATATGTGGAGTACTTTAAGTACCAAAAAATTATGTTCCTCGATAAAGACAAAGTTAAGGTTGTTATTAGACCTCAAATATCTATGATAGGCTAACCGTCATAGTCAATAGTCTGCGTTATGATTAAGCGGAATTCACATTCTGTTGTTGTTAAAACCTTGTCTATAGGACAAATTCAATCTCAAAACTAAAAGTTGTTAGTCTTGTAAAGTTATATTATGCATCTATGTTATCATTTGTTGAAAATTTCCTGCAACCATAAGATATATGAAAAACTAAAAGCACTTGAATACTTTGACATAAAAGAATTTAGTTATACTCTGTTTACAAAATTTGAACAAGTTCATGAATTCCTTATTCCCTAATCGACAAACCATGCACGGTTTGATCGTACTTGCCTAAAGTTAATATGACTAATTGAAGGAATTTTTGGATAATACTAACATGGTTGCAAACATGTGGATGAGGTATATGTCGTGCAGGTGATGCTATGGACCTTGGTATGGTATACAAGTTGTACAGGTGGTACTATGTACAAACGGTACATATGGTACTGGTATGGATGCATGTATTGCATGATGATATACAACATGCATAGCTGTGTGTAATGCACATTATGTGTAGATGCACATGATAGAATAGAAGACATTGGGTGATTTCTTGGTAAGGCAACTGATCTAGAGTGTGTACAAAGGCAGGATAAAAGTGGAAACTAAGAATTGGTATTTGAAACTAAGGATAATCATCCGTATTTTTCTTCAGTCTCAGTCTACATATGACGTATGGTTCTACTTCATGTTGGTTATATATGGGATATGTTTTTGATTGTAATGTTCAGCTAACTGCATAAGATATTTTATACATGTGATTATTCAAAAGTGCTAGTTTGACATGGAGTGACGAATGCAAGGAAACTACAGGAAGCAAGTGTTCGGCAAGAGTACAAATGCACTGGAAGAATGCAGGGGAAAACAACAATTTATTCCAATACAATGAACACGAGGAATAATACTTCAATTATAGGAAACATAACCCGTAGTTACTCAAATAGTAGTAGTGAATATCAAGTTATGATATTAACTGTAGTAAGAAAAGTTGAGTTTCTGCATCTAAATCTCTCATAAAATGGATTGAAACAAATGTTACAGGTAACGATGGAAGGATATGTGCTGGTAGAACTCCTTTGTAACTGATATGTATCAGAAGATCTGCATCATATGGAAAGGCAATGGGATCGTATAAATTTAGAAACAACTATTAGTGAACGAGGAAATAATATTGTACGATGCAATAATACACTGATGACGGTGTAAATTTAAAGGGGGGAGTATGTAATACCCCTATATTGTATCTAAAACTTTGTTAACATAAGATAATAAAAGATAGGTCTAATGTGTAACAAGAAAAGTAAATACATTATTATTCTATAAATAAAATAATTTAATCACTTGGAATGTAGGTTTTAACCCCATACAAAAATTACCTGCTACGAATTCTAAAACACAGAAAATAAACAATGCAAGAGCATAACACATAAAACACACATACACAGAGATTTTCCCATGGATCCCAAAACCGGGACTACTAGCTTGATTTTTTATTATGTTCCTTTCAATGTTACAATACATATTTATACATGCCGAAGCATCCAATACCATGGACCGAAAACCATTGCGTCCAAAACCATGGGCCGAAAACCATCGCATCCAAAACCATGTGCGAAAAATCATGCACAAAGCCATAGGTAGGTCTGCCCAAACTAATATAGGGTCCAAAAATAAAATTTTCTCCAGCAGTGGGGTTACGTGCACCCCTCAAACACCCTATGACGCCCCTCCACTACACAATTGGTGCAATGAAGGGGAGGCTCCACCCCCCTTCTAAAACCCCGGTTAACTACGTGGGCTAGTCGTGGAAAGAATATAACACAACCCAACATTCTCCCACTTGTTGTTTTCTTTCCATAGGGGCCCACAAGAGAGCTTAGTCAATTATCCAGCGCTGCAATGCCCATTGTTTCTCTACACCAAGAGAACTTCTCAGAGCTCACAGATTTTGTTGATGCATTTGTGGTATTCTTCAAAGTGTCCACCTTTACCAGCAACACCTTTTTGTCTTCTATCATATCCCTCACAAAGTGATACTGAACATCAATGTGATTTTTCTTTGAATGATATGTAGGGTTCCTTGCAAGAAAATTGCACTTTGGCTGTCACAGTCTATCCTTATAGCTCCCTGTACTAACCCCATACTTGAACACAATCTCTGCAACCAAACTGCTTCCTTTCTTGCATGAGTGGCTGCCATGTATTCTACCTCTGTAGTTGATAGTGCCACTACAAATTTTTTCTTACTCATCCAACTGACTGCACCTCCAAATAGGTTAAACACATACCCACTTATAGATCTTTTTTGATCCAAATCTCCAGCTTAGTTTGCATCAACAAGGCCATGAATATCCAACACTGTTTCCAATCCCGGTCTTCCTTGGTAGCACAAACCATAATCACTAGTGCCACGTGAATACCTGAAAACCCACTTCACTATTGTCCAGTGCCCCTTCCCTGGTTTTGACATAAACCTGCTCAATACTTGCACTGCATGTGCAATGTCTGGTCTAGTACAGACCATCGCATACATCAGGCTACTGACTGCACTTGCATATGGAACACGGGACATGTCCTCTTCCTCTTCTTGTGTCTTGGGACACTGTTCAGCAGAGAACTTTACACCTACAAGAATAGGAACCTTCACCGGTTTACTATTGTGCATATTAAACCTCTGCAATATTATCTTGACATACTTCCTCTAGTTTAACTAGAGCTTACTCTTTGTCTAATCTCTTTTAATTTCCATGCCCAAAATATAGTTTGTAGCACCAAAATATTTCATGTTGAATTTGGAGGACAAATGGGTCTTCAAATCCTAGATAATTTCTTTGTCATTTCCAACCAGCAACATATCATCCACATACAAGACCATATAAATAACACTATCACCAATTAATTTAAAATACACACAGTGATCTGCTTTGCTTCTGGTGAAGCCAAGTCCCTGTATAAATGTATCAAATTTCTGATACCACATCCTTGGTGACTGTTTTAACCCATACGAAGACTTCTTTAACTTCCATACTAGTTCTTTCTTACCCTTCACCGCAAAGAATTCAGGTTGCTTCATGTAGATCTCCTCTTCTAGATCCCCGTGAAGAAATGTTGTCTTCAGATCCATCTGTTCTACCTCAAAATCAAAAGTAGCAACAATAGATAAAAGTAATCTAAAAGAAGTTACCTTGTCAACATGAGAAAAAATATCACCAAAATCAATTCCTGGCATGTGGGAATAATCTTTTGCTACTAACTGAGCTTTGTATTTCTCCACCTTTCCTTATGCATTTGTCTTCTTCTTGGACACCCATTTGTTTCCAATGGGTTTCCTTCTAGCCGACAACTCCACCAGATCCCAAGCCTCATTTTTGTGCAAAGATGCCATTTCATCAACCATGGCCTCTTTCTAGAGTTTTCCATCCTATGAATCTACTGCTTCCTTCACAATACTTAGATCATCATCAGTAATAGATAAAGAAAAATTTGAACAGAAAGCAGATGGGCTATACCTTTCTAGCTACCTTCTTCTCAAACTGATCTTCTCACACCCAGAGTTTGTGGCTCTTTATCTTCTGATTCCTCCTCTGCTGTAGAGTCTGATTCTTCCTCCTTTAGCTCAAACTCTATCTTCTCACGTTCCTTTTGTTGGACTTCATGTTTAACAACATCTTTCACCTCTCTGAACACCACATCTTGGCTAAACACAACCTTCCTTGTTACTGGGTTCCAAAGCTTATAACCCTTTAAACCATCCTTATACACAATAAAGATGCACTTTTCAGATTTACTATCCAACTTGGTTCGTTTCTCCTTTTGAACTTGTACATATGCATCACATCCAAATACCCTTAGATGTGAAAGAGAGGGTTTCTTACCAGTCCATACCTCGTTTGGAGTCTTATCCTCCAACACTGATGAAGGTGATCTGTTGAGCAGGTAACATGCTGTCTCCACCGACTCTGCCCAGAATTCCTATCCTAACCCGGTACCACTGAGCATGCTTCTTGCTCTTTGCATCAATGTATTGTTCATTCTTTCTGCAACTGCATTTTGCTGAGGTGTATATGGAGTAGTCTTCTGTCGTTCTATACCACACTTCTTACATAATTATTCAAATTCTTTAATGCAAAACTCTCCACCGTTATCTGTCCTCAGCACCTTTATCTTCTTCTCTGTGTGGTTTTCCACCAGAGCCTTAAATTATTTAAACCTGTCAAAGACTTTAGATTTCTTCTTAAGGAAATATATCCATGTATTCCTTGAGAAGTCGTCTATAAATGATACATAGTACACAGACTTACCCAGTGATGGAACCTTCACAGGTCCAAACACATCACTGTGCAGAAGCTCTAATATCTGTTTCGCCCTCTTACCACTAGAGGGGAAACTCACCTGATTCTGCTTCCCATGTACACAATTTTCACAGAAATCAAAATCCAGAGAGCTATTAATCATACCTTCTACCATACCTTTACTATGAAGTACTCGAAGGCCCTTCTCTCCAATATGTCCAAGCCTTTGATGCCACAACATGGTCTTCTCTCTAGAGACCACTAGATTTTCTTCTCCACTTTTAGGAACAACAAAACTGTTGCACCCATCAATAACAATGCTACCTTGCAGCTTGTACAGAGTTCCAATCCGAACTCACCGCATCAATACCAGTGCTCCCCGAACCATTTTGTAGGTATCCTTCTAAAAAACTATTTTTACACCTGCATCATCCAGCTTGCTTACAAAAATCAGATTTTTGGCCAATGCAGGAATATGCAGAACACCCAGAAGTGTTCTAACTCTTCCACCTTGCAACTTCAACTTTACTTTTTCGCGACCAACGATTCTATCCTTCCTTTCATCCCGCAAGAAGACATCACCACCATCATATTTCTCATACTCGTAGAAACACTCTCTATGGGGAGTGAAGTGAAAGGATGCACCTAAGTTAATCAACCATGCCTCATGATCTACATGTGTACTTGAAGAAGCCAAGTACACATCCCCACCTTCATCTGAGGTGGTTTTCGCCTCTGCAGAAGGAGCATCATGAAATCCATTTCATTTATCATGAGCTTTAGATTTACAATCCCTTTTGTAGTGCCCTTCCTTTCCACATTTCCAACACACCAACTTTACAGGTTTTCCTGGAGATTTAGATCTCCCTCTAGATTTAGATCTCCCACTTGATGACTTATTTTTGTTTCTATTCTGGGACTGTCCTCATACAGATTAGGCATCACCATTCTAACTCCCCATATTTTTCCATCTCATCTCCTTTGTCAGCAAGGATGAGACGATCCTGATGATGAGCCATGGTGGATGGCTCGAAACATCGATTCAAACAATAATGGATGCGAGAACTTCGAAAGAAAACTACACACAAAGCACTAATCGCAGAAGCCTCCAAATAATAAATGATAAGACTATTCCATCAAACTACAAGGTAGTTGCATTGCTACCTATTGCAATAACCAGACTATCCCACAAATCTAGTAGAGAACACAACAAACTGATGCACTTATCTTCATCTAAAATTTTAATATCAATAGATAATAACTGACTTACCATAGTATTAAATGTGTTCATATGTTCTGTCACCGAGTCTCCATATTTCATACTTAGGTTATACAGCTTTTTCCGTAGGAATGGTTTATTCACCAAAGACTTAGATTGGTACAAAGTCCCAAACTTGTCCCACAAAGCCTTTTCCATAGCTTCTCTTGATACATTCAACAATACTGAATCTGAGACACACAATCGTATTTTTCTCTTAGCCTTCCGATCCAACTTCTTCCATTCTTCATCGGACACTCCCGTTGGTTTAGTACCTAGATCTATTGTGACCCTCTAATATTTTTCCACCAACAGATCCTCCATGTTGAGTTTCCGTAACTCGAAACTCTAACCATTAAATTTCTCGATCTCTATCTTTCCACTCCTTGCCATCCTCTTTCACCACCAAAAGCGATCCCGCAGATCTCTCATTGAACAAGGTCTACCACAGGCCCGAGTGAAACCCCTCAGCAATAAAGGTGTCCCCTTGAAGCCAAAATGACTTTGATACCAAATGTAGGTTTTAACCTTGTACAGAAATTACCTCCATACGAATTCTAAACCACAAAAAATAAACAATGCAAGAGCATAACACATAAAACACATATACACAAATATTTCCCCTGGATCCCAAAACCGGGACTACCAGCTTGATTTTTCATTATGTTCCTTTCAATGTTACAATACATATTTATACATGCCAAAGCATCAAATACCATGGACCAAAAACCATCGCGTCCAAAACCATGGATCGAAAACCATCGCATCCAAAACCGTGTGCAAAAAATCATGCACAAAATCATAGGTAGGTCCGCCCAACCTAATATAGGGTCCAAAAACAAAATTTCCCGAGGCGCTACCTCGGACCCCATAGAGTGTGGTTACCTGCACCCCTCAAACACCCTGTGACCCCCCCCACTATGCAATCGGCGTAATGAAGGGGGGGCTATGCCCCCCTTCTAAGCCCCCAGTTAACTACGTGGGCTAGTCGTGGACAGAATATAACACAACCCAACATGGAAACGTGAGACACCAAGAGATGAGATTCTTGTAAAATCCCATTAGGGAATGGGAAGGGATAATTCTTTCATGATAAGGCTTTTAGATCCAATCTAGATAATCTTGATGGATTGGAGATAAATATCCATCAAGCTACTTAGCTAAAGAAAGATGTTAAGTTTAAGAAAAACATAGAAGCCTTGCGGGAGAGAGGCAATATTTTACGAGGAAAGTCTTCGTGTGAGCTAAAGGCGAGATTTTCTCATAAAAGCCTAGGAAAATGGATAAAAAGATCCATAAAAGAAGGACACTACTAATGGAAACCATATCATGAAAGAGGGTATTAAATACCTGTTGAAGATATCAACAAGGGAAACTAATCCATGGCAAGAACTCTTGGCTATGGGGTGAACTAGTGAAAGAAAGTTCTAGGTTGGGTGGAGGTGTTCGGTTTTCCCACTGACATTCTTTTAAATAATATGGTTTACATGGGATGTTCTATCTTTTGGTTCCTTACTCTCTATGTTTTCAATTCTTTAAGCATATGAGAGAAATTTCTTTGGTTGTCTTTGCTTATGAGATGATTGAATAATTCGCATGTGATCACTATGCATTATAAGAATTGCATGTATTAACTTTGTTTATGAGATTATCATATATGGGCATGTGTGACAACTATTGCATATAAATGTAATTCCAGATAAAATTAGTAAAGGAACATAATATGTGGTTTATGCAATAATTTTTATGATTGTCACATCTTTAAACTTATGTACTATCTCGTCTTAGATAGTGAGTAATTACGCATGAGACGACTATGTAAGTTGAATAATTATGTTTTAAGGTGTCAAATTGTACAACATGTGGTTCAGGTTGTTTAGGCTGTGCATTATGAATCATGGGATGAATTGCATCCACTGAGGCTTGCTCTAACTATTTATTCATAATGTATAAGATATGTGTCAGCAAATGCTTTCGACTATGACTGTAGGACTATGATCATGCTACAACATATTCATGATAACATTCCAATAATGCTTGTATTGAGTTATCAAAGGAATAAAATTTCAATGCAATAAGTGTATTATGTTGAATGACCATGACTAAATAATTTTACTAAGTTGTAAAGTAGGCATAAAAGTTGTTTTGGAATGTAAGAACATAAAATTCCAAATCCTAGATTCAGTAGAGCATAGGGGATTATTGGTAGTATTGTGCGGAGGGGTTATGTGACAATGATATCCATGTAAAAAGAAATCTATCGGCCAAGATACATGGGTACCATCCGCTATAGTCATTAATTCTCTAGGATTCCTTTTACCTACATGCTTCAACAACATGTTAAACTCTCTAGCTTGGCTCCAAACCGCACATATTCTAAGATACTCATTTCATATCCAACTGAATCAAAGACACAATTCCTCGATTCCGCATCAAACTTAGATACAAGTCACTTGCCACCCTTGTACTAGGCTCTATTTGAGTGAATGGTTCCTCACCTTGATGTCACATGCCCCCTATACACGGAAATGATACATCATACATGATTACTTGTGCTACCACACTAATCTATGCAGACTTGATTCAACATAGCTTAACAAAAACTCTTGGGGAAACAACTTTTACAACTAGGACCAAAAATTTGGGGTGTTGGGAACCAATGATGTTATTTTATCTCAAGTACAATAAATATTTAAAATAAATGCTTAATAAATACTTCCATAACTCCTTTGTAAAAAAAATATGCCTATGATTGAGCCAAGAGACTCATTCTATAGAGACTCACTCTACAGCCCAGTATGAGGGGATTGTAAGTTTTCCCGTTCATCCATGGCCCTTTAAAATAAAAATAAAAAATAAAAATTATGTTATAAATATAAAAATAATGTCGGCTATAATTAAAAACAAATGAATATGTTGTAAAGTAATTATAAGTAAAAAAAAATGTGAAATAGATGTTTAAATCTTATCCTTTACAAAAATATTTCAAGAAGGGATTTAAATAAACTAGTTGAAGATCTATTTTAAGTAATTTATATCGATATCAACTATATATATATATATATATATATATATATATATATATATATATATATATATATATTTATGTATTTATATATAGAAAAATAATCTATCTGAAGATCTATTTTAACTAGTTTATGTTGATATGAGCTCTCTCTCTCTCTCTCTCTCTCTATATATATATATATGGATATATGGTTAAAATTTTTATTTGGCCTTATATACACTCTATTTAACATTCGAGAATACAATTAAGAAAATGAAAAATAACACATTGTATTTTGGACTCTAAAAAAGTTTGAACGTGTTGGAAATAACGCTTCCATGTCATGTATAGTTGTTGTTGTGAGTCCCCAGGGTTCAATCTAGATGTATAGTTGTCATTGTGAGTCCCTAGGTGTTAATCTACAAGTAGTCAATTTCCTATGTGTGAGTTGTAGTCATGATCTGGATATGTCGAAGTTAGCTTGTTATGTCCTATATATATACGTAAGCATTGTCATGAAAAAGATCACAGTGTGATTTGTGATTTAAGTGAAATCTCTCTATGCTCATCTCTTCATATTTCTAATATGGTGTCAGAGCCTATTTTGGCCTGACTCCTTCACGGGAGGGCCAGGAAGATGTGAGAGCCTTGATAACTCATTCATTGTAAATAAGTAGATTATGGTAAATAGGTAGATTAGGATATGAGAGTGGATTGCTTTAATATTGTTTTGGATGAGAATAGAATAAATTGTTGTGAGATCTATTTATTTGAAAAGTTTTTTTGTGTCCGTGTTGTGAAGACAGTGGTGTCAACATATTTTGCTTACAAAGAGAATATGATGGAAAATGTGAAAGGAAAAACCATAGATTGATAAATCAGTAGTGTCAAATATGTGCTCCTCCTAGGGGTAACACTGTTGAGTTGCATCAGCCTCTCGAAAAAGGGCTCCCGAGCCACAATATTCTCCTCACTGTTTTATAAATCGCTTGATAAATCACTGCTTGGGTGTCTGTTCAATCTTGTTCTGTGCAGGGGATCAACGTGATCAACTAGATCTGATTTGAACAGAGTTTCATCCAAATTATCTGCTAGATCTAGATCTATATTTCAGAGATCTACAAGACGTTGGTTATCTCATCCTCGTATCTAATTTATGTGAGCATCGCATTACCTCATTCCCTGTTTTGTTTTAATGGAAGCTAATGTTAGAAATTCTACAATTTCAACAAAGATTCTTCATGCGGAATAAACTCAAAGAATCATTAAATCTTAATACCTAGGCATACGAGTTACCTCCAGCCATTGGTGATGTTTTGATGAAGGCCACATTCCACTTGCTTGCTTCTTCTTCAGCACTCCAGCTTCAATCCAAGCAAAAGAAAAGAACACAATAATTCTGAAGGCACTTCCAAGCTCTGCTATCTCAGCTAGATGGTGTAAAACTAAAGGGGGTTGAGATATGAGCTTGGGGACCAAACAGATGAACATATAGCTAAGCTTCCATCATGCTTCTAAAAGCTATGCGTTAGATGTCCCACAAATCAAGGCAGAGAACTCGAATCAAAGTGATGGACCACTATAGTAGCTCCTAATAATAAATTTAGTAATTGCAGTTGCCTTTTCTTAACTTAAGGAAACTACTGCAGTTGGTTTCCATAAGTTAAGGAAAGGCTGCAACTCCATAATTGTAGGCAGCAATTGTGTAAAACTTAATGGAGCTAACATTCTCCCACTTGGTCCATACTTCCAAACTTAATGTCTCAACTTAAAAACCATTGATAATCTGTATTAAGTAATAGATACATGAATCATGGCGATAAGTCCTCTAATGACGAGTATTATCTTCCATGTATTACTATGTATTTATTCTTATTATAATTTATGTGGCAACAATTTCTTAATGAATAAACCTTATGTTTATTCTTGGTCCTTCTTAAATGAATTTTCTCAAATCAACTTAAGGTGCACATAAATATGAGAAAAAACATCACAATAATTAAGAATTTCATAACATTGTCCATACAATGAAAAACTGCATAATGGAACCAAGTCCCATATTCAATACATGATCCTTGAATTTAAACGGTGGCATGCCCTTAGTCAAAGGATCAACGATCATTAACTCAGTGCTGACGTGCTCAATGACCACCTTCTTTTCTTTAACACGTTCCCTTATAGCTAAATACTTAATGTCGATGTGTTTATTTCGACTCCCACTTTTTTAGCCATAAAAACAGTAGCTGAATTATCACAATATATTCTCAATGGCTTAGATATAGAATCCATAATTCTAAGCCCAGAAATGAAATTCCTAAGCCATACACCATGTAAAGTAGCCTCAAAATAGGAGACGAACTCGGCTTCCATAGTGGAAGTGGCAATCAAGGTCTGCTTGGCACTCCTCCATGATACACCTCCACCGGCCATCATAAAAATGTATCCTGATGTTGATTTGCATGAATCAACACATCCAGCAAAGTCAAAATCTGAGTAGCCAATCACTTCCAAGTTGTCCGTCCATCTATACATACGCATGTAGTCTTTGGTTCCTTGAAGGTACCTCATAACTTTATTTGCAGCTCTCCAGTGGTCTAAACCTGGATCACTCTGATATCGTCCCAACATTCCCACAACAAATGCAATGTCAGGTCTTGTGCAGACTTGAGCATACATTAGGCTTCTTACAGCAGAAGCATATGGAATGTTCTTCATTTGTTCCCTTTCAAAGTCATTCTTCGGGCATTGGTTCAAATTGAACCTATCACCCTTCACAATGGGAGCTACACTTGGTGAACAATCCTTCATCCGAAATCTCTCTAAAATTTTATTAATATAGGTTTCCTGGGACAGACCCAAGATGCCTCGAAATCTATCTCTATGGATCTTAATGCCAATGACATAAGATACCTCACCCATATCCTTCATATCAAGATTTTTAGAGAGGAATTGTTTCACCTCATGTAGCAAACCCTTATCATTGGTTGCTAGCAAAAGGTCATCGACATATAAAACAAGAAAGCAAATTTTACTCCCACTAACCTTCATGTATATACATTGATCCATAATGTTTTCTACAAAACCAAAATAAGAAATTACATTATGGAATTTCAAATACCATTGGCGGGATGCTTGTTTTAAACCATATAATGACTTCTTGAGCTTGCAAACCAATTGCTCACCATCACTAGAGGGGAATCCTTCAGGTTGTTTCATGTAAACCTCTTCCTCTAGATCTCCATTAATTCTATCTATGGAGATATGACCTAGTCTCCGGTGCCATAATTTAGAGGAATCTTCATTAATAACACATCTTTTAGTGCCAGTGTGAACATGCATTGAATCATATGTGACATTGTTTTGTAAATTAATGCAGTAAAGACCATTAGACAAAATACCATTCCCAACATAATCAGATTTATAGAATAGACTGAAAGATTTTTCTGAAAAGTTTAAGGAATATCCAAAAGGTACAAGCCTTGAAACTGAAATCAAGTTTCTAGAAAAACTTGGAACATAAAAGGTCTTTTCTAATTCCAAAACAAAACCACTACTTAAAGTTAAATAACATGTTTCTATAGCTTCCACATGTGAGCCCATCTTGTTTCCTGATAAGATGCTTTGCTCACTTCCCACTGGCTTCCTTAGGTTTTGCAAACCTTGCAAGGAATTCGAAATGTGAATTGTTGATCCAAAATCAATCCCCCATGTGTTAATATTAACGTTAACCATATTAGATTCATAACAAACAAATGAGATTATTTCCTTAAGTTCGGGAATGTCAGAACGAATTTCAGAGAAATTTGCAGGTTGTACTACTGCATCAAAATAAAGAATGACATGCTTATGTTAAAATTGAGGCTTAATAAACTTTCATGTTTTACCAATGTAAATCATGCTAAAAAGAATTGAATCAAATGACATAAAAATTGCTTGTGGGCTAAATTTTTAATTCAAACAGATTCAATAAAACTTTATGATAAAACTTATTAATTCATAACTCCTGTGGGTAGGTTATGAAATTTTATCCTAATTAATTACATGAATATAATAAAGATTCCTGTGGGATAAAATTTATTATATTTAGTGTAAATCATGCTAAAAAGAATTGAATCAAATGACATGAAAATTGTCTGTGGGCTAAATTTTCAATTCAAACAGATTCAATAAAACTTTATGATAAAAATTATTAATTCATAACTCCTGTGGGTAGGTTATGAAATTTTATCCTAATTAATTACATGAATATAATAAAGATTCCCGTGGGATAAAATTTATTATATTCAGTGTAAATCATGCTGAAAAGAATTGAATCAAATGACATGAAAATTGCCTGTGGGCTAAATTTTCAATTCAAACAGATTCAATAAAACTTTATGATAAAACTTATTAATTCATAACTCCTGTGGGTAGGTTATGAAATTTTATCCTAATTAATTACATGAATATAATAAAGATTCCTGTGGGATAAAATTTATTATATTCAGTGTAATTAATTACAATTTAATGTCTAAATAATCTTTATGTGATCTTATCAAACAAAATATATAATTTTATTTAATTAAAGATGCTGTGGCTATTCTCTAATTAATTAAAATTATATGGATCACTAGACATTATTTTGCTGCATAAACAAAACTTAACCAGAGAGAAAAATAATGTTTACTGAAAGGAGTAAGTCAAAATGACATTTTAATAAACTCCATATAACTGTAATATTTTTCCAGCAAAATCAAAATTAAGGTTAAAGCAGTCAGCATTACCGAAAATGACTACAAATTGATTGTTCAATTTATAAACTAAACCCGGAGATTGACTGAAGCAACGTTGATCTACTTTGCACTTGCATAGCAAATGCAGTTCGAAGGCTAGCTGGCTTGACTTCACGCTCCGTCCTTAAGTTTATAAAACAAACAAAAATAAACCAACAAACAAGCTATTTTTCTCACAAGATAAATAAAATTAAAATTAAATTTACATTCCTCAGTCTAACTGTCCCATAATTTATTTAAGACTAATTAATTACAAAATGGGCTCAAAAGTTATAAATTATTTCTTTAAATAATTTGCAAACAAAATTGCAAATTTGAAATATTCAAAACAAAAGACTGAACCATTTCAAATATTCAAATATTGAAATATTGATATATTTAACAATGCATAAACTATAGTATTTGACTGGCCCATAATTTTAAAATTAAACAATAATAATGTCACAAACAAAATAATCTTATATCAATACTATACTATGGCGGATTAATATTCAGCTCCGCCATTATTGGATAATAAGCATAAAACTGTATAAAGCGTTTTCGACCATTATGAAGCATTTAGGGTCAGACGCCATGGGTGAAACATAATTTTCCACCATTACGAAAAAAAAAAATCTTTCAGAATCTACAATCCCATATTTACATAAAAAGAATTGAATTGCAATGTAAAATAAGAAAAGGGATCTGTATTCCCTTTCAACCCAACATCTACAATGTAAAATAAGTAAAGAGATCTGTATTCCCTTACTACCGAACATCTTACACATTAATAGATAATGTATATATATATATATATATATTTTTTTAATAATACTTAGGATATACGTCCATCCTCTTTAAAATTAGAAACAAGAATTCGTACTTTTTATTTTCTGTCCTTGAGTACGATCTAAGTGGGTTTATTCGGTGCTCCCATAAACGTCAATTTCATATATACAGTTTTTGTTACAACATCCTACCGTTTCAAATGACAAACACTTTCATTTTTCCCACACGCTTCTAAAACATTCGCTTAAGCAGTAATACTTTTCCATCAATACTTTTCGAAATTTTGACGTTGAAGTAGGAAACTGAGTAGCTATATCTATATTTTACACAGTGAATCAATAGTTTCTTAATTTGAAATCGGCTAGCATAAGAACTAAAACTGTAAAATGTTTGACTTCAGTACATTTTATATCTAAACCAAAAAAAAAGGATTTAATTTAGAAAACCGTCAAAAACTTGAATCAGACTATATCATAGCTAAAAGCATAAGATGCTTGGATTTAGTAAGCAATAAAGGGCTTGAATTCAGAATACGTTAAAACTAAAACAGTAAAATCCTTGAATTCAGAAACCCTTATCCAACGCCCAAGATTTTCCATGGCTGCCCTTTTGCAACAGTGGGTCCAACATAATAACTGAAATATAATCAAACGTGCATTTCACAGCAGGATTAATATTAGTTTGAAAAGTAAAGTACCTGACTATCAGCAGCGTGGTTGGGCTGACGTCAATCCTTGCAAATTAATCACATGAAAAATCTAGAGAACACTTCTAATATAACGAGAGCATATGTTATAATTAAACGTATGTTTGTTTTCTTGTAATGCAGGGTCGCCACTGGTTGAGGGACGTTCAGATGCACAGAAAGACAAAGGGCAGCGAGAGCACACCAAGGCAGAGGTAAAACACGGCTCTGATACCAAATGTTAGAAATTCTACAATTTCAGCAAAGATTCTTCATGCGGAATAAACTCAAAGAATCATTAAATCTTAATACCCAGGGATACGAGTTACCTCCAGTGATTGGTGATGTTTTGATGAAGGCCACAGTCCACTTGCTTGCTTCTTCTTCAGCACTCCAGCTTCAATCCAAGGAAAAGAAAAGAACACAATAATTCTGAAGGCACTTCCAAGCTCTGCTATCTCAGCTAGATGGCGTAAAACTGAAAGGGGTTGAGATATGAGCTTGGGGACCAAACAGATGAACATATAGCTAAGCTTCCATCAAGCTTCTAAAAGCTATGCGTTAGATGTCCCACAAATCAAGGCAGAGAACTCGAATCAAAGTGATGGACCACTATAGTAGCTCCTAATAATAAATTTAGTAATTGCAGTTGCCTTTTCTTAACTTAAGGAAACTACTGCAGTTGGTTTCCATAAGTTAAGGAAAGGCTGCAACTCCATAATTGTAGGCAGCAATTGTGTAAAACTTAATGGAGCTAACAGCTAAGAGATATGTTTGATGGTCGGAAATAGAATAGAGGAAGGTGAGATTATTGGGGCCATCTCCAGCGTTGGAGTCTCGAATTTCCACCATGTGCTGCAATCTGTTCAACATCGGAATGCTATGCACTGCGAAATTAAATGCCAAAACGCAAATTATAGCCATGGGCTATTTGGGTAGTCATTAGAAGAAGAAGGCACAAAACTGTTGATTATGTGTTTCGTGTGGATCACAGATCAATGTATAATCGATCATCCCTGTAGTTCTCCAAGGTTGATTTGTGTTTGAAAGTTAATCAGTCGATATGCAGTCGTGCTCAATGTTACACATTCAAGGTTGATTTTCAATTGGGTTGACAGACAGGGAGAGAATTATTTTCTTAGAATTCGTTTCACCACACTGATAGGATCAAGATGGGAACTAACCGAAGCTCAGGCCTGTCACAGGCCATTCCCCAACGAGGATAATTTCTCATACCAGGCCCTGCTGAGGCTTTGTCACATGGAAGCGTGAGAGGATGTCCAATTCGTAGGATTTTATTCATTACATAAACTCCTGCTACAAATGGACCATCATCACAGTGGAGTCTAAGATCCAGGTCACATTAATGACCAGGCCCGAGTTCGGTGGCGCTAACAAGGAGAAGGTCGTGGGACAGATCAATGAAACTGTACTAGCGATGAAGAAGGCTATAGCGGGGTTAATCAAAGATGATTTCGTAACAGAAAAATTTGAAGCCTGCTGAAGAATTGATGTTCAATATGGCATATGGGCAAACTCCGACGATTTTATCTAATGTCTTCTATGAGCTTAGTGGTGGGTCATTGTTTTAGTGTGTAGGGTTTGATATATAAATTTATCATGATTTTATTGTACTTATATGGAAGACAAGTTAATGAGCAGAAAATCATCTTGAAGTTAATGGTTCTTAGCATTTTTCGATGAGAGAGAACACAT
Organism: Pinus tabuliformis; assembly: GCA_031772625.1. Classification (NCBI taxonomy): domain Eukaryota; kingdom Viridiplantae; phylum Streptophyta; class Pinopsida; order Pinales; family Pinaceae; genus Pinus; species Pinus tabuliformis. The sequence continues at coordinate 1,861,002,852 of CM062817.1, forward strand.
CATTGACTTGTTTACCTGACTTTGCTATATGTTGATCTTGTTGTGTTAGGGGCTTGAAGAGCATCAATTACAGGATATTTTTATGAGTGTGTAAGTGTGTATATAAAAAAAGGTTAGTTGCATGATGGACGGCTGGATAAGCTCAATACATAGACAACTTCCCTATATAACTAGAAGTATGTATTTGGATGCATACTACTAGGATGGAAGCATGTCCATAAAGATATTCAATATCTAGGCTATTCTTTGAGGTAGTTCAAAAGCGTCAATTGTACAAATTTCGTTAGTGATGGTCAGAGGTAGTTATGTTTTAAATGGAGATCAAGTGGCAGCCTGAAGATGTGGTGGTGTAGAAAGAGCGATGTTTGTGAGATTTAAGAGTGGATGTGCATTCTCATGAAGACCAGTGGGGCATATATCATATTGTTGTTATAATATGTGTTTTCATTGTTTTCCATGTAAGCATAAAGGGAGGGTGTTGGAAGTAATTCTTCCATGTTATGTATAGTTGTCGTTGTGAGTCCCTAGGTGTCAATATAGATATATAGTTGTCATTGTGAGTCCCCAGGTGTCAATATAGAAGTAGTCGGTTTCCTATGCATGAGTTGTAGTCATGATCTAGATATGTCGAAGTTAGTGTGTTATGTCTTATATATATGTAATTGTTGTGATGAATAAGATCATAGTATGATTTGTGATTTATGTGCAATCTCTCTCTACCCATCTCTTCAAATTTCTAATAGCACTTGCAAAAATTTGATCCCTCCCGACTTATGTTAGATCCATACTTAAGATGAATCTATGCTGTATAAAACATTTACATCTCATCAAGAAATAAATAAATCCACATCAGCATTACAAACAAGTAAAAAAATTAGTATAAAAGTTCACGCAATAATTCTTTCAAATACAACCAAATGCAAGGAATATCATTTTCCATCTCTAAAATCATATACATAATGGGCATTTTAGTCCCATCTCTATTTAGCTTTATATTGGATTATGATGTTTCATTGATTATTTTTTAGATCCTTGAATTTTAACCAAATAACTGGACTTTCATAATATTGAGTTAGATACTCCCAATGCAAATAAAAAAATAAAATAAAAGCAAACAAACATGAACCATATTGAACATCACCGAGAGAAAGAAATAAAAAACCGAAAATGATAAACATGAAGTTTCTTAAACATCACAAAGAAATAACATATCATAATTACAAAGGATTTCAAATAATTTTCATTGAGATAGGAATATGCTCCAATCCCATCGGGCAAATTCACACAAATGCCTTGAATATTCTTCTCTTGTCCATGCGGTCTCTAAATGCGAACAACCCATCCAGTTTTCATGGTAATTAGCGCCATATGTCCCTTGTACAGCCCATAATGCGAACAACCCAAGCAGTTTTCATGGTAATTAGCGCCATTTGTCCCTTGTACAGCCTAAACGATATTTATAATACCAACCACCACTCTTCATAGCGAAATCATAGTACAGGACGTCCGAATTGCTATATCCAATGGATTGAGCAATATCAATGGGGCTCCAGGTAGATAATGATGTTGTTGATAACCCCATAACCCAAAATTATACTACTTGAAAGAATTCCAGAACCTATGAATGACCTCATATAATCTTGGTACAGCCTTTCTAGGCATAGGGTAGGCATTATTAAGTCCTGGAACATGAGGCAGCAAGTAACATATCTTATCATCTTCTCGTCTATAATGAAACTTGTTCATCTCAAATTCCATCAGCAGGTCTTCTTCTGTGACGTCATATGATTTCGCCACAGACTTCATGAATTCACTTTTATCTATTTTCTCCCCGAGGTTCTAATTGTCTTCCAAATCTTTTGATTTCTTCGAGCTCCGGGTGGGGTTATTGTTTTCAAAGACAGGGTACTCTTTGAGATAGTGCTTGAGCGTCCTGGAGTACTTGCAATAACTTTCTACCTCTGTTTTCGATTAGAAAAGCGAGGGTCTCCTACTCTCTGGAAGCATCTCATCCTACGGTGCCAAATCTACACCCTACACCCTGCTCGAACGAACAATGACACACTGACAGATAAACAAACTGCATCTTAGAGACCAGCAATATACTCTTCTAAGTGTAAGCTAATTTATACTCTCATCTTTCTCAGCATAGTCCTGGGCCCTCACGTGAGCCCAAACCAACAAATTGGAAATGTAGAAAAACAGATTCATCCATCAAATAATGTTATATCAAATATAGAAATTATCTTGACGGCATAATTAACTGGTCAAAAATATATCTCAACTTTATCTTGCTGGATACAATTTTTCCTATTCAATTATTTTCAAAAATCTATTGTAAATTAAGAGCAAATTCATTCTTTCTGAAAACAACCTCGCATAGATGTGAATTATTTTTAAAAATCTCTTATAAACTAAAAACAAACATATTTTTTCTAAAAATAAGGCAGGATAGCTAGTGTTCCTTGCCACTTAGTTTAATTATTGAACTTTCAAAAATACTAACCAACTATTTATGACATATATTGGATAGTTAGGCTCCAATTTAAAATGTTTTTTCCCCTTGTATTATGGACTATGTGTAAAAGTAATGAAGACATATTATTTCATGTTTTTCATCAATCAAGAATGAAAATTTATCACAAATGTATATGTTTAGCATGTTCACCCATTTTAAGAGTATACAATTGGAGATTTGTATTCGCTTAGGCGTGTGCTCCCATGTGCAACTTTATTATTTATTTGCAAATATGATTGGACATTTATCTTTGATATCTTTTGCTAAAAAAACACATGGAACCAATGAGATTTTTGTTATAAGATTAATTGCATAACAATTAATAATATTTAATATAATATTAATAATTATGCAACTCAAACCAATGTTAAATTTAAATTTAGTTTATTATTTAATAAAGATATTTGAATGTTTTATATATCTATATATATATATATATATATAGATATATGGCATATTCACCTATTTTAAGAATACACAATTGGAGATTTGTATTTGCTTAATATTTTCTCCCAAAGTGCAATTTTATTATTATGTTAAAATACTAAAGATACTAAATTACTAAATTGCATTTCAAAATGAAAAATAATAATTTGTGATTTTATTAAAAACTATTTATAAATAAAAAATAAAGATCTAGAATTCGTAAATAAATAGATGTTAAAAATAAATTAATTATATTTAATTCTTCTCATCCATAAGAATCTCCGCAAAGAAAAATAAATTAATTTATCATAACAAGAATAAATCAATTTATCATCTAGAAATTTTTTATCTTTTTTGGTCAAATAAGAGTGGAGCCTTCTATTAACCGCAAGAAAGGTTACATATGTTACATGGCTTTACAAATGTAAGGACCATCAAGGGCTAACCCTATGAAGAGTAACCAACTACACAACTCAAAATAAACCCGAAACCCTCAACCTGAGGCTTACAATTTAAGTCACCATCCATGAACCAACCCGATGGCCATTCGATGGGACCCCTAGTGATGGTTTTTATCAGCTTTACGGATCCGACAAGGTAAATAAATAGTCAAAGTGTAAAACTGTGGGTTCGTTTTTGGACCTAGCCTCCTCCTATGTTGAAACCCGATGTCCTTTCGATCAAGCTCCCTTGAGATCCGACGGTCATGAACACTATTGCCTCGGCAACATGTGCCCCTTTTACCTGGTTCACAGACCCGATAAGGATTGTGAGCCATTGTTTTATAAATGTTCGGGTCTAGATTGAAACTTAAGCTCCGATCACTTTTAGAACCCGAGAACCACATGATTGAGCCCCTGTTGATCTGACGGTCTTCTGAGATATCGGAACGGAAACCTGCATGTCCTTTACCTTCTTTTCAGACCCGATGGAGATTATAAACCGCTAATCTAAAAAACTTCGGGTCCGCTTGAGTAGTTAACCTTCGATTACTTATCCACTCGATGGCCATTCGATGACAAAGGCTGTCAAGATCTGTGGCCGATGACCTTCTAAGAGGCCTGTTGTTTACCAAGTGCCTCTCCCCTGTAGAAAGCTCTGTTTTAAGCATTTTTCTTCTTCTTTTTCCTGGTGGATCAATGGTTAAGAAAGACTTATGCTTCCGCTTTCTCCTGCTTCCCCTAATCTTCCTTCTTGTTCATTCCTAATAGTTTGGAAGTTTTCCATGTCTTTGGCCACCTGTCTTTGACAATCCTCACACAATTTCCTCGAGGGTGTCAAATCCCAAGCAAACCTGTTGTAACTTTCCTTGCAAAACACTCCTTCATTTGCCAGATGATCAACTAGCATATTGGCTTTTCTTCGCACATGAACAAAGCTGACCGTTCTCAGGGTTTGTAGGTGGGAATGAATGTGCTAAAAGACCTGCAAAAGCTACCACTGTTTTGAAACTTTTCCAGGTGATTTTCCATTACAGATCTTCTTGGCCACATTAATAACCAATTCAGAGTCTACTTCAATGATGGCATTATGAGAATTTGACTCAATTAGTATTTCCAGGCATTTCTCTAAGGCCATGAGCTCTGCCATGTTATTTGTGGTTGTCCCCAAATGAATATGAAAGATGTCTTTTATGCACCCTTGCTCATCTCTGATGACCCTGCCAAAACCAGCCATCCTTGGGTTACCTTTGGAGGCTCCATCTTTGTTAATTTTCAAGAAACCATGAGGAGAATATTTCCAAAAGTCTTTACCATCATTTATCTGGCTCACATCGTTGTGTATTCTCTGGGGAACTAGCGAATGGAGACCCAACTGCAGTAGTATATGAGAGTCTTGGGGCATAGTCGGGTTCTCAAGAGGTCTCCCTAACACAGAACCAACGGTGTCTTTGTGTTGTCTTAGTATTTGTGCAATAGTGTTCTGGGTTGAGCCAGTTTTGTTCTTGAAAATCCTGCCATTGTGTTCTTTCTAGACATCCCAGATTAAGAAGCCTAGAACCAGATTCCAAGCTTTGTTGATGATCTCATTGCCTGAGAAATCTTTTCTCCAATTATTCAAAGTGTTGGTAATGCTGAGGTCGTCCCTCTCAGTTTGTCTGAAGACTGAGGCCACTGAATCCCACAAGGTGGAGGTGAATGGGTAGAGGTTGAGCAAATTTTCCATCATCTCCTCTTGTGAACCACATAGATAGCATTTGGATGGGCCAACAAAACCTTTCTTCAAAAGATTTTCCCACATTAGAATTTTCTTATGTTGAACCAGCCACATAAACAACTTTATTTTCATCCAATGTGGGTGCTTCCAAAGGTCATTAAATACCTTATCAGGGTTTTGATAATCACACCCTAGGGCTATTTGTTTGGCTTCTTTGATGTTAAAGTTACCTTCTGTGTTTCTTCCCCATCTTAGGTGGTCAAACAAGGATGATACCAAAATCTTCCTCTGTTCCAAGTCCATAGCAAGAGAGTTTGCCTGAGCTTTTAAAGGGCTCTCTTCCCTGTAGCCTAGATCCTTCCATATTCTCCATTTTCCGTTGTTCCTTACCTGATCCCAGAAGTCACTTACCATGCATAAACCTCTATTTTCAGTGTCATTCTTGAGATCGGTCAGTTCTTCCCTAAACAGGTTTTCTTCTTGCTACCAGTTGTCCTCCTAGAATCTTGCCAAGTTCCTAGCTCGGATCTCCGAGAAGTTGTGTTGCTGGACAATGCCTTTATTTTCCCAAGCAAGATTCCAAATGTGGGAGCCCTTGATAAGCCCAGACATTTGAATATGATCCATCTCCTTCCAGTTATTTGCATATTTATGTTTCCAAAGCTTGGCCCATGGGGTTGCCGATTCCTTAAGCCATCGCCACCAAAGCTTTGCACCTGAAACTCTGCTAAGGGTTTCCGAGTCATGAAGCCCCAAACCACCATGGGCCTTAGGTTTATAGAGATTGTACCAAGCTACCAAAGCCCATTTATTTTTCTCTTCCCCTTTGCCCCAAAGAAAATCTCTTTGAATGTTCCTTATCTGTTGCAAAACTCCTTTAGGAGCTGGAAGAGCTAACATCATGAAAATGGTTATGGCCTGCAGGACAACTTTTATGAGCACAAGGTGCCCTGCAAGATTCAAGGATTTGCATGTCCATTTCCTGACCCTATCCTAAAGTTTGTTAATGACCGGCTCGCACACTCCCCTTCTTAGAGGTTTTTCTGTAAGGGGCACTCCATGGTACTTAGAGGGTAACTGATCCCTTTGGAACCCTAGTATTCTGGAAAGGTTTCTCTAAATAGCAATGCCAGTGTTAAAAAAGAAAACTTTTGATTTTTCAAGTCTTACCTCTGTACCAGTGGCCACAACAAATTCATTCAAGATTTGTTTAAAAGCTTTGGCTTCCTTGACCATCGGAATGCCCTGCAACATAGTGTCATCCACAAATTGTTGGTGAGTTGAAGCAGCTCCATCTATGGTGAGTTTCAAACCCTAGATTCTTCCCTCAGCACTTGCGATTTCGCTCTGCCCAACCCTTCCATCATGGGCACAAAGAGGAAGGGGGAGAGTGGATCTCCTTGTCTTAAACCCCTAGAAGGCATGAAGGTTCTTGAGGGTGAGCCATTAAGCAGGATTGAAAAACTAGCTGTGGATGCAAGGGCCATAACCCATATGATCCAATTTTGGTCAAAACCATAAGCTTTCAGCATTGCCCTGATGTAAGACCAGCTTAGCTTGTGGTAAGCTTTCGCTAGGTCAAGCTGTATAATCATACCTGCTTGCTTATTGCTCTTAAGAGAATGTACCATCTCATGAGCTTGTATGATGTTGTTGAGGATCTGTCTTCCTTCCACATAACCAGTTTGCTCCTCTGAGACAAGAGCTGGAAGAAGGGGCTTGAGTCTATTAGCGATCACTTTGGAAATATTTTGTGCACAAAATTACATAAATTTATGGGTCTGAATCTATCTGGTGTCATAGATTTTTCCTGCTTTGGAATCAAAGCTATGAAAGAGGCATTGTGAGCCTTCAAGACCAATCTAAATCTTCTTAAGTCTTCCACTGCATCAAGGATATCTTGTTTGATTGTTTTCTAGCATGCTTTGAAGAAGTCCACATTGAATCCATCCGGGCTAGGATCTTTCCCATTTTGCATCTCATTCATAACTTCTCTGACCTCATCTTCAGACATTGTCCTGTTCAGATTATGATTGTCTTCCTTTTTTACAAGTTTGGGAATATACCTTGTGAATCTGTTGATGAACTCTGACCTATCTAAGAGAGGCTCCTTTGCAATGCTAAGGAAGTGTTGTACTAGGACAGATTCCATTTCTTTGTGGGTGAAGAAATCATTCCCTTGAGATTATCTGAGTTTTAAAATTCTGTTGTGTGACCTGTGACTCAAAGTTGATTTATGAAAAAACTTTGTGTTTCTTTCTCCATTTCTAATCCATTGTACTCTCGATTTCTATCTCCAGAAAATATCCTCTTTCTTGCACCTATCATCCCATTCTTCCTAAAGAGAGTCAGCCTGAGTTTTCCTTTCCTTGGTAAAACCATCCATGATCATGAGCTGATTAATCCCTTGAAGTTTTTGTTCAACTTCTTTTTTGGCTTTGAAAATGTTACCAAACTGTTTTTTGTTCCATTCTTTGAGTCTGGCTTTGATGTGTTTAAGTCTTTGTTGTAACATGAACATTTTAGTGCCTTGAAAGGGCAAGTCCTCCATCCACCATTTATCAATATTGCTGGTGAAGTCAGGGTGAGAGAGCTAGACATTTTCAAACCTAAAAGGTCTGTTCCTCGGTGTACCCATAAAGGTGGCTTCAAGCTAGATAGGCCAATGGTCTCAGCCTCCAAAAGGAAGGATTAAAGCTGACATGTCAGGGCCTGTGAGAAATAGGTCCTCTAAGATTATGAATCTGATTGGTTTAGAGACAACTTGAGAAGCCCCTCCTCTCCTATTATTCCAGGTGAAAGTGTCGCGTAGAAATTTTGAATAATAAACACCTATTCACAGATATTATCCCGATTATACACTATTTTGGAATACATGCATAATACATAACCTCCTCTACGTTGATCATCAATTTAGCAGCATTAAAATCAATGAAACATCAATCACATGCACACATTAACATAGTATGTAACCTAGGGAAAGCATACAGCTGAAAACCCCACACTATCTATATATTATAATGATTGAGAACATGTAACGATACATAGTACAATACTCCTCACAAGTACTCAGTACTATATGCACCTGTTACACACAAAACTAGCTCAGATCTGAACAAGTCACAGGTTCAAATCTCCTCCACTGCTTTGCCTGCCTCCACTGCACAATACTGCTTGAGAATAATGATTATGGCTTATCCAAACTCGTCTTTTTCTTGGCTGAACCACGCAATCCTCATTGGCATTACTCAATCCATGCATGTGCAAATCTCATGCACAACTGATAGTCACAACTCACCCTTTCACTTACCTCTAACCTCTGTCTCTGTTGAACTGTCCATGCACTAAGTTAATTGATGTATTCTTTAGTTTCTTTATGAGTTAATAACTAGTGAATTAATTAACAATCAATTCACACAACTCATCACTAGTGTATTCTTTAGTTAGACTAAATACAACTAGTTCAACTAAGTCAAACTGAACACAACTCCATCAACTCCACATCCAACTCCACAGAACTCACATGCGTGAGTTCTAACTAAAGTCCTGCATGCAATAGCTCAACTAACCCACAAAGAAAGTGTATTTCCTTCTGACAACTACATGTGCCACATCTGTAGCTCAAACTGAAGTGCTCCAAGAGGATAAGATCATTTTTATAGTCCAAATATTATTATGAGACAATAATATTTGACTGTTCTATTTTTAGCCTGGCAGTCTAAAAATAGAAACTTGCTCATATTTCTAAAAATAGAAGTCCATCTATTTTTACCAACATGACCAATCATCCACAAGTAGCATACTGCAACTCATAGACCATGATCCATATGTCTAAAAATAGACATAGTCTAAAAATAGACTTTGCGCCAAAAATACCCTACGGGCCCACTTAGTGAAGGTGAATCCTTTCCACTAAGCTCCATCATCTTGTTGCATTCTCAACACTCCCTCTCAACAAGATATGGATTATCAGCAACCCCTATCCTGCCTCAGTGGTATTCGAATTTTCTCCTGGTGAGCAATTTTCTCCTGGTGAGCGCCTTCGTCAAGATATCAGCATCCTGATCCTCCGTTGGAATGTATGAAAGTAACATGATTCTCCGCTGCACACAATCTCTGATATGATGGTACCTGATGTCAATGTGCTTAGATCTATCATGAAATACTGGATTAGCCGAGAGTTTAATGCAACTCTGGTTATTAAAGTAAATCATAGTAGGCTCCAAGTAAGAACTGAACAAACCGACCAAGATCTTCCTCATCCATATAGCCTCGCATGCAGCCAAACTTGCTGCCATATACTCGGCCTTTGCTGAACTGAGTGCCACGAATCTCTGCTTCCTACTGTACCAAGAAATTGTTGTCGACCCGATACTGAAGACCCCTCCTAATTTGCTCTTTCTGTCCGTTGGGCTCCCTACCCAATCTGCATTCGTGAAGCCACATAGCTTCACCTCATCCTCCTGTATGTACCACAATCCATATCTCGATGTGCCTCTCAAATAACTCAATACATTCTTGCCTTCCTTCCAGAAGAGCTTGGTTGGCTTAACCATAGCTTGTGAAAGCTGGTTAACAGCATAGCATATATCGGGTCATGTATTGACCAGATACATAAGCGACCCCACCAACTGTCGATAAACAGTGGCATCCACTTCTTCTGCTGAAGTGGCATCCTCCTTCCTCCAACCTCCAAGAAGAGGAGTATCAATAGGCTTGCAACCATGCATGTTGAACTTCTCCAGTATCTACTGAGCATACTTACCCTGAGAAACAAATAGTCCATCACTGGGTTGCCAGATTTCCAATCCCAGGAAATAATGAAGGAGGCCCAAGTCCTTCATCTCAAACTCCTTAGTAGGATCATCCTTGCATGAAAGTATCAACAGCTCATCACCCATTAGAATCAAATCATCTACATAAAGTACAATGACAAGCAACTTACCCTCCACCACAATCTGGTATAGGTTAGGATTCGCCTCACTCTTGGAGAATCCAAGTCTGGTGAAATAACTGTCTATCCATGTGTACTAAGCACGTGGTGCTTGTTTCAACCCATACAACACTCTCTTGAGCCTGCACAAATGCGACTCGCTGCTGAAGATCTTGAAACCTTCGGGTTGTTCTATGTACACCTCCTCCTCAATGACTCCGTTGAGGAATGCAGTCTTCACATCCATCTGATGAATGTGCCACCCCATCTGCGATGAGAGAGCAAGAATCGTCCGTATGGAGGAATACCTTGCGACAGGTGCAAAGGTCTCCTCATAATCGATCCCCTCTATCTGTGAAAAGCCTCGGGCAAAAAATCTTGCCTTCTACTTCTCCACACTCCCGTCAACTACTTGCTTAACTTTGTAGATCCATCTCGAACCCACCATTGCTTTCCCTTCTAGCCTTGGGACAATCTCCCATGCACTGTTTCTGACAATCGAATCATACTCTTCCACCATGGCGTCTACCCATGCGGGATCCTCCACAGCTTCCTCGAAATAGGATGGCTTAGTCACAAAACATTTGCTCACAAGAGCCATTTATCCAGTGTACCGATCAGGTGAATGTCTCTGCCTGCGTTGGGCTGTAGGTGTCCTACAACTTTCTCTGCATCTTGAGCCAGTCGCTCAGCTTCTGTAAAGTGCTTTCGCCCTCTGATGGTTGGCACTGCATGAGTGGTCTCTTCCACTCCATGAACTTCCTCCTGTGGCCAATCCACGTCCTGAAGCTCATCCTTAGGAACTAATAGCTCCTCATTTGCATGCAAGTGTGGATCCCTCTTAAGCGAACACTTCATGGCTTTCTCCTCAAGGGAAGTGAGAAGCTTGAGTTTGTCTTCTAGTTTTTGAGGACCATAGACATTTGTAAACATCTAAATCTCTTTATCACCGACAGGTTGTATTACTAGTGAAAAATAGTTTCTGGATGCTTTCACATCCAGGATTCCACGTTTATGGGGATCCCAAAGCATGACAATCCCTCGTGTCGAGTTTTTTGCCTTAACCTCTAGATACTCATACTTGCTTAACCATTTTCTATGTATTTCTCTGATTTTTTTCCATCGAGCATTTTGTTTCCTGAATGAAAAACATATCTGGTTTTTCTTCTTTTACTCTACTGCTGAGATTTCTTTGTTTCCTTTTACTTCCTAGGCCCCTAATGCTCCAAGTTGTAAGCTTCATTAATAAAGGTTTGTAAAAGAGTAACTAGTGAGATCTTTCATCTTACCTGAGTTGATCATGAGTTTTCCACATTCTGTCAGCAACTCATTCTATCTTTTCCTTTCTCTTTTCCTACCCGGCTTCTTGGAAGAGTGCCCCGATGTTTCCTCCATTGTCTTTATCCCTCCATTTCCTGGCTGTCATGATTTCTTTTGACTCCAGAACCCTTCGATTGGGATCTCCATAGGCAGAGATGTTGAGCCCTATCAAAACTCCTCTTTTAGCAGGGAGTCAAACCCTTTGGTAATACCCTACTCTAGAAACTTTTCTAGATCAAAGTTCTCCCTTTCAAGAATCTCCTGTAGTTCATGGTCCTCCATTCTAGCCTCAATTGGCGTCATCTCATGGTCCCTACTGAGATCCATAATGCTTGGTATATCATCCTGTTGTTGGTTGTTCTCTAGTATGTCCTCCATGCTAGTATCCCTATCTTTCTCATTGGTTCTAGCCTCTGATTTCTGGTTTTCCTCGTTGTTTCCAACTTCTTCTTCTTCTAAGATTTTGAAACTATTGTGTTAGTTGCCTGTCTTCGTTGATTTTCTTTTGGTGCCGCTCTCCTCCTTGTGGTGGTTTTTTGTTGCTCTCTAGTTTGTTTAAAGGGAAGTCTCTGTATACGTGCCCATGTTTATGGCACTTACGACACCTAAATGGGACATGCTCATAGTCCACCGCCTACAACCATTCTTCATCATAAAATTCGAAAATGATCTCGTTCGGGAGTGCCCCAAATAGGTCCATTTCCACAAAAAGCCAGGTGAAGGAAGTATATTTGCCTCTTAATGTCACATCTAATTTTTTTTATAAAAAACACTAGTTTGTTGCCGATAGCCTTTAGAAACTTCGGCAGCCAATAACCTAAAGGAAGGGAGTATAGTCTTATCCATACTGGTACTGAAGTGAACGTTTCTTGTTCTGGGACAAAATTAATCACCCATGGTCACATGTAAGGCCTGCAGCAGCATAAAAATAGGGTCCTCCCTCAAACACTCTGTCTTTATCTTCTAATCTTGTGAACACCACCATAAAGAAACCCTTGGATCCAAGGTGAATGTTTGTTTCCCCCTTGGGTTTCTAGTGGTTCCTTATCCATGCATGTAAGGCCTTCTCTGTCGACCAAATCCCCATAAATTTGCATATGATTGCGTGTTCCGCCATGTGATCTCTGTGCACTTGTAGCACTGGGTCACTTAAAATGACCCAAGGAGTAATGGTCAACTTGGGTTTGCAGATCCTTGTCGCCCTCAAAGGTGCATCTTTCTGACCACTGCCCTCTTTCCTCTTCTCCCTGCTTTCTTCCTCATGATTTTGTCTCTGTTCATGATATTTGATATTTCTTGTGTTGGTATCCTCTATTATCACCTCCGTTGGTTTGTTGAAGTGATGCAGATCAATTTCCTTACTTCTGTTTGCGGCTATTTGACTGTAGGAAGGAGCGGAACTCCCTCCTGCACGACCCGCCATGGTTACCAGTGCCAAACCCTAACTCAAACCTTAGTTCAGATTGCAGAGCCCCTCATCACCATATCATAATCATTCATCAAGGCAATTTAAGACAACACAATAAAAATAAATTAAAGTAAAAATAAATAATTATATTTTTAATTTTGGTTCATTTCATCGATAGAAAAAATAAAAGAATTTATTTTGGAACTAACCCTGCATCAATGTCATCTTTGTTATACTTAATTTAACTGAATACCATATTGTTTTAATAAAATTAATTTATTTTGAAGCTAACCCGAGAGAGTGTGTGCATCGATGTGAATTTTGCTATGTTGAATTTAACTGAATACCATATTTAAATGATTAAAAGTTGATATATGAACATTTATATATGTATGAAAGTTTATATTTGTGCTAATTACAATTGACAATTAAACCTTTTAAAGATAGAAATATTGATATATGGAGATTCATTCATGAATGCATACGAAAAATACTGTAAATCCTCCATTAAAAACATATTGTAAATCTTCATATTGTACTGTGAAGACGTACTGTAAATCCTCCGTTATACCTATTGTACTATGAGGACGTTGTTAACAGACCAAGGTGTTCTAAATATGAACACGTCGTTAGAACAGGTTATATTCAACACGAACGAGTTGTTAAATTAAAATATACACACCATTCGAAATCCAATATATGGTTTTATTGGTATCCACCTCAAAATATTTGTGACTATTATGGGAAATATTATATTTTCATGATATGTATATGATCGTACACTCCACATCATTGCGTAATAAAAGAAAGCCTGGGTAAACTAATCAACTTTCAAATAAATAAAATTTAGGAATTGAAAAAGAGTATATGAATTTTATTTATAATGGTTTGATTTTTCGGTCAAATATGAATTAATAGGTGAATATGAAGTAATAGGTGGTCAAAGGTTACATCGATTGTAGTAATGACCACACATCAAACAAGTAAAAATTATATACATTAACACTATGTTATATTACTATTATTTGCTCGATTTGCATGTATATTATAAAACTACGATTAAAAGACATACGTCGTCGAAATAGTTAGTTTTATTTATATGTATTATGTCCTAACTAGAATAAGTGTAGATTGTTGTATGTGAAGTACTTATGATATAATATGCTTTGTATCAGCATGGGAGGACATATTAATGTTAAGTTATTGCATCATGGGAGGACATATTAATGTTAAGTTATTGCATCAGTGTAAACTAATTCCAAAAATTTCCTATAAACTAAGAGCAAACTCCTTTTTTTTAAAGTAATGACCACACATAAAAACAAGTAAAAATTATATACACTAACACTATATTTTGCTTGTTTTGAATGTGTATTATAAAATTATAATTAAAAAAGATATATGTCTCGGAGATAGTTAGTTTTATTTATAGATTGTTCTATGTGAATTATTCATGATATAATATGCCAGGTATCAGCATCGCATGGTACATTAATTTTAAATTATTACATCACTTTTCAGGCGTAAACTAATTTGAAAAATCTTTTATAAACTAAGAGCAAACTCCTTCTAAAAAATAATGATCACACATGAAAACAAATAAAAATTATATACACTAACACCGTCTGTAAACTAATTTCAAAAATCTCCTATAACCTAAAAGCAAACTCCTTTCTAAAAATTAATGACCCCACATAAAAACAAGTGAAAATTGTATACATTAACACCATATTATTTGCTTGATTTGCATATAAAAGATAATGACCCCACATAAAAACAAGTGAAAATTGTATACACTAACACCATATTATTTGCTTGATTTGCATGTGTATTATAAAATAGTGATTAAAAAAGACATATGTCTCGGAAATAGTTAGTTTTGTTTTTATGGATTATGTCATAATTAAAATAAGTGGAGATTGTTCTATGTGAAGTACTCATGATATGATATGTTATGTATCAATATAGCATGGCATATTAATGTTAAGTTATTACATTACTTTTCAGGTATAATCTAATTATAAAAAACTCCTTCTTTCTAAAATAATGACGACATATAAAACAAGTAAAAATTATATACACAAACACCATATTATTTGTTTGATTTGTGTGCGCATTATAAAATTATGATTAAAGAAGATATATGTCCTAAAAATAGTTAGTTTTGTTTATATGCGTTGTGTCATAATTAAAATAAAATAAGTGGAGATTGTTCTATGTAAGTACCCATGATATAAAATGCCATGTATCAATATGTCATGACATATTAATGCTAAGTTATTCCATCATAATCTATTTTTTCTATATTTTGATCTGTTTAAACGAATTTTAGCAATATTTTTGAAATTTTCATATTATGTAAAGTATATAAATTATAAAATCGATTAATTTCAATCTTAATTAATTAAATACAATATAAAATTTTAGCATATAACAAATTATATTATACTATTTAAATATATAATTTTTTTATTATTATATTATTATTTTTTATTACTCTGTATAACATTCAGATTTTTTATAAACACTTTAACATTTAACATTAATACATTTTTTTTTTGAAATTTATTTTCCCATTTTGTGAGCATAGTGAAACAAGATTTACCTTTTTCCTTTATATCTTTTATACATATTTTTATTTATTTTATTTTATTTTATTTTATTTTTATTTTTAATTATGATAAAAAATCCAATTATATTACAAAATATTGTTTACCTAAAATTTTATGTTAATAAATAGAAAAATATTAAATTATTTAATATAATATTTTTACTATTTATATTTTATTTTCTTTTTAATTTTTTTCACTATGTTACAGTTTAAGTATTTCTATTCCAAACCATTAAACCTTAATTTAAGATATTATATACTAGAACAACTACATTAGTAATAATAATAATGATATTATAATAAAATTACAAAAATAATCATTTTATTATTATTATTATTATTAAAAATAAATATTAATGTGGTTAATATACACCAAAGGCTTTATTTGTATCTACCATTCTTAAATATATAATAATAAATTAATATTATAAAAAAATATTATAATAAAAATATATTATTATTATTATTTAATATTTAATTTTATTTAATTTTAAACTATTTATATAATTTAATTATTTAATAATAATAGTAATAATATAAATTAATAATAATAATCTTAAAACCAATAACTGATGATGATTATGATGATGATGATGATTAACTTCCACTAAGACTAATGTAGTCTATCAGATCTTAAAAAGAAGAAGAATCTAATTGTAATTCTTTAGAATCTTATTTCTATGCTCAAAAAGAAGGGAAATAAGCGCACCAAGATCAATATAGTTGAGCTGCCTTAACAAGTCAAGAAGATTGGAAGTGTGACAGATGTTAGGAAAATGAGAGCGGATGTGAGTAAGGGTTAGACAGTCTAAAAGAAAGTGTTTTTCATCCTCCACCCTCTTAGTGTCGCAAAGCTGACAAATTTTATCGTCCCAAGGAGTTTTGGGAGTAGACCACCGCCCGGTTTCACTTTGAAGCTCATGAGAATTAGTTCTAATCTTAGCGATGTTCATCATTTTCTTCGAGCTGGTTAGAATAGAAAGATAATTCTAGTTCTCAAGGGTGGGATTGATCACCTCATTATAATATATTAGATTTCCTTTACCCTCCAACTCCTTATCATATCATATATTATCCTTAAATTTGGAGGTGATAGTATCTTTGACACTATACTTACTTCCCAGGATGATCTCCTCATTTATACCCCAATGGTTGAGCCAAGACTTGACATCCTTATTTCACCCACGCTTGAGGCAAATGTGGGGGCTTTGACTAAAGTTATAAGCAATTTTAGGAAGCCTCTTGGATTCCATGTTGTAAAGATTCTTCGTATACATTAGATACTTAAACATAGTTGATATACATGGAATTTTTAATAAATAATAGTTATTTAATTAATTATTAATGAATAATACTAATAATAGTAATAATTTAATAAATAATAACAATAATTAATATTATTAATTATTATTAAATAATAACAATAATAATAATAATTAATTAACTAATAATAATAATAATTACTTCATTTTTATTTAAAAATAACTAAAAATAATTTAAATATTATTATTATTTATTTAAAAATATAAATATTATTTTTTATAAATGTAAAAAAACAAAATCGCTATAGGCATCAAGTTAATATATGTTATATTATACTATTCATATTATAAACCATAATATGAAACCAAATATTATAAGTTGTAATTATAAGGCTTATATTATAAACCTTAATATAAAATATTAATTTATCAATGTGTATTAAGAAAAGATTGTACTAACAAATATTTATTTAAATATTAATATATTAGTATATATTAATTAATATTAAACCTTATCAATATGAACCTTAAAATAAACTTGGTTCACCCTGGTTGATTTTCATATAGAGACAATCCTTGTGACAATGTGGCGTTGGATCATGATTGATTTTCAAATCAAGAGAATCTTTGTCACAATGCAACATTAGACGGTTGACCATGGTTAATTCTCATATTGAGACAATATTTGTCACAATGCAACTTTGGACCATGCTTGAGCATGATTGAATTTATAAAACATCGTTGACCATGATTCATCATGGTTGACCATGATTGATATTATAAACCCAAGAGAATAATAAACCCTAGGGATTAATACAAAAAACCCAAGGGATTATAAACTTAAGGGAATAATATTAAACCCTAGGAATATGAAACCCTAGATTAATAAACCTAAGGGATTGATATTATAAACCCAAGAAAATAATAAAACCAAGGCATAAAAATTATAAACCTAAGGTATATAAACCCTAAGATAAATATTATAAACTGCAAAATAAACATGGTTGACCATGCTTTATTTCCATATTGAGACAACCCTTGTCACAATGTGATGTTGGATCATGGTTTACCATGCTTGACCATGATTTATTTTCATATCGAGATAATATTTGTCACAATGGAATGTGTGGCGATGGTTGACCATGGTAAATTTTCCAATTGAGACAATCTTTGTCAAAATGTGACATTTGACCATGATTGATATTATAAACCCAATGAAATGATAAAACCAAGGGATTGATATTATAGACCCAAGCAAATAACAAACACAAGGTATTAATACTAAAACCCAAAGGGATTATGAACCCAAGGGAATAATGTTAAACCAAAGGCACTAATATTATAGACTCAAGTTATGTAAACCCTAATATTAATATTATAAACACTAAAATAAACATAGTTGATTTTCATATTAAGACAATCCTTGTCACAATGAGAAGTTGGACCATGGTTAACCATGCTTAACCATGGTTGATTTTCGTATCAAGACAATCTTCGTCACAATGCGACATTTGACCATGGGTGACCATGGCTGACCATGATTAACCATGGATTACCATGATTGATTTTATAAAACATGGTTGACCATGGTTCACTAAGGTTAACCAATATTGACAATGGTTGACCATGGTTAACCATGATTATCATATTGAGACAATCTTCGTCATAATGCGACGTTGGACCGTGGTTGAGACAATGATTGATTTTGGTATTGAGATAATCTTTGTCATAATGCGACGTAGGGATTATGAACCCAAGGCAATAATATTAAACTCAAGGGACTAATAGTATAAACCCAAGGTATGTAAACCCTAAGATACATATTATAAACCCTAAAATAAGCATGGTTGACCATGGTTGATTTCCATATGGAGACAATCCCTGTCACAATGCAACGTTGGACCATGGTTGACCATGATTGATTTTCATATCAAGACAATCTTTGCCACAATGTGACATTGGACCATGGTTGACTATGGTTTATTTTCATATTGAGACAATCTTTGTCACAATGTGACATTTGACCATGGTTGACCTTGTTTGGTTATGAATGATCATGGTTGATCTTGTTTGGATATGAATGATCATGGTTGACCATGATTGATAGTATAAACACAAGGGAATAATATTAAACCCAAGGAACTAAATTATAAAGCGAAGGTATATAAACCTTAAGCCAAATAAACTGTAAGGGAATAATATTAGACCCTAGGAATATGAACCCTTAGATTAACAAACATAATGGATTGATATTATAAATATAAGGGATAAAAATTATAAACCCAAGGTATATAGACCCTAAGATAAATATTATAAACCCGAAGAAGTTAGGGAAAAAACCAAAGAGTCGAAGATCCATTATCCCAGCAGACTATAATGAATGTCACTCTTTATTGACCATAATGACATATATAATGAATGTCACTCTCTCTGGTCTTGAAGTCACCAATGAATGACGTAATTACGTATATCAAGAATGACTGGAATCACTGGTCGAAATCACATATATAAGAGTAGGTTTTTCGAGCAAGAGCCAATGGAACAATTGATCATACCAGGCTGGAAGTCCCAACAGTATATCACATGGTTGACCATGGTTGATTTCCATATTGAGACGATCGTTGTCAGAATGTGGCGTTGGACCATGGTTGAACGTGGTTGATGAAGATTGATTTTCAAATTGAGATAATATTTGTCACCCAAGGGACAAAGATAATAAACCCAAAGGGATTAATACTAAAATCCCAAGGGATTATGAACCCAAGGGAATAATATTAAACCAAACAGATAAATATTATAAACCCAAGGTATATAAATCCTAAGTTAAATATTATAAATAGTAAAACAAACATGGTTGATGATGGTTGATTTTCATATTTAGACAATCATTGTCACAATATGACTTTGGAGCAATGTTGGCCATGGTTGATTTTCATATCGAGACATTTTTTGTCATAATGTGACGTTCGACCATGGTTGACCACGATTGACCATGGTTGGCCATGTTTGATTTTAGAAAACATGGATGACCATGTTTGACCATGTTTGATTTTATAAAAAGTGGTTGACCATGGTTGATTCTCATATTGAGACAACATTTGTCACAATGTGACGTTGGACCATGCTTGAGGATGATTGAATTTATAAAACATCGTTGACCATGATTGATATTATAAACCCAAGAGAATAATAAACCGTTGTGATTAATAATAATAACCCAAGGGATTATAAACTTGAGGGAATACTATTAAATCCTATAAACATGAACCCCTAAATTAATAAACCTAAGGGATTGATATTATAAACCCAAGAAAATAATAAACCCAAGGGATAAAAATTATAAAGCAAAGGTATATAAACCATAAGCTAAATATTATAAACCCTAAAATAAACATGGTTGACCATGGTTGACTATGGTCAACTTCCATATAGAGATAATGCTTATCACAATGCAACGTTGGACCATGGTTCACCACGCTTTGCGATGATTGATTTTCATATCGAGACAATCTTTCTCACAATGTGACGTTGGGCCATGGTTTATTTTGAAATTGAGACAATCTTCGTCAAACTACAACATTTGACCATGGTTGACCATGGTTGGTTATGATTGACCATGGTTGACCATGATTAATATAATAAACCTAAGGGATTAATACTAAAACCCCAAGGGAATAATATTATAAACCCAAGATATGTAAACCCTAAGATTAATATTATAAACATTAAAATACGCATCATTGACCATGCTTGACCATGCTTGCTTTTCATATTGAGACAATCCTTGTCACAATGTGACATTGGAACATGGTACATGCTTAACCATGGTTCATTTTCATATCAAGATAATCTTTGTCACAATGCAATCTTTGACTATGGTTGACCATGATTGACCATGAATGACCATGAATGACCATGTTTGATTTTATAAAACATGGTTGACCATGGTTCACCAAGTTTGACCATGATCGATAATGGTTGACCATGATTATCATATTGAGATAATATTTTTCATAATGCGACGTTTGACCATGGTTGAGACAATGATTGATTTTGATATTCAGAAAATCTTTGTAGAATGTGAAGTAGGGATTATGAACCCAAGGGAATAATAGTAAACCTAAGGGGCTAATATTATAAACCCTAGAATAAACATTATTGACCATGGTTGATTTCCATGTGGAGACAATCCTTGTCACAATGAGACATCGGACCATGATTGACCATGATTGATTTTCATATCGATACAATATTTGTCGCAATGCGACATTGGATCATGGCTAACCATGGTTGATTTTCATATTGAAACAATATTTGTCACAATGAGACATTTGACCATGGTTGACCATGATTGATATTATAAACCTAATGGAATCATAAACCCAAGGGATTGATATTATAAACCCAAGGGATTGATATTATAAACCCAAGGGATTAATACTAAAACCCCTTCCGTTTATGAACCGATGGGAATAATATTAAACCCAAGGGACTGAAATTATAAAGCCATGGTATATAAACCCTAAAATAAATAATCCCTAAGGGAATAACATTAAACCCTAGGAATATGAATCCTTAGATTAATAAATCTAAGGGATTAATACTATAAACCTAAGGGATAAAAATTATACACACAAGGTATAAAAGCCCTAAGATAAATATTATAAACCCTAAAATAAACATGGCTGACCATGACCATGTTTGAATTCCATAGTAAGACAATCCTTGTCAGAATGCGATATTGGACCATGGTTGACCATGATTGATTTTCATATCGATACAATCTTTGTCACAATATGTCGTTAGGATATGGTCGACCATGAATGATTTTCATATTGAGACAATCTTTGTCAAAAGGCGACATTTGACCATGGTTGACCATGGTTGGCTATGATCGACCATCGTTGACCATGATTGATATTATAAACCAAAGGGAATAATAAACCCAAGGGAATTATATTGTAAACCCAAGGGAATAATAAACTAAGGGATTAATACTAAAATCCCAAGGGTTTATGAACCCAATGGAATAATATTAAATCGAAGGGATGAATATTATAAATCCTAGGTTTGTAATCCCTAAGATTAATATTATACACACTAAAATAAACATGGTTGACCATGGCTAATTTTATATTGAAACAATCCTTGTCACAATGGGACGTTGGACCATGCTTAACCATGGTTGATTTTCATATCAAGGCAATCTTTATCACAATGCGATGTTTGACCGTGGTTGACCATGATTAACCATGGATGACCATGTTTGATTTTATAAAAGATGGTTGACCAAGGTTTACCATGATTGAAAATGGTGGACGAAGGGACTATAAACCTAAGGGAATAATATTAACCCCTAGGAATATGAACCCTTCGAGTAATAAACCCAAGGTCATTATATTATAAACCAAAGGGAATAATAAACTGAAGGGATAAAAACTATAAACCCAAGGTATATAAACCCTAAGATAAATATGATAAACCCTAAAATAAACATGGTTGACCATGGGTGATTTTCATATTAGGACGATCCTTGTGACAATGCAACGTTGGACCATGGTTGACCATACTTGACCATGAATGATTTTCATATCGAGATAATCTTTTTCACAATGTGACATTGGACCATGGTTGACCATGGTTAATTTTCATATTAAGACAATCTTTGTCACAATGCATCATTTGACAATGGTTGACCGTGGTTGATCATGGTTGGCTACGATTGACCATGGTTGATCTTGATTGATATTATAAACCCAAGGGAATAATAAACCAAAGAGATTGATACTATAAACCCAAGGTAATAATAAACAAATGGGATTAATACTAAAACCACAAGGGATTATGAACCCAAGGGAATAATATTAAACCCAATGGACTAATATCACAAGCCCAAGGTATATAGACTCCAAGATAAATTTTATAAATAGTAAAATAAACATGGTTGACGATGATTGATTTTCCTATTAAGACAATCCTTGTCACAATACGACGTTGGTGTAGGGTTGACCATGGTTGCTTTTCATATTGAAAGAATCTTTGTTTCAATACGATATTCGATCATTATTGACCATGGTTGACCATGGTTGACCATGATTGTCCATGATTGACCATCATCGTTGATCATTATCAAAGAAAGTTTAATCAAGGTTGATGAAATTCAATGATGCTTGGAAATGACTCGCTATGATTGACCACAGTTGACTATCATTGATATTATAAACCTATGGGAATAATAAACCCAAGGGATTAATACTAAAACCATAAGTGATTATTAACCAAAGGGAATAATATTAAACTCAACAGACAAATATTATAAACCCAATGTATATCGACCCTAAAATAAATATTATAAATAGTAAAGCAAACATGGTTCACAATGGTTGATTTTCACATTGAGCGAATTCTTGTCGCAATGCGATGTGGGAGTATGGTTGACCATGGTTGAGTTTCATATTGAGACAATCTTTGTCACAATATTACTTTTGACAATGGTTGATTTTCATATTGAGACAATCTTTGTCACAATATGACGTTTGACCATGGTTGACCATGGCTGACCATGTTTGATTTTATAAAACATGGTTCACAATGATTGACCATGGTTTACCATGATTGTCCATGGTTGACCATCATCGTTGATCATGATCAAAGATACTTTAATCAAGGTTGATCATGGTTGATTAAATTCAACCATGGTTAATCATGGTTGATCATCGCTAATCTTGGTTGATCATGGTTGACCATGTTTGATAGTAGTTGACCATAAAGACATTAGCCATGGTCGACCATATTCAAGCATGATTAACCATCGTTGATCATGGTTCACCATAGAGACATTGATTAACCATTATGACCATGGTTGATGATGGTGGAGCATGCTTGACCATGAGAGATCATTATTGAACATTGTTGATCATGGCAGATGATGGTTGACATTGATTGACCATGGTTCAACATGGTTCAACATGTTTAACCACATTCAACTATGGTTGAACGTATTCAATTTTATTAATTTATTAATAATATTTATTAATTTATTAATAGTATTAATTAATTAATTAATAATTGATTTAAGGTCATTTATTTATAATAATTAATATTAATACTAATAGCAATGTTAATATATTAATTAATATTAATATATTAATCTAAACATAGCTAAATTAATATTTAATGTTATCCAATATTTTCAATTATAAATTATTTATAACTAAATTATAAAAAAACTTATTGTTATTATTGTTCTTTAAAATTATTAATATTATGATTAATAAAATAATTGTTATTTATTTATAATATTATTATTTACTTCTAATAACATTTATATTTAATAATATTTATATTTGATATTATAAACTCAAGGGATTGATATTATAACCCTAAGGGAGCAATAAACCCAAAGGAATAATATTAAACCCAACGGACTAATATTATAAACCCAAAGCATATAAACCTTAAGATAAATATTATAAACACTAAAATAAACATGGTTGAGCATGATTGATTTACATATTGAGACAAGCCTTGTCACAATGTGACATTGGATCATGGTTGACCATGGTTGATTTTCATATCGAGACAACCTTTGTCACAATGCGACATTCGACCATGGTTAGCCATGATTGACCATGGCTTATCATGATTGACCATGGATGACCATGGTTGACCATTATTGACCATGGTTGGCCACCATCATTGATCATGAGCAAAGAGGCTTTAATCAATGTTGATCATGATTGATGAAATTCAACCATGGTTAACTATAGTTGACCATCGTTGACAATGGTTGATCATGGTTGACCATGGTTGACTATGTTTCACCATATAGACATGGACCATGGTTGACCATATTCAAACCTGATTAACCATCATTGATTATGGTTCACCGTAGAGACATTGATTAACCAATTCAACAATGGTGGATGATGGTAGAGCATGCTTGACTATGGAAGATCATCGTTGAACATCGTTGATCATGCAAGACAATGGTTGACATTGATTGACCATGGTTGAACATGCTTGAGCATGTTTGAATGGATTCAACCATAGTTGGCCATATTCAATTTTATTAATTTTTTAATAATGTTTATTAAATTATTAAGTAGTATTAATTAATTAATTAACTAATAATTGATTTTAGGTCATTTATTTATAATAATTAATATTAATACTTATAAGAAATTAAGAAAATAATTTCATGAGAGCTTTGATGAAAGGTTCGCACATGGAAAGGGATAATCAAAATATTGGAATAAAGATTTTTTTTTTCCATGAGGTGCCAAATGACGCTATAGAAACTTTGTATTAAAAAGAAAAGAACAAGTTATGAGAAAGAGATGGTTTTTTTAGCACCCTATTGTTGGATAAAATTCCTAGTAACAATTTGTATTTTGATTGACTATTGAGATACGTGGAAAGTTTGTGAAAATGAAAATCTTGTAAGAAACTTTTGAACTTTAGGACTCTTCTCTAATTTCTAGTGTCGCCATCTTTTGTACATCCCCACTATAGCTTTGGGATCTGGAGGGAGAAGAGTACCCAAAGCGCACACATGGAGGTTCACTCGTGATTATCACTCAAAATAAAAACCTTAGATTACATCAAGCATACAATGCCACTCAACATTGACTTCATCTAGTGGAGGGTACAATAAAATTTCCAATTTATATTCGTTAAAGTTTATATGTATTTGATGCAAGAAATTGCTACATTAAACTAGGAATGTTATGTGTGAACTTATGTTAAATTGGATGGTGTGTTATATTTAATTAGTTTTATGTATTTGCAAACCAGGAGTGTTATGTGTGAGACTCATGTTAACTTGAATGATGTATTATGTTAATAATTTTTAAATTATCGAAATATCTAATGCTATTGTTATAATGTTAACATTGTTGTATCAATATGATCTAATTTTACCTGTAAAATTGATGTTACTTTGATCTAATATTTTTTGAAATTATAATATGGGATTGGTGGTATGTGCCCCGGCCATGAGAGTAACCATTTTATTTTATATTTAACTCTTTGTTATGTAAATTTCATTTCAATCATAACATGTCATTAAAACAACATATTGATATACTTTTATATGGGAATATAACATCTACCATTCAAAACTCATGTAAATTCTCATTCCAATCATAGTGTATGATAAAACAATGTGTTGATGTAGTTTTCAATGGGAATAGAACCTCTGCCATTCAAACTCTATACATTACACTCTTACACTTTAGTGGAGGTCTTAATTTATGACCCAACAGTGTTAGGAGAGACCTCGAGTGAGCTTACAATTCCGTTGTCTTTGTGTTTTGAGGAATTCCATGAAATTGTCATCCTTCTGGGATGTCGAATCATAATTAACGTTATTGAGGGTTTGATCTGCATCAACATCAATATTTGTAAATAAACACAATAAGTGTAATATAAAGATTTGGTTGATTTATCACTCCAAGTGATTTTGAATTCTATCAACCAGTGGTTGATATGATGTGGTAGTCATTATCAAATCTGCTCATAAAATTGTAAAATCTATACTGTATACTAGCCTTGCCGTTGTACATGGATATTTATTCTTTCCTTATATCACCGATAACATCTAACTTATTGGGAGCGTCCAAATAAAATGCATAGGCTAGACCAACCCAGATTGAATTGAAGTCGAGCGTTGATGTAGTGACATTTCCTGAAACCTAATGCAACCACTCAATATTAGAGAACATTGTAATCTTTAATGACTGGATTGTTAAATAGTACTCTTTGATGATTGGAAGTAATGTCTTTGGGTACCGTGACCAGGTGAGACACGAGTTGGGCATATCTCTTGTAAATTTGAATCCCCTCTAAGCGATGACTTATGATTCACTGATCAGGTGTCTAGACTAACAAACTCGTCATACATTGCAGTTGTGATTAGTGAAGGAAACAATGAAATTTTATGCTTTACACGGCTGACCTTTCTCCCGTATCATGAAATCTCTCTCATCTTCAACGTAATGATTTCCTGCACAGGATGGAATACCAATGTTAATGGCACAAAGTTATTGATAGGGTTTGGAGGGATTTCACTTTCTTATATCCTGTCTCCATTCAAACCGTAGTTACTGTCGTAGATGATAGACAACTGTAAGTAGATCTCTCACTGCATTTTTGTTTAATAACCAGAGTAAAATCACATAGTTCTCTCTGGTAACATGGGACTCTACATATAATCTACGACATGAAGTTGATAATATCGTCCATCGCCATGTATAAATTTGGTAAACAATAGTCCCAGGCCTTCAGAGGACATGATACAAGAAATCTAACCATAATCCATGTAAGTACATTAGATGGTAGTGCATGCCTTTGTTTCTTGATTGTGTATACATTCATTACCATAATACCATACCTGTGAATAGATGCAAACCAACGCATTGAATCGATTAGTGCAAACAAGCACATTGAATCGATCGGCCATCGATTGACACACTTATCCACCGCGACGGATGAAACGTAAACACAACGAATTTGGAGCAGCTTAGAATGGCAGTGACAGGTAAATGCATATCTTTTGATTTAATTTATTTTTTAAACCTGACTCTTTGCACTCAGATCACAGTAGCAGTCGATAAGGACTCAAGCGAAGCTTTGATAACCATTCAAGCTAAGCATATGTTTTGCATATTTCCTCTACATTTACATTAATTGCGTCAATTTCAAAAAATAATAAAAATAAAAAATTCAACGTGAGTTCATCTAATTGGGTCAAAATGGATATCCATATTATCTTATGATATTTACATATTAGAATAACAAAGTATGTGTAAATGGAGTTGCTAAAACAAAATACCTTGTCAAATTTCTTCAAGATCTTCTCATAGATATGGTGTGCATTATTATGTGCACCAGCAAATATATTCTAGAGAGAATAGATTCCAATGACGTAGCTGCACGTTTAGAAAGGAAAAGTAAAAGTTCGAATACATCTAAATGGAAAATAATACCAATTCAGATCAACTCCATGAATCCATTATAAGTCCTCTAGTCAACCAGAAGAGCAAATGTTCATATGAATTTAATGTGGTATACATGTAAGTATTTAGGAAACCTAACCCGATATGTAGCTTGACTAAAACTCGCGGATCAATTTTTCTGCCTCGCGAAGATTCTTCAAATCCTCCGATAGGGGATATGTGATTGCGAAAATCGTAGGTGTCAATTTGAATGTCCATCCGATGTTTCAACCTTGTAAATTAAAAAGTCGACTTCTAGGGTTGGACTTGATTTTTTTATTAGAGAAATTGGTATCTAGATTAATTTTCTAACCACTCTCAGTGTTTACATATGGCTTTTCTACACAACTAAGTAAGAGATTAAAATCTAAAATTTCATGATACATAACACTTCATATTCAAGGTGCTTGCAAATTAAGCTATTTCTAGAACTAGATTGAAGGTGTCAGGGACTATAGCAATCGCCTCATAAGTGTGTTGAATTTCAATATTTTTCTGTGTTTGTTGCAATTTTAATCAAAGTTCGGAAAAAATGCTTAATATTCCTATTTTCTCGTAAATTGAAAAATAATTTTCTAATTTTTTGATAATCTTATTTCTAATTTTCAATTGGATGAGCGAGTTCTGATGGGACATAATTCCCCTAGTGGAAGGTTTTTTTATTTTTGGTATCTATCAGTGCCTTACAAATAATTTTAAAATCAGAGAAAAAAAAAGGCTAATTTTGTGAGTAGCCATTCCCATATGCTACTACATTGCCCAATGATGCCATAACTGGCACAGTTGCAGGTCCTTTATGTAGATAAGGGGGAGGTAAAAGAATCTCCAATTCACTATGTTGAATGAAAAAGAAGTTCAAAGCATGCTCTTCACAAGACACCACCGAGATATTGCGACGGTAATGTAAGAATTGGTTCATTTCACCAATGCATAATTGGCTTAAAATTTTAGTTTAACAAATTTTTGATGTAAGAAAAAACAGAGTGATTAAGATACAAATTTCTCCACAATATTTTAAAATAATTAAAAGAGTTTTATTTCTTAGAATTTTTTTATTTATTTTTCTTATAAACTGTAAAATTGGGTCCCCCGGGTTCGATTCTTGGACCGGTAACTTAGCCATACTTGTGTGAATCTTTCACTGCACAAAAAAAAACTCTACACACTGCTTGTCCACACAAGAAAACTCCACACATGATGCGAGAACCATACTGACAACTAAACCTTTTGGAATGTTGTGCACAACGATGGCTATAGTTACCATAACACCTTGTTACAGTCCTTTTGAGCTAACAAAGGAGACACCAGTAGCATCAATAGAGTAGGTATCATTGGTTTTAGTAGGTACCAGTGGACTTTGAGGGTGATGACATTCCAAACTATTCCGAGTCGATCTTGTTTATGTAAACTATTGAAAGAACTCTCACTACTCGCTCTTAGTTGATGACAAGATTTGGAGGCCGTCAAAGAGTTGAGAGTGCTTGGTTGCTGAGGAATGCATGATTGTGGCTTATATGAGGCTAGGGTAAGCCCTCGAAGGAACTTAGAAAGCGAGGAGCATTTACACTACCATTATGTATTTACACTAGAGGTACTTTTGGTGTTAGTCCCATTGAATTTCAAACTACTTTATTGATGACAAAATATAACAAGAGCAATAGTTTTCGAATTAGTCAACGGAGAATCCACAGTAAGAACAATTTTCTGTCAACGTTTCAAATCCCAACCGGGATCCATCATCAGGACAACTTGAATGCTTGATAGAAGAAGAGCAGAATATTAGGGTTTAAATAGAAATGAGGAGAGAGAAGAGGGGAAGGTCGGCTCTCAATTTTTGAGAAGTCGGCTGCCTCTTGATTTAATTGATTAATTTAATTTTTTTTTTTGATTATTATTACTTTAATTATTATTATTAATATAATCATTAGTAATTATTAATATTAATTAATATATATTATTATTGAAATTAATCGAAATGATTATAATTATTAATATAATAATTAGTAATTAGAAATATTAATTGTAATGATCAAAATTAAGGATTATTATTACTTTAATTATTATTATTAATATAATACTTAGTAATTAGTAATACTTATAATATCAAATCAATAATATATATTATTATTAAAATTAATTGAAATGATTATAATTATTATAATTATTATTATTAATATAATAATTAATTATTAATATAATAATTAATTATATTAAAATAATAATTAATTAATTATATTAATTTTTATTAATGGAAAATTAATTATTATTATTAATTAAAATTAATTATTATTAATTATTCTTATTAATTAATTAATTATTAATTATGTCTCTTTCAACCAATAGTCCATTCACCACTCTAAATTATCACCAATGATATATAGATATTTTGCAAACATGCACAAATGGAAGGTAAAATGAAACACATAGATGGAATTCAAACTCTTATTTCATTCAGGAACTCAATAGTGGAAGTAGAGGGATGTGGTGATCAATTCAAAAAGACTAAACAAATGGAAAATAAAAAATAAAAAAAGTTATAAAAATTTTATTATTTGGTTTGAAACTGAAAACCCATTCAAATGCTTTTCATGTCATCCATTAGATGGTGTATTAGACTAAGAATATGTCATGATTATGAAGTTTATATTATATGGACATTTTAATTTGTAAAATAATTTAAATTCCTTAGTCTAATACCAAAATAGACCATGCCTATTGGTGTAGTGAGGTTGCAATCATATAATTAGTTGTCAGTTTGATCTATATTTAGAAATAAGTTTTAAAAGTTATGCATCCATATATCTAGAAAAGTTTTAATTGTGGCTAAATGGGTCCTAGATAATTCTAAAATTTTAGATTTATTGTAAAATTAATTTAATAGTGAGAAGGACCATCTATATCTTTTTAGTTTTTAGTTGCTATCATTCCAATCTTTACTTCTGAATTTTAACATGGTATCACATCAAAGAATGCTAACATCTTCATGACCAGAGTGTGGGGATGGAAAAATGAATGAAGGTCAGAAAATTGAGGTGATTTTTTTCAAAACTCTTCTTAATAAATTTGAAATGGTTTTCCTTATCATAATGGAGTCCAAATATTTTTCTAAACTAGAAGTAGATGTATTAATGAGATCTATTTTGTCTCTTGAATTAGTAAACAACATGATAGAGGAGTCTTTAGAGCATGCCTTCAAGACTAGGCATTCGTTCATAAATATAATATTCCTTCCTATTTGTCCCTATGATAACAAAATTATAATATTCTACCAAAAATTGAAGTTAAAAGTGCATCTTTGATGACTATTAACTTTATTGTTTATCTTATAATAAAGATAACATAACCAACACATCTAATTTAATCATTTATAATAAAGATAACATAACCAACACATCTAATTTAATCATTAATAAAAAACAATATTATTACTGACCGTAATTATAACATTTACATATCCCTTAACAATTATTATTATTATTTTATATATAATAATATCTATATAATATTAACTTTATTAATTATAATTATTATTAAACTATAAAGCTAATAATAATTAGCTTTGTTATTAGTATTATTAATTAAACTTTATTAGTAATAATAAAATAATTATTACTTCATTAATATTTAATACTAATTATAATAAAATATTATTAACTTTATCATTATTAATAATTATTTTTAATAAGAAACTATTATAATAATAATAATAATAATTTATAACAATATCATTTGCTAATATATTCCTTTTTAATAATTTACTTATTATAATAATAATTTATAACAATATCATTTGCTAATATATTCCTTTTTAATAATTTACTTGTTTTTTTCTTTTCATAGAGTTTTTTTTTCTTTTTTTTTTCTTTTTCGGTTTGGTGGTGAACTCTTTCTTTGTTCTGATCCTTCCATTCCATATATACTACCTTTCATCATTTCTCTTCACGATGAGTCTTGTTATAGACTACACACCATAACACTCAAGATTCTTATCACATAAATCTTCAAACATTCATTTTTATATTTTTCTTTTCATTTCAAACATATAAAAATACACAGATTTTGAAATTATAAAAATATTTTAATTATTAAATGTTTTCATCTTTTTTATTAGAGTTTCTCAATATATTTTATTAATTTAATTTAACTTGTTTAAAATTTAGGTTTAAATAATAGATAAATTTATTATGCTAAAAAATAAATAAATAACACAATTAAAATAAAATTTAAAAACATACAAAGTACAATTAATGAAAAAAATCATAAAAATAACAAAAGCATCGCATAATTGATATGCTGCCAAACTATACCATCTTAATATTCTTGTCATGATGGTAGGAGAATAACTTACATTTAAAGAAAACTTAGTAATTGGTCCACAACGATTAACCTTTATACCTTTCATCAAGTCCATAAGGTAGTCTTTAGTTGCAATAACCAGTAATTTAATCGGTCTTTTGTTTTATAGTTAAGTTATTTTTTCGGTAATTTTATATAAAGTATATTTCACTAATTAAAATACCTATAGAATCTTTATTTCATAAATTAGAGATTTTATAGATTAATTTAGTATTAAAATAATATTATTAAAAAACAGCTATAAAATATAATAGTAAAATTAATTTCCCAATTTTTTTTTTTTTTGGTTTTTAATGATTATTTCATAAATTAGAGATTTTATAGATTAATTTAGTATTAAAATAATATTATTAAAAAACAGCTATAAAATATAATAGTAAAATTAATTTCCCAATTTATTTTTTTTTGGTTTTTAATGTTTTTTCTTTTTCTCTAGTAATATTTTCTAGTTAATTTTGTATTAAATTTGGGAGATATTTGATAAAATCAAGTGTTGAAATGTGCATATACACATAATTCACTGGAATTTTTTCAAGACATGAATTAATTATATATTAAAAAACACATTTTAACCATTAAAAAACTTTTATTTTTCTAAAACATTTATTATTCTATTTTAAAAAACAAAATACACAAGATTTAGATTATATTAAAATTATTTAGGAAATAATGTTAAAATTGCATTAGATGTTTTTCATTGTTTTTATTTTCTATTTTCATGGCACTTTGACTAATCAATTATGTTTGAAGTATTGTAATATAGAATAAAAGTTTCTATTTTCAATTTTGTAAATTTCTTTATTCAAGTTCATCGTGGTGAGCATTAAAGAATTAATAAAAATATATATACTTAGAATATATGATCAGTTTTGATGAACATACTTATGAATATATACTTATGTTTGATATATCATTGTTGATATATAAATAAAAAAATTTAAAAACATGTATTCATTAATCAAATATCGATATATATAAATGCAAGGATGCTATATTAAGATAAATAAGTTATCTTATCACACAATCAACTACTTGAGTAAATATCTCAACCACACACCAATCTAGGAACTATATTGTTGAAGAGAATCTTTCACATCCAACTAGTTTCAACAACCTGCTACAAACTAGGAACAAAGTCGTTCTTTAACTAATGAGCACACCTAATACAAGTAGGAGTTATATACCTTAACGCTCCCCATTAAAGACTACTTGTCTTAATCTCAATTAGTTGTAGTCTTCACCAATATTTTCTCCTCTGCGTCACATATCTACGATCAATTGAAGTACCTCTTGATTCGAAAATTCTATATTGGGGGTTCAACCTAGTATTTATAAACATTACCAAAATATAGATGCCCATATAAAAGAACAACCACTCCCCAAAATGCATGAGTAACTAGCCTCTACAATTTTTGGTATACTGGGATGTCCTTCATGTACATTGTTTATTCAAACATCATATTTTAATGCCTATAATTATCTATTTAACTCTCCATCCATCGTCATCACAATCATCCTCTGTTTTCTTTTCTTACTTGTAACCATGATTTAGGTTTTGTTAGCTTACCCTAAACCATGCTTTGGATTTTCTCAACTTACCCTAAACCATGCTCGTGATGTTCCTACACCAAAATCCTCAATAACAAACATTTTATAGGAATCCCTATGCATATGTTCACTTTTTCTCGCAAACTTCATCACATCCTCATACAATTACTTACTGCCATGAATATTGCATCAAGCAATTTTGGATGACCATAAATCATCACACCAAGTGGTTTCTAGTTGACCACAAACCTACACTACAAGGTGGTTTTAAGATTACCACAAGCTACATGAGGAACATGTCATCATTTACTATGCTACATACAAGGACAAACTCCACTAATGGAGACACCAGGTACATACATTCTCAATATGTAATTCAAGTTACAATATGACCTTGAGAATTTTCCACAAAATAAAATAAAAATATACTCACACAACTTCTACCTTTATTTTCCTCCTTTATTCATTCTCCACTATAACTTTTCCAATCATTATTCTCTACTTCCATCTTCATCACCACCACAAGCATTATCACAAGCTATTCTTTTCTACTACATCAAGGATCACAACTATATCGTCACTTGCACATTCTTCACTATGAGATTGTTCTTCTTCCTGTTGTACCTACACACAATTGATTAGTGATATCCATGTACAAAGAAATCTATCTCCCAGGATACATAGGTACCCGTTGTAGTGTTTTCCTCTCAATGATGTACGAAAATAACCCACTTAAGATTGTGGATGACAAACAATCTCAACAATATAAATGACTACTAAACATTGTGGATCTGCAGGAACTGATAGAAACAAAACCTACCAAAGTCTGGATCTATGCCACAATCATAGTTAAACAACCAAAAGAAAGGGTAATAACTCCAATCATCTAATGGAAACTAGAGATGTAAAGAATAATTTTATTATAACACCTGTGAAGAGAACATATAAATGTTACCAGTCCCCCTCTATGGGATGGGTTCTTAGCTATCCTCAAACATCTTCAGCTTGTGTAGAGTCTCTCTCCTCTATAATTCATAAACCCAGCAAAAAGATGGCATGCAACAATGAAAATAATTAGAGTTAAAAGAGTGAGTGCAATAATGAAAACAATCAAAAGTGACTAATGAATGGAAAAACCTTCTATTTATAAAAAATATTGAGTTACCCTCGAATAATGAGCAATAATAAAATATTATTGAAGTCATTCTTGGAATAAGAACTTGGAATATTTTATTATATTTGTTTAGGACAGAAAAAATATTTAAACTTTTATTTAGAAATAATAAATAAATAAATGATTTATTTATCATCTCAAGGAATTAGTTAAGGAATAATAAACAAATAAGGATTTATTTAAATATTCCTAAGGGATTTAGTCAAATTTAAAAAAGAATAATAATTAATTAGTGATTAATTAATTATTCTTAGAGAAAAATAAGATAAATAATAATTTATCTGTTTATTTTTCATGATTGGGTCAAATTTGTCAAGGAATAATAATAAAACAATGGTTTAATTAATTATTCCTAGAAGAAAATCAAATAAATAGTGACTTATTTAATTATTCTTTATGGGTTTAACTATAAATGACTTAAGAAAGGTGGTTTATTAGGTGATTTCTCACAAATAAAACAATTTTACTATGGTAAAATTGGCTTTACATGGTGTACTTTGATCCATCTAGTAAATTAGGCTAGATGATCAATTTTTTGTTGATAACATATTGCCCCCCAATGTAAGAGTGTTAGGAGAAAAATGTATAACTGAAGTACGTTGTAAAGATAATCACAGATAACACAGGGGAGTCAGAGAGAGAGAGAGAGGCCAATGAAGCTAAATTTGAAAGAGGATAGGGAGAGAGGGGGTGATACTAATGCAAGTCTCCTTTTATGTTGTGGTACCGGACCTCAATGAGGTGTGGGAGGCATACCCATACCTGCCAAGATAACTTAATACAAAAATTACGGGTCGCCCAAAAATATAAAATTGAGCAATGAAGTACATGCTGAATGGTACATGACTTGCTGGCATAACAGAGCCATAAAATAATACAATGTGCCTTGTATACATAATGCACCTGGAAAAAACATGAGCCAGGAATGAATACAAAAATATCTAAGTACAAGAGATACAAAGCCCCTTCCCTCAAAAAATGGGTGGGAGGGAGGGTAGAACAATTGAAAAAGCCCTGCTAAGATTGGTAGGAACCGAAGCCATCAACTCTGTGGAATTGCATCTGAGGCTATAGCATAGTAGGTATGCATCTGGGCATGTGGGGGGCTACCTAAAGAGCCACCCCCTCATGAGGTCTAAAACCTCTCGCACACACCCGAGAATCACTGGTACAATCTGCTTCATCGCTGGACCATCAAGTGTATGGATCACGAACAAGAAATGATCAAGTCAAAGGGAAATAATGAGACCCTCTTCTCAATCCAAGGCACCGAACAAGAATGGAAGATGGAACTGAGATGCACCACCCTCTAGGTCATTCTTTTGGAATAAATGAGATGATGTCGACAGAATAGGGCCTGCGATAGATGAGGTAATGAGGATTGTCAACTAAAGCATGAGGGAAAATAGCAATGTGACTGATGGAATAACACTAGGGATAATGGGAAAATGGGGTTGAGGGAAAAATAGACGACTACCCTTATTAGAGCATAAAGTGCATGCTTGACCTGGCAACAATTGACACAACTTCAGAGGTGATGGGAACAATATGATTGGAGGCCAAAATGGGAAACACAGGATGAACATTATGAAAATATGGATGAAATATTGTGACATGATATGATGGGACATGATATAGACTCCAAGAATTCAAGGGTGACTCATCACAGATTCTCTGAACAAGGGTGACTCGATGATGCTACCACATATACTAGGCCAGATGGGGACCATGAAAGCATGAGTAAATGATGGTTACTCATGAAAAAAACCATCACATGATATGACAAGTATTAAGAGGAGGTGGACCTCAAAGTATGCATGTCTCTTTATGAATAAATTTGATTTTGATAGGCGATGAAGTGACCCTTCTTGGAAAAATGGCTTCATGGTGGAGTGTTAAATCATCAAAAACTGAAGAAGACCCATTATAGAGCTCGATGTGAGCTTTCCAGTGGTGCTGACGATTCATCAAACTAAGCTATGATTTGGTCGTAGCATACAAGCTAACCATTGGAATCGGAATTTGCTACTTTCAGGCAGGTGGTCTTATTGCTTCTTGGTACGATGGCTCTTGGTGAAGAATTAAGGGAAGAGGAAAGCGAGAATGAACTAATTGAGGAGGTCTAGAATCATCCTCACCCACTAAGTCAAACATGGGGACTATGTGGACACAAAGTAGAGTATTTGAAGATATGGTATCAAACGTCTATGATATGCAATGTGCATATGGCTCACCGGAGGGGCTGGTAGGACAAACTATCCAAGGAATGGGAGGATAATCAACCATACCTAGATCCAATGGGATCTAGGCTGAGACTTATGTTAAGACGGCCAGAGGAAGACCATCATGCCCCAAGCATGGGATGCTCTCCGCAAACATATGTGATGGAGGGCACTGATCTAGTATGTGAAGCTTGGAATGATGCCCCCCTAGCAAGAGGGGTTTGTGGAGTGCCAATGTGCTTTGAGTGCTCGAAAAATGGATTTAAGAAACTTAGCCCAACTTGGCATGAGGTCCTCCAAAGGAGATGTAGGGGCTTATGTGCCCCCCAGTATGCTATGGGCATACTAGATGTATTTAGAGTTAAGGTATCCAAACACTTATATAATACATAATATGATTATGCATTTTATATGACGAGGATGGTTTGCCATTTGTTTGGTTATCTTCTGCGGTATACATGTGATAAATGCTAATCTAGAATGTTGTTTGCAATGGTATCTACATAATGATTTTAGGCTCTAGGCACATGGATGAAAGTAATGGTTTCAAATTCATGTACCAATAGCTTCACTCATAGATATTTTCTAAATAGGACTTGGTTATGCACATGATACACACCATTCAATTGCATGAAAAGTAGCAAGGAATCTAAACAAACATGAAGATGAAGGATGCGATGAGCGAGGGCATCAAATAACAAACCTATCACTACATCATATTTGACCTGATTATTGGTGGCAGATCCAATGCACATTCCGTTTGAAAGGACTAATGTATGCAAGGGGGTAAAAATGGGCCAAGCTACCGAGGCTAGATTATGGGAGAAGAGACTTGCACCGTCGGCATGACTGATATATGGTGTGGATGATGGATCTATCTAAAAGGTGTAGAAGACAACTGATGAGATGATGCAATCTGCCTAAATTCATGGTAGAAATAAAGACACACAAATCAAATGGATCTGCTATGAGAGAAATTTCTTGAGGTAGAGTGCATTAGGAGAATCAGGAAGGAGATGGACTTAAGAATCCTCTAAAGAAATGCCCCTTTACTCAAGGGTAGAAGTAATCAGGGGTAGACATAGCTTCCATGGTGTCCTCATCAGAAGGGAAGATGGGCGAACAAGAGGAAGACTGACTACGTGACGCAGCGGCGTTACTAGGTTCATCAACCTAAGAAAGAAGGTTCACATACACATCATCTTTAATGGTAGACGATGAGCTGGTAGATGGAGAATGTATGGATGTTGCGACCTGGGATTCTATTAAAATAGGTTCGATAGAAGTGCGCATAGAAACCCCAGAAAGGTTTTCCTGTGAGGAACTCAAGGATGATGACAGGTAAAGAATGGGGCTTGTGGTTTCTGTCATCTCGACATCCGGTAAAGAGATCACAATAGTGGGGCCAAAGTCTCTGTGTTCTGGTTGACTTGTGGTACCAGAATCCATAGGTAAAGGAGTAGAGGCTCCACTACGAGTGGCCTTGTATTCGTGAATCTTCCCAAGCCAATCGCAAAATTCATCAAGACAAGGAAAACAATGGGAATAGTGACCATGGAGATCACATAGGGCACAAGGGTGGTTTGTGCATAGCGTTTTGAGTTTCTTAGGTGGGACTGATAAGTTAACATGGACTTCTGGAATATTCAACTCAGGGAATGCTTCATGAACCAAAGGTTTAAGTTGAGGAAGTTCAAGACAATTGTTGGTGGCATGCCCAACAACTTGACACAAAGCGCACGAGGGTGTCGGCTTTGGGGCCTTAGAGGCTGGAGGAGGTTGGGGAACCTTGTCCTTGGGTTCTTTCCTTTTAGATTCCCCCCCCCCCCCCCCTAGCTTGATGCCTTAGCAACAAAAGCTGGTTCCTGTTGAGGTTGTGATGGAACTGAAGTAGCGGCAGGGGTCATGGGGACCGGTTGAACTAGGGTCAAAGCATGATATGGTCTTGGCTAACTAGGAGAAATGTTTTTTAGGGGATCAATGTACCATACTAGGATCCCCAGAGTCATGTTAGGAATGACCAGTGAAGCCATAATAGGTACAGAAAAAATTCCCAGAGGGGGGAATAAGAAAGGTATGTGGCCAATAGGATAATGTCCCGAGGGAATAGCTCCTGAATGGTTGAGACCTGGAGGAATAGTTCTTGGTGGGAACATAAGAGAGGAACCCACAACTGGAGGACATCCTAGGGGAGTGGGTCTAGAGGGTTCAATTGGAAGAGAAAAAACAGGGTGTTGGGCAGCTACCTTTTGATTAGGTGTACCAGACTGCTTAAGAGCAGCCCATGACGCTTGTAACATGCAAACACTCATAGAGGTAGGCTCTGAGATGGGAGGGGGAGGACTAGGAAAAGAACCCAACAATGAGGAACCTTTATAGACTCCAGGTGAAACACTGGTGGAAGGAGTTGAAGACTATTTGTTGGTCATTGATGAGATAATAGGCTCGGGGGAGGTCATGGATGCCAGCTCGTAGTAAGTTAATTGATCGATGGTAACAATATTCCCTTCATGGGGAAAGCACATTTGAAAACCATAGATGTGACGTCTGACATGGCATATATGTAACTATGACCTAAGAGAATGTTGTAATCCAAAGGGGCATCTATGACTTGAATGTGGACATGGAAAGTCTTGCCCACAAGGGCCACTAGATAGTTTCAGTACATCCGAAGGGGCTAGGAGAGGTGTCCATCCCAAGCACGCAATGTGATGGTGGTGGGGGACAACTCAGGTGACTTAAGTTTTTTCCAAATAGTAGTGGACATCACACAGGTGGATGTGCCTTCGTCAATAATGCATCTGGAGATAATGGCATTACAGACTCTAATTGGTATCTGGAAAGCAACAGATGAAGGCAATGGAGGATTTTTTGATGTATCCACCAGGAAGAGAATCAGACATTCGTCAAATGGATCTACTACACCCAATGCAATTAGTAAAGATTTATTTTGGGATGGGCATGACTAGAGGACTTCTAGTGTCGACATGGTAGCAGGTGATTGTGCCAAGTCTTCTACTATACTATATGTATGGAAAGCTTTGTTAGAAGCTGCATTACAGCATAATGGTCCCTTTGGGATCTTAGGAATGGCCTCAACCTTAGGTTGAGGGACCTATAAAGGACCATTAGGTGTCATAAGAGTCTCAACAGATAATTTGGTTTTGGACTTAGTAGCAGACAAAGTTGAGGGCTTGTCATATTAATGTAACCAAATTTGCAGGTTGATATTGGAGGGGTTAATCTCTTCAAAGTTCATCATAAGAATCTGGTAGTCATTGGGACCATAAGGTTTGGGGGAGATGGGCTGCTTGACCTGACTGAGGTTGAGCAACAACAAATCCTTGTTGAGGGAAAGGATTTTTGAGAACTGCCAGTTGGGTTGGCACAAGATTTTGAGGCCATTGTTTACCTATGGAAGTTGCTTGAGCTTCCCACATTTTTCCTATCTGGGGTAAAAGAGGACACTCATGTGTATAATGGCCATGTACACCACAACATGCACAAGGCCTTTTCGTATGAATAGCCTTGTTCTGCTTGGGCTGGCTATGCTATTGCTGGTTGTTGGTGTTAGCCTGGTTCCCCTAGCATTCATTAGGTTGATTACCTTGATTACCCTGGTTACCCTTGTTACCCTTCCCCTTATTCATTTTCCTTGAATTTGGGGGATTGGTAGCACTCTACTATGCAAACACCTAACCCTCAAGAGGTAGTGGCTGATGGGGCTGAGGATGCATGAGAGGCTGCGGTGGTATGTTTGAGGGACTGGAGCACTAGGTTGTGCATAAGGAGGAGCAACAGTTTGGTAGATGGGTTGGGGTCTTGGAAATATGTTGCTAGAAGGAGGGGCATAAGCGTTGGAGGAATGCGTGCCCCCTGTGGTGTTGTTGGGAAAAGTATCCAATACGGAATGACCCTATCCCACTCTAAGGGTGATAGTACCTCAGCAACAACCGAATGCAAAGCTATTCGAGATTACTTCTTTATGAGATGTAAGAGAGGGGAGAAAGAGATCCACTAACCGTTGTCTTCCGCTAATGATTGATCCAATCTTCTCTCTTTGCTGCTTGCTCCCAGCTCCTTGCTCTTTCACCGGCCCAGCTACACCAAGATCCTGCAAAATGGCAAGAGAGGGAAACTACAAGAAGCATACATTCATAATTGATTCAAGGATTAGAATAAATCAAATACACAAGTATAACAATTCACCATTGAGACACATGCATATAGAAGAACCTCAAATTCTTTATTAATGGAAGAAGTAAAGTTCTGAGAGTGTTACAACCATAAGAGGCCCAATCCAGCAACACCTCCCAGCAGAAAGAAATCTCCTCTTCACCTCCTTCAAGCAAATCACCCAATAGTTCTATACTCAAACCAACAACACTTCCTTACATTCACAAGATTCTCACCTCCCTAGACCTCATGAGAGAGCTCTATATATAGGAGTTTTGGAGAAAGGATGAGTCAGCTTGAGGCTGGCATGAAGCTGACTAGTGTCCTCTCCCACTTCAGTTATTCTTCAGTTCTTGAGTCCACTTGGAGTTTCTTGCTTCCACTTGGAGATCTAGATCCTCTTACTCATCACAAGGCGAATTCCCTGATCCAAGTGTCATTTTGGAAGCTTCCTGGGCATTTGACACCTTGAGGAATGACTGTGCCACTTGGCCAATCTCGCCCAGTGCAGGTAGCCTTCATTGCTTTTGACATTCAGCGCAGGTACAGAGTGGAGCAGTTGACATTCAGTGTAGATGCTCAGTGGAGCAGTTGACATGATCCAGAATTAGCTTGTTTTTGAGTGTTTTCAGGTGGAGAACTGATATTTAGTGCTGTGGTTTGCTGACCTTGTTCCTCTAGGGGTAGGAACAACATGTTTAGGGACTTTGGATCCCTCAGATTATTGACATTTCATGCTTCATGCTGTAAGGCACAAAAATGTCTATAACATGTGGGTAGCCATAACTTTGCTTAATGTATGTTAAAGAGTGTGAAATAGATCCAATGATACTATCGGTGGCATGAGATTCCCTCAGTGCATTGGCACTTCCAGGATGAGGGAGGTCTGGAATGACGGTATAGACATAATCAGATTGTGCATAAATCAGATCATATCACAAAGCGGTTTGGAGAGCTTCTTCCTCAGTCCGAGGAAAATGGGATGTGACATCTTTTTCAATGGGATATATAAGGCTCCTAAGAAACTAATCTAGATAGGCACAATCTTCGAAAGGCGAGGAACGACATGTGCTCCTCCTTTGACACCACTCTTGAACATGGTCAGAAAGGTGAGTGGAAGAGGACTGAAGAAATGTGGTCAATAGCTCTGTACCAGTGTCGTACTGGAGGGGTAACAGGAAATATGAAAGGAACACTTTAGCAAGCACTGCGAAAACGAAATGAGATGCAGAGGGCTTGTCTACATACCATTTTCTAGCATCTCTAGTGAGCATGCATTGGAAGAGTCGAAGACAAATGGAGTCACCGGTTATAGAGTTGGACGAAAACCACATGTGGAAGGATCGAACATGGTTGGTAGGATCCTCTCCAACATTAACCTCAAACTTCAGGATGTTTGAGGGAAGCTTAGTTGGCATAGAGGGCCAACTAGCATCGTGGTGTATGAGGTAATTTATCAACTGGTTAAAATCCACTAGACTTAACCCAGCCATAAATGGGAGCATGGGGGTTGCCACAATGGTTCCTGAGACTATTCGACTTGACGTGACCACTGGGATAAAGCCAGATCCAACACCAGGTTGGGTTCATGCACTAGTTGTGGGTCCAAACATGGTGATGATATGCGGTGATGGAGGCTCGGAATCAGATGAGGAATCATAAGGACCAGGAGAAGAGTCGGTATGGGGACTCAGAGGACTATGAACTTGAACCTAATAGGGAGGAGTAATATGCCCAAGTCGAAGCTGGGGGTGAAGGCCTAATAATCTCTGTGACAAACACCTTAGTGGCGCAATGATGATAAGGCACACGTAACATGAAAATGGGGAAGGGAGATCAACAATATACCTTTGTCTCGATGCAGGGAGATAAATTTATTATGTTAAGTCTTGGCTTGGCGGTGTAAAATAAGTGCCCTTCCCTTAATGTGTGCTTGTGTGTGAAAGTGTATTAATTGATTAAGCCTAGATCACGTTCATAAAAAAGAAAAAATCTTGCTGAAAATAAACTGAAATAAATAACAGAAAATGAACAACAAAACAATTAACTAAACCCCACCCAAACTGGGTTTACAAACACTGTACGTCTTGGTGGCTAAGGCGATGGAAAATACACTGAAATGGTCAAGAAATCTAAATGTTGGTGTGACTGAAATCAAGTGACACTAAGCTGTTGGAAATTGGTGCAACAACAACAAAAAACCATATGGGAGGAGCGATACAAAAAAGATAGGGAGATGGGTCACTTATAAAAAATGGCTAATTAGTTATTAAAAAAAAAAACTAAAATTTTCATATAAACGACCATTTTTCAGTCGGTGACCAATAGTAGCCAATTTATAGTATCTTATAAGACGACCAACTTTAGTCATTTCTAGCATAGTCATTAATTGGTTTCCTCAATTTTACCATCTAGTAGTATATTTAGTCATAAA
The DNA here is from genome assembly GCA_031772625.1 of Pinus tabuliformis. Lineage (NCBI taxonomy): Eukaryota > Viridiplantae > Streptophyta > Pinopsida > Pinales > Pinaceae > Pinus > Pinus tabuliformis. Next base: position 1,861,046,394 of record CM062817.1, read on the forward strand.
TTTGGTCATAAATTTTTCATTGGTTTAGTCATTACTTGTCGCAATTAATGACCAAATATATAACAAAATATATTACTATATGAATCCTTGAGAAAACCAATTAATGACCAAAGACATATGACCGAAATGTTGGTTGTGTTATAAGATACTGTAAATTAGCTACTAATAGTCATATATATGCAAATTTTAGTCAACATTTAAAACCAATTAATGACCAAAGAAATATGACTAAATTGTATTCATGTTATAAGATGTTGTAAATTAGCTACTAGTAGTCGTATATATGCAAAATTTAGTCATCATTTAATAATAAAAATTTTATCATTTGCAGTAGTCATTTATCTTTTTTTGGTATTTTCATATTCATTATATAAACGACTGATTTAGTAGCTTCTATTCATTTCATTTAATTTCATTCATAATCATCATAAACAACTAATTTAGTCATATATTCATTTTATTCGTGTTCATCATTAATGACCATAAATTATTTAGTATGTTTTTGCGACTAAGATTTAAGAAAATGTCATGCAATGTGCATGTTTATCTAATATGATAACGCAAAGTTACATATGTTAATTACAAGACTGAATAATATCAAGTGCAAATAAAAATAATTTCAACCATATAAATTTTATTATATAAAATATCAAGTATTACAATATGAGTTTCCAACTTAATATGGGTTGGACTACAATTTATGCATGAAATATTGTTTCATCATTTCAAAACATTATCACTATGTTGCCAAAGCATTGCAAGTGAATTCACCAACTCTCAAGTCTTGACCATCAGTCTGTATGAGTGTGTCTTATGCAAGATATTGGCTCTAAGGGTATCACTAGACAGATTCTCTTCTCTCTCTCATTTTGCATTTGTCACTCCAGTGTTATTATTCTCCTATTTCTCCAATTGTTTCTTCTTACCATCAATATTGAGTTCCTCTCCTGAAAAATGAAAGAAGATACAATGCAGAGTATAAGACATGAAAAACTATGAATACTTGAATATAAAATAAAGTAGACTATAAAATATTATATGACATATACCTCAACATTCAATAGTGGCCACTATGTGGCTAGATGACCTGTATAAACAAAAAAAAAATGTCGCCATAGAAAATTGAATTGGAGGGGGATTCATCGTGCATGTTAGGATTTTTTGTGTGTGCACACATCATATTTCTCACTTCTAATTGTATCAAAAACAAAGAGTATGCACAATGACATGTGGGTGCCTATTTGACTCAATGATATGCTTGATTTTTTAACCCATTCCAATCCTACCACAATGAAATTAAGAGAGACAAGGACATAATAAGGACTATCAATAAATGAATTAGTGACTTTAAAATGCAACTCAATTGTACCTGAATGTAACGATAAGTATTTGCAGCTTCCTGGTCACTGATGAGCATCAAATCACACTGCGAAAAATTCCTTGCATTATGATAATTTGGTTGCACCTACACTAATCCTCTGTATCAGTCTGTTGACTTACCTATAGATATAATTTTAGAAACAAGCCTACTCCTACAATTCTTCCCTATATGCATCATCTTTGTCCCCCCTATTGATAGTTATTTTTTAAGGCAATAGAATAGAACTCTCCAATTGCATCATCACCTTTCAAAACAATCCTTGAGTATTTCCAGGTGATTTTTGAACCAGTCTCTACTCAAGTCCATGAAATCCTTGATTTGTCTCCATCGCAAAAACCTCTTTTCATAATAAAATTATAAATCCCACATCTGCATTCCTCATCCCTAACATACCAATTCTTTACAGTGGAATACTCTATCATTGCTCCCTCGGTGCAATAGGGATCCACTATTGTGGCACGGAGATGATTGGTGTCATAAAATGATGTAGTTCATCCTTCAATATATGTCACAGAACTCCTCTCACCTCACAGAACTCCTCTTATCTAAAAAAATAAGAGTCCTCTCAAAATTCTTGGTCCATTCATCTTGAAATAAGTGGATATTTCCATGGGTGACAAAGTGTTCCTGGATATTTAATAGAAGGATTTATCACTAAAAAAATAAAAATACAATGCAGCATAATAGTTATCAGTAGGAGTAGCAGCCCTGCCAAGCTACTTCCTAACTAGATAAAGATACTCCTAAATTACCTCTTATAACGAACAAAAGATAACCTCAACTACCTATAGAGTCTACCTATGCATGGTAGCAATGAAAACACTATCGAAAACAACACCTACAACAACATTGGTCAATCTCTTCTTCTAGTGAATGGCATGCCCAACTTTTGAAAAGTATCAAGCAGGTAAGGGTCCACCTCATCTAGGCTCCTCTTCTTCTTCTACTCTCTCTGTTTAGGTTCAGAATAATACCAAAGTTCTTCAAAATTGATGGGTGGGTAAAAGTTATCAAACCATTGAGTTCTTCCATTTTTAATCATTGTCTGTAAGAATTGAATCTAAATTGCAAAATCCATTCAGGTTCCTTCTTTTTAGCTAAAATTAACCTAATATTTCGAGAGTTGTAAGGTTTAATGGATCTAAGTATATTCTAATTAAAATATAGTAACATGGTTTAAAACTGTAGGCATTGATATCAGAATATAAGGATGAAACAGAAAAGATTTTATGTTCATGATTACAAGAAATTTTAATTTCATGTAACAAAGTTTGAGGAAGGTCTAGCATTTGCATCCTACTAGAAAATTTTCTTGCATCACTTGAGCCCTTTTAATTTGGGCATGGTAGAGTCCATTACACAAACAATCAACCACTAAAAAAAGGTGAAAAGAAAAAATAAAATTTCATGCATTCTGACCCTAGAAAAGTTAGGGAAGAGTGAACTGATCTCTACAATAAGGACATGCAAAATGCTTACTTGTCCATTGTCTTTTGATGAATTGTTGGCCACAATCAAGATCTACATTATCATAATCATTAAACCCTTTGTACAATAAGCACATGAAAAATTCTTACTTGTGCATTGTCTATCATAATAATTAAACCCTTTGTACAATAAGGACGTGAAAAATGCTTACTTGTGCATTGTCTTTTGATGAATTATTGGCCGTAATCAAGATCTGCATTATCATAATCATTAAACTCTATTCTAGATAAAATTTATGATTTGATCATATAAACCCTCAAAATTATTTACCCATAAGAACAAAAATCTTCTTTAGTAAAAAGCAAGAACAAAGTCCAAATTCATACCCATGTACAAATTACCAAAATATCATAATCATTAAACCTTCATTTCTAGATAAAATTTATGCTTTGATCATATAAGCCCTTGAAATTATTTACCTATAAGAACAACAATCCTCTTTAGTAAAAAGGAACAATAGAGTCCAATATCATAATCGTTAAACCATCAACTTTAGATAAAATTTATGCTTTGATCATATAAACCCTCGAAATTATTTACCCATAAGAACAAAAACCCTCTTTAGTAAAAAGGAAGAACAGAGTCCAAATTCATACCCATGTACAAATTACCAAAATATCCACGCCCAATGACCTCGGTCTTATCATAATCATTAAACCCTCAACTCTAGATAAAATTTATGCTTTGATCATAAAAACCCTCTAAATTATTTACCCATACAAAAAAAAATCCTCTTTTGTAAAAATGAAGAACAGAGTCCAAATTCATATCCATGTACAGATTACCAAAATATCCACGCTGAGTGACCTTGCCCTACCATTTATGCTTTGATCATATAAACCCTCGAAATTATTTACCCATAAGAACAAAAACCCTCTTCAGTAAAAAGCAAGAACATAGTCCAAATTCATACCCATGTATAAATTACCAAAATATCCATGCCCAATGACCTTGTCTTATCAACCCTAGATAAAATTAAACCCTCGAAATTATTTACCCATACAAACAAAAATCCTTTTTAGTAGAAACGAAGAACAAAGACCAAATTCATACCCATGTAAGAATTACCACCCTCGAAATTATTTACCCATACAAACAAAAATCCTTTTTTGTAGAAACGAAGAACAAATACCAAATTCATACCCATGTAAGAATTACCAAAATATCCACACAGAGTGATCTTGCCCTTCCTCAATCTAATCGTTGATGCTCTCCTAAGGTGTTTCCCATGCAAACTCCATCTCAGGTTCGAATCCCTTGAAATCCATAGATCATGTTGATGGTCTTCCTTCTTCTGGAATTTACACGCAAATATAGACAAGGCAGAGAAAAATATAGTGCTACAATGTGATGTTGTAATATGTGAATATTTTATTTGAACCCAGCGCTCAAATGGAAATGAAAAAGAAAAGAAATATCTATAATAGAAAAAATAAAAGAAATATTTATAATATAAAATAAAATATATAAATTGCAATTGGGTTAAATAATTTATTTTTAAAAAGATGAGTGTAAACATTTATAGCTGACCTCAATTAATAATAAAAAGTTAAATTAATAAAAATAATAAAATTTAATTTGTTATATTTTGGTTTTGTTATTAACTTGTGAATATGCTTTGTAACAATACCATGGGCCAATACCATGGCTTATCAATACCACATGTCAAAAACCCATAACTTATTTCATTGTAAAAATATTTTATTTTAATTTAATCTTACAACCTTATTTTAATTGAATCTAAAAGGGAAAATGTTACAATTTGAGATATATCTAAACCCTCTATCATTGTGATTACTAAAAAATATTCCCATAGAAATTAAATTGAGGTTTTAATAAAATTAAGCTAAGATGGATCTATGCCGCTTCTTTATATATATATATATATATATAGAATCAACATAGTTCCATCTTAGCTAAGGATCCAAGGGATGAGAGAAAACAAATTGACTAGTTATAATAGATTAAATATAGTGCATGATTTTTTGAAGTTTTTTATTATTTTATTTTCTTTGACATCATTGATCCAAAATATAGGTTTAATATTTTACAACCAATACCATGGGCTGATATCATGGCTTATCAATACTACAACTCCAAAGACCATAACTTATTTCACAACTAAAATATTTTACAACAATATGACAAGATTCTTAACCGTGCATATTCACCCCTACATTATGGTATTATTAGCTTGTAAAAAATAGCCTTTGTTGCAATACCGTGGGCCAATACCATGGATTATCAATATGATCAAAATATTTTATAACAATATGACAAGATTGTTAACCATGGATATTCACCCTCACTTTACCATGGATATTAACTTGTAAATTCGCTTTGTTACAATACCATGGGCCAATACCATGGCTTATAAATAGCACATGCCAAAAAACTATAACTTATTTCATAGTAAAAATATTTTAATTTAATTTGGTTTTACAGCATTTTTTTAATTGAATCTAAAAGGGAAAATGTTACAATTTGAGATATATCTAAACCCTCTATCCTCACCACTACTAAAAATATTCCCATAGAAATTAAAATAAGGTTTTAATAAAATTAAGCTAAGATGGATCTATGTCAGTTCTTTATATATATATATATATATATAAAGAACCGACATCAATCCATCATAGCTAAGGATCCAAGGGATGAGAGCAAGCAAATTGACTAATTATAATAGATTAAATATAGTGCATGATTTTTTAAAGTTTTTCATTATTTTATTTTCTTTAACATGATTGATCCCATATATAGGTTTAATATTTTACAACCAATTAAGTTTTTCTAATTTAGATAATTTTTTAAACACAATACAATGTGATCAAATTTAAGAGAGAGTTGGGGAGGGGGTGGAGAGAGGGAGCGAGACGGTGAAAATTTTGGAGGATAGAGAGAGAGAGAAAGAGAGACTAATGGGGGGGAGAGAGAGAGGTTCGAGAGAGGGAGCGAGAGGAATGAAGAGAAAGGAGAGAGAGAGAGAGAGAGAGATGGAGTGGGAGTGGAAGAGAGAGGGAGGAAAGAACAAAGACATAGAGAGATAGAGGTGGAAAGAGAGAGGAGTGAGACAGGAGAGATGGAGAGAGAGTGAGGGAGAGAGGAGAGGAGGGAAGAGAAAGAAGATGAGAGGATAGAGATAGGGAGAGAAGGGGGAGAGATAGTGATAGAGTTGGATGGAAGAGAGAGAGGGGGGGAGAGATGGAGGGAGGTGGGAGAAAAGGGACAAAGAGGAAGGAAGATAGAGATGAGGGGAGAAAGATGGAATTGGAGGGGGTAGGAGAGGGAGGGAACAAGAAAAACATAGAGGGAGAAAGGTGGAGAGAGAGAGGGGGTGACAAGGGAGTCATGGAGAGAGAGTGAGGGAGAGAGGAGAGTGGGAGGGAATAGAGAGAAGGATATAGATAGAGAGGGAGAGAAGGGGAAGAGAGGGAGAGAGAGTGTGTGTATGTTTGGGGGGTGAGATAGAGAGAGGGAATAACAAAGAGACACAAATACAAATATAGATATTATATAGTATTATATAGCCAACCTAGATCCATATTAACCCTATAACTATCAAGTGCCGAGAGGGATCAAATCTCTCAAGGTTAAAACATTTCCTCAAGATTTGCACTAGAAAAAAAGTTTGCACCTCAAGAGATTGGAACCCTCTCAACGCTTGATAGGTACGAGGTTAAGATGGATGTAGGTCGGTTAATATGAAATTAAAGTAGTTTTTTTTTTTTATTATAGCCTTAAAAATTAAAATTTTCCTTTAAATTAATTTCAAATTAGAACTAGATTGAATTAGATTCAATGAATAGATTTTTAAAGAATACATAAAATATTTTGTTTTTTTAAATATACTTTTAAAATTACAAGTTATTAGAGATACACAGTGCAAAGTTCACTCATCGATACACCATGTGAGGATGAAGAAGTGTTTAAGGAAGGATAACCTTTCAACCAATCTTTAACAACCTTTCAATCCCCTATCACTTGTAAGTTTAGATTGCTTGACACAATTACGATGACTAACATAAAATATTGATTCATATTATTGTAGTACTTGTTAGGTAGTTGTATTTTTGTTCTTAGACTAGATTAGTCATTCATGTTAGTCATTTTTAGTTGTATTACTTATTAGCTAGTCACATATTTTAACCTATAACTAAATTAGTGATTTATGTTAGTCGTTTTTAGTTCGATCACTTAACATTGCTCATTTTTTATAGTATTTCACTTGGAAAACCTGTGGTGACTAACATTTTTAGTCACCTAGTCACTAATTGCTCATTTTCTACTAGTGGGTGAAATCCTTAGGGTAACTGATGGAACCCTAAGGAAAATGACCAAATAATTTTAAATGTGAAACTATGGATGGTAGCAACCTATCTTGTGAGATCTAAAACAAAAGGGTACAGATATGGAAAATGTAGCTAAAAGCACTGCAGGAACTTAGACTACTCACTCAGGTAAACTCCTCCCATAAAGGTGGAAGCGTACTAGAATCCTTAGGGGAGGCTAAATTTGACTTCGCCAAGTAAATCAGAGTGGATCATGTCCTAAGCAGGATGAGACAGAGGGCAGAAACCCTAGTAGGAAGCTCTTTGCAAAACCAACAGATCTGAGAAAAACCCTAAAACACATAAATCATAGGTATTGACTTGTTTCTCCGTATGGATAAAACTTTTTGGGCTGTTTAATGCGTTCTGGCCTCCAAATTTCACTTTTTGGGCCAAAAAGTGTGATTTCTGTTGTGTGGATATCGGTTGACAAATCTCGGAAAAAAGTTCCCCCTTTGTTTTGGTTGGTTGCTATGACCTGCGAAAACGACCAGAAAGCTTGCGGAAGTCAGAATTTTAATAGGTTTAGGGTTAAAAAACTAGGAAACAATAAGAGAATTTAAAAAGAAGAAACCCTAAGCTGAAAATTGAAGGTCACCTAGGTTTTTGGATCTGAAGTATAACCCCTATTGGAGTCGCCAATTTTGTTATATTGTTTTCTTCTCAATGATGTACGAAAAGAACCCACTTAATATTGTGGATGAAAAACAATCTCAACAATATAAATGGCAGCTAAACATTGTAGATCTGCAACAACTGATAGAAGCGAAACCTGCCAAAGTCTGGATCTATGCCACAATCACAATTAAACAACAAAAAGAAAGGGTAATAACTCCAACCATCTAATGGAAACCAGAGATGTAAAGAATAATTTTATTATAAAACTTGTGAAGAGAACAGATAAATGTTACCAGTCCCCCTCTATGGGATGGGTTCTTGGCTATCCTCAAACATTTCCAGCTTGTGTAGAGTCTATCTCCTCTATAATGCATAAACCCATAAAAAAATATGGTTTGTGACAATGAAAATAATCATAGTTACAACAGTGAGTGCAACAATAAAAATAATCAAAAGTGAATAATGAATGGAAAACCCTTCTATTTATAACAAAATATTAAGTTATCCTTGAATAATGAACAATAATAAAATATTATTGACCTCATTCTTGGAATAACCACTTCGAATATTTTATTATATTTATTTAGGAGGGAAAACGTATTTAAACTTTTATTTAGAAATAATAAATAAATAAATGATTTATTTATCATCTCAGGGAATTAGTTAAGGAATAATAAACAAATAAGGAATTATTCAATTATTCCTAAGGGATTTAGTCAAGTTTAACAAAGAATAATAATTAATTAGTGATTAATTAATTATTCTTAGAGAAAAATAAGAAAAATAATGATTTGTCTCTTTATTTTTTATAATTGGGTCAAATTTGTCAAGGAATAATAATAAAACAATGGTTTAATTAATAATTCCTAAAAGAAAATCAAATAAATAGTGATTTATTTAATTATTCTTTAGGGGTTTAACTATCAATTACTTAACAAAGGTGGTTTATTAGGGAATTTCTCACAGTGAAAGCAATTTCACTATGGTAAAATTGGCTTTACATGGTGTACATCGATCCATCTAGTAAATTAGGCTAGATGATCATTTTTTTGTGATAATAGTACCATCGACTATACTCGTCAATTCTCTCGGATTCCCTTTAACCACATGATTCATCAACATGTTAAACTCTCTAGCTTGGTTCAAAACCTCTCCTATTATGAGATAGTCATTTCATTTCCCACCCAATCAAAGAGACAATTCCTCGGTTCCACCTCAAACTTAGATATGAGTCCACATTCCACTCTTGTATCAACTATTTAAGTGGATGATTCCACACCTTGATGTCACATGCCCTCTATACATAAAAATGATACATGATACATGGTTAAATGTGCTACCACACTAATCTATGTAGACTTGATTCAAAATATCTTAACAAAATTTCTTTGGCAAACAACTTTTACAACTTGGACCAAAACTTTGGGGTGTTGGGTACCAACTACATCATTTCATTTCATCTCAAGGATAACAAATATTTAAAACAAATGCTTAAAAAATATTTCCATAGATAATTTGTAACAACAATATGACTAAGATATAAAACCATTTACATCTCATCAAGAAATAGATCCACATGACCATTACAAGTAAAAAAAACTAATACAAAAGTTCACAAAATAATCCTCTGAATGGCAACATAACGCCAAGAAAACAATTTTCCATCTCTGGAATCATATAGATACTTGATTTTTTTGTCCTCATCTATATTTAGTTTTATATTGGATCATCATGTTTCATTTATTATTTTTTACATTCGTGAATTCTAAAAAAATAATTGAACTTTCATAATATTGATTTATCTATTCTCAATGAAAGTAATGAAAAACAAAACATGAACCTTCTTTGACACCACCACGAGCATCACTAAGAAAAAAAACACAAACAAACATGAACCTTCTTGAACATCACCAAGAAATAAAATATCATCATTACAATGGATTTCAAATAATTTTCATTGAGATAGGAATATGATCCAATCCCATCACACGAATTCCTTGAATATTCTTCTCTTGACCACGTGATATCATCTAAACAAAAGTATGTGTATCGATAATGCCAACAATGCATACAATTTCATGGTACTTAGCTCCATAGGTCCCTTGTACAACCTAAATGATCTTTACAATGCCTACCACCACTCTTCATACTGAAATCTTAGTATTGGTGTCCAAATTTTGATATCCAATTTACTAATCAATACCAATGGGGCACCCAGGTAGATAACGATGTTTTTGATAACCCCATAACCCAAAATTATACTACTTGAAGGAATTCCAAAAACTATGATTGACCTCTTATAATCCTGGGACAACCTTTCTAATCATAGGGTAGCCATTATTAGGTCTTGGAACATGAGAAAGTGGCTTATCATATTCTCATCTATAATGAAGCTTATTCATACCAACTTCCATCTGCAGGTCTTCTTTTGTGACTTCATATGATTTCATCACAAGCTTCATGAATTCACTCTTCTCTATGTTCTCCTAGAGTTTCTAATTTTCTACCAAAGCTTTCGATTTTCATAGAGCTTCGGGTGGGGTTATCCTTGTTTTCAAATAAGGGGTCCTTTTTTAGTTAGTTCTTGAGCTTCTTAGAATACTTGTAGTTAGGGAGGAGTTTTTTCTTTCCTGACACGGGCATTTTTTTCACGGGCCCCCTTGATGGTACGAAAACAATCATCGTAAGCCACAATGAAGCTATGTTGTAGAGTGAGCAAATAAACTACTAAAATGATCACTTATTTGATCTCACAAGCCTACATGCACATGAACACATGGAAAATGGACCATGATAGGAAGCTGATCATGAACACTCTTCTATGAAGTGTATGACAAGTAATAACTTTATGCAAATATCAGATTTCTTTGTTCTGAAGCTTGTGGTAGCTTAATGACAAAGGAATGGGGAAATGGTAGAGAAAATAGCGATAGTGCATGAGGTGTAGTTACCCAAGAAACTAATTATCCTATCTCCACCATTGGATAACACTGTGGTAAATCTATAATCATCTTCAACATAGGTATCTCTTGGAAATACACCATCGGGTCAAATCTAAGTATGTGTTGGCAATCTAGAAAGTTCGATGCATATAACTCAGGGTAATGAATGGGTCTTCATTTTAACCTTTAGTTCGATGGAACTAAAATTGGAATGACAACCATTGTATAAGCCTTACCTATATTCTGACCATCCAACATATGAGTACTCATCCATAAGAGCGGGGATTGGGATAAATAAACCATTGTTTTAGAGTTAAATAATTCACTTGGGTTAATGTGCTATAACTAAAATATCTATGTTTTATTACCAAATTATATAGTATGTTAACGTTTCATATGAATCTATAAAAAATTACTAATTTTTATTAAATTTTATTTTGGTAACTATAAGTACATGTTACAAGTGGTATGAGAGCTAAATGGTTGCAATATTATGGCCTATTGGGTGATTGTGAAATAAAAAATATAAATAATGAAAAGAGAAGGAGAAGCATGAGGAGGGGAGCTGGAATCACCCCACCGAGGAGATCAATAGGAGGATATGGAACAACACCGCATATACAAGACAATCGAGAGTTGCAGGTTCAACTAGGGGAAGAGACTCACAACATGAACGCATTATTGTTAGAGACAATTCAGTAGCTACGAGCCGGAATGACAAATCTGAGGGCTGATAGTGAGAGAGAGATTGAGGCTAGAATAAGAGAGAATAAGGAAAAGTATCATATAGTAAAAATAAAAATAATCCAAACCCAACTCAGAAGATGTAAATAGAGGTCAGATGCATCAACAAAGGGAGGACAACCAATAAGTCAAAGGAGGTGGAAATGATAATGAGGAAGAATCTAAAAATGCTTCTAGAGGCAAAGGAATTAAGAGGTCAAGGGTTGATATGCAAGGAGAGTTAAAAAAAAATTAAACCTCCAACATTCGATGGAGAAGCAGAGGAAGTTGTTGAAGGCTGGTTAATAAACATGAACAAATACTTTCAAATTTACGAGTATGAGGACAACCTAAAAGATAGGTTGGAAATTTATTAGTTGCAAGGTAAGGCCACCTTATGGTGGGAGGAGATTAAAATTGTTGGGGGCTTTGATGAGAAAGAGGTAACATGGGATAACTGTCATTAACTCTTTAAAGATATGTATCTCACAGAATGGTTTTGCAATGAAAAAACAAAATAATTCCATGATTTAAAGTTAGGACAACAGTCCATGTATGAATTTATAACCAAGTTTACTTCATTATTGAGATATGTTCCCCACATTTGAGAGGAAAATTCTAAAGTGTAGTGTTTCATCATCAATTTTACAATATTCATGAAGGAAAGGCTTGGATTTGACAATCCAAAATCGATGGATGAGGCTATCTGGAAAGATAAAATCTATTATGAGAAGATGATGCAAAAAGGAAATGTTGGGAGGGGAGGGCCAAAGAAAAAGGAGCAAAAGAGTTTTTAAAGCACCGAGAGTATTAAGGTGTATGGGAATAAGACTGCACATAGGAAATAATCAAATTGACCTCCCGAGAAAAATCTTTAGAAGTTTCGATCACAAAACAAAAACAGGTGAATAGAGACGTCAAGCAATCTAGAACAGATTTAGCTGTAGAAACCCCTTTTACAGTGTTGGGGTTGTGGAGAGCCCCATTATTGTAAAAATCCTCCTCACCATACAAGAATAGAGAAAAATGTTGATTTTCAAGAATCTACCATAGTTGGGGATGTGGCAAGGAACATATCATGAATCAATGTTATGTTGGAAGATCATCAAGCTGAATACTAGCTGACGATGGTGGAGTTTGAAGGTAAATTCACTAACCGCTCGATCTATATTTTAATATATCCTGGTGCAAGCCTAGGTTATTTTAATCTAAAAGTAGTTGAGATATGTGATCTACAAAGTGTCAAACTTAGGAACCCTTGGTTAGTGCAACTAGCCAGCGTAGCAAAGAGGGTGACTGTCAAGGTAGAGGCTTGTCATGTTGAAATAACAGGACAGTAGATTAAAGTGAAATTAAATATGTTTCCTTTAGTGTCATATGACGTGGTGATAGGGGTGGATTGGTTAGAGGATCATTGGTCCTTAGTAAATTTCAAAGAGAAAACCATTAGTTTTCTCACTGATATGGGTGTTAGTTAGGAAATACAGGGCATTAGAAGGGACATAAAATTGCAACCAATTATAGCTAATCAATTAGGAAAATATATTCATAAGGTGTTTCAAATTTATGTAGTGCAAGTAGGTTATAGTAAATCTAAGGATAATATAGTGGCCCTAGAGAATATACTAGTCATCCAAGAATTTGTTGATGTCATTCTGGAAGAGATTCTGGGGATGCCTCCAAAATAGGATATTGACTTCACGATAGATATGGTCCCATGAGCAACCCGAGTGTTGAAAGATCCTTACTTTATGAGTATTCTAGAGCCAAAAGAGCTTAAAATACAACTACATGAATTACTTGATAAGTGGCACATTTGCCCAAGTGTTGTCACCTTGGGGAGCCCTTGTGTTATTCATAAGGAAGAAAGATGGTACTTTATGACTATGCATTGACTATAGGCAACTGAATAAATTTTGTTGCCAAGAATTGACGATTTATTCGACCAATTTAAGGGTGTTACTATGTTTTCAAAGATTGACTTATGATCAAGATATCACTAAATAACGATAAAAGAGGAAGACATATATAAAAAAACGTTAAGAACCTACTATGGTCATTATGAATTTGTGGTTTTGTCATTAGGGCTCACTAATTCCCTAGCAACATTTATGAGCCTAATGAATGGTATTTTCCATCCTTACTTGGACAAGGTCGTTCTAACTTTTATTGATGATATTTTGATTTACTTGAAAAAATTAGAGGAACACAAAGAACATCTCTAGATAGTGTTGCAGACCTTAAGAAAAAATCAACTTTACGTCAAATTCAGTAAATGTGATCTCTATAAAAATCAAATTCAATATTTGGGACACATTATTTCTTTTGAGGGTCTAGCCATGGACCCTGAGAAAATTAAAACCATCATGGAGTGGGCTAGTCCCAAAAACGTTGTAGATATTCGGTCTTTTATGGGCTTTTTTTGGTATTATCTCTACTTTATACAACATTTTCCTAGAATTGCATACCCTTTAACTTCCTTGCAAAAATAAGGAATAGAATTCAAATAGAAAACACAATGCCAGCACATCTTTGAGCAGATGAAGCATTTATTAACGACCGCCTCTGTGCTAAAATTTGCAGACCCAAAAAAAAGAGTTTACTATCTATATAGATGCTTGCCAAGAGGGTGTTGGAGGAGTTTTAATGCAGGAAGGAAAGGCAATAGCCTATGAATCCCATAAGTTGAAGGAACATGAACAAATGTATTCCACTTATGATCTAGAGTTAAATTCAACTAAACATTCTAAAGGTTTGGCAACAATACTTGCCAGGGAAAATATTTCTCCAAATGAAAGATCATGTTAGTTTGATCAACTTCTTTAAGAAACTTTACTTAAATGCATGTCAAGCTAGTTGGACCTCTTTCCTAAGTGAATTTGAATTTGACACCTTAAAGGAAAATAATACCACAGGGTTGATGCATTAAGTAGGAAGCTACATTACGTATATGAAATTTCCTATAGTCAAGTGGAATTTGACTTTTCTAAGAAAGTTAATGAAGTTTCTCTAAACGGCCAAAATACAAGGTTTTGTGGTAGAAAAGCAAACATGCAAAAATTTTTAGAAATCAATCTGAATTTGGTATAAATAGTAACAATTTGTTGTCCTTTAAAGGAAGAATATATGCTCCCAATCAATAGTCAATTAAGTGGTTTATATTTGATAAATTTCACTGAAGCTCTTATGTTGCCCACCTTGGATGTCAGAAATTATTTTCTACAATTAAAAGGGGTTATATTTTACCTAGTATGAGGAAAGATATTATTGAATATTTAGTGAAATGTTTGGAATGTCAACAAGTCAAGGCTAAACACCAGCATCCTGTCAGTTTGCTTCACCCTCTACCCATACTTGAATGGAAATAGGATGTGATTATGTTGGATTTTATAACCAAGTTACCCGGATCAAAGAGGAAAAATGAATCTATCATGATAGTAGTGGATAAATTGAGCAAGGCAACCCATTTCATACCTCTCACATCCACATACCAAACTATCCAAATTGGGGATATATTTATGAAGAAAAAATGATTGCATGGGATATCTAGAGTGATAATTTATGATAGGAATTTGAAGTTTACACCCATGCTTTCTAAATTTCTCTTCACTGGGTTGGGTACTTAGATCCAATTCAACATTTCGTACCATCCACAAACAAATAGGCAGACTGAACTGGTGAATCAAGTGCTTGAGAATATGCTATGAATCCATGTCATGCAACAGTCAACCAAATGTCAGGAATAACTTCATTTAGTTGAATTTGCATATAATAACAATTATCATGAATCATTAAAAATGAGTCCTTACGAAGTGTTATATGGGAAAATATATAGAACACCTAATAATTGGAGCAGTCCAAAAGATAAGATAATACTAGGATGTGACATGTTGATATAAATGGAGCATGAAGTAAAGAAGGAGTGACAAAATTTAAAGGTTGTGCAAGATAGGTAGAAAGATTATGTGGATAAAAGGAGGACCTACAAAGAGTTCCACGTTGGTGATCATGTCTATATAAGTTTAAATTAAAGAGGAGTACTCTAAGATGAGGTAGTTGTGTGAAATTAGCACCCTAATATTATGGACCCTACCATATATTGGAAAGAATAGGACTTGTGGCATCCCAACTGGAATTACCAAACTACATACGGATCCATAATGTGTTTCATGTTTCCCTGTTAAATAAATATATATATGAACCCATACATATCATAAGCTGGCAAAATGTACAGGTAAATGTATGTTGAATTATATAAATATATGTTTTAAACCAATGACTCAATAGACTAAAGAAAGTGTTATGTTTGTGAAATAGGTCGAACTAGATAGAGAGATTTTGGTATAACCTTTCAGTATTCTCAACAGGATAGAAAAAATGTTGTGGAGGCAAGCTATCACCCAATTTAAAGTACAGTGGAAGCAATTTATCCTGGAGGAGGCCACTTGGGAAGATGAAAGCCTTATGCAACAAGTGTATCCTGATATGTTTTGAGAATAAGAATGAATATCGAGGATGGTGTTCCACTCAAGGGGGTGAAGATGTAAAACCCTCAGTTATTGTTGTAAATATTTGTCATTCACTGCCATTTAATTTCATTGTATAAGACTTATGTATGTAAACTCTTAGTGGAGAAGCCTAAGTGGAACTTTAACATTCAAGAAGTTATTTTATTATGAAATAAATGAAAGATTTTGGTCAATCTTGGAAACTCACAGAAAGGTCCAAAAGAAAAATCTTGAAATCCTAGACAATTAGTGATAGTTATGATCCTCTCATTCCTTGGAGATTAGGAGATATTACTGGGAAACAAGGAAAATTTTAAGGATGGAAAATTATCTTGAGGTTTAAAAACATTGGCGAATCTCACTAGTCCCTAATATGCAAATTATAAAATCTTTATTGATGTATTTGTAAAATTATTCAAATTTGTAATGATTTTATATATACTCTCTACATAATGTTGGCGATTTTTAAGGTAAAATAATTTCATATTGTAAAATTTGGGCTAATCATATTTATAAAAAATGGAAATTGGTGAATCTATTTTTTGGAAAAATCATGGAAAGTTAGCCCACCTGCGAGTATTAGCCTCTAAAATTTTCCATGGTGGGAAAAATAAGAGGTTGGGTAACAAAAATCTAATAAAACCTAGAGAAAGAAGAGGAAAACGAGGTAGGACGTTGCTTCATGAGCATTTCTTTAGTTGGACCAGAGCCAGTGGAAATCTCCACGACATACTTAAGTCTGTAAGTTCTAGAATAGACTAGATCTTGATGCCTGGGAATTGAGTTCATCGAGTCATTTTTAATTTGATTTTTCTGGAAGCAAGTCATCGGCCTCTTGTAGTTGAGCTTCTTGGATAAACTCAGCTTAGGTAAGATAAGTGTGACTGTCCTTTTACAGAACTTATGAAATTATGTGAACTTATGGAATTCTGTGACCTTATGAAATTATTTGAACTTATTAAATTATGTGAAACTTGTGAAATTTTTGTGCTTCTTGTTTAGAAGTAGCATCTTCCTAAAAGAATTACTTCTGTTACTTGTTTAAGAGGTTTCTTATTCCTTTGGAAGCAAGAAAAATAATCTTTGTTTCGATTGAGTATGAATTATATTAAATTAACATTTAATTCTAGAACTTCTTAGAATACATTTTTTTGTCTGTCGAATAAACGAAGGATTATTTAGAACCCTCGAGAGGGAAAATTATAACATTGTAGAAAAAAATAAAAGAGTTAAGTTATGTTTCCATAACTAGTGGATAGTGTTGTGTGAGTCGAAAAGCTTCCGAAGAACCGCAGTTGATTCGAATTCCACAGGGAAAGAATAGGGATATAAGGTTTGGGTTCCAGTTGAGCTCTAAGTTGGATAACCTAGAGTGGTCTAGAACTGATTTGTTGTTGGGAAAAATACCCTATGGGTGGAGACAGGACCCGAGGGTTCAGGTTTCATCTTCATCAGATACCCAAATGAAAGAACTAGAGATAGTTCTAATTCTAGGATGGCCAACTACCAGGTATGGTCATCAATGAGGAAACAAAAATATAATAATAAACACACTTACCTTAAGAAACGAATCATAAAAACTCTAGTGCTGTGAGAAGGTTAAGCTTGTGTATATTCTTCAAAAATTTAGAGAAAGGAACAATTTATAATTTCGAAATGCACTAGTAGTTATATAGTTTTGGGTCAAACCCTTATGTTCAATTTAAACAGAATTGAGAGGATACCAACCCATAACAAGTGAATAAGTTATATTGCGCTAGAAAAACAAATGCAAAACAATAAGTTTCACATGGAAATTACTGTATAGTTTGGATTATGAGAAACAGTAAGAACCGTCTCAATTTAAACCAAATTCTTTCAAGTATTAATTATGTTGGGTAAATCCTAATGTAAATTCCAACCATATAGGATGCCAGGAATTTATTTATTTATTTATTTTTATTTTTTTCAAGTACGAAAAAAGCATAATATACATTATAAACATATGATAAAAATGCATTGAGCTTGTTCCAGTTGAAGCAAATGTTGTACATAAAAAACATAGTAGAAACATATGCTTGATGAGAGGGGTCACATTTCACAAAATCCCTTGAAAAAGAACAGAGCATAAATGGGGTCCTTCTAAAGACAAAAGGACTTATAAGTGGCTGTGTCAACCAAGCAAGATGTAGATAGCCCACAATAGTGCATTGGAGAAAAAAGCCTGTTGAGAAGAAAAACACCATCTACGAAGGAGGGAATCCCACCTCACAGAGGACACTGAATTTGCCCAGTGGCCAGGCAAGAAAAAATCATCAACAGGAAAAAACCAGTGCACAGTAGAATGGATATGAAAATCTAAGTACTAGGGGGGAGAAGTCCTCAATATTATAAATGCAGTTTCCCCAGTAGATGTCCATATGCCATTTGCCAAGATCTTGGAGTAAGCCTTTTTTTGATAAGCTTTTTGCTTGCATATTTTGGGACCTATCTATGTGCTGAATAGAGTATCCATTTTGAAATTGCCAAAAGGTCTCGATTCTCTTCATCCATCCTGAAAGAAGAGGATTGTTTATAGACACCTTTCCTAAAACATGATCAATTATAATTTTGGAATCTCCATGTATATGTAGAACCAGTATATCTAGAAAATGGTTGAACCATAGTAGACCCCAAAGAGCCATAGCTTCTGCTCTATTATTGGTTCCATTACCTCCGTTCCAGTAAAGACTGTATTTTAGATGATCATTTATGGATATCAAAAAACCACAGGCACATGTACCTTTTTGTGCCGCACCATCAAAAAAGGCCATTGGAAATTCTAGCAATGTTTGACAATTCCTACTGGGGTTTCTGCAAGACTGTTTAGGTTGTGGCAAAAAAGCATTGTAATTTGCAATGATTTTGTAGGCAATTTGCTGAAACTCCTCTCTTCTATTTTGGAACAAAAAAGTATTCCTCCATTTCCAAATTGTCCATAAACAGAGGAGAGGAATGGGTCTCCAAGAGGGCTTCTGAGTACTCCACCATTCCAGTGAGTCCTTAATGGAGGAATGCATGATAAAGCAGAACCCAAAGAATTTTGATAATTGTTTCCATACCTGTGTGGTAAGCTTGCAGTGTAAGAAAATGTGGTCATTGTTTTCATCTTCAGCTTTGTAGATAGAGCATATGCCTGGTCATTGTTTTTGTCTTCAGCGTTGCAGATAGAGCATATGCCTGGCCCACGCCATTACCTCTTTCGTAGATTCTCCCAGTTGAGGATTTTCTTGTGAAAAACCAGCCAAGAGAAAATTGTAATTTTACTTGGAATTCCTGTTTTAAATATTTTGAACATCGAAAAGCTTCCACTAAATAAAATGGGCATACAAATAGTGAAACTTAAATTTAATATCTAACAGTCAAAAGCCCTCATCATAGAATGTAACCAACAAAGCTACCGACAAATTACTTCCATTATACCATTACAAAACATTAATATCTTCAAGGTATTTCAAAGTGTGGAGAAACCCCTGAATGTTTGTCGTTAATGACATTTAATCCAAATGAAGTGAAAGAGACATTACTTTCTCACCAAAACCCTCATGTAGAGGAGACAAAAGAAACCAACCTCAAGAACAAGCACTAGAATGAGAATAAGCTATGCTAGCCATGACCTCTAGGCCAAATCCAAATTTACAGGGGAGTATAGACAAAGAAAACCTACAAATCATCATGAAAGAAGATATACAAATTATATTCCTGTGAAAATAGGGCATGAAACAACCAAAAATTTAACTTAGGAGTTGTTAGAGTTCCTTACGTTTTGGAGTAAACAAAATTCTTGGTAGTTGAATCTCGAAACCATGAGAATTGAACTTCATTAGAAAGCTAAGAGGAAGCACAATACATCAAGGAAACTCGAAATAAGGCTGGAATCTTTAGCTTACCTAATGGCCAAAATAGCTCCTACCCGGGCGAGCCATGAAGAAACTAGAATAAAGCCTAATACACCTGTGACAGTAAGGAAGATATAGACCAAGAAATACATTATGTAGTTCAGTAAATTTGGAAGTATCGGGAAAATAGTTTTATACCTGCATATCTGTCGAAGAAGCATGAACCCTAGCACTACTAGAAATGAGTTGCATAGCAGAAACCCAACAAAATCATGAAGAAATGGTGGATCAAACAATGGGAGCGTGAGATGGGTAACTATCGGGGATGGAATTTGACAGGCATTTTTCCTGTCATAAGGCCTTTTGAACGTATTTGATGGTTAGAAAATTTTGAAACCCGTTTTTTAAGACGTGCTTGGAACCGTTCAAAACGTATTTTTGATGGTTAATATTTTGCTGAAAATGTCATTAATACCCATTCAAGAAAGCGGAAGCTAAGGTTGTTATGAAACCAGCTCACAAAAAGATAGAAAAGAGAGTTGAACGCCTTAGAATTTAGCCTCTCTGAGGGGGCAACCTCCTTTACATTACACAAATGAACAATTCTTGGATGATTCAAATGACAAAACCTCCTTTCTATATATAGGAGTCTAAGGAGTCACAATATAACCTAGTCGACCTAACAATAATAATATAAAGCCACAAAAATAACAATAGAGGGATTCTATGGGGCATAGTAATAACAATATGGGGACAATAGGGGCACAACAATATTAATAAGGGATACAACTATAATAGTAATGGGGTAATCACTAGTATTATAGGAACCTAACATGCCCCTTTCCTTCAAAAAAGTGTTGTCCTCAATGCTTGAGTAGTTCTGGATGCTTCTGTATAAAATTCTCATCATCCCATATGGAATCTTCAGTGGATAAGTTCTTCCACTTGATGTGATACTCCGAAATTGATCGATTTCGTCGCTGTCGAGTTCTTGTTTCTATGACTGCTTTCGATTCCAATATAATTTTTCGTTCCTCGTCAAGTTCTGGCAATATTGTTTGAACTGGGAGCTTGTCACCTATAACCTTCATTAAACATGAAACATGGAAAACTGGGTGCACTTGAGAAGTTGCAGGAAGCTCCAATTTGTATGCCATCGTACCAATCTTTTGCAACACCTTGTATGGACCATAATACTTTGGTGATAATTTATTATCCTTCTTAGCTTTCTTGAGGGACATTTGTTTATATGGTTGTAGCCATAGGAATACCCAATCACCTACATCAAAACTTCTTTCGCTGCGATGTTGATATGCCTGTTGTTTCATTTTATTTTGTGCCAACACGAGGTTATCCTTTAAGAGTTGGAGGACTTGTTGTTGATGTTCGATGTGATATTCCACTGCTTGAACCTTATAATTTTCTCTCAAATATGATGTGATGGATGGTGGCTAATATCCATAAAGTGCCATAAATGGGGTCATTTTTGTTGTTGTATGGAAGGAAGCGTTATACAACCATTCAGCCAGAGGAAACCATTTGACCCATTGTGTCTGTTAATCAGATACAAAGCAACAAAGACATCCTTCCAAACATTTGTTTACTATTTTTGTTTTCCTATCAGATTGAGGATGATAAGATGAGCTATGAGCTAACTAAGTACCAAGACAAGAAAATAATTCTATCCAAAAATTTCCAGTGAAAATGGGATCTCTATCACTTACAATAATCATTGGATTTCCATGTAGCTTTTGAATTGTTTCCATAAATGCAGTAGAAACAATACTGGCTTTAAATGGATGTGATAATGCACAAAAGTGTGCATACTTGGTAAGTCTATCAACTACCACCATGATGTCACTCTTTCCCTCAGACTTGGGTAAACCTATGATAAAATCCATTGAAACCTTCCCCCAACATTGGCTTGGAATGGATAAAGGTTGTAATAGACCCGGGGTCTTAATTGTTTCCACTTTATTGTGTTGGAAAACCAAACATTCCACCACAAACTTTTGAATATCCAATTTAAGGCCATCCCAAAAAAAATCCTTCTTAACCCTATGGTAAGCTTTTAAAAATCTTGAGTGCCCTCCTAAGGGAGAAGTGTGTAATTCCATAAGAATCTTTTGTTTGAGTTGGGAATTCTTACAGAGGTATAAGCGATCTTTGTACCATAATGAATCATTTTGCCAGCTAAATGTATCAGATGTACTATTATCTTTTTGTAACTTTCAAATAAAGTCCCACACTTCTTCATCATTCTTCCATTCCTCCCTTGTTTCGTTTATCCAATCTGGTTGGATAATAGAAATGGTACACAACAATGCTTCCAAATCGTCATCCTTTCTTGAGAGTGCATCTGCCACCACATTTTGCTTCCCTTTTTTGTAGATGATTTCAAATCCATAACCCAACATCTTTGTGACCCACTTTTGTTTCTCTTCAGAGGACAATATTTATTCTAAAAAGTATTTAAGGCTATCATGATCCGTTTTTACCTTGAAGTGTCTTCCCATTAGGTAGGATCACCATTTCTTAAGTGCATGTAGTATTGCCAACATTTCCTTCTCATAAATAGCTTTGTGTAAAAACTTTCCCTTTATTGGACGACTTTCAAAAGCAATGGGTCTTTCATCTTGCATTAAAATATCACCAATTTCATTTCCTGAAGCATCACATTCCACAATAAAGGTTTTTGTGAAGTCCGATGTAGCTAAGACCGGTGCTTGGCACATTGCCTCTTTAAGATGTTCGAAGGCCTTTGTTTCTTCTGGAGTCCATGAAAATGCATCTTTCTTCAATAATGTTGTTAGAGGTGCTGCTATTCTCCCATAATTCTTAACAAACTTGCGATAATACCCTGTCAACCCGAGAAATCCCCGCAGATGCTTTATGGATGTGGGGATTTTCCATTCCTTAATGGCTTTAATTTTTCTAGGGTCTACCTTAACTCCTTCATGAGATACAATATGACCCAAATAGTCCACCTCTTGTACTCCAAAGAAACATTTAGATCCTTTTGCATATAATTGTTTCTCCTCCAATAGTTGTAGCGCCCTGTCAACATGTTCAACATGATCCTTCTAAGACTTGCTGTAGATTAGTATATCATCAAAAAATACTAACACAAATTTTCTAAGGAAGGGTTTGAAAATGGAATTCATCAAACCTTGAAATGTAGAAGGTGCATTGGTAAGGCCAAAAGGCATCACCAAAAATTCATAATGACCCTCATGAGTTCTAAACACTGTTTTCGGAATGTCTTCAGTCTTCATTCTGATTTGATGATATCCTGAACGAAGATCCAACCTGGTGAAGTAAATTGATACATGCAATTCATCCAGTAATTCATCAATGATAGGAATGGGAAACTTATCTTTAATAGTGAGCTTGTTGAGCTCCCTATAATCCGGACACATGCACCATGATCCATCCTTCTTGTGCACCAATACTACTGGAGCAGAGAAAGAACTTTGACTAGGTTGAATTATACTAGCCTCTAACATTTCTGCAACCATATGTTCAATTTCACTCTTTTGGGCATAGGGATATCTGTACGGCCTGATGTTTGGAGGAACACGTCCTAGAATCAAATGAATAGCATGATCATGATCACGAATAGGTGGGAGACCTTTGGGAGTCTCAAATATCTTGGAATGATTGTCCAAGACTTTTTGGAGATTTGGAGAAATAGATGATTTTGATGTGGAAACATCTAACGAACATAATTGTGCAATTACACCTCTTTGTTTCTCTTTTAGAAGCTTTGTCATAGCGTTAGAGCTGATTATCTTTCCCGATTTCCCTGCAATACCCCTTAATTCAACTTCCTTTCCATCCACAGAAAATTTCATGAAAAGTTCTTGAAAATTAAAAGCTATTGTACCTAAGGATTGTAGCCATTTGACTCCTAGTACAACATCAACACCTCCTATTGGAATGGAAAGCATTAGGCTAGCCAATACATATTCTCCCATGGATAGCTTGATATTATGGCACTTTGCAGAGAAAGTTATCATTCCTCCATTTGCAATCATCACTTGACACTCTGGTGTTGGAGATAGGAAGTAATTCAATTCTTTTGTTATCCCACAATGAATAAAATTGTGGGTACTTCCTGAATCAATCAAAACTATTACCATTTTCTTCTTTATTTGTCCTTCTATCTTGATGGTTTGAGGAGTGGTAATTCCAGCCAATGCATTACAAGATATGGTCGGATTCATTTCTTCTTTATCTAGGATTTGTTCCTGGAGTATATCCTCTTCTTTTGACCTTTCTTGCTCCTTTTCTTCTTCCTCTTCACAATCTATGTAGAATAATTTCCTCTCAGCACACTTATGACCTTTAGTGTATTTGCTATCACAACTGTAACAAAGCCCTTCTGCTATTTTTTCTTCCAATTGTTGTGGTGTCAACCTTGTAGGTTGTGGAAGACTAGGGGCAACAACACTTCCATCTTTATAGTTGTGAGTGGTATGCTTCCTGGTTGCCATAATTTTGGTTTCCATTTTTCTTGCTAACCTGAATGCCTTCTCTAATGAATCAGGTTCCCAAAGGCGAACATCATGTTGGATATTATCCTTTAAATTCCCTATCAACACGTCAATCTTATGCTCCTCTGGAATATTTTTTACCCTTATGTTCAATTTTTTGGAACTCCTCAATGTGCTCCATTATTGAACCCTTTTGTTTGAGACTTATCAATTGGCTAAAAAAAGAGTTTCTTTTTGTATCCTCATAATTTGTTGTCAGTTCTTCCATAAAAATTTCCCAAGTGATAATTTTTTTACGAGAGCAAAGCCATTGATAGCATACAAACTGATTTGGTTCCAAATATAAAGTTGCAGTATGTACCTTTTGTGTGTTTTGCAGATTATTGAGATCGAAAAATTGCTCCATCTGTAATATCCATGTTGCGGGATCCTTGCCATCAAACTTCCTCATATCGATTTTTGGAATATGGTGGGTCTTCGATCCAACATTAGAGTCTACGAAATCATGATTAACATTTTTTTTGTTCTCATCATGAATTTCCTTTACTACCCTTTGACCATTAGTAAGCATTTCTTGTAGAAACTTTGTTAAATCTGTCTTCAAATCTTCCATGCCTGTCTTCAAAGTTGTCTTCAAATCTATCTTCAAATCGTCCATCTTAGCTTCCACATCATTCATCTTAGCTTCCACGTCATTCAACTTAGCTTCTACACCTTTCTTTAAACAATCCATCTTAGCTTCTATGTCTTTCTTTAAACCATTCATTTTAGCTTCTACATATTTCTTTAAACCATCCATCTTAGATTCTGTTCCTTTTTGTGCAAGTGACACTTGTTGCACTTGGTCTCGTAATTTTGATATATCATGTTGCATTTCTTCCTCTTCTTGATGAGTCATGTTAGAGCTTTCAGGTTGCTTACTAGGTGTTTTCAGTTTCTTTCCTCGGGGCATCAATTACTGATAATAATGCTTTACTATGCCCATTTAATTCTTTCAAACTATTTTTTCAAACCACGCTTATGCAAAAATTAAAAAAACTTCACACCTTTTTTCACTTTGTAGGAGCTTGATATTGAATCTGATGTATCTTTGTAATTTCAAATCATCCAATTCTAAAATTGTGACCTGTGGTAGCCCTCTGCGTTCTCTTTCTAATTCCACCAGTCTGATCAAAATTGTATTCTCCACGGAAGAGTTATGCCAAATCTCCCACAGTGACCTGATTATAGGCTATTTCAGTAGAGCGAACTTGTACAACGTGCCACGAGTCACTATTTCAACCTTTGGCTTTGAAAAATATATTCAAGAAACTACAGGCTGTCTTCTTTCTGTACCTTCTTACGAAATTTCAATCCGATGCTCAGAGAGAAAGTTATGACGATTTTCCCTAGGTCACCTATCTGTAATGTAATTCAGGAGTGTGCAAAAAGACCAACTTCCTCAGATCATATCTCCGCAAATACAATGCAAAAAGCTTTGAAATTCGGACCCGACATTCATTGCGATTTCCTCTCAAATGGGTTTTTTTTTAGCTTCTGAAATGTCACAGAAAAAAGTTATAGCGAAAATTCCACGATGACCGATTTGGAGCAACGAAACCCTAGAATCCAAAGCTCTAATACCAAATGCTATGGAACCAGCTCACAAAAAGATAGAAAATATAGTTGAATGCCTTAGAATTCACCCTCTTCGAGGGGCAACCTCCTTTACATTACACAAATGAACAATTATTGGATGATTCAAATGACAAAACCTTCTTTCTATATATAGGAGTCTAAGGAGTCACAATATAACCTAGCTGACCTAACAATAATAATATAAAGCCACAAAAATAACAATAGAGGGATTCTATGGGGCACAATAATAACAATATGGGGACAATAGGGGCACAACAATATTAATAAGGGATACATCTACAATAGTAATGGGGTAAGCACTAGTATTATAGGGACCTAACAAAGGTAGTAGACTGAGTTGCCAGGAGCTTGTTCTCCTCGATATGGCCACTTGTCTGGCCTCCAGCAAGCCATCCTATCTCTAGCAACGTTGGTATGTTTTTTCCATGGTCCTGTTGTAAGTGATAATTCTTATGTGTGGATAATTTTACATCCACACCATGCTTCAAATTAAGTTCGCAGCAATGAAATTTTGAAATCCTAGGAAAGGCATCGAGGGAAATCTAAAGTAAATCCAGCATTGCTTTTATCTTTGATTCTGCACATTATTTTGTTAGCGAAATTGCATAACAGAGTTTTGGTGGATGTTTGGTTGCAAATTCTCTGCCATTTCTGAATCAAATAAATGATTTTCTATCGGCGATTAATTTAGTGGATCACTTGCAAATTTAAAGGGATTATATTGGTCTGTTTTGTGGAGACAGCCACAAGTAAACACCCTCTGGAATCATCTTCAACTTTATGGGAAGTGAATTCTAAGAGGAAATGCTCTACCAATAATATCACCAATGATGGGCTTGAAGAAATCTTTCCTCTACTGTAATGAATGGAGGCTTTCGAGGAGCACTACCTCAAGAGACTCGAGGATAATTTTCAAGAGGTCATTGCAAAATGCAGTGAGGTTTAGGGGAGGAAGGTGAGTGATGCCGAAGTCGTTACATCTCAGGCATGTGTCGGCCTTTACTCGAGTGGTTTGACTTTTTCAAGTCGTGGGAATAGAACTTGTTACATCCATTGGAAGGCCAACAAAAAAATCTCAAGGGAAAACAGTAAGAGTAAGTCACATGAACCTCGACAAATAAAGAAAGTTAGCTCTGGATTTATGGTCGGAGTTAACATCCTGTGATTAATTACAATAAGTTTTAGTGGGTTAAAAAAAATGTCGTGTCTAAATGGGAAAACCCAAACTATATATATATATATATATATATATATATATATATATATATATGTATTCACTAGATAAATACAACTTTACAAGGGCCCATGTAAACAATCCGCCTGAGCAATTCATTGAAAAAAAAAATCAATTGTTTTTTTGTTTGTTTGTTGTTGTTGTAGTAAATTATGTATCTTGGGTTTAAGATGAATGCTATTT
The DNA here is from genome assembly GCA_031772625.1 of Pinus tabuliformis. NCBI lineage: Eukaryota > Viridiplantae > Streptophyta > Pinopsida > Pinales > Pinaceae > Pinus > Pinus tabuliformis. Next base: position 1,861,073,790 of record CM062817.1, read on the forward strand.
ATTTGAACATTGGTATTTGCAAGTAGTAACGAATAATTGATTGTGTGGAGATGCATATGAAGCAAGATTTTCATGCTTGTGCTGCTGATTTGGAGCATAACGTTAATTTTTAATACATTTAAATTAAAATATTTATATTAATAATGATGAGAATTAGTGTTTTTTAATTAGTATTATAAGGTTTATTTTCTTTCATTTGAAAATTTTAATATTTATATTAAAAAATTATTCATGATTTTAACTGAATTTATTATAAGAGAATTTTTTTATTTTTTTTAACTGTAAATAGAAAAAAAAAAATAAGCTTATTTTAATTTATATACAAAATAGTCTTTTTCATCATGTCATACAATTTCAAGCAATATTATGATTTTTTGAAATCAATTTTGAATGCATAAGTAGATTTAACACTCTAAAAATTAAAAATCTCTACCATATTTTGATTAAAATTAACAAAAAACCATTAAAAAAAGTCATTTCATAGATAATAAATAATTTAATTAGTAATAATAATCGTCCTAACATATTTAGATATACTTCCCTAAATTAAATAATCAATAAAAAAACTTACATCAATGAAATGGGATGTTTTTTTAATATTGTATTTGAGTAATGATTTTTTCATTTAATAAATTTGTTTTGATGTAAATACTATTTTTTTGTGACATGGTATATTTTAAGACAATGAGGATTTCCTTCTTTTCTAAAATATTTGTGAGAAAACCCCTCTCCAAAATGGTAGAGATGTTGTAATTTCTTTTATACATTTGATTAAGTCAAAATAAAATTAGAAAAATAAATAAATAAAATTAAAAATAAAACATAAAAAAATAAAGTTAATAGATAATTATAATTATAATTAATAATTAAACCAACTTAGATCCATCTTAAATATGGATCTACCAAGTGGCTAGAAAGATCAAATCTTAAAAATCTCTTATTAAAATATTTGAAAGGAAGATAATTCAATTATAAAAATAAAAATTATTTATTATTTTGATATATTTGTTTTAATGTAAACTTAATGTATAATTTGTTTTAAGTTTCAAAATGTTACTTAATTTAACTTAGGCACATTACACTTGATCCAAATTTGAGTATATTGTAGAGTGCACCTTGCTTTGTTTAGGTACAAACAAGAGTAAACAAATCTTTTCAAATGTTATCTCCCCGTCATTTTAAAAAGTAAATATTTATTTTAATCCCAAACCTATTAAACATAGATGGATGAAAAATATAAAGAATCCAAAGCATAAACACGTTTATGACAAAACGAAATTGAACTCCAACATGATATATTTTTATCCAATATAATTAAGGTCAAAGCATTGCATTTTTATGTCAAATTAATCTTAAAAGAATAAAGTTCTATAATATTGAAGGCCCCACTACACCACATATTGGAGAATGAAAGGTTTATTATATTTTTTGCCTATTTGCATTTCATATACGTAGGTGTCCCACATCTTAGCAACACTTTTAAAAATGTAGTGAAAGATGTGACGCATTTAGATTGGAACATTTTTCTACTATGGCATAACATCTTTCCCTCTATGTTTCTCAAGATGCATTTAAACATGAGGAGATTATTTTGCACACACATCCAATCTCCGTCCTTATTTCGATTTAATGCATAGCTTCCATGCAACTTGACTCATTTATTTATTTACGCTATCATTGGAGTAATGAAATTTAGAAACTTGTGAGTTGTGAAATCAATTTGAAACAATTAATAATTTGTTGTAAAATGAATTTTTCTTATTAGATGGATATGAAAACTGGACGTTGGTGGTATGTTCTTGTGCCCTTTTAGAGTGTCATATATTTATGTTTTGTATCTAACCTTATATTATATAATGTAAAAAATTATCTCCTAATTTGCATGGAACTTAGTCTTATTGGGAATCTAAGCTTTCTAGTGGTACTTGAAAGATATGCAATGGATAACCATCAAGTACTCTACCTAGGATTGATTATATACTTTCAATATGAAAAATAAACATGTTTCAAATGTTCAATATTTTTTGTTGAAATCTCCACAATTGTAGTTTTCAATGTATTATAATTAAATATATTTAGTTTTTAGTTTTCTTTTTCTTGTGGAAAAAGTCGTAATTTTATTCATAATGACAAAATTACATTTTGTAGATGCTGAAAATCACATGCATATGGCATGTACCTATTTTCACAGGATGCTGGACAGAGAAAAAAGTAAAGTAAAAAATAAAAAATGTTAACAAATTGACTATGGTTCTTTTCTCCCCTTCTTCTTTTCCACCTTACGCCAACCTCCAGTATTGGGAGTGGCCATTACAATGGCAAGCTGATTTTCAGTGGGAGTGTCTTTGTCAGATTCAGATCCTTCTGATCCATGAGTGCAGTTGATCCCTGTTATTTCCATTCCTATTAATTTAGGTATTTTATGCTGTGTTTGATTGATGGTGTCTTCCTCCTCCTTTAATGGGCTCTTCTGGTTCTTTAGATCCTCTGTTTCTATTTGGTGTACTGCTGTTTCTGCATTTCCTACTTCTTCCTCCAAGGGGGCTATACATTGCCATCCTTTTGGTTGTTTCTACTGCTTCTTGTTCCATTTGGGGTTTTTTTTAGATTTAGGACAAGCACTGTGGTGGTGTCTGGTTTGAAGGCATCCTCAGCAACAGAAAGCTGTGTTTTCATAATCTAGTGGTTGAGTCCACTGTGTATTATTGAAATTCAAATTGATGCTATTTGGTAGTCCCTCACTGAGATCTACCTCAACACATATCCTGGCAAATGTTAAAATCCCCCTTGAGATTCTATCCTCATCGGTCTTGAGGTACTTACCTAGAGTATTCCCTATGGCGATTAATACTTTTTGATGCCAAAAATGTAAGGGGAGGTTGTGCAACCTAACCCACACTAGCATCTTTGATACCACCATTGTGTTGGCATCGAATTCTGGGAATCATGGGGCCATAAATAGTCCTACATTGCCCCAGAACGATGGCCCCTTATTGAGGATGTATTCTCTTTCTTGTTCTGTTATGAATCTGACTATGAAAAAACCTTTAGGACATAAGTAGATCTCACAGTTTGGTGACCAGGCCTCATATATCCATTGCTGTAAAACATCTGATTTTGGCTAGAAACCATTGAATATAAATATAACTAAATTGGAGTAATGATCTATGAACAAATTTTTTACCTCAGGCATGGCAATGGTGAGTGTGGGATTCTCAGATTTTCGTTCTACAATGTAGGGCCCTGGAAGCTCCACTGGTGCTTTTGTTTTGACATGCGCTTGACCCTTACCTTTGACTGCTTCCTTGAAGGAGCCTGTGCTTTTAGAGCCGGTTTCGGCACTTCCTCCCCTCAATCGCAGGTTAATTATTATCGTTGTGTCTGTGTTGATGCCATAATCCTTTAGTGTGAGATTATCCTGTAGGCTGTGACCTGAACAGATTAGGTTTTACCGATGTGCTGGAATACCTAGTTGGTTCTGGATCTTGATTTTTAGCTCCTGGATCTTCCTTCCTTCCCAGATCCCCCAGCAAGCCATCTTTCCTTCCAGTGCTTTAATGAAGATTTGTATCGAATCTTCTTCTTTTTGGTGTGTGTCCGTCTGCGGTGTTGCGATATCTATGACCCAGCTTCCTGAATTTATCAGGTCTAGTTGTCCCATTGCTTTCACACAGAGCTTTGTCCTGATCCAGCCTACTAGGTCGTCGTCAGTCTGCTTGCCTGCCATGCCTTCTTGGCAGTTGAGTTCCATATATGTCAGATCTGGTGCATGATTTGAGAGGGCCGGCAAAATTATTTGGGGTTTCCAAACTCACGGCTGCTCTACTCATGTTTTTCCTTCCTCTGTGGTTTGGGGCTGTAATCCAGGGTAGAAGGGTAACTTGGCGCGTGCAGGCCTCCAGATTTGGGCTTGTTGTCGGCTGTTTGGACTGCGAGAGCTGGATCTGTCAGATCAAAGGCGGATTTATGAAATAGGGAGTCAATATGCAAAGCAACGGTGGCGATCCTCGGCGCTGTGGTGTTCAAGACATGATCAATGGCTCCACCTTCCACTCCACGAGCCAGAGCACCCCTGAATGCATAAGTTCTCGTGCCTTTTGTAGTGGTTCCCACGGCATATCATGCTACCTGTGCTCCCGCCCTAATAACAGCACAAACCCCATATCTCGTAGGGGCAAACAGGCTTTCGAAAGCATTCTCGAGCCCCAAAAGCTACTTCTCACCTCCAAATATCACTTGCAAAGAAAGAGGAGCTTCGCCCACAACTGCTTTAGGAGCCATCGAAACCCTAGCCTTGATATTTCTATGCCCAATTTCCTCTTTTCCATATTTACTTTTTAGTTGACATGTCTACAAGTTAGATTAAAGAGTATAGTCTCTAAATAATACAGCAAGGTGAAATTATTTTGAATTTTCAAATAAATTCTTTTGTCTAAAAAATAAACTAACCAGTTAGGTAGAGTGGGTTTTTTATGATTTTATTTAATGTTACTTCAAAAGACAACGATTTTTTGTTTATATATATTGATTTTACTACAATTTGGTGATAAATAGAATGAAGGATTTGATGAGAGCATGCTTTTACCACATTTAATACTTATAAGTGTTTGTTCTCTAAGAATGTAATAGTGGAGGAAATCATAACATAATCCTATAACATGATGTTAAGAGATCTACAATGTCTATTTATTATCATTTTAGTCTTTTAATTTTTAAAAGGTTCAAATACCATTAATTCATTGTTGTTAACATTAGTTTATATCTCATTATCCAAAGCAATACTAAATAATAACATAAACCATATTAATTATTCTACTTTTGAGTTGTTATTGATAACATTCAATAGATTTACTATGTTGATCATCTTATATGTCCTATAAGATATCCTTAGTCATATTTCATATATACAAATACTATGGCATGTCTGGGGCAAGGACAATTGATTTCAAGTTCTAAAGATTTTATCGTGAACTTTCCATGCAATTTCAAACCAAAATTCGAGATTTAATAAGTCACTTGTGTGTTATCATCATTTTCTTTCTTTATGATAAATATGTGAAAATTTAACATAATTATGTTATTGAAAAGTAATTTTATAATCAAACATTTATTAGTGCAGGGTTAATTTATTGTAAAAACATTACTCTTGAAAAGAAAAAATTTAAACATAACGTTTTTTTGACGAGGAGCATAAGAACCCAAAACCTCAAAAAAGAATTATATGATGGGTAAAGAGATCCAAATTCATCCAAATTCCAACGCTAATAGCTACCCAAGAAACTAATTCTCCTATCTACACTGTTGGATGGGGTGGTGGTAAGTCTACGGTCATTTTCAACATAGACGTCACTCATAAATACACCATCGGGTCAAATCTGAGTATGTGTTGGCGGTCTAGAAAGTTCGATGCACATAACCTAGGGTAATTAACCAGTCTTCATTTTAACCCTTAGTTCGGTGGAATTAAAATAAGAATGACAACCATCGAACCTATATTCTGCCCATCCAACATATGAATACCTATCCATAAGAGCGGGGAGTGGAATAAATCAACCATTGTTTTAGAGTTGAATAATTCACTTAGCTTAAAGCGTATAATTAAAATATCCATGTTGTATTACCAGATTATCTAATAGTTTAACAATCATATGAATGTATTAATAATTACTCAATTTTATTAAGTTCTTTTTTGTCACTGTAAGTACATGCTACAATAATAGATTATAATATTTTAATGGTAAGAGAGTTATTTTAATATATATTAAATTTTTATTTTTAATATTTCTATAAATTTAAAATTTAGTTATATAAATTAAACAATTATTTAATACATCAAAGTGAATATCAAAGTATTTATTTAAAAAAAATCATAAAAATAAGTAAAGTATAATTTTTTCTATTATTATTATTATTAAAAGAATTAATAAACAAGTTATATATATATATATATATATGATGATGATGGTGGTGGTGGTTAATGTTCCCTGAGACCAAACATTGGTCTATCGGACCTAAAAATAAATTATTTAATTTGATTTAAGATTTTATTCTTATGCTAAGCTTGGAGAGAAGCCTTCCAAGCTCACTATAATTTTGACATTGTAAAAGGCTAGGAAGGTCAGTATTGTAACAAAGATTGTGAAACTGAGATCTAATGTGGTTGTACGCCGGGCACTCTAAGAGGAAGTGGTTTTCATCCTCGATGTTCCTATTCTCACATATAGGGCAAATCCTTTCCATCCATGGCGTTTTAGGAACTGTCGAACGACCTGTTTCACTATGGAGCTCATAAGAATTCGTTCTAATCTTTGCTATATTAATTTTCTTCTTTGAGCTAGTTAAAATAGAGAGATACTTTTGATCTTCTAGGGTGTTGATGACTTTCTTATAATAACTTTATCTTCTTTTAGCCGCTAAATCTTTCTCACAACACATTTTTTCTTTGAACTTAGAAATAACAATATCTTTAATGTTATTTATGTCTTGCAATGCATCATTCTCGTTGATCTCCCAATAGTTTAACCAGGCCCTTGTGTCTTTATGCCACCCCCGATTGAACCTTAGGTGGTTTTGGCTGGAATTTAAAGCTAGCTTAGGAAGTCTAATATATATATATATATTAAAAAATATGGAACAAGATTCTTATTTATGGAGATTTATTTCTATTTCTAGATTTTGTTCCAATATCACGACTTTCCAATAAATCTCAACATTCAATTTATATATACTATTAAGAATATTATAAAAAATTCCATAAAAGTTAACTTCTTATTATCCATCTAATAATTATTGATAATTGAATTAAATTTCTAAAAACCCTAGCATAATTTGATATTTTTGTAATTTAAAAATATTTATAATATTTATAAAAAAATTATATATAAATTTAAGGATTTTCTAAATTCAGGCTTTTGTGATCCATATTACATTAAGAAGAGTCTTTTCGGTAGAAATCACATAGGAGAAAATTGTACCTACGCCTTTAGAACCACCTAGTGTGGTTCATCATGAGGACCAGATGAAGATGTGGTTCATTATCAGGACCAAATGAAGATGTGATTCATCATCAAGACTAGATGAAGATGTTAATCATGACACAACATTAAATAGAGAGCGATGTAGAAGATCATATAAGGGCTATTTTATGAAAATCAATATTTTAATAATGATTATTAACATTAAATAATATTCCCATAATGGCTAATATAACGGTTAGTTTAAGAATAATAATATAATAATTTATAATAATAATTAAAATTAAATTAATATTAATATTAATATTATTGATTAAGAAAGATAAAAAACTCAAACATTAATAAGAAACAAACAATCCAAGTCAACCCAAGTCAACCAAATACAACAACATAGTAAAACATAAATAAATAAATAGGAATCAAGACAAGTCAAGATTCTATACCAAAAATAATAATTAAACGAGGCTAAAATTAATACAGAGTTAAGATCCTATAACAAAAATAATAATTAAAAGAGACTAAAATTGAAACAAAACAATCAAAATAAGTATATTATTATTATTTTATTTTTCTTTATTAAATACCTAGTTTTGAAATAGTTATTTTAATAATAAATAGTTTAAGAAATATATATATATATATATATATATAATTAAAAACCTAAACTTTAATAAGAAACAAACAATCTAAGTTAATCAAAGATAATGAATATATATAAAGAAGAGTCAAGATCAACAAAAAAAAAAAATGAATTATTTAAATTAACCTTTGATATATATATATATATATATATATATAAAAATCAAATCAATAAACCAAGATCTTATTAAAAAAAATTAAATAAGTCTAAAATTAAAACAAAGCAATCAGGAAAAAAATGTTCGTAAATTAAATATTTATTGAAAATATACTAACTAAATAATATTAATATTAAGTTACTTTCATTTAGATATATGGTATCAAACGGACCTATACTTAATAGGTTTCAAGTTTTTTTTGAAATCATGGATCGATAGAAAACCTTAATGCCCGAGTAGTCTTCTCTGAAATTGTACCTAGTAGACCTTCATTGTATTGACAGATCCAAGAGGTTTTATGTTTTTAATTTTTAATTAAAATCTTAACAATTTTTTAATCAAAAGTATATTTAACAAATTTTTTCACAGGATGCAGCGTATTTCATAATTTAATTAAGGTGAAAGTAAAAACCACTTTCCAAACGTGGTTGGAAACCAATTTTCTTTTGTCCTAAATACTCTGAAATGTAGAGAAAATTTTCATGGAATCCCATATCTATCGAGTATCCAGCAGAAAAAGTGATATGCCCACAGCACTAGGGGCTTCAAAAATATATCTGTGAATTCAAAATATTGTGTTTTGTGCTGGCCCAAACTTGTTATATTCGAAGAAGGTGGTGCATTTTAGATAATGCTTATGTACACCTTCAAAGCACTTGGGAACAACGCTGTTGCTGCTCACATCACATACTTACGTTACGCGCAGAGTGACACGTTTCACTGGGTCGTATAAATCTGAGTGCTGATGATCTCATATCCTTAAGAATATACTGCTACTTACAGTTTATAAAGTTCAAGAAAATAATAAATAAATAAGTCCACTAGTACAGATTATGCCTCAGCTCCACTTACTGATAAAAATAGCAAAAGGTGCACAGAGAATCTCTGTTCCTCTTAATGTGGAAAAACAATGTTTGACACCGTTTGACACGGGGCACTTTAATCTTCTGTTATTTGTTGGAAAGTGGCAGATGAAGATTTCTCAAAATGAAATGGAATTTAAGTTTTCTAAAGTTATAATTTTAACCGTTATTATAATCACAAATTTACATTAAATTAGACATCCCGATCAAATAAATTTTAATTGAAATTATAAAGGACAAAATGTCCAACAGATATGTCTTTAGTTTGATGTTAGGATGATTATGTTTGTCGGCATATAAAAATACACAATCTGAAAATAATTTAATTATCAGATGTTTTTGCCTTTTTTAATAGATTTTTATAATATAATTTTTTATTAAATATTTAAAATATATAAATAAATTTATTATCTTGAGAAACCTTAAAATAAATAACACATCTAAAATAAAACAAAAATCTACCAAATTTCAAATATAATTAAATGCAAAAAAAACTCTAAAAATTAACAAAAACATCTCACAATTGAATTGCTGCCCAACTATACTCTCTTAATATTGTTGTAAGGATGGAAAGAGAATACCTTATATTTAAAGAAATCTTACTAATTCGCCCCACGACAATTAACCTTTATGCCTTTCATTAAGTCCATAGTGTAGAATCTTTCGTTGCAATAACCAATAATTTTGGTATATTGTTAGATAGCTAGTTATTCGTTTTTCAGTAATTTAAAATGATTATATAGAATCCTTATTTCATAAATGAGAGGTTATATAGATTAATTTGATATCAAATTATTATTATTAAAAAAATATGATTTTGAAATTAATTTCGTAATTTATTTCTTTAGTTTTTCAAGGCATATTTTTTTGGTTAATTTTGTGTTAAATTTTGGAGAGATTTGTTAGAAGTGCCAACTGTGAAATCTGCATACTCAAAATGCACTAGAATTTTTTCAAAGCATGGATTATTATGCATTTAAAAACTCATTTTAACAAAAAAAAACTATTATTTTGCCTAAAAAATTATTATTCGATTCTAAAAAGCAAAAGTAGGAGTTATATACATTAAAACAAAACGCAAAAAAATAGTCTATACCAAAATTATTTACTAAATAATAGTAAATAATTAGTAACATTTTATTAGATGTTTTTCATTGTTCTCATTCTCTATTTTCCTCAATCTCTATTTAATAAATTATGTTTGGAGTATTATAATATAGCATAAAAGCTTCTATTCTCAATTTTGTAAATTTCTTTATGCAAGTTCATTATGGCGAGCATTAAAAAATCAATAAAACTATATATATTTGACATATATGACCACTTTTTGATGAATACATTCATGAATATATACCCATGTTTGATACATCATTGTTGATATAAAAATTAGAAATATAAAACATACATATTCACTAATCAAATAATGATACATGTAAATACAAGTATGCCATTTCAAGATAGAGAAATTATCTTATCACACAATTACTAGCTGAGTAAGTATCTCAACCACACATCAATTTAGGAACTATCTTGTTGAAGAGAATGTTTCACATACAACTAGTTTCAACAACTTGCTACCAAATAGGAACAAAGTTCCTCTTGAACTAATGATCACACCTAAAAGAAGTAGGAGTTATATATGTTAACACTCCCCATTAACGGTTACTTGTCTTAATCTTTCACATACAACTACTTTCAACAACTTGCTACAAACTAGAAACAAAGTTCTTGAACTAATGATCACACCTAAGAGAAGTATGAGTTATATATGTTAACACTCCCCATTAATGATTACTTGTTTTAATCTAGAAGTACCTCTTGATTAGGAAATTTTGTCTTGGGTATTATTTATAAACATTCCCAAAATGTTGATGTCCATTTAAAAGAACAACCATCCCCCACAATGCATGGGTAACTAGCCACTACAACTATTGGTATACTAGGATGTCCTTTGTGTAAATGCTTTATTCAATCATCATATTTTCATACCTATAATTATCTATTTAACTCCCCATCCATCCCCATCACAATCATCCTTATTTTTATCATCTTATTTGTAACAATGCTCTAGGTTTTGATAGCTTACCCTAAACCATGCTCAATATGTTCTCAACTTATCCTAAACCATGCTCATGACGCTCCTACATTAGAATCATAAGGAACACACATTGTATAGGAATCCATATCCATATGTTCACTTTCTCTCGCAAACTTCATCACATCCTCATATAGTTTCTTTTTGTCGTGAATATTGCATTAAGAAGTTTTGGATGACCACAAACCGTCACACCATGTGGTTTCTAGTGAGCCACAAACCTACACTACAACATGGTTTTAAGATTACCACAAACTACATGAGGCACATATCATGATTGAATCTGGTACATACAATGACAAACTCCACTCTTGAATACATCATCTACTTATATTCTCAATGTGTAATTCACATTACTATATGATCTGGAGTCTATTCCACAAAATAAAGCAAACTTCTACTCACACAAATTTTTCCTTTATTTCCAACATTTATTTGTTCTCCACTATAGCTTTTCCAATCACTATTCTCTACCATCTTCATCACTACCACAAACATTATCACAAGCTATTCTTTTATGTTACATAGAGGATTGCAACTATATATTCACTTGCACATTCTTCAATATGAGATTTATTCTTCTTCCTTTTGTACCTACACACATTGATTGATTAGTGATATCCATGTAAAAAGAAATCTATCTGCTAATATACATGGGTGCCATATGCTATAGTCGTCAATTCTCTAGGATTCCTTTTACCTACATTATTCATCAACATGTTAAACTCTCTAGCTTGGTTCCAAACCACTCATATTGTAAAATACCCATTTCATGTCTCACACAATCAAAGAGACAATTCCTCGATTCCATGTCAAACTTAGATACTAGTCCACTTTCCACCCTTGTACTAGTTATTTGAGTGGATGATTCCACACCTTGATGTCACATGCTCCCTATACATGGAAATGATACATCATACATAATTTCATGTGCTACCACACTAATCTATGTAGAATTGATTCAACATAGCTTAACAAAAATTCTTGGGGAAACAATGTTTACAACTTAGACCAAAAGTTTGGGGTGTTGGGCACCAATAAATTTATTTAATCTCAAGCACAACAAATATTTAAAATAAATACTTAAGAAATATTGTTATAACTGCTTTCTAACAACAATATGCCTAAGATATAAAACCATTTACATCTCTTGAAGAGATAAATCAACATGACCATTACAAATAAAACAATGAGTACAAAAATTCACCAAATAATTCTCCTCAAATGCGACATAATGCCAGGAATACCATTTTCCATCTCTAAAATCATATACATACTTAGCATTTTTGTCTTCATCTCCATTTAGTTTTCTATTTAGTTTTATATTGGATCATGATGTTTCATCTATTATTTTTTAGATTCTTGAATTCTAACCCAATAACTAGACTTTCATAATATTGAATTAAAAACTCCCAATGCAAATGGGAAAAAAAAAACATGAACCTTCTTAACATCACCCACACACGAAAGAAAAAAAACAAATAACACAAAGATAAACCTGAATCTTCTTGAACATCACCAAGAAATAACATATAATGATGTTTTTGATAACCCAATAACCCAAAATATATTACACCAGAAAATTCCAAAACCTATGAATGACCTCATATAATCCTGGAACAGCTTTTGTAGGCATAGGGTAGGCATTATTAGGTCTTGGAACATGAGGAAGCAAGTACCATATCTTATCATCTTCTCGTCTGTAATGAAACTTATTCATCTCAAATTCCATCTGCAGGTCTTCTTCTGTGACTTCATATGGTTTCGCGACAAACTTCATGAGTTCACTTTTTTCTATTTTCTCCAGAGCTTCTAATTTTCTTCCAAAACTTTTGATTTCTTCGAGCTCCGGGTGGGGTTTTCCTTATTTTCAAAGAAGAGGGTACTCTCAGAGGTAGTGCTTGAGCCTCTTGGAGTACTTGCAGTAACTTTCTACCTTTCTTTTCGATTAGAAAAGCGAGGGTCTCCTACTTTCTGGAAGCATTTCATCCTACGGTGCCAAATCTACACCCTTCTCGAACGAACAATGACAGCCACTGACAGATAAACAAACTGCATCTCACAGACCAGCAATATACTCTTTTAAGTGTAACCTAATTTATACTCACATCTTTCTCAGCATAGTCCTGGGCCCTCACGTGCCCAAACCAACAAATTTGAAATGTAGAAAAAACATATTCATCAATCAAATAATGTTATATTTGTTATATCAAATATAGAAATGATCTTGATTAACTCTAATTAATGAGTCAAAAAAAACTTCATATCAATTTAATTTAAAAATTATTTTGTTGGAGAGAATCTTAATTATTTTGTTGGACAGAATCTTTCATATCTAACTAGTTCCAAAAATCTCCTATAAAATAGGAGCAAACTCTTTCCTTTTAAGGATAATATCAAAATTTATATACACTAGCACCATATTATTTGCTTCATTTGCATGTCTATTATAAGATTATGATTAAAAGAGATATGTCCCTGAAATAGTTAATTTTGTTTATATGCATTATGTCATAATTAGAATAAGTGGAGATTGTTCTATGTGAAGCACTCATGATATAATATGTCATGTTTCAGCATGACATGACATATTATTATTAAGTTATTACATCACTTTTTAAGTGTAATCTAATTTTTCTATGTTTTGATTTGTTAGGTGAAATTTATGGAGACTTCATTTCCATGACCATTGCCAATTGAGCTACACCAAACAATAAAATTAAATTTTTTGAATTATGTAAAATATATAACTTATAAAATTGATTAATTTCAATCTTAATTAAATATAATATAAAATTTTAGTATATAACCAATTAAATTACACTATTTAAATATACAAATATTTTATTATTATATGATTATTATTATATTTCTCATTTTTTTTAATTATTACTATGTATAACAATCAAATATTTTATAGGCCACTTTCATATTTTATATTAATAATTTTGATTTATTTATTTATTTATTTTCCCTCTTTTGTAAACAAGAGGTGAAAAGAGTTTTACCTTTCTTTTTTACTATTTATACATATTTTTATTTTTAATTGATAAAAAAGCCTTATATTACAAAAAAATTATTTACCTAAAATTTTATGTTAATAAATAGAAAAATATTAAATTATTTAATATAATATTTTTATTATTTTTTTCATTTTTTATTGTAATTATTTTATTTTTGAATTTTCACTCTCTTACAATTTAATTATTTCTACTCAAACTATTAAATCTTAATTTAAAATATATCACAATATTTACGATATACTAGCACAATCACATTAGTAAATGTAATTGATATGCATACACAACCACAATAATAATAATAATAATAATAACTATTTTAATAAAAATATTTCTTTCATAATTTTCTAGATTAACTTTAAACCATGTATAGCATTCCCTTAGATTAACCTTACAACAACAACAAAATTATCATTTAAATTGTTTGGTTCATAATAAACATGATATATATATATATATAAACTGACAAAACGTTCATATACAAAATGTCAAACAATGATTATATAGCTCCATACAGAGCGCTTCCTTATATATCCCAAACCCTTGTGGTTACATCCGCGGAACCTTATGAAGTTTTAATTCATTATTTAAGGGTTTGCACTTTGGTTTGGACTCCATTCCTTTGACACACCTCTATAGAATTAATAGATTGTTCGAAACATTTTGGATTTCTTATGACATTAGTCCATCTGGTTGTTTTCTTTCGAGATCCAAGCTTAGATCTACGGCGCACAGTTCTTGAACTCTTCGAACGGTGGAGATGGGTCGTGGGAGTTAGAAGAAACTAACTCACCCCCTCCCCTCTCGGTACTGGTTTTTTTCTTTTGAGGTCCAAGCTTAGATCTACGGCGCATAGTTCTTGAACTCTTCGAACCGTGGAGATGGATCGTGGGAGTTAGAAGAAACTAACTCACCCCCTCCCCTCTCTACCGAAAATCATTCACTCGTTTTCCCTTAACTCTGGTTCGCGGGCGGGACTAGGGTTTCCTGTTCATTGATTTTCTCTACACCCTGTTCAACGTAGTTTTTGATATGAACTGAGAGTATTGTGATATTTCTTTACACAGTGTGCAAAGATTATTATTCACTGTGAATTTGGTTTATTGAAGCCATTCAATTTAATTCTGTCATCATCTAATTTATTTGTTACTAGTATTTTCTAAACTTTAAAGAAGCCCCAATCCTTTTCTGGCACACTTTTCCAGTTCACTGTCACTAAAGTCATGACCCTACATTCTTTTAATCAAAGAAAACATAGGAGTACTACTAAAACCACAACTAAGTTATTATAATACAGTAACTAGTCAAGAAAGGTTCAATACTTATCTAGTTCTTTTCTCTTGTAATTGACGAACCACTAGAAAGAGTAATGCTCCACCTGACCGTGAGGTCAGTCCTTACACTGCACCTTCCCCCGAGCTAAATTTACACACAGGGTAGACTTCTGGACAATACTATAAAATTCTTCCACGCTATCTAGTGATCATTAGAGTTAGCCTCAATTTTCCAATCAGGACTTTCTATCTCAAACCAACTCCACTAATCAACTAGTTCAAGAGTCTTTTTTGATCTTCTACTTTTGTTCTCCTCCTTCCTGAGGTACACAATACCCTTTTGGCCCTTTTTTGGAGTTTTTGTTTTATTCAAAAGGAAGAGTCTGGTGGGTAACTACCACACCCACAATTGTACCCTTTTGGCCCTTTCTTGGAGTTTTTGTTTTATTCCAAAGGAAGAGTCTGGTGGGTAACTACCACACCCACAATTGTCCAACTACCAGGGGTAAGTTTTACTTTAGCATTTCTTCCTACTCGTGGTTTTCTTCAAAGAAACATTAACATTATTCTATTTTAATTAAAATCCAGCATGCATTCATATATTCTTATGTTTTACTTTAGCATTTCTTCCTACTCGTGGTTTTCTTCAAAGAAACATTAACATTGTTCTATTTTAATTAAAATCCAGCATGCATTCATATATTCTTATTTACATATCTTCAGCCTTCTCGGTCCATTACTAAAAGTAAAACACATTTTAACTGCAGTAAATAGTGAATGTTCGTGGAGTTACCATGGGTTGTTACATCTTACCTCCCTTGAGTGAAACATCATCCCAATGTCTCACTGACTCTTACAGCACATTGGGGTATTCATCTTTTATAAGTTTTTCATCTTCTCAAGTAGCTTCCTTGGGGCTAAAGTGCCTCCACTACACTTTAACTTGGGTGATAAGTCATTTCTGCAATAATACTTCTCTCTGATCTAATATGCGTAGGCATTCAACGAGAAATTCTTTGTCTCGTTTGACATGTACCCACAAACATTCAACCAGAAATTCTTTGTCTCGTTTGACATGTACCCACAAACATTCAGTTATTAATAGTTGTTTTCTACTAATATTTGTAACATTCATAAGCATATATGTTTGTACATTATTACTTGTATATCCTGCTAATCAACGATATGTCTAGGGTCATAAATATATTTATTTAATAATGACACATGGAATACGTTATGGACAGGTATGTGCCTAGGAAAGGCTAGTTGATACACTATTGGTCCAAGAAGTGTTGAAACCTAGAAAGGGCCACACAAACGAGGGCCTAACTTCACGTAACTTCCCAACGTAAGGTAATTTTATTTGGTTTAATCCTTACATACACATGGTCCCCCACTTGGAACTCCCGGAAACTCGACTTTTTATTTGCATATGTTTTTTGTTGATCTTGAGCTGCCTTTAAATTTTCTTTTACCTTGTTCATCATCTCTTCCATTTATTTCAACATATGTGGTCCTAGGATTAATTTTTCCTCCGAACCAATCCAATTAATAGGTGTTCTACATCTATGCCCATAAAACACTTCAAATGGGCTCATCTTTAGAGAAGTGTGATAACTGTTATTATACGAAAATTCTACTAAATGAATATAATCTTCCCATTTAGTCAGTTTTGCGTCACATACATCTGCAACATATCCTCTAGTAATTGATTTACCCGCTCAGTCTACCTATCTTTTTGAGGATGATAGGCAATGTTAAATTGTATTTGACTACCCAACCCATTAAACAAAGCTTTCCAAAAAGCAGAAGTAAATTTAACATCTCTATTAGAGATTACCACTCTTGGAATCCCATGCAACCTAAAGATTTATTTTATAAATATATTCGCAATTTGGACTATTTTCTACATGGATTGCAACAGAATAAAATGTGAAGATTTACTTAATTTGTGCACCACTACCATTATTGAGTCATTTTTCCTTTTGGTTTTGGGTAAACCAGTAATGAAATCAAGTGTAATAGTCTCCCATTTTCATTCGAGAATGGGAAAAGGGTGAAGTAGTGCAATTGGATGTTGATGTTAAACCTTCACTAATTCACATTCTAAGAATTTAGTCAGGTACTCAGACACTTCCCTCTTCATGCCGGGCCAAAAATATTTCTTCCTCAAGGCAGTGATTAGTTTCTGGTAGCTTGGGTGGGCCGCATAATGGATTTTGTGGTACTCACCCAGGATCATGTGTTTGATGTTGATCTGATTGGGCACATACATCTTATTTTGATATACCAACAAATATTCTGCATCTACTTCATAACGAAGTTGTCGCTCGTTTCTAGTGGGATCATTTTCTTGTTGCCATAAAAACTAATATTCTAGGTCATTTTTAGCAGCTTCCTTAATATGTTCTTTAAACTTTGTTTTTGTTTTACAAAATAGAATTTCATAAATGCAGTTTACTTTACTGCTTAATGCATCTGCCACCCAATTCTCCTTACCCTTCAAATACTTTATTTTGAACTTGAACTTACTTAGGAATGCAACCCAATGTGCCTGGTAAGCGTTCAAAGTGGGTTGTTTGAAGTATTTTTGGTTAAACTATTGTGGTCTGTCATCGATACAAATATTTTTCCAAAGGAATGTATTACAACTGTTAATTCTAAATCATATGTTGAATATTTATGTTCGTGCTCCTTTAGCTTCCTATATTCATAAGAAACGACCTTTCCTTCCTGCATGAGCGCTCCACCCACTCCTTCCTAGGAGTAGTTCATACAAAAAATTAAATCCTTATCATGATCAACAATTTAAAAAAAAAGGAGCAATAGTAAGCAAGTGTTTTAAATGATCGAAATTGTTTTGACACTCAATTGTCCATTTAAAGGTTCTTCCCTTATTTTACAAAGAATTAATGGGATAGGCCACTTTTGAAAATCCTTGAATAAATCATCGATAGTAACCAGCAAGACCCATAAACGATCTTATATCCACCACGCTTTTAGGTATCGTCCATTCCATTATGGTTTTTATTTTCTCTGGGTCTAGAGCTATCCCGTCGTTAGTAATGACATGTCCCAAGTACTGGATTTTCTCTTTGAAGAGTCCACACATACTGTCTTTTGTATACAAATGATGCTCTCGCAGAATTTGTATGACAATTCATAAATGATTTTGATTTTCTTCCACATTTTTGGAATAAACAAGAATATCGTCTATAAAAATCAACACAAACTTATCCAAGTACAGATGAAATATATTGTTCATGAGACACATGAACATTGTTTGAGTGTTTGTTAAATTGAATGGAAAACCCATAAATTTATAATTCCCATAACGCGTTCTAAAGGTAGTTTTATATATTCCTTCTTCCTTTACTCTTACCTAATGGTAACATGAACGCAAGTCAATCTTAGAAAATATTGTTGCCCCCTTGACTCAGTCGAACAAATCATCAATTCGGGGTAAGGGGTATTTGTTTTTTTCTATTAATTTATTTAACTACTTGTAATCAATACATAGTCTTAAAGTGCCATCTTGTTTCCTAACAAATAACACTGGAGCCCCCCAAGGTGACACGCTTGGATGAATATATTTCTTGTCCAACAATTCTTGCAATTGCATTTTTAACTTCGTTAATTTGGGAACACTCATACGGTAGGGGGCCTAGATATGGGAGAAGCTCCAGGTATAAGCTCAATGGTAAAATCCACATCTCTCTGAGGAGGTAACCTAGGAATATCTTCAGGAAAAACATCAGTAAATTCCTGTACAATGGGAAAATCTCCCAAGGTGTCTGTCTTCTCTTTTGAATTAGTATAGCCCACTTGTATGGCATAAATATGATAACCTTTCCTCATACATTTAGACAACTTTGATGTATTAATAGGCCTCAATTTTAGGGGTTTTTTCACACCTTGGACTTCCTGTCTTATGCCATCCTCATTCAAATAGCTAATTATTTTCTCTTTACAATCAATAAGTGACCAATGGTTTTCTAACCAATCCATTCCAATAAAAACATCATATGATCCTAAAGGTAAAATATTCAAGTTTTCAGTGATCAACTAATCTGCTAGTGTCACTAGGTAGTTATCAATTTTAGTCACCACTCTTCTTTTAGCCCCTATGGCTAGTTACACCAGCCATGGGTTTTTAAATTTTCTTGATTGTAAATGACATCTTGGGGCTGACATAACTTAGACTTGCCCCTAGATCAATTAAAATAAACACAAAGTGGTTAAAATTTTTACCTTTGAATTCAACCATGGTTGGTTGATACTCCACACGATAGTCCTCCAACACGACATTAATTCTGGGTAGAATTCTCGCCACATTAACCATATTGGAAGCTTATTGAATTTGATCTAATCATTTTGTTCCCTTCAGATAAGGATAATTTTTAAGATAATGTGGTCCTCCACATCCCCAGCATTGCAGCAAGGATCTAACTGGTGTCTCTGCTTCAGGATTATTATGCTTCTCAACGATATTTCATTCACCTTTCAATTTGGACTTATGTTGGAATATTTAGGGGTGCCTGTTTTGTGAGTTCTTATAAGAATTTTTAAAATTTTGAGATCTGAACCCTTTTCCAGGCTATGTTTGCTTCTATCATTTTTTCTCCATCCACTACCATCTCCTTTTTGTTTCATTTGCTGGTAACACAATCTGGCCTTTCTAATGACTTCACCCATAGTTTTGGGGTTGTCAAAATTCAATCGCTCTTTCATAAAAATCACTAGACTCCTAATAAACCGTTGAACTTTCACCTTCTCTTCATGTATATATGGAACATATCTCAACAATGAGGTAAATTTTGTGAGTAACTCATCCATTGTATGTTGTCCCAACCAAAGATCGTGAAAATATTTTTATTTGTAATCATAAAAGTGTTCCGTTAAATATTTATCTTTAAAGTGTTTTTGGAAATCCTCCTAGGTTATTTCTTGTTCATCGATCTTACGCATGGTATTTACCTCTTCCCACCATAAGGTGGCTTTTCCCTACAGTTAATAAATTTCCAAATGGGCTTTCAGATTATGATTATATTCATAAATCTAAAAATACTTGTTTATGTTTATGAGCTAGGCTTTTGCATCCTCCTCTTTCTCCCCATCAAACACTGGAGGTTTGATTTTTTTAAATTCACCTTGCAACTCAATCCTCTATCTTTTTGAACTTTTATGTCCAGAAGCATTATTAGATTCTTCCTCATTACCATCCTGATCACCCTCAGATTTAGTGTCATCCTCCCTCTGTCTGTGTGTTCTAGCCCTGTTTTCAGGATCAAGGCTTGGAGCACATTGTTGGTGGTTTTGTCTGTTAGAAAGGCTCTTCATGGTCCTTTCCTTTTATTGCATCAGTATTTCGTTATCTGCCCTTAATCTTGCCATTTCCCCCTTCAATTCTTCCACTATCTCGTACAGGGCTACATTAATATTTCGTGACTCTTCCTCTAGATGAACCCACATTTCGGGGTTCCCTTCGATTTACGTATTGGGACCAAATCCAACTGTTGGCCTCATTAGTGGTGTATACCTAGCTCTCCTCATGCTTCCTTTCTTCAACTCACTATTGACATAAACAAATATTATTATCTTAAATAAATATTGTGATCATCTATCCTCCTAGAAGCCACAATGTTGAGACTCATCTCTGATGCCATTTGTCATGATTCTCTAGATTAACTTTACAACATTTGTCACATTCGCTTAGATTAACCTTACAACACACAAAAAATTATCATTTAAATTGTCTGGTACATAATAAACATTATATATATATATATATATATATATATATAGCCCCAACGGTTAGCCCAATTGGTCAAGTCAGTGCCTCATTGTTTGGGAGGTCACAGGGTCAATTCTCCCTAAAAGCCCTTGGGGTCAGGTCTATGATGGTTGAGGGGTAGGGTCCCATACCCTTGTGCTTACATTCGTGGAACCTTATGAAGTTTTAATTCAATATTTAATCGTTTTAACTTTGGTTTGGACTCGATTCCTTTGACACCTCTCTACAGAATTAATATATTGTTTAGAACATTCTAGATTTGTTATGACATACATCCATCTGGCTATTTTCTCTCGAGATCCACACTCATATATACAGTTCCTAGCTGTTGAATTCATTGAATGATGGATATGGGTCGTGGGAGTTAGAAGAAAGTAACTCATCCCCTCCCCTCTCTCTACCGAAGATTATTCACTCATTTTCCTTCGCTTTGGTTCTCTAGTGTGACTAGGGTTTCTTGTTCATTGATTTTCTCTGCTACATGTCCATGGCATTCACCTATTGCACGGGAGAGAAACCAGTATTACTGACATCGTGGCTAATTTATGAAACTAGAATGAACCCTTGGTAATGAAACCCTTGCTACATAAACCTAGTTTTTCCTATTTATTTAATGTTTAATGAAGTATTGATGCACTGTCTCAAGATAAACAAAAGATGAATTAACTAAAAAACATGTTGTACTAGATATAAGCTAGTTGTATGAACAACAATCACATACACATGCGGGTTCCCTTTAGTAAAGTCACGTACAGAAATTAGGATATCAAATTGAAAAGTTTAATTGTTTGAAAATACAGATTCATCCCCCCTCTTAGTATTTTTTCCAACATGCCGGACTATAGGAGAGTGTGCAGTTCTCAATCTGGCCATGGATCCCATGTTCGTTCCTATTTTCTTATGAGGGTGATTAATTGTTCCCTCCAGGTATGGTTTTCTTATTGTTAGTTTTCTTGTTTCGAATTTTCTCTTAAGCATTGATTATCACTACTCATTTTTCTTTTTATTTGTTTTCATGACTCCTACTTAGGTACCACAAGGAAAATCTATATGATCCTTGCCATCCTAGGTAACTAAATATTCTGGGTTATTCCTATATTTATTCACACACTAGATAAGTAGAATCTTATGACGCTTAATGTTATCCCATAAATTTACAAAAGTATTTACTGGTTCCTCTTTTTCTACCTATTCTCACAGCTATGGTACAATTGATAATTGGTAACTCACATGTTTTCTTTAACAATGTGTCGTGGCCCCAAGTTAATGTGTGTGATTTACTGTTACACGTTGGTGGTTTTCTCTTACCTCCATGAAGATTCTTTTGAAAATGAATTATATGGGAAACTCCATTAGTTTTCATACTTCAACTAGGATGGTGGTTACTGGGAGCCATCATTATAATTAGAATTATAATTAGAATTCATTTGTTTCTCCAAGGAAAAATACTTGTAGAGGTTATGACTCAGAGTGTAACTCTCTGTTACATTATTAGGATTTCTCAAGTTAATTTATGTTTAATTTATAAGTTCTCCATTCCTGGAGTTTGTAACTATAATGTCTCTCTCTTTGAAGTACTTGTTACTCTCCTTTAACTCCCATCCGTGATAAATTTGTACCATATGTATTGATGGTGTAAAATTAGAGTATTTACGTAATTTCGTATCAAATAGTTTATACCACTATGTATTTGCAATGCATCATTCTATTTTTAGTTATTTAAACTCGTTTCATGCATATCGTGGCTTAAGAGTAAACAAGTCAATTTATATAAATATATTAATACCAATTAACGAATTCCATCATTGTATATTCAGTAGATAAGTAAGCGCTTTGTTCTATAATAAGCACTATGATTTTCTGTTACAATGGAAAATTTCAATCTTTAGCATTTCTTTGTCTGAGATAAGTTAATTATCAACTTTAACTAAAATTTAGGTTTTGTTATACCAATTTATTTATGGGTCTATAGTTGGATGTATTTTGTACTTACTATATGTAATACCGTCATGTAGTATAAAGTGAATATCACCTGTAAAGTGATAATCCGAGCTTGGGTTTACCATACAATTTAATATATCTTTATTTATAGTTTTACATAATTATGGTTCATATCGTTTGAATTTCTTCCTTTATCTAGAAAGTATAATTAAAAGGGTAAAATCTTCCTAAGAATATTTATAGTTATTAATGGAGTCTCTTTGTACATATCGAAGCATTCCTGTGCATAGCACAATCGGATTTTAATTCTTTCATTATTTAATTTCATTTTAATCGTAATATGAAATGATGCACTTGCACCATAGTCACTGCTATGTTTTTCTGTACCTACTATATACCAACCTATCTATTTAGCCACCTAGTAGTTGTTAGCAATTTCACAGTTATCTAACAACACTACCTTGACTTGTTCAGAAACAGGTGTTAACATAACACAGTAATAAGAAATGAATTATGTATCTGTGTTAGACTTCTTAGGCACTCTAGCTAGTCTAAATGTAGGATATTTATTTACTAAATTACCAAAACCTCACTCAATTTCTCCATCCTGCTACAGTCATGTCTTCGATCATTCGCACCTCTATACTTTGTATATCATGCCTTAGTATAACCACTTTTCTTGCGATTGGTAGGGAACTATAAAGAAGGGACCAATTCAACGATTACATTTATAAATACCATCTTAATTCCAACACAGTCCCACCTTGATAATTTACAAAAAAGTTCAGAATAATCCCCACACAATCCTACCTCGATAATTTACAGAATTTTTCAGAATATAACCCAATCATCAAAATATACACAATTATAACCAAATAACAAAACATTCACACTTATATCCAAACACAAGAATATTCACGATTATATCCAAACAACATAATTTTCTCAACAAATAACACAACTACAAGTTTAGAAAATACAGATGCTCAACAAGTCAATTTATGATTGTATTTCACTGGATTAACTTGGAAGAAACACTTCCACCCAACCATGAACCATCACCTTTGGTTCTCCCCCAAGCCAAGATCTATTATTCTCCTAGAATCAACAACCTCTTATGATTCTTGGTCAAGGTATTTTATGCCTTGCTTCCCTAGCAGACTTTCCTTAGTGGCATCCCGCTTTCGAGGGTCTGCCAACCCCATAGCCTAGGCTTTTTTTCTATATTTTTTGAAAAAGTATTTTTTTTTTTAAAGACTGTTTTTTTATTTTCTGTGCTTTATTCACCCATACTCAGTGTTTTCTCCTCACTGAGTGATTTAATAGATTTTTCTCTTCCAATCTTATTAAATCTTAACCAACAACCCCTATGGATTTTTAGGAGTAAATTAAGGGAATTTTGTTCAATCCTATCCACAATGGATTCCAGATTGGAATAATGATCTCATTAACTCAATTGTTATTTTCCAAGTAAATCTTCCAGTTTATTTTTATTATCAAAATATGTTTATTACATCATCATATTTACTCCCAATTGAGTCTACTATGGCTTTCTTGCCATTACTAAAAATAGTTCATTCTACTTAAAGAATATTTACATGAGTACAGAGGGGTGTTACACCTTATTTTTATGACAGGATAGTCATATTGTTCAGGCACAAGAGAAAATATCACCTCACCAATGAAGGGGCTGAGTATATTGTAAGAGTGCATAGCATGAAGACTAGTTTATCACTTTATAGTGTAGGGCAAATGAAGAAAGTCATTAATGCTAGCAACTATTTTGTACTTTTTGTTGTGAAAGAAAAGGATGTTAGAAAATATAATTCTTTTAAGAGTTGTGAACCATCTCATAAGGATTAATTGTTTAAACTTATTTATCACCTGATATTGAAGACTAATTGTTTATCAAGACTAATTTATCACTTGGTAGTGCAGGGCAAATGAAGCAACTCATTAATGCTAGCAATAATTTTGTACTTTTGGTTGTGAAAGAGAAGGATATTAGACAATATAATGCTTTTAAGAGTTGTGATTCATCTCATAAGGATGAATTGTTTAAGCTTATTTCCAACTATGATTAGATTTTTTAGGAACGTGAAGGATTACCTCTTAAGAGGAAGATATAACATGAAAATTAGCTACATGAAAGTGCCCCTCTTCCTAATATTAGAATGTATAGAATGTTCATGATTGAAAGTGCAGAGATTAACAAGAAAATTCAACAGTTCCTCGAGAAGGGAGTCACCAGGCTTAGTACCTCTACATGTGGATCACCTATTGTGATGGCACCAAAGAAAAATCGCACATGGAGAATGTGTGTTGACTTTCATTTGTTAAATAAGATCACAATCAAGAATCAATATCTCGTTCCTTGTATTGATGATTTGTTCGATCAGTTGAAATATGAAGTTTACTTTACTGAGATATACTCGCAAAGTGGTTATCATCAAATTCAGATTACAGAAAGTGATGTTTGGAATATCACTTAAAAAAAAAAGGTTTTATTTGAATGGTTAGTGATGCCTTTTGGGATTTTCAATGCTCATACAACTTTTATGCATGTAATGAATGGTGTTTTCTAGCCATTAATTGTTGACTTTGTGAATGTCTATCTAGATGATATTTTGGTGTTTAGTAGAACTTGGGATGAACATGTCAAGCATGTCAGAAAAGTATTTAATACTTTGAAAAAGGAGAAGTTGTATGTGAAATTGTCGAAGTGTGAATTTGGAAAAACATCATTAGTGTACTTGGGTTATGTCGTAGGGGTGGTGAACTGAAAAAAAAAAAAAAAAATCCCTCTATGATTGAAGAAATTGTAAATTGGCACAAGCCTACAATAGAAATGGAAGTTAGAAGTTTCCTAGGAGCAGTCCAATATTGGAGGAAATTTTTTGCTAATTTTTCATTCATTGCTCCTTTACATGTATTGACTAGTGTGAAATATGTCTTTCAATGGGGAGGAAAGAAACATAAATCCTTTGATACATTGAAAGAAAAGATGAGTAGTACACCCATGTTAATGTTTCCAAAATTTCAGGAGTCATTTGAGATAAAGGCTGATTCAAGTGGATACGCCATGTGATAATTTTTGATGCAGCAGCGTAAGCCAAACTGTCATCACTCTAGGACATTTTCTAAATATGTTAATAATTATCCTACTTATGATAAAGAGTTGTATGCTTTAGTGAAAAGTGCTAAGAAATGGAAGCATTACTTAATGGGAAGGGAAATGATAATACATACAAATCATCAACCATTGCAATATTTGTTGTCTTAGAAAAAGCTACAACAATTTAGACATTTTAGGTGGATGTGATTTCTACAAAAGTTTCATTTGGTCATCAAGAATAAGAAGGGTGTATGTAACAAGGTGGTATATATGCTATCTATACCTCCAATTAATGCATTTGTAGTCTTGTATAATGATTCTTTAGCTCTTGACAGTTATGTAGAGTAGTATGTTAGGGATGCAAACTTCAAGGATGTGTATAAGAGGTTAACTCATGGTTCACATGAAGAGAATTACCATTTGCAAGGAAATTTACTCTATCATGTTAATAAATTATGTATTCGAGAAGATGAAAGAATGAATTTGATCATATAAGCACATACTTCTCATATTTCAGGGCATTTTGGTGTAGGAAAGACTGTAGCTCATTTACATAGATTTTGTTATTGGCCTCGAATGAGGGAAACAACATCCAGATATGTGAAAGGGTGTGTATTGTGTGCTACCAGTAAACCCAGTAATAGGAAATTTGGTTTGTATACACCTCTTCCAATTCCTTCTTATGTGTCGAAAAGTATAGAGGTTTACATATGTATAAAAGAGGCCATGATTACTTGTTTATAGTTATGGGTACAACAAGATGTTTATTTCGATGCCTTGTAAGAAAAAGGTGACAACTGAAAAAATTTCACAATTATTCTTTCAGTGTGTTTGGGTTCACTTTGTATTTCCCACTTCTATTATATTAGAACGAGATTCCTAATTTCTAGGAGAATTTTGGTCAATTTTGTGGAGAATGATGGACACCAAGTTCAAAATAACTATTAATTTTCATCCACATACTAATGGACAAATACAGGTGGTCAAAACGATCATGCTACATTTTCTCTGAGGATACTGCAACAAGAATCCTAAGCTTTGGGATAAATAGCTATATTATGTGCAACATGCCTACATTGAAGCATTGGATTTGTCTACATAAATATCTGCATTTCAAGTTTGTTTTGGGTATCTACGAAAGTCTCCATTGGATTTGGATTTTGGGAAGGATGTTGATTCGGATGAATAGAGAGATGAAGATCACACCCAAAAATTCATACAAAAGATATATATGGTTCATCAAGCAATGTAGGAACATTTGGAGACAATCCAAGCCTAGTATAAGGCTAGGCATGATAAATACTGGTTGGATCATCATTTCAAAATTGGTGATCAAGTTTGGTAACATGTCAATAAGGATTGGCTAACAAGGGAAGGTAAGAAGCTCAATACAATCCAATATAGCCCATTTACTATTTTGGATAATATTGGCACAAATGCTTTCCGGTTAGATCTACCACCATATATGCAGATTTATTTAGTTGTGAATGTGGATAATTTGAAACTATAGGAACCACCAATGATCATATACCAGGATGTGAGTGCTCAAGTTCCTTCCACTGACGATTTTTCTCCTAAGTATTTGGATAAGCTGCATGAAGATGCCATTCTAGATACAAAAATAAGGAGTTCACATTGAGGAGATGCATAATACCTTTGAGTGGGTGTTAAGGTAATGGATCTAAGAAAGGAATGGTGGATCAAGATAGTGAAAGTGAGTGAGTTATACCCTCACATATTTGCTAAGTATTTTACCTATTGGCAGTCCAAAAGCTTCCCAATGGGGAGGATTGATCCAGGAGGATCCAATATGGCCTAAAATTAAAGTCCCTAAATTTTGATGGAAATAGCTCCAATTCAAAGGGCTCGACAAGATGATTCTAATGCAACATGAATCACGTTGATTTGAGTCCATATGAGAAATTTATCACACTTTGATGTTTTACGACATGTAAAAAAGTCAACTTTCCATGACACATGGTAGCCTCTCAATGTGACACATTGAAGAAGCTACGGATTACATGTAGTAGTGGTTAAAAGAGACATGTGCTGGTACCTAGTTGTGACACATCTCACTATGCAACTAGATGACCTAGTACTGATAGTGTGTGAGCTGGGCCAATCCAGTGATGACACATGACCCAACTGGGGGTTCCACGTGGCACCACCGAATGGAAAAATATGGTTGTTTGACAAGTTGGTATCAGAGGGATTTGAACCCATAACCACTGGCATATCAACCAATCTTGCCACCAATAGGCCATGCCATGACCATTGGGATTAACAAGCAGCGTAACAATATAAATTTTGTTATAATGTATTATCAAAATGGGTAGTCCATAGGCCATGACCTCCAACAACCCACAAACAGTCCCACTCATTTTTGGTGGATATCGTCACATATGTTGTATATCATTAGCACTAAGGTCTATATATATAATATAGGTTCCACCAATGAACCTGACAAGCTAGTCAACCAAACATTGTTTAATGGCATACATGGCATATATTGATAAATCAAATGTGCCATGTTACAACCACATTTCATAAATAAATACAATGGTCGACACATATATACCAAGGTTTTAATATAAGTGGTCAGTGGTTATGTGATATGATGCATGCTATCGAATGGTATATTATATGGTTACGTCCACTATTTATACAAAGTTTGTTGGTTGAAACGTAAATGTTATATATATATATATATATAGTTACAACAGGGATTGCAACCTCTACGGGTTCGATCCTAGGGCTCCGGAATGCTATGCCTTATATTCAAAAGGAATCGCCAATTTGCCACACAAGTGTGGTTGTATAAAAAGGTTGAACCTTGTCATTTTGTAGTGTGTTTATCACTATTCTTGTGATAACACATATAATTTTAAAGGGAAATTTTTTGTGGGGGTTCTTAGATTTTTTTTTTGAAGCTGCAGACTAGGGAGAATGATTTGGAGATTGGGGAATTGTTGTGATTGGATTTATTTTTACATCATAATTTAAGAGGTCGATCCATTGGAAGTGGACCTAGAGACGTAGCCCACACTAGGTGAACTCTATTATCAATCTCGTTTGTGTTCGTTATGTTATCTACATTTGTTTATTTATATTATCATGCTTTTACTAGATTTTTTTCAAGCTTGTTATTTCACATTTTTTTGAAGCCCGATAAACCATAGGTTCAGGATAAAAGATCCTAATCACATATTTTTTTAATAGTGCAAGGTCCTTTATCCAATTTTGGAAGGAGAAATATATTCTAGAGAAAAAAGAATTCCTTGATTCCCTAGTGTGGGTTTGACTCTTTTCTCTTCCAAAGGAATATTGGGAGGAGAAAACCCTTGATGGAAGAGGACATTCTATTTGCAGCTTTGTCAAGGTATCAGAGACTATAAGACGTGGAAAATATCATATGCTAGGATCTATGTTTATATGAATATATCATAACCTTCAAGCTTCAATAGATATTTATTATTAGGATAGTCTTTGGAAGCAACCTCTAGATTATGAACATGTCCCTTTTAGATGAAAAAATTGTCATGAATGCATTCATATTCTTAGGGATTGTTTTATGAATGAAAAGGAATCACTCAAATAACAACCCTCTCGAAAAGAGAAGGATGATCTAGGAAAATTCCCCCAAAGAAGAAGAAATTGTAATCCTCAGGGTTCCTCAAATCCTGACAAAATGCCTAGATATGGAAAGAGGTTCGATTCTCTCTCATCTCTGAAGAAGTAATTCATGAAAGATAATATTCAATCAAGCCTACAGTGTGAAATTATTGAATTCTCTAGAGTGAGTGTCAAATTTTCTAGAAAAGTAGTAGCAAAATGCATTATTATAGGAAATGCTTTTCACCTTAATTGAAGAAGTTCAAGTATAAGCCCTAAAAGAGGATATGGAATCTAGATGATCCACCATTGAATTCATTTGCAAAAGGATGGCATGGAAAATATATGAAGGATATCTCAGTTCATCATACTATGATTCTTTACAAGGCCTGTCTAAGGTGCAAGGAAGAAGACAAGATGGGCTTGAGTTCCTCAAAGTCATATATTGGGTTCATAAAAATGATTTTAAGTTGGTTTCTAAGTAAGACAAGGAAGCCAAAAAATGAGGACGCAAGAGAAATAAAGCATTGATCCAAGCAAATTGTGAGCAATGAGTCAACTGATGGGAAATCATGCCAATGTTAAAGGTATTTCCTCCCTTGAATATTAGAACCTTCAATGATGTTTCTATGTAGTAATGATTGTCATAGTTAGTCTTTTATTGTGTATTATTGGTAGGTATATTTCTTGTCTCAATCAAGATTGATACAAAGAATCTCATGGATTTTTGTCACCTTTTGGAAATCGAGACAATCACTTTTCTCTGATTAATGATATCAACTTATATTAAGAATTGAGTGTAGAATTAAAATGGTTTACTTTCAATCAATCAATCATTCATTCATATATATATATATATATATATATATATATATATATATGAGATTGAAATAGAACGGATATTCAAACACCTTATTTAAGACTTAGATTGAAATATTTCTTAAATGTAAATGATTTATACATCTAGTGAGAAAGTGAAAATATAATATTTTATTTTATTTTTTGATTGTCAATTGCTTTACTTCTTTATATAAAAATGATATAAAATCATGTCATTTAAAAGAGTTATTGAAATATTTTATTTATGACTAGGTGTGGATTTTTTATTTATGAGTAAGATAAACATTAAAATACCACATGTGAACTCTATGTTAAGAATGAAAGGAAATACACATCTACTTCATATTAAGTTGTAATATAAACAACTAAACAAATATGTATATTTATTTTTATTTTTTTATTATAGATGACAAATCCCTCATACTTGGTTGTACAATAGCAATACAGATTTTACTCAAATTCAAATAAAACATTTCTATCTATAAATATGTAAAATTGTATATAAATATAAAAAGTGTTATTAAAAAGCAACATATATCCATTTTGATTCTCTATCTACAAAGCTCCCACACAAATCAAATCCTTTTCTTTGAATTTTACACCAAAATTAATCTATATAGACATTTAATTAATTTCAAATTTAAATTAAACTAGTATTTCTATTAAATTATTAACATTTATATATTAACATTTACATCCAAATGCACTTTCTACTTTAATTTAAAATTAGAATTAAACTAATATTTCTACTAAATTATTAACATTTATATATTAACATCTATATCCAAATGTACTTTCTACTTTAAACAATAAATTTAATAGGAACCATAAATTTTTTAGAATTCTAAAAAAAAGTGTGTTACCATAACTACTTGGACCAAAAAAAATCTATAAAAACTGTTAAACCATGACTAGTTCCGCCAAAAAGTCATAAAAGCACTTCATTTGCTCTGATGTGACTTAAGGCTGGATCTCCACTCAAAGCTTGGTCTAGCTTTTGCTAAATTATAAGATTTTATATATTTAGTATGCAAGTTGCTAGATATACTCTCCTTGTTATACTGAAGTCATAGAAATTAATTCTAAACCTCCGATAAATTAATTAAGAGATTATAAATTCATTATAATATATATATATATATAAATATAAATAATTAAACCTATGACTATATCCAGGACGACCCCATATATTTATAACTTTGTAATAATTAATCTAATATATGATTTTTTGAACTTTCAGTTTTCAACCTGCGCATTGGCTCTAGCCACCGAAATGAGAACCTGAACTGAAAATTGAGTTTCTGAATAGTCTGTTAGTTTTTTCAACTTGCCGTGGCCTTTTACATTTTTAAAATAGTTTTGAAGTACAATATTAGTAAAACTTGCATTTGACATTAGATAATAAGTTTACATATTCCACATGGGATTCTTTTCCCCACTC
This sequence comes from Pinus tabuliformis, assembly GCA_031772625.1. Classification (NCBI taxonomy): domain Eukaryota; kingdom Viridiplantae; phylum Streptophyta; class Pinopsida; order Pinales; family Pinaceae; genus Pinus; species Pinus tabuliformis. Next base: position 1,861,105,556 of record CM062817.1, read on the forward strand.
TAGTAACTACACATCTCAACTATTGCGTTAAGAGGAGCATAGATGCTCAAGTTTCAGAGATCAACGATGTGAATGTACACCAGAGAAGCACTTCTTGCCAACCATTAGGTCCATCAATATCGCCTATCCTATGTATCAACAGCCCAGGATTTATAACCGAAAGGCTTGGATCTTGTTTTCATTTACAGAGTGAAAACGAGGATGATATTTATGATGTAGATTGGGCTGTGATATTTCCAACAATATCCAACAATGGTATTCAATTGATGCTCTCCCTCAATCCTCATCAACTTCACGAAAAGGGAGTGGCACGGTTGTAACAGCTCTGTACTTGCCCGCATTATTCAGGTGCTCATTCTCCAACCTGGATACATAACAATTCCCGTTAGTCTGTCATGCTTTATCACACTGCAGAAGACTCGAATAAAAATTGTTGTAAAAGTTACTGTGAGACTATAAATATTAATTACTCGAAAATAAATTAATGATTGGTTTATTGGCTCTCTATTTTTTCTATTACATATAATTTTATTGTCATTTTATTTCATAGAAAAAAATCTAAAACAATAAACTAATCATTAATTTACTAAAAACTAATCATTAATTTACTATGTGATAATTAATATCTGCCTTAAAAAAGAGATTATATATATATATATATATTAAACAATAAAAGAAAAACAGTTACCTGTAAAAATTCCAGTGTCCCCTCCGAATGACTTCAAGTGAAGCTAGCAAGAAGCCTGCGACATGTTCATCATTAATCCCAAAAAGGGAGGGCAGAATAGTCTGTAACCATGCGAGTCTAAGTACTAAATTTAGTGCCTGCAGCAAAAGTTCAATTTCACGATGTTAAAAACCTTTGATGTCGAATTGATTGCAACCACAGAAACGAGATATTATAAGGAAATGTGCGTTCATGTGTATAACGTTAATGGGAAAAGGGAAAACCAACTTTAAGGAACCTAACTAAATAAATAAATAAATAATAATAAAAAAATCTTCCATCCCATGTTTAAACACATTAAGCATCGCCTAAGTTTATATACTAATAAAATAAATTTAAAAGGATGGATAAATTTTATACATCACTTTAGCATAAATTAATTTTTACCTCTCACTAGGTATAATACTAATATTTATCAAGGTTCATAATTTTAAATAACTTTTAAATGGATATATTGTTAAAATATTCTTTATGATTAATTATGTTCAAATCTTTCAAATATAATTACATCTATAACAATATTGATATAGATGTATATATTCAAATCTTTGAAATTAATCACACCTATAAAAACACTGATATTTGCTAGAAATGGCAATTAGAATGCTCTTCATAAGAAGGAAATTGCATATGAATAACGATTAAAAATGGTGTTCTGACGAGAGAGGAGATCAGGAAATTTTCCTCTATCAAAAAATCTCCAAGTCAAGTAACATTAAATAAATTTGATTAAGATGGGATCAATGTTTTAATAATAATTCAGATAAAGGGGGATGTCCACGAGTGGAGGCATGAGGCTTGAGATTTGCAAATTTTTTTAATCATGGAAATGCACATTTTTTTTTGCCAATTTTTTCATTTTAACATTTTTATTAGCATTTTTTTCAATTGAAGAAGGATTGGATTTTGAGACTTGTTTTTTTTTCAAACGAAAAAAATCAGATCTCGAGATTTCTAAAGACTAAACTTAAACTTCCACACATTGCACCATACCCTTGAAATTAATACTTAATATACTACTAAAAAAATTAGACCTCAAAACCTATAAAGACCAAACCTGCACACATTGAACCACAACCTAGGGATTAATACTTAATATAGTGGATGTTAAAAGAGCTTTAGCCATATTCTCCAGCTTTAGTCATATTGTCCCGTTGGCAATTTGAAGAAAACTGGACCCATATGTTATTAGAATTACCCTTTACAAATGATTGATGGACGCATACCATGGCCAAGAAGTAAATGATCTTGTGTTTAAGAATCAGCTCATCTCTCAGCCAAGGATTTCGTGAATGACGTTGGAGGAGTCCCCAGTCCTTAACAAAGTCCCAATACAGTTGATATATAGTTGCAATAGTGGAAGTGATCACAACCATCGCCAGCCATCCGGCTGTGTGTTGCCTGTCATGCGTCAGCCTGTCATGCGTCAGTCGTGCTCCAGCTGCTACCATGGCGGACACATACTTTCCCAAATTGGCTATATGATTTATATCTCCTTCATCAAACCATCGCCTCGCACACTGCGTATAATAAATTTGAAAATTTGATGAGTCTCACCATAAATGCACAACGCTCAATAATACATCGATTTAGCAAATTCTGATTTGGATTTTTCACCTACATCATACTCTTAATCTCTCTCTCCAATAAAAATATTTTGATTTTTCACATATATCTTAATCTTAATCTGGCTCTCCAATTAAAACCATCAGTCATTAGATTACAAATTTTAAGAATATTTCAAAATCTAATAAATAAAGATTAAGACATTATTTAACTTTTGAATTCAACTCTCAAATAATATATGATAATGTATAAAAAATCTACTTACAATTAATAAATTTAAGCGAATTACGATCTCGTTCAACGGGCAAGGAACATAAAATACCTGCATAGCTCGCCAGTAGTATGGAAGAAACGAGACAACGTATAGTAAGTCTGTGTAATTTTTATTATCTGTGCAACTATGAGAGTTCGAGTTCCCTTTATAACTTCCACTAACGTAATAACATGTTACATATTCCAACTGCCTTAGCAACGGAACCTGCAAAACCAAACCAATGCATATTAGTGCAGCTTACACTACATGAACTCTCTTATAGAAAGCACCCATATTTATCTAGATTTGGGAAATATTTTGTTTTTTATTGGACAGAAGCTTAGTTAAACAATTAACATTAAAACATTCTCAAATTTTGCAATCCAATTATTAAATTCATCAACCAATTAAAAGCAATATTAAGAAAGAATATAATTTCATAAAAAAATTAAGAAAAACATTAATCACCATGGAAATGTCCAGCCAAGAACCAGGACCGTAAAGATTAAAATTATGATAGGTCACAATAACTCAGAATGCAAAAATTAAAATTATGATATGTCAGTCTTTAAAATGATCCATGATCATAAGGGCATCTTTATCTGAATTAAGGCTTTTGGCCAAATTTCAAAATCTTACTAAAGAAGTTAGGTCAAACAACAAAGTTTATTTTGAGATTTTGAAATATTCCAAAATCTATATTGAAGGATTACCATAGTCATTGTAAATTAGGGTAATTGGAAAGGTACTGCAAAGTCAAGATATCATGAGTTTACAATTGGGTTAAATCATCCATGATTCTGTTCATTTTTTCAGTAGAGTAAAGCTGTGCATAATGTAAGGATGGTATTTTAATATCTTCGTATTGAAAACTCACCTGACTAGTTAGTTGATCAGCCATGAAAAAGTCCACCATCACCACCTGCATTCATGATAAAAGTGAACGCCACTTATAAACGTATGCAGAGCTTTACAAACCTTGGTAACTATCTGTGAAGAAACAATTTGTGCATGTTGGTATCAAATGCAAAATATGCGTACCTTATAGAAGGGCGATAGGACAATGTTACGTAGAACTCGAAGGAAAGTAAATCTTGTTGACCTATAAATAATGTTCAGTGGACATAGTAGTACTACCACGGAGGCCTGACAATTTCCGGAGAAATGTTTGTGAAGATTTAAGTAACTGATTGTCAGCAAAGACAGTGCTGTGCTTTTCAAATTCAAACATTAATAGATCATGGGAAAGCCATTTAATATTTCTAAGGGGGAGCTTAGTTACCAGTAACAAGAGACCAGGAATAGTATCAACTTGAACAGAGGAAACCCCTTTTCCTCTCAGGGCCAGCTGGGCAACCATACAACCCGCTACTATTGTCATAAAAGTTGTACAAATCAAAAATACATCCTGGTATTTAAGCTCTCTTTTTCGCGCAAATTCGAAGATGAATATATAGTTGATTCGATGCCTTTTCCACATGACTATATTACATCCGTACAAGAATATGTGCAAATTGATCAAGCTGTAAGCAAACCCAAAGCATTTATTCCAATTATGGTTAGTCTCATGTGGAGAGAGTACTGACATGACACTGAAATTTTAGTGATATACCAGGCACGTCTACTTTTAAAAAAAGTATGAATAATGCTTAAAGGAGCTGTCTAGTCGTGCTAGAGTAAGGCTGAAAACATGTAAAACTTGAACCACGGAGAAGAATCAAACCTGAAAACTTGGTAACTAGTTGTCATGTTACTCAAAAGATATCGTTTATCTAAATGGGCCATGATTATGTACCCTACAGACAAAGCTAAGAAGCATCCCGTGAAAAGCCCTGCAAAATGTGGAAATTAAAAATTATGTTGGTGTCCTTTCATAAAAGTGATAGAATATAATATATCAGAATCATTTTATTCTCGCAGAGAGATTGTGGTATCTATAAATTATTAAAAGCATTTATATTTTATATTTAGTTATTTTTTTTTTTTAAGAATATTCTTAATATTTTTTTTAATTATAATAAATTCATGGACTAAATGTTTTATAGGTTAAATTAATGATAAATTTGAATACCTTAAAATCTTATCAATAAATAAAGGATACATAGTAGCTAGTATCTTCTTCTTAGCTTAATAATAACTTAATAAAACAAAGGAGTAACAAAGGAAAAGAGTTCATCAACAAAAAGTTTCAGGCATCTCCTGTATATTGCAAGATGTTTCTCATTTCTTTGGGTGCATGGAAGATGTGAATGCATAGGACTAATAAAACAACTAATAAAATATTATATTGTTGAATGTCATCACCAAAAATATGATTAACTAATATTGTTTATATTAAAATACATATATCTATATGTGTATGTTTTATTTTTATTAATATATACTTGTCTATAATTGAATTTATTAAAATATAATTTTAATATAATAATAAGTCACTTTAAATTGAAAATATTGTGAAATCTTATAATTCATGAAAATAGAAATAATAAAAAAATAAAAAAAATAAAAATAAAAATAAAAATAAAAATGAAATAAAATTAAAAACAAATAATTAGTAACTAATAGAAATGGAAGTTTCTAAACAACCCATAATAAGACCTCAACCAATCACCTTACAAATAAATAAATTTCAATAATAATAAAAAATTAATAAAAATTGAATTGCTAATGTTAAACTATGGATAGGTGTCATAAAATTTTGGTCAAAGGCAAACTAATACAGAGTCAAAGGAAAAACTGAAAGGGCTACATAATAGCTAGTACTTGCAACTTAGTTTAAATATAGCTTAATTAAACTAAAAAATGATAAAGACAAAAATTTCATCCCAAAAATAAAACAACTAATAAAATATTGTATTTTGAATGTTATCATCACCATAAAATATTAACACACACATATATATATGATTTTTCTTTTTTTATTAACATATATAATTTTATAATTAAATTTATTGAAATATCTTTCTGATATAACAATAATTGATCTTAAATTGAAAAAAAGTATTATAATTCATGAAAATGTAAATAATACAAAAACAAAAGAATGCATAATAAGGCTCAACCAATCATTTTACAGATAAATAAATTTAAATAATAATAAAAATTAACAAAAAAAAATTCCAATATTAAAAAATGATAAGCAGCAAATTTTTTTAATTACAAATAAATTAATAGACAGTCAGAAACAAAACTGAATGAATAATACCAAACATACCCATTATAATAATATTAAACAATAGATAAAATTCAAGTTTTAAACTAAATCACCCAAATATTTCTAACCCAGCTTCACTGAAATGATATCAAATAAACTTTTATTGCTGTGATGAAATTGAATTCGCGTTTTGAACTAAATCACCCTTAATATAACTATCCATAAGAATATAAGTATTTCTAGCCCAGCTTCACTGAAATGATATCAAGTAAACTATCCATAAGAATATAAGTATTTCTAGCCCAGCTTCACTGAAATGATATCAAGTAAACTTCTATTGCTCTGATCAAATTGATAGGTTTCAAGTTTTCCTAAGGTCATGGATAATTAGAAAACCGTAAACCCCAAGTAGGCTCCAAGAAATTGTATGAAACGGACCCTTGTTGTTTTGACCCATCCAATAGGTTTCACGATTTTCTGAGATCATTCATCAAAAACCCTACGATCAAGATCGAAAAACCCTATATGGTGAAACCGGGAACATATCATAATTCCAGTTAAAACTCTGATCCTCATTGCCATCTAGATCATGCCCTCAAATGACCTATTTTTGTCTGCTATTCATCCCATGCCCTCATTTAAAATATGTATTGACTTGAACATAAACTAAAACTTTCTGGACTACAAAGTTAGAAAGATGAATTTTGATTTTGCACAAGTGTATGAGACTGTACATAAGTATTTCGTACCAATAAAGAATGTTACTGTATGGGACACTTTCGATTGTTTTGGCTTGAGATATGTCATTGCCTTTCGGCGGTCATCAGCTGCGAAATATTGAACAAACAGTTCCTCAATCTCATCGGACAGTTTTACCACCTGTACATCAGAAGACTCGTGGTCAGCGGTATGTTAAACATTAGAGCTCTCGCGGTTAAGGTCCTGGTGAAACGAAAGTTTTACAAACGTCATCGCAGCCAAAGCCTTACCCTGTCCGAGGTGTTGAAGTATGACCTCTCGACCACGTTGAAATAAATAGGTAAAATTTGCTGCTGCCCTGTTACCTGCAATGTCATCCATCTTAAACGGTCAAACAGTGAAACAAAGATATATGATTCCAAAGTTATAAATTAATTCGTATTTGCATAGGACAGCTTTGAATTAGAGACATCACTGAACTTATGTGGACTGCAGATTCTGGGATATCCCCAGAATCGGTAGAAGACATAAGGATACAGGTTCAAACATATATATTGCCAAAAATCAATTAAGGTTGCACAGATTATTGTAATATTTCTAAACAATTTTAAATTAATGCAACTAATGTGGGTTTATTGGAGGTTTTGGGAATATTCTCTAATCTAATAGTGGAAAAAAAACCAATTAAATAAATGAAGTTTTTCTTCTCCATAAAATTCTAGAATATTCTGCAATAAACATAAATATAGCTGTTTTGGTACAAGGAGTTGAAGATCATAAAATAATTTCAATATTCTACAATAAACATAAATTTAGCTGTTTTGGTAATAAGGAGTTTAACATCATAAAATAATTTTGAAACATAAATGTGAACTATCATCACTTTTTCCACTGTATCAGACTTTCTATTATTCAAAATTAGTTGAATTAAAATTAGTTGAATTAGATTAAGAAATTAGAAAATATTCTAATTAGCTATAACTATGTTATGAAATATTATATAAACTATATTTAACTTATTAACACTGTGATGGTATCTTTCAACCACCAATGCTAATGGTATTAACCACTGGGAAGAACGTTGTTGCCTTATCACAATCACATGTTATGTTATGGTTGGAATGTCACGTTCCACCGGATCGAATAAATCCGAATGCTGCTGACATAATATTCACGAGAATGAACAACTGCTTACAGTTTCTGAAGTGAAAAATGGAATAAAGGAGTCCGCTTGTACAGACTAGGCATCAGTTCCACTTACTCCAAAAGTAGCACAAAGTGCAAAGAGAATCTATGTTCCTCTCTCTAGCGAGAAAAGCAACTTGTTTGGAGTTGGACATGATATTGTTCGTCTCTCCGTTCCACGACTATCGAAAAGCACAGGAGGAGGATTTTAAAAGTACGATCTACATTCTCTTAATATTCTTGATGGAACAGTACGAGGGTAATTTAGACTGCAAATAGGCTTCTATAGCTTACGAATTCGGTCAACAACAATTAAACTTTATTCCTGGTTGGTTCCTTTAATTTTAATTGTAAAAAGTACGATCTACAATTCTCTTAATATTCTTGATGGAATAGCACGAGTGTAATTTAGACTTAAAACAGGCTTCTATAGCTTACGAATTTGTGCAACAACTAAACTTTATTCCTGGTTGGTTCTTTTAATTTTAATTGTAGGGGTCAAGTGTGACATCAGGATTGAGCATTTGAAGATGCTCAGAATTATATTAAATTGTTAAATGCTATTTAAGATTTAAACCTCTAATTTAATAACAGTAAAGAAAAATTAAGATTTATGTGATTTTTCATTAGATAAGGTTAGGTTAGAGTATGTTCTAGAATTGTTTTTGTTTATTTGAGAGATAATTAAAAAAAATTGATTAACTACATAAGATTCCGAGAAATCTGGTCAATGAAATTTTATTAATCACCCACACTGTCAATGAAAATTGATTAATCACCTACACTGTTAATTACAGGTGATCTTATTTTAGTTAAATAAATAATAAATGATCTTATTTTAGTTAAATAAATAATAAATCAACCTATTAATAATAGCTAATAATAACTATCCCAACTATTAATTTAAGTTATATAAAAAATTTCCACTTTAATAAAATAATGATTCTCACTGATTCTCACTCTACAATACAGCACATCCCATCCGACCACACTGACTGATTGTGAACAATCACAAATATAAAATGTTCCAATTTCACTCTATAATTACCTATGAATACAGCACATCCCATCAGACCACACTGACTGATTGTGAACAATCACAAATATAAAATGTTCCAATTTCTCTCTATAATTACCTATGAATGTTCTTTCGTCCACCGCAAGTTATGTTGCTGAACTAGTCAATAGTTTAACGGCATTTTCCATCATAGCCAGCCATCTGCTTTTCACTAACTTTTATTATTCAAAATTAAGTTGCAGGCTAATGGTGAAATTTCGTTCGAAAAGCCATCTGCTTTTACTAATTTCTATTAAAAATTTTAATTGCGAAATAGTTTGGTCAAGGTAAAGTTCGACAAGTATCGATCGATTAGACATTTTTCTTTATTCTCGCTTTCTCCCACTAGTATCGAATCTCGATTGATTAGACATTTTTCTTTATTCTTGCTTTCTATTTTCATTGAGCTTTTTGAATTATCGAATAAGGTAAACCTACAGTTCTATAATATAGCATAAAAGTTTCAATTTTCAGTTGTGTAACTTTCACTGTTCAAGTTCACTGTGGCGAGCACTAAAGTCGCTTGTATATACGTGGCACAGATAACCCTTTCTTACAAACAGAGGGAGGTGTATATACGCATCTTTGATACATTGCTGCTGATGCATATTGTTTTCTTGGTTTATCTGCATACTCTACGCTTACGGTGAAGTAGAATAGAAAGTTTCGAAGTGGAGGTTATACGGGAGATCGTTTAGATGGGGATCTAGGGTTGGAATTTGAAACAGATGTTATCGTAAAATTTATTTTTATAATATCTGTTTCAAAGTTATTGAATAACTGATAGCTTAGAAAGTTGGTCGTTAAATTGCCCAACACAAACAATTTACGTATCAAATCCCACCTCTAAGTAAAACCATCAGATTCTACTTCTAAATAAAATTATAGGGAGATAATTTTGTATCTACTCAACTTATGGTATTGGTTCTGCCTAATAGAGTTGGTAATACTATAACTTTTACCCAACACAAACAATTTACGTATCAAATCCCACCTCTAAGTAAAACCATCAAATTCTATTTCTAAATAAAACTATAGGGAGATAATTTTCTATCTACTCAACTTAATATTGGTTTTACCTAATAAAATTGGTTATACTATAACTTTTACCGAACCCAAACAATTTATTCATCAAATTTCATCTCTAAATAAAAGTACAAAGGTGATATTTTTGTGTTTACCGCTCAATGAAATTAGTTATACTATAAATTCAACCTTACATGGTAAAGATAACTTAACACATTAACTTTATACTCTAAAACTCAAAAAAAACATAGACGCTCCTAATATTGAAGTCAACTTTATATTATTATGTTAACGTGATATATATTTTTGTGTCTACTCAACCTATAATATGAATATTACCAACTAATATTAGTTATACTATAATTTCAGCTTTATAAGTTCTTCGTAAGGTCATACTTTATATGATAAAACTAACCTAACACATTGACTTTATACTATAAAACTCATAGAAAACATTGATGTTACTCATATTGAAGTCAACTTTATATTATATTATTATGGTAACATGATATATTGATGTTAGTCATAGTTTAATTTTTATTTTTTGTAATATTTGGAAATATTTTTAAATTCCAAAAACCATCCATATTTCTCGTCACTTAGATTTAAATATATTGTCAAAATCTACAATCGCAATCGCAATAAAGATATCCTATTACCGCTTAAAATTTAACTATTTTATCCAAACACATAAATTTCTTGCTATTTCAATGTTAACCAACTGAATTACACTACTCAATACATAAATCTCCTGCTATTTCAATGTTAACCAACTGAACTACACTACTCAATACATAAATCTCCTTCTGTTATGGTATTTAGATATTAGAATGTTTAAGTAAATGTTACAGTATACATATTATCATATAGTATTCAGTTGTTAGAATGTATAAGTAAATGAAAATGGGGTTTGTGAAAAGTCAGTTACCTTGTCAAATTTCTTCAAGATCTTCTCAAATGCTAGCATGTTCAACGATCTGCATCATGAGAAAGTGACAGTGAAATTCATTTTATATAAATGGGCGAACGTATTTCAAAGAGAATAAATTCTATCTCGATGAAAGTTGACAAAGGAAAAAGGTAAAGTTGGAACACATCTAAATAGAAAATAGTACTAAGTTAGATCAAATTCCATGAACTGATCCATTTTAGTAATTGAATGAGAATTCCAAATGTTGGTATGAATTTAGTTTAGTATAGTATACCTGTAAGTATTGAGGAAACCTAGCCCACGATATAGCTCCACTAAAGCTCCGCGGATCAATTTTTCGGCACGGTGAAGATTCTTCTTGTTAAGCATAAAGCGATTCCCTTCTGGCGTGTCTTTGTTTTGCTGGTTCATCAAATCGTCCCACAGAACATGCGTGAGTGCCGAGAACGTCCGGGTAAGTGTGGTGAGGGGAATGTCCATCCTCATGCTTCGACCGTGTGAGCTAAAACTGCGACTTCTAGGGTTAGACTTGATCTTGCTCAGGTGTTTATCGCCGTTTTTCTTGGATCTTATTCCATCCATAGACCGTCTCTTGGGTGATTCAACCAATCTTGCGACGTTATTCTCAAAACCAATGATACCTTCCTCCTCTAGTTGCGCCGTTTCCTGCTTGTCCTCAAGATCACCATCCTCCGCAGGCTCACGGATGCTATCTGTTCAGCCAGAGGAGATTAAACCCATTAATTCAAGGAGAATATTCAAATGTTAATTGAAGGCTGCAAGAAATTAAGACTGCCACTCGGTGAAAACATCAAGGCCTTTAGAAATTAAGGCAACTGATTACCATAACAGGTGACTGCGTGCTTTAAGCAACTGCCACGATCTCATACCTCGGGGTGCAATTGCTTCCAATTGCCTACAGGAAACCCGGTAACGCTAAATGTGATATTGTTCAAGCACAACATATATGTGATCTTATTACCTTTTAAATGTTGGATTTTCACACTCAATTGATTATGAATGGTTCATGTGGATTAACAGTCATGCTGGACCATTTGAAAAAGTAATGATAATGGTTTGGACCATTTGAAAAAGTAATGATAATGATTTGGAAGTTTACTAATGCAACAAGTTTTGGTGTAATAAAAAACTTAATATAGTATCAGAGCATTAGCCCAAATTTAATTCCCTGAAAAAAACTTAACATAGTATCACAGCCTTCCTTGACCCAAATTGGATTCCTCTAAGGAACCACCACAGTAAAACCACTTAAAAAATAATAAATCTGAGATTTCAGTGCAGAAGCATTGAAAAAAGGAAAAGCAACAGCATTTTATCAAAGAAAAACATGATTTGATCAGAATACTACAAAAATGAGAATTGCAATGGTCCTCAGTTGCATCTCCTATCTTAAGAAGAGAATATAACTAGCTTAAGCCCATAAAACGCCAATAAATTCCCACTGGCGACCTAATCCTAGAAGGATCTCTTAATTATGCTGAAATCTCAGATTTCAGTGCAGAAGCATTCAAAAATAAAAAAGAAACGCAACTGCATTTTATCAAAGAAAAAGATGATATTCTCACAGGAATACAAAAATAACCAATTGCATTGGTGATCAATTCCATCAACTTAGGAAGAGAATATAACTCGCTTAAGCAGATCAAATCGAAGGGTCATTATCGCGTGAAAATAAAGTAATTCATTTGGTAGGCATATGTTAAGCAGCATACATGATCCTTTGCCTGAAACGGGCTTAATATTTTTAACTGGTTTTTCCCAATTGCCAATCAGCAACCATGAATAACTGATTTATTAATAATGTGTAATTCTTCTAATAGTTAATATGAAGTTTATACATGAATAAAAAAAAGTATTGCAATACAAGTTATGAATAAAATATTTAAATGTTCATAATTTAATATGAAGTTTATTTAAAATATATTGATAAGAGATAAAAAATATTTCATTATAAGTTATGAATAAACTATTCAAATGATGATATTTTATTTCAGATGGAATTGATCTTTAGTGTGTACATATATTAAGAATAAGTGTAGAATTATTTTAACTGAACATAGAAGAATTAATTCATTTGAAATCAAAGATTGAAAAAATTCGAAAAAAAATTACAATTTACAATTTTATAGATCTAAATCTGTCAAAATTTATAATAAATCCAAAATTGAAATATCTTTTAAATATTAATGAATAATATTCATGCTGTACATCCTAACTCCCAGCTCCTAGAATGCATATCAATGTAGACAGTCATGGATGAAAATTAATGGGTAATCCTGCTGTACATCCTAACTCCCAGCTCCTAGAATGCATATTAAAGTAGGCATTCATGGATTAAGTGAGATACATATTAGTTACAGTAAGAAATTTTAGTGCAAAATTAATCTGGAAATGGTTCATTTGAATAGATTGAAACAATCTATAAATATAAACGGAAAAAACGTTGATAAAAGAATAACTTCTTTTATTCATGAGTTGAGGAGTTTGGATGAATATGAATACCATCTCTGCAGTCATCCGTTGAAGCGACAGAATGCGTGGAATTATTCTCACTTTCACCGCCCTGAGATGATTGTTTCTCCTTTGGTTCTGTGAGAGAAGCTTTCAAACCCTTCAAAATTTGCAGCTGTTCCTTCAACGCATCCCCTCTTTCAAGGAACTCCTTTTCTTTAGTTCTATAGAACTGATTCACCTTACTCAACTGGGTGTCCAGCGTCGAAAAGAACACCTGTGCTGCATCCCTCTGGTCGAACTGGCCCTTAATCACCTCTGTCTCGTACACATCCTCTTCGGGCTTACGTACCTGCCTCAACAAACAACAACATTCATTGCATCCACCATTAACCAGATATAAACCATATTAAATTTAACAAGATTTATTTTTTTCTTTTAATCAATTACATTAGATGATTCAAAACATTGATAAGACAAAATCTCAATCTGATGACAAATTTTCAATCTTCATCAAAATCCCAAAATCTCAATCCGATGGATTTGAAGAAGAATTTCTAAATATTTGTATTCATATAAGCCTTAATTAAAAGATTGAGAAAAGATGGAAATTATAAGCAAAATTCATTGCATCCATCATTAACCCAACTTAACAAATTTTCGTAATAGATCTATCTTTCTTCTGATCAAATCACACATTATATGATTCTAAACATTGACCAGAAAAAAAATCTCAATGTGATAAATTCTAAGAGGAATTTATATATATTCACAGAAGCAAACTAAAGCAAGATGGAAATTACTGTAAATCTTGGAGATATGAAAAGCAAGTTATAAACAATATTAAACACGATCTAATAACTCAAACTCATTTTAATTTTACACCCCCTAATACATTTTTATCTTTTCACACATTTAAAACATTTTAATTTTACAGAATTATATGTATATGAATGTAGTAGTTCAATTCGTAATAGCTATATTTATATATATATGAATGTAGTAGTTCAATATGTAATAGCTATATTATGAAATATTAGTTAAATTATGAAATTCAAGTTTCAAATCAGCGAACAAAAAAATATATACCTGAATGAGTTTTGGCTCGAGATCACGACCGAGGCAATGGCAAGCTTTCTTCTTGATAAACTTAGTCATACGCGAGAAACGCTCAAAATTAAAGAGACCGGGACCATGAGCTTCATCGGCGCGCTCTGCAGCCTGCTGCCTCTGCCTTTGAATCTTCTTTATTTCTTTCTTCAATTGCCGATAGTCCACGAAAGCATCCTTCCACTCTGGGACCAGCTGAGCCTCAAACTGCTTCGAGAATTTCACCATTTTTGCAGGGAGACAATCGACAGGAGCACTGTGTTACCAGTCCTGTCGTGCGTATCAAAATCAATTCGCAGAGCCAACCGGTTGGACACCAGAAACTGACTTGAATTTCCTCAGTGGGGATACCAATATCAATATGGGTACAGGAGTTGGAGGAAAACGACGAAACTGGCTTCTATCACACAGAGGGGTCGACAATTATTTATGCAAAAAGTTGCCCCTTGCTCGCTTATTGAGGATGCTGGCTAATTGGCTACTTGTAGGAATGGAATGGGGCAATTGATTGATAATGTCCCAACCAAAAGCTGCCATTCTGCACGCAATTAATTCTTCCTAACTAAGCATATAATAGTGGATCTACCTATTCCATTAAGGCGGAAAGCTACTGTAAATGCCACTTATCCCATCCCAAAATCGTGTTAAAATCGACTGAAATCTCCATGGCAAGGAATTTGCCTCAGATATTCTACAAAATGCTGGTTCGATGGGCCATCCCTTATCCCATTGGCAAAAAAATTTCTTTTCTTTAATAAATAAATCTTACAGTTCGAACTTCTCCACTACCCCCTGATCGAATAATCGCACAACCTCCACTAACCAGCTCATTCCCCCACTCAACTCGGCATGTCGTTCCCGTTTCTGTCCAGAAATTCCAAAGTACCACCACTCGCATTGCCACGCCGATGATTTGAATATTTACATCTTTCGATCACGACAGAATATTTCATAAATCTAACACCCTTTTGATTTTTTATATATAAAAACCAATCTCGCCATTAGAATTCCCGTTCTTTAGCTTTAGTCTCTTATAATTATATATAGATATGCAAATTTATCAACAACGTCAGTGAATAACCCATGATATTACGAGAGCAGACTGACAATATTCGCGGCATATGGGGGCCTTGAAAATAAGGAAGGAATGAGAATGCACTTTTGAGCCGGCCATAAAGCCTAGACTAAACCGACAACGTGAAGAAACCACGACAAAAACCAGTAATATCCCATCCTTGCTTAAGGTGTAAGTTAATTTTTGGAAGGGTCTTATCTTGTAAAAACATTTTGCTTTGCGATAGGTCACTGTACAAGTTGGACAAAAGGCAGAGACTGCATTATCTCTTTTCTACCCTTGGTACCTTCTTTGCTTCCCATAATATTTGTAAAATATTCTTTTCATCAATGGACAGTTTATTCCTTTTACCTCGTTACAGAAACTCACTTTAATAATATACAAGATTCCACACATATAAATTTCATTAATTCATTAAATATTTAAATCATTATTGGTTTAAATAAATTATCATAAACCATTTTTATATATAAAGAAAAAGTGTGGATTCAATGTGTTATCATAAAGTGTGTTTAATTTTTCTTAATATGTATATAACATCTTTTTCCTAATATATATATAAAACAAAAGAAAAATGTTGAAAATTATAATAAAACTTTATACCCAATTTAAAATCTTCTAGAAACATTTGTATGTAAATATGTATATATATAAGAAGGGTATTGATTCAATGTTGAAAATGAAGTGAGAGCATCTCATAAACATCACATTATTTGAGCATAATGATAGGTATTCAATATAGGCTTATGCAAATTAGAAAGCATAATGATAGGTATTTAATATAGGCTCATGCAAATTAGAAAGCATTTTTCTGCATGTCAATCTTTTACAACTATATTATCTTTGGTTCCTAATTTATATTATAAAATTAAGGATTAGTTTTATTAGTAGCCTTTTAATATTAATATACAAGGTTTAGGGTGTTTCTTTAGTAGAGATAACACTATATACATTAAGTTCCAAAGCATAATCACATACTTTCACATCCTACATGTACCCATCACAACAATCTACCTCCAATGACAAATATATGCCTACATCATCCCTCTTTGCATTTGTCAATGCAATAGCCTACATCACCCCTTGTTGTATTTGTGGATACATACATGCCAAGATTAGTTTGTGACACACCATAAGAATAAGCAGTTCCCGTCATCAATTAAAGAATCAAGTATCTTTTTTTTATCTTCCCTTACACTAGTAAAGAGGGAAAATTTTGAGAGGCTCCCTAAATTTATATTATAATAAATGGGCGGATCTCCATGATACATTGGAAAAATGGAAGACTATTTTATTAATTATATAATATGTATATATAATTTTTTTGGTGAATCTCTCACCATATTATATTATCTTGTAAAATCATGGTGAATCTCTCACTAGATTATATTATCTTGTAAAATCATGGTGAATCACTAAGAAATCCAAGGGTTGTTGTAGTCGCTCTTTAGAAAATATCTACAATAAGCCTCTATAAAAGGAATAAGTCACAACCATATTCAAAGCCTAACAATTTGGTGTGGTTGAGAGTAAAAATGCTCTCAAGCTGCCTAGATATGAGAAACATTACAAATGAAAAAGAAAATAATAATAATATAATATCCAAGTGGAAACCTCATTAATGCACTTGGGATAGACATTTTGCTGAAAACCACCATGGAGGTAACCTTAAGTCTACAATAAATGAATTCCTCCTCGTGAAAACCATATTAGGATCAATGGGTAAGGCACTAGTGAAAACCAAAAATGGCAACAATAGCTTGACAGGAAAAATGAAAAAACAAAGGAAAAAAGGAGGAAAAAGAAAACTTTTGGTTCATAAGTGTTTTCAAGTACACAGGCACTAAATATGACTAGCAATAGGTTAATGAAGATCTCAAACTAGATTGAGAAACAAAGCATTCCAAGATACCTACACCAATAAAAAAATTGGAAGGATTAATGTATCTATACAAAAATCATCACAACAAATAAACATTGTACATCCTATTGCAAGTTCTATTTGCAAGAATCATCATCATCATCTTCATACTCCATGTCTTATCCTCCATTTCACACTTTCTCTATATACTCCATTTCATCATCCTCTTTATTATTGATGCACCATACTAATTGTAGCAAGCACCATTTCCAAGTCCCATTAGCATTTTTCATATTCACCATATTTCTTGCAAAATGATTGTATGTTTCCATTACAAAACAAAGTGCTCTTACTATTGTCATGGAAAATCATACAATGCAATTTCTTCCATTGTTGAAGGTTATACATCACACAAATCATCATGGATGAAAACCTTATTCATCTATATTCAACATACTCAACCCCATGTGGTTTGCTAAGAACAACATTGATACCACCAACTCCTCCCAACACACCATCACCACTCATCTCCGTGATTGGATGTCATAGGGGAGTTCACAAATGCCTACATAAAAGGGATGGAATGAAGGGAAATAATGTCCATCATCTCAAACAAAGGTATTCAAATATGGTTATGGAAACACATGAATGTAATTATGGCCCTGTTCATGAACCTCACCCATGACTCAAGCATTACAAAATAATTTTATTTTCTTCTTTACATCAATTACATAAAATCATGATTACACATGTCATTATGAAGACCTAGTTACATATTTCAACAACATCCATATTGTCTATAGCATGTACCATGAATAACTAGAGCCATTTATAATTTCTTAGCTTTTATTAATGAAATTATTATTCAAAGCATGACCCATTCAGCCACCAATGGTTGTTTTTGGATAACATTATTACTTGTAATGTTTTTTTAATCCCACTAGTCCAACTATCTTCACATATTTATTTTAGGTTACTCCCTACCTTGTTATTAAATGCATTATAAATTATATTGCAACTCATCCTCTACTCTGATCTTAATCATTATCACTACTTACCATACAAGGTTAGGAGTGCCAACACTGTTGCACACTTTTAACAATTGCCACAATGGGAATCTACAATTGACATTTTGTGATACACTAGAAATGATTGACATAGTGTTTCTACATTCAAGATCCCATATTTGAGTTCAATTCTAGCCTATTAACTAATCTACTCAATCATTATTATTACTTACCATGATGTTTGGTTTAAACCAAACACTATTTTTTGCATCTAATATCATCCACAATGCCTCTGCAAACCTATTTTTGGTCTAAGGTTGGTTGGTTGATCAAAGAAGGCTACCTCAATGAACTATCTACCCATTGTCACCACAACAGAAGCTCACATCATTAAGCTCAAGGTGCCTTATCTAAAGTCATAAAAACAAGATAACATGATTGAGAATAAATGTCAACACACTGGAATAAAAGACCATAAAACTTTACACTAAGAATTGGATCTCGTTCAATAGAGAGCACAAAATCTCATTACTGAAGATGGAAGAAAAGAATTAACAATTTATCTTGGGCCTAAAAATTTGTATAGAAATCCCTGCAAACCTGAGATGATGAAAAGTGAACAGTTGGCCATTAATAAATGAATCCAATGTGAAATTCCAAAGCTGAGTATATCTGTGAATTTAGCTAATAAATAACCCTAATTTGCAGCTATATGTTGAAGATATGTGTATAGCAGTTGGAGAAGTACCAAATTGTTGACTTCAAAACCTACAAATCAATTGCAAATTACTTTGATAAAGCAAGAGCAGAGATGGCATTGAAAGAAGCTTCACATAGGAAAGTGAAGAAAACATGGATTTACATAAATAAGAGGTGCATCCAATAATTAACAGAGAAAACCCCTTCGGATTATTTTACAAAATATGTAGTTGATGCAACTCGTTAATTCAGTTGGCCATCAATAAGTGAACATATCCTACTATGATCACTCAATAATGAGACTAATTTTTTTATGAGAAATGAGGATTTCCAAATGTTGGCCAATTCTGAATCTTCAGTAACACTAGATCTATTGCAGCTCTTGCAACTTCAACAATATTCTGACCATTTTTAGACTGTTGAACCTCTCTGTTCAAAAACCTTTTTGCAATGATTTGTAAATCCATCTTAAAATTTGTGCCACGAGGATGTTTGTACAAGAGGGTTGTATCTATTACAACATTGTGGATAACCTTCAAATCTAAAAATTCACTCTTCAATGAGTGCCCAACAATAACAGTTTCTCTGGAAGCGAGGTTCAGTAATTCTTACAAGTAATTATGTTGACTTTCCTTTCATATACCAGGGATTATTGTTGAATTTCCTTACTTGTGATGTTAGGAAATGAACAATGCCAATAACGACACTTCTAAGGTTGTGAGCACGTCATATCTTTAACTAAGATTTCAGTGCCAACACCAGGAAATGAAAATTAGCTAGCAAACGATAACCTTCTTTTTAGATGAGAAATGCTATTTCATAGCTGGAAATTGTTTGACTCAGTAAATACTATAAAATATTTTAATTTTGTTCTTTTCATAGAGCCCTTAGCCTTAATGGTTATCTGCACCCCCTCGTGGATAAAATTTGCAACCTTAATAAATTCATTCTCAAGAAGCCCATGTGTGGTTAACACATGAGTCCTTATGCGAATACCACCAGGAACCATTATAATTTTATCACTTGAAAATGTAAGGTCTGAAAGTAAGCTATATCATCACATGGAGCAAGGAAAATCAATGAATACCCTACATCTAAATATAGAAAGAAAAAATTCATGTAACCTGGTAAAGAATTATTATGGAGTGTGATATAAGAAGCATCCAAAACATTCTCTACTCTTGCACCATTAATTCACTTTCCAAGACCAGGGAAAATTTTAAGAACCCCACCTAAATTTATATGTATAGTAAATGGGCGAATCTCCATGGTATATAGGAAAAATGGAAGGCGATTTTATCAATAATATAATATGTATATATAATTTTTTGGCGAATCTCTCACCAAGCATGGCAAATATTTTACTTAATTATAAAATATTGTAAGATCTTGGCAAGTCTTTCACTAAATAATAGGACTTTGTAAAGTCCTGATGAATCTTAGCATTGTGAACTCTTAGAGAATTTTTTGAAAAAGTATAAAACCATATATGACGAGAGCCACATGGTGGCAATATCACTGTTTTTTTTCACATTTCCACGACATGGAACTTGTTTATAAAATTATAAAAAATCCAACCAAGTCCCTTATAATATGTAGGTAAGCTTATAACAGAGTCTGATACCTGTACTATGTTTATCTTCATTCAAGTGTCATAGCTGCTATACTTAACATTGTGAATGACAACTCTCTCAGAACTCAACTCTATAGTGTAATTAAAACCTTTGGAAATGGAATCTGACAACTCTATAAAAAGGATTAGTGAAATAGAATCTTTTGTGAATGAGCCCACTAACTATCACTGCTAAACAATCAATCTAGACTATGAAGTCTTCCATCTTGATCACAATCATGCTCATGATCAAGGGAGTGCGATTACCTGGCCTGACATAATGGCCATCATAACTTCCAATAATCAACAACCACCTTGCAAGGACATCCTAGCTCATGTCTCATGAACTTTATTCATCAATCTTAACTGATATAAATCTTAGAAAGATAATACTAGAACCCTCTCCAAATTCACTGTTAATACAAGGGTAAAGGAAATTTTCTAGCTCAAGGCACTAGCCAATACCAACTTTGGTATTTGTGACCCCTTTGTGGGGATGCACCTACCCTGCCCTGTTGGGTTTCTACCTTGTAACATAGTTCAAGGATCTCAAGACTTTCCAATCTTCCTACTCCATTAGACACACTTTATATGCTATACATAGTGAATGGAAAAGAAGCATTATAGAACACACAATTTCACAAAAGGAAGAAAAATCTTAGCTAGTTCAATATCAAAATCTTAACCACTGATTAATAAAGAATAACAAGACGTGTAATGAATTGTTCCGAGTTATTTATTTACAAGCTGTAAATAATGTAGTCGAATGGAAAATATTACTTAGGCAACCCTTCAATATTTTCTACTAATATGTCTGTGCATGTACATATGAAATTAAGAGCATTGTTGAATACAAAGTTTCATTTTCTCTTGCCTCCATTTTGACAAGTCAGTGTGAAATCAGTGTCACTTTGAATCTCCTTTCCTATGTGGATGTTTTGACAAATCAATGTGAAATCAAAGTCACTTTTAATTTCCTTTCCTGCGAGGGATCACATCCACAGTTGATTAGTAAAATATAATCTACTATATATTATGTTCAAGAAACTAACTGCAATCTACAGTGGAAATGAGACCTCAATTCTTATTCTAAATTTGAATATCTCGAGACAACATAAGAGATAAAAATGCATATGGCCTTAGTAGCTAGAAAGCAATCACTCCGTCATTACAGGACCACCTACATTTCAACACTTAATCTAAATAATGGCACTAGTTGCAGTGCTTATTTGAATTAACACCAAGGAAAAGCAACAACAATGTTTCAAAGCACACTTACTGGAAAAGTTGTAACGTTCCGAGAATATTTAATGATAGCATCTGAACCTCATAGCTATCGTGGGGAAATTAGGGAACCCAAATCTTGGAAGATATCTCATACCAAATCTGAGAAAAAAATAAAAAAGGGAAAAAATCAAAATCTATAAATCAAGCAATGAATTGTTTACAAATCAAATACAATTCCTTTAACTGACAACTAAATTGTGGTGATATATTTAAATATTTAGTAAGAGGGGAACTTCAAACCATGGAATATTACCTTTGTCATTACTATCATCCCTCAGTGACTGAGATTACAAATCAATACTTATGGAAAGATTGTAAGAAATTCTGTGAAATAGTAAAGCATAACCTCTATTTTCAAGCAACAAAATCAATACATTGTTACATCAAGAGCCATAATTGATACATAATCAATGAATCAAGTCCTTTTATGGCACAGGCTTGTTTCACGACCTCTATTTTCTCAATAACAAAATCAAGACATTGTATGTGGTTATTGCCAAAAGGAAACTGTGTTCTAATTTGGAAGAGGATCTTATCAAAAGACATGGATTTATTCAAAGCTACAAAGCCTAATGGGTTACTGAAAAATAAGTTGGAATATGGGATCATGATACTTAAATTGAAAAAATATGCATTCCTTTTAGAAACATTACAGTTATACAATGTTTTTTGAAAGCATTAGAATTTGAAATTGGGCCTTTCTATCAAGACAAATTTTCATTAACAGAATGTACTTTCGTACTTGAAATGCTGTAGATATCCAAGAAAAACTTGAAAAGCATAAGAGAACTTAGCATAATGTACTTTATTTCCTTCCTTAACATTCTTAAAGATTTGAGGTTCCCCAAGTCATTAGGTAACTTTCAAAGGAAATGATAGTTAGTAATAGTCCAATTCACAACTGAAGATGTGTCACAAATATGAGGGGGCATCTCCTCCAAATCAAAAAAGTGTTTCAGGTTAAAATCTAGCATTATTGGAAGCTTAATGCTCGACTGAGTGTTATTGAACCCAGACATTTTTCCAATCTTCACTAAAAGATTAAAGATAGCTTCTCTAAGTTCTACATGACTTTACTATGCTCTTGAAGTGGGGGCACATGCAACCTCTCCAAGTGAATAGTCTTAAACTAAGTGAAGATAAGGCCAATAGATCATTTAGTGTGGATCTCTTTAACCCATAATTGAATATTATGTCTCTCTTGAACCCATAATTGAATACTATTAGGACTTTCAAATTTTTCATGGAACTCAAAAATGTTGGAAGAAATTATTTGCTTCCAGAAAAGTGTAAAACTAAAGCCTGTGCTTGAGGACAATTGATGTCACACCACTAATACTTCTCCATGGACTCTATATAGGTAAACCAAAAATGCAAAATTCCATTAGAATATTGTGTTTATTGAATACACAAATGAAATCATTGCATTTCTTTAAAATATCTTTTGAAATCAAAATTATCAAAATTACATATCAATAACCTAGTGGGTGTAGGATAAAATTCACTTGTGTCATTCACAGAAAGCATGAGAAAAAAACTAATACTATATATAAAACCAAGAAAAATTCAAATTCATCACTTTTAGGGACCTCGTAGCCACCCTGCCAACACACAAGTATGTTCCTGTTTGCAGTTAGAAAAATTACCCAAATTATAATCTATTTACTCCAGCCTATGTTGGAAAGTTATAGAAGGATGACTAGTGCAATCAATCCATTCCTTTTGGCCCTGGATTTTTTTCAGTTTAAAACATAAGTATACAAATATACTTGTCCAATATCTTCTGCTACTGAGCATTAGTTAATTCATAAGAAAGTATGTAAGCATACATACATAAATTGACACTCATGAATATCCCAACTTTCTATCAAGTGCTATGACTAGTGATGGAAATCACAATTATTTTCAAAAGCCTAGAATCATGCCTAAACATCTTCTATGAATGACCCAATGCCTTCCCTGGTTAGCTCTCTACATTAAAGTTGCAACAAAAAATATGACATTAGGCATGGCTTGAAAGTAAAAAACCACTGCAGAACTCAAGCATAAATGGCAAGTGCAGACCGCATTTTCAAGATATCGGTTAGAAAATCCATATCATATAATAGCACAAATTGAGAAACTCATAATGTCGTGTCTGTTGAATATTGTAGCCAATTTTATCACATATTATACAGTAGAGCATAAAATTGCTCATAAATTAACTTAACACATAGGCTTCATATTCCTTGTATATGGCTTCATATGCCTTTTTCCTCTTCAAGTTTGTTGCCATTGACCACACAGACCAGAGATAAATCATGGAGGAACTTCGTTGAAAGCATGGATATATAACATTGAAATAGTAACTGCACATATTTTGAATAAAAATTGTAATGTTCTACGATTGCAAAGAAAATTAAATATGTCAAAATAAAATGTCGAATAGGAATTTTCTTTACAAGACTTAAATTATTAAAGATAATAACAAATCTTCCCAACCATTCAAGATAAATCTGATTTAACTTGAATGCACATATTCTTTATCTCCTTTATCTAAATGTTTTACTGTCATGAAAAATAGATATTTCCATCTCAACATATCCTTGATCATTTGACATTGCCCTTGGTTAGTTTTTAAAGGTAATGGCTAAACATTTACAGAAGTTCTAATATTGTAAGCCTTACCATTTCCCTTTCATTTGTCAAGTTTAATTTCCACATTTTTTATTTCAATGAAACATTAAAGGCTGCAAACTTTGTGGTTAAGATCCAACTGGTAGAAGAAGGATGAATTTCTATGAAGCTCAAACCACTCACAGGACCCTTTAATACCACCATGCTTATTTGGCATGCCTAGGGTCTACAGAACCACAAGACTGACATAATAGATTTCATGCTTCAAGAAAACAGAAATACTTCAAGCTCAACTTCCATTACATTTTTTTACACGCACTATATGGTCTACCCTGTCCTCTGAGATGGACAGAGGTTCTTTGTGAAGACACACGAAATACAACTGAGTGATTTAGTGCACAATGATTAAATAATGATAAGCCAACAAAATATGTACTATTCAACATAAGATATGCTCACTGAAGGGAAAGATTATTGGTCGAGGATTTAGACTCCAAACTTATGTGGCCTCAAACCAGATGCACTTGGACTCATATGTTTTCCTTGACTATCCAGGGGAATGCCCAAATGCTTTTGCCCTTTGTGAGGGATATGTGTCTGTCTCATCTCACTTATACGGGGGCTATATATTTGTTTAGCTTCTACAATTTGGGGACTTAATGCAGACTCAGATCCATGAATTGGTGTGCAATCACTCAAGCTAGTTATCCGTGGACTATATGTGTATTTGACCTCACAACGACTTCATGTAATCATCTCATCCAAAACTTGGCCATCATTTGCACCTGTTCCCATGCTTCCTAGTTCGAACCCCTGAATTCCAGCTTCCTGCAATCAATATACGTTACAATTCAATTTATTATTGTTCATGCTGCAGGGCTTATGAAATAGAATTGAGTAATATTTTTAAAATTTGTTTGACATGTGTCTTGCACTCACTGTTATATTGCATGGCATTCCAGGGGCTTCTTCATAATCTTCTGCATCCAATTCTTGAAGATGTGCTCCTTTGAAAAACTTGGGAAGGATATACTGCCTCGCTGGGACTAACAAGTTACAACATGATTAGTAGTGGGAAGAGAACACCATCTATAGGCACCCATGTGATAGCAAAACATGCCAGCAAATAACATGTCTGGAAAATGGTGAAAGTGGCAATTGTCTTGAAAGGCACTGTTTCAAGAAATGTAGCATGATACTCCTAAAGTTCTCTGTAACCATCAGTTCAACATTGATTAGCTTTGAAAACTATATTACAAGCACTAAATTCAATCACATTATAGTTTGAATAAAGCTCATACTTGTATCTATGGCTTGGAGCAGTGAAAGAAACAATATCGTTTCCCAAAATTGATTTCTTGGCAAACTCTCTATGGCCATGAAGGCAAAGTAACCCCAAAGCACAAAAGTTGGGATCTTTCTAATGATGGGCATTGCTGCAAGGTAGCCAACCACCATCAGAGATTGCAACAAATTACTCAATCGATGTTCTTTCACCTCAACAGGAAGCAGGTCATCCATGTCCTTATCAACATTAAAAATTGATTCATCAACTGGGGCATCCATATTCCCAGTACTTGCGGCCAACTGAATTGTGGTCTCTTTCAATTCCTTAAGTGCCTGCACAAATGGTTGGGACATGACAAGACAAATAAATAAAGGGAGAGGAAAATTAGATAAAATGAAACACCCAAACTCAAAAATAATACCATTACCAAGGCAGGTGGAGGCTGATAAACTAGTGGCGTCTGCATTTTCTCATAGGCTTCTTGCATGTTTTCGTATAATTTCCCTAAGGTTGATTTTTTTTGCATACTTTTCCGGACTGTTGTTACTAACTTGCTAAGCACCAACTGTAACAAAAGTACTTGTGAGTTACTCATCTATAAAATGTCTGAATTGTGTCTTTGCCCTGAGAAGTTGCAATTGATAATTCCAATATATTGGTACCTGATGTTTAAGGGTAGCTAAGCTTTTCGTGTGCATGGGAGATTGAGGAATAACACCATTTGAAGGAGGTATTCCAACAAGACCACATAAAATAGTCTGCCACAATAAAAGGAAAAATTATGAATCCACTAGAGAATTTTTATGGAGGTGAAAAGAAAGAATGAATAGTTAGATCAAGATGTCTTTAGGAGAGCAAGAGCTCTTACAGAATAGGGTAGCCAGTGACAGTTGAACCTAAACATGAACTCTGACAAAAATTACAACATAGTTCTAAATAATATATATATATACTGAGGTAATTTGCATACCAAAAATCCTAAGACAAGTCATAATGCTATGAAGAAGGTTTTCTTAAGTTGAATTCCTTTTGTTGGGCAAGTTGGGATGCAACACTGTGATCAAAATAATAAAGCACTACAATAATTGTTGCTGGAATGAAAGATCCAAAAATGTATAACAATGGCACATCAAGCATTTCCTGTGTGGAAAAATAAGTACTATTATTGCATGGAAACAAAAACAAAAATGGAAAAAAAAAATGGATTCTATGTTTTGAGGTGGTGGATGAAAGGCAAGATCAGTGCCTTATCATGTTTGGGCTATGGGAGGACGCATTTTATGTCAAAGGGAGAATATAAATAAGGATTATGGGTTATAAGAAACCAAGGATCATTCCCCTGCCTTGTGTTGTTGCCACCCCCAACCTTCCAAAGTTCAAACCAACTGTCTTCCAATCAGCGGAAAGGTCAACACCACCGCCTTCCAAATCACTGAAGATTTATTGTAGGATTTATTTGGAGATCTTATAAAATCCTCAATAGACAGAGGTTGTATGTACTTCCAACTCACCACCTTTCTCAATAAGCCCTTCCTTTCTATGATTCTCTAGACATATTTAGCAACCAAGGCTCTTTCCAAGCAATGAAGATTTTAAATGTCCCATGCTCACAGCTCTTTAGGAGCAATAGTTTTTTTCCATGAGACCCGAGGAATATTCTTTTTTCTATTTGTCCCCAGCCCATAAGAATCTGAAACTAAGTCTTCATACCTGTTCCAGGACCTGTTTAGGAATAGAGGAAAAAAACACTCAGTACACAGGGATGGCTTCAAGTAGGGATTTCACCCGCACTAACTTACCCCCCTTGATGATAACCATCTATTATACCATATTGACATCTCCTTTTCAACCTTAGAAACCATCCACACTCGTTCTATTTTTTTGCAGTCACTGAATTTAGATAAAAACTTAGCGTTGCGATTACAATTGAGCTAATTGAGCACCTAGATTACAATTATTGTATTGGGGACATTGTTATTCGACTGGCATCTATTGCATAGCTACTAGAAGTGTCTGGTGTTATTGAATCATCAGTTGATGATAAGGTGTGTCAAAACATCTCATCACTTGAGAATTGTATGAAAACAGAAAATGATTCAAACATTGAGAAAGATTGTGAAATGGAGCCAAAACCTGAGTATTGTATTAGAATAGAGTTATCTTCAGAACATAGATCTTTGAGAAAAAGACAAAAAGCTAAGGCTGGTCTGGCCTTTGAGGATCAGTCTAGTGATGATAAAGAAATTGAACTGAAGCCAAAATGTGTAAATGAGACCAAAATTATAGAGCAAATTTTCCAGCAAGGGTCTTCAAGAAGGTGTAAGGCTAAAGTAGGTATGGATACTGAAGAATCAGATTTATCCTCGATTGAGAATATTATAGGTCTAAAAAACGGGGATATTGAAGTGATGTGGGCAGATGGAATGATTTAAAAAGTAAGTGCTCTTTTGTTTTTGCTTGGATCTATTCTTTATTACATTGATGTTTACTAACAACAGATGGCAAAGAATTTCAAATGTTCAGTCATATTTGACAATCGTAAACAAGTTAATTTCCAAATAAAGTTTTGTTCAATAGTCTTGAAGAACTAGAACCACCACAATCCAACTACACGAATGGTGCAAATCCTTAGCAAAAGTGCCAAAATAATTTTTTTTTTTAAACATGGTAAACTTGATCATGTTACTTATACATGTTTCCATCTATTTTACCAGTCTCCAAAGAGAAACTCACTAGTGAGATGATGCAGGCTACACTACAAGCGGTGATGCATCTACTGGGTTCCAGGCATAGAATTTCTCGGAGGGAACATGGTGGCATAAAAAAAAAGAAACAAACAGCAAATTTGTCAGCATTAGGAAAAACTGTTATCAGACATCCTTTGATCATATTCCAAAGAATAAAGATAATTCTTTTCCTCATCGAGAGAAGATCAATTCCTGTTGGCTCAAGACCTGGAACATGCACCTAACCACAAAGAAACTAATAGGGTCAATGCTATTCAAACGTCACAAAACTTGATCATAACCAAAACAACTTTAGCAAGAAGACATGTAAATCACCAATGAAACAATGTAAGAACCTAAATTCAAGCATAATTTCTTACACAAATAAGAGAATGCTACATCTAAGGTGGAAAAACAATGATCAACTACTTAGCCAACCTCTTCTAAAGAAGCACAGGATCACATGAAGCAATGAGCAGGGATCATCTCCATCATTAATCCAAAGAGTTCAAAAATGCAGTGTTACCCATGAGCAAACAACACCAACAATGAGCTATCCATGTAGATCAAGATAATCACAGAGTTACTTCATCATCAATGCAAACATATGGTGCATGAAATCCGTTGAAGAAAAGATATCAATATCATAGAATATACCCTTATTCTCAACAAGGCATCCCTAGCATTAATTCAAAAAGGATAGAATGTCACTAAAATCCTTTGTAAAACCATCAAGTACAAGCAGGTTTAAACATTGAAATATAACTGGAAAAAAACTATGCCTCACAATAAAAGAAACATGCTTCAAAAACAGAGTCACTAGTATATATCATATTGCAAATTTTAACAAGACTTCTTGCTCAGAAACAAACATCATTTATATACAACACTTCACCTTTTTCTATGGGCTGGACTTTTGAGAAAATTTTCGTGGTTAGAATCCAAAATAAGCATTCTCTTTCACAGTTCACCATTAGAACCTTGCATGATTCAAAGCAAGGGTTCCATCACCATTGAGATGTTATCATAAAAACCACTTGAATATCATATCCTCTACACATAAACATAACAAGTAAATACTCGCGGTATAAAGCATAGAAAACCATATTGCACAGTATTATAAAATACCCTGTTAGTAACAATAGATGGAAAAGAATTTCAAATGATCAGTCATATTTGACAATCGTAAACAACTTGACTTCCAAATAAAGTTTTGTTCAGTAGTCTTGAAGAACTAGAACCACCACAATCCAGCTACACTAATGGTGCAAATCCTTAGCAAATGTGGCAAAATATTTTTTTTTTTAAACATGGTATACTTGATCATGTTACTTATACAGGTTTCCATCTATTTTACCAGTATCCAAAGAGAAACTCACTGGTGAGATGATTTAGGCTACACTACAATAGGCCAATAATATTTTTATCACCATAGCTAATATACAGATCAGGGTACAAAGCCTAGATCTTTGAAATACTTGTGCTTCTGAGCACTACAAGCAGTGATGCGTCCAAAAACACCAAAAAACTCATTTCCAAAATGCCTACACCTTTGTCTAACTGCAAAAACATCTAATGTCAATTGGGTCTAGCTCCATTGGTTAGGTGGAATGATTGTTGTCCTCCCTACAATGGTTCTATTCCCACCAATGACATGTTGATATGGCCTTTAACCCTAGCGAATTTGCTTAAGCCTAGGTGCCATCCTCAGAATGAGGCAAAGTTCCCTGGGTTTTCTCAAGATATATTTTGCAAAAAGCGTTTTAGTCAAATGGGTCTAGCCCAAGCAATTGAGGGGGAATGATATCCCTCCACACCCAGGACAAATTCTCACAAGTGACGTTTTGACCTCTTAATGAATGTATTGTTGATTGCCTCGCACCCCAAATAATTTGGGTTTACCCTGGATACCATCCTCAGAATGAGAGGAAGTGCCAGAATAGCATGAGGACAGCATGAGGTAAGTGTGTAAAACTAGCAAGAAACCTATTCTAGATACAATGTTCCACCCTAGCCTAGGAATGACATTTTTAAGGGTTCACATGTGTGCATAAAAAGCACCTCACCCCACCTCAAACCTCGCACTCCACTATTTGAGTAGATCTTCCCTGAGGTCAAGTAGTAGGGGGAATTAGCACTAGGGAAAATTATAATTCCCCCCTACAGAACTCGGTTGAAGTTGTAGAGGTATAAAGTCATAGGTAAGCACTATCCATAACAACATGTCGCAAGGTTCCATAGGGATTTTGAGTCTTCATTTTTGAGTGAGATGTGTGTCCAATCATTTCTTTGTAATTCGTCAATCTAGCTTTTATAGGACTTGAACCATTGAATCTGGCTTCATCAGATATCCCTAACCCTAATGAACCTAGTGGATATCACCATCACTTGTGGATAACACTGCTTCAAATACAAGACCCAGTAGGGTAGACTGAACGCGTGAACTCATGCACCCAACACACTTAGAAAACTACACCATTCACAAAATAGACATTCATGCATGCCCTCCCCTGGATAGGTAACTGTGCCTTCCTAATTGAAGACAATACATTCATACATGTGCTTCATCCAGTGATCCTACTAATTTATTGCACCTCCATTAGAGGATCTCTTATGGGCCCTCTACTAAACATCAACTTTCCTCTATACAAGATGGAATGTATTTTTTGAAGGATGAAGTTTTTACCGAAGGAGAACAACTACTGAGAAATAGGTAAATCTAATATTACCTCCACTCTTGTATCAGATAAAAGTAAAACTGTTGTCAAATTAAGCAATATTGTTAAGAAATTTTCTCTTTGTATATTGAGCGAGCCAAAAATGAAAAATATTATATCATATGTGGGTACATGGAGCAATTGGTAATCAGTCTACTACCATAGACTAAAATGGAGTCAACACTTTTGACAAGGCCTATGGTACCAAGTGCAACATCTAGTTTAATCACAATAATATTCATTGGCTTGTAGCAATCTTCTTCTGGAAAAAAACTAAAAGATCCTTATTACGCTTTGAATTTCAAATGCTTGTTAAAGGATCAAGTTGTAGTTGCAAAGAACAACTCAGTCTGGGTGATATCAAAACAAAATAATTTAGTATTTCCAAGACAAAATAACATTACTAATGTATCTCTGAATTCCATGAAAACAAAACAATTTGATGTATTGAAATGATATTAGGAAATTAGTAAAGAGGATCAAATTAAGTGATGTTATGGCCATACCATTGTATCCATTTACGCTTCGAGCGAAGAGACTCAGCAACACCAAGAACATCGAGTGTCCTCCAAGACAATTTAGTCCTTGTGGTTTGTAGAGAGTCTTCTCACTCTAACATCAGGCTCTTCAAATCAACTTTGCACAGGGTCATTACAAATGTAAAAAATCAGCAAGACACAAATTTGGTAGTAAATATGACCAAAAGAAGAACTAGTGCAAACAATTTTCACAATCCTGCTTTTGAAACCAACATTATAATCTCCTTTGCATTATGATCAGCTGTCAGTGTTCTTCCCAAGTTAGTGAACTCAGCTCCGCCTTGACAAAGTGTAATTGCATAAAAGGAATGCCGGTCTCATGCCAATAGGTCTCCTACGATGAATGCGCAGGAACCTAGTACATAGACCATTTTTCTCTTCGCTTAGCTACCTAGGGCTTATTTCCCTTTCCAAATATCAATAATTCTTTTCTAAGAAAATATAAAATAAGAATAATATTTTACTATATTCTAAAAGGTGAAGATGCTGAAATCATGCCACAAAGTGAAAGGAAATCAAATATCTTTTCTCAAACCACCAAATATAAAAAGAAAACAACAATAATTATAAAACTAA
Organism: Pinus tabuliformis; assembly: GCA_031772625.1. Classification (NCBI taxonomy): domain Eukaryota; kingdom Viridiplantae; phylum Streptophyta; class Pinopsida; order Pinales; family Pinaceae; genus Pinus; species Pinus tabuliformis. The sequence goes on from CM062817.1 coordinate 1,861,137,739, forward strand.
AACTAGATCTATCGATCTATGCATGAAATGATTCAAGAAAATAAAAAAATCTGACCAAAACAAACCAAAAATTTCAAACTTGACGAAATCCTCTAAACAAGCAGCAAACAGCCGCTAAAATTTTCTAAGATATCAGAGCTAGACATCAACACAGTTTCATGTACTTGAATAAGCCCATTGTTGCTTAGTGGTAGACTTCTTAAATTAGTTATTTATCATTTAATACTAGGACACTGCCTATGTGAAAAGAAATAGGTCCCAGCCATGGTAAATTTTAGGGGCGAATAATCGCCCAAAGGCGAAATTTAAGGCTTTTTCTATTTTAATGGGTGAATTTTTAATTAAATAATAAAAACATTTTTTATATAATTAGCCCTCATTTTATTTAAAAATTAATTTATTTTTTTATTTTATCCCAGGGCAGATAAACTAACCAAATCATATTCCCTTAAAATCACCCAATTTTGATATTTGCTCCTGGTTTGGGAGATCAAAATCGCCATTTCTGATTTACAGTTTGGTTTTTCTGATTTAGGAGTGGTTTCTGAAATTGTGAGGATCGATTTGGTCCTCGGAGGTTGGATTTGTTTTGAAATGGAGGGCGGAGGTTAATTTGTTTTCAAATGGAGGGCGACTCCCTGTTTTCACGGATTCAGCCCCCTGTTTTCACAAATTCCAGATTCATCGTGTATATGGCTCCCTATTTTCATGGATTCATGGTGTATATGGCTCCCTCGCTCCCTGTTTTCACGAAATCATCCTGTATAAAATTGTTTTGAAATAGGGTTTTTGATATGGTTCAGAAATCCTAACTTTCTAGTTAGCAACAACAGTTTCGGTGCGATATTATTGCATTTTCAGTCCACTTATTCTTCTCTTGTTTTGGTATCCATGGTTTCTTGGATCTGAACGTCTCATGCCACTGCAGTAGCAGCAATAGCAGCTGGTACTTGACAGAATTGTTGGCTGAGTGCGAGAAATTAGGCCCCTTTATGCAGGTCCTGCCCATTTGTAGCCGGCTTTTGAATCAGGGTAAGTTGGCTTCATATTCCTTATTTTTCTTCAAGTTTGAAGTAGGGGAGAATATAGTTTCTGAGTATGATACAGATTATTAGTTGTTTTGGAAGGCCAAATTAGGTGGATTCATGCCTCATGCAGTTGGAACAGGGGTGATAATCACTTTTCCAGCCAAAGCTGAATGCTTCCGCTAGTTTGGAAGCACATAAAACCATGGTTGCAAGAGACCATGAATTTTTTTTAAGGGTTGGATATCGAATTTTGTTAAAGATTCTCTCCATCTGCCTGTTACCCCAAAAGCAAAAGAGAATCAACTAAAGCTGAACAAACATGTAGAAGTATCATTATGCTAATTTGGATTTCATCTTTTGGAAAGAAGATTTGGCTTCAAAATTAACCAGAATGGTATATCAACTTTTCAAGAAATGGTCCATTCTGATTGTGGTGGAGGCCTTGTACCATGGTGGAAGTATTGAGGAAGTGATGACTGATAATGACCTCTTTACATCTGATAGAAAAGTTGAACAAAGATCATAGTTTTAAACATGTGAGTGTGTCTCAACATATGAGAACTTTATAAGGTATGCTCAACTGTATTGAATGTTGCTTTATTTTGCTGCCAAGTTTATCCACGGTGACTATTTTTATATTCAACACCAAAGCTCCTCGTAGTATGCATAATATTTGACTAGACCATGTCGGGCATTGCAAAAATTTGCTTTTCTCTTAATTTTACCCATGGCTGAATCTCTGCTTCCACTTATTCTGCTATGTTTTTCAGAGCATGCAATGGATTTTTCATATTTAACATTATCTTTCCATTTACCCTGGTCATTTGGACTTTGATAAACCACTGACAATACGTTTTTAGCAAGCAAAGTGGCCTACATTGTTGAACCATTCGGGGAATGATCCAAGATATTTAGCAGCAGTGGATTTCTCATCTCAGAAATTTTAAATATCCCTACGGTTGATGTTAATGGCATCTCTGAAACCACTGTCGTAAGGCTTCTCTCAATTTATATTGGTGTTTTTGAACAATACCCTGCCAATCCCAAGGTTTTGCTCTCCAATTGCTAGAAGATTTCAATGCAAATCCTTTCTTATACAAGTTAGAATTAGTGGCTTTCTTGGTTACGAATTTCTTTCATCAAAAGGTTCAATGATGCACACACTTTAAGCCATGACTTCACTGCCCTTGAATTTGCAGAGAAGGTCTGCTCATGTTTGGTAGATGCCTCCCAGGATCATCTAGCTAGGTCCTCTCAGGCATGGGTATTTTTCAGGGCCCAGACAATATTGTTAGACCATGTATTGGATCATTTCCAGTGATTGATTCCATGGTAGATTCTTCTTTTTACCCTTTTCCTCTTCATCTTGTCTTATGTACCTCTAGTTAATCTCTTGCACTCTATCCTCTTTCCACTTTTTTGATCTCATATTTAGTTCATGTTCTCTTGTTTGATCATGTTATATTTTGTTTTATGCTTTTGGGGTAGCATAGGGTGCCCCTACATATTGGCATCACTGGTTGTACTTCTTAGTCCCATTTACCTATCCGCCAGGCTTTATTTAGACTTAAAATAAAATTATCTTGCCTTATCTACAATTCCGCCATTTTTAAATGCAATGTCTAGTTCCACGACAAGATTCTGTTTGAAAAAACTCTTACCAATTTAGCAGTTGTGCCCTCCCATGAGCCTTCAAAATCTCCAAGGTGGATAGCATTTTGGAGTGATTTAGCATAAGAGAGGTCCAATTCTTCTCTCCACATCATTCCTGAGACATCCTTTTCTTATTTTAAAATAGAGGCTGGTTTTGATTTAGATTTATCCTTAATTGACAACACTACATTTTGGGTTGTATGTGTATTTATGCAAGCGTGTAAGAAACAAACAGAGAACTGCAAAAATTATTGCTATTCCAGAGTTGACTAGTTGTATCCAAGATAGATGTCATTATGAAGCTATATTTTTAAATAGAGTGTTGACCATCAAAATTCAGCTTTCTTTCGATGACATAAGCAACAAGGTAGTAGAACACAAAGTAATAGTTTACTCCGACATCTAAGCCTTTAAACAAGAAAATTTAAACCATAACTAATTATAGTTTATAGGAAACTAGATACAGAAAAGAAAGAAATTGTAATAACTACAAACTTTAAAACAGTCCATCTGATTGGTTAAAAAACAAGAAAGGAAACAATTAGAAGTGCTGAAAGCATCTCATATCTATGTTTATTTAAAGGAGCAATACAAAAGCAGAAATCTTTCAAGCTGTAGGTAATGAGATAAAAACTAGTAAACAGTTCAGACATGTAGAGCCCATGCCTCCAGTATGACCATTTTCTATTATGAGGTTTGTTGTGAATAACCTGGGAGACTACCTAAACATATTCGCTGGTGCTCAAGACCAAAAAGCGATTTTTGTTAGCAACAAGCTACTAATGTCTCTAGAGTGAACTCTATTCTATGGTTTGCTGTGAATAACTTGGGCAACTACCTAACTTGATTAACTGGTGCTTAAGACCAAGAAGTCATTTTTCGAGAAAGAAAGCAGTATTGAAGGTTTTGTTATGAGATATTAGGTGGTAATATATCCTTGCTCTAGCATGCTAACTCTCTTATCAGGGATGCCTTCAACAATACATCTCATTGAATAATCATGCATCAACAACGAGGTGAATTATACAGAATTTTTACACAATGACAGAAGGTAAGTCTCAAATGTTGTGTCTTCTATGGCATGATATGGTTTACTAGGGCCTAGTAACATGAATCCTTTATCTCTAAAGGAAGAACCCCTAAGAAAAAGAGACATGGTTAACCTTCAAATAAAATAGATGCCATTAGTAGCTTTTTAACTCTTGAAATGTGTTACACTGTTACACCCAAGCTATTGCATGAAAGAGGGGAAAGCACAGTGATGAACTGAAAGTAGCTAATATGGTATTTAAAAATAAATAAATAATGTTTTGGTAAAGGAGAAATAGGTCCAATTGAATTATGAAAATCGCTGTATTCAAAGCCAGCTGGTTGAGACTAGTTTTGGCCATTTTCAGTTCAAACCAGTTGGTCAAACTCCTTTTGTTTTGCACTAATCAAAACTGGATGATCATAGTTGTTTTCCTCTTCAGAAAATATACAAGATGAAGACAATTGCAAATTGATTAATTTTAGAGATCCTTCTTTGAAAGTGACTTCAATTTTTTTGAATACAATGGAGTATTTTGATAAGCACCGGGATAATCAACCTGAAAATATCTTTAGCAAGAAGCCAAGCAAAATTTGAATATTTTTCTTAACCAGACCATATAACGGTTCCGCTACATATTGGCATCACTGGTTGTACTTCTTAGTCCCATTTACCTATTTGTCAGGCTTTATTTAGACTTAAATAAAATTATCTTTCCTTATCTACATTGTTTCTCGGCCTTATATCTTATGCTACAAAATTAGATAGAACTTTGTAATAAAGGCAGGACAACCTTTAAATCTGAGTCCTGACTTGCAGTGTCCTACAAGTTGGTCAGGCTTAAATTTTTCTGTTGGCAGGTATTGCACGATGACACTATATCTATAAAATATATTTCTTCTGTACTGATTGTATTGCCTAGAATATTTTGGTCATTGAAGTTGCAGGTTGGCAGGCTCTAATAGACCACTTGGAGCACAACCCCTTGAAAAAATTGACATTAGGAAGAATTATACGAGAAAATTGTTGTCACTTAGATGTCAGTAAAAATAGGTAGGTCTTTAGAATTTTGATCATAGTTGAGAACATTCCTAAGATAACTTTCTTTGACACTCCAGACTATAAAATTTCTGAGAATGCTGCAAAATGAAAATTAAAAACCTCTTGAGGAAATATCTTTCACAAGAAGCCAAGCAGAATTTGAATATTTTTCTTAACTAGACCATATAAGATTATGTTGTTATCACTAAGAAACTTGGCCAGCTTTACCCTTGACTGGTATATCATAAAGGAGATCCTTCAATGACAAAGGTTTGCTTTGATCATAAAAAGAAAAATGTAGGTTTTGATAATTTTGGATCTGTGTTATTGTCTAAGGTTCAATGTTCACCATTTTTCCCAAAACAGGAACTAGACATGCTTAAACCTTCCGCACTCCTCAAAATAGTTCCAACTGAGCAATGGCATCCATCAACTCCTATATCTTCAGACTTGATTATTTCTCTTGAAGTCTCATCTTCCTAAGGCTAGTGATTGGTCAGAAAGAAGCCCTGTCTTTCAGTAGGTGAGCTTTTCTCTAAACAAACCTCTTGATGTGGAAGTAATAGTGGCTTTCCTTGACCCTGTCAAGACTTCCAAATTAAGCTTTCCATCTTATTATATCTTAACCATTTATTTTTCACAAGCTAAGGGATGGAGGCTCTACCCTTTCCATACTTAGATTTCTGGTTGTTCAAATTTCTTCCTTGGGTAGCAATACCCTTTCATTTGGCTTAGCATCAGCTTTTGAGTTTTGGGCATGGTAGACATACTGTAAGTTGGCTTGGGAGGAGAGGACCAGGTCTTGAATCCTGTCAACCACCTTCTGTAGGAAATTAGGAATAATTCAAAAAAAGGAGGATCCTCATATTGCCTCTATGACTAAGGTTGAATTGAGGTCCTCCAGGTCCATGTGCCAATTCAGCTTGGCTGGGGGATTTCCAACAGACTGGTTGACGTCATGGTAAATTTTAGGGGTGAATTATAGCCCAAAGGTGAAATTTGAAACGACATATAATCAAGGATAATTTTAGGGGCGAATGTTCGCCCTTTGGCGAAATTAAAGGGTTTTAAATTTTTAGTGAGCGAATATTTTGTATTATAGTACATTTTTACAAATCACCTCAAATAGCCCACCTTATTTTAAGGGAGAGGGTAAAAAAGGTAAATTTAGCCCTTGAAATTAGGACTTACAACCTTCCATTCGCCCATTTTCAAGAATAGGTTTTATTTAAGTGAATCCTATGGGCCAAATACCATATTTATAAAAGAGGTATGGTAAATTAATAAAAATATAAATAAATGAGAGGTATGGTAAATAAATAAAACATTTTTTATATTTACTCCATAAGTCACCTTATATACATGTAAGGGTGTAAACAAATAAAAATATAAGTAAAGTGGATGTATGGTAAATAAATAAAACGTCTTTTTATACTTACTCAAAAGGTATGGTAAATAAATAAAAATATAAATAAACTAGACGTATCGTAAATAAATAAAACCTCTTTTTATATTTAGTCCATAACCCTTGTTTTATTTATGAAGGCTTAAGAAAGATGTTTTATTTAAGTGAATCCTATGGGCGAAATACCATATTTGTAAAAGAGGTATGGTAAATTAATAAAAATATAAATAAACGAGAGGTATGGTAAACAAATAAAACATTTTTTTATATTTACTCCATAAGTCACCTTATATTTACGAACACTCAAAAAATGGGTTATATTTAGGTGAAACCTATGGCCAAAATACTATGGGACAAATACCATGGACTAGATTGTTATTAATACCATGCAAAAAACCATTATTAACCCTAATATTAGAATTAATAAAAATAAAAATGGCACATGGTATTGACCCATGGTATTCACCAAAATGGCACATGGTATTGACCCATGGTATTCACCTGGAATGTAGCCTATTTAAATGGGGGAATTAAACCAGCATAGAGCCTATGCTAATATTCACTAGGACTTTACAAAGTTTTATTATTTAGTGAAAGACTCGCCAAGATCTTACAGATTTTATAATTGAGTAAAATATTAGCCATGCCTGGTGAGAGATTCGCCAAAAAATTATATATACATATTATATTATTGATAAAATCGCGTTCCATTTTTCCTATATACCATGGATATTCGCCCATTTATTATATTTATAAATTTAGGGGGGATTCTTAAAATTTTCCCTGCATATAATGGCTTGGGATTCAAAAGAGGTGCAATACTCATCTGCTTCTGGCATGTCTAAGTTTAGGTTTGGGGTGTGGTTCAGTTGCTCCACTATGTATGGGTTTGGGGTAGTCCCTCCCTGTGTAATTGGTTCTGTGACTGATTTTTTCCCTTGAAGTATATTATTGAATGATTGTCTCCCATTTGCAGGTTTCTGCTTTGTTCCTGTGTCTTTTACAGAGCTGCTTCCCCCTCCCCCACTTGCATTTTTGGTTTTATTAGGTGCCGTCGCTCCTCACTTGAGCCTTAGATTAAGGATTATTGTGGAATCTGATAGGATATGATAATCTTGCAGGAGATGATTATCCTATGGCTATAATATACTACCTCTGTATAACAAATTTTGTTTGTTCATAGGGTATCTAGTTTTTTGTGTGATACATTGTTTCAGAATCATCACACTGTCTACTTTATTTGCCCAAAATATAAGTGATGTCCCAACAGGGGGATTTATGAAAATTTGAAAGCAGGGGGTACTTACTAGCCTCTTAGTTCCAGTACCATCCTTGAAACCGCAGGGCAAGACTATTTCGGGTATGCCTTTCCCAGAGCTTTGATTGAACTAGAGGCAGGGAGCCTGTGACTTGACCACTGTTGAGCTGAGACAGATTTGCTGCCTAGAGAAACCCACCCAGAAATGACCCTGCATATGCTTTTAACAAAAACTGCTGCCAGAACAAGAGCAACCCAGGCCCACACTCTTGTGTGGGAAGTAGAGGCAACAACCTCAGATGCCCATTCTGCAGAAAAACATCATGGACTAAGAACAATAACCCTAACTCTGCACCATTAATGATCCAGGAATCTATTCGGGGAGAAAAAGCAAGTGTTTCCGCAGCAGGACAAAAACCCCTGTCACCGAGGAGCTCCCTGGTCTTCCGTCGAGGTAGAGACAGAGCGAAATCCGCCTAAAATGGCACAATACTTCCCCATCAGTTACTTGGTCCACTCCGAAAGGTATTTTCACCTTGGCCACCATCCCTACATGTCGCGGCAAGGAACCCCAGCCTCGCGGCAGTGCCATTCGAGCAAAATCCAAGCCAGGGATAAAAAACCTATTTTGTTCTCCGCCTTGAGACATTTTTTGTTTCGATCGCATAAGTGATGTTGTTTCAATGTTATACAAATGAAATATTATATTTTATGTCTTAAAATTTAATAGTTTCCCATTATCATTGTTAAATAATTTTTGTGAAATTCCATTTTTGCCTCAAAATTCAATTTCAGATATATGTTCTTTCAATGTTGACTCAACAATTCTATTTTCTATGAACAAGTGAATATATATGAAGCATATCTCAACGCTTGGAAACTGTTGATGCAGGTTTTCAGATCGATTTGAAATTTTACTTGTGGAATATTTAGTGAGATGTCAAAAGATAATCATGGAAAGAAACCATCAAGGCAAACAGATGTATTATCATACTTTCAAAAGGCTCCATCCAAAAATACACATTCTCTTCATGATTCAAGCTCCTTTGAACAATCTGTTACTGAGAGAGAGGTTAACTCTTGTGGAAATGCATTTGATATCCATACGATGGATGAAATAATAGGTTCCTCAAGTGGTCAGGGTGAGATAAATGCAGTTTCAACAGAAATTGGTGATGAAAATGTTAAATATTTTTCCTTGGAAAGTGACACAATCCATTCACAGAAAAAGAAAAGAGGCCAGTGGGCCATAGGGAGACAATTCCAAGAAAATTGGGTCTCAAGTTTTCCATTTATTGAAGAAATACCTCCTACAAATGAGAATGAGGTTTTCCGACAAGTTGGATGTATTGTGTGTAGTTGGAAAACTCAAAAGGAAGTGAAAGTTCAGATGAAGCTAGATACCATACAAAAGCATGCAGGAAAGGTGTATGTAAAGAAAATTGTAAATGGTAAAGAGAAATCTATTGTTAGATGGAAATCTTCTAAGGAATGTCGACATGTTGAATATGCAGAAGAATATAAAAAATATTTATTAAGAGGAAACTTGAGGCAGACAAAGGAACCATCATATCTCTATTTGAAAAGATTATGGAAAGAAATTTGTTATCCAAGACAATACAATTGAGAACTATATTTCCCATCTTATCTGAAGGTTGTCCTACGACAGATTATCCAGATCACATGAAATTACTATCTTTTCTTCAAGTGCCAAACTTTCCATCTTCTCATTGGTCTGTAACCAGGGGTTGGGGATGGGCAGGATATCTAGCTCAAGTAGAAAAGGATGATTTGAAAGAGAAGATTGCAAATGCTAGGTTTCTGGCATTGTCTTTAGATGAGGTTGCGGCTATAGATAATACTTCATGGATTTGCATGAGAATTTATATGGTTAATGACCATATTAGACATTCCTATCTACTTGGGATTAATAAGATGAGAGAGACTTCTACAGCTGAAAATATCTATGAACTTGTTCTTAATGGATTGAAGGAAAGTGGTATGGATGAATTAATGATTGCAAAAAATTTGGTATGTGTTGGAGCAGAGGGAGCAGCACTAATGCAAGGACAAAGGAATGGCCTTTATGTTAGGCTACAACTATCAACTTCACCATATATGCTTAGTATTCATTGTATGACTCATAGGATGAACCTTGCATTTAAAATAGTAAGCAATTTTCCATCAGTTTCAAAAGTTGAAGATCTTGTACGTGAGACTCATACATACTTTTCTCGTAGTCCCAAACGATATTTAGAGTTTCAACAAGTTGCATATGGTATTATGGATGGAAAAAAACTACTGAAAGATGTTGATACAAGATGGATCTCATTAAATGGACCAGCTCAAAGACTATTTAGTGAGTTCAAATCTTTGGTAGGGTTGATGTATGAAAATCGCTATAATGTAGACAAAGCTCAAGATCTTCTTTCTCGACTAACTAATATAGAGACATTATTGACATTGGCTGGAATTCTTCCTATGTTACATGAAATTAATGTCCTCGTGAAAATGTCTCAGAATCGCACAATTTATATTATGGAATACACAAATGCGAGAAAGTCAGCATGTCTTGCATTGGATAATTTGTATATGATGCCAGACTCTTTTACTGGTCCAGAGTTTAAAAGTTGGACTGAGATCATCAATATAGAAAATACTAAAAAAAAATTGACGTTTGATGAAAAAGGGATACTATGTATCGCAGTGCATGGGTATATGGTTCCCTTTCATTATATTAGTAAGACAGGACGAATCACCAAAGATTGCCCCGTGTCAAGAGACCAATTTGATAATATTGTGATTTCAGTGAGACAAAATTTGATAGAAATTGCAAGATCACTATCATTAGAGATAAGAGAATGATTTCCTCGAGATGAATTGTTGGAGGCCATGTGTGTGGTATACCCTCAATATTGGAACAATTGTCAATGTCCAAGAACTTTAAACGCTGATTTTCAAAAAATATTAAAATGTTTAGTAGACCATTTTTGCAAGAAAGTCTTGATACATGGAGAATAAATTGAAGGCATTTTAGATTCATCAAAATTTTATCAACAAGGTGGGCGCTTTGCTGAAACAATGTGGAAGAAATGTCCCTTTTTGGAGAATCCTAATGAAAATGGTGCTATAACAAGATTATGGACTACTTTAAGTGCTAGCCAATACTTGTAAGAAAACATATCAGAATATTTCAAATTAGCAGATTTGTGTCAAACCATGATTTTGCGATCAGTGGAGGATATGAGAATGTTTAGTGCATTATCATTCTTGAAGTCAAAGTTGAGGAACAAGCTTGATAAACATGTGGATACATGTTTAAGATTATATGTAACAAAGTATGACATTGACAATTTTCCATATGAAAGAATGCTAACTCTTTGGCGTTCAGATTGTGATAGAAGGGGAGAAAACAATATAACAAATCTCTCTAATGAACTTGATATAGAACATAATGTTTTGGAGACTCATAATAACAGTTCATTTAGAGAAGATCATGTTCACAATTTAGAAAATGAGGACCAAGATGAGAACTGGCAAATTGAAATACCCCAGGACTCTTATTTTCGTATACATGTTCCATTGATCATGCAAAATTACTATATGTCAACTTCAGGTAAAAATAGGTTCTATATTTGTATTTTTCATTGTAACATTGCAGCGACATTATTTTGATGTGTGTTATTTTAAGTTTGATGTTTCATATTTAATCATTACATTGTTTGTTTCCTATCTGTGACAGGAAATAAAGTTGGATTTGGTGAGGTTGGGACCTATTTCTTTTCACATAGATAGTGTCTGACTATTATTAAATGATAAATAACAAATTTAACAAGATTTTCAAGTCATTTGTTATCCATTTCTTGTCAATCATTTGTCAGCCATGTTTTCAAGTCCTTCAAGTACTAAGTTGTTCGGGTCCCCACATGTCCATAGCACCATTAAGGGATGAGATAACGTGAGTCAGTCCAACTTATACCCCGAATTTACTTTTTACCTATTGATGTAAGTGTTTTGTTACCACTTATCACCAACAAAATTCTACCATAACATAAACCAACTTGAAGACAACACTTCTCATCTTCCTTTTACATAAATGCTCTATGGATCTCCCTACTATACTTTCCTGAGACCAACGTCCCTTTATGGTAGGTATCTCCACCATACCACTAATCACACAATAGACACACAGTAGTAACTACCACCTTCTATAAATCTCTCTAGTCTCAGTTATTGGTGTCCCTGTCACACTCGACCAATACAATCTTGCAGGTCTATTTTTTTATCATATCTTTATTTTTTGTTATTTTGTGTATTTAACTTTAACACCATCCAAGAGTAACGAGTTAGTGTCCTTTGGATTTGATCTTTGATTGGAAATGAAGTCGGATTTGATGAAGCTGAGACTAGGGAAAATTTTAAGAAGCCCCCCTAAATTTATATGTATAATAAATGAGCGAATCTCCATGGTATATAGGAAAAATGGAAGGTGATTTTATCAATAATATAATATGTATATATAATTTTTTGGTAAATCTCTCACCAGGCATGGTGAATATTTTACTCAATTATAAAATATTGTAAGATCTTGGTGAGTCTTTCACTAAATAATAAAAATTTGTAAAGTCCTAGTGAATCTTAGCATTGTGAACTCTTAGAGAATTTTTTGAAAAAGTATAAAACCATATATGACAAGAGCCACATGGTGGCAATATCACTTTTTTTTTTCACATTTCTACGACATGGAACTTGTTTATAAAATTATAAAAAAGCCAGCCAAGTCCCTTATAATATGTAGGTAAGCTTATAACAGAGTCTGATACCTATACTATGCTTGTCTTCATTCAAGTGTCATAGCTACTATAGTTAACACTGTGAATCACAACTCTCTCAGAACTCAACTCTATAGTGTAATTAAAACCTTTGGAAATTGAATCTGACAACTCTATAAAAAGGATTAGTGAAATAGAAGCTTTTGTGAATGAGCCCACTAACTATCACTGCTAAACAATCAATCTAGACTATGAAGTCTTCCATCTTGACCACAGTCGTGCTCACGATCAAGGGAGTGCGATCACCTGGCCTGACATAATGGCCATCATAGCTTCCAATAATCAACAACCACCTTGCAAGGACATCCTAGCTCATGTCTCTTGAATTTTATTCATCAATCTTAACTGATATAAATCTTATAAAGATAATATTAGAATCCTCTCTAGATTCACTATTAATACAAGGGTAAATGAAATTTTCTAGCTCAAGGCACTAGCCAATACCAACTTTGGTATTTGTGACCCCTTTGTGGGGATGCACCTACCCTGCCCCGTTGGGTTTTTGCCTTGTAACATAGTTCAAGGATCACAAGGCTTTCCAATATTCCTACTCCACTAGACACACTTTATATGCTATACATAGTGAATGGAAAAGAAGCATTATAGAACATACAATTTAATAGAAGGAAGAAAAATCTTAGCGAGTTCAATATCAGAATCTTAACCACTGATTAATAGAGAATAACAAGTAGTGTAATGCATTGTTTCGAGTTATTTATTTACAAGCTGTAAAGAATGTAGTGGAATGGAAAATATTACTTCGGCAACCCTTCAATATTTTCTACTAATATGTATGTTCATGTACATATGAAATTAAGAGCATTGTTGAATACAAAGTTTCCTTTTCTCTTGCCTCAATTTTGACAAATCAGTGTGAAATCAGTGTCAATTTGAATCTCCTTTCCTGTGTGGATGTTTTGACAAATAAATGTGAAATCAAAGTCACCTTGAAGTTCCTTTCCTGCGAGGGATCACATTGACAGTAGATTAGTAAAAGATAATCTACTATATATTATGTTCAAGAAATTGACTGCAATCTACAGTGGAAACGAGACCTCAATTCTTATTCTGAATTTGAATATCTCAGGACAACATAAGAGATAAAAATGCATATGGCCTTAGTAGCTAGAAAAAAATCACTTCGTCATTACAAGGCCACCTAGATTTTGGCACTTAATCTAAATAATGGCACTAGTTGCAGTGCTTATTTGCATTAACACCATGGAAAAGCAACAACAATGTTTCAAAGCACACTTACTGGAAAGGTTGTAACATTCCAAGAATATTTAATGATAGCATCTGAACCTCGTAGCTATGGTGGGGAAACTAGGGAACCCAAATCTTGGAAGATATCTCATACCAAATCTGAGCAAAAAATAAAAAGGGGAAAAAATCAGAATCTATAAATCAAGCAATGAATTGTTTACAAATCAAATACTATTCCTTTAACTAACAGTTAAATTGTGGTGATATATTTAAATATTTAGTAAGAGGGGAACTTCAAACCATGGAATATTACCTTTGTCATTACTGTCATCCCTCAGTGACTGAGATTACAAATCAATACTTATGGAAAGATTGTAAGAAATTCTGTGAAATAGTAAAGCATAACCTCTATTTTCAAGCAACAAAATTAAGACATTGTTACATCAAGAGTCATAATTGATACATAATCAATGAATCAAGTCCTTGTATGGCACAGGCTTGTTTCACAACCTCTATTTTCTCAATAACAAAATCAAGACATTGTATGTGGTTATTGCCAAAAGGAAACTGCATTCTAATTTGGAAGAGGATCTTATCAAAAGACATGGATTTATTCAAAGCTAGAAAGCCTAATGGGTTACTAAAAAATAAGTTGGAATATGGGATCATGATACTTAAATTGAAGAAATATGCTTTCCGTTTAGAAACATTACAGTTATACAATGTATTTTGAAAGCATTAGAATTTGAAATTGGCCCTTTCTATCAAGACAAATTTTCATTAACAAAATGTACTTTTGTACCTGAAACATTATAGATATCCAAGAAAAACTTGAAAAGCATAAGAGAACCTAGCATAATGTACTTTCTTTCCTTCCTTAACATTCTTAAAGAGTTGAGGTTCCCCAAGTCATCAGGTAACTTTCAAAGGAAATGACAGTTAGTAATAGTCCAATTCACAACTGAAGATGTGTCACAAATATGAGGGGGCATCTCCTCCAAGTCACAAAAGTGCTCCAGGTTAAAATCTAGCATTATTGGAAGCTTAATGCTCGACTGAGTGTTATTGAACCCAAACATTTTTCCAATCTTCACTAAAAGCTTAAAGATAGCTTCTTTAAGTTCTACATGACTTTACTATGCTCTTGAAGTGGGGGCACATGCGGCCTCTCCAAGTGAATAGTCTTAAACTAAGTGAAGATAAGGCCAATAGATCATTCAGTGTGGATCTCTTTAAACCATAATTGAATACAATTAGGGCTTTCAAATTTTTCATGGAACTCAAAAATGTTGGAAGAAAGTATTTGCTTCCAGAAAAGAGTAAAACTAAAGCCTCTACCTGAGGACAATTGATGTCACACCACTAATACTTCTCCATGGACTACGTATAGGTAAACCACAAATGCAGAATTCCATTAGAATAGAATACACAAATGAAATCATTGCATTTCTTTAAAATATCTTTTGAAATCAAAATTACCAAAATTACATATCGATAACCTAGTGGGTGTAGGATAAGATTCACCCATGTCATTCACAAAAAGCATGAGAAAAGACCTAATACTATATATAAAACCAAGAAAAATTCAAATTCATCACTTCTAGGGACCTTGTAACCACCCTGCCAACACACAAGTATGTCCCTATTTGCAGTTAGAAAAATTACCCAAATTACAATCCGTTTACTCTAGCCTATGTTGGAAAGTTATAGAAGGATGACTAGTGAAATCAATCCATTCCTTTTGGCCCTGGATTTGTTTTAGTTTAAAACAGAAGTATACAAATATACTTGTCCAATGTCTACTGCTACTGAGCATTAGTTAGTTCATAAGAAATTATGTAAACATACAGATATAAATTCACACTCATGAATATCCCAACTTTCTATCAAGTGCTATGACTAGTGATGAAAATCACAATTATTTTCAAAAGCATGGAATCATGCCTAAGCATCCTCTATGAATGACCCAACGCCTTCCTAGTTAGCTCTCTACATTAAAGTTGCAACAAACAATATGACATTAGGCATGGCTTGAAAGTAACAAACCGCTGTAGAACTTAGGCATAGATGGCAAGTGCCAACCGTGTTTTCAAGATATTGGTTAGAAAATCCATAGCATGTAATAGCACAAATTGAGAAACTCATAATGTCCTGACTGTTGAATATTGTAGCCAATTTTCTCGCAGATTATACTGCAAAGAATAAAATTGCTCGTAAATTAACGTAACACACAGGCTTCATATTTCTTGTATATGCCTTCATATTCCTTATTTTTCTTCTAGTTTGTTGCCATTGACCACACAGACCAGAGATAAATCATGGAGTAACTTCATTGAAAGCATGGATATATAACATTGAAATAGTAACTGCACATATTTTGAATAAAATTTGTAATGTTTTACGATTGCAAAGAAAATTAAATATGTCAAAATAAAATGTGGAATCTGAATTTTCTTTACAAGGCTTAAATTATTAAAGATAATAACAAATCTTCCCAACCATTCAAGATAAATCTGATTTAACTTGAATGCACATATTCTTTATTTCCATTATCTAAATGTTTTATTGTCATGAAAAATAGATATTTCCATCTCAACATATCCTTGATCATTTGACATTGCCCTTGGTTAGTTTTTAAAGGTAATGGCTAAACATTTACAGAAGTTCTAATATTGTAAGCCTTACCATTTCCCTTTCATTTGTCAAGTTTAATTTCCACATTTTTTATTTCAATGAAACATTAAAGGCTACAAAATTTGTGGTTAAGATCCAACTGGTAGAAGAAGGATGACTTTCTATGAAGCTCAAACCACTCACAGGACTCTTTAATACCACCATGCTTATTTGGCATGCCCAGGGTCTACAGAACCATAAGACTGACATAATAGATTTCATGCTTCAAGAAAATAGAAATACTTCAAGCTCAACTTCCATTACATTTTTTTACATGCACTATATGGTCTACCCTATCCTCTGAGATGGACAGAGGTTCTTTGTGAAGACACACCAAATACAACTGAGTGATTTATGGCACAATGATTAAATAATGATAACCCAACAAAATATGTACTATTCAACATAAGATATGCTCACTGAATGGAAAGATTATTGGCCAAGCATTTAGACTCCAAACACCTAATTGGAAGTTGGTTTATGTGGCCTCAAACTAGATGCACTTGGACTCATATTTTTTCCTTGACTAGCCAAGGGAATGCTCGAATTCTTTTTCCCTCTATGAGGGCTATGTGTCTGTCAGATCTCACTTATACGTGGGCTATATATTTGTTTAGATTCTGCAATTTGGGGACTTAATGCAGACTCAGATCCCTGAATTGGTGTGCAATCACTCGAGCTAGTTATCTGTGGACTATATGTGTGTTTGACCTCACCACTACTTCGTGTAATCATCTCATCAAAAACTTCGCCATCATTTGCACCTATTCCCATGCTTCCTAGTCTGAACCCCTGAATTCCAGCTTCCTGCAATCAATATATGTTACAGTTCAATTTATTACTATTCATGCTGCAGGGCTTATGAAATAGAATTGAGTAATATTTTTAAAATTTGTTTGATATGTGTCTTGCACTCACTATTATATTGCATGGCATTCCAGGGGCTTCTCATACTCTGCTGCATCCAATTCTTGAAGATGTGCTCCTTTGAAAAACTTGGCAAGGATATACTGCCTTGCTGGGACTAACAAGTTACAACATGATCAGTAGTGGGAAGAGAACACCATCTATACGTACCCATGTGATACCAAAACATGCGAGCAAATAACATGTATGGAAAATGGTGAAAGTGGCAATTGTCTTGAAAGGCATTTTTTCAAGAAATGTAGCATGATACTCTTGAAGTTATCTGTAACCATCAGTTGAACATTGATCGGCTTTGAAAACTATATTACAAGCATTAAATTCAATCACATTATAGTTTGAATAAAGTTCATACTTGTATCTACGGCTTGGAGCAGTGAAAAGAAACAATATCCTTTCTGATTTCTTGGCAAAATATCTATGGCCATGAAGGCAAAGTAACCCCAAAGCATAGAAATTGGGATCTTTCTAATGATGGCCATTGTTGCAAGGTAGCCAACCACCATCAGAGATTGCAACAAATTACTCAATCGTTGTTCTTTCACCTAAACAGGAAGAAGGTCATCCACGTCCTTGTCAACATTAAAAATTGATTCATCAACTAGGACATCCATATTCCCAGTACTTGCGGCCAACTAAATTGTGGTCTCTTTCAATTCCTTAAGTGCCTGCACAAATGGTTGGGACATGACAAGACAAATAAATAAAGGCAGAGGAAAATTAGATGAAATGAAAAACCGAAACTCAAAAATAAGACCATTACCAAGGTAGGTGGAGGCTGATAAACTAGTGGGGTCTGCATTTTCTCATAGGCTTCTTGCATGTTTCCGTATAATTGCCCTAAGGTTGAATTTTTCTGCATACTTTTCCAGACTGTTGTCACTAACTTGCTAAGCACTAACTGTAACAAAAGTACTTGTGAGTTACTCATCTATAAAATTTCTGAATTGTGTCTTTGCCCTGAGAAGTTGCAACTGATAATTCCAATATATTGGTAACTGATGTTTGAGGCTAGCTAAGCTTTTTGTGTGCATGGGAGATTGAGGAATAACACCATTTGAAGGAGGTATGCCAACAAGACCACATAAAATAGTCTGCCACAATAAAAGGAAAATTTATGAATCCATTAGAGAATTTTTATGGAGGTGCAAACAAAGAATGAAGAGTTAGATCAAGATGTCTTTAGGAGAGCAAGAGCTCTTCTGGAATAGGGTAGCTAGTGATAGTTGAACCTAAACATGAACTCTAACAAAAATTACAACATAGTTCTAAATAATATATATATACTGCGGTAATTTTCATACCAAAAATCCTAAGAGAAGTCATAATGGTATGAAGAAGGTTTTATTAAGCTTAATTCCTTTTGTTGGGCAAGTTGGGATGCAATGTTGTGATCAAAATAATAAAGCACTACAATCATTTTTGCCGGAATGAAAGCTCCAAAAATGTATAACAATGGCACATCAAGCATTTCCTGTGTGGAAAAATAAGTATTGTTATTGCATGGAAACGAAAAAAAAAAGGAAAAAAAATGGATTCTATGTTTTGAGGTTGTGGATGAAAGGCAAGATCAGTGCCTTATCATGTTTGGGCTATGGGAGCACGCATTTTATGTCAAAGGGAGAATATAAAGAAGGATTATGGGTTATAAGCAACCAAGGATCATCCCCCTGCCTTGTGTTGTTGCCACCCCCAACCTTCCAAAGTTCAAACCAAATATCTTCCAATCAGTGGAAAGGCCAACACCACCACCTTCCAGATCACTGAAGATTTATTGTAGGATTTATGTGGAGATCTTATACAATCCTCAGCAGATAGAGGTTGTATGTACTTCCAACTCACCAGCTTTCTCAATAAGCCCTTCCCTTCTATAATTCTCTAAACATATTTAGCAGCCAGGGCTCTTTCCAAGCAATGGAGATTTTAAATTTCCCATGCTCATAGCTCTTTAGGAACAAAAACGTTTTTCCATGAGACCCGAGGAATATTCTTTTTTCTGTTTGTCCCTAGCCAATAGGAATCTGAAATAAAGTCTTCTTACCTGTTCCAGGACCTGTTTGGGAATAAAGGAGAAAAACACTCAGTACACAGGGATGGCTTCAAGTAGGGATTTCACTAGCACTAACTTACCCCCCTTGATGATAACCATTTATTACACCATATTGACATCTCCTTTTCAACCTTAGAAACCATCCACACCCATTCTATTTTTTTGCAGTCACTGAATTTAGATAAAAACTTGGCGTTGCTATTACAATTGAGCTAATTGAGCACCCAGATTACAATTATTGTATTGGGGACATTGTTTTTCGACTGGCATCTGTTGCATAGCTACTAGAAGTGTCTGGTGTTGTTGAATCATCAGTTGATGATAAGGTGTGTCAAAACATCTCATCACTTGAGAATTGTATGAAAACAGAAAATGATTCAAACATTGAGAAAGATTGTGAAATGGAGCCAAAACCTGAGTATTGTATTAGAACAGAGCTATCTTCAGAACAAAGATCTTTGAGAAAAAGAGAAAAAGCTAAGGCTAGTCTAGCCTTTGAGGATCAGTCTGGTGATGATAAAGAAATTGAACTAAAGCCAAAATGTGTAAATGAGACCAAAATTACAGAGCAAATTTTCCAGCAAGGGTCTTCAAGAAGGAGTAAGGCTAAAGTAGGTATGGATACCGAAGAATCATATTTATCCTCGATTGAGAATATTATAGGTCTCAAAAACGAGGATATTGAAGTGATGTGGGCAGATGGAATGATTTAAAAAGTAAGTGCTCTCTTGTTTTTTCTTGGATCTATTCTTTGTTACATTGATGTTTACTAACAACATATGACAAAGAATTTCAAATGATCAATGATATTTGACAATCGTAAACAAGTTAATTTCCAAATAAAGTTTTGTTCAATAGTCTTGAAGAACTACAACCACCACAATCCAGCTACACCAATGGTGCAAATCCTTAGCAAAAGTGCCAAAATAATTTTTTTTTTAAACATGGTATACTTGATCATGTTACTTATACAGGTTTCCATCTATTTTACCAGTCTCCAAAGAGAAACTCACTAGTGAGATGATGCAGGCTACGCTACAACAGGCCAATAATCTTTTTATCCCCACAGCCAATATACAGGTCAGGGTACAAAACCTAGATCTTTGAAATACTCATGCTCCTGAGCACTACGAGCAGTGATGCGTCTACTAGGCTCCAGGCACATCATTTTCTAGGAGGGAACATGGTGGCATAAAAACAAAGAAACAAACAACAAAGTTGTCAACATTAAGAAAAATTGTTACCAGACATCCTTTGATCATATTCCAAAGAAAAAAGATAATGTTTGTCCTCACCAAGAGAAGATCAATTCCTGTTGGCTCAAGACCTGGAACATGCACCTAACCACAAAGCAACTAAGAGGGTCAACGCTATTAAAACTTCACAAAACTTGATCATAACCAAAACAACTTTAGCAAGAAGACATGTCAATCACCAATGAAACAATGTAAGAACCTAAATTCAGGCATAATTTCTTACACAAACAAGAGAATGCTACATCTAAGGTGGCAAAACAATGATCAACTACTTAGCCAACCTCTTCTGAAGAAGCACAGGATCACATGAAGCAATGAGCAGGGATCATCTCCATCATTAATCCAAAGAGTTCAAAAATGCAGTGCTACCCATGAGCAAACAACACCAACAATGAGCTATCCATGTAGATCAAGATAATCACAGAGTTACTTCATCATCAATGCAAAGATATGGTGCATGAAATCCATTGAATAAAATACATCAATATCATAGAATATACCATTATTCTCAACAAGGCACCCCTAGCATTAATTCAAAAAGGATACAATGTCACTAAAAGCCTTTGTAAAACCATCAAGAACAAGCAAGTTTAAATTTTGAAATATAACTAGAAAAAAACTATGCCTCACAATAAAAAAACATGCTTCAAAAACAGAGTCACTAGTATATATCATATTGCAAATTTAACAAGACTTCTTGCTCAGAAAAAAAACATCATTTATATACAACATTTCACCTTTTTCTATGGGCTGGACTTTTGAGAAAATTTCCTTGGTTAGAATCCAAAATAAGCGTTCTCTTTCACAGTTCACCATTAGAACCTTGCATGATCCAAAGCAAGGGTTCCATCACCATTGAGATGTTATCATCAAAACTAGCATAAAAACCACTTTAATATCATATCCTCTACACATCAACATAACAAGTAAATATGCGCGCTATAAAGCATAGAAAACCATATTGCACAGTATTATAAAATACCCTGTCAGTAACAACAGATGGAAAAGAATTTCAAATGACCAGTCATATTTGACAATCGTAAACACCTTAATTTCCAAATAAAATTTTGTTCAATAGTCTTGAAGAACTAGAACCACCACAATCCAGCTACACCAATGGTGCAAATCCTTAGCAAATGTGGCAAATAATTTTTTTTTTAAACATGGTATACTTGATCATGTTACTTATACAGATTTCCATCTATTTTACCAGTATCCAAAGAGAAACTCACTGGGGAGATGATGCAGGCTACACTACAACAGGCCATTAATATTTTTATCCCCATAGCTAATATACAGGTCAGGGTACAAAACCTAGATCTTTGAAATACTCGTGCTCCTGAGCACTACAAGCAGTGATGCGTCCAAAAACACCAAAAAACTCATTTCGAGAATTCCTACACCTTTTTCTAACTACAAACACATCTAATGTCAATTGGGTCTAGCTCCACTGGTTAGGTGGAATGATTGTTATCCTCCCTACAATGGTTCTATTCCCACTTTGATATGGCCTTTGGCCCTAGGGAATTGCTTAAGCCTAGGTGCCATCCTCAGAATGAGGCAAAGTTCCCTGGGTTTTCTTAGGATATATTTTGCAAAAAGCATTTTAGTCAATTGGGTCTAGCCCAAGAAATTGAGGGGGAATGTTATCCCTCCACACCCAGGACCAATTATCACAAGTGACATGTTGACCTCTTAATGAATGTATTGTTGATTGCCTCGTACCCAAAATAATTTGGGTTTACCCTGGATACCATCCTCAAAATGAGAGGAAGTGCCAGAACAACATGATGACAACATGAGGTAAGTGTGTAAAACTAACAAGAAACCTATTCTAGATACAGTGTTCCACCCTAGCCTAGGAATAACATTTTTAAGGGTTCACATGTGTGCATAAAAATCACCTCACCCCACCTCAAGCCTCGCGCTCAACTATCTAAGCAGATATTTCGTGAGGTCAAGTAGTAGGGGGAATTAGCACTAGGGGAAATTATAATTCCCACCTACAGAACTTGGCTGAAGTTGTAGAGGTATAAAGTCACAGGTAAGCACTATTCATAACAACATATCGCAAGGTTCCATAGGGATTTTGAGTCATCGTTTTTTAGTGAGATGTGCGTCCAATCATTTCTTTGTAATTCGTTAATATAGCTTTTATAGGACTTGAACCATTGAATCTGGCTTCATCAGATATCCCTAACCCTAATGAACCTAGTGGATATCACCATCACGTGTGGATAACATTGCTTCAAATACAAGACCCAGTAGGGTAGACTGAACGCATGAACTCATGCACCCAAAACACTTAGAAAACTGCACCATTCACAAAATAGACATTCATGCATGCCCTCCCCTGGATGGGTAACTGTGCCTTCCTAATTGAAGCAATACATTCATACATGTGCTTCATCTATTGATCCTACTAAACTACTGCGCCTCCATTAGAGGATCTGTTATGGGCCCTCTACTAAACATCAACTTTCCTATGTACAAGTTGGAATGTATTTGTTGAAGGATGATGTTGTTGCCAAAGGAGAACAACTACTGAGAAATAGGTAAAATCTAATATTACCTCCACTCTTGTATCAGATAAAAGTAAAATTGTTGTCAAATTAAGCAATATTGTTAAGCAATTTTCTCTTTGTATATTCAGCGAGCCAAAAATGAAAAATATTATATCATATGTGGGTACATGGAGCAGTTAGAAATCAGTCTACTACCATAGACTGAAATGGAGTACAACCCTTTTACAAGGCCTATGGTACCAAGTGCAACATCTAGTTTAATCACAATAATATTCATTGGCTTGTAGCAATCTTCTTCTGGAAAAAAACTAAAAGAGCTTTATTACACTTTGAATTTCAAATGCTTGTTAAAGGATCAAGTGGTAGTTGCAAAGAACAACTCAAAATGGGTGATATCAAAACAAAATAATTTAGTATTTCCAAGACAAAATAACATTACTAATGTATCTCTGAATTCCATGAAAACAAAAAATTTGATGTATTGCAATGATATTAGGAGATTAGTAAAGAGGATCAAATTAATTTATGTTATGGCCATACCATTGTATCCATTTACACTTCGAGCGAAGAGACTCAGAAACACCAAGAACATCAAGTGCCCTCCAAGATAGTGTAGTCCTTGTTGTTTGTAGAGAGTATTCTCACTCTAACATCAGGCTCTTCAAACCAACTCTGCAAAAGGTCATTACAAATGTAAAAAATCAGCAACACACAAATTTGGTAGTAACTATGACCAAAAGAAGAACTAGTGCAAACAATACTCACAAACCTGCTTTTGAAACCAACATTATGTTGGAAATAATACTGAGAGGGGGGGTGAATCAGTATTATCTAATTCTTTTAATAAATATTTTTTATTTGTTCTTTGAATTATTTTTGCATGTCAGTACCATAAAATAATGAGCATAAACAAAAGAAAATAGATAGTCACACCAAATAACACAAGATGTAAGGTGGAAACCCAATGTCGGTGAAAACCACCTGCTGCAATATGTCTCTATCTTCTTTCAAATTAGAAACTCCTTTTACAATGGTTTTGTACTGGTGCAGTCCTTTACCAGTACGCAGGCTGCAACCTGCAGAGAGCTACAACTCTCTCTCTTGTTTTCCAGTCTCTCCTGGAAGGGAGCTACAACCCCCTACTTCTTTTCTTACAAAGACCACTTTTCATAAATTTTCAAACTGGATCCATAAGCATCAAATGATCATCAAGTATAAGAGAATCACCCAGTCAACTGTAGTAACCAGATCAACAATAATAGGACCAAACCCAGAACACAACAATGATAAACAAAGATTTTAAGAGAACTAAGCACCCTGCTCAACTGCTCACCTGCTTACGTAAGCACCCTGCTCAACTGCTTGCCTGCTTACAGTACTCACCCTGCTCAACTGCTTGCCTACTTACAGTACGCACCCTGCTCAACTGCTCGCCTGCTTACGTACGCACCCTGCTCAACTGCTAGC
This sequence comes from Pinus tabuliformis, assembly GCA_031772625.1. NCBI lineage: Eukaryota > Viridiplantae > Streptophyta > Pinopsida > Pinales > Pinaceae > Pinus > Pinus tabuliformis. The sequence continues at coordinate 1,861,162,087 of CM062817.1, forward strand.
CTGCGTACCTCGCTCTGAGTCCATTGAACTGCCTGCGGACCTCCGCACCTGTAACCCATCTGTGCCTGCGTACCGGCGCACCTGCAACCCTTCTGTGCCTACGTACCGGCGCACCTGAAACCCTTCTGTGCTTGCGTACCGGCGCACCTGCAACCCTTCTGTGCCTGCGTACCGGCGCACCTGCAACCCTTCTGTGCCTGCGTACCTACGCACCTGAAACCCTTCTGTGCCTGCGTACCGGCGCACCTGAAACCCTTCTGTGCCTGCGTACCGGCGCACCTGAAACGCTTCGTTCCTGCGTATGTACGCACTTTTCTCTCACTGTACCTGCGTACCTTCAGGCATAGATGATTTCAAGACTTCAGAAATAACCCAGACAGTCAGATCTACAGATCTGAACATGCGCCAAAGAGATCTCAGTCCATCAGTAGATTCGCCTTCTTTAGATCCAGACCAGATCTAGCCCTCATAAGATATTCAACTAAAAACATACCCAAGCCAAATGATCTCGTTTGCTTTATATAGGAAAGCTCTTCCTTAAATCATGGATCAATACCACGAGCCGACACCATAATAACACAATACCGTCGGCTGAATACCAAGAGTAAAACATAAGAAAACCCCACATGTGAATTTCTTTGCCTTGAAATGTGTGCACTGGGGGTACACACCTCCTGAACAGGATAACTGCGGGTATGTACGCACTTTATGTAACACTGACCTGCGTGTACGCACCTTATGCAAGGTGTACCTGCGTACCCCTTATTTTCTTCAATATTTGATAGCTGATCATCAATCTCTGCTGCTGACTTGAAGTACTGTGATCTATCACCTGAATGGGTTGCCATCAAGGACAACACTTTAGCCATAATGCCAACACATTATAATCTCCTTAGCATTATGATCAGTTGTTAGTGTTCTTCCCAAGTCAGCGAACTCAGCTTCGCCTTGACAAAATGTAATTGCATAAAAGGAATGTCGGTCTCATGCCAATAGGTCTCCTACGATGAATGCGTAGGAACCTAGTACATAGACCATGTTTCTCTTGACTTAGCTACCTAGGGCTTATTTCCCTTTCCAAATATCAATAATTCTTTTCCAAGTAAACATAAAATAAGAATAATATTTTACTATATTCTAAAAGGTGAAGATGCTGAAATCATGCCACAAAGTGAAAGGAAATCAAATATCTTTCCTCAAACCACCAAATATATAAATAAAACAACAATAATTATAAAAATAAAACTAGATCTTTCGATCTATGCATGAAATCAGTCAAGCGACTAAAAAAATCTGACCAAAACAAACCAAAAATTTCAAACTTGAAAAAATCCTCTAAACAAGCAGCAAACAAACCGTTAAAATTTTCTAAGATATCAGAGCTAGACATCAACGCAATTTCATGTACTTAAATAAGCCCATTGTTTCTTAGCGGTAGACTTCTTAAATTAGTTATTTATCATTTAATACCAAGATATTGTCTATGTGAAAAGAAATAGGTCCCAGCCATGGTAAATTTTAGGGGCGAATAATCGCCCAAAGGCGAAATTTAAGGATTTTTATATTTTAATGGGGCGAATTTTTAATTAAAATAATAGAAACCTTTTTTATATAATTAGCCCTCATTTTATTTAAAAATTAATTTATTTTTTTATTTTAGCCCAGGGCGGATAAACTAACCGAATCGTATTCCCTTAAAATCGCCCAATTTTGATATTTTCTCCTGGTTTGGGAGATCAAAATCGCCATTTCTGATTTACAGTTTGGTTTTTCTGATTTGGGAGTGGTTTGTGAAATTGTGAGGGTCGATTTGGTCCTAGGAGGTTAGATTTGTTTTTATATTGAGGGCGGGGGTTAATTTGTTTTCAAATGGAGGGCGGCTCCCTGTTTTCATGGATTCAGCCCCCTGTTTTCATGAATTCCAGATTCATCGTGTATATGGCTCCCTGTTTTCATGGATTCATGGTGTATATGGCTCCCTAGCTCCCTATTTTTACAAATTCATCTTGTATAAAATTGTTTTGAAATAGGGTTTTTGATATAGTTCACAAATCCTAATTTTCTAGTTAGTAGCAACAGTTTCGGTGCGATATTCTTGTATTTTCAATCCACTTATTCTTCTCTTTTTTTGGTATCCATGGTTTCTTGGATCTGAACATATCATTCCACTACAGCAATAGCAATAGCAACTGGTACTTGATATAATTGTTGGCTGAGCATGAGAAATTAAGCCCCTTTATGCGAGTCATGCTCATCTGTAGCCGACTTTTGAACCAGGGTAAGTTGGCTTAATATTCCTTGTTTTTCTTCAAGTTTGAAGTAGGGGAGAAGATAGTTGCTGAGTATAATGCCAATATGTAAGGGAACCCTTATATGGTTTGGTTAAGAAAAATATTCAAATTCTGCTTGGCTTCTTTCTATAGATATTTTCAGGTTGATTATCCTGGTGCTTATCAAAATACTCCATTATATTCAAAAAAATTGAAGTCACTTTCAAAGAAGGATCTGTAAAATTAATCAATTTGCAATTGTCTTCATCTTGCATATTTTTCTGAAGAGGAAAACAACTATGATCGTCCAGTTTTGATTAGTGCAAAACAAAAGGGGATTGACCAACTGGTTTCAACTGAAAATGGCTAAAACCAGTCTCAGCCCGCTGGCTTTGAATACACCGATTTTCATAATTCAATTGGACCTATTTCTCCTTTACCAAAACATTATTTATTTATTTTTAAATACCATATTAGCTACTTTCAGTTCATCACTATTCTTTCCCCTCTTTCATGCAATAGCTTGGGTGTAATAGTGTAACACATTTCAAGAGTTAAAAATCTCTTAATGGCATTTGTTTTATTTGAAGGTTAACCGTGTCTCTTTTTCTTAGGGGTTCTTCCTTTAGAGATAAAGGATTCATGTTACTAGGCCCTAGTAAACCATATCATGCCATAGAAGACATAACATTTGAGACTTACCTTCTGTCATTGTGTAAAAATTCTGTACAATTCACCTGGTTGTTGATGCATGATTATTCAATGAGATGCATTGTTGAAGGCATCCCTGACAAGAGAGTTAGCATGGTAGAGCAAGGATATATTACCACCTAATATCTCGTAACAAAATCTTCAATACTGCCTTCTTTCTCGAAAAATGACTTCTTGGTCTTAAGCACCAGTTAATCAGGTTAGGTAGTTTCCCAAGTTATTCACAATAGACCATAGAACAGAGTTCACTCTAGAGACATTGGTAGCTTGTTTCTAACAAAAATCGCTTTTTGGTCTTGAGCACCAGTGAATATGTTTAGGTAGTCTCCTAGGTTATTCACAACAAACCTCATAATAGAAAATGGTCATCCTGGAGGCATGGGCTCTACATGTCTGAACTGTTTACTAGTTTTTATTTCATTACCTAAAGCTTGGAAGATTTCTGCTTTTGTATTGCTCATTTAAATAAACTTAGGTATGAGATGCTTTCAACACTTCTAGTTGTTTCCTTTCTTGTTTTTTAACCAATCAGATGGATTGTTTTAAAGTTTGTAGTTATTAGAATTTCTTTCTTTTCTGTATCTAGTTTCCTATAAACTATAATTAATTATGGTTTAAATTTTCTTGTTTAAAGGCTTAGATGTTGGAGAAACTATTACTTTGCGTTCTACTACCTTGTTGCTTCTGTCATCGAAAGAAAGCTGAAGTTTGATGGTCAGCACTCTATTTAAACGTATAGCTTCATAATGACATCTATCTTGGATACAGCCAGTCAACTCTAGAATAGCAATAATTTTCGCAGTTCTCTGTTTGTTTCTTACACGCTTGCATAAATACACATACAACCCAAAATGTAGTGTTGTCAGTTAATGATAAATCTAAATCAAAACTAGCCTCTATTTTAAAATAAGAAAAGGATGTCTCAGGAATGATGTGGAGAGAAGAATTGGACCTCTCTTATGCTAAATCACTCCAAAATGCTATCCACCTTGGAGATTTTGAAGGTGCATGGGAGGGCACAACTGCTAAATTGGTAAGAGTTTTTTCAAACAAAATCTTGTCGTGGAACTGGACATTGCATTTAAAATTGGGGGAATTGTAGATAAGGCAAGATAATTTTATTTTAAGTCTAAATAAATCCTGACAGATAGGTAAATGGGACTAAGAAGTACAACCAGTGATGCCAATATGTAGGGGCACCCTATGCTACCCCAAAAGCATAAAACAAAATATAACAGGATCAAACAAGAGAACATGAACTAAATATGAGATCAAAAAAGTGGAAAGAGGATAGAGTGCAAGAGATTAACTAGAGGTATATAAGACAGGATGAAGAGGAAAAGGGTAAAAAGAAGAATCTATCATGGAATCAATCACTGAAAATGATCCAATACAATGTCAAACGATATTGTCTGGGCCCTAAAAAGTACCCATGCCTGAGAGGACCTGGCTAGATGATCCTGGGAGGAATCTACCAAACATGAGCAGACCTTCTCCACACATTCAAGGGTAGTGAAGTCATGGCTTAAAGTGTGTGCATCATTGAACCTTTTGATGAAAGAAATTCGTAACCAAGCAAGCCACTAATTCTAACTTGTATAAGAAAGAATTTTCATTGAAATGTTTTGGCAATTGGAGAGAAAAACCTTGGGATTGGGAGGGTATTGTTCAAAAACACCAATACAAATTAAGAGAAGCCTTACGCCAGTGGTTTCAGAGATGCCATTAACATCAACCGTAGGGATATTTAAAATTTCTGAGATGAGAAATCCACTGCTGCTAAATATCTTGGATCATTCCCCGAATGGTTCAACAATGTAGGCCACTTTGCTTGTTAAAAACGTCTTGTGAGTGGTTTATCAAAGTCCAAATGACCAGGGTAAATGGCAAGATAATTTTAAATATGAAAAATCCATTGCATGCTCTGAAAAACATAGCAGAATAAGTGGAAGCAGAGATTCAGCCATGGGTAAAATTAAGAGAAAAGCAAATTTTTGCAATGCCCGACATGGTATATTCAAATATTATGCATACTATGAGCAGCTCCAGTGTTGAATATAAAAACAATCACCGTGGATAAACATGGCAGAAAAATAAAGCAACATTCAATACAGTTGAGCATACCTTATAAAGTTCTCATATGTTGAAACACACTCACATGTTGAATACTATGATCTTTGTTCAACTTTTCTATCAGATGTAAAGAGGTTATTATCAATCATCACTTCCTCAATACTTCCACCATGGTACAAGGCCCCGACCACAATCAGAATGGACCATTTCCTGAAAAGTCGATATACCATTCAGGTTAATTTTGAAGCCAAATCTTCTTTCCAAAAGATGAGATCCAAATTAGCATAATGATACTTCTACATGTTTGTTTATCTTTAGTTGATTCTCTTTCTCTTGTGGGGTAACAGGCAGATGGAGAGAATCTTTAACAAAATGTGATATCCAACCCTTAAAAAAAATTCATGGTCTCTTGCAACCACGGTTATATGTGCTTCCAAACCAGCGAAATCATTTAGCTTTGGCTGGCAAAGTGATTATCACCCATGTTCCAACTGTAGGAGGCATGAATCCACCTAATTTGGCCTTCCAGAACAACTGATAATCTGTATCATACTCAGCAACTATCTTCTCCCCTACTTTAAACTTGAAGAAGAACAAGGAATATGAAGCCAACTTACCCTGATTCAAAATTCGGCTAGAGATGGGCAGGACCTGGATAAAGGGGCCTAATTTCTTGCACTCAGCCAATAATTCTGTCAAGTACTAGTTGCTGTTGCTGCTGCTGCAGTGGTATGAGATGTTTAGATCCAAGAAACCATGGATGCCAAAACAAGAGAAGAATAAGCAGATTGAAAATGCAAGAATATCGCACCAAAACTGCTATTGCTAACTAGAAAATTAGGATTTTTGAACCATATCAAAAAGCCTATTTCAAAAAAAAATTATACAGGATGAATTCGTGAAAACAGGGAGCCAGGGAGCCATATACACCATGAATCCATGAAAACAGGGATCCATATACACGATGAATCCATAATTCGTGAAAACAGGGAGCCACCCTCCTTTTGAAAACAAATTAACCTCCGCCCTCCATTTCAAAACAAATCTAACCTCCCAGGACCAAATCGACCCTCACAATTTCACAAACCACTCCCAAATCAAAAAAACCAAATTGTAAATCAGAAATGGCGATTTTGATCTCCCAAACCAGGAGCAAATATCAAAATTGGGCGATTTTAAGGGAATAAGATTCGGTTAGTTTATCCTCCCTATGCTAAAATAAAAAATAAATTAATTTTTAAATAAAATGAGGGCTAATTATATAAAAAATGTTTTTATTATTTTAATTAAAAATTTGCCCCATTAAAATATAAAAAGCCTTAAATTTCTCCGTTGGGCAATTATTCATCCCTAAAAGTTACCATGCTAGGTACAAAAATAGATTATTCCAAGTTAGTAGGGTGGCAATATTCAGTTGAGTGGTTGTAAGAGGAGCACTACAACATAGCCATCATAACTAGATATTGTTCTTGTCATTTATCAAATTATTGAAATTACCCATGAATCAAATTTTACACCTTTCAAATATTTTATTAAATATGGTGTGTAAATGATAGATATGTTGTGAAATGAATAGAGAAATATTAATTATGTAGTTCCACTAAATATTTAAAATTTATACTGAAAATTTTATTTATAAGCTTGGGGACCTCGAGAATGGGCCTCACACCTAAGTATGGTGAAAGATACATTGAAATGCCACATAAGACCTTTCTATGGGATCTCTAGATTCTAAGTGGGATATGGCTACATTTATTGGTCTTAGGTATTAGCGATGTGACTAGCAACTTAAATCATGGTTGGAAAAAGAAAAAAGAAAAAAAACAAAGAAAATAAGGTTACACTCACATAGAAAAATGACCCTTTTATGCCTCAAATGCTATGAATAATGCCTCCAACTAAAACACATGCCCTTTGGAATATGAAATGAAATAACATGTAGGATCTTTTTATGGGATCTTTGGCCTCTTAGGGGGATATGGCCACTAGTAATTAGTTTTAGGTATTAGTGTTGAGACTAGGGACCTAAACCATGGTTGGAGAAAACAAAAGCAAGCTACACACATTGAATAAATAATCCTTTTAGGCCTCAAACACTATGAAAAATGTCTCCAAATAGAACACATGCCCTCTCTATGGAGTCTTTCACAACCAAGTGGTATTTTGGACACCATTAGCTATGTTTTCACAAGGTGGATGGTGGTAGGGGACTTATTTTTCCTCGTAAGAAGAAAATATGTCCTAATAATCAAGATTTTCTTTTGAAACATAGTTCCTGAAATAGTCCTAATAGCGAAGGTGAAGGGAATTTTCCATATTTATGAATTTATGTAATAAAAACATATTTTTGTTACTAGTAATGCATGTGCATTCCTATAATTTTTTTTAAAATGGCATGATACATATTTTCCTCTATGTATTGGATGAGTTGTCTACTTTGGTTTTATGATGCTTAATCCTTCTAGAAGAAAATTATGTTTTAATTTATAAAAATTCCATTGTTTCAAGTGGATAACTTTGGTTTCAACTTCTAATTGAAAATTTTGGTGGCTCTAGCTACACAAACAAAATCACAACCTTTTTTCTAACTCCCTATTCTTATGTTTGTTTTCAACCATGGTTTAAATATGATCCATGTATTCACCATTAATGAAATGCACACTCTTCTAAAGCTTTGCATGACTTTTCTCTCTCCTTGTGTGTGATGCAAGAGCATCTTACCTCTAAGTCTGAATAAATTTTGACTAGACTTAGGGGTATTACATTTACCAGGGGAGTTGGTTCAACTAATTGAGTGTGATTATTTATTTATTTGTATTTCCTATGTTTTTCAGGAAATCTAGAGAAATTGTGTAAATAGGATTGAGATTGTAATCATATCTACTTATAAGAATATATCTCAAGAATATTGATTGAGTTAGAGAGATGTTAGAGACAGTTAGATTTCTTGGAGGATAGGTGGATCTAGAGGATCCTAGAATATGGGTTTCTTGAGAATTGTGTGGATCTAGACTAACTCTAGTTCAAAATCCTCTTTCATATAATCATGTAAAATAAGAACAAAATGTATGTAGAAGTGAGTGAAGGAGAAGTGTTGAGAGGGCCAACAAAGTAAGGCCAAGTATGGCCACAAGGTCAAAATGGGCTATTTAATGTAAATCAATCCAAGGAGAGGGACTCATGTAATCTTATACAAAGTCTATAAATTAATGAAGGAGTCATTTTGCTTGAATGCAATAACATGGTGTGAATATTCTATTAGTACATGCAAGTAAACCCTATAATTTTTATTATGTTTGAATATGTGTTGTATGTGAGTAAAATCTCAGGAGGGAGAGAGTACAAGAACAAAATTTAAATATAGAGTAATTGAAAGCACAGAGGGGAGGAAATCCTTTGGAATAGGACATGTTATATGGAATCTACGACTGCATACAAAAGTCTCTTCCCTAGGCCTGGTGGACTAACCTAGAACAACAAAAAGAAAAGGGAACAATTTCTTCCTTAAAGTAATTGAATGATGGAATGAAGCCTGCCTGGAATTCGTCACAAGATTTGCTCCTTTCTCGGCTTGTATGCTTCAATCCTAGCTTTGATTGCTATAATTATAACCTTCACAATAAAACAAGACAAGAAAAATATATACAACATCTATTTAGCATAATCCAATCACTTCATTCAATAGATCAACATGGTATTGAAATACATGAAATCATAACATCATATATAGGAAAATAATCTACTCTTTGTATTAATAGAAATAGAGAGAGTTACAATCAAAAATAGGAGTTCATCTTGTAAAAGAGCTCCCCAATTTGACTTGTCCTTTTCTTTCCAAAAAGTATGCCTCTATGTCACCCTAATGCATGGAATGTTGACTCTCAAAGAAATAGCCTGAGGTTAGAATCAATATTCAAAAGACAACCCTTTGCCCATGGATGATAGTAAATATATAGATGAGGGAGGTAGTTCATGAATTATTATCCATTTACCAACATAGGCTTAAGTTCCACTTGAAATTGGGGGATGAGCTCAGGGGATAAAAGGTGGAAACTCCAAGGTAGGATCCTATAGGATTCAAGACTCTTATCCAAGCTAAATGGTTGAAACAAACTTGGGAAGCTTCTTGAAGAGGAAGCTTCGAGATTCTTTTAATTTTTCGTAAAATTTTAGAATCAATGCACTCCCAACAAGGGAAAACCTGGTGGTGATCAGTGCAGGTGCAGAGAAGGTCAACTTGGTGGTCAATGTTGGTCCCTAAAGGGCCAAGATGTGTTGGGCCTTAAAGCTTGGAAACTCAACAACCAGAGCAAAAAATCAAGGATTCAATAGAGTCATGTTTAGGACTTTGCATAGGGATGATGACAATATGTGAAAGGATGTGAATCATTCTTGTTTTAAGGCTTATTGACCTTGCGAAAAAATGGCCTATAACAGATTTCCCCCTAAAGCACAAAGTTAGAAATGACAACTAATGATTGAAGTGATTTACCTTGTGACAAGCTAGGCTCAAGAACAACCAGTCGAGATAAATCATCTATTACAATACATTTACATCATGATATATTTGTTGAGAGAGGCATACCCATGCTTAACACATAAACTAACATTACATGTACAATGACAAAAAGACATGTCCATGGATGACTGATGGTGGACCCATGACTAGATGATTGTCTATATGATTATAGCCATCATACATTGTGATCTTGTATTACTCCTGAATTGCAGCTCGGATGGATGAAACTAGATCTGGGGTATTCTTTGTCATTCACACGACCAACCAATGTATGAGTCTAACCATTTGAATTAATAACCTCAAGTTGAAAATGGTAGACACAATATCATTATCAGCCAATGATGTAAGTTGTTAACAAATGTGATAGAAACCACTGATGATGTTAATGGATCACAAGGTACTCTAATACAATCTGTATGGTGTGAATGAATGAGTTGATTTCAAACACCACACATAATCTTTTGGTTGAAGGCCAATGATGTAAACATGTCACCAAGAGAAAGGAAAATTTTCATTGATGTATACAAGCGCCAAGGTATCAAAGTGGTGTTTCTAAGTCAAATTCTTAGATAATGAGTTGATGTCAACAAGAAGTGACCCATCGGGGGAGGGCCTTGATGTATCCCCCATCAATAACACGAAACAGGTATGATGTTTTGAGATAGAATGATCAGAATGATGCTAATATGGAACTGTTAAGGAATGGAAAACATGGAAGGAATGCTTAAGAGTATTGTAGTAAATATTAATTGAATGGATTGTCTTGAACATAGTAGTGACATTGAAATGGAGTTGGAAACATTGACCCAAAACCAAAACTGAGGCTTTTTAATGGTATGATAAACCAAATGACAAGTAGATTTCCCAACCCAATAGCCATGGATATGAAGTGGAAGAGTGTCATGTTCAAGAGAAACTCACTACCATTAACAAGTGGGGTATCCCATTTTCCCAATTTCCCCAACCATTACTGGTTAGTACCTATTTATTTTTTACAAGCTTGAGGAGGATAACATATGCTTGATTTGTAAGTTCATCCTTCGGATAAATCCCTCTGAGAATATTTAATGAACCCAAAGGAGTGGTTTGATATTTTCATGATCGACGAGTCCATTATTGTTTTATGTTTTTATGATTCGAGTAAAGGTGAAAACTCGACATAGTTTCCATGCTTAGAGATCTTGAAATAGAGGCAAAAAAAATTCTAAAGATTCATTTTCGTAGATAGTGTCCTGAGTCCAGAAAGGAAGAAAACGATACTCAAGGGTACCTCTTAGCCATGTTTGACTAAGGTATTCCTTTTTCGTAATTTTTCTATCTCAGTCTAGAATAGGGTTAAACTTATACTGCGTAGACTCTTTTCATTTACTTTAATGAGTTTGAAAAGACAATTTCTCGGCAATATTTTCATATTTTGGGATTCTCAAAAGAGCTAAAAGGGGACTCCTCCTAAAGGAATGAGTGGTATAAAAGGTATAAAGTATTTCCGGTCATGATGTAACTTCTCAAAACATGCAAAGATCAGCAGGTTGGCTAATAATACCACTCGTCATAGCGGTTCCTCATGAAAGGGTAAAACACCAAGTGAAAGTGTATGATCGGTCAAGCAGATAGTGATGATGGAATGAGAAAACCAAGGCTCATCTGGAAAAAAATAGGCTGATAAAAGATGGAAATGATGTGGAATAAAATGAGAATGGTTTCATTTTTACACAAGATTCAAACATGGTAAACTATGTTTGAAATTGGTTTCATTTTTACACAAGCTTGAAACAGAGAACAACTATGCTTGAAATAAGTTTGCATGCCCCAACATAATGACTCAAATTGAGGTACATGGCCCCCAACATTCATATCATTCACCTAAGTAGACTAGTGTTTATTAATAGGTGGATGGAATGAATGTTCATTCATGAGATCAAGTGAGAGACTCGACTGGGAATTTATGAGATCTAATCAAAGACTCAAATGGAAGGGGATATGTTTCATTTTTTAATGAGCTTGACATAGGAAACGAGTTATGATAAAAGACATTGTTTCATTTTCTAATGAGATTGACACAAGAAAAGGAACTGTGATCTAATGTCATATCATGGTCTCCAAGAGACCATGGCTTCCAAGAGGTTCTAATCATATGGGATAACAATGCTCTGGAAGGGATATATATCAAGGGATCTAATGGAAATATTAGGCTCCAATACCCCAAGTAAATGATTCACCATATCACCTACTAGATCTAGGTCATAAGACGTTGAGTAGACATTGAAAGGCTCATCTTTATCAGTAGGTACGTGAATAGGATAGGTTTCCACATAATTAATTTGTGGTGAGGAAGAAACCACTTGCACATTTGGAATGCTCAGGGAAGTAGGATGATTGGCAGTCAAATTTGTTATACAAAATCTACAACTGCAGACAGAAGTATCTTCCTTAGGCTTGGTCGAATGGCCTAGAACAACAGAAAGCAAAGGACACAATTTATTCCTTAAATTAAGTCAAATATGGGATGAAGCCTACTTGGAATCCATCACAATCTTCGCTCCTTTCTCAAGTTGTATGCTCCAATCCTAGCTCTGATTTATATAATTAGAACATTCACAATTAAAAATATAAGTAAAATATATACGACATCTATATCGAATAATCCAATAACTTCATTCAATAGATCAACATGGTATCGAAATACACGAAATCATAACATTAGATATAGGAAAATAGTCTACTCTTTGTATTAATAGAAATTTAGAGATGTACAAACAAAAATAGGAGTTGATCTGTAGAAGATCTCCCCAAGTTGACTTGTCCTTTTCTTTCCACAAAGTTTGCCTCTATGTCACCCTAATGCATGGAAGAATGACTCTCAAATAAACAGAATGAGGGTAGAATAAATATTCAAAATCCAACCCCTTGCCCATGGATGGTTATAAATATATAGATGAGGAGATAGTTCATGAATTCTTATCCATTGACCAATCTAAGCTTAATATCCACTTGAGATGGGAGGATGAGCTCAAGGGATTAGAGGTGAAAAATTTAAGGTAGGATCAAATAGGATTCAAGACTATTATCTAAGGCAAATGGTTGAAATAATCTCACAAAGCTTCTGGAAGAGGAAGCTTTGGGATTCCTTCTATTTTTCTTGAATTCCTAGAATAAGTGCACCCCCGACAAGGGAAAAATTACTGGTGATCAGAACAGGTGCAGAGAAGGCCCACCTGGTGTTAATCGCTAGTCCCTAAAGGGCCAGGGTACATTGGGCCTTAAGAGCTTGGAAACACAGTAGTCAAGAGCAAAAACTCATGGATTCAGGAGAGTCATGCTTAGGGATTTGTGTAGGGATGATGACAATATGTGAAAGGATGTGAGTTTGTCCCATTTGAAGGCCTATAGGCCAAATGCAATAAAATGGCCTATAACAGGATGGAATCTCTTCATTCATAGTTGATAAAGATTAGTTGTTGATTTTGAATCAACACGTGGATCAACAATCAAAAGAAATCAGAGTCACATAGCAAAACCATGGCGATCATAGTGTATTGAATAATAACTAGAGTCGAAACTTTGTGTGTGATCTTTTAAGAATAATACCAAAGGCTTGATAATATTCAAGAATTGATTCATTGATTCCTTTGAGGGCTTGTCGCATAATAGATGTCAAGAAAAGAGCATAGAAAATGGGGTAAATACTTGTTTTTTTAAGCTTGTCAGAGTCCATCGTCTAACAGAGAACAAGACTAATGGTTCATTTAAAAAATATCCATCTCTCAGATTCTATTACCTGATGTGATTAAAAAGGATGGATCACAAGGAAGCTCGAGATGATTCAATGTCAGGGTGACATCTAATAAAACACATGGGGGTGATGTTTTTGATATAGTTGGAACATATTAAGTTGTGAAGTGGTTGTGAGTTTGTTAGAACGAAGCACCCCGATGATGTGTCCCAGAGGGTCTTCCCCAAAATATCAAGAGAGGTGCAATCAAAGGAATAATTGGGATGATTAGACACTAGGTGGATGTGGCAATGAAAATCTGTGGAGAGCACTAGATTCAAATGGACCCAATGCATTGGATACAAAGATTGAAATGACCCATGAAGGAGTGTTGAATCTTCCCAGAGGTAAAAGAAACAAATAATTAAAAGGTGATCATCACTTAACAGAGGTCGGGGAATAGAACGTTAGTTAGCAAATAATTTCATATCACGCAGTCTATCTCTTGGGAGTGTTGAGAGAATGCTATAAAAAAAGCTTCTCAATGACGTAAGGTCGAGATGATGTGTAGTGGCAATGAAATGGAGCTAGTGTATTGTTCGACGAGACCAATAGAGAAAATGGTGTACTGTAGGTAGATAAAATAATTGTGCACCATTGTAAAGGGTCAAGGACTATGTCACAAGGATCGATCATATCACAAGGAGTGGGAGGAAAATTATTAAGCACCAGAAGCCATATATTGGGTTGCACATAACAAAAATGGGTAAAAGGTTATAACCCCATGTTCATGTGGTAATATTTTTGGATACAATGGTTCTACCCAAATTTGGGTTTGCTCATGAATATTATATACCAAGAACCATGGTTCTTATGGCCATCATTCAAGAGGAGATTATCACTTCCCCAAATTTGGGTTTGCTCATGAATATTATATACCAAGAACCATGGTTCTTATGGCCATCATTCAAGAGGAGATTATCACTTCCCCTTGATATATATATATATATATATATATATATATATATATATATATATATATATATATATATTATATATATATATATATATATATATATATATATATATATATATATATATATATATATATATATATATATATATATATATATATATATATATATATATATTTATAATTGGGTGCTTTGTTATATTTTATTTACAACTCGAATATGATGGTTTTATAAAGGGGTTTGTAGTACACCCTTGCGGCTCCTCCCACTTTGTTTAAAATAGGTAGGTTTGAGAATAAAATGGATTTATTTCCCATATAAATCATGAGGGAAGCACCTATCAGGTTCAGAATAGGGATTGTTGGTCAGACCCTAGCAACCCCTACATCAAAAGTGGTATTAGAGAAGGTTTTAAAGCTACTTATTAAAATTATTATAAAAATAGTGGCAGTACTAGGAGAAAACCGACAAAGAGGAATATAGCAGAGGAGTTTCTTTAAACACAGAAATGGTGGAGCATGGACTTATATATGGATTATATTTGGAGGATTCTGAAAGAGGTAAAAAAATTTTTGTTTTTTAATTCATATCGAGGTCGAATATTGATGACCAGAGGGTGAAGCTTGAGGAAAATAAGTAAAAATATGAAGAGGAAAGGATTATAGAATGTTATGAGTTAAAATAACATTGAAGGAATGTAATGGTAAAGGAATATCCAACATAATTAAAGGTATAGATCTTTTGATAAGAAAAACATAGTATATTTGCATTGAATAATGATGTAGCAATTCAGAGACATGGTAGGTAAACATGTTTTATTCTAGTTTGATTGAAGAGGGAAGAAAATTAAATTTCTTTAGGAATTATAAAGAAAGAATTGTTTTTTGAAGATTCTTACAGGTTTTGAAAGAGTTAATGTACTCTTGAGGAGGATTGTTTAAGAGTATAGAGCATAAATGCTTTTGGAGGAGAATTGGTTAGAGGATTGGACCAAAAGGAAGATTCCTAAGCATAATATATTGGTATAGGTGTTATAAAATATGTATAATGATTTTTTAAATATGGTCATGATGAATTGTGTTTGCAGATAGTAATAAGAATATTGGTAGAAACTATGATAATAAAGTAAAACTATGACATAGGAAGAGGATAAATAAGATCTCTTAGAAAGAAGAACTGTGACATAACCCTAGAAATATGAAATTGTTGAAGAGAGGACAACGAAGTTCTCAAGGGAAGTGAAGAGGTGAGTAGATAAAGACACAAAAGCCAACAAATTTGAAATTTGAGGAGAAAAGGTGTTGAGGAAAATGTTATATCCAAATGACCAAAAGAAGAGAGGATACCAAGAGGATGACTTGGTACTGGTAACAAGTTGCAGACTTGTTGGAAATATGATGAATTCTTGTTGCAACTCACAGGTGGACAAGGAGAGTTCACAAAAGAAAGAAAGGATGGCTACTAATAGTCATGTCTAGGGTTCAGAGAGGAGAAGTCACAATCATATGAACAAGAGTGCAAAACCAGTTAGCATAAAGGATATGAGCGATGAGGAATTTGAGAAGGAGATGGTTGAGTTAAGAGCATAAATCAATCATTGAAGTCGTTACTACAAGAAATCCAGGAATACTAGAGATATGGTTGGACAACACAGAAGAAGGTGAGATTACATCCAATGTAAAGGAAGCTAAGGAAGAGGATGTATGATAGGTTTAAGGAAGAACTTAGAGAAATTGAGTATGAAATGACTATTTTTGAACAAAGTTTATTTCTTTATGTAGAATAAGCTAGAAATTTCGAGAAGGAATTTATAGATATCCTTATGGACTATGGACTTATTTCGGATCAGTATGAACATGAGGTAATTGAGGCATCGAATGGAGAGCCTTATGTTTTTGAATCTGACACTTTGTTTATAATTGCAAGCGTAAAATTTGATGATCAATACTTAAATGACATTATTTTGTAGGTTGATGAAGAAATAATACTTCTAAAAGAGACGGCTGAGATGGATAAATTTTGTGAGAATGTGTTTATTGACTTTTAAGATGATGGATTTGACAAGGAATTTGTTATGAGAAAGGAAATTGAAGAAGAACATACCTTAATTTATGTTCTTAAGGGCGATGAAACAACATCATCTCATGGGTATTATGCAAGTACATAAGATGAAGTGGCATCAAAAAATGGAGAGATACTTCATGAAGACATGCTCGAGGAGATTTCAATACTAATTGAAAGTCTCATGTCATAAGAAGAAAGCACAGGTAAATATGAGATATAACTTTAGGAGAAGTGGATGGTAGAGTATCCAAGTGATGTATATTGCATGGAGGACACAAGTACAATTCAAGGTGATTTTGTTGAATTGTACGATGAGAGGATAGAAATCCAAATACCACATATTTAGATGCAAAAATAGAGTTAGAGGAAAATGAAATTATGTTGAAGAAATATGAGGAGAAGATTTCAAAGTGTGAAAAAAAAAATTGATCATAGTTTTATAATCTTATGATATATGAGGGTGTGTAACAACTTGAGGATGGTGAAAACAATGAAATTCATCCAAAGATAGAGGTCGATAAAGTGATAGATGAATTGTTGATGCTGATGAGGAAGACATCCAGGAGAAGATATAAGAGACCATGGAGGATAGGAAACAAGGAGATGAAGATGACTAAAGAAATTTGTATCAACAAAGAAAATTGGAAGCAACATCATAATGTGTGCAAGCCTAGAGAACTAAAGGAAACATAGCAACAACAAGGCAATGAAATAGATAGGAATCTACAAACTAAAGTTTGGGAGCTAGGAGGATTTTCATCAACATATGAAATCACATGGTTAGGAGACCATGAAGTTTTTTTACCTTAGGAGTATCATGCAGGAGAATCTTACCTCTAAATCAAAATAAATTTTGACTAGACTTAGGGGTCTTTCATTTACCAAGGGAGTTTGTTCCATAATTGAGTGTGATTGTTTAATTAATTGTATTTCCTATGTTTGTAACGAAATATAGAGAAATTGTGTAAATAGGATTGAGAATGTAATCAGATCTAATTCTAAGAAGAGATGTTGGGAATTTTAATGAACTAGATATATTTAGAGTTATTTAGATTTATTGGATGATAGGAGGATCTAAAGGATCCTAGAATAGGGGCTTGTTCAGAATTTTATGGATCTAAACTGATTGTAGTTCAAAATCCTCTTTCATATAATCTTGCAAATTAAGAACAAAATGTATGTAGAAGTGAGTGAAAGAGGAGTGTCAATAGGGACAACAGAGTAAGAACAAGTATGACCATAAGAACAAAAGGGGATATTTAATGAAGATCAAGCTGAAGAGAAGGCCTCATGTAATCTTGTACAAAGTTTATAAATTAATGAAGGAGACATTTTGTTTGAATGTGAGAACATGCTATGAATCTTCTTTTAGTACATGCAGGTGTACCCGTAATTCGTATTGTATTTGTATTTGTATATGTGTTGTATGTGAATCAAAGCTTAGGAGGGAGAGTATCTGAGAACACAATTTAGATACATAGGAACCAAATGCACATAGGGGTAGAAATCCTTTGCAATAGGCTGAAATCCCTTCATTTATAGTTGATGGAGAATAGTTGTTGATCATGGATCAACAAATGGATCAACAATCCAAAGAAATTATAGTTCCACAATAGAAGTGTGGCAATGATAATGTATATATTAATAACCATAGTTGTATTTTTGTTTGTAATCCTGCAAGAAAAAGACCAATGGATTGAGAAGTGGCGAGAATTGATTCATTATGTCCTCCGAAGGTCCATCGCATAACACAGGTTGAGCACAAAGCATAGTAAAAATGGTTCAAGACTTACTTTATTAAGTTGGCGAAAGTCCATCGTCTGACAGAGAACAAGACTGATGGTTGACAAAAAGCATCTCCATATCTTGGATTCTGCTAATTGGAGAGATTAAAAAGGAGGGATCAAAAAGGAAGGCCAAGATGACAGCGTCAGGGTGACATGGACTAAAAGGAACTCAGGTGACATGTTTAGATATAGTTGGAATGTATTAAGTTGTGAAGTGGATGCGAATTTGTTTTAACCAAGCATCGATATGATGTGTCCCAAAGGGTCTTCCCCGGAAGATCAAAAGAAGTCCCATAAAAGGAATGGTCAGGATGATTAGACGTCAGGAAAATGTACTAGCGAGACAACGTAGAGAGCATTGGGGTAAAGTGGAACCAATGCATTAGATGAAGAGATTGACACAGCCCATGAAGAAGTTTTGAATCCTCCCATAGGTCAAAGTAATGGAGAAGTAAAAAAAAGTCATCACTCAACAGAGGCCAGGGAACAAAACATTAGTTAATAGAAAATTAGACAAAAAGCAAAAGCATCAAGATGATGTAAGGCCAAGATGATGTGTAGTGTAAACTACATGGAGTTGGTGTATTGGTTGAGGAGACCAACAGTGAAAATGACATGTCTCAGGCGGATAGGATAATTGTGCACCATGGTCAAGGGCTAGGGACTAGGCCACAAGGACTGGTCATACAACAAGGATCAAGAGGAAAAATATTAAGCACTAGAAGCTATAGAGTGGGTCACACATAACAAAAAAGAGGTAAACAGTTATAACCCCAAGTTAATCTGGTAAGAGTTTCATCTATTGTTGTTCTACTCAAACCTAGGTTTGTGCATGCATACTATATACAAAGGAGCTTGGATCTAGTGGAGATCATCCAAGAGGGGCTTATCCCTTCCCCTTGGTATATATATTATATAATTGGCTGTGCTAATATATTTTATTGATAACTTGAATCTAGAGTTTTATAAATGGGTTTGTATTGTACCCTTGCGACTCCTCCCACTTAGTTTAAAATTGGCAAGTTTCAGAATATAATGGATTTATTTGCCATATAGATAATGAGGGAAGTTCCTATCAAGTTCATAAAAAGGATTGTTGGTCATAATCTAGCCACCTTGCATGAAAGTGCATGTGTGTTGTTTGAGGGAAGAAAATATTGTTTTCTATCTCTATTGACTTTTTTTTATTCTTTTTTTGTATCCCAGATGAACCCAGTAGCCCACCTAACACATAACTACTAGTAAACCTCTAGGGATCTATGACATGTCCCCCTCTCCATAAACTAGTTCACAATCGGGGGATTTGAACCTTGGATCTCTCAATTTTCACAATTTCACATTACTTCAATCACCAATTGAGCTGCCCCCAGGACTATCTCTATTTATTTTTAATTTAAATAAAGATATTGCAATTCTAAAATGCATAGTTATTTTATCTCTAGCATAACTTTATATTGTGTCACCTTATGTAATGAAAATCATATGGCTCATAAGTATAGACAAATATCTACATACGAAAAAGAATTATTTATTATGTTAAACCCCTAAATCTTTGACTTAACACCTAACATCATAATTTCAAGCTTTCATTGAATTTGTTAATATTAAAAAAAAAAAAAAACATATTTAAAATAGCGACACATAAAATTAATTGTTATTGATATGATCCTTATGCCTAAAAAATGATAAGAAACCAATAATTACAGTACTCCTCATGGGGGAACCTATTTTTATAATAAATATAATGTATAAGACAACATTTGATGATCCTATGACTAGGTATCCTTAGTATATATATATATCTATATATATATATATATATATATATAGGAGGAAAAAGGTACAATTATAATGAAATTAGACCATGAGAGGTTCTAGCCTACATAAAAATATAACAATGGAAATGTAATCACACAATATCTAGGGATTAATAACATGTTATAGGGTTAACATGTGGCTTATATAAGGCTTAACATTCTCCTCCCTTCAAAGAAGTGTTGTCCTTAATGCTTGATTATGTATGGGTGTTTTTGCATGAACAACTCATATTCCCATGTCACTTCTTCCACCGGTAGGTTCTTTTGTTTGATGAGGTACTCAACAATTTTTGGATTTCTTAGTTTCTTAGTCCTTTTTTTCAAAATTATTTGTGATTAGTATTATTTTCCATTCTTCATTAATCTCTGGTAAAATATTTTTGGACTGGGATGTTGTCACCAGTTACATTATTTAATTAAGAAACATGGAAGAATAGATGTACACTTGAATATCGAGGAAAATCCAATTTGTAGGTGTTGAAGGCTCGGTATGTCTACCTCAACATGGGGAAAAACACCCGGTTGGGACCTTAGGGAAAATCCTTTTCCATTTGGAATGGTGGCTCCGACCGGAATTTATGGGACCAGTTTCCCTTTATATAAATTATGAAAATGGATGGAGTATATAGGTGTAGGGCTTATGATGTAATTAAAAATAAGAATAAAGAGTATTTAAACTAAATATTTATCTCAGGAAAGCTTATCTATATATGTGATTTAAAAGGATCTCACAAACAACATGACAATATAGATTATCAAGCTATTATGAGGTTAAAGCAAATAATGATAACTAATTTAATTAAATAGTTAATTAAATTAGTGAATGAATTCATTACACATATAAGATTTGAATGTTTATGAACATAATATATGATTTCAATCACACATATCAATAGTGAAAATTTCCTGACTACTTCCAACGCACATATGATAAATGTAATTAAATAACCATTCAACTCTTAAGCAAAGTAATAATAGACAAATAGTAGTACCTGATATATTGTTACTCTTCTCATGAGAAAATAGTAGTGGTTCAGCTTTCTATTAAGATAACTTAAGTTACAGTAGTGCAAACAAAATCTTTCTCTCCAAAATTCAGAACCCCTTCTCCATACAAATGAAGGGGATTTATAGTTTCTACATGAAATACAAATATAGAAAAGCAGAGTAAATCTTGAAGAATTTTTAACAAACAACACTTAAAATAAAACAATAAGACAATTTTAGATTTTGTTGCAACAACTCGGCTAAGTATAGGTGTTGTGGGGAAAAGTATCCAACATGGAATGACCCTATCCCACTCTAAGGGTGATAGTTCCTTAGCAACAGATGAAGCAAAGCTATCTAAAGTTACTTCTTTATGACATGCAAGAGATGAAAGGAAGAGATCCACTTACCGATGTCTTGCGCAAATGGTCGATCCAATCTCCTCTATTTTCCGCTTGCTCCCAGCTCCAAGTCTTCTCACGGGCCCAGCTACACGAGATCCTGCAAACAAGACGAGAAAAGGAAACTACAAGAAGCATGCATTCATAATTGATTCAAGGATTAGCATAAATCAAATACGCAAGTAAGACAATACACCATTGAAACACATGTGAATAGAAGAACCTCAAATGCTTTATTAATATAAGGAAGTAAGGTTCAGGAGGTGATACAACCATAAGAGGTCCAATCCAGCATCACCTTCCCGACAGAAAGAAATCTCCTCTTCACCTCCCTCAAGCAATCACCCAATACTCTCAACTATAAACCAACAACAATTCTTTGCACTAAATTCCGGCCTCCAGATCCCATGGGATGAGATCCTTATATAGAGTTTTGGAGTGAAGATAAGTCAGCTTGATGTGTGACTTGTTGTCCTCTTCAACTCCAGTTGTTCTTCAGTCCTTCACTCGGAGTTTCTACCTTCCACTTGGAGTTTTAGAACCTCTTTACTCATCATTAGGCGAATCTTCTGATCCAAGTGTCATTTTGGAAGCTTCCTGGGCACTGGCACATTGAGAAAAGATTCCTCCACATGTCAAAGTACACCCAGCGCAGGTAGCCTTTGTTGCACTTGCTATGCAACGTAGGTACACCATAGAGCTTTTGACATTCAGCGCAGATGCTTAGTGGAGCAACTGCTTTGATCCAAAATTGACCTGTTTTTGAGTGTTTTTCAGTGGAGAACTGATCTGAAGTGCTGTGGTTTGCTGACCTTGTTCCTCTAGGGGTAGGAACAACATGTTTAGGGACTTTGGATCCCTCAGATTATTGACATTTCATGCTCTATGCTGTAAGGCACAAAAATGTCTATAACAGTTGCCCCCTAAAGTATGAGGTCGTTTATCGGGTGAAATGCTTTATTAGGAGGATCCGAAGTTCATTCAATCGTCAGGAGGTGACCTGTAACAAAATACAATAAAATACATTATCTTTTCATACTTTCTTTTCATGATCTAGCTGATGCAGGCATTTCCCATGCTCAGCTTTTATAAATACATTTGTTGTACATAAACAGACGATCATCTGATAATAGACTGATAATTCTCTGCTTTTAATTATCATCCCTTTTAGTAGGATGATCATCTGCTGCACATGTCTATGTTTTTATCTCCTGAATATATATCGCAGCCCGGATGGATGAAACTAGATCCGGGGTCTTCAAACTTGTCCGATCTTCACTCTAGTACAAGTCGATCCATGTGAGAATTTCTTGAAGTCGAACATGGAAAGACATCGCTTGATTACCAGTCAATAATGTAAACCGTTAACAAGCGCGAGAGGAATCACCGATAATGATGATGACCCTCAAGGTACTGCAGCACAATTCACGTGGCGTGAATATAGGATCTGACGTCGAACACCACGCAAAGTCTCCTGGTCGAAGGTCATTAATGTATACCTATCGCCAGAAGTGAGAAACTTGCCATTGAGGCATGCAAGATTCAAAGTACTGAGGGGGTGTTCCTAGATCAACTTCTTGGATAATGAGCTGATGTCGACAAGAAGTGATCCGTCAAAGGAGGGCCTTAATGAATCCCACATCAGTGACACGGAACGGAGCTAGTGATGATGGTGAAAACGATCTGTGAAATATGATTCAGGGTGGCGGTCATGGAAGGATGAAAGATGATGTATGGTAGTGGATGGGACCCGGTTGACACTTTCTGAATGACATCTCTTGAACATATAACAACACTCATGTGATGGATCGGTAGCATTACCCCATGTATGGATGGTATGGCGAGACCATGGTGAAGGGACCGGTGAATGATAATAACCAAACCCGATATTTACGGAGGCAAAAGTGTCATGTTCAAGAGCGACTTGCTACCATTAAGCTTTGAGGTTCTTCCCAATTTTTCCCCAGTCATTTCTGACCAGTACCTCTTTATTTTTGTCAAGCTTGAGGAGGATAACATATGCTTGTTCTATAACCTACCCTTCGGGCAAGCCCATCGCTATGTTTTAACGAGCCTAACGATAGGGAAACTCGTTCTCGTCTAAAGACAAGTTTGTCGCTATCTAATATTTTAACGAGCCCAGCGACAAAGACAACTCGGTCCTTTTCATTTCTAGA
Organism: Pinus tabuliformis; assembly: GCA_031772625.1. Classification (NCBI taxonomy): domain Eukaryota; kingdom Viridiplantae; phylum Streptophyta; class Pinopsida; order Pinales; family Pinaceae; genus Pinus; species Pinus tabuliformis. The sequence goes on from CM062817.1 coordinate 1,861,185,579, forward strand.
GAGTCTGAAAATGGTACATAAAGTGGACTCCAGGGGTCCTTTTTCGTCATCTAATCCCTTAAGTCCGAAAAAGTATAAAACAATACAGAAGGGATGAATGTTCGATATCTTTATCGAGCCGAACTAGATAAGCGCTCGATCTTTTTGTGCAATAATCCCTCAGGTCCAAAAAGATTAAAATCTAGAGGAGGGATAGCTCTTCTGGTCCTTTTAACGAGTTGGAAGGCCAAAACTCGACAAACTTTTCATATTTTACGAGTCAGTGAAAAGAGCTCAAAGAAGACTCGTCTTTTGAGGAACGAGTGATAAACAGGGATAGCAGCAGATTCCAGGTACAGGTTGGAATTTTCCAATCACGGCAGTATTACAAGGATGGCTAAGTGAAATCACTCTTCGCAGCTGTTCCTCAAAATAGGTAAACAATCAAGTGGATGTGAATGATCGGCCAAATGAAAGGTGGAGGTGACGGTGCACAAACACGACCAAGGCTTTTATGGCTGATGAATTTACGGTCTCAAATGGTTATTTACCGGTTCATTTTTCTTAATGAGCTTGAACTCTGGAGGAAGCTTGCTCACATGCTTATGTTTATTTTTTAACGAGCATGAATTTCCGCATTAAAACTGCTCGGTTTTGCGTTTATTTTTTAACGAGCATGAACTTTGCCAAAACTGCTCATGTTTGCGTTTATTTTTTAACGAGCATGAACTTTGCCAAAACTGCTCATTTTTACCAGTCATAAAGTAGGAAGGTCTCCTGGAAGATTGCTATTTTTTAAGGAGCTTCATCTCCCTACGCTTTGCTCCATATCCTCTCTTTATGCAAGCTGGGTATCGGCTAATCCTACGAGTTTAACGGGTTAGACCTACAGGTTTAAAGGGAGAACCTAAAAAACTAAAAAAACAAAATAGCCACCCGTGCTTGCATTCCAAGAGGTTTGCATGCCCCCAGGTGTAAGTCTAATTTCAAGGTCGCCCCTACTTGTCCGTCAAAAACCCTTGTTTTCAACGGGTGAGGCTTACCTCTTTCAGGTTATCCAAAGATCGTTCTGCTAATCCTTTCAAACAGAAACTTTCTTCGGCGATGTCTATCATTAGGTTACACAAAGATGGTTACAATTTGTTGCAGCAATAGAATCTCTTTCTTTGGAGGCTGCCCCTACTTATCCTTTAAAACATTTGTTTTAATGGGTGAGGCTTGCCTTTTACCCAAAGATGGTTACTACTTGCTGCCGCAAACGGATCCCCTTCTTTGGCAGAGCCTACTTATTTAGACAAAGGTGAATGACGGCGCTTCCGCCACACACTTAAATTTAACAAAAGAATCTTTTTCCAGAACAACCCCATTCCTAACAGCCCCTTCTTCCGCATGAGAGCTCTTACCGGCCCTTCTGTTTTACGAGGATGAAGGAGGGGACGGAGTACGGACCAATCATATTCTCCCGCGGAAATTCTACTTTACACCCAAGGTTTTCTCTGACCTCAGCAGACCAAGATGCATGCCCCCTGGGTTCCGGCCCTACTTTCCCAAATTACTCGCACTCATCAGGAAGAAGAACCGGAGGTAGAGACCTTTCTTGATCAAATAGACCATTCAGGATAGGTATGTGACTATTTGCGATGCGTGATCCCGGAAATGAAAGTTGGTCTACGAGCTTGACCATTCTTCCTTCGTATGGAAAACACATTATTCGAAAGAGTGAGGAGACTATTGCTTCCATGCAATATATGTAGTCTCGTCCAAGGAGTAGGTTATAATCCAAGGGTCCTTGGACGACCATCAAATTCATCTTGACAGCCTTCCCTTTCAAGGTAATAGGCACATTAGGCAGAATCCCTAATGGTCGACTGGTTCCTTTGTCAAAGCCCGAGAGATTCCTTATCTCAGGCAAAAGCGCCGGGCAACCCAGCGCTTTCCAAGCAATAGAGGACAGGATACTCACAGATGCCCCTTCATCAATGATAGTCCCAGCCATCACCATTTTGTATATTTGGACTATAATTCTAAATGGTATACTGGCTGGTAACCGGGGTCTGCCTAGTTGGTTCCAATCAAAGGACACAACCAGGTTTCTTGGTGGTGGGACCGAATATACGGCCGGGTATGATCCTGACGATGCTCCTTCCTGCGATAAAGGAGTGGGCACATTGCCCTGATGTTCATCAAAATCGGTGTGATGAAAAGAATCTGGACGGTGTCATCCTTACTCTTTTCGGTAGGGGTGTCAGCTGAAGATGAATCCTCAGTGACTGTGGTATTTGAAGATGAAACTTCTGAGGGGAGAACCGGGTCAACTGCCGTTTCGACCTTTAGACTTTCGTCCGGTCCGGATTCAGTAGGTTCACTTTCAGTGACTGACACTTCAGCTGGCCCTATGAGCGGGGCAGCTGTATTTTCGACCAACGAAGGACTTGGCGCGAGTTTTTGGTATCCAGGAGGAAGTAGCAATGGTGCAACCGGTTGATCTTCCAAAACTCTCTTTGCTTCGTCTAAAAAGGGACAACGGCGGAGGGTGTGATTGCCTTCACACAGTTCGCAGGGGAATCTCATTCCCCTTCGTCGTCTAGGACCTTCACTTTCGTTGGTCGACGATAAGCATTCAACGTGGTTTTCAGAGGTTGACGCTTCCAAACTGTGCAAACGAGGGGACCAGTCCCTTAGTATCCGGGGAATACTGGGACAATCACGGTGGAGGTGGTCCCCTCTACATATGACACATGGCGATTTGGGCCTGGTCCGTGTTGTGTGTGGATTTTTGTTAGATGCCTTTTGCTTGCCCCCAGGCGCCTTTGGCTCCTTCTGCTTCTTTTCTTTCTTCTTCTTTTCCTTCTTCTTTTCTATGGGAGCTCCGCTTTCGGCGGCTTGACCTTTCGAGGAAGAAGGATCGGAGGAAGGCTTATAAGAAGTGGAAGGCTGGAGGGTAGTTCTAGACTGGTCTAACTGTTGACTCGACTGTTCAGGAGCCGTGGTGTTCTGAACTGCAGTGGTTGAGAATAGCCAAACTGGCAGGCCAATTGTCAGTCCTGGAAGCGACAATGTGGCCATGTGGGGCACACCAACTTCTCCCCAAGAGGAGAAAGGGCTAGGGGTCCCATCATGTGGAATCCCTTGGTTGGTGTGTTCCATGTTCTCAACCTAAAGATCAACGTAGGAATAAGGGGTGATTATGTTCCGTTTAGAATGAATTTTATATGACGACGCTTTAGACACAACTTGCTTTTTCACTTTTTAAGAGTCGAGAAAAAGCTAAAGATGACTCTAGTCTCCTTCGATGTATTAACGAGCCCGAAGTGACAAATGCTCGGATGGACTTTTTTAGTTATAGAGTTTGAAAAAGGCCAAAAGAAACTACTCTGGAGTTCTAGGCAGAGGGTGTGCCAAACCTTTCGCGAAACCACAGAATACGTTTTACGGTACGAGTGGTCGATCTTCGTGAATGCTGTGTTCACTGCATCGCGATCAGTAGGGCGGCCGACACGGCTTCCTATGGATAAAGGCTTTGTTCCTATAGGGGTCCCCCAATATACGTGACGGTACGCGGGGGCACAAGTCCGTATTAGTGCTATCGTCCCTCAGGAGGAATCACCCACCTTCGTAGAGATCGACAGTCACTATGTTTGACGACGCCGATTCACGTCTCTACCTAGACCTCTACTGTGTTTCGTTATGTTTCAAAGCGTTGTTAGATAAATTCAGTTCTTTTTAGGTTGATCTTGCTTAGCAGTTTGCCTTTATGGATCACCACGTGATGTATGATACAACTCCTAAATGCAGTCTAAGAATGATAAGCAAGCTTTTTCAATTCTTTCAACTTTATGAAAATCTTAACTACTGAGGGAAAAGAAAGACATCATCTTTTCAAACAGATCATAGAGCACACACTGATGCACTTTCCTAAATCGACATGCAAACTGTCAAAATGCACGTGCACAATGCAAGTATTTCTTTTCTTCTTCCTTAATGTTGATGTATTACAGAAAGGAAGCTGTTGTATAATTTCGAATTCAATTTCAAGCAAAAGCAAACAAGTTTCTGTCCAGTAATCAAAAGAACACCTTAAGATTCACTCGTTTCAACACAAGAAATACTGAAATTCGAACCATATAACGAAAGCAAATGCTCAAGCAGCTATGAACAGCAATAAACTAGCTCTTAGAATCACAACGACACTTTCTCACAGGTCTAGATCCAAGAGGTCACAGCAAGACTAGTTCACTTTCGCTACAGGAAACTGTGAATGAAAGCAAGAAATACAATAAGAACAATCACGGTTTCTTCATACAACTGAGGCAGAATGAAGGCAAAGAAAGGTAGTTTCAGCTGGGTATACAGGTTGACAACAGGCTGCAAAAACAATATTGAAAACTGGGTAACAGACAGTAGGGAACCCCAGTTGCACAAGGCAAAACTGGATCAGCGCAGGTACTGCACTGTCAATCTGACATGCAGCGTAGGTAGCCCCTTCGGGACCTGCGTTGCAGCGCAGGTAGCCTTTGTGGCAGCTGCACTGAAGAGACAACTCTCGTCTCTCTCAGATTCCGGGTCACAGTTTGCTCAAAAATCAATGGTTTTTGGCCAAATCAGAGGCTATCAGACAAGTATACACTAGAGGATGATTGAGGAAGATGAACACTATCACAAAGAGTTAAAAAGAGTCCTTGTGGATCAGCTCTTCAAATCATAAACATGCCCAGCACTGAGCTAGAGTAGCTGCCCTCTACTTTGCATTCGAAGGATTCGAATGCAGTTCGATTCGGTACTCCCTTTGTTTAGGAAATGAATAGCAAGAAACACAAGCTACCAACAAGACACGTTCCCCGGCGGAGTCGCCAGTCTGTTGTGGGGAAAAGTATCCAACACGGAATGACCCTATCCCACTCTAAGGGTGATAGTTCCTTAGCAACAGATGAAGCAAAGCTATCTAAAGTTACTTCTTTATGACATGCAAGAGATGAAAGGAAGAGATCCACTTACCGATGTCTTGCGCAAATGGTCGATCCAATCTCCTCTATTTGCCGCTTGCTCCCAGCTCCAAGTCTTCTCACGGGCCCAGCTACACGAGATCCTGCAAACAAGACGAGAAAAGGAAACTACAAGAAGCATGCATTCATAATTGATTCAAGGATTAGCATAAATCAAATACGCAAGTAAGACAATACACCATTGAAACACATGCGAATAGAAGAACCTCAAATGCTTTATTAATATAAGGAAGTAAGGTTCAGGCGGTGATACAACCATAAGAGGTCCAATCCAGCATCACCTTCCCGACGGAAAGAAATCTCCTCTTCACCTCCCTCAAGCAATCACCCAATACTCTCAACTGTAAACCAACAGCAATTCTTTGCACTAAATTCTGGCCTCCAGATCCCATGGGATGAGATCCTTATATAGAGTTTTGGAGTGAAGATAAGTCAGCTTGATGTGTGACTTGTTGTCCTCTTCAACTCCAGTTGTTCTTCAGTCCTTCACTCAGAGTTTCTACCTTCCACTTGGAGTTTTAGAACCTCTTTACTCATCATTAGGCGAATCTTCTGATCCAAGTGTCATTTTGGAAGCTTCCTGGGCACTGGCACATTGAGAAAAGATTCCTCCACATGTCAAAGTACGCCCAGCACAGGTAGCCTTTGTTGCACTTGCTATGCAATGCAGGTACACCATAGAGCTTTTGACATTCAGCGCAGATGCTTAGTGGAGCAGCTGCTTTGATCCAAAATTGACCTGTTTTTGAGTGTTTTTCAGTGGAGAACTGATTTGAAGTGTTGTGGTTTGCTAACCTTGTTCCTCTAGGTGTAGGAACAACATGTTTAGGGACTTTGGATCCCTCAGATTATTGACATTTCATGCTCTATGCTGTAAGGCACAAAAATGTCTATAACAATAGGAATAACACTTCCCTCCAATATGTTATTTTAGTTCATAAATATATGTCATGGGCTTCAATTCAAGTGGAGACAGTGGCCGAATCCACATTTGATTGGTTAATATAGCATCCCTTAATGTTGGTATCATGTGAGTGGTTGTATTGGATATGCACCTAAGAATTATCCATTGGCTGTGAGGCTTGACTAAGAAATGCCAATGGAATTATAAGTCAATCTTAGATAGATTTTCAATCTTTTCAGCTTTTTTCTTCGACAATTCCGACAATGTTTTGGTCCCCAAATTGATATCTGGTAGAGTTCCCTCAGGGAAGTTTGAAATAATATTTTCCTAAAATAAGTTATCGCAGATGGCTTCAATGAGGTCATTGGAGATGTCTCTTGCATTGAATATTGATGTTTCTATATGGTTGAGGTGGATTTCCCATTCCTTGAAGACTATTCCCTTATGTGATTCCTCTATCCTTGGGATATTAACTAATATCCCTTCAGCGCTATCTTGCCATGTTATGTATCCTGCAATATTTTTCTCAATAGCATCAAAGTATGTCCTCACATTAGACAATTGGTCCACCAATAATCTGGTTGTGTTACACAAAACATGAATGATGGCTAATTTCTGACAGAAAATGACCTATTGTTGAGAATGGAGAGTATTTAATTCTCTTGCTTCCCTTTAAAACTCTGCTAAATTAGCATTAACTTTTAGTTGTTCAATATTTTGATGTAATTCTTGAATTTGAGCATCTTGGATCCTCAAATAAGTGTCATTTTTAAGTTTAAGGTCGTCGAATCTTTTGTGAAGCTCAACAAGTTGTTCTTGCCATTGATGAGCAATCTTTCATTTCTCATTCTCAAGGCCTTGTTCCAACTGCATAATCTTGTCCTCCTTTTCCTTCAAAAGTTGTTGTATCTCGGTGGCTTTGTCCATAGTCGCAGAAGCATAAGCTCCCGTGAACTGAGTAAGTCTTCCGAGTTCATCTACAAGAGTGGACTGTGAACCTTTACATTGTACTTCAAAAGAGAAATTTCTAGGGACTAAGGCCTAGGATTATTCAATTTTCCTTTTCTTTCTTTTCCTTTTTACTACATCCTTATGTTGAGGATTGTAGAATATGTCAAGGAGAGGAATATATTTGACCCTTAATACGACCACATAGGTTGGGAATGGTGGTATAATTTTTATGTCTGCAATCTCTAAAGGCTGATCATAGGTCCTTATTGTAATTAGAGCTTCACAAAAGTTTTAGAAGTGTCTAAGACTTTCTCTTGTGAGGTAGTCTTTAAAACCTTAGGTTTATCTCCTTTCAAAACTTGGCTGCACTGTTCCCATATCTCTTAAAATTTAGAACTTGGCAACTTTCCTTCAGTATAAGTGGAAGAAGAAACCCCTGTATCTTTTGTATCATGGATGTAAGTAACCTATGTAGAAGGAATATTTATAGCCTTCTCTTGAGATCTGCTTTCTTATGAAAATATTTAATGAATCTAAGGGTGAACGGTCATTACAGGAATTTCGAGGTCTAAAATGGGCCTCCTAAGAAAAATGTACAATGAAAATAAACTTTATAAGAACCAATATGATTCAAGATGATGATTTCAACGATGGGGGATGATTCACCATTTTTGGAGTAAAAAAGTAAAAATATTAAAAGATAATAAATAATAAAACTACTTTTTCAACTCATATTTTCAACTTATCTCCCTAAGGTTTAACTCAAGTTTCGAGTGGGATTAATCGTTGGATGAAAATTTTAATTCCTCACCCAAAGAGTACCCATGTTGCATACTTCCGATGGACCCTTCTACAAGAAAAATGAGAAATACAAGAAAAAACGTGATTACAATCACATTTTTCATGTAGCACTATCCATCAAAAGTATGGAACATGGGTACTCCTTGGATGAGGAATCAATTTCTACATCCAATGAGCGCTTTCGCTCGAAATTTGAGCAAACCCATAGGGAGATAAGTTCAAAATATGAGTTGAAAAAAATAGTTTTTCTTTTTTCCCTCTAAAATTTGATGATGTAATCTAATCTTATTTGATTATTTCCACTATTATTTTATAATTTCCTTAGGAGGCCCATTTTAGACATAAAAAATCCCATAATGACAGCCTTGCTTCCCTGTATTGGGAAAATTTGATTGATTTCCTGTGGAGCTAGATGCTCTGCAATTTGTTTCGAAACTATTGTATAGGTAGCATATTTTTCAAAGACATAATCAAACTGATATGGTTCATGAGAGAAATTCTTTACCCTTGATTGAGCGGTAACCTTCTTGAAATTTCCACAAGGATCGTACTACCTATTAGGGATAGTAGGAAATTTCAACTCTAAAATAGAGTTCATATCAATAGTTGCATGTTTTTAATTCTCTAGTGTATACATACCACACCGAAAAGGGAAGGTAGGCCATTCATTCTTATTGCATTCTTTCAATACTTTAGAAATTCCAATACCTACAGTTTGGAAATCTATCTCACAAGCTAGTAGTTTTTCAAGGACATATAGGGGAAAAACATCTAGATTAACCAACCTACCAAAGAACCAGATGTACGTAAATAGCTCCTTGCCAAAACAATTCTTAACCCTGAGCAAGTATTCCTCTGCTTCCAAGGAAATCCTTGTAGCTCTGTTATTAAAAATAATTTGATGAATAGGCAACATGACTCCCTTGTAGATTTTGTAGAAATGGAGATGGTATATGGAATCTCAAAGGATATTATGGTATATATCAATAGGATTTGGGTCGGCTAAGGTCCATTTCCATCCCATGGAGGCAAAATCCATATTGTAGCATAAAGCATTCATAACGTAGGCACTCATATAAAAAGGAGGAATTTCATTTTATGAAATTGTATGCTTCTTCCTGAAATTCAAAATGTAAGTGGCTAAGTTATCAAATAAAATATTTCCCCAATCTAATATATATCCTTTCAAAGCAGCATCAATCAATGGATTCCATTGATCTGGGAATTTATGAGTATTAGAATAAGCAAATAGTCTACATACCATGGCAACTACTTGATAGTAAGGACCTGTGAGAGATTCTACTGTATATATTCCATTTTCCTCACACTTATGCTTATTAGGGTCCCTCCTCCATTCCTTGATAGTTTCCAATGTGTGATCAACACTACTAATGAATTTCTCCATGAACTGGTTTTCATCATTACACTGCGGTGGTGGAAAATGGTACATTTTACTGAAATCATTGCCACTAAAAGAGTCAATGACTATATTGTTCTTTTTCATGAATTTCCTATCTGTAATATTCAAGTGTTCCATGACCCACCGAATCATATATGTATAGGAAAGGATCTTGGGTTGAGCTACAATTCTATGTAAAAATGAATTTGCAACATCACTGTGGGTAGTATTAGAAATTGGAGCACAATCCTCGGTTGTAATTGTTCTTTGAGTGACCCTTGGTCCTTCATCTTCGAATAGTTGATAGATAGATTCCCAGGAGGTACTCCTGACATATAAAGAACAGATCGTGTCAGAAAACAACCCTGGTGTATCAAGATTTTCAGCTGGCGGAGCAACCGACTATTGTTGAGTTACTGGTTTCTTCTTTTCTTTAGTTTCCCTAGACATCACTTTTGAATTTCTCTTAGCGTGACTATCTTGCAATGGAAAACACAAGACTAAAGGATAATTACTTCACCACAGAGCCTTTAGCGAAAATAATGATTTTCCATAACGATCTTTGCCTTAAAGGGGAAATTGTGATAATATCAAGCTACAATGAATAAGGTTGTTTAGAACTTCGAAAACCATAAATTCACCACTTTTGGATATTAAATGAAAAATGTGAATTCACATGGATTCTGCACACATCAACATATCATAATATTTTTATCGGAGAAATCTCGTGGTTGCACCTTAAAGATTTTGATATTTGAGGCTTCTAATATATGTTGTTTAAAGATATAAAAACTATAAGTGTAAGCGAGAACACATATCAGAATTTTTATATCAAGGAATGGAGTATCAGGGATTTTAAAGAGTGACATCCGATATGAAAAGTCCCAATATGGAAAGAGATGAGAATATTGAACGTTTCAGATATCAGAGGGAAGAGGTATCAGACATATCAGATATCACAGGTGGGAGGCATTGTAATATTGTAGTATCAGGAGCTTTTGAGGTAGTGGAAGTGTTAGATATCAGAGGTTTTGAAAAATTGTGGGGTCGATGGTTCTTCAAAATATTCAATATAAAATGCAGCGCCTACTTAACTTTGTGTTATATACCGAGAATGTTTAATCGGAGCATGATTTTATCGTAACTTTCCTATAAGGAATGTTACGATATTACAATGATCTGATAGAACTCCTCCAATAATGTATTATTTAAATGACAAAAGGCCTATCGTTTTTTCATGATTGTAACACTTGTAAGGTTGGACCTCCAGTGTGTGGGTTCCAACAATAGAAACCTTCATGTGAAAGGGTATTTTATTTACAAAAATAAAAAATTTCCTTATCTTTATTAGAACTAGAGAGTTTTATTAAAATTAAAAAGCATCCTCGTGATTTATTATATATCTTAAATAAAACTAAATGGGAGGTTGTTGTTGTCGCACGGAATCTGTCAAGGGTGCGGACACGACTGACCTTCCTAGAAGTCTAAGACATCTTAATGACAAACAAGACAAAATGGAGTGATCTTTCTCTAAATACACCTTTTACAACATGAAAACTACAAGTGTTTAGGCTTACCTTATTCCAAAACGCTGTTGTTGAAGTTCGTTCTTGACGATCCGGATGAGCTCCTCCTTCAAGTCAATTCCTGCAACCACAAACAATCAAACAATTACCAAGCACTTGCATTTCATATAATAAAACATATATTCAACATGCAGACCAAGGAACACATGAAATAACTCATTAACACAAGCTATTGAGAAAAATAAACCAGTTTGTATTAATAACGAAACAAAGAAACTCTTACAACCTGGCCTTGGTGTTGTGCAAGTTCCTCCCAGGGTCCATCAAGGGTTTTCCTACTTTGACAAAGCTCACCCTCTCCCAAGTAGAATCAAGTGAAGACAATCTCTCCTCACAAAGGCTCTAATGGAAGACCTAAATCCTGCAGCATTTACCCAAAGAAAATGTATAGCTCCAACCTCCTCTCCTTCTGGCTCAATGCCTTTATTTATAGTGCTGTAAAGAGGTTATTCAGGTCCACTATCAATGGGATCATCCCCCTCTATGGGTGGGATAGCTCCCTTATTGATGGGATAAGCTCCCCCTTAATAGAGATACATGAACCAACTGGAGGCGCATCCATTTCATCAAACCGACCTCTAGAATGTTCTAGAAGTAACCACAAGTAACGTTTTCAAGATAAAACTCGCGCATTTTGCCTTTTACAGAGGGACGCACCTGTCCCTTAACATACAGAGCGTCCATGGACGCAGATTTTGTGAACATGGTCCGCGTCCCCGCAGGTAAGGCTAGAGAGAACCTGCGACCCCAGAGATAAACATAGTTTTTACAAGACTTTCTCTCTTCTTTGAGTTTGAGATGGATAACAGAGGCATGAGACTTGCCTAAGAGGGTAGCATGACTGTTGATTTGAGCCATACTAACTGTAAGTAGTCAAGGTGACATTTTTTAGTGTAACAGATTGCCCCCTAAAGTGCGAAGCCTGGAATAGAATAGGGTTTTGTAATTCTAGGAAGGGTGAAGCGCTTTATCATTTCAAGGATTGCCTTGTGGATGGCCTGGTTGGAACCTGCAATTTTCAACACAAAATACATGGATAAGATTATATCATCACTGAGGTAGGCATTCCCATACTCAGATTCAAAACTTTAACTAATGGACTAACTATTCTGATACAGGAATGATCTTGCAGTACATCATTTTTATAGACTTTTGTAGACACAGTATGGACGCAGCCATCTGTTTATGATTAGTCTACATAGATAATGAATACAAAACTCCTCGCAGCCTGGATGGTAGAAACTAGATCCAGGGTCTTCACTTCTACTTCCCGAATTGGTACGATTCTAGCCATGTGATTAAATGATTCGATGTCGAACATGGTAGAAACCACTTGATTACCAGTCAATGATGTAAACTGTTAACAAGCGTGAGAGAAACCACCAGTAATGTCAATGGTTCTCAAAGTACCAAGCACAACCCGTGAAATGTGAATAGATGTTTTGATGTCGAACACTTCACGGAATCCTCTGATCGAAAGTCAATGATGTAAACTGACGTCAAAGGCGAGAAACCTGCCATTGATGCATGCAGACTTCAAGGTACTGTCGATTCCTAAGTCATCTTTCTAGATAATGTGTCGATGTCGATAGAAAGCGACCCGTTGCAGGCAAGCCCGCAACACGAAATCATTGTTCAAGTTGAAGAAATGTTGCTGTAAGGACTGACTCAGGGATGGTCAAATGGATGACAAGTATTTTGCAGATGAAAGTTTTTGCTTGCAGACCTCTTGAACACATAACGACACAACAGATGGCTTGGTGACGTATAACTCAAAGTTAACCCTGGAACCCGATTAAAGACTTTCAAAGTGATTTGGTCAACTGTGAGGTAAAAGATTTCCCAACCCAGGTGAATGAAAAGTGTCGTGTTCAAGAGTGGTAATAAAGTTTCTTCTGAGACAAAAGGTGACAAATAGGTTCATTCTTCTCTTTTTTCCCCCACCATTTCTGGCAAGTACCTCTTTATTTTTAACAAGCTTGAGGAGGATAACATATGCTTGATTATAAGCTCATCCTTCGGACGAGTCCAACCTAGTTTAAATTCGAACCCTAGGAAGGAGTGGTTCGTTCCTGTTTGTAATTGAACAGGTCCTCTACTGTAAAATTTAACGAGCCCAGTATAGGAGAAACTCGGCGTTTTTCATTTTTAGAGAGTCTGAAAAAACTAAAGGAGACTCCACGTTGAACTTTTTCGTATATTTGTGTCCCTCAAGCCCGAAAAAGTATAAAATAATACCTGGGGGAACCGCTTGATCTTGCGACCAAGGAGTACTTTCATAATAGTGTCGTTAACCTGAAAAGTAAAAAGCGATCAAGGACACGTCGTTTTATTTCCTTATCGAGTTCGAAACGACAAAAACCCGGCAATCTTTTCCTGATTTTGCGGTCAGAAAAGAGCTAAAAGGGGACCGTCTTTTAATTCCGTTTTAACGAGTGAAAAAGAAACACTCGGCGATCTTTTCATGTTTTAGGAGTCAGAAAAGGGCTTAAAAGATGACTCTGAAATTTTGTTTGTGAAAAATTACAATTTCCCTCGAAATCCCTTTGTCCTGCACAAAAGCGACACATTACTCATACCTGTTTAAAATAGGCAAAAATACATTCAAAAACATCTTTTCATGGTAAAAAATGAACTAATTCATCCAAAAAACCTATAAAAAGACCTTTTACCATGTCATTTTTACCGTTTCACTGTTGAGGTTGAAAAAGGAGCTTTTGACAAGAAACTTCCCGTGGTCGCTGCGGAAAATCTGACCGTGGAATCGAACGCCGTCTCATCCAGGTATTTTACACATCCCACTCTGCATTTCTATCCGTTTAGAATCAATTTTTAGGTTTTAGTTTCATTTTTTGGGGGGGTTTTGGTTTTGGAATGCGCCTCTCGGCGGACGCAGGTGCCCTTCGGGTGACCTGCGTCCCCCGACTTTTTCTCATACGGGAAAACGGTCGGAAGACGCAGCCCGCCTTCAGGCCAGCTGCGTCCGGGCGCCCTGTGCTACAAAGCCGGGGTGCGTCCTCCGAGAAACGCGCATTTCAAAACCCCAACTCTCTCAAAAAACCACCAAAAATTCCCAAATTAATTTCTAATTGCTATTTTTGATATGCAGGGCATTAATCATGTTAGACTGGAGAGAAAGAGAGCATGTAGAGGAAGATGAAGCTGCAATAAATCATCAACCTTCCCTGGATGCCCTAAGAGCATGCGGATTATACAAATATTGGACCATACCGGGCATGAGGGGCCAGGTAAGATTCTTGGAATGGCTGGTTGAGCGATGGAACGTACAAGAACAATGCTTTTACATAGGAGGGCACCAGCTCGAGATAGAGCCCTCGGATGTATACTTTCTCACTGGCTTGCCAAACAGAGGTGAGCAACTCAGTCTTGCGGGGACTAGGCCGGGTGGCCAATCCCTTGATAGTCTCCGCGAGAATTGGTGCACACCTGGGGCTCACCATTCAAAAGGCATAGAGATAAAACACATCACTCTGCCGGAACTCAAAGTCATAGCGTTCACGGTTACCAGAATTTGCGGCGCGGCCGCTTTACACATTGCTTCCGGATCCCAAATGCGGATGGCAATTGACTGTTACCAAGGCACCATTTTCAACTGGTGTGAAGCTGTGTCGGCTCATATGAAGAGCCAACTGACCAAGGCAAAGAACGGACGACTAAAGACTTTTGGATATGGGCCTATAGTCGTGAGCTTTGCCTTGGAGAGAATTCCAATGCTGATCCCTCAGCAACTCACTGTTGATATCTTGGGTCCCCAGCAGCCAAAGCTGATACGATGGGTTGCGGTGATGGCCCGGCATCCTGACGAGGGCGCGACAGTAGTTCGATTCTCAGATAGTTATTTTGACTGGTTAGAGGGCCAGCTTTTTGTGATACAGGACTTTCCGTATGCCGGAATGGATTTCAGAGGTGATCCGGACATGGTTCTTCCACAGGGAGAACAATGGGACGACAGAGGTACTTTTTATTTTCACAAGTTTTCTAGTTATGTATTTTTTGTATTTTTTATATATATCGTCTCAAAACTAATAGTAAATCTTTCAAAATGCAGATGTTGGTCCACAGCGTCCAGCCAACCTCCGGCCTTATGATAGACTACATCCAGCTGCACCGGTACCGGCCCCACAGGATGCGACAGCAGAAGTACTAGCTGAGTTGGAGCATGATCTAGAGCGTCTCACGGCAGATATACCTGAGACTACTATGGACGACATTCCTATCAGGCTTCAGCGCTTCGTAGTCGCGGTCCCTGGACCGTTTAGGAGATTTTTGCGTAAGGTAGCCCGCGCAGTGGTGTCGTACAGAGAGCACCACCAGTGATTGACTAGTCACTTTTGTAGTCACATGTGACATTTTTGACTTTTTGTACTATCATTTTGCCGATCATAAGGTGTTTTAAACCTATGATCGAAGACGATGTATATATTTTTTGACACACTTCTATCTATATATATCACTATTACCGGCTTATCTTGTTTAACATATGTGATGAAATGTTTTTAAATTTACTTGCATGATTATCGTAAATGTCTGTCCAACATTCGAGAAGCAATTGCATCTGCTAATGTATTCAAAGACCTTGGAATATGTTGATATTCAATGTAATCAAATTCACGTTCCAAGAGACGCACTCTCAAAAACAACCTTAATAACACAGGATTTCTAATGGCATAAACTCTATTAAGCTGTAATACAACAAGTTCAGAATCTAACCTCACTATCAAACGTCGAATTCCAAATGAAATAGATTCGGATAATAATTCAACCACTGCACTGTATTCTGCAATGTTATTCGTTGTTTGACCGAGGCTTACCCCATGCATAGAAACTAACTCGTCAGAGGGCGAATAGATAACCCAAGCTGCGGAAGAGATATTCCGTGTACTACGACAAGCACCATCAGCAAATCCAATGTATGTTTGGAGAGGCGTCGACATCTACAATATCAAGAGTAAAACCAAGATAAGCCAGAATAATGACGAAAAACCACACTTGCTAAGCTAAGCACACTGACTAAACTAACACACTTGCTAGCTAGAAAGAAAATCTAACCTATCTAAAAATTTCTCCATACCCATCATTTTAAGCATAATACCTCTTTAGGTAAAGTCCATTTCTGGGTTTACCCAAAGAGTCCCCATCAAAATCAACTAACTCATAAGCCCCTTTTGCTAGCTTTCGCTTTACAATGTAGGGCCCATGCCACATGGGAACGAATTTTCCGGCACCTAGCTTATCGTTAGCTTGATCATATAATAGTACTAGGTCTCCTTCCGAAAAACTTCGAGGGGTTACATTTTTATCGTACTGAGCTTTCATTCGTTTCGCGTGAGTCTCGATAGCTAAAGTAGCGTCACGTCGAGTCTCATCTAATTTAGCCAAGTATAATAACCGTTTCTCCTCTTCGGAAGTAGCTGGAAGTAATTCGACAGCCATTTGAAGTGATGGGAT
The DNA here is from genome assembly GCA_031772625.1 of Pinus tabuliformis. NCBI lineage: Eukaryota > Viridiplantae > Streptophyta > Pinopsida > Pinales > Pinaceae > Pinus > Pinus tabuliformis. The sequence goes on from CM062817.1 coordinate 1,861,201,671, forward strand.
TTCGCATTCAATAGGTAACACAGCTTCTAAGCCATAAACTAGCTGGAAAGGGGTGAAACCTGTTGAATTTTTCACTGAAGTTCGATATGCCCATAGCGCCGAAAATAACATGTTATGCCAATTCGTTCGATGGATACCAATGATCCGTCGAATCATGATGACTAGAACTTTGTTGATTGACTCAACCAAACCGTTGGCTTGCGGATAATAAGGAGTAGAGCTATCGTGGCGCAAACCAAGCTGGCTTGTAAGCTCAGTCATCATGACGTTTCGAAAATGGCTCCCATGGTCAGTAATGATTGCTTGTGGGACACCAAACCTAGTTATGATATGATTGAATACGAAAACTGCAGCTGTCTTGCCGCTTGCGTCGAATGTAGGCATCGCCTCGGCCCATTTTGTAAAATAATCAACCGCGAGGATGATATACGCATGCCCCCCGGCCGAGTGAGGGTTACAAGTAATAAAGTCAATGCCCCATTTGGCGAATGGACCAGCGGCAATTATAGGGTGGAGAGGAGCAGGTGGAGCGCGCATCTTTCGATCAAACACTTGACAGTTGTGGCATGTTCTGACAGCAAGGATACAATCTTTAAACATAGACGGCCAGAAATAGCCAGCGCGCAACACCTTCTGAGCTGTGGCATACCCAGACATATGACCGCCACATGCTCCAGAGTGACAATCATTCAAAACTCTCTCAGCCTCTTCGTGAGTTAAACAACGTCGAAAAACTAAGTCTGCCCCCGGCGATAAAGTGTATCTCCAATAATTCTGTATTGCTGGGATCGAAACCGAATTTTTCGACGGTCTTCCTTGGAAGCTTCAGGCCGAAAGGTTTGGGTTTGGAGATAGATGATTATATCCCCATACCACGGATCTAAAGTGCTAATAAGAAACAAAGATTCGTCCGCAATGGACTCCTCTGCCACAGTCTCTGTGTCAGCACTCGGGAAATCACACATCAATTCCGCAAAAACTAAAGATTTCTTAGACTTGGACTTCTCGAACTCCAAGTCGAACTCTTGCAGGATAACAATCCATTTAGAGTACTTGCCCCCTAGCAGTTGTTTTGTCAAAATATAAATCATAGGGTTGCAATCCGAAATAACTGTAGTCTTGCGGAGAAGAATGTAGTGACGAAAACGCTGGACAGCTTGAACGGCTGCCAGGGCCAATTTCTCCACATGCGAATATTTTAACTCAGTGGGATTTAAGGTTCTACTAAGATAATATATCACATGCTCTGCTTTGAATTCATCTTCTTGAACTAACACCATTCCAATGGTGGAATGCGAAGCTGCGAGGTATAAGAAGTAGTCCTGGTTGTAGTTGGGAGGATGCAATAACGGTGCATGGGTCAACGCGTGTTTTAGTGCATCAAAAGATTGTTGGGCAATCTCGTCCCAAAAGAATTGTGCGTTCTGTTTCAACAACCGTGTAAAACCTTTAGTGACCTCGGCGTAGTTTGGGATGAATCGGCGTAAAAAGTTCGCTTTCCCTTGCAAACTTTGGAGTTGGCGCAAACTCGAAGGAGGAGGCAATTTGATGATAGCCTCGACTTTCGAGGGATCGACGCGAATGCCGGCTTTTGAAACAACAAATCCCAGCAATCGACCTGTTTCTATACAGAAAACACACTTGTGGGGATTCAACCGAATTCGATAATGCCTACACCTCATAAAGATTGCTCGTAGGTGGACAAGGTGATCAGCTCGTTGTAAAGAATGAGCAGGCAAATCATCGAGATAGGGTTGCACAATGTGCTTGATGTCATGAAATGCATAAGACATCGCCCGTTGAAAAGTGGCCCCGGCATTCTTAAGTCCAAAAGGTAATTTGCAATAAGCAAATGTCCCCCATGGACAAATGAATGCCGTTTTTGGTTGATCGGCAGGTAGAATATTGATTTGATTATAGCCTGAGAAACCATCCATGAAGGAAAACATCTCACTTCCGGCACAATCATCAATAATTTGATCGATATAAGGCGTAGGATAGTTGTCTTTTGGACAAGCTCGATTGATATCCCTATAGTCGATACAGATTCTTATTGTTCCTTGTTTTTTATTGACGGGAACAATATTCGATACCCAATCCGTTAACGGGATCGGATAAATGAAACCTGCTTTCAACAGCTTTTCGACTTCTGCTTTAATCGCAGCCGCTTTTCGAGGGTGAATCTGACGCAACCGTTGCCGAATGGGTTTAGCATCCGGGTAGGTTTTGATTTCATGAACAACAATGGCAGGATCAATTCCCGGCATTTCCTCGTAAGACCAGGCAAACACGTCGCGGAATTCTTGGAATAGGGCCTTGTAAGTTTGGATTTCTTCTTCAGTACATGCGGCACCTATATGAATGTTCTCCTCGATTCCGGGCTTCACTGAAATATCAATGGGAATAGTACGAGAAATATTCCCTAAATTCAGCTCTGAATCAGAATGTTTCGTTGGATCCTGAGCGTCTTTGACATATTCAGCGGTAAAGATAGATGAAAAATCATTTTCAAATGCATCATCCTTAGGTAAAAACGAAGATCTGTGATGGAGATCTTCCCATGGTAGATCATCTACACTTAGGATTTCGCGAAGTTGTTCGTCAGATGACACTTCTTCGGGAAACGTTATCCGTTCTAAGGGTGAGGTGAAAAGTGACTCTTCACTGACCACATTCATTTGGTCGGTTGAATGAAAGTCGGTAAAAGACATAAGAGCTTCATAAGCAATCTCATACGGACTCAACGGCATAACATCACCGAGTGAGTCTAGCTCAGAGTCAGAGGGAACATACCAAGGATCATCATAAATAATGTTTTCTGACGTGATCATATGAATTGTTGCGAACGAAGGGTCTGCATTGAGTGGAGGGAGAGGAAAAGTTCCCAGTAAACCGGAATCCTTAACTAAACCTACACCAATGTCCCTATAAGGGATTGTCGTTTTACCAACATGCTGGATAGTTTCTAAAGAGGTTGGGTCGGATGAAAAGTATGTCAGCTGATCAATAGTCACGATCTTACCGTTATGTGGAAACTTAATGACTCTGAAGACCGATGAAACGACCGCTGTCATAGCATATGACCAACTTCGACCCAAAAGAAGGTTGTAGTCTAGAGGGGCATCAACCACTTCCACATCCAGACTAACGGTTTTACCTTCGACCCCTATAGGCAATTCTTGTAGAATACCAAACGGACGGAACCCACGGCCATCAAAGGCCTTAAGGATGGTGGGGGATTGGTTCAACGAAGGAGAACCAAGCGATCTCCAACATTGAATCGACATAATACACGTAGAAGCTCCCTCATCAATCACAGTCCGATGAATAGGCCTGTTTTTGACTATCACTGGAATTTGGAAAGCCATTTGATGGGGGAGACGTGGTGTACTACTTTCTAGATCAAAGATCATTAGGTTCGGGTCCTGAACATCGACAGCTCCAATAGCCGACAAAAGCAATTTTCGTTGCGCTGGACATGATTGCAGCACTTCGAGTGCCGACATTGCTGAAGGTGAAACAGCTAAGTCTTCAACAATGTTGTAATTCTGGGCTGCTCTCGCATGTGGATTGAAAGCAGACCTTCGAAGTACACCCTTGGCGGGCGGCTTAATCACTAAGTCTGGGTTAGGTTTTTCGATCTGTAGTGGATCGGAACCAGGAGCTGAGGTTGATGGGTTAGAGTGAGAAGATTCTGCTTCCTTACCATCAACAGGAGCCTTACTACCATAATCTTGCGATCGAGTCGCAATCCTGACATGAGACATCATCAAAATGGGTTCTTCACTGGCATTCGAAGAAGAACCTATCATCTTATTCTCCTGCTCTGGAAATGGATTTTTTAACACAGCAGGAGTGGGAGAACCTTTGACTATTTTCACTACCTCGGCCCGATGAGGGCAGTCTCTCGTAAAATGATCTTCTTCACAAATAAGACAAGGATATCGAGGTTTGCGTTTTTCGTCATTGGTTTCCGACTTTTCCGTTTTCTCCTTTGGAGCCTTGTCTGCTTTAGCCTTCTTCTTTCCTTTCTTCTTTCCACCGTTTTTGGATTTGGCCGTAGATGACTCTACAGCGTGAATGTCGGCGGTAAGTTCAGGAGGAGAAGACTCTCCTGTCGGAGAATCAGGCAAAGTGATAATTGGAGTATTGGAGGTCTTGGAAGACTTCTTCTTACTCTTCGTAGTCACGATACCGATCATACCATCAGCGGCATGAGATCCCGAAGGAGCAGCAGCGATTTGGTTTGACTTTGGAAGATCCGGAATTTTCTCGTGTAACGTACCCGACTGAGTGTAAACTAAGTCAAGGTATTGTGCCTGAGCAATGACTTGCTCCTCAGTAACTACTCCGGCCTTAGCTACATCTTCAGTAATTCTTGGTAATAATGATTTGACAAACCATTCAGCTAAGATTTGGTCCGGGATAAAAACTTTCACTAATCTTCTTCGACGTCTCCACTCATGGATGTGATCAGAAATGTACGTGGATGTCGATTGTTTTAGCGAAGTTAATAATTCTGTACCATTATCGTATCTGACTGGTAACTGAAAATGAGTTAAGAACGAGGTAGCTAACTGGCTAAAGTTGTAAAAAGAGGCCCGTGGTAACTCAATGTACCACTTGGCTGCGAGACCAATGAGTGTACGCTGGAAAAGACGTAAGCGGATGGAATCATCTGAGATGGAATTTGATGCACACCAGAGGTGGTAAGTCATCACGTGATTAGACGGATCCTCTCCAGACTTACCTTCGAACTTGGGTATATCGCTGGGCAACTTATTTGGCATTGGCGGCCAGAACGGAAGATATTGAATTGGATCGTTCGTTAGGCGCGTCAAGTCGGGTAAATCTAAAGTTGCAATAAATGGTAACTGCCGGTTAGGATCTCTAAAACTCTGAGTCACAATACCAGCCCCAGGAGGAGGATATCCAGGATAACTAGGAACAGGAGTCGCATTGGGGATATTATATCCTCCTGGAAAACCAGGATTAACCGGACCGTACTGGGGTTGCTGAGGTGGTTGATAAGTGTACCCAGGATACGGTTGATACTGGTAAACCGGTTGTTGGGCAGCTTGCCCAGGTTGATACTGTCCCTGGTACGGAGGTTGAACAAATTGAGGTTGAGTAGTAACAACCGTACTTGTACCAGGTTGGCCTGCAGGCATCTGGACTGTGGTTTGAACCGTGGGTCCAGACAACGGTACAGATGTCTGAGGAGTGGTTACAGGGACAGTAGAAACCGGAGCTGCCGATACTCCAGAAGTAAGCATGGTAGATGAAGCGGTAGTTGCTGCAGCCGTGTGAGGTGGAGTACTAGGTGCAATTGGCGGCTGAGTAACTACAGAAGTTACAGGGGTCTGAACACTTGACTGGACAGGTTGCGGTTGCTGGGGTGGACCAGGAACTGCAGGTTGTCCTGCTTGAGGTACCGACTGTATACTTGGTTGCGACATCTGTTGACCCTGTGACGGATCCCATGTTAACATTCCAGGGTATTGACTCGTAACAGGTTGAGGATACTGAGATCCATAGCCGTATTGAGGATAGGGTTGATAACTGTAAGGTGCAGTCCCATATGATTGCCCTTGAGGTGGTTGATAACCTTGACCAGGGTATTGACCCGTAGGTTGATAACCTTGAGGTAAATACGAATACTGGGGTTGACCTTGACCTTGAGGTTGGTATCCTTGAGGTTGATACCCTTGGGGTTGATACCCTTGGGGTTGCCATCCTTGAGGTTGCCATCCTTGAGGTTGATACTGATACTGAGGTTGACTTTGGGGTACATATTGAGGCTGGGGTTGATACCCTTGGGGTTGATACCCTTGAGGTTGCCCCCCAGTCACGAATGAAGTACCTTGAGGTTGCCCCCCAGGCATTAACGAAGGTTGCCCCCCAGGCGGTAATTGGCCACCTTGAGGTTGGTTAATGGGAGTTGAACCTGACATCATATAAACTTCACCTATACTCAATGGTACATTACCACTGTTTCCAACTAATAACCCATGATCAACAGGTTGAGGAGATGCTCCCGCAAAGGTACCAGAAAGTGATTGATACCCAGTAGGAACAGAAGGACCGCCATGTAAAAATGATTCAGGACTTTGTGAAAACACAGATGACTGACCAGACATATTTACAGGAGAATGAATTCCTCTAGGTGGAACCGGAGTACGAGGTGTAGAAAAACCTACTGAGTTGTCTAAAAAATTGGTTAATGCAAGGTACCAAGATTCACTTCTAGGAGGACTGTAAAAGATGGATTCACGCTCCCTTAGATCAAGGGTAATTAGATCTTCAGAATCAGAAACGCCTATTTCTTCCTCTGGAACAAGTTCTTCTATAGCAATTAATCCAACAGGAAGATTTTCGGTGATAATTCTTTCTATTCTTGGTGAATCAGGAACACTAGGAGTTGGAGTAACAGGTTCTGAAATTTCAGGTTCTTCGCCTGTTTCACTGGCAGATGAAAAACTACCAGCAAGCTCGGAAACTGTAACAGCTTCGGGATTGTAACCTGTTTCTAAACTTTGGTAATCTGGATGGACTACCAAGGAAGATTCTCCTTCTTCAGGTGATCCTACTCTACTGCCACTAGGAGGAGTTACAAGGACCTTTAACCCTTCTAAATTACCTGGGTCGTCTCGAGGAGGGGATCCCCTAAGTCTACGGGATCTTCTCAACAATTCGGCCACAGAAACAACTTCAGGAGACTGGCCCGCAATTCGACGGGACCTTCTCGGTAATTCCGCCACAATTAAAGATTTTAACTACAACACACGAAAACAAAGTAAAAAATTTCAAATCAAACCACCTAAAGTCTTCTAAAGAACCAATCAAATTTGAAGCACACGCCTAAATAATCTAGAGCGTCAAACCACACACAAACAGTAGTCTTCCGGACCAAAAACGCTAGTTGGTGATTAGGCCCAACCTCGCAGGATTCAGTACAGAAATAGTGGGTGGAACAGTTACCCCGGCAACCTGCTTAATGAATAGACTGGACCAAGTTCCTCCACTTTAACCGTCTCGAAGTGAAGCGAACCCCCCAGAAAATCCAAGTGAGTATAACCGACGTCTGCTCCAGGTACAGTGGGACCTTCCCTCCACCGTCACCTTGGGTAGAATCCTAGATATTATGGCCACTAAGGTTACCAATCACAACAATTACACCTGGGGGAACAGTCTAAACTCCGACAGCACGCAAGGGCAGAGTAGCAAGCTCCAATCCCCTTACCGGCTCCTTGACAACAATCCAAGGTTTACCGATAAGTGACCCCTGGCTCCTCGACAATGGTTAATCCGAGGTTTACCGTTTGTAATACGTACTGCCTGGCGTCGTTCCCAACGAGGGAGGAATGATCCCCTCACTGGTTCGGACACGAGCTCGTGTTTCTCCTTTAAGAGGAGCTTTCCCAGAATGTAACTGAAACAATTGGATTTGTTCTACTCAAGATAGACTATCTGTTTGGTTTTGTAGTCTTGGAGAGTTAAGTACTCACCTACTCCAAGACCCTAGCCTAAGCTATGTTGGTGCTTCAGAGCCCTAGAAAAATAAAGATTACTAGATTGATTTTAATTTAAGCGTTACTTTTAAGGTTGTTTCTTAAGTCAAAAGGTGATGGAAGTGAAACTAGTGGTGTGTTGACTCGACTCGAAACCACTACAAAATGCACCTAGAATGATTTATCCACTACTTTACTTTTTCGATGAATTGCTTAACTAAAAAGTTGAGAGAATGCAATCTTTATAAAAGCAACTTCTTAATTGAAGACAATCAAAGAAACAATTCGTTTTTCTTTTCCAAGCATAAAAACATAACCTCTCTTTACATGCACGAAAAAACTCTTTTCTTCTTTCGAAAACAAAAAGCTACTTGAAACAAGACTTTTTAAGAAGATGTTTTTGTATTTTTCTTTTAATAAACAAGTAAATCTAATGTAACCAAAAATCAATCTTAACAACTCTTAAAATCTATGAAAATGCACTCATAAGCAAACTAAAGGCAAATTTACTCTAAGCAATCTTAACGAGGCCAAAACTAACAATGATTATTTCTAAGGTGTTTTACTTGATCACAATCAAATCAAGGACTAGCTTATTGCAGAATCAAAAACTAGCCAAAACAAAACTCTAATCTTTTTGTTCTTTTTGTAAAATGGAAATCAATACTTTATAAACAAGTAATTCGAAATTTGACCCAAAACAACTCAAATGGCAAGTTGCTCACAAAAGGAGACTTTACGACAGGCCCGACTTCTAAGAAGGTTGACTAACCAGAGAGATCTAAGGCTGGACAACTTTCTACTATCAAAGTCACTACAAAGCCTTCCCAAAAATCAAACCCTAGGTCTAAACTTCGTTGAAAACCACTAAAACACTCAAAGCTCACAAAACTAGTTCAGGTGAAAATTCTTGACAGGGTACTAAAGGATCTGGGCAGAAAACACTAAGGAAAAACAAAATCTAAAAGCAATTTAAAGCAAAAATGGAATTTTCTTAAGTTTTACAGGAAGACGCAGGCAACCCGTTGTCACAGGTGCGGCCCCGCTCTGTGCAGACGGCAACAGCGCGTCCAAAGACGCACTGTGCAGTACTAAGAGGGTGCGTCCTTCTGGAAAAATGAAGAAAAACCAAATCTAACTAAATCTAAAGCTAAGCCACCCAAATACTAATTCTCACAGTCAAAAACCAGAAAATAAAAATGATTTTCTCAAAGCAAAGTTCATATAAAGGAAAAGACTCTCTCATTAATGGATTCCCCAGCGGAGTCGCCAATTTGTCACACGGAATCTGTCAAGGGTGCGGACACGACTGACCTTCCTAGAAGTCTAAGACATTCTAATGACAAACAAGACAAAATGGAGTGATCTTTCTCTAAATACACCTTTTACAACATGAAAACTACAAGTGTTTAGGCTTACCTTATTCCAAAACGCTGTTGTTGAAGTCCGTTCTTGACGATCCGGATGAGCTCCTCCTTCAAGTCAATTCCTGCAACCACAAACAATCAAACAATTACCAAGCACTTGCATTTCATATAATAAAACATATATTCAACATGCAGACCAAGGAACACATGAAATAACTCATTAACACAAGCTATTGAGAAAAATAAACCAGTTTGTATTAATAACGAAACAAAGAAACTCTTACAACCTGGCCTTGGTGTTGTGCAAGTTCCTCCCAGGGTCCATCAAGGGTTTTCCTCTACTTTGACAAAGCTCACCCTCTCCCAAGTAGAATCAAGTGAAGACAATCTCTCCTCACAAAGGCTCTAATGGAAGACCTAAATCCTGCAGCATTTACCCAAAGAAAATGTATAGCTCCAACCTCCTCTCCTTCTGGCTCAATGCCTTTATTTATAGTGCTGTAAAGAGGTTATTCAGGTCCACTATCAATGGGATCATCCCCCTCTATGGGTGGGATAGCTCCCTTATTGATGGGATAAGTCCCCCTTAATAGAGATACATGAACCAACTGGAGGCGCATCCATTTCATCAAACCGACCTCTAGAATGTTCTAGAAGTAACCACAAGTAACTTTTTCAAGATAAAACTCGCGCATTTTGCCTTTTACAGAGGGACGCACCTGTCCCTTAACATACAGAGCGTCCATGGACGCAGATTTTGTGAACATGGTCCGCGTCCCCGCAGGTAAGGCTAGAGAGAACCTGCGACCCCAGAGATAAACATAGTTTTTACAAGACTTTCTCTCTTCTTTGAGTTTGAGATGGATAACAGAGGCATGAGACTTGCCTAAGAGGGTAGCATGACTGTTGATTTGAGCCATACTAACTGTAAGTAGTCAAGGTGACATTTTTTAGTGTAACAGTTGTGTACTAGAGCAATTGGCGACATACTGGGTGAAACAATTATCTCTGTAAAAGAAAATGAAATTTTAACTACTAAAGAAAAAGTCTTAGAAAGGTAAAAATATTTGAAATTTAGATTGATGAAGATTACTCTGAATAAAAGAACTCGTTATTTTGTAAATTATATCACAACTTGTTATCGATAAAAATATTTATTATCTTTTTTGTTCATTTAGTGATTTGTAATGATAAAGTTAACAGTTATAGAAGCTTAGCATTTTAGGTAGACCTATTTGTCACTGGTAGAGCCATTTATGCCAGCAAGTGTCCATAGCCTCAACAGGGTTACCATTTAACCAAAATGTACCAATATCCCATCCACTTATAGTAATACTCTTAGAGGTATTGACTTTTGTTTTAAATTTTCTTTTGAAGTTACTTGAAATCCATTGTCTTTGCTTGGTGACCAAATGGTGACAATGCAATTCACAAGTTATAATGATATTGAACAAGTTGGTTCATGATGACACATCTTGGCTTATAGTTATAAAACCACAAGCCATTATCCTTCTTTGGTGACAAATCATGATAATGTCAACATCGTTAGTTTCCATGATCATGGTAAGTCGTCTCGTGATGAGACCTCTTATCTTTCAAGTTTTATATATTTTTGATTTACACTCTAAAAAATGTAAAATTAATGGACGGGGAGGTACATTCACTCCTTAAGAATCATGGATGACAATTGAAGTCAAAGGATCCTAAAAATTTAAAGTAGTTTTCACTTTTTAAAGAAAACTTTTCATGACCAATCATAGGACAAAATGATCTTTTAAAGTTTCAAGTTATGAAATATTTACAACTTAATGGATATAAAGATTTAAGAGATTTTAATAGACGCAATACTAAACTTAAATGTTATAATTTTCTTTCTAACATTTTTCCTTTAATTATTCAAACTTCATATGAATGATGAGAGACCCCAATATGAAGTGAAGAGAGTATTACCTAACATCACTAAGGCTAAAGACACTAATATGAACATATGGTTATTTACATATTTACAATAGGACAAGTATATGTTAAGTTTTTTTTTTTTTTAAACTAGCCAATTAATGGGAAGAGAATCTCTCTTTCCCTATAAATCTTGAAGCATAAAGGTTGATGGGACTAGTTTCTCAGTGATCTGAAATGGGCCTAGCCACAAATTTTGGAATTTTGTGAGTTTGCCTTTTTCTTCATGGGCTTTATCCCATCTTAGAACTAAGTCACCAATTTCAAAAAAATGTTATTAACTAAACCTGCACCAAAAGAAGATTTGACCAATTTATGGTGGTGGGCATGAACTTATTTAGCTTTATCTCTCTCTTCTTCTAGCTTGAGAATTTGGGACATCCTTAATTTTAAAGCAAAATAAAGTTTTTCTTCAATGGATTGCACTAGGGCTAGTGAAGGAAGAGTTAGATTAGGAGGTAGAATAGCTTCTTTTCCATACAGTAAGTGAAAGGGAGAAGTTCCTATAGAGACCTTTTGAGTGATTCTATCAGCCCATAAAGAAAAACCTAGAGCTTTGTGCCAATTTCTTTGATTTTGGTCAACTATTCGCTTAATGATTCTGATGAGGTTTTTATTGGTAGATTCTATTAGGCAATTTCCATGAGGATAATAGTTTGCAAAATATTTCAGTTTGAATCCTCTTATGAGAGAAAATTTGGTTATGGTATTTCCGAAAAAATAAGATGTATTGTCAAACATAAGGGCATAAGGAAGTCCAAACCTGGTAATAATAAATTGATCAATAAATTCAATAATGTTTGTAGAATTGGTCACCCTAAGAGGTATTTCTTCCACCAATTTGGTGAAATAATATGTAGTAGTCAAAATGTATTTATGTTGTTTAAAAGAGTTAGGAATGATCTCACCTATGATGTCAAGTCCTAATTCCTCAAAGGGTTGCTCAATGTTAACTAGCTGCAAAGGCAAGGCTAGTTTCTTTTGTCTTCCTAAAGCAATTTGGAAAACTTTTCATTTTATGGCATAAGAATGAGTGTCTTTGAATAGATTCGACCAACAGTAACCCGCAGGTTGGATATTGTGAGCAGTAGTGTCCCCATTATAGTTTTCACCAACTAGCCCATCTTGTAGCTCCTACAAAACTTTCTCTTCTTCATATTTTTCTAGACATATTAATAAAACAGAATCATATTTGTTTCTAAACAAGACATCATTAACAAGTTGGTACTTATTAGCTTTAAGTGTCATAGCTATTTTTCATTTGTAATTGAGTTCTAATGGAGCATAACCATTTTTAAAATAAAATATTAGATCAAAATATTGAGATTCAGTGTCAACTGGGCATACGTCTATAATATGAACATTGTTAAATGAATCTTCATTAGCCAAAGTTTCATAATTAATCTACAAAAAACTTGACTCGTTACTATTTTCACTAGCTTTATCTCTAGGTCATATTCTTGTAGAGAAATAACCCATTTAGCCCTCTTTTCTCCTAATTCCTTTTGGATGAGCAATTGTCTTACCATAGGGAAAGGAATAATTAGTTTTGTATTTTCTTTTAGGAGAAAAGCTCTAAAAGGTTTTATTGACTTAAAAGCTGCAAAGGATTTTTTTTCAACCTCTAAATAGTTTAGCTCAGCTCCTTTCAAATTTGAACTATAGAAGGAAATAGGAGGTTCAACTTGTTGTTCATTAGGTTGTGTCAACGCTGTTGCATAGGAATTTTCATAAGAAAAAGTATAAAGAAAAAATTCTTTAGAAAAATCGGTAGTTGATAATTAAGGGGCATCTATGATTTCTTGTTAAAATTATTTTCTTTCGATCTTTCCCCATTTTAAAACTAGCTACTTTTTTATCATATTCTGTAAGGGTAAGACAGTTTGTGAAAAATATAGGACAAACCGTTTAACAAAATTAATTTTCCCAAGAAAGGATTGCTTGGATGTTTTGTTGTGTGGTAAGGGGATTTCAAAAATCTCCTTAATTGTCTCTGGATCAATGCATATTCCCTCTTTAGACACAATAAATCCTAGAAGCTTACCTTCGTTAAGGGAAAAAGATGACTTTTTAGTATTTAAGGAGATTCCAATTTTTTTACATCTTTCAAATAGTTGTTTTAAGTCATGGAGATGATTACTTCTCTTTTTCAAATAAATTGTAATGTCATCTAAGTACACTACAATTGTCTTATTAATCAAACCTTTGAAATCAATGTCCATGGCTCTCTGGAAAGTGGCTCCAACATTAATTAGTCCAAAAGGCATTTTTTATAAGCATATGTTCCCCACTTGATTATGATTGTGGTTTGCAGACTATCTTTTGTATGTACAAGGATCTAATTGTAACCTAAAAAATCATCTAAGAAATACATTAGCTCCAAACCAGCAAGAAAATGTAAAATTTGTTCCATTGGAGTTAAAGGAAAGTTATCCTTTTCACATGATTTATTTAAATTTCTAAAACCTATACAAATACAAATATCTCCATACTTTTTCCTATTTGGAAAAAGATTCGAGACCCACTTGGAAGGTCTGACTGGGAATTTGATTTTGGCTTTGACAAGGTTATTAAATTTGGTCTTAATCTGGGATTCCAAGTTAGGATGAATATTCCTAATATTTTGTTGAATGGGCCTTACATCTGGTAGCATAGGAATGGTGTGTCAAATGATAGATGTCTCATAAGTTTTAAGATCATCATAATTCCAAGAAAATACATCCTTGTATCTTTTCAGCAGATGAATGAAAGAAAATTGCTCATTTGGTGTGAGTCCAAGGCCTAAATTTATGTTTTGAGGATGATGATAAGATCTTAGGTTAACCAATTCAAATCTCAAAGTAGAGCTCTGAATTTTGCAATTGGTAACCCTTTTAAAGCTATCTTTCAAATCATATAAATCTTCCAATTTTACTATAGGTTTACGTAAATAATTTTCCTCAGAATATTTATTTAGCTTCTTATCATGCTAATCTTCATCAATGATCTGTGTAGAGTAAGACCCTTCAGATGTTAGAAAACTTAGGATGTCATTGTCATCATTAAAAACACGCCGATCAGTTATGTTATCTAGAACGAAGGGGTGAAACATTAATTCAATTGAAAATATATCGGGACTGAAATCTTCAAGTGGAATGAGTTTAGAAACTACATTGACTAGGAGAACTACACTAGCATTATACAATCTTGGAATCATAGCTATATTGAATGCAGTGAAATGGGAAGTTAGGTCTTGGATCAAAGATTGGTAATGCTAGAGCTGACTCGAAACACAATGAATGTTGTTCCTAACTTGTTTGATTACATTTTCTAAGTCACCAAAAAATTTAAGATATTTAATATCAATACTAATGGCTTTCTCTAAGCCTTATACCAATGCTTAATATTCGGCAATGTTATTGGTACAATCAAATACCAATTTGCAAGTAAGCATAGTTTTTTTCTCCACTACTGTTTACTAGGATCCAACCAGCTCTTGCACTATCATTAGATTTCGATCCATCAAAGTAAAGAGTCCAAAAAAAATTATCACTCTTATTTACAAGATTTTCTACAATATTGGTACATCTATATGAATTTGTTTGAGAAAATAATTCAATTGGGGATGAAACATAATCAACTGAAAAAGGAGAATTATGTGCTGGAAAATTACCAAAGAAAGACTCAAAAGAGTAATTTCCAAGAATGTTGTTTGTAAAAACTACTCGTTCATTTTCCTAATCTAAATCAGTCACCAAATATTTCATATGTTTATCCATATCAACATGAATTTGATTGGGTTTTCCATTATAGGGAAGCCACATGTGTGACCAATCAGTTGCAAAGTAACCATGTAGTCTTTTAGACCAATGTCTGCTTAATATAAGACCATAGAATTTAGGAATGTCTGCAGCGAATATATCTATTATTTGACAAACGTTCGAATTGGAAGATAATCTAATAAATAAAAAAAAATCATTTCTCCTAAAACTTTGACTTTTTTCCAGTCTAATTGAATGATCTAAACATCATATTTTTGGTGTTAAACATTCAATTTGAGACAAATTGAATAAGGCATGACATTGGATGATGCACCAAAATCCACTAAACAGTTCTGAACATTCTTATTAAAGATATCAAAATTCAAAATAAAAGTAGGAGGGTGGGAATTTGATCTATCTCAATTCAAAATAGCATCAGAAGAGTCAATATTATTCAAAGGTACATTTGGAGGTTTTCCTTCTCTTTTCAATATTTTGTAGTGACAAAAGTAGGTAATGGAGATGCAGGCATTGCATTTAACTCTTTGAGTAGAAACTTCTAATGTTGTTTTAATTTACTGACCTCATACAGGAAAATTTTGGCTTTGACTTTTTTCATGTCTTCCACAATATTATATTCAATGGTATAAGAGACTATTAAGGTCTTAGATGAAGAAGGAGATTTAGAAGTAGTTGGAACAAAATCTGAAGATGGAGTAGAAGTATTTTTAACTATACACTTGTCTTTATTAGGAGTAGAGGACATTTGTTTTTTATTTGATAGAGAAGTATTAGCAAGTCCTTTACTTTTAGTACTCATTGGCAAGGCTTCTTCTACTTCTTCATTTTCTAAAGTAGTTAGAATGAAATCCCATAGACCATGGGCTTCCACTATTTCTTCTTCTTGTGATTCTTCAAAAGATAAGGTTGTTTCTTCTTCTTCATCATCTTGATCGGATTATGAATTTGATATAATGGTAGGAGGTTGTGATTGTGACGACTGATTACTTTTGAAAGGCTGAAAGGGCTACTTTGAAGACTCAACATCTTGTTTCTTAATTTCTACCATTTCATTAGACATTGTCTTAAGAACCTATTATAATCCCTCCAAGTCCAACGGATCTTTGGGAGATTTCTTTTTGGATTCATCTTTAAAAGAGACTTTCTTGGTCTATTTCCTTTCCTCAAGGACAATTTTCTTCTCAAGAGAAAGAATTATTTTTTCCATAGATAGAGCTTCATTCATGTTATCAAGAAACACTATTTTATTAGCTCTATCTATGAACATATAAATATTTGAAGGAAGAGAAGAGATATACCTGTTGGGCATGGAATACCCCCACGAAATGTTTTGGGGCTCAAAGCCCAAGTTTTGAGTTGATATTGTTGTAAAGCTCCGCGAATTGCGGGCATGAAATGTATGTTAGAGTCATAGGGTTGTTCGCCCTAGTTTTGAATATAAGGTTGGCCTACCCATGGTCCGTGGACCATGGGATTGTATAAATAGAGTGAGGCTCTAATTTGTAAAGGGATCCAATCTAATAGAGAATAGGCATGAAAGGTCTTAGAGATTAAGTCAAAGCTTGAAGTGTGTCTTGGGTTGTACAGTAGGAAAAGGCTCTGCAACTCAGTGCGCAGAGGCATAGTAGAGTCCGCAGCTGAGTGCGCAGACCCTTGTAGCTGAGTGTGCAGGGTGGAGTCGAGTCTGTAATTGGAGAAGAGATTAATAAAGAAAGGTTTTGTTACCAATTCTGTGTATCTATTCCGAGTTATTACATGTTTGATATCATTTGTGAATATATTGTTTTTTTACTACGTGCACTTGTATGAATTATGAATATTGTTAAGTATAACTGAAAGCACACAAATAAGCTAAGTTAATCAACTCATATCATATTACTAGTAAGGACTTGGGTAATAACACTATTCGGCCCCCGAGTAGGGCTGCGCGAAGGCAGCACCTCAGGCTATGAGGAATGGGTAAGTGCGTGTAGTGACATGCGCGCAGGGTTGAACCAGGGATCAGTTGAAACCATCAGACATCTCTAAGGTACATAAACCTGGTTCTATCACCCACCCATACTACTTCTGGTGAGACCTCAGTCCACGCTCTGCGGACTATTGCCGAAAGGGCTAGTAGTAATAGGATTTGTTTGGCTAAATCAACTCTGAACTTGGGTGAAGCCCCAACAAGCCAAAAAATGGTTCCATTGTCAGGACCTGGATCTGCATAAGGGATGTCTGATGTCGTGTCACTGGAATCCAACAAAGAAAGAAACTGAAGTGTGGTTGGACAGAAAGATTCACGAGTTCACAGCGTAAGAAAATAGGAATCTGCGAGTATCAAAGGAACAGTGGTTAGAGCGCTACTTATACACAGGAATCCACAAAATTTTCTTTGCATCCTTCCCCTTTGAGTTGTATGAGTGGATCATGAAGCTAGCAGACAGTGAAGGAAGGTGTAGGCTTGAAAAACCAATCGTGTGGACTCCAGAGTTGGTGCGCAGACTAGAAGCATCAGAAGATAAGATCACGCATGTTGTAGACCTTTTGCTTGATCAAATTATAGGGGGGTTTATCACCAAATTCGTGGTAAATGCTTCAGTCAGCTACAACGAGGCAGAACGATGCTTCCTCAAAGGACCGCGAGGTAAGTACATTAAATATTTGAACACTTGGATTAAAATGCTATTATGTGAAAAGCGGGTTATGCGAATAAATTGATGTTTGGGGCTACGTGAAGTGGGAGGATCTATAGAAATGAAGGTAGTGCAGAGATATAAACTAGCCCCTTGATTTTGCCTCGGTGAGAAAGTGAGGAAGAGCTCGCGAAAGTTTCACCAAGAAGTGCGATCAGTCTGATAAGGTAATGAATTCCATGCATACCACCTTCATCTACACCACCACCAGTCTCACCATATTCACCTCCATCTCCACCCACACCACCTCTTCCACCACCATAGTTCAATATGGCGAGTGTGATAAAATTGCCGATGTTCAAAGGAGTATGGAATGAAGATCCGGGCCAATTTTGGTTCATGGTAAAGGTTGCATGGGAACTGCAAGGAGTCACAGATTACAACATAAAGAAGGAAACACTGGTAAGCATGTTGCAGGATCGTGCACTAACATGGTACATTAAGCACTCTAGTGACAATCCAAATACAGGGATTACAGATATCCAAGTTGCGCTAAACAGGGAATTTAGCAGGCCGAAATCAGAGACACAATCAATTATCGGGTTTAAGGAAATCACGATGCTTTCAAGTGAGACCCCGTGGGAGATGGATCAGAGGCTAAAGGGTATGATCCGTGAAGCCAACATGAACTTGACAGATGGGTAGCACCACGCATGGTTTTTAGTGTCACTAACGCCACATCTAAGGATGGTGTTGTCGCAACAAAAGTTATCCACCTAGGCCAAAGCTTTGGAGATTGCAATGAGACCGCACGAGACCCCAATAAAAGATCTTGGCCTGGGAGTCCAAAAAATCCACGTGCAACTGAAAAATTTATGTCTGGAAATGCAGAGTTTGAAACAGGACAGGATAACTCGCCTAGAGGCGTGCGAGGAGGTATGGTGCATAAAATGAAAAGGCCATGGGCATGACAAGGACCATTGTCCAGTCTTCGGGAACTACCTTGCGACAGGATGGCCAATTCCATTGAGACCAGAGGCACAAGCAGGGCCGAGTGTGGTGCCTACATTATGGTGCACGATTTTTCAGATAGGAGGAAAACACGCTACATATATTTGTCACCTATTGCAAAAGAATACGCAGATGCCCCAGCAGTTGTTCTATAATTTTTGCAAATTAGTTGGCCACGATGAATGCACCTGTAGAAGTTATGAACTGATGATGGATCAAACCCATACCTATAGGGTGCAGACCGAAATGCAAGCCCTCGATCAAAATGCAGGGATGGTGTGCACTGGAGTTTAGGGGCGTGGACAAGGTCGAGGTGGAATGGGGCCAGGAAGGGGTCATGAAAAACTAATTTGTTACAATTGCGGAGGGCCAGGGCATTATGCCCGCAATTTTACAAATCCGATGAGAGCATCATATCTATATTGTACTCAATTTGGTCATGAGACAGAGGACTACCCTACACTGATAGCTAGGTTGCATGATAAAGGAATACTCCAGCCTCCCCCGACCCAGAACCTACAAATGATGAGGTATGAGCCTCGTGAAGAGGACCCGAATGTAAACATCGTGCTCCGAAGTGGTATCACGACATGAGATGACAAGGGTAAGTAGCCAGAAGAAATTGCCTGGGTTTTCAAGGAGCCAATGAAGGAACCGAAGTTTGATTTAGAGCACGCGAACGATACATTCATGGAATATAAGAAGAGCTTCACAGAGGCCTCCACTTCAGGTAGTAAAGAAAAACTAGAACCGGAGATGGACCTATCAATGCTTACTACCTTTCTGGAGACATGCATGAACCTATTGCGTGATAGCAAGGCTATGAAGGGACTGCAGGAACTCATCACTAGGTGCGTTTGGTTAGGAGAACCATGCGTAGTTCGGAAGCTCGGAAAACATACATCGCGAACAGGAAGGAAAATGAGATTGACTATGCAAATCAGAGACTATGAAATGGATCAAGTGATTCTAGATCTAGGATCGGACATGAACGTACTGCCAAAGAAGACATGGGAGCACATGGGCAGGACTGCGTTTCAGTGCTCCCCTATTCAATTGCGAATGTCGAACCAACAGAAGGTCCCACCAATGGGAATATTGTAGGGAGTAAAGGTGGATATTGAAGGTGCGGGCATGCTTGCAGATTTCAAAGTGATAGAGATTGTCGATGACATCAATCCCTATCCCATGCTACTAGGAATAGATTGGGCCACTAATATGAATGTAGTGATAAACCTGAAGAAGCGTAAAATGATTTTTGAGAAAACGTCACTGCGTGTAGTGGTACCTTTAGACCCTGTGGAAGGATTGTGCTACACAAAGCCAGTATGCAACGATGAAAGCGACAATGATCTAGACTGTATCTACAAGATAACCGTTGGGGAACAGGATTGGGTAAATCGTATAATGGATGGCATGATTTTGTGGGAGTGTGAAAGCTCCTACACATCAGATTCAGATGAGGAAATGGAACGATGGCAGAACCGGTTACATGAGGTAACCACGCTCAATTTCAACATGATGGTAAGATCACTGCATTGCATGACAACAGAGGTAAGGGATCTGCTTATGTATGACGAGTTGACAACGATGGATGAATTCCTCAACAAATTTGAAAGAGCGGTGCCAGAATAGTAGCGTTTTGACACTCTAAAATGGGCACTGCAAGCTACACTCGCAAGATGGTGTGGTGCGCATCAAAGAAATTTTGAGAACTGGCGCGAGTGCAGAACAGTGATTCTTATATAGTTTGGAAAGCCTCAACTATGGATGGAAGTTGGGTATGATGGATGAAGCAACTTGCGCACCCACCTCTCCAGATGGGTAGAGGTGTATGGTACGCAACCTGCATGAACACACACCATCCTCACGATAGAAAACAGGAACAACGAGTAGGAGCAAGAAAGAAAAGGGCGCGAACAATGAAGTTGGATAAGACCAAGTGTGCCAACAATGATCCAGCTAGAAGCCTTTGACAATGTGTGTGAAGTGATGAACATAGTCCACCATGTGAGACACACTAACTGGTACCTATGCGTACCAGCAGTTCTATGGGTTATAGGACCATGTGCAAAACCCTAACCGCGCAAGCACTTCTGAAGCTGAAGTATGAAGCAAGGGCTATAATTCATATGGAGCATGCAAAGCCTAGTCTGTGCATAGCAACACCCATAGATACGATAGTCCGCGAATCCTGGAACAAAGGAATCACACGATCGCAAGAAGCAGAACACATAAAACTCGAGGAAGAAATTTGACAAGCAAACCTTAGACTTCGCGAGCTTGAAAAATACGGGTACGGCTATGAGAGAAAAGTGTTTTGATGGATGCATAGGCCAATAAGCTGGAAGATGAAATAAAGGAAGAATTTCTCATAAAAAACAAAGGATGGTAAGATAACGTGCGTACGATCATATTGACAAGTTGGAAAACTATCGCCATGAACTGGTTAGTCTGTTGCCTTAGTTAGGACCGCATATCTCCAAACGTAGTGACTAGAGTAGCACGTTGCAAGTAGTAAAGTGTGTGGTGCCGATCACAACAATGGTAGGTGGGGATTCTCTGCGAACCATGGTTGAGGATGGGATGGAGCCCCACATGGGTGGTGCGACCACCTGACTAGCCATAGGAAGAACAATCTTAGTGCTCTAGGCAGTTGAAAGGAAGTGTGGGACTATAAACTATTCTACCTGGAAGTTGCATGATATTGGGGATGCGCGCAGAAGCAGAGCGTCACAAGGTCTGTGACCACGCATGGAGGGTTGCGCTATCGCGCGGATTGGCCGGAAAGTGGTCGTTAGTGTCACTATTCACGATGGGATGTTTGATTTGAGGCCAAATGGAGCGGGTGGTGGGCATTTAAGACGCGATTTATGAGCCAGATTTGGGAAAATATGCCGCCAAGAAATAATTAATTGCCCGAAATTGGGGGCAACAGTCGACTTCAAATTCAAAAGGCACTATAAAACACAAAGGGCTAGCAAGCGAACAACAGTTGGTCATTTGAGAATTGAGTGCTTGAGCAGAGCACTGAGCATTGAGAGCTGAGCGATAATTGAGCCCCTAAGTTCGCAAGTGACAAAATACATCCTATCTACAATGACAACCACTAAGGATGGTTTAGGGATTGAAGAGGTAATCGCTGGCGAGGCTGCGAAAACCACAATGGTGGAGGATGTTCCAGAAGGCACCAGGGTTTTGACAGAAATCCCCAAATCATCGCGAAGGCCAAGGCCCAAGAAAGATAAACAAGCAATGGCCCTCCTACGCGTGTCCCCAAGGAACCCACTACGCAGTAAGCTATCAATGGCTGATAAAGGAAAAGCTATCACGGTTGATAGAGATGAGGAAGAAGAAGATTTACAGGTCCTTATCATCACAGTGGAAGAAGACGAAGATATGGAGGAAGATATTCAACCTATACACTCTGCAACGAAACTGCCCATGTATGTCCCTCCATGGAAAGGGAAAACCAAAGTGTCGAAGGACCTAGATGAAACGAAGAGTTCACTCTAGACCCCGCTCCTCCCAGATGGCATTGTGTTTGAGGGCACGCACCTAGGCCACGTCCCAACCATGAAATTTGAAGGCTTGGACCTCGCTAACTGTGAGAAGTTCCCACACCTAGAGACCAGGAACCTAATGAACCAGAGCACTAAGGGGGCAGTGATAACGTTAGAGCCGCGGAAGTGGCTATGCAATGTGGAAAAGGCTGGGTTGCTGCACTTATTATGGATACCACATTTCCACCACACGCTGATCACCATTTTCATCATCAGGCAGCTGCTCTGCTTGGTGCATGATGGGTATCTATGGCTGGAGGAGCCTATTCCCATCACGACAGACCTCATTCACCACATTTCTCGGCTCCCTTGCAAAGGAAAGGGCCCCGCGACCATAGCCGAAGGAAAGGGCAGTGATTTGGCTCTCGCAGAAGCCATGAAGGAAAAATACAATCTGGAGAAGAAAAAGAGGGGCTACGCCATCTCCATCATCAAGGACAAAGTGGTAGGCCAGCAACCCAACGCCTTGCCAAAAAAGTTATGAGGAAGTGTTGCGGCAATGAGGTACCAGTGTCGGTGGTCACACTGGCCGAGTAGTGAGTGGAGGGGGTCTAGTGCAACTAGTCTGAATTCCTCTACGAGGAATTTTTGAAAAATTCTCACGAAGCCCAGGAGTAGGGTAAAACCTTCCACTACACGTGGTTGTTGTTATCCATCATTCTTGTAGTAGGGGAATTACCAGAAGGCAGTCAATTCCCCAACATTGACAGAGACTTACCAGAGGTCGTGAAGAACGCTTCACTCTAGCCCACAAAGGATGCAAAATATATTCGTGACACCAAAATTTTCTAGGTGTTCATGGAGATGAGCATCTGGATGTGGATCAATCAGAGGTTGTGCCCATCACCTACGATGTACAAAAATATGTAGAGTTTTGCAGAGTTCAAAGCCGACATGCATAATGTATACATCAGGGTGCGCAAGGATACAATGAAGCAGTGGGAAATGCTCCTGTTTATAGCCACTAACAACACCATCTTAACTGTCTTGGAGACATGGCCTCCAAAATGGTGATCCCCAGACCTGGCAGAATTTGAGAAGGCGGCAATGAAGAAGAAGAAGGATGATGCCAAGTTGCATGTCACACAATTAGCTGAAAAAATGTGGCAGGAAACAGTGGCAGCTAAAGAAAAGTCAACACAGGAAGTGACAGAGAAAGCCGCAGAATAGAAAAAGGCTGTAGAAGCAGCAACAACACAGGCGATAGAGGAAGCAACAGCAAAAGAGGATGAGGACCAAGTAATGTCCTCACAGGGGCAGGAGGCAGAAGAAATAGAAACAGCAGAAGGGAGCGTGGACCTAGGGGCCGCGTCTACATAGTTAAAGCACCCACGCATCGCAGAGAGAGTAGGACCAAGGAAGAAGGTAAAGGCCTCGAAGATGGCCATTGACCTGATCACCTTAACCGAAGGTGATCTCCATGACATCGGTGAGACGGTCCACGATGTCACAAGTGAAGCGCTTCATGATTTTATGCAAGAGAACTAGACTGTGTTGGGGGCCCTCAGGGTGCAGTTGCAGGAGTTACAGGTGTGGTCCCCTCACATGGGTACCCTTTCTACCCACCTTGCAGTAGGATCCTCAGCAGCAGAGAAGATGCTGCGTGCACAGATGGAAAACATGGTAGTGTTGCCAGAAGGGGCCCTAGTCATAACAAATGTGACAGGTAGATTTTCGGTTAACATGTTGAAAGGACTTGGCCTTAATTTTGCTGCCCTTCCACGAGAGATGATGTATCTGCTACAGGATGGGATAACGGCAGAGATGCGGGCTAGGGAGAGTCGCGCCATCAAAGTTCTTAGCAAACAAAAGATAAACAAGGAACAACTCACCTTACAGCACGACGAATTGGTGTCACAAAATCAACGCATGGAGCGGATGGTATATGACACTTGCCGACACGTCCTGGAGCTGGCCATCCTAGTAGATCTACAGGTAGAGGTGCAGATCCATAAATTGGAAAATAGAGTCTGCGAGGCCAAGGAAGAAATGACAAAGGTTCAACTGTAGCTGAATCTTCAGATCACCGAGCTGCAGTTGAAGGTGCAACCTTTCGCTCCCCTGAAAGTCAGAGAACAAAGCGTTAGTGCTATTGCAGCAGGATTGGTAGAAATTGGAGGTGCAGTGTGCGACTGCACCAGCATGTTGGAACAAGCACTGGAAGTCCTCACGACTTTGCAGGAGGACCCCAACATCTAGCACCTGGAGATGGAGGCACGACAACTCCAGCAACAATATGACAATGTCTGAGGAACTGCACAAACAATCGTCCTCACTCAGCAGCTCGTGAGGATGCAGCAAGCTAAGGCACTGAAGGAGCAAGTGGACGCAACGTAACATAAGGACACAGTTCTCAAAGCATGTGTTCAACCATGGATTGAAAATGCCTTTACAATCATGGCGAATATCGAAGGAAATCTCACACACGTACAAGGGATGCACACACAGATGCAGGGAAGCACACCAGACACAAAGGTCTAAGAAGAGCGGATGCAGCCGGTTCAGCAAGCAGAAACTCAGTGCACTGTAGACATCAGTACCGTTTGAGAACAGTTGGAGGAACTCTGCACCAAGATCGTCGTGCCGACAAAGTGACTCAAGGCAAGTCATGATGTTTTTGTTGGGGGCCTGTTGGGCATGGAATCCCCCCATGGCATGTTTTGGGGCTCAAAGCCCAAGTTTTGAGTTGATATTGTTGTAAAGCTCCACGAATTGCGGGCGCAAAATGTATGTTAGATTCATAGGGCTGTCTGCCCTAGCTTTGAATATAACGTCGGCCTACCCATGGTTCGTGAACCATGGGATTGTATAAATAGAGCAAGGCTCTAAGTTGTAAATGGATCCAATCTAATAGAGAATAGGCATGAGAGGTCTTAGAGATTAAGTCGAAGCGGGAAGTGTGTCTTGGGTCGTAGAGTAGGAAAAGGCTCTGCATCTTAGTGTGCAGAGGCCTAGTAGAGTCCGCAGCTGAGTGCGCGGACCCCTGCAGCTAAATGTGCAGGGAAAAGTTGAGTCTGTAATCAGAGAAGAGATTAATAAAGAAAGGTTTTGTTACCAATTCTATGTATCTGTTCCGAGTTATTACATGTTTGATATCATTTGCGAATAAATTTCTTCTTTACTGCGCGCACTTGTATGAATTGTGAATATTGTTAAGTATAACTGAAAGCACACAAATAAGATAAGTTAATCAACTCATATCGGATTACTAGTAAGCAATTGGGTAATAACACTATTTGGCCCCCGAGAAGGGTTGTGCGAAGGCAGCGCCTCAGGTTACGAGGAACGGGTAAGTGTGCGTAGCGACGTGCACGCAGGGTCGAACCACAAACCACTTGAAACCATCACACATCTCTAGGGTGCGAAAACCTGGTTCTAGCACCCTCCCATACTACTTTGGGTGAGACCTTAGTCCGCACTCAGCGGACTATTGCTGAAAGGGCCAGTAGTATCGGGATTTGTTTGGCTAAATCAACTGTGAACCTGGTTCAAGTCCCAATAAGCCAACAATACCACTCAATCTGCACATCAATTCTAGGTCTAGAAGTGTAGGATTTTATTTATCAATTTGTTAAATATCGAATTAAACTATTTAATTTTTTCATTGGGTTAGCCTTAAGATTTGACAAACCATTAATCAAAGTGGTAGTTGTTTGGTCATCCCAAAATTTTAACAAAAATTGTTCTTTGAACATATCCCAATTTGCTATTGATCCAGTAGGAAGAGATGAATACCAAGACCATATAGATCCTTAAAACATGTAAGGAAAAATTCTAACAACACAATCCTCTTCTATGACTCCATTCAAATTGATCACTAACATGAAATTATGAATTTGTTCCTCGACAGGGAGACCATCATCAGGATTAAACTTAGGGAGCCATCTCTCTAGAATTTTAGGAAGAGTATGTAATGGTGGAGCCATTTGTACTTCTCCTAGGTTGTTCCATGACCTTTGGGCCATTCTGGGAGTACTAGGAGTTGAGGAAGTTGCATATGATGTGGAGGTTGATGGAGATTGGGCAATTGAAGAGGTTTATCTTGTAGTGCTATTGATTATAATAGCACCAATTGATTTTGGTTGGGGAATGTGGATGAAAAGGGCTATGGGATGATAAGGGGAAGGTAAAGGGGTGTTGGTGTCCCAAATTTCTCTATTTTTACCCCATTTCCATAAACTTTAACCTCTGTTTTATCTCTACTTAACCCTCTCATTCCTGCACTAGTCAAAGATAATCATATATTCCTACATATGCTTCGTATTTCATAATTAAGATTTATTAAGTTCTTTATTAATAATTTTACATAGATTTCATGCTTGTTAGTATCTCTTGTAACTTATGTTTAAATTCCTAAAATTAATTGAAGAACTAAGTGTTAATTATGAGTTAGCATGATCAGTGCAGGTAGATTCTTGCACTGCCAACGATGTTGCTCTGATATCTCCGAAACAGTTTGAATCCTTCCATGTGGGCATTTTGATCCATGACTCCTAGTTCAAAACTAACTGAGGTTGGATATTGACAGCGTACAGTCAGGGATACATGCCAAGGATGATCTACGGCTAGCGAAGTTCGCGTTCCATTATAACTATTAGCCAGTTTTGTAATATTGGTTGTTAGTCCGTTCGACCGAAAGGCTTGAATAAGGAAATATTGTAATTAGTAGAATTGGGCTAAGGCTGAAAGAATGTATATAATGTAGACTATAGGAAGAACCAGGGGAGTGATCTAAGTTGTAATTTCATTCATTGTGTAATTTTTTATTTCCCTCAGCTCTAGGCTAGATTTGCACCATCATGTATATTTGTTGATCAAGTTAATATAAGGAATTCACCATGTTATCTATATGTTCTGTCTAATTTACATTTTATGCGTACTTAAGTGCTGAATTGTTTCGTTTCCTAAATGGGATACGAGCTGGTTGGCTAGGGCCCAGCCAACCCAGCTCATTTACCCTTGTGCTTTCGCCATTTAAAAGGTCTGTGTGAACACTTATTTGCAGTTGCATGGTTTGAATGGTTCTTATATTTATTTCAGAAGTTCTAAGTTAAATTTATCTCATAGTTAAGTGTGAACGGATCCGTAGTTTTGAAGTTTGATTGAGCTTATTTCTTTCATGAATTTCCTTTCCTGCAATTATTGTCTTGGATTGCTTTCACTCGGGTCGTGCAGGAAGATTCTTCCTGTACTAGTGCATGTAGTTTCATGTAGTTCGGTTTATCTATTTACTTCACAACAAATGTTACATTTCTTCTTATCATTTCAGTTATTCCTGCAAGGAAAAGTATTGTTAATTCTAGTAATTATTCTTAACATTAAGAGTATACTTCTGAAGGATCTGAATGTTTATATGAATTAAGAAAGGACGTTATTACAAACACTTTACACTTGCATTTTATGACTTAATAAAAGGGACAAAAACATTACAAGCGAATTTTTGAAGTTAGCTGATGCATGCAAATTACTTTGACTACTGCTTTGATTATTCAAAGTTGTTTTCTCTTTATGAAGTTGACTTTCATTGCAAGGTTCCGTTAATTAAAGCATTTATTTTCCATAGATAATTTATCTAAGAATTTAGTTTGCAATTGAAATTCTTTTCAACACGTCCTTTAATTCTTTCAAAAGTAAATTGGAAACTTTGGTGAAGGAAGCTCTGTCTCGGTGTAGGAGCTGGTCTTTTGTCATAGGAACAGAGTGCTCTAAGCCCTAAGGCTTAGAGTGCCTCCACAAAAACATAAATCTCAAGTAAGCAAGGTAAAATATGTTTTTTCACAAAAGTACTATACCTGCACTAGTGCAAGCAGATTGTAATAGTACAAGAACAGGTTGTTTATGTAAAAGGAAAATCAATTGGGAAACAGATCTCTGCAAGGGCCCACTTGTCAAGATGTGAGCCATCTATACTGAAGATAAGCATAGTATTTTATTTTAGCATTTAAGATTGCTTCCAGTTGTCTGAAAGTTCCTTTATTTGATTTCCTTGCAAATTATTCTTTTACATTCCAACACTAGAGTTTCCTTGGTGTCAATTGCCTTTAAAATTGTTTTATGTCTGATTCTGAAACATTTCCTTTAAGAAGTAGGATTAAGAATAGGAATAGTTCATACCACTTCTAGCATTGCCTGTGCTTCATTTCTAAGTTTACAAAACCCCCAGGTTGACAATTAAGTGTTGCTTAAGTGCAATTCCTGCACCCCAACATTTTGGTGTCATTGTCGGGGGGGGGGCGATTTGAATTGGTAAGAATTTTATGTTTTTTGCAATAGGGGTAAGTCTGCTATTATTTTTTTCCTGCAATGTGCTTCTATTGTTTGAAGGAATTTATAGGTGCTAAGTTATTTTTGAAATTGTAGCTTTTATTTGAATTTTGTTTTTTCATTTTTTTTAAATGAATGCCTAAAAGAGGTAGGGGTCCGAAGCCCACTAGGGGCCAAAGAAATACTGATAAATCTAAAACCAAATCTCATATTGGGCCTTCTTTTGCAGGCATAAAGTCCAAAAAAACTCATACTCATCACGCAGGAATAGTCCATTTGGGCTCTGGTAGCAGTAGTCCAAGTGTGACACAATCCACAAAGGGGAAGAAAGAGGCTATTAGAAACCATAGTCAGCCTTCTCAACCTATTGAGAGTGGTTCACATTGAAAAACAACAATGGAAGATCAGGAAGACCATGCAGAAGGAACTGGTGAAAATTAGGTAAATGAAGAACAGTCCACTTTTGGATTCCCAATTGTGGATCCTGATACACAAGTACAAATGAAAAACATTTCAGCATCATCTCTTCCTCATTTCTATGGTAAGGTACATGAAGACCTGGAATCTTTCGTATTTGAGTTTGATATTTTGTGTAGAAGTTATGATTATTCATCTGATGCCCAGAAGTTAAAGTTGTTTCCTGCAACTATCCAGGACGCAACACTCGACTAGTTCATGGGACTAGGAGGAAACACTATATCTTCTTGGGAGAAAATGAAGAGAGTGTTCTTATCAAAATATCAGGAATATTGTAAAACTAGAGATATTCAAGATGAAATCTTTACTATTGTGAAAAATGATGATGAGACTCTAGAGGACTACTTGGAGAGATTCATGTATATCCTCCAAAGGTCAAAGCACAAATGTGATCCAAGTACCATTAGAACCTTTTTCTTACGTGGGT
This sequence comes from Pinus tabuliformis, assembly GCA_031772625.1. NCBI lineage: Eukaryota > Viridiplantae > Streptophyta > Pinopsida > Pinales > Pinaceae > Pinus > Pinus tabuliformis. Next base: position 1,861,230,626 of record CM062817.1, read on the forward strand.
TTACTGATGATGCTAGGAATAAGTTAAATCTATTAGGACAAGGGGATATTGCTCAAAAATATTTTGATCAAATCTGTGACTTTTGCAGGAAATTCTCAAGGAACCAATATAGATCTAGTAAAGGAATTCAGAATAGAAACAAGAAAATTGAATCTACTGATGCTATGATTATTGGATGAGAAAACAAAATGGACAATATGAAAATTGAAATAATGAATATTGTTAGTAAAAAAATAGACTCTTTGAAGTTTTAGTAAAAACTTGTAGAGGAACAAGAGTCATTGTTTATTTTTTGTCCAAAATGTGGAAGAAAGCATCTTTCAAGAGAATGTCCTCTCGATATTAAAGAAACTAATAAATTTGCAATTCGTGCAGAGAATCATGCCACAGAAAAATGTCCCTCCATATCTGGGCTGAAATCTGTACTTAAAGGAGGACAACCTGAAGCCGAATCACTACATACTATGGGAGCACGAAGAAATTGGCCTCAGGTAAGTGCAGGTATGGCTCCTGAACCTCCACTTCATGTTTTTGGTTATAATGCACATTCATATTCCTATGTTAACACTAGTCACTCTCAACATTGGCAGCATGGGAGCCAATATTAGAATGGACAACCCTCCCAATCTTGGCGACAACGATGGAGAGGGTCAAACCATTCACATCATTCACATCATTCCTATCCTGCACCTATGCAGTCATACCCTCCTACAGATGCACCTTACCCAATGCCACAACCATCATTACCTCAGTTGAGTCATTGGATGCCACCATTACCTTTACCTCCACCATTTTGACCTTTTTAGCTTCCTGCTCAACCTTTACCCAACCCCAATAAGAAAGCGGTACAAATGATCCATTCTATGAACCCGCTTTCTTCATCCAGATATCAGTCTATGCCAGTTGGATTCAATGACCTCCAATTGATATCAGGGAAGATAGTAACCTCAAAAAATCAAAAGAAGCCTATGGTGATTATCAATGAGAAAGGAGAGGAGGAAACTCCTGACTATTCTGAAAGAGATGACACCATTCAGCCTATTCCTGTACCTTCTGAGCCCTTTTCATATTCTTCCAATTGGCCTCCCTATCCAGAGAGGTTAGTTGTGGAGAAGAAAGACCCCATTCCTGAGTCTAGCCTGGCTTCTGAGCTTATGAACCTTTTTATAAGGGTACCTTTTCTCCAAGCTATTAAAGAGATCCCCATCTGCACAAAAATCATTAGGGAACTTTGTCTCAAGAAGCTAGGAAGGATAAGATTAGAACCTCAAACCATTCAATTTGTTGGTAGAGTAGTAGAGTTAATGACAAGGTGTATGCACATGGAGAAATATACCGACCCTGGAAACCTTGTTGTCTCTATCCAGATAGGTGATGTCCTTGTCTCCAATGTACTTATAGACCTGAGGGTAGCCATTAATGTTATGACCAAGAAAACCATGGATGAACTTGGACTGGTCCATATTTGTCCTACTCCCACTGTACTCTAACTAGAAGATAGATCTAAAATCAAGCTGGAAGTTGTGTTGGATGATGTGGTCGTTTCCCTAGACTCTTGGTAATATCCCATAGATTTCATTGTGCTTCAGCCAAAGAATCATATGGGAGGACATCCCTTGATCTTGGGATGACCATGGATTGCCACGACTGATGTTTATATCGGATGTCGTTGTGGTGACATGTACATTTCCCATGGAGATTCCAGGAACAATGTCACCTTGTATCCACCCGCTAGATATATGCAGGAGCTCCGAGACACTTTATGGTTAGACTATAGTAGTGATGAGGAGACTCAGCCTGTTTCCTTGATACATCAGAATGATGAGTTCTCGCAAGAGGGTGAGATTCAACACTTCCTAAATAATCTAGACACCATGCCCAATTTTGAGTCATTGAATCAAATTTTTAGTCTAGATTTTTATGAAAGATATGACTCTCTACATCCCTCGCCACCATCTCTAGCAACACCTATGTGTACTCTTGAGCCTGATACCACTCTTGTTAAGATTAGTCCAGGTAAATCCTTGCATATCAGTTCAGACTTGGATCCTTCCCAGTAAGAGCAGCTTGTGAATTTGTTGTGAAACCATCTTGATGCCTTTGCATGGGGCTATGAATATATGAAAGGAACCCCTCCTGAAACTTGTACACACCATATCTATATTCAAGATGGAGCCTGACCTATTTGAGAACCCCAAACGCAAATGAACCCAACTCTAAGAGATGTTGTAAAGGAAGAATTGAAAAAACTCTTAGATGATGATTTTATCTATCCTATTTCTGATAGCCAATGGGTCTCTCCATTGGTATTAGTCCTAAAAAAAGATGGGAGATGGCACATTTGTATTGACTACAGAGAATTGAACAAAGCCACTCTCAAAGATTACTTCCCCCTTCCTTTCATCGATCAGGTACTTGATACCCTTGCTAGTAAGAAGTACTTTTCTTTTCTAGATGGCTTTAGCGGGTATAACCAGATACATATTGCACCCAAGGATCAAGACAAAACCACTTTTACATGTCCATGGGGTACATTTGCTTACTGAGTGCTTCCCTTTGGGCTATGTAATTCCTTGACTACCTTTCAAAGGCCAGCCTTGGCTATTTTTGCTAATCTTGAGTGTGTAGAAATATATATGGATGACTTTTCTGTGTTTGGTGATTCATTTTCGGAAGCCCTCAAGAATCTAGGAAAAGTGCTTCTTCACTACCAAGAAGCTCGTCTCACCTTAAGTGACAAAAAATGCAAATTAATGTGCAAGGCGAGGGTGGTTCTTAGCCATCTTATTTCTAACAAAGGTATCTAGGTTGACCCTACAAAAATAGAAATTATTTTGAGTCTCCCTATACCCAAAGCTCAAAGGGGAGTGAGAGCTTTTATAGGAAATGCAAGCTACTATAGGAGATTTATTGAGAATTTCTCAAGGACAGCTACCCCTCTTTTCTGGCTTTTGGCTAAGAATAGTGAGTTTTCTTGGTCCACAGCTTGCCAACAATCCTTTGAGACATTGAAGGAAAAACTAGTCAAGGCACCGATTTTGAGAGGACCAAACTGGTCCCTGCCATTTCATATTTCCTTTGATGCCTCAAATACTACTATTGGCACAGCTTTAGGACAAGAAGAAGACAAACAGTCTTATGTTATTTATTTCATTAGTAAAAACTTGTCACTCACTGAACTAAATTATATGGTTACTGAGAAAGAGTTTTTAGCTGTAATTTTTTCCATTAATAAATTCAGACATTATATTATAGGATATGAAGTATTTGTACATACTAACCATTATGCAATAAGATATTTGATGAATAAACCATTAACTAGCTGTAGGGTCCCCAGGTGGTTATTATTGTTATAGGAATTTAATATTACCATTGTTGATAGACCAGGAAAATCGAATGTAGTAGCAGATTACCTTTCAAGATTAAATAATCATGGCAAAGAAATTCCTGTTGATGATGATTTTCCTGACGAACTTATTTTTGCTATGTCAACAAAATCCCCATGGTTTGTTGACATAGCTAACTATTTAGTCACTGGAAAATTACCACCTCACTTGTCCGCTCGTGAAAAGCAGAATATCATACAGAAAAGTGCTGCATATTCCTGGATTCAAGGAGATCTCTTTCACACCTGAGTAGATCTCATTATCTGGAGATGTGTAAGAGAGGAATAAGTGTTTGATATTTTAAAATCTTCCCATGATGAACCTTGTGGGGGTCACTTTGCCGATAAGTGGGTTGCATACAAAGTGTTACGAGTTGGCTATTTTTGGCCTTCCTTGCTTAAGGATGCCAAACAATATGTCAAATGGTGTGATAGTTGTCAGTGAGTTGGCCAGCCTAATCAAACCAATGAAATTCCTTTATGTACTCAAGTTATGATTGATCCTTTTGAAAAATGGGCCATTGATTTCATAGGACCAATAAATCCAACATCATTAAATAAAAAATCATATTTTGGTTTGTATAGATTTCGTTACAAAATGGGTAGAAGCTAAAGTTATTTCTTTTGCTACTGAAAGAGTAGTTGTTGATTTTCTTTTTACTTAAATCTTTACTAGATTTGGTGTTCCTAGAGAAATTGTTTCTGACAATGGAATGTTGTTTATTTCTAATATGGTACAGGGTGTGTTGGAGCAATACAAGATACGACACAAGAAATCTACACTGTATCACCTGCAAGCAAATGGTAAGGTGAAGTCCACAAATAAGGTGATTGAGTCTATCCTCACAAAGACACTAAATATTCATAGAAAGGATTGGGCTGAAAAATTACTGGAAGCATTGTGGGCATATGGAACCACTTGTCCAAACAATGCAGGATACACACCATATGAGCTGGTGTATGGAAAACAAGTCCTCTTGCTGATAGAATTCCAGACTAAGACTTTCAGGACTGCAGTCCAATTGGGGCTAGATCTCTCTGAAGCACAACAGCAACGTCTTCCACAGTTGAATGATTTATATGAATTCTAATGGGATTTTGTTCAGCAGAGCATATTGGTTCAATAGCAGCGCAAGAAGTGGCATGACAAGTCCATTCAGAAAAAGCAATTCCAGCAAGGTGATTGGGTACTCCTTTATGATTCTAGATTCAAATATTTTAAAGGGAAATTCCACACACGCTAGATGGGACCCTATGAGGTGGTCATAGTGTTTGAAAAAGGGGCGGTAGAAATTAAAACTATTGATGGACGGAATTCTGTGTTCTTAGTAAATGGGCATATATTGATGGTATATTTTCAGCCCCTTACTAAAGAAGATTTTATGCAGCAAGTCCAACAACAATTTGAAAATGAGTTGGTAGGTGGTAACACCAACCTATTGAAGATTTGATTCCTTCTTGTCCTTATTAAAAAAATAATAAAAGAAAAAAATGACAAAAATAAAAAGTATAAAAAAAAGGAAAAAAATTTCTTGTAATTATGAAAATTAGTTGACTGACATGATTGCAGAAGAATCAACCTGAAAACTAGCATGCTGGCAGGAAGATTGAAATTTCAATAAAAAGGGAATGTTACTTGATTTTAGATATGTTGGTTGCCACCAAGAAGAAGCAGGTTCTAGAAACAGAGCCCTTACCCAAGTTTGGGGTAACTAGCATGGAAATTTTTTATCCAAGTAAACGCTTAATTCCCATTGCAATTATTTTTTCTAGCACCAGTGTAGGTAGATTTTCAAGGTAAAAAAAAACTTTGCCTGTCTTCTATTTCCCATTTTGAAAATTCCCACTATTTTCTTTTCTAAAATCCCCAATGAATTACCTTCCTCTTTCTTCTAAAAAAACTAACCTACCCGATTTCGTAAAATCCCTCTTTTCCCCTGAATTTTTTTCCACATCCCATTTCATTTATCCCCCTTGGCGATATTATTTCTGGAATCCCTGTTGTAATGTTCCTTCCCATTCTGAAAATTACCACTTTCCAACTTCTTATTTCCCTCATAAATTGATTGCATAATTTGATGCAGCCAATTGAGAAGGCATGCTCATGAAACACCAAAGGATGGCGAATAAGACTTTTCTTGAATATTGAGGCAATTTTTTAAAAATCCAGCTACAGAATTGTCTTCTATCAGAATTTTTGTTTTGGTAAAATCCCTAGTGCAAGATGCGCAGTGCAAGCAGTTAGTACAAGCACGGTGCAATGCAAGCAAGATCAATGCAGGAACGTGGCCGACTGTGGAAGCAAGTGTAAAATAATTTTCACATAGTCTAGGAGCATCTTATGAAGGATGTTTATGGAACTTTATTACCATGCACATGAGTAATAATAGATCATAGCTTTATATATTTTAATTAATACTCTATTTTATCATTTACTGACTTGGGAAAATTTTTAAAGTGCAAGATATATTGAGTTCTGAAATCTAATTTTTTTTAATGAGTACTGAAATATGTCTTGATTAAATTAAGGGGTAGACTATGGGATAGTACTGAATTTCCGATAACCTGTATTCACCTCCCTTGAAACAATCTTGCATTACTTGTTCATTATTATCTTACCTCGTAACCCGATCATTATGACCATTGCACCACCACCACATAAGCCTCTGCCACATCCAATCATTATTGCTCACCTGTAGTAGGTTGATACATATCTGCATCTAATCCAAGGAGCTGTTTTCATCATGATTGGTTGGGTGGGACTGAAAAGGAAAAGGATGGATGAACCTCTGGCATAAAGCTCTCAGCAATTATTGGTATCACTCACTGAAATCCTTTTGAGGTTGTGACCGAGAATTGTGAAGTGTAATTCGAACATGGCACTCGTAAGGAATGAGCCATCATCCTTGAAAGAGATTGAGAAAACCGTAGAATACTAGAACAATCTTGCACTATTGCAAGAATCTAGGTTCCTTCCATTTTTACATAAGTTCGATGGTTTTGACATGGTTGTGGTACTGGAGTTTGTGAAGACGTTTGAAGGAGGCCGAGTCAAGGTCAGCTCATTAGAATTCGAAGTCACAGAGGATTCCATTGCCCAAGCTACAGGCTTGCCAACTATAGGGGAGCAGTGGTTCAAAATGAAGTAGCTCGGGAAGAAACGATGGCATTGGTTTATGGTTAACAGAAATCTTAAGGTTGATTGGAAGAAGGGACTTCCACAAAGTGCCATGATCGAGAAATGGCGAGACCTCCTGTTCATATTAAAAAAATTTGTGACCTATGAGGGACGTTATATGTTAGCATTCGTGTATCACCTTCAGTTGTTGTTGCATTTTGAGTCGGGAAAACTTGTTAATTTCCCTTACTACTTGCTCAGAAGTCTCGAGAAAATGGTGAACGGTGTGCAGAGTGGGAATGCCAGCCAAGTTGTGAATAAGCTATATCATCATGGGCTTATCATGATCCTTGTCAAGAAAGTGTTGGAAGAAAAGGGAGTGACCTGAGAGGCATTCCTGAAGGAGTTTTGAGCGAGGAGTGCAGGGAAGTCTGCTAGCAAGAGTACAAGCAAGAAAATGAAGGCAGAGACATCATCCCCTGCCAAGAAAAAAGGTAAAAGCATGCTGGTGCAAGTAGAAAAGAAGTCTTTTGAAAACACTCCGCCCTCGACAAAGAAAAGAAAAATTAGAACCTTGACGAGGAAGAAGACTATCTCTCCAGGGACGAATCAGTCAAGCTCTCCGATTGTGATTGATGAATCACCCCAAGTTTCTCCTAAAGATCATAACCTTTCAATTCTTGTAGATGCAGTGGCCCACACCATGGTAAATGAAGAGAACGTGGAAGACGACATATTGTTGTCTACCTTTGCTCACAAATTAAGAAAGAGGAAGACGACACCAAGTGCAAGTGAAGTTCAAGCAGAGGGTCACGAGGATGATGAGGCACAGCACATGGAGACCCTCAATAATTTTGATGAAAAGGACATCACAACCCTTAATGTTCTTGAAGAATAGGGCACTGAAGCCCGTGTTGTTTTTTTAGGAATAGGTTACTGAAACCCCTGCTGGTTTAAAGGAATAGGGTACTGAAGCGCCAGAAAAATTGGAAGAACAGGGCATTAAAAACCCTGTGGAGCTAAGTGCGCAAGGTACTGAAACCCTTGGCATGAAGGATGTGGACGGAACCAAAACCCTCAGTGATAAGGAAACCCCAAGCATAGAAACTTTTGGCGATGTCATAATGAAAACGTTGGATGACCTTAATCTTGACAATGATGGGACTTGGTTTGAGTCTGTTGCAGAGAAGATATTTACAAGATAAGATCTGAGCACTGAGCCCTCTACTCTCTACCTCAACAACCGAATACTAGAATTGGAGTATCAAGTTCGTGACCTAGAGGCCTTGAACTAGGATATGAAGGAGAAAAATTGGCAAAGGCAAAGCGAGGCAGAGTTGCTCGTAGAGGTCAAGAAGCAGAAACAAAAAGTAAAAGTATGGAAGTATCAGGCTTCCAAATGCTACAAACACCTCAAGAAGGTGACTAATCAACTAAAAATAGACCAAGGTAAAAAGCCAAAGGTAGTGAAAGAAGGAATAAGTATTGAAGTACAGGATTGAGAGTTGGCCATCCATTTTTGAAAATGTTTTGCAGAAGGTAAAATGTTGTGTGAGGACACACAAAATCTTAGGGATGGGAGGATGTTGGTGTCTCAAATAGCTCTATTTTTACCCCATTTCCATAAATTTAAACCTTTGTTTTATCTCTACTTAACCCTCTCATCCCTGCACTAGTCCAGGATAATCATCTATTCCTTCATATGCTTCGTATTTCATAATTAAGATTTATTAAGTGCTTTATTAATTATTTTACATAGATTTCATGCCTGTTAGTATCTCTTGTAAATTATGTTTAAATTCCTAAAATTAATTGAAGAACTAAGTGTTAATTATGAGTTAGCATGATCAGTGCAGGCAGATTCCTGCACCGCCAACGATGTTGCTCTGAGATCTCTGAAACAATTCAAATCCTTCCACGTAGGTGTTTTGATCCACGACTCCTAGTTCGGTTGCGGACTAACTAAGGTTGGATATTGACGGCATATAGTCAGGGATACATGCCAAGGATGGTCTATGGCTAGCAAAGTTCGCGTTCCATTATAACTATTAGCTAGTTTTGTAATATTGGTTGTTAGTCCGTTCGACCAAAAGGCTTGAATAAGGAAATACTGTAATTAGCAGAATTGGGATAAGGCCAAAAGACTATATATAATGTAGACAGTAGGAAGAACAAGGGGAGCGATCTAAGTTGTAATTTCATTCACTGTGTAATTTTGTATTGCCCTCGGCTCTGGGCTAGATTTGCGCCATCATGTATATTTTCTAATCAAGTTAATATAAGGAACTCACCATGTTATGTACACGGTGTGTCTAATTACATTTTATGCGTACTTAAGTGCTGAGTCGTTTTGTTTCCTAAACGGAAAACGAGCTGGTTGCTAGGGCCCAACGAACCCAGCTCATTTACCCTTGTGCTTTCTCCATTTAAGGGGTCTGTGTGAACACTTATTTGCAGTTGCATGGTTTGAATGGTTCTTATATTTATTTCAAAAGTTCTGAGTTAAATTTATTTTGTAGTTAAGTGTGAACAGATCCGTAGTTTGGAATTTTGATTGAGCCTATTTCTTTCATGCAATTCTTGTCTTGGTTTTCTTTTGCTCTGGTCGTGCAGGAAGATTCTTCCTATACTAGTGCATGTAGTTTCCTGCACTATGATTTATCTATTTACTTCACATAAAACGTTACATTTCTGCTTATCAATTCAGTTATTTCTACAAGAAAAAGTATTTTTAATTCCAAGTAATCATTCTTCACATTAAGAGTATACTTCTGAAGGATCTGAATGTTTATATGAATTAAGAAAGGGCGTTATTACAGAAACTTTCCACTTGAATTTCATGACTTAAGAAAAGGGAAATAAACATTACAAGCGAATTGCCGAAGTTAGTTGATGCATGCAAATTACTTTGACTACTACCTTGAATATTCAAAGTTGTTTTCACTTTATGAAATTGACTTTCATTGCAAGGTTCTGTTAACTAAAGCATTTATTTTCCATAGATAATTTATCTCAAAATTTAGTTTTCAATTGAAATTCTTTTCAACGCGTCCTTCAATTCTGTCGAAAGTAAATTGGAAACTTTGGTGAATGAAACACTGTCTCGGTGCAAGAGCTAGTATTTTGTCATAGGAACAGAGTGCTCTAAGACCTAAGGCTTAGAGCACCTCCACAAAAACATAAATCTTTAGTAAGGAAGGTAAAATACACTTTTTCACAGAAGTACTCTACCTGTACTAGTTGAAGCATATTGCAATAGTACAAGAATAGGTTGTTTGTGTAGAAGGAAAATCAATTGGGAAACAGATCTCTGCAAGGGCCCACTTATCAAGCTGTGATCCGTCTATACTGAAGATAAGCATATTATTTCATTTCAGCATTTAAGATTGCTTTTAATTGTGCGAAATTTCCTTTACTTGATTTCCTTGCAAATTATTCTTTTACATTCCAACAATAGAGTTGCTTTGGTGTCGATTGCCTTTAATTGTTTTCTATTTGATTCTACAACACTTCCTTTAAGAAGTAGGATTAACAATAGGAAAAATTCATACCACTTCTGGCATTTCCTGTTCTTCGTCTCTAGGTTTATGAAACCCTCGGGTTGACAATTAAGTCTTGAGGAGTTTTCTTAAGTGCAATCCCTGCACCCAACAAGGGGTATAGGAAGAAGTAGGACCAACAGAAGGAGTATGAGGTGGAGAGGAAGATGTAATCTCACTAAAATAAGACTGAGCCTCTGGAGTACTTTTCTTTTTCCGATGAGTGGGTAATGGAAACTCAAAAGGCTTAACTTCAAGTTTCCCTTTGTGGGATCTAGTTAACACACTAGAAGATTGTAAATATGAGGTAACACTTCCTTCCGATAAATCTGTTTCAGCATATTTTTCTCTAGAAATAGAAATTACTTCTAATCTCTGAATTAAAGTGTGGACTTCAAGAGGCTATGTAGGTACTTGTGTAGAATTTTGGCCAAATGACTTTGGAAGAGTTCTAGGAGATTTGGTGGATGTTTAAATAACTTCAGATCTAGGGTTAGGAGATTTAGAATGGGATCTTGAAGTTGGTGATGATTTTGAGGAAGACTGACTCTTAGAATGACCTCTTAATTTGGAATTGGATATTTTTTCCATTCATAGTCTGATGTCCCTCCTTATAGTGCCAAAAATGTTGAAGGCTCGGTATTTCTACCTCAACATAGGGGGAAACAACCCGGTGGTGACCTTAGGGAAAATCCTTTAATGACCTCTTAATTTGGGATTGGATATTTTTTCCATTCATAGTCTGATGTCCCTACTTATAGTGCCAAAAATGTTGAAGGCTTGGTATTTCTACCTCAACATAGGGGGAAACAACCCGGTGGTGACCTTAGGGAAAATCCTTTTTCATTTGGAATGATGGATCTGACTCGAAATTATGGGACTAGTTTCCCTTGATATACATTATGAGAATGGATGGAGTGTATAGGTGTAGGAATTATGATGTAATTAAAAATGAGAATAAAGTTTATTTAAACTAAATATCTATCCTGGGAAAGCTTATCTATATATGTGATTTAAAATGATATCACAAAAACATGACAATATAGATTATCAAGTTATTTTGAGGTTAAAGAAAATAATGATAACCAATTTAATTAAACAGCTAATTAAATTAGTGGATGAATTCGTTACGCATATAATATTTCATTTTTTATGCATATAATATATGATTTCAATCACACATATCAATAGTGGAAAATGTATGACTACTTACAACACACATATGATAAATGTAATTAAATAACCATTCATCTCTTAAGCAAAGAAATAATAGACAGATAGTAGTAACTGATATATTGTTACTATGCTCATGAGAAACTAGTAGTGGTTAATATTTTTATTAAGATAACTTAAGTTACAGTAGTGAAAACAAAATCTTTCTCTCCAAAATTCAGAACCCCTTCTCCATATGAATAAAGGGGATTTATAGTTTCTAGATGAAATACAAATATATCAAAGTAGAGTAAAAGCATGAAGCAAATTTAACAAACAAAACATAAAATAAAATAATAAGACAATTTTAGATATTCTTCCAACAAATTGGCTAATTCTGTGAAGAAGATTTCCCTCCCGTACATTGTCACAGTTTGTAAATATATGTCATGGGCTTCAATTCAGGTAGAGATTGTGGCTGAATCCACATTTGATTGGTAAATGCATCCCTTAGTGCTAGCAACATGTGAGTAGTTGTATTGGATAGGCACATGAGAATTAACCATTGGCTTTGAAGCTTGACTAAGAAATGCCAATGGCATTCTAAGTCAATCTTAGATATATTTTCAATATTTTCGGCTTTTTCCTTGGACAATTCCTGCCATGTTTTGGTAAACCATTTTGATATCTTGTAGAGTTCCCTCGAGGCAGTCTGAAATAAGATTTTCCTGAAATAATTTTTCGTTGATGGCTTCAATGAGGTCATTAGAGATGTCCCTTTCATTGAACACTACTATTTTTGTATGCTTGAGGTGGATTTCCCATTCCATGAAGACTATTTCCTTATGTAATTCCTATATCCTTGGGATATCACTGAATATCCCTTCATCATTGTCTTGCCATGTTATGTAGCCTACATTATTTTCCTCAATGTCATCAAAGTATGTCCTAAGATCAATCTAATTGGTCCACCAATGAGCTAGTTGTGTTACACAAATCATGAATTATGGCTAATTTCTAACAAAAAAAAACCTGTTGTTGAGCAAGGAGAGTATTTAATTCTCCTGCTTCACTTTTAAACTCTGATAATTCAAGATTAACTTTCAGTTGTTCAATAGTGTGTTGGAATTCCTGAATTTGAGCATCTCGGATCCTCAAATCAGAGTCATGTTGAAGTTTAACGGTGTCGACAATTTTCTGGAGCTCAACAAGTTGTTCTTTCCATTGATGAGCAATATTATTCTTCTCATTCTCAAGGCCTTGTTCTAATTGCATAATCTTGTCCTCCTTTTCCTTCAAAATTTATTGTATCTCGGTGGCTTTGTCAATAGTCGCAGAAACATAAGGTCCTATGAACTGAGTAAGTCTTTTGATTTCCTCTGCAAGAGTGGACTCTTTCCATAGTAATTCAAAAGAGAAATTTCCAGGGAATAAGGCCTAGGATTGGTTAGTATTCCTTTTCTTTCTTTTCCTTTCTACTACGTCCTTATGTTGAGGACTGTAGAATATGTCAAGGGGAGGAATCTCTTTGACCCTTAATATGACCTCAAAGGATGGGAATGTTGGTATAATTTTTATGTCTTCAATCTCTAAAGGTTGATGAGAGGTCTTTACTATAATTGGAGTCTTCGCAAAAGTTAAAAAGTGTATAGGACTTTCTCTTGTGAGGTAGTCTTTAAAACCTTGTGTTTATTTCCTTTCAAAACCTAGCTACATTGTTCCCATATCTCTTCAAGCTTAGAACTTGGAAACTGTCCTTCAATCTAGGTGGAAGAATAAACCCTTATATCTTTTGGATTAGTGATATCAGTAACCTATGTAGAAGGAATATATGTAACCTTCTCATGACTTGTGCTTTCCTGTGAAGCTAGATACTCTACAATCTGTATGGAAACTATTGCATAGGTAGTAGATTTTCAAAGACATCATCAAACTGATATGGTTTACGAGAGAATTTCCTTATGCTTGATTGATAGGTAACCTTCTTGATAGTTCCATGAGGATTGTACTTGTTGTGACAGATAGTAGGAAATTTCAACTCTAAAACAGAGTTCATCGCAATAGTTTGTTGGAAATACTGAGAGGGGGAGTGAATCAATATTTCTTTTCAATTCGTATTTTTATGAGTTATATAACTTATAATTAGAACACAAAATGAACAATAAGAATAAATACTTTTATTAACTTCTTCTTTACAATAAATCCAATACAATATAGTGTAGGGTGTTATATGATATTCTTATCGAGAGTGTACGAAAAGAAACCAATTTAGACTATGGATGAAAAACAGACTCAATAGTAAAAATGACTATAAAATAGTGTGGATTTGCAACAAATTATAGAGAAAAAACCTAACAAAGTCTTGATCTATGCAACAGAAATAGTTAAACAACAAAATGGAATAAGAAAATAAGCGCAAATAACTCCAATAATCCCGTGGAAACTAGATATAAAGTATATATTTTATTAGATGACACCTGTGAAGGGAGAAAATAATGTTACCATCCCCCCCTCTGTGGGATGGGTTCTTGGCTATCCTCAATGTCTTCAGCTCTGTAGAGTATCTCTCTCCTCTACAATTTGTAAACCCAACAAATAAAATGTTTGAGCTCAATGAGAACTCAAATGAAAAAGTCAAATAATGAGTGACAATGATAATAATCAGAGCTCCAATAGTGAGTGCAACAATCAAAATGATCAAAAGTGAAGAATGGATGTAAAACCCTCTAATTTATAACAAAATATTAGGTTATTCTTGAATAATGGAAAATAATAAAATATTATTAACCAAATTCTAGAATTAACCGTTTGGAATATTTTATTATATTTGGTTGGAGAGAAAAAATATTTAAATTGGTTAAATACTTTTATTTAGAAATAATAATTAAATAAATGATTTATTGATCATCTCAAGGAATGTGGTTAAGGAATAATAAACAAATAATTATTTGTTTAAGTATTCCTAGATGATTTAGTCAAACTTGATAAGGAATAATAACTAAATAATGATTAATTAATTATTCCTAGAGAAAAATAAGAAAAAATGATTTATCTAATTATTTCTCATGATTGGGTAAAATATGACAAGGAATATTAGTTAAACAATGGTTTAATTAATTATTCCTAGAAGATAATTAAATAAATAATGATTTATTTAGTTATTCTTCATCGGTTTAATAAATAACTTAACAAATGTGGTTTATTAAGTAATTTCTTATAGTGAAGGCAATTTTACTATGGTAAAATTGGCCCTACATGGTGTACTTTACTCCATCTAGTAGATTATGACTAGACAATTAATTTTTGGTGATAACGGATTGCCCCACAATATACGAGTGTTAGGAGAAAAATGTATGACCGAAGTACGTTGTAAGGACACAATCGTTAAACACCAAAGGGGAGTCAGAGAGAGAGAAAGAGAGCGAGACCAATGGAGTTGAATCGAAAGAGGATAGTGACTGAGGGGGTGAGACTAACTAACTTATGTAAGTCACCTTTTATGTTGTGGTACTTGATATCAAATGAGGCAGGGGAGGCATACCCATACCCGCCGAGATAGCACAATGAAATTGAGCACTAAAGTACAAGTTGAATGGTACATGACATGATGGCATAAATGAGCCAGGAAATAATACAATGTATTCCATATACATAATGCACCTGGAAAAACATGGGCCAACACTGAATACAATAACATTTGACTGCATGATACATAATGGCCCTTCCCTCAAAAAATGGGTGGGAGGGAGGGTATAACAACCAAAGAAGCCATGCTGAATAGGAAAGGGCTCTACAAAAATGAATGGATCATCTGAAGGAGACATGCATGCTATGAGTGTTGCAAGCGGAAATAATCGAACCCATCAAATATGCAGAACTGCATTTGAAGCTGTAGCATAATATGAAGTCATCTAGGCATGTGGGGGGCTACCTGAAGGGCCAACCCCTCATGAGGTCTGAAACATCTCACACACACCTAGGAATCATTGTTACAATCTGTTGTATCACTAGACCATCAAGTGTATGAATCATGAGTATGAAACAATCAAGTCAAAGGGAAATGATGATTCCCTTTACTTGATCCAAGGCACTGAAAAAGAGTGGAAGTTGGAACCAATATACATTGACCTCTAAGACATTCTTCTCGAATAGATGTGCTCATTTCGACAGAATAGGGCCTGCCATAGGTGAGGCAATGGGGACCCTCAACTAAGGCACGAGGGAAAATAGTAATGTGACTAATGAAATGACACCAGGGAAAATGGGGAAAATGGGACTGAGGGACAAACAAACGACTTCCCTTGTGTTAGTGTCAGTTAGTTCTGCCTGTCACCAATGATCAAATATTATTTTACCAAGATTTGTTAGGGGTCTCAAGTCAAATTTTATGATTTCATTAGGTTTCAAAATAAAATTTGGTCACTGGCTGTTGTACCTAGGTCATTACTGCTCCCTTCACTTACTCATGGTCTTCATCACTCATCATGGTCATTGTCTTCTTTGAGGTATCATACCTTCATTCAAGTGTCTTGGGTCATGAAATGGTTAAATTCCTCATTTTAGGTCATGGTCTAGGGTTTCACTCCATGTGTCATCATGATACCATATGTAAAAAAAAAACATGTCCATCATGTGAGTCAGTGGGTAAAGGGAGTAAGCATCTAAGGGAAAGCAAAATAAAGGTAAAGGTAAAGTTTTATTTCAAATAAGACAATGTTGCAGTACACTACCTAGTCTCATCATTTCTCAAAGGGACATATGATGCCATGCCACTACCAAAGCAAAGATCAACTTTCAAGCTACAAAGGACCATCCAAAGCATAAAAAGGGTTTCATTTCAACATTCATAGGTTTAATCATATCCTTGGCAAGTAAGTAAACATCTGGCACCTCTTATGCATCCTTCATTTTGAAGAACTCAGTGAAAATTCCTCTCCTAGGGTTTTGTTGTGCTTTTGATCTCCAAATGATTTTGCTACATTGGAGTGAGAAAAATCCTATATTTTATGTTCCATAACCCCCACACATACCTTATATACCCCTCCCAACCATTTCCCATACCCATTCCCTTCATTTCCCCTCATTTTCCCTAAACCCTAGCTCAATGTTGTGTTTTTGCAAATTTCTAGGCTAGGACTATGTTTTGGACTTTTTCACACCTTTCCCTCACTCTTTTCAAGACATTCCACCTCCCTACACTCCCTAACATCTATACCTACCCCCAAAAAATTCCCAAGAATTTAGACACCCTTAAATCCCTTCATCTCTCTCCATATGCAAAACAATCTCTTTTCTCTTTGAGGCCATTTGCTGCACATAGGGACAATTTTGTTTCAAAACATGTTTCCAACCAAATGGAGAATAATTTTACAAAATTGAAATATTTTTTGTCAATAATAGTCCATGGAACAAAAACCTCCTTCATTTTATGCCCAGGCATTATGATTTGAGAGAAATGCCCAAAATACACTTGCTATGGGAGAGTTGCTCGGTATTTTCGTGACCAACTACAAACTTGGATTCTAAACAAATAGGAAATTATTTTTGAAAATGGGAGGTGTTAATTGTTTAAAGCATTCTAGATAAAAAAAAAACCTCTCTCACATGCTCAACATTATTTATGGTTAAAGATATATCGCTCCACCTTTCAGCCTTATTGTCACAGAGAGTTGGCAATTTTTGGCACAGTCACCCTGCCAAAAGCGTAGCGTGGGCCATGCTGCGCTTTTTCTGGAGGGCTCTAAATGAAAACAAATATACACTGCTAGATATTTTTTGACCCCTAGATCATGTTTGGACACCTGTCAGCCCAAGTCGTCAACTTTTACAGGGTGAAAATGCTGAAAAACCACCTAAAAAACACCTTTCTGCCCTATTTTTGGAGGCCACGCTACACTTTTTGACCAGTCTTGGGAGAATTGATTTTGAGGGGCTATACTTGATCATTTTTAGTGATTGAGGAGTCCATTGTGTATAAGATAGAAATATATTTCCGATGAGTTATCATGATCTCAATTTGGAGTTCAGGAAGGCCTCCAAAAGTGGCCTGCAATCTCACGCTGCGCTTTTCCTCAACCACGCTACGCTTTTTCTAGGAGGGCAATTTTCTTCATCTGTTTAACCTAGTTTGACTTTTTACCTATGTAAATATGTAATTGAGAATGTAATCATGTAACTGAGATGTAATTATGCTAGATGAAGGTCAAATTAGGTAGATACATGTTAGTAAGTCTTTTGTTTTGGTCAAATGAATCAGTTTTACTATATGGAGGGTTTGTTTTAAACCTCCCTAGATATTAGGGTTTGGTTAGAACACCTCATGGAGTAGTTCCTAGGGTCATGGATTCAACCCCTGAGAGTGGGGAGATGTTGATTTGGTCTATATGTATAATTTTACCAGTGATAGAAGAGGTGGGATATGAAAGGAGAGAAGTATTGTAGCTTGTACTTGGACATTTTCTGGAAATAAAAGGATACAATTTGCAGTTATTATCTAGGAATTCATGTGATGTAAGTTTGTGATGTTTTTTATTTGTTATAGCTTCATATCAAAGATATTCATCTTCTATTTCCATTCATCAATTATTCAATGGTTTTTCTTATAGTTTATAAACAATTTTCTTTGCATAAATCTCTATTTTGATGGAAATATCATTATGTGTTACTTTCTTTCTTGCTTAATAAATTCATGTTTCATGCTCATTAAGACCTTTTTCTTCTTCTAAACACTATACTACACCAACAAAGCCTAAGATCCATCACAAAAGTCTTGCTACCTTGCTCCTTTATATCTTTGATGTCGTAACCCTTTGAGCCTTTGACCTAGCTACTTGGTTTTTCTACCTTATGCAACATCAAACCCTAAATTTTCAAGACCTACCTGAGCCTAGCTATCTAGCCTAAAATCCTTTTACATTCCAATCAATTCTTTGGTTGTGATTTCATAGAGAGTGCACTCTCTGGTTTGGTAGGGATAGCTACCAAACTGAAAGCTTGGTCTGTGGTCACCTCCATCGATCTCCTCTTAGCTTGGGACATTGTGGAAGATACCACCTTATCAGAGCATAAAGTGCATGGTTGACTTGGCAATGACTGACTCGACTCCAGAGGGGATGGTGGACAATATGATTGAAGGCGAAAATGGGAAACAAACGATGAATTGTATGAAAATGTGGATGGAATATTGTGACATGATATAATGGGACATGAAACAGACTCCATGGATGTAAAGGTGACTCATCGCGGATGCTCTGAACAAGGGTGACTCGATGATGCTACCACACAGAATAGGCCCAATGGGGACCATGAAAACATGAGTAAATGATGGTTTCTCATGAAGAAAATTGACACATGAGATGAAAATCACCAAAGGAAGGTGGTCGCAAAGTACAAGCGACTCATATGAATAAATTCAATTTTAAGAGGCGATAAAGTGACACTTCATGGAAAAAATGGCTTCCTGGTGAAGTGTCAAATTACCAAAATATGAAAGAAACCCATTAGAGTACCTGTTGAGATATTTCCAATGGTGATAACGGTTCATCAAATGGAGCTATGGTCTGGTCGCAATGTGCGAAAGAAAAACTATGGGTTTTCCTATAGAAGGGTGTTTTCCCTCCAATTTAATTCATTTTCACATTGAGCTTTGGTAAATTTGGAGATGAGGAGAAGGCCCTAAATCTTGCAGAGATCATAGCAGACAAACCAACAATCGGCATCGAGATCTGTTACTTTTAGGAAAGTGGCCTTACTTGTCTAAATATGGCCTTAATGCTTCTGGGAATGATGGCTCCTGGTGAAGAATTAAGTGAACATGAAAATGAGAATGAACTACTAAAGGAGGTCTAGAATCATCCTCACCCACTAAGTCAAACATGGGGACTATGTGGTAAAGGAGGTATGAAATATAGTAGAATATTTGAAGATATGGTATCAAACATTTACGATATGCGATGTGAATATGGCTCATTGGAGAGGTCGTACGACAAACTATCCAAGGAATGGGAGGATGATCAACCATACCTAGATCCAGTGGGATCTAGGCTGAGACTTATGTTAATAAATTGAGAAGAAGGCCAAGGGAAAACCATCATGCCCCCAAGCAGGGAGGCTTCCTGAAAGCATATGTGACGGAGGGGAATGATCTGGTATGAAAAGGTGGGAATGATGCCCCCTAGCAGGAGGAGTTTGTGGAATGCCATTGTGTTCCATGTGCTCAAAAAATGGATTCAAGCATCTCGGCCCAACATGGCATGAGATCCTCCAAAGGATGATAAGGATATGTAGGGGCCTATTTGTTTCCCAATATGCTGTGGGTGTATTGGATGTATTTAGAGTGGTGCACTCCAAACACATTTATTTCTATATGTTGATACATATTGTGGTTATGCAAACTTTTATATGATAATTGTTTTTCGCCATTTGTTTTGGTTATGGTTGTATTCCGTGGTATACATGTGATAAATGTCAATCTTGAATGCTATTTGCAATGGTATCTACATAGTTATTTTGGGCTCGATGAACATGACTAAAAGTAGTGGTTTCAAATTCATGTACCAACAAATTAACTTGTAGATATTTTTGAAATAGGACATGGTTATGCACATGATACACACCATTCAATTGCATGAAAAGCAACAAGGAATCTAAATGAACATGAGGATGAAGGATGCGATGAGAAATGGCATCGACTAACAAACATATCACTGCATCATATTTGACCTAGTTATTGGTGGCAGATCCCATGCACACACCGTTAGAATGGACTAATGTATGCAAGGGGGTGAAAATGGCCCATGCTGCCGGGGCTATATTACTGGAGAAGAGATTCGCACCGTTGGCATAACTGATATACAGTGTGGATGATGGCTCCATCTAAAAGGTGCAAAAGACAAAAATTGAGATGATGCAACCTACCTAAATGCATGATAGAAATAAATACACGCAAATCAATGGGATATGCTATAGATAAAATTCTTGAGGTAGAGTGCATTATGAGCATTAGGAAGAAGTTGGCCTTCAAAATCCTCTAAGAGATATGCCCGCTTACCCAAGTCCTTACAAATGATCTAAGGTCCTATCCATAATGATGATTGAGACAACGATGAAGGATACAATCAACACCATGACGATAAAGGTCATCGCCAATGAGAAGATAGTGAGGGCCCTGGTATCAAATATGTCATTGATCATCACAAGTAATATGGGGTGAAAATTATAGGTTCGCAAATATGTGATGAAGTATGCAAGATGGTGCATATCGTCCCAAGGGTAATTAGTAGTAGTCATGGCTTCCATGATGTCCTCATCAGAATGGAATATGGGTGGATTGGAGGAAAATTGACTACATGATGCGGCATCTGTACCTGGTGCATCGTCTTGAGAAAAAAGGTTCACATACACATAATCTAAAATGGTAGATGATGAGCTAGTAAATGGAATATCTACTATTGTTAAGACCCAGGTTTCCGACGAGGTAGATTTGACAGAATTGCATACAGGAACCTCGAAGAGGTTTTTCTGCGAAGATATCAAGGAGGACGATAAGTAAAGGATATGGACTGTGGAGTCCATCATCTCGACATTGGGGGGAAGGATCACGATGGTGGGACCAGAGTCCCCCTGTTCTGATGCAAGAGTGGGACCAAAACTCACAACCAGAGGGCTAGATGACCCACTACAAGTGGCCTCAAAGTCACAAAACACATGGAGGAAATCACAAAATTCATCGAGATGAGGGAAACAATGGGAATAGTGGTCGTAATGATCACACAAAGAACACGGGTGATTTATACACAACGATTTAAGTTTCTTGGTAGAATCAGGTAAGGTAACATGTACCTCAGGTATGTTAGGTTCAAGAAACGTATCATTGACCAAGGGTTTGAGGTGAAAAAGTTTAGGACAGTTATTGGTGGCATGCCGAAAAACATAACATAAAGCACACAGAGGTGTCGAATTTGGAGGATTGGAAGCTAGAGGTGCTTGGGGAACCTTGCGCTTAGGTTCTCTCTTCTTGTATTCCCCCCCCTACCCGGATGCTATCGCAACATGAGTGGGTTCTTGTTGAGGTTGCGGTGGAACTAGAGCAGTGAAGGGGGTCATAGGGACCAATTGAGCTAGAATCAAAGCATGATATGGTATGAGCTAACCAGGCAGTGTGCTTGCTGGGGAGTCAATTTACCATACTGGGATCCACAAATTCATATTAGGGAGACTCAATGACGCCATGACAGGGACAAAATATATTCCAAGAGGAGGAAACAAGAAAGGTATCTGTCCTCCAGGATAATGTCCTAGTAGAATAGTTCCTGGATGGTTAAGACATGGAGGAAGAGTTCCTGGTGGGAACAAAGGAGAGGAACCCACAAAAAGAGGAGGTCCTGGAGGGGTGGATCTAGATGGCTCGGCTGAAGTCACAAAAGTAGGGTGTTGTGGAGCTGACTATTGACCAAAGGTACCAGACTATTTTTTAGCAGCCAGTGATGCTTGTAACATGCAAACACTCGATGAGATAGGCTCAGAGATGGGAGGGGGAGGACTAGGGAAAGCACCCAACAAGGTGGAATATTTGTAGAATTCGGGTGAAACACTAGTGAGAGGGGTGGCAGATTTCTTTTCAGACATCGCTGAGATACTGGACTCAGGGGAGGTCAAGGATGATGGCTCGTAGTATGCCAACTGATCGATATGATGATATTCCCTTCATGGGGGAAGCGCATCTTGCGTAAAATCTCAGACGCGACGGCTAACATGGCATAAGTGTAACTATGACCTAATAGAATGTTTTAATCTAAAGGGGCATCGATAACCTCAATGTCTACATAAAGAGTCTTTCCCATAAGAGTCACTAGATAATTGTGATACATGCTAAGAGGCTGGGAGGGGTGACTATCCCAAGCATGCAAAGTGATGGTGGATGGAGACAGTTCATGTGACTTGCGTTGCTTCCAAATGACAGTGGACATCATGCAGGTGGATGTACATCTGTCAATAATGCATCAGGAGATGATGGCATTACGAGCTCAGACTTGTATCTCGAAAGCAACTAATGATGGTAATGGAGAATGTTCTAACGCATCAATAGGAAAGACAATCAAATGGATGTCTGAAGGATCTACTGCACCCAAATCACTTAGTAGAGCTTTCTTCTGAGAAGGGCATGATTGGAGGACCTCCAACGTCGACATGACAGAATGTGATTGCACCAAGTTGTCTACTATACTGTATGTGTGGGAAGCTTAGTTAGACGATTCATTACAATGTAATGGCCCTTTGGGGATATTGGAAATTGACTCAAACTTGGGCTGAGGGATCTACAAAGGACCATTTGACGTCGTAAGAGACTCAGTAGAATCTTTGGTTTTGGCCTCAGTTGCGGATGAAGTCGATGGCTTATTGTATTGACGGGATTGAGTTTGCAAGTTAACATCGAAGGTACTGATCCCGTAAGAATTCATCATGAGAATTTGGTAGTCACCAGGACCAGAAGGTTGGGGAGGGTGGGTTGATTGACCTTGCTGAGGTTGAGAAGAAACAAATTCTTGCTAAGGGAAAGGATTCGTAAGCATGGTCGGTTTAGATGGTGCATGATTTTGAGGCAGTTGCTGCTTGGGCGGTTGACCTCTATAAGTTTCTTGGGCTTCCCACATTTTGTGCATCTGAGGTAAGAGAGTACACTCATGAGTATAATGGCCATGTACACCAAAACAAGCATAGGGCTTGTTCATATGAACATCCTTATTCAACTTGGGTTGGTTTCCCTGTTGTTGGTTGTTGGTGTTAGTTTGGTTCCCCTAGGGTTGATTAGGTTGATTACCCTGGTTACCCTAGTTAACCTTGTTACCCTTCCATTTATTCTTTTTCTTTGAATTTTTGGGATTAGTCACACTCTGATGTGGATACAGTTGACCCCGAGGGGGTAGTGGCTACTGAGGTGGAGGATGCATGGGAGGCTGTTGTGTTAATTCCTGAGGGGTTGGAGTGCTCGATGATGCATAGGTGTAAGATGGTGAAGGGGAAATGGTTTGATACATAGGTTGAGCACTAGATGGACCTGACATCTGTTAATGTGGTTGTGTGAATGCATAATATGTGCTTTGTCCTGAATACACGTTGCTGGAAGAAAGGGGATAAGTGTTGGAGGAACTGCTGCCCCCCCTCCCCCGCGAGTATAGCCATAATTCTGCCGAGTATAAGACGAAGAATGTGAAATAGATCCAACAATACCATCAGTGGTGTAAGATGCCCCCGGTGCATTGGCACCACTAGGATGAGGAAGGTCTGGTATAACATTATAGACATAACCGGATTGAGCATAAATCAAGTCATATCTTAGAGCAGTCTGGAGAGCCTCTTCCTCTATTTGAGGAAAGTGAGATGCAACATCTTTGGAAATGGGCGCTAAAAGAGTCCTAAGAAACCAATCAAGGTAGAAACAGCCTTTGAAGGAAGAAGCATGACACATGCTCCTCCTTCTAAGCCATTCATGGACATGGTTAAAAATACGGGTGGCATAGGACTGACGAAATGTGGTCAAGATCTCTATACCAGTGTCTTATCGGGGAGGTAACTAAAAATATGAAAGGAATTCTTTAGCAAGCATCACAAAAAAAGAATGAGAAGTGGAGGGAAGGTCAATATACCACTTCGCATCATCTCCAGTGAGCGTTCATTGGAACAACCAAAGATGAATGGAGTCCTCGGTGATGGAGTTAAACAAACGCCAAAAAGGGAAGGAGTGAACGTGATTAGTGGAGTCCTCTCTAGAAGTACCCTCAAACTTGGGAATGTCTAAGGAAAGCTTAGTCGGCATAGATGGCCAACTAACATCATGGTGTATGGCATCATTTATCAACTAGCTGAAACCTAGAAGACCCAACCCAGCCATAAAAGGAAGCAAAGGAGTTGGCGAAACGTTTCCTGTAATGGTTCTGCTAGATGTGACTGTTGGGATAGAACCAGAGCCACCACTAGGTTGGTTTCTTGCACCTACAGTGGGTCCTGACATCATGAAGGTATGTGGTGAAGGAGGCTCGGAATTGGATGAGGATTCAGATGAACCAAAAGAAGAGTTGGTATGGGGACTAGGGGGATGAATAATTTGAATCCTGCACGGGGAGGAGTAATACATTTAAGCAGAAACTAGGGATGAAGACCTAAGAGTCTCTGTGACAAATACCTTGGTGGCGAAATGGTTGCAAGACACAAGTGACATGGAAATGGTGAAGGGAGATAAAAAGAAATGTTTCTTTCTCTGTTGAGGAGATGAATTAATTAAGTTAAGTCTTGGCTTGGTGGTGTTAACCAAGCGCCCTTCGCTTAAGGTGTGATTGTGTGTGAAAATATGTGTGCTGATTAATTAAGCCCAAATTGTGTTTGAAAAAAGAAAAAGAAAAAGGTTCTTGAAATACTATAAATAAACTGAAATTAAAAACATAATATAAACCACAAATCAACTATCTAAACCCCACCCAAACTAGGTTTGCAAACACTATGCTGGTTGGTGGCGAAATTAAATGAAAACACACTAAATTGGCCAAGAGATCTAAGCGTCAGTGTGATTGTGTGTGCAAATATGTGTGCTGATTAATTAAGCCCAAATTGTGTTTGAAAAAAGAAAAAGAAAAATATTCTTGAAATACTCTAAATAAACTAAAATTAAAAACATAATATAAACCACAAATCAACTATCTAAATCCCACCCAAACTGGGTTTGCAAACACTATGCTGGTTGGTGGCGAAATTAACTGAAAACACACTAAATTGGCCAAGATATCTAAGCATCGGTGTGACTAGGATCAAATGACACTATGCTTCTAGAAAGTGGTGCAACAACAGTAAAAAAACCTATGAGGAAAATCGTTGCAAAAGATAGGGCGATGGGTGTGGAACCTAGGGCAAGCAGTGGCATCCTAAGGCAAATGACCAAACAAGGTTCAAGAGGGAACATTGGATGGAAACAACCTATATTTAAATATCTAAAAATGAATGGTACAGATCTGAAATCTATGACAGAAATGTCTACAAAAACTAAGACTTCTTACTCACTTGAACTCCTCCTACAAAGGTGGAAGCGTACTAGAAGCCCTAGGGGGCTAAATTCTACTTCGATGATAAAAACAAAATATATCAAGGCCTAAGTGAGCTAACACAATGGTCAACCAACCCATTAGTGCTCTCAGCAAAACCCAGAAAATGATCAGAAAAATTCTCAGAAACCCTTAAATCGTAGGTACTGACCTTTCTTAGGGGAGATCGCACCTTTTGGGCCATAAATTGTGTTCTAGACCTCTACATCATAGGTTTTGGGCTGAAAAGTGTGATTTTTGCTTAGTTCTTAGGTGGCAAGTCGTGGAAAAATTTTCCGTCTCTGGTGCAGCTGGTTCTTGTCACCTATGGAAATAGCCAGAGAATTTTTCGAAGTTAGAAATTTGACTAGTCTAGGGTTATGATGCTAGTAAACAACATTAACAGACTAAAAAAAGGGAAAAACCTAAGCTAAAAACTGAAGCTCACCTAGGTTTCTGAATGAGAATTAAAAACCTAGTGGAGTCGACATCTGTTATGTAGAGTTCTTATCAAGAGTGTACGAAAAGAAGCCACTTTAGATTGTGGATGAAAAACAACCTTAATAGTAAAATGGATGTAAAACAGTGTGGATCTGCAACAAATGATAGGAGAAAAACCTGCCAAATTCCTAATCTATGTAATAGAAATAGTTAAACAACAAAATGGAATAAGAAAATAAGCACAAATAACTCCAATAATCTAGTGCAAACGAGATATAAAGAACATATTTTATTAGATGACACCTGTGAAGGGAACAAATAATGTTACTAGTCCCCCTCAATGGGATGGGTTCTTGGCTATCCTCAATGTCTTCTGCTCTGCAGATTCTTTCTCTCCTCTAGAATGTGTAAACCCAACAAACAAAATGTTTGAGCTCAATGAGAACTCAAATGAAAAATGAAAATGGTGAGCGACAATGATAATAATCAGAGCTACAACAGTGAGTGCAACAATGAAAATGAGAAAAAGTGAAGAATGGATGTAAAACCCTCCAATTTATAACAAAATATTAGGTTATTCTCGAATAATGGAAAATAATAAAATATTATTAAACAAATTCTAGAATTAACCATTTGGAATATTTTATTATATTTGGTTGGAGGGAAAAAGTATTTGAATTGGTTAAATACTTTTATTTAGAAATAATAAATAAAAAAAATTATTTATTCATCATCTCAAGGAATGTGGTTAAGGAATAATAAACAAATAATGATTTATCTAATTATTTCTCATGATTGGGTCAAATATGACAAGCAATAGTAGTTAAACAATGGTTTAATTAATTACTCCTAGAATATAATTAAATAAACAATGATTTCTTTAATTATTGTTCATGGGTTTAACTAGAAATAACTTAACAAATGTGGTTTATTAAGTAATTTCTTATAGTGAAAGCAATTTTACTATGGTAGAATTGGCCGTACATGGTGTGCTTCGATCCATCTAGTAGGATATGGCTAGATGATTAAGTTTTCGTGATAACATAGGGCTCCAACCCTAGTTGAAGACACCAACTTTCAATCTCCCAGGCTCCAACTTGTATTTTTCCAAGCACCAAATTGGACTTCCTAAGGCTCCAACCTTTTCACTTTGAGGCAACAACCTCTAGGGCCCCAACCCTATCTATGGTACAGGATCCAACCTAGTTTCTTGAGGACTCCTATCCTCTAGGGCTCCAACTATATCTTCCAAGTCACCAGGCTTGTCTCTATGAGGCTCCAACCCTTAGCATCAATTCCTCAAGATAAGTTTGATAATTATTTATGGCTCCCTATATCAATAACAATATCTTGTTCAACACTTTCTTCTCCAAATAACTTCATCAATGACAACCTTATCTTCCCAGAAGGTATCACCACTTCTCTTCATGTCACCCAAACAAAAACTTCAAGGTTAACCTAAGAGGGATTCAACAAAGAATCATGTCTCCAAGGGTGTCTGCACAAGGTCTTCCAAAAAAATTTAAGTACAAGGACCATTGTAAACTCTTCTTCATGGCTTCATCAAAATATCCCCAAGGCTACCCTCAAAGGTGCTACTAAAAGGTCTTCTCGATTGTCCCAAAATATGCTTCAATAGGTTTGTAAGATGCAACCTTGAAGAGTGAAAAACACCTTCCAAAACAAGGAAGCCTTCTACAATACCGTTTACACACCTATCTACAAGGGTTATTGTGTTGTAGTTTTCACTTCTCAAAAGAACTGAAGTTTTATAGGAAGTTTTCCAAGATTACAAATGCTTGAATGTTCAAGGCTCCAAATATGTGACTGTTCTGGAATTCCAATACTCCTATGTCAAAGAGCTTCTCAAACTGAGTTAATCTGTCCACTGTCCAAGGATGAATGCAATCACAATTCTGAGCTTTACACCCACAAGAAACTGAGCTTCTGTAAATGCTTTAGGTATGAGGTATTTATATGATTGTTTTGAGGTCTTCTTTCTATTTTTTACAGGTCGTAGCTAAACAAGATATTGTTCTCTACTTTGAGTTACAATAGATAAGAGCCTATCCATTGTTCCTGTCCATGCTATCCACCATTTTTGAAGTCTGCGCTCTTGTATGTGACTATTTTGAGGATGTCGAAAGAGACTGTTCAAGCCTTAAACTGATGATTGTTCGGTGTAGTCCCTACGAAATCCGAGTTTCAATAGGTAAAGTCCTAAGCCTCTTGCATATTTTCCACACACTTTTTAGATGTTCATATTGGAGGTATAATTCCTGAGCCTTCAAATGAGTTTTCCACAGTTTGAGATTTAATAAGCCTCCAACAAGTGACTGACCATAGGTTTAGATGTATAACTCTTCACACGTTTATCACTGGTCTGATGTATTATAGCCACAGGTCTGCAATTCGAACTGAAGTTTTAGGTGAGGTCTCTTTACAAACATCTTTGCAATTTCTGAACTATTTTGTTTAGCCCAAAAATAAACCACAAAAAAACTTAAAGAGCTTGCCCAAACCGAATTATTCATCCTCTTCTACCTCTTCTTCATTTCTTCTTCTTATCTTTGTGCCTCTTCAATAAACTACTATCCTCTAAAATGATCATCGAAAAATTGACTGAAATGAATGAGCTTAGGTTTATATTTACAGTGGCTTATCCTCAACAAAAAGACGTGAAAGTTAGAGAATAGGTTGGCATGAGAGCCAAAATGAATGAAAACTGACCTGCAATATATTATATTCATTTTATTGTGGTTTTGTAGCTTGGTTATAATACTTTTAACATGGTTTTTATCTAAAGGTTGACTCCATATTGCAAGGGGGATATATATCATGTAGTGGATGTATCTCCTTGTATTCTTAATGTATTTTTAAATAATCATAGCCATAACTTAGTTCACCTAGATCCCTACTTATGGTTTTGAGATTTGGTATTTATGTTAGAGTTTATTATGATATGATTTAGGGAATAGATGATTAGGGCATAGAATGTTATTTAGGATTTTTTTTCCAAGGAAAAGGTTAGGGATTCATTTACGCAAAGGTTGTGGATGTGAAGGTCATCTTTATATGCAAGACATAGGTTAGGGTATGGTTAGGGTTAGGTTCCTAGGAGGGTTTCATGGAAAAGGATCCTTCATTTATCATAAGTCATTATTAGATCATGCATCATCATATGCATCATTAGGTCATGCATTATTAGATCATGCATCATATGCATCATTAGATAATGTATTATTAGATCAAGATAGGGATATAAATGTAGCTAGGAATATACACATCATGTGACTTGAATATGCATCATCTTCATGCTTAGGGTTTTCTAGGGTTTTCAAGAGGGGGTTAAAGTTATTCATGTATCACAAGAATATTTTCCATCCCTAGAAACCCCATATTGACATCAATGAAAACTTTGACCAATAGTCTCCCCCTTTGTCATTGATGGCAATATTATTTCCCTTTTAACATTTTCTCCCCCTTTGACATGAATGGAAAATGGGGTGCCAAGGTACTTCCTCTAACAATTTGCTTCTCTTCATCGTATTTTCTTCATCAATGATAGTTCTCCATGATAGATATTTTTCTCCCCCTGCCATAGTGTTCTTCTTTAATGTATTTTCTCTCCCTAAGTCTTTGCATGCCTTCATGGAAATGGATGAGGTAGATGATAAACCAACTCCCCATGCCTGCATAAGCTCCTCTAGGTCTTGTTTTTTCTTAAGATAAGAAATATTTCTACCTTAGAAAATATCTTGCACCCTTCATGATTTTCTTCAATGGAATTATTCCTGAGAGATGATCTATCAAGATTGTGCATGTGTGACTCATCAAGGATTTCATAGGGTTATTCATGGATAGCTTCTACAAGATTAGTCAAGAATCACAAGCTCCCCTAACAGTATGGATGGTCTTCTTTTTGGTAGAATTTTATCATCAAATCTTGGAATATCACATCTGCCAAAGATGTACTCATCAAATCAACAACATTTGTTGTTGGCTTGAGTGTTAAAGAGGGTTTCTAATCCAATTTGATTTCTTCTCTAAACTTGTGTGGCTCTCTTTTCTTTCTTGGTGGTAATGATTTTAGCTTCGTTAGGAAACCAAGTTAAGTTACAATCATGAGCCACATATTCAATGATATGGCATTTGAGGCATTCCATCTTGCTCATGAATGAGGAATCATGAATTCTTCTTGCAAAGTTGATTCTAGGGAGCTGATCGGGGTAATTATATTTTTCTTTGTGGTATGCCCTACAATCCTTTGCCATGTGTCCAAAATTTGAGCAAGAATAGAAATAACAAAAAAATATGCTTTGGTATCTGGGAGATGGAGATTATCTTGATGTACTCCTGAAGTCTCTTTCCCTTAGGATTATTTGATGATATCCATTGCCTCTTTCATCCTTGATATCTTCTGCAAAGTATTTCCTTGATGTACTTTTAAGGTTATTTTCCCTTAAAAATCTTTGGTCAAAGTTATTACCTCTTTCATTCTTCACACCATCTGCATATCTTCTTGAAGTAGGTTTCCTTCCAATTTCATCACAACTCTTCTCCTTGCCTTTGCTAGAATAGGGGCATCAATATTTCTTCTAGGCTTCTTCACATCCTTGTGGTTTGAAGCATTAGGGTTTGCATCATTCTTGTTGAGGGTTCACTTGCATATCCGAGACCTAATTTATCAAGAGGAGATCTTCGATGACTTAGGATGTCATCTTGGGTTTAATATCTTTTTAGGCTCTTGTTTAGATGATCAACTTCCTTTTTAAAGATATCAGTTACTTCTTTCATTTTCTTGCATTCTTCATCTTTCTTTGATAGACTGGTCTCCATTTTTCCTTTATCTTGGTTATTTCACATGATTGGGTCTTAAGTGAGGTAATTTCCAATCTTAATTTGGTGATGTCATCATTCTCTTCTTCTAGTTGGCATGTCATGGTGTTTATTTCCTTTTCTTCTTCATCCACTTGCCCTTCTATGAGTGCCAAGTCTTCCATCACCTTCTGAGCTCCCTGTGCCTTCTTATTCCCTTCTTCTAGTTGAGATCTAAGGGAGGAGACCTCTTCCTTGTATTGATCAATTTCCACTTCAAGTTTGTTCAAGACCTTCTATCTTTGTTCAAGGTGGCTTAACAAAGTGTCTTCCTTTTTCTTTTCTTTATCCAATTTATTTTTCATGGATATGACTTCTTCATGATGTATTTTCTTGTTTTGATGACAATCCTCCATTAACTTCGTGAGCTCCTTACCTTTTTCTTGTACCTGAAGCTTATATAGGTCAACTTCCTTCCTTGTATTGTCAAGGCTTTGGTCACCATCTTGTAATTGATTCTCAATCTCATCATTTTCTTTTTTCAAACTGTTTATCTCTTCTAGGGAAGCTACAAGTTTTCCGGATATTTTCTTCAAATTCTTCTTCATCTTCTAGGTCTTCCTTTCCCTTCATGTTTTAACTTTTGTTTTCAACTTCCTTAATGGGTTCTGGATTTATTTTTTGCTTTTCATCATCTTCCTGACTAGCAGTCATAGTCAATGTTCCTTTTGAGTGAAGATCTTGAAGTTTGTCCGACACACCTTTTTCCAATGAACATTTCCCCACTTTGGCCTTTATAGGATCTGGTAGCCCACTCAAGATTTCTTTCATCACTCTTGCATTATATTCCTTGGATTCTTCTTCTATCGTGCTTTAAGTAATCATTGATTCCTGGACTTCAACACCTTGAGCCATTAGGAAATTCCTCATTCTCACCTTCCATATATCGAATTTTCCATTGAAAAATGTAACTTTACCAATTGATTGTCTCTAGTTTTCACAAATGATGAAGAAACATATTTAGAAGGATTGGAGGCTTTCTTCCTTGGATTTTCCATTTTTTTTAAGGATCTACCTTCATGTTGTTAGGGTTTGAGTGAAGGTATTAGCTCTAATCCCAATTGTTGGAAATACTGATATGGGGGGTGAATCAATATTTCTTTTCAATTGTTATTTTTAGCAGTTAGATCACTTATAATTATAACAAAAAATTAATAATAAGAATAAAT
Source organism: Pinus tabuliformis (assembly GCA_031772625.1). Taxonomy (NCBI): domain Eukaryota; kingdom Viridiplantae; phylum Streptophyta; class Pinopsida; order Pinales; family Pinaceae; genus Pinus; species Pinus tabuliformis. The sequence continues at coordinate 1,861,262,377 of CM062817.1, forward strand.
ACTTTTATTAACTTCTTCATTACAATAAATCCAATACAATATAGTATAGGGATCCAACCACAGATGAAGAAACCAATATTCAATCTCCCAGGCTGCAACTTGTATTTTTCCAAGCACAAACATGGACTTCCCAAGGCTCCAACCTTATTAGTTTGAGACACCAACCTCTAGGGCTCCAACTCTATCTCCGATAGAGGCTCCAACCTGGTTTCTTAAGGACTCCTATCCTCTAGGGCTCTAACCCTATCTTCCAAGGCACCAAATTTGTCTCTATGACGCTCCAACCTCTAAGGCTCTAACCCTCATATTCAATTCTTCAAGATAAGTTTGATGATTCTTTATGGCTCCCTATATCTTTTGCAACGATCCCTGACAATATTTTCTTCAACACCGCCTTCTCAAAATCACTTCATCAATGACAACCGTATCTTCTTAGAAGATATCGCCACTTCTCTTCATGTCACCCAAAAAAAACTCCAAGGTTACCCTATGAGGACTTTAGCAAAGCATCATGTCTCCAAGTTTGTCTCCAAGAATTCAATTAATGTTTGGTGATATCTCAAGGTGTCTTCAATCAATTGCTCAAGTTCTGCATAAGGTCTTCCAAATAGCTTCAAGTACAAGGACTACTACAAACTCTTCTTCAAGGCTTCATCAATATATCTCCAAAGCTACCCTCAAAGGTGCTACTAAAAGGTCTTCTTGATTGTCCCAAAATATGATTCAATAGGTCTGTAAGATGCAACCTTCAAGAGTGTAAAACAACTTCCAAAGCAAGGCAACCTTCTACAAGACTATTTACACACCTATCTAAAATGTTTATTGTATTGTAGTTTGCACTTCTCAAAATAAATGAAATTTTATACACAATAGTCCAATATTACAAATCATTGAATGTCAAGGCTCCAAATATGTGACTTTTCTAGATTTCAAATACTCCTTTGTCCAAGCGCTTCTCAAACTGAGTAAATTTGTTCATTGTGAAAGGATGAACGCAATCACAAGTCTGAGCTTTACACCCACAAGAAACCAAGATTATACAAATTATTTAGGTCTGAGGTATTTATATGATTGTTCTTAGGTCTATTTTTTTTTTCACAGTTCAAATCTAAACAAGTGATTGTTCTTTTTTTTAGCTACAATAGATAAGTGATTGTCCATTTTTCTAGTCTAAGATATCCCCCAGTTTCCGAAGTCTAAGCTCTAGTATGTGACTATTTTTAGGATGTCATAGGAGACTGCTCAAGCTTGAAATTGATGATTGTTCTCTGTTCTGAGGTGTAGTCTGTCAGCAATCTGAGTTTTAGTAGGTCAAGTCCTAAGCCTCTTGCATATTTTCCACACGCTTGTCACAGGTGCAGATTAGAGCTATAATTCATGAACCTTCAACTAAGTTTTCCATAGTTTGAACTTTAATAAGCCTCCAAAAAGTGACTGACCATAGGTTGAGATGTATAAATCTTCACAATTTTATCACTGGTCTAAGGTATTATAGCCATAGGTTTGCAATCCGAACTAAGGTTTTAGGTGAGGTCTCTCGAAAGACATATTTCCAATTTCCGAATTGTTTTGTTTAGACCAAAAACCAACCACAAAAAATTTAAAGCACTTTCCCAAACCAAATTCTTCATCCTCTTCTACATCTTGTTCATTTCTTCTTCTTATCTCTGTGCTTCTTCATCGAATTACAGTCCTTTCAAATTATCACCGAAAATTTGTCTGAAACGAATGAGCTTATGTTTATATTTATAGTGGTTTTTCCTGAACGAAAAGACATGACGGTTGGAGAATATGCCGACATGAATTAAATCCGACCTGCAATATATTATATTCATTTTACTGTGGCTTTGTAGTTTGGTTTTAATAATTATAACATGGTTTCTATCTCAAGGTTGACTCCATATTGCAAGGGGGATATATATCACATAGTGGATGTATCTCCTTGTATTCTTAATTTATTTTTAAACAATCATAGCCATAACTTAATTCACCTAGATCCCCACTTATGGTTTCTAGATTTGGTCTTTATGTTAGGGATTATTATGTTATGACTTAAGGAATAGATGATTAGGGCATATGATGTTATTTAGGAATTTGTTTCCAAGGACAAGTTTAGGGATTCATTTATGCAAAGGTTGTTGATGTGAAGGTTATTTTTATATGCAATGCATAGGTTAGGGTATGGTTAGGTTTATGTGCATAGGAGTTTTTCATGGACAAGTCTCCTTCATTCATCATAAGGAATTATTAAATCATGCATCATCATATGCATCATTACATCATGCATTATTAGGCCATGCATCATATGCATCATTAGATCATGTATTATTAGATCAAGACAAGGGTATAAATGTAGCTAGGAATATATGCATCATGTGACTTGAATATGCATCATCTTCATGCTTAGGGTTTTCTAGGGTTTGCATGAGTTGGTTAAGGTTATTCATGTATCACAAGAATATTTTCCATCTCCAACAATGCCATATTGATATCAATGACAACTTTGACCAACATAGTTTCATGTTTGTAATTCTCTAGTGTATATGTACCACAATAAAAATGGAATGTAGGCCATACTTTCTTATTGCATTCTTTCAATACTTTCAAAATTCCATTACTTGTAGTTTTGTAAGCTATCTCACGAGCCAACAGGTTGTAAGGGACATACAGGGGAACAACATGTGGATTAGCTTGAATAATAAAGACCCAGAAGTAGGTAAATAAATCCTCTCCAAACCAATTCCCAACCCTGAGCAAGTCTTCCTCACTTTTGGGGAAATCCTAGGAGCTCTCTTATTAAAAATAATTTGATGAATAGGCAGCATGATACCCTGGCAGATTTTGTAGAAATGGGGATGGTATTTGGAATCCCAGAGGATATTATGGTATATATGAATAGGATTTGGGTCCACTAAGGTCCATTTCCATCCCATGGAGGCAAAATCCATATTGTAGCATAGAGCATCCATAACATAGGCACTCATATAAAAAGGAGGAATTACATTTTTTGAAATTGTATGCTTTTTTCTAAAATTCAAAATGTGAGTGGCTAAATTATTAGACAAAATATTTCCCCAATCTAATATAGATCCTTTGGAAGTCATATCAATCAATGGATTCCATTGATCTGGGAATTTTTTACTATTAAGATAAGAAAATAGTCTACATACCATGGTAGCAACTTGACTATAAGGACATGCGAGAGAGTCGACAACATATATGCCCTTTTCCTCATGCTTATTCTTATTAGGCTGCCTACTCCATTCCTTGATAGGTTATGATGCATGATCAGTGCTTCTCATGAATTTCTCCACGAAATGTTTGTCATATTTACACTACGGTGGTGGAAAATGGTACATTGTACTAAAATCACTATCGTTGAAAGAGACGACGACTGTATCGTTATTTGTCATGAATTTCCTTTCCGAAATGTTCAATTGTAACAGAACCCACCGAACCATATATGTATAGGGAAGGATCTTCGGTCGAGCTGCAATTCTATGTAAAAATGAATTTGCAACATCGCTTTGGGTAATATTAGAATCTAGAGCAGAATCCTCAGTTGTAACTGTTATTTGAGTGACCATTGTTCATTCATATTTGAATATCTAATGGATAGATTCCCAGGAGCCATTGCCAACATCTAAAGAACATACTGTGTCATAAAACAACTCTGGTGTATCAATATTTTCAGCTAGCTGAGTAGTCGACTAGTACTGAGTGACTAGTTTCTTCTTTTCTTTAGTTGCCTTAGACATCTCTTTTGAATTTCACTTATCAAGATTGGCCTACAATTGAAAACACAAGACTAAATGATAATTCCTTGTCGAAAGAGTCTTTAACGCAAATAACAATTTTCCATAAAGATTCTATCGTAAAGGGAAAATCATGATAATATCAAGCTTCAATGAATAAGGTTGTTTAGAACTTCAAAATCCCTATATTCACCACTTTCAAATATTAAATGAAATATGTGAATTCACATGGGTTCTGCACACATCAACATATTAGAATATTTTTATCGGAGAAATCTCATGGTCGTACCTTAAAAAATATGATATTTGAGGCTTTTGATAGATGATGTTTAAATATATAATGGCTATAAGTGTAAGCAGGAACACATATCAGAATTTTTATATCAGGGAATGGTGTGTAAGAGATTTTAAAGAGTGGCATTCAATATTAAAAGTCTTGATATGGGTAGAGATGGGAATATTGAGGGTTTGAAATATCAGAGGGAAGGGGTATCAGACATATCAGATATCAAAAGTGGGAGGCATCAAGATATTGAAATATTGGGAGCTTTTGAGGTAGCCAAATTGTTTGATATCAAAGGTTTTGAGATGGTGCATTTAAAAAGTTACAATATTCTGGGATTCTAATATGCCAAGTGGCAGATTGTGGAGCTAGTGGTTCTTTGAAATATTCAATATAAAAGGAAATTCCTACTTAACATTTTATTATATATCAGGAATGTTTGATCTAAGCATGATTTTATTGTAACTTTCCTATAAGGAATGTTACAATATTACAATGATCCGATAGAACTCCTCCGATAATGAATTATTTAAATGACAAAAGGCCTATCGAGTTTTTATGATTGTAACACTTGTAAGGCTGGACCTATGATATGTGGGTTCCAATAATAGAAACATTCATGTGAGAGGGAATTTTATTTACAAAAATTAAAAATTGCCTTATCTTTATTATAACTAAAGAGTTTTATTAAAATAAAAAAGGGTCCCCATGATTTATTATATATCTAAAATAAAACTGAATGGGGGGTTGTTGAGTACTACAATAGTAGGTCATACCTTGAATCCCCTGGAACACCTTGTAGGGGCCATAATACCTTTGATTTAATTAATTTTCCTTCTTTTGTTGCTTGAGGGACATCTATTTATATGGTTGTAGTCTCACAACTACCCAATCCATTGCTTCAAATTCCCTTTCACTACAATGTTGATATTGTTGTTGTTTCATCGTATTTTGTGCCATAACAAAGCTTCCTTCAATAGTTTGAGAACCTCTTGTTGGTGTTGTATGTGGTCCTATACAAATTTAGCCTTTATAGTCCCTTTCAAGGGTGATGTGATGGATAGAGGATGATATCTATAAATTGGCATAAATGTTGAAATTTTTTATGAACTATGGAAGGATGTATTTTATCACCATTTTGTCAAGGGAAACCATTAGACCCATTGTGATTTTTTATGAGATGCAAAGAAATGTAGATATACTTCTAAAAATTTATTCGTAATCTCAATTTTCCCATGAGATTGAGGATTGTACGATGAGCTGTGAGCCAATTGAGTACCCAAACAAAAAAGTAATTCAATCCAAAAACTTCTAGTGAAAATTTAATCTATGTCACTTACAATAATATTTGATATTCCATGTATCTTTTGGACTATTTCCATGAATTCTTCTATCACAATACTTACTTTAAAAGGATGAGAAAGAGAGAAAAAGTGGCAATGATTTTTCATTCAATCTACCACTATCGACATTTTTCCTTCAAATTTTGGTAACCATGTAATCTAATCCATGGAAACATCTTCCTAATGTTGGATTTTTATGGCTAATGGCTGAAGGAGCCTTGGGGTGTTGATAGTGTCTACTTTATTTTGTTGGCATACCACACATTCCGCCATAAACGATTGCACATTTAATTTAAAACCTTCCCAAAAAAATTATTTCTTAATCCTATGGTATGTCTTCAAGAACCCTAAATGTCCTCCTATAGGAGAAGTGTGTAATTCCAAAAGGACCTTATGTTTGAGTTGAAAATTCTCACATAAGTAGAAGAAATATTAATACCATATCAAATCATTTTTCGACATAAATTTTTCTAGTTCATTGGGGCCCTCTTATAGATAATGAATGATTTCATGTTTTCTCATCTTGTCGTTAGTTTTTCCTTGCTTATTGCACCTAGTCATATTGTGGAATATAAATAGCACATTGTGAACCATTTGTGTCTTCCTCTTTCCTCAAGAGTGCATCTACCATAATATTTTGTTTTCCCCTTTTGTAGATAATTTCAAAGTCATAACCCAACATCTATGTGACCCATTTTGTTTCTATTTTGAATATAGTCATTGCTCAAATAAGTAATTTATACTATCATGATCTATTTTTATTTTGAAGTGTCTTCCTATTAGGTGTGGATGTGATTTCTTAATTGCATGTAGTATGGCCAACATTTATTTTTGATATATGGGTATGAGTAAATTCTTTCCTTTAAGTTTGTTACTTCCAAAGGTAAGGGGAATTCCTTCTTCCATAAAAACAACACCGATGCCATGGCCTAAGGCATCACACTCTGCAACGAATATTTTTTTGAAGTCAAGTGTCGTTAAGAAAATAATGTTACACATAGCCTCTTTAATTTATCCAAAAGATTTGGATGGTTCTTTAATCTAAGAAAATTATTTCTTATTCAATATTTTTTCTATAGGTGTTTGTTGTTTGACCATAATTATTGAAAACATTGTAGTAATATCCTATCAATCCTAAGAATCCTATGATTTTTTTCAAGATATTGAGGATTGTCCATTCCCTCATAGCTTATATTTTGTTAGGATCCACCTTGACACCGCTATGTGATATAATATGAACCAAATATTCTACTTCTTAAATCCCTAAGGCACACTTGGAAGGCGTGTTATATAGTTGTTTCTCTTCCAATAGTGTTAAGACTTTTTCAACATCATGTACATGTACATGTTCTACCCAAGATTTATTGTAGATTAGTATGTCATCAGTAAATATTAGCAAAAAAACATTAAGAGTTTGAAAGCATAATTCATCAATCTTTGAAATGTTCAAGGTACGTTTTTAATTCCAAATGGCATAACCAAAAACTCATAACTACCTTCATGTGTTCTAAAGAATATTTTTGGAATAACTTCTTTCCTCATTTTGATTTGATGATATCCAAAACAAATATCCAACTTAGCAAAGAAAATTTCTCCATGAAATTCATCTAATAATTCATCAATTATAGGAATAGAAAATTTATATTTGATTTTCATTTTTTTGATATGTTTGTAATTTCGACACATATGCCATGAACCATCCTTTTTTATAAGCATTTCTACTGGTGAAGAGAAAGCACTTTGGCTATGTTGAATGATGCCAACCTCTAACATTTCTTGAACCATACGCTAAATCTTACTCTTTTGTTCATGTGGATATGTAAGGCCTAGTATTAGGTGTTACACTTCTAGGTTGAAAATGAATAGCATGGTCATGATATTAGATAAGTGAAAGACCCTTAGGCATTTATCCAAATACCTTAGCATGATTGTTGATAACTTTTTGGAGATCCATTAGAGTAGAAGATATATATGTTTGAACAAATAATGAACATAATTATGCAACTACACCTTCGTGTCCCTTTTTTAGAAATTTTTTCAAGCTATACCTTATCACATTATTGGGTTTCCCTTGGATACCTCTAAACTCAATTTCTTTTTATTCTGAGAAAAATATTAAGAAATGATCTTGGAAATTAAGGGCCATTGTTTCCAATTAATATCACCATTGGACCCATAATAAAACTTCAAAACCGCACATTTTTATTGCAATCATAGGACTAACTAATAAATATTGCCCCATATTTAGCTTAATATTATGGCATTTCCCTAACAAAATTATGGTACCTCCATTTTCAATCAACGATTGAAATTTTGGTGCTAGATATACAAAGCAATTAAGAAAATTGTCTACATGAATCAATCAATATTTTTTTTTTTTTTTTTCTGATATATCCTTTTATCTTAAGGGTTTTCGGAATATTGATGTTGGCCAATGCATGACAAGAGATCATTGGAGTAGTCTATTCTAGCTCTAGATCTTGTCAAGCTTCCACTTCTTGATCTTCACATTCTTTGTAGAATTATTTCTTCTCACTATTTTTATTCCCTTTACTATACTTGGTTGTCACAACTAAAACATAGTCACATTGCTTTGCTTTCATCCATTTGCTAAGGAGTAAACCTTGTCAGCTTAGGGAAGGGAGCATGATTTTCTCTATTGTTATTAGAGGCCAATTTTCTAGTGATCATACTTCTACTTTAAACTTTCCTTTCCATATTGAAAGCATGCACTAGAGATTTCGGTTCAAATATATGCACCTCATGTTAGATGTTTTCCTTTAAAACCTCCATAAATAGGTCTAACAAATTATCCTCTGAAATATTCTTTACTCTAAGAATCAACTTTTAAAATTTTTGAATATGCTTTGTAATTGGACCTTTTTGTGACTAAAAAATGTGTTTCTCTTAATATTTGCATAATGTGATATCAATTCCTCTATAAAGACGGACCAAGATATAACAAAATCATGTTTTCTTTCACAAAGCCATTGATACCACACATGTTGGTCTTATTCTAAAAAAATGGATGTAATGTTTACCTTTTGTAAGCATGCCACTTGGTGTATATAAAAGTATTTATCCATATGAAATATTCATGTTGCATAATGATTACCATCAAATTTCCTCATATTGATCTTTGGAATGTAGTACTTCCTTGGTGCTAACTTGAACCATGATGATGTGGCTCTTGGTTGAAAATCATGATTATGATTATGTGCTTCAAAATTTGTGCTCCACAATTGTGATATCATACTCCCCATATGTGATTCATTCTCAACAACATTCTTCTACTCATGTTCGTGGTTTCCTTGGATCTCCACATCCCTTTTAGGACACCTAAGAGAATGTTTTCCATGACAATCATGGATTTTTGTATTTCTTCCTTATTTTCTTTCATCTTATTTTCTACTTCTTCCTTATTTTCATTCATCTTATTTTATATTCCTTCCTTATTTTCATTCATCTTCTATTCCATGTCTATTTTAATTAAAAATATTTGTAGTTTCAGCGAGTGATACATGTCCGGGGGGATTGAACTTCCAATCAATTGGATTCACAAGGGCTTGCTAACATTCTTTGTTCCAATTGTGCTACTACCTGAAGACATTTTAATATTTTCTTTAGAACCTAAGAAATCCACCTTTTTTAGTACACTACAATCCATTTCATTAAATTTATTCTCTAACTGAGATAAATTAAATTCTAAGTCTTCACTTTCCTCATGATTTAAGGATGATCCTTTAGTATATTTAATTGTTCTGGTAACTTTATTTGGACTCATGTCATAAAACAATAGAAACACTCCTCTTTATGACAATTTTCAGTCACAAAATAAAGGGATCTTCTAATCAACAATTAGGTCACTATTATATCTTAATTTTGAGGATATTAAAATGGATGAAGTTTTATTGATATATATTTGAGATTTGAAGCCCTCTCGACCTGAAAATTAGTTATATATTATATTGATATGTATTTTCTACAATTCCACAACTACAAACTAAATATTATGTGCCAAGTAAAATTTATGGTAACTTTCCCAAAACTTGCTTATTTTTTGCCTCTTCCCACAATCAAACTTGCATATTGTGCCATGTGTCCAATTCTCCAAATATAATTTTGAAATTTTGAAATGAGGTACTTCTATATGTCTCTTGAAATACATGAATATTTCACAATTTGAAAAGTCCCAAAGAGGAAGATATAGAAAAAAACCCAAACTAATTTGTTTAAAATGTATTCCAGGACTATTCACAAACCTTAACTTCCATAAGGTATAACTCCAAAATTATAGAAAAAAAAATATGAAAATTGAATCTAACCTTCCCTGAGATTTATTCTTAACATGGTCCAAATTTCACTATCTAAGAGACTCCAGAAAAAAATCATTGCGAAAATGTCAAACTGACTTGTTCAATATTGATTTCAAGAGCATACTTGAGTTTGGACTTCTTTAGTGCATATATCTAAATTTTCCTAGTTTGAAGCCTGTCTGCAAAAAAAATAAAAAATTATAATGAAAATTCTAAATGAACCTCTTTGAGATAGATTTCAATAACATTCAAAAACCCTAACTTTCTTGGAACATATCTTAAAAATATATAGCAAATCAAAATATGAAATTTCAACCAGATCTTTTCCAGGATGTCTTCTCAATATTCTTCATGTTTCACCATATGAAGTATCCCATAAAAAATGTTATAGTGAAAATGCCATGATGGCCTGTTTGACGTAGCAAAACCCTAGGATCATGAGCTCTCATACCAAATTTTATGATCCTTGTGCCGTAGAAATAATAAGAAACCAGTAATTATAGTCATCTTCAAGGGGGAAACCTCCTTTCCCAATGAATACAATGTACAAGGAAATATTTGATGATCCTAAGAGTAGGTCTCCTTAATATATAGATATATATATATATATATATATATATATATATATATATATATATATATATATAGGAGACAAAGGGTACAATTATAATAAAATGGGACCATGAGGGGTTCTAGCTTACATAATAATATAGAAATAGAAATGTAATCACTCAATATATAGGGCTTAATAAGATACTTTTGAGTTAACATGGGGCTTATATAGGTCATACTAGTTATCTACAACTATACGAACATATGTAGTATATTTGAGAGAAAATTAACATATTATTGTTAGAAAAACATGAATTTTTCTAAATTATACTAATGTTCTATAAATAAAAATTATATATTCTAGAAGCTAATTAAATTCCTATGTTTCTTTTTCATACGCCATATTTGGATAATTTATATTTCTAGTAATTCCTCATATTCAACAAATTGTTGTTATTACATACTTTCATTGCAACTAATTTGTCACAAGAAGGAGGCTTTAGTTTGCCCCAACCTTCATGCCATGTTCCATCCTACACCTCTTAAATACATGGACACTTCAATGGTTGGTGTGCAAACTCAACATATGAGCACAAATGATTGTCAATACCATTACACATTCACGCCAATAAAGTAGATAACTCATTAAGAGGTAAATGGTCACTAACTTTTATAGAATTGAATAATATTCCGTAGCTATATGGATAATTTAGAACTATTTTTTTTTGTTATGCATAGACTATATAATAAATAGAATAGAGTAGTCATTATTATACTACTCTCTTACACTCTATTTCATAGAGCATTGTCTAAAATATTTAAAATAATACAGAACATTGCTATATTCTATTGTTTTGTATATTTCTATAATAATTAATTTTAACCCTTGGCTTAATCATGTATGTTTGTACATGGTGAAATCTTAGAGAGCCTAGCAATATAATATATTTGAATATTATTAATAAAATACATCACTAGCTACTGAGGGAGAAGGAAAAAAGTTATAGGGGACCATTATTCAACAAGAGATGGGTATTTAAGGGATTAGACCAATCTTTTTAATATTTTAGTTTACCCATCATGAATTGTGGGGTGGGCTAGAAGAGATGGTTATGTGAGCCTCTTGGGGAAACCACAATGTTCTTTAAGAAAATGCATATTTAACGCTACCTTCCTTTTATTGTGTAGGGTTCATTCACTAGGCTATCTTTTAAGGATTTAAATATTATGCCTATGTATAGTATTATTGGCAATTATTCAGATTTGAAAAGTTATACATATAGAATGTAGGTGAATATTCAATAAAAATTCATGTAATTTTCTATTAAAATTGGTAAATATTGAGCGAATTTCATCCATTTAACATATATATGTAAAAAATAGACGAATTTTTTACCAAAATGGTGAATATTTTTTTAGAAAATGTCCAAAAAAATAGTTAATTTATGAAATATCTCCCCTAAAAATTTCCATGTCATTCACTCATTCTCTCATTTGATCTTCTTTTTCTTATAGAAAGAGAAAAGAAGAGTTCCATGGTAGAAGGCCATTGTTAGATGTTCTATGTTAAGATTAGTTGTTATTATTCCAGCATGAAAGTATGCATGAGTTCATGAGTGCATTGGCATTATTGGGGAAAAGCTCCATTCATATGAGTCTCTAGAGCCTATAACATTGAGATTTATTGTCTAGTAGCACTAGGTCCTTGGAGGGAAATGGAATATCCTTAAGGATTGCATCATAGAGAAAGGTATTCCTTTTTTCAGGTTACGTGGGATAAAGAGGAAATAGAGTTACAATTTGATATTGATAGTTGACTAGTTCAATAACTTTTGTACTTGTGATTACTATTTAAATTGTGTGAATAGAGAAATCTTGACAGTTGACTTACAATGAGTGATAGATTTGGCCTAAGCACCTATCCTTACTGAATCATAGCCTAAACTTATGGATGAAATATTGTAGAGATTAATGTGAAACATAACCTAAGGTTGGGTGGAATGTCCAATTTCTATAGTCACATTAATTGTAATATCTTATTAAAGATAAGTTCTTTATGTTTTCTTTGTGCTATAATTTTATTCTTCATTCATTGAATATTTATTTTTCTTAACATTGTAAATGTTAACGAGATTTCATTCTATATATATGAAGCATTTTTTTGTTCTTTTATGAGTCTGAATTTTCCATGCATAGTTATTTATTTTCACTCAATTCAAATATGGTATAAGATGTTAATTTTAGATTGAAACATGAATTTTGAGGGTACCCATGTGTTGGGTACATTATAATTTTATAATTTGTTTTATGACTATTCATACTTACACACCCATACCTTACTCAGTGCCACATGTTTGAAATTTCCTTTAATTGCATCAAGGAATCAAAATAAAATGACTTTAAATGACTAAACGAACAATTTTGTAACTAAAATATACTCAGTATATTATGTATAATAAAAATTAGAAGATAGATCACATAATGATTCTATTTTGTCATTTCTTTATCTTACCCTCTATCGCAATATACATATAACAAAAAATGACACTACGTTATACTACTTAGTATTGGTAATAAGATAATAATAACAATGATTTAAAGAATACAAGTAGGGGGCACTTACACACCCAAGGCCAGAATGCATCTGTAATTCCTAAAATATGGAGGAAGACATCTCCAAGGAAAAATACTCAAAAGAGAAATATGTTTCATAGGAAATATAATGGATGAATACAAGTTAGGGGAAGACCCTTTTTGTAACAATAACAATACAAAATCCCTAACTTATGGATCAATTTACCTTTATGAAGTAATTAGGATGTTATTTATATAATTAATTATAAAACCACTAATTATGTAGTTCATTTACTATCTAATGTAAGTGGCACTTTACAAATATTGCAATGTTAATGGCATTACACTATACTACTTAGTATTGGAAATAATATAATAATAAAAATGAAGTAAATAATAAAGGTGGGAGCACTTGCACACCTGTGTGGAATGCATCTACAATTCCTAAAATATCGAGGAAGACATCTCCATGAAAAATACTCAAAAGAGAAATGTGCTTCATTGAAAATACATTGAATGAATTCAAGTTATGGGAGAGAACCATCTTATAATGATAATGCGACAAAAACTCTAACTTATGGGTTAGGTTATGACGTAATTAGGCTATTATTTACTTAGCTAATTATAAAACCATTAATTACGTATTTGAGACCTTAATTAATGAAAGTGGAATTTTATAAATATCAAAAAGGTACATCAAAAGCATGATCTTGCTTACAAAAATAACTCATAATCATATATATTCATTCTCATACATAAAAAAGTTGCATTTACATATCCAACATGCTTTCCCCCATGGGAAGCTTTATCATCAAAGCTTGGGGACCAACATGTAGCTCAACCATGTGCCTTATTCTTATTTTGATTGTTAAGGGAATTCAAGTTAGGGGAGAGGACCATTTTATAATGATAATGCTACAAAATATCTAACTTATGGCTTAGGCTATGAGGTAATTAGGTTATTATTCACATAACTAATTATAAAACCATTAATTACATATTTGAGACCTTAATTAATGAAAGTGGCAATTTACAAATATAAAAAAAGTACATCAAAAGCATGAACTTGCTTACAAAAATAACTCATAAGCATATGTAATCATTCACATACATAAAAAAAATCGCATTTACATATCCAACATGATTTCCCCTTTGAGAAGCTTTATCATCAAAGCTTGGGGACCAACATGTAGCTCAACCATGTGCTTTATTCTTCTTTTGATTCTTTGACCTTTGATTGAATATATCAAATGCATACACTTGAGAAGAAAGAAACTTAGAAAATAGTTGTATTTGATGGATTCAATCAACTCATTTATCATGCAATGTTCAAAATGATCAAAAGGCTCACATGGTTCCAAATAATGCTCAACCAAGATAGTAAAAAATAATAAATTTTGCACAAATATAAAAGGTTCTCTTTGATTCTAGATAAGGTATTTTTAATGGATAAGATTTATGTGGAAAAATCCACCTCACGAAACTCCTTATTGGATTCAATGGTTTCTCCTTCTACTTCAACAAATACTTTTTTGGTATGTTAATATTCATTATAAAATATGAGAACTTCATGAAAGAAAATCCAAGAGATTATTTTTGCTTCTTTCAAATCTTTTTGATATCACAAAAGTTCATGATAGATAAAATTAGATTACATAAAGAGAATTCACAAGTAATTTTCTTTACATAAATAAAAGATATCTAAATATCATTCAACATGTTCCTATTTTAAATCTAACAATAACCACTATGAAAAAATAAAAACTAAGAGACAGAGGATTAAATTTGCATCTAATATCTATTTAAGAAGCAAATTGTTGCTAATTAATAGTCAAAGGGTGATTACCACTAAGATAAAAAGATACATTTTATAATAGTGCCACCACAAATGCCCTGGCTTGTGGTCTTAGTTACCTTTATAACTAATCCTAAAACCATTAATAATATATTTAAGGCCTTACATTAGACTTGTAAAAATATGAAATTACTACTTCACACTAAGATAAGTTTAAGTACAAAATAACTCGTAAATATATATTGTTTACATACATAAAGATGCAGTGTTTAGACGCCAGTCATATATCATAGTGAATTGTACATGACTTCAAACATTTACAAAGTAACCAAACACAATTATGTTTTGATGTGCTTTCTATATTCCTTATTCATTATTTGTTGCACTTAGACTCATGCATCTATGCCCTAACTTAATAAATCCAATTCATTTAAGTTACTTTACAATTTGCATCCTTTAATCAAGTCATTAAATATGATGAACCTAACTATAAAGTAAAAAACATAAGCTTCACATGACAATGATCATATGCAAAGAGAAAGGAAGAAAAACAATGTTTGGTATGAAGGAAGAAAACATGCAACAACCAACAATAGAGCATTTAGATCATGCGAATAGGGAACATGCCAATAGGGGACACAATGAAGGTGAAAGAACACATACCAATAGGGGGCGCAATGAAGGTGAAAGAACACATAATATTGCAATGATGAATATGCAAATTAGCACAAAAAATATCAAATCAATGTAACATTGAATAAAGAAAAGATGTTGAAAAATTGAAAAAAAAATTGAAATTAAATAATCTGGTTAAGATATGAAGAGATACCATGGAAATTAAAAGGTTAGTAAAAAAAATAGCATGATAAATATTAAAGTTTAATTAAATAATTTGATAAAATAATTAATCAATAAAATAAAATTATTAGAATTGAGTAGAGAGTTGATTAACTATCACAAAAATATGCATAACATATATTATATATATTCAATTAAGTTAAAAGTAGACCATATCAATTCCAATGTTGGATGAAAAAACAATTTATCCACTTGCAAAATATTCTTATTATTATTATAAGAGATTCTATAAAACTTGGATACATCATAAAATAATTTATATCCCCATAAATAACTCTCATAAAATTTGAACCATTCATTTATTGAAAAATACACCCCACAAACATCATATAAATAAAATATATTTTTATTTATTAATACTTATAAAAATTAAAATTACTATATAGATTTATTCTAACTAAATTCATGTTTCATGAATAGATAATTCCTTTTACCCAATAATACCATTATTTCAAGCAAGCCACTACTTATTTTGCCACATACAAAGGTTCCAAGTTTTGAAAGGTCCATCCACACTATGTCCTAGTTGGGTTCAACGTCTTGGCCATGGAATATGTAAATGTAGTCGACTAGGAAACTCAACTATGAAATTTGCTCATTACCTCTAAATATCTTTCAAATTTTTTTGCAAAAATAAATTTTATATTCTTTTATTTATCCTTTATACATAGAGATACAATATTATCTTTATTTTTTAAATCTTTTATCTTTTAATTAAGAAGGGAAGTTATTTATCCAAGAGACTTATTTTACATTGTACTATGAGGGAATGTGTAAGTATGTCCTTGTTCTTTTTTAAAATAAAAAATAAAAATAAAAATTATGTTTTAAATAGAAAAATAATGTCAACTATAACAAAAAAAAATGAATATATTGTAAATAATTAAAAATAAAACAATGAAAATTAACACATTATTTTATACTTTAAATAAATTTTCCCATAAAAAATTTGTATCTTGCTCACATTAGATTCGTATTAAAATAAATCTATATTAATATACTAATATCATTTCTTCCCAAAAAAAATATTATCTTAACTATATAATTTTAATAATGGAAGGAAATTGTATTAAGGGAAATGGTTATCAATCTCACTCCTAGGGAGAAAAAGGAACGTTATCACGTTTATGGCATGTAAAAATGTACCATTTATATTCAAATGGAACATTATCACGTTAAAAATTAACAATCTATATTCAAATTATGTGAATGATTTATTTATAAGAAGCTTGCGCGGCGGGTTTAGTGGTGAATGATTTATTTATAAGAAGATTGAGTGGTGTGTTAAGTGGTGGTTGTGATTCTTTCTAAATAACATTTTTAACTCGGTGTTATTGTTGTAGCTTATTTCATTTACCTCTGGGTCAGTTGTATTTATGTTTATTTTTTATTTTTTTTTGGGCATAGTTTGTAGTTTTGTGTCTGAGTCTTTTTAAAGTAAGGATATTGATTATTATTGTATATTAAATGTTTTTTTTTTTTCATTTTTAGTTTAGGTTTAAGATTGAGGATGCAACCCCCGTTTGAGTTGTATTTTTATAATTGTTCAATATCAATTCAATGGATTAATTTTATGACTTAGTCGGGGTGAATTATTTAAAAGATTCTCAACTTCTCTTCCCCTTTAAGTATCCAAATTCATTTCATTTTCATAGGGATGTCTAAAGGCCTATATATAATTGTCATATCGGGGGGAAAGCTAGATCTAGCTCAAACTAGATCTAAATGGATCTAGCCCCTTTCCTCTTGATAGGGTGATATTATATAGGTTCATTCTATCCTCTGTGAGAATGTATCTAGACACATAGGGAGTTGAGAAGTTAGGAAACTTATACAATAATGGAACCTTAGTCAACACAACGCATAAGTAAGTCAAGTTGATCTCCTTGGGAATGATAAATTCTAGAACATTTTTCTCAATTATGAGTTTTTCTCAATTATCTCAATTATAAATTATTATCTCATAAATATGAAATTGTGAAAAAATAATTATGAGGAGTTACTCAATTATGTAGTTTCACCCTTTTAACATTGAATAACTCCCTTGTAAGATCCATAGTTAAAGTAAAAATAAGGGTGAAAGGGGATGCATTCTAGCCAATAACTAAAGTAAGTTGAGAATGGGTCTCTCTCACTATTATGGAAAGGAAATTAGGGTTATAATAGATTCCCTCTAATGCACGAGGTCAAAAGAGAAACTGATGGTCTAAATGCATTACAAAAATACAAAATTCAAAATGGGAAGAATGAGTTAGGACTACAAAGTTGAATTGAAAGAATTCAAATGTTGAATATAGAATGACAATCAAGGGAGGAATGCATAATAGGTAAGGCTAATCAACGACCCTACTCTGAAAGGCTATAAAACAAGGGTATAAGCTATGCAAAAGGGTCAAACATATAAATTAAAATGCAACTGACTCAAATATGGATGAGATATGTTATAACAATTATGTTTTCCATTTTTAAAATAAAATAATAAAATTTTCATAATCATTAAATCTGGTTGAATAAATTATTTTTATTATATTCTAAAATAAACTTGTGTTATATAACTGTCAGAGAATTTTTCATTTATTATATTACAAAATGTTTGAGTTGAATCCCTTTAATAATAGTATTGATACAAAGTGTAAAGTATACACTATACTATAACTAAAAGAAACATATCAAAAAAACTTTCAAATATGTTTTTATAAAATGGGTTTATGACTCTTAGCTCTAATAAGAGGTTATTTATAATTTATTTTCATAGTGAGAGTGATTTATGTTAAGGAATGTTAACAATAAAGGAAGGCTAACAAGGAAGTATTTTCTTTTTAGATTGAACTGGGAAAGAAGAGCAAATTTTTTAGTTTAGGTTTTAAATTTTCTTTTTGAAAAGTGTAGACTATAATTAATTCCATTTTCTTTTTAAGAAAGAAGGATTAATAATTAAGATATTTTATGCTGGAGAAATTACAATTCATTTCTATATTTTAAATTATTAGAAACCATTGATGATATTATTATTGAATATAATTAGAATACTTTTATAATGTATAGTTTCAACTTACTCCTTTAAGGAAAAAATGATCAATGGAAAAGATCAATGGAAAAAGTATAATACATCTCCATGTTATAAATTTATTACAAGACAATCTAATTATGTAATTACCAAATATAAGTAAAATAATTTTATAATATATAAGTTCAACTAATTTAGGCCATGTATCATAACTTTATAGTGAATGGATGAACTCCAATGAATCTTTACAATATATGGCAATTCTTTGTCATATAGCCATATTTATTGTATATTTAAAAAACTATAATACCATTAAAACCTTCGGAAAGAGGGGACATGGTTTTAGAGAAAATTTAGACTCTTCATTAAACCATGGTTCTCAAATTTCAATATTGCTTCAATGTCCATTTCCATAACCCCAATTCAAGTGAGATTTTCAGATCTCTCCCTCCACACACGGGAGGGAAATCCTTTAAGAAATTGAAATTTCCATATGAAATTTATTAAGATAAATTGAGGACAATAGAACAAGAGAATTACATCTTAATTAGAAATATAAGTAGAACTTGACATTAGTACATGTCTACTAAGGAAGGTTAATGTAGAATGTGGAAATTCTAAATGGATTTAGAATTTGGGTTACAAGAATGCAACTTCAAGTGCAGAATGTATATATAGGATACAATTTGAAGGAATATTTCCATAATTCCAAATATTTTAGGAGAAAAAATTGAAGAATAAAAATTCCAATCATTAGAATGACTTGTTAATAAACCCTCAAAAGTTTCATCTAGAAAAATATACAAAGACATAAAAATATGTATAATTTCCTTCGAGTCACTCTAAAATGGTTGTGACATTTATATTGATACATTCATAGAAAATTATTACTCCTCCACCCCACCTTGCCACAACCTCTTAACTTGCCCTCTTTCCCCTCAAGGGAGTGAAGAGGAGGCATGATTTCGACAAAATGAATCAAACAATTTCACTAAGTTGGATTTTTCAATGTAATTACATTATGAGAGACTCCATCAAAGTTAAACCAAATTTTCAAATGGATAGAAATCAAGGAGATAAAGAGTAAAATCACAATTTATGTTCTCATAAGATCCTCTATCAAGATATTATAAAGAATGATGATTCTCCTTGAAATTTGTAAAGAAACCTAGGTCATTTGTTTCCCTTTAGTGTATAAAATTTGTATTTAGCTTTTAAATGAAAACAAAATGTTCTAAGTTGATAATCTAAATTGATTCTATAATACATAGGGTTTGAAATATAAATTCAATATGTGACCTTTCGTTTAGAATAGTTCTAATTAATCATTTACTCTCGAACAAAGATTTAAAATTTAAAACTTCAACTTTCATTTTGCATTTTATAGGGATATAAATATTCATTTCATGGTCTATAATATTTTAGAGAGAGAGAGATAGAGATATTTAATGCTATCTCTAGATGTTTACATGCTACGAGTCATTACTTAAAAAATATACATTGCAAAGTTAAGGTATTTGGATAGACTATTGAATTGTTACCTAAAATAGTTTTGTTATAGATTTCTAGCCTTAGGAAAGACCATCGACGACTCATACCTAATAAATATTTGATAAAATAGATTTTCCTAAAAGATACATCATAAAAGTGATCCATTGATAACTAAATATAGCTTAGTAAGTCGGTGGATGAGACAATGTAAAAAAATACAAGATGAGATATTACAGGCAAGCCCTATTAAATCTCTTGATTTGATGAAGTTCTTCTATAACATATTGTCTGATTTATTTTAGTATATAAAGAAATAATATGGAAGGAAATAAATAACACCATATCATGATACTTTACATGGAAAAGTGTTTCTATAATGTATCAACTCATATAATTACAATAAATCTTTCCCAGGAGTTTGATTTTACAATATATCTATTTTAATTAATGAATCACATGATACTTCCCTTTTACTTTTAAAATATGATAATACCACATTAATTACAGTGTCCATCTTAAAATTAAACTAAAGTATTATATAAACTAAAATATTCCACCTCATGTTTGAAATATCCAAAACATGTAGATCTCTTAATGGTCTTGATTGCATGTAAAAATTCAATCTCAAAAAAGCTAATTCCCTTCACTTGTGACCCATCAAATTTTTCATTTCCTTTTACCAATTTGCTTAAGAAAAATACCAAGGAATTGGAGTAAGAAACCATATCTAACATACCAATATTAATTTCCTACTCTATGAAGGTAATCCATTAATGGTAGAAATTTATACATCATTGGTGGAGTTTGCATCTTCCACTAAATTGTGACATTCCTCTACACTTTCTCATAAACTGGACTTACAATTATTCCACTTGTTTCTCTTCTCTTCACAAATATTTTTGGGACCCTCAACAATTTCAACACAACATTTTGGAATTAAGTTGGTAGGAAAAAGCATGATTTGCACCAAAAGATACTTTATTCATTACTTGATATTTGGTTTCTAGACCTTATGAGAGACTTTAATCTCTATCTCTTCAAACATATCATTCATAAATTTTATATCAATAAATAACAGAAGTTCATAAATTTTATATCAATAAATAACAGAAATTAGATTAAGAGTTAGATTAAGATGTCCTTTTAAAAAACAAAACTTCTTTTATAAATAATTGATCTAGAAATAACTTGTTTCATCCTCTTGCATTCAAGCAAATAATCACATATTTTAAAATATTAATAATTTTCTAAGACTACAAAATCATAATAACCACTTATAAATCCCACAAAGAAAAAGTATGCCCACCAAAATTTGAACATAGGTCATTGTCACAACAACCACTTAAAATTTCAAATAAACTACAACCTTACCAACATAATTTATAATAACTTATATTATATTAAAATTAAATTAAAAAGTATATATTATTTTTGTTTTTTAATTTATATAAATATTAATAATAAAAAGTTCTTATTAAAAAATAAAGCTAATTCGTTATAAACTTTTATATGCATACCAATGATTAAGATAACTTTAACAAAAAGGGGCACGACTCCTCAGCGATAATTACTTTTCTACTAATTACCTATATGGGAAAAAAAAACAACATTAGTGGAATATTTATATATTAACACTATACATTTAAAAAAACACCCCATATTGTTTACATTAATTATGCCCATCATATCCTTAGGGTTATCACATCTTTAGGGTCATCTCTGTTGATTGAATTATTTTAAGTCGACAGAATAAAGATAAGGATGGGAACAAATCCAATGAGTAGAGACATAAGTTGATGAGAACACTATTTTCTCACTACATTAATTAAATAATGTCATAACTGGATCTGAGTAGGATAGCATTTCAAAGTCTTTTACAAAGGATTCTTATAATATGATATTCCTTATGATAATGGAACTCGGTGGAATTGAGATTACTATAAATAGACTTTTTTTCCCTTTAGGAAATGTTGTCTATAAGGTTTAGTGGCTACCTTATCAATGATGTTTACATTTAACAATCTATTTGTGATCATGTATATTAAATTAAATTTAAATTATCATTTTTATTATGAAACCTTATTATATTATATGTTAAATTACCTTCAAAGTGGGGCCAAAAAGAAAAACCTTGAGAGCTACTAAGAGAGTCACAAGATCAAAGGTGGGAATATATATCTTTGCATGTATCGCTTTAGTTTTTATGAGAGAATTCATTCCATGCACAATAAATCGATGTTAACTCAAAACTATAAAAGTAAATAAAATATTTTTTAAACATCTAACATTATTATAATGGATATGCTATCTTCTTAAAGCTAGGGGGGATATAGAATATTAGCATTACAATTGGGAACAAAATCCTCTACGGAATGAATTCTTAAAAAGGGTGATCCTAATAATATTACTCAGAGATCTTCATATTTTAAGATCTTGGATTTTATGAAGATCAATGTATGTTTTTATGTCTTTTAAAGATTTTACTTTGTTTTCAATAAAGTTATTGTATTATTTAAAGTTATCTTTAATTTCCTACTAATACCTTGTTAGTGTTTACCTTGTTATTGTTTAAGGAGACTAATTTTTTTAAGACAGTCTCTGGGTTGATTATTTTATTAGTAAAGAGATTTTAAGAAAATAGATGATTGACTTGAATAAGGCCATTAGCTAAGGACTCCACTCATATTTTCTTATTAATACCTTGAGTCAACTTAGGTAATGATTCCAAGTCATTAGGTAAATACTTCATCAATATGGTTTATTAATTAAGAGTTTTTATGAGAGGGAGAATTCAATACTTTTCTCACGTAAACATTGACAACAGAGTTGGCCATTGAAATTTTAATTCATATAATATATTGAAAATAAAGTTAAGATTGAAATGTATAATATCTTGGAAATAGAGTTTAGATCGAAAGGTTATTTATATATTTATTATATTGATTTTTTTTATAATATTTAAATTTATTTTTATTGGTTTATTTTTATTTTGATATTTTTTATATTAAATTTTGTTAATGTGATTATTTTTGGAGAATTTTATTTTGTAACACAATTATTTTTTGAATATTATAGTAAGTGGGAGAAGACATGAGAAAATAAATTCATATTGAGGACTGTTATATTAAAAATTGCATTCATGTTAAAGGTTGGTGTAATTTAGGTCAAGTGTTTTCCTCGAATGGTTTTTTAAATTGAGGATTCATGTTGAGGATTGGTATATTAAAAATTTCATCCTCCTAAAAGTTGTTGTAATTTAGGCCAAGTTCTCTCCCCGAATGATTTTTGAAGTTGTTCTCCCTCAAGTCATATACAAACTAGCAAACATATATAAAGGAAAGAAAATGTTACATACAAATTTAAGAGACTTATATTCATAAATAGCATCCTTATTAAAAGATACTTATTACAATGAAATAACTTTTTAAAATAAATGTTTTTCTCATATATATATATATATATATATATATATATATATATTTATTTATTTATTTATTGAATTCCTTAAAATATTTGTTTTATATAAATATATATTATAAAAGCATTTAACTACTTATATGTTATAAAAACATGTAATACATATGTTATGTAGCTAATATAGTATGACATATAGCTAACACAATACACATTATTTCTTAAACTATAAAATTAATATATTCCTAGTAGCATGACTATTGAGCCCGGTGATAAGCTAATAAGCATGTGTTCAATACATATTATTCCTTAAAATTATAAAATTAATATATTCCTAGTAGCTTGGCTATTGAGACCAGTAATAAGTGAATAAGCATGTGTGTTCATAAAATATTTAAATAAGATGAGCTATTTGGGCACATCAATCCCATCATTTAGATCAATACTTCTAGGGCTCATCAAACCCTAATTTTGTTGCTACATGCCCTACACAAGTCATCACATTGAATGCCATCATTCCTGAGAGATTCCTGGCCTAAAGACATCCTCAAATGACTCCTTGAGGGACCAGCACAGCCTTGGTCAGGGGTAAGTGTGCTGCAAAGCACTTAGGCCCATTCAAGCTTGATCTGCAGAGCACCTAGGCCCACTTTGACTTGCATTGGGTGAGATTGAGCGAAATCTTCATAGGGTTCTGGGAATATTCTTTCATTCTAGACCATTCTAGAAGATTCCCACCTCTTATCCTCTCCTATGAGCTCAAAATTGGATAGGGAATGAATCAAATAACCTCCTATCCTCTCATCCCTTCCTCCATGGAAACTAACTCCCAAATTGGAAAGCCATTCAATGCCTAATTTATGACAAAACCACCTCCATTTCCCTATAAATTGAGCACTCATCATAGTGATCAGGGGCTAGACTTTGAGAATTTGTAAGGAGATATTGTTGGTGTGAGGTTTGAGATTGTAAGAAAGTATTGTTATGTTGTAGGATTATTGTTCTTTTGGTGTGATGAAGGATGGAACTCAAGCTGGATGAGTGACATGCGATCAGACTTCTTCGTTGTAACTCTTCCTTCTACTTAATAAAGTTGTTTATACCTCTTCCCATATTCTTGTCTTTATGTATGATGATTATATGTGTAAATGCTTTTGATTCCATTTTCTTATAGTAGATAGATCTCTTGCTTTGATTGGTTTTTGTCCTCTGTTTATGATTGTAGATACTTATCGAGCGGATTCAGTTCTAGAAGGAGTGAAAGATAACAAGTAGGTACCTTTTCTTATTTATCTTCTATAGGAAAAGGTTAAAATCTTTAAATCTGTTGTTCTAGGTGTAGCTACCCACGTAGGGAAATTGTGTTTATCTGTAGATGAAAAAATACACATAACAAATTAGTGACCATACTGGGGAACAATCATCATTCTGAGTAGTTTACCTTCATCCTAGTACACCCTAGTAGACTTTGCTTGCCTCCATTGATCTTATTTCAGCCTTTTTGAAGTGTTTTTTGGTAAAAAATTGTGCCTGAAAGTCCCTTGGATGGCCTCTCTGGCAACAACGTAGGCTTGGTTAGGACACAGAGCACTACAGAGCACCCTTGGCTTGAGGACGGCGCTCTGAAGTGCATTGTCTCCCATTCATAGCTGCGCTAATCCTCAGGTCAAAAATCCCACCTTTGACTTGATTTTTCCCAAATTTCCTTCTGTTTTTCTTGTTGAAAGATCAATTATTGTTGTGTCTCTGAAATCAATTTGTGTTTCCTTTCCTAGCCCTACTTTGGCCTTGATTTTTTAATGTTTCTTAAATGATTTCTTTATCATTATCAATTCATTGTCAATGTTAGATTATAGTCGATTAATCTTTGATCAAAAAAAGTGTCGTAAAAGTCTTCATTTCTTTCAAAAAGGAATTTTCATAAAGTCTTCGTTATTGCAAAAGATTGATTGATTGTATGTGTATTAGTTTCCCTTTTGTTCATTTCAACATTAAGGGAATTGAAAAGAAAAACTTGCATTATGCATTGAAAAAGTTTGAGTGTGCTTATAGGAATATTTTAGGGAAATTGCATTAGATGGTTTCTTTGTTCTTTGATTAAAAGAATCCGATTGCTCTATCCCTACTAGCTAAGGTTTTCATTGTTAAAATTGAATGGAAAGAATGCTTATCATATTAGTTGCATTATAGGAATTTCAAAGACATCACGTGGTGAACCTTGAAAGGCAAATTCTTAATCAAGATCAACTTAAAATTAATCTCAATCAACCTAAGGGAGCATTGTCACCTAACGCAAAACATTTAGAGGTTCTAGGATAGAGACGTGTTCCAGCATTGTAAAACATAGCAGTTGTCGCTAGATTGTCTGCGATACATTCTGAATGTGATATCTCATTCCACGTACGTGAGTATATCGTAGCTCATCCACGTACCTTCAAGTATATAGGGCGGTGTTACAGTACGTAAAGTATAAAGGAATTCTCTCACTGTGCGGTTTCGCATTAGACAACACTAACACGGATTGGGCATCCATGCACTTTCGGGTATATATGGGAGGACTACATTAGGTTGCTATCCATCCTTAGGTAACCGATTCAGTCACCTTGTACACTGTGATACACTGAACACATCATTCGAGGAGATTACCTGCATATATGTTAAGTCCTTGGTTTATTGAGGCAATATATTGCAGTTCACAGTTGCTTGGTAATCCTTTTGCCTAGATTATCCCACTTTTGTTTTGTTATGTTATTTTCATTAAAATGAAATTAATTGACCGAGGATAACATCCTACATGCTCACTCCTTAGTTGATCTTAGGTTGAGACATATGGCAACAACTCCGGAGTCCACCGATCAAGGAATTCCTTTTGATGGGAATCCTAGTCCTTTTCCTCCTTTCGGAAATATTGTTTCTCCTTATATGTCTACATTGTCCCTTTCTGGATTTACCATTGGCTTTCCAGTATGGTTTTTTGCAACCTCCTTGGTTCAAAATGTCGTGATTTCTTAGCAATCGAGTACTCCTCCAACTGGACAAAATTAACCTTCAGTTGATCCTAAAGTTGACCCTTTACCTTCTTCCTTGGTTTTTTCTTCCTCCCCTTCTTCCTCTTCGCCTGGTGAAAGTATTAACACTAGTAACCAGGTGGCTAAGAAAAAGAAGAAAGGGAAGAAGAAGAAGAAGAAGAAAATTCAGCAGGGGGCAACCAAGAAACCATTGCTTTGAATGCAACTTATGATGAGAAACCGTCTGATAAGCCTCACAAATTTCGATATCTATGCAAAGTTTGTACGGGAGACCATCTTCTTCAAAATTGTCCTAAATTCCTCAGATCTTAGAAGAATGGTCTTCTCGTTCACATCGTCCTATGTCATCAACTTTTGGAGATCATGTTGGTGACACACCATCAACTAGTGGTAGTAAAGTTCATGGAAAGAAGGGTAAAGTTAAGTTTCCCTCCAGGTTATGTGAAGGGAATCACCCCATTCACCTTTGTCCCTATCTGGATGAAGCCAAAAAAGTGTTGGATAACTGTCCTACTTCTTCGCAGTGGCTTCCATCTGGTTATAAGAGACTCTCCCTTAATCCTTCACTAGTTGATAAAGTGACTGACCCAAATCAATCGTCAGTCAAACCCACTCTCTCTGAAGGTGAATCCCATGAGTCTATACCTGATCCATCATAGGTCAAGGAAACAGTTGACCTGATTTCACCTTCAGTTAAATGTACCTTTCCCGTAGAGGGTGAGTATGATACCACTCAGGTTCTTTTCATTTCTTCATATTCCAATGAGCTTGAAGGCAACCCTCCTGTTCCATCAAGATAAGAGGAAAATCCTCTTGTTCTCGTAACTCAAGAGGGTAATTCTCTCGTTCTTATAGTACCCCCTCTAAGTAGTCTGTCACTTCCTTTGATTGGAATTAACTAGCAGGATGTTGTCTTCCTTATTATGTGCCTTTCCAGATCATAGTATAGGTTTGTAATATGATTGTACTAGGCACTATTATAGATGAAGGTGCATTTGTGAGTATCCTTTCCTCCACTACTTGGCAAGTGATCGATTCGTCGCCACTTGTGCCTGTTACCTAAAATCTGTTGGCTTTTAACAAAGGAACAAGTCAACCATTAGGGATCCTTCCTCAGTTGCCTATTACTTTGGGAGGAAAAATTGTTTATCTGAATGTGATGGTAGTCCCAGGCCCCTTATATTACAATTTACTTCTTGGGCACGACTTTGTCTATGACATGGGAGCTATTGTTTCAACACTCTTTCGAGTGATGTGTTTCCCGCATGAAGGTAGAATTGTCACCATTGACCAGCTTTAATTTCTTGATCCAAATATGGCTTCCAGTCAACCATCTTCCCTAAATTGTCCTTTTGTCCCAATGGTATCTTCCCCTCCACGGGTAAATTATGTGGCAACCCGTTCCATTCCTACATCAACTAGCGATCAATTTTATGATGTTGTACATTATGTACTAGGGGCATTAGAACCGGATATCGGATTCCTTGTTACGGATCCCTTCCAAAGCATTGTTCTCCCATCTGATGAGAACCTCTTGGAAGTCATGACCTCTTATGGGTCGTGAACAAGGAATATGAGGATAGTTCCTGGTCTTGTGTCAACCTCGTTAAAAAAATGAAACAAGGAATATGACCATAGTTCCTTTTCTTGTGTCAAACTCGTTAAAACATGAAACAAGGAATATGAGGATAGTTATTTTACTGTGTCAACCTCATTAAAAAATTAAACAGGTCCTTGAGCATAGATCCTTGTCTTGTGTCAAGCTCGTTAAAAATGAAAGAAGGTCCTCTGGAGCAAAGTTCCAATTCGAGTCTTTGATTAGATCTCATAAAATCCTAGTCGAGTATTTCACATGATCTCATATATGAACATTCATTCCATCCACTTCATAGCCACAAGTAGTCTACTTAGGTGAATGCAATGAATCTTGGGGGGCATGCACCTAGAATCGAGTCATCATGTTGGGGGCATGTAAACTGAATCCAAGCATAGTTTTTGTTTCAAGCTTGTGTAAACATGAAACTGAATCCAAGCATAGTTCCCTATGGTTCAAGATTGTGTAAAAATGAACCCATCTCCATTTTAACCCTCATGATTTCCATTCTATTAGCCTCTTCCATTAGAAGAGCCTTGGTTTTTCTCCTTCCATCGTCAGTATCTACTTGGCCAATCATACACTTTCACTTGGTTTTTTTACCCTTTTTGAGGAATAGTTGTAATGAGTGGTCTTATTAGCCAGCCTCTTCACATAAATCAACATGTTTTGAGAAGTTCCAACATCACCGGAACCAGTTGCTATCCTAGAAACCACTCATTCCTCTAAGCAGAGTCCTCTTTAAGCTCTTTTCAGACTCTTGAAATATGAAAATATTGTCGAGCGCTTGTCCTTTTCATCTTGTTAACGGATTGGAAATGACATCTACTTAGTATAAGTTTAACCCTTTTCTAGACTGAGATAGATTATTTACAAAAAAGGAATACGTTGATCGAACATGGTCAATAGGTTCTCTCTCATATTGTTTTACACTTTTACGGACTTGAGAGAAAAATCTACGAAAAAACACTTGTGGAGTTTTCTTTTGTCCCTTTTCAAATGCTCTAAACATGAATAGGACCGAGTTATCATTGTCATTAAACTCGTTAAAACATCAAATAGCGAAAAACTTGTCCATCATGACAAGACCAAGTTTCACCTTCGCTAGACTCGTTAAAACATCACATAGTGATGGATTCACCTGAAGGGTGGAATTATACAACAAGCATATGTTATCCTCCTCAAGCTTGATAAAAAATAAAGAGGTACTGGTCAGTAATGACTGGGGAAAATGGGAAAAGGGGTAAACCACTTTATGGCAGTAGGTTGCTCTTGAACATGAGACTTTCAGTTCATCTCTGTGACTACTTGGGTTGGGTTATCTGCTTTATGGTTATCATACCTATGGTCTATCATACCATCCATTACTTTGATTTTGGGTCAATGTTGCCAATTCATTCACTGTCACCGACATGTTCAAGAGAAGTCACTCAGTTAAATTCATCCTTTGCAATACTCATAAACCTTCTTTTTCATGACTTCCATTCCTGAACTTTGTGTCGTCAGTCACATTCCGTCTCCAAAAATCATTAACCTCGTTTCATGTCGTTGATGTGGGATACATCAAGGCCCTCCTACGACAAGTTTCTTCTTGTCGACATCAACACATTATCCAAGAATTTGACTTAGAAACACCCTTTTAGTACCTTGGGGCTTGTGTACACCAATGGAAAGTTTCTCGCTTCTGACGATAGGTTGACATCACTAGCCTTTGACCAAAAGACTTTGTATGGTGTTTGACATCAAAACATCCATTCACACCATGCAGAATGTACTGCAGTACCTTGAGAATCATTATCATTATCGGTGATCTCTCTCACGTCTGTTAATGACTTACATCATTAGCTAGTAATCAGATGGTGTCTTCCCATGTTCGACCTCAGATCACATATTCACATGGGTAGACTCGTACTTGAGTGAATGATTGAATGAGATAGAAGACCCCGGATCTAGTTTCATCCATTCGGGCTGTGATTTCAGGAAAGTACCAAATCATTTGTACGATGGCTTTACACTGATGGTCATCCCATCATGGGTCTATATTTGTATATGACTATCTATGTACATGTAATGAAAGTTTATACGTTGAGCATGGGTATGCCTTCCCTCAAGGATTCATGAAAAACTCCAAAATATCATGATATTATGCATTGTAATTGATGCAGGTTACCATGTGCTTCAAAACCTCCTCATCACATTGTAAATCATATCACTCGACATTATAATTTTCGACTTCATGCTTTAGGGGGAAACTATTACAGGTCTATTTGGGCACATCACTCCCATAATTTAGATCATTACTTTTACATCTCATCAAACCCTAATTGTGTTGCTACATGCCCTAGACAAGTCATCACATTAAATGCCATCATTCCTGAGAGTTACCTGGCCCGAAGACATCCTGAAATGAATCCTTGAGGGACCAGTGCAGCCTTGGTTAGGGGTAAGTGTGCTGTAGAGCACTTAGGCCCGTTCAAGCCTACTCTGTAAAGTACCTAGGCCCACTTTGACCTGTGTTGGGCGAGATTTAGTGAAATCTTCATAGGGTTTTGCGAATATTCTTTCATTTGAGAACATTCTAGAAGATTCCCACCTCTTATCCTCTCCTATGAGCTCGAAATTGGATTGGGAATGAATCGAATAACCTCCTATCCTCTCATCCCTTCCTCCATGGAAACTAACTCCCAAATTAGAAAGCCGTTAAATGCCCAATTTATGACAAAACCACCTCCATTTCCTTATCAATTGAGCACTCATCATAGTGATCAGGGGCTGGACTTTGAGAATTTGTAAGGAGATATTGTTGGTGTGAGGTTTGAGATTGTAAGCAAGTATTGTTATGCTTTCGGAATGTTGTGCTTTTGGTGTGATGAAGGATGGAACTCAAGCTGGATGAGTGACATGGGATTAGACTTCTTGGTTGTAACTCTTCCCTCTACTTAATAAAGTTGTTTATACCTTTTCCCATATTCTTTTCTTTATGTATGATGATTATATGTGTAAATTATTTTGATTCCATTTGCTTATAGCACATAGATCTCTCATTTTGATTGCTTTTTGTCCTCTGTTTATGATTGCAAGTACCTATCAAGCGAATTCGGTTCGAGAAGGAGTGACAGGAGCTATTCAAAAGAGACAAAGGGAAGAAAAAGATAAGAAGTAGGTCCCTTGTCCTATTTATCTTCTATAGGAAAAGGTTAAACTCTGTAAATCTGTTGTTCTAGGTGTAGCTACCCCCCTAAGGAAACTGTGTTTATCCGTAGATGCAAAATTCCACATAACAGCAGCAAGTCCCTGCCAAGGTTTCATGGTTAGTCTTGTTGGAGCTGAAACTTAGCCTTATAAACCCAAGTACTGATTGTGGAAATAAAGCTTCAAGGTTGAAGTAAAGGTCATATCTCAATTTCATGAGGTGCTCCTCATGAAAAGCTAACTTAGAGTTGAGTCACTCCAGAGGTGAACCTCAAACTAGGTAACGAGAGACATCATTGCTCTCTAACATGAAGATTCAAAATGGTTATTACATTCCTTACTTTGAAACAAAAATAAATAAATAAACGATATTTCCTTCTCATCAACATAGCACAATCAGGGATATATCGGCACTTATCCCTTCCATAACTTCTTTAGGATTAAAGTGGTGATATAGCGTATTCAAATTCTCTTTGTATGGTTCCTTTTACATTTTATAAATAATGAAGTGCAGTACTAAAAGGAAGATACAAAATCTTACAGAGTTCCAAGATGAATGGTAGGATTGTCATTGATCATAAACTTGTAGTATATAATAAAAACATAGACACTTGCAAGTCTCTAATCCAGACTTTTCAATATTTCACAGCCACTTGTTGTGTGCATTGTTAATAAACTTTCCTCTTCCCTTTCAAACCTTCGCTTTGTATGATGCCTTTTTCCTCCTTAATGGGACCAATCTTATCAGAGCTTGAAGTAGGTCTTTGAGTGACTACTGAAAGAATTGCAGTTTGTTATACTTGCCAGTGGTACGCTTTTGTATGATGGTGGATTATTCTTCTTGTGCTTACCATCATAAACTTGGAACCCGCATGGAGAAACTAAATGAAGATTAAGGCTTCATAATTCAAACTGAATAGGGGATTCAATTATGTTGTAAAATACTAAATTACTAAAAAAAATACCAATTTTTCATCATTGAAATAAGGGAAACCAGTTTTGAACAATAAAAAAGAAAGATGCACTCACCATAAAGAACTAAAGTTAATAAAAAATAAAAATTGGCATGAAATTTGCATAAGGAGTTTTGCAACATTAGGTCAAGCACATATAAACAACATAAAGAACTAGAACCTGCCCTCTATTTACATAACTTGCAATTAACAAAATATGATTGAGTGCCAATAACACAGGTTCTACCTATAGAAACCAGACTAGACCATTATACAGAACAAAAAGTAGGGGAATTTAGTGTTTGGAACTTAGATATGAACATATTAAATCAATTATTTCATTACCTTTTGTCTCTTATGGTGAATGGATGAACACAACCAGACCAATCATACAATTTATATTGACTTAGAACTATAAGGGAAAGGATTATCCATTTTTTTATTATTATTTCTAAGCAAATGGCATCATGAATTGTTTTTTTTTCGAAATTTTGAAGCATTGAAAATTAAAAAACAATACTTATAAGTCTCATTCATGGGAGGAACTTGCTCAGACTGAAAATGAGAATTGTATGTTGAGGAATTTCAAGCTTGCAATAACAATGATAGTTTACAAAATTTGTTTGAAGCTAGAAGCATTATGGCCTTGAAGAATCTCAAGCTTCCAATTCCTATGGTATTTGTAAATTCCCTGTTTTCCAGTGTCCCAAAATTCTTTACCTATTGCAGAATAATGTTTTGGATATGATGGCATTCATTCATGGAATTTCACATATGCATTAACTTGCACATGAAAGGTGTTGTGATATAAAAATCTTCTTAATTGCAATGAATGTTGCGAGAAAATCTGACCTTAGTATATTGTTGATATCATAGATACAATAATTTCTTTCTCGAATTTGATCTGATTAGATAAGTCTAGGTTTACATCACATGACTATGGTTCGGGTAACCCAGTTTGAGTAAGAAAATTATCGATTTACCGCTTTGCAACTCTAGTTTTTAGTAGGAAATAAGGCTTATCATCTCATAGCTTAAGTGCTAAGGCATATTAGCCCATCAATATAAATACTAGGCAATGCTTACCAATCCAACTCTTAGGAGGTTTCCCAGCCCATGAGCACCATGAGGATTTGGGTCAAGAGTGAATATGTCGTATTCGCCTAGAGGCATTAGCTATAGGTGAGGCTACATTTTTCCATGGAAAGGAAAGGATATATTATCAGAACAAGGTTGGATGGATACCAGGTAATATTGATTGGATGGATACTTAAATAATAGAAACTCTAAGACTATTCACCTCCAGTTAAGGATTGAGGAAGCGACGAGGCCCAAAATATCACAAGGAGCTATGACAAGGGTTACTTTCCCTAGATATGGTTGGTTTTGGTGATGTATGGTACTTGTGTACTTTATCTTTTCTCCTTTGGTTTAATTAGTCTCAATTGACCACTCACCCACTTTATTGTATTTTATTTGAGACCTTGTCAACATATGTGTATAGTTCCAACAATCTTCTTCTTATACTCACATACTTTTCCTCTTATGTTTAACTTCTTTGCTAACTTACCATTGTCTTGCTTTCTAGTTGACAATTTTTTAACAAACATTTTTTTTTTAAATGTAGAATTTGGATATGCTTGAGCAAGTTATATATAAAATTTGAAACAACTAGGAATCCCTTATCAATATATCATTTTTCTTACATTAACTTTCATGTTATTTGAAGCCAAGCTAGAATACAAAACTTGGTACATAATAGGATGAAAATATTAGGCAAGGAAGATGTTGGTTAAGAGGTTCAACAAGATAGTCATTAAAAAGTTAGTCTGGAGTCCGTCAAGATAATATCTTCTAAGAATATTTTACCTTCCTGCATTACATAGAAATGGGTTCTCTATTTTTTCAATTAGAAAGAAACATTCTGTTACTTTCAAGGATAAAGTGACAAGAGAGTCCCATGTAAAATTTTGATAGATGAAACAAAAAAAACATATAATTGTACAAAATTAGAAGGTATCGGGAAGTCGGCAAAAATCAACCACTGAAAAGTAGCTCCATTGAATTGTTCCATGATCAATCAACAAGATTTATGTATTTAGGTTCTCATTCATCAAAGCAGTTACTTACAATTTTCAATGATTCTTGAACACAAAATACAACAGATATATCAACATGATTTATAATGTACTTTACAGAATCTGGACCTGTAGAAGTCAGTTGCAAGCAAAATCAAGACTAATGGCATTTAACTGCAACAAATATGAACTTATGGCATAAGATCAAACCAATATGCTGAAAACAAAGTTTGACAGTTACCAAGAGTGTCATATAGAGGGACCGATATGTAAGAATATGAGGAGCATACATGTTCAGTAATATTCCATTTATTTATTTTTATTAAGTATAATCCAATGCAAGCTCCCTAAGTTCAGGAAAATGACTCAATATCCA
Organism: Pinus tabuliformis; assembly: GCA_031772625.1. Lineage (NCBI taxonomy): Eukaryota > Viridiplantae > Streptophyta > Pinopsida > Pinales > Pinaceae > Pinus > Pinus tabuliformis. Next base: position 1,861,296,987 of record CM062817.1, read on the forward strand.
TGAATAACCACCAACATCAAATATAAGTTTACATTGGAAAAAATTGTGTCTATGGTCTGCTATCATAATTTTAAAATGTTAAAATGGATCATACTAAAACATATATGTTATAGAGATCAAGCTTGCATACCATTTCCATCATTCTCCGTATTCCAAGGATTACTGAACCAACCTTTGAATTAATTCTACTCTATTTAACATGTTTGTAGTAATTATTGCATGCAGCGAAAGAGATTATCTTTACTTTTGGAATGTCATGATATATAAGGCCAATACCTAATGTAGTTTGATCACAGAGTCCAAGATACGGAAGGAGAGATAAATACAAGCAAGTGGTTTAGAAATTATCAAAGAACAGAAAGAAGACCAAACATGTCAAAATGTTTAGAGAATATTCTTGAAAAGAGACTACTAGAGAATTCCACTAATGTATTAAGAGTTAAGCCGGGATTAATGGAGAGCCTAAGAAGGAACCTATTATTAAAAAATATTTCCAGGTGACATAAGTCATTGTTGGACGTGTGGAGCACAATCTAAGAGGTAGGAATAGTGGAAATTGTTAATTCTTCTTACAGAGTAGTACATAAAGCTGGTGCCTTCATATGTGAGCGAATCATATAATGAATATGGATGGAATCAGCGTGCATGCATTAAATTAGCTATTTGGCTATTGAAATATGTGAGTTCTCAATGTGAATGGATCCCATTATGCCTACGAAGCCCGATAAGATAGGGCCTGATTTCCTTTCCCTCAGAACTGTTATGAAAATTACTTTGTATATGATAGAGGCTTCCATACTAGATCTAAAATAATTCTGCTTGCCCAAATCAATCAGGTAAGTGAAAAGAAGACTATAAAAATAAAGAATGGAAATATCAAGGTTGTGATCATACGTATAAACTAATCACATTGCTTGTTCTTACCTCAGCATACTAATTCTTGGTCTTCTTTTATTTGTTTTCTTTGAAATTTCATTTAGAAATATGCCTTCAAAGGCCATGTGATATACCACATTACATGTGCTTCTTCTTTTTTTCTTTACTTTCTCTTTTCCCCCACACACATGCTATGGGCTTTCTCTCTTTAATCTTCTTGGTAGGGTAAAATATGGTGTTTGTTATAGCATCATTCAACACTCGTATAGACCTAATGCTCTTTTATGGCCTTGGGTAGTCCCTTTACCCATGCAGACTTGACTTTATATTAAAAACTATATTTCAAATTCCACACATGAATTTTCCACACAAAAATGCATACATACGTCGTTCCCAGAACACTAGACCTGGGTATACACTTTTAAATATGAAAAAATAAAATAAAATGTTATTTTTTATGTTGGGTTTATGGGTTTTACCAAGACCCCACCTACAAGAGATCGTGACCTAATTGAAATAACCAATTTGAGGTGGTATATATACACCTCTTAGGTAGGCCTAATTGATAAGAGAAGAGAGATTTCGACATTATACTTGATTTTCCCCAGATCAAGTTTTTGTTCCTCGTGCCTCATGCACTCCTAGTATTTAGGAAACCATGGTTTCCTTTGTAGATATTGTTAGCCTCCTTATCTAGCATATTCTTGCACCTATTAAAGTGTTTGTCTTCATGGCTTGAGCTAGATGGATCTAGAGGAAGGATTCGTTAGTGCCTTTGGCCTAGATCAGGTTGTATATATCCTGTACTTACTACTGTTAATTAATAAAGAAACTCATGTCTTGTTCCAGATATATGTTGTCATCTTATGAATGATAGTCTAGATTATTATATATGATGATATAACATTTTATTATGCATGCGTATTGAATTATATATTATGTATATGATTTTGTGATTGATTTGCAGTTTTGCACAACTTGAAGGAAGCAAAGGGTTTGGACCCTAAGAGAACATCTTCAAACATAGGATCCTATTGTATGTCTCTAAGTCCAAATTTGATAATTCGAATGTTTGGCATGCTTCATTGAGAGTTCTTTGTTGATTGTTTTATATTTCTCCATTGAGGTTTTCAACCCTTGCCTTAGGGAACTTTTCCCACCAACCAAATTGGTGACTTACCCGGGGAATACCATCAAGTATTTCCTAGAAGGATTATTTACTTTGATCTAGATTTAGTTTTTTGTTTCTTGGGTTTTTCCAGTATTCTTGAGTCTTAAGTGATTTGGTCATTCATATTGATCTTTCATATGTGAGCTTTCATTTTTTACTTTTCCCTGGTTTTCTTTTTATATGTGTTTTTTGTTATATATGGCTGCATAAATATGCAGTTTCTTCCAAAGAAACCTGTGTATAAGATTTTTGCTTCACATACAATCACGTGTATATGATAAACTATATTTGAAAAGTCACGTGCAGATCTGAAAAATGAAAATTTTCATTTCTTGGGTTTGTTGAGGCTTTGACCATGTGTATTTATGCCTTCTTGATATTTATTAAGTCTGGAATCACCTTGATGACTGTTGGTGTTGATGTCTTTTAACTAGTTGGACAAATTATTATGTCAACCTAAGGTTTTCGATTTTTGAACCTCTTTGTGTTTGTATTTGGGTTCCGGATCTTCTTTGTGAGGTATCTGGTTGTCTTTTGCCTCTGTAATTGATCTCTATTGCTCTTGAACTTATTGATAACCTAGTCTTTAGTTTTCTTCCCTTGTGACCTAAAATTTGTATCTTTTTCTTTCTCTTTCCTTTTTTTGAAAGGGGTTTGTGATTCTCGGATGAGTGAGAGATTGTAGTTCTCCAGACTCTTTCTGATTTTTAGAGTCTTATATATCTTTATGGCCAAATTATTGAAGGGTTAGGTCTCTCATTTTCACTAGTCTTTTAATCTTTGTGATCATTTTTGAATAGGTGGATTTGGGTCTTATTCATGCCTTTGTTATTAAGATCATTGATTGTCTTCCCTTTCTGAATTTTTAGTTTTTTAAATATTTAAAAGAAAAAGGAAAACATTTTCTTTGTTGCATTTTTTTTCTTTTGTTTCTTGGTTTTGTAGTCTTTTGGGTTTTTATAAAATGTGTAAATTGTTGTTATAAGGTTAAAAGTCTTTTTTGCTTTGAGGAGTGCTCTTTATTTTGGGATTTGCTTCTCTTTGTTGTTTGAATTGGCCTTTACCTTTTTTATCACATTTTTTTACCTTTAAGTTTGTCTTTGAATCTTGCATTTGCAAGCTAATGTGCATTAGGTTAGAACCCTTATAGAAATCTCTTTCATTGAATAAAAAGAAGCGTTGCATTCTTATGTAGCCTACATTTTCTATTGATTTCTTTTGCATCAAAACATCATCAGTTGCACTTATGTTTCCCTTGTCTTAAATAACAACCAACTAAAATGAGCAATTAAATTAAAATGAACTAGACTTTTTTTTTTATTCATAGTAACATCAACTATTCTAGGGAATCTTAGGGCCTTGGAAGAGGTGTGTGGAGAGTAAACTCTCCAAGGGAACTTAAACACAAAAGTATATAAGTTTATTAGCAAGTGGAAATCCAGTGTCGTTAATCTATCTAGGAAATATCCTCTAATAAGGGATTCAATCACAAGGACGTTTGAGGATAAGGAAAGAGAGATACCCCCTTTCCTACTTGTTGGAGCGTGCACCCATGACTGTTCTGCACGACTTCTGATCATGAGATCATGATCTTAGTTTTCTTTCCTAGGGACCACATAGGTGACTGCAGGGGGGAATGTCAGTGGCACTTGAGGCAGACGTTGTATTACTTTCATAGTACTTCTGGAGGGCACCCTTGTGAAGCTTGGGTACTTGCACTGACAAAGGATATTTACTAGAGGTAAATGTAACTACTTTTGATACCTTCGCTGGTAGGCTTGGGCCCTCATCATCCCAAACTACCTTTGGGGGTTCTTTTTCTTCACTTTCTTATATTTTTGTGTCTGATCCTAATCACCTAGAGCGGAAATACTTGGAATTTGTTTGCTTGGTTGTATATTTAGGACTTTTTAGAGAGTGCTCGGTTCTCCTATATGTCCTTAGGTGATTTGAGTCTTTAATTTTTCTTTTATATAAAATTGGTTGATCAACTAGTTCGTTGGTCTAGAAGGCTTCGTGGGCTTTCACTTGTGAGTGTTGAGCCTTCACCAAGAAGGCATAGGAGTAATTTTGTTAGTTATTTTGAATCGGTACAAGCTAGTGCAACGAGGACAAATCCTTCACTAAGGGATCTTATTTCACAAGGAGAAACTTAGTCTAGTCCATAATTCAGGTGGAAACACTCTGGTTCTTGCTATTGTACACTTCCAATTGGAATACGAAGTGTTAGTGTCAGTATTTGCATACTGCCATCAATGATCAAAAATCCTCTTTACATATCATATTAGGTTCCCATTCTGAAATTTGTCATTCCACTAGGTCATCATGCAAAAATTTGGTCACTGAAGGTTGAATTAAGGTTTCCTTTACTCCTTTTAGAAATTTACACCTTAATGGCTCATTTCAACCTTGATGAGTATCCATTGTCCATAAAGTTAATGAAATCATTCCATCATAACAGTCGTGTCATCTTGAAATTCAGTCCTTCAAGGTCTCATTAGGTATTTTAGGGTTTCCAAGGTTCCAATTAAACTCCATTCCATTGCATAAGACCAACAAGTAAAGGGTGATAAAATAACATCTCTTCACCATGTGAAGATGATTTGTAAAGAGAAATTCTTATTTCATCATGTAATTTTATGTTCACTATATGTAATAAATATTGTTCCTAAGCTGCCAACTCAATCTCTATATGCCAACTTCATTAAAGCAAAGTCAAATTCCAAGAGTTCTCAAAGACCATCAAAAGATCAATTTGTCAAAGGAAATAGTCAAGTGAAAGGGTAATGTTTCAAAAAGTTAAATGAATGCCAAATGGAGTTGTCTTTTGCCAAGGGTGTCCAAATCATCATTTTCCACAAGCACTAAACCCTAATTTCCTCTCCCACTGAGTTAGGGTTGGCTATGAAATCAGAGACATCTGAGTAGAGGAGGCATAAGGGAGGTCATTTCAGCAAGTATGAGTCCATTCCAACTCATAAACATCATGTCTCCATCATTTTTCAAAAAGTCATTCCAAGGAACAAATCATTTGCTACACATAGGGCTAGTTTTTCTTCAAACTATGTTTCTGACCAAACAGAGATGAATTTGACAAAAGTATGACACGTGTTTCTCCATAATAGTCCAAGGATGAAAAAATTCCTTCAGTGTTTAAATAGGTGTCATGGTTTTGGCGAAATGTCAAAAATACAGTTGCTACAAGAGAGTTATTGCACTTCTGGAGTGAAGTTGGGAAAATCAATTGTTCACCTAGCTGGAGTGTCCAAATGAAATTCTTGATGACTCAAATGATAACTAGAGAGAAACAACTTTCCAATAAGCTATAATGACCTCAATTTGGAGTTAAGTAAGACCTCCAAACATTTCATGCAAGAGAATACTTCATTTTTGCACCCTCATTCTACACTTGTTGACCAGCCTTGGGAGAATTGATTTTTGAGGGGCTATAATTGATAATTTTCAGTTCTTGATCGGTCCATTTTGTAGCCAAGATGGAGATATTTCCAAGGAGCTATCATGAGCTCAATTTGGATGCTAGGAAGGAATTCCAAATCAACCTGCAAGTTGGAGGGTGTGTTTGACACAAAGAGGTCGCGTTTGACAAAGAGATGGCACATTTGCCTTAAAACATTGTGTGTTTCTTAAGGGCACTGCACACTTGTTAAGAGAGGGCGTGTTTTACCATATTGTTTCATGTTTACACTAAAACATCTAGAGATTGCCCAAAGAGCATTTCATCATCTCCAAGCTTCAAAATGTGTCACCAACATGCTCCGGCAAACAAGTAGGTTGAAATCGTATCACTCCTCTCCTCCACAGTTGAATTATATGGTGCTTCATTGTGTTTTGGTGTCCTACTAAATTAAAAACCATAGTAACATAATCTCATTCCTGAATTTCATTTTCTAGCATCCCAAGCTACCATTCCTACATTTCAAAACTACCCCCTATCACCTCCCTCATATCACACATCCCCATTTTCATCTCCTCAATTTCCTCACACCATTCCATACTCTCTACACCTACATTCCATCTCATCATCTCCATACGATTTGACTCGAATAACTCATGGCATCTCCTATCACTCTGACATGTTATAACCAGGGCAAAACTCAAAGATGAAAAAGAGAAGATTGAATCCTTGACCAAGCAAGAGGAAAAAAGGAGGCTAGACATTCTTGCGAAGGCATCACTCCATAGCTCAAACACATGATCAGCTATCATCCCACCAATTTTGACAAGTTTTGAGAAAATTTTGTAAGTTGTGAATTACTGTGTTTTTTGAGGCATTTTTAGCACAGTGAAAAGGGTCAAATGCACAACACCTAGGGTACTGCGCTCCTTTTTGGGGCATCTAATGAGCAAAAGGTCAACATAATTGGATTCAGAGTGATGAGGACATGCACCCAGTGCATTTTCTAGGCATTTGGAGACAAACGGGTCAGTCAAAGAGACCAAAAACCACCAAAAAACCACCTTTCTGCCTCATTTCTGGTTTGGGTGCTGTTCGTTTACCAGTCTTGGGAGATTGAGATTTTGACAAGGAAGATGAGCTCCAAATTGCAAAATGAAGACATGTCTAGAAAGTAGACTTGAAGGGTTGCCCAACAAGCCATCTTGGAGCAAATTTTGACACCGGGAAGGCACCCAAAAGTAGCCCTAAAATTGGAGGGTCTGTTTGACACTAAGAGGGCGCATTTGACAAAGAGAGGGCGCGTTTGACAGTCAACCCAAACTTTCACTATTTCTCTCCAAATTGATTTTCACCTATGGGAAATTGATGTTTTAATCATGTAATTGATAAGGATGATGTAATTATTATTTTTTTTACTATTACCTATGGTAAATGTATTAGGTAAATCAAGCAGATGAGGTGTAATGAATCAATTCACTTAAGATAGGAATGAGTCACTTGGACCATCCTACAAGTTAGATATAAGTTCATATTCTTGTGTAATATCTTCCTCACCTCATGGATTCTACCCCTGAGGATGAGGCGAAGTGGTTTCATGTCTCTTTAGTCCCTTTCTTCACCATAGAGAATGGTTGGAATCAGTTGGATGTTATACTATTGATCAGAGGCACTAGTGTAATCAGTATTTGGCAGAATTTAATGAATGAGTTGCAACTATTTTGGTGGAATACCCGTGGTATGGAATTTTGACATTGTTTCTTCTTATGTTTCATATGTTTGAATTTTTTGTACTCCCATGTTTCAGCTCACTTCTATGACATATTGATTTTCAAGTTGATGAGCAGAATACATCTTACATGCTCTATTTTGGGGAAATCTTCATAGTTTTTCCATTTTCTTCAGTTTAGAAATAACACATGCTTGTCTTGCTCTTTCTAGCACCTCACTAGTCTTATCCATCTCACTTCATAACCTTAAATTGTTTGAGTACCTACCTACCTTGCTCGATCAGATGTCTGCAATCGTACCCTTATTTACCTTGACCTAGTCTCTTTGACCTAATCCTCTTCTAACAACCCCACCAAATCAAATTAAACAACATCTACACATCATATCTAGACTAAACCCCTAATCTAGGCATCCCTATTGGATGTGATCCTTTGGAGAGAGCCCTCTCCGGCTTGGTAGGGCTAGCTACCAAGTCAAAAGGTTGGTCTATGGACACCTTAGTTGGACTCTTCCTCAGCCTTAGAGATCCAAAGGAGTGATAACACGCAGTATAAAATGAATATGTTTCAAAGTCCCCTGGGACCCCTACATAACCTCTTCCTTCATATCTTCCTCACATTGTATTGCAGGTGGGTGCTCTGACTCATAGACTCTGACGATGACCTCTTTGAAGTAGCGAAACCCTAGAATCCAAAGCTATGATACCAATTGTTATGCAACCAGCTCAAAAAATAGAACAATGAGATAGATCATGACTTCAAAAGTAGCCTCTTCGAGGGGGAAACCTCCTTTACATTACACAAATGAATAATTCTTGGATGATACAAATGACAAGGCCTCCTTTCTATATATAGGATTATAAGGGGTCACAATATATTCAGAGCCGAAATAACAATAATAATGTAAGGGAACAACAATAACAATAGTGGGCTTCTATGGGGCACAATAATAACAATATGGGAAAAAAATGGGAACAAAAATAACAATAAGGGGCTACAATAACAATAATAATAAGGGAATACGCTAGTATTATAGGGACCTAACATTCCCCTCTCCTTGAAAAAAGTAGTGTCCTCAATGCTTGAGTAGTTCTGGATGATTTTGTATAAAATTCTCATCCTCCCATGTGGAATCTTTAGCAGGTAAGTTCTTCCACTTGATGAGATACTCTGAAATTGAACGATTTCGTAGTTGTCGAGTTCCAATATGGCTTTTCCTTCCTCGTCAAGTTCTAGAAATATTGTTTGAATTGGGAGCTTGTCACATATAACCTTGTTTAAGCATGAAACATGGAAAACTCGGTGCACTCAGGAAGATGCTGGAAGTTCCAATTTGTATGCCATAGTACCAATCTTTTGCAACACCATGTATGAACCATAATACTTTGGTGATAATTTATTATCCTTCATAGCTTACCTGAGGGACATTTTTTTGTATGGTTGTAGTCGTAGAAATACCTAGTCACCTACATCAAAACTTCTTTCACTGTGATGTTGATATGCCTATTGTTTCATTCTATTCTGGACCAAAGTCATATTATCCTTTAAGAGTTGGAGAACTTTTTGTTGATGCTCGATGTGATCTTCCACAACTTGAACCTTAGAATTTTCTCTTAAATATGATGTGATGGATGGTGGATGGTATCCATAAAGTGTCATAAATGGGGTCATTTTTGATACAGTATGGAAGGAAGTGTTATACCACCATTTAGCCAAAGGCAACCATTTGACCCATTGTGTTTGTTTATCAGATACAAAGCAACGAAGATATCCTTCTGAACATTTGTTCACTATCTCAGTTTGCCCATCAGATTGAGGATGATAAGATGATCTATGAGCTAACTGAGTACCCAAACAAGAAAATAATTCTGTCCAAAAATTTCTAGTGAAAATAGGATCTCTGTCGCTTACAATAATCTTTAGGTTTCCATGTATCTTTTGAAGTGTTTCCATAAATCTAGTAGCAATTGTATTGGATTTAAATGGATGAGATGATGCACAAAAGTGTGCATACTTGGTAAGTCTATCAACTACCACCATGATGACACTCTTTCCTCCGGCCTTGGGTAAACCTATGATAAAATCCATTGAAACCTCCTCCCAACGTTGAATTGAATGGATAAAGGTTGTAATAGACTTGGGCTATTAATTCTATCAACTTTATTTGTTGGCAAACCAAACATTCTACCACAAAATTTTGAATATCAGATTTAAGGCCATCCCAAAAAACTTCCTTCTTAACCCTGTGGTAAGTTTTTAAAAATCCTGAATGCCCTCCTAAAGGATAGATGTGCAATTCTAGAAGAATCTTTTGTTTGAGTTGGGAATTCTTATAGAGGTATAAGCAATATTTGTACCATAACAAATCATTTTTCCAGCTAAATGTATCAAATGTACTGGGATCTTGCTACAACTTTTGAATGAGTTCCCATACTTCTTCGTCATTCTTCCATTCATCCCTCGCTTTGTTTATCCAATCTGGTTGGATAATAGTAATGGCACAAAGTAATGCTTCCACATCCTCATCGTTCCTTGAGAGTGCATCCGTAACAACATTTTGCTTCCCTTTTTTGTAGATTATTTCAAAGTCAACATATTTTTGACCCATTTTTGTTGCTCTTATGAGGATAATTTTTGTTCTAAAAAGTATTTAAGTCTATCATGATCCTTTTTTACCTTGAAGTGTCTTCCCATTAGGTAAGGTTTCCATTTCTTAGGTGCATGTAGTATTTCCAACATTTCCTTCTCATAAATAGATTTGTGTAAATACTTTCCTTTGATTGTACGACTTTCAAAAGAAATGGGTCTTTCTTCTTGCATTAAAAAAATAGCAATTCCATTTCGTGAGGCATCACATTCCGCAATAAAGGTTTTTGTGAAGTCTGGCGTAGCTAAGACCAGTGCTTGGCACATTGCCTCTTTAAGATGTTCAAAGGCTTTTGTTGCTTTTGGAGTCTAAGAAAATGCATCTTTCTTCAGTAATGTTGTTAGAGGTGTTGTTATTCTCCCATAATTCTTAAAAAACTTTCAATAATACCCTATCAACCAGAGAAATCCTCGTAGATGCTTTATGGATGTGGGGATTTTCCATTCCTTAATGGCTTCAATTTTTCTAGGGTCTACCTTAACACCTTCATGAGATACAATATGACCCAAATATTCCACCTCTTGTACTCTAAAGAAACATTTGAAGGTTTTTGCATATAATTGTTTCCCCTCCAATAGTTTGAGCACTCTATCAACATGTTGAAAATGATCCTTCCAAGACTTGATGTAGATTAGTATATCATCAAAAAATACTAACACAAATTTTCTAAGGAAGGGTTTGAAAATGGAATTCATCAAACCTTGAAATGTAGAAGGTGCATTGGTAAGACCAAAAGGCATGACCAAAAATTCATAATGACCTGCATGACTTCTAAATGTTGTTTTCAGAATGTCTTCAGTCTTCATTCTGATTTGATGATATCTTGAACAAAAATCCAAGTTGGTGAAGTAAATTTCTCCATGTAATTCATCCAATAATTCATCAATGATAGGAATGGGAAATTTATCTTTAATAGTGAGCTTTTTGAGCTCCTTATAATTCGAACACATGCACCATGATCCATCCTTCTTGTGCACCAATACTATTGGAGCAGAGAAAGAACTTTGACTAGGTTGGATTATACCAGCCTCTAGCATTTCTGCAACCATACGCTCAATTTCACTCTTTTGGGCATAGGGATATCTATAAGGCTTGATGTTTGGAGGAACACTTCCTGGAATCAAATGAATAGCATGATCATGATCATGAATAGGTGGGAGGCCTTTGGGAGTCTCAAATACCTTGGAATAATTGTCCAAGGCTTTTTGGAGATATGGAGAAATAGATGATTTCGATGTGGGAACCTCTAGCAAACATAATTGTGAAATCACGCCATGTTATTCTTTCTTTAGAAGAGTTTCCATACCGTTAGAGCTAGTTATCTTTCCTAGTTTCCCTACGATACCCCTTAATTCAACTTCCTTTCCTTTTGAATTTTTTTTTCAAGAAAATTTCTTGAAAAATAAAATCTATCATACCCAAAGATTGTAGCCATTAGACTCCTAGCACAACATCAACACCACCCATTGGAATGCAAAGAATTGGAATATTCAACACATATTCTCCCATGTATAGCTTGATATTATGGCACTTTCCAGAGAAATTTATGGTTCCTCCATTTGAAACCATCACTTGAAACTTTGGTGCTAGATATAGGAAGAAATTGAATTCCTTCGCTATCGTACAATGAATAAAATTATGGGTTTTGCCCAAATCAATCAACACTATTAACTTTTTCTTCTTGATATGTCCTTCTATCTTGATAGTTTGAGTGGTAATTTTAGCCAATGCATTACAAGATATGGTAGGATTCATTTCTTCTTTCTCTAGGGTTTGTTCGTGGTGTGTATCCTCTTCTTTTGATGTTTTTTGTTCCTTTTCTTATTCCTCTTCACAATCTATGTAAAATAGTTTCTTCTAATGAAACTTATGACCTTTAGTGTATTTTCTATCACAACTATAACAAAGCCATTTTGCTCTTTTTTCTTCCAATTGTTGTGGTGTCAACCTTGTAGGTTGTGGAAGGCTAGGGCAACAACACTTCCATCTTTATATTTGTGCTTGGTTGGTTTCCTTGTTGCCATAATTTTACTTTTAATTTTTCTTGCCAACGTAAATGCCTTCGCCAATGAATCAGGTTCCCAAAGGCAAACCTCATGTTGGATTGTATCCTTTAAATTCCCTATGAACACATCAATGCTATGCCCCTCTAGAAAATATTTTACTCTTATATTCAATTTTTGGAAGTCCTCAATGTGCTCCACCATTTAACCCTTTTGTTTGAGATTTACCAATTGCCTAAAAAAGGTGTTTATTTTTGTATCCTCTGTTATCACTCAGGTTGTTCCCCAGGAAAATTCTAAGGAGGGAATACGGCCGAGGTAACCACTAACCAATATTTTAGCTGCAGATTCTAGCCAATCTGCAACCAGAGAGGGCTCTCTCTTTATGATTTAGATTTGTTTTGTTATACGTTAGGCTAGTTATGAAGCACAAGTATTTGTTTGGTGTTTGGAAGGTGACATTCATTAGAACAGGGCTGCAAAATAAGAGAAGTTCATACCATTGGGTTAATGGAGTCAAATGAAAATAAACTTCTGGGTATGGTTTCTTTGGCAAAAGGAGGAACTACAGAGCAAGATAATTAAACATAGAACAATTTTCAAGCTGGAATAAGATGAAATGGAGTCAAGGAATGAAAGGCAGTTAAGAATCTTTCATTATGCTAACAGAAGGAAAATGAGTAAATACTACCAAGGAGTAGTAAAGAATTCCCTAATTGTATTCAAAGTGCAAGAACTAGGGAGACAGGAGCAATCAAGAATTCCTGCCTATGCTAGTCTTGAAGAAAACATCAAGAAATGACAGGAATTGAACATAGAGTACAGTAAAGTAAATTCTGGGCTATTATTTTTTCCTGCAATTTAAAGCATGATACTTAGATGATATATAAAACATAGAAACAGTAAAACATGAGTTAGAAAACTTATTGATCCATGAGGTAACATGAGAATTCTGTAACATATTCTTCTGCCATTAATTCCACAACCAGAAAATTCACCAGTGAAGCATTCCAACAATCTTTATTCAGAAGGGTTCTCAAAATTACAGCGCAGGTCCAGAATGATATTCACCAACCAACAACAATACATATCTTGAGGAGGTATTTATAAAAAGAGTTACAAAATATCTCATAGATAAAATATCAAGCATTAACTTCATCCATCTACTTCTCCAAAGGCAATAAATGACATTGAAAACATAGCGCAATCAATGTAGGAGTAACTTCTGTTGTGCTGGCTGCCTTAGGTGGTCTAATATATTTGAATTTTTGATCCAATCAGTCGGCTAGTAGCTGTCTCATTATTCCGCATTCCTGCGTTGCTGTCTCGGCCATTCCATCTGTGCCCGATTCCCCTTTAATGCATTTTGGCATGCACTCCTTTTCTGTTGTTTTCATTCTCATGATATGTGGAACGTACATTGAATTTGATTAAATGCAGATGATCAAAGAAAGAGAACCAAAATTACCTTGGTAAAACCTCTAGCATGCCCTGCCACCATTGGTCTGTTGGCAGTTGTGTTAACGGGAAAAGTGTCTATTCAGAACGACCCTATCCCACTAAGGTGTGACAGTGACCTTAGAAACAAACAGAGAAAACTACTTTCGTATTCTTCTTTATGAACTATAAATGAAGAGGAATAGGATAAACCAACCTGTGTCTTGCGCTAGTCCTTTGATCCAATCTCTTTCCTCTTTGACAGCTTCCAGCTACCTGCTCCCTTACTTGCCCAGCTTCACCAAGTTCCTGTAAGATCACAGAAGAAGAAAACTACACAAAGACATGGATTTATATTCATAAATAGCTTAGGATCAGATTTAAGCTAAACATACAAATGTAACAAACATCAATGATACACAAGCATGTAGGAGAAACTCAAATAGTTTTATTGATATAACAAGAAGATCCAGGAGGAGTTACAACCAATGATTCCTGATCCAGCATCAACCTCCCAGCACAGAATCCCCTCTTCACCTCCAACAAAGCATAAATCACCCAATACTCTGATATCTATCTCAAAACCAACAGCAATTCTCTGCAATGTACAAAATTCCAGCCTCCGGATCTCTGGGATGAGGGATCCATATATAGATGTATGCAAAGAGGATGAGTCAGCTTATGATTTGACTAATGGCTTCTCTCTGTCAGTTCTTGCTTCCACTTGGAGACTGAGAGCCTCTTACTCATCCTTGGTCGAACTCAGTGAGGCAAGTGTCATTGGGGAAGATTCTGGAAGCTTCCATTGTCTGTCCACCTCGCGGAATGACACTGCCATTTGTCATTTCCCGCTTAACACACCCTGGTAGTGCATTTAGGTGCGTTGCAATGCACCTAGCTAGTGTACTTGGGTGCTATGCAACGCAGCTAGCTAGTGGAGCAGCTGAAATGATCCTGATTTGACTGATTCTGAGCAGTTTCTAGTGGAGAACTTCTGGGAGAAGCTGTAATTTGTTGACCTTGTTCCTTTAGGGATCGGAACAACACTTTTAGGGACTTAGGATTCCTTGGTTTATGGACATTTCATGCTTAGAGTTGTAAGGCACAAAAATGTCTATAACAGTTGCCCCCTAAAGTATGAGGCTGTTTATCGGGTGAAATGCTTTATTAGGAGGATCCGAAGTTCTTTCAATGCTGGGAGGAGACCTGTAATAAGATACAATACAATACATTATCTTCATACTATTTTCATGATCTAGCTGAGGCGGGCATTCCCATGCTTAGCTTTATAAATTCATTTTCATGTACATAGGACAGACAATCGCCTGATGGTAGACTGATGATTCTAATAGAGCCATCATCCTTTTGGTAGGATGATTATCTGTGCTGCAATGTTGTACATTTCAATGTCTTTATTTTCCTGAATATATATCGCAGCCCAGATGGATGAAACTAGATCCGGGGTCTTCAATCTCGTCTGATCTTCACTCGAAGTACAAGTCGATCCATGTGAGAAATGTTTTGAAGTCGAACATGGAAAGACATCGCTTGATTACCAGTCAATGATGTAAACTGTTAACAAGCGCGAGAGGAATCACCGATAATGATGATGACCCTCAAGGTACTGCAGTACAATTCACGTGGTGTGAATAAAGGACTTGGCGTCGAACACGACGCAAAATCTTTCGGTCAAAGGTCATTGATGTATACCTGTCGCCGGAAGTGAGAAACTTGCCATTGAGGCATGCAAGCTTCAAAGTACTGAATGGGGTGTTCCTGGATCAACTTCTTGGATAATGAGCTGGTGTCGACAAGAAGCGATCCGTCAAAGGAGGGCCTTAATGAATCCCACATCAATGACACGGAACGGAGCAAATGATTTTGATGGAGGTGAAAACAATCTGATGATATATGGTTCAGGATGGCGGTCATGAAAGAATGAAGTATAATGTATGGTAGTGGATGGGACACAGGTGACTTCTCTGGATGACTTCTCTTGAACATGTCGGCGACACTTATGTGATGGATTGGTAGCATTTACCCCAAATGTGGATGGTATGGCATGACCATGGTGATGTGACCGGTGAATGAAACAACCCAACCCGACTCAGGCATGGAGTGGAAGTGTCATGTTCAAGAGCGACTTGCTACCAATAAAGATTCTTTGAGTTTTCTTCCCAATTTTTCCCCAGTCATTGCTGACCAATACCTCTTTATTTTTGTCAAGCTTGAGGAGGATAACATATGCTTGTTCTATAATTTTCCCTTCCGGCAAACCCATCGCTATGTTTTAACGATCCTAGCGATAGTGAAACTCGTTCTCGTCTAAAGACAAGTTTGTCACTATTAATCTTTTTAACGAGTTTAACGACAAAGATAACTCGGTCCTTTTCATTTTCAGAGAGTCTGAAAAGGTACGTAAAGGTAACTCCAAAATTCCTTTTTCGTCATCTAATCCCTTAAGTCCGAAAAAGTATAAAACAATACAGAAGGGATGAATTTTCGATAGTTTTAACGAGCTGAACAAAACAAGCACTCGATCTTTTTGTGTAATAATCCCTCAGGTCCAAAAAGATTAAAATCTAGAGGAGGGTTAGCACTTCCAGTCGCTTTAACGATCTGGAAGGCCAAAACTCGGTAATCTTTTCATATTTTACGAGTCAGTTGAAAAGAGCTTAAAGAAGACTCGTCTTTTGAGGAACGAGTGATAAAATGGGTAGCAGCTGATTCCAGGTAAGGTTTGGAATTTTCCAATCATGGCAGTGTCATAAGGATGGCTAGTGAAATCACTCTTCGCAGCTGTTCCTCAAAATGGGTAAACAATCAAATGGATGTGAATGATCGGCCAATGAAAAAGTGGAGGTGACGGTGCAAACACGACCAAGGCTTTAATGGCTGAAATGCTACATTCACGGTGGTTATTTACCGGGGAATAGTTCATTTTTTAATGAGCTTAAATGCGGGTGGAAACATTTGCTCATGTCTTATGTTTATTTTTTAACGAGCTTGAACTATGTGCTAAAATTGCTCGATTAATCCAGTCATATGATAAGAATGTCTCATATAAAAATGGCAATTTTTAGATTTTTGCCCCACATCCTTTCTTTATGCAAGTTAGGAAATGACTAATCCAAAAAACAGATAAATAATCGCTCTTTGCTTGCACTCCAAAAGGTTTGCATGCCCCCAGGTATAAAATATGGTTTCAAAGTTACCCCTCAATTTACAGACAAAATATTTGTTCTATCAGGAAAGGTCTACCTCTTACAGGTTACCCAAAGATTGTTCTATTCGCGGTGCAAACAAAACACTTCTTCGGCGATGTCTACCAAGATAAACAAAGGTGAGTGATGACATCCGCCAACTCACATAACTTTGACAAGAGAATCTTATTCTAGAATAAACCCTCTTCCACCGACGGACGGGGTACAGACTAGTCATATTCTCCCGCGGAAACCTACCCTATACTCGAAGTTTTCCTGCCGAAGCAGACCAGGACGCATGCCCCCTGGGTTTCAGTCATATCCCTCCGAATTACTCGCGCTCATCGGGAGGACGGACTGGGGGTTGAGACATTTCTTGCATGAAGAGACCATTTAGGGATGGTATATGACTATTTGCTATGTGTGATCCGGGAAATGAAAGCTGGTCCATGAGCTTGACCACTCTTCCTTCGTGCGGAAAACACATTACTCTAAAGAGTGAGGAGACGATGGCTCCCATGCAATAAATATAGTCTCGTCCAAGGAGTAGATTATAATCCAAGGGTCCTTGAACTACCATTACATTCATTTGAACTGTCTTCCTTCTCAATGTTATGGGCACATCGGGAAGGATCCCTAAAGGTCGACTGGTTCCTTTATCAAAGCCTGTCAGATTTCTCATCTCAGGCAAAAGCGATGGTGAACCAAGCGCTTTCCAAGCAGTAGAGGAAAGGATACTCACAGAAGCCCCCTCATCTATGATGGTACTAGCCATGACCATTCTATATATTTGAACGATAATTCGGAATGGTATGCTTGCTGGTAAACGGGGTCTGCCTAGTTGATTCCAGTCGAAGGAGACAACTAGGTTGCTTGGAGGTGGGACCGAGTAGACGGCCGGGTATGGCTCTGACGAACTTCCCTCCTGCGGTAAGGGAATAGGTAGATTGCCCCCATGTTCGTCGGATTCTATGTTGATGAAGAGAATTTGGACGGTGTCATCCTTGTTCTCTTCAGTGACTGTATCATCCGAAGATAAAACCTCTAAAGGCAAGACCAGGTCAACTGCCGCCTCGACCTTTTGACTTTCGTCTGGTATGGCTTCAGATGGTTTATCTTCAATGATAGGCGCTTCAGCCGACCACTTGAGCGGGCCAGCTGGATTCTCAACTAGCGATGGACTCGGCAAGATTTTTTTATATCCAGGAGGAAGTCGTAACGGTGAAACCGGACGATCATCCAAAACTCTTTTCGCTTCGTCTAAGAAGGGACAACGGTGGACGGCATGATTTCCTTCGCACAGTTTACAAGGAAATCTAGCTTTCCCTTTTTGTCCTGGGGCCTCACTTTCGCTAGTTGACGGTGTGCTTTCAACATGATCATCAGAGGTTGATGACATCGGATTGTGCAAACGAGGAGACCAGTCCCTTAGTATCCGAGGGATGCAAGGACAATCTCTGTGAAAGTGGTCTCCTTTGCAAATGACACATGGCGATTTAGGCCTGGTCGGTGCAGTGTGTGGATTTTCGTTAGACGACACTCGTTTTCCCCCATTCGCCTTTGGCTCCTTCTTCTTCTCTTTCTTCTTCTTCTCCTTCTTCTCCTTAGGAACTTGACTTTTGGCTTTGCCAGCCCCATCAAGCAAAGAGGAAGGAGGAGAGGAAGAATTAGAGGAAGTAGGAGGTTGGTGGGCAACTCTGGACTCGTCTAATTGCTGATTCGATTGTTCAGGAATGGTGGTGTTCTGAACGACATTGGTTGAGAAGAGCCATACTGGCAAGCCAATTGTCAGTCCTGGAAGCGACAATGTGGCCATATGGGGTGCACCAACATCTCCCCAAGAGGAGAAGGGACTAGGATTTCCACCAAGGGGAATTCCTTGGTTGGTAGACTCCATTTTCTCAACCTAATATCAATGTAGGAAAAGGGTATGAATATTCCATTTAAAATAAATTTTTAGACGCTTTGACACAACTTGTTTTTTCAATTTTAAAGAGTCGAGAAAAAACAAAAGATGACTCTAGTCTCCTTCGATTTTTAATGAGCCTGAAGTGACAAGTGCTCAGATGGACCTTTTCCGTTAAGGAGTCTGAAAAGGAACGAAAGGGACTGCTCTGGAGATCTAGGTAGAGGGAGTACCAAACCAATCGCAAAACTGCAGAATACTTTTTACGGTACGGCAGTCAATCTTCCTGAATGCTGTGTTCGGTGCATTGCGATCAGTAGGGTGGCCGACACGGCTTCCTATGGATAAAAGGTTTTAAGCCTATAGGGGTCTCCCAATATATACTCGACGGTACGCGGGAGCACAAGTCTGTACTGGCACTTATCGTCTCAAAGTGGAGGAATCACCCAACCATCAATGAGGACAACAGTTACCAGGCTTTACGACGCCGGAATACGTCTCTAGCCTAGACCTCTAAATGTTGTGCGTTAAGTTCCAATGCGTTGTTAGATTCATTCAATTTATTTTAACTTGATCTTTCTTATGAATTTTGCCTTTTGGGTTCACCACGAGATGTAGACGTAATTCCTAAAATGCAATCTAAAGATGATAAGAAAACTTTTATCTCTTTTCAGCAATGAAAATCCTAGCTACAAGGGGAAAAGAAAGACACAATCTTTTCTCAAAGAGCAAAGAGCACACTGTAAATGCACTTTTCCTAAATCAAGCCAAACAGACTGTCAATATGCAAATGCACATGTGCATGTATTTGTTTTTCACTTTCTTAATATTGATGCCTAAAAAGAAAGTTGATGTACAAATCTGAATTTTCTTTCAAGTGACAAACACAAACAAGCTTCTTTTCGAAATCAAAAGGTAGAGATGATTACGACACTTTATGATTTTGAAATAAGTACTCGTTTCGACACTAGAAAGTCACAAATTCAAACCAAAGGCAAAAGTAAAAGCATAATCGACTGTCAACAGCAAATAAACTTTCTCCTAAGATCAAAATCGACACTTACGACAGATCTAAATCAAAGGACGACAGTATGACTATTCTACTTTTTCAATGGAAAACTGTAAATGATGTAACAAACGCACAAAAACATCTACAGTCTTTTTGTACAAAGGAGGCGGAATTAAGGCAAAGAAAGGGGCTTTTAAACAGACACATACACTGATCACAGGCTGCAAAAATCAGAGACAAAACTGAAAAAATGAAGCAAAGAACCTCAGCTGCACAAGGCTAGGCTGATCAGCGCACCTGTTACACAAAGAAACTGGATTGCAGCGTAGGTAGCCCTCTCAGGAACTGCGTTGAAATGCAGAATCTCTTCACAGAGCCTGCGGTGGAGCAGAAACGAGAATTCTATCCGGGTTCTGGGTCACGGTTTGCAGTTTAATCTATGGTTTTTGGCCGAGTAAAAGCAATCAATAATGCACGATCAGAGGGTAGATTTAAAGGAGGTCTAAGAGCTATCACAAAGGGAAATCAGATCATTTGTGAATCAGCTGTTCAAATCATAAACAGATCCAGTGAATGGATTGAAGTAGCAGATGTCTACTTTGCATTTGTTAATGGCAAATGCAGTTCGATCGCTACTTCTATGTTTATGAAACAAACAACAAGAGAAACACAAACAAACTAATTAGACATGATCCCCAGTGGAGTCGCCATTTTGTTAACGGGAAAAGTGTCTATTCAGAACGACCCTATCCCACTAAGGTGTGACAGTGACCTTAGAAACAAACAGAGAAAACTACTTTTGTATTCTTCTTTATGAACTATAAACGAAGAGGAATAGGATGAACCAACCTGTGTCTTGCGCTAGTCCTTTGATCCAATCTCTCTCCTCTTTGACAGCTTCCAGCTACCTGCTCCCTTACTTGCCCAGCTTCACCAAGTTCCTGTAAGATCACAGAAGAAGAAAACGATGATTCCTGATCCAGCATCAACCTCCCAGCAAAGGAGTCCCCTCTTCACCTCCAACAAAGCATAAATCACCCAATACTCTCATATCTATCTCAAAACCAACAACAATTCTCTGCAATGTACAAAATTCCAGCCTTTGGATCTCTGGGATGAGGGATCCATACCCGCTCAACGCACCCTGGTAGTGAATTTAGGTGCATTGCAACGCACCTAGCTAGTGTACTTGGGTGCTATGCAACACAGCTAGCTTGTGGAGCAGTTGAAATGATCCTGATTTGACTGATTTTGAGCAGTTCCTGGTGGAGAACTTCTGGGAGAAGCTATAATTTGTTGACCTTGTTCCTTTAGGGATCGGAACAACACTTTTAGGGACTTAGGATCCCTTGGTTTATGGACATTTCATGCTTAGAGCTGTAAGGCACAAAAATGTCTATAACAAGCTGGTGCCTTTGTAGTTTTATCAATGTTTCATCAGCTTCAGTATACCTGTAGTAATTGGGTTGGACTTCAAAAAGATGTGTTATTTCATGCTCAATGTAGAACATATTTTCCAACTTGTCATATAAGCTTTGCCCAAAGAGAGGTACTATGTCTTCTAAAGTGCTTGATGATGCTGTAATCTGATTGGTAACATATGTATTAACCCTGTGAGCATACTGTTCATGTGTCAATAGTCTCTGATTGCTAGTCAATAAGCTGGATAACCCTTTGCTCTGCAAGACTGCAAACTTTTCTGTAAAGGCATTTATTTTTGTTTGCATCTCTTGGCACTTTCTTTCTAGATTTTGTACAAAATTCCTCATGGTCAGCACCTTTTTCACTGTCAAAATGGTGCATGTTCTGTCTTTGATATCCAGAGCTGCTAGTTGTTCCCTGGTGTGAGTATTCAAAAAATGAATTAGTCTGGTGGCCTGTTTGGGCTTCTTTGCTAATAATTCTCTGGCGTTTTGAATCTCAACTTGAGCTATTTCTATCAATTCAATCTGGTCATGGATAGTCTGTATTGATGTGCATTGATTAGTGATGGACTGGCCAATCTTAGTCCACAAAATTGTTTTGATTTCTGTCAGAGTTTTATGAAGCGTAAGGTCTTTCTCCAAGGATTTTACCTTATTTTCCAAGGGCTTTACTTCCCTTGTTTTCTTAGCCACAGTTATTTTTTATTTATCATAGCTCACCTCTAATTTGGCCAGTTTTTCTTTGGCTTCCTTTAGCTCTGCCATTTGGAGTTCTAAAGCCTTTATTTCCTTCATCAACTCTTCCATGCTCAGGCTATTATCTGGTACTACTGTTGTTGCTGTTGTAGTTGTTGTTGTAATTGTTGCTGAAGCTGAGGTGCCTGCTGTTAATTCTGGGACAACGAGAGAGACTGCTGTTGTAGTTGTAGGAGGTGCTATTGTGCTTATTGGAGCTGTTTTAGATGGCTGAGAGGCCAACTCTCCCTGTTTTCCTTGTAGTGCTTCCTACAATGCCTTCTCTGTTTCTGCCAGTCTTTCATTCATCCTCATCAGCAAACTCACCATGTCCTCCTCTTCTTTCTACTGTGTAACTTCTGTGGTTTGAGGGTGCATTGTAATTGGCACCTTGATCTGTTTCTTGAGGGTTGCAATATCTTCTTCTTTCTTTTTTATTAAGGCCTGTATGCCCTTGGGATCCTTGGGATCATGTCCCAGCTCAATAATAATTTCCTCCAAGGATTTGATCCTGTTATCCTTGGCTAATGAGGAGGCCTTCTCCAATTCTAATTGGGCAGAGGTATTGTGCAATGAATTCTGCAATTTGTGAGCTAATAATGCCTTGTCTGCCAAGGTGGAGTACACCATTTCTCCGGTTTGTTTATGTAATTCAATCTGGTCCATTGGGTGGATGTCTTTAGAGAGAACTTCCAGATTGGTCCTGATATAATCAGCAGCTGACTGAGGCTGCTGCATTGTGGGCCTGAAGTGGCTAAGGGTCATTTTCCCTTCCTGAATATCATAGGCTGCCATTAGCCTTTGTTGATTTGTGGGGGTTGTTCTCAACAACTGATTATAAAGTTGGATCCTTATTGGGTCATTTCTAGCCTTTATTTCAGTGAATGCTTTCTTGATATCCGAGCCTTGCTTGCTTTGTGACCTGGTAGATGTAACCTCCACACCATGTTGCCTCTCTTGCTCTTGCTGATATGAGCTAGTTGATGTTTCCGAAATTGGAGGAATCTAATGTTCAGTTGTTCCCTCACCCCTTAGGTTGCCTACTGTTTCCTCTGCCAATTCCTCTTCAGAGTAAGGATTTAACCTTTGCCTCTTTTCTCCTTGTTGTTCTGCTGATCCAGGTATGTCTTCTTGTCTCTCTCTTTTCTTGCCTCTTTCTTCACTGAGAGGAGTTTGTAACACAGGGATTTCACGTACCTTTGTTTGTGTTGAAGGACCTTGCCCTTAGCTTTGCTCCTTTGCTGTATCTGGTCGGTTTTCCATTATATCTTGTTGCTATGAATGCTGTACCTCTTTGCCTTTGGATGTCCCTGCAGGTGGAGTACTCTCATGGGCAGGTTGTTGTGAAGTTGTGGCAAATGATGTGCCCGCTCCAATGTGTTGAGGCAATATGAAAGGAACCTGTCCAAAAGAGTCCAGGTCAAGTGTTTTTTCAAGCCCTTTCATCACTTTTTCTAATTTCTCCTCTTCAGAAATCTCTTTAACTAATGTGCCTTCTACTCATTCTTGTTGATTAGCATATTGTTGAATTTAAAGGATTTTGTGGTGAACATATCCTGTAAGCTTGTTTTTGACTCTTCTAAAACTTATGAAATGTTCAAGGTCATATGGTGACCAATGAAAACTTTGTTTCAGCATAAGTTGATCCCTTAAAATCTTATCTACTTCTTCCCAAGCTTCTTACCTTTTATTGAAGATAAAAGGGCCCAATTGATTTCTTATCTTGAGCTATGCCTTTTTCCTAGCACCATAGAAATGAGTCAAATCTGAGCTACTAAATTACCGGAAGTATTCCAGGGCAAAGAGTCTCATAGGGACATACTTCCGCAGCTTGTAGGGGGACAATTCACAGCCATAAATTCTAATCACTGTGTGATTTTAGTAAAAATACCAGTCACCAATACTGTAGTCCTTTGAGAGATGTAAAATTTTCTGCATTTCAGCAAAGACCCTGGTAGGAGGAGTTGTCATCAACAAAGAAGTGGCTGGATATATGAACAAGTCAATGAACTCACAATATGTATAAGGGGAGTTGTGGACTTCATGGAATATTGAGGTCGAGAAAATTACAGACCTCCTTTCTCCTTTGAGGTCCAATCTTCTAAGAGGAATTTGGAAACTATCAGGTTGATAGTACAACAGCAAATGATATATGTAGGATGTGTATTTGAACACTCTTTCTCTGTCCAAGTTCATGAATTGCTCATGGATTTTATTTGCTATGAAGGTGGCATAATCATACTTGACAGCAAGGGGCTTTCCTGGAGCGAATATGGACATCAATACTAAAACAGTTTCATCCACAAACTCACTGGTTTTGAATCCTAAAATGTAGGATATCATGTCTACAATGAGTCTTCCTACCTCATTGAACCAAGAATGGAGATAAGGAGGAGGCTGCTGGGGCTGGCAATTTGGTTTCATGAATAACTGAGCATTCTGGTTATCTCTGAATTGGGCAGTTTGGCCCCTTGGTCAAGCAAGAATTTCATGGTGAGAGGAGCCAGAGGCTGAGTTGGCTTAAAGTTCAGCATCTCATTTATGGATTGAGGAGTAATATAGAAGAGTACAGTCCCAGATGGATCCATAACTGCTCTTTGTGTGGGTTCATAATTTGCACAGCATAAATGGATGAAATCAGGGAGCACATTCACTGAAGGGAGGTAATAGATAGGCATGTTGGATTCCAAAATTCCCAAGACATCATTGTTGCTTCTGTAGCTATTTCTAATTTCACAAAAGGCTTGCAGGTGAGGCTTGTAACCCATCATATCCTTAAATTGGAAATCCTTGTCAGCAAGGGGGATCCATTCCAACTCTTTATGTGGTGCATTCAAGGGGGCAACATTCAAGGCCATTGGAGCCTCCATTTTCAAATTGCTTTATGACTTTTTGAACTTGTAATTAGGGCTTTTGGAGCAACAGTGTGGTAAGATGACAAACTGTGGGATTTTCTGCGACAATTGCAAGCGGAAATAAGCTTAATTTCAACTCAATGGTCGAATTTGCAGAGGGAAAGACAATATACAGTTTTCTTTGAAAAAACGGGTGAAACAGTGATATTAATGCAGAGGTGTAGAGGCAGCACTGTTATTTTGAGTCGAATTTTGGTTCTGCGGGAAATTTTCACAAAAAAACTTGGAAAAAACAGGGTTTATGAGTGAATTTCGGGTAAATGCCTATTTTATGGATGCCTGGTGTGAAATGCAGGTAGAAGACTGAGCTGAGGGGCCGAGCTGCGGAGTGAATTTCACTGGGTGGCAGACTATGCAGCAAAAATAGTGTTTTGAATGTAAATGACCATGCAAAGCTCGCACAAAACAAACAAAGAGAAATGGACAAAAACAACGTTAAAATGACTTTTTAACAAAATTTTGATTTTGGTGGGTTTTTGGCGCACTTTGGTTGGGTGACATCAGCATGACGTCATCTTTTTCGGGTAGCGGGGGTACGGAAGGTGATTTGGCGTTGACGTGGCAGACACGGTGGACGGAACAGTGACGAGGTGGCAATTGACGTGGGCACTGACATGGGCATTGACGTGGGTGACAACATCAGCAGCGGGAAATGGGAGGCAGTTTATGGTTTTATCACACCACTTTATGTACGACGGCGGTTTTCGGCAGAACGGACGCGATACAACATGGTGGCGACACGCGTCCCGTAGTACGGTGGGAATACCTCTTTTTATCGGAGCCTATCATTCGGTCATCGGGGCGCCTCCGATATTGACGAGAGCCGTCCGATCTGAGGGATCGGATCCAACAGTTGACGGGACGAAGAGTTGGTAGGGAGGTACGGCGCGGGTCCCGCCCGTATAATATTCAATGCTTTGTATTGTTTTTGGGTTATAACCTTCGGTTATTGGATTTTGTGGGCGCAGTTATTTATTTAACCAGGTGTTAAATAAATCCCTTTTTCATGTGCGCGGAGGGGTTATTATATGGTTCCAGTTGAACCAATAATTCCCGAAATATTATGGTTATGGCTATAATTGCCGGGGCGGGGATATTTAAGTATTTTGGGGTTTTTTATATAGTTTTTACAAAATAGGGGTGGGGAAAAATCATAAAGGAGCTATACAATAAAGCTAATGTTAATATGATTTTATGAATGTGGGACGCTAAGTTTGTAAGGTAAAACTTAGGTTTTTTTTTAGGAAAATGAAAGGAAAATGGAAGGATCTTTTTACACAAGAAATGTGGCTTGTCTTGATTAGGTGAACATAGAGTTCCACTTAGTATTTCTCATAAAATGAAATGAACTAGGACCACTGAGTAGATCTCAATGTCCTTGAAGGGAGGTTAGTAAGTGTTCTTGGGGAAATGAGAGGGAAAATTAGTCATGCTCCAACTGTTTTGTCACCATATTTTTCCAGGGTAGATATGATACCTTTGAGATGAATCATCTTTAAAAGGCAATATTATTCATGAACCTGCTTCTGCAACACCAAAATTACCTACCCATTCTGCTACTCCTAACATTTTTTCTTCATCCTGTTTGGGTGCATTTGAGCTAGCAAACCCTTTCTATCTTTTTCTTTTGACTGCCCTCTTATCTAAGTCTGCCCTTATTTATTCCAAGGGCTTAGATTTAGCTGTTGAAACCCTTTGCTTCTCTACCTAGCTGTTAGTCTGCCAAGCTTGAACTATTTGAACAAACCTTATTCTCTAATGCTAAAACAAGAAATTTAAACATGGATTGGCCAAGATTGAGCTATTGAGCCATCCATTAAGTGTGACAGTAGACACTGATTGCATAATTTTGAACATTGTTTGTAAAAAATATGACAGTAGTGGCATTTTGACTAGCACACTTTCCTGGTCTTTCTTTGGGGTTCATTTTCTTTTTTTTCTTGACCAATTCATTCTTTTTGCCCTTTGATTTTTCTTTTAGGGCATACCCTCTTTTCATTTTTTCAAATTTTTTGATTTTTGGGAAATGTGGAACCTTTGCAGCATGGAAAGGATGATCATATTTGGAATTTCCACAGTCAATCATGAAATATGACACCTATTGGTATAGGAACCTAACAGTGGCTCCACTTGGGGATGGCTTTTCCTGGTAAAAAGCCAAGAACAGCAGGTCAGATGGCCTTATTTTCAACTCTTGCTGCAATCTGAAATTTCCTTCTACTGTAAGCCAACAAACTGTATCTCTGTGGCATGTATACATTTCTCATGATCTGATCTGAACAGAATTACAGCTCTGTCTTTGCTAGTTTGTCTGATGAACTCAAAATATAATACAAAAAGGTGGCACTATTCTTTGCTTCTTTTCTTCAAAATTTGCTGCATCTTATTCCCTATCCTGTTGCTGTAATAATCTGCTGAAAATAGACACTATTATGTACAAAATACAATCCTGATATATTAACACAGTGGATCGAAATAATGCTTGAGCATTCACCCATTGACTAGCCCTTCCTCTGCTTCTGTACCATCCAAACTTCTCAAAAAATAGGTGTTGTTTCCTTGTACATCCTGAATGACAAAAGGTCCTTTCCATAGGAAATCAAATTTGCCATGTTTTCCTTTTTCTTCCCTTCTGGAATCCCACTTCAGCACTTTGTCTCCTATGAAAAAATCCTTTGCCTTTGTCCTTTTGTCAAAGATCTTCTTTAGTTTCTCTTGTAGAATCTGAGTTCTCTGATACACTTCCTCTCTAGTCCATTGTAAGTGAATAGTTTTATTGATTCTTCTTTGAATATCATTGGGTTCTGCTTGTATTTGTTGTAGCAATTTTATCACAGGGATTCCCAAAGATGAAGGGAATACTGCCTCCATGCCATAAACCAACTCATAGGGGCTTGTACCAATAGATCTCTTGGTAGTTAGCTTATCTTCCCAAAGTGCATTAATAAGCTTTTTGTGCCAATTCTTCTTGTTTTCCTCCAATACTTTCTTTATGATGTTGATCAAGCTCTTGTTGGATGATTCAGCTAAGCCATTACCTTGAGGGTAATAAGCTGTGGAATGGCCTAAGGTAATGTGATACTTGTGAAAAAAAATGATCATTCTTTTGGATTTGAAGGCAGTAGCATTATCTGTTATAAGCTTTTCAGGACAGCCAAATCTAGATAGGATATTGGTTTCTAAGAATTGCATGATAATTGAGTCATTGGCTTGCCTACAAGGGATGACCTCTATCCACTTGGTGAAATAATCTGTGGCAGTTAAAATCCACTTATGCTGGCCAGAAGAGGAAGGGTGAATTTCTCCAATGAAATCTAAATCCCATTGTTGAAATGGTCTTTCCATGGAAATGGGTTTTAGAGGTAAAGGTAAAAGCTTTCTCTTGCCTTCAAATATTTGACATTTATGGCAAGAAACTACAAACTTCTTTACATCAGCAAACAGGGAGGGCCAATAAAACCCAACTCTTAAGATTTTATCAGCTGTTGATTTCCAATACAAATGTCCACCACAGTCCCTTGCATGAAATTCCTTGAGTACTTTGTTAGTTTCACCTTGTGTTAGGCAATTCAGCAAAGTACCTTCATGATTTTTCCAAAATAAAACATTGTCTAGAATACAAAACTTTGAAGCCTTCATTTTCAAGAATCTCTTTTTAGTTCTGGATAACCCTGGAGGAGCTTGCAGGTTTAACAATACATAAATTATATCAGCATACCAAGGTGATTGTAAGAAGGCTTGATTGATCTGTGGAGTCGCCATCTCCTGTTCGTTATCCAGTTCATTGATGTCAAGGGCTTGGAAATTGGTTTCAGTCATTAATTTGGCTAATCCTTGTCCTTTTATTAGCTTTGTTGGTTTGATTTCAATGTCATATTCCAAAATATTAGCTATCCATTTGCCTCTTTTACCTTCTAGTCCTTCTTGAGTAAGAATGTCTTTGACTATAGCATTTGGGACATAGGCTATCACATGAGAGTATAAGATATAAACTCTAAAATCCTTGATGGTTTTTACAAGGGCATAATATTGTTTTTCCATGATTTGATATTTGAGTGGTGCATCTCTAAGTGCTTTGCTGAAGAAAGCAATGGGCTTCTCACATCCTTGGTCATCGTTTTGTAATAGGACAACAACAATAGTATGCTTAGATGCAAAGGAAAAGATTATAAAGTCTCTGTCAAACTTTGGGCTTGTGAGGACAGGTGTTTTGGTTAAAGCTATTTTGATTTCCTCAAAGGCTTGCTTAGCTTCTATTGTCCATTTGACTTTAGAATCTTTCTTCATCATGTTATTCAACAGTCTAATTAGTTCAGCCAAGTTGGGTATAAATCTTCTTAGGAAATTGATCTTTCCTAAAAAAGCTTGTAGTTCTTTGATATTTCTTGGGTGAGGCACTTGGAGGATAGCTTGTATTCTGTTTGGGTGAATTCTAATACCATCTTTTGAAATTATGTGACCTAAGAGTTTTCCTTCTTCAAGGCCAAACAATGATTTCTTTGGGTTCAATGATATGCCATATTTTCTGCAAATTAGGAACACTTGTCTTAAATGTTCTAAATGTTCTTGATCTAATTTGGAAAAAGCAGTGAGATCATCAAGATATATAACTAGGAAATCATGGATCTCTTTTGCAAAGGCTATGTCCATTTCTCGTTGAAATGTGGCCGCTGCATTCTTAAGTCCAAAAGGCATTTTGACATATTTGAAGGTTCCCCAAGGTGTTGTAAAGGCAGTTTTATCTTGATCATCCGGGTGAATTAGGATCTGATTAAATCCTGAGAATCCATCTAACAGTGAGATCCTAGAAGCTCCTACTACCCTTTGTAGAATGTGATCCATTTTTGGTAAGGGGTAGTGATCTTTAAGGGAAACTTTATTTAGGTTTCTTAAATCAACACACAATCTTATCTCTCCCGTCTTCTTTCTAGTGGGCACTAGATTTGAAATCCATTCTGAGAATCTAATAGGAGCAATTATTCCAGCTTGGTACATTCTTTTGACTTCTTTCTCAATGAGAGGAAGGAGGATTGGATTAACCCTTCTAAGTTTTTGTTTAAAAGGCTTTTGATTTTCTTTTAAAGGTATTGTGTGTTGGATGACCGAAGTATCATAGGACTTGAGGTCTTCATAGCTCCATGCAAAGACATCTTGAAACTCTTTAAACAACTCAATGTATTTCAGTTTTTGGTGGGGAGGCAAAGCTTTGGACAATTTTACCATTTTAGGAGCTTCTGCAGTTCCTATATTACAGTCCTCAATTTCTGTGTTTAAAGGTTGCGTTTTTGGCTTTATTGGAATATCATTTGAATCAAATATATCCTCCAAAGGAGTCAATCCTGTGGGCAAAAAATTATCTTTCAACTCAATTACTTCAGCCTCTCCCTCAGCCATTTCATCAAGGTCCATTTGTTTCAGCTCTTGTAGGTTTTTTCTAGTGAAGATAGTTGGATGCAAAATCTGATTTGTTGTTTCAGCTGATATATTTTTCTCAATTTTGTCTATTTGTTGTTCTTCACAAATGGTGCTTGTGTCTATGTTTGTGCTTGAGAATTCCTCTTTTAAAGTCAAGAAATTATTGATTTGTGTATCATTTTCAAATACTTGCCAATATTTGACATTATCTAAAACAGCAGGCCTATGCTTAATCTCAGCAATAAAGTGGTGGTTAGTCTCAAATGGTAGCTTGCAAGTGCTGGCAAAAGTTGCCAAACTATGAGCACGTAAATTATGATTTCTTGGAATTTTGGTAAGTTGTGATTCTAAGAAGGTGTTGAGTATTTCGATCGCTACCCCTCTATAAGCTCTCAGCCTAAGGTCATTTGTAACAAAGTTTCCTTTTATCTATTGAATAATCAAATCTGAGTCCCCTAGAATTGAAATTTTAGTTGCCCCTAGACTTCTAATCAGTTTGAGTCCTAGCAAAAGGGCTTCATATTTGGCCATATTGTTTGTACATCTAAAATTCAGCCTATATGCATGTCCTTGAGCATGGTCATTTTGCATGTTGTGTATCCAAATCCCTGCCCCTGCTCCCAATTTATTCACTGACCCATCAAACTCTAAGTACCATAAGATTTCTTGATTGTAACTAGCCTTAGGATTTTTGGAAACTTGCTCAGTGGGAAGATTCAGATTTTGTACCTCATATGGTTTGGCTGGTTTGTTTGTTGCATCAATTATTTCAATAACTTGTAGATCTTGAGCAGTGGATTCTTCATTTATACTTATTGCTTGTGCTGATTCTAGAAACTTGCCATTAGTTTTGGGACACATTTCAGCATTGTATAAGATGAACGAATCCATATCAGAATGCATGGAGTAAATGGGGAAGTTTTGGGGTTTCTCTTGACTGCTGACCATGTACTTCATCAATGTTTCCCGGTATAATCTCTTTGGCTGGCCAAAGACTGAAATGGTGGCATAGAACATGTCTAGCTGTAAAGATCCTTGGAGTTTGCACCCCAAGATCTGGACAAAAGCATTCCATACTTTGGTGGGATATCAGCTACCACCACATCCATTAAAATAGTCTTGGCAGGGTATTGCACTAGAGATACACACAAATCTTTGATAAGGCCTAGACACCTGACCTGGCTAGAATCGAATGAGAACAAGTCTTTATATGGTCGTGTGATATCTAGGTCCAATATTTCCATTACAGACTTAGGCATCATATTATGGGAAGCTCATGAATCAAACATTGCATTATGCAGTACTTTATCATGAATGTTTAAGCTTACATAGAATGCAGGGACTCCTCCATCTACTGTTTTACCATTTACCTCAGGACAAAAAATTAGCTCTGGTTGGTCATCTAAAACATTGACTGCATCTCTATTCTCTGATATTTGAAGTGACCTGTTGATTTGTTCCCTATAAACCTCATTTTTAGCCAATTCAAATAGTGGAATGGTTATTTTTAACTTACCTATTTCTGTTTCTAGGTTGAAAGGTTTTTCCACTTGAATTTTTATATTCCGGGTAGCAAGGTTTTCCCTTTCCGCTGTGTTTTCAGTGGTTTTTTCTTCACCATGAGTGTTGTTATGAACTAAATCTGCTTTGAAATTATTTTCAGGAGAGTTGTTTGCATTCTTTTTTGGAGGAAAGGATGTGGATGGTTGATTATTTGATGGCTGTAAGTCTGATATATCCTCAACCATGGATTCTTTTGGATTGAGGTCTGTTTTAGTAGGGAGTTCTGTCAAGGCAGTTTTATCCTTTGCTTTCTTAAGCTGCTTGGTATCCTTCAGCTTGCTAGGTTCAAGCACATCTACCGTTTTGCTTCTCAATTTGTATTGTTTATGAACCTCATAGACAGCTGCATCATATCCCTCTCTAAAGTCAAATGATTCACTGGATTTGGTTCAGAATTGGTTGAAATTATGAGCCTCTTGATCATCTTGTATTAAGAAGATTTGTTGTTCACTGTTCAAACCCATTAGGTTGATTTGAGCATCCTCTATTGGCTCACTAGAGGTGGAGGCTTCGACATAGTTCTCTTGAAATGGAGGTCTGA
Organism: Pinus tabuliformis; assembly: GCA_031772625.1. Lineage (NCBI taxonomy): Eukaryota > Viridiplantae > Streptophyta > Pinopsida > Pinales > Pinaceae > Pinus > Pinus tabuliformis. The sequence continues at coordinate 1,861,328,977 of CM062817.1, forward strand.
TGTTCTGATCAGGGCCAGCTTTCCCAGTGTTAGGATTTTGATTTTTTCTAAAGTTTGGATTTCTAGTGATGTTGCTTGGTTGACCTTCCCAAGAGGATTTTCTTTCAATGGTCTCCATTCTATCACCTAGCCTATCCATCCCTTTAATGATTGCATCTATTTTTTGCTCAAATGCAGAAGGCTCTTCTTTGAATGTAGTCCTTCTTTCAGCTCTAGCTCGGGCTCTTTTAGAGATCAGGTTTGCCTCTACACTAATAGCTATACTTTGCATGTCTTCTAAGCTGGCAGGAGCTCTTTCCCTTAGCTGATATCCCATATCAGAATCAAATCCATCAAGCAATTTGATCAAGGCTAAGTCTGGTGGAGGTCTAAGGTTTTGAGGAATAGCATTGTATACATTGTTGAATCTAGCACAATAGTCTTGGACAGTTTCTTGTGGGCCTCTTTTTAAATTGTCATACTCTGATAGGATATGCAGTGGGTCCTTCTTCTTTTCCCATCTATTCAAAAAGGTTTGGTACAGGGCATTCAGATCAGCAATTATGTTTGCAGCAAGTGCCCTAAACCAGGTCCTTACTTCACTGGTTAAGCTTTGAACAAAAATTTTCATCCTGACATCGTTATCATCAATTTCATAGTTTTCAAGGTAATCCATCATTTTCTTAGTATGTTGTTGGGCTGTGTAGGAGCCAGTACCATCAAAATATGTAATTTTGCTTTGATAATCCTGAGGCATAGCCCCTGGATTTGCAGGCAACTGCAGAGGGGCATATCGGTTTTCCATATTTACAAGTATAAATGGGACAGCTGGAAGCACAGGGATAACAACTGAGATAAATAGAGTGGATGGAGGAGTGGAAAATGTGCTTTGAAGTGATGGTGATGAACTGGAAGAAAGTGTACCAACAGTAGAAAGGATTGCTAGTTTTCCGGGAGTAAGCTCAGATTTGGTAAGGTTTTGCTACAGTATATCAAGGTCTATATCAGAAGAATTCTCTAGACTTTTAGAGATCAAATTAGGGATTTCAAAAATAGCTGGAGGATTGGGATCAGGATTTAATCTAGTGTACTGAGTTTTCTTCTTTGGAGCCAGCTTCTAAATGTGTTTTTGGTATTTTATAGAGATATTTAAGGAAAGGTCTTGAATTTTCCTAAAGGTGTTTCGAAAACAGAAGGAAACTGATCAAATTTTTGAGACCGTTTTATAAAGCCTAATGCTAGACTGGAGATTGACTGAAGAAGCTTTTATTTACTCCTATAAATGCACAGCAAAAACAGTTTCAAAGGCTACCTGGCTAACTTCAGGCTCCATCTGTAGCTTTAGAAAATAGATAGCAGTGACAAACAGTCATTCAGCTCCCTAGTGGAGTCACCAATGATGTTATCACTCAGGTTGTTCCCCAGGAAAATTCTAAGGAGGGAATACGGCCGAGCTAACCACTAACCAATATTTTAGCTGTAGATTCTAGCCAATCTACAACCAGAGAGGGCTCTCTCTTTATGATTTAGATTTGTTTTGTTATATGTTAGGCTAGTTATGAAGCACAAGTATTTGTTTGGTGTTTGGAAGGTGGCATTCATTAGAACAGGGCTGCAAAATAAGAGAAGTTTAGACCATTGGGTTAATGGAGTCAATTGGAAATAAACTTTTGGGTATGGTTTCTTTGGAAAAAGGAGGAACTACAGAGCAAGCTAATTAAACATAGAACAATTTTTAAGCTGGAATAAGATGAAATGGAGTCAGGGAATGAAAGGTAGTTAAGAATCTTTCATTATGCTAACAAAAGGAAAATGAGTAAATACTACCAAGGAGCAGTTAAGAATTCCCTAATTGTATTTAGAGTGCAAGAACCAGGGAGACAGCAGCAATCAAGAATTCCTGCCTATGCTAGTCCTGAAGAAAACATCAAGAAATGACAGGGATTGAACACAGAGTACAGTAAAGTAAATTATGGGCTATTCTTTTTTCCTACAATTTAAGGTATGATACTTAGATGATATATAAAGCATAGAAATAGTAAAACATGAGTTAGAAAACTTATTGATCCATGAGGTAACATGAGAATTTTGTAACATATTCTTCTGCCATTAATTCCACAACCAGAAAATTCACCAGTGAAGCATTCCTGCAATCTTTATTCAGAAGGGTTCTCAAAATTACAGCGCAGGTCCAAAGTGATATTCACCAACCAACAACAATACATATCTTGAGGAGGTGATTATAAAAAGAGTTACACAATATCTCATAGATAAAATATCAAGCATTAACTTCATCCATTTACTTCTCCAAAGGCAGTAAATGACATTGAAAACAGAGCGCAATCAATGTAGGAGTAACTTCCGTTGTGTTGGCTGCCTTAGGTGGTTTGATATATTTGACTTTTTGACCCAATCAGTCGGTTGGTAGCTGTCTCATTATTCCGTGTTCCTGCGTTGCTGTCCCAGCCCTTCCATCTGTGCCCGATTCCCCTTTAATGCGTTTTGGCGTGCACTCCTTTTCTGTTGTTTTCATTCTCATGATATGTGGCACGTACATTGAATTTGATTAAATGCAGATGATCAAAGAAAGAGAACCAAAATTACCTTGGTAAAACCTCAAGCATGCCCTGCCACCATTGGTCTATTAGCAGCTAGTGCCTTTGTAGTTTTATTAATGTTTCATCAGCTTCAGTATACCTATAGTAATTGGGCTAGACTTCAAAAAGATGTGTTATTTCATGCTCAATGTAGAACAGATTTTCCAACTTGTCATATAAGCTCTACCCAGAGGGAGGTACGATGTCTTCTGAAGTGCTTGATGATGCTGTAATATGATTGGTAACATATGTATTAACCCTGTGAGCATATTGTTCATGTGTCAATAGTCTCCGATTGCTGGTCAATAAGCTGGGTAACCCTTTGCTCTGCAAGACTGCAAACTTTTCTGTAAAGGCATTTATTTCTGTCTGCATCTCTTGGCACTTTATTTCCAGATTTTGTACAAAATTCCTCATGGTCAGCACCTTTTTCACTGTCAAAATGGTGCATGTTCTGTCTTTGATATCCAGAGCTGCTAGTTGTTCCCTGGTGTGAGTATTCAAAAAATGAATTAGTTTGTTGGCATGTTCGGGCTTCTTTGCTAATAATGCTCTGGCCTTTTGAATCTCAACTTGAGCTATTTCTATCAATTCAATTTGGTCATGGATAGTCTGTATTGATGTCCATTTATTAGTGATGGACTGGCTAATCTTAGTCCACAAAATTGTTTTGATTTCTGTCAGAGTTTTATGAAGCATAAGGTCTTTCTCCAAGGATTTTACCTTATTTTCCAAGGGCTTTACTTCCCTTGTTTTCTTAGCCACAGTTATTTTTGATTTATCATAGATCACCTCTAACTTGGCCAGTTTTTCTTTGGCTTCCTTTAGCTCTGCCATTTGGAGTTCTAAAACCTTTATTTCCTTCATCATCTCTTCCATGCTCAGGCTGGTATCTGGTACTATTGTTGTTGTTGTTGTAATTGTTGCTGAAGCTGAGGTGCTTGCTGTTGATTCTGGGACAGCGGGAGAGACTGCTGCTGTAGTTGTAGGAGGAGTTGTTGTGCTTATTGGAGCTATTTCAGATGGCTGAGAGGCCAACTCTCCCTGTTTTCCTTGTAGTGCTTCCTCCAATGCCTTCTCTGTTTCTGCCAGTCTTTCATTCATCCTCATCAGCAAACTCACCACGTCCTCCTCTTCTTTCTGTTGTGCAACTTCTGTGGTTTGAGGGTGCATTGTAATTGGCAGCTTGAGCTGTTTCTTGAGGGCTGCAATATCTTCTTCTTTCTTTTTTATTAAGGCCTGTATGCCCTTGGGATCCTTGGGATCATGTCCCAGCTCAATAATAATTTCCTCTAAGGATTTGATCCTGTTATCCTTGGCTAATGAGGAGGCCTTCTCCAATTCTAATTGGGCAAAGGTATTGTGCAATGAATTTTGCAATTTGTGAGCTAATAATGCCTTGTCTGCCAAGGTGGAGTACACCATTTCTCCAGTTTCTTTATGTAATTCAATCTGGTCCATTGGGTGGATGTCTTTAGAGAGAACTTACAGATTGGTCTTGATGTAATCAGCAGCTGACTGAGGCTGCTGCATTGTGGGCCTGAAGTGACTAAGGGTCATTTTCCCTTCTTGAATATCATAGGCTGCCATTAGCCTTTGTTGATTTGTGGGGGCTGTTCTCAGCAACTGATTATAAAGTTGGATCCTTATTGGGTCATTTCTAGCCTTTATTTCAGTAAAGGCTTTCTTGATATCCGAGCCTTGCTTGCTCTATGACTTGGTGGATGTAACCTCCACACCATGCTACCTCTCTTGCTCTTGCTTATATGAGCTAGTTGATGTTTCCAAAATTGGAGGAATCTGCTGTTCAGTTGTTCCCTCACCCCTTAGGTTTCCTACAGTTTCCTCCGCCAATGCCTCTTCAGAGTATGGATTTAACCTTTGCCTCTTTTCTCCTTGTTGTTCTGCCGATCCCAGTGTGTCTTCTTGTCTCTCTCTTTTCTTGCCTCTTTCTTCATTGAGAGGAGTTTGTAACACAGGGATTTCAGGTACCTTTGTTTATGTTGAAGGACCTTACCCTTGGCTTTGCTCCTTTGTTGTATCTGGCCAGTCTGCCATTATATCTTGTTGCTATGAATGTTGTACCTCTTTGCCTTTGGATTTCCCTGCAGGTGGAGTACTCTCATGGGCAGGTTGTTGTGAAGTTGTGGCAGATGATGTGCCTACTCCAATGTGTTAAGGCAATATGAAAGGGACCTGTCCAAAAGAGTCCAGGTCAAGTGTTTTTTCAAGCCCTTTCATCGCTTTTTCTAATTTCTCCTCTTCAGAAATCTCTTCAACTAATGTTCCTTCTACCCATTCTTGTTGATTAGCATATTGTTGAATTTCAGGGATTTTGTGGTGAACATATCCTGTAAGCTTGTTTTTTACTCTTCTAAAACTTATGAAATGTTCAAGGTCATATGGTGACCAATGAAAACTTTGTTTCAGCATAAGTTGATCCCTTAAAATCTTATCTGCTTCTTCCCAGGCTTCTTCCCTTTTATTGAAGATAAAAGGGCCCAATTGATTTCTTATATTGAGTTGTGCCTTTTCCCTAGCACCATAGAAATAAGTCAAATCTGAGCTACTAAATTGCCGGAAGTATTCCAGGGCAAAGAGTCTCATAGGGACATACTTTGGCGGATTGTCGGGGGATAATTCACAAGCATAAATTCTAATCACTATGTGATTTTGGTAAAAGTACCAATCACCAATACTGTAGTCCTTTGAGAGATGTAAAATTTTCTGCATTTTAGCAGAGAGCCTAGCAGGAGGAGTTGTTATCAACAAAGAAGTGGTTGGATATATGAACAGGTCAATGAACTCACAATATGTATAAGGGGAGTTGTGGACTTCATGGAATACTGAGGTCCAAAAAATTACAGACCTCCTTTCTCCTTTGAGGTCCAATCTTCTAAGAGGAATTTGGAAACTATCAGGTTGATAGTACAGCAGAAAATGATATATGTAGGATGTGTATTTGAACACTATTTCTCTGTCCAAGTTCATGAATTTCTCATGGATTTTATTTGCTATGAAGGTGGCATAATCATACTTGACAGCAAGGGGCTGTCCTGGAGCGAATATGGACATCAATACTAAAACAGTTTCATCCACAAACTCACTGGTTTTGAATCCTAAAATGTAGGATATCATGTCTACAATGAGTCTTCCTGCCTCATTGAACCAAGAATGGAGATAAGGAGGAGGCTACTGGGGCTAGCAATTTGGTTTCATGAATAACTGAGCAATTCTGGTTATCTCTGGACTAGGCAGTTTGGCCCCTTGGTGAAGCAAGATTTCATGGTGAGAGGAGCCAGAGGCTGAGTTGGCTTAAAGTTCAACATCTCATTTATGGATTGAGGAGTAATATAGAAGAGTACAGTCCCAGATGGAGCCATAACTGCTTTTTGTGTGGGTTCATAATTTGCACAACATAAAGGGATGAAATCAGGGAGCACATTCACTGAAGGGAGGTAATAGATAGGCATATTGGATTCCCAAATTCCCAAGACATCAGTGTTGCTTCTGTAGCTATTTATAATTTCACAAAAGGCTTACAGGTGAGGCTTGTAACCCATCATATCCTTAATTTGGAAATCCCTGTTAGCAAGGGGGATCCATTCCAACTCTTTATGTGGTGCATTCAAGGGGGCAACATTCAAGGTCACTGGAGCCTCCATTTTCAAATTGTTTTATGACTTTCTGAACTTGTAATTAGGGCTTCTGGAGCAACAGTGTGGTAAGATGACAGACTGTGGGCTTTTCTGTGGCAATTGCAGGCGGAAATAAGCTTAATTTCAGCTTGATGGGCGAATTTGCAGAGGGAAAGACAGTTTACAGGTTTTCTTTGAAAAAATGGGTGAAACAGTGATATTAATGCAGAGGTGTAGAGGCAGCACTGTGATTTTGAGTCGAATTTTGGTTCTGCGGGCAATTTTCACAGAAAAACTTGGAAAAAACAGGGTTTATGAGTGAATTTCAGGTAAATACCTGTTTTATGGGCGCCTGGTGTGAAATGCAGGTAGAAGACTGAGCTGAGGGGCCGAGATGCGGAGTGAATTCCCTTGGGTGGCGGACTGTGCAGCAAAAATAGTGTTTTGAATGTAAATGACCATGCAAAGCTCACGCAAAACAAACAAAGAGAAATGGACAAAAACAACGTTAAAACGACTTTTTAACAAAATTTTTGTTTTGGGGGGTTTTTGGCACACTTTGGTCGGGTGACGTCAACATGACGTCATCTTTGTCGGGTAGCGGGGTACGGAAGGTGATTTGGCACTGATGTGGTGGACATGGTAGACGGAACAGTGACGAGGTGGTAGCTGACGTGGGTGCTGACGTGGGCGCTGACGTAGGCGCTGACGTGGGTGACAATGTCAGCAGCGGGAAACGGGAGGTGGTTTATGGATTTATCACACTGCTTTATGTACGGTGGCAGTTTTCGGCAGAATGGATGCGATACAACATGGTGGCGACATGCGTCCCGCAGTACGGCGGAAATATTGCTTTTTATCGGAGCCTATCGTTTAGTCATCGGGGCGCCTCTAATATTGACGAGAGTCGTCCGATCTGAGGGATTGGATCCGACGGTTGACGGGACGAAGAGTTGGTAGAGAGGTACGGCACGGGTCCCGCCTGTATAATATTCAACGCTTTGTATTTTTTTGGGTTATAACCTTCGGTTATTGGATTGTGCGGGCGCGGTTATTTATTTAACCAGGTGTTAAATAAATCCCTTTTTCATGTGCGCAGAGGGGTTATTATATGGTTCCACTTGAACCAATAATTCCCGAAATATTATGGTTATGGCTATAATTGTCGGGGCGGGGATATTTAAATATTTTGGGGTTTTTTATATAGTTTTTACAAAATAGGGGTGGGGAAAAAATGATAAAGGAGCTATACAATAAAGTTAATGTTAATATGATTTTATGAATGTAGGACGCTAAGTTTGTAAGGAAAAACTTAGGTTTTTTTTTTAGGAAAATGAAAGGAAAATGGAAGGATATTTTTACACAAGAAATGTGGCTTGTCTTGATTAGGTGAACACAGAGTTCCACTTAGTATTTCTCATAAAATGAAATGAACTAGGACCACTGAGCAGATCTCAATGTCCTTGAAGGGAGGTTAGTAAGTGTTCTTAGGGAAATGAGAGGGGAAGTTAGTCATGCCCCAACTGTTTTGTCACCATATTTTGCCACGTTAGATATGATACCTTTGAGATGAATCATCTTTAAAAGGAAATATTATTCATGAACCTACTTCTGCAACACCAAAATTACCTACCCATTCTGCTACTCCTAACATTTTTTCTTCATCTTGTTTGGGTGCATTTGAGCTAGCAAACCCTTTCTCTCTTTTTCTTTTGACTGCCCTCCTATCTAAGTTTGCCCTTATTTCTTCCAAGGGCTCAGATTTAGCTGTTGAAACCCTTTGCTTCTCTACCTAGCTGTTTGTCTGCCAAGCTTGAACTATTTGAACAGACCTTATTCTCTAATGCTAAAACAAGAAATTTAAACATGGACTGGCCAAGATTGAGCTATTGAGCCATCCATTAAGTGTGACAGCAGTCACTGATTGCATAATTTTGAACATTGTTTGCAAAAAATAGGACAGTAGTAGCATTTTGACTAGCACACTTTCTTGGTCTTTCTTTGGGGTTCATTTTCTTTGTTTTCTTGACCAATTCATTCTTTTTGCCCTTTGATTTTTCTTTTAGGGCATACCCTCTTTTCATTTTTTCAAATTTTTTGATTTTTGAGAAATATGGAATCTTTGCAGCATGGAAAGGATGATCACTTTTGGCATTTCCACAGTCAATCATGAAATATGACACCTATTGGCATAGGAACTTAACATCCTCATAATGTGCTATCATTTCTTCCATAAAAATTGCCCAAGTGGAAATTTGTTTATGAGAGAAAAGCCATCGATACCATACAAACTGATTGGGTTCCAAATATAAAGTCGTAATGCATACCTTTTGTGTCTTTTGCACATTCTGGAGATCGAAATATTTCTCCATCTGTAGTATCCATGTCATGAGATCCTTTCCATCAAACTTCCTCATATCTATCTTTGGAAAACGGTGGGTCTTCAATCTAACATTAGAGTCTATGAAATCATGACTAACATTTATTTCTTTCTCATCATGAGTTTCCTCTACTACCTTTTTGCCACTAGTAACCATTTCTTTTAGCAACTTTGCCAAACCTCCTTTCAAACCTTCCATGTCTTTCTTCAAATCTTCAATGTTTACTTATAAAGCATCCATATTAGATTCCACACCATCCATCTTAGATTCCATGCCATTCGTCTTAGCTCCCACGCCTTCTTTAAACCATCCATCTTAGCTTTTGTTACCTTTGCTGAGAGTTAAATTTGTTGCACTTGGTCTCGTAATTTTGATATATCATGTTGCATTTCTTCCTCTTCTTCATGATTCATGCTAGATATTTTAGGTTGCTTACTAGGTTGTTATACAAAATTTATACCTATAGATAAGTACATTTTCCCTAAGTGGGTAGTTACACTTACAACAACTGAAGTAAAGATGTTTAAACTTTTCCTACAATAAACAAATAAGATAAAGGAACCTACTTGTGATCCTTCGCTTCCTTTGATCTCGTTTGACCTGCTCCCATCACTCCCACTCAAACTGCATTCGTTCAATTGGTACTTGCCAACATAAACAAAAGACGACAACAATCAAAGAATATGATCTATTTATTGTAAAAAAATGGAATCGACAACATTCGAACATACATTCATCATAGATGTATAAAAAAGTATTGTAAAAGGAACAAACAACTTTATTTATTGATAGAAGGAGAAGTTACACCCAATGTGGTTCGATCTCGTGTCACTCATCCAGCTTAGTCCAAACCCTCATCACACCAATAGAAACATCAATCCAACAGCATAACATTACTTGACAATGATTTCAAGTCTCTAAACCAACAGTATTTCTCTATAATATCCAAGCTCCAGCCCCTTGATCACTATGATGAGTGGTCAATTTATAGGGAAATGCAAGTGGTTTTGTCATAAATAGGGTATTGAATGGTTTTCCATAATTGGATAGTTAGTTTCCATGGAGAAAGGGATGAGAGGATAGAGGATTAGATGATCCATAGCCTATCCATAGTCAAGCTCATAAGATGAGATAAGAGTTAGGCATCCTCTAGAATGTTCTAGAATCAAGGAATATTCCCAAAATCCTATGCCAATTTCGCTCATCCTTGCCCAGCATAGGCTTAAGTGGGCCTAAGTGCTCTGCAATGCAGGTTTGAATGGGCCTACCTACTATGCAGAGTAGTTTCCCCTTACCAAGACTGTGTTGGTGTCCCAAGGAGGCATTTTAGAAGGGTTTCAAACTAGGAAACTTTCATGGATGAAAACACTCAATATGATGACTTGTCCAGGGCATGTAGCAATTGAATTAGGGTTTGGTGAGCCTTATTTGTATTGATATAATTATGAGGGAGTGATGCCCAAATAGATCTGTAACATAGGTTTTTCCATTTTCTTTCTTCGAGGCATCAATTAATGATAAATATGCTTCACTTTACCCTTTGAAAACCAAACTTATGCAATTTTTTACAAAAGACTACACACATTTTTTCTCTTTCTAGGAGTTCGATATTTAATCTGTTGTGTATCTGTAATTTTGAATCTCCGAGGTTTGAAATTTCATCCTATGATAGCCCTCTATGTCCTCTATCCAACCCCACAAGTCTGATCCAGATTGGATTCTCCATGAAAGCTTTATGTCAAATCTCCCACAATGACCTGATTATAGACTGGTTAACTAGAGTGAACTTGTATTAAGTGCCACATGTCACGATTTCGACCTTCGGACCTAAAAATGATACACAAAATACTATAGTCTGTTCGATTTTTGTAACTGTTTACGAAATTTGAATCTGATACTGAGAGAAAAGATCTGAAATTTGATCCCGAGGTGCATCACGATTTCAGATCAAATGGATTTTAATTTCATCTTCTAAAGCTTTGTATAAGAAAACGTTATAGATAAAATGCCATGATGACCTATTTGAAGCAGCGAAACCCTAGAATCCAAAGATCTGATACCAATTGTTATGCAACCAGCTCACAAAATAGAAGAATGAGATAGATCAACGACTTCAAAAGTAGTCTCTTTAATGGGTCAGCCTCCTTTACATTACATAAATGAATAATTATTGGATGATACAAATGACAAGACCTCCTTTATATATATAGGAGTCTAAGGGGTCACAATATAATCAAAGTTGACATAACAATAATAATGTAAGGGCACAACAATCACAATAGTGGGCTTCTATGGGGCACAATAATAAAAATATGGGGATAACATGGGCACAACAATAACAATAATGGGCTATAATAACAATAATAATAAGGGAATACATTAGTATTATAGGGACCTAACAATGTCATTCCCTACTACTAGTACTTGGCAGGTTTTTCCTCCTTTGGCTAGTTCTTAGAACCCTTACTAAGGGATCTCCCCTGCATATAATGTTCCACCTGCAGGAAAATTTCCTATGGCTAGTAATGCTACAGTAGGAGGTGGATACCCTCTGTATACCCCTTGACTACAAGGTTTCCCTTATAGTTCAGTCGCTTCTATGAGTAATCCTTGGCATCCTAGTGCCTCTAAAAATCTAAGATATGCTTTTTCAAATGTTTGGAATTCCACTCTTGGAGCTTGAAATTCAGTAGTCTCTCCATGCTTACCATTCCTATGAACTCTAAATTTTCCAGATCTTTCAAAATTAACTATTGATCTGATCCATTACAACCCGACTTGGACCCCGGTCCCTACCAAACTTCCATCTGATATACCAAAGTTTGAAGGGAAATCTGGTGAGGATCCAGTTGACCATGTAACCAATTTCCACTTATGGTGCTCATCAAACTCCTTGATTGATGATTCAATTAGGTTGAGACTCTTTCAACGCACCTTAATTGGAAATGTGGTGAAATGGTATATTGAATTAAAGGGTGGGTCATTTTCTACGTTTGGTGAGTTGGCTATAATGTTTCTCAACCACTTTTAGTTGCTTATCTGTTATGATGCTAGAACTAAACTTCTAGCCAATTTTGACCAGGACAAGGCCACCCATATTTCTGACCACATTCAAGAGTGGTGCAGAAGGAAAATATTTATCAAGGCTTATATCTCTAATGAATTTCTTCTCAAGTGGTTTTTGAAATCATTACATCCTGATATATCTTAGGATATGTAACTTTTAGGAGTGTTCACAAAATAACATGCTATCTTTAGAACCCAACAATTAGAGCTTATTTATTCCCAGTCTAGAGTCCTCTATAAGATACTTCCTAATGCTCCTAGATATAAAATTGATCTCACCAAACTGAAACAAGGCCCCCATGTCGACGGAGTTGTGGGATCGATTGATACTAATTTGGCTAGTTTATTAAATCAATTACAATAGTTGTCATTACAATCTTCTTATGCGACATAGACTACATAGTCAGTGTCAACTCCTTCTCAAACTTTAGTAGTTAATGTTATTCAGTCCTCGAATCCCAAAGGAAATAAAAAAATCTAATGGGAATAAGAAAGGAAGTGAGAAAAATAAAGATAAGGGAGGGAAGGGGAATGTGAATAAACATAATGAAGACACTGGTGAGGGAAAGAAGGAATCTAAAAAGAAGGTTAAATTCCCATGCAATTTATGCAGTGGGGATCATCTTACTCATCTTTTCCCCAAGATTCAAGATGCTTAGTGCTTGTTATCCCAACAAGGTTCTTCTAGTTCCCAAGCTATTTTTACTAACCCTTTTCCCCAAGGGAAGCAAGTACTTACTAGAGAGAATTCTAATACTAAAGCCCCTACAAGGGGAAACTAGGAAGGGGAATCCACATCGAATGTGTATATGGCTAGGACTCATGTTGATATGTCAAATAGAGCTCATGATTATGGAGAACCATAATATTCTAAGGCTAGAATTGCTTTTGATACTCAAGAAACCCTTCATATAGAGAGGCCCATAGTTGAACCTATACCTCGGATGCTAAAAGTCTCCTCAAAATGGTTGACTTATAATCCAAATGCTAGGGCTACTCGGAACTATTCCATTATTGAATATTTAGCTGAGGGCCCTTGTGATATGTCAATATTAGAGGTACTCTAGTTGTTTCCTATGCAAAGGAATGTTTTTTTCACTGCGATCAAAGGAATTGACCTGAAAAACACTCTCATGATTATATTTTCTATGTCAAATGTTAAAAAGAGACTCCCTCATCATATGGATTTTCAAATTAAATCTACATATTGTAAGAAGACCATATTTCAAACCATATTTGATGAAGGGGCTTCCACATGTGTCATGTCTACATCATGTTGGAAAGATATCGGGTCCCCTGAAGTTGTTCTCTCTCCTACTCTTTTAACCACATTCAATGGCCATTCTCGTAGGTGCCATGGGATTCGACCTGCCTTCCCTATTTTTTAAGGGGAAAGGTTGTTAATGTGGAAGTAGAGATAGTTGATGCTAATCTTGATTATAATATTTTGTTGGGTTAAAATTGGTTTTATGTGATGGATGCCAGAGTCTCATCTTTGTTTCACATCCTATGTTTTCCTCGTGAAGGGAGAATTGTTATGATAGATTAGTTAGTATATTTTCCCAATGACCCAAATGCATCTACTGACTCCGCTATCCCCTTGGTGAAGAATACTAATAAGCCTATTGATAATTTAGGAGTTGGAATGTATTCCTCATTGATGGGTACTTTTGATATTCCACCTCTTGTTGCTTATATCAATTCTATTTCATCCTCCAGGATTGTCCCTCGACAATGTTCTTTTAGAACTCATTATTTTTTAGATCCTTGGACCTTCCCCCTCTTACAACCACATTAGAAGAAGGGAAAGTGGGTGGAATGGATTATCATATATCTACAGCAGAAATTTCATATCAATCCATGGTTAATTCCACAGATTTTGATCCCATCCCTATTTCATCAGAGAATGTGGATGATGATGTGGTGTCGTTCTAGACAATTGATTCCGCTTTGGCTATGGATTTCCTTGATATTGTCTTACCATATGAGGAGGCAATCCTAGAAGTAATGACTGGTTTATAGAGATTGTGGGATGATTTGCATCATCGATCCTATTTTATCCCTGACTTGCATAAAGTCGAATCAAGTTTTTCTTGTCCTCTTTCCTAAGGAAGTGTTTGCAAAATTTTAAAACCTTTCGCTCTAGCACACATCTTTGCTGAAGGTAATATGGATAACATTTCAGAAACTATTCTCGTGAACATTTCCAAGAATCACAACATTATTGAAAATATCTTCATCGAAGCTGATTTTTACTGTGAAGAGATTAAAATGTACACTGATCTCTTTAAAGAGTTTAGAGGTGTATTCGCTTGGTCCTATGAGGAAATTTTTGGGATTTATCCTAGTATAGTTCAACATGAGATCAAGACTTAAGAAAATTCAAAGCCTGTGCATCAAAATCTTCGGTCGGTTAACCCTAGGAAAGTTGTTGCTATCAAGGAACAAGTAGAGAAACTGCTTAAAACAGGTTTCATGTACCATGTTGCTCTTACTGAATAGGTTTCGAATCTAGTCCTTATGGACAAAAAACAAGGAACAATTTTTCTATGAAATGATTTTAGGGATTTCAATAAATCCTGTCCAGAAGACAATTACCCCACTCCATTTATAGATCGGATTATTGATGAGTGTGTTTTAAATGAATTTTTTTCCTTCATGGACGGATTTCTGGGTATAATCAAATAACAATTCTTCCTCAAGATAAACATAAGATGACGTTTATTTTCCCCTGAGGTACATTTGCATATATGAAAATGTATTTTGGCCTTTAAAATGTTGGAGCTACCTTTTAGCAAGATATGTCATATGCTTTCCGTGACATCAAACACATAATTGAAGCTTATTTGGATGATTTAGCTGCTCACTCTCGTAAGAGAATGGAACATCCAAAGCATATTCATCTAGTTTTTGAAAGATGTCGTTTTTATAAAATTTGGTTGAACCCTAATAAGTGCATTTTCGCTATTACATCTAGTCAGTTGTTGGGATTCATCAATTCTAATGAAGGGGTTTGGGTTGATCCTTTCAAGGTTGGGGCAATACTTCAGTTTTCTCCCCCGTCTATCATTCGTCAACTTCAAAGTCTCTACGTAAAAGCCAATTTTTTAAGGAGGTTTATCGTGAACTACGTTGAGATCACAAAAGGTTTTATGCATTTACCTAAGAGAGGAGTTCCATTTATTTGGAAAGAATTCGCTTGTTCGATGCTTTGAAAAAGGCATTGTTATATTCTCCCCTTTTGAGTCCACCTGATTATAGCTGAGATTTGATTTTGTACCTCGTGGTGGAAGAATCAACCATCGGTATGGTTCTGGTTCAGGAAGATGATGCCCTTAGAGAAAATGTGATTTATTATATAATTTGTCGCTTAGTTGGTCCTGAACTATGATATTCCCACATTAAGAAATTGGCTTTAGCAACACTTCATGTTGTTCGGCAAATCATTCATTACATTTTGATGAGAAAAAAATTTGTAGTAGTTGACTTCAACTCATTTCAATTTTTCCTAAGTAGGCAAGTTATTGGGGGGGAATAAAATAAATTTATTGTTACTTAACAAGAGTTTTATCTAGAGTTAATATCAGCCAAATCAAAGAAGTCTTTGGTTTTCGTAGAACTAATTTCGGAATTTCCTTGAGAGGGAGATGTTACTTATGAAGAATCATTTACGAATGAGCATCTTTTTCTTATCTCCTCACAATATCCTTGGTACAGAGACATCATTGTATATCTCCATAATTCAAAGTTTCCTCAGTTTTTTTCTAAGGGTGAATGCTGAAAGTTATGTCACCTTGCTGAGATTTATCTGATCATTGGTAATACTTTATATCATCACGGGGTTGCTTTAATCCTTGGACATTGTTTGACCTTAGAATAAGTTGAGTCAGTTTTAAATGACTGCCATAGTGGGGCTTGTGGAGGTCATTTTTCTGGGCTTGCAACAACTCAGAGGATCTTGCATGCATGGTATTTTTTTCCTTCGATTTTCAAATATTGTCTTGAAGTGGTCACAAAATGCCATCCTTGTCAAATAGATACTCAAAAAATTCTTGTTCATTGAGCTCTTCTTTTTCCTGTCATCACTGTCGGTCCATTTACTAAGTGGGGAATTAATTTTACAACTTTTCACTCATCTCCGGATAAGAGACACAAGTACATTATCGTAGTAGTAGACTACTTTATGAAGTGGTTCGAAGCTATGCCCACTTTTAACAACGATGGTGAGACAACATGTCTTTTCCTTTTTATTCATCTCTCATTTTGATATCCCAAAAGAGATTGGCACTAACCATGGTAGTCACTTTCAGGATATGATGATATATGAGTTGGCTTTGAAACTAGGATATCGGAGGGATCATTTGTCTCCTTATTATCCTCAAGATAATGGACAAGTTGAAGCCATTAATAAATCCCTTAAGACTATCTTGCAAAGGATGATTAATCAAGCTAAGTCCAACTGGCACATCGTGCTTTATCCTACATTATGGGCATATTGAATGTATGTTAATATTGCCACAGGGTTCACTCATTTTCAGTTAGTTTATGGTTTGGAATCAATATTTCCTATAGAATGTGAGATTCACTCCCTTAAGTTGGAAATCCAACTTCTTCTAGACACCTCAAGTTTAGAGGAGTGCATTCTTCATTTGGAACATCTTGATGAGCAGTGTCAAGATATTGCCACAATGAACGAGGCTAACAAGAAAATATTTAAAGCTCAATATGATAAGTCTGTGTGACCTATGGTTTTCTCTGAAGGCGATCTTGTCTTGGTCTATGACCAAGATAAATACACCTTGGGGGTAGGAAAATTCAAACCTATGTGGTATGGTCCTTTCATTGTTAAAAGGGTATTGAAGAAGGGTCCTTTTGAGTGGGTTTATTTTGAAGGGAATGTGTTGTTAGAGCTCAAAAATGAGCTTTATCTCAAGAAGTATTATGCTTAGGCTCTTGCCTGAGAAATTTCTTGGTTTTGTAAATATTGCACATAGTTTTAGTTTATGTCTATGAGTGTTGTGGTGATGATGATTTTTTCGATCTGCTTTGGCAGGTTTCGATGGGTGATTTAGTGTACTTAGAATTTGTAGATAGTGCCAATAGACACACCTAGAATTTATCTTCTGCAACTTGGGTAATTCATTATCCATTTTCTCAATTGTTGGTCACAAGAGGCATATCTATTGGTCTTGCTTCTAATAATATGGTTGAATATAGTGTAGTTATTTGATCAGGAGCTCAGGACCAAGTGTCGTAAAATGGTAAAAAAATGAACGTGCTCAGAATAGGTTTGAACCTGAACGACCGGATAGAGCTCGTCTTCCTGATTCCAGTGCCACAAACGGTTCGGAAAACAGTCCCCGTATGAGAAAGTTATGCCAAAAAGAAAAATTGCCCAATAACATTGAAATTTTGAATTTTTTTCAAAAAAAAATTAAAATAGAATATTCCCGAAATATTCCTTTTGGGCAACAAATCAATGGCTGCCACGTGGCAAGCCCATAGACTGCCACGTGGCCTAGATGACGTCAGCAAGAATGTTGGGGCGCATGTTTAAAATTTTTGGTGGCAGCGGAGAGTATTGTACCCGCGACCTACAGTCTACAAGTGCCACACCTTACTGTTGGGCCACAATGGGGGGACTTGACATGAAGCCGACAGAATTTCTTTATGAAGTTTAAACTTCATTTGGGCGGGGCCCGAACTGGGCCAGTCCCTAAGGGCCAGCCCCCCATGCCATACGACCCAGCCCGAGAACCGTGGGCCCAAGCCTACCCGCCAGCGCTTAACAACGTTCACTGCTTATTCAGTAAACGTGGTCACATATGCGTGAAGAACGGGACTAACTCCGTGTTAAACTGCCCGTTGACAAACGGTTTTGCATGCAATCCAATGCCAAACTGCAATCCGAAATTCTGGTCACATGGCATTAAAAATCAACAAATACTGCCAGTTAACATAGTGGCGGAATTGGAAAAGGCACCAAATTTGGGTGGTCCTGCCATAATTGGCAGACCTATCTAGACCTGCACTACAGTTAGCTGGAGTGATTTTAGGCCAAATTGGAGGAATTCTTCAATGAGCCATAACTTTGGCTAGGAAAGTCCTTTTTGGACGAATTTTTTTTTGGTTTTGGGTATCTTCGACCTTCTGAAGCCATGGACATAGGTTTCACAGCCATCTGAGGTCATTTACAGGTGTTTTAGCTTCGTGGAAGTTCCAGGAGCCACCAAGGCCAAATCAGTTTAGGAGCTGCATTGGGAATTGTGCAGCCATTGAATGTGGAACGAAGGTCATTCTTGAAGGTTTTCAGCATTCTGAATCCATTTCTACAGCTCGTTTTTCCCGTTGAGGCATTCTTCTCACTGTTTAGCTTCAGGGAAGCTTTCAGGGCCACTAGGGCCATTTCAGTGCTTGAGCTATTTGGGGGCTATGTTCATCCATTTTTGGTGATTCAAAAGCCTATGTCTACTATTTTCAACCTTCTGAGTCTAATGGCAGAGGTTTCAGAACCAATTGAGGTCATCTTCACCTCGAAATTATCCATGCAAGATTAAAGGGCCATTAGAGCCAATTGGGGAAAGTACTGTATAAGGTACAATTTCACTGTTTAGTGCTTGGGAAGGAGCATGTTTAGCTAATTACTATCTTCTGATTCTGTATTTACAGTTAGATATGTCTTTTGAGACACTCATATTCTTGTATTATCCTTTGTAGCATTTTTAATACAAGAGGACAAGCCTAGTTGGAGAGGCTTGGTCCAACAAATGTAGCCCAGAAGGGGTGAACTGCTTTATCATTTTGATGTCTTTATTTGCTGAATATGATATGCTAAACAAAACTAATATAAAGTGTTAAACAACAAATATACATAACTTGCATACACACATAATCACCTATTCAGTTGCAGAATGTTGTTTGTCTTATTTCGCAAGACATCAAACTTCAAGTATGTGTATGTCAAAGACTTCTAAGTGTTTACTTCATTATTTCTTTAGGCAGAGCCTGTAGAGGGCCAGGTAGCCTCTGGAACTCATCCTCTCTTTAGAGGTGACATGTCCAGTGAATGCCCCTACAGTCTATCTCTGTATAAGAAATAAGAAGTTTTCACATTTTCAGAGGTCACTTGGAGTGTATAACTCACATTTGAAATTATGGGAAATGGATACCTTGCACCCTTAAACAAGTACATTCCATTTTCAGATCAGATGGTATCAGAGCACTTTGTTTGCTTGACTGACATCACTAGCTTGATTGTGTAGCTTGAAAGGTGTCTTAAGCAGTGTTGAAGATTGACTGTTTTATTATTCTGCAAACTATTTGTTGTTTGAGTTTGCGGAAGCTCTTTTGTTCATTTTTATAATGACAACTTCCATAAGTGAGTTCTCAAAATCGTCCTCCTTCACAAGATTCTTTGATGAAGGCTTGAAGCAAGAATTTTTCATCATGATGAATATGGTGAGAGAAATGTATGAGGATGAAAGAAAGAGCTCTAGACTTCAAGAGCAATTGAATTCCATGAGGGAAGAGAAGCAGTTGCTTTCTGACCAATTGCAGGAAATGGAAGGCCAACTTCATATTGCAAACATGAATCTGGAAAGGATGCATGAGTTGGAGACACAACTCCTTGTTGCCAAAGAAGCCTTAGCCAAGTATCAGCTTGAAGAAGAGGTAAACAATTCTAGTTTGTCTTCAAATTCTTATAAGAATGTTTATGTTAGCTCTTTTGAGAAACATACCAAAGGCATAGGGTCCAAGTTGATGTCCAAAATGGGATATGAAGGAAAAGGATTGGGCAAACATGCACAGGGTATAGTTGAGCCAATAATGGTTGAGGTAAGACCTAAGTATTTGGGTCTTGGCTATGGACAATCTTATGGAGAAAGTTCCAAAGCAGCCATGAAGGAAATTGAAATAGTTCCTAGAAGGAGTTTCATTTTAGGTTCTCTATCTCAAGGTTGTAAAGGTTGTATCCTTCAGGAATGCAATAGTTTGAAACATACCTTGTGATGAGCCCCAAATTTGGTAACATTTTGGGCTCATTTGGCCTAATTATGCCTGTTCAATCCTTCATTTTTCATAACTTATGCATTATTTTTTAGTATGTTTATGTCATTTGTACGAATAAGGGTAGTCACTATTCCTAGGTGGCTAACACGTGCTCATTTCAGGATTTTTTGACACATGTTGGAGCAAAACCGAGCAGACATGGGCTAGGAGATAGCCAAGCTTGGGTTGAGGATTCGTAGGGGGGTTGTCTATGGCATTAAATAGCCTCCCTCGGGATCTTCACCCCCAACTCCGAGCTCCAAAGGCCACCAAAACCAGATCTAGAAGGCAGCCAAACAGATTTTTTGAAGGAGCTGTTCACTCACAGTTTGGGCAGCCAACTCCCATAGATTTAGGAGGCCAGCTAAGGCCTCATGGTGTATAAATGTTAAGGCCTCAGCCTTCGAAAGGGACTTTTGAAAAACTCTTGCATATTCTGTACTACAGTGTTGCTAGCTCTGTTTTGTTCTTTTGTAGCCATTGTTGGCATAACTCTTGACTTATGATTATTTTTTGATAATGGGAAGCAGTTAGATTTGATATCAGCTCTGAGTTTTCTATAGGAGCCATAGCTCTTGGGGTTGGGCCCAAACTGAGAGCCTAAGGCCTCCTTCTTTGTATTGTTATCTTTCCTTTAAGCACTGTGATTTTCCTTTTATGCATTTGAAACGAAGTTTTGTTGAGCAAGATTTAGTTGTGTTGGTTAAATAGGTCATTGTTGAGGAATATAATTGCTTCAGATGTGTAGAATAGATTGATAGGGCAATAATTGATAAAGCTCCAGAAAAAGGGTTGCCTGCACTCTCAGTTTCACCTCTCCCTTATTGGATCAGGGGCTAGAATTGCAGAAACAGTGCTGCCCAACAAAAACACTAGTTTGCTTGACCATGCAATCTTTGGTGTAATGCCTTCATTTGTAGAAGATAGTCATGCATTCAGACCTTTTTAGATGTTTCTTTGATTAAGTGATGTACATGGTTCTCTTTGGAAATAAAGCTGCTGTTCATTTGTTTCATTGACAGTTAGGATAGATTAGCTAAGATTTTGATTGTATGCAGGATTTGGTTGATTTGGTTAAGTACACACCGTGCAGGGCATATCCATCTCTCTCTCATCCACCTAGGCTTCGTCCAGGCCAGCTGCTCCATCTCCTAGTTGGGTTCCGCGTCTCACCACTACTCTTCTGCCCACGTAACGCTACCTTCTTGCTCTTCCATTACCTTAGCTTTATTTAAGTCAAGTCAGCGTTCCACACCCTCTCATCACTTCCTCCATCAGTCACTGGGTCATTCCAAGCCCTTACCCTACCTCCCTATCCATTCATGCATCTTCTCTCACTCACCCATCCTCCAAAATCCAATTTTCAAACATCCTGTAGAAATTTCTGAACATCCTGTAGAAATCCCTGAAACATCCTGTAGAACCCCTGCAGACTTCCTGTAGAAGCTCACAAGTGAGGTTGCTGGATAGCCAAACTCTTTGAAACTCTCAAGAAGGGTGTTAGGGACTCCTTAGACCCTCTCTGAACCTTCCCAACCTTTTCCAAGCATTTCTCTTCCTTGATCCACCCCTGCAGAGTAAAATCCAGTTAAAACACATGCATGATAATTCTGATAACTTATTTGAAAATACAAAAAGATGTTTCCTTCAGATAGAGATAGCCTAGACATGTGAATTTTACCTTCATAGAAGTAATGGCATCTCTTTTAATAGTTTGCATTCTCTCCTCTGCATTAGTAGGACTAGCTGGTAGAATTAGGGTTTGCTAGGGTTTATGTTACTTTTTGGCTTTCAGTTTCTTTCTGCAAGTAGATCAACTTCCTTTGAGTTAGCTTCCATCCATCAGTTAAAAAGCTTCTTCTAAGAGCTCATAGAAGTTGGCTTAAGCCCCTAGCGGACTTGTGCCAGCTGACCAAGTGACAGTTGCGGCAAGAGCTAGTACTTGTGCATACAGCACCGTCACTTCCAAGTTTGTTATGAACTACCGGGTTGATAAAAGTAAAGAAGGGAGTCCCAGGAGTTGTAGCATTATTGCTGCAATACTGGAGCCCACCATATTTTTGGCGCCGTTTCCGAGGAAGCGTCAGAGTATTGGTGATTGTTGCTTTTCTTCTATTTTCCTACACTCGCCTTCTGCTAGATAGTTTATTTCATTTCCATCCTGCAATTTCATTTCCGCAAAAGTAAAATAGATATTTCCTGCTTTCATAGATTAGCATTTCAATTTTGCAATTTCAATTCTGCAAGCGTAGATTAGCAATTTCAATTCTGCAAGCGTAGATTAGCAATTTCAATTCTGCAAGCGTAGACTAGCATTTCATTCCTGCAATTTCATTTGAGCAAAATAGATTAGCCATTTCCTGATTTCATTTCAATT
This sequence comes from Pinus tabuliformis, assembly GCA_031772625.1. Lineage (NCBI taxonomy): Eukaryota > Viridiplantae > Streptophyta > Pinopsida > Pinales > Pinaceae > Pinus > Pinus tabuliformis. The sequence goes on from CM062817.1 coordinate 1,861,351,064, forward strand.
CCGCATTTTCATTTCAGCAAGATAGCTAGTTGCAGTTCAATCTATTTCAGTTTTGCAGGTACAAGCAGAAAAAGCAAAAAGAAATCAAAAGCCTTTCCATTTCATGCCTCGTAGGAACAGAGATAAAACCGGCAATTTCTTACCCAACACCCCCACCACTTCACCGAGTCACCCTTCTCTCTTCTTTGGTGACAGTGATCCAGAAGAACCTATAGGCGAGCCTCCTAAGATATACGAAGATCCTATACTAGAAGAAGAATTAGAAACCACTCCACCTGAAGCCATGGCTGAGAATAGAAGAGAAGATGAGAGAATAGAAGGTGCCTTTTCCATCCGAGAGACCAATGGAGACATGAAAATGAAAAACATAAGCCCCTCCGCTTTACCTCACTTCCATGGATTGACTACTGAAGACCCTCATAGCTTCCTGTTTGAGTTTGTTGTCCTTTGTCGAACCTATGACTATACAGAAGATGAGCAAAAATTGAAACTCTTTCCCTCTACCCTCAAGGATGCAGCATTACGCTGGTTCATGGGCTTACCTGGAAATAGCATCACCACTTGGGCTCAGATGCAGCAAGCTTTCAATACCAAATATAGAGACCACTGTAGGTCCAAGGAAGCCAAGGGAGAAATATTTCGGATGACCATGGGAAATGATGAGTCTTTAGAATATTATGAGGAAAGGTTCCAACTTAGCTATAAACGGGCCAGGTGCACACTTGACCCTGAATCTCTCAAGTTGGTCCTTCTCCGAGGAGTCCTTGAAGATCTTCTAGATACCCTTCACATGCTAGTGGGAGGAGATATTTACCAACTACCTTATGAGGATATAAAGAATGTGTTCAGAAACCACTCTGGGGCAGCTCGGAAAAGAGGTAGGGGAAACCCCCTTTTAGCTAGTACTACTTTCTCCAAGCATGAGTTTGTTAATTAGCTGGAGGACCTCAAAAGTGAGGTGAGACAGACCATTGCCATGTAACTAGATAAATTCTGAATCCAACAAAAGAAAGAGGAAGCTGAGAGGGCTCTGGCCATCTTCTATCCTAGGTGTACAAGGAAGCACCCTAAGAACGAGTGTCCATTACACTCGGTAGAGGTATGTTTCGTTTGTGAGGAGGAGCACCCCACAAACCAATGCCCAACATTACCTAGGTTCAAGGCCATGTACCAAGGAACTGAGGCACCCACTGAACCTCTCTACTTCCTCAACCAAAGGAGGCCGCATGGACCTAGACCTTACCAGCAGGGGATGCAAGGGACATCCCAAGCTTATTATAGCCCCAACCAATCTGCTCCTATGCCTTCTTGGGGTAACCCTGCTCATCCTTCCTGGTCTGTGCCTCCTCCATGGTCTTACCCACCTCAATACCATACTCAGCCCACTACTCATTCGTTTCACTCCCATGTTCAGCCACATCCTCAGTGGAATGCACCTCAACCAGGGTGGAGGCCCCAGTACAACACTCCTCCTGCCATTTTGCCTCCACTGCCAGCTCCACCACAACCATTACCTCCCGCTCCTCTAAGACAACCCCAAATGCCTGCTCAACCGAACCCGAATCCCAACAACCGACAAGCCCAACAGGTATATACTGGGGAAGCAACATGCCTTTCCTATGCTGTGGAGATCCTAGAGATCAACCTACGATCCGGGAAGACTCTTCCAGATCGCCAACCTCCTCCCCTAGAGGACGAGGAAGATAAACAGGAAAGTGAACCCAAGACCACTCCCCCCTTTCCTGAGAGACTAACAGTCACCACACAACCCGACCCAAAAGAGAATGAGCTTCTAGGAGAACTCAAACAGTTGTGTGTGAGAATACCACTTCTCCAAGCCATCAAAGATGTACCGATATACAAAAAATTGGTTAAGGAAAAGTTTTTCAGGCACCCAGGCAGGCAAAAAAGAGATGCCTCAACCATCAATGTCATAGGACAACTGTCTGATCTTATGTTGGGGCAAGTAATCTGTCCAAAGTATTTGGATCCTGGGAGTCCTGTAGTTGATGTCCACATCAATGGCACCATCATACCCCACACTTTGATTTATTTAGGGGCTGCCATTAATGTGATGACCAGGGATACCATGCTCAAACTCAACCTTCAGGGTTCCTTAATGAAGACCTCGACGGTCCTGCAGTTGGCAGATCGCTCCACCATGACTCCCGAAGGGATTGTGGAGGATGTCTTGGTCTCTGTTGACTCTTGGGAGTATCCTGCGGACTTCTTCGTTCTTCAACCAAAGGCAAAGCTTACTGGATACCCCCTTGTTTTGGGAAGACCTTGGTTAGCCACTGCGGATGCTTACATAAGCTGCCGAGCAAGAAACATGACCATCAAAAATGGTCCTATGTCCAAGCAGCTAGTCCTATACCCTCCTACCCAACCTCTATTAGAGAATGAATTACCACTTTGGTTGGAAGAAGGGGAAGAGGATGAGGTGTACTCTGCACCCTTGTGCACCTTAGAAACCACCAAGGGAGGTCCTAAAACCGAGGATGATTTGATTGAGACCTTGATTCAGAATCTGCCTCCCAGTGCATTGTCCTTAGAGAAATTGGTGGAAGATACTCAAGCCAGCACCTTAGTGGACCTTTGTGTGACCGATCCACTCTCTCTCAGAGTAAAAAATGTGGAGTTTGGCCCCGAGATAACGTTAAAGATCAGCTCCTCCCTATCTCCTTCCCAGGAAAAGGAGTTGTATAGTCTGTTGGCCAATCATCTAGATGCTTTCGCTTGGAACTATAAGGAGATGAAAGGAGTCCATCCTTTGGTCTGTACCCATCACATCTACATCAAAGAAGATTGTAAACCAGTCAGAACCTCAAAGGAGAATGAATCCAGCCCTTAAGGACATTGTCAAAGAAGAATTGCAAAAACTGTTGGATGTAGGATTCATCTACCCCATCTCGGATAGCGAGTGGGTGTCCCCTCTGGTGTTGGTACCCAAGAAAAATGGAAAGTGGGGAATCTGTGTAGACTATTGAGAACTGAACAAAGCCACCAAGAAAGACCACTTTCCTCTGCCTTTCATAGATCAAGTGTTGGATGGACTGGCGGGGAAGAAGTTCTTCTCTTTCCTAGATGGGTTCAGTGGGTATAACCAGATCCAAATCAGCCCGGAGGACCAAGATAATACCACCTTCACTTGTCCCTGGGGTACCTTTGCTTACCGAGTCCTTCCCTTTGGGCTATGCAACGCTCCTCCCACTTTCCAAAGAGCAGTATTGAGCATCTTTTCTGAGCTAGTCCATGATTCGGTGGAAATCTATATGGATGACTTCACTCCCTATGGGTCCAACTTCCAGGAAGCATTGTCCAATCTGGGAAAAGTTCTAACCAAGTGCATTGAGATTAACCTGTCCCTTAGTCCGGAAAAAATGTAAATTCTTGATGACTGAAGGGACCGTGCTAGGACATACCATTTCTTGCCAAGGATTGCAGGTGGATCCTAATAAAATTGCTCTCATCAAAAAGGTTCCACCTCCTCAGAAAGTAAGAGATGTTCGGAGTTTCTTAGGCTTAGCAAGATATTATAGAAGATTTATTAAAAACTTCAGTAAGCTAGCCTCGCCACTGTTTGGCCTCTTAGCAAAAGATGTTGAGTTCAAATGGACAGACGACTGTCAAAGGGCTCTGAATGAATTAAAGGATAAGTTGGTGTCTGCCCCGATATTGAGAGGTCCAAACTGGGCCCTACCTTTCCAAATCCACACTGATGCCTCAAACAAATCCATAGGGGCAGCCTTAGGACAGATTGAACAAAAAATCCCATATGCCATATACTTTGTTAGCAAAAACTTATCCAAGGCAGAACTGAATTATACTATAACTGAGAAAGAGTTCTTGGCCGTGGTCCATGCCCTGAACAAGTTCCGACACTACATCACTGGCTATCAAACATTTGTACATACTGATCATGCTGCAATTAGATATTTAATGAATAAACCAGATGTGAATGCTCGTATTATTAGATGGTTACTTCTGTTGCAGCAGTTTGATTTGACTATCGTTGACAAACCAGGTAAAGAAAATGTTGTTGCTAACTTCTTGTCTAGACTGGATTTACCTGCAGGTGAAGATGGAATAGTGGACGACCAGATGCCAGATGAACATCTGTTTGCTATCTCAGTACTCTCTCCATGGTTTGCTGATATAGCAAACTATCTGGTCTCAGCACAGTTCCCTCCGCATCTATCTTCAAAAGAGAAAAGCAAAATTGTAAGGAAGAGTGCCTCATTCACTTGGATCGGGGGCAACCTGTTCAAACTTGGCCCCGATTAGATCTTAAGGTGTTGTGTAAGGGAGGAGGAAGTCTTTGACATCCTCCTAACCTGTCATGATGGGCCTTGTGGAGGACATTTTGCAGCCAAGAGGACTACCTTCAAAATTCTACAGGCAGGCTACTATTGGCCCACGCTTCATCAATATGTCAAGAGATATATCAGCCAATGTGACCGATGCCAAAGGATGGGGAAGCCGACCCTAAGGGACGAAATGCCTCTCCAACCTCAAGTGACTCTTGAACCATTTGAGAAGTGGGGTATGGATTTTGTGGGTCCTATCAACCCTCCTTCAAGGCAAAGGTCTTACATCATCGTGTGCACAGACTATCTAACAAAGTGGTCAGAAACCAAGGCATTTAAAGCAACGACAGAAGAAAAGGTGGCTAAGTTTTTAAGAGAAAACATCTTACAAATTTGGCTACCCAAGAGAGTTAGTCACCGATCAAGGGAGCCAGTTCACCTCCAACTTAATTGAAGACTTGCTTGCTCATCACAAGATCAAGCATAGGACTTCCACCCCCTATCATCCTCAAGCAAATGGGCAGGTGGAAGTCACCAATAGAGCATTAGAAGTGATTTTGACTAAAGTGGTGAGCAGCAGCAGAAAGGATTGGGCAGATCGCCTGGTTGAGGCCACCTGGGCTTACAACACCACTTGGAAGACCACAACCAGTTTCACACCTTATGAACTGGTCTATGGGAAGAGAGATTTGCTGTCAATTGAGTTCGAATACAACACATTGAGGATGGCAGCTCAGCTGGACCTAGATCTCAACCATGCCCAACAAGAGACGTTATTGCAGCTGAATGGGCTAGATGAACACCGAATGCAGGCCCTTCTCCACTCAGAAGTGGTCCAACTTCAAAGGAAGATATGGCATGATCGGCACCTCAATGACAAGCAATTCCAACCGGGAGATTGGGCGCTGTTGTATGATTCCAGACATAAGGATTTCAAGGGGAAGCTGAGGACAAGATGGCTAGGACCATATGCAGTGGAGAAGTGTAATGATAATGGGTTTGTTCTTATTCAGACCATTGATGAGGAAGCCATCCCCATGTTCGTCAATGGGCATCAACTAAGGATCTACAGGAAACCTCTTTCGAGGCAAGAGTTCATCAAAACTGTGGAAAAATCAGTGTTGGTCATAGAGAAGGGTTCTGCCTCTGTTTTGGGCATACCCTGAGCATCATATCAAAAATAATAATAATAGTAATAATAATAATAATAATAATAATAATAATATCCTTGGGTGAAAACCTTTCTGAGGCTCCCAAGGCAGATGGTAGGGGTGAAAACCTCATTGAGGCGCCCCTGTTGTCTCTCTGAAAAAATTGGAATAAAAAAAAAGACCCTTGGGTGAAAACCTCTCTGAGGCGCCCAAGGAGGATAGTAGGGTTGAAAACCTCATTGAGGCACCCCTGCTGTCTCCTCAAAAAAAAAAAAAAAAAGAGAGAAAAGAAAAGAAAAAGAAGGAGGCAGAAACAGAAAAACAGGCTCAGTCTTTGGAAATTAATGCAGGTTGCAGGTATTCCATGCAAACATGAGGCCTCTCAACTCAAGGACAAGGGTCCCTACCATGCTACCAGGCGACTTCACCAGCACTCCCTCCATAAACACTCATCTTTTCCAAGGTTTGGGCACGATCTGGTCATAGTTTAGCCTTCTACAGGAAGCTACAGAACTTTCTACAGGAAGTTCTGTATTTCTACAGGAAACTTCCTGTAGAATCTTTGGACGAGCTAGGAACAACTATGTAGAAGAATTTGAAGCTCGAAGCCCAATAAGGAGGCATGCAACCAATGTTTTTCTCCATCACCCACTGTTGTCGCCTCCTTCCACCACCATTGCTGCCATACGATTGAAATACCTGCACAGTCATACCAGAACATTGGACTCTCAGAAGAAATAATTTTCAAATGGAAAATAAAACATGCAGAGGCCCAATGCGCTACCTGTCAAGGTGATCCGAGGACCCTGCACCTGTGAACGTGACTCCACCATTTCGGCATGCACCCTAGGAGGAGAAACGACTACAGGATGTCCTACAGGAATCTTGTAGCAGTTGATTCGGCTAGAGCACACACCATGAAGATACCTACAACTCATGAAGCCGGCGCATGCACCATCCACAGCCAGGCAACCGATCTCGTAACCAGTAGCAGTCAACGAAAAGGAGCTCCCGTGCCTGTGCACGAAGCGGATCCGTCACCCCTCGTCCTGAAGCATGAGAAAAATCACGTCCACGGCCGCACAGGTAAGTGCCTCACCCTGTTTCGTTAAATTACATGAACGATGCTCTAAAATGTGTGTAAATATGAAAATGAATGTATTGAACAAGTCAGGTAGCCATTCAACTGGCCACCACAACCAGCCCGACAGCCTCGTCCGATCCGAAAAGCTTTGGGTGTGTCGACGAGACAGGAAATGGACACGTGGGAAGTGTCCAGTCGGAGAGAAGCGGTGATCTAATAGGAGTGGCAGCGGTAGATATATAGGGAATGACAGCAGGTGATGTCAGCCAACGGGCTGACGGGGATAGCTCACCCTCGTGCCACGAATTCCGCAAAAATTCAAATCCACCGGCTAGATCACGTATGGCGCACTGCACTCATTTATTCTCAACCACTTTGCAGCCGAGTATGCATACTAAATTTTCTGAAGGTTGTTACTTCGAGTTCTCGGCCTGTTCCAACGTCCTGTTGCTGCACAGAAGGCCCAGAACCACTGAAGCGCTCCCCAGAACCCGTGCACGACTTCTACAGGAAGCTCAACGTTACAGAGGAAATTGAACTGTTCACGTCAAAGGTGGAAAGTCTGGAATGAGGTAAGCTTGAACATAGTCCTCCCATGCAATTGGTTCGAAAGGTGGTGAAGTCGACGTGTTAAAGGGGTAGGAAACCATGAATTATAGTCTGTGCATGAATTTGCAAGCGTCTTCTTATTGCTGCATGAGAATTGTCGTCGTAGTGTGTATGCGGGATTTTCTCCAGGGTTTGATTCATAATTGAGCCACTGTCAAGGCTCACCCGTAGACAATCATGAATTTTATAAACTGTGTGCATAATAGAGGCATAGCTCTGCGCTCTGTCTAAGGAAATCCCAAATATTCACTTTTATATACACGCAAGCAAGCTCAGGCCAACACAGCTTTTACCATGCTGGGTGGGTTCATTAGAAAAGAGCCTACAGACTCAAAGAAGCTACGGAAACCCCTGAGGTGGTGGACCTGTTTTCTCATGCACGGTGGATGTCATTCTGTGACAAGCTTCAAGGTCACGATGACGAGGTTGCAGAAGAATTCCTGCGATCCTTGCAGCCAAAGTCAAAGACGTTGGCTGTTGTCAACTTCAGAGGATTGACCCTCAAACTCACCCCACAGTTCATTAGCAGAGTCACTGATCTACCAATGGGGGTACCTTGGGATAAGGAGGAGAGAAAACTGGGTCAGAAAGCTAAGAAGGAGTTCTTTTTGCCAGAGGAACAATTCTCAGAAGACAAGAATGGAGTTTGAAGAACCAGCCTACAGCCGTTCTGGAGTGAGGTCAGCCTCCAGATTATGAAGTATATCACGTGCGAGGGGCGATTCAGCATCGTGTATGGATATCATTTCCGGTTGCTCACAGAACTTAGGCACCAAATGGACCTACCCTCAGAGAAAAAGTTGAGCATTCCTTACTTCATCCTACAGTCCATGACTGAGTGTGCCACCAAATTGAGAGAGGGAACACCAGACCAGATAGCCCATCATAGGCTCATTAAGTTCCTCATGGAAGATGCACTCCACACGTACACCGTCCCTCTCTCCTGGGAAACCTTTCGAAATTTGACTAAGGATGATGACATCCGGGTGTTGGCTGAGGAGCTCACCTCCTCCAGCAGCGAGGAGAAGGAACACATTCAAGAAGAGAAGAAAGGTAAAGGCCAAGAAACCATGGCCAAAACACCAAAGAAAGAATAGAAGGGAAAACAAGAGAAAAACCAAGCTCCCAAAACAGAGGGTGACAAAACCACACTAACACCCAGGGAGAAAAGACTATAGAGCAGGGTGGAAAGGACTGAAAAAGTCCATGTCAGTGAGGGCACCTCTAAGGCAGCCTCAGCAAAGTTGAAAGAAAAAGCATCCTTAGCCAAGCAGGCTAAAACGGTGCCGTCTGTTTCTACAGGAAAGTTAAAAACGGCTTCTACCAGAAGCTAGAAATCAGCCACTACAGGGCTTTCTACAGGAAGTCCTGATAAAGGAAAACAGAAGGAGAAAACAGCCGAAATTCTTGCTAGGGAGACAGCAGCTGTGCTGGCCACCCTAGGTACCTCTCCCAAGCCAAAGGAAAAACGAAATAGGGAGACTCCTCTGTATTTCAAAGCAAGGAGGAGTGTAAGAATTAAAACCGGCAGGCCCCAACCTCCATCTAAAGACCCAATTACCATTGAAGACACCCCTACCTAGCCAAAGGAGAAGTCCCCCTCCAAAGTATCAGTCACTTATGAGTAGGGGAGCCCGAAGACAACTACCTAGAGGGAGAGAATGGAAAGGTCAGCTTCAAAAATCCTTCGACAGGATGCTGAAGCAGTTCTACAGGAAACATTAGCCAGGCTCAAGGAGACCGAAAGAATGGAGGGGGAGGCATCCACATCACTACAAAGGGAAGAAGAGGTAGAACACATTATGGAGCCTAGCCCCTAGCCCAGCTTGATCTCTTATTATAACTTTTTGGAGGCTGGGAAAATTATTCCACAAAAATTCACAGTGCTGCTTTTCTTTGCATTAGAGGAAGAAAGAGTGCGGACCCACACATGGATGAGGATAGCTAAATCTAAAGGAGTAGCAGATATAGGCCCGTTGGAGGAACAACTCAAGGAGGCAAGAAGGGAATTAGCTATGGAAAAACACGTGGGAAACTGCCAGCGAGTATTTCTACAGGAAGAGAATGAGAAGCTCAAACTGCAGCTACAGGAATAGAGGAAAGAAAGGGGAACAACATCAGAGGACACTACAGCAGAACCTCAAGGGAAAGAAGGAATGCAAGCTGGTCTTGAGGAACTAAACCAGCAACTACAGGAAAGGGAATTGCAAGAAAATATATAGATACAAGCTCTCAAACAGTAGTTGCAAGAAAAAGAGGCACAACTGGCCTCCATGGCCAGTTGGGCTATGGATGCTCTACAATGTAGGTAGCCGACCAAATATTATGGCCTATACCTATGGGACCAGTGGCTACAATTCCAAATTAATGCATTGGCACAGAGGGGTATCTCCCAAATCCAAAACCCCCAGCAGTTCACAGATTTATGCAACAGCAGCTCAACAGAGGACAGGGCCAAGCTATCAGAGTTATACCTCCATAATTTGGCCCTTCCTAACGTAACTTCATGGGACCCCAACACAGTCGTGGGATATATGCAGTTGATGGCATTTACCTCATGGTTAAACCACGAAGAAAAGAGAGCGATAGAGGTCAAATATGCTATGAACTAAGAGTTGCATGAACCACTGTTAATTAGAGCAGAGCCAAGGGACCCCACTGCATTGATATCAGCCCACCAACACCTAGCAACCAACCCTCAAGCTTTATTAAAATACATGGATCAGCAGGCTCAGGCTATAGTACATTTCGAGGATATGGAGTGATTATTAGGGGACAATTGTGTTCATGCTTGCACCCAAAGGTGGAACACATTGTCCCACAACCTCAAAATCAGGGAGTATCACACTCCAACTAGAATGAGGGAGGGCCTAGTACGGGTACCTCTCTACAAAAAGTCCATGCAGAACCTTCAGGCCAGCTGGATCGTCCTCAAGCTAAGCCCACCTTTGCTTTTGGGATTGGTAGAAGGAAGCACAGAAAAAGAAGAGCATAAGCAGTGGGAAGAGGTGGAGAAGAAGGCCGGATTCCATGACAGTGAGGAGGATACTACTTCAGAAGCCGGGGATGTGAGAGTGGCAGTTAAAGCAATGAAGGACGAGGAGTTGGACTAGTTGCTCAGGGATGAGGAATCATTTTAGAAGGGGGGTGATGATGAGCCCCAAATTTGGTAACATTTTGGGCTCATTTGGCCTAATTATCCCTGTTCAATCCTTCATTTTTCATAACTTATGCATTATTTTTTAGTATGTTTATGTCATTTGTATGAATAAGGGTAGTCACAATTCCTAGGTGGCTAACACATGCTCATTTTAGGATTTTTTGACACATGTTGGAGCAAAACTGAGCAGACATGGGCTAGGAGACAGCCAAGCTTGGGTTGAGGATTCGTAGGGGGGTTGTCTATGGCATTAAATAGCCTCCCTCGGGATCTTCACCCCTAACTCCGAGCTCCAAAGGCCACCAAAACCGGATCTAGAAGGCAGCCAAACAGATTTTTTGAAGGAGTTGTTCACTGACAATTTGGGCAGCCAAGTCCCATAGATTTAGGAGGTCAGTTAGGGCCTCGTGGTGTATAAATGTTAAGGCCTCAGCCTTCGAAAGGGACTTTTGAAAAACTCTTGCATATTCTGTACTACAGTGCTGCTAGCTCTGTTTTGTTCTTTTGTAGCCATTGTTGGCATAACTCTTGACTTATGATTATTTTTTGATAATGGGAAGTAGTCAGATTTGATATCAGCTCTGAGTTTTCTATAGGAGCCATAGCTCTCAGGGTTGGCCCCAACCTGAGAGCCTAGGGCCTCCTTCTTTGTATTGTTATCTTTCCTTTAAGCACTGTGATTTTCCTTTTATGCATTTGAAACGAAGTTTTGCTGAGCAAGATTTAGTTGTGTTGGTTAAATAGGTCATTGTTGAGGAATAGAATTGCTTCAGATGAGTAGAATAGATTGATAGGGCAATAATTGATAAATCTCCAGAAAAAGGGTTGCCTGCACTCTTAGTTTCACCTCTCGCTTATTGGATCAGGGGCTGGAATTGCAGAAATAGTGTTGCCCAACAAAAACACTAGTTTGCTTGACCATGCAATCTTTGGTATAATGTCTTCATTTGTAGAAGTTAGTCATGCGTTCAGACCTTTTTAGATGTTTCTTTGATTAAGTGCTGTACATGGTTCTCTTTGGAAATAAAGCTGCTGTTCATTTGTTTCATTGACAGTTAGGATAGATTAGCTAAGATTTTGATTGTATGCGGGATTTGGTTGATTCGGTTAAGTACACACCGTGCAGGGCATATCCATCTCTCTCTCGTCCACCTAGGCTTCGTCCAGGCCAGCTGCTCCATCTCCTAGTTGGGTTCCTCATCTCACCACTACTCTTCTGCCCACGTAACCCTACCTTCTTGCTCTTCCATTACCTTAGCTTTCTTTAAGTCAAGTCAGCTTTCCACACCCTCTCATCACTTCCTCCATCAGTCACTGGGTCATTCCAGGCCCTTACCCTACCTCCCTATCCATTCATGCATCTTCTCTCACTCACCCATCCTCCAAAATCCAATTTTCAAACATCCTGTAGAAATTTCTGAACATCCTGTAGAAATCCCTGAAACATCCTGTAGAACCCCTGCAGACTTCCTGTAGAAGCTCACAAGTGAGGTTGCTGGATAGCCAAACTCTGTGAAACTCTCAAGAAGGGTGTTAGGGACTCCTTAGACCCTCTCTGAACCTTCTCAACCTTTTCCAAGCATTTCTCTTCCTTGATCCACCCCTGCACAGTAAAAAGCCAGTTAAAACACATCCATGATAATTCTGATAACTTATTTGAAAATACAAAAAGATGTTTCCTTCAGATAGAGATAGCCTAGACATGTGCATTTTACCTTCATATAAGTAATGGCATCTCTTTTAATAGTTTGCATTCTCTCCTCTGCATTAATAGCACTAGCTGGTAGAATTAGGGTTTGCTAGGGTTTATGTTACTTTTTGGCTTTCAGTTTCTTTCTGCAAGTAGATCAGCTTCCTTTGAGTTATCTTCCATCCATAAGTTAAAAAGCTTCTTCTAAGAGCTCATAGAAGTTGGCTTAAGCCCCTAGCGGACTTGTGTCAGCTGACCAAATGACAGCTGCGGCAAGAGCTAGTACTTGTGCATACAGCACCGTCGCTTCCAAGTTTGTTACGAACTACCGGGTTGATAAAAGTAAAGAAGGGAGTCCCAAGAGTTGCAGCATTATTGCTGCAAACTGGAGCCCACCACCTTGCAAGAAGAAGGTGTGCATAAGAATGCACTTGAACAAGAGAATTGTGAAAGCTCTAAAACCATTGAAGGGATTGATGGTGTTCCAAAAGGAGCTTCTTCTTCATTTGATTCACCTCCTCATGAAGGTAATGAAGGTGAAAGAGAAAGGTATAAATCTGATTTCCATCATACTTCCTTTGATCATGTAAAGCATGGAAAATTTCCACACAAGCATTGGAAAAGAATTGCATGTTCTTTTTGTGGTTTGGTTAACCATAGTGTTTCTAGATGTTGGAAAAGAATGGCAACATACAGGAAACTTTTGAAGGAAAGGAGGCAAGAAGCCAAAGTTCCATTGAACAATGCAAATCATGCTATCAAGAAGATAAACATGTGTTGCACTTATTGCCATAAGCAAGGACATACTGTTGAAAGGTGTTGGACTCTGAATCCAACAATGCTTCCACGAAAATTGAAGAAATTGGAGAAAGAGTATGGCAAGAATGGGAAGGAAGTTTCCATCATTGATATGTGTCAAGATGATACGCATGTTGATATTGATGTGCAGTTAAAGGAAGCGCTTTTGAAATGGATTGGTAAGAAATGGTTAGAATCCTTATCCAATTAAAGTTGCATGTCTTTTGATTGAATGCATTTCTTTGTTAAGGGAATGCAAGTTGCAATATGGAAAAAGTTGAGTATGAGACTCACTCTATTTCAGCTCTTGTCACCCACATGTGTTTTTATTGGGTTGATGTATCTGTTGGTCTTAGAAAAAAAGAGTTGAAGTTGCACCTGTACATAGATGTTGTAGGTGTGTTTATCGAACTGTATATAGTTCATTGTTTTTGATACATCCATGTGTTTGTAAATGTATCTTGTTGACAGTCAACTAGTGTCACTGGTGAGCACACTTTTACATTGTCGATTGTGTCACACATTGATTATCGACTTGTGTCGATTGTGGTGCACATGTTTCGTCGACTTGTGTCGGTTGTGTACACACTTGTTATGTTGATGGTTGAGTCCATTGTTCAGCATATTTCAGGACAAATTGTTGTTGATGATTGTCTTGTTGCACAAGATACCTTTGGTGTCATTTGGTGCAGGGAAAGAATTTGGTGCAAAGTTGTGCACAATCCCATGAGCTGGAAAAGCATGCATGCAAAGAGGGCTCAAATTTCAGCATGGTTCTCTATTTCTTTTAAGAAGTTTTTGCAGCAAGTATCACAAGAGTTTGGGATGAGCATTTGCAGTACCTTCAACATGCTACAGCCGGTAAAAACCTTCTAGTTTGGGAGGTAGCTCTTCTTCTGGAGCGGAGGTGCCATGGATGGGCATCGTGACAGCTGGCAAGTCCACATGTTCAGAGGAATATTTCAGCTCATATATTAGCAAGTTTCATTGCTGGTTCCTGCAATTTCAGATTTGTCTGGCGAAAGAACAAGCTTGGTCGAGATTTGACAAGTACTTGGCTTATGCAGCAAAAAGTTGCCATGACGACAGTTGGCAAGGCAGGACATTTTGGCATTAGTATGCTTATTTGGCTGAATGGAAGATGATATTTGTGTTCTCTCAAATGTTGTACAGTTCAGTTCAGAGATTCAGTAAGATTTTAGGGACCAAAAGCCCTCTCATTTGGGAGGTGTGATCAGGAGCTTAGGACCAAGTGTCATAAAATGGTCAAAAATGAAAGTGCTCAGAACTAGTTTGAACCTAAACAACCGGATAGAGCTCATCTTCTTGATTCCGGTGCCGCAAACGGTTCGGAAAACAGTCGTCGTATGAGAAAGTTATGCCAAAAAGAAAAATTGCCCAATAACATTGAAATTTTGAATTTTTTTCAAAAAAAAATTAAAATAGAATATTCTCGGAATATTCCTTTTGGGCAACGAATCAACGGCTGCCACGTGGCAAGCCCGGAGACTGCCACGTGGCCCAGATGACATCAGCAATAACATTGGGGCGCATGTTTAAAATTTTTGGTGGCAACAGAGAGTATTGAACCCGCGACCTACAGTCTACAAGCACCACACCTTACCGTTGGGCCACAACGGCGGGACTTGACATGAAGGTGGCAGAATTTCTTTATGAAGTTTAAACTTCATTTGGGCGGGGCCCGAATGGGGCCAGCCCCCCATGCCATACGACCCAGCCTGGGAACCATGGGCCCAAGCCTACCCGCCAGCGCTTAACAACGGTCACCGCTTATTCAGTAAACGTGGTCACATATGCGTGAAGAACGGGACTAACTCCGTGTTAAACTGCCCGTTGACAAACGGTTTTGCACGCAATCCAATGCCAAACTGCAATCCGAAATTCTAGTCACATGGCATTAAAAATCAACAAATACGGCTAGTTAACATAGCGGCGGAATTAGCGGAGGCGCCAAATTTGGGTAGTCCCGCCATAATTGGCGGACCTATCTAGACCTCCACTATAGTTAGCTGGAGTGATTTTAGGCCAAATTGGAGGAAATCTTCAATGAGCCATAACTTTGGCTAGGAAAGTCCTTTTTGGACGAATTTTTTTTTGATTTTGGGTATCTTCGACCTTCTGAAGCCATTGGCATAGGTTTCATAGCCATTTGAGGTCATTTTTCAGGTGTTTTAACTTCGTGGAAGTTCCAGGAGCCACAAAAGCCTAATCAGTTTGGGAGCTGCATTGGGAATTGTGCAGCCATTGAATGTGGAACGAAGGCCATTCCTGAAGGTTTTCAGCATTATGAATCCATTTCTACAGCTCGTTTTTACTGTTGATGCATTCTTCTCACTGTTTAGCTTCAGGGAAGCTTTCAGGGCCACGAGGGCCATTTCAGTGCTTGAGTTGTTTGGGGGCTATGTTCATCCATTTTTGGTGATTCAAAAGCCTATGTCTGCTATTTTCAACCTTCTGAGTCTAATGGCAGAGGTTTCAGAACCAATTGAGGTCATCTTCACCTCGAAATTCTCCATGCAAGATTAAAGGGCCATTAGAGCCAATTGGGTAAAGTACCGTATAAGGTACAATTTCAATGTTTAGTGCTTGGGAAAGAGCATGTTTAGCTAATTCCTATCTTCTGATTCTATATTTACAGTCAGATATGTCTTTTGAGACACTCATATTCTTGTATTAGCCTTTGTAGCAATTTTAATACAAGAGGACAAGCCTAGTTGGAGAGGCTTGGTCCAACAGATGTAGCCCAGAAGGGGTGAACTGCTTTATCATTTTGATGTCTTTATTTGCTGAAGATGATATGCTAAACAAAACTGATATAAATTGTTAAACAACAAATATACATAACTTGCATACACACATAATCACCTATTCAGTTGCAGAATGTTATCTGTCTTATTCTGCAAGACATCAAACTTCAAGTATGTGTATTTCAAAGACTTCTAAGTGTTTACTTCATTATTTCTTTAGGCAGAGCCTGTAGAGGGCCAGGTAGCCTCTGGAACTCATCCTCTCTTTCGAGGTGACATGTCCGGTGAATGCCCCTATAGTCTATCTCTATATAAGAAATAAGAAGTTTTCACATTTTCAGAGGTCACTTGGAGTGTATAACTCACATTTGAAATTATGGGAAATGGATACCTTGCACCCTTAAACAAGTACATTCCATTTTAAGATCATTATTAATTTACTTTTTGAAGCAATATTTTATGGTATTGAATCATTAGTGGTTTACTTGGACTCACAACTGGTGGTGTCTCAGTTAAATAATATTTATCGTGTCAGGTATCCTCCATTACATCATCAATTTATGAGAGTGAGATTATTTCAAATATTATTTCACATTTCATGATCATTTAATGCATTTTTTGATTTTATAGCTAACCAAGCATTGGATTTCCATATCAATCATTCACCCATTAAATAAATGGAAACAAATAATCATTTATATATATGATCAAGTCATTTTGAAATCTCTCTGTATCGAGATAGATAAGTGTCAAAATATTACAAAATGTGGACAAATGTCTTGGAAAATTAGGGCTTAGGCCTGATCATGTCTATATCAAAAAGACCAGTCTATCTAAAATCTAAATCTAAGGGCCCTACCCTAGATGAGCATCTCAGTAGAAGACGATGGAATTCACCAATCATCGGAAGAATCACACCCACTCCCATGGTACTCCAACCACCTATCTATATATACCATTGAGAAGATCCTCTATTTCTACCTGGAATTTGGTGAGTCAAACTCTCCAAGCTCATTTGTACTTCTTAGAGGACCCTCTCAAACTCAGTTGTTGCTCCTTCTACATCTCATCCATGATTCCTATGTTGGAAATAATACCAAGAGCGGGGGTTGAATCAGTATTAGTCAAGTTAGTAATCATTTATCTTTTCATACTCAAATTTATATACGCTATTTCAATGAAGGTAACCTGCATGTACACGCAACTGTGTTTAAGGAAACTAGCATATATACAAAAAAGTTATGATTTCGTTAGTTCATCATATGTTGATTTTTAATTTGTGCATTAGTACTTTATTAAACATTAAACAGTAACCATGTGTAGCTAATAATAGAATGAACCATCACACATAAGCAACACACATGAACACCAAGATTTAAGGTGGAAACCCAATGTGGGTGAAAACCACCTGCTGCTGTCGTCTTTGTCTTCCTTTAATAATAAGAAAATCTATTTACAACATTGTACTAGTGCAGACTCATACCAATATGCAGGCTTCTACCTGCAGAAGGTTGCTACACTCTCTCATTCTCCAGTTTCTACTGGAAGGGAGCTACAACCCCCTAGCTCTTGTACTAGCCAATATGTTTACTAGTACGTAGGTGCCAACCTATAGAAGGCTACAACCTTCTCTCTTCCTCTTGGGAGCACGTTTCATGAATTTTCAGATTGGATACTCTTGAAACACAACAATACACATGAAGGTCTCGTTTCATCTAATTTTCATACCGGACCCATTATCAACATTGAAGCTCAAAATCAATCACCACTGCACTACAACCATCAATTACATCTGCATTAACCAATCATTGAAACTCAATCATAGATCTCTAAATCACCCACAACTGAATCACTGAAATCCCATCGTCACTGAAGCAAATCATAATCAATCAATCTGAACATTTAGTATACTATCATCAAACTACAGTCACCAGAACATAGAGCAGAACCCAAAATTCTACAACAACAACCAGATCCAACTGCAACTTCAAAATATCATATTTCATTATGTATACGCTACATAGATGTGTTGAACTAGCATGTATATGTGCTTTTATCAAAGCCAACCAGCGTATATATCTACAAATATTAATTCATAACTTTGCAGCTATTCCAAACTTCAGTCATACCTAGATCATAACATTTACAGAAAAACACATGTGTTAGTATTTAGATCTAGACTATACATGATCAAACGATATAATGATAGTTCATTTCAAGCCTTAAGATCCTGATCCATCATTATATCTTATCCCTCATCAACCGCTAAGGTTCATCCTTGGTTTATATCAAGAAAAGAACCATAAGCCGATAACCTACATACTAGATCTCACACTTCATCAGATATTCAATACTTGCACCCCTTAGCCTAATGATCTTCTCCTCATTTTATATTTTTAGGCCTTTCTCAATACCATGGACCAAAACCACTTAGGACCAATGCCTTGGACCGAATACCTAGGGTCAATACCTTGGACCAGATACCTTGGACCAATACCATGGATCAAAATACCATGGACCAAATACTTCAAACAAAAAACTTAGTTTTCCAAGGTATACACGCTTTCCCTTCTGTGAAAGCGCATGTGTACATATATGCTACTTGTGGTTAGTGAACCTGCGTGTATACGTAGCTTGGTCAAGGTGAACCTACCTATACCTCTCTTTCTTCATTATGTATAGATTGATCTATAATTTTTTGTTGTTACCATGTTATACTGTGATATTTCATGTGAGTGAGTTGCCTTCTGAACCGATTCCTTGAAACTGCCCCGCATTTCATCACATCTGTAAACACTATTGTCATGCATTCTGTCACATCTGATATCTCTTCTTTAGATTCATCTAGTTACCATATACAAGTGAGTTGTTCTGCTACAAGTTGGTTGCCATCAAGTACAACACATGCATCATAATGCCAACAATCTCCCCCTTTGGACTTGATGGCAACCATGTTGGTGTTGATTACTGCAAGCTGTAGAAACTGTTAGAGATACCAAGCAACACTAGAATACTCTCCCCCTTTGACATCAAGGGCAAAGGGCGGACAAGATAATATCCCCCTTTGATATGAAGAGCAAAGGGCTGACCAAAATTAAGACTTTCATAGCTGAACATAAACATTTATCACGCTCCCCCTAAGCACATGCTGAATTCTCTAATTAAACTCCCCCTTTTTACATGCTGAGATGCACTATATCATCCATGCTCTCCCTGAGCACATGCAAAGTCTGCAGGTATTTTCCAAAAGAATAACATGACTCAACTAAGTGACTTTGACCTTCCTATCACCATTGACTCATACATGTATCAATCTCCCAACCAAGTGGGGATATACCAATTGTTTATACATGATAGAAATATAATTACATCATCCATCCCATGCAAAGTGGGGATACAAATTACATCATATGACCAAAAAGGACTCATCAAAAGACAAATTATTACATCATGGGTCTTTATATGACCTCTACATCGAATGATATATATAACAGAGACCAAATGTCTAAACAAGACCATGATAGTCATCAGCAACTATCATACACCATGTATGATCTGCACCATAAGAATTTGTCAATAGCATCCAGACCAGCAACCTGTATATGTCCATCATTAGTTTCCAAGATATGACAGTGTGAATATCATCAACCTGTGACAAAGTATGCCGTATATAGGTATCAACTCATCCTCTTGATCTCATCAAGATCAACATGCTTCGTTTCCTTAGTATAAAGAGCCTTATCATAACCTTCCATGAATCAACTAATAATATGTCATATCTCCAAGCAGTAACACAAACTTATTCACATCATATCATATGTGAAAACACCATAGTCATCACATCATCATCAAGAACTGCATGATCTTTCACAAGAACCCTTAATATATCAACCATGTTTCATCACTAGGGAACATCCCATATTTGATAAGCATCAGCCATGATAATCAATATATGTGAGTATCAATCTATCATCATAAGGTAAGAACCCATCATCATTATGTGTCTAAGTAAGCCATGTCTTCAAATAGATATGTCTTCATGCGACCTGCAATAACACCATTCTCTTGGCCAACCAACAATATGCAGCTTAAGTAATCATCCATGTATCCAACAAAGAGATATCAATATGTATTTAGCAAACCATGAGCTCATGGTCATTTGTCAAGATTTCTTGATATTATCAACAACAACAATCCTCAACCATGTGAGAGCCAAGAACTATAGGAATCTTGCATCATAACCGTACCATATGAACTTTATGCATCTTTGAAGGCATGATGACAACAACATAAAAGAAATAAGTGGCTCATCATTAAATAATGAAGTTGTGTACTCAAGCTTTGTACTTCTCCTTGTCCTTATGAAGATCACCATATAAGCAACATATATGCATCATCAAAAAGTCATTCACAAACATCTGAATACCTAGCTATGCAATCCCAAGTATCATCTGAGATTTTATCATGGGAAACTCATAAACGTAACATAGAAAGATGTATCATTTATCCATATAATCATCATTGATTAGGCACCAAAGAATTCTAAACATAATGCCAACAATGCTTTATTAGAAGCATAGCATGTTCTCCCCCTGAACCTGTTCCACCTGTTTACTATCAGATCTGATCATTGCATATATCAATAAGAAGTATCAAGGCATCATCATCAATCAGATATACATCAAGTTATCAACAACTTGTGAGGATCAAAAACACTTCTAAATAGCATCCACAGACTATAGTCATCTATCATCACAATAGAAAAGGTAACTGATAATTGTCAAAATCATATCAAATTAGTTTTTCTGAGTTTGTCCCATTGCATTTTTCCTCAAACCACATATACGCGACTGTGCAGCTTCTAACTCGCGTATATACGTGACTTGTCTTCATGAAACTTGCGTATGAGATTTAGAACATTGAAGTTTCATACTTTCGGCTTCTCCTGAGTCTGTCATGTCTGTATATTGTGCCATGCCACATTTTGTTGATTGTACTTCCTTCCTCTTCCATATCTTTGAGAGTGATGATGTTTTCTCCTTTTGGTATGGTGCCCGAAATTTTCTCCTACATTCCTTTGCTATATTGTCCAAACTTGTTACATGCATAACATCTTACATGTTTCATATTTCTTCTATAGTAGTCAATGGCTTTGTGGCCAAACATATTGCAAGAAAAAAAATATCCCTTAAAGTACCTGGAAGCTGATGATCTTTCTAAGTGATGGTCTTGAACCATTCTACTTCCGCATCTCACTGCAACATGTCCAAGATTATGACATATAAAACATTCAACATTATTCATTCGCCCATAGTTAGGAGTAAAAGATTTTCTTTGAAGAATTTATTTCCTTGGTTGTTGATGGGATTGACCTCTCATCTCCTTGTTGGGCATTTCAGATTTTGCATTAGAGTTCCTTGCCTTACTTTGTGAGCTAGATTCACCTTCAATAGATTCATGAATTCTAAGACTAGTTTTGATGGTAGGAGACCTTTGACTACTGAGAATATCATCCAAAATCTTAGTACCATCTTGAAATCGTAAAAGCTTATCCTTTTCTCCTAGTTTACCTTTTAGGATATTTACCTCGACTTGATATTTCTCTTCCTTTTCAAGATACTGTTTCTTCATGATTTCTTCATCTTTTCTTCCTTCTTCCATCTGTTGCCTTAATTCAAGAACTTCATTTTCTTGGTCTTCAAGAGCTTGGAGTAGTTCTTCGTTCTGATTATTTGATTTTTCAAGATCTTCTATTAGAGAGAGAATCTTAGCTTCAAGACTTTCATAGAAACTGGATCTATCTTTGAGTTTCTTGGTTGTTGTGCTCCTTTTATTTACTTCATTTCTTAATGAAGTCACTTCATCCTACAGCTTTTGACACTGATCTTCCTTTTCCTTGTTTCCTTCCTCTAGTTGAGCTTCTAGTTTGGTAGCTTCTTCTTTGAAGGCACACTCCCTTTTGTCCAATAGATCTTGTTGACCTTTAATTTCGTCTGTGAGCCTTTTAAATTCTGCCTCTATTTGATATCTTTCTCTCTCACCCATAAGAGAAAATTCAGTTGTTTCACTATCACTTTCATCATCTTCAAATGGACAAAGAAATGTATCACCAGAGGATAACAAGTTCATACCTGATAGTTCTTTTGTTTGTTCATCTTCATTATGAGGTGATTCTGAATCTGAAGAGTTGCTTCCACATAATCCCCAGTTGACTCTTCCACTGTCACAGTTCCTTTGAGATGTCTTCTTCTTTAGCTTCTTTCCCATTGTTCTACGGATCTCCTTCAAGCGATCAAGCTTCTACCAAAGGACCTGCTCTGATACTAATTGTTGGAAATAATACTGAGAGGGGTGGGGGGTGAATCAGTATTAGTCAAGTTAGTAATCTTTTATCTTTTCATACTCAAATTTATATACTCTATTTCAATGAAGGTAACCAGCGTGTACACACAACTGTTTTTAAGGAAACTAGCGTATATCCAAAAAACTTATGATTAAGTTAATTCATCATATTTTGATCTTTAATCTGTGCATCAGTACTTTATTAAACATTAAATAGTAACCATGTGTAGTTAATAACAAAATGAACCATCACACATAAGCAACACTCATGAACACCAAGATTTAAGGTGGAAACCCAATGTGGGTGAAAACCACCTGCTGTTGTTGTCTTTGTCATCTTTTAATAATAAGAAAATCTGTTTATAACATTGTATTGGTGCAGACTCATACTAGTACACAGGCTTCTACCTGCAGAAGGTTGCTACCTTCTCTCATTCTCCAGCTTCTACTGGAAGGGAGCTACAACCCCCTAGCTCTTGTACTAACCGATATGTTTAATAGTACATAGACACCAACCTACAGAAGGCTACAACCTTGTCTCTTCCTCTAGGGACAACGTTTCATGAATTTTCAGATTGGATACTTCTGGAACACAACAATACACATGAAGGCCTCATTTCATCTAATTTTCATACTGGACCCATTATCAACATTGAAGTTCAAAATCAATCACCACTGCACTACAACCATCAAATACATCTACATTAAGCAATCATTGAAACTCAATCATAGATCTCTGAATCACCCACAACTAAATCACTGAAAGCCCATCGTCACTGAAGAAAATCACAATCAATCAATCTGAACATTTAGTATACTATCATCAAACTACAGTCACCAGAACATAAAGCAAAACTCAGAATTCTACAACAACAGCCAGATCCAACTGCAACTTCAAAATATCATATTTCATTATGTATACGCTACCTAGATGTGTTGAACTAGCGTGTATATGTGCTTTTATCATATCCAACCAGCGTATATGTCTGCAAATATTAATTCATAAGTTTGTAGCTATTCCAAACTTCAGTCATACCCAGATCATAACATTTATAGAACAACACATGTGTCAGTATTTAGATCTAGACTATACATGATCAAACCATATAATGATAATTCATTTCAAGCCTTAAGATCTTGATCCCTCATTAGATCTTATCCCTCATCAACCACTAAGGTTCATACTTGGTTTAGATCAAGCAAAGCACCATAAGTTGATAACCTGCATACTAGATCTCACACTTCATCAGATATTCAATACTTACACCCCTTGTCCTAATGATCTTCTCCTCCTTTTATAGTTTTAGGCCTTTCTCAATACCATGGACCAAAACCACTTAGGACCAATACCTTGGACCAAATACCTAGGGTCAATACCTCGGACCAAATTCCTTGGACCAATACCATGGATCAAAATACCATCGACCAAATACTTCGGACCAAAAACTTAGTTTTCCAAGGTATACGCACTTTTCCTTCTGTGAAAGTGTGTGTGTATGTATACGCTACTTGTGGTCAGTGAACCTGCATGTATACGTAGCTTGGTCAAGGTGAACCTCCGTATACCTCTCTTTCTTCATTCTGTGTAGACTGATCTATAATTCTTTATTTTTGTCATGTTGTACTGTGATCTTTCATCTGATTGAGTTGCCTTCTGAACTGATTCCTTGAAACTGCCCTGCATTTCATCACATCTGTAAACACTATTGTCATGCATTCTGTCACATCTGATATCTCTTCTATAGATTCATCTAGTTACCATATACAAGTGAGTTATTCTGCTACAAGTGGGTTGCCATCAAGTACAACACATGCATCATAATGCCAACAACCTATGCCTCAGTACACCCTCAAGTCTTACTAGTCCCACATATGCATCATGAGTATTTTAATCTTGTTAGCGTTTTTGTTTCATAGAAAATATACTTTAAATTTATGGAGATTATCTTAAAAAAACAAAAAACTAAATATGTTAAAAAATTAAAGCTTACTAATGTTGCCCCATGTAGCCCCCTCAGGAATTATTAACTTCAGGTCCTCTCGGAAGTCTAGTCCTACATAGGGGTAATCCTCTATGGCTACGACTTGTGTCTCCCACCACTAGAAGAACTCATCATCAAAGGCCATCTGGGTGACTTCATATCAGCCAAGTATCCTCATCAAGTCTGACCATATGACCATCCTTGGATCTCTAGGACTGGGGATGGTAGATGTTCCTCTGGGTTGTAGTGCAGGAATCCACTCAAGGAATAATGAGAAAATAATAGTACCATAACCAAATTTATTTGTCTTCCCTTGTCTAACTGAAGTGAGTTGCCTCTTCATATTAGCCAGGAGCGTTGTACACCAATCAGACACTATTGGTTTCAAGAATTCCACTGCTAGAAACATAGTTGGTCATGAGGCCTGGTGTAAATAATTTGAACTCGATATCCTAGGAATAGTGAAAAGTATGATATTGATAGGCAGGTTCGTGATGTATTTGATCGGGACTTGTGACCCAACCTTATTAGTTTCTAGTGCACAGTACATAGAAATATAATTATCAATGTTAAGGCCCCCATTGGCCCTATCTTTCAAATTGATTGCTTCTCCCCTTCTAGAGAGACCTATAATGAAATAGATGTCTTCCACTTTAATTTGTAAAGGCATTAAGTCTATGAAAAACATTTCCTGCTCTCAGTCCCAATAATTAATCAAAAATTCCAATAATCAAGCTTGAGCTCTCATATTTGGCATCATGAAGAATTTAAGTAAACCACAATTTTTTAATCCATCCAACGATTATTGGTCTTTCAAGACTTTATTATCCACATCAGTGTGTTCTCTCTCTCTCCAAATGATCGTCATATTGAAAAGATTGAGTGATTTCACCATTAGAAATTGAATTGTTTGGTGTTAGGAATTGAATTGTGTGGTGTAAATCTAGTTGAATTATGAACTTGGTCCTCCGTGTGCACAACTTCTTTAAGAGGTAGTCGCATATACATGTGATTGTCCCTTTGATAACTCACATATAGGGCTTTCTATATGTAGCTTGATAATTCGAGGCTCACGTATATGCAGAACTTGTTTCAAATTTTAAAATATTCACTCAAAAATCAATTCGATCATTGATTTTTTTTATCTAAATGAAAAATATTATGGTTATGAATTACCTGAATTTCATGGTTTCCAATTTCATTGGTGTAATTGGTTGGATTTTCTTGCACAAATTTTCTCCAAAAGATCTCTCCTCAACACTTGGATGGTAAGAATGAAATTGGGTGAGTTCAAAAACTCATTTTATAATTAAAACTTAAACCCACTTTTCTAAAGTTCATTTTTAACTTTATTATTTCAATTTGATGGCCTTTTGACCTTTTCTTGAAGTGTTGGGAAGGGCCTTTTTCAAGGTAATGGAGGCTCTCTTATCACTTAGTGATCTTTTCCTGTTGTTTTGATTCCATGATCATTGACCTATCGTGGAATGCATTGCACTCTAAATTGGCATATATGTTAAGAAATATCAATTTTTCAATTGCATTTTTCATCTTGACCTCATATTGTGATACTTGGCCATGGGGTTGACCCCACTATGTTGTGATTTTTTAACCTCTCTCACTTGTCATTTCATAAAATCATAACATAGTGGTAGACCCTTTCCTTCCATGGGATTCCTAGTTATAACCTTGGCATATGTTGCCCATGCTACAAATATTTTGTAGGTTCAGGAGTCCTCTTTAGTCCTACCATGAATTTGTGTTGAAGTTTCATTTTTCTTCTTCTCATATTTTATTCTGGCTCTATACCTTAGAGGGTCCCATGCCTTGAGTTGTACTATTGCATTGCATATTGAACACTTGCACCCCTTTTGGTCTTAAGCTAGCTTTATTGGACTCCTGTATAAGCCACTTTCAACCATGAAATTTTTACAAGTTCAAACCTTGCATTCATTAGCCTTTATGAATTGACACCTTTTTTCTGTGAAAATTTCTAAGATGAAATCCCTACTGTAGCAAATTGATGTTACTTCTCCTACTTGTTAAGTCATGCAATTTATTTATTGTACTCTATGGTAAATATTGAAGCAAATACATCTATAGCCTTCACTTAATCAACATATATGCAGAAACAAAATTCTGAGCAACAAAGAAAAATACAACACATAGGACACAATTATTTTTGGACAAAACATCCCCGAAAAAACACAATGCAGGAAAACTGGTGCAACAGATCTAAGGTGTTATTATTATTATGGAGTATTAAATTGAATACATCTTTGAATACCTCTCACGTTATTCAGTTATATAGAGAAATATTGGCAAAAGGATTTGTAATATTACCTCACATAATCACTGAGAAAATCCTGGTTGATTCGGACACTGGATAAAGTGCCTCTGGAAAGCCCTACATTGCATCTACATATTTCTCACGTAGTCCCTGCTTCAACCTCTCTAGGCACTGAGTCACCAAGTTTGTTGATTGATTTTCTGCCTAGAGTCTCTACTCTTAGCCTCCCGGCTCCTAGCTTCTAAAACTGACTCTGTCGAGCAAAATATCAGACTCTCTCTCACCCTCTGCGCTGCCTTTGCATGGCCCTGCATAAGCCTCTATGTCTAGGATGCTAGATCACTCTCTACATCTCTTTGTTGATGATTCTCTAGTTGAGAAAATATATCTCTCTCTGGATGTTATCCCTGCCCCTCAACTGCAAGAAATCTCCTCGATCAAAACTTCCTCCTAAGAACTTCTCACTTCAGAAATTCGATCTCTTGATCTCTCGGTGTGTTTTCCAAATGACCCTCAAGCCCCTTCTTATATATTCCTATTGGAAAATCAACAACCTAAATTAAAACATAATCAAAGGCTCAAATCGTTTTGGCTTGATCCGTGGCTTTTTCTAGAAGTTTCACCCCTGATTAGATTAACACCCAGTAATATTTTAATTTTCCTAAGTTTAGACTTAGGAACCCCATTAAAAATATTAATTATTTTAATAAAATCACTTATGTGTGGAATTTCCCAAAACACTTTTTAGGTTCTTTGGAATACCTGTGCCCAAGCCTCCTTTGCAAAATTTCAAGATTAGAGCACATGTGATGCTACCCCAAATCAACACTCCCTCTTAGTGATGAATGTGCTCTAGTAATACACTGCCTCTTTGCATATTGCTCTGACTCTAAAGCATCGTCTTTGTGCTACTAATTTTTGACGTACTTTCCACCAACCATTGCGTGGTTATTGCTATTGTATTGTTTCCTTTGACACTGCCACTCCCAATGCTACATTTGTACTATAGCTCCCTCTCAGACATTGCATTTGCTATGCTGCTAGCACTTCGACTGCTAACATCGCATTCGTACTGCAAATCAGTTGTTGAGAGAAGCAACTAAAAACACCCAAAACTAGACAAGTATCCAGTGGATACTCTTCAGTGTTGAAATGTTGCCTGTTGTTAGTCCCATGCTTCCTCTAAAGCCACTGCGCTGCTAAAGATTCATTGTGCCTCCTTGCATTTTTGCCTCTCTACTCTATGTTGCTCAGTCTCTGGATCTTCTAGCCACTACATTTATCGAATCAACACTCCATGGAACCAACTGAAACTCACCATCCCGCTACTACTCATCATGGTCTCTCGTAGCAAGGTGACAATCCAAGAGATGGGCTCCTCAAGGATCCTGCCCATTTGTAGCTCTATCAAAGTACAGTTCTATATAAGCCCACCTCCCTCCTAGAGGTATCTTGGCTATCATGGTTAACTCCACCTCTTGTTCAATCTTTGTAGATGCAACCTTAGGATCATGCTTCTCTTCCTTGTCCTTTTTCTTCAAAGGATAGTAAGATTCATAGTGGCCCATCTCGCCACATTTGAAGCACTTCACCTTGGAGATGTCCTTCTTTCATCCCTATTGCCCCTGTTGTCCCTTTGATACAAGGGTTATGTTATCCTCTTCCTCCACTTTGGGCTTCGACCCACTGCTGATGCTGCCACCATAAAGTTTGACCTTAAGCAGGTCTCTCCTCATCTCTTCTTCTTTCAGAGTTGCCCACATCTCGTCCCAATTTGGCAATGTTTCTCTACCTAAGATACTCTGGAAAAATATATGCCAATCATCCAAGACGGAATTTATATCTAGTCTCACTAACTCTGAATCATGAGGTGTATATCCTGCAACTTATAGCTCATTGCGGGTCTCCTTTAGTTTCATGAGGAACGGATCCACGTGCTCCCCCTTATGCATCTAAGAAAATCTCAGCTTCTACTCTAAGTACATCTTTTGTTGCTTGGAAGATCCCTGATATAATGTGGCGAAGGCATCCCACATCTCCTTAGCAGTCCCTTTTCTTGCAACGTGGCACACCATGTGATCCTTGACTCCAACCAGGATCATCCTCTTCATCTTAGACATCTCATCTATGTACTTATTCAGTGAATCTACATCCATCAGGACAACTACCACATTATCAACATATGTCTTGAGGGCATGCTCATCTAGAAGGAAAGTAATCCTAGCCTTCCAGATGGCATAGTTGGAAGCCCTGTTCAACCTGTCCTGATCCCTCAAGCCACTGGTTTCCATATCCTCTGAAAAATGTTGAACAACTCCCTCTTTCTCCCTACTGCGTAGCTTCTAGGCTGCCTTATGCACTCCGTGGTATGTTGTTGCTCCTCTGCTACTCAACAATTGAGAAATGTTGATTTCCTCGATAATAAATCATTGATGAAGTATTCCCTCACTATGCTCTTCTTCTTTCTTCTGGCATCTTTCAACTAGGAAAAACTGCCCACTGAAAAATCTACGTCCCACCAATTTCTCATTATGCTGAGGCTCAACGTTGCTCCCTCTACCATGGAAAAATTCGAACTAGAAGCTCTTTCTCTCCATCAACTCACTCGAAGAGAGACTACCTGGAATTTTTTGCCCTCTAGCTAGAACTGCACAAACCCTCTGAGTTTCGACTTGTTGCCTCCTACAACTTTTCGATTTCCCCTTTTGCTCAGCACTAGGGTTTCTAGTTCTACTCTTCTTGTCTCACCTAAACTAGCTCAGAAACCAGGTGAAAATTCATAAGTTAGAATCCCTATTGCAACAAAC
Organism: Pinus tabuliformis; assembly: GCA_031772625.1. Taxonomy (NCBI): domain Eukaryota; kingdom Viridiplantae; phylum Streptophyta; class Pinopsida; order Pinales; family Pinaceae; genus Pinus; species Pinus tabuliformis. The sequence continues at coordinate 1,861,380,055 of CM062817.1, forward strand.
TGATTTTACTTCTCCTACTTGTTAACTCGTGCAAGTTATTTACTATACTCTATGGTAAATATCAAAGAAAATACATCTGCAACCTTCACTTAATTAACATATATGCGGAAAAAAAATATTGGGCAAGAAAGAAAAATGCAACACATAGGACACAGTTATTTTTGGACAAAACGTCCATGGAAAAACCCAATGCAGGAAAATCGGTGTAGCAGATCTTAGGGTTTATTACTATTAAGCAGTAGAAAATTATGAATACATCCCTAAATACCTCTCAGGTTATTCAATTACAAAGAGAAATACTAATAGAAATATTTTTGATATTATCTCACATAATCACTAAGAAATCGCGGCTAATCCGGACACTAGATGAAGTGCCCCTGGCAGGCTCTACGCTGCCTCTGATAGTCCTCACATAGTCCCTGCGTCAACCTCTCTAGGCAGTGCATCACCTAGTTTGTTGATCAATTTACTGCCCAGAGTCTCTTCTATCAACCTCCCAGTCTCACACCCTGTCTCGCGGCTTCTGAAACTGACCCTGCCCAGCAAAATCTCAAGCTCTCTTTCACCCTCTACACTGCCTCTGCATGGACCTGCATCAACCTCTGCATTTGGGTTGCTAGATCACTCTGCCTCTCTCTGTTGATGATTCTCCAACTAATAAAATCTCTCTCTCCCCAGATGCTATCCCGACCCCTCAACTACAAGAAATCTCCTTGATCAGAACTTCCTCCTGAGAACTTCTCACTTCAGAAATTCTATCTCTTGATTTCTCAGTGTGTTTTCTAAATGACCCTCAAGCCCTTTCTTATATCCTCCTATTGGACAACCAATGGCCTATATTAGAACATAATCAAAGGTTCAAATCATTTTGGCTTGATCTATGGATTTTTCTAGAAGTTTCACCCTTGAATAGATAATACTCATTAATATTTTAATTTTCCTAAGTTTAGACTTAGCAACCCCATTAAAAATATTAATTATTTTAATAAAATCATTTCTGGGTGGAGTTTCCCAAAACTCTTTCTGGGTTCTTTGTAATACCTGTACCCAAGCATCCCTACAAAATTTGAGGCTTATAGCACATCAGATGCTACCCCAAATCAAGATTTTCCATGGAGGGAACATCTCCCAAGTATCGATGACCAGTATCTGCCACCTTGCATTGAGCATAGGAATGTTCCAAACCCAAGAACTAGTGCACTTTCTCTTAACACTCATTTTCCACATTGTACAATAGGAATTCTTTTATTCTTTTTCAGGCTTTATAATATGAAAAAAACAAAAAATAAAAAATATTTCAAAAAATAAGAGCGGGAACAGGACAATTTCTTCATCATTTGATGACAACAAGTGTCATTCATGTTTCCTTTGAACAAATAACTTAAAATGATTCTTTCCTCCATTGACATGGGACTTAGTTTGACTTTAGGAAATCCAAAACCTTTTTCTTGATTCAATCCTCCATTGATTGGTTAACTCTTACAATCATATGGAGAGTTTGTTGATGCCTCCTGCATCGCAAACTTATACAAAGTTATTTTATGCTACCATAAAGTCACATCAAGTTGTGCTTTTGTTCAAGGGAATTCAACCTGTTTTTGGCCATTCTGTGGTGTCTCTTCACTCATTTTTATCGGTCATACCTAGTCTATCACGTTATTCTCAGTATAACATTAGCGACTTGGTCCTTTACTCATGCTAGTTAAGATGGTCCTCATTGACTTCTTACCGGCAGGTTTACTCTTATCAACTCCGCCAAATTTCTCTAAGAGTATACCTAGAGTCACACCCTAGCCCTATTTACATCATTGATAGGTGATCTTGTGCTCAACATCAATCATTATTATGGGTCTTTGACTAAGTAATTTCCTTTGTGTTCGACATCAACTTACATTATCACACATTAGGATTCATGCAGTGCCTTGGTTTCCATTTGACCCTATGGCGGATTCTTCACCTTTGTGTTAGCTTTCATTATTGGTTGGTTCAGAGTATTTCTTTTGTGCACACCGTAAATGTACTTCAAAATGGTTACTTCATATTTATTCGTCCGAGTGCTTCCAAATTATTGGCCTGCGAGTTATGCTCATGCTAGTTGATGTGGGATGTCTTAAAGCCTTCATTCCAACATATATTTTCCCATTGACTCCAACTCATTTCTATGGGAACAAGGTCTAGAGTCCTTTTTTCAGTACCTTAGGGTTTGCAGTCATCAGTGGTAGACTCCTTCACTATCGATAGTGAGAATACATCAATGTGTCCTAATTGGTAGATTCTTTCAAGTGTTTGGCTTCAACAAATTTATTCACACTTTTTATTTTGTACTAGGGCACCTTGACACTCATTATCATTATTGGTGAGTTTTCTTTCATTTTTTAACTATATACATCAATGACCAGTAATCAATCAATTTCTCACATGGTTGACTTCAGATCATTTATTCCCATGGTTTAGAAATGTACCATCTGTGGTCAGTGAAGACCTCAGGTTGTGTTAACATCTTGGTTCATTTGACAGCTCCTTCAGTTTTTTTCCAGTGACACCTCTCAGCTCTATATGTTGCAAACATTCTCAGCAACATCTTAAATGTTGGCACCTGAGCTTATGCAGTACCACTATTCCACCTATATGACTTGGTACTTTTATGAGGATCAGTTATGCAACATCATTGTTCATACATTCTTCTATGTGATATTGAGACATAGCTCCATTGTGTTCTTTCATGGATATGATTTGATGATCCACTATGTATTCTTCAGCTCATTTTGTACACTTATGTATACATTTTTTCCCCACACTATACTTGATTAGCGGACATGATTTACTACTTCTAAGCATGGGTATACCCACCTCATACATGAGTTTTCTTTCTGACTCCTTCCATAGGTATTTAATGGCTGGAATATGGTGATCTCCTCCCATTTTTTTGAATGACTCCTCTCTCTATACTTAATATGTTTCGGCCATCATCATCCCTTTGACCTCATATATTATGAGGCATCTATTATAGCATCATCCAATACTCCTATAGCCCTTATGCTCTTTTATGGCCCCGGGTAGTCCCTTTACCCATGCATACTTTACTTTATATTAAAACATTATATTTCAAATCCCATGTGTGAATTTTCCCACGCAAAAACACTTACATACGTGAGTCCCAGAATATTATACCACATATACATTTTTAAATATGAAAAAATAAAATAAAATGTTATTTTTCAGGCGAGGTTTACAGATTTTACCAAGAGCCCACCTAGAGGAGCTCGTGGTCTAAATGAAATAACCAATTTGAGGTGGTATATATACACCCCTTGGGTAGGCCTAATAGAGAAGAGAAGAGATATATCGACATTATACTCGATTTCCCCCAAATCAATTCTTATTTTCACATGCCTCCTGCACTCCCAGTCTTTAGGAAACCCTGGTTTCCTTTATAGATATGTTTGGCCTCCTTATCTAGCAACTTATTTCACCTATTAGAGAGGTTGTATTTGTGGCTTGGGATAGACAGATCTGGAGGAAGGCTTCATCATTGCCTTTAACCTATAATAGGTTGTATCTGTCTTCTACTTATTGTTGTTAATCAATAAAGAAGCTCATGTCTTGTTCCAAATATATCTTGTCATATTATGAATGATAGTCTGAATTGTTATATATGATGATCTAACATATTCTTATGCATGAACATTGAATTATATATTATGTATATGTGTTTATGATTGATTTGTAGGTTTTCACATCTTGGAGGAAGCAAAGGGATTGGACCATACAAGAATTCAAATGTAGGACCCTCGGGTATGTCTCTATGTCCAACTTTGATAATTTAAATGTTTGGCATGCTTGATTGAGTGTTCTTTGTTGATTTTTATATTTTGATCTGTTGAGTTTTTCAACCCTTGCCTTAGGGAACTTTTCCTGTGAATAGTGTTAAATGCAATTTTGGGTCATCTATATTCAATATCTTCCATTTACTACCATTTCTAGTTGTTATTGGTATATCACTTGCAGTACTCCAAGTGTTGTGACTACACGAAGTAATATTAGGTGTTTAAAGGAGCAGACTAATGGATAAACTACTTTTAGTTTTGTATATTTGAATCTTTTGGATGAATATCCTTTCAAGGCCAGTTTTAGGATCTAGATCTTGTAGAAATTAGTATATTTAAATGACTCTTTGGGGAAAAAAACTTTATATGATTTTTCTGTTAGTGTAATCTCCTTAGCTGTAATATTAAGGAGATATACCTGTATTGGACTTTATCAGTTTATTTTGAAATTGATGTTCCAATATCAAGTTTTGGCAATTCTCTGTCAAGGAACTGGTCAATGGGTTTCTAATGGAGATAAGAGTATGAAATGGCCCTACTTTAGTTTCATTTTATTTTCCATGAATACTTATTCATACAATGAAATTTTTATATGGTGTTATTTTTTAATAGAAATGTTATAATTAAATATATTTTTATGGAAAAAAAAAAAAAAAAAAAAAAAAAAAAAAAAAAAAAAAAAAAAACAAAAAACAAAAACAAAAAACAAAAAACAAAAAAACAAAAAATGAATGTATAAGGTTAAAATAAGATGTCATTTTTCACCATATGGTAACTTGGTTTATCATTTAGAAATGTAGGAGATACCGAAAACAATCTAAAAATTGTAAGAGAATTTTTGTGCCTTGCAAGGATACCATAATCCCTAAGGGATGGTTGCTTCCTACTACGATAAGCACCAACGAAGAACAAAGCCTTCATTCTAGTAAACTAGTGTCGCCAATTATCTCTATGCTACCATTAAAGTCTAACATTAATACAAATTTGGAAATTCTTTCGGTGTGGGTAATGTTTGATAAACCCCCTTTTCCTCAATAAATATCTGTGGTGGCTTCCACACAATTAGAGATTTAACACCCGAAGCGGCCTTCAGGCTCTTCTTCATGCTCACCAGGTAATTTCTCAGAGGCCACAATCATGCCACTGCAATCAACGAAAATTAGGCTTTGATCTTTGGTTTTCTAGTCCTAGATAAAATGCCTCAAGACTACGTCAACACCTAAGGTTCTTCTTGCAATTTTAGAGTGTCTTCACAGTTGAAAATTTCAAGACCACTGGTACATTTAGGAGCTTCAAGCCTATCCAAACTTCAGAGAGGAATGCTCAAATGTATTTTCTTGATTGTTCCAGAATAACAACAACTTATGCAGTCCAAGGCCGCAGGTGATTTTAGGAGTTCCACGCGGATACAAATCTCAATGTTGCACTAGAAAAGGAATCCACAAAAATTTCTAAGGTGCAAAAACTTGCAAAATTCATTCAGTACAAATTTCTATCCAGAACAACACATAGCATTCAGACAACCACGTGTAACTAGGGATCCAGGGAGCACCAGCAACTACATGTGTAATCAAGCATTTAATTTAAAGTAAATAATTCTAAAGCAACCCTAGAATTACTCAATCAAGCCAGAAAGTCTCATTAATATGAATTTTAAAGCTAAGTTATGAACCTCTTGGCCTCAAGAAGAGGCCAAATAAGACCTTTGAATGTTTGATTTGCTAATAGGAAATCGTTTCAGGTTTTAATAGGCTCAAAAAAAGGTGAATTACAACACATACAACAATACTTTTGTTAAATTATTTTTAGTCCCTACAAACGGCTCATATTCCAACGCATATCAATTATAATATTCCCTGCTACCTATGGTAGGGACTGATAAGGATGAGTTATAAGAAAGGAATCACCTCTTTGATTTTAACACATTCGTAATAAATATACAAAAGGAGATAAGTTGTGTAATGTTGTATAATTGAGTTTCTTTTATCATTGATATATATTTTCTTAACATGATTAATATTAGTATAGATTTATTTTGATTCTGGATCTACCAAGTGTTGAGAAGGATTAAATTTCTTAAGACATAAATCTTTATTTGAGTATAAAACTTAAACAAAGGTTTGCACATAGAGAATTTTGATTCCTTTGACCTCTTGATAGATCTCAAGTTAAAATGGATCTCTATTGGTTTTGAACGACATAATAATTAAATTTTTTAAATATAAGAATTTTGTAATTTTCACCTTTTTTATATATAATATATAGAATTATTTGTTCTATTAATATTTTTGAAAAATTTACACATATATCTCTCTACATGTTATATGCAAACTTCATAGTAAACATTGAAGGAATTAGAAATATCTATTATACCTTGAATTAGAAAGATTTTATTAATGGAATAACATCTCTATATATGATAAAAAAAAAAAATATTTAACATGTATATTGAAATATTTGATTTATAATTTACATTATTTTTTTTGGTTATTAATATTTTTTAAATATTATATTATATATGAACTCCATATTAATAATAATGGAATAAATTACACATCTCCCTCACAATAGAAAGTGAAAAAAATAACAATTTAAAATTATTTTATTTTTTCTTGTAAAAAGTTGATATAAAATTATAGTATTTTTTTTCTTATTAATATATTTTTTGTTTTAAATGTTACACGTAATTTTTTTTGTTTTGTAAATATGAACAAAATTTATATTGATAGCTAGAAGAAATACATACATTGTTAGTGCAAGAGTGTATCCAAAACTTCAGCATTCCTAGCTTTTAAGGATTACATTAGACTGAGACCATATAAGTCAAAAACCAGTTGTCAATGACTAAACATAGTTGACTTAAGGTGACCATATTGAAAATAAAATTCCAGGAAAGGGCACCTTTGACTAACTATTGCGGAGACTCGACATACAACTTATCCATGAGGAACTTGTTTACAAAACTAGCACCTACAACCAAAGACATAACAATGAACATGAAATTGGAACTATAGAGAAAATAAATACTATATAGTAATGTAAATTGAAACTTAAGCATTGTAGATTGTAGAGCACTGTCAATTGGTGAGAAGACCAATCTAGTTGAGAATGATAACTCGTGAACTAGGAGAGGCCAAAGCTTGAGCTTTGTTCCGAGGAGTTTCAGGGTTGGTCAAGATAACATTGAGAGGCACAACATTGATGGCTGCTTCATCATAATTTTGAGCATGACAGTTAGTGTCTGAATCAAAAGCTACAAAACGTTCCACATGGGTTAATATGAAGATAATATCATCAAGGTTATATTTGATATCCCTCAATATGTGTTTTATCTCCTTCTGGCCTGCAAAGAGCTTGTAGTTGTCCACCTGCTTGTCCCATATCACCATGTTGAGTAGTGTCTGCATCTAACAACGGTGAGTGATGGAATGTAAAAAATAAATTCTTATTCTTCTGAATTTACCAAGTTATGGTACCAATTTCATGGTACTTCCATCTGTCTCTGAATCATATAAGTATTTATGGTCCCCGAATTCCTTTGCTTCGAGATTGAGAATTTCTTTCCTTACTTCAAGTGAGGCAGCGTCGAAAAAATTAGCCATAGATTCCCACCCTAAAAATCGTCTATACCTTGAGGAATATGCAACTAGTGCACCACCCCATTGCATTGGTGGTTTTCATCTAGGTTCCATGATGTACTTGCAATCCAAAAAAATTCCAACAAAAACAATAAGACAAAACACTTCTCAAATGTGGTACCAACAAGAGACTATACTGCCTTGAATGTGAAGGAATAAACTGGGTGTTTGAGTGGAAGGTAAACCACTGTAGTAAGGAAGGTGTGATTTGAAATCCACATAACCGTGATGAGGTGGATATATAACAATTATGAACTTATTGAGATATGAACAAGGCAGAAGACTCAAACTGGGTTCAGAACTAGATAGAAAAAGAGTTGGAATACCACACGCTACATACAATAACTGGATGGTTAAACAAAACTCTGGATGGTTCAGAAACTTGAAAAGAGGCTAATGATAAGACCAAATGATAAGACCACCACAAGTTCAAAGGATGGCCCAGTCCCCGTGTTGTGTAGGAACAACAACACAAAAAATTGAGGAAAGACCCAGTTATAGGAAACTATACTGAGATAAACTCGACAACAAGAGCAGTTACTACTAATAAAAAGTGCAGGATGAAAATTTTGGATAACTAAACCTTGATCATGAGACATTATAATAATCGTGAGTTGTCTCTGCTTAATCTAGGAAGAGGACTCCTCGGGCCAACAAGGTATCTCTCTAGTATCAAGCAGAGAAATATAATTTCGTTACCCTGCTAACATTCGAGGCCTTATATAAGCCATTGCACATATGCAGAACCTAGTACAGAAGAAAGAGAGTAATCCATGAAACCTGCAAAACCCTTTCCAAGTGCCTCAGTAGATCTTGAGCTTAACAAACCCAAGACAATACTGCATGATTATCTCATAAATGAGCATAAATCTTTTGTCAGAATGGTCGAACCAGATAACTAATATGCCATTGTAGGGGTTATCCATATCTAGGCCGACATAATGAATGATCTTGCTTGAGATCTTGGGACATAAGAATTCACCGATCTATTGTTGAAGGAATTTAATCACCCATTCCCATGATAGATGAACATGTGTATAACCCCTCAGTTGTGTCATGCACGGGATATGTGAGGGGCCATGTGGGACTGGTTTTGAACCTCGAGGACTGCCAAAACTCTATTTGTTCCCATAGCACGCATGTTTCATTGTTTGTTGGTGTTCACAATACCAGATGTGCGATGCATCGCTGGAACTATTTAAGTTTCTCTTCGGAAAGGGGATACCAGGAAAACAGTCCCATTGAAGAAATGCTACACATCAATTGAACATATAATGAATTACACCATGTAGTATAAATAAAATTATTTTCACCTATCATTTGTCTAACTCCATATTAAATAGTGAAGGAATTATTGTTAGAAATAATGCTTACATTTTAATTGGTTTGTTGGTTTGGATTAGGTTTTTGGAAATTGTTAAGATATTCTATCAACCACAATCTCATACTTTCGAATTAGTTGGATATGATTCCAACTATTTAAATGTACTTTATTTGTGATTTAAATATAGAAAATAATTTCATAGTGTGCAAATAATTTTCTTTGTTGGTATCGCCTAGCTTTTGGCATATCTCCCTTACTGGAGAGCATGGGAATAGGAAAAATGTGAGAATTATTTTTTGTATGATCAACTAGTGTAGTTGTGTGAATACAACATGTTTGTTTGGAGTTTTATTTGTACAGTATGGGTTGTTTCCTTGTCATCAAGTAATGCCAAAGAATGATATAGTTTTTGTGTGTGTGAGAAGATGGGTGACACTTGCATTACCTACACTACATATCTCCATTGATCATCATTGGAGAATTTAAATCTAATATGCTATTAGAGCATAGGTCCATTAATTAATTTTTCTTTCATTGTCCAGAATTAGTTTATCAACAAGCATCACCAAACGATCAAAGAAATCATGGCAAGAAATAGGTCATAGTGGATTTTTCCTAGTTGTAGAATCAATGAACAAACAATTTGGTTGGGTGATTTATTTATGGTGGTGACACATTAAGGTTGAAAAACCATTGTATCATTGTATGGAGATTCATGTAACATGACTATAAAATCCCACTTATATCTCGAAAGCAATTAAAAATTCTTTGTGTAACAACTCCAAGTTTCTTAAACATCTTAGTAATGTGAATGTACCCATCCATTTTTCTGGTGTTATAGTATCTTGCTATGAGTTATGCAACATGAGGCCTTGTTCCATAGTGCCAGTGGATCCCTGCAACTTTACAATATAATTTGGCATCAGCTCCCCTGAAAACCCCCTCTCATTTAGAGGTTTTTGCCATGAGTAAGTAGCATCTCAGAGTACCAAATCAAAAAGAATATTCCATGGTAAGTGTTCCAAATTCTTTCTCTTCAAAAGAAGTCAGAATCTTCCATAAATTGGTTATAATGCCAAAAATCGAGACGGAAATCCCAAACCCAATTTCCCATCCCAACAACCTCTGCATAGGCGCTTAAAGATGCCTTCATGTAATGTACAAAAATTTATTTCCAAACATCTAGGTCATTACAATTTTGAGGAGGTAATATTGATAGCCTCCTCGTTTCTTATAGCTAGAGCCAACCTGGAATCTGCATGGACATTACTCACTAGTCCACGGTGTCAAATACATTAGAGCCACTAAGATGCCATTATTGTGGAATGATTTATGGAAGTGGGTGCAAAGATGGTATAACAGATAACAATGATTGTTTTTGAGCTTTGGTGGGTTCATTGTTTGTTTTATTTTTTATTTTTTTTGGTTTGTGAAATGATAATGAAGTGTCAATTAATGAAGATAGTAACATAATTTAAACTACTGGTTCTTGTTACATGTGGTTCGATAAGAACCCATCACTTCTTTAATTATGTATATATTCCATTACGATATCTAGTTCTTCGAGGATGTGGTGACCCAAGAACAATGACTATCGGTTATAGTTTGTATGTCAATAAGTTTGTGTAAAAAAAGTAACTTTGTAATATATTGTTGACTATCGGTTATAGTTTGTATGTCCTATATTGTTGATTAGAGTGGTGAAGTAAGGGTTCTACTTGCTAAGGTGCTAAGGCTAGTAGAATAACCCATAAGACAACCACTTTAGCAGAATATTAATTATTTAACTCTTTCCTAAAGTTAGACTTAGGAAAAATTAAAATCCTAAGTTGACTTATTATTTAATCTTAACTCTTGATCACGATTTAATATTAGTTTTTGAGATGGAGATTAGGGTTGAGATCAAAATTATAACAAGAGATAGAGCGAGTTTGTGGAAACTAAGTTGAGTACAAGTAGTATGTGTCAGATCAACAAAGGAATATCCAAGGATTTCATTTGTATTCATTCAAATATTCCTAACATTATCTTTCAATTCCACATTCTTGGCATCATTGTTGCTTTCAAATAGCTATGTGAGGGTTTTCCACATTGCATAAGAAGTCTCCTTTCCATGCAAATTTGAAACCACGTTGTCTCTAACTCCCTCCAGGATAATCCTCCTAGATTTTGCATTATCTTTGTTTCATTGAGCTAGTTGTTGTGCATCTAATGTTGTTTATTTTGGAATATATGTTTTTGTGTACTCTATTACTCCATTTTCATCCAACACAGCTTCCATTTTGTCTTTCCAAGCATATAAATTCAAATTTCCCTCCAATGCATACTCAAGCCTCAAACCATTGAAAGACATTGTTCCTGCACTAAAGGAATACCCTTTAAAGCTCTCTGACTTGCGTAACATGGTTTGCAGGGTATTATAGTCACGTGTTGATGCTCTCTAAACAATCTAGGGCCAGGTTAGTGCTCTAACACTCTTGAGACACAACCAACTTGTGTGTGTGCAAAGTAGTGTAAGTTAGGGTGTTGTAATGTGGATCAAAACTGAGCTCTCGTGCATTATAATGCTCTGACTTTCTCTTGCAGGGTGTGCCATAGATTTAATCAAGAGAAAAAATAATTATTTCTCTCTCACGAACTTCTACTAATCCACTCTCCCTCGGTTCTATGTAACTTGGCTTTGATACCATATACAAATAACTAAAAATCTACTACTGCTAAATAAATGACACTGAAATCAATAGACACAAATTTCTTCTGCTAAATTTTGTAGAAGGAAAACTGAGAATAGAAACACATTCAATCATTTAATCACAATGCACAATTTTTTTACTGGGGAACCTAATTGGGAAAAGCCCCTCCTCTGTTTGTATTATATCATATCAGAACAATAATCAACTAAAATGACTACTTCAATGTTTGAAGCTCACTATGCACTGCAATTATGAGCTCCTCCTGAATCGTCTCTGGCCAATACTTAGCCAAAATAGGCCTCATGCTTCCTCCTATTTCTTGCACAATTATTGCTCCTAAAGAATAGGGAAAGATCTTATTTTCATGCACATTTCCCTAGAGAATAATATCACCTACATGCACAAAATCTATACATTTGAAATAGTGTACAATACAATTACAATAGTGCCTTTTCCCTCCACATCACTAGGCAATTCGAATGCATGCACGACTAGGGGTATTTATAGTAAATTGACTAGTTAACGAAGAGTTCAATGAGTTAGCAATAGTTACAACTACTCAACTGAACTCATAGTGAATCTATTCTAGGCTAGAGCTCAACTAAATTAATTTCACTAAAGATAACACCTCTATATAGCTAGATCTTAGCCACCAACTTGCACACAACTCTACTACTAGCCCACCAACTTGAATTGACCAAATTAACTGAGTCATTTTGCCATGTCATTCCTCTTAACCACTTGCTAACTCATCTTGCTAAAGTGGAAATTCAAATTTCTTCATGTGACTAAGGCACAAGTCAAATGAAGCCTTTTATTGCTACAATTCAATAGGTTTCCTCCATTAATATATACAAATACTTTACAAAGCCCCTTATGTCTAGATTTACATTACATGGCCCTTTCTTGGAACTCAAGCCATACTTGGCTTCATCAAGCCTCTTGATTCTCTCCTTTCTCACACACACATAATACTTTTTTAGCTACATATTTATAAATAAGGATTATGAACTATATTTTGTTTCATATCCAAAAAATCATCACCTAAACCCCTATTCTGGGATTCCTAGATCCATAAACCTTTCAACAATCTAACTTCCCTCATTTCTCTCTAACTCTCTGAAATATTCTCGAAATCTATCTTATAAAAGAGGGATCTAGTTAAAATATTTTTCATTCTCATCACTTATGTACATTTTTCATCAAAACATATAAAAAGACTATTAGATAAATAATTACACTCAATTAGGGAAACAATTCCCTTGGTAAATGAAAACCCCTAGGTCTAGTTAAAATAAATTTTGACTTGGAAGTGGAATGCTGTTAGGCCCCTATACTACTAGTGTAACCCCTTATTGTTATTAGTATAACCCACTTATTATATTGATGTACCCATGTAGTGCCCATATTGTTACTATTATGCCCCATAGAAGCCCACTATTGTTATTATTGTGCCCTTACATTATTATTGTTATGTCGGCTCTGATTATGTTATAACCCCTTAGACTCCTATATATAGAAAGGAGGTATTTTCATTCGTATCATCCAAGAATTGTTCATTTATGTAATGTAAAGGAGGTTGCCCCCTCGAAGAGGCTGAATTCTAAGGCGTGGATCTCTCTTTTCTATCTTTTTGTGAGCTGGTTTCATAACATTTGGTATCGGAGCTTTGGATTCTAGGGTTTCACTGCTCCAAACAGGTCATTGTGGCAGTTTCGCTATACCTTTGTTTCTGTGATATTTCAGAAGTCGCAAAAAAAACCCATTTGAGAAGAAATCGTGCGGAAACTTGGGTCCGAATTTCAGAGCTTTTTGCGTGATATTTTCGGAGATAGGATATGAGGAAGTTGGTCTTTTTGCAGACTCCTGAATTACACTCAAAACAGGTGACCTGGGAAAAATCGTCATAACTTTCTTTCTGAGCATCAGATTGAAATTTCGTAAGAAGGTACAGAAATAGGACGGACTGCAGTTTTCTTTTATATATTTTTCAGAGTCAAAGGTTGAAAAAGTGACACGTGGCACTTCATACAATTTCGCTCTACTGGACTAGTCTATAATCAGGTCACTGCGGGAGATTGTGCATAACTCTTTTTTGGAGAATCCAATTTGGATCAGACTGGTGACATTGGAAAGAGGACACAGAGGGCTACTACAGGTAGCAATTTTAGAACTTAAATATCTGCAAACACAAAGTTACAGTCGTTTCAATTTCGAGGTCCTAAAATCAAGAAAAAGCAAGATGAGGAAGTTTGATGGCAAGGATCTGGTAAATTGGATACTTCAGATGGAGCAATATTTTGATCTACATGGTGTACCACTGTTACAAAAGGTATGTATTGCATCTTCATATTTAGAACCGGATCAATTTTTATGGTATAAAGGGCTTTGTTCTCGTAAAAAACTTGTTACCTGGTCAATCCTCACGGAGGAAATGATAGCACATTATGAGGATACAAAGAGCAACACCTTCTTTAGAGCAACACCAAAACAATTGGAAAAAGTAAAAGGGCTTTGTGACATATTTGAAAGTAAAATTATGGCAACAAGGAAGTCTACCCCTCACAACTATAATGATGGACGTGTTGTTCCTCCTAGCCTTCCACAACCTACAAGGGTTACACCACAACAATTGGAAGAAAAAAGAGAAAAAGGGATTTGTTACAATTGTGATAGCAAATGAACTAAAGGTCATAAGTGTGCTGATAAGAAAATATTTTACATAGAGTATGAAGAGGAGGAAGAAAAGGATCAAGAAACATCAAAAGAAGAGGATATATGCCAGGACCCGACCCTAGAGAAAGAAGAAATGAATCAGAACATATCTTGTAAACTATTGGCAAGAATGACCACTCCTCAAACTATCAAGATAGAAGGAAATATCAAGAATAAAAAGGTGCAAGAAGTGAAAGATCACATCAAGAAAGAAGAAATGAATCCAACCATATCTTGTAATTCACTGGTCGGAATTACCACTCTTCAAACTAGCAAGACAGAAGGACATATCAAGAAGAAAAATGTTCAAGAAGTGAAAGATCACATCGAGTGTCAAGAAATGAATCTGACCATATCTTGTAAAGGATTGGAAGAAATTTCCACTCCTCAAACTCTAAAGATAGAAGGACATATCAAGAAGAAAAAGGTTCAAGCAGTGAAAGATCACATCAAGCATCAACAACAAGTTCTCCAACTTTTAAAGGATAGCGCCACTTCGGTGCAAAATCAAATGAAACAACAGGTAGATCAACATCATAGTGAAAAATGTTTTGATGTAGGCGATTGGGTATTTTTACTGCTACATCTAAAGCAAGCTATTTATGAGAAGGAAATGTTGGCAATACTACATGCACTTAAAAAATGGCGACCTTACCGAATGGGAAGACTCTTCAAGGATGAGGATGTGGAAGCATTGTTTTTTGCTATTTATATTATCCAACCAGATTGGATAAACGAAGCAAGGGATGAATGGAAGAAGGACGAAGAAGTATGGTCACTTATTCAAAAGTTGCAAAAGATCCGAATTCAAACAATATTTCCAGAAATTGAAGAGGAAGGAAAAATCATATTAGAACCTGGAGCAGTCACAGAAACAAGAACCCGACAGCTACGAAATCGATCAATTTCAGAGTATCTCATCAAGTGGAAGAACTTACCGCTGAAGATTCCACATGGGAGGACAAGAATTTTATACAGAAGCATCAAGAACTACTCAAGCGTTGAGGACAACGCTTTTTGAAGGAGAGGGGCATGTTAGGCCCCTATACTACTAGTGTAACCCCTTATTGTTATTAGTATAACCCACTTATTATATTGATGTACCCATGTAGTGCCCATATTGTTACTATTGTGCCCCATAGAAGCCCACTATTGTTATTATTGTGCCCTTACATTATTATTGTTATGTCGGCTCTGATTATGTTATAAACCCTTAGACTCCTATATATAGAAAGGAGGTATTTTCATTTGTATCATCCAAGAATTGTTCATTTATGTAATGTAAAGGAGGTTGCCCCCTCGAAGAGGCTGAATTCTAAGGCATGGATCTCTCTTTTCTATCTTTTTTTGAGCTGGTTTCATAACAAATGCTCCCACATCAGAATCCCAAGGTGGAAAAAAAACATGGTCTTTTGACCATGTGTATGTTGATGAAGTCATCCTGGATCAAAAATTCTAGTCTATAGCCGATCCCTTTCCTTGTTGTGTTAATGTTTCTTTGTTGCTTCTTGTTCTCGAATTTTCCATAGCTTATGTTGTTGTTGTCCACTTACTCTGCTAATGCACACCTTCTCAATCAGTTGTATCTCTTTGATACCCATCCACCTATTTTTGGTGTATCTCCTCCTATATGTCTTCCTCATTAGCATCCACACTTCTTCTATAACTTCATCAATCTTTGCTTCTGGTTGAACTCATTTTTTTGTTTTTATCTTCAGGTTACTGCTTATCCTCCTCTTTCACAAAACTCGTTTTTCAGTTACGTCCTGAACTCCTCCTTATCAATTTGTTCTCCACACTTCGTAGCTTGTTATTCATTGTTTATGAACATATTTTCTCCTTCCTTTAACTTTTGTTTTCCAAAATGAATGTGTAATCTTTGATTTTATATCCTCTATTCTAAAGAATTTAGTTCCTCATACAATTCAAAATCATTTTTAATTGTATATATATTCATGTCCTCTATGTAACATCCATCACTCAGTTCTTCTACCAGCCATTCCTCCAAATGTTTATCTCCTATTTACTCATGCTTCCTCCTTCAAGTATGAGACTCCCCTCGAGCATGTCTTCATATGTTTCTTTAGATGATGTTGTAACAACCCTAGTGAAAAGTTCATGTAATAAAAGTTAATAAAGGCAAAATAAGACCACAGTAAAGGGACACTTATTCCAAGCTGGATGTTTGGCAAAGATATCCTAGTGGGCATCCATGGATGTTTCTTTGGCTAAGGAAATTGGCAAAGGCTAAGGAAAAGGCATTAAAAGGAAAAAAGCCATTTGGCACATTTATTTATGAAATAAAATAAATTAGGAGAAAAGTAAGTTGAAAGGTGACAAGTTGCATGTGAGGAGGAAAATTAAGGAAAATAATGGAAAATGAATAAAATAGAGGCCTCACTCATAAAAAGGCTTCTGAGGATCAGTTGGTAACCTTTTGTCAATTCAAGTTTAGAGCTCTCTCATTATTCTCTCTCTCTCTCTCATTCTTGGTCACTTAGAGTTTTCTTGGAGCACTCTAGCTTTGGATCAAGGAAGGAAAAGAAAGCAAAGGGAAAGGAAGGAAAACAAGGATCAAGGAAAGGAAAGCAGGATTAGGCAGCTTCAGTAGGAATACTTGCAAGTAACCTTTTGCGTGTGTGATTTCCTAGCTAGTTTGGACATGCATAGTTTTTCATTTTGGTGTATGGTTCTCTTGTTTTTAGTGGCATGGTTTTGTTGGGTGATGACAATGGTTTTCAACCTAGCCTTTCCTTTTTCTGGATGCCATGGTATGTTGGGATTTTTATCTCGATTTTGATCTTTGGTTTGCCGGATGGATGTTGGAATCCAGGGAATAGGTGGTCTCAAATTTCATTCCCAAAGGCCTAGGAATCCCTTGACCGGTTTTGGCGGGATACACGGTAAAGCCTGGGGGAGGAGTCTTGGTTTAGGGCCTAGTGATCCGGCTTTGTATTGCAGTAATCCTAAGAGATAGATCTTGGTTTAGGGCCTAATGATCTAGGATTAGATTTCAGTAAAGCTTGAGAGACAAGGAGATGGTAAAATTATTCAAGGATACTTATGGATTCCGAATGGCATTCCAAGTTTGGTTTGGTTGTGATCAAAGAATTGGTTTTGGTGTGATCACGGTTTGATGAGGGTGGAGGTGGTTTAACCTCTGTATTACCTTGATTATTATTGGATTGGTTTTTCTATGAGATCCCACATTCATGCTTGGAATATGGCATGGGGACTGGTTGAAAGAGAGATTTGGTTCAGCCATGTTTATGGTCGGGTGGTACGTGGAAGTCCCGAACCTGGTTGGATTTTCCTATGATTAATAAAAGCTAAGTTATCTTACTTTTGCACTAGTTTATATGTGGATTTAATGGTTGTCATATCTCTTATATTTATATGGTTTTATGCTGGTTATAAGAATGGTTATATGACTGGTTCATGTCATGGTTATTTCATGTATTTACTTGTAATTGTTAAATGGATGGATACAAGACCTAATTGATGATATAATAGTTCAATGGAGAGGGTGGTGATTCTTTTGGTTATCTTTCATAAGTTCTTTCAGCCATTTATGCTTTGTCTTGTATTCGAGACCTATAGGTTGCATTGATGCCAAGTGTTTGACAGAGTGTTAGTCCCGGTTGGGGATGCTCAGGCCTAATCTTGAGGTTGATTTAGAATTATTAGTATTTTCATCATATCTTTGATGGATTTTGAGTGTTATAACAAGTTTTGTGTAGAGGCATGGATTTTGGGATAAAAAAGTGGCTCAAATCTTAGGGACATTGGAACAAGAATGCTAAAAAGAGTCCATGGTTGCTGACACATAGGCTTGTGAGAGCGACTTTGGCTTCTGGTCGTTGTCTTTCCTATAGCATGAGAGTGACCAGGGGTTAAGAGGCTTAAATCATTAGTGGGACTCAAGGACAGGATGTCTGAGTGGCTGACATGTCTTTTGAGGGTGTTGTTGTTGATATGGAGGGGTTTGTTTAAGGTATTCCATCAATTCCATTTCCTTAAGGTCACCAAGGAATTCGAACCCATTATAGTAACCTCTCTTGTCGCATGTTTACCCCAGCTAGTTGGTTGCTTGGGTAGACATGGAAGGAGGGAGTGTTACAGATTGGTATTAGAGCATGGTTGCACTCTCCTTGGGTGAATTTGCTTGGTCATATATGCATGTTAGTTGCATGTGTGTCTCTTACACTTGCATTCCATGTGCTTGTTTCATTGCATAATGTTGATCATGATTGTAGTAAGGTTGTCATGAGGAACTTGATGTAATTTTGTGGGATGCATCGTCAGAAGCATATGATTGGTTGCATATGATTATATGTCGCTTACATGTTGATTATTTGTCGCTTGACAACATCATTGTATATCAGGTGCATTCTTGAATTTTTTGATTACATGTATCAATCTTATAAGTTGGTTGCAATAATTGATCACTTATGCCTGAATACATGTGTTCATACATATGTGTAGTTGATTAGGAATTTCTTATGCATGTTGATAGTTTCATGTGGAAATGTGTACATTAGATTAATGATTGTTGTCATGCATAAGGTCATAACATGCATTGTTGATATGGCCTTGCATTGATCACTGGACCCTAGCTAGAATGATGTTTATGCATTGATGCACTTATTTGGTATATGTCTATATGTTGTTATGTTTATGTTATACATGTATCATTCTGATTTGATGATCTTGCAGACAAGGTATCCTCCCAAAATTATGCTAAGGTATGTTGGTTTATTGTAATTTGGTTTAGGTGACATGGTATGCTTTGCAGGAAAGAGATTAGATGGCTAGCAAAGTGGTAGACTACATAAAATCCCCTATGCATCAGATGGGCAGCATGGTGCAGGGCACTCTTTTGACTTAGTAGACACATTTAGAAGATTGAAGGAAGAAATAAGGAGTTTCAAAGAATACAATGACAAAATCATGCAAGCACAAGAGAAACAAGAAGAGGTGAATGTGATACTACTTCAGATTTTGTCAGATTTGTAGTGACAAGGACCACTTTGGATTAGCCATGGACATGAGGATAGAACTAATGGGGCATATGGCAGTAGGTATCCTAGTAGACACAGGTCGGATAGATCTGACATGGTGAGAGATGGTAGTTTGTTGGACACTTCGGATAGGAGAGGTGATCGACATAGGTACTATTCTAGTTCTGGTTCTGATAGGAATCATGATCGTCATAATTATCATCCTTACAGGAGGAGTCATAGGGGATACTTTCTATATGAGTTTAATAAAGAAAATACACCTACCTTTGATGGATAAATGAAGAAATCAGATGATATAGAGGCATGGTTGTTTGGTATGAAGAAATTATTTTGATTGCATGATTATTCAAAAAACATGAAAGAAAAGATAGCCACTTTCAGTCTCAAGGGTAAAGCAGATATTTGGTGGGAAGAGGTGAAGAATTTCAAAGGCATACATGACAAAGATTTGACCTGGCATTCATTTGAAAGGCTCTTCAAGAAGAAGTTCTTGTTGGAGAAGTACTATGATGACAGAGCTATGGTGTTTTATGAGTTGCAGATGGGTTCTATGATAGATGATGGGTATACTAGTAGGTTCTTGGAGTTGTTGAGATATGTTCCTTACCTCAAGGAGGAGAAGGCCAAGGTTCAAATATTCATCAGTGGATTTCCAGTTGCATATAGAGACCGGATTGAGTTCGCTGAGCCTAGATCATGTGAGGAGGCCATTTGAAATTTGAAACATTGTTATGAGCAGTCGAAGCATAAAGTTGAGCCTAAGCATGACTTGAAAAGAAATGAGAAAGCTAAAGGAAAATGGCCACCAAAGAGAGGAAGACCTCAAGATGCAAGTGAGAAAGAGAATGAAGTTCATTACAAGAGGTTCAATACAGCTGGGAAAGGACGTGGAGAGGAGCAAGCTAGAGGTAGTGGATCATCGTAAGAGGGATTGTCCAAAGTATCAGAGTGGTGGTAGACCCCAGATCTACAGTTCTCAGGAGGAACATATAGTTGATGATTTTGGTCATAGAATTCCTTGGATCTATGTAGCTGTGGACAATAGGCAGGCAGATCATCACACATCGATAATTGAGATGGAAGGTGAGCTTTTGTGATCAAGTTGTTTCTATTTTGATTTATCCTAGATCTAACTATAGATATATTAATCCTGGCCTGGTGGATAAGTGTGGTTTGAGAAAAGAAGTAGATGCGGAATCTTGGTTGGTACAATTGGCTACAGGTACAAAGAAGAGAGTTCACCATTGGGTGAGAGCTTGTGCATTTGAGTTAAATGGTATGCCTACAATAGCACATTTGAATGCATTACCATTAGGATCATATAGTATTCTTTTGGGTATGGCTTGGCTATACCTTCATAGAACCAGGGTGGATTTCTTTGACAAGGCAATTGAGTGTGTGGATGATAGTGGGGAAAAGAGGACTTTATAGGGAAAGAAGAATCCTACATTAGTGAGGATGGTTATCACTATGCAGGCTAAGTGTAGTTGCAGGAAAGGTTGTGTGATGTTTGCAGTACACATTTCTAGTCACAAGGGTAAGGAGGTTGAGGATGTCAATGTGTTAAGAAGGTACCTAGTTTTGTAGCAGTTTCAGGATGCATTTCCTCAGGCCAATACAGAGTTGCCACCTCACAAGGAGGTAGACGTTTCTATTGAGTTGGTTCCAGGGGTAGCTCTAGCATCAAAAGCACCTTACAGGATGAGCACACCTGAGTTGGTTGAGTTAAATTTGTAGTGGAAGGAAATTTTGGACAAGGGGTACATTAGGCTGAGTGTATCGCCTTGGGGTGCATTAGTGTTGTCTGTAAAGAAGAAAGATGGCACTCTCATATGGTGCATTACCTACAGGCAGTTGAACAAGGTAACGATCAGTAACAGTTACCCATTACCGAGGGTTGATTATTTGTTTGATCAGTTGAAAGCAGCAGCAATGTTCTCTAAGATCGACTTGAGATCAAGATACACATCAAGGAAGAGGATATATTCAAGACTACGTTCAGGACTAGGTATGGACATTATGATTTTGTCATTGTTCGATTCAGTTTGACTAATGCTCCAGCTACATTTATGTATTTGATTAATAATGTGTTGCGTCTGTATTTGGACAAGTTGGTTATTGTATTCATTCATGACATACTCGTATATTCTAAAAATGAGGAAGAACATGTCGAGCATTTAAAAGCAATGTTGAGATTGCTAAGAGAGCATCAGTTTTATGCTAAAATCAGCAAGTGTAGCTTCTTTTAGACATAGGTGCATTACTTGGTGTTAGAGTCGGTCTTTACATCCCTCCGTGAGAGATCATTTCTCTTATTGCATTTCATTTTTAGGTGTCTCGCTCGATTCACTTAGTTGCATTCCGCTAGGGGCATGCCATAATCTGATGGGAGGGTCTTGTTATTCATTACCCCTCATGCCTTATACCTACTAGCTCAGGTCTTTTAATCAAGATTTTAAAGTCACTTACAGTTCTGTTTTAGTCTTTTGATCAGCGTAGTCATTTCAGTCACTAGGTCTAGGGTTTCACAAATTGTGTCCTCAAAATGTCCAATAAAGCCAGCAGGCCAGAGGGAGGTTTGGATTTTCATCATCAATAATGCTCAAAGATGATTCCTCTTCAAATCTCTGTTGTAATGAGTATGTATTTTTAAAAGTCCTCCATCATGAAGTACTTCAACTGCAACCTCTGGTCATCCTTTGCCAAAGACATACCACCATATCTTGCAAGAATCAACCAAAACGCCATCGTTTTAGCCAAAAAATCAAAGTGAAGAAATGCCAATTCTGAAACATTACCAAAAATGGGTCTTTACAAAGAAAAGGTCAAAGCTATGACTTGATATAAATATTTCTATGTTTATCCATGCCATTTTCACTCAAGAGGTCGATTGAAGTCGGAGTTTAGTGGAGAGAGGACAAAACTTGTGAATTTTCAAGCTATGACTGTGCTTAGAGTGTGCACTGTGCATTGAGCAGGTGGTGCGGTGCACTGAGCAAGCGCGGCGCATTGGGCGCCTCCACGTAGTGTATTTTTACATGGGTGCGGCGCACTGGTGTGGTGTCATGCATTGGGCCTGCCGCGTGGTGCACACAGCCAGGAAACCCAAGAATTGCCCAAACTCACTCCAATCGCCCAAAAACGCATGGAATTGCTAGTTGGGATCGTTCGTTGACACGTTTTCTCCTTTATTAAAGGCAAAAGCTTAGTTCACAACCATTTTTATTAAGAATTAGTTTTTGTTCAAACGGCAAAAAGGAAAGCGAACAGTCAAAGACCGAACGCCTAAATATAAAGCATAGATAACTATCATAGCAGAGAAATAGGAACAGATGGTCTATTTCTGTCTTCAGTTGCAACTCAAAGGGATTTACAGCTACAACTTCCGCCTCTCCATTAGTCATTTGAGTGGAAAATGTAACGATGCTTATCTTCAAAAAAGATGATTGGCTCCTGTTTATTCATGATGTTAAACAGCTCCCTATTTTGTGTCGATCTGTTCCCACCTCTAAGCTTATTTAATATATGGAAAATCATTTTGTAAGGGGTTGTAGTTTCTAGGAAAGGTGTGAGAGAAAACTCACCGCTTCACTGTACAGTTTGGCCAGGAAATTAATAAAATGATGCAGCTTTGATTCATGAGATTCAATGTGGTATGAGTTTTAGCATATGTTCTTCTTTCTGTTTCAAGCGTATCTTGTTATGTTTTACAGTTCATTCATAATCATTTCCAGTTGAATGTTTTTAAGTAAGAAAGGTAGAATCCAGTTTATTGCTCTGCCTTGGAAAAGCATTCATCCTCTGTGTGTCTTCTTCTGTTTGAAAAGGATTCGTTGGTTATGCCCTTTTCAACATCTCAACGGTCTTTCCACTCCATATTACTTCAATTTGATTACTAAACCTCCTGCCTACCTTGCCTCAAGAAATACTTTGCGTCTTTGATTCAATTTCCCATCTCATGCTGTCCATTGTCCCATATAGCCCAGAAAATTCATTCATTCATTAAATTACCTCTTTCATATTTATTTACTAGCCTAAAATTAGTATTCATTTTGAGTCATCTCAGACCATATTGTTTAATTTTTACTAAGTGTGACCCAGAGAGAGCCCTCTCCTGTTCTAGTAGGGCTAGCTACCAGACTGAGCGCGGTTTGTGGTTATCCTGAATTTTGCCTTCCTTCAGCCTAAGGCAGATTTAGGCTCTAACATAGTGGCAACCGTACTGGGGACGAAACTGGTTTGCTTGTTGATGTCATTTGTTTTATAGCTACAGATGGAGCCTGAAGTTATGCCAGGTAGCCTTCAAAATGCTTTTGCTTTGCATTAGTAGAAGTAGATAAACGCGGCTTCAGTCAATCTCCGGTCTAGCTTGTAAACGTGACATCTAACTTGTTAATTGCCCCAGGACATGTATCAAGTTCAAACCTGATTGTTGATGGTGGACAACGATCAGACATAAGAAGGCTGAAATCATTCACCTGGCAACTCCATTCACTAAAAAATCCAGAAATCAATGCTTGTGACTCCACTGCAGGAAGATCAATAGCTTTAAGGTTTTCAAGATGGAACGGATTGCAAGAAGATACACTCCCATGAGCCGAGGTCATATTCCAGGCTTTCCAAATAAAATTCCAAAGGTATATTGGTAAAAGAATTTGCCTATGTTTAAAGATGATGATAGGAAGGATGCTGCTTTACATCTAGTTAGATTTCACATGCATATTCGCAAGTTGAAGGTTGATTTTCCTGAAGATTTCTTGATGAGGATATTCCTGGCCACTCTGGAAGGTGAAGCCCAATCTTGGTATGAAAGTTTGCCGCTTGCTTGTATTTACTGTTTAAAGGATTTTCATGCCATGTTCATTGAAAGATATAAAGAATCTTATCCATCATTAAAATTAGTTCAAGACTGTTGCAAGCATGCTTATGGTTTTATTGAAAGCCTTGAGAAATATTATGAAGATGATAATTTCATGGATGAAGAGATCATGGAAGCCCTGTATGAAAATCCGTTTCAGCAGCACACAGAAATATCAGAGGACACTTATCAAGATCAGCAGGTTGAAGATTTCCATATTGCTGCAAATGATGAAAGATGAAGTTTTATTTCAGATCTGGTTGAAACAAAGGATGATACGTAGGAAACTGATGTTCCAATCTCAGAAAGTGATGATGATAAATTAGATCGAGAGATAAATTGTGATGAGGAAAAACATGTTGTTCCAGATCTCATAAAAGAGAGTTGTATTGTCGCGGCTACCTCAAATGAAGAAAACAGAGTTGCAGACCTAGATGCTCTCATCTCACCAGCACTAGATCTTCATGAGGAGGTAGTTCATTTCCTCTGTGAAAAACAAGACGAGATCTTCGCTCAAGTAAGTGAAAAAGTTTCTCTGGATGAATTTATGGTAGATGATAGAAATGATAGTGTTGGGTTTCACGAAACATCTGAAGTTTCTTTTCTCATGATTGATGAATGTAATGAGAAACAAGACAATCTAGCTTTTATATCATATGAATATTATCAAAAATATATTCAGACTACAGAAGATCAGACCATTCGAGATTCCCTTTCAGATTCTTCTTCATATGTCTCATGTTTTGAAGTGTTCTTTGAAGAAGAAATCTGCTCATCTACTTGTTCAGAATTATTTGAGGACCAGGAACATACTTTTACTGAAGCACATTATGAAGGAAGATCAGAATCAAAAGAAAAAGACACCTTGTTTCTTCAGCAGGAGGTAAATCTTCATGTTTTTCAAGATCCTCTGGAAAATCTATTGCAGTCAGCAGTGAAGGTGATTATTGCAGTATTCAGTGATGAAGGAGATCATGGTCAATTCTGTTTTTGGATGCCCAGTTACCAGTATTTATTGTTGACCAGAAGATCTGATCAGGAGAATCAATCAAGAAGGCATCTGCTTGATTGGTTACATTGGCATTTTGATATAGTTTGATGGTATATTGTCTTGCAAGAAACACAGGTGGCCATGTACTACCATCAAGCTTTAAGTTTTAAGTTCAGGTCTTAGTATTTTGAGTTAGTTTGTCAAGTCATCAGTTTTCAATCATGCATTTCAGCTTGAGTTTTTGACTCCATTGTCCAATGGACGAAGGCACTGTCTAGATCTTCCAGAGATCTGCCATTCTTGGCACCTCCCAGGAGCTACCATCCCCATTGGAGCCAATGTTATAGTCGGTATTTACATCCCTCCATGAGACATCATTTCTCTTATTGCATTTCATTTTTAGGTGTCTTGCTTGATTCACTCAGTTGTATTCCGCTAGGGGCATGCCATAATCTAACGGAGGGTCTTGTTATTCATTACCCCTCATGCCTTATACCTGTTGGCTCAGGTCTTTTAATCAAGCTTTTAAAGTCACTTACAGTCCTGTTTTAGTCTTTTGATTAGCAGAGTCATTTCAGTCACTAGGTTTAGGGTTTCACAAATTGTGTCCTCAAAATGTCCAATAAAGCCGGCAGGCCAGAGGGAGGTTCAGATTTTCATCATCAATAATGCTCAAAGATGATTCCTCTTCAAAACTCTGTTTTGAAGAGGAAATTGTCAAATTAATTGTTTGTAATGAGTATGTCTTTTTAAAAGTCCTCCGTCATGAAGTACTTCAACTGCAGCCTCTGGTCATCCTTTGCCGAAGACATACCACCATCTCCTGCAAGAATCAACCAAAAAGCCATCGTTTTAGCCAAAAAATCAAAGTGAAGAAATGCCAATTCTGAAACATTACCAAAAATGGGTCTTTACAAAGCAAAGGTCAAAGCTATGACTTGATATAAATATTTCTATGTTTATCCATGCCATTTGCACTCAAGAGGTTGATTGAAGTCAGAGTTTAGTGGAGAGAGGGAAAAACTTGTGAATTTTCAAGCTATGACTATGCTTAGAGCGTGCGCAGTGCATTGAGCAGGTGGCGCGGCGCACTGAGCAAGTGCAGCACATTGGGTGCCTCCACGCAGTGTATTTTTACATGGGCGCGGCGCACTGGTGCGGTGCGATGCATTGGGCCTGCCGCGCGGCGCACACAGCCAGGAAACCCAAGAATTGCCCAAACTCACTCCAATCGCCCAAAAACGCGTGGATTTGCCAGCTGGGATCGTTCATTGACACGTTTTCTCCTTTATTAAAGGCAAAAGCTTAGTTCACAACCATTTTTATTAAGAATTAGTTTTTGTTCAAACGGCAAAAAGGAAAGCGAATAGTCAAAGACCGAACGCCTAAATATAAAGCGTAGATAACTATCATAGCAGAGAAATAGGAACAGATGGTCTATTTCTATCTTCAGTTGCAACTCAAAGGGATTTACAGCTACAGCTTCCGCCTCTCCATTGGTCATTTGAGTGGAAAATGTAACGCTGCTTATCTTCAGAAAAGATGATTGGCTCCTGTTTGTTCATGATGTTAAACAACTCCCTATTTTGTGTCGATTTGTTCCCACCTCTAAGCTTATTTAATATATGGAAAATCATTTTGTAAGGGGTTGGAGTTTCTAGGAAAGGTGTGAGAGAAAACTCAGTGCTTCACTGTACAATTTGGCCAGGAAATTAATAAAATGATGCAGCTCTGATTCATGAGATTCAATGTGGTATGAGTTTTAGCATATGTTCTTCTTTCTGTTTCAAGCGTATCTTGTTATGTTTTACAGTTCATTCATAATCATTTCCAGTTGAATGTTTTTAAGTAAGAAAGGTAGAATCCAAATTATTGCTCTGCCTTGGAAAAGCATTCATCGTCTATGTGTCTTCTTCTGTTTGAAAAGGATTCATTGGTTATGCCCTTTTCAACCTCTCAACGGTCTTTCCACTCCATATTACTTCAATTTGATTGCTAAACCTCCTGCCTATCTTGCCTCACGAAATACTCTGCGTCTTTGATTCAATTTCCCAGCTCATGCTGTCCTTTGTCCCATACAGCCTAGAAAATTCAGTCATTCATTAAATTACCTCTTTCATATTTATTTACTAGCCTAAAATCAATATTCATTTTGAGTCATCTCAGACCATATTGTTTATTTTTTACTGAGCGTGACCCGGAGAGAGCCCTCTCCTGTTCTGGTAAGGCTAGCTACCAGACTGAGCGTGGTTTGTGGTTATCCTGAATTTTGCCTTCCTTTAGCCTAAGGAAGATTTAGGCTCTAACACTTGGGACATGTTTTTTCCAAGGACGACATAGTAGTAGATCCAGAAAAGATAAGGGCCATCATGGAGTGGGTAGCTCCTAAGAATGTGGATGAGGTGAGATCATTTATGGGATTGGTAGGTTACTACAGGAGGTTCATATGGAACTTCTCATGCATTGCATACACTGTCACATCATTGCAATGGAAAGGTAAAAGGTTTGAATGGATAGAAGAATGCGAGGCTAGTGTTGAGCATCTTAAGCAGTTGTTGATACATGCACCAGTGCTAAAGATTACAGATCTGTACAAGGAGTTTGTAGTGTGTATAGATGCTTGCAAGAGAGGACTTGGTGGAGTTCTCATGCAAGAAGGACATGTAGTGTGATATGAGTCACGGAAACTAAATTAGCACAAGAAGAACTACCTGATGCATGATCTTGAGCTAGCAGTGATTATACATGCATTGAAGATGTGGAGGCACTATCTTCTTGCCATGAGGTTTATATTGATGAGCAATCACAGTGGGTTGAGATATTTGTTTGATCAGCCGAATATGAATGCCAAGCAAACTAGATGGTTGGCTACCCTTAGTGATTTCGAATTAGAGATCAGATACATCAAAGGGAAGGAGAACTGGGTTACATATGCTCTTAGTAGGAAGGTATAGGTAAATCATATAGCAACTATGAGCTCTTATGGGATAGAGTTACAGGATAGGATCTTGCAGGCAGGATAGTGAGATGAAAAATATATGGAGATTATATGCAGGTTACAACAGAGCACATGTATAGGTACAGGTGCAAGTACAAGTACAAGTATAGGTGAAAAGGATGCATATTATCCTCTCACAACAGATGGTTTGGTGAGGTTTAGAGACAGGATCTATGTGTTGAATTGTAGTGATCTCAAGAAGCTTATCTTGAGGGAGTTTCATGCCAAGCCATACTCGGGTCATCCAGGATATGAGAAGACGTTGACAATGGTGAAGAAGTTCTACTATTGGCCGAATATGAAGAAAGAAGTGGCAGATTTCATGGCTAGATGTTTAGATTGTCAACGGGGCAAGGCAGAATGTAAGCATCCAAGTGGTTTAATACAGCTTATAGCAATTCCAGAATGGATATGGGAGGTCATTCCCATGGATTTTATTACAATTCTTATGAGGATAGTAAAGCAACATGATTCTATTATGGTCGTGGTTGATAGGTTGAGCAAGGTAGCTCACTTCATTCCAATAAAGACTACATATTCATTCAGTGAGGTAGCACAAGTGTTCATGAGAGAGATAATGAGTCTGCATGGTGTTCCAAAGAAGATTATGTCGAACAGGGATGCAAAGTTCACTTCCAAGTTTTGGAAGGAGCTATTTGCAGGCTTGGGTATATAGTTGGCCATCAGTACAGCTTATCATCCACAGACAGATGGAAATCATCCACAGACAGATGGAAAGACAAAGAGGGTCAACACGATCTTGGAGGATATGTTGAGGATGTATATGATGCATTAGAAAAGGAAATGGGATGAGTATCTTCCATTAGTTGAGTTCACTTACAAAAATGGTTATCAGGAGTCATTGAGGATGAGTCCTTTCAAGGCATTGTATGGGCAGAGTTGTAACACTGCCATTAGCTAGAGTGATCTAGTGAACAAGGTACTTATTGGACCAAATATATTGGTTGATATGGAGCAGGGAATGTAGGTTATAAATAATAATCTAAAGGAAGCACAAGATAGACAGAAGAGTTATGTAGATCAACATAGGGTGTTCAAGGAGTTTGAGGTTGGGTAGCGTGTGTGTTTGCACATCAAGCCCAAGAAAATATCTTTGTGGATTAGTTCATGTGCCAAGTTGGCACCATGGTATTACGGGTGTTTCGAGATCCTTGAGAGGATTGCACCAGTGGTATATCAACTTGCACTTCCTCAAAGAGTGAAAGTCCATGATGTTTTCCATATTTCATTGTCTAAGAAATATATAAAGGATGTTGATTATGTTATTGATTGGTTTGTATTGCAGGTGGAGCAAGAAGGAAAGTTCTAGTCGGAGCCTCAGTGCATATTGCAGCGGAAACATATCATGCTCATGAAAAAATCCTTAAAGAAATTTAAAGTGCAGTGGAATCACTTTGGGCCTGAAGAAGCTACATGGGAGATGGTGGATCAGATGCGGGCCCTGTATCCTTCATTATTTTCCAGTTGAGGGAAAGAAATTTTGGTTTGATGTTGCTATATATTTGGCATATGTGTCGCTGATGTTTTGGTATATGTATATATGTATATGGATGTAAATACTTCCATGAGCTAAGTTATAAAGCTCCAATAAGTGGTATCGTTGTCACATTATTATTGTTGTTATATTGTCATGATGTTTTTCTTTTGATCAGGTCTTTCATTGTAAATACTGCAACAAGATAAGTTATAAAGCTCCATGGGTAGTATGTTTTCTTTTCAGAGGTTTTGTTGAGGTCATGGTGTGGTTTAACACAGAGGACGGTGTTCCCCAAGGGGGAGGATTCTGTAATATCCCTGGTGAAAATCTCATGTAATAAAAGTTAATAAAGGAAAAATAAGATCACAGTTAAGGGGCACTTATTCCAAGTTGAATGTTGTGCAAAGATATGCTAGTCGGCATCACTCTATGTATTTTTGGATAAGGAAATTGGCAAAGGCTAAGGCAAAGGCATTAAAAGGAAAATAAATCATTTTTTCACATTTATTTATGAAAATAAAGGAAATGAGGAGAAAAGTAAGGTGAAAGGTCACAAGTTTCATGTGAGGAGGAAAATGAAGGAAAATAATGGAAAATGAAGAAAATAGAGGCCTCACTCATAAAAAGGCTTCTGAGGATCAGTTGGTAACCTTTTGTCAGTTCAAGTTTGGAGCTCTCTCATTATTCTCTCTCTCTCTCTCACTCTTCGTCACTTAGAGTTTTCTTGGAGAACCCTAGCTTTGGATCACAGAAGCAAAAGAAAAAAAGGGAAAGCAAGGAAAGCAAGGATCAAGGAAAGGAAAGAAGGGTCGGGTAGTTTCAATGGGAATACATGCAAGTAACGTTTTGCATGTTTGATTTCCTAGCTAGTTTGGACATGCATGGCTTTGCATGTTGGTGTATGGTTCTCTTATTGTTAGTAACATGGTTTTGTCAGGTTATGACAGTGCTTTTCAGCCTAGCCTAGCCTTTTTCCATATGCCATGGTATGTTGGGATGTTTATCTAGTTTTGAGCTTTGGTTTTTCGGATGGATTTCAGAATCTGGGGCGGAGGTGGTCTCAAGTTTCATTCTGAAAGGCCTAGGAATCCATTGACCAATTTTGTGGGATACACGGTAAATCCTGTGGGAGGAGTCTCGGTTTAGGGCCTAGTGATCCAGGTTTGGATTGCAGTAAATCTTGAGAGACTAATCTCGGTTTAGGGCCTAGTAATTCGAGATTGGATTGCGGTAAAGCCTGAGGGAAAAGGAGATCAAAAATTCCTCAAGGATAGTGACGGATTTTGGATGGCATTCCAAGTTCAGTTTGGTTTTGATCAAAGCACAAATTTTGGTGTGATCACAGTTTGATGAGGGTGGAGGTGGTTTAACCTCTGGATTCTCTTGATTGTTCTTGGATTGGTTGTTATATGAGATCCCACATTCATGCTTGGAATATGGCACGGCGGTGACTGACTGAAAGAGAGATTTGGTTCAGCCATGTCTATGGTCAGGTGGTACGTGGAAGTCTCGAACCTAGTTGGATTTGCCTATGATTAATAAAAACTAATTTCTCTTACTTTTTCACTGGTTTATATGTGGATTTTATGGTTGTCATATATCTTATATTTATATGGTTTTATGTTGGTATAAGTATGATTATATGACTAGTTCATTTTATGGCTATTTCATGTATTTACTTGTAATTGTTAAATGGATGGATGCAAGACCTAATTGATGATATAATAGTTCAATGGAGAAGGTGGTGATCCTTTTGGTTATGTTTCATAACGTTTTTCAGTCATTTATGCTTTGTCCTATATCCTAGACCTGTAGGTTGCTTTGCTGCCAAGTGTTTAATAGAATGTTAGTCCCAGTTGGCTGACATGTCTTATGAGGGTTTTGTGGCTAATATGGAGGGGTTTGTGTAAGGTGTTCCGTCAATTCCATTTCCTTAAGGTCACCAAGGAAGTCGAATCCCTTATAGTAGCCTCTCTCATCACATGTTTACCCCAGCTAGTCGGTTGCTTGGGTATACCTAGGAGGAGGGGGTATTACAGATGTTGTTCCATCCACCTTCATAACAAAGATTGAGGTCTATTCTACTTCAATTCCCTCTACTATGACAACTTCATAATCTTCTAAATTAACAATAAAATGCTCACATATCTCTTCCATTACAACTACCTCCTATATGAGTCTCAATTCTTCTTCTACCAGCATAAGCACTTCATTAGATTTCTGGTTTTCACCTGTCAAACCTACAACCACACACCAAAAGATAGATTTAAGAATATGAGATTCTCATTTGGCTACCTCATCTATCTTTCCTCCGAGTTGATCTGAACTATTTTCATAGTCGTTCGAGATACTAAGAATCTCTTCTTCAATATTTTTTTCCTTCTTCGGCATTGAAGAACCAATTATGTTCAAATATTTTGGTTTGAATCATGCATCGTCTTCCTTGACCATCTTCGAAATTGCACAATTTTTTGTCCTCACATCTTCCTAATTGTTTCCTTGTCTCTGTCTTCTTCTATATTTTTGAGTTGTGTTGTTTTTTCCAGGTTCTCCTTCACCATCTACACCTACAAAAGATTCCATTTCCCTTTTCCCAATTTCTGAAAAATTTTAATTCCTTCAAGGATGACTAAATATGCAATTATCAAAAAGAAACAATCCCTACCAATCATGCTTCTAAGCTTCATTTTACAAAATTGAAGAGCTTCATCATGAACTCTCCTATAATTTCTTCTTCCTAGAACTGTTCATCTCTAAGCTTCATTTTCATCTATTGTTCTTCTCTCGCATGGCTTTGCATTTGTTTCACTTTCACCATTTCTTTTGTTCTTCATGCAAATAAACCACTACACCAATAGTTAAAACCAAAAACATCAATTTCTCTAGTATCAAAAGATGTCCCTAGAATCATTCATTTATCATCTTCCTCTCCAAGGATCGGTCCTGTTATCACTCTGTAATTTCCTAAGGTTGTAAAATAAATATAGGGGTAACCACAAAACCAATTGTAAGCTTAGAAGATAGAGCTTCTAAACTCAGAGAGGGATCTCTCTAGTGGATTTAGATTTACTGTTTTGAGATTTTACGTTAGTTATTATGGTTTAGAGTTTGGTTTTTTCAAATGTTTGGTTGAAAGTTCAAGGAAATTCCATTGGGAAATGGAGTCATAAGTCTTAGGGTGATCAAATACAAGAATGTCAAAACAAATGTAACCAGGCAAGGTAGGAAAACTTTTGGATCTTTAGAGAATTTGTGGGGTGAATGGGATGAAAAGATTTATATTCATTTAAATGTAGAGCATGCTAAGATGAATTCCATACTTAATATCAAAGTGAAAATCTAGATATTGTCTATAAGCCAGAGAAGAGTGTATTTAAACAAATTCAGTCCTTAATTTTTTTTAAACAATAGAGACATAAAGAGCATATGGAAAACTAGAAAAACAACAATTTTACAAGAGAGGAAACTTCACCAATAGCATGACACGAGAATCCTGGAACAAACTTTATGTATTAATGGAAATGATCACTTCATTGCATGTACAACTTTACATCAAAGATTTTCTTTCTTCACATCATATCCAACCCTTTTTACTTCGAATTATGAAGTATTTATACAAATTCATCAAAATATCTTAATTTAAAATATCAAGATTTTCCTTACAAAATATCTTAAAAAATTGTTTACAAAAATAGTACAAAAATATAGGTAAATAAAACTGTTATAGCTCTCTAGCACTATCTTCGAGGATTCTCATGCTGACTTGGTCTGAAAAATTGTTTCTTTGTTTTTGAAGATGAACACCTATTTTACTCAAGTAGTTGGCATAGTTGATCCCATCTGTCTTCATCTAGGAAGGAGAAATTGATTAACTTTATGTAGGCTTCATCCACCTCGGTATATTTCTGGAAGGTGGTCTTAATTACAAACAAATGTTTTAAGTCATGTTTGATAAGTAAATTGGATTTAAAACCCTCCATGAAATCTTTTCCTGTGATGGTTCCCTTGATGGTAGAAAGCTTTGACTTATCTCTGGCTATGGAATATAATTTATGTTGATAATCATCTAACTGAACCAATTTATCTCCAATTCCTTTCAAACCTGGCAGCCCCTTTCTATTCAGTACATTGAATTTTCAGTGGAACTTTTGAATATTGGCATCCAAGTTATGGCATTTTTTTCTAACTATAGCATCAAGTTCCTTTTTGTAAGGACTCTTCTCACCTCAAGGATTGTTTTTGTCCTGTCTACAATCTCAAATTCCTCTAGTTCCTCCTTTGTCTTTGAATTTAGAATCCTTATTAAGGTAGTGGCTTCACCTGGTTTTTGTCCCAAACTTTCTTTTATTTCTTCAATAACTTCTTTTGATCTCTGCACTAATTCCTCTTGCTTGAAAATTATTTCAATGGAAGGCCAAATTTCAATCATAGCTTCATTGATTTCCACCCAAATGTTCTCCTTTGCCTGTGCAATTGTCTGGACCATGGAAGATTCATTCTCTAATTGTTCAATTCTCTGGGTTAACCTATGACTCTTTTGAAGGTCTACTATATATGCATTATCAATCTTTAATTTCTGCTCTTGGAGATTGTTTTCCTGAGCTTTTAGCTTTTCAATCTTCTTCCTTATGATAGACAACTCCTCCATAGCTTTGACTAGTTCTCCTAATGAGTCTGTAGGTTGTACCTCTACTATGATGGCTTCTAAAGTGGAAGCTCTTATTGTTGATGTACCTACAATTGAGACTGTTGTGAGTGGAATGATTGCTAACTATGTAGATTGTTCTTTCTCCTTTAGAGGTTTTTCCATTTCAATCTCCATGTCTTTAATTTGCCCATTCTGTTCAACGATAATCTTGAAAATTATGTTTGAGAGAAGATCTTCGGCGAAAATCACAAGATAAATCATTTGTCGACGCTTTTCGAACCAACCAGTGTGGTTCATCGTTAGGACAAGTTGAAGAAACAGATCCAGCTTAGCATGTTAAATAGTCTGAGCAGAGACTCCAACGGCTAAATCGACCAACGACTAATTTTGACCTACGGACCCAAGCCAAATTACTATTCATTAATTTAATATTATTATTATTTTAATATTAATACCAAAAAATATTATTAAAAAATTAATTTATTATTTATTAATTTAATTTATTAATATATATATATATCTATATATATATCTATCTATCTATATATATATATATATATATTAAAGTTATAATATTAGGTTATTAATAAAAGTTAGGATTCAAAATAAATAAAATACTATTAGTGGTTAGTTTAAGAAGATAATTCACTTATTTATTTAAATTATTCACTAATTAATGTTAATACATACATACATATATATATATATATATATATATATATATATATATATATATATAAGTAATAATCTTCGGTTATTTAGATAAAAGTTAGGTAAAAGACAGTTGAAAAAATAAAAATAAAAAATAAATTAATTAATTAACAAATTAATTGAAAAAAACAAATAAATAAATAAATAATAATAATAATAATAAATACATGTAAATATAGGGTATATAAATCAATAAATAAATAAAATAGAGAGAACGACAAAAAAGGGGAGGGACAGGGAAAAGACCAAAAGCAACCACAGAGCAAAACGGATCAACACGAGGAGGAAGGAAGGCTCCAGGGGAACACAGAAAACTAAGACGACAGGGCAGGGATCCAACAGCTACTGATTTTCCAGCCGTCATCTCTATTGAGATTGTTAGGCCTTCTTTCAATCTCAATAGCTTCCCTGAATTTACGATGATGGAAATGAGCAATCATAGCAACAACCTTGGCCTCCTCAATACAAACCTGACGCTTGGTCTTTTCCACATGCTTTGCTAACGCTGAAGACTTGGTTCTCCCATGTCTTAGGTTAGCTGCATGTTCGCTTATCCTCTCATGGATGGAGCATCCTGTTTCCCCGATATAGGGGGTTCCACAAGAACAAGGGATCAAGTAGACACCCTTCATGTCCATAGGGTCAATAGGGTCTTTCACCGATCGGAGGGACTTACGAATGGTGTTGAGGGGCCTAAATGTAGAGGGGATATCATACCTCTTAAGGATCTGAGCAATTTTGTCTGTGGTTCCTTGAACATAGGGAAGATGGACTCCTATTCGGCGCTCCTTCAGTTCTTTATTAATCATCGCATTTTTAGAGGCTTTAAGGAAAGCCTTCTGACCTAGGCGCCTACTGTAGCCATTCTCCACAAAGACATTAAGGAGATGGGATCTCTCCTTATCAAAGCTCTTATTATCAGAAATCCTCAGGGCACGAGTAGCAAGGGTGTTAAGAACACCCATCTTTTGAGCAGGGAAATGATGGGAATCGGCATGAAGATATTGCTCAGTATGCGTTTTCTTACGGAATACTGAGTGGGAGAGAGAGCCATCCATATTCTTAGAAATAAGAATATCCAGGAAAGGGAGGCAACCATTGACCTCTTTTTCCATGGTGAACTTAATGGCAAAGGATTGACAGTTGAGGTGATTGAAGAAGCGAGGAGCTGGATCGCTTCTTCAATCACCTCAACTGTCAGTCCTCTGCCATTAAGTTCACCATGGAAAAAGAGGTCAATGGTTGCCTCCCTTTCCTGGATATTCTTATTTCTAAGAATATGGATGGCTCTCTCTCCCACTCAGTATTCTGTAAGAAAATGCATACTGAGCAGTATCTTCATGTCGATTCCCATCATTTCCCTGCTCAAAAGATGGGTGTTCTTAACACCCTTGCTACTCGTGCCCTAAGGATTTCTGATAATAAGAGCTTTGATAAGGAGAGATCCCATCTCCTTAATGTCTTTGTGGAGAATGGCTACAGTAGGCGCCTAGGTCAGAAGGCTTTCCTTAAAGCCTCTAAAAATGCGATGATTAATAAAGAACCGAAGGAGCGCCGACTAGGAGTCCATCTTCCCTATGTTCAAGGAACCACAGACAAAATTGCTCGGATCCTTAAGAGGTATGATATCCCCTCTACCTTTAGGCCCCTCAACACCATTCGTAAGTCCCTCCGATCGGTGAAAGATCCTGTTGACCCTATGGACATGAAGGGTGTCTACTTGATCCCTTGTTCTTGTGGAACCCCCTATATCGGGGAAACAAGACGCTCCATCCATCAGAGGATAAGCGAACATGCAGCTGACCTAATACATGGGAGAACCAAGTCTTCAGCGTTAGAAGAGCATCTGGAAAAGACCAAGCATCAGGTTTGTATTGAGGAGGCCAAGGTTGTTGCTAAGATTGCTCATTTCCATCATCGTAAATTCAGGGAAGCTATTGAGATTGAAATAAGGCCTAACAATCTCAATAGAGATGACGGCTGGAAAATCAGTAGCTGTTGGATCCCTGCCTTGTCGTCTTAGTTTTCTGTGTTCCCCCTGGAGCCTTCCTTCCTCCTGGGGTTGATCCGTTTTGCTCTGTGGTTGCTTTTGGCTTTTCCTGTCCCTCCCCTTTTTTGTCGTTCTCTCTATTTTATTTATTTATTGATTTATATACCCTATATTTACATGTATTTATTATTATTATTATTATTTATTTATTTATTTTCTTTTTTTAATTAATTAGTTAATTAATTAATTAATTTGCTAATTTATTTATTTATTTATTTATTTATTTTCAACTGTCTTTTACCTAACTTTTATCTAAATAACCGAAGATTATTACTTATATATATATATATATATATATATATATATATATATATATATATATATATATATATATATATATATATATATATATATATATATATATATATATATAATTTAAATAAATAAATTATATTAAAGTTTTTTTTTTTTAAACTAACCCTTAAAAGTATTTTATTTATCTATATATCTTACCTAATTTAACTTATTTCCATAAATAATAATAATAATAATATTAATATTAAATTAATAATAATATTTTGACTACTAATATTAATAATATATTAATATCAAGACTATTTTACTAATAGAATATTAATTATGTTTAGAAAATCTTCGGCAAAATCACATAATCAATCTTTTGTCGACGCGTTTCGAACCAACCAGTGTGGTTCATCGATGAACCACACTGGTTGGTTCGAAACGCGTCGACAAAAGATTGATTATGTGATTTTGCCGAAGATTTTCTAAACAATGTTATGGATCACAGAAGTCTAAATTCCTTAATATTAATTATATTTAATAAATAACTTAATTAAACAAAAAATTACTTATATTATTAATATATAATAACAAATAATTTAATTAAATTAAATAAATTACCTTTTCTAACTAACCATTTAAATTATTTTATTGATATTTTTAACCTTAACTATATGATTTTAATTGAAATATATATATATATATATATATATATTTTATATTAACATTAATTAGTGAATAATTTAAATAAATAAGTGAATTATCTTCTTAAACTAACCACTAATAGTATTTTATTTATTTTGAATCCTAACTCTTATTAATAACCTAATATTATAACTTTATATATATATATATATATATATATATATATATATATATATTAATTAATTTTTTAATAATATTTTTTGGTATTAATATTAAAATAATAATAATATTAAATTAATGAATAGTAATTTGACCTGGGTCCGTAGGTCAAAATTAGTCGTTGGTCGATTTAGCCGTTGGAGTCTCTGCTCAGACTATTTAACATGATAAGCTGGATCTGTTTCTTCAACTTGTCCTGACGATGAACCACACTGGTTGGTTCGAAACGCGCTGACAAATGATTTATCTTGTGATTTTCGCCGAAGATCTTCTCTTAAACTTGATATGGATCACAGAAGCCTCAATTCAACAATCTTGAACATGTCTTATTTCTCTTTCTCTAGGTTTCCAACTTCCTTGGTCTATGGATATTCAGTGGATGGAAGCTTGAGTTGCTTCTTTAGAGCTACAATATTAGCATTATTTCTTCTAATAATTTCCTCTTCAACTTTCACATTACTGGGATGATATCCTAGTTTCATTACTAGATCCTCTAACTACTTAATCTTAGTGTCTTTAGCTAAAGAAGATATGTTTTCTAGTTTGAGTTGGGATTGAATGTTGTTGACCGAAGCTTGCAACCTAGAAGCTACCATTATTGAGTTTGTCAAGGTTGAATATAGCATCTCACCTGGTTGTTTGTGCAAGTCCATCTGATCAATGGGATGGATTTCATCAACATTAAAAGAAAAGATGGATTTCTTGTAATCATCTGGAGTTTTTGGAAAATGAACCTCAAATTGGAGAAAGGCTATCTGCATCTTTCCTTTCTCTGTATTAATGGTAGAGAGAAGCCTTCTACTCTACTCTTAGTTTTGAAATTATTCCCAAAGGATCATATGACTAGGTGACGCTGAGTTTAAAATTCATATGCTTGAGGAGAAAATATGCTTCTTTGGCAGTGTCCTGGTATTGAAAATAAAAGGCCCAACTTGTTTTTAAATCATGAATTGAGATTTCTTCTTGGATGCCACAAAGTGCATCTCATCCATATTAATCATTTGTCTAATATATTCTAGTGAAAAAATTCTCATAGGAACAAATTTTGACAACCTATATGGGGGAAATTCGCACCCATACACTATGATCTCAGTGTAATTTTGGTACAGGTACCAGTTACCTGTCTTTGTTTTCTCACTTAGGTGTAGAAACATTTTTATCTCAAGTCCTATCCTCGGTTCATTGTCACTATTCAATAGGAAAGCAACTGTATACAAGAACTAGTCTACATAATCACTGAAGGTGAATTCATTGGTATGCTTCCTTACCAAGGAAGTCCAATGAATCATAGACTGGGCATTCCCTTTTTCATCCATTTTTTGTAATGGAAATTGAAACCTGTCAGCTTGATGGAACAAAAACAAATACACTAAAACTGAAGCATACTTAAAACCCCCTTCTATAGAAAACTTTAGGAACTCTTCATGGATGGCATCTGCTAGGAATTCACTATAACTGATGATGGCTGAGGTCTTTTCACCTGTTGAGAAAACTGATAAAAACCCTATGATCATTAGGGGAATTTTGAGGTTTAAAATGGGCCTCCAAAGGAAATTAGAAAATAATAGTGGCAATATTAAAAAAATATTATATTGCATCATCAAATTTTAGAGGGAAAAAAGAAAAACCTATTTTTTCGACACGTATTTTCAACTTATCCCCCAATGGGTTTACTCAAAT
The DNA here is from genome assembly GCA_031772625.1 of Pinus tabuliformis. Classification (NCBI taxonomy): domain Eukaryota; kingdom Viridiplantae; phylum Streptophyta; class Pinopsida; order Pinales; family Pinaceae; genus Pinus; species Pinus tabuliformis. The sequence goes on from CM062817.1 coordinate 1,861,419,811, forward strand.
TTCAAGTAGAAACAATAATTGGATGCAAAATTTGATTCCTCATCCAAGGACTACCCATGTTTCATAATTTCCATGAACCCTCCTACACAAAAAATGACAAATGCATAAAAAATGTGATTGCGATCATGTTTTTCATGTATTTCTCATTTTTCGTGTAGCAGGGTCCATCGAAAGCATGAAAGATGGGTACTTATTGGATGAGGAATTAAATTTTGCATCCAATGAGTAATCCTACTCGAAATTTAAGTAAAACCTTAGGGAGATAAGTTGAAAATATGAGTTGAAAAAATAGTTTTATTATTTTATTATTATTATTATTATTTACTCTTTTACTCCAAAAACAGTGAATCATCCCCCATGGTTGACATCATCATCTTGAATCCTATTGGTTCTTATAAAGTTTATTTTGGTTATACATTTTTCTTAGGAGGCCCATTTTGGACCTAACAGTTCCCCTAATGAGCTTCATCAACCCACTGATCAAATTAATATCCCAGTAAGCAAGAAACTATTGAAATAATTTGCTTTGTCATTTTAGGGAACTTGGAGGATGGATAAGTAGGATTTTTCTTAGGCAATTAGACATCCTCAGGTAGAAATGTCTCAAATATTTTGCCTCTATGAGGGAAAGTGAGGTTTTGGTAGAGTTCCATGAGGGAATCTACTGAAAAGGCTTTCAGAGAGGCATAATTTTGAATCTGAAGAATTTGGCTTATGGAATCAGGGGTAATTATGAAATGAACATCATTGTTCTCAGCCACAATTTCCCTTTGACTAGGAATGTATCAGAAGTGGCACCATGAAACAAATTCAGGAAAATTATGGGTCTGAGGAAAGATGAATTGGTGTAGGAAGGAGTCCCACAAACCCAATTCGTCACTAAGATCAATGAATTTTTGTTTTAACCAGTTGTGGAATTCGTAGAGATCGAGCTCACCACTGATTTCAATGATTTTGTATTCTTGATCTACTAGGGGCTAGTGGTCTAATTAAATTACAGGGGGCAGAAGGGGGTTTTTGACTATGGATTTTGATTTATCCTTAGAAGCCATGCTATAAAGAAAAAGAAAAAAATGTTGTAATTACCCGGGTATTTGTTCGGATGACCCCAGTGGCATGATGACTGGTAGCGGTGACAGGTCAGCTTGCTAAATGGTTGTAGTAATAGTAGCAGGTTGGCCGATTCATTTGTTCAATACAATGGGATTGCAGAAAAAAATCTTATTGAATGGGGTTCTGATTTGTTTATATGTCATATCATTGTACCGTTGGCAATTCTCCGTTTAATGAAGAGGTTTCATACTCATGCCAAGATTATATCTTGAATGGATAGCTAACGGTTGAATAATATGTGTAAGGGATGTATCACATGGGAGGAGCGGGTTGTAAGGGGAAGTGCCTTGTGGCGGGGGCAGTTGGAGTAGAGCAAGAAAGGATGTGACACTTGGCAGTAGTGGAGTAGGGACGATGTGATACTTGGTGGGAGAGGAGTCGAGAGGAGAGCGCAGAGTCAAATGTTATAATTAGGTTGGAAGATGGGAAAGGTGGATTTCAGGGTGGGGGGGGGGGTTGAGTAGTAAGCAGTTTTAGGTAGGGGGTTTGAAGTCAACCATGGAGTGCCACGTCGCATAAGCTAGGTTTGGGGAATCAGCTTTTCGGACCCCCCCAAACCCTTGATTAACTGTCGGAGGGGTAGGGAGGGCCTGAATTGATTGCCCACCATTGATGTGGGCGGGTGGGATCACGACCCTTCATTGTAGCCCAGTGCTTATTACAAATTGACAAAAAATGTCATATCAAAACTAACTTTATTAAGCTTTAATTAATCACACTTAAATTGTGCAAGCAATTAATTAAAGAACTTTATTAAAACTAATTTCTTATTTAAATCTAATGTAGCATTTAGTCTAGATACGCGTATTTATTTTTTCTAAGGGGTATTTCATCATATTTTTTTGTTTTTCAATATATCTCTTTTTTTTAAATTAAAGTGGCATTTGAACTGGCTCACTTATTGGGGCTATTTTTTTTTTCATATTTTTTTTTTCCACATATATATATATCCTTTTTTGGTATCCACTTTCATGTTTGTGTTTGTTTTTGTTTTTTTTTTTTCTATTTTTTTCTTGGAAATAATTTGCAGAATAAAATATTATTTATGATATCTCATAACATAGAAATCAACATATAGTCAACAATTGATCCTATAAATTATAGGACCCTAACGATGGCTCCAATGGGGATGGCATCCTCCCTATGAGTTGTTAAGAACATTGTAGATTAGTAAACTTTATCCACTGGGTATCCTGTCCTTATTTTACAACTGAATTGATTACCTTTTGTTATTATAAATACTTGTAGCAACTCACCAGAAGCTTAGGGACTTCTCTTCGGGCTTCAATTCCTGATGTTAACCACCCTCTCTTGTATCAAAATAGTAAAATTATATTTACAATGACGTGAATGAGAAACTTATCTATTTTGGAAGAAAATAGTGCTTGAGTAGTTTGTCATTGATAGGTCCTCCTGCCAGTCCTTCTCTAGTCAAATCTTTAAGAAAGAATGCATTGTTGCCTCAGAAAGCTCAAATTTTATAGGGCCCTCTCCACAAACTATCAAATTTCCCATGCTTACCTTTTTCTTCATTTCTTGTTTCCCATATAAACACAAGTTCATATAGTTAGAAGTCATTTTCTTTGCTTCTGCTATCATGGATCTTTTTTATTTTGCTTTGAATTATCTAAGTTTTGTTGTAGACTTCCTCCCTAGTTTTCTACAACTGTATTATTTGATTTATCCTTCTCTGCACATCATTTGGCTCCACTTGTGATTCCTGCAATAATTTTAGTACAGGGATTCCCAGGGAAATAGGAAAAATTGCATCCACTCCATATACTAATTGGAAAGGAGACATTCCAATAGATTTCTTTTCCCTAATTTTGTCAGCCCACAGAGAATTAACCAACTTCTTGTGCCTGTATTTTTTATTTTCCTACTACAGTTTCTTAATAATGTGGATTGAACTCTTATTAGAAGACTCAGCTAACCCATTCCCTTGTGGGTAATAAGCAGTAGAGTGTCCTAACTTGTGCCTATATTTTTTATTTTCCTGCTACAGTTTCTTAATAATGTGGACTGAACTCTTATTAGAAGACTCAGCTAACCCATTCCCTTGTGGGTAATAAGTAGTAGAGTGTCCTAACTTGATGTGATACTTGTGGAAAAAACCAATCATTCTTTTTTACTTGAAAGAAGCAGCATTGTCAGTAATGATTTTATGTGCACATCCAAATTTGGAAAGAATTACCTTCTAAAAACTGAATGATTACAATGTATGTAGCTTGTCTAGTTGGAATAGCCTCAATCCACTTAGTGAAGAAGTGAGTGGCTGCCAAAATCCATTTATGTTGAGTTAAAGAGCTTGGTTGAATTTCTCCAATGAAATGCAGGCCCCATTGTAGATAAGAGACCTCAATTGAAATGGACGTTAAAGGTAAGGGAAACATTTTTCTCTTGCCTTCAAAGATTTGGCACTAATGGCATGTTGAAACTATCTTATAAACATCTGCAAACAAGGTAGGCTAGTAAAAACTAGCTCTCAAGATTTTGTTAGCTGTGGTCTTCCAGTACAAATGTCCTCCACATTCTCCTTGATGAAATTCTTATATAGCCTTGTCTGCTTCATCCTTCAATAAACAATTTAGCAAAATACCCCTAGCATCTTTCCAATACACATTCTAACCTAAAATGCAGAATTTCATATCTTTTAACTTGAGAAATCTAGCTTTTGATTTTGTTAAACCAGGAGGAGATTGTAAATTTTGTAAAACAAAGATAATATCTGCATACCAAGGAGAGGTAGCAAATGCTTCTGATACCTATGGAGTTGCTAGCTCTTCCTCTTCATCAAGTGTAGATATGAAGTTTATATCTAGTGCATGGAAATTGGACTCATCCATTAGCTTAGCCAATCCCTGACCTTTGATGAGCTTAGTAGGTCTTATCTCAATGTCATATTCTATAATAAATGCAATCCATTTGCCTCTTTTCCCATCTGGATCATTTTGTGTAAGGATATCTTTCACTACAACACTTGTAACAAATGCAGATGTATAAGAATGGAAAATGAAAATGCTAAAGTCTTTCAATGCCTTTACTAAAGCAAAGGCTTCTTTTCTCCATGATATTATACCTTAATGAGGAATCCCTTAAAGTTCTGATGAAGAAAGCTATATATTTTTCATATCCTTCACTATTTTTCTACAACAAAACTGCTGCAATAGTATGTTCATATGCAAAATAAAAAAACATGAAATCCTTTGTAAAGTCAGGACTAATCAAAACAAGAGAAGTTGTCAAAGATAACTTTACTTCACTAAAAGATTTTTTGGCTTCACTATTCCATTTTATTTCAATATATTTCTTTAGCATGTTTGTAATGGCTCTCAAGATCTCGGACAGGTTTGTGAGGAAATTTATCCTACCAATGAAGGACTAAATTTATTTCTTGTTCCTAGGAAGGTCAATTTTCACTATGGCTTCAACTCTGTTGGCATCTATTCTGATGCCTTCTTTTGAAATAATATGCCCAAGTAACTTTCCTTCCTTTAAACCCAAAAGATATTTTTTTGGGTTTAAGCAAATACCATATTTCGTGCATTTTTCAAAAACTCTCCTCAAGTGTAGGAGGTGATCTTCCTCTATTTTGGAAAATATAGTAATATCATCCAAGTAAATTATAATGAACCTGTCTTTCTCATAAGAAAATGCAATATCCATTTCTCTCTAAAAAGTGGCCCCTACATTCATAAGGCCAAAGGGAATTTTAATGTACATAAAGGTTCCCCAAGGTGTAGTGAAAGTTTTTTTATGTTGATTATCAGGGTGGACCAGAATTTGGTTGTATCTTGAGAAACCATCCAGAAAAGAAATTTTCTTGGAACCAACTACTTTCTGTAAGATATGATCCATTTTTGGAATAGGGTATTTTTCCTTAAGAGAAACTTTTTTTAGATTCCTAAAATCTACACAAAGCCTTATTTCTCTGGTTTCTTTTCTTGTTGGCACTAGATTAGACACCCACTTTGAAAATCTTAAGGGTACAATTATTTTTGCATCAAAAAGTTATTTGACTTCTTTGTCTATCAAAGGTAACAAGACTGGATTTACTCTCAATTTATATTTGAAGGGTTTTCGATCTTCTCTAATGGGAACGGTATGTTGTATGATATTAGTATCATATGATTTCATATCTTCATAGCTCCAAGCAATCAAATCAGAAAAATCTTTTAATAAAGTAATGTATTCATGTTTTTTCTTTAGGAGGAAAGGATTTGGAAAACTTTATAATCTTAGGACTTTCCCCAGTACCTATATTATAGTCCTCTACCTCAGCTCCTATAAGTTCTATTTTTGGGTTTTTGGCTACATTCTTAAAATCAAAAAGTTCTTCCAATGGCACCAATCCTCTTGGCAGCACATTATTTTTTAATTGCAAAACCTCGAGTTCTTCTGGATTTTCATTGGTTTCATTTAACATTTATTTCCTTTATATTCTCATCTACATCATTAGCTGTATCAATATGTACACACTCAAATTCATCTTTCAACTGTAAAGAAAATTCTACCTGCTTATCACTACCAAAAACCTGCCAATATCTTACATTATCGGGAACAGATGGCCTGTGTTTCACTTCTACCTCATATGTTATATTGGGATGGAATGGAATTTTACAAGTACTAGCTGAAGTATCCAAAGCATCAGCTAAAATATTTTTCCCTCTAGGGGTAACAGACAATTGGTATTTAGGAAAATATTGTAGAAAATCTAAAACTTCATTTATGTAGGCTCTTAGTCTAGGGTGTTTAGCCAAGTACCCACCTTTAATTTGATTAATGATGAGTTTAGAATCCCCATGTACATAAATTCTTTTAACTCCCAACCTCTTCAAAATTTGTAGTCCCAAAATCAGTGCTTCATATTCAACTATATTATTTGTACATTGGAAATTAAGCTTGTAAGCATGTCCCTTTTCTATATTTGTTTGTGTTTGAGATGAAAACACCTGCCCTTGCTCCTTCCTTAATCACAACCCCATCAAAATCCATATTCCAAAGGGCTTCTCCCTCTTCATATTGTTTCTCAGTATCTAATTTTATATCCTCTGTCTTACTCAATTCAGCTTCCAAGTGTGACACTTCCTCCTCTACACATTCATCATTATACAAAATAAAGGAGTCCATATCTGAATGCACAGAGTACAGGGGGTAATTATTTGGTTTGTCTTGACTACTCACCATATATTTCATTAATGTTTCCCTGTATAACCTTCTCTACTAACCAAAAAATGGGAATGGTAGCATAGGTCATGTCCATCTGCAAAGTACCCTATAACTTTGCTCCCCATGATCTTGATAGCAACATTCCATACTTGGGAGGTATGTCTGCCACTACAATATCCATTACCAAACTCTTTGTTGGTATTTGGACCAGTGTAACACATAAATCTTTGATGAGACCTAAGCATCTCACTTTGTTGGAGTCAAAATAATATAAATCTTTGTAGGGCCTTGTTATGTCTAATCCTAGCTTCTCCATTATGGCTCTAGGCATAAGATTATGTGAAGCACTAGGATCAATCATATCATTGTGAAGAATTTTATCATGAATGTTCAAAATGATATAGAAATATGACACGCTACCATCCTAAGACTTCCATTCAAATTAAATTCCAAACAAAAACTGAGGTTGGTCATCAGTTAAGTTGACTGTGTCGGTCCCTTCCCCTATCTTTAGAGCCATCATGACTCGAGATCTATATGCATTCTTGTTAATTAATTTAGTGAGAGGAATAGAAATTTTCACCTTTGCCAATTCATTTTCAATTCTAAAAGACGTCTAAGGTTTATTTATTTCTTTGATATTTAGATCTTGATTTTTAGAAGTCTCCTTTTAAGAATCATCTTTTAACTGGCCAGTAGAAGGGGTGTCATTCTGAATTTTCTTAGGAGGATTTTCAGTAACCTTTTTACTTCTCAAATTGTACTATCTTTGCACCTCCATGATATCATTTTTCTATCCTTGTTTATAATCATTTGACTCTAAAGGGAGGATGTTGGATCCCTATAATACTAGTGATTACCCCATTACTATTGTAGTTATACCCCTTATTTATATTGTTGTGCCCCTATTACCCACATATTGTTATTTCTGTGCCCCATAGAATCTCTCTATTGTTATTTTTGTGGATTTATATTATTATTGTTAGGTCGGCTGGATTATATTGTGACTCCTTAGACTCCTATATATAGAAAGGAGGTTTTGTCATTTGTATCATCCAAGAATTGTTCATTTATGTAATGTAAAGGAGGTTGCCCCCTCGAAGAGGCTGAATTCTAAGGCATTGATCTATCTTTTCTATCTTTTCTTGAGCTGGTTTCATAACATTTGGTATCAGATCTTTGGATTCTAGGGTTTTGCTGCTCCAAACAGGTCATTGTGGCATTTTCGCTATAGATTTTTTCTGTGACGTTTCAGAAGTCGCAAAAAAAACCCATTTGAGAAGAAATCGTGATGAACCTTGGATCCTAATTTCAGAGCTTTTCGCACGATATTTGCGGAGATATGATCTGAGGAAGTTGGTCTTTTTGCAGACTCCTGAATTACATTCAAAACAGGTGACCTGGGGAAAATCGTCATAACTTTCTCTCTGGGGATCGGATTGAAATTTCGTAAGAAGGTACAGAAATAGGATGGACTATAGTTTCTTGTGTGTGTGTTTTAGATTCAAAGGTTGAAACAGTGACTCGTGGCATGTCGTACAAGTTCGCTCTATTGAACCAGTCTAAAAGCAAGTCACTGTGGGAGATTTCACATAACTCTTCCTTGGAGAATCCAATTTGGCTCAGACTTGTGGCATTGGAAAGAGGACGCAGAAGGCTACTACAGGTAGCAATTTCAGAACTGGATGATCCGAAATTACAGAGATACATCAGATTCAATATCAGGCTTCTATAAAGTGAAAAAAGGTGTGTAGTTTTTTTTTAAATTTTTGTGTAAGCTTGATTAACGGAATTCAAAGGGCATAGTAAAGCATTATTATCGGTAACTGATGCCCCGAGGAAAGAAAATGCAAACACCTAGTAAGGAACCTGAAAGCTCTAGCATGACTCATGAAGAAGAGGAAGAAATGCTACATGATATATCAAAATTACAAGAACAAGTGCAACAAATGTCACGCTCACAAAAGCTAACAGAAGCTAAGATAAGTGGTGTGGAATCTAAGATAAATGGCGTGGAATCTAAGATAAAGGGAATGGAAGCTAAGATGGATGATTCGAAGACAGATTTGAAGAGAGACATGGCAGATTTGAAGATAGATTTGAAGACAGACATGGAAGAATTGAAGAAGTTGCTACAAGAAAGGGTCACTAATGGTGAAAAGGTAGTAAAGGAAACTCATGATGAGAACAAAAGAAATGTTAATCATGATTCCATAGACACTAATGTTGGATCGAAGAATCACCATATTCCAAAAATCGATATGAGGAAGTTTGATGGCAAGGATCCCGCCACATGGATATTACAGATGGAGCAATTCTTCGATCTCAATAATGTGCAAAACGCACAAAAGGTACGTATGGCAACTGTATATTTGGAACCAAATCAGTTTGTATGGTATCAATGGCTTTGCTCTCGTAAACAATTTATCACTTGGGCAATTTTTACGAAAGAATTGATAGCACATTATGAAGATACAAAAAGCAACACTTTTTTTAGCCAATTGATAAGTCTCAAACAAAAGGGTTCAGTAATGGAGCACATTGAGGAGTTCCAAAAATTGAACATAAGGGTAAAAGATATTCCAGAGGAGCATAGGATTGATGTGTTCATAGGGTCTTTAAAGGATAATATCCAACATGATGTTCGCCTTTGGGAACCTGATTCATTAGAGAAGGCATTCAGGTTAGCAAGAAAAATGGAAAGCAAAATTATGGCAACCAGGAAGCATACCACTCACAACTATAAAGACGGAAGTGTTGTTGCCCCTAGTCTTCCACAACCTATAAGGTTGACACCACAACAATTGGAAGAAAAAAGAGCAAAAGGGCTTTGTTACAGTTGTGATAGCAAATACACTAAAGGTCATAAGTGTGCTGAGAAGAAATTATTCTACATAGATTGTGAAGAGGAAGAAGAAAAGGAGCAAGAAAGGTCAAAAGAAGAAGATATACTCCAGGAACAAAGCCTAGATGAAGAACAAATAAATCCGACCATATCTTGTAATGCATTGGTGGGAATTACCACTCCTCAAACCATCAAGATAGAAGGACAAATCAAGAAGAAAAAGGTAATAGTGTTGATTGATTCAGGAAGCACCCACAATTTTATTCATTGTAGGGTAGCAAAAGAATTGAATTGCTTCCTATATCCAGCACCAGAGTGTCAAGTGATGATTGCAAATGGAGGAACAATAAATTTCTCTGGAAAGTGCCATAATATCAAGCTATCCATGGGAGAATATGTATTGACTAGCCCAATGCTTTCCATTCCAATGGGAGGTGTGATGTTGTACTAGGAGTCCAATGGCTACAATCCTTGGGTACAATAGCTTTTAATTTTCAAGAACTTTTCATCAAATTTTCTACGGAAGGAAAGGAAGTTGAATTAAGGGGTATTGCAGGGAAACCAGGAAAGATAATCAGCTCTAATGGTATGACAAAGCTTCTAAAAAAGGAGCAAAGAGGTGTAATTGCACAATTATGTTCGCTAGATGTTTCCACATTGGAATCATCTATTTCTCCAGATCTCCAAAAAGTCCTGGACAATCATTCCAAGGTATTTGAGACTCCCAAAGGTCTCCCACCTATGCGTGATCATGATCATGCTATTCATCTGATTCCAGGAAGTGTTCCTCCAAACATCAGGCCGTACAGATATCCCTATGTCCAAAAAAGTGAAATTGAACGTATGGTTGCAGAAATGCTAGAGGCTGGTATAATTCAACCGAGTCAAAGTTCTTTCTCAGCTCCAGTAGTATTGGTGCACAAGAAGGATGGATCATGGCGCATGTGTCCGGATTATAGGGAGCTCAACAAGCTCACTATTAAAGATAAGTTCCCCATTCCTGTTATTGATGAATTACTGGATGAATTGCATGGATCAATTTACTTCACCAAGTTGGATCTTCGTTCGGGATATCATCAAATCAGAATGAAGATTGAAGACATTCCGAAAACAGCATTTAGAACTCATGAGGGTCATTATGAATTTTTGGTCATGCCTTTTGGCCTTACCAATGCACCTTCAACATTTCAAGGTTTGATGAATTCAATTTTCAAACCATTCCTTAGAAAATTTGTGTTAGTATTTTTTGATGATATACTAATCTACAGCAAGTCTTGGAAGGATCATGTTGAACATGTTGACAGGGTGCTACAACTATTGGAGGAGAAACAATTATATGCAAAAAGATCCAAATGTTTCTTTGGAGTCCAGGAGGTGGAATATTTGGGTCATATTGTATCTCATGAAGGAGTTAAGGTAGACCCTAGCAAAATTAAAGCCATTAAGGAATGGAAAATCCCCACATCCATAAAGCATCTGCGAGGATTTCTTGGGTTGACAGGGTATTATCGCAAGTTTGTTAAGAATTATGGGAGAATAGCAGCACCTCTAACAACATTATTGAAGAAAGATTCATTTTCATGGACTCCGGAAGCAACAAAGGCCTTTGAACATCTTAAAGAGGCAATGTGCCAAGCACCGGTCTTAGCTACACCGGACTTCACAAAAACCTTTATTGTGGAATGTGATGCTTCAGGAAATGGAATTGGTGTTGTTCTAATGCAAGATGAAAGACCCATTGCTTTTGAAAGTCGTCCAATCAAGGGAAAGTTTTTAAGCAAAGCTATTTATGAGAAGGAAATGTTGGCAATACTCCATGCACTTAAGAAATGGCGACCCTACCTAATGGGAAGACACTTCAAGGTAAAAACGGATCATGATAGCCTTAAATACTTTTTAGAACAAAGATTATCCTCTGAAGAGCAACAAAAGTGGGTCACAAAGATGTTGGGTTATGACTTTGAAATCATCTACAAAAAAGGGAAGCAAAATGTGGTGGCAGATGCACTCTCAAGAAAGGATGAGGATGTGGAAGCATTGTTGTGTGCCATTTCTATTATCCAACCAGATTGGATAAACGAAGCAAGGGAGGAATGGAAGAATGACGAAGAAGTGTGGGCACTTATTCGAAAGCTACAACAAGATTCCAGTACTTCTGATACATTTAGCTGGCAAAATGATTCGTTATGGTACAAAGATCGCTTATACCTCTGTAAGAATTCCCAGCTAAAACAAAAGATTCTTATGGAATTGCACACTTCTCCCTTAGGAGGGCACTCAGGATTTTTAAAAACTTACCACAGGGTTAAGAAGGAATTTTTTTGGGATGGCCTTAAATCAGATATTCAAAAGTTTGTGGCGGAATGTTTGGTTTGCCAGCAAAATAAAGTTGAAACAATTAAGACACCAGGTCTATTACAACCTTTATCCATTCCAAGCCAACGTTGGGAGGAGGTTTCAATGGATTTTATCACAGGTTTACCCAAGTCTGAGGGAAAGAGTGTCATCATGGTGGTAGTTGACAGACTTACCAAGTATGCACACTTTTGTGCATTATCACATCCATTTAAAGCCAGTACAGTTTCTACTGCATTTATGGAAACAGTTCAAAAGCTACATGGAAACCCAAAGATTATTGTAAGTGACAGAGATCCCATTTTCACTGGAAATTTTTGGACAGAATTATTTTCTTGTCTTGGTACTCAGTTAGCTCATAGCTCATCTTATCATCCTCAATCTGATGGGCAAACTGAGATAGTAAACAAATGTTTGGAAGGATATCTTCGTTGCTTTGTATCTGATAAACAGACACAATGGGTCAAATGGTTGCCTCTGGCTGAATGGTGGTATAACACTTCCTTCCATACAGCAACAAAAATGACCCCATTTATGGCACTTTATGGGTATCAACCACCATCCATCACATCATATTTAAGAGAAAATTCTAAGGTTCAGGCAGTGGAACATCACATCGAACATCAACAACAAGTCCTCCAACTCTTAAAGGATAACCTCGTGTTGGCACAAAATAGAATGAAACAACAGGCAGATCAACATCGCAGTGAAAGAAGTTTTGATGTAGGTGATTGGGTATTCCTACGGCTACAACCATATAAGAAAATGTCCCTAAAGCAAGCTAAGAAGGATAATAAATTATCACCAAAGTATTATGGTCCGTACAAGGTGTTGCAAAAGATTGGTACTATGGCATACAAATTGGAGCTTCCTGCAGCTTCTCGATTGCACCCAGTTTTCCATGTTTCATGTTTAAAGAAGGTTATAGGTGACAAGCTCCCAATTCAAACAATATTGCCAGAACTTGACGAGGAAGGAAAAATTATATTGGAACCGGAAGCAGTCACAGAAACAAGAACTCGACAGCTACGAAATCGATCAATTTCAGAGTATCTTATCAAGTGGAAGAACTTATCCGCTGAAGATTCCACATGGGAGGATGAGAATTTTATGCAGAAGTATCCAGAACTACTCAAGCGTTGAGGACAACACTTTTTTGGAGAGGGGCATGTTGGGTCCCTATAATACTAGTGATTACCCCATTACTATTGTAGTTATACCCCTTATTTATATTGTTGTGCCCCTATTACCCCCATATTGTTATTTTTGTGCCCCATAGAATCCCTCTATTGTTATTTTTGTGGCTTTATATTATTATTGTTAGGTCGGCTGGATTATATTGTGACTCCTTAGACTCCTATATATAGAAAGGAGGTTTTGTCATTTGTATCATCCAAGAATTGTTCATTTATGTAATGTAAAGGAGGTTGCCCCCTCGAAGAGGCTGAATTCTAAGGCGTTGATCTATCTTTTCTATCTTTTCTTGAGCTGGTTTCATAACAGAGAACTTCTGGTTGTGATAGAAAGAAAATGTATTTCTCCTCTTTGGTTAAGAAAATGTGGTTAATTTCACTTTCCTCAAATAAGTTTATTTGATTTTCTTCATGATCCTCTGGTAGCTCAGATTATTCATCTGCATAATTCTCTTGGAAAGGAGTTCTAATTTTCTGTTGATCAGTTTGGCCTCTATGTTCTCTCTGTTTGATTTGAGGTGGGTTTTTTATAAAATTAGGATTTCTAATTGGAGGAACACCTTGATTATCCCTTGGAGGAGCCCTATCAGTTAAACTTATTATTTCCATCATTATTTCCATGGTTTTAACTAAGGTATCCAACTTAACATCTAATGAAGAAGAAGAAGGTTCTCCTCCAATAGTGACTTTCCTCTCAACCTTTAATCTAGCTCTCTTTGCCAACAAATTGGCTTCTACATTGGCTGCATTCCTTTGCATTTTCTCAAGGGTAGCAAGATTTCTTTCTCCTAGTTGGTAAGACATGTCTGGATCAAAACCATCTAGAAATTTAATCAGAGCTATTCCTAGTGGGGATTGTCTAGTAGTTTGGACAGAATTGTAAATGTTATTAAACCTAGTGCAATAGTCTTGGATAGTTTCACCAATGGCTCTATTTATACTCTCATATTCAGCCAAGATTTGGAGAGGATTATTCTTTACTTCCCATCTTCTAAGAAAATTTTGGTGAAATTGTGCAAGATCTGGGATAGAGGAAGTTGGAAATGCTTTAAACCATTTCTTAACTTCTCCTGTGAGACTTTGGGAAAATAAGCTCAACTTCACATCATTGTCATAAATTTATTGCAAATTTAAATAATCATTCATTTTTCCTATATGATGTTGAGCAGTGATTAGTCTTGTGCCATGAAATTGAGGTATTCTACTATGATAATCTTGTGGCATGGCATTAATTTGTCTAGGTAAAACTAGGGAGACATAATGACCTGCCATGATAGGTAAATAAGAGGAAGATGTAAATATGATGGATGTGGATGTGGAAGGTATTAAATGGGGTGGGATGGTACATTTTTGTGTTAGTGTAGTGGTGGTAGGGATAGTAGATGAAATGGGTACACTAGTGATAGGGGGAATTACTGGAGGTGTAGTAGAAATAGGGGGAATCTCTGGAGGGGTAGTAAAAATAGGGGGAATCTCTGGTGGGATAGTAGTACTAGGTGGAATTACTAGTGGGGTTGGTGATGAAGTAGTAGAAGAAGAAGGTGAAGATTTAGATGATTCAAGAGATTTCTCCATAGCCTGATCTAATTTTTTTACCAACACTTCAAGCTTCTTAAATTTTTTGATGACATCATTGTCCAAGTCTGGATTAACAGGTTGATTCTTTGAAATGTAAGGCCTTAAAATGCTTTCATCAAAAATAGTTTCTGGTAGAAAGATATCAGATTTAGTATGAAAGTGGCTATGTTCAAAAGGTAAATAAAATTCAATATGATCTACAGTTACAAAACTTTCAAGGAGAGAATTAAGTCTGGGCAGTGGATTATTACTTGCTTGGCTCTCAGTAAAATTCTTCTTTCTGACAAGTTTTTCAGGATTATCTACAATTTTTGGTGGTTTAGGATCTAGATTAGCTCTAGTGTATATCTTTTTATGATCCATATTTACAATAGTATATTTATAGATATAAAGTATGTACAACTTTTAAGTGGAAAACAACCTTAAATAAGATCTATTTCATAGTCACACACTTGAAATAGCTTTAAGCTCTAAAATAAATTTTACCAGGGAAAAATTGAATTCATATCAGATTTGTTTGAAGTCCCCAGTATGGTCACAAGAATGTTATCACTCCATAATTTCCTAAGGATGTAAAAGAAATCCAGAGGTAACCACAAAACCACTTGTAATCTTAGAAGATAGCCCTTCTAAACTCAGAGAGGGATCTCTCTATTAGATTTATAATTTGTTTTTTTGAGATTTTATGCTAGTTATTAGGTTCAGAGTTTGGTTTTTTCAAATGTTTGGTTGAAACTACAAGGAAATTCCATTGGGAAATGGAGTTATAAGTCTTAGGGTGATCAAATACAAGAATGTTAGAACATATTTAACAGGGAAAGGTATGTAGGATTTCAAATCTTTAGAGAATTTGTGGGGTGAATGGGATGAAAATATTTAGATTCAATTAAATATAGAGAATGCTAGGATGAATTCTATACTTAATATCAGATTGAAAACATAGATATTGTTTATAAGAGAGACAAGAGTGTATTTAAACAAATTCAGCCCTTAATCTTCTTTAAACAATAGAGACATAAAGAACATATAGAAAACTAAAAAAAATAACAATTTTACAGAGAGGAAACTTCACCAGTTGCCTGACACAGGAATCCTGGAACAAACTTTCTATATTAATGGAAATGATCACTTCATTTCATGTACAACTTTACATCAAAGGTATGCTTTCTTCACATGAGTTCCAACCCTTTGTACTTCAAATTATGAATTATTTATACAAATTCATCAAAATATCTTGATTTAAAATATCAAGATTTTCCTTACAAAATATCCTTAAAAAATATTTACAAACATAGTACATAAATATAGGCAAATAAAACTGGTGTAGCTCTATGGCATTATCTTCGAGGATTATGGTGCTGACTTGGCCAGAAAAAAAATGTTTCTTTGTTGTTGAAGATGAACACTTGTTTTAATCAAGTAGTTGGCATAGTTGATCCCACATGTCTTCTTTTTTTTTTTGCTCAGGCAAGAAATGGACCTTCTATTCAAATTAAGCAACAAGGAGGATACATAATATACAAGATGTCAACTATTTGACATACACCCTTAGTTTGAGAACTGAGCAACATCCTCAAGAATGCAGCTAAGGGCTCACAAAGCCTTAACACCAACAAAGCCAAAGGGCAAACTCAAAAGTGAAAACGAGACCCTCGAGTCGACCCGATGTTGGGAAACATGCACAACAAAACAGAGTTGTCGATCTGCAACCGCAAAATCCAACGGCTGAGAGGGATATCAGCCAGATTAAAAGCACTATGATTACCCACCTGATAAGGGCGATAATCAAAACAGCCTAGAGACACGTGTTACATGGTTAGTGGAATCAGAGGCTTATCCGAAAACTCGCTTGTGGTAAAGCTGATGCCTGATAACCAGGGACATGCCTGATAACCAGGGACTCTGTAGCAAAACCGTCACAGTCCCACCAACAAACAAGCCTGACAAGTCTCAGCCTTAGATCTGCTGCCACTAGATCCAATGGCTGTGAAGGATATCGGGCTGAAGAGAAGGGGGGGAGATACCCGCCTGATGAAGGCAGTATCCTCTCTCTTCCTAGCACCATGTGTAACTCCGTTTGTGGCATTGGAAACTTTTCGGTAAAACCACTTTGGGTACAATCAGCCCTTCGATAACCCTGGTAACTACTGCTAAACCACCCGATTCTAAAGAAAGGCTTCGATCCACTTTTTGGTTTTATGCTCTTTCTCCTTTGCCCTCCATTCCTCTGCAAGATCCAAAACTTGGGCCCCCTGTTAGTTGTACCCTTAACATCCATCAACTTAGATATCTGTCGGATGTTTCCCCTTGGAGTGATGATAATGATCCCTGTCTTCGCAGACCAGAGTGCTGCAGTCCTCTCGTAGTTGTCCATTCTGAGCAAACTCCCACAAACAACACTTGTTTTCTCTTGCGCAAATCACCCCTTCATTGGCTAGCCTATCCGCCACTCTGTTGGCATCTCTGCACACGTGAACAAAGCTCAGAGTTCTAAGTGTTTTGAGATGAGATTGAACTCTATGAAAAGCTTGCGAGAGTCGCCAGTGGTTTGAAACTTTGTCTAGTGCTGTGCTGATGCTTATCCTTTTGATCGAATTAATCATTAATTCTGAGTCTGCCTCTATGATAATATTATATAAATTGTAGTCTCTCAGGATTTCTAGGCCTTGCTCGATGGCCATGAGTTCAGCCATATTGTTGGTATCCCTCCCCAAATGACTAGGAAAAATGACATTGATATTGCCCTCTGCATCCCTAATGAATCCCCCGAAACTCGCGTCCCCTGCGTTTTCGTTTGAGGCTCCATCTATGTTGAGTTTCAAGAAGCCATGGGGAGGGGGTTGCGAGAAAGCCTTGCCATATGATCTATGCCTTTCTTTCTTTTTGGTGTCAGAGGGGCCATGATACTTAAGTCCCAACTTTTCCAGGATGTGAGTGTCCCTTTGACCAGGTGGTTTCTTTGGAGGTTGCTTCGAAAGACATTAACTGTTTCTTTGAGCTGTTGTAGGATCTGAGCCATGATGCCTTGAGCTGAACCAGATTTATTTTTGAAGATCCTGTTGTTGCGTTCTTTCCACGCATCCCATATCAAAAAACATGGAATCAGTGTCCAGGCTACATTGACTGTCTCATTTTCCGAAAATTCTTTTCTCCAATTCTTTAAGATTATAGTAATGTCATCAGTCTTCCTGACTGTTTGGTTGAAGATAGAGGCTACCCAATTCCATATAGTGGAGGTGAACACACAAAGGTTGAGAATGTGATCCATGGTCTCCTCCTGCAGGCCACATAAATGGCGTTTTGAAGGACCTGCAAAACCTCTTTTCCTAAGATTTTCCCAGGTCAGAATCTTTTTATGCTGAACTAGCCACATGAACATTTTGATCTTCACTTAGTGAGGGTTGCTCCAAAGGTTTTGCCAAGTCTTGTCAGGATTTGGATGATCAAATCTAGTGATTATTCTTTTGGCTTCTTTGAGGTTGAAGTTGCCATCATTGTTTCTACCCGACCTTAGTAGATCATTCGAGTTTGAAGTTAAAATTTTCCTTTTTTCTAGGATCTCTTCAAGAACTTTAGCTTGGGCTTTCAAAGGGGTCTCTGCACTGTATTCTGGTACCTTCCAAATTCTCTATTTCCTTTCCTCTCTTGACTGATCCCAAAAGTCACTTACCCATTTTAGTCCTTTATTGAGGGTGTCATTTTTGATGATGTCTAGGCCTTCTCTACAGAGATTTTGTTCCTGCTGCCAGTTGTCTTCCCAGAACCAGGCAAGAATCCCATTTCTTATCTCCCAGAAACTATGATTCTAAACTAAGGCTCTATTTTCCCAAGCCCTGTTCCAAATATGAGAACCCCTAATGTGCCCTAACATCTAAATGTGGTCCTTTTTCGTCCAATCCATTGAATACTTTCGTTTCCATAGCTTGGTCCATGGACAGTTGGTTTCCTTTAGCCATCTCCACCAAAGTTTTTCTCCCAAGACTTTGCTTAGGGTGTTCGGGTCATGGAGACCTAAACCACCATGGGTTTTGGGTTTGTAAAGCTTCTCCCACGCTACCAGGGCCCATTTCTTTTTCTCTTCCCCTTTACCCCAAAGAAAGTGTCTTTGAATATTCCTGATTTGCTGTAAAACTCCTTTTGGGGCAGGAAGGGCTAAGAACATAAAAACTGGAATGGTTTGAAGAACAGCCTTTGTTAGAATTAATCTTCCTGCTAAATTCAAAGATCTTCTAGTCCAATTATTGACTTTTTCATTCAGTTTATTTGTAATTGACTCCCATACTTCCTTCTTCAAATGTTTTTCAGTGAGAGGCATTTCCAGATATTTAGAGGGAAGATTCTCTCTTTGAAATCCAAGAATTCTGGAGAGATGTCTTTACAGCCACTGCAAAGTCATGTAGGATTTGTTTGAAGGCTTTGGCTTCCTTGACGGTGGGTGTGCCCTATAGCATAGTATCATCCACAAATTGTTGATGAGTCAATGTGTCCCCATTTTGAGTGAGTTTTAACCCCTTGATTCTTCCTTCTTCCTTGGCTGAGTTTATCATTCTGCCCAATCCTTCCATCATGAGAATGAAGAGGAACGGGGAAAGAGGATCGCCCTGCCTAAGGCCCCTTAAAGGCCTAAAGTTTCTTGATGGAGAGCCATTGCGAAGGATAAAGAAACTTGCCATGGTAACCAGGGCCATAACCCACTTTATCTAGTTGTAGTCAAAGCCATAAGCTTCAAGGATTTCCTTTACGTAAGGCCAGCTTAGCTTGTCATAAGCTTTTGCTATGTGAAGTTGTATTATCATTCCTGCTTCCTTATTGGTCTTGAGGGAATGCACCACTTCATGCACTTGGATGATATTGTTAAGACTTTTTCTGCCTTCCACATATCCGGTTTACTCCTCTAACACAAGCGATGGAGGTAGAGGTTTGAGTCTGTTAGCAATAACTTTGGAAATGATTTTGTACACCACATTGCATAAAGCTATGGGTCTAAATATTTCTGGGGTCGTGGCTTTTTCCTCTTTAGGGATTAATGCTATCAAAGATTCATTAATTGCTCTAAGAATTGTTCTGGATTTTCTCGATTTCTCCACCACATCTAGAATGTCATATTTGACAATTTCCTAACATGCTTTGAAGAAGTATACATTAAATCCATCTGAGCCTAGAGCTTTTCCATTATGCATCTCTTTGATGAATTCATTGACCTCTTCTTCCATTACTGGCCTATTGATATTATGGTTTTCTTCCCTAGTCACCAATTTTGGAATGTTCTTTGTGAAGCTCTTAATGAATTGAGATTTGTCTGCAATGGTTTCCTTAGCCATGCTTTGAAAATGTTGCACCAGAATAGATTCCATATCCATGTGAGTATTTAACTCTTTCCCTTGTAGATCTAAGAGTTTTATGAACCTATTATGAGCCCTGTGTTTCATGGTGGATTTGTGAAAGAATCTGGTATTTCTCTCCCCTTCCTTTATCCAGAAGATTTCTTCCTGCTGGCATCTATTGTCCCATTCTTGCTGCAAAGAGTCTACCTGTCCTTTCCCTTCCTCAGTGAATCCTTCTATGATGAGCATTTGATTAGCTTCATGTAATTTTATTTCTACCTCTCTTTTTGCTTCAAAAATGTTGCCAAACTCATTTTTGTTCCATACTTTGAGCCTTTGTTTGATATGTTTGAGTCTCTGATGCAGGAGGAACATTTTTGTGCCCTGGGTGGGCATGTCTTCCACACACCAATTTCTAATATTAGTAATGAAGTTGGGGTGAGTGAGCCATGCATTTTCAAACCTGAAAGATCTATTTCTCGGGGTTCCAATAAAAGAAGCTTCCAACTAGACAGGGCAATGGTCCGAGCCTCCAAAAGGAAGGATCCAAGATGTCATAGTGTGACCAGAAAGAAGGAGATCCTCCAAGATTATGAATCTATCTAATATCGAGGCAAATAGGGAGGTTCCCCCTCTCCTGTTGTTCCAAGTGAAGGTGCTATTTGTTGTTTCCATACTCACCAGTCTCATGTTGTCTAAGAAGTTCTGGAATGCAAGTGAGTCGCGTCCTAACATTCTGCTTTCCCCTGTAGGAATTTACAGGGTAAGTTCCTCAGATAGAACACCAAAGGACACCGCTCACACACAGATCACAGATCAATACACCAGTATTTTGACGTGGTTAAAACCCTCAAACAGGGAAACAGTCCACAGCCTGAGCCAACACGGCCACTTCAGGAAATTTATTAATAAAATAATGAAATTTTACATAAGCTTCTCTCATGAACAGTTAACCTACAAATGAACCTCCATGCTCTTTAAATAGAGATCATGGACCAATCGGGTGTTAAGCCACGGATCAAGTTTCGGTAATACCGAGGAGAGAATGAACCGTCAGATCACTACATATCGTGACCATCGGATTGTAAGTTACAAAATGTACATAGTAAAGAAACACACTTTACCTAACTCTATACTAGACCAAGTTATACTTAACTATTTCCTATGTGTCGGAATATCCTAACATCCCCCCTTAAGAACAACTTGGGATAGGATTGAAGGATTTACAAATATGACACAATAGGAGAAGGAAGGAGGCACTAGAGCCTATCCCCCCTTAGTGACAACTTCCTGAACTCCAACCATAAATCGAAGTTTAGTGAACTTTGCCTCTGTGAGAGCCTTTGTAAAGATGTCTGCAACTTGATCATCTGTTGAACAATATTGCACTTCAAGAACATGGTCATGAATGAGCTTTCTAATGAAGTGCATGTGAAGTTCAATGTGTTTGCTGCGCTGATGTTGGACTGGATCTTTTCATAGTTGAATGGCACTTTGATTATCACACCAAAGTGTAGTCAGATGCTGCTGCTGAAAGCCAAACTCTGACAGGATCGGACGAAGCCACAAGGCTTCCTTACTAGCTTCTACGGCACCACGATACTCTGCTTCTGCTGAAGAAAGAGAAATGGCACCTTGTTTCTTGCAAGCCCATGTAATAGGTCTTGAACCAAGAGTGAACACATAACCTGCAGTAGACTTCCGATCATCAGGGTCACCAGCCCAATCAGAATCAGTGAAACCAACCAATAGAGGAGCTGCTTCGGCACTGTAATGAATCCCAAACTGAACTGTATCTCGAACATAACGAAGTATTCTTTTAGTTGCTTTCCAATGAATTTCATGTGGGTTTTGCATAAACCGAGCAACAAGGCCAACAACAAAGGAAATGTCAGGACGAGTATGGGTTAGATACAAAAGTTTTCCTACAAGTTGACGGTATAAGGTAGCATCAACTTCAGGAGAAGTACAAGTGACTGAAAGTTTGACTCCAGACTGAAAGGGAGAAGGAGCTAGCTTATAGTCTTCCATGTGAAAATGGCATAGAATATCACAAGCATACTTGGACCGGGAAAGGGAAATACCTTCCCTGGATTGCAAGACTTGAAGACTAAGAAAATAATGTAAGTGTCCTAAGTCTGTCATTTCAAACTTCCTTTTAAGGCTAGACTTCACATGGTTTATAAGGTTGGGATCACTACCAGTTAGGATAAGATCATCAACATAAAGAAAAAGAATGATAAGAGATTTTCCCACTTTCTTGGTGTAGAGAGTATTGTCAGAATGACACCTAGAAAAGCCATTTTCTAAAGGAAAGTTATCCATTTTGGCATACCAAGCTCGAGGAGCTTTCTTGAGACCATAAAGGGATTTCTTAAGCCGACATACAAGGCTGGAGTCTGTTTGTATAAAGCCAATAGGTTGTTCCATATAGATTTCTTCATGCAAGTCCCCATGCAAGAAGGCAGATTTAACATCCATCTGATGGACTTCCTATTTGAGAGAGGCAGCAAGGGAAAGAACAAGGTAGATAGATTTCATTTTGGCAACAGGGGAGAAGGTTTCAGTGTATTCAATGCCTTCAACTTGTGAAAAACCCTTAGCAGCAAGACGAGCTTTATGTTTATCAACTTTCCCATCTGGTCCATACTTGGTTCTGTAAACCCATTTGCATCTAACAAGTTTTCATCCCTTTGGTAGAGGAACAAGATCCCATGTATCATTTGCCAATAATGAATGATATTCTTCATTCATAGCTGCTTCCCAATCTAGATGGCATGAAGCTTCTACAAAGGTGTCAGGATCATAATTCATTGAAGCTTGAGCCAGTAAAGAAGAGGCTCTATCAAACTGAGAACGTGTACGTCGCTGATCTGTAGGATCAACGGCAAGATCACCTGCTGCATCCCGAGTAGCATGGACCCATTTTGGAAGCTAAGGAGCTGAAGGAGGATCCTGAGAAGGTGGGGGAGGATTTTCATCCTCACTTTAATCATCTGAAGAAGAAATATTTTCAAAAGTAGAAGAGATAGGGAGAGGTGGCACATCCGCCGAACTAGGCTCGTAGGCTGATATATTTTCAGCAAACTTTACATCTCTTATAATGATAACATTTTTGGACTTAAGTGGAATAAGTCTATATCCTTTGACATCTTCAGAATATCCAACAAAAATACATTTTTCACTCTTAGGTTCTAAAGCTTTATGTTTCTCATCTAGAATATGGGCCCATGCTTCACTTCCAAAAACATGAAAGTGATTTACATCTAGTTTAATTGAGCTCCATGCTTCTTCTGGAGTGATATTCTTTAAAACCTTAGTAGGAGTGCGATTTATTATGTAATTTGCACAGTTAATTGCTTCTGCCCAATAATTAAGACTAAGTCCTTTAGATTGAAGCATACAATTAGCCATTTCCTTTAAGGTGTGATTCTTCCTTTCAGCTACACCATTTTTGTGTGGAGTATATGGAACAATATGTTGCATTTGAATTCCATTCTCAGTGAAAAAGTTGATGAATTTGTTGTTAACATATTCTCCGCCATTATCAGATCTTAGCTTAAGAATTTGATGTCCAGATTGTTTTTCAACAAAGGCCTTAAAGGCCAAGAACATGTTAAATACTTCACTCTTGAGTTTTAAGAAGTATACGCAAGTGTGT
This sequence comes from Pinus tabuliformis, assembly GCA_031772625.1. Lineage (NCBI taxonomy): Eukaryota > Viridiplantae > Streptophyta > Pinopsida > Pinales > Pinaceae > Pinus > Pinus tabuliformis. The sequence goes on from CM062817.1 coordinate 1,861,443,049, forward strand.
CTGGAGAAATCATCAATGAAAGTTAAGAAATACTTGTAGCCAGAGAATGAAACAATTGGAAGTGGACCACATAAATCACTATGCACGAGCTGTAAAGGGGCTGAGGCGTGCCAAGAGGCACATTTTTCAAAACTATCCCGATGATGTTTTCCGAGTACACATCCGGAACAAACACCATCTCTGCAAGATACCATTGGAAGACCTGTCACCATATTTTCTTTGCATAGATTCTGAAGGGAGCGATAGTTTAAGTGACCAAATCGCTCATGCCAAAGTTTGCTCACTTCATCGTTATGAGCAACAAATACTGAGGGAATATTTGATGACCCAAAGTTGTGAAACTTATACAACCTTGTAGAATCATCACCAATGCCAGTAGCTAAAATCTGTCTAGGATCTCTTAGGTCCTTAATTACAACATCGTGAGGTGAAAATTCAACGATTTTACCTTCACCTGAATGAGTTATCTGATATACAGATAGAAGGTTGCAGGATAAGGTTGGAACACATAATACATCATTAAATTAACCATTGTCTATATGAACAGTTCCAGTCCCTACAACACTAAGAGATCTATCATCACCAACATATATATTTTTGGTGTTACAATCATTTAAAGAAGAAAACATGGCTTTGTTTTTGGCCATGTGATAAGAAGCTCCAGAATCAATGAGCCACTAATGAGAATGAGAAGTAGAAGATACATTTAGTGCATAGCCAGACCGAGATGCTTGACAACCACATGCAGAAAGTGCCATTCCTGAAGATGAAGTTGAAGTTGAAGAGTGCTCCAAATGGATATTATGCTTCTTCATTGCTGCTTCCAAGGCTTCCATCTTCTTAAAGCATTTGGATTCTAAGTGGCCATCTCGATTCCAAAAGTTGCAATGTCTATCAGTCTTCTTCCCTTTGTTTTTATTTGTCTTATCATTTTGTTGAAATGATTTTTCATTTTGAGGCTGAAATTTCTTAGGACCCTTGTTTGGTTTAGGACCATTCCTTTTAGAATACAACTTCTTAGGATTCTTTGAATTTGGTTGTTGCTGGGCGGCTAACGCTTTCTTAGAAGAGTTTCCAAGATGAAGAAGACCAAGGTGTAAGATTTTTTCTTATTCTCTTATTAAAGAATCAGAAAAGGAATCAAAGGAAGGGGACTTGTAGGCCTGTCCTTGATACATGAAGGCTTCTCTTGTAGAATGGAAGGTGGAAACAAACACAGAATAAGCTGGTCCCAACTTAGTAAGAATGGAGTAGATAAGGCTACTATCTTCTTTCTTAACCTTAACACCTTCCAAGAGAAGTCTAAGGGTCTTGAACTTGGACAAAAAATCTTCAATGCAAGAAAAATTATTGGGGTCCAATGTAAGAAACTCATTTTCAAGTTGATGGGCTTTAAGTTCATTTTTAATTCCAAAAACTTTAGTGATCTGTTTCATTACTTTTTCAGGAGTATCAAGTTCTGCAATATGGAATCTAAGATCTGGAGAAATAGACATCCCCATCAACCCACGTGCTTGATCTTGCCTATTTTCCCATTTAGCTGCATTATCTTCATCTTTCGGTTTGGTTTCTTGGCCTGAGGCTATTCTGTAGAGACCTTTTGTTACAGGGAAAAGTGTCTATATAGAACTTCTCTATCCCACTAAGGTGTGACAGCTGCCTTAGAAACAAACAGAGAAAAGCTACTTATGTTTTTCCTTTATGAATTATAGATAGAGAGGAACAGAAAGACCAACCTCTGTCTTGCGCTAATCCCTTGATTCGAACCCTCTCTTCTTTGATAGTCCTCAGCTACCTGCTCCCTTGCATGCCCAGCTTCACAAAGTACTTGTAAGATCACATAAGCATAGCACTATACAAAGACATGGATCTATAATCATAAACAATCTAGGATCAGATGTAAATTGACCATACAAATATAATAAGCATCAATGATACAAAAGCATGGAGGAAAACTCAAATAGCTTTTATTGATAAACAAGAAAAGAGCCAGGAAGAGTTACAACCAGTTGTTTCAACCCAGCATCAACCTCCCAGCAAAGAAGCCCCTCTTCACCTCAAACAAAGCTTAGATCACCCAACAATCTGATGTTTGTCTCTAGAAACCAACAGCAATTCCTTACAATATGCAAAATTCTAGCCTCCTGATCTCTGGGATGAGGGATCCATATATAGATATCTGTAAGGGGGATGAGTCAGCTTGTGATTTGATTAGTTTCTTCTCTCTGATAGTTCTTGCTTCCACTTGGAGACTGAGGACCTCTTACTCATCCTTGGTCGAATTCAGTGAGGCAAGTGTCATAGGAGAAGATTATGGAAGCTTCCATTGCCTCTCCACCTCGCGGAATGACATTGCCATTTGTCATTTCTCGCCCATCGCACCCCACAGAAGGGACTTTTGAAATGCAACTCACCCTCACAGTGTATTTAGGTGAGATGCAATGCACTTGGCTAGTGGAGCAGCTACAATGATCCTGTTTTGACCAATTCTGAGCAGTTTCTCATGGAGAACTTCTAGGAGAAGCCGTAATCTGTTGACCTTGTTCCTTTAGGGGTTAGAACAACACTTTTAGGGACTTAGGAGCCCTTGGTTTATGGACATCTCATGCTTGGGGTTGTAGGACCCAAAAATGTCTATAACACCTTTACTTCTAAGTAAATCCGCAATGTAGGACCACCATTGGAAGTAGTTGGTGTTGTCAAGAATAACTTGGCATGGAATTTCCATTTTAATAGAAACTAAAGCTATAGATATTAAAACTAAGTGTTCCAATGGAAAGATCTCGAAAAATTAGGTTGGTTAAAAAAAAACGGCTTCCGGATGAAGAAGTTATGGCTTTTTGAAGAAAAGTTGATGAATATGCCGACGAAGTGCGGGAATGTGCGGAAATGAAAAATATGCCCCCACAAAAAAGTAGACTTGAACTCAAGACCTCTACTCTCATAAATTAGCTTTGGACCAAGTGAGCTAAACTAAAAGTTTGAGAGAGAAAGAGAGGGGGGGTTGTTTTTTTTAGTCACTGGAGCTTTGGGTTGCGTGCTTGCTTGAGAAAGCTCTTTTTCCCTACAAAACAAAAAACAAAAAATCCAACACGGACATACAAAAAAAAACGAACCTTATGGCTCGAAGTTAGCTTTAGCCAGAAACTAAATATTTTCCTCAATGTTTTTGATTTTCCGAGATCACACTAAGGCACAGCGGAAAAGAGCATACGCATGAGAAAAATCCTTCCTTTCTGTTTCTGATTTGCCCAAATCGCACAGAATCGCGGGGCAAAAATCATACACAGAAATGAAAGGTATAGATCCGGTAATAATAAAAAAAAAAACAAAAAGCTAAATAAACCAAAACCGAAATAAACAGAGAGAAAATAACTATAAACTGCAAATAAACATTGTATACCTCCAAATCTTAAAAATGACGTAGCTAGGGTTACTGGAAACCTTTTCGCGTGAAACGAAAGGGGTTCCTCACTGGAACAGATGCTCCTAACACAATAGAGCAATCCTCTTAGCCCGAAAGTAGTCAGAAATAGTAGATCTAGGAAACGATAGTCGGAGGCAGTTCTACCGGCTTCAGATTTGGATCACCAACGGACGCGGCCCGCAAATAGCTCTGATACCATGTAGGAATTTACAGGGTAAGTTCCTCAGACAGAACACCAAAGGAGACCGCTCACACACAGATCACAGATCAATACACCAGTATTTTGACGTGGTTAAAACCCTCAAAGAGGGAAATAGTGCACGACCTGAGCCAACGCGGCCACTTCAGACAATTTATTAATAAAAGAATGAAATTTAGCATAAGCTTCTCTCATGAACAGTTAACCTACAAATGACCCTCCATGCTCTTTAAATAGAGATCATGGATGTTGGGCCGTTAATATGCCATTATTATTATCACTTGTGAACGCTTATTCCACCCATTTCTACCATTCTTCATCACGTCATTTATTATAATTTATTATTTAAATCCATTTTATGATGATTTATGCTTCTATGGATGGATATTATTTATTCTCCTTGATTTCTAATAAATTGATGATTATGCATGATTTTATCAATTATAGTTTTAATAAATCAGTTGTAACATTATTCACCATTTTTAGCCTCCAAGATAATTTCCAGATTGAAGATTTGATCATTAAAAGTGCCAACTCAGAAATTCGCTGGAATAAGAAGTGATAGTTTTGCGGTTGAGATTCTGAGCAAATGAAGATGAATCTCGAAAATCCGGAACATGGGTTTTGTCCAGAACGGTCCCAATTAACTTTATAAAAGAATGGTTTTCCAAAATTCGGCTTGTACTGAGAGAAAGGTAGGGTTCTTTGAGCACGATTTTCTGAGATTTGTTGTTGCAGCCGTCCTCCAAATCTCAGCTGCAAAGCCAAATTCGTCTTGCTCTTGTTGAAAGCTGGATGGAAATATATCTTCTTTTTTATCAATTGGTTGGAAACAATCCAATTTTGTAATGTAAATCATGTTTTACTTATCTTGATTGTAACTGCTCTCTGATCTCTCTTTATTTAAATCAGAACAAAGATCAGAGATGGGGATGATTTGGGGAGATGAACAATGATGAAAAAATGATGAAGAATGATGGTGGATTATTCATGATAGGATAGGGATTGTTGCATGCTGTAATTCTCAAGCTTTTGCTGTTGTAATGATTCCACAATTGGCTGATTAATACATGATTTGGGAGTTGTTGTCCATTCTTCTCATTCTGAAGTAACCCAGCAGCATCCGCTGGGGGCTAAGGGCCCAGCCTCTGGTGGAGTACGTTGCTGCTGTGTATCATATCTTTACAATTGCTGCTGTATGATGGTTTGATTTATTTCCTTTACTTCGCTGTTGATTTATTTCCTTTACTTCGTTGTGATGGTGTATCATTTACTTCGCTATTCTGTTTGGTTGATTAATTGCAATAGTTTGCTTTTAAAGAGTTTTCCTAGTTTACCTTCAATGGCAGCTTTAGTTTAATTTCTATTTCCTTTTAATTGCTTTAAAGCAAGACTGTCAACTGTAGAGAACATTGGTTATTGCTTCCTCGTTCCTAGATTGATTGTCTTGTTCTAGTTTGATTTCAATTGCTGGTCTATTTCAAGATTGCTGATTTGTTGTTTCATTTACTTGCCATTTCTTAAGGACAGACTCAGGCTGTAGTGAGTGTCAGCTTCTGCTATTTGGCTCCCAGACCTCTGATCTGCTCCCATCAGTTATGAAAGGGATAGGTTATTGCCACCAAACCCTTGGCTGATATGTTGGGCCGTTAATATGCCATTATTATTATCACTTTTGAACACTTATTCCACCCATTTCTACTATTCTTCATCATGTCATTTATTATAATTTATTATTTAAATCCATTTTATGATGATTTATGCTTCTATGGATGGATATTATTTATTCTCCTTAATTTTTAATAAATTGGTGATTATGCATGATTTTATCAAGTTTTAATAAATCAGTTGTAACATTATTCACCATTTTTAGCCTCCAAGATAATTTCCAGATTGAAGATTTGATCATTAAAAGTGCCAACTCAGAAATTCGCTGGAATAAGAAGTGACAGTTTTGCGGTTGAGATTCGGAGAAAATGAAGCAGAATCTGGAAAATCTGGAACATGGGTTTTGTCCAGAACGGACCCAGTTAACTTTATTAAAGAATGGTTTGTCCAAATTCGGCTTGTACTGAGAGAAACGCAAGGTTCTTTGAGCATGATTTTCTTAGATTTATTGTTGCGGCTATCCTCCAAATCTCAGCTGCAAAGCCAAATTCGCCTTGTTCTTGTTGACCAAATGGTTAGAAGCAAACCAATTTTGTAATAGGAATCATGTTGTACTTATCCTTATTATAACTTCTCTCTGATCTCTCTCTATTTAAATGAAAACAGAGATCAGAGATGGGGAGGATTTGGGGGAGATGAAAAATGATGGAAAAATGATAAAGAATGATGGTGGATTATTCATGATAGGATAGGGATTGTTGCATGCTGTAATTCTCAAGCTTTTACTGTTGAAATGATTCCACAATTGGCTGATTAATAAATGATTTGGGAGTTGCTGTTCATTCTTCTCATTCTGAAGTAACCCAGCAGCATCCGCTGGCGGCTAAGGGCCCAGCCTCTGGTGGAGTACGCTGCTGCTGTGTATCATACCTTTACAATTGCTTTCGTGTGATGATTTGATTTCCTTTTCATTTCTTTAAATTGTTTGTTCAGTAATTTTTTGTTTATGAACATTTCGTTGAAATCATAATTGGATTGTGTCAGTGATAGAATTATTAATTATAACTTGAAATGTCCTGCTGATAATTCTGATCTAATGCTACGCTATCTAATTAAGTCTATGGTTCATTTAATTGCTGCTCATTTATAATTGCAATGGCTGTTCAATTAAGTTACTATTCAATTATAACTACGATTGTTGTTGCTTCAATAACTGCGATTAATGTTCATGCTGATAGGTTGCTGATTCAATTACATTTATAGTTGCTGTGTCTTTCCAATTACTTAGTTTTGCTGTTCAGTTCCATTTAAGGTTGCTGTTTAATTCTAGTATTTTAGCATTGCTATTTCATTTCAATTGCTGGTCTATTTCAAGATTGCTGATTTGTTGTTTCATTTACTTGCCATTTCTTAAGGACAGACTCAAGCTGTAGTGAGTGTCAGCTTCTGCTATTTGGCTCCCAGACCTCTGATCTGCTCCCATCAGTTATGAAAGGGATAGGTTATTGCCACCAAACCCTTGGCTGATGTGCTGTTCTATTTCATCGTTATTTCCTTTACTTGTTGTTTCATTTATATTCATCAAGGACGATCTCAGGCTGTAGTGAGCCCCAGCATCTACTATCTAGCTCCCAGACCTCGGATTTGTTCTCATCAGTTATGAAAAGGATGGGTTATTGCTACCGAACCTTCGACTGATGCAATGCTTGGTGTGATTTAGCCTTTTGAAGTAGTTAAGTTATAGACATGCAGCCATTTACTTTTGTAGCTTTTAAGCACTATACTACAAAACATTACTCTTGAGTAAATAGCCGCCTTAGACTGAGTACACTCTTGAAATAAAAATTCGTCCCTGGGTTGATAATTAATGTGAAGGTAATTAGGAGTTTAAAAGACGCCTTTTTATCGCTCCACATTTTGGCGCCGTTGCCGGGGAGAGTGTAGCCATTTCTAGAGAGTAGTGTGAATCTGATGAGTGCCTGCTAGGGAAGAGTTGGATCTTAAAAACGGAAGGTAAGAACCTGCGTGCGGAGCATGTAAAATCCCTGCTCCACTGTCCGCTTTCCTAACAGATTTGTTGTTGCTTTGTTGGGTAGAAATAGATGTTTGAATTTTTGTGTGAATGAATTAAAAGAAAAAAATAGAAATTTTGAAAAACAAATCTCATGATTTCTCTTAAGTCGTGATGTAAGCACCACCCATTTCACTAACCGATTGACAGGAACATTGGAAGAAGGAGCTTCGAAGGAACACATGAAAGACATCTTCTGTTACGGTAAGAAACTGCCCAACATTTCTACTTTTGAATGTCCTGCTCAACTAATTCCACACCCTCACCATAATAAACCAGTACAACATGCTTACAATGTTGAACTGCCAAATTTATCCACCCTTCCCACCCATTCTATCTCACATGTGCCATTAGAGAAAACTTACAATGAGATTCAGAATGTTTCAACTTCAAAAATTGTAGAAGTTATGGAAGAAAATGAGCTTACTTCTAGTTTGCATCAACAAACCATTTTAAAAGCTCAAGAACTTCATGATATGATGGATATGGGAAATCAAGAAAGTAACGGATATATTGAAGATTGGTTTCACCCCATCATTTGTTTGCAACATCACTCTATGCTTCAACAATTTTTTATACCATTTTTTGAAGGGAAGTTGGCTTCTCATACCCTAATATCCATTAACATGCATTTTTCAAATTTGGGTATGTGCATACATGAAGCCCTATTTCGAAAATGGTTCCATTGGAAGTACTCCTATACGTAGTCATATTCATTTTTCAAATCAAAATAGGTTAGTGTAGAAAATAAAATAAATAAGGGAATAAATAAATGCATTTTGTTTTTTTTGTAAAGCTAGTTGTTTTTTGTTGCAACATGCTATGGAAATCAACATCGGTGATAATTTTTTTAATTCATTTGTGTATGTAGATGATTTACAATGGAAATAAAAATTCTACAAACACTTATATTCATTTTTATCACCAATTTGAAAAAATGCTTGAATATCATTTTTTTGGCTTGCGGGCTTGATGAACTTTCTGGAAAAACAATCGGGACAGTCATGTTTTGAGGGACCAAAAGTGAATATTTTAAAAACATGTTTCTACCCTAGGTAGCCCTTGATGTCTACTTTCTAACCCAATTTGAATCAGTCAATTTCGATTTGAAACGAAAAAGTTAGAACCAAAACATTGACCGGATGTCTAGCGGGCAGCTCAGGAACAGAGTTGGGACAGTCAGTTTTTGAAAGCCTAAATGAATGAATTTTTAAAACCTGTTTCTATGGTAGATTCCCATATGAATCTAGTTTACAATGCAATTAGAATCACTCATTTTTGATATCGTATGGGGAAGTTATGGTCAAAATACTGACTGTCTATCGTAAATCAGCACTCTTAAAACTATGTCTTTCTGGCTGTTCCTTACAGTATTTGACCTATCAATTCTTCTTTTCTTCAAAACCTGTTTCTATTGGAGATAAATAAATGAATCTACTTTCATTTACAATTTGAATCATTTGAATCTGACATCAAACGAAGAATCTATGCTTGAAATATCAATCGTTGGTCTAGATTGGGTAATCGAAAATGACTCTATTATGCAGGTTGTTCTAAACAAATTTGACATATCATAGCATTGAATTTTTAAAACCTGTTGCTACTGGAGATAACCCTTTGAATTAGCTCTCATTTTTCTTTGGAATCACTCAATTTCGACGAAAAACAAAGAAGTTGTGATTAAAACACTGCGGGCTAGCATGATTGGCCACTGCTCTCCCGCAAGTGATAGATAAATTTTACTTTGTTATTTTCTCAATGGATTTGTTATACAGGGTAACTACTTGTTGCTTTTTGCATAATTCTTGGATTACGGGAGCCCGATCACCTCTCTTTCTCCATGATTTAATGTTTTATTGGAGGTAGACACTCGTTTTTTGCAGGTCCTGGGAAAATAAAAAAGGTCAATTTATGGACGAGTGATTTTTCAAAAGAAATTTTAAATGAAACAAAGGAATTTCATCCAACTCATTACCGAACGAATTCATAATAGAACAAATAAAGAATTGATTTCGATTTGAAGATTCATGTCTTGTCACTGCTGCCAAAACATTTTTCAAAAAGATCATTTTTTTACATAATATCATAGTTGTTGTAACTTAATTTAGTTATTTACATATTGTTTTTAAATAAAACGTTGTTTCTTTTCTGATATTTCTTATATTTTGTGTTTCAGGTGTTGCTTCATTCAAATTGTAACTCATCCTCAGCATCAATGCCGTGAATAGCTAATTTTTTTTTTGCATGTTTGCATTTTATGATTGTCCATTTTGCTGTTCCTTTTCGAATGGAACAGCACTTCTGCACTTTCACGTTTTGCTGTTCCTTTTCGAATGGAACAGCACTTCTGCACTTTCACGTTTTGCTGTTCCTTTCCGAATGGAACAGCACTTCTGCACTTTCACATTTTGATGTTCCTTTTCGAATAGAACAACACTTCTGCACTTTCACGTTTTGTTGTTCCTTTCCGAATGGAACAGCACTTCTGCACTTTCACATTTTGCTGTTCCTTTCCGAATGGAACAACACTTCTGCACTTTCACATTTTGCTGTTCCTTTTCGAATGGAACAACACTTCTGCACTTTCACGTTTTGCTGTTCTTTTTCGAATGGAACAGCACTTCTGCACTTTCACGTTTTGTTGTTCCTTTCCGAATGGAACAACACTTCTGCACTTTCACCTTTTGTTGTTCCTTTTCTAATGGAACAACACTTCTGCACTTTTCATTTTTGCTGTTCCTTTTCCAAAGGAACGACACTTGCGTTTCTGCTGTTCCTTTTCCAAAGGAACGACACTTTTCATTTTTGCTGTTCCTTTTCCAAAGGAACGACACTTTGCATTTTTGTTGTTCCTTTTCCAAAGGAGCGGCACTTGCATTTTTGCTGTTCCTTTTCCAAAGGAATGGCACTTGCATTTTTGCTGTTCCTTTTCCAAAGGAGCAGCACTTTTGATTTTTTGTTGTTCCTTTTCCAAAGGAATGATACTTGCGTTTTTGCTGTTCCTTTTCCAAAGGAACGACACTTTTCATTTTTGCTGTTCCTTTTCCAAAGGAACGACACTTGCGTTTTTGCTGTTCCTTTTCCAAAGGAACGACACTTTTGATTTTTGTTGTTCCTTTTCTAAAGGAACGACACTTTTAGTTTTTGCTGTTCCTTTTTCCAAAGGAACGACATTCGCATTTTCACACTTTTTTTTGTGTGTGTGTATTTTTTCTTTTTTTTGTGTGCATTTCCTTTGCTGTTCCCTACACGGAACACCACTTTTTGAGTGTTTTTGCTGTTCCTTCAAAAGAGCAACACTTTGGGAATATTTTTGAGAGCAACCCTTTCCTTCCTCTTGTGGGATTATTCCTCATTCATCTCAACCACATTTTAACTGATTCCATTTTATGGCATGAAGTACACTACTTTTATGAGGACAAGAATTATGGATTCTTTTGAAGCGAGTTAATATCATTCACGTTATGATCTTTAACAGGACAGCTCCTTGATGATAGATTTTTTTTAAAAGGGACACAATTATTTATATATTACTTTACTGCATTGTTTCCTACTGTAGATGGTACTGATTGATCATCTTAATACCATGCTAGTTCCACCCTTCCTGGTTATAATCTTCTCTGTCTGCAATAAATGAGATTATGGGTATATTTTTTTCTATTGACATGTTCAATTTCTTCCACCATCCCTGCTCTTAAGGAGTACTGAGCCTCCCTCTTTTTATCATAAAAATATGTAATAACAACAAAATTTTGTTCGCAGATGGAGGATAGGGGGTTTCATTACGAGCCAGCCTACCATGTTCATAAGGTTGTAAGAAAGTGACATTCCCATTATGGCCACCACACCAAGGTTATGATCCATTGGATAGCCAAATTATCCTTGGAACAGGAGGTCTCATCACGAGCTGGCCTGATCACTTTTGCTACATCCCAGTGAATGGCAGTGTGTTTATCTTGTTACCATGCCAGCACACTGATCTCTTCTGTAGAACAGAACTGTAACTCTCCATTTATAAATTGAGGATCCTGGCTCATATGGGTTAAAAAGCAACCCTGCCGAGGCTATGGACACCTGCTGGCAGCAGCAGCTCTGCTTATGGTATTGAAGTTATATCTTATCATCAATTATTATTATAATACCCTTTTCTTATTTTTTCTTTTTATCAGAGAAGTTATTTCCTTAACTTTTTCTCTGTTTTGAACCTTCATGCATGAGAAATTGTTTTATGATCAATCACATCATTTTCAGCTAGAATACTGTCAGCGAAGCATCTTTTTAGCATATTGTTGTCCTTTTTCGTTTTGCATAAACTATCATCAATCCAAAGCGTCCTATCTCTTATTCATAACTATCTTTACACACTTTGCTCTCAATATAACCATAACTTTCACCGTCCTATCATTGATAAGTGTACTCTGCTTCACTTACTGATATATTGTTCATTCCATTGCCTTGCCGTCCGCACCACCCCTTTCATATGCTTTATGGTTATGGAAACCATTTTCCAATTGGAGGGTGGAATGTATGCATTATGGGATTGCATGCTATATGATTACTGCACTCTGCCATCACTTGTTGATTTTCCAAAATATTAGTATTGCATGTATACATAAGTTTTTCTGATTGAAATTTTTGCATGCATCTTATCTATTGCTTACACTATGGGTTCAAGAACATTGTATGCAAAATAGTGCTTTGTTTACAAGAGAACAACAAGTATGGGCAGAATTCTATTCGTAGCATGACCACACTATTGCACTTAACAGAAGAGGCTCGCGAACGTGAACAATTCTTCAGACATGGTGTGCTTACCTGGATTCCACCTTTTGCATCACTTTCCGCACCAACTCAGCTTCAACAACTGCCAATCCATATATGTCATTTCACATTTTTCTTTTTGGAGGTAAAACTCGAGGTAAAATAGCATAATTTTCTAATTTATTACGAATTTAGGAGAATTTAATGAAAATCCATTTTGAGCATTATTTATCATCCTTCATTTCACATCTTCACCACTTCCCCTTTTTTAGCAGCATATCATTTCCGAGTGTGAGGGATTGTTCCTTCATTTCTTTCTTATAACCATGTTATTCATATTCTGTATCATCCATTGCTATTCTTATTCTTTCTCAACACCTCCCTTATTCCATGTTGTTTTACACCAAGCATAGAATTCAACAGATAGTAGCAACCACCTCTATTTGTTTTCTAGCATCGCATGAGGGCATGCTAATTTTTCAAAGAGGGGGAGGAATTGCTACGCATGATAGATGTTTTCTATTTTCTTTCTCATTTAAGGCATACAATTTCAGTGTATAAATTGATTTCCATAATATTTTTAAAACTATGAACTCAATTCTTGTGATCTCTAGGAAACACAGACATACTATTAAAATACACATACCTAGATAATTTCAAGATAAATTGGTTCATAAAATTTCGAAAATCATGCACTCTCACCTACAGCCATTTTGTTTATATCTCATGATTCGTGCATCAAAACGATCTAATTTTTGGATCATAGAGGTATTCATATATTACAAATTTACTTGCAACATTTTAACAAAATATGGTTTGTAGTTTTTGAGAAAATGGTTAATGAAGTTCGTTGTTATCTATATCATATTTTGCTCCAACTTCATACATATAAGTTGAATGTCAATGTAAAAATTGTTATGCCTTCATCAAGATTGCTAAAATTGAATATTCATTAATTAAGGAAGCATTCATTTGTTCTCAAATTTTTTATTGCTTGGTTAACACATGGTTTTTGTCTTTGGGTTGCATGAGGACATGCAATATATTCAGTTTTCGTTGCATGAGGACATGCAACATATTGAGTGTGGGGGTATGTTGGGCCGCTAATATGCCATTATTATTATCACTTGTGAACGCGTATTCCACCCATTTCTACCATTCTTCATCACGTCATTTATTATAATTTATTATTTAAATCCATTTTATGATGATTTATGCTTCTATGGATGGATATTATTTATTCTCCTTGATTTCTAATAAATTGATGATTATGCATGATTTTATCAATGATAGTTTTAATAAATCAGTTGTAACATTATTCACCATTTTTAGCCTCCAAGATAATTTCCAGATTGAAGATTTGATCATTAAAAGTGCCAACTCAAAAATTCGCTGGAATAAGAAGTGACGGTTTTGCGGTTGAGATTCGGAGCAAATGAAGCAGAATCTGGAAAATCTGGAACATGGGTTTTGTCCAGAACGGACCCAGTTAACTTTAACAAAGAACGGTTTGCCAAAACTCGGCTTGTACTGAGAGAAACACAGGGTTCTTTGAGCACGATTTTCTGAGATTTATTGTTGCGGCCATCCTCCAAATCTCAGCTGCAAAGCCAAATTCGCCTTGTTCTTGTTGACCAAATGGTTAGAAGCAAACCAATTTTGTAATAGGAATCATGTTGTACTTATCCTTATTGTAACTTCTCTCTGATCTCTCTCTATTTAAATGAAAACAGAGATCAGAGATGGGGAGGATTTGGGGGAGATGAAAAATGATGGAAAAATGATGAAGAATGATGGTGGATTATTCATGATAGGATAGGGATTGTTGCATGTTGTAATTCTCAAGCTTTTGTTGTTGTAATGATTCCACAATTGGCTGATTAATAAATGATTTGGGAGTTGCTGTTCATTCTTCTCATTCTGAAGTAACCCAGCAGCATCCGCTGGCGGCTAAGGGCCCAGCCTCTGGTGGAGTACACTGCTGCGTATCATATATTTACAATTGCTTTCGTGTGATGATTTGATTTCCTTTTCATTTCTTTAAATTGTTTGTTCAGTAATATTTTGTTTATGAACATTTCGTTGAAATCATAATTGGATTGTGTCAGTGATAGAATTATTAATTATAACTTGAAATGTCCTGCTGATAATTCTGATCTAATGTTGTGCTATCTAATTAAGACTATGGTTCATTTAATTGCTCCTCATTTATAATTGCATTGGCTGTTCAATTAAGTTACTATTCAATTATAACTACGATTGTTGTTGCTTCAATAACTGCGATTAATGTTCATGCTAATAGGTTGCTGATTCAATTACATTTATAGTTGCTGTGTCTTTCCAATTACTTAGTTTTGTTGTTCAGTTCCATTTAAGATTGTTGTTTAATTCTAGTATTTTAGCATTGCTATTTCATTTCAATTGCTGGTCTATTTCAAGATTGCTGATTTGTTGTTTCATTTACTTGACATTTCTTAAGGACAGACTCAGGCTGTAGTGAGTGTCAGCTTCTGCTATTTGGCTCCCAGACCTCTGATCTGCTCCCATCAGTTATGAAAGGGATAGGTTATTGCCACCAAACCCTTGGCTGATGTGCTGTTCTATTTCATCGTTATTTCCTTTACTTGTTGTTTCATTTATATTCATCAAGGATGATCTCAGGCTGTAGTGAGCCCCAGCATCTGCTATCTAGCTCCCAGACCTCGGATTTGTTCTCATCAGTTATGAAAAGGATGGGTTATTGCTACTGAACCTTCGACTGATGCAATGCTTGGTGTGATTTAGCCTTTTGAAGTAGTTAAGTTATAGACATGCAGCCATTTACTTTTGTAGCTTTTAAGCACTACACTACAAAACATTACTCTTGAGTAAATAACTGCCTCAGACTGAGTACACTCTTGAAATAAAAAGTCGTCCCTGGGTTGATAATTAATGTGAAGGTAATTAGGAATTTAAAAGACGCCTTTTTATCGCTCCACAATGGACCAATCGGGTGTTAAGCCACAGATCAAGTGTTGGTAATACCGAGGAGAGAATGAACCGTCGGATCACTACATATCGTGACCGTCGGATTGTAAGTTACAAAATGTACATAGTAAAGAAACACACTTTACCTACCTCTATACTAGACCAAGTTATACTTAACTATTTCCTATGTTTCGTAATATCCTAACACCCCCTTTTTTCTCAGAGAGGGATTTGATCATGTTGAAGTCCCCTCCCATAATCCAGGGGATAATAGAGTGTCTCTCTTAGCTCGTCCAGATAGGTAAGGAGCTTTATTTTATCTTCTAGCATTTGAGGACCATAGACATTTGTGATCAAGTAGCACAATTGTCTCCCAAAGGTTGTATTACCATTGAAAGGTGATTTCTAGTTGCTTTTGCATCTATGATATCAAATTTCTGAGGATTCCATAGGGTAAGAATTCCCCCCACTGTGTTGATTTCTTTGACTTCAAGGAACTCGTAATTGTTGAGCCATTTGTTGTGTAGTTCTTTGATCTTGTCTACTGAGCATTTTGTTTCCTGTATAAACAGCATGTCTGGTTTTTCTTCTTTTATTTTGTTACTGAGATTTCTTTGTTTTCTCTTACCGCATAGCCCCCTAATGTTCTAGGTTGTGAGCCTCATAATGATGTGTTTGTGAAAGAGTAGCTAGTAAGATCTTTCATCTTAACTGAATTAATCATAAGTTTCCCACATTCTGACAAGAGTTCATTCTATCTCCTTATTCCTCTTTTCTTGCCTGGGTTTTTTGTGGAGTATCCTGATGTAATCTCCATTTTTCTAACCCCTTTATTCTCCTGTATATCATGGTTCCTTTTGACTCCTGTAACCTTTGTTTGGGACCTTCGGAGGAATAGTTGTTGCACTCTATCAAACTCCTCTTGTGGTAGAGAGTCTATCCCTTTGTTGGTTCCTTGTTCTAGAAAGTGTTCTAGTTCAAGGTTCTCCCTATCCAGAATCTCCTGTAGGTCTTGGTCCTCCATCCCTCCTTCACTTGGGGTCATCTCCTGGTCCCTTCCAAGCCCTATAGTGCTCAGTGGATTCTCCTTTAGTTCATTATCTAGTTGTGTGATGTCCATGTTGTCCTATTTTTCTTTCTTTGTTGGAGTTTCCTCCAAATCCTTACTCTGTCCATTTTCTTCCCACTCTTCTTCTAAAATCTCAAAACTATTGTGACTTGGTAGCTTTTTCTCACTAGGTTTCTTTTGGTGCTTTTCCCCCCTCCTTTCCCCCTACCTGCCACTTTGGTGTATCCTTCAAGGTATTTTTTGTTGTTGCTTTTTAGTTTGTCCTCTCTTTTGTTGAGTGGGCATTCTCTAAAGAGGTGCCCATGTTCATGACATTTGTGGCATTTGAATGCGATATGTTCATAGTCGACCACCTGAACCCATTCCTCATCATATAATTCCAGGATGACTTCGTCCAGGAGTGCTCTCGATAAGTCCATTTCTACACATATGCCGACAAAGGAGGTATATTTGCCTCGTAGAGTCGCCTCTGGTATCTTTATAAAATGTCCTAATTTATTACCTATAGCTTTTAAGGTTTCCAGAAGCTAGTAATCTAAAGGTAAGGAATATAATCTAATCCATACCGGGACCGATGTGAACATTTCTTGCTCTGGCACAAAGTTCATCGTCCAAGGTCGCATATAGAGACCTGCGGCAGCATAGAAGTATGGTCCTCCTTCAAAAATTCTGTATTTATCCTCTAGGTTCATGAATACCACAGTAAAAAAATCGTTAAACCCAAGATGTATATTTAGTTCTCCTTTTGGTTTCCAGGTGTTTTTTATCCAAGTTTATAGTGCTTTCTTTGTGGGCCAAATACCCATAAACTTGCATATGACCACATAGGTTGCCATGTGATCTCTGTGCACCTACAGAGTAGGATCATTCAGGACCACCCATGGTTTAATATTGGACTTGGGCTTGCAGGGTCCCGTTGTAGCTCTACCCTCCATCCTCTGACCACTGTCACTCGCTTTCGTATCCTTTCAAACCTCCTCCTGGGTCCCTTCCTTATCATGGGGTTTGTTGCCTTCCTTCTTTTGCGTTCAAGTAGTTTTTATCTCATTCTCTGGAGGATTTTGCAGCTTATTCCAACTCGTCCCTTTGCCTCTATTTGAAACTATGTTACTGTAGGAGAGGGTGGAGCTCCCTCCTCCTTGCCCCTCTAGAGTTACCAGCTCGCTTCTGTCGCCCCCTGTTTCAAACCCTAGTTTTTTCTTACTTCTGTCGCTGTCCAACCCCTGACCATAAACAATCAATCCCATATGTCTTCATTTGGGGTGGATAACTTGATTAAATTTCTGTAAGTTTCATCCACCTCGGTATATTTATGGAAGGTGGGCTGAATTACAAACATATTTATTTATCTCATATTTGATAAGTAAATCGAAATTCCAATGCTCCCTTGATGGTAGAAAATTTTGGCTTATCTCTGGCTATGGAGAATATTTTTTGTTGATAATCATCTAACTGAACCAATTTATCTCCAATTCCTTTCAAACCTGGAAGCCCCTTTTGATTCAGTACATTGAATTTTCTGTGGAACTTCTTAATTATGGCCTCCAACTTATGGAACTTGTTTTCTAACTGTAACATCAAGTTCCTTTTTGTAAGGACTCTTCTCACCTCAAGGATCGTTTCTGTGTTGTCTACAATCTCTAATTCCTTTAGCTCCTCATTTGTATTTGAGTTTATAATCATTATTAGGGAAATGGCTTCACCTGGTTTCTATCCCAAACTTTTTTTTATTTCTTTAATAACTTCTTTTGATATCTGCACTAATTCCTCCTACTTGAAAATTGTTTGAATGGAAGGCCAAATTTCAGTGATAGCTTCATTGGTTTCTACCCAAATGTTCTCCTTTTCCTATGCAATTGTCTGGACCATGGTAGATTCATTCTATAAATTTTCAATTATCTAGGTTAACCTATGAGTCTTTTGAAGCTCTGCTATATATTCATTATCAATCTTTAATTTATGTTCTTGGATATTGTTTACCTAAGCTTTAAACTTTTCAATCTCCTACCCTCTGATAGACAGGTCCTCCATAGCTTTGACTAGCCCTCCTGATGAGTCTGCAGACTTCCCTCTACTATGATCACTGTTGAAGTGGAAGCTCCTGCTATCGATGTACCTACAATTGGGAGTTCTGTGAGTGGAATGACTGCTGACTATGTAGACTGTTCCTTCTCCTTCAATATTTTTTCCGTTTCAGCCTCCATCTCTTTAATTTTCCCATTCTGTTCAACGATAATATTGAACATGCTTCTTTCTCTTTCTCTAGCTATCCAACTTCCTTGGTTTGTGGATCTTTAGTGGGTGGAAGCTTGATTTGCTTCTTTAGATCTGAAATGTCAGGATTCTTTCTTCTAATAATTTCCTTTGCAGCTTCCACATTACTTGGATCATATCCCATTTTGATTACTAGATCCTCTAAAGACTTAATCTTAGTGTCTTTACCTAAAGAAGATATATTTTCTAGTTGAGTTGGGACTGAATGTTGTTGACCAAAGCTTGTAGACTGGAATCTACCATTGCTGAGTTTGTTAAGTTTGAATACAACAACTCACCTATCTGTTTGTGCAAGTCCATGTGATCAATGGGATGGATTTGATCAACATTGAATGAAAATATGGATTTGTTGTAACCATCTGGAGTTTTGGGAAAACAAACCTCAACCTATAGGAAGGTTATTTTCAACTTTCCTTTCTCAGTGTCAAAGGAAAAGAGAAGCCTATGCTGTGAGGATGATGTCTGTTTCCAAAATTGAAAATAGGTGGTAGCTTTTAGGAGTTCATTTTTCTTGTTTATCTCCTTATACCTAGCAAATATGCTTGGTTCAACTTGGTCATGAACCAATTCTCCTGACTGAAATGTGTCCAGTGGTTTTTGGGAGGCCAGAGAAGATGGATATCTTATGAAAATGTTTTCATTCCTAGCAGAAGTATAAGGCCCTATGAAAACAATGGTGGACTGTACATTTTCTTCTTGAAAGGATTCTTTTGTTGGATTGATCTTGTGTCTCTTCTTGTAAATCTGAAACTCTTTCCCCTGAATTTATGTGACTGAAGGGGAAACATCATCCCTTGGTATTTTTTCTTGATTCTCCCATGGTGTTGGAGTTTTTGATGTCGTTGTATAGAGTACTTATTCTTGTGCCTTTGATGAACCTCATCATTGGGTAATTATATGGGCCTTTGTTACACAACATTTTTTCACTGCCCCTGTACTCCTCGTTCCTTGATCTTGGAGGACCTCTACAGTGAACCCTTCATGCTTTCCCATCATGAAGAAACTCCCATTGTGTCCCTCTTCATGAGCAGAACAATTCCCCTTTGCATCATTTTCCCAAAATCTTCTGTTTTTCCCAGTTTACAAGACTGACGCTAATGACCTGTGTCCTCCTTGCACCAATATGCGGGGATTATAACTATCCCTCAAGCCAACTAGAGTGATTGAGCCTTTTCCTAGTCATGCCAATCCTCTTTTGGAAAGTTTTTTAAATTTGGAGTCGAAGTTTCTAGCTCTAGAAGCTTCATAACGGTAGTCTAGTAAATAGTTAGGCCAAATGGAGCCGAGGAGGTCAGATTGGGATCCTTTCCCCTATTAGGATGGAACTACCTCAAGAGATAATACCTTCTCCCATGAGAATAGGAACCATATCCCATCCATTCAAGCTATATAAAACTTTTCTTTTCACAAGCACAAGCTAGGGTGTGTGTGCTAGTGCTAATTAAGTTCTGTTTGGAGTAATCAGTAAGTTATCCATACTTTGTAGCTCTCTAGTTTGTGTTTAAGGGAGAATTGTTCATTGGTTTGGTGTGAAACTTAAATGGAAGAGCCTTGAGACTAACATTGTTGGGGCCATCCATGGAATGCTAGCAGAAGTGTGTGGGAACTCGAATTTGTCAGAGGAGAACAACAAAATCAAGATGTCGATTGTAATCTCTTCTTGATTTAATAAAGTTGAAACTATCGATTGATTTCCTACATAATATGTCATTTCACATGTTTAATGCTTAATGTTTCTTGAATTTTTAAGTAGGTTGAATAGAATTTGTATATTATCATAGTTGTTGTCTTTTGTTGTCTACTTGTTTCAGGCATTCACAAGAAGGAAGGGAAGATAGTTGGAGCAAGGAAGCAAGGTCGTCATTAAACAGATAGCATACTAAGAGGTAGGCCCTCTTAATTAGTTCTAACCTAAGGAAATATTACATAGAATGTCTTGTCTATGGCTAGACCCTCTCTTGGGCTAGAGGAATTGTTTGTGTCCGCACTTAGAATTTTACGTGCATCACAAATCGAAGACTCCACTGGGGGGTAGAATCTGAATGTTTCTATGGTGTCAGGCACAAGAAACGTGAGTAAGTCACAACCTCACATGGTTGGGATGAACCAGCCTTCTTCTAGTTCTCTTCAAAACCCTACTGGTCCTGCTAGAGCAAGCAATGTCTAGTACCAACAGGTCCAAAATCTCATTGGTCCGTCTGGGTCAGGAAATTTCCAGTATCAGTAGCCTTATGAGACTCAGGTTTAGTACCAAACTCCTTATGTTCCATATGGTTCCCAAGGAATGGTCAATCCGCCCTACATCCTACAGCCTGGATAGTATGTTCAGCTTGGTCCGTCCTCCTTTCCTCGTGGCTATAGCCAAATAGAGTTCAGAAATTTTCAAGGTCTCAATCCGTGAATAGTTCAAGTACCCTTGTAGCAGCAAGGACAACCTATGTAGCATCAAGGACAACCTCTACAACGACAAGGGCAACCTTTCTTGCAGCAAGGTCCATCCATGTAGCAGCAGGGGCAGATGATGCTGCAGTAAGAACAACTGTAACAACCGGAGGGGAAAACCTCGCAATAGTTACAGCAAACAATGTAGCCACAAATGCAGTATATTTAGCAAACTTCCCAGCCTATGTCTTCACAAGGCCAACCTCTACAGCCATAGGGATAGCCTTTGGAGCCACAAGGTCAATCCTTCCAGCAATAGGGCCAATTCGAGCAACACAAACCCTCATATACATGTCAATAGGGTCAACCCTTACAAGGACAAGGTCAGGGTCAAGTCCTGTAGTAATAGACCTAAAATCCTAATGTCCAAGGGCAATAGGTTGAGAATCCTTTTGTCCAAGGGCAGCAAGTCCAAAATCCCTATGTCTAAGGGTAGCAAGTGCAGAATCCTTATGTCCAAGGGCAGCAGGTCCAAAATCCTCTTGTTCAGGGGTAGCAGGTTCAAAACCCATATGTCCAGGGACAACAGGTGCAGTATCCATATGTCCAAGGTCAACAGGCTCAACAGCCTTTTAACCCATATGTTTCTTATCAGCAACCTATGGCTAGACAGTTTCAAGGCTTTCAAGGTCAAAATCCTCCCTACGGGCAAGGTAACCTACAGTGGGGGAAAAATCAAATGTCATATGGACAAAACCCTCCACTATGGGGCCAAAATCCTTACCAGCAAGGATGGGCTCCTCTGGTTGGACCCGCTTATCGACCTCCAATGCCTTTCAATACTCAATTGTCGTTCTTGGCTACACTAGAGTTTCCAGATGTGTCTCGGCTTATGAATGATCTAATTCTTCATTTACCATACTGGCCTCCAGTTCCATCCAAGATCTTGAGCGATTGTCCAAAGTTTGATGGAAAAGCAAAAGAAGATCCCCAAGCCCATGTGATGACATATCACCTCTGGTGCTCTTCGAATTCTTACGTTGATGATTCTATTCATCTCTATCTTTTCCAATGGACTCTTACAGGCACTACAGCCAAGTGGTACATCGAGCTCCCTCGAAGTACTTATCATGACTACAACTCTTTAGCCATGGCTTTCCTCACGCATTTTCAGTTGTCGGTTCGTTATGAAACTTACACCTATTTTCTCACATCGCTCAAGCAAAATACTACGACACACATCTCTGATCACATCCATGAGTGGAGATGTAGGCATCGCCTAATCAAGTTCGAGATTGTTGATCAATTACTGACCAAATGGTTTACCAAGTTGTTCGTCACTCCAATTTCTCATGATATAGCTATGGGTGGGTGCATTACAGAGGATCAAGCCATTTCTCATGCCTAGTACTTGGATCTTGTTTACTCCTAGTCTAGCACTTTGTATGAGTTATTACCCGATGCTTCGAGGCCATCATCTAATCCAACGACATCAAAGTCAGAAGCTACACCTATTGTCGATGGAATAGTTGGTTCAGCGTCTCAGGCCCCTGCAAAATCTTTTTCCAAATAGAAGTCGGTCTCAAACACTGCTTCCAATAGTGCCTCCCAAAATTCACCTGGCCTTGGTAAAACCTTAGAGGTCCACACTGTCCAGTCTATCGCAGCAAAAAATGAAAGGTAAGAAGAAAGGCAAAGGCAAGGGTAAAGCCAATGCCCTAAAACAGGGTCCTCCTAAGTCGTATGCTGGTGATGCTTCACAACGGAAGCCTAAGTATTTGCGCCTCATTTATGAGGAGGATCACTATACTAAGGATTGTCCCCGATGATCCGAAGTTAGTCGCTTGCTCAAAGGGACCCTAGATGTCCTAAAGAGTCATTTCCATCTCAACAGACTCAAATGGTAGACCAACCTCAATCATCTACTTCCTCAGGTTCACAAGTGTTCATGATGAGTATGCCAATTAATGTTGCTACTAGATCAAAATATTATCAAACTCCTGCTTTAATAGCCGGGAAAGAGAAAGAGGCCACCCCTTCTTCTTCTGTTGCGCCAAGTTCTGGTCCTCTCCATATAGAATGACCTAACCCTAATTTTGCTATTCATCCACCTTATCAAGGTGTGCTAAGGAAGTCCTTGTATAACCCCAACGCTCAAGCTGCTTAGCATTATAATATTTTTGAGGATTTGGCTCAAGCACCATCAACTATGCCTGCTCTCGAGGTGCTTCAAAATTTTCCGTCCCAATAGAAGTCATTACTATTGGCTATTGGGGGTATTGATCCTACTGATTCTAATCTGATATGTTTTGATCTACAGAACCACGTTCCATGACTACCTCATCAGATCGCCTTCCTCATTCAGGTAATCATTAATGAGAAAACCATTCATAGGATCATCATCAATGAAGGTGCCTCTACCTACATCATGTCAGTCACTTTTTGGAAGGCGATTGGTTTTCCTACTCTAAACCAATCCCCTAACACTTTGGAAGCTTTTGACCGGCGTGATTCGCGAACATTAGGTGTCTTACCCAACCTTGCCATTACTTTGGAAGGCAAGACAGTACATGTCAAGGTAGATATTGTTGACACTAATCTCAATTATAATATTCTACTCAGACGGAGTTGGACCCATGTCATGCATGTTGTAGCCTCCTCCTTGTTTTGTGTGGTTCATTTTCTCCATCAACAGAAGATAGTCATTGTCGACCAACTGTCTTTCTTTGCCTCTTCCTCCTTAGATGGCAATGTTCCATATGTCAAGCACACCGGTGCTCCTTATGAGAGTGTGGGGGTAGGACTTTTTAAAGATCCTGCTTTGATGGGAATTTTTCTACTCCCACCTCCTCACGTTGCCTCTATCAACATGATCTCAGTCAATTCTGATCCTTGGGTCATCGCTTCACTGGATCTTGTTGATACATGGGGTGAGATTATGCCAATTTTTCCTGCCGAAATCAATTATGTGGAAATTGTTTCGGCCTCAAGTTCCGTATCATATGATTTTCTTGTTTCAAGGACATCTCTTGATACGTATTCTCAATCCCTATGGCTTGGTTCTTTGGAATCTCCTGATCCCTTAGCTGAGACTTTTATTTCTGATGAGAGTATCATGGAAGTAATGTCTCTGGAGGAACCACCTTGGAACGATGCTCATCATTGTTCCTCGTTATTCCCTAGCCCAACAGTCATGTCTACTTGTCTCAAATAGTTCTCTTCTCAGTTCCCTTCCCTGCCACTTCAGACACCGATAATGACTCATGAAGTATGGTCAGAAGGAAAGTTGGGTAACATTACCCAAACTATGCCAATTGATATTTCTATCAAGCCTAGTGTTGTTGAAAATTTCCATATCAGGGTTACTTGTTCTCCAGATGAGATCAAGCTCTATACTCATTTGTTCCAAGAATTTCATGATGTGTTTATGTGGTCATATGAGGAAATGCCTAGCATTGATCCTAGCATTATCGTGCACAAAATAATGACTTATCCTCACGCAAAGCCCATTCACCAATGGCTCCACCTAGTGCACCCTAGGAAAGCGACTGCTATCAAGGGTGAAGGTGAAAAACTTCTCAAAGATGGATTTATTTATTCAATCCCTCTCACAGATTGGGTGTGAAATATTGTACCAGTGGCAAAGAAACAAGGCACAATCCATATTTGTGTCGATTACCATGATCTCAATCATGCTTGTCCAAAGGATAACTATCCCACTCCCTTCATTGATCAAATCATTGATGAATGTGCTGGGAGATTTTTTTTTCCTTTATGGACAGTTTTTTTGGTTACAACCATATTAACATTGCGCCAATAGATCAAGAAAAGACAAATTTTATTTGTCCATGGGGTACTTTCGCGTACAAAAAGCTCTCTTTTTGCCTAAAAGAGGTTGGGGCCACATTTCATATGGTGATGTCCTATGCGTTTCACAATATTTGAAACATCGTTTAGCCTTACTTGGATGACCTTCCCTCCCATTCTCGTAAGCGCCATGATCACCCTGATCATCTTCGGCAGAGTTTTCTTCACAGTAGGCACTAAAACATTTGGTTGAATCTGCATAAATGTGTTTTTTGTGTTGAATATGGATGACTCGGCTTTATTGTCTCTAAGGAAGGAATTCGCCTTGATCCGCTTAAAATCGAGGCCAATGTTAATTTACCCCCTCCATCTTCATTCTACCAACTATAGATCCTGCAAGGAAAAGAAAATTTCCTCCGTCATTTCGTACCCAATTATGCTGAGCTAGCTTCAGGGTTTACCCGGTTTCTCAAGCAAGGAACGCCCTTTGTTTGGGATGAGATTTCCCAAAAGTATTTTGATGACTTTAAGGCTGTACTTGTAAATTCTCCTTTGTTGCATCCCCCGGATTATCATCAAGATTACTTCCTTTATCTAGTTGTAGCCTCTAATACCATCACTATGGTGTTGGTACAAGATGATGACAAAGGCAATGAACATGTTATTTACTACCTCAGTCGCAATCTCCTCGACACTAAAACGCATTATGCTCATGTAGAGAAGTTGGCTTTGGCTGTTGTACAGGTTGTTCAACTCTTTCGACGCTACATTCTCTTACGCACTACCACTGTGATTTCTGAATGCAACCCCATGGCCTACATCCCGACTCGTCAGTTGCTGGGGAGAAATTATTCTAAATGGATTGTCATCCTTCAAGAATTTTATTTGGTGTTTACTACTGCCAAATCTAAGAAATCACTGGTTTTTGCTGAGTTGATTTTCTCCCTTCCTTCTACATCTCTCCCTGCTAGTAGTGATGAGAACCTCTTAGACGAGACTCTTTTCCTGATTAGAACCCTTGACCCGTGGTACGTTGATATCATCGTGTATCTCCAGATGCCCACGTTCCTGTCTGCATTGACTAAGGATGATTTCTGATGAATTCGGCACCAATCCCAACCCTACCGTATTATTGGAGATACTTTATACCGTGTCGGTTTTGATTCAATTCTTTGTTGATGTCTTACTCTCGAGGAGGCTAAGAGAGTTCTCAATGAATGCCATTCTAGGGCATGTGGCTATCATATGTTTGGATATGCTACTGCTCAAAAAATCCTTCGCGCTGGTTATTTCTGGCCATCCATATTTAAGGATTGCATCCTTGCCTTTTGCAAGTGTCACTAATGCCAAATTTACCAGCAAAATATGTACACCCCGCCCCCTCACCTACACCCCATTATTACCGTTGGTCCTTTTGCCAAATGGGGCATTGACTATATGACATGTAACCCTCATTTGGATGGGGGGCATGGTTATATTATCATTTCTATGGATTATTTCACCAAATGGGCCGAAGCGATGCCTACATACTCTGCATACGATAAAACGACGGCTCAATTTCTATTCAATAATGTTAGATCCAGGTTCAGCATCCCACAATCCATTGCCACTGACCCTGGCTCCCATTTCCAAGATTACATGATGGCTGAGCTGACCTTTATGTTGGGTTTGTGCCATGATGGCTTAACCCCATACTATCCTCAAGCCAATGGCCAAGTTGAAGTTGTGAACAAGGTCTTGGTTACAATGCTTCAGCGTACTATCGGGATGCATAAGTCAAATTGGCATCTCATGCTCTTTTTAGCTCTATGGGCTTACCGAACCTCGACCAAGGATGCAACTGGTTTCACACCATTCTAGCTAGTCTACAGTCTGGAAGCAACATTACCAATTGAGTGTGAAATCCCTTCACTCAAGCTAGTTGTTGAACTTCTCCCCGAAACCTCACCTCAAGAAGAATGCCTCTTGTATTTAGAATGGTTGGATGAGACTCGTCATCTTGCTGCTTTGGTCATAGAAGCACAAAAGAAGCGAGTCAAGTCCCATTTTGATCAGTCGATCTCCCCTCGCACATTTTCTGAAGGAGATTTAGTTTTACTATACGATCAAGCTAATGATAAGCTGGGGGCAGGCAAGTTTGAACCTATGTGGCGCGGTCCCTACATTGTTAAATGTGTGTTACAAAAAGGGGCCTATGATCTAATTGATTATGAAGGAAATCCTTTATATAAGCCCTGAAATGGGCTCTATCTTAAAAAATACTACGCTTAGGTTATCTTTCATGGTCACTTATGTACATTAATGTGTCATTCATTTTTGTGTGGTGTGGTTTGGTGTGTTGGTTTTCAAGAAGTTTTCATGCTCACTATATTTTTACCTTCTTTGCAAATGTCTGTGACTCACATTGGTTTCACTGATGGTTCTTGCCATAGTACTCGGAATCTATCCTCCACGGCATGGTCCATTTATGATCCCCATGGTGATTTGATTGATCTTCAAGGTATTTGTTTAGGTCAAACAACCAATAAAATTGTTGAGTACAGTGCAGTTATCGAATTGTTGTCAGAAGCCATTGCTCTTGACATTTGGGAATTGGTTGTCAACCTAGATTCATAGCTTGTCATCCTTCAACTCAATGGGAAATATTCCGTCAGAAATCCTCAGATATTGAGAATGTATCTACGTATTTGTCTACTAGAGAGAAATTTTAATTATATTACATATCATCATATTCCTAGACATATGAATACATTGACATATGCATTAGCCAATTATGTGTTGGATAAACATTTAAGAAACATGTGAATAGCAAGAACAAATCATTTCTACCATAGTAAGCAAGAAAATACAACATATATATGTGTGTGTGTTTGTTTCCTTAGTGTTTGATACATCCAAAACCCCAAAAATAATATGTCTGTTCAAATAACATATGTGGCTCGCAGGCCTCAAAATGTGAAATGTTGGACCTAGGAACAAATCAACATGGTGATCATGGTATCATGTAACTGCTCGTGCCACATGAGTCAGCAATCGGCATATCTGATTAGATACCCCCACCATATGCCTCTGATACTGGCATGGGATATCTCCCACCCGGGCATACTCTGGGATCCCATGAGTCAACCCCTCGAGGTTCCTTGCGATCTCCTCCTCATTGTTGCCTCCCTCCTGATAAGGAGCGACATCAAACTAATAAGCGACATGCCTACCAATCGGGGACATCCTGGTAGGATGCTCTGGTCCAACATCTACATTGATAAAACGAAATGTTATGAACATATATATCTCAAAAACAATTAAAAATTAAAAATTAAAAATTGTTGGGTTTTTACCTTCATCATCAAAATCCTCCCCCTTTAGGAGCGACATATCTAGATCTCCGTAGAAGTCGGTACCACTGTAAGGCCAATCCTCCACTACGATTAGTTTCCATCGTAGCCATGAGAAAAAGGTGGGCTTATAGGACATCTGTTGGCCCCCAGTGATCCTAGGCATCAAATGGCTCCATCGGACCATCCGTGGGTCTCGTGGCATCGATGGATCCACCTCAGCTAGCTGGTATTGGAATAGCGGAACCTGCTCCAAGAAGGTCACTAGCATAGATCCAAAGTAAAATTGCTTCAGGTTCCCTGCCTTAGCTTTTAATAGCTGGCGTTTCATGTTGATATTCATGGCTTCCACCCAGTTGAAGATCGTTAGTGTTGTACAGTCGATAGCATACATGAACTTCGACTTATTGGTTTCATGCTCTGCTTGGGACCCAGCCACTCTGTTGATGGTCAATATTAGCACTCTCAGCGTAAGATCTCGAACAATCATAATCTCGATCTT
This sequence comes from Pinus tabuliformis, assembly GCA_031772625.1. NCBI lineage: Eukaryota > Viridiplantae > Streptophyta > Pinopsida > Pinales > Pinaceae > Pinus > Pinus tabuliformis. The sequence goes on from CM062817.1 coordinate 1,861,471,448, forward strand.
GCCACTTTTGGATTTGAGGGCTTCTGGGCAATGTTCAGCAAGTAGCATGGATATACTTGCCCCAATCAGCCTTGACCCATATAGGTTGACTGGTTCCCCCCTCTGGGATAGTCCTATGATGAAATAAATGTCTGAAGTTTCTAACTCTAGCTCTTGGTCACCAATGACAAAAATCTCTCGATTCATGTCCCAGAGACTAATCAGATATCGTAACAGCTCAGGTTGAGCCCACATCCCTAGAGAAAGGAAGAACTTGAGGAGCCCACAGTTCCTCAAAGCATCCAAGCAATTTGGATCAACCATTGCTTGTGTGTCAATGTTCTCATGTTCACGTTCCTTCCAATCTACCATTTTCGACGATTCTTTCCTACAAAAACCATTTAATCAAGTCAATAATCATCTTTGGCCACTGAAATTTGGATTTAAACGGTGAATTAAAGAGAAAACATCATTTTTTCTCTATTCATGGCATCGGAACACCTGTTTTAGGAAAATTTGCACCGACAGTGCGGTTGGTAGTTTTAGCAACCCCTGGCTAGCACGATTCCGTGCCCGGAAATTTTTCCGACTGAGGGCAAAAAATTTCTACCAAAACCTCCCTCAGAAATCCAAAAAATGGATAAAAACAGAAAAAAGAGGTATGAAAATGGAGCTTAAGGTGTTGGTTCTTACCTACAACTGACAGCTCAGTGAAAGACCTCCTACATCTCCCGCAATATGCTCCGAAACATTAGCACAAAAGTGGGTTAAAAGCTCTTCACAGAAAGGTAAAATGGTAAATGGTAAAAAATAATTACTTTTCCCTCCTTTTATTCATTTTTTCATGAAATATTAGGGTTTTTAAGTATTTTTGACCTATTTTGCCTCAGGAATTGGATAATTCATTCACCTTTTTTTGCAACGATAGGTCACAGATTTTTTATGATGGTACTGAGTCACATTTCAGCTCTTTTCTCGACTTGTAAAACTCAAATGAAAAGATTGTCGAGTATTTTTCCCTTTTGACTTGTAAAAGAGAATAAAATGGGGGGTCCACTTTCAAGCTCTTTTCTGACCCTTTAAACACAAAAATATTGTCGAGCTTTTGTCATTTTGAACTTTTCAAAGGTTGTGAACCGTCGTTTACCGAGTATAAGTTTACCCCTTTTTTCGGGTTGGGATGAACTATTTACGAAAAAAGTACTCCTTGACTGAAATGGTCAAGCGGTTCTCTTGAGTATCGTTTTCTACCTTTTTGGGCTCGAGAGACACAAATGTATGAAAAGGAACCATGTGGAGTTTTCTTTTCAATGTCATTTTCAAACTCTCTAAACATGAAAAAAAATCGATTTACACCTTTGTCAGACTCGTTAAAATATTAAATGACATCAGATTCGTCACCATGACGAACATGAGCTTCTCCTTCCTAGGGCTATTTAAAATTACTAGGTCAGTGTTATAGACATTTTTGTGCCTTGCCTCACTGAGCATGAAATGTCAATAATCAAGGGATCTAAAGTCCCTAAACATGTTGTTCCTACCCCTAGAGGAACAAGGCCAGCAAACCACAGCACTTAACAAAAGTTCTCCACCTGAAAACACTCAAAAACAAGGCAATTTTGGATCATATCAACTGCTCCACTGAGCATCTGCGCTGAATGTCAACTGCTCCACTGTCTACCTGCGTTGAATGTCAACTGCAAAGAAGGTTACCTGCGCTGAGCGAGTTTGGACAAGTGGCAGAGTCATTTCTCAAGGTGTCAATGCCCAGGAAGCTTCCAAAATGACACTTGGATCAAGGAATTCGACTGGTGATGAGTAAGAGGTTCCAAATCTCCAAGTGGAAGCAAGAACCTCCAAGTGGACTCAAGAACTGAAGTGGGAGAGGACACTAGTCAGTCTCAGACCAGCCTCAAGCTGACTCATCCTCTCTCCAAAACTCCTATATATAGATCTCTCTCCATGAGGTCAAGGGAGGCTGGAATTTAGTATTTGCAAAGAATTGATGTTGGTTTGTGGCTAGAAATATTGGGTGTGTTATGCTTTGAAAGGAGCTGAAGAAGGGATTCCATTCTGCTGGGAAGGAGATGCTGGGTTGGAGCCCTATGGGTTGTATCCCTTCCTGAACCCTGTTACTTTCAATAAAGCTATCTTGATTCTTTCCTATGTGCTGGTGTATTTTGTGTAATTGCATTAGTATATTTGATTTACTTCTAATCCTGAATCATTTATGAATATGTATATCTGCCTTTGTATTGTGTTCTTCTCTTGTTGCAAGTAGTTGTTCTCTTGTCACAGGTAGCTGTTCTCTTGTGATCTCGTGGGATTCAAGTAGCTGTTCTCTTGATCAAGCGAGGAGGCAAGTAGCTGTGGACACACAAAGAGAAGAGGATCTAGTTCGAGGGACAACCGGAAGATAACGGTAAGTCTGCCTATCTCCTCTCTTTCATATTTCATAAAGGAAGAAATCATGATAGCTGTATTCGTTTGTTGCTAAGGCGTTGTCACACCTTAGGTGGATAGGATCGTCCTAAATAGGCATTTTTCCCCACAACAAATTGGCGACTCCACTGGGGACGAACTTTTTTATTCATTTCATTTGTGTTTCCGTCATTTGTTTACTTCTTAGACTTGACAGCAACTCTTGAACTGCATCTTTCCCGGATGCAAAGTAAAAGTTGTTGCTTTGATCCAGTATGTTGGACTTGTCTATAATTTAAACTAGATCCACAAATGATTTGATTGATCCTGGTGATAGTCTTTAGTACCTTATCAAAGCATCCCTCTATTTATACCTTACTTGTGTTTCTGATTTGGCCTGAAACAGTTGATTTTTGAGCATTTTGTGACCCAGAAACCAAGGGAAACGAGAGTTTCTCTCTTCAGTGCAGGCACTGTGAAGGCAGTCTGCATTTCAACGCAGGTCCCGAAGGGGCTACCTGCGCTAAATGTCAAACTGACAGTTGTGGACCTGCGCTGAACCAGCGTGGCCTTGAGCAGCTGGGGTTCTTTGTCCTTTGTTGCCCTGTTTTGATCTCTGTTTTTTGCAGCCTTTAACCAGCATAGGTACTAGCCTAATAACCCTTTTCTTTGCCTGAATTCCGCCTCATTTTTGTACAAAAATATTGTGAATGTTTTTATGTGTTTGTGGCGTCATTTACAGTCTTCCTTTGCATGAGTAAAGTAGTCTTTCTGTAGCCTTTGATTCAGATCTGATTGTGAGTGATCTTAGAAGAGAGTTCATTGGCTGTTTGTTCAGATTGATTATAGTTTTACTTTTGTTTATTGGTTTGAATTTGTTCTTTTCAAAGTATCAAAATGATTCTTTATTTCGAAAATCGCAAAGTGATTGTAATCTCTTCTACCCTTGTTGATTTCGAAGAAAGTGAACTTGTTTATTTTGATCATTGTAAAAGCAAATTCAAAGTTGTGCCAAAAGCTTTCTTTGTAGGCATTTATACTAAGAAAGTGAAAACAAACACCTGCATTGTGCATTTTGCATTTGATAAGTTTACATGTTGGATTTAGGGAAAGTGCATTAGAGTGTGTGGATTGCTCTTTGAGAAAAGATAGTCGCTCTCTTTTCCCTTAGTAGCTAGGATTTTCAAAGTTGAAAGATTGTAAAGCTTGCTTATCATCTTAGACTGCATTTAGGAATTTGTATCATACATCTCGTGGTGAACCTTGAAAGGCAAACTTTAAAAAGATCAACCTAAAATAAACTGAATGAACCTAACAACGCTTTGTAACATAACGCACAACATAGAGGTCTAGGCTAGAGACGTGTTCCGGCGTCGTTAAGCCTAGTGACTGTCGATCTCTAAGAAGGTGGGTGATTCCTCCTGAGAGACGGTAGCGCTAGTACGGATTTGTGCTCCCACGTACCGTCGCGTATATATTGGGAGACCCCTATAGGCATATATCTTTTATCCTTAGGAAACCGTGTCGGCCGCCCTACTGATCGCAATGCAGTGAACACAGCATTCACGAAGATCGACCACCCGTACCGTAAAACGTATTATGTGGTTTTGCGAAAAGTTTGGCACACCCTCTTCCTAGATCTCCAGAGCAGTTTCTTTTGGCCTTTTTCAGACTCTATAACAGAAAAAGTCCATCCGAGCATTTGTCACTTCGGGCTCATTAAAACATCGAAGGAGACTAGAGTCATCTTTAGCTTTTTCTCGACTCTTTAAAACTGAAAAAGCAAGTTGTGTCTAAAAGCGTCTAATAAAATTCATTCTGTTCGGAAACACAAATTTCCCCTTTTAATATTTTGGTTGATCGAGTAATCCGCAATCGTGGAAGAAAGTCAATTGAAACCCCGTCGTTCGCGGAGGCTTACGAGTCAACCGTCTTTGTCTCCCGAATCGAAAACAGTACCGACAAAGCGAACTCGTTTAACCGGTTCAAAATTTCCTATAAAAGTTAGAACTAGCATTCCAACTACATCTGAGATTCCGGTTACTCCAAACATTTCTGGAAACCCTGCCTCTATAGAAGAAGTTCAACAGCTACAGAAGGACAGTAGTACTGATCCTAGTCTGGTGGCAAATACTTGTATAACTGAACCAGTTCCATCAGTAACCGGTCCAGAGAGTTTTGTTCCTCAAACAACTGTCGCTGTCGAAACAACCCCTTCTTCGGCACCAGAAATATTTTACGGACCTGATGGTCTTCCTCTTCCACCAGGTTTGATTGCGATAGAGAAAATTGCAGAGGATCCGCAAGCAAGTACTCCAACCCATTTTGGAGTCGGGGTCACTCTATTTCCTTCATCAGAAGTTAATCCACCACAAGTGGAGGTTCCTGTAGAATCGCTAGGCAATCTATTGGATAGACTTAAAATGTCTGAACAACCGTCATCATCTAGGACTGTGTCAAATGACACAGCGACAGCAGAAGCCCCTGCCGTCACTCGGACAATGTTTGCCGGCATACCATCTGTCCCAACTAGCTTGCAACCGCTAGAAGGAGTCCACCAAGCGACTATTTCGACAGTATGGTCTATTCCAGTTTGTTCATCCGAAGTAATATCCGGCAACTCTTATGTTGAGACTCGCCAAATTGATCCATTTGGAGGTCAATTTGGGCAATCCAGTCCCCAAGGACAATCAATCCCCTTGAGTTCCGGATTGCTACTGTATGGGGGGCAGTATGCCCTTTCATTACCCCCTCCGGGAGGGTACCCATACGGGAGTTCGCATCAGTATTCAGGTTATACTGGAATTACATCAAGTGGTTGGGTACCTATGCTACCTCAACAACCAAGGGTTGTATATTCTATGCAACAGTGTGTACCTATGACGAACATCCCAACCACACCGGCTATTGTAACAGTGTCACAAGTTCAAGCGATGCCTGTTGCATGTCAACCTCAGATTCCTCAGGTTGTAATGCAACAGCCCCTTGACCATGGGTCACAACCACAATCGCCAACTGGTGGGGCGACACAGGTCCAAACGGGTACAATTACCCTGCACCTTGGTCCAACGGTTAGCATAGCACAACAGAACATGGCTTCACAACCGTGGCTAGTGCAATACCAACAACCACAATTCCAGCAAGTGTACCAAGGTTCTGAGCAGAAGATCTTTGCGAACAGTGGACAACCGTATATCCAAAACAGTCAAAACCAACCACTGTATAGTGGTCAAGTCCACCAACCGTATCAGTCATACCAACATCAATTACATTATGCTGGTATGCAAAGGCCCACTGCTCAAGCGATTCCATCGTACCCTGGTTATGCTTCACCTAACCTGAATCAACAGTTACCATTCGTGGCAACTTTAGAGTTACCCGATTTACACCGGTTAACCAACGATCCGATTGCTTATGCCCCTTGGTGGCCAGCGATTCCTCACAAGCTTCCATCTGACATTCCTAAATTCAATGGAAATCCAGGTGAAGACCCATCGAATCACGTGATGACTTTTCATCTGTGGTGCTCGTCAAACACCCTGAACGATGATTCGATAAGGCTTCGCCTTTTTTAGAGGACATTGACAGGTCCAGCGGCTAAATGGTATATTGAATTACCTAGAGCCTCTTTCGAAAATTTCAGTTCCCTAGCCACGACTTTCTTAACCCATTTTTCATTACCGATAAGGTATGAAACTGGAACAGAAATCTTAACCAACTTCAAGCAGACGATGGCCACACATATATCCGATCATATACATGAGTGGTGTCGTCGTCGCAGGATGGTAAAGACTTACGTTCTAGATCAGCTGTTAGCTTAATGGTTTATAAAGTCGTTACTTCCTGCCATAACGGAAGATGTGGCCAAGGGGGGAGTCGTAACGGAGGAGCAAGTTATTGCTCGTGCACAATATCTAGACTTAGTATATACTCAGTCCGGCACGCTCTATGATAAAATACCTGACACCCCTAGACCGGAATTTTCAATTCCTCCTCCTCCTAAATCAAATAGTGACTCTCATGCCGGCGATGGCGTGATTGGCGCAACAGACATGAAATCGACAAGGCTATATCTAAAAAGGCCCGTATGATTTCCGGTCAAAATGCAAATGAGGAACTTCTTGCCTCGGAAGTAAGTGCCGTGTTGGACGACAAGGGCAAACAACTGAAGCAACCAGGGGGCAAGAAGAAAAAGAAAAGGAGAAAAAGAAAACCCCCTACGGGGTGTCATATATGCGATGAGGATCATTGGACAGCAGATTGTCCATACAAGGTGAGCTTAAAAGATTCTTTAAGAGTTCAAAAACCTCAGCTGTGTTGACTGATCCGTTTCCAAGCCCGAGAACCGAACTGGTTGCTAATCAAAATGCTTCCCGATCCCAAGTGCTTATGTTGTCTGTATCAAAGCAGCAAAATGATGCTTTGACGAGGAATAAGGATTACAGGAATCCAAAGCTGTCGAACAACAAGGCTAATGAACAACCTAGTAGTTCGACAACAACTTTGACCGAAGTTGTGCCATCCATCGTCCCTGAGCCAATGATAAAGTCGCAAAAGGGAGCAGTACACAAATCGACATTTAATCCTTGTGCGAAAATAGCACAGATAGAAGACCTGGCCCAATCGCCGTCCGTTATGTCGACACTTGAGGTACCGCAAAATTGCTTCTCCCAAGAGCAAGCTTTATTATCAGCAATAGGTGGAATTCACCCAATGGATTCCAATCTTGTGGCCTTTGATCATAAAGGATATGACCCTCAGTTACCAGCTCAACTAGCTTTCCTTATTCAAGTGAAAGCCCTCAACAAAACTGTTCATCGAACAATTATTGATAAGGGGGCATCTACATGTATTATGTCGATGAGTTGCTGGAAAAATTTAGGCTCACCACCCTTGTCGAGATCGTCAACGACGTTAAAAGCATTTGATGGACGATCATACACTCCATACGGGATTTTAAGTAACTTGCAAGTTGAACTAGGGGGCAAAACAATAGGAATTGATGTTGAAGTAATTGATGGAAACCTCGATTACAACATCCTACTAGGAAGGCCCTGGATATATGCCATGGCCGCAGTTGTGTCGACCTACTTCAGGAAGATTGCATTTCCTTTTCAAGGAGGAATTACAGTCGTCGACCAACAAACTTTCCTCCCCGATAGTTCACAAGTTACGGGAAGCATTCCAATGATCCATGGAAGCAATCATTCGCTTCAAAATATTGGAGTAGGTCTCCTAAAAGACCCTACCTTAATGGGTACTTTTGCCCTACCGCCTACAAGTAATCTGGCGGAAGTGGCCACAGTGGAAACCTACAACATGAAATCTTCTATATCTAATGGATTCGGAAGATTCCTAAACATTTTGTCAGCGTGGATCATCGCCCTAATAGAAATACTGTAAATACAGTGGGCTCCGAGGACGATTCTAATCTCGTGTCAACCTCGTTAAAAAATGAAACAAGGAATCATGAGGATAGTTCTTTTACTGTGTCGACCTCATTAAAAAATGAAACAATCCCCTTTCCAAATCTCAAAGGTAAACCTTCATTCCAACCACCAAGTTGAATGCAATGAAGCTTGGGGGGCATGCACCTCGATTTGCGTTGTTATGCTGGGGGCATGCAAACTTATCATCGAGCAGTTTTAGCATAAAGTTCATGCTCGTTAAAAAATAAACGCAAGATCCGAGCAGTTTTAACGCGGTCTTCATGCTCGTTAAAAAATAAATATAAGCAATGAGCAATGTTTCCTCCAGAGTTTAAGCTCATTTTTAAATAAAAAATGAACCTATCCCGGTAAATAACCGCTGTGATCGTAAATTCATCAGCGATAAAAGCCTTGGTCGTGTTTGCACCTGCCACCTCCACTTTCATTTGGCCGATCGTTCACCTCCATATGATTGTTTACCCATTTTGAGGAACAGCTGCGAAGAGTGATTTCACCTAGCCATCCTTGTGACACTGCCGTGATTAGAAAATTCCAACCTGTACCTGGAATCAGTTGCTATCCCTGTTTATCACTCGTTCCTCAAAAGACGAGTCTTCTTTAAGATCTTTTCAACTGACTCGTAAAATATGAAAAGATTGCCAAGTTTTGGCCTTCCAGCTCGTTAAAGGACCGGAAGAGCTATCCCTCCTCTAGATTTTAATCTTTTTGGACCTAAGGGATTATTGCACAAAAAGGTCGAGCGCTTGTTTTATTCGGCTCGTTAAAGTTATCGAAAACTCATCCCTTCTGTATTGTTTTATACTTTTTCGGACTTAAGGGATTAGATGATGAAAAAGGAATTTTGGAGTTAACTTTACGTACCTTTTCAGACTCTCTAAAAATGAAAAGGACCGAGTTATCCTTGTCGTTAGACTCGTTAAAATTATTATATAGCGACAAACTTGTCTTTAGACGAGAACGAGTTTCACTATCGCTAGGCTCGTTAAAACATAGCGATGGGCTTGCCCGAAGGGCAGGTTATAGAACAAGCATATGTTATCCTCCTCAAGCTTGACAAAAATAAAGAGGTACTGGTCAGCAATGACTGGGGAAAAATTGGGAAAAATCAAGAAAACTTTGATGGTAGCAGGTCACTCTTGAACATGACACTTTTCCTCCGTATCACATTCGGGTTGGGTTGTTTCATTCACCGGTCACATCACCATGGTCTTGCCATACCATCCATATTTGGGGTAATGCTACCGATCCATCGCATCAGTGTCGCCATATGTTCAAGAGAAGTCGTTCAGAAAGAGTCAACCGGGTCCCATCCACTGCCATACATTATCCTTCATCCATTCATGACCGCCACCCTGAATTATATGTCACAGATTGTTTTCACCTCCATTAAAATCATTAGCTCCATTCCGTGTCACTGATGTGGGATTCATTAAGGCCCTCCTTTGACGGATCGCTCCTTGTCGACATCAGCTCATTATCCAAGGAGTTGATCTAGGAACAACCCCTTCAGTACTTTGAAGCTTGCATGCCTCAATGGCAAGTTTCTCACTTCCGGCGACAGGTATACATCAATGACCTTCGACCAGAAGATTTTGCGTGGTGTTCGACGCCAAGTCCTTTATTCACACCACATGAATTGTACTGCAGTACCTTGAGGGTCATTATCATTATCGGTGATTCCTCTTGTGCTTGTTAACGGTTTACATCATTGACCGGTAATCAAGCGATGTCTTTCCATGTTCGACTTCAACGCAATTCTCACATGGATCGACTTGTACTTAGAGTGAAGATCGAAAGAGTTTGAAGACCCCGGATCTAGTTTCATCCATCCGGGCTGCGATATATATTCAGGAAAGATAAAGACATTTGACATGTACATCATTGCAGCAAATGATCATCCTACTCAAAGGATGATAATTTCACCAAAATTATCAGTCTACCATCAGACGATCGTCTGTTCCATGTACGAAAATGAATTTATAAAGCTGACCATGGGAATGCCCGCCTCAACTAGATCATGAAAGCAGTATGAATCATAATGTATTGTATTGTATTTTACTACAGGTCTCCTCCCAGCAGATGGATGAACTTCGGACCCTCCTGGATAAAGCATTTCACCCGATAAACGGCCTCATACTTTAGGGGGCAACTGTTATAGACATTTTTGTGCCTTGCATCACTGAGCATGAAATGTCAATAATCAAGGGATCCAAAGTCCCTAAACACGTTGTTCCTACCCCTAGAGGAACAAGGCCAGCAAACCACAGCACTTAACAAAAGTTCTCCACCTGAAAACACTCAAAAACAAGGCAATTCTGGATCATGTCAACTGCTCCACTGAGCATCTGTGCTGGATGTCAACTGCTCCACTGTCTACCTGCGTTGAATGTCAACTGCAAAGAAGGCTACCTGCGCTGAGCGAGTTTGGACAAGTGGCAGAGTCATTTCTCAAGGTGTCAATGCCCAGGAAGCTTCCAAAATGACACTTGGATCAAGGAATTCGACTGGTGATGAGTAAGAGGTTCCAAATCTCCAAGTGGAAGCAAGAACCTCCAAGTGGACTCAAGAACTGAAGTGGGAGAGGACACTAGTCAGTCTCAGACCAGCCTCAAGCTGACTCATCCTCTCTCCAAAACTCCTATATATAGATCTCTCTCCATGAGGTCAAGGGAGGCTGGAATTTAGTATTTGCAAAGAATTGTTGTTGGTTTGTGGCTAGAAATATTGGGTGTGTAATGCTTTGAAAGGAGCTGAAGAAGGGATTCCATTCTGCTGGGAAGGAGATGCTAGGTTGGAGCCCTATGGGTTGTATCTCTTCCTGAACCCTGTTACTTTCAATAAAGCTATCTTGATTCTTTCCTATGTGCTGGTGTATTTTGTGTAATTGCATTAGTATATTTGATTTACTTCTAATCCTGAATCATTTATGAATATGTATATCTTCCTTTGTATTGTGTTCTTCTCTTGTTGCAAGTAGCTGTTCTCTTGATCAAGCGAGGAGGCAAGTAGCTGTGGACACACAAAGAGAAGAGGATCTAGTTCGAGGGACAACCGGAAGATAACGGTAAGTCTACCGATCTCCTCTCTTTCATATTTCATAAAGGAAGAAATCATGATAGCTGTATTCGTTTGTTGCTAAGGCACTGTCACACCTTAGGTGGATAGGATCGTCCTAAATAGGAATTTTTCCCCACAACAGTCGGATTCATCTAGAGGATGAACATACAGTGCAAGCATATGCTATCCCCTTCAAGCTTGCGATTAAAAAATAATTGGGGTACCTGCCAAAAATGGTGGGGGGAAATGGGAAATTTTATCAGTCGTGTTGGCAGCTCACTCTTGAACATGACACTTTTTGCTTCGTGTCAGGCTGGGATATCCTCACTTCATAATTGACCTTCTTGGGTTCGACCATTCATTTTTTCCATCCATTTGATCTCTGCCACGTCATCATGACCACAGATCCTATGGATCCAAAGGCTGCCAAACTCCACGCCATGTCACCGATATGTTCAAGAGTTTTTCTTCTGCAGTTACCCTTACCTCTCATTCTCTGTATCATCCAAAATCATTTGCATCCCTTTGTTTCATGTCGATGATATGGGATACATAATGGCCCTCCTTTGACACAGTCACTTCTTGTTGACTTCAACTCATTATCTAGGAAGTTGATCAAGAGACTCCTCTTCAGTACCTTGGAGCTTGCATGCCCTAACGGCAAGTTCTTCACACTCGATGATAAGTTCACATCATTGGCTTTCGATTGGGTGATTTCGCAAGTGTTCGACTTCAGTTCCTTCATTCACATTTCGTGAATTGTGCTACTAGTACCTTGAGAACCATTGTCATTATTGGTAGTTTCTCTCGTGCTTATTAACATTTTACATCATTGACTAGTAATCAAGCGATTTTCTAGCATGTTCGATGTCAACACATCTATTCACATGTTAGAATCTGTACTTTGATTGGGTCGTGTTGGAGCACAAGACCCTGGGCTCAAATTACAAATGTCCAAGTTGCAAGGCAATGTGACATGGTTGTGCTGATATACATGTATCTTTTAGATGGATGGCTGTGACTATACCATGAGTTGTCATATGTGATCCTTCTCATTATTGAATGGTTGCGACCATACCTTGGTTTCGATATGATCCTCTTTATTGGATGGTTGTGCCCATGCCTGGATCCATTTACATGATGATTCTCTGAATGACTGCGTCCATACCACAATTCATATATTGTTTGATAGAGCTTTCAGTAATGTATATGTATCTATACTTGCTTGCAGGTTTTCAGACGATAGACTACGGTTCCCCGCACTGTGTTATAAAGCATTTCACCCCTCACTCTAGTTCAGCCTTCACGCTTTAGGGGGCATATGTTACACAACATTTTATCACTATCCTTGTACTCCCCATTCCTTGATCCTGGAGGACCTCTACAGTGAACCCTTCATGGTTTCCTATCATGAAGAAACTCCCATTGTGTCCCTCTTCATGAAAAGAACAATTCCCCTTTGCATCATTTTCCCAAAATATTCTATTTTTCCTAGTTTACAAGACTGACGCTAATGACCCGTGTCCTCCCTACACTGATATGCGTGGATTACAACTATCCCTTGCACCAACTGGAGCAACTGAGACTTTTCCCAATTGCATCGATCGTCTTTTCGAAAGTTTTTTAAATTTGGAGCCGAAGCTTCTAGCTCTAGAAGCTTCGTAATGGAATTCTGGTAAATGGTTAGGTCAGATGGAGCTAAGGAGGTCAGATTGGGCTCCTTTCCCCTATTAGGATGGAACTACCTCAAGAGATAAGACATTCTCCCATGAGAATAGGAGCCATCTCCATCCATTCAAGCTATATAAACCTCCACTTTTCCCAAGCACAAGCTAGGGTGTGTGTGCTAGTGATAATTAAGTTTTGTTTGGAGTAATAAACAAGTTATCCATGCTTTGTAGCTCTCTAGTTTGTGTTTAAAGGAGAATTGTGAGTTGGTTTGGTGTGAAGCCTAAAGGGAAGAGCCTTGAGACTATCATTGTTGGGGCCATCCATGGAATGCTAGCAGAAGTGTGTGGGAACCCAGATTTGTCAGAGGAGAAAGGAAACGTCAAGACGCCAGTTGTAATCTCTTCTTGATTTAATAAAGATGTAACTATCGATTCATTTCCTACATAAGATGGAATTTCACATGTTTATGGCTTAATGTTTCTTGACTTGTTAAGTAGGTTGAATACAATTTGTATATTATTACGGTTGTTGTCTACTTATTTCAGGTGTTCACAAGAAGGAACGGAAGATAATTGGAGCAAGGAAGCAAGGTCGTCATCAAACAGAAAACATACTAAGAGGTAGGCCCTCTTAATTGGTTATAACCTAAGGAAATCTTCCATAGAATGTCTTATCTGTGGCTAGACCTACTCTCAGACTAGAGGAATTTTTTGTGTCCAAACTTAGAAATTTACTTGCACCATAGCCTTAATTCACCTCCTAGCTTAGTCAAATCAACTCTTCTCACTACTTATTACATGTTTTGATTATATTTTGTTTAATGGGATGAGTTAAAATGATATATTATGCCTAGTGGACTAATATGCATTGAATGCAGGTTTGGAAGACAAAATCAAGGAATTTTGGAAAGACTAAGGTTTAGAAATCTAATGGGACAAGGGAGAGAGATTGTAGGAGGTAAATACTCCTCATTTACTCCTCCCCCATTCGAATATTCCTTCATTAATCACACCAGCTCAGAGTGCAAGCAGCCAAGTCATGAAGATCAAAAGACAACTGAGCAACTGATATACAAAGAGTTAGTTCATCTTGAGTTTGTGAGCCGAGCCTCCCTAGATTTAAGGAAGTCATTGGAGACTTTAGTTTTATAAGTAGAGAGGCCTAGAACCTCATTAGGATTCCAATTTTTGTTGTAAAAACACTAGTTATTTTCGAGCTTCAGACTTGTGGAAGACATTGATGTAATTTTCTATTTTGATAATGAAAATGAGCTTTTTCTTGATCGAGCACTGAGTTAACTCAGAGGGCTGAAGCTCTTGGGTTAGGGCCCAACCCTAGAAGCAAAGGCTCCTCTTCTTGTATCTGTACGCTTGGCTTAGTTTCATAGATTCATGGTTAAATTGTCTCTCGAAGTATTTCATTGCAAGTATTGTGGATTTGATTAGTTGTTTATTAGTTTCTTTCCATTTGTGCTTTACTTCAGTAGAAGGTTAGAAGGGATAAAAGGAGAACCATAAAGCTTTCAGTAGGTGTCTTGGTCTCACCTCTTCCCTCAAGGATCTTGATTTGAGGAAAAGACCCTTATGCAACCCCAAAAAGATAGATTTCCATTTTCTCATAAGATTTAGAGTTTACTGTACTTGAACTAGCATTTGATCATCTTTGCAAGTGTAGGATTTAATTACCATATCTTCCATCTTCATTATTATAGCAGATCTCATCCATGATTCCATTTTATTCATCAATTTTCCTCATTCATGAAGTAGACAGCTAGTTCACTAAATTTTACTTTCTAGCTTGTTAGAATTCTTCTTGTTTACCTGACTTTTTGGCAATTATAAATGTTTGATTCAGAGAAAGTGCTTCATAAATATAAAGGGATCTCATAGCAGGTAGCCACCTTACAACTTCATCCATTCATAATCATTCCTTGTTTTCACCAAGATCTTCACCAATCTCATCATTTTACATAGAAATTCCTCCAAGCATGTTGAGCGAATCCAACCATCTCCTAACCTTGATTTTGAGTTCTTAGTGATCCTAGGAATTTTCTCACTCCATTCCACCCATCGACCACCTTCCCTAAGCCTTCCATCACCTCTAGCAACTATCATTTTGTTCTCAGCTGTATCCTGTAGGTTTTCCTGTAGTGGCCTGTTTTGAGGCCAAATTGAGGGAAAAATTCTAGGAAGCCACACCAGGTCACCCAAGGGTCTACCAAACCTTACAACCATCACCTAAACCTCCCAACCATCCACCAACATCACTAAGCCACCTGTCACATCACCAAAAGAGATTAGGGTTTACACTTGATTTTCTAGAAAAAGAACAAAACATATTTATTTCAATCCTTTACATTCACAATAGTGATGTTTTATGTCTTGAATTTCCATGCTTAAGGTAGTAGCATTTCGTACATGTTGGCTTGGAATTCTTGTAAAGCATAGTTTCTCAGCAGTTAGTTAGAGAATGGTGTGTTTTTAGCATAGGATTTTAGTCATTTTCCTTATTTACAGTAGACAAGCTTTCTCCTAGAGTAGATTTCTCTTTCTTTCATCAGCAATCAAGCTTCTTCTGAATCCATAGAAGTCTGGCTTGAAAACCCTAGTGGTCTCTCGCCAGCTGAACAATGATAAAAGGAAGAACCATCACTTTTACTTGTGTATACAGCACTGTCACCTCCAAGTTTGTACGAACCCTGGGTTGATAAAGTAAAGCTAGCAGCTCTAGGAGTTTCAACATTCTTGTTGCAATACTAGTGCTCATTAGCCTCCTGCAAAGTATTTTCCTTCCATTGATCATGATTCATATATTTTTCTATTTATGGCCTAAGAGTATGAGTGTAGGGAGTAGTCTTATGCTTTTCTCTTAGTTTTGAAATCATTCCCAAATGGCCATATGACTAGGTGAAGATGAGTTTAAAATTCAACTTCTTGAGGAGAAGATTTTCTTCTTTGGTTATTATCCTGGTATGGCAAATAAAAGGCCAAAACTGTGTTTTAATCTTCAATTGATATTTCTTATTGGTTGCCACAAAGTGAAACTCATCCATATTAATCATTCGTTTAATATATTATAGTGAAACAATTATCATAGGAAAAAAATTTGGAAACCTATATGGAGGCAATTCACACCCTTACACTCTCATATCTGTGTAATTTTGGTACAAGTATGAGTCACCTATCTTTTTTTTCTCACTTAGGTGTATAAATCTTTTTATCTCAGGTCCTATCCTCGATTCAGCATCACTATTCAATAGTCAAGCAACTGTATACAAGAACTAGTCTACATAATCATTGAAGGTGAATTCGTTGACATGCTTCCTTACCAAGAAGGACCAATGAATCACAGACTGGGCATTCCCTTTTTCATCCAATTTTTGTAATGGAAATTGAAACCTGTCAGCCTGATGGAACAAAAACAAATACACTAGAACTGAAGCATACTTAAAACCCCCTTCTGTAGAAAACTTTATGAACTGTTCATGGATGGCTTCTTCTAGGAATTCACTATAATTGAAGATGAATGAGGGCCTTTCACCTATTGAGAAAAATGATAAAAACCCTATTATAGCTTCATCAACCTACTGATCGGAATGATAGCCCACTAAACAAGAAACTATTGAGATAATTTTCTTTGCCATTTCAAGGAACATGGAGGATGGATAAGGAGGATTTTTCTTAGGCAATTGGACATCCTTAGCTAGAAATGTCTCAAATATTTTGGCTCTTGTGAGAGAAAGTGAGGTTTTGGTAGAGTTTCATGAGGGAATCTACTAAAGAGGGTTTCAGAGTGGTAGAATTTTGAATCTGAAGCATTTGTCTTATGGAATCAGGGGTAATTGTGAAAATAACGTCATTAGATATCATTTTGGGATTCAACTGCGTTAAGTAAGATCATTCACATATGACCATTTCCATGAGAGGTAGTCGTAACTGACTAATTTCTCATGATTTTTGAATAGTTCACTTAGCATTACCCTTACCCTTTGACTAGGAATGTACAGTAAACGGCAACATGAAACAAATTCAGGAAAATGATGGGTCTAAGGAAAGATGAATTGGGGTAGGAAGGAATCCCACAAACACAATTCATCACTAAGATCAATGAATTTTTGTTTTAACTAGTTGTGGACTTCGTAGATATCAAACTCATAACTGGTTTCAATGATTTTGTATTCTTGATCTACTAGGGGATGGTGGTCTAACTCAATTACAAGGGGAAGAAGGGGGTTTTCGACTATGGATTTGGATTTACGCTTAGAGGCCATATTGGAAAGAAAAAGAAACAAATGTTGTGATTACCCAAGTATTTGGTCGAATGACACTAGTGGCTCGATCACTAGTAGCGGTGAAAAGTCAGCTTGCTGATTGGTTGCAGTAACAGTAGTAGGTTGGATGATTTAATCATTCAATACAATAGGATTGCAGAAGAAAAACCTACTGAATGTGGTTCTGGTTTGTTTATATTCTAGATCACTATACCATTGGAAATTGTTTGTTAAACGAAGCAGGTTCATTATTCAAGCCAAGATTATATCTCGAACGGATATTTAATGGTTGAATAATAGGTGTAAGGGATGTATCACATGGGAGGAGCGGGTTGGAAGGGGAAGTGCCATGTGGTGAGGGTAGTTGGATTGGAGTGGGAAAGGACATGCCACTTGGTATTAGTGGAGTGGGGCAGAGGTGATACTTGGTGGGAGAGGAGTGGAGAGGAGAGTGCGGAGTCAACGGTTATAATTTGGCGAGAAGAGGGGAAAGGTGGATTTCGGAGGAGGGGTTGAGTGGTAAGAAGTTTTAAGCGGGGGGGGGTCTGAAGTCAACCAATCATTTCCACGTCACATAAGCTGGGTTTGGGGAATCAACTTTTTGGAACCCCCCCCCCCCCTTGATTAACTGTTGGAGGGGCGGAGTGGGGGGGGGGTCCGAATTGAGAGCTCGTCGTTGATCTGGGCAGGTGGGATCATGACCCTTCATTGTAGCTCGATGCTTATTACAAAATGACAATAAATGTCGTCTCAAAACTAAATTTATTAACCTTTAATTAATCATGCTTAAACTGTGCAATTAATTAATTAAATAACTTTATTAAAACTAATTTATCGTGCTTAAACATCATGATTAAATAATTAAACATATTTATTTAAATCTATTGTAGAATTTAGACTAGCTTCACATATTTATTGTTTCTAAGGTGTATTTCACCAAACTTTTTTATTTTTCAATATATCTTGTTTTTTAAATTAAAGTGGCATTTGAATTGGCTCACTTATTGGGGCTATTTTCATTTTTTTCATATTTTTTATTTCTTTGTTTTCACACACACACACACACACATATATATATATATAGTTATGTATATCCTTTTTTGTATCCCCTTTCATTTTTGTTTTTGTTTTTGTTTTTTCTATTTTTTTTATTGGAAATAATTTGCCGAATAAAAGATTATTTACAGTATCTCATAACATAAAAATCAAAAAATAATCAACAATTGATCTTATAAATTATAGGACCCTAACAGTTCCCATCTCTAGCTCAAAAATAACTTCCTTCATTCTACACTCAACTTTTCTGAGTGCTTATTCTTCCTCTACTCTCTGAATTAACTTCTCATCAAAAAATTCTCTGACATACCAACTTATTTTGTTCCCTGCATAAATTCATTTCTTCAATTCTATTAATAGTTCTTTCTTCCACCGCTTTGTTTGCTCTTGTAGTTGATTCTTCATTTCATTGAGTCTTCTTTCATCTCAACCAACTCTTTCTCTCTTTATTCATAAATCTTCTTCTTCTTTGTAGTCATTGTTTTGTCTCCCTTTTCCTCCTTGTTGTGGCTTTCTTCTGGATTTACTCTTTTATTGTTTTCCACTGGCTTCATTATCCTTTCATCTGTGATCTTTTCCGTGCTCACTGTAAGCTACAACCAACCTCTACAGTAGAGATCTTATCATCTTCTTGCCACAAAATACCTCACCAAGATTCTTCTCCTCTAAGGTTAGTATTTTGGTACCTTCCTAGTCCTGTATTCTAGAACCAAACGAGCACTTCTTGCTCTAGGTTGTTGCAATTCTTATCCCTGTCCTTCCTTTTTTTAGCCTCTAGCTGAAGTCCCCTTCCAACATTCTTACTGTGAAATATTATGTTGCAACTTGTCACTGTTTTTATTCATTTCTTTTTGTGGCAACCTACTTCAAAAACTTCAATTAGTGAAATAAAACACATCACCTGTCATGCACTTCCTCCAATTGCCTCTGCAATCATCGATCTCTTACTAGGATCATATCTCTGCATTTTAATCCTTGGAAACCATAATTCAATTTACTTTTTGTTGTAACTAACTCTATCTATAGAAATCCATTCACTCAACTTCATAAAAATATCCTCAAAAATTAAAAAATAATTCTTCTTACCAAGCCTCTGAAAATCTCAGCACATCCTGTCATCCTATATCCTCTTTCAGATTCCTCCAAATCTTGTTCAAATATAATGCTTTGCTCCACAGCTTTCCTTTATTATCTTATCTCATGTTTTCTTCCAATAATTCCATTGTTTATTTCAAATTAGGTATAAAACCTACTCTAATACCACTTGACACAGGCCCAATTTAGGCCTACTTAAAATCCCGGTTCAATCACCCACAGTGCCCAAATCACTAAGTTGACGGTGCTAGACCAGACAACATTCAAGGGATCCCCCCGATATGAAGTCCTAACTAGACCTCACACTATTTTGAGTGGGCGTCTCAACAATGGGTGGTAATGTTATGCCTTGATCACAGAAACGCACAGAGGGAAGTATGATAACTTTAGGTGATAGAAATTGTGTGACCTTTTATGTTAGGGTCCTATAATAATAAGATTCGTAATTTTTGAATTGACTATGATTAAGTCTTGTAATATTGTACATACTTTTGCTTTCTGCAAAATGTCTTCCCATATTAAGAATAAAATAAAAAATGTAAAGAGGGTAAGTCCTAAAAGAAAAATCAAAGTACTAAAAGAAAAGGATCATAAAAGAAAATAAAATATGAACCCCACCAAAAAGAGATAAAAAATATATTCTGAAAGTGATGCAAATTCAAATACCATTACTTTTTACTTTTCCTTGCAAAATAAGATTGTGTGCAGCTTGTCAAAAATGCCACAATCCATGATGGTCAAATAGTGTAATCTTGATTCATTCATGCTTTAAATTTCATGCTGATAGATAGAGAATAAAGATCTAGCCAAACTGTTTAATCTTGGTAGATCAGTAGTTAGGTAGAGAATAATAATGAGTTCATCAGCTTAATATGAGCCATTCGAAGTTATAATATAAGAATTAGATAGTTTGCTTATCAAGGAAAAAGAAATAAAGGGTCAGCAAGCTCAAATGCACCCAATAAATGAAGAGAAAATGCTAGGGTAAATAAACGGTAGGTAAAAGAGGTTTTGGAATGCATAAGGTTGCTAGCTCAAATACACTTTCATAATGCTCAATCTTATGATTCATGTGCAGAAGGAATTATCAAAGAAAGAGGACATTCACAAAATTCATATATTACTTTGGGTATTTACCCTAAAAAGTTCTATATAATTTAAGGCCTGAAATACTAAAGCTCATTCATTAATTTCCCCTCATTTCACTAAACCCCTACAGTCTAATTTATTAATTTCCCTTCATTACCCCTTCATTACTTTTCATTCCCTAATATTTTCCCCTTCTTGATTCCAAAGGACCCTTCCCTCTTCATTTCCCCTTGTAAAAATATCCCTTCCCCTTCATTTTACCTTTTACCTTATTTCATCTCATTTTCCCTTCTAAACCCACTAAAACCCCCTTATCCTAAGTTTAAAAAGTTAAAATGTATCAGGCCCCATTGAAAAACCCTCCCTGATACCCTTTTAACTCATCCCAAATGTTTTTCTAAACACCTTCTCTCGTATTCCCCAAACCCTTTATATTAGTCTAACCTATAGTTTTATACATTTATTCCCGCTTTATATATTTAACCCTCCCACTATATTATATCCCCTATCCCTAAAAACTTTAGCATATGGGTTATAACCCCTTGCCATATAACCCATGGTCCCCACTTCTATTATAATACCCATCACATATATTAATTCCCGTTACATTTTAAATAAAACCGACCCCACACCTCGACTCATCCCTCACAACTCCACCACGCTATAACCCTCCAATCACCTGCCTCCAGATCCAACAGCCTGCATCCCATATTGCGCGCTCTGAAATCTGATATTTAATATCCCAAAAGCACACGAGGTTCATAGTTTTCCTCGTTGTTTTGGGAAAATTGAGTGTTTCTTCAAACACCTAACCCTCTAGACCTAGTAGCTAGTCTAGAAACAACAGGCAAAGTAATTCGTTGCTTTTCCTATAATTAACAGATAAGAGAAGGAAGGAAAGGAACCAAATTGTAACTTTCGCTTGATCCCTCTCTCCTTTGACTGATTTCGTCACTCCTTTCTGTACTTAACTCGCTTGGAAAGTACCTGCACACAAGCCAAGACAGAAACCCATCAAAGCATAAAATAATGATCCGTTAACTAAACATATCATAGAATCCAGAATATGATATACATCATATAAACACATGAATGGAAAAATCTTAGAATTATTTATTAATAGAAGGAAAGATTACAACCCATGAAGATTCATGCTCGATTCAGTGTCATCCTTCCAGCTTCAAACCCTTCTCTCCTCATGAAGCAACATTTTGACATCATTACAATACTCTTACTAATCTCATTCAAACAACATTTCCTTAGCTCAAGAAATTCCAACCTATACTAGCCTTTGAATGCTTGGTAAATTTATAGCTGAATGGAGGAGGTTAAGCCATTAATGGCCCTCATGAATGCTCTGCCAAAATTGGGAAGTGGTTCCATGGAGGAAGGGATAATGGATTAAGGTTCATTCATCCTCTTCCTCATCCAAAAGCAATCTCAATCCATCTAGAAACTTCTAGAAGCATCCATTGGATGAGGAATCCAATGGATTCATTTCAAAAATTCGATGAATCTCACTTAGCGCAGATGAAACAAAGGCCAACTGTGCTACAGTGCACCCAGACAATGCAATTCCTGCATTGCAATGCAGTCTAATAAAGGGCCACCTGCGCTGATCTCCTTAGAGGAATTTTTTGGATGAATGGTGACATGGAAACTCTTGGGAGGCAAGCATGATGTAGGTTAACTTCATTATGGAATGAAAACAACTGAATTAGGGATTGATGGACCATAATAATATGGATCTAGAAGCTGGGGTTGATGTGCCCAAATTGACCTATAACAGTTGCCCCCAAAAGCATGAAGTCGAAAATAAACATGTCGAGTGAGATGCTTTACCACTTGGAGAGAAGGTTTCGAAATGGAAGGAGACCTGCATTAGTTACAATACATATATCATGATACTCTGATTTTTTCTCACAATTTCTAGATGAGGGAAGGCATACCCATGCTCAGCTTATAAACTTTCATTACATGTACGAATATATCCATCTACAGATATAGACCCATGAATGGTTGACCATGAATGTAAGGCCATTTGTACATTTGATATAGTACTCCTGAAAATATATCCCAGATCGGATGGATGGAACTAGATCCAGGGTCTTCAATCTCATTGAATCTTCACTCAATGTACAAGTCTAACCATGTGAATAGATCATCTTAGGTTGAACATGGAGAGACATCGTCTGATTACCAGCCAATGATGTAAGCCATTAACAAATGCGAGAGGAATCATCGATAATGATAATTACCCTCAAGGTACTGCAGTACATTTCATAAGGTGTGAATAAATGATTTGATTTCGAACACCATACAAAGTCTTTTGATTGCAGGCCAGTGATGTCAACATATCACTGGAAGCGAGAAACCTGCCATTGATGTATGCAAGCCTCAAGGTATTAAAGGGGTGTTTCTAAGTCAACTTCTTGGATGATGTGCTGAAGTCGACAAGAAGTGACTCATTGCAGGAGGGCCTTGACATATCCCACATCAACGACATGAAACAAAGTAAATGATTTTGGAGATTTAATATTGACTGACGACACAAGGTTCAGGAATGGCGGGCATGAAAATGAAGGTTTGCTGTATTGTAAAGGATGAAGTTTTGAACTGAATGACTTCTCTTAAACATATCGGCGACACTGAAGTGAATTGGTTGACCCAAAACAAAGTGATGGATGGTATGATAGACCAATGGTATGATAACCATCAAGCTGAATGACCCAACCCACATAGTCACGGTGATGAGGTGAAAGTGTCATGTTCAAGAGAAACCTGCTACCATAAAGTTTTCTCAGCTTTTTCCCATTTTCCCAAGTCATTTCTGACTAGTACCTCTTTATTTTTATCAATATTGAGGAGGATAACGTATGCTTGTTGTATAATTCCACCCTTTGGGTGAATCCATCGCTATTTGATGTTTTAACGAGTCTAGCGAAGGTGAAACTCGGTCTTGTCTAGATGGACAAGTTTGTCGCTATTTAATGTTTTTAACGAGTTTAACGACAAAGATAACTCGATCCTTTTCACATTTAGAGAGTCTGAAAAGGGACTAAAAGAAAACTCCACAAGTTCTTTTTCGTACATTTGTCTCTCAAGTCCGAAAAAGCATAAAACAATACAAGAGAGAACCTATTGATCATGTTTGACCAACGAGTACCTTTTTCATAGTTAATCTATCTCAGCCCAAAGAAGGGGTAAAACTATACTGAGTAGATATCGATTCTAATCCATTAATGAGCTAGAAATGACAAGTGCTCGGAAATATTTTCATGTTTAGAGAGTTTGAAAAGTGCTTAAAGAGGACACCAAGGGAGTTCCTTTTTCGTTTTTAACAAAGCTCGCAAAAACAATAAAAGTTTGCTTTGTGGTATGAAATGTTCAATTTACACGTAAGCACGTCATAACTACTTGCTAGTTGTTAATCCTGCTCAAGATTCCATCAAAATTAATACATGTTCATGGATTAAATAAATGAAAACCAATGTTTACTCAATTAATGTGCAAGCAATAAACATAAAAACCGGTTATTACCATTCATTCTCACCATCTTGTTTTACCTTTTGATCTCTAGAGCAATTTCTTCCCAAAGTTCACCAGTTGATTGCGGAGGATTGAGGGGATCATTCCTTGTGTTTTTTGGACTAGGTAGGAAATAATTATGTTCTCTTTCATTTCATTTTTTTTATCTCCTATTTTAGTCAAGAACATTTTAGGGTTTTGAGGTCCCTAGGGTTTCTTTTTCCAATTCAGGAATTGAAATGGTAATCATATGGAGAGAATGAGAGCATGAAGAACACGATATCATAGCCTTGAGTAATCAGGGAAAAATTGAGGCCGTAAGAAATTGTGGATTACTCAAGTATTTTCAGTTATCCAACATGTGGTAGCAGATGGATCTTCTACGGTTCCTTGTTCAATCATGGGATCCGACCAATCAATCTTTTCACATTCGGGACAAAGAGGTCCCTTTTACCATCGATGATATATACTTCCTAATTGGAATGTCGAGGCTGGGTTCCCTCATTTCACTAACAGGTCTTGCCCATGAGGGTAGACCAGTGAAAGATTATGTGTGACAGTTCTATAGGCCAAGTGCCCAGCCTAGCAGAGATGGAAGGATACTTATTTACTGCTAAGGATGATCCTATTTACCATTGCTATACTGGATGGCATTTATACGCTTCATTTGGCTAACAAATCATACATGTAGTATGCTTTAGAATGTTTAGAGCCAAAAGTGTTCAACTGGTGCGGGGTTGTCTTTTTATTTGTGAAAGAGCAACTGTCCAAGGTAAAAAGAGGAGAGATAAAGAATTTCGGTTATGGATAAATCATGAATTTTTTTTCCTTGGAGAGAATACCTATCTTGTAGCCACAACTCATTTCACTGGGTGTATCTGGACCAAGAGACCCATGGATGCATAGGTGGACAGATCTTATGGCTAGGCATGGTGCCCATTCTTCGATCATATTTACCCCTACATTCTTTGAATGGTTCAATCGACAGGAGATGACTTTCACAGAATATCCATATTTAGGAATGGATTTCCATGGCGATCCAGATTTACCACTACCAGCTGGAGCCATGTGGGGTGCTATTGGTAAATTGTTTGACCAAGTGTTTTTTAGATTTTTAAAGTTTTTGCATTTTTTGTGTTTTTTGATTATTTCCAAGACTAAACAAAATCAATTTTTATGCATACAGATATCGGACCTATTCAAATTATGGGAGACCCACGAGATGTAGCTGGAACAGCACAAAGACCTGTAGGGAGAGCAGTTCTCAGAGACTTGGATTTGGCCGAGACTCTGGCTGAATTGAAAGATCACATAGAAGGATTAACCTTGGGCATTTCGGATGTCCGGATCAAGGAGCTACCCATGTGATTGCAACGCCACACCATCGGTGTGTTGGGTCATTGGATGAGACTTTTGCGTATGATAGCACAGGTAGTGACCTGCTGTCATGAGCACCACTAGTTTACTAAGATACTTTTCCTGCATACATTTTAGTTTTTGGGTCAGATGACCAATTTTTTTTCTTGGACACAAACCTTTTGTAAAAACTTTTTGCAAATATCTATTTTACTTTCATGGTTTTATTATGATTGAGTGATGCAATCCTATTCAACTGGTGATGCTAATTGAAAATATTTACTTTAAATATGTTGCAAATGTCTATTTAACACATAATTTGCTAGAGAGTCAGTTAATGTGTTTAGATTTCTGGAAATATGTTGATATTGAATAAACTCAAAATACCTTTCCAAAATAAGAACTCTAAGGAACATATGATGAATTGCTGGGTTTCAGAAAATATAAATGCCAGTAACTTATAGCACGATGAGCTATGAGTCTAGCCTAATGATGACTCGGCGAATGCCAAGTGAAATGGCATCAGAGAGAAGTTCAATCAACGTGTTATACTCAGCGATATTGTTTGTCGATCGACCAATACAAATCCCTCTAAAACTCATTAACTCACCACTAGGAGCGAAAATAACCCATGTTGTAGAAGATAGGTTCTGTGTACTACGACTAGCACCATCAGCATAACCAACAAATGGTTTTGAAAAGTTCGACATCTGCAACAAATGGGAAGTGGATTACTTAAAAAAATAAAAACCCTAAAAGAAACACACTCACACATGCAATCCAAGCATATTTACATGAGTTTTACCATACTTAATTAAGCATAGTAACGTTTTAAGTACAACCCATTTCTGGGCTTAGACAATGGAATTCTGTCATAATCTACTAACTCATAGGCACCTTTCATCAAAACGCGCTTAACAATATAAGGGACCATCCAAAGTGGTTCGAATTTTCCTGCTCCA
Source organism: Pinus tabuliformis (assembly GCA_031772625.1). NCBI lineage: Eukaryota > Viridiplantae > Streptophyta > Pinopsida > Pinales > Pinaceae > Pinus > Pinus tabuliformis. The sequence goes on from CM062817.1 coordinate 1,861,497,382, forward strand.
ATTTTATCCGACTCTTGATCGTAAAGCAAGACCAGGTCACCTTCTGAGAAAACTCGAGGCTTGAAATTTTGATCATATTGCGCCTTTACCCATTTCTTGTGTGCTTCGTTAGCCAATGCAGCATCATGACGGGTTTCATCTAGATGGATTAATTCCAAGAAACGTGCTTCTTCCTCAAAAGTGTCAGGTAGCAGGTCAATTGCGAGTTTGAGTGACGAAATTTCACATTGAATCGACAAGACTGCTTCCAAACCATACACCAACTGAAAGGGTGTGAATCTGGTAGCATTTCTCACCGAGGTTCGATATGCCCACAAAGCCGAGTATAGGATTAAATGCCAATTTCTTTTGTGAACTCCAATCATTCATTGTAACATGCGCTTAAGGACCTTGTTGATAGCCTCAACTTGTCCATTATCTTGTGGATAATATGGAGTAGAACTATCATGTGACAATCCCAATTTGGCAGCTAACTCAACCATCATGTGATTGCGAAAATGCGATCCATGATCTGTAACTATGGCCTGTGGTACACCAAACTTGGCAACCACATGGTTGAAGAAAAATAATGCAGCCGTTTCGCCGCTGTTGTTTAATGTAGGCATCGCCTCGGCCCATTTGGTAAAATAGTCAACAACGACTATAATATACCCATGCCCCCCGGTCGAGGTGGGGTTACATGTCATGAAATCAATGCCCCATTTTGCAAATGGTCCAACAACAACTACTGGATGCAAAGGTGTAGGTGGTAGTCTAGCTTTCTGATCAAATATTTGACATGCATGACAACTTCTGATGGCAATTATGCAATCCTTGAATATTGTTGGCCAAAAGTAACCAGCACAGAGAATTCTCTGTGTTGTTGCATATCCGGACAAATGTCCACCACAAGCACCTGAATGACATTCATTCAAAGCTTTCTCGGCCTCCTCATGAGTGAGGCACCTACGTAAAATTGTATCGATACCACGACGATAAAGTGTGTCACCAATGATCAGATAATTTTTGGCTTGGTATTATATACGTCGTTGTTGAAAGCGAGGGGTATTGGGCTGGAAAGCTTGGGTCTGGAGATAGATCAGTATATCTCCATACCATGGATCACTTGACAAAATGAGAAACAGATACTCATCCAAGATTGATGTTTCTGATGTTGAATCACTGGAGGATGAGGGAAGATCGAAAAGTAGTTTGACAAATATGAGAGATTTCTTCGACTTAAACTTAATGAATTCCAAATCAAATTTTTGCAATATAACTATCCACTTCGAGTACTTTGCCCCCAGCAATTGACGTGACAAAATGTATGTTATATGGTTGCAATCGGAGATAATTGTACTTTTACACAGGATAATATAGTGACGAAACCTCTGCACATCTTGAACAACTGCCAAAGCTAACTTTTCCACATACGAATACTTCCTTTCTGTATCATTGAGATTACGCCTCAAATAATATATTAGATATTCTATTCCATCTTCTTCTTGGACTAAAACCATTCTGATGTTTGTATCTGCAGTGGCGAGATACAGGTAATAGTCTTGTTGATAGTTTGGGGCATATATTGATGATGCTCTAATTAGGGAATCTTTAAGAGCACTAAAGGAAGCTTGCGCAACCTGATCCCAATGGAAGGTGTTATAGACATATTTGGGCACTTCAACCCCAATCACATATGTCGATAAACCAAGGGCTCTTTAACCCCTAAAAGTGTTGTTTCATACCCTAAAGGATCATGTTCAACTGATTATATCATTTCCCAGAAGTTCCACTTGAAAACCACTCAGAACTGGCCAAAACTGGACCATACTGACTGCTCCATGGTCAAGGTGCGATGCATACTAGCTGCTACACTAGCCAGGTGTGATGCATACTGAAAGAGCCTTCTATGGGGTGCGATGAGCGAGAATAGACAAATGGCAGAGACAGTTTGCTAAGTGGATGCACAGGGAATCTTCTAGAAACTTCTCATATGACACTTGCCTCTCTGAATTCGCCCAAGGATAAGTAAGAGATCAAAGAAATATCCAAGTGGAACCAAGAACTGTCAGTGAAATGCACTAATCAGAAACCCAGAGCTGACTCACACCCTTACAGGACATCTATATATGGATCCCTTATCTGAGAGATCTGGAGGCTGGAATTTTGTAATTTGTAAGGAAGTGTTGTTGGTTTCTCTTTGAGAGGGAACATTGTATTGTTGGGTGATGTTGCTTTTCATGAGGTGAAGAGGGCTTTGATGCTGGGAGGATGATGTTGGATCAGATAGCTAGGTTGTAATCCTCTCTTCTACTATTAATAAAGCTATTTGAGTTTTCCTCCATATAATCATGTATTTGTGAATCTTGTTATTTGTGAATGCAATTGTATGGTCAATGTATTTCTGATTCTACATTGTTTATAGTATTATAGATCGAGATGCTTTGATGGTGTTTTGTTGCTTTGCCTCTACAGGTACTCTAAAGCAGGAAAAGTAGGAGAGGAGTGGAAAGCTCTATCAAGGGAGAGAGGAAACAAGCAAGGAGCCAAGCGGAAGATCCAGGTTGGTCCCCCTTGCTTCTCTCTTATCTATCATACATAAAGGAAATCACAATTTTCTTTGATTGTTTGTTTCTAAGATAGCTACCTGTCCTAGTGGGACTAGTAGATCGAAAAGGCACTAGTTTTACTGGAAATAGAAGGGTACCTCTTTCTTCAACAGATGAGTAAAACCTTTAGCCATTTCAGCATAGCTTGGAATGAACCTCCTCAGAAAGTTTGCCTTCCCTTGAAGTTTCTGTAACTCTAATAAATTTGAAGGTGGACGCAACTCTAGTATTGCCTGAACTTTAGTTGGATCGAGTTGAATTCCATCTTTTGACACCACGAATCCAAGCAATCAACCAGACACAAAACACACACTTGTGTGGATTGAGTCTTATTTTGTAGTGTCGGCACCATAAGAATATTGCTCTAAGACGCTACGGGTGATCAATTCGCTTTCATGAATAAGAAGGAAAATCATCAAGATATGGTTGTACGATATTCTTAATGTCATGGAAGGCATAATTCATCGCCCTCTAAAATGTAGCCCCTGCATTCTTCAAACCAAAAGGTAACTTTCTATACGTGAATGTGCCCCAAGGACAAATAAATGCAGTTTTTCACTGAACGTCTGGGCAAATATTGATTTGCTTGTAGCCAGAAAATCCATCCATGAATGAAAAGATTTCACATCTGGCACATTCGTCAATAATCTGGTCGATGAAGGGTGTAGGATAATTGTCTTTTGGATATTCTTTATTTACATCCCGGTAATCGACACACACTCAAATTGTTCCTTGTTTTTTCATCACGTGAACAATATTTGATACCCAATCAGTAAGAGGCACAGGGTAAATGAAGCCAGCACGCAAAAATTTTTCAACCACTGTCTTAATGGCAGCAGCTTTCTTTAGATGTGCAGGTTGAAGCCACTGTCGTACTGGTTTGACATCAGGGTACATTTTGATCTGATGTTCAATGATGCTTGAATCAATGCCTAGAATCTCCTCATAAGACCATGCAAAGACATCTCTAAATTCATGAAACAAAGCACGGTAAATATCAAGTTCCAAAGGAGAATAAGATTTTCCGACATGAACATTTTCTACAATATCAGACTTGGTCAAAATGTATATAGAAATGGTTTCTTCTATGTTATACAAATTACGCTTAGAATCTACTGAATCTATTCTAACAGAATTCGAAAAGAAATCTACAATTGAAGGGTGTACTAGCTCATCCGAATAATCTTCACTAGAATCTGGAAGATGAGAACGATGATGATAATATTCCCATGGTTCTTATCCTATCATCATTGATTGGATGATTCCCTCATCTGTAGAATATATACAAGCAAAAGGATCGAAGCAAGTACCATATTCAAGTGAATGATCTACCCATACAATTGGTGAACGTGGATCTGGAAATGCTGCACAAGCAAGAAAAAATGATTGCTATGCGAGTTCGATGGGACTTAGTAGCATAACCTCAGTAAAACTTTCATCTTCAAAACTATTGCTGATCCTCTTTAAATCAGATGAAGTAGAGGATAACATATTACATGTCTCGACTCTCGCAATTTCCGACATTCCAGGTGGTGGAGGAAGTGTGAAAGTACCCATTAGGGAGGGATCTTTGAAAAGACCTACACCAACAGATTGAAGTGAAAGTGGGGGTCTGTTAACAAACGAAATGCTTCCCATAACTTGAGAACTAGAGGCAAAAAATGAGGTTTGGTCAATAACTATTATTCCACCTTTATGAGGAAATGCAATCGTACGAAAGTACATGGAAACAATAGCAGCCATAGCATAAACCCATGGTCGTCCAAGTAAAATGTTGTAGTCAAGGGGTCTGTCAACTACCTCAATCTCAACAGTTATCGTTTTGCCCCCTAGTTCTACTTGCAAATTATTTAAAATCCCACATGAAGTATAAGTTCTTCCATCAAAAGCCTTCAATGTGGTTGGTGATCTTAACAACATAGGTGACCCCATTGTTTTCCAGCAGCTCATTGACATAATACAGGTAGAAGCTCCCTCATTTATGATTATTCGATGAATTTTTTTATTGAGAGATTTAACTTGAATTAGAAAATCTAATTGCATTGGTAACTGTGGTTTATATCCTGAGTGATTAAAAACCACAAGATTAGAATCCACTGGATCTACTGCACCTATTGCCGACAGTAAAGCTTGCTTCTGGGAGAGGCAATTTTGTAATATCTCAAGCGTCAACATAGCAGAAGGAGACTTAGCAAGATCTTCTACTATGTTATAATTTTGAGCAACTTGAGCTCGGGAGTTAAATGTTGATTTATGCACAACTCCCTTAGGTGGCTTTATTGTGAACTTTGGTGCAACGGGCAATGGAATATTTTCTGATGCGGTTGAAGTCAAAGAACTAGGTTGATCAGTGGCTTGATTATTTAACGACGATGGCGGATTACCATAATCTTTACTATGTGTCTGAACCAAAATCTCATATTTAGGTTTTGCGATGGATAACATTAATACCTGGGATGTGGAAGCATTTTCAGTTGCAACCATACGGGTATCCAGGTTCAGAAACGGATCTGCCAACACTATGGATGCAGTAGAAGTTTTTAACAGCTTAGAAACTTTTGAGCGGTGAGGAAAATATCTTGTAAAGTAATCATCATTACATATCAGACATGGATAATGAGGTTTCTTTCCCAGCTTAGAGGAATCAAATGATTTCTCTTGAGAAGGGTTTTCAGTTTTCTTTTTATTTTTCCCTTTCTTCTTACTTCTTGGTTGCTTTTGATTCTTACCTTTGTCAGATGACACGGCATTAATCTCGGAAGCGGGAACCTCAGATGCATTTACAGTTTGATTCATGGCAAGTGATTGACCAGATGGTCTACTTGCCATTTGCGTGCTCAAGGAACCGATCACATCGTCTCTAGCATGAGAGTCCCTATTTGATGATGGAGGTGGAATGGATTGAATTAGGCGCGGTGCATGTGGAATTTTGTCACAGAGCATGCCAGATTGTGTGTAAATTAAATCCAAGTATTGGGCATGAGTAATCACTTGCTCTTCTCTAACAACTCCACCTTTAGCCACATCCTCGATGATAGATGGCAATAAGGACTTAATGAACGACTCAGCTAGAAGCTGATCAGGATCATAGGTTTTAACCATTCGACAACGAGGATGCCACTCATGAATATGATCCGATATGTGAGTAGAAGTTGTTTGTTTAAATTTGGTCAAAAGTTCCATTCCAGTTTCATATTTGATCAGTAACTAGAAGTGGGTCAAGAAGGTAGTGGCTAAATGTGTGAAATTACTAAAAGAAGCTCTCGGAAATTCAATATACCACTTAGTAGCCAAACTAGTGAGCGTTCTTTGGAAAATACGGAGTCTTATCGAATCATCATTCAAGGAGTTTGAAGAACACCATAAATGATAAGTCATAATGTGATTTGATAGGTCTTCTCTAGGATTTCCATTAAACTTTGGAATATCAGAAGGCAACTTATGAGGAATTACCGACCACCATGGCACATACAAAATTGGATCATTGGTAAGCCGGTTTAAATCTGGTAATTCTAGAGTTGCCACAAATGGCAACTGCTGATTCAAATCAGGTTGAGCATATCCGGGATAAGATGGAATTGCTTGTGCCATAGGCCTTTGCATACCTGCATAAGGTGGATATCCTTAATAGGGCAGTGGAACATATCGGTATATGGATTAAAACCAGGTTGACCTTGTATTTGTCTGTAACCAGGTTGGGCTTGATACACTGGACCCTGATACCCTTGATATTTTCCTTGCCCAGGTTGAGCTTGAAAAGCAAGCCCATACTGAGGTTGGACATTCTAAAAAGGAGGTTGTGGATACTGTGGCTGTCAAGGTTGTTAGGGTATCGGTTGTGAAGTTTGATATTGCCCCCCAATGCCAATTTGACCAAGTTGAGAATAAACTAAACCTGTAGCAACTTGAGTCACTCCAGATAATGGCACACTAACTTGTACCCCAGAAACAAGAGGTTATTGCATAAAAACCTGAGAAGTTTGGGTTTGCTAACTCAAAACTTGTGGTTGTGACGTAGCGGAACTAACTTGCACAATTTGAGCTTGTATATGTGGTTCTATAGTTACGACAGGTTGGGTCGATATAACCGACTCAGCTTGCATAAGTTGTGTTGGATACACAAGCCTTGGTTGTGGTGGCATAGTTGGCTACCACTGACAGACTCTCATTTTAGATTGACCTGAATATGGCAGAACATAACCATAGGGTTGTCCTCCTTGATAGGGAGGATGCGGTTAATAGGCATATTGCTGACCATATGGTGGCAATCTAGTGTTAAGAGGATATACGGGTCTTTGTTCACCAAATTGCCCAGTTTGATACTGGTAAGCAGGATCAAACTGTTGTCCTTGATAAGAAGAACCAGGTAAAATTCTTGATGATGACATGGGTGATGACCGTGGCAAAGAAGAAACCCCTGAGTGGATTCCAGGCATAAACTGGTAACCAAACGGGACAGACGGCTATCCATATAAGTGTGACTCAGGTGTGGTAGTAAACATCGAAGAAGTAGCAGCAAAGGATTCTGCCACAACTGTATCAGATGAAGCATTCTCGGATGTTTACAGTTTTTCTGACATGGTTAACTGACCAAAAAGTTGACCTAATGAATCAAGTGGGATCTCAGAGGTAGCAGTAGAATGATGAAGAGATTGAGAATAAAGATACAAACCAGGTCCAAAATGATGTGGAGTCCCGGGGGTAGAAATTTCTTCAGCTTCTTCCTCTATAGAAATTAATCCAGGTGGAAGGATTTCATCGTCAGGTCTGAAAAAGACTTCTGGTGTCAAAGATGAAGTTTTAGGAACTATAGATGACTGAGGTATTTCAACTTCGGAATGTTCAAGGTCAAAGTCCAGATGTTCTGGTAAAAGATATTCAGTTTCAAGGGAAGGTTCGTGAACAACTTTAGGTTTAGAAATGTCTTCGGTTTCAACTGCTATATGTTCTGGATCAAATTCTAATTGAACTGGTTCAAGTTCTGAAGTAATTTCTGGTTAATTAACTTCAAGTTGTGGATCAACTTTAGTTACTTGTTGACTTGTTTCTGTTATAGTAGCCTCAGGTAGTTGAGTAACTTCTTCTTGTGTAACTAATGTACCATAAATACTTGGAGTAACTTGAGGTTCAATACTAGCCGTGATAGGCAACTCTGGTAATTCAAATGAAGTACCAGAAACTCTTGAAGTACCAGACTCAATTTGACGAGTCTGCCTTGACCGGATGGGAGTCACTTCCGGTGGCAAGGGCGGTTTGCTCATAACTCTCCTCGAACAACGGAGTGGAGGTTAATCTTCCCCCAGAATTGCTAATTGTTGTTATCAACCTAAACTCAACTAAGGAATAAGGATGTTATTCGTGGTCAATTAACTTTTATGACACTAGAACATAACTTTGCTTTTTCATTTTTAAAGAGTCGAGAAAAAACAAAAGATGACTCTAGTCGCTTTTGATGTTTAATGAGCCTGAAAGGACAAGTGCTCAGATGAACCTTTTCTTTTAAGGAATCGAAAAGGAACGAAAGTGACTACCCTGGAGATTCTAGACAAGAGGGTTTACCAAAATAATCACAAAACTACAATATACACCTTGGTAGTAAATGAAAGAGAAATTACCAAGGATTTACCGTACGACAGTGAATCTTCCCGAATGCTGTGTTCGATGCATTGCGATCGGTAAGGTTACAGACTCGGCTTCCTAAGGATAAAGGATTTCAACCTATTGGAGTCTCCCACTATATACTCGATGGTACAGGGAGCACAAGTCCATACTAGTACTTATCAAATCAGAGAGGAGGAATCACCCAACCTCAATGAAAATGACAGCCACTAGGTTTTAAGACACTGGAACACATCTCTAGCCTAGACCTCTAGATGTTTTTGTTAAGTTCCAATGCGTTATTAGGTTAATTGATGTAAATTTTAGGTTGATCTTGCTTAAAATTTGCCTTTGAGGGTTCACCACGAGATGTTTTTCGAAATTCCTAAGAATGCAACTGGAATGAGAAGCACTCTTTCCATTTATTTTCAACAATGAAAATCCTAGCTATGAGGGATAGAGCATACTGTTGGAAATAATACTGAGAGGGGGGGTGAATCAGTATTATCAAGTCAAATATTCCCCTTTTAAATCCAAATAATATACGCTACTTCATTTAATTAAAACAACGTATATACGCAACTATGTAGAAGGAAACCCGCGTATACAATGCAAACTTATAATTTACTTTATCTTTTAGAAGTTGATTATTAATCTGTGTATCAGAATCAAATAACTAGTAACCAGAGACAATAAAACAGATCTGAAGACTATCACACACACAAGAACACAAGATATAAGGTGGAAACCCAATGTGGGTGAAAACCACTTGCTGCAATTGGTCTCTATCTTGTTTTAATTAGAAACTTCTTTTTACAATGTACTGGCGCAGTCCTTTACCAGTACATAGGCTACAACCTGCAGAGAGCTACAACCCTCTCTCATTCTCCAGCTTCTCCTGGAAGGGAGCTACAACCCCCTTAGCTCTTGTACTAGCCAAGATACTAGTACATAGGTGCTGGCCTACTGAAGGCTACAACCTTCTCTTTCTTCCAGGGACCTCATTTCATAAATTTTCAGACTGGATCCATGAACATCAATCAATCATCAATTATATCTACATCAAACAATCTCCTTTTCCCCAATTAGCACTGAATCAAGTAAACACTTCTCTGACAGCTGTACCCAGAACACAGTAACAGTAACCACACACCAAATTCTGAACTCAGAATACTGCAACAATAAACAGAGGTAGCTAGATCATAATTTAAAAGATATACGCTACTTCAACAACCTGAAACCTGCGTGCATACACTCCTGTGTTTGGACCAACCTGCATATACATCGTTTTCATTCACTGAACCAACGTGTATACGCTTTTTCACTTCATTGAACCTGCATACAAATCTATAAAGGATAATTCATTCTTTCAAATATTTAGACACTAATTAACCCAGATTGTCAAATTTATAGATCAAGCATGCGCCTCATATAACAGATCAAAATCATACAAAGATACTATTATTCAAGCTTAAAGATTATGACCCATCAATAGAACTTATCCTTCTTTATGTGCTAAGGTTCCTCCTTCATTCAGATCCAGATCTACACCATACCCCAATCACAAATATTTCAGATCTAGCACTTATTAGATATTCAATTCATTCAGATTGATTGCCCTGCCAAATGATCTCCTTCCTCTTTTATAGTCTTAGGCCTTTCACAATACCACGGTCCAAAACCATAATAACACAATACCATGAACCCAATACTTGGGGTCAACACTTTTGGATGCAATACCACGGACCAAAACCATAGGATCAAAAACTGTCAGACTAATACCATGAGCCAACCATGAAAGTGCATGAACTTTTCTCTTCATGAAAGGAACTTTTCTCTATATGAAAGAAACTTTTCTCTGCATGAAAGTGTGTGAACTTTTCTCTACATGAAAGAAACTTTTCTGTGCATGAAAGTGCATGAACTTTTCTTTACATGAAAGAACCTTTTATCTTCATGAAAGTGCGTGAACTTTTCTCTACATGAAAGAAACTTTTATCTTCATGAAAGTGCGTGAACTTTTCTCTACATGAAAGAAACTTTTATCTTCATGAAAGTGCATGAACTTTGCTGCACTATAATTTATCATCTGAGATGAGTGGGTTGCCATCAAGTACAACATATGTATCATAATGCCAACAATCTCCCCCTTTGGACTTGATGGCAACAACAACTAATCACTCTCCCCCTTTGTCATCAAGGGCAAAGGGCAAACCAAGATAATCACTTTCCTAGATAAACATTCCGTTGTCCATACTCCCCCTGAGTACCTGGTGAAATCTCAGAATTAGCTCCCCCTTTGTGTATGCCAAGGTGTACCACTTTGACCATGCTTCCTCTGAGTACATGCTGAAGTCTCTGCTCTGTTGAAGTGTGTTATTCATGCTCCCCCTGATTGTAGGCAAGATCTGCAAAAAGATACATGACTCTATCTTAAATGACCTTCCTATCACCAAAGACTCATACATACATACATCTCTCAACCAAGTGAGGATATACAAATATTGACTCATCCACCCAACCAAGTGGGGATACATTGAAAAATTGCATATGACAACCAAGTACATTACATCTTTATCCCAGGCATAGTGGGGAACCAAAATAGGCCGTTACATGACCTTGACACCATAAAAGAGATACATGACATAGAGACGAAATATCTAGAGCAAGACTTATGAAAGTCACAATAACTGATAGCAGCAGCATCTGTCAATCACCATTCAGATCAGCAACCATGATTTCCTTCTATTCTCCCTCTGCATTTGTTCCACCTGAAACCAACAACAACTATGAACTAGAACCAAAAGCCTCTAAGATAATGCCAACAATGCATCATTAGAAGTTTGTCTACTCCCCCTGAACCTGTGCCAGATGGTCTCTGTCAGACCCATATCAAACTATCTTCAAACAGAGCCTGTCCCTACTGATATCCATCAAGCCTCCATATACGCGACTGTCTCTGCACAAACCGGCGTATGTACGCAGATCCTCCTCAGGCAACTCGCGTACACCCATCTTTCTCTGAAACAGACAAGTTTTAACAGTAAGATGATGCATCAACTACTCCCAGCTTCTGCCTGAGGTATTCGAATGTCTCCCTGGGCAATGGTTTGGTGAGAATATCAACAACTTGTTCCTTAGAAGGAACATACTCCAATTTGACCTTTTGTTCCAACACTTGTTCCTGGAGAAAGTGATACTTGATTGGTATGTGCTTGGTCTTTGAATGCATGACTGGGTTCTTTGAAATGTTGATTGCACTTGTATTATCACGTAAGATGGAGATAGGTGGTGTACAAGTGATTTGAAAGTCCTGTAAGGTTTGCATCATCCAAAGAAGTTGAGTGCAACAAGATGCAGCAACCACATATTCTGCTTCAGCTGTAGATAAATCAATCGAACTCTATTTCTTGCTGAACCAAGATACTAATCTGGAACCCATAAAGAATGTTCCACTACTTGTGATTTTTCTGTCATCCACACTTCCAGCCCAATCTACATCTGTATAAGCATGTAGAGTGAGATCTGTATCTCTAGGATACCATAAGCCATAGTTTTGAGTTCCTTGAAGATACTTGAAAATTCTCTTTAGTGCCTGAAGATGGGTTTATTTAGGATTTGCCTGAAATCTTCCAACTATTCCCAATGCATGCATGATGTCTGGTCAAGTACCTGTTAAATAAAGAAGACTTCCAATCATGGATCTATAGGTTGGTTGATGCATGGCAGTCGATTCATCATTTTCACTAAGGCTGCATCCTGTAACCATAGGGGTACACACTGGTTTTGAATCTTCCATGCCATATTTCTTCGAGATCTGCTTGAGATACTTGGTTTGAGACAAAAAGATACCGCCTTCATTTTGTTGGATTTGCAATCCAAGAAAGTATGTCAGTTCTCCAAGCAAGGACATTTCGAATTCTTTCTGCATCACCAAGGCAAAGATTTGACTCATAGCTTCTCCATTGCTGCCAAAGATAATATCATCTACATACACAACTAGTATTAGCAATTTGTCATTTTCAATTTTTATATAAAGATTGCTATCTGCTGATCCTTTTGAGAATCCTTGTTGATGAATATATCAATCCAAACGGTAGTACCAAGTCCTTGGACCCTGTTTAAGACCATAGAGAGCCTTTTTTAGTCTGCATACAAGATTTGGATCATTCCCAAGAATGAAACCATCTAGTTGCTCAATGTACACTTCTTATTCTAAGTCTCCATTTAGAAAGGCTGATTTCACATCCATTTGAAATACTTTGAACTTCTGAAAACTTGAGAGAGCAAGGAACATTCGGATGGCCTCAAGTCTAGCAACGGGAGCAAAAGTTTCTTCAAAGTCTATTCCTTCTTGTTGAGCATACCCTTTACAAACAAGTCTGGCCTTGTTTCTAATCACTTCTCCATTTTCATTCAACTTATTTTTAAAGATCCATTTTGTCCCTATGACATTCTTATATTTTGGTCTAGGAACTGTTGGCTAGTTGAATTGTTTATGAATTAAACATTCAAGTACCACATTAATTGTCAACCAGGGAAAGTCTTTTTATTTCAAAGGCTACTGCGTACTGTATGTACTCAAAGTCTAAAAGCATTGAAAAGCTGTAGTATACGTAACTCTTACGCTATATCATTACAGTACGTGTTAAAATAAAAGCAATTAATTAAAACTACGAATCTGGAAAGCGAAATGATGGATGCTCTGTTGGCAGAGGATCAGGACCCTATCCTCCAGATGGGGACGTTCAGCACCTGCCCCTGTAATCAGATTTACTAATGCACACTGCACTCTCATTCACCGGTGAGAAACAAACTCAAGTGATTAATGAAACAGAGTACTAGCAAAACAAAGAATACCAGAGGTAATGCTATCAAATCCAAACAGAGTACCAGAAAGAAAACTACTACACACTTGACAAGAAAGTAAATGGGTGAATCTTGTGAGGAAGGTGGGCCCAGTCCCTCTCACAATATTCCCCAGGAAAACGAAGACGGGATTAAGTGCTCAAAACAGTTTTATATTCATCTGCCAAAAAGATTAAATACAATAGAGTTCAGACTTGCTGATGTTCTCAGAATCTCTTCTTACAAGCTGACCATAGACATCGACTAACTCCTTTTTCATGTAGATGTCTCCTCTTTATAGAGGAGACATCTATTACAATAAAGTATTACAGCCTATTCAGTTAACCCATCTTGTCAAAAATAAGCAATTCAGAGTGCTGTTACAACAGTATGATAATACATTCTTTCTTGAGCTTTAGCTGTTACACAGCGGGTAACTGACTTCGACCGTCTTCTCGGGATCTTCATATTCCTTCGCCATTTCCCCATGCTGTTCATGCTGACTGTGTTCTTCTTTCTTTAGACTTCCGCTTGATTATGCCACGTCAAGATTCTTTAGATAGCTGCCATCTGTTGTTCGTGGCTGTTACAAAATAGCTTGCTTTAGGTAATTGTTGTTGCTGACTGTAGCAACTACGGAGTTGCTGCTTCTGGTGTTGCAGCAACTGCGTAGTTACTGTTTCTGGTGTTACAGCAACTGCGTAGTTGCTGTTTTTGGTGTTACAGCAACTATACATTATGACTCCTGCAAACTTAAGGCAATTATTTGATAATTTAGTCAGCGTTTCCAAGGATAAGTATAAAGATATTCACGAATATGAAATAAACAATTAAACATAGATATGTGGAAGGTTACTTCATACCTTGGGGTCAATATGTCATTATAAAATAAAAGCTTTCAACTTATGACTGCAAAAGGATAATAATACGACAAAAGATAAGGTCAAAAATAGGTCAATTGTGAGTCCCAACATCCCCCCCAACTGAAGAGATTGCATGTCCCCATGCAATGTCTACTCTGAGTCTGAGTCGGAGAACTGGGACGAACAATGCAGATTACTAAGACAATAGCTGTAGGGAGTAACCTCAAACTTGTCTCTGAAACCACAAACAGTTCGTATATGTTTCCATGCTGCTGCCTCTTCTCTGTTAGAAAGTCCAAACTGGCCCTTATACTGATCACCCGACAACCATAAAAGTGGGAACTTAAATTTGTAACCCATCCAATTTTCGGCACAACGCTGCACGCATTCAACATACCGAGGTATCCTTGATAATGCTACTTGCAGATTTGATGGGTTATACGGGTGATATTCCTTCCTTTCTGCGGGGCAATTATCCCAAAATAGTTTATTTGCTTTAACAGCCAAGGATGCTTTGGTCTTTACATACTGCTGACAGTCTGTTAGGACCTCTGTTCGCAGTCTCATAACATGATCCTTCATATCATCATTGCTTATCATTTTTAAGTGTTGTGAAATGAAAGTGGCAGCGTTCTGTGGTTCAGACCGAATCCACAAAAGACAATTCTGTTCGTTTTGGAGGCCTGAGACATAGGCATTTTGCCAGGTAAGCTGATTAGCCAAAAAGGAGATGAAGGCTCTCAATTGTATGTCACCCACTACAGGTATCATATTCATGTTTGTTTCTTCAGACACAGCCTCATTGTGGAGGTACAATTCACATAGCAGGTTTTGGTCGCTTTTGGGTGCCTCTGCAAAGGTCTTCATAAACTGATCTGCTGTGACCACTTGATGAGGCCTCCCCTCTTTGATAGCCTTCAGCTGAATGAATGCAAGTCTTTCCCTTAAAAATGTAGCATAGTTAAAAGAGGGTTTCCTTGTGGCAAGCATCCTTTGACATAACTCAAACATCTGGGACATTCTGTGTTTCAGTTCCTTAATTTCTTTATACTGGGCCCTACACTGTTCCAGTGCTTCCCAGTTTTTATAAGCATGATCAAACCAGGTCCCTTTTTGTTGTTCGAATGCTTTGCCTTGAGACTGCTGATATTCTCTCCACCATCTACGTTTCAGTTCCTGAAAGCTTTCTGTTTCTATACATGCATCACTAACAGTGGGAAGCTCTGTTTGCATACAGGCATCAATCAGAATCATCTGTTCTGTTGAAGTGGGCTGGGATGATCCAGCATCTCTCTCTTCATCTTCAACCCGAGCTTCTTCCTCCTGTTGGGCTAATTCATTGTTCTCCAAATTGATTTTGGTGGACCAGGGTGAATCTGTCTCTTTTTCTTCTTCTTCCATAATAGTCTGGGCAGGCCGTGATGAATCTGTACCTTTTTCTTCATTTCCTGGTTCTTGTGTAGCTTCTTCTTGCATATCAGATTGGGTAGGCCGGGGTGAGTCCTTGTTTTCTTTTTCCTTTTCTTCCTGCATAGCGTCGGGAAGCTCCTTTGTTTGTTCCTGTGCAGCCTCTGAGGAACTTACTGGTTCTTGTGTGTCAGTAAGTTCTTGATCTTGTGCAACTTCAGTTGAACTTACTGGTTCTTGTGTGTCAGTAAGTTCCTGGTCTTGGTCTTGCATGTTCTCTGGATGACCTGTTGGTTCTTGTGTAGCAACAGGTCTCACTGACTGCACTTCTTCTGAAGCTCCTGTTGGTTCTTGTGTATCAACAGGGCTTTCTGACTGCACTTCTTCTGAAGCTCCTGTTGGTTCTTGTGTATCAACAGGGCTTTCTGACTGCACTTCTTCTGAAGCTCCTGTTGGTTCTTGTGTATCAACAGGGCTTTCTGACTGCACTTTTTCTAGAGATCCTGTTGGTTCTTGTGTAGCAACAGGTCTTTCTGTCTCAGCAGAGAATTGTGGGATTTTTACTTCAGCATCAGCAGACTCCTTTGTTTCATTTTCAGCCTCGGGGGCTTCCTTTATTGGTTCTTGTACTACCCTATATCCTGCCTGAGCATATATCTCACCACAACTTGTGCACATATATTCGATATCTTTGCTTTTCTCTGCTGCCGACGCTGCTCTTGCTAAAACATGCAGGCTGAATTCTTCTTGATATGCTTCCATGATCCTTATTATCTCTTCCTGGTAATCCTGAATCTGAGATTTCAGAAACTCAATTTCTTCTTGCAGGGCGGGTATAGTAGGCTGATCCTGTGAGACAGTAGATTCCAGTGGGGGCAGAGGTTCTGCTACGTCAATTTGATCAATATTTCCCACAGGTGGTTCTTGTGTGTCACCTGGGGCAGTGGCTGGTTCTTGTGTTGCAGCCACTTGCTCACTATCATTCTGGGTGTCGGCAGCTGGTTCTTGTGTATCAGCTTTCTTAAGATATGATGCCACGAAGCTATGAACGCTCTGCATCTCAGCCTCTGTGGGTGAGGGAGAGGGGTTTCGAGAAGTGGCTGGAGTGCGGGGTTTTAAAGCGATGGGTGGTGAGCTGGAGAAATTAGGGGATCCAACTACTACCGATTTTCGTTTTGGTAGAGAGGCAGGGAATTGAGGTGTTTTTCTCTTCCTGCTGGCTCTTGAGGTTGGAACAGTAGTCGGGGTGGTAGGTGCTTTGGTTGAAACCCTCGTTCTTCTTCTTTTTACTGGGGGTTTCTTTGCCTGCTGCATTTTTCGTTTAAGCTGCGTAATTGGGATATTATCGTCGAATCATCAGTAGAAATACTGAGTATGGGGGCGGGAGAATTGGTTCTTTTGGGAGACATGGTTGATTCCGCTGCTGCTTGTTCATTCTCTGTAACATGCAGAGGTGTTTGCTGGGGGTTTCCCAAAGGGGTTTGCTCAGGGATGTCGTTCGTTTGTTGAGGAGGCTCCTGGTCTCACTGAGGTGTGTCCTCAGCTTGACGAGAAGTTTCTTCTTCTTGATGAGGACTTCCCTGCACAGGCTGTGGAATTCTTGCCTCCGGATGGGGATTAATGGGGGGTGGAGGGATGTTTAGAGCAAGAGCTCTGTTAATCAGCAATTGGATTAGGCGATGGTGTTTTAGGGAGAGAACTGGATGCTTCGCTTTCATAGCATATCGTGCCATATTTTTAAGACAACCCAGCAAATAATATGGCATGTTTAATAATTGACCATTTCTTAAATGATTTAACAGGACGAAGTCGTGTTGGTAGATTACCTGGTAACGACCTTCACATGTCAGATATTGCTTGACGAATTCAGCGACTCATGGCCATGGTTGAGGTAACGACCGCAATGCTACACCTCTGCCCTTGGTTTCTACTTCCTCGCCCGGACGGAGAAAGTCTTGCTGCGCGTTTAGAATCAGGTGCTTCCTGCTGAACCACCGTGTACCAGTGGCTGGGAGTCCGGTGACTTCAGCTATGAATTCTTCCGTAACCGGAACTTGAATTCCTTGGACGACAGAGAATCCTTCTGTCAAATTGCATGTGAATTCCAGGACTTGCTGCTCGTCAAAGTCCGGAAGTCTCCTGAAATATTCTATCCATCCAGCTTGCAAGAAAATTTGGTAAATTTCCGGAAAGAGTTCCAGAACTGCTGTCGTGCCTGGTTCATGAGTGATGAGGGTTCCTCCCATGGCTGTTGTCTTGGTAAATCTTCAGAATTCAGGGCCGAGCTACCGATTTCAACTCAGAGTATACATCACAAATGGTAACATGCTGTAGTTTTTACATACAACCAGGAGAATTAAGGGTGGCGGTGGTTGGCGTGGTTTACCATTATGGGAATTGCTTTGGTAATCCCCCCCTCCCTACGTGTAAATGATATGATTGGGAATGCAATCATTTGATGGACCTATCAACCTTTTTCCGCTTATCTATTATTTAATGCTTATTCATAAACGTGCGTACCTTCGTCCTTTACCTTTTTTGATCGTTGCGTCAAAAAGTCTTTTCTCGTCTGCTGTCAAATTATAATCATTACCGCAGATCTGAAAGCACGGGAATATGGGTGATTTATAATGATAATGACGGGAAGTGACAGTGAGGTACTGTAATTATCACGAAAGGTGGTATATTTCGTGCGGAAAGGATATTTCGTGATCAGGAAGCAATATCGTGGCACCGGGGTTGGTGTTGCAGCAACAGAGAATTGTTGTTGGGGCAACAGGGATTAGGGAAAAACGTTTGTGAAAACGGGGAATGTGCTGCAGTAATGGAACTAGTGTTACAGCAACAGGAATAATGTTGGGACAACGGAAAATGGTGTTGCAGCAACGGGAAGTGGTGTTGCAGCAACAGGAAATGGTGTTGCAGCAACAGGAAATGGTGTTGCAGCAACAGGAAATGGTGTTGCAGCAACAGGAATTCAGAGTCCGCCCAGTAATTCCTTTTGAAGCCTTTGTTCTCAGCTACTTCCCCATGCTACATCTACAAGATCTCGAAATATAATATTGCAATCCTTGGCAGGATTTATTAGTTTCTACAAAAAAAATTGTCTAATCCTAAAAATTACATAAATAATAAAAATTCAAGTGCTTTGAGGGACAGCAAGTTCCCCTGGAAAAGAATACTGTTTTATTGCCATGAAAGTGGCTTTAAAGTCCTCTTTGGAAACCGGCCGCTGATATAACCGAAGTCGGTAGCCATTCACTAACAGTGGTGTTCTGCTTCCATCAATTGTTAATAGTCTAACCGTTCCATTTGGGAAAACAGTATCCACTTCATACGGTCCTAGCCATCTTGTTCTCAGCTTCCCTTGAAAGTTCTCGAAACGTGAATCATAAAGTAGAGCCCAGTTACCTTTCTGGAACTGCTTTTGCTTAATGGTTCTGTCATGCCATCTGCTCCTTTGTTGCTGTATCATAGTTGTTTGGTGGACAGCATCCAGTCTTTTCTCGTCCAGTTCCTGCAACTGCTGCAACCTGGCTGTTTGTGCATCGGTTAAATCAAGGTTAACAGCTAAGGCAGTTCTTAAGGTTTTAATTTCAAATTCTACAGGAAAAATAGCATTCTTTCCAAAAACCAATTCATAGGGTGAAAATCCTGTTGTGTTTCTCCAAGTGGTTCTGTAGGCCCAAAGAGCCTCGGGCAAGCGCTGAAACCAGTCCCTTCTATTCTCCTTTATTGTTTTTGTTAAGATAGCTTCTATGACCTTATTTGTGCTTTCCACCTGCCCATTTGCTTGGGGGTGGTAAGGTGTGGTCATCTTATGCTTGATATGATATTTCTGAAGCGTATCTTTGAAACCGTGAGAATTGAAAGGAGGTCCTCCATCAGTGACTAATTCTTTGGGTAGTCCAAATCTAACAAAGATTTCTTCAAATAAGAATGTTAGTACTGCTTCTTCATTAGCTTTAATGAGTGCTTTGGCCTCTACCCATTTAGTCATATAATCTGTGCATACTAAAATGTAAACTCTTTGATTGGATGGAGGATTAATGGGACCTACAAAATCTAATGCCCATTTCTCAAAGGGTTCGAGAGTTACCTGAGGGTTGAGTGGCATTTCATCCCTATGGTTGGGCTGGCCCATTCTTTGGCAGCTGTCACAAGCCTTCACATATTTTCTAGCATCTTTAAAAAGTGATGGCCAGTAATAACCCATTCTAAGTACCTTGTGAGCTGTTCTTTTATCTGCAAAATGTCCTCCACAAGGACCATCGTGACAAGCTTTCAATATGTCATAAATCTCATCTTCCCCGACGCATCTCCTGATTTCTTGATCTATTCCTGTGTGGAACAGACACCCGCTTATCCAGCTGTACCTAGCACTTTGCTGGATGATCTTCCTTCTTTCCCTGTGTGATAGGTGTGATGGTAATTTTCCTGCAACTAGGTAATTGGCAATATCTGCATACCAAGGTGAGTGAGCAGATACTGCAAATAGATACTCATCAGGAAAAGAATCATCTACTGGAACATTTTCATCGGTTTTTAAACGAGAAAGAAAATCAGCAACTACATTTTCTTTTCCTGGCCTATCTACAATTGTGATATCAAATTCCTGTAATAGTAATAACCACCTGGTGACTCGAGCGTTTGTAATTGATTTATTCATTAAATACTTGATGGCCGAGTGGTCAGTATGCACAAAGGTAGTATAGCCAGTAATATAATGCCGAAATTTATTAATAGCATAAATAACTGCTAAAAATTCTTTCTCAGTTACTGTATAATTTAACTCAGCTGGTGTCATGTTTTTGCTAATGAAATAGATAGCATAGGGGAGATTGTTTTCTTCCTGACCCAGGACAGCTCCAATTGCCGTATCTGAGGCATCAGAGGAAATGTGAAAGGGTAACGCCCAGTCAGGTCCTCTCAAAATAGGAGCTGTGGACAACTGATGCTTAAGTTTATTGAATGCATTCTCACAGTCATCAGTCCACTTGAATTCAGCATTTTTCATTAATAACACAAACAAAGGAGAAGCTATTTTAGAAAAATCCTTAATAAATCTTCTGTAATATCCGGCATGTCCTAAAAAACTTCTCACCTCCGTTTGTGTTTTTGGGATAGGAAGGTTCTGAATCACCTGAATCTTAGCTGGGTCGACTTGGATTCCTAAAAATGAAATGAAATGACCTAATACAATGCCCTGATTCATCATCATGTGGCACTTTTCGGTGCTTAAAGCGAGGTGTGCTTCTATGCACCGCTTAAGTACTTTTTCAAGGTTTTGCAGGGCATCTTCAAAGGTCACTCCATAAGGAGTAAAGTCGTCCATGAATATTTCTAATGAATCGTTTAACATATCAGAAAAGATTCCTATCACCGCTCTCTGAAATGTCGCTGGGGCATTACACAACCCAAATGGCAGTACTCTATAGGCAAAGGTTCCCCATGGGCTGGTAAATGTGGTTTTGTCCTGATCCTGGGGTGCAATCCTGATTTGGTTGTATCCACTAAACCCATCCAAGAATGAGAAGAATTTCTTACCTGCTAAATTATCCAATACTTGATCAATAAAAGGTAAAGGGAAATGATCTTTCTGGGTTGCTTTATTTAATGATCTATAGTCTACACATACTCGCCATTTCCCATTCTTCTTTGGTACAATTACGAGTGGAGAAACCCACTCACTGTCAGATATTGGATATATGAATCCTGCATTTAAAAGTTTTTGGAGTTCCTCCTTCACAATTTCTCTGAGGTTAGGGTTCATTCTTCGCTGGGGTTGACAGACTGGCCGGGATCCCTCCTTAATGTATATACGATGAGTACATAATTCAGGGGAGATTCCTTTCATGTCTGTGTAGTCCCATGCGAATGCCTCTTTGTTTGCTTGGAGTAACTTTATTAATTTCTGTTTTTCATCATCAGTCAAATCAGGATTTATATTCAACGTTTTGCCAGGTTCAATTTCAACTGTTGTGCTCTTGGAAGAGTTGCCTAATGCTGTTTGGCATAAGTTTTCATCATTCATGTTCTGCTGGGATTCAGGTTCTAGGATTGCAGCGAAGTGATTAAATGTTTCTGGGTTAACCGAAGAGGGTTCAGAAATAAAACTGCTAATTAGTTCATCTTCGGTGGAGTCTTTAAAAGTCAAAGCTTGCCCAATAGTTAATATCGGTTGGGTTTCCTCATCCTCATAGTCTACCCATATGGAATTGTCACTGTTAATCATGGGGGTGGCATGAGGATAGAGGGTCAGTTGTTTAGTCTCTTGTCCATTGGAGATGGTCATTGATCCAGATCTACAGCTGATGAAAGCATCTGCTGTAGCCAACCAAGGTCTCCCTAGAATCAACGGATGACCCCCCAACTTTGTTTTAGTTTGTAAGACCACAAAGTCAACCGGGTAGTTCCAGGATTCTACAGAGATTATAAGGTCTTCAATGACCCCTTCAGGTTTGATCGTAGAACGGTCAGCTAATTCTAAGATAGTAGGAGTTTCCCTGATAAAGTTTTTTAGCTGGAGCAATTGAGCTGTTTCGAGAGTCATGATATTTATTGCAGCTCCTAAGTCTACTAAGACTTTAGAGATAAAAGTTTTTCTGACCTGGACTGTTACTGTAGGGTGACCAGGGTCACCATACTTGACAGGATAGTCTTTTTCAGTCATTAAGGCAGTTAATTCCCCCATCACATGAACTGTGAGGGGATCTTTAGCCTTCCTTCCAGGTTTCTTTACACAGATGTCTCTAATAGTTCTAGCGTATATAGGAACATCCCTTAGTGCTTGCAATAATGGGATTTTGACATACAAGTTTTGTAACTCTCCTAAAAGATTGAAGGTAGGTTGTTCAGGTGCTTTAGTGAGAGTCAGCCTTTCAGGGAATGGTGGATCTACCGTTTGGTCATTATTGTTAGGTGCTGATTCTACTATTTCAGTACTATGGTTAGCTGGTTTCTCTTTTCTAGTCTCTTCTTTGTCAGAGTCCGTGATATCATCTATAATAGGTTCAACTATTCTCCCTGAGCAAAGGTGGATATCATTACATTGCAGAGGAGAAATAGGCTGATTTTGAATGTCAATAACTTGCAAGGCCTTATTATTATTTGGATTGGGGTTCGGTTGTACAGGCAGCTGTGGTCTCATTGCCTGATTATTCGGAGGATTGTTAGATGGTAAGGAAAGAGATTGTTGTTGTTGAGGAAAGGGTATCTGTTGGGCTGCCCAGTTTGGGTTCCATTGATTAAAGTATGGTTGCTGGGGGGCCCAAGGATTCCACATAGTAGGGTCAGGAAAAGGGATATTTGGTTGCTGCATAAGTGGAAAGTTCATTGTGTTGAAGGGTGGGTATTGCATTTGATTCATGGGTGGGTAAAAAGGAGAATTATTATTCCAACGATTGAATGTTGTATTAGAGCTCGTACCTTGTCTTTGCGGCCATTGCCTCCTCTGTGTCATTAGGTACACTGCTTCAGCTTCTTCTTCAGTTGTTTGCAGTGCTGCTTTGATTCCAGGCAGAGAGGGGCATTGCTGTGTTTCATGATCCTTCTCGCAGATTGTGCATATAGGCATCCTATCCAGTGGGCATTCTCTAAGTGGATGTTTTTCTCTGCATTTTGAACAGAAAATTGCCAGAGCAGCTTCTACTTCTGCCTGTTTCTTCTTGACCTGCAGAGCATCAATTTGTGAAGCAAAAGAACTCAGCATTTCAGTCTTAAATTCTTCTAATAAGTTACCTATCTCAACTCTTGTTGCTCCTCCACTGGCTGACTTCTGAACCCTTGAATACACATTATCTCTGCTTTTCGATCTGCCTGTCGCTCCCCTTGAACACCGCATACAGAGATTAATAATTTCATCAAAGGGTTCTTTAGAAATGTCCCCTTTTCCAAGCATGTTCAGCATGTCCAGGCAATCATCTCTTACCCCTTTCAGCAGTATGGTCTTCAAAATGTCTTTGCTCATATTAGGATGATCAGACCACGGTAGATTATACTGTAATCTTTCCACGAAATCTTCCAAATTCTCGTCCTCTTTCTGGACCATTTTAAACAATTCTTCCTTTCTTTCTCTTGTCCGGCAGTAGTCTTGATACTTAGCCAGAAATCCCTCTTTCATTTGGTCCCAGGTGGTGATTGCCTGAGCTCCTAAGCTCATAAACCACCTCAATGCGTTCCCTTTTAGTGTTGCTGGAAACAATTTCAGCTTCTGATTAGGACTTATGTAATCATAGCTTCTACACAGTATGTCGAATTCAAAGAGGAATTCATCAGGGTCTTCGGAGGATAACCCATGAAAATTGGGTAATGCCGAGAGTGGAATATTTTTCATGGGGGTTGTTCCTCTCGGGAGCTCCCCAATAGGGAATTCCAGGGTAGAGAGCGAGTTTTCCCCTCTCCCTTCTGTTCTGTTATCCTCCATCGGTCTTTTCCCTGAATCACTTGCTTTGTCCTCTGTGTCTTCTGTTTCTTCAGGTTCCTCTACCGGTTCCTCAGTGTATTCTGGTGCTTCCAGCTTCCTTTCAGGTCCTATTAACTCCTCCGTCTGTTGGTCTGTTTGTGAGGAGTATTAGATCTGGGGTCTCCGGGAACTCGTCCTCTGTGATGCTTCGGCCTTAGAGATGATTTCGTCGATGTAAGTCTTCCTTCCTCCTTTGCCGCCTGTAAAATTAGGTTTCTTGCGTCCTCTCATACACCTATTATTTTCAAAAAGAAACCATTAATGCTTTTAGAATTCTTTAGTTGCCTTCCCTGGCAACGGCGCCAAAATGTTGGCTAGTTGAATTGTTTATGAATTAAACATTCAAGTACCACATTAATTGTCAACCAGGGAAAGTCTTTTTATTTCAAAGGCTACTGCGTACTGTATGTACTCAAAGTCTAAAAGCATTGAAAAGCTGTAGTATACGTAACTCTTACGCTATATCGTTACAGTACGTGTTAAAATAAAAGCAATTAATTAAAACTACGAATCTGGAAAGCGAAATGATGGATGCTCTGTTGGCAGAGGATCAGGACCCTATCCTCCAGATGGGGACGTTCAGCACCTGCCCCTGTAATCAGATTTACTAATGCACACTGCACTCTCATTCACCGGTGAGAAACAAACTCAAGTGATTAATGAAACAGAGTACTAGCAAAACAAAGAATACCAGAGGTAATGCTATCAAATCCAAACAGAGTACCAGAAAGAAACTACTGCACACTTACACACTTGAAAAGAAAGTAAATGGGTGAATTTTGTGAGGAAGGTGGGCCCAGTCCCTCTCACAAGATTCCCCAGGAAAACGAAGACGGGATTAAGTGCTCAAAACAGTTTTATATTCATCTGCCAAAAAGATTAAATACAATAGAGTTCAGACTTGCTGATGTTCTCAGAATCTCTTCTTACAAGCTGACCATAGACATCGACTAACTCCTTTTTCATGTAGATGTCTCCTCTTTATAGAGGAGACATCTATTACAATAAAGTATTACAGCCTATTCAGTTAACCCATCTTGTCAAAAATAAGCAATTCAGAGTGCTGTTACAACAGTATGATAATACATTCTTTCTTGAGCTTTAGCTGTTACACAGCGGGTAACTGACTTCGACCGTCTTCTCGAGATCTTCATATTCCTTCGCCATTTCCCCATGTTGTTCATGCTGACTGTGTTCTTCTTTCTTTAGACTTCCGCTTGATTATGCCACGTCAAGATTCTTTAGATAGCTGCCATCTGTTGTTCGTGGCTGTTACAAAATAGCTTGCTTTAGGTAATTGCTGTTGCTGACTGTAGCAACTACGGAGTTGCTGCTTCTGGTGTTGCAGCAACTGCGTAGTTGTTGTTTCTGGTGTTACAGCAACTGCGTAGTTGCTGTTTTTGGTGTTACAGCAACTATACATTATGACTCCTGCAAACTTAAGGCAATTATTTGACAATTTAGTCAGTGTTTCCAAGGATAAGTATAAAGATATTCACGAATATGAAATAAACAATTAAACATAGATATGCGGAAGGTTACTTCATACCTTGGGGTCAATATGTCATTATAAAATAAAAGCTTTCAACTTATGACTGCAAAAGGATAATAATACGGCAAAAGATAAGGTCAAAAATAGGTCAATTGTGAGTCCCAACAGGAACCAACTCCCAAGTGTTGTTCTTTTCGATCTGCTCAAGTTCTTCATCCATTGCCTTGACCCAGCATTCATCTTTGCATGCCTCTTTTACATTTTGTGGTTCAGTGGAGGAGAGCAAAGCCAAATAGCTTGAGGCTTCTACAATTGTTCTTCTTGTTTGTATATGTTGGGTCCCTATAATACTAGTGATTACCCCATTACTATTGTAGTTATACCCCTTATTTTATATTGTTGTGCCCCTATTACCCCCATATTGTTATTTCTGTGCCCCATAGAATCCCTCTATTGTTATTTTTGTGGCTTTATATTATTGTTGTTAGGTCGGCTGGATTATATTGTGACTCCTTAGACTCCTATATATAGAAAGGAGGTTTTGTCATTTGTATCATCCAAGAATTGTTCATTTATGTAATGTAAAGGAGGGTTCCCCCTCGAAGAGGCTGAATTCTAAGGCGTTGATCTTTCTTTTCTATCTTTTCTTGAGCTGGTTTCATAACATTTGGTATCAGAGCTTTGGATTCTAGGGTTTCGCTGCTCCAAACAGGTCATCGTGGCATTTTCGCTATAACTTTTTTTCTGTGACGTTTCAGAAGTCGCAAAAAAAAACCCATTTGAGAAGAAATCACGCTGAACCTTGGGTCCGAATTTCAGATCTTTTCGCGCGATATTTGCGGAGATATGCTCTGAGGAAGTTGGTCTTTTTACAGACTCCTGAATTACATTCAAAACAGGTGACCTAGGGAAAATCGTCATAACTTTCTCTCTGGGGATCGGATTGAAATTTCGTAAGAAGGTACAGAAAGAGGACAGACTGTAGTTTCTTGTATATCGTTTTCAGAACCAAAGGTCGTAAATTGTACACGTGGCACTTCATACAAGTTCACTCTTCTGGAAAGGTCTATAATCAGGTCATCTTGGGAGATTGTGCATAACTCTTTCTTGGAGAATCCAATTTGGATCAGACTGGTGGCATTGTAAAGAGGACACAGAGAGCTACTAGATGATTGGAAAGTATAGAGATACATCAGAGGCAATATCAAGCTCCTACAAAGTGAAAAAAGGTGTGTAGAGTTTTTTTAATTTTTGCTTAAGCTTGGGTTGAAAATTTATTTTGAAGGAATTCAAAGGGCATAGTAGAGCATTATTATCTGTAACTGATGCCCCGAGGAAAGAAAATGCAAACACCTAGTAAGGAACCTGAAAGCTCTAGCATGACTCATGAAGAAGAGGAAGAAATGCAACATGATATATCAAAATTACAAGACCAAGTGCAACAACTGTCCCTTCCACAAAAAGGAACCGAATCTAAGATGGATGGTTTAAAGAAAGATGTAGAAGCTAAGATGGATGGTTTAAAGAAAGGTGTAGAAGCTAAGATGGACTGTTTAAAGAAAGGCATAGAAGCTAAGATGGATGGCATGGAAGCTAATGTGAATGGCATGGACGCTAAAATTGATGGCATGGATGATAAGATGGAAGAATTGAAGATAAATATGAATAAGTTGCTACAAGAAATGGTCACTAAGGGTGAAAGAGTACTAAAGGAAACTCATGATGAGAACAAAAGAAATGTTAATCATGATTCCATAGACTCTAATGTTGATCGAAGACTCACCATGTTCCAAAAATCGATATGAGGAAGTTTGATGGCAAGGATCCCGCCACATGGATATTACAGATGGAGCAATTCTTCGATCTCAATAATGTGCAAAACACACAAAAGGTACGTATGGCAACTTTATATTTGGAACCAAATCAGTTTGTATGGTATCAATGGCTTTGTTCTCGTAAACAATTTATCACTTGGGCAATTTTTACGGAAGAATTGATAGCACATTATGAGGATACAAAAAGCAACACTTTTTTTAGCCAATTGATAAGTCTCAAACAAAAGGGTTCAATAATGGAGCACATTGAGGAGTTCCAAAAATTGAACATAAGGGTAAAAGATATTCCAGAGGAGCATAGGATTGATGTGTTCATAGGGTCTTTAAAGGATAATATCCAACATGATGTGCGCCTTTGGGAACCTGATTCATTAGAGAAGGCATTCAGGTTAGCAAGAAAAATGGAAAGCAAAATTATGGCAACTAGGAAGCATACCATTCACAACTATAAAGACGGAAGTGTTGTTGCCCATAGTCTTCCACAACCTACAAGGTTGACACCACAACAATTGGAAGAAAAAAGAGCAAAAGGGCTTTGTTACAATTGTGATAGCAAATACACAAAAGGTCATAAGTGTGCTGAGAAGAAATTATTCTACATAGATTGTGAAGAGGAAGAAGAAAAGGAGCAAGAAAGGTCAAAAGAAGAGGATATATTCCAGGAACAAAGCCTAGATGAAGAAAAAATAAATCCGACCATATCTTGTAATGCATTGGCGGGAATTACCACTCCTCAAACCATCAAGATAGAAGGACAAATCAAGAAGAAAAAGGTAATAGTGTTGATTGATTCAGGAAGCACCCACAATTTTATTCATTGTAGGGTAGCAAAAGAATTGAATTGCTTCCTATATCCAGCACCAGAGTGTCAAGTGATGATTGCAAATGGAGGAACAATAAATTGTTCTGGAAAGTGCCATAATATCAAGCTATCCATGGGAGAATATGTATTGACTAGCCCAATGCTTTCCATTCCAATGGGAGGTGCTGATGTTGTACTAGGAGTCCAATGGCTACAATCCTTGGGTACAATAGCTTTTAATTTTCAAGAACTTTTCATGAAATTTTCTGTGGAAGGAAAGGAAGTTGAATTAAGGGGTATTGCAGGGAAACCAGGAAAGATAATCAGCTCTAATGGCATGACAAAGCTTCTAAAAAAGGAGCAAAGAGGTGTAATTGCACAATTATGTTCGCTAGATGTTTCCACATTGGAATCATCTATTTCTCCAGATCTCCAAAAAGTCCTGGACAATCATTCCAAGGTATTTGAGACTCCCAAAGGTCTCCCACCTATGCGTGATCATGATCATGCTATTCATCTGATTCCAGGAAGTGTTCCTCCAAACATCAGGCCGTACAGATATCCATATGTCCAAAAAAGTGAAATTGAACGTATGGTTGCAGAAATGCTAGAGGCTGGTATAATTCAACCGAGTCAAAGTTCTTTCTCAGCTCCAGTAGTATTGGTGCACAAGAAGGATGGATCATGGCGCATGTGTCCAGATTATAGGGAGCTCAACAAGCTCACTATTAAAGATAAGTTCCCCATTCCTGTCATTGATGAATTACTGGATGAATTGCATGGATCAATTTACTTCACCAAGTTGGATCTTCGTTCGGGATATCATCAAATCAGAATGAAGATTGAAGACATTCCGAAAACGGAATTTAGAACTCATGAGGGTCATTATGAATTTTTGGTCATGCCTTTTGGCCTTACCAATGCACCTTCAACATTTCAAGGTTTGATGAATTCAATTTTCAAACCATTCCTTAGAAAATTTGTGTTAGTATTTTTTGATGATATACTAATCTACAGCAAGTCTTGGAAGGATCATGTTGACAAGGTGCTACAACTATTGGAGGAGAAACAATTATATGCAAAAAGATCCAAATGTTTCTTTGGAGTCCAGGAGGTGGAATATTTGGGTCATATTGTATCTCATGAAGGAGTTAAGGTAGACCCTAGCAAAATTAAAGCCATTAAGGAATGGAAAATCCCCACATCCATAAAGCATCTGCGAGGATTTCTTGGGTTGACAGGGTATTATCGCAAGTTTGTTAAGAATTATGGGAGAATAGCAGCACCTCTAACAACATTATTGAAGAAAGATTCATTTTCATGGACTCCAGAAGCAACAAAGGCCTTTGAACATCTTAAAGAGGCAATGTGCCAAGCACCGGTCTTAGCTACACCGGACTTCACAAAAACCTTTATTGTGGAATGTGATGCTTCAGGAAATGGAATTGGTGCTGTTCTAATGCAAGATGAAAGACCCATTGCTTTTGAAAGTCGTCCAATCAAGGGAAAGTTTTTAAGCAAAGCTATTTATGAGAAGGAAATGTTGGCAATACTCCATGCACTTAAGAAATGGCGACCCTACCTAATGGGAAGACACTTCAAGGTAAAAACGGATCATGATAGCCTTAAATACTTTTTAGAACAAAGATTATCCTCTGAAGAGCAACAAAAGTGGGTCACAAAGATGTTGGGTTATGACTTTGAAATCATCTACAAAAAAGGGAAGCAAAATGTGGTGGCAGATGCACTCTCAAGAAAGGATGAGGATGTGGAAGCATTGTTGTGTGCCATTTCTATTATCCAACCAGATTGGATAAACGAAGCAAAGGAGGAATGGAAGAATGACGAAGAAGTGTGGGCACTTATTCGAAAGCTACAACAAGATTCCAGTACTTCTGATACATTTAGCTGGCAAAATGATTCGTTATGGTACAAAGATCGCTTATACCTCTGTAAGAATTCCCAGCTAAAACAAAAGATTCTTATGGAATTGCACACTTCTCCCTTAGGAGGGCACTCAGGATTTTTAAAAACTTACCACAGGGTTAAGAAGGAATTTTTTGGGATGGCCTTAAATCAGATATTCAAAAGTTTGTGGCGGAATGTTTGGTTTGCCAACAAAATAAAGTTGAAACAATTAAGACACCGGGTCTATTACAACCTTTATCCATTCCAAGCCAACGTTGGGAGGAGGTTTCAATGGATTTTATCACAGGTTTACCCAAGTCTGAGGGAAAGAGTGTCATCATGGTGGTAGTTGACAGACTTACCAAGTATGCACACTTTTGTGCATTATCACATCCATTTAAAGCCAGTACAGTTTCTACTGCATTTATGGAAACAATTCAAAAGCTACATGGAAACCCAAAGATTATTGTAAGTGACAGAGATCCCATTTTCACTGGAAATTTTTGGACAAAATTATTTTCTTGTCTTGGTACTCAGTTAGCTCATAGCTCATCTTATCATCCTCAATCTGATGGGAAAACTGAGATAGTAAACAAATGTTTGGAAGGATATCTTCGTTGCTTTGTATCTGATAAACAGACACAATGGGTCAAATGGTTGCCTCTGGCTGAATGGTGGTATAACACTTCCTTCCATACAGCAACAAAAATGACCCCATTTATGGCACTTTATGGGTATCAACCACCATCATCACATCATATTTAAGAGAAAATTCTAAGGTTCAGGCAGTGGAACATCACATCGAACATCAACAACAAGTCCTCCAACTCTTAAAGGATAACCTCGTGTTGGCACAAAATAGAATGAAACAACAGGCAGATCAACATCGCAGTGAAAGAAGTTTTGATGTAGGTGATTGGGTATTCCTACGGCTACAACCATATAAGCAAATGTCCCTAAAGCAAGCTAAGAAGGATAATAAATTATCACCAAAGTATTATGGTCCATACAAGGTGTTGCAAAAGATTGGTACTATGGCATACAAATTGGAGCTTCCTGCAGCTTCTCGATTGCACCCAGTTTTCCATGTTTCATGTTTAAAGAAGGTTATAGGCGACAAGCTCCCAGTTCAAACAATATTGCCAGAACTTGATGAGGAAGGAAAAATTATATTGGAACCGGAAGCAGTCACAGAAACAAGAACTCGACAGCTACGAAATCGATCAATTTCAGAGTATCTTATCAAGTGGAAGAACTTATCCGCTGAAGATTCCACATGGGAGGATGAGAATTTTATGCAGAAGTATCCAGAACTGCTCAAGCGTTGAGGACAACACTTTTTTGAAGGAGAGGGGCATGTTGGGTCCCTATAATACTAGTGATTACCCCATTACTATTGTAGTTATACCCCTTATTTATATTGTTGTGCCCCTATTACCCCCATATTGTTATTTCTGTGCCCCATAGAATCCCTCTATTGTTATTTTTGTGGCTTTATATTATTATTGTTAGGTCGGCTGGATTATATTGTGACTCCTTAGACTCCTATATATAGAAAGGAGGTTTTGTCATTTGTATCATCCAAGAATTGTTCATTTATGTAATATAAAGGAGGTTGCCCCCTCGAAGAGGCTGAATTCTAAGGCGTTGATCTTTCTTTTCTATCTTTTCTTGAGCTAGTTTCATAACAGTATACCTACCTCTTTCTGCCCCAAAATTTGAGATTTTGGATGATTCTTCTGAACGTACCTGGATGGAGTCTTCTCTTCTAACCTTGTATGTTCCTCTGGTGCCTCTTGAGGTTCTACTTCATCATCAGTCTGGTTTGGAGGGTATTCTTCATCCTCTTCGATATTTTCATAATTTAATTGCCTAGGAATGTTTCCTTTTTCATCAACCACCACATCAATGCTCTCAACAATTCTTCCAAGTATTTTATTGTAACACTTATATGATTTGTTGTGGGGAGAATAACCAAGGAGAATGCCTTCATATGCTCTAGGTTCAAGTTTGCCAAGCTGTTCATCATTATTCTTAATATAGCATTTTCTTCCAAAAATTTTGAAATGCTTTACCAAAGGAGTCGCACCATACCAGAGCTCATGAGGAGTTTCAGTGATGTTCACTCGGACATTTGTTTTGTTGACAATAACAACCGCAGAAAATGCAACTTCACCCCAGAAGGTTGCGGGAGTTTCAGACTCATCAAGCATAGCACGAGCCATTTGTTGAACCGTTTTGTTCATCCTTTCCACCACTCCATTTTGCTGAGGAGTCCTAGCTGTAGAGAATTCCCTTCTTATTCCATGTTCTTCACAGAAATCGAAAAATTCATTTGAGGTAAACTCCCCACCTCTGTCAGACCTGAGGCACTTAATTTTGTGATCTAATTCGTTTTCAGCCAAGGCTTTGAAATATTTGAATTTTTCGAATGCTTTGTCTTTGTGTTTCATAAGTCATAACCAAACCATCCTGGAGAAGTCATCAATGAATAATATAAAGTATTCTTCTCCTCGAGGTGACCTTGTCCTACATGGACCACATACATCTGTATGGACTAGTTCAAGAGGCCTGCTGGCTGATCCTTCCTTCTCAGGGAAGTTAGTTCTGGTTTGCTTACCAAACTGACATGATTTGCATATGGTGTTGTCTAGAATTTTGATATCTGGAAGACCACGAACTGCCTGGTATTTGCATGCTTTCCTTATTTGTGAAAATCTTAGATGCCCCAACCTCCGGTGCCATAACCAGTGTTCATCATCCTTGCTCAAATAGCATTGTTGTTGTCCTTCTTCAAATATGTATAAATTATTTGGAGTTCTTCTGCCTTTGATCATTGTTTTTCCTATATCAATATCACGAACACTACATCCATTTGATCGAAATATTACCTTGGTTCCTTGATCGCACATCTGACTGACACTCAGTAGATTATGCTTCAAGCCATCAACATACAAAACGTTTCCATCTTTGACCTTTTATTTCAACTGAGCAGTGCCTCTCCCTTTTATGACTGTAGGGGTATCATTTCCAAAAGAAACTTTCTTTCCCTTTTCTAAAGCACTATATGATTCAAGTTTTTCTTTATCACCCGTCATATGCTTCGAACATCCGTTGTCGATGTACCATTGATTTTCCTCTCCTTCTGCATAAAAAGCTATCCCACATCTTTCTGGTTGTGGTTCCTTTATTCTCCATGTTCTGGTACTTGAGGCTTGTTCCTTTGTCTGCCAAAACCTGCTCCTGCATTCAAAATCTTCACGACCAAAGTTATTACAAATATAACATTCAATTTCATTTTCAAGGGCCGAAAAGTTGTTATAGGTCCTTTTTGTGATCCCAGTCATACTTCTTTGTTTTTGAGCTTCTCTAGTCATGATTGTTTTATAGGCAACACATTGAGCTACTTTGTGGCCAAAGTTATGGCAAGAGAAACATTGGCCATTGAAGAAACTTCTGCGATTATCAAATCTACCTGCCAAATGATTGTAGTTTCTATTGTCATCCATTCTTGAGGAAAATTGAGAATATTTTACCTGTGGCTAGTTGTAGCTTTTGTTCATCCTTAAGGTGGATTGCCCCTGATTTACCTGGTAGTCTTTGTTTATTCTTGATGTAATTCATCCCTGTTTTACCTGGTGATCTCCATTGGGCTTTTGCTCATTCCTCCTTGCTGCATTGAGATAACTCTTTGAGGTGGATGCTTGAGATGCTTCTACATTATACCCCAGACCTGTCTTGATTAGTGGAGAACGATGTACATTGATAATCTCATCCAGAGTTTCAGATCCTTTAACAAATTTAAGATTAAGAGCCTTTGTTTTCTCAATTTCTTTTCTAAGGCCAACAATTTCACATTCTAACTTCTCAAGAAATTTTTCTTTTTCATCAAGTTGGAATTGCAGAGTATCAATGATCACATTCTTTTCTTCTAAACATGTTTTGAGTCTAGAAATCTCTTCATAAAAGCCATCCACATCTATAGCATCCATGTAATCATCATCTTCAAAATCCATTAAAAGTTTATAGTTATTACCTCGTTCATCTTCATCACTATTTGAAAGACCATCACTATCTTCATGAGTGTAGTAACTTTTCTTAGTTACATTCTGTTTCTTGTTCCATCTAATAGGTTCCTTCCCTTTGTTAGTCTTATCCTTATGAGGACATTTGGCAGCATAGTGACCGACTCTCCCACAAGCAAAGCATTTGAAAGGTAACTTACCTCTGAATCTTCCAGTACCATGTTGAAGGTTTTTGACAAAATTTGATTCTTCTTCCTCTTCTAATGCATGTCCTAACTCATAGTAGTCTCCTTTACCTGAAGCTTTCAAAGTTTCTTCTCTCCTGTCTGATGGTCCTCCTTTCCTCATTTCATAAGCAGTTAGAATCCCGTGTAGCTGTGACATGGTAAGGTTTCGAAGATTCTCCTTTTCTTCTATTGCAGAAACTTTAGATTCAAACCTAGGGGACAAAGATCTTAGAACTTTTTCAACCACAACAACCTCTTTTATTTCTTCACCCAAGTTTTTCATACAATTAACAATCTCATCTACACGAAGGAAATAGTTAGCCACACTCTCATCATTGTGCATTCTGAGATTTTCATACTGAATCTTGAGGGTTTGAAGTTTTGCTCGTTTTACCTGTTCATCTCCTTCATAGCTTAGAACAATCTTGTCCCATATTTCTTTTGCGGATTTATACTGCATAACCTTGACGAATTCTGATTGAGATAGGCATCCTAATAGGGTATTGACTGCTTTTGCATTTGTT
The DNA here is from genome assembly GCA_031772625.1 of Pinus tabuliformis. Taxonomy (NCBI): domain Eukaryota; kingdom Viridiplantae; phylum Streptophyta; class Pinopsida; order Pinales; family Pinaceae; genus Pinus; species Pinus tabuliformis. Next base: position 1,861,531,963 of record CM062817.1, read on the forward strand.
TCATATTTCTTCTTCTCAGCCGGATCTGTAGGAGTTGCTGAAGGAAAAGTGTACCCTGTATCTATGATATCCCAGACTTCTGTACCAAGTGATTGAAGATAGGCAGTAACTCTTACCTTCCAATATACGAAGTTTGTCCCATCAAAAATCGGTGGCCTGATAGATGCTTCTCTCTCGTAGTTTCTCATGATGATGGATCTTCCTCCAAGCGATCAAGCTTCTTCAGAAGGACCTACTCTGATACCAATTGTTGGAAATAATACTGAGAGGGGGGGGTGAATGAGTATTATCAATTCAAATATTCCCCTTTGAAGTCCAAATAATATACGCTACTTCAGTTAATTAAAACAGCGTATATACGCAACTATGTAGAAGGAAACTCGCGTATACAATGCAAACTTATAATTTACTTTATCTTTCAGAAGTTGATTATTAATCTGTGTATCAGAATCAAATAACCAGTAACCAGAGATAGTAAAACAAATCTGAAGACTATCACACACACAAGAACACAAGATATAAGGTGGAAACCCAATGTGGGTGAAAACCACCTGCTGCTATTCGTCTCTATCTTATTTTAATTAGAAACTTCTTTTTACAATGTACTTACGCAGTCCTTTACCAGTACGTAGGCTGCGACCTGCAGAGAGCTACAACCCTCTCTGGTTCTCCAGCTTCTCCTGGAAGGGACCTACAACCCCCTTAGCTCTTGTACTAGCTAAGATACTAGTATGTAGGTGCTAGCCTATTGAAGGCTACAACCTTCTCTTTCTTCCATGGACCTCGTTTCATAAATTTTCAGACTAGATCCATGAACATCAATCAATCATCAAGTATATCTGCATCAAACAATCTCCTTTTCCCCAATTAGCACTGAATCAAGTAAACACTTCTCTGACAGTTGTACCCAGAACACAGTAGCAGTAACCACACACCAAATTCTGAACCCAAAATACTGCAACAATAAACAGAGGCAACTAGATCATAATTTAAAATATATACGCTACTTCAACAACCTGAAACCTGCGTGCATACGCTCCTGTGTTTGGACCAACCTGCGTATACGCCGTTTTCATTCACTGAACCAACGTGTATACGCTCTTTCACTTCACTGAACCTGCGTACATATCTATAAAGGATAATTCATTCTTTCAAATATTTAGACACTAATTAACCCAGATTGTCAGATTTATAGATCAAGCATGCGCCTCATATAACAGATCAAAATCATACAAAGATACTATTATTCAAGCTTAAAGAGTATGACCCATCAATAGAACTTATCCTTCTTTATGCACTAAGCTTCCTCCTTCATTCAGATCCAGATCTGCACCATAACCCCAATCACGAATATTTCAGATCTAGCACTTATTAGATATTCAATTCATTCAGATTGATTGCCTTGCCAAATGATCTCCTTCCTCTTTTATATTCTTAGGCCTTTCACAATCCCATGGTCCAAAACCATAATAACACAATACCATGAACCCAATACTTGGGGTCAACACTTTTGGATGCAATACCACAGACCAAAACCATAGGATCAAAAAGTGTCGGATTAATACCATGAGCCAACCATGAAAGTGCGTGAACTTTTCTCTTCATGAAAGGAACTTTTCTCTGCATGAAAGTGCGTGAACTTTTCTCTATATGAAAGAAACTTTTATCTGCATGAAAGTGCGTGAACGTTTCTGTGCATGAAAGTGCGTGAACTTTTCTTTACATGAAAGAACCTTTTATCTTCATGAAAGTGCGTGAACTTTTCTCTACATGAAAGAAACTTTTATCTTCATGAAAGTGCGTGAATTTTTCTCTACATGAAAGAAAATTTTATCTTCATGAAAGTACGTGAACTTTGCTGCACTATAATTTATCATCTGAGATGAGTGGGTTGCCATCAAGTACAACATATGTATCAGAATGCCAACACATACAAGTACTTTCTGAACAAACAACAAAGAGCACAAACTAATGCAATTCCCTAAACCATTCCTTTTGAACACACAAACTCAAACTCTAAAATACAATTGCATGTATTTCTTTTCCTTTTCAGTTCCTCTTAATGTGAATGATGCAATAAGAAAAACTAATGCACAAATGATTCAAAAACTCTTTTCTCAAAAAATGTCGATTTATGACAATTTATCTTAAAGGGAAAGGAAGACTAAACGACACTTTCAACTTTTAAAGAAATGAAGATTTTCGACATAGTAAACAAAAATATGAATCAAATGCACAAATAGATAAATCGATTATTTATGAATGAAGACTTTAAGACACTTCGTTTTTGACAAAACAATCGATCAAAACTACTTTTCAACAATGGACTGCAAATGATAAAACAAATACATAAAAAACATCCAACAATCCAATCTAAATCGGGTCAAAATAAGGAAACAAAGACTGTTTTCAGAGAAAAGACCTCATCTATATCCAACAAGAAATTCAAACTGTTGAAAATTGACAAAAGTTTTCATTTCCTAAATGGGAAAACTGACCCTAAAGGGATCAACGCAGGCCACAGTTAGAGACAGTGCGCTGAATCGCATTGATTCTATGCAGAGGGTGCACTGCAGCACACTGTGTCAATCACAGAGGTGCGCTGATTACAGTATGACAATTTTATGCTCAAAATTGACTCAATTTTCAGTGAATTAGACTTGAATTCAATAAATGACAATAGGTACAGTATGTCAAAGTGTTTTAAGAGATTGATAAGCAACTATATGGAATAGGATCGTTTCCCAATGGATTCTCCATTTTGTTTTGGGTAAATTTAGTGTTTCTTCAAACGCCTAACCCTCTAGACCTAGTAGCTAGTCTAGAAACAACAGACAAAGTAATTCACTACTTTTCCTATAATTAACAGATAAGAGAAGGAAGGAAAGGAACCAACCTATAACTTTCGCTTGCTCCCTCTCTCCTTTGACCGATTTCGCCACTCCTTTCCATACTTAACTCGCTTGGAAAGTACCTGCACACAAACCGAGACAAAAACCCATCAAAGCATACAATAATGATCCATTAACTAAACATATCATAGAATCAAAAATACGATTTACATCATATAAACACATGAATGGAAAAAGCTTAGAATTCTTTATTAATAGAAGGAAATATTACAACCCATGAAGATTCATGCTCGATTCAATGTCATCCTTCTAGCTTCAAACCCTTCTCTCCTCATGAAGCAACATTTCGAAATCATTATAATACTCTTACTAATCTCATTCAAACAACATTTCCTTAGCTCAAGAAATTCCAACCTATACCAGCCTTTGAATGCTTGGTCAATTTATAACTAAATGGAGGAGGTTAAGCCATTAATGGCCCTCATGAATGCTCTGCCAAAATTGGGAAGTGGTTCCATGGAGGAAGGGATAATGGATTAAGGTTCATTCATCCTCTTCCTCATCCAAAAGTGAGCTCAATCCATCTAGAAACTTCCAGAAGCATCCATTGGATGAGAAATCCAATGGATTCATTTCAAAAATTCGATGAATCTCGCTCAACGCAGGTGAAACAAAGGCCAACTATGTTGTAGTGCACCCAGACAGTGCAATTCCTACATTGCAATGCAGTCTAATAAAGGGCCACCTATGTTGATCTCCTTAGAGGCATTTTTTGTGTGAATGGTGACATGGAAACTCTTGGGAGGCAAGCATGATGTAGGTTAACTTCATTAGGGAATGAAAACAACTGAATTAGGGATTGATGGACCCTAATAATACGGATCTAGAAGTTAGGGTTGATGTGCCTAAATTGACTTATAACACCCGCCCGACTCTTTGCTACATGGCAGCCCCATGTTGTATCGCGTCCTCGGAAAAAAGACCACCTACCACTCAAAAGCAGTGTGATGAACCATAATAGCGCCTCCTCGCGTAAGATGTAACCGCTTACTCTTCAAACTTAATCCCGTGCCCAAAGGTTAACCATTGTTGGTTAAAAACCAAAAAGTCACCCTATCAATTCTTTTCACTGTTATTTTGTTGCAAATAACCTCTACCAACTAGTTCTAAAGCCCAGAAACTCTACTCAACAGTTTTAACACATTTACAACTAGAAGACACTACAGAGTCTGATTTGAAGTAGAATAAAGACCATTGAAGCCTCAAAAAGCCTCTGTTGCCCCCAGAGAACCCTTTCGCATACCAAATCTTCATTTTCCAAGTATTCCTGAAAGTACCGGAAGGCCCATACTTCAGCTTTGCACAACATTTTTAATGAGTTAATCAATTAAACCAATTGAAATCATCCCAAACCCTTTCTGCAAATTGTGTTCACATTTTCACACTATTTCAAAGGTCCTAAGCCTACTCCTTAAGCTAGATAGTAATTAATTCAATAAAATAAACAAATATATGGCTTCCCAAAGCATTCTGAATGAAAAACCCCTACAAACTCTTCAGCTAAATATTGACCACCTCCCATTGGCCGACAAAGATTTCCAGATCAAAGACACAACCTCCCCTAGCCATCTATTGAAACTCCATTGTTGGAGTAAAGACAAATTCCTCAACCAGAATGATGATATTCAATTATGGGAGTCTAATTTACCCAAATACTTGTTCCCACAGGTATACCAGTTCCCTGAAATCATCCACCTATGCCAACTCTGCTATATCCCAAGTCAAAGAGCCATAGTCTCTCCTAACCAACAGATTTTATTCACAATCACTACAGATTCAATAAATGAAATGTTGCAGATCTAGCCAAAGCCTAATGAAACCCCATTTTCTATTGAAAACCTACTTGATATGTACTTAAAGCTGGACCTTCCCAAGAGATCTCAAATTTTTCAGACTTTCATCCTAGAAGAGGCTCATATTCCTACAAACAGTCCTCCATACTCTGCCACCATTTTCTCTAAGAGGGCCAGACATATTGTAACCATGATGTCTTGTATTCTATGATATACCACTGATGAGCATGTATATGAGCCTATACTTGCTTTCCTTTCTGTTTTTTGCCCAGGCAAGCCTCCAGCTACAATTTTCAATTTTGCCCAGTTCTTAGTAGATAGAATCCATGATCAATTGATCAGATTGCCAGATGAAAGAGTATTCAAATACTCTTCAGTATTGTTCCATATGTTCTTATATTTCCAATCAGACAGGTTTCCAGTTAACATCCAAAAGCTGGACACTAAGGGAAATCCTAGATCTATTATCTTTTGGACATCCTTAATCCAAAAATATTCCACTGTTTTCAGCTACAAGGAGTTCATTGATTCATTTTTTTGCCCAGTGGTTAACATGCTAAGCAGTAGCAATCAATCTAGGATCAGTGATGAGATAAAGAAAGTTTTACAGTTGTCTAAACACAGTAGAATAGGAGGCTGGTATTTATACCATAAGCACACTGAAATAAGGGTGTATGGATGCCAGCTGACTCCCTATAAGCTGCCCAAATATCTCCCCATGAGGATATTTGCATTAGAGTATATTAGGAAGATCATAAATTCAAATGATGTGAATTTTCTATTAGCCAAGAAGAAAAATAAAAATCCAGCTTGGTCCTTTTATCTGCAATAATAGGGAAGCTGGAGAAGAAGAAGAAAAATGTCTACAGGAAATGAAGTTTAGTAATAGTCTCAAATGGCAGTATGATCCTTTAGGTGTCATAAACAAACTGAGACTCAAGTTTAAATTAAGCCCTCTTATGCATGAGTCTAAGCTAGAAATTGAAAAATATGCCAACCAGTCAAAGTGGTTAGAAAACACCTTAATGGATATGGAGAAATATATGGATACTAGTTCCATTCTACATACTCTAGCCCTATAGGACAAAAATGCAAAAAGGAGTAGGGAAGAAAGTTCTTGCTTAGACATAGATACAACAGATGACAAATTTGAAATTATGTACAGGAAGAAGCCCAAGCTAAATACTGTAAATGAGCAAGAAGAGACATTTGATACAATTGAGATCGTTGGTACAGATACATTGGTCAAAGAGAACACAGCTCCAGTAGTTTCAGAGGAAACTCATCAGCCTTCAACCTCCAATACTTAGATTATTCAAAAGCGGCATAGTATTGAAGTCTCATCATCAAGCAAACCAGTGGATAAAGAAAAAGATATAAAGGAGAACTATAAAGAAATCAAGTTGAGGAATGAAGCATTGAAAGCTGAAACCTATGCCCAATATTTCAAATAGACTTCTACTAATCAGAACAGGTTACTTTCAGCGTTTGACCTTAAAACACGGAAAATGCAGATGACCTTTTTGCAACCCACAATTAGGCATCCTAAGTCATCAGCAGATTACAAAAAGACAGAATTTGAAGTTTTGGCCAAGAATGTTCATCCTATAGATTAAATTGAGTTTCATAAGAAAGCAGGAGAAATGATATACTCAATTATGAAAAGCTATGAGTGTACAAAAACTTCAAAATTGTCTAGAGCATATCACAACACAATTTAAACTAGAGAAGGCATCATCACAAGCAAAGGATAACATAATTAAATTACTAGAAGACTTGGTTATTGAGATTGGCTATAATCCAAATGACATCAAGGCAACAGAAAAGCTCATAAAAAAGAAGAATGAAGACATTGCTGCATTGAAGAAGCAGCTAAAATTGCCTCCTTATGAACATCCACAAACCAAGGAAGTTCTAGAGAGTCAAAGCCAAGAAGATGAGATGATGGACCTCATTCTCTAGTTAAATGCTCAATTAAAAGAAGTGGAAAATGAGATGGATAAGTTAGTGCAGGAGAAACAGGCTAGCAAGGAAGCAGCTACTGTTACTTCTCTTCCTACAATTACTACAGCAGTTCCTTCAACTTTGGAAGCTTCAGTGGCCACAGTAGCTCCAGTAGCTACAACACTTCCCACTTCATCAACAACTACATCAGCAACAGGTTCAACAATAGCAACAACTCATCCTAGTGATGAAGCAAGTAAATTAATCAAAGCCATGGAAGATATGTCCATCCAAACAAAAGAAATAAATAGACTTAAAGGACAAATAAAAATTCTAGAGGATGAAAAGAAACTGGCTCAAATCATGCATAAGAGTGAAACACAGAAGTCAAATAGATTGAATGGAAGGATATAGAAGTTAGAGAAAGAATTGACATTGAAAGATCCACTAGCCCAAGAAAAACAAATTTTATGGGCCAATATCATTGACTCTATACAGGTAATATTTGAGCAAAATGATTTGGTCAAAGAAGCTGGTGAGGCAATTCAAAGGGTAAGAGCCGAACTTGGGAATAAGCTGGAAGAAGCCTCAAGAATAATCCAGTTCCTTAACTCAAAGAACAAGTATGAATTACAAGATCTTGGAATAGCTGACAGAACTGAGACCATACTAGAGGTAAACAAGGTAATCACCAAGAGGAACCTGATGATACAACTGGAGGAGAAATTCCAAACAATGGAGCTAGCAATAGCCAGGTTTATGGTGAAATTTGATGCTTTGAAGCAGAAAGTTCAGCCTAATCCATTGGTGATTAATGAAAGGTTGATGCCACATGAAGACTATGATAAGAAAATCAGATAAGTGGCAAAGGAACAAGCCAACAATTCCTCCATGAAGGGTATTCCTACAGGAAAAGTTCTTTATCAAAATTTTAAGAACCTCTTTTACCTCTAGCATGAGGTAAAACATCTTTTTATAAACAAGCCTACTTTTGCAAAATACACAGAAACTAATGAAATCTACAGAAGAATGGTAAATATTAAATTACTAGATGTAGAGTCTTGGGAAAAGTTGAATGATTTACTATGAAGATTAAAAGTAAAACAGGTAAAAGAGCAATCAAGGTTAAAATAGAAACAGAGCAATAACAAAGTTTAAAGATGAAAGAGTATCAGTGAAAGGCAGTATAAGAGACAGTCAGCGAGAAAAAAAATAGCAAGAGAGAAAAAGCAGCATAATATCAAAGAAAAGCCAACAACAAACAATAAAAGAGGGACAGCTTGCATCAATTACATATCTGTCTCTATCTTCTTGCATGAAGATATTTCTTTTTCCTTGAATAATTCCTAAAACATTTTAAGATATTTTTTAATAGTTTTTGTATAAATACTTCATAATTCGAAGTATTAGAGCATGGATTGTTGAACATTTCCATAGATATATTGATCTAGAACCTCAGGGTTTATTGTAACATTTTCAAGTCAGCAAACTGGACTGGGTAATAAAGTCATTGCATTACAGGATTCATGTGTTGGGCCACTTCAGTGAATTATCTTTCATCTATTAAATTGTTATTTTCTTAAGTATTTCACATACATACATGTTTTCTAATTTGAATGAAATAACTAAAATGTTACTACAGAATTTGTTTAAGTACACTCTGTCTTGAATAGTTATTCATTTTGATGTTTTCTTCTGATATCCAGAGTAGGGAATTCTTCATTGCTCCCTAGTTTTGATTGACCTCTTTCATTTCCCTCATTATCTGGTTTGAGGAAATATTAACTGCTCATTGACCCCGATTGAAAAACCACTTCACCATCCAGCCTAAAAGATCTCAATTTACTCAACTACCTTAACCTGTGAACACTATCTTTAAAACTTAATTCGGTCCTATTTTCTTGACATTTGGATTCCATGGCCCAATGGTAAAAAGACATTTATCTATCCTTCTAAATTAGTGATTCCACCACCAAATCAAATCAAAACCCAACCAAGTTTAAATAACTAGCCTAAAATCAATTAATCCAACAAAGTTAAATCATTAAGAGAGAGCCCTCTCTAATATTAGGAAGGCTAGATCCTAATCTCAAAAGTAGGTTTCTGGTTACCTTTATTATTTCTTTAAACACAACATGACAACCCTAGGGAAATTTCAGAGTGATTACATAGTGGCGACCATACTGGGGAAGGAGTCCTCAGTTTAATAAACCTTAAAGGAAATCCTAAATCTCATCTTTGCACCTTAAGCCCATTTTAGGGTTGTCAAAGGTTTCATTAAAAAGTTTAAAAATTAAAATTTTGGCTTCCAAAAGAACATACTATACCAGGGCACATCCAGATCCAAACCCTGCTATAATTGTTGATAATCTAAACAAAATCTTAAGAAAAAACAATAAAGTAGAAAGTCAAGAAAGCATTAGTCAGCTAATCAAAGCAAATTCACTTCCTAAAGAGTTATCAAACTTAGAGGATCTCCAATTTGATTTATCATTTGAGCATTCATTATTTCATACCAAATTTGAAACTTCAATCCATGATATTGTAATAGACCCTATTTTTATTCAATTTATTGACTCAAAGAAGAATACTATACATCCTGATTTAGATCAGCATGTTCTAGACACTTTTGACAAACTTGATGCTTTAACCTCAAATTTGATAAGACATATAGATGAAGCCTATTTTCAACAGTCAGTTGAATTAGCTACCCTAATTGTTGCTACTCCTAAGCCTTCTACCATTCCTTCAGAGTCTGTAAATTCATCTTTATTTAGTACCACCTCATCTATTATTTCCACTACACTTCATTCCACAGAATCATTCATCCCCAAGCTTCCTCTTCAGCCCAAAGTTTTATTTCCATCTCCAAATACTTCAAGTTCATCTTCTAGCACTTCTGCTACATTTTCTAGCACTTCAAGCTCATCTGTAAGCCCTTCAAGTTCATCTTCAAGCACTACCACTTTACCTCCTAGCCAAGCTATAATCTTAGCCATGGCTGCCAGATATGCTCCTTTGACCTTACCAGCTCAAGTACATGCCATGCCCCAAGACTACCAGAGTAAAATCTTTCAGTTTGATGGTACTGGTCAATATACTGCACAACAACATGTAAATAAAATGAATGATTATTTTGAATTACATGAAATTGATGAAGAAGATGTACATATGAGATTATTTGCACAAACACTAGCAGGAGATGTCAAGAAATGGTTTAAATCTTTACCTGCTGGTCATATTGTTGATTTAACTGTTTTCCATAGATTGTTTATCAATAGATGGGAAAGAAAGAAAAATCCTTTACAAATATTGTCTGAATATGAAAACATTATAATAGCTCCTAATGAATATGTTTAGGACTATTATACTAGATTTAACAATATTTATAATGTAATCCCTGCAAATATAAAACCTCCACCAAACTTGGCACTAATCAAATTTCCTGATGGTTTTGACACTAATATGTCTTACCAATTGAGAGAAAGAAACCCTCCAACTCTAAAATAGATGCAGAGTGATGCAGTTAGTGCCGAAGATAACTTGTTGGCTAAAGGAGCTAGAATGAGGAATGAGAGGAGAGTTACCATTAAGGAAGAACAATCCACTTCAGATGTTAAGATAGATACTTTGGATAAAAGTTTAGAAAATTTAGTGGATAGATTAGAAATTATGGAAAGAAAACCACAATGGGATAATAAAAAACAAGGTCCTTAAATAAGAAATCCAAACTTTAGGAAGAATCCCAATACTGGTAAATCTAGAGAAGGGCCACCTTTACAAGAAAACTATGCTGAAAGTTCTCACCAAAATGAAGAAGATGAAGACACTCAGATTAACTTAATGGGAATAAATTATGGTAATACTATTTTTCTTACCCAAGAAGAACAGGAATTATGCATGTTACAACAATTACAGTTACAATCTGGAGAGTCCTTTGATTATAAACAAGGTTATGAATTTTCCATTAATGAAGTTCATAAGAAATATAACCTTAGGAGTAAGAAAAACACAGAAGCCCCTACTAATAAAATTGTCCAAACTCAGACTAAGAAAACAGTGGGAGCTCCTGCAACCAAAGTGCTGCAAATTCTCTCTAGAGAAACCCAAAAAACTTTCACTCCAAAGATTGCAGCCAATCCAAAAATTGTAGACATTACAGATATTGTTGTTAAAACTTCAACTGATATTCAAAAATCAGCTATTGTTAAAACTTCAAAGGATGTCCAAAAATCAACTGATACTAAAGCTTCAAATACTATTCAGATTTCAACTGCTTCCCAAACTATTCCAAATCAAAAAATTGAAAATAGTAAAATAGTGGACACCCAAACAGAAACTAAATTACCAACTGAAGATAAGAAAGAAAAGACTACACAAACTCCAATTGCCAAGGAATAAATCATTTAGTCAGGCAAAACACAGACTCCATTTAATATCCAAATTGCCAAATTGAAAATATCAATTCCTTTAATAGAATTGATAAAAAATTATTCCTACAAAGCCCAAATCATAGAAACATTGAATATAGATGAAGGAGAAGACTCTGTTAATCTAAATGATGACCAACCAGAGTTAATATTTGGTCCTAAGGTAAATGGAAAACATGAACAAAGTGGTGTTCCTCCATTCTACATTAGCTTGACTATTCATGATCAAATCTTACACAATGCTATGTTAGATTCAGGAGCATATCACAATTTAATGCCTAAAGCAATCATTGAAACATTGGATTTAGATATAACCAAACCATACAAAGATCTTTTCTCTTTTGATTCTAGTAAAGTTAAATGCCTAGGCTTGATAAAAGATCTATGTGCCACTTTAGTTTAGTACCCAAGTAAGAGTATTTTCATGGATATTGTAGTTGCTGATATCCCTCCAAAGTATGGAATGCTATTGTCTCACTCATGGGGAGAAAAATTGCATGGATCTCTACAGTTAGACATGTCTTATGCCACAATTTATGTATTTTATTAGCCCAAAAAGATTAATAGAGAAACTTTAATGAAATACATAGTCAGTAGTACAGATAAACCACAGAACTATCCTATTTATTTTGTACATTCTGATATGGATTCTTTCATTTTATGTAATTCAGACACTGGAAAAGATAATAACACAGTTGTAAAACAAAAACATAAAGAACCTGACAATGATAATATATTTCATGAATCTAGGTGGCACTTAGACTTTGATGGTTCAGTGAACAGATTAGGAGCAAGTGCAGGAGTTTGGATTCATAACATGCAAAATAATCATTCTGAAGGTCATGCCTTTAGATTAAACTTTAAATGCCCAAATAACATGGCAGGGTATGAAGCTTTGATCTTAGGATTTCAAATTGTAAGAAACCTTGGAGCCAAGAGAGGTTCTATCATGGGAGACTCAGAATTGATCATAAAACAAATTAAAGGAGAGTATTCTATGAATAATCCTAGACTTAGCCAATACAAAGAAATTGTTCTTGATTTGATCAAAGAACTTCTTGAAATTGATTTTGTTGTTATTCCTAGGAAACAGAACATGCAAGCTCACAGTTTGGCTACTTTTGCTAGCACTTGCAGATTACCTTTTCAGCTTAATCACCAGTACACTACAGAGGTAAGACACAAGCCTGTTATACCTGATAATCTAAAATATTGGCAGATTTTTTCGCAAGATTCTCAAATCTATGATTTTATGAATGCTAAGGGAGAATTCCAAAATTGTAACATAGATACTAATTGTACAGTAGATGAAATCATAGATAGTGAGATAGATATAAATGTTGTAGATGTAAATAAATTCACTAAAGTAGAAATAGATAACTTAGAAAATGTAGAAATAGAAGAAATAGTTAATGATGATTCTGAGATTTTAAACCTTAAAAATAACTTTTTCCCTAAGGGATTAGCCCCATTAGAAGACTTGTTTGATTCAAATGATGTAGCTAGAAAACCAAAAATGGAGCCTTTAAGATCAGACATAGAAGAATGTAACCTAGGAATAGAAGAAAAATCTAAGCTTATTAAATTATCCAAAACATTACCTCTAGCTGAAATACATAAGTCTGTTTAAATAATTTCAAGATGTCTTTGCTTGGAGTTATGAAGACCTCAAGTCTTATGACACCAGCATTATTCAACATAAAATACCCATCAAAGAAGATCAGAAACCCTTTAAACAAAATCTTAGGAGGATTAATCTAGTTCTTATGCCAGTGATAGAAAAAGAAGTAAAAAGGATGTATGAGATACAAATCATAGCACCAATTAGATATTCAGATTGGGTCTCTAATTTAGTCACCACTAGAAAGAAAATAGGATAAATCAGACTCTGTATTGATTTCAAAAACTTGAACAAAGTATCACTGAAGGATAACTATCCCCTCCCTAAAATGGACCACATTCTCAAGAGGGTAGTAGGGTCATGCAGAATCTCATTACTTGATGGATTTTCTGGATACAACCAAATCTTAGTTCGACTAGAGGATCAAGAAAATACTGCATTTACCACTCCTTGGGTTACTTTCATGTATTTGAAAATGCCCTTTGGATTGATGAATGTTGGAGCAACATTCCAAAGAGCAATGGACATAGCTTTTGCAAAAGAAATCCATGACTTTTTCGTTGTTTACTAAGATGATATCACAGTGTTTTCCAAATCAGATAATGAACATCTAGATCATTTGAGAAGATTTTTTATTAAATGTCGAAAATTTGGCATTTCTTTGAATCCCAAAAAGAAACTGTTTGGGCTAGAAGAAGGTAAACTCTCAGGACACATAATTTCAAAACAAGGCATGAGAATTGATCCAACTAGAATAGAAGCAATCCTAAACATCAGTCACCCTAGAAACATTGAAGAATTGCAATCATTCTTAGGTAAAATAAATTTCTTAGAAGATTCATTTCTAACTTAGCAAAACTAATCAGAGAATTGAATAACATGTTAAAGAAAGATTCAACACTTAAGTCGACAATAGAGGCTAAGCAGTCTTTTGAGGCAATCAAAGAAGCCCTTACTAAAACAGTTGTCCTCATCAGTCCTTATTTCAAAAAAGATTTTATAATTTTTTCTTTCGCTTCAGAATACACTATTGCAGCAGTCTTGTTGCAAAGGAATGATCAGGGTTATGAGCAGCCTATTTCATTTTTCAACAAATCTTTGAGAGATGCTACACTAAAGTATAATATAATGGAAAAACAAGCTCTTGCTTTAGTAAAAGCCATAAATGATTTCAGAGTGTACATTTTATACTCACATATTATTGCATATGTTCCAAATTCAGTAGTAAAGGACATTCTAACACAGAATGGGCCTGATGGAAAGAGAGGCAAATGGGTTGCCACTACTTTGGAATATGATATTGAAGTAAATCCCACAAAACTAATCAAAGGCCAAGGATTAGCTAAACTCATGGTTGAATTGAACTGTCAGGCCTTAGATATAAATTTCATTGGTGCTCTAAATGATTAGGAAGACATGGTGACTCCACATATCAGTGAAGCTTTTTTAGATTCACCTTGGTATACATATATCATATTTGTTTTACTAAATTTACAAACTCCTCCTAGTTTATCTAGAACTAAAGGTAGATTCTTGAAAATGAAATCAATGAAATATTGTATCGTAGACAATGCTTTATTTTGGAAAGATAATGATGGCATTTTGTTAAAGAATTTCAAGATGTCTTTGCATGGAGTTATGAAGACCTCAAGTCTTCTGACAAAAACATTATTCAACATAAAATACCCATCAAAGAAGATCAGAAACGTTTTAAACAAAATATTCGGAGGATTAATCCAGTTCTTATGCCAATGATAGAAAAAGAAGTAAAAAGTATATATGAGGCACAAATCATAGCACCAATTAGATATTTAGATTGGTTCTCTAACTTAGTCACCACTAGAAAGAAAACAAGAGAAATCAGACTCTATGTTGATTTCAAAAACTTGAACAAAGTATCGTTGAAGGATAACTATCCCCTCCCTAAAATGAACCACATTCTCCATAGGATAGTAGGGTCATCTAGAATCTCATTACTTGATGCGTTTTCTGGATACAGCCAAATCTTATTTCAACCAGAGGATCAATCAAAGACTGCATTTACCACTCCCTGGGGTACTTTCATGTATTTGAAAATTCCCTTTGGATTGATGAATGCTCGAGCAACATTCCAAAGAGAAATGGACATAACTTTTGCAAAAGAAATCCATGACTTTTTAGTTGTTTATGAAGATGATATCACTGTGTTTTCCAAATAAGATAATGAACATCTAGATCATTTGAGAAGAGTTTTTATTAAATGTATAAAATTTGGCATTTCTTCGAATCCCATGTTATCACTCAAAAATTTCTTCTAAGTTGTTAGAAAAAAATATGATAGAGGTAACCACAAACCAACTTGGAGGATTAGGATCTAGCCTTCCTAATCTCAGAGAGGGCTCTCTCTTTTTTATTTAACCTTGTTTAGTTATTTGATTTTAGGCTAGTTATGATTGTGGTTGGGTTTTGATTCATATTTGGTGGTGGGATCACTTACTGAGTTGAAAAAGGGTTGTCTTTTTACCATTGAGCTATGGGATCAAATGCCAAACAAATAGGACTGGATCAAGTTCTAAAAACAGTATCTACAGGGCAAGATAACAGAGTTACTTCAGATCTCAAGGCTGGATGGTGAAGTGGTTTTCAATCGGATCCAAAGAGAAATGAAGGCTTCCTTAGGCCATATTATGAAGAAAGTGAAAGAGGTCAACCGGGATGGGAGAGAAATTAAGGATTCTCAGATCCGGATATCAGAAGAAAACATGTAAATGACTAACTGTGGAAAACGGAATGTACTTAAACAAATTCTGAGATAAATTTCCAGTTAATTCATTCAACTTTAGATAACATTTAAGTTTGTGAAAAACATAATATAATAACAAATTGACAAAGAAAATACTTCATTGTAATAACTCTACACATGAATCCTGTAATGCAATCTCTTTATTACTTGCTCCAGTCTGCTAACTTGAAAATTGGTACAATAACCCTCAGGTTTATGATCAAAATAACCTTACAAATGTATAGCAATCCACCCTCAATACTTCGAATTCTGAAGTATTTATACAAAAATATTTTACAAAATATCCCAAACTATCTTGGGAACTAATCTAGGAGAAAGAAAAATCTTCATGCAAGAAGATAGAAACAGTTATTGAACTAATGCTTGTTGTCCCTGTTATTTAGGCTCTGTTGTCTTTTAATCTTTGATCTTTTGCCCTTTAATCTGCTTTGTTCTTTGGTCTTCACGCTGGATGCTCTATTCACTCTAATCTTTCCACTGATACACTTTGACCTGGCTAACCTGTCAATATCCTTTTACTGTGCCCTTTTACTTTTTACTGTACCTTTTATATTTTTACTGTGTATTTCTACAGTAAAGCATTTAGTTTTTCCCATGTCTCAGCATATGGTAATTGGATATTAAGTATCTTCCTGTAGATCTCATCTGCCTCTGTATATTCGACAAAAGTAGGCTTATTGACAAAAAGGTGTTTTATCTCATGCTGGAGGTAAAACAAATTCTCAAAAGTTTGATATAATACTTTTCCAGTAGGTATGCCTTTCATGGATGAAGTATTCACCTGATCTTTGGCTACTTCCCTGATATTTTTATTATATTCCTCCTGTGCCAAAACTTGTTGTTTATAACCAAGGGATTTGGTAAACCCTTTTGCCTCAAAATTTCAAAATTAACCATGAATCTGTCAATGGCCAGTTGCATGGTTTAGCACTTATCCTCTAGGTTCAACAACAAATTCCTCTTGGTGAGGACTCTTTTAACTTCTAAAATTGTACCTGTTCTATCAGGTATCTCTAAAACCTGCAGCTCATACCTGTTCTTGGAGTTGAGGAAGTGAATGATCCGTGCAGCTTCCTCTGGCATGTCTCCAAGTTCTGCTTTGACTCTTTGAATGGCTTTTGTAGCCTGCTTTATTAAATCAATCTCTTCAAAAATAACCTAGATGGATGGCCAAATATCATTGACAGAGTCAATGATATTGGCCCACAGTTGCTCCTTAGCCTGACCTAGATGTTCATTCAATTTCAGTTTCTTCTCCAATCTTTTGATTCGTTCATTCATCCTTGTAGACTTCTTCTGTTAATATTTGTGCACGATTTGGGAAAGTCTATAATCTGTTTCCAGGCTGGTCACTTTTTCCTTAAGCCTATTCATCTCAATGGTCTGAATGGAAATTTCTTCCATTACATTGACCAACCTATTTTCCTCATCACCTGTAGACCCTATTACTATTGACCCTGTTGCTAATGTAGTTGGTATAGATGTTGGCAGTGCTATGGCCATTGGAGCTGTGGGAGCTAAGGATGCTGCCAAAGTATAAGGTACAACAGTGGTAACTATTGGGATGAAAGTTGCAGGTGAATCATCAAGACTAGCTTGTTTTAGCTGAATCAAGCTATCCAATTCTTAATCCATCTCCTTTAACTAATCATTTAGTTGCAGCACTAGGTCCATCATCTCTTCATGATTGGTTTGGGTCTCTAGGACCTCCTTTATTTGTGGGTGTTGTAAATGAGGTATCTTGAGTTGTTTCTTAAGTGTTGTTATATCCTCATTCTTCTTTTTGATCAACTTCTTAGCAGCCTTAATGTCACTAGGATCATGGCCCAGCTCAATGACCAAGTCCTCCAATGACTTGATCCTGTTGCCTTTGGCCTGTGAGGAGGCCTTCTCCAATTTATATTGGGATGTTACATTATCCAGTGAATCCTACAGCCTATGTGCAGCCATGACCTTTCCTATAAGGGTGGAGTAAATGATTTCTCCGGCCTATTTATGAAACTCTATTTGGTCATTGGGATAAACATCCCTGGCCACCAGCTCAAAATCAGTCTTCTTGTAGCCAATTGAGGTCTTTGGTTGTTGAATAGTGGGCTACAAAAATGAGACCTGCATCTTTCCTGCTTTGATGTCAAAGGCTGACATCAACCTACTCTGGTTGGCTGGTGTATGCTTGAAGTATTGGGCATATGTCTCTGCCTTCAACTTCTCATTTCTCATTTTTATTTCCTTGTACCTATCTTTGATATCCTTTTCTCTATTAGTTGGCCTGACAAAGGAAGAAACCTAAACACTTTTTTGTCTCTCAATCATTTGAGTGTTGGAGGTTGATGGCTGTTGTGTTTCACCTAAAGCAGCTGTGTCTTTGCTCCTCTACCCCATTGTTTCAGTGTCATTTATTTCCACTGATTCAATGTTCTCCTCCTGTTCAGACATAGGATTCAACTTGGACCTTTTTCTGAGCTCAAAAAGCTCATCTGTAGTCTCCATGGCAGAACTGGAACCCTCTTCCCTATTCCTCTTTGGATTCTTCTCCTCATTGGCTGGGGTTTGTAATACAGGAGAAATATTCATTGGTTCCTCTAGTTCTGGAACCTACAGGAAAGAGTTCTGGTCAATTTTCTTTTCTATATCAATGAGTGTGTTTTCAACATCCGCAACTGTGCTATCCATATCAATCAATGTGTTTTCCAACCACTCAGTTTGGTTGGCAAACTGTTCAATGTCATTTCTTGGGTGGTGGATGAAAGGGCCCAATTTGACCCTGAGTCCTAGCTTGTTTATGACTCCATGAGGGTCATACTACCACATGAAGCTGTTATTGAATTTCATTTGTTGTAGTATATTGTCAGCCTCTCATCCAGGCTCTATGTTATTGCAAATGAATGGGCCCAATTGGTTTTTCATTTTAAACTAGGTCTTCTTCCTAGCAGATAGGAAATGGACCTCATCATAGTTGATGATTTGTCTGAAATACTCAAGTGCAAATATCCTCATAGGTACATATTTGGGAAACTTATAAGGGGCTAATTGGCAGGCATACACCCTTATTTCAGTGTGATTCTGGTACATGTACCAGTCTCCCACCTTGTTGTTCTTAGCCAACTATAGTACCCTCTTGATTTCTTGGCTGATTCCAGGTTGAGTGTTACTAGTCAGCATGTTCATGACTGGGTAGACAAATGAATCTATGAAGTCTTTGTAGGTAAATGTTGTGGAGTATTTCTGGATCAAGGGTGTCCAATAGACCACTGATCTCTCTTTTCCCTTGGTATCCAACTTCTAGATGCTTACAGGGAACTTATCTGCTTGGTAATACAAAAACATGTGAAATAACACTAAAGAGTACTTGAAAACCCTTTCAGTGGGTAGGCTTGTGAATTGTTCATGCATCTTGTCTGCAATGAACTGAGCATAGTTATACATGATAGTAGGAGGCTTGCGTGGGGTGAAGATGGACAAGAAAGCCAAGATAACCTCATCCACATGCACATATGACGTATATACTAGGAAGCAAGATAGCATGGTGATTATATATCTACTTGTCTCTAAAAAAAATGGTGGCATCATAAGGTGGAGTATCGTGGGAGTATGGCAGTCTTCGATGATGAAGGTCTAGAATATTTGTCTTATCTTAACCAGGTCTAGTGTGATATATAAGTCCAATAGGTCTCCAATAGATAATGGGGTTTGATTAGGGCTAGGTTCAACTTGCAGCATTAGGTTGATAGACTCTTGAGTGATGGTGAATAAGAGCTGTTGGTTAGGGGCAACAATAGCCCTTTGGCTAGGGATAGAGTAGGCATGACAAAAATGTATGATATCAGGGAATGGGTGAACTTCTCGGAATAGGTATTTGGGTAAATTGGATTCCCAAAAATGGATGTCATCGGTATGGTTCAGGAATTATCCTTACTCCAGCAGTGGAGCTTCAGAAGGTAGGCAGGGGTAGCAGTATTTTTTATCTAGAAATCCCTATCTGCTAGTGCTAAATGGTCGATGTCTAAGTGAGGGGTTGACACAGGTCTCACATCCAAAGAGGTATGGGAAGCCATGATTGATTTTATTGATTGGGATTAGGCTTGTATTGGCTATAGAAGTGAGGTTTGGGAAACTCTGGTACAGTGAAGGGGCAATTGCAGTTTTACAAAAGAGGGGTTTTGGGTATACAGGAAAATTACTCTTCAATTAGGAAAATGTATTAAGTAATTTCAATTAATTAGTCTTTAAACTTAACTGTACCTTTTCAAATTTAGAGGGCTGATTTGGTTTTTTCTCAAAAATACCTGGAAATTGGTGGTATTAGCTACAAACTAGTTTCAATGGTGACTGTAGATGGTACAGTGGCTTCAGTTGTGAACTGGATGCTTGAATTGGGCGTCCTGAGCTTGTTCGGGAGGTAAACGGTGGTCAATTTTGGTTGCAGAGGCTCGGGGTGGCACAAGAAGGCTTGGGTAGCATTCACAGTGCAAATGAGCGAAAAGAGTCTAAATGGGCTTCTCCAGCCTTTTGACTAGCAACGGTCACAATTTAGTGCGGAATTCATAAATGAACAGTGGATGGTTTTAGCATTTGGTGAGGAGGGGGTTTTAGGGGCCATCACACTGCTTTTGGAGAACGGGTGGTATTTCCTTGAGAGCACGCGATCTCGCCTGAGGATGCTACATAGAAGAATAGGGCCTGGGCAAAACCACAAATCTCGTGTGCTCTCGGGCTGGTAAAGGTTAGAGAGGGAATGAGTGCGATATGGATGCGTGTTGTTGGATCTAGGGGTGGAAGATCGAACAGATGTCGCGCGGTCAAGCTGCATAGAGGGAATAGGGGTGAAGATTTGCAAGGCCCAGGGGGTTAATTACAACTAATTTCAATTATTTAATGAATAAGGTGGGGATTAAAAATATAATTTGCAGGTTTAATGGAGTGGGACCAGGGGTTAATGTGGCAGGGCTTGTTTAACTGTACCTGGGTTGGTGGGTTAAAAGGTTTATGTTAGGGAAATATAAATCGAGGAGTTAGTTAAATAATTCGGGGGGGAAATAAAAACTTAGGTAAGGGGTTTTTATGGGTTTTTGAGGTAAAATAGGGAAATTAATAAGGGGGAAGGGAGATTTTTGCAATGGGGAATGGGCTTCACACTAGGGAAAAGGGCTTTTGGGTAGGGGGATGACCTTTGGATGGTAATTTACTAGGGAAATGTGTGAAACCAAGGGGTAATGGTCAAAATGAAGGGAAAAAGTGTATTTTTATAAGAAATGATGGGATAATGGGAAAATTAGTAAGCAAGTATGTGGGGGGTGAAATGAAATGAGGGGAAGTTAATCAAGTAAGCTAGTGAACATCCTTTCACTCTCATAAATGCTCTTGCACATAAAACATAGGATTAAGCATGATAAATGTGCTTTTGACTGAGCAATCTCATCCATTTGCAACCTTTCTTCTACCTACCCATTACTTATCCTGACATTTTTTCTTCACTTTATTTGGTGCATTTAAGCTAGCAAACCCTTTATTTCTTTTTCTTTTGACAAGAAAACTATCTAATTCTAACCTTATAACTTCCAATGTCTCAGATTAAACTGATGAGCACATTTTTATGCTCTACCTAACTACTGATCTGCCAAGGTTAAACAGTTTGGCTAGATCTTTATTCTCTATCTATATACATGAAATTTAAAGCATGAATTAGTCAAGATTAAGCTATTTGACTGTCATGGGCTGTGGCATTTATGACAAGCTGCACACAACCATTATTTTGCATATAAAAGTAAAAGTAGTGGCACTTGAATTTGCACACATTCATGATCTGTTTTTTTTGGGGTTCATATTTTTCACTTTTTTTATCTTTTCTTTTTCTTTTTTTCCTCTGATTATTCTTTTATGACATACCCTCTTTACATTTTTTAATTTTTAATATGGAAAAAATTTTGCAGAAAGAAAAAGTATGTACAATATTTACAAGACTAAGCATAGCCAATTCAAAATTATGAATCCTATTATTATAGGACCCTAACAGTGGCTCCACATGGGGATGGCATTTCCTGGAGAAATGTCAAGAACTTCAAGATCAGTAGCCTTTGACAATGTAGCTGAAGTTACCTTGTAAACTATTCTTCTGTGATTCTGCTTTATTCATAGTTATTATGGTGAACCCTTCAAAACTCAGGGCCTTCTCTCCGGGCTTCAACTTCAAAAGATTACCATCCAATCCAATCTAAAATCTGCACTGTTATATACAATAATTAAAGTAAAGTGAACTATAGTTAATCTGTGGAAAAGTAATGCTTCAGCATTCTAACATTGACAAGTCCTTCTGGTAGATCTGATCCATCTATCTCTCTCAATAAAAAAAGCATTGTTACCTCTATAACCATAAATGACATAAGGGCCTTGCCACAGAAAGTCAAATTTGCCATGTTTTTCATTGTCTTCTCTTCTAGAATCCCATCTAAGTACTTTTCACCTATGTAAAAATCATCAGCTTTAGTCTTTTTATCAAAAATCTTTTTGATTCTATCCTGGATTACTTGTGATTTTACATATACTTCTTCTCTAGTTTGGTGCAAGTGTATTGTTTGATTTATCCTTCTTTGGATATCATTTGGCTCTACCTGCAACTCCTGGATTATTTTCATCACTAGCACTCCCAAAGAGGATGGAAAAATAGCATCCATCTGATATACTAACTAATAGGGAGATGTACCAATGGACTTTTTGGTAGTTAGTTTGCCTGCCCATAAGGCATTGACCAACTTTTTATTCCATGTCTTTTTGTTGTCTTCCAGTAATTTATTAATGATATTGACAAGGCTTTTGTTAGAGGATTCTACAAGTCCATTACCTTGAGGTTTATAGGCAATGGAGTGGCCAAGGGTGGTGTGGTATTTGTTACAAAAGTCTACCATTTTCTTGGATTTAAAAGCAGCTACATTATCAGTGATGAGCATCCAAATCTTGACAAAATATTATTTTCAAGGAAGGAGATAATGACAGAGTCTGTAGCTTTTCTAGAAGGGATGGATTCTATCCATTTGGTAAAATAATCAGTGGTTGTCAAAATCCATTTATGTTGGGGTGATGAAGCTGCGTGAATTTCTCCAATGAAGTCTAACCCCCATTGTTGAAATGGCATTTATGTGGAGATGGTTTTAAGAGGTAAAGGTAAAATCTTTCTTTTTCCCTCAAATATATGGCACTTATGACAGGAGGTCACATGTTTCTTAACATCTGCAAAAAGAGTGGTCCAGTAAAAACCAGCCCTCAAAATTTTGTCAGCAGTAGTCTTCCAATACAAGTGTCCTCCACAATCTCCTGCATGAAATTCTTACATAATTTTATCAGCTTCATATTTCCGTAAACAGTTTAATAAAATACCACTATTGTATTTCCAAAATAAAGCATTATCTATGATACAATATTTCATTGATTTCATTTTCAAAAATCTAGCTTTAGTTCTAGATAAACCAGGAGGAGATTGTAAGTTTAGTAAGACAAATATGATATCTGCATACCAAGGGGAATCTGTAAAAGTTTCACTGATCTGTGGGGTCACCATCTCTTCCCGATCATCAAGGGCACCAATGAAATTTATATCTAGGGCCTGACAGTTTGATTCAGCCATGTGTTTGGCTAAACCTTGGTCTTTGATAAGTTTAGTAGGCTTTATTTCTATGTCATATTCCAAAATAGTGGCAATCCATTTGCCTCTTTTCCCTTCAAGCACATTTTGTGTCAAATATCTTTTACTACTAAGTTTGGAACATAAGCAATGATGTGTGAATACAAGATGTATACTCTAAAATCTTTAATAGCTTTCACTAAAGCTAATGCATATTTTTCCATTATGCTATATTTTAGTGTTGCATCTCTTAAAGATTTACTGAAAATGCAATGGGTTGTTCATATCCTTGAACATTCTTTTGCAACAAGACTGTTTCAATAGTATGTTCTGAAGCAAAAGAAAAAATTATAAAATCTTTTTGAAAATCAGGATTTATAAGGACTGGGGTTTTGGTAAGGGCTTGTTTAATAGCCTCAAAAGATTTTTTAGCTTCCACTGTCCATTTAAGTGCTGAATCTTTTCTTAACATGTTATTTATTTCTCTAATCAACTTTGCTAAATTTGAAATGAATATCCTAAGAAAATTTATCTTGCCTAAAAATGACTGCGATTCTTTGATGTTTCTAGGATGGGTGATGGTCAATATTACCTCTATTCTAGCAGGATCTATTCTAATTCCATCTTTTGATATTATAAGTCCCAACAGTTTACCTTCTTCTAGACCAAATAGTGTCTTTTTGGGATTTAAGGAAATACCAAATTTCCTGCATTTAATGAAAACTCTTCTCAGGTGATCTAGGTGTTCATTATCAGATTTAGAAAAGGTTGTGATGTCCTCTTGGTAAACCACTAGGAATTCATGGATCTCCTTGGAAAAAGCTATATCCATAGCTCTTTGAAATCTTGCTCCTACATTCATTAATCCAAAATGCATCCTCAAATACATGAAGGTACCCCAAGGAGTAGTAAATGCAGTTTTGGCTTGGTCCTCTAATTGAACTAAGATTTGGTTATATCCAGAAAATCCATCAAGAAATGAAATTCTAGATGAACCTACTACCCTTTGAAGGATATGCTCCATTTTTGGTAAAGGATAGTTGTCTTTTAATGAGACCTTGTTTAAATTTTTGAAATCAACACAAAGTCCGATTTCTCTAGTTTTCTTCCTAGTAGTGACTAAGTTTGAAACCCAATCTGAATATCTAATGGGAGCTATAATTTTGGCATCATGCATTCTTTTTACTTCCTTCTCAATAGATGTCATAAGAACTGGATTAATTCTCCTAAGTTTTTGTTTAAAAGGTTTATGATCTTCTTTGATAGGTATCTTTTGTTGAATTATTCTAGTGTCATAAGATTTCAGGTCTTCATAACTCCATGCAAATACATATTGAAACTCTTTAAACAGATTCATGTATTTAGCCTTTTCATCTGGAGGTAAGGCTTTTGATAATTTAATGAGTTTAGCTTTTTCTTCAATTCCTATGTTAAATTCTTCTATATCTACTCTTAAAGGCTCCATTTTCAATTTCCTAGCTACATCGTTGGAATCAAACAAATCTTCTAAGGGGACTAATCCCTTAGGAAAAAAAATGTTTTTAAGGTCAAGAATTTCAGGATCATCATTCATTATTTCTTCTATCTCTACATTTTCTAAGTTATCTACTTCTATTTTTGTGAAATTAGAGGGTTTACCTATATCCAAAATATTTACATCTATGTCACTATCTATGTTATTTTCTATTGTACAGTCTGTATCTATATTACAATTCTGAAACTCACCTTCAACATTCATGAAATCATAAATCTGAGAATCCTGTGAGAATATCTGCCAATATTTCAAATTTTCAAGTATGACAGGCCTATGTCTCACTTCTGTAGTGTACTGATGGTTGTGTTGAAAAGGCAGCTTGCAGGTAATAGAAAAAGTGGCCAGGTTGTGGGATTTCATATTATGTTTTCTAGGAATGGCAACAAAGTTTGTTTCCAGAAGGTCTTTGATCAAATCTAGGACAGTCTCTCTATATTGGCTAAGTCTGGGATTGTTTACAGAGTATTCACCATTAATTTGTTTAATAATCAATTATGAGTCTCCCATTATAGAAACTCTCTTGGCTCCAAGTTTTCTAACCATTTGTAATCCTAAGATCAGAGCTTCATACTCTGCCATGTTATTTGTGCATTTAAAATTTAACCTAAATGCATGACTTTCAGAATGATTATTCTCCATGTTGTAAATCCACACTCCTGCACCTGCTCCAAGTATATTCACAGATCCATCAAAATCTAAATGCCATAGTGATTCATGAAAAAAAATTTCACTGTTAGTTGTTTTGTATTTCTATTCTATAGTTGTGATTTCCTTTTTATCATGGTCTAAATTGTATAGGATGAAATATTCCATATCATAATCCATGGAGTATATAGGCAAATTCTGTGGTTTTTCTACACTACTCACCATGTATTTCATCAAGGTCTCTCTATAAAGTTTCCTTTGTTGACCAAAAATAGAGATGGTGGCATATGACATATCTAATTGCAAGGATCCCTGCAATTTTTCTCCCCATGAGCGAGATAACGACATTCCATATTTGGGTGGGATGTCTTCAACTACTATGTCCATCACAATACTCTTTACTGGGCACTGGACTAGAGTTACACACAAATACTTGATCAGGCTGAGGCATTTAACTTGGCTAGAGTCAAAGGAAAATATTTCCTTATATGGTTTGGTGATATCTAAGTTTAGTCTCTCCATGATTGCTTTTAGCATCAAGTTATGGGATTCCCCTGAGTCTAGCATAGCATTATGTAATATTTTGTCATGAATGTTCAGACTAATGTAGAAAGGAGGGATACCTCCTTGCTGATGAGTACCATTTACGTCAGGGCCAAACAATAACTTAGGTTGATCATCATTCAAATTGAAAACATCTTCTCCTTCACCTATATTTAAAGTTTATGTGATCTATGATCTATAGGATTCATTCTTCAATAGCTCGGTCAATGGAACTGATATTTTCAATTTTTCTATTTCAGTCTTAATGTTGAAAGGAAATTGAGTTTTTCTTGATTGGATGATATCTTCCTTAGCAAATGTCGTCTGTGTGTTTTTATATTGTTTTTTAGCACTTGGCATTTGATTCTGTGTTTCAGTAGTTTTGTTTTGAATTCTCTTATTTGGAATGTTTTTGAGTAATTGTTTCAGTTTGAGTTTCAAATGAAGTTATATCCACAAATTTTGGGCTAGAAGTCTCCTGTGTTCCCCAAGGGAGGATTTGTAAAACTTAGTGACAGGAGCTTCTGTTATCTTTTTAGTTTGGGTCTCGATTGATCTTTTAGTGGGAGTTTCATTGTTATTTTTACTTCTCAATCTATATTGTTTGTGAACTTCATATATAATTGACTCATAACCCTGTTTGAAGTCAAAGGACTCACTAGATTCTAATTGCAATTGTTGCAGCATATATAATTCCTATTCTTCCTGAGTAAGAAAAATAACATCTTCATTTTTTATTCCTAATAAGTTTATCTAGGTGTCATCCTCTCCTTCATGGGTCTCTGAACCCTCAACATAGTTTTCTTGAAAGGGTGGCCTAATTTGTTGATCTGGTATAGCATTCTTTCCAGTGTTAGGATTCTTCCTAAATTTGGGGTTTCTTATTGGGGGTGGATGTTGATTCTCCCACTAAGTTTTTATTTCCATGTTTTCTAATCTATCCATTATTCTCTTTACACTCTTTGCTAGACTATCTATTTTACTATCAGAAGTGGAAGTTTCCTCTTTAATGACAACTCTCTTTTCATTTCTCATTCTAGTTTTCTTAGCTAATAGCTTGGCCTCTACACTAAAAACATTACTTTGCATTTGTTCCAATATTTCAAGGTTTCTTTCCCTTAATTGGTATGACATGTCTCTGTCAAAACCATCAGGAAATTTTATTAATGATAGGTCAGGTGGAGGCTTAATATTAGCAGGGATTGTATTGTAGATGATATTGAACCTAGTACAATAATCCTGATCTGACTCATTAGGAGCTCTTCTAATGTTATCATATTCAGAAAGTATTTGCAAAGGGTTTATCTTTCTCTCCCATCTATCAATGAATAATCTATGAAAAGCAGCTAAATCTGAAATATGATTAGTTGGTAAAGATTTGAACCATTTCTTAACATCCCCAGTTAATGTTTGAGAAAACAACCTCATTTGGACATCAGATTCATCTATCTCATGCAATTCAAAATAGTCAGTCATTTTGTTCACATGTTGTTGGGCAGTATACTGACCAGTAGCATCAAACAAAAAGATTTTGCTTTGATAATCTTGGGGCATGGCATGGAGCTGAGCTGGTAAACCCAAAGGTGCATATTAGTCTGCCATGGCTTGGATTCTGGATTGACTAGGGGTAAAGTGATGATACTTGAGGAAGGTCTTGAAACAGATGGAGATGAACTAGATGAGGATGAGGAGTTTGGTTGGATAGGAAGCTGATGAATGACTGGTTTAGGGGAATGGACTGTGGTGGATACAATGGGTGGGGTGGTAGTAAATGAAGGTGTATTATAATATTTGAAGATTGTGCAGAAATTTCAGAGGCAGCAAGAGTAGGGGAAGCTAGTTCAACTGATTGTTGAAGGTAAGCATCATCTATATGGCTTATCAATGTAGAGGTTAAAGCTTCTAACTTTTCAAAAGTATCCAACACAAATTTATCTAAATATGGATGTATAGGCACCTTTTTCGACTCAATGAATTGAATAAAATTAGGGTCTAACACAGTTTCATGAATTGAATTCTCTGATTTAGTTCTAAATAATGAGAGATCAAATGACAAATCAAATGGAATTTCCTCTAAAGTTGATAATTCCTCGGGGAGTGAATTTTCTTTAACTAACTGGCTACTACTTGCTTGAGTTTCTACCTTTTTTGGTTTTCTTAAAATCCTGTCTGGGTCATCAACTATGGTAGCAGGGTTTGGATCTGGATTTGCCCTAGTATAGTGAGTCTTTTTGGGAACCAGAATTTTAATTTCTTAATTGTTTTTATGAAACTTTTTAAGAACAACTTATAAAAATGACTTTAAGGGGCTCAAGATGAAATTTTAAGGTTTCCTCAAAGTTTTATTTGACTGAGGATCAAAGTCCCCAGTATGGTCACCAATGATGTTATCACTCCAAAATTTCTTCTAAGTTGTTAGAAAAAGAAATGATAGAGGTAACTACAAACTAACTTTGGAGATTAGGATCTAGCCTTCCTAATATCAGAGAGGGCTCTCTCTTTTTTATTTAACTTTGTTTAGTGATTTTATTTTAGGCTAGTTATTATTGTGCTTGGGTTTTGTTTTAGATTTGGTGGTGGGATCACTTACTTAGATGAAAAAGGGTTGTCTTTTTACCACTGGGATATGGGGTCAAATGTCACACAAATAGGACTGGATCAAGTTCTAAATAGTGTCTACAGGGCAAGATAGCAAATTTACTTCAGATCTCAAGGCTAGATGGTGAAGTGGTTTTCAATCAAACACAAAGAGCAATTAAGGGTTCCTTAGGCCAGATTATGAAGAAATTGAAAGAGGTCAACCAGGATGGGAGAGCAATTGAGGATTCTCAGATTTGGATATCAGAAGAAAACATGTAAATGATTAACTGTGGAAAACAGAGTGTACTCAAACAGATTCTAAGATAAATTTCCAGTTAATTCATTCAAGTTTAGATAACATTTAAGTTTGTGAAAAACCTAAGAGAATAACAAATTGACAAAGAAAATACTTCACTGTAATAACTCTACACATGAATCCTATAATGCAATCTCTTTATTACTTGCTCCAATCTACTAACTTGAAAATTGGTACAATAACCCTCAAGTTTATGATCAAAATAAATTTACAAATGTATAGCAATCCACCCTCAATACTTCGAATTATGAAGTATTTATACAAAAATATTTTACAAAATATCCCAAACTGTCTTGGGAACTAATCTAGGAGAAAGAAAAATCTTCATGCAAGAAGATAGAGACAGCTATTGAACTAATGCTTGTTGTCCCTGTTATTTAGGCTCTGTTGTGTTTTAATCTTTGATCTTTTGCCCTTTAATCTACTTTTCTATTTGGTCTTCATGATGGATGCTCTATTCACTATGATCTTTCAACTAATACACTTTGATATGGCTGACCTGTCAATATCCTTTTACTGTGCCCTTTTACTTTTTACTGTACATTTTATATTTTTACTATGTATTTCTATAGTAAATCATTTATTTTTTCCCATGTCGCAGCATCTGGTAATTGGATATTGAGCATCTTCTTGTAGATATCATCTGCCTCTATATATTTGGCAAAAGTAGGCTTATTGACAAAAAGGTGTTTTACCTTATGATGGAGGTAAAACAAATTCTCAAAAGTTTGATATAATACTTTTCTAGTAGGTATGCCCTTCATGGATCAAGTATTCACTTGATCTCTGGCTACTTCACTGATCTTTTTATTATAGTCCTCTTGTGTCATTAACTTATCATTTATAACCAAGGGATTTGGTAAACCCTTTTGCCTCAAAATTTCAAACTTAACCATGAATCTGTCAATGGCCAGTTGCATGGTTGGCACTTATCCTCTAGGTTCAACATCAAATTCCTCTTGGTGAGGACTCGTTTAACTTCCAAAATTGTACCTCTTCTATCAGGTATCTCTAATGCCTAGAGCTCATACCTATTCTTGGAGTTGAGGAAGTGAATGATCCTTGCAGCTTCCTCTGGCATGTCTCCAAGTTCTGCTTTGACTCTTTGAATGGCTTCTGTAGCCTGCTTTGTTAAATCAATCTGTTAAAAAATAACCTAGATGGATGGCCAAATATCATTCACAGAGTCAATGATATTGGCCTGCAGTTGCTCCTTAGCCTGACCTAGAGGTTCATTCAATGTCAGTTCCTTCTGCAGGCTTTTGATTCGTTCATTCATCCTTGTAGACTTCTGTTGTTCTTCTTTTTGCATGATTTGGGCAAGTTTGTAATTTGTTTCCAAGATGGTCACTTTTTCCTTAAGCTGTTCATCTCAGTGGTCTGAGTGGACATTTCTTCCATTGATTTGACCAACCTGTTTGCCTCATCACATGTAGACCCTATTTTTGTTGACCCTGTTACTGATGTAGTTGGTATAGATGATGGCAATGCTTTGACCATTGGAGCTATGGGAGCTAAGGATGTTGCCAAAGTAGAAGGTACAACAGTGGTAACTATTGGGATGATAGTTGCAGGGGCATCATCAAGACTAACTTGTTTTAGTTGAATCAAGATATCCAATTCTTTCTCCATCTCCTTTAACTGATCATTCACTTGCAGCACTAGGTCCATCATCTCTTCATGATTGGTTTGGCTCTCCAGGACCTCCTTTGTTTGTGGGTGTTTTAAATGAGGTAGCTTGAGTTGTTTCTTAAGAGCTACTATATCCTCATTCTTCTTTTTGATCAACTTCTCAGTAGCCTTAATGTCACTAGGATCATGGCCCAGCTCAATGACCAAGTCCTCCAATGACTTGATCCTGTTGTCTTTGGCCTATGAGGAGGCCTCCTCCAATTTATATTGGGATGTTACATTATCCAGTGAATCCTGCAGCCTGTGTGTAGTCATGGTCTATCCTATAAGGGTGGAGTAAATCATTTCTCCAGCATATTTATGAAACTCTATTTGGTCAATGAGATGAACATCCCTGGCCAACACCTCAAAATCAGTCTTCTTGTAATCAGCTGAGGTCTTTGGTTTCTGAACAACAGATTGCAAAAATGAGACCTACATCTTTCCTGCTTTGATGTCAAAGGCTGACACAACCTGCACTAGTTGGTTGGTGTATGCTTGAAGTATTTTGCGTATGTCTTTGCCTTCAACTTCTCATTTCTCATTTTTATTTACTTGTACCTGTCTTTGATATCCTTTTCTCTGTCATCTGGCCTGAAAAGGGAAGAAGCCTCAATACTTTTTTGTCTCTCAATCATTTGAGTGTTGGGGGTTGATGGATGTTGTGTTTCACCTAAAGCAGTTGTGTCTTTTCTCCTCTGCCCCATTGTTTAAGTGTCATTTATTTCCACTGATTCAATGTTCTCCCCCTATTCAGACACAGGATTCAACTTGGGCCTTTTTCTGAGCTCAAAATGCTCATATGTAGTCTCCATGGCAGAACTAGAACCCTCTTCCCTGTTCCTCTTTGGATTCTTCTCCTCATTAGCTAGGGTCAGTAATACAAGAGGAATATTCATTTTTTCCCCTAGTTCTGGAACCTACAGGAAAGAGCTATAGTCAATTTGCTTTTCTAGATAAATGAGTGTGTTTTCAACATCCACAACTGTGTTATCCATATCAATCAATTTTTTTCCAACCACTCAATTTGGTTGGAAAACTATTCAATGTCAGGTCTTGGGTAGTGGATGTAAGGTCCCAATTTGACCATTAGTCTTAGCTTGTTTATGACCCCATGAGGGTCATACTACCACATGAAGCTGTTGCTGAATTTCATCTGTTGTAGCATCTTGTCATACTTTGGTCTAGCCTCTCTGTTATTGCAAATGAATGGGCCCAATTGGTTTTTCATTTTAAATTGGGTCTTCTTCCTAACAGATAGGAAGTGGACCTCATCAAAGTTGATGATTTGTCTGAAATACTCAAGTGAAAATATCCTCATAGGGAGGTATTTGGGAAACTTATAAGGGGCTAATTGGCAACCATAAACCTTGATTTCAATGTGGTTCTAGTATAGGTACCAGTCTCCCACCTTGATGTTCTTAGCCAACTGTAGCACCCTCTTGATTTCTTGGATGATTCTAGTTTGAGTGTTACTGGTCAGCATGTTCATGATTGGGTAGACAAATGAATTTATGAAGTCTTTTTAGGTAAATGTTGTGGAGTATTTATGGATCAAGGGTCTCTAGTAGACCACTGATCTCTCTTTTCCCTTGGTATCCAACTTTTGGATGCTTACAGGAACTTATCTTCTTGGTAATACAAAAACATGTGAAATAACACTAAAGAGTACTTGAAAACTCTTTCAGTGGGCAGTCTTGTGAATTGTTCATGCATCATGTCTGCAATGAACTGAGCATAGTTATACATGATAGCAGGAGGCTTGCCTGGGGTGAAGATGGACAGGAAGGCCAGGATAACCTCATCCACATGCTCATCTAAGGTATATCCTAGGATGAAAGAGAGCATGGTGATTATATGTCTGCCTATCTCTGAAAAAATGGTGGCAACATAAGGTGGAGTATCTGTGGGAGTATGGCGGTCTTCAATGATGAAGGTCTGGAAGATTTGTCTTATCTTAACCAGGTCTAGTGTGATATATAAGTCCAATAGGTCTCCAATAGATAATGGGGTTTCATTAGGGCTAGGTTGGACTTGTAGCATTTGGTTGATAGACTCTGGAGTGATGGTGAATAAGAGCTGCTGGTTAGGGGCAACAATAGCCCTTTGGCTAGG
Source organism: Pinus tabuliformis (assembly GCA_031772625.1). Classification (NCBI taxonomy): domain Eukaryota; kingdom Viridiplantae; phylum Streptophyta; class Pinopsida; order Pinales; family Pinaceae; genus Pinus; species Pinus tabuliformis. The sequence goes on from CM062817.1 coordinate 1,861,564,464, forward strand.
GATATAGCAAGCATGACAAAAATGTATGATATCAGGGAATGGGTGAACTTCTAGGAATATGTATTTGGGTAAATTGGATTCCCACATATGGATGCCATCGGCATGGTTCATGAATCTATCCTTACTCCAGCAGTGGAGCTTCAGAAGGTAGGCTGGGGTAGCAGTATATTTTATCTGGAAATCCCTATCTTCTAGCACTAAATGGTTGATGTCCAGGTGAGGGGTTGACACAGGTCTCACATCCAGAGAGGTCTAGGAAGCGATGACTGAGTTTATGGATTGGGATTAGGCATGTATTGGTTGCATATGTGAGGTTTGGGAAACTCTGGTACAGTGAGGGGGTAACTGCAGTTTTGCAAAAGAGTGGTTTTGGACATACAGGCAAATTACTCTTCAATTAGGAAAATGTATTAATTAATTTCAATTAATTAATCTTTAAACTTGACTGTATGTTTTCAAATTTAGAGGGTCGTTCTAGTTTTTTCTCAAAAATACCTGGAAATTGGTGGTATTAGTTGCAAACTAGTTTCAATGGTGACTGTAGATGGTACGGTGGCTTTAGTTGTGCACTGGATGCTTGAATTGGGCGTCTGGAGCTTGTTTGGGAGGTAAACAACGGTCAATTTCGATTGCAGAGGCTCAGGGTGGTGCAGGAAGGCTTGGGTAGTATTCACAGTGCAAATGAGCGAAAAGAGTTGAAATGGGCTTCTCCATATTTTTGACCGGCAATGGTCACAATTTGGCACGGAATTCATAAATGAACAATGGATGGTTTTAGAATTTGGTGGGGAGCCGGTTTCAGGGGCCATTGCACCACTTTTGGAGAGCGGGCGGTATTTCCTTGAGAGCACGTGATCTCGCCTGAGGCTGGTACGTAGAAGAATAGGGACCGAGCAGAGCTGTGAATCTTGTGTGCTCTCGGGTTGGTAAAGGTCAGAAAGGGAATGAGCGCGATATGGATGCACACCATTGGATTTGGGGGTGGAAGATCAAATGGTTGTCGTGTGGTCAAGCTACATGGAGGGAATAGGGGTGAAGATTTGCGGGGTCCAAGGGGTTAATTACAACTAATTATAATTATTTAATGAATAAGGTGGGGATTAAAAATATAATGAGCAGGTTTAATGGAGTGGGACCAGGGGTTAATGTGGCAGGGTTTATTTAACTGCACCTGGGTTGGTGTTAAAAGGTTTATGTCGAGGAAATATAAATCAAGGAGCTAATTAAATAATGCAGGGGGGAAATAAAAACTTAGGAGAAGGGGTTTTTATGGGTTTTTGAGGTAAAATAGGGAAATTAATAAGGGGGAGGGTAGATTTTTGCAATGGGGAATGGGATTCACAATAGGGAAAAGGGGTTTTGGGTAGGGGATGACCTTTGGATGGTAATTTACTAGGGAAATGTGTGAAACCAAAGGGTAATGGTCAAAATGAAAGGGAAAAGGGTATTTTTATAAGAAATGATGGGATAATGGGGAAATTAGTAAGCAAGTATGTGAGGGGTGAAATGAAATGAGGGGAAGTTAATCAAGTAAGCTAGTGAACATCCTTTCACTCTCATAAATGCTTCTGCACATAAAACATAGGATTAAGCATGATAAATGTGCTTTTGACTAAGCAAGCTTGTACGTTTGCAACCTTTCCTCTACCTACCCATTATTTATCCTAACATTTTTCTTCACTTTCTTGGGTGCATTTAAGCTAACAGACCCTTTATATATTTTTCTTTTGACAAGCAAACTATCTAATTCTAACCTTATAACTTCCAATGGCTCAGATTAAACTGATGAACACATTTTTATTCTCTACCTAACTACTAATCTACCAAGGTTAAACAATTTGGCTAGATCTTTATTCTCTATCTATAAACATGAAATTTAAAGCATGAATTAGTCAAGATTAAGCTATTTGACTATCATGGGCTGTGGCATTTATGACAAGCTACACACAACCATTATTTTGCACATAAAAGTAAAAGTAGTGGCCCTTGAATTTTCACACTTCCATGATCTGTTTTTGTTTGGGGTTCATATTTTTTTTTTTTTTTTGTTAGGTAAGCACCTACAGGAGATTTGAACCAATGACCTATAGCAAGGAGTGCCTTAACAGTGCACCCATTCACCGTCAATCCAAAGCCCCATGGGCTTTGGGGTTCATATTTTTCACTTTTTTGATCTTTTCTTTTTCTTTTTGTCCTTTGATTATCATTTTAGGACATACCCTCTTTAATTTTTTAATTTTTAATATGGAAAACATTTTGTAGAAAGCAAAAGTATGTACAATATTTACAATACTAACCAAGACAATTCAAAATTATGAATCCTATTATTATAGGACCCTAACATCGCAAAAAGACACTCTTTGGGCTAGAAGAAGGTAAAATCTTAGGACACATAATTTCAAAAGAGGGCATTAGAATTGATCCAGCTAGAATAGAAACAATCCTAAACATCAGTCACCCTAGGAACATTAAAGAATTGCAATCATTATTAGGTAAAATAAATTTTCTTAGAAGATTCATTTCTAACTTAGCAAAACTAGTCAGAGAATTGAATAACATGTTAAAGAAGGATTCAACACTTAAGTGGACAATAGAGGCTAAGCAGTCTTTTGAGGCAATCAAAGAAGCCCTTACTAAAACACCTGTCCTCATAAGTCCTGATTTCAAAAAAGATTTTATAATTTTTTCTTTTGCTTCAGAACACACTATTGTAGTAGTCTTGTTGCAAAGGAATGATCAGGGTTATGAGCATCCTATTGCATTTTTTATCAAATATTTGAGAGATGCTACACTAAAGTATAATATAATGGAAAAACAAGCTCTTGCTTTAGTAAAAGCCATAAAGGATTTCAGAGTGTACATTTTATACTCACACATTATTGCATATGTTCCAAATTCAGTAGTAAAGTACATTCTAACAGAGAATGGGCCTAATGGAAAGAGAGGCAAATGGATTGCCACTATTTTGGAATATTATATTGAAATAAAGCCCACAAAACTAATCAAAGGCCAAGGTTAGCTAAAATCATAGCGGAATCGAATTGTCAAGCCTTAGATATAAATTTCATTGGTGCTCTAAATGATCAGGAAGACATGGTGACTCCATAGATCAACAAAGCCTTTTTAGATTCACCTTGGTATACAGATATCATATTTGTCTTACTAAATTTACAAGCTCCTCCTGGTTTATCTAGAACTAAAGCTATATTCTTGAAAATGAAATCAATGAAATATTGCGTCATAGACAATGCTTTATTTTGGAAAGATAATGATGGCATTTTGTTAAATTGTTTATTAGAAGATGAAGCTGACAAAGTCATGCAGGAATTTCATGCAGGAGATTGTGGGGGAAACCTATACTGGAAAACAACTATTGATAAGATTTTAAGGGCAGGTTTTTACTGGCCCACCCTTTTTGCAAATGTCAGAAAATATGTGACCTCTTGTCGCAAATGCCAAATATTTGAAGGAAAGAAGAAACTCTTACCATTACCCCTCAAACCCATCTCCACAAAAATGCCATTTCAGCAATGGGGTCTAGACTTCATTGGGGAAATACACCCATCCTCCTCGGCCCAACATAAATGGATTTTGATAGCCACTGATTACTTTACTAAATGGATAGAAACCATCCCTTCTAGAGAAGCCACTGATTTTGTCATCATGTCATTCCTTGAAAACAATATCCTTTCAAGATTTGGATGCCCACAAAAGCTCATTACTGATAATGCAGCTACCTTCAAATCCAAGAAAATGGTAGACTTTTGTAACTGATACCACATTACCCTTGGCCATTCCACGACATATTATCCTCAAGGTAATGGACTGCAGAATACTCAAACAAAATCCTTGTTAATATCATTAAGAAACTATTAGAAGACAATAAGAAGATCTGGAACAAAAATTTAGTTAATTCCTTATGGGTAGACAAACTCACTACAAAAAAGTCCATTGGTACATCTCCTTATCAACTAGTATATGGAATGGATGTTTTTTTCCATCCTCTTTGGGAGTACCAGTGATGAAAATGATTCAAGAACTGTAGGTAGAATCCAATGATGTCCAAAGGAGGATAAATCAGACAATACATTTGCAGCAAACCAGGGAAGAATTCTATGTCAAATCCCAAGTGATCCAAGATAAAATCAAAAATATTTTTGACAAGAAAACCAAAGCTGATGATTTTTACATAGGTGACAAAGTACTTAAATGGGATTCCAGAAGAGAATAAAAGGGTAAACATGGTAAATTTTATTTCCTATGGCAAGGCCCTTATACCATATATGGTTACAAAAGTAACTATGAATTTTTCTTGAAGCAGTTAGAGGGAACAGATCTACCAGGTGGACCAATCAATGGTAGAATGTTGAAGCATTACTTGTCCCCAGATTAACATTAGTTCATTTGTTTACTTTTCCCATTGTAAATAACATTGCAAAGTTTAGATTGGATTGGATGATTATCTTTTGAGGTTGAAGCCCGAAGAGAAAGCCCTAAGCTTTGAAAGGTGTAGCATCATATGTATGAATAAAGCAGATCATAGAAAAGAAGTTACAAGGCAACCATAGTCAAAGTTTAAAAGGCTATTGATCTTAAATTTCTTGACATTTCACCAAGGAATGCCATCCCCATGTTGAGCCATTGTTAGGGTCCTATAATAATAGGATCCAAAATTTTTGAATTGACTATGATTAAGTCTTGTAATATTGTACATACTTTTTCTTTCTGCAAAATGTTTTCCCATATTAAAAATTAAAAAAAATGTAAAGAGGGTAAGTCCTAAAAGAAAAATCAAAGGACTAAAAGAAAATGATCATAAAAGAAAATAAAATATGAACCCCACCAAAAAAAGATAAAAAATAGATTCTGAAAGTAATGCAAATTCAAATGCCACTACTTTTTACTTTTCCTTGCAAAATAAGATTGTGTGTAGCTTGTAAAAAATGCCACAATCCATGATGGTCAAATAGTGTAATCTTTATTCATTCATGATTTAAATTTCATGCTGATAGATAGAGAATAAAGATCTATCCAAATTGTTTAATCTTGGCAGATCAGTAGTTAGGTAGAGAATAATAATGAGCTCATCAGTTTAATCTGAGCCATTGGAAGTTACAAGATTAGAATTAGATAGTTTTCTTATCAAAGAAAAAGAAATAAATGGTCAGCAAGCTCAAATGCACCCAATACATGAAGAGAAAATGCTAGGGTAAATAAATTGTAGGTAAAAGAGGTTTTGGAATGAATAAGGTTGCTAGCTCAAATGCACCTTCATCATTCTCAATCCTATGATTCATGTGCAGGAGGAATTATCAAAGAAAGAGGACATTCACAAAAGTCATATATTACTTTGGGTATTTACCCAAAAAAGTTTTATATAATTTTAGGCCTAAAATACTAAAGCTCATTCATTAAGTTCCCCTCCTTTCACTAAATCCCTACAGTCTAATTTATTAATTTCCCTTCATTACCCCTTCATTACTTTTCATTCCCTAATATTTTCCCCTTCTTGATTCCAAAGGACCCTTCAATCTTCATTTCCCCTTGTAAAAATATCCCTTCCCCTTCATTTTACCTTTTCCCTTATTTTATCTCATTTTCCCTTGTAAACCCACTAAAACCCCCTTATCCTAAGTTTAAAAAGTTAAAATGTATTAGGCCCCATTGAAAAACCCTCCCCGATACCCTTTTAACTCATCCTAAATGTTTTTCTAAACACCCGCTCTCGTATTCCCCAAACCCTTTATATTATTCTAACCTATAGTTTTATACATTTATTCCCGCTTTATATATTTAATCCTCCCACTATATTATATCCCCTATCCCTAAAAACTTTGGCATATGGGTTATAACCCCCCGCTGTATAGCCCATGGTCCCCACTTCTATTATGATAACCATCACATATATTAATTCTCGTTACATTTTAAATAAACCCGACCCCACACCCCAAATCATCCCTCACAACTCTGTCACGCGATAACCCTCCGATCACCCACCTCCATATCTAATTGCCCGCATCACATATCGCGCTCTTTGAAATCTTATCTTTAATATCCCAAAAGCATGCGAGATTCGCAGTTTTCTACGCCCGACTCTTTTCTATGTGGAAGCCCCACATTATATCGCATCCTCGGAAAAAATACCACCTACCTCTCAAAAGCGGTGCGATGAACCATAATACTGCCTCCTCACGTAAGATGAAACCGCTTACTATTCAAACTTAATCCCGCACCCAAAGGTTAACCACTGTTGGTTAAAAACCAAAAAGTCACCCTTTCCATTCCTTTCACTGTTATTTTGTTGCAAAGAACCTCTGCCGACTAGTTCTAAAGCCCAAAAACTCCGCTCAACTATTTTAACCCATTTACGACTAGAAGACGTTGCAGAGTTCGATTTGAAGTAGCATAAAGACCATTTAAGCCTTAGAAATCCTTTGCTACCCCTAGAGAACCCTTTCGCATACCAAATCTTTGTTTTCCAAGTATTCTTGAAAGTACCAGAAGGCCCATACTTAAGCTTTGCACAACATTTTTAATGAGTTAATCAATTAAACCAATTAAAAGCCTGGCCAACCTAAAGAAAGCCATGGTTGCATCCCAAACCCTTTCTGCAAATTGTGTTCATATTTTCACACAATTACAGAGGTCCTAAGCCTACTCCTTAAGCTAGATAGTAATTAATTCAATAAAATAAACAAATCTATGGCTTCCCAAAGCATTCTAAATGAAAAACCCTTGCAAACTCCTCACTTGAATATTGACCACCTCCCATTGGCCAACAGAGATTTCCAAATCAAAGACACAGCCTCACCTAGCCATCTATTGAAACTCCACTGTTGGAGTAAAGACAAATTCCTCAACCAGAATGATGATATTTAGTTATGGAAGTCTAATTTACCTAAATACTTGTTCCCACAGGAATGCCATTTCCCTGAAATCATCCACCTATGCCAACTTTGCTATATTCCAAGTCAAAGAGCCATAGTCTCTCCTAACTAGCAAATTTTATTCAAAATCACTGTAGATTCAATAAATGAAATGTTGCAAATCTAGCCAAAGCCTAATGAAAACCCATTTTCTATTGAAAATGTTTTTGATCTATACTTAAAGCTGGACCTTCCCAAGAGATCTCAAAATTTTCAGACTTTCATCCTAGAAGAGGCTCATATTCCTACAGACAATCCTCCATACTCTTCCACCATTTTCTCTGAGAGGGCCAAACATATTGTAACCATGTTGTCTTGTATTCTAGGATATACCACTAATGAGCATGTATATGAGCCTATACTTGCTTTCCTTTCTATTTTTTTCCCAGACAAGCCTCCAGCTACAGTTTTCAATTTTGCCTAGTTCTTAGAAGATAGAATCCATGATAAATTGATCAAATTGCCAGATGAAAGAGTATTCAAATACTCTTCAGTATTGTTCCATATGTTCCTATATTTCCAATCAAACAGGTTTCCTGTTAACATCCAAAAGCTGGACACTAAGGTAAATCCTAGATCTATTATCTTTTGGACACCCTTAATCCAAAAAATTTCCATTGTTTTCAGCTACAAGGAGTTCATTGATTCATTTGTTCACCTAGTGGTTAACATGCTAAGCAGTAGCAATCAACCTAGGATCAGTGATGATATAAAGAAATATTTATAGTTGTCTAAACATAGTATAATAGGACACTGGTATGTATACCAGAACCACATTGAAATAAGGGTGTATGGATGCTAGCTCACTCCCTATAAGCTGACCAAATATCTCCCCATGAGGATATTTGCATTAGAGTATATCAAGAAGATCATAAATTCAAATGATGTGAATTTTCTATCAGCCAAGAAGAAAGCATAGTTTAAAATCAAAAACCAGCTTGGTTCTTTTATCTGCAATAATAGGGAAGCTGGAGAAGAAGCAGAAAAATGTTTATAGGAAATCAAGTTCAGTAATAGTTTCAAATGGAAGTATGATCCTTTAGGTGTCATAAACAAATTGAGACTCAAGTTTAAATTGAGCCCTTCTATGCATGAGTCCAAGCCAAAAATTGAAAAATATTGAGTCCATTCTACATACTCCAGCCCTACAGGACAGAAATGCAAAAATGACTAGGGAAGAAGGTTCTTTCTCAAACATATATACAACAGATGACAAATTTGAAATTATGTATAGGAAGAATCCCAAGCTAAATCCTGTAAATGAGCAAGAATAGACAGTTGATACAATTAAGATCATTGGTATAGATACATTGGTCAAAGAGAATACAGCTTCAGTAGTTTCAGAGGAAACTCATTAGCCTTCAACCTCCAATACTAAAATTATTCAAAAGTAGCATAGTATTGAAGTCTCATCATCAAGAAAACTAGTGGATAAAGAAAAATATATAAAGGAGAAGTATAAAGAAATCAAGTTGAGGAATGAAGCATTGAAAGCTGAAATCTATGCCCAATATTTCAAACAGACTCGTAGTGATCAAAACAAGTTACTTTCAGCTTTTGACCGTAAAATAGGGAAAATGCATATGACCTTTTTGTAGCCCACAATACAACATCCTAAGTCATCAACAGATTACAAAAAGACATAATTTGAAGTTTTTGGACAAGAATGTTCATCCTATAGATCAAATTGAGTTTCATAAGAAAGAAGGAGAAATGATATACTCAACTATGACCAACAAAGTTATGAGTGTACAAAAACTTCAAAATTCTCTAGAGAATATCACAATCACAGTTTAAACTAGAGAAGGAATCATCACAAACAAAGGATAACATAATTAAATCACTAGAAGACTTGGTTATTGAGATTGGCTATAATCCAAATGACATCAAGGCAGCAGAAAAGCTCATAAAACAAAATAATGAAGACATTGATTCATTGAAGAAGTAGCTAAAATTTCCTCCTTCTGAACATCCACAGACCAAGGAAGTTCTAGAGAGTCAAAGCCAAAAAGATGAGATGATGGACCTCATTCTCCAGTTAAATGCTCAATTAAAAGAAATGGAAAATGAGATGGATAAGTTAGTGCAGGAGAAAGAGGTGAGCATGGAAGCAGCTACTGTCACTACTATTCCTACAGTTACTACAATAGTTCCTTCCACTTTGGCAGCTTAAGTGGCCACAGCAGCTCCAGTAGCTACAACACTTCCCTCTGCATCAGCAACTACATCAGCAACAGGTTCAACAACAACAACAACTCATCCTAGTGATGAAGCAAGTAAACTGATCAAAGCCATGGAAGATATTTCCATCTAAACAAATGAAATAAATAGACTTAAATAACAAATAAAAAAGTCTAGAGGATGAAAAGAAACTAGCTCAACTCATGCATAAGAATGAAACATATAAGTCAAACAGATTGAATGAAAGGATACAGGAGTTAGAGAAAGAATTGACACTGAAAGAGCCACTAGCCCAAGAAAAACAACTTTTATGGGCCAATATCATTGACACAGTCAGGGAAAATTTTAAGAACCCCCCCAAATTTATATGTATAATAAATCGGCGAATCTCCATGGTATATAGGAAAAATGGAAGGCGATTTTATCAATAATATAATATGTATATATAATTTTTTGGAGAATCTCTCACTAGGCATGGTGAATATTTTACTCAATTATAAAATCTTGTAAGATCTTGGTGAGTCTTTCACTAAATAATAAAACTTTGTAAGGTCCTAGTGAATCTTAGCATTGTGAACTCTTAGAGAATTTTTTGAAAAAGTATAAAACCATATATGACAAGAGCCACATGGTGGCAATATCACTATTTTTTTCACATTTCCACGAAATGGAACTTGTTTATAAAATTATAAAAAAGCCAACCAAGTCCCTTATAATATGCAAGTAAGCTTATAACAGAGTCTGATACATCTACTATGCTTGTCTTCATTCAAGTGTCATAGCTGCTATACTTAACACTGTGAATCACAACTCTCTCAGAACTCAACTCTATAGTGTAATTAAAACCTTTGGAAATTGAATCTGACAACTCTATAAAAAGGATTAGTGAAATAGAAGTTTTTGTGAATGAGCCCACTAATTATCACTGCTAAACAATCAATCTAGACTATGAAGTCTTCCATCTTGATCACAATCGTGCTCACAATCAAGGGAGTGCGACCACCTAGCCTGACATAATGGCCATCATAGCTTCCAATAATCAACAACCACCTTGCAAGGACATCCTAGCTCATGTCTCATGAATTTTATTCATCAATCTTAACTAATATAAATATTATAAAGATAATATTATAATCCTCTCCGGATTCATTGTTAATACAAGGGTAAAGAAAAATTTCTAGCTCAAGGCACTAGCCAATACCAACTTTGGTATTTGTGACCCCTTTGTGGGGATGCACCTACCCTTCCCCGTTGGGTTTCTTCCTTGTAACATAGTTCAAGGATCACAAGACTTTCCAATCTTCCTACTCCATTAGACACACTTTATATGCTATACATAGTGAATGGAAAAGAAGCATTATAGAACACACAATTTCACAGAAGGAAGAAAAATCTTAGCCAGTTCAATATCAAAATCTTAACCAATGATTAATAAAGAATAAAAAGTAGTGTAATGAATTGTTCCGAGTTATTTATTTACAAGCTGTAAAGAATGTAGTGGAATGGAAAATATTACTTAGGCAACCCTTCAATATTTTCTACTAATATGTTTGTGCATGTACATATGAAATTAAGAGCATTGTTGAATACAAAGTTTCCTTTTCTCTTGCCTCCATTTTGACAAATCAGTGTGAAATTAGTGTCACTTTGAATCTCCTTTCATGTGTGGATGTTTTTACAAATCAATGTGAAATCAAAGTCACTTTGAATTTCCTTTCCTGCGAGGGATCACATCCACAGTTGATTAGTAAAATATAATCTACTATATATTATGTTCAAGAAACTGACTGCAATCTACAGTGGAAACGAGACCTCAATTCTTATTCTGAATTTGAATATCTCAGGACAACATAAGAGATAAAAATTCATATGGCCTTAGTAGATAGAAAACAATCACTCCATCATTAGAAGACCACCTAGATTTCGGCACTTAATCTAAATAATGGCACTAGTTGTAGTGCTTATTTGCATTAACACCATGGAAAAGCAACAACAACGTTTCAAAGTACACTTACTAGAAAAGTTGTAACATTCTGAGAATATTTAATGATAGCATCTGAACCTCATAGCTATGGTGGGGAAACTAGGGAACCCAAATATTGGAAGATATCTCATACCAAATCTGAGAAAAAAATAAAAAAGGGAAAAAATCAAAATCTATAAATCAAGAAATGAATTGTTTACAAATCAAATACAATTCCTTTAACTAACAGTTAAATTGTGGTGATATATTTAAATATTTAGTAAGAGGGTAACTTCAGACCATGGAATATTACCTTTGGCATTACTGTCATCCCTCAGTGAATGAGATTACAAATCAATACTTATGGAAAGATTGTAAGAAATTCTGTGAAATAGTAAAGTGTAACCTCTATTTTCAAGCAACAAAATCAAGACATTGTTACATCAAGAGCCATAATTGATACATAATCAATGAATCAAGTCCTTGTATGGCACAAGCTTGTTTCACAACCTCTATTTTCTCAATAACAAAATCAAGACATTGTATGTGGTTATTGCCAAAAGGAAATTGCGTTCTAATTTGGAACCGGATCTTATCAAAAGACATGGATTTATTCAAAGCTACAAAGCCTAATGGGTTACTGAAAAATAAGTTGGAATATGGGATCATGATACTTAAATTGAAAAAATATGCTTTCCTTTTAGGAACATTACAGTTATACAATGTTTTTTGAAAGCATTAGAATTTGAAATTGGGCCTTCCTATCAAGATAAATTTTCATTAACATAATGTACTTTCCTACCTGAAACGTTGTAGATATCCAAGAAAAACTTGAAAAGCATAAGAGAACTTAGCATAATGTACTTTCTTTCCTTCCTTAACATTCTTAAAGAGTTGAGTTTCCCCAAGTCATCAGGTAACTTTCGAAGGAAATGACAGTTAGTAATAGTCCAATTCACAACTGAAGATGTGTCACAAATACGAGGGGGCATCTCCTCCAAATCACAAAAGTGCTCCAGGTTAAAATCTAGCATTATTGGAAGCTTAATGCTAGACTGGTTGTTATTGAACCCAGACATTTTTCCATTCTTCACTAAAAGCTTAAAGATAGCTTCTCTAAGTTCTACATGACTTTATTATGCTCTTGATGTGGGGGCACATGCAGGATCTCCAAGTGAATAGTCTTAAACTAAGTGAAGATAAGGCCGATAGATCATTCAGTGTGGATCTCTTTAACCCATAATTGAATACTATGGCTCTCTTGAACCCATAATTGAATACTATTAGGACATTCAAATTTTTCATGGAACTCAAAAATGTTGGAAGAAAGTATTTGCTTCCAAAAAGAGTAAAACTAAAGCCTCTGCTTGAGGACAATTGATGTCACACCACTAACACTTCTCCATGGAATCTATATAGGTAAACCACAAATGCAGAATTCCATTAGAATATTATGTTTATTGAATACACAAATGAAATCATTGCATTTCTTTAAAATACCTTTTGAAATCAAAATTACTGAAATTACATATCGATAACCTAGTGGGTGTAGGATAAAATTCACCCGTGTCATTCACAAAAAGCATGAGAAAAAACCTAATACTATATATAAAACCAAGAAAAATTCAAATTCATCACTTCTAGGTACCTCGTAGCCACCCTGCCAATACACAAGTATGTTCCTGTTTGCAATTAGAAAAATTACCCAAATTACAATCTGTTTACTCCAGCATATGTTGGAAAGTTATAGAAGGATGACTAGTGCAATCAATCCATTCCTTTTAGCCCTGGATTTGTTTCAGTTTAAAACAAAAGTATACAAATATACTTGTCCAATGTCTATGCTTTAACCATTCACCTTAAGATGTTTTTACAATATAATTTCCTAAGTCTATTTAATATCTTCATTATCATAAAAACCAACCTATATCCATCTTAACTCCACATCTACTACTCTTAGGGGGATGAAATAGACCCAGAATTAAGATGGATCTAAGATGATAGAATTTCCCCTTTAAATAGTCTATGCTCACATGAATACCATGGTATTACCATGGGTCAATACCATGGGTTATCATAAACTTAGAGCTTAAAAATAACTATTAGTAATTTATAAAATTAATAAAATTAATAGTTGAATTTTATTTTATTTTTTATTTTAACCAAGCTAAAATGTTTAACATACATTAAATTACAACATCCATTTTTACTCTTGATCCACCAAGCCCTGAGAGGGATCAAATATTTTTTCACTCTATGCTAGTTTTCATATCAGGATATTTGATACCTCTCGGGGGTTAGTAGATCCAGAGTAAAGATGGATCTATGCTGGTTTAATTCCCCCATTTAAATAGGCTACATTCCAAGTGAATACCATGGGTCAATACCATGTGCCATTTTGGTGAATACCATGGGTCAATACCATGTGCCATTTTTATTTTTATTAATACTAATAATAGGGTTAATAATGTTTTTTTGCATGGTATTAATAACAATCTAGTCCATGGTATTGTCCCATAGTATTTTTCCCATAGGTTTCACCTAAATATAATGCATTTTTTGAGTGTTTGTAAATATAAGGTGACTTATGGAGTAAATATAAAAAAAAAAATGTTTTATTTGTTTACCATACCTCTCGTTTATTTATATTTTTATTAATTTACCATACCTCTTTTACAAATATGGTATTTGGCCCATAGGATTCACTTAAATAAAACCTCTTTCTTGAGCCTTCATAAATAGAATGAGGGTTATGGACTAAATATAAAAAGAGGTTTTATTTATTTACCATACGTCTAGTTTATTTATATTTTTATTTATTTACCATACCTTTTGAGTAAGTATAAAAAGACATTTTATTTATTTACCATACCTCCACTTTACTTATATTTTTATTTGTTTACACCCTTGCATGTATATAAGGTGACTTATGGAGTAAATATAAAAAATGTTTTATTTATTTACCATACCTCTCATTTATTTATATTTTTATTAATTCACCATACCTCTTTTATAAATATGGTATTTTGCCCATAAGATTCACTTAAATAAAACATATTCTTGAAAATGGGCGAATGGAAGGTTGTAACTCCTAGTTTCAAGGGCTAAATTTACCTTTTTTACCCTCTCCCTTAAAATAAGGTGGGCTATTTGAGGTGATTTGTAAAAATGTACTATGATACAAAATATTCGCCCACTAAAAATTTAAAACCCCTTAATTTCGCCAAAGGGCGAACATTCGCCCCTAAAATTTCCTATGGACTCATTCAATCATATTTGGCCATTTATACAGGTAATATTTTAGCAAAATGATTTGGTCAAAGAAGCTGGTGAGGCAATTCAAAGGGTAAGAGCCGAACTTTGGAATAATCCGGAAGAAGCCTCAAGAATAATCAAGTTCCTTAACTCAAAGAACAAGTATGAATTGCAAGAGCTTGGAATAATTGACAGAATTGAGACCATAATAGAGGTAAAGAAGGTAATCACCAAGAGGAATCTGATGATACAACTTGAGGAGAAATTCCAAACAATGGAGCTACCAATAGCCAAGATTATGGTGAAATTTGATGCTTTGAGGTAGAAAGTTCTACCTAACCCATTGGTGATTAATGACAGGTTGATGCCACATGAATACTATGATAAGAAAATCAGAGAAGTGGCAAATTAACAAGCCAACAATTCCTCCATGAAGGGGATTCCTACAGGAAAAGTGCTTTATCAGACTTTTGAGAACCTCTTTTACCTCCAGCATGAGGTAAAACATCTTTTTATAAACAAGCCTACTTTTGAAAAATACACAGAAACTGATGAAATCTATAGAAGAATGGTAAATATTAAATTACCAAATGCAGAGTCTTGGGAAAAGTTGAATGATTTACTATGAAGATTAAAAGTAAAATAGGTAAAAGAGAAAACAAGGTTAAAACAAAAACAAATCAGTAACAGTGTTTAAATATGAAAGAGTATTAGTGAAAGGCAGTATAAGAGATAGTCAGTGAGAAAGAAAACATCAAGAGTGAAAAAAAAGCATAATATCAAAGAAAAGGAAACAACAAACAATAAAAGAGGGACATCTTGCATCAGTTACATATCTGTCTCTATCTTCATGCATGAAGATATTTATTTTTCCTTGAATAATGCCTAAAATGGTTTAGGATATTTTGTAATAGTTTTTGTATAAATACTTCATAATTTGAAGTATTAGAGTGTGGATTGTTGAACATTTCCATAGATATATCGATTTAGAACATGAGGGTTTATTGTAACATCTTCAAGTCTGCAGACTAGACTGAGTAATAAAGGCATTACATTACAGGATTCATGTGTTGGGCCACTTCAGTGAAGTATCTTTCATTTGTTAAATTGTTATTTTCTTAAGTATTTCACATACATACATGTCTTCCAATTTGAATGGAATAACTGGAATGTTACTATAGAATTTGTTTAATTACGCTTCGTCTTGAACAGTTATTCATTTTGATGTTTTCTTCTGATATCCAAAGTAGGGAATTCTTCATTGCTCCCTAGTTTCGATTGACCTCTTTCATTTCCCTCATTATCCAATTTGATGAATTCTTAACTGATCCTTGACCCCGATTGAAAACCTCTTACCATCCAACCTAAAAGATCTGAATTTACTCAACTACCATGCCTTGTGAACACTATCTTTAAAACTTAATTCAGTCCTGTTTTCTTGACATTTGGACTCCATGTCCCAATGGTAAAATGACATTTATCTATCCTTCTAAATTAGTGATTCCACCACCAAATCAAATTAAAACCCAACAAAGTTTAAATAACTAGCCTAAAATCAATTAATCCAACAAAGTTAAATCATTAAGAGGGAGCCCTCTCTAAGTATTAGGAAGGCTCTCAGAA
This sequence comes from Pinus tabuliformis, assembly GCA_031772625.1. NCBI lineage: Eukaryota > Viridiplantae > Streptophyta > Pinopsida > Pinales > Pinaceae > Pinus > Pinus tabuliformis. Next base: position 1,861,580,412 of record CM062817.1, read on the forward strand.
GTAGGTTTGTAGTTACCTCTATTATTTCTTTAAACACAACATGAAAACCCTAGGGAAATTTTAGAGTGATAACACTATAGAGAGTCAAGTGTGATGCATGAAGGTTCCAACACATGAAGGGAAAAGGAAGTGTGCCCCTTGGAAGCTTGTAATAGTACACAGCTTGAAAGGAACACACAAGCGAAATGACATCACAAGTGAAGATGAAGAATAGTCCACAAGTTAAAATGATGAGCGAATACAGCGACATGCATTCAACAAGATTCTTACAAATTCAAATGAAATAGTTCATAACCATATGCATAAGTTAAATAACATACATTGCCAAGTAACAAGAATAAACCTACTATATTAACAACATAGGCATGAAATCATGTTGGCTCTTATTTTATTATTATAAGTGAAACTTCCATTCATACATTCACCATTGATGACCACTAGCCTCAATAGTGGAACATTACAATCAAGAACACCTGCTCCTCCAAATAATTATACTCACTTTATGCTACAGAGAAGCCAAGGCTCTTCACAATACTCTCAAGATCTTCCTTAGCCTAAGCCTAGCCTAAAGCTTGGCTCCCAAAATCCCATTACATGAGTTATGAGGTCATATTTATAACAAGAGGGGGTGACTCTTCAACTCCCATTTGTGACCTTTGGACCACCCTCGTGACTCTTCAACTTCTTCACAAAATAAAACATTACATTACATGATGACTTTTCATATTCCAATATTGACACTTGGAATTTCACTTACAACATAATTACAAATAATATTGCATTTTACACTTGTACCCATATAAGACAAAATAGGGTAGAGACAACTTGACAACCTAACAAGACACAACACTATGATGTTGGATTTTGGGAGAATTCTAGCTCAACAACCTCCACTTGTTGCTTCTTGGTCACATATTGGTGCCAAGCTTAGTACTATGTGATGGTGTCCCCAAACTTCTTAATGATGTCTTGTTGGAAGCAAACTCTAGCCTCCATGGCATCTAGATACACTGTCTTGGAACCTATGTCCAACTCATTCTGAAGCATGAGCAACATTGTTCTAACTTTGACAGGACCACCATTTAACTTCTACATGTTATGTGCATTCAGCTCCAAATCCTCCCTAGTGGCATTTTGTCTCAACTGCTCCAAGTACTTTTTAACCTCATACCAGACTTGGTGCTTAGGTTTAGCTTTGGTGAGGGAACTAACTAATGTGATCTAATGTGTTCTCACCAAGATATCCAAACTATTGTACAACCCTACATAAGAGGACTGAATGCTACCAATGAATGAGGTGAGTTACTTTTTGTTCTGCATCAACATTTGAACCTTCACTTTCTCCAACTCTGTGTGTGGCTTCATTTTCTTCACTAAGTCAAGTGGGGCCCATTTTTACTGAATTTTCCACTCTTACACATAGGCGATGGCAGAATGTATTTTTTTTATAGTTTTAACAAACTCTTTGCTCTGCTGTTGTAAGCCATGAAAATAGACAACTGCTTTATGTATGCTGACAAACCTATCATAGAGCTTTCGCATGGTTTCCCCAAGTATTGATACTTTAGCAAGTATCACTTCTCTCATCTCTCCGAGTGAGGAAACTGCATTCTGCGTTGCTGCTCATAGTTGTTCTGCCTCTTTCCTAGAAGCCTACAATTTTTGTGCTAATTGTTCATTCTCGGCTGTCAAATACCAAACATTTGATCTTGTTGCTCCTTCATAGGCCATGATGGCTTCGAAAATGGCATTTGGATGCTTCCTGGTATCTGACACTATCACCCTTTCTCTAATGAATAAAGATGATGGGTGATCATCCAGAAAGTGTTTTCTCCATGCTTGTACAATCCTCTTTTGGAACTCATCGAATGATAGACTATACACATCCATGACCAGATCATCATCAAGGAGAAAATCATCTCCTTGCTAGCTCGAGCTTGGCTCTGTTGTTGGAGGTGGTGGAGACTGAGGGGTGACTTATGGTGTTCTCGACATCAGGTCAACATCTTCATGTTGCAGCTCCTGTTCCAACTCCAAGTTTGTCACTTCGATAAATTTCTCAATCTGTTGAGCAAGCTCCTGATCCTTCATCTGTTCACCTTCCTCCTCAACTGCTGGTTGTTCCTATCCCTATCCTTCAACATGTATTGATGTTGTTTCTTCTGTCATCGTGCCTTGCCTTTGTTCTTCTTCGTGCTTCGGCTTCTCTTCTCATTCTTTCCTTCTCAACTCTTGTTCTTCCTTGAACTTCTTATTTTTCTCCTGCATCTTCATTTATGCTTCCCATGACCTCTTCTTTTCTCTCTTCCTTCACTCTTCTCTCTATATCCTCTTCTTCCTCTTACCTTTTGCTGCCAAAGATTCTTTCATGATAAGAGGATTTGCTTTCATTTTGAAGCTTAGTTCTCCCTCTGGACTATCAGCAATCTTCCTCTTTCCCTTGTCTTGTAAGGGATTGTTTTCTTCTTATTTTGTTACTTCCGGAGCTACTGGTGTCTGTGGAGAAGCCTTTGAAGTCCTTGGTAAACTAACTGGCTCATTACATATGGAGGCATTGCAGGAGTACCTCCAAGAATCCTTCTCTAGCTAACGAAATGCCTCTCCAATCCACAGAAATTAAAATCAAGTACAGTGGCCTTTCAAATACTGTGGGGATCATATAGATTAAAGTCCTTAGTGCCGAATTCAAATTTCACTATCTCCTTAGCCTTGACATCTCTGAATTCCAAGCTCTTTATCTCTTATAATCCAATCTGCAAAGGAAGAGTGGTCTGTGGTGCTTTCTTCTTCCTATGCAATGTTGCTGACTATCGAGCAGTAAAAAGGGTCTTTTTCACCTCTATTTACCCTACATTAATTGTCAATCCAGGCACAATTTGTTATCTCAAAGAGTGTATTCAGTCTGAGGTGGTCACTTAATAAGAGTAATGCTAGTAGTATAGTGCTTTTACAAAGGTAAATAAATGCTGGAAAAAAACCCTAAATGTAATGGCAAGAAATTGAAATGATTTTGTAATTAAATCATTCATTTAAGAAACTATGGCACTCATCAGTCAAAGGTGCAGTAGTGGTAACTCTTCCCTTTGTAAACTAATGCAAATGAAAGGCAATCAAAGAGAAGATCTCCAATCTGGGAACTAGACAGCAATAGTCAATTTTCACTACACTCGCAGACCATTCTATTCACACCAAAGCAATTACTTGAAATGATAATTCAATTAATAGAAAAGGAAACAACAACTAATCTATTTGAAAATATCGAACAACAAGATTTAACTTACAGAAATGAATGAAGCAACAATCGTAATCTAAAGGAATTAAGTAGCAATCTTTAACTCAGCAATGATTTGAACAACAAACCAAGAATGGAACAACAAACTAAAGTAAATCTATGAAATATTGAACAGCAACTGAATGCACAGCGAACTGAATCAAATGTTAACACACAGCGAAGTTATAATGATGGAATCAGTGATCTGAGTCTTTAGCATAATAAATATTAACCACGGTGATAAATAAACAGCAATTGCATTTGCAATGGAACAACAGTCCAAATGAATAGCAATCACACTTAGAGGTAAACCGTAGCTAAATAAACAATGATACCGATCTGTAAATGCATAGCACTGTTACTCTATAACCAAACAGTAATGTTAATCTGTAAAGGAACATCAATGTTACACAATAATGCCAATCTATAAGGGAACAACAATGCGATACGATTTCAGAATGAACAACATAACATTTTAGTTCCGGAAGATAACCTTACTATTCAAATATGAATTAAATATAACAGAGCCAGTACACGAAATGATAAGGGACAGTAGATTACTAAATGAAGCGAGTAAAAGAAATCAAACCACACACGACTTGGAATTGAAAAATAATGGTACAGAAAGCAAGTGATCCACTAGGACTGGGCCCTGAGCCTCCAGGGACACACTGTTGTGGTTACTCCAGAATCAAATATGGAATAGCAACAAAGTTTATGTATTAATCATGAAAACAGATTTACAGTAATCACTCTTTAAAGAGAGTCGATGATCAATGTTTAGTTTACAACAGTCAATTCTATAAAACAACAATAATCTGCCCCCTGGGCTAGCAACACTGTCCCTTTTTATAGCGGCTAGGAAGAAATACCAAAGATACAGATATTCTTAAGGTAGCAATCCCTCAGGATCAAAGGATCCTGAGGAATTCGCCATATTGTTATTCCTCAGTTATCTCTTCGTCCTCTTGCACCGATATGGTATCTCTTCTTCCTTTTCCTAGCTTATGCACTCCGATCTAGATTACCTCATCTAGATGCGGTTCCCTGTCAAAGGGACAACAATTAGTTTCATCTTGTCTTTCCCTTTGAAATGGCGATCTTCCATTTTCTTCATTTTCTGCATAGGATAAGGTAATAATTACTCATTTTACGTTACTCACAAATCTCTTAAACTTTATCATAATCCTTCATCATATGCTCATTTCATAATGTAAAGAAGTTATGAATTAAAGGAAAATATAACGAAATAAGTGGCAATTACATACCTTCTCTAATGCTCAACACACCCCCTGCTTACCCTTTTTCATGCCCTCGTGAAAACATTGTAATTGACATGCAAGGCAGTTAGGGAATAGGCTGGAGAAGGGTTCTCAATAGGTGGTCTACAACCATGATTCCTAGCTAAGATTTCAAAAATATGCCCTATCTAACCTTCAGGCAACTCATATAAGGCTCTATATCCTAGTGCAGGATACCAAATGACTGGACTTCGGAACCTACAACCTAACCAAGATGGGCCTTCTCTCAAAATGAGGTCACCATAGATACCCAAGCGGTCAGTAGCTAGCTTAAAATTATCATAATTGAATGGTTCTCTGTTTTGGATATTCCGATTAGAAGTCTGGTATCAGAATTTGGCTGCTGCTATGGCAAGGTCTTTGATGGTAAAGAAGTATTCTACCCCTTGCTAGATGACTGTTGTGTGAATAGGTCCCAATGTCTGGATCACACCCTAAGTTCTCATTAGGCTCCTATGTTTATTCCATAATTGCAATGGGTCTCTAGGTTCACCCCTCACCCATAGATCTAATCCATTCTCCTGTCTTTGGAAGACATTGTAGGCTTTAAGCCACTTTATCTGATTAACACCAAAAGAAATAAATGCCTGCAGTTGGACATCACCCACAAAAGGGCTAGGGTTCTATTCTATTTCCCCATCTAATACAAGATTGTGCAAATAAAATTCACATAACAATTGTTGAACTTTCACCCCATAATTCTTACAACAGTTTATGAAGTCATCAATCGTTTTTATCTCTATAGGCACTCCTACCTTGATAGCTTTAATTTTCAATTGTAAATATCTTTCCATCAAAAATAAAGCATAGTTTCTGGTGGGTGCCCTACACGCTAGAACATCAGTATACAGAGAACATAAGGTATCCATTTGATTTATAACTGTGTCTAGTCCAGGTTTCCTTTTTTACTCTTTCCTATGCCTTTCGCCATCGATCAAAGGCCTGGCTTTCCAATGAATTAATGTTCTTCAACTGCTGTTGTAACTTCTAATATTTTTCTTGAGGAATAGTTTCCTCTGTGAGTTTCTCTATTGTTTGTTGGGCTCGTGCCAAATCTTTTCACAGAGTTACTATCCTCGATTCATTATCCATCATGGCAATTTTGGGTTGGAGATCTACCTGGATATCCTTATTGCGGCATCTCGTATTTATGGTCTGATTTTCCTTCTCATGGTCTGTCCGGTTGGTCGTAATACTGGAGGACAGTACCTCTGTCTGGACTTCCTTATCACAGGCCGATGCGTTGTCCGTTTGTGCTTCTGCATTTGCAACAGCCAAATGTTGTTCCTTGCGATTCTGAATAACAGGTTTGACTTGAGTCCTCTTGGTCTTTTTCTTATGGAGTTTTGCCTGGGTGGTTGCACATTTTACCCCAGAGGTTCCTCTTGAGTTCCTCCCCATTTTTAAGACTCTTATTTGTTGTCGAAGTTGCTTAATTACGTTAAGCAATCTCTGTTGTTCCTTTCGCAATTTTTTAATTTCCTCGGTTTTCTCGGAAGGAACAGTCTTTTGTTTTCTCAAGCCTAGGCTTTGTACCTCAAGCATTATACCTTCGCCTTGGCCAATTTCCATGTTTCCTTCTTGGAACACTTCTTCAATACTTCTTCAGTGTTCTTCTGATCAGGTTTTTCAGGGGTAGAAACCCTAGTTTGTTCTACTGCCTCTTGGGCAGCTTCTTCTTATACCTCTTCTTCATCGTGCAATTCTTCGAGTGTATTTTGACTAGGAACAGATTGTTCTTCTTCCTCCTCTTCGGCACTCTTCTCCCCAGACACCCTCTTATCATGAGCAGAGTGATCCTCTTCTTCTTCCTCCTCGTCACACAATTCCTTGGATGCACTTTTATCATGAGCAGAGTGCTCCTGCAGCTCTTCTTCGGTATGGGGGTCAAGTGGGATGTGAGGTTGGACATACTCACCCATATTGGCCAAAATTTGGGCCAATTCATCTTCTTGCAGAGGGTTTTGCAGTGGACTTTCGCTACACTGCTCTGTTTCCTCCCCTTCTTCCTGACTGGATTGCTCAGTCTCCTCCTCTGGTTCTTCTTCATCGTTTTCCTCCAATTCTTCTTCATTCTCCCCACCTTCCAATTGTGGGGGTTGTTCATCTTCTGAATCATGTATTTCCACAGGCTGGCTAATGTTTCCCTAGGAATTTCCCAGCATTCCTCTTCTCCTTGCCAATCTAACAGATTGTCTTTGTTTCAGTGGTTTGCTCAATGTGCTGGCAATATGTTTTTGTTTTGGGGTTGGCAAAGCCAGTCCCCCATCTATCGAGAAAATCAATTCTTCCCAACTACTCTGCTATTGGGAAAGACTGTAACTGACTATCAGTCGAATTAACCCATGGTGGCTTACCACTAACTCTACATGGCGGGATTTTCTCATGCTTCGGGCAACATCATGTAATAAAAAATTTAACGTAGGCAAATTCACAACACATTTTTTCTTTAACATGGCTAAAAGATTAAGATGGCGTGGTCTGACCACGTCTTTTCTACCATCGCAAGTGATGTAGCTTTGGATAATTCTCGCTAATTCTGCCCAAGGATCTCCTAAGGTTGCCGGCAAGACTCCTTTCCCTTTGACAGTAAGGATCTGCCCTTCATCCTGGAAGATGGTTATGGCGCCTCACAGTCTCAGCCTTTTTAGATTCCACACAGGTCCAGCAACTGGCAGTCCCGAAACTTCAACAATTATGTCATCTGTGACTGTTATCTGTCTCCCTCTCACCATGGAATGATTTTCTTGCAAGTTTTGCAGAAACTCGATTGCCACTGTCTCATTGGATTGTTGTAGATGGTTAAGGTAAGCTATCCATCCTGCCCTTGCTAGGATTTCTTGTGCAGCATTAAAGACCATTAACACCTATGGCTCACTGTGAATTGATCTTCCTCCCATCTTATTCACACTTAGCACACTGTAAAAACACAGAGACGACGATGGAATAGCAGGTTGTTCAAATTTTTAGCTCACTGTTAGGAAAACACAGAGAAGATGATGGAACAGCATGTTGTTCAAATTTCTAACTTACTGCTAATTTTTGTAGAGTAAAACATGTAAATGGCATTGGAACAGCAAACCATGCATATTGGGAAACAAAATACCATTAGGCTTGCTATTCCCGAGTCATAATACCTCTGAATAATGAGCTGACACATATGCTAGTGAATTATGGGGATCACCCACGCCCCCTTGTAATGTGATAAGCTGTCCTCAGCTGTCAAATAAAGGAGCAACATGCTGAACTGCAATTGTACAGTGGAATAAAGGAACAATGTATAGATATATGACATGTTACAAAAATGACTAGATTACCGAAATCGAGGTGCATGATAGAATCGCTAATAAATATGGAAATTCTATGATATGATGAGAGAAATGGAGGATAGGACAACTGACGTGAATAAAATTTCTTATGTGGCCATTATCGACTTTTACCATCATGATTGACCTGTAAATTATTTTCATGTATCAAAGGTTCGAAAGGGTTATATACATAATCATTTGAAATCACTATAAAGATATAAGAAGAAGGGTTTTATAATGACTATTGGTGTATAAGAAATATGACTTCAATACCATCAACAGAGCTTTGTTGCCCACAGGTTTCCATAACCTTGATAGAGTTGTTTATTTCACCCTTGGAACCATAATCCTTTATGTATGCCTAGGAAAGTGTTTTGCAATGTCAGAATGGAGGCCATTGTGCTGGCTTGGTAACCAGATGAATCACAATGCCGTTCACCAGGAAGGAGTGAAAGGTGGGTAGGCCGGCCATGATGAGACCTCCCGTTCCAAGGACTTTTTATTTTTCTAATGTGCCTCTTGGATCATATCCCTGGTGTGGTGGCCATAGTGGGAATGCCACTTCAATTTCTTCCTTATGATCATGGTAGGTGGGCTCTTGATGAGACCCCCTATCCTTCATTTGACAAATCATGTTAGTAATCATATAGATAAACATTTCTTCTTTTTCTTCTTTTCTTTTATATAGCACTTTTCCTATTTATATACAGAGGGTGGCTCAACACTCCTTAAGAGTAGGGATGGTGGAAGAAGTCTGAACATCTCAATAGAGAAAAATATGCCCTTATTCTTCTTCAATAATAATGATCAAAGAGAATTATGGGGATTTAGAAAGAACCATCATGATAAAAAAATAATTAATCACATTGGTTTTAGTGAAAATAATGACAGCAAGGTGATATAAATAGTTGTGCCCTTTCCTCTTTTCTCTTATCAATTCAAAGCAATTTCTTCTAAAGATGACAATTTTTCTTTGATTTGTTGATTTCAATATCCTCTAGTTTTTGTATTCTTGCATAAATTTATAGTTGTGCCTTAAATGACCATCACTCACAAAAATCCTCTAAATGGTGAAACATACATACACACAAAAAGAAGAAAAATGCACTCCAAAAGTGTTATTCTCAAGATGGAACAACTACTGTTTCTTTAGAGGGACAACAAAAGAATATTTGCACACAAAAACCACAAGCAAAAAGGAAAAAACAAATGCTCGAAGCTACTGTTCCTTGAGAGGAACAATAATTATTCCTTAATCGGAACAGCAAATAAAGAAAGCGCAAACAAATGATGAAAAAATGTTGTTCCTTCGGAAAGGAATAGAAAAAAAAATCAAAAGTGTTGTTCCTTTGGAAAGGAACAGCAAAAAAATGAAACTACTATTCCTTCAGTAAGGAATAGCAGAAAAACAAAATTGTTGTTCCTTCGGAATGGAACAGTAGAAAATGAAAGTTTTGGTCCTTTCCGAAGGAATAGTAAAAATGCAGATGTGTTGTTCCTTTGGAAAGGAACAACAAAAAGGAGGAAATGTTGTTCCTTCGAAAAGGAACAGCAAAACGTGAAAGTGTTGTTCCTTGGGAAAGGAACAGCAAAACGTGAAAGTGTTGTTCCTTCGGAAAGGAACAGCAAAAAGGAGGGAATGTTGTTCCTTCATAAGGAACAACAAAATGCAGAAGTGTTGTTCCTTCGAAAAGGAACAGCAAAGCGGTGAAGATGTTGTTCCTTCCGAAAGAAACAACAAAATGCAACAGTGTTGTTCCTTCAAAAAGGAACAACAAAGCAGTGAAAATGTTTTTCCTTCCGAAAGGAACAACAAAATGCAGCAATGCTGTTCCTTCGAAAAGGAATAGCAAAATGGTGAAAATGATGTTCCTTCGAAAAGGAACAGCATAACGGAAAAAATTACAGAAATGCAGAAATCTGTACAGAAAGTGATTTACACAAACAAAACAGAAAGGGTTATGTACAAATTTTAAAAGAAATCAAATTACTTAGTGAACCAAAGGCAAGGAAGAGTTCTCTTCCTCAACCAGAATCTGCATGTCAGAGTCTTCCCAGAGTTGCTGGTAGAAGGATTCCCGAGTAAGCGGTTTGTGGTACAATCGAACTCGGTGGCCATTTTCTTTAAAGGTATGGCCAGATCTGTCAATGGTAGTTAACGTAATGGTGCCATTATCATGCACTTTTTGGATTTCATACGGTCCGAGCCAGTGAGTTTGAAGTTCTCCTAGAAAATCCTGAAACCTGGAATCGTATAGGAGTGCCCAATCTCCTTCGTGAAAGACTTTCTTTTTTATGAGGGCATCGTGCCATTTTTCTCTCTGTTGTTGGATTAATGTAGTATGTTGAAGAGTGGAGAGCCTAATTTCATCTAGCTCGTTGATCTACTATAGTCTATTAATCTGGGCCTCATTTAAATCTAGACCGACTTCTTGTGTTGTTCTCAATGTTTGTATTTCGAACTCTATTGGAAAGATGGGTTCCTTTCCAAATACTAGCTGATATGGTGAATAACCAGTGGTGTTTCTCCACGTTGTTCGGTATGCCCACAAGGCTTCTGGCAATCTTGTAGCCCAATCACGTCTGTGTGACGCAATGGTTTTTGTTAATATTGCTTCTATTACTTTATTCGTGCTCTCTACTTGGCCATTTGCCTGTGGGTGGTATGGAGTGGTAATCTTGTGCTGAATATGATAGTTTTTTAATGTTGCAGCAATTTTATTACCAGCAAATTGTGGTCCTCTGTCCATGATTATGTCTCTTGGGAGGCCATATCGCACAAATATCTAGAATAGGAAATGAATGACAGAATCCTCTGTAGCTCTTGGAAGTGCCTCTGCTTCAACCCATTTGGTCACATATTCTGTTGCTACCAAAATATATGTTTTCTGGTTTGATGATGGGTTGATCGGACCAACAAAATTGAGTGCCCAATGCTCAAATGGTTCGATGACTAGCTGTGGGTTCAAAGGCATTTCGTCAGACTGTCCAGGGCATCCTGTTCTTTGGCAACTGTCACAAGCTTGAACAAATTTCTTTACGTCTTTGAAGATTGTGGGCCAATAATACCCTGTTTGTAGAACTTTGTGACCAGTTCTTCGATCTGTGAAATGTCCGCCACATGGTCTGTTGTGACAGGCTTTCAGAATGTCAAATATTTCATCTTCACGGATGCATCTTCTGATGTGCATATCTGCCCCTGTATGAAATAGGTAGCCCCCAATCCAAGAAAATCGGGTACTACACTGTACAATCTGCTTTTGTTCATTGGGGGTCAAATGCTTTGGTAATTTGCCTACTGCTAAATAATTCGCAACATCAGCATACCAAGGTGTTTTGACAGTAACAGCAAATAAATGTTCATTTGGAAATTGATCTTCGACTGCTGCTGTGTCCACTGGCTTCGGCATTCATGAGAGAAAGTCAGCTACAAGATTCTCTTTCCTAGGTCGATCTTTTATTGTGATGTCTAATTCCTATAATAAAATCAACCATCTTGCTACTCTACTGTTTGTAATTGGCTTATTTGCTAAATATTTTATGGCAAAGTGATCTATATATAAAACAACAGGATATCTAGTGATATAATGCCTAAATTTATTTACAACATGTATTACAACTAAAAATTCTTTTTCAGTAACAGTATAGTTTAGCTTAGTAGGAGAAAAATTCTTGCTAATGTAATAGATTGCATATGGTTTTTTGTCTTCTCCCTGCCCAAGGACTACTCCAATAGTTGTTTTTGAAGCATCTAATGAAATTTGAAATGGCAGGTCCCAATTTGGACCTTTGAGGACTAGGGCTATTGACACAAGCTTTTTCAGATCCTCAAATGCGTAGTTGCATTTATTTGTCCAAAAAAAATCAACATTCCCTGTTAGTGTGTATAAAGGTGCAGCTATTTGAGAAAAATGTTCTATAAACCTCCTATAATAACCAGAAAATCTAAGAAAACTGCGTACCTCTGTCTGTGTGGTAGGAGTAGGTATTAACAAAATTATTTGAATTTTGGCCGGATCTACCTGTATTCCAGCTGCTGAGATATAATGACCTAGGATGAGTCCTTCAGTCTGTAGAAATTTTGAATAATAAACACTTATTCATAGATATTATCTCGATTATACACTATTGCGGAATACATGCACAATACATAATCTCCTCTACGTTGATCATCAATTTAGCAGCATCAAAAATAATGAAACATCAATTGCATGCACACATTAACACAGTATGTAACCCGGGGAAAGCATACAGCTGAAAACCCCACACTATCTATATATTATAATGATTGAGAACATGTAACAATACATAGTACAATACTCCTCTCAAGTATCCAGCACTATCTCCACCTGTTACACACAAAACTAGCTCAGATCCGAACAAGTCACAGGTTCAAATCTTCTCCATTGCTTTGCCTCCCTCCACTGCATAATTACAAAGTGAAAATCATGTGACCACAGGTTATAATTCCTTGGTATTTTCCCACACTTCACAGTCCTCATTGTCATAACTCAATTCCATTGATTGTGCAAGATCTCATGCACAACTATAGTCACAACTGATAGCAATCTCAACCTCTAACACCTGTCTCCACTGAACTATACATGCACTGAGTTAACTAATGTATTCTTTAGTTGCTTTATGAGTTAATAATTAGTGAATTAATTTAATCAATTAATTCACATCACTCATCACTAGTGTATTTGCAGTTAGACTAAATACAACTAGTTTAACCAAGTCAAACTAAACACAACTCCATCAACTCCACAATCAACTCCACCGAAACTCAACCACATGAGTTCTAATTGAAGTCCTGCATGCAATAGCTCAACTAACCCACAAGAAAAGTGTATTTCCTTCTGACAGCTGCATGTGCCACATCTGTAGCTCAAACTGAAGTGCTCCAAGAGGATAAGATAATGTTTATAGTCCAAATATTATTAGGAGCTAATAATATTTGACTATTCTATTTTTAGCCTAACAGTCTAAAAATAGAAACCTGCCCATATGTCTAAAAATAGAAGTCCATCTATTTTTACCAACATGACCAATCATCCACAAATAGCATCCTGCAACTCATAGACCATGATCCATATGTCTAAAAATAGACATAGTCTAAAAATAGACTTTGCGCCAAAAATACCCTGCGGGCCCACTTAGTGAAGGCAAGTCCTTTCCACTAAGCTCCATCATCTTGTTTCATTTTCAACACAGTCATCATCATATAACACTTTTCATGGCTCAAGCAAAGCCTGGTGGCGATACATCGTTGCAGCACCTTTTCCAATGTGTCTAGTGCTGGGTCGAAATCACCTTCGTATGGTGTGAAATCATACATGTATACTTTGATCCATTCATTTATTAAATCTGAAAATATGCTGAGGATAGTCCTTTGAAATGTGGCAGGGGAATTACATAGGCCAAAGGGTAAGACTCTGTAGGCAAACATTCCCCAAGGACAGGTAAAAGTAGTTTTGTCCTGGTCTTCAGGGGTAATCTGAATCTGATTGTACCCACTGAAGCCATCCAAGAAAGAAAAGAATTTCTTTCCTGCTAATGTATCTAATACCTGGTTAATGAATGGAAGGGGAAAGTGTTCTTTCTGGGTTGCTTTGTTTAATTCTCTATAATCTAAACAAATCCTCCGCTTTCCATTCTTCTTTGGCACCATTACAAGTGGAGAGACCCATTTTCTATCAGAGGTCGGGTAAATAAAGTTTACATCCAAAAGTTTTTGTAATTCAGCTTTCACAATGTCTTTCAGGTGGGGTTAAGTCTCCGTTGGGGTTGGTGAACAGGTCTCGCATCTTTTTCTGTATAAATGTGGTGTGTACATAGCTGGGGATCGATTCCCTTCATGTCCGGATAATCCCATGCAAAAGCTTCCTTGTATTTTCTCAGTAGTTGGACCAGCTTCTCTTCTTGTTCAGGAGTCTGGTTATTATTGATGTTTAAGGTTTTTCCTGGCTCAATCTCTCTAGTTTTGCTATTTGAAACAGAGGTAGTAGGTATTGTTTGATCATGAGTGTCTTTGAGAGGATCTTCTTCTAGTTCATTTTCAAATGTTGCCTCTATCATGTGACATTGTACGTGGGATCTAGATTCATCTTGCTTAATGAAGTTGTTGATAACATCATCCTCTATTTGATCTTTAAAATCGAGGGCATCTTCTATGGTTAATGGGGATCTAATATTTTCAGTAAGGTATGATACAGGATGTTTGTTATTTTTTATTATTGTTACACTTGGCTAGGTTGGAGGGTATAGGGCTAGATTCTTGATGTTACTCCCTCTAGTTATGGTCATACTGCCTTGTCGGCAGCCAATGTAAGCATCAGCGGTTGCAAGCCAAGGTCTGCCTAAAATTAACATATTTCCATCAAGTAAGTTTTTGGGGTTTATTATCAGAAAGTCGGCAAGATATTCCCAGGAATCAACGGATACCATGACATCATGTAGTGTGCCTTTCGGCCTAACCACTGATCGATCAGCCAGTTCTAATAAAGTGGAAGTTGGTTCTACTGATGTAATGCCCAGTTTTTGACAAGTGGTGGTTGTTAAAATATTAATTGCAGCCCCTAAATCAACTAAGGCATTTGAAAAGGTTTGTCCATTGATTTGCACTGTCACTATTGGATTTCTTGGGTCTTCATATTTGACGGGTGCTTCTCTTCCTGATAACAGGTTAGATAAGGTGCCAACTACTTGGACTGTTGGGTTATTTGTTATTCTCCTCCTTGGTTTTTTTATACATAGCTCTTTGATGGTCTTTGCATATATTGGGATATCATGGATAGCTTGGAGGAGTGGAATTTTTATTTACAAATTCTTTAGTTCTCCCAGAATATCAAAGTCAGGATGTTCTATAGGGCGTGGTATAATTAATCGTTCTAGGAATGGGGGAGAAGATGTGGTTGCTTGGTCATGAGTCTATTTTCTGACCACATCTTCTTCTTGTAATGGTTGTTCTGCGGGTAACTGATTTTCAACTTGAACATTTTTATCTCCCTCTGTTTCTATGATGCGCCCAGACCTTAATTGAAGGTCATTGCACTCCCTTAGATCAGTTTCTAGTTCTGGTGTTTCAATTATTTGAACAGATTGAATTGGTCTGTTATTTGGGTTCGGGTTGGGTTGGGCTGGGAGTTGCGGTCTTAAATTGGACTGGGTATTTTGTTGTAGTGATGGCAGTGTAGGTTGAGGGAGTGGAATGGTTCCTACTGGCTGATTCATCGATCTTTGCCAATTTGTCTGCCATGCTTGACTCTGCGAAGTGGGAGGGGACCATTGTGTTGGATATGCATTGTTTTGCCAATATGGTAGGGTGTAGGGAAAATTTGGCCAATTAGATTGGCTTGCTTGATTCGGCCATGGTGATGATGAAGGGAATGGTTGTTGTGACCAATTTGAGAAGGGAGGTTGATTTTGCCACATTGTATTATATTGCTGAGCATGATATTGTGGAGGCTAGAAAGAAGAAGATGGATGGGGAACATACCTGATTGTCGCAGCTACCATTGACAGCACTGATTAAGTAGGTACACCGGTTTTGGTTCTTCTTCCGCTTCTTTGTATACTGCTTTCAAACCAAGAAGTGAGGGGCAACTCTCTGTATAGTGGTATTTTGTACAAATGGCGCAAACTTGAACCGCATCTAATGGGCACTCTTTGTGGCTGTGTTTCTTTCTGCATCTGGGACATAATATTGCCAGATTTTGCTCTACCTCTGCTTGGTTTTGTTTTGCTTGCATAATATCGAGTTGCATTGTCAGAGTCCCTAATATATTAGTTTTGAAATTTTCTAATAAATTTCCAATTTCTGCGCGAGTTACTCCTTCTCCAGAGATCTTGTTGTCCCTTATAAACCTGTCATGTTCTGCTGGTTTTAGCCTTGTGCTGCCTCATGAGCTCCTGATACATAAATCAATGATGTTAGAAAAATCTTCTTGATAGATGTCTCATTTTCCCATAATATTTAGTGTTTCAATCCATTGTTCCTTCATACCTTTAATTAATGTTGTTTTTAATACATTTTCAAGTAAGGGTAATGATGCATAAGGAGATCTTTGAAGATTATACTGAAAACGTTCAACATATTCTTCTAGTGTCTCATTAGGTCTAGCTTCCATCTAAAATATTTCATCCTTTAATTCTATGGACCTACAATAATCCTGATATTTCTTCAGGAAAGCACCTTTCATCTGATCCCAGTCATTTATAACACCTCCACCCAACCCCATAAACCATCATAAAGCAGCTCCTTTTAATGTAGAGGGAAATAGTTTCAGCTTTTGGGGATCAGTGGTATAGTCATATCCCCTGCACAACACATCGAATTCAAACAAAAATGCATCTGGGTCTTCTGATGTTAGGCCATGAAATGTAGGTATATGCTAGAGAGGGATTGCCTTCATAGGTGCATTGACTGTAGTATCTACAAAGGGATATTGCAGTGTGTAGGTTTGGGGGGTTCGCTGGTTCTGGGCCATTTGGTAAAATATGTGCCAATAACCTTCTAGGATTTCTAGGAGGGTATTCCTAGGTTGGTTAGATAGAGTAGGAATGGCCTTAACAACACTTCCTTTGTCTGGGATGATGAGAGTTCCTGATGTCTGGGGGAATTTTAGCTCTTGAGGTTCTTCGTTCTAGATGATTTTTGTAGCACTTCCCTTATCCGGGCTACTTAATGGTTGAATTATTCCAAGAGGAGATCTTGGTTCTTTAGTTTCCCCTATTTCTTCTCTCCCTTCGCAGAGATTACTAAGGTTCCCTTCTTGCAATGATTTTGGACTAGAATTCTCAATTTCTTTAAAATCTTGCTCCTCAGTTTGACTGTGAACCTCAGCAAAGGCTACAAATGGTGATCCTGTGGCCTAAAGGGAACTAATAGGTTGTCTAGAAGCGACTTTTTTAGGTCCTACTAAAGGCTAAGATTCTGCTTTTTTAAAGATTTCATCTATAAAGGTCGATCGGCCAAGGGTCACCGGCCCCTTAGATTTATCAGGCTTGGGTAGTGGTTTAGGATTATTTTTAGGATTTTTTTGCTTAGTCATGCACACAAATCAAATGCTGATTTCTACCCAAAACAACAGCAAATCTGTAGGAAAGTGGGCAATGGAGCAGGGTTGTTACATGCTCCATACACAGGTCCTAACCATCCGTTTTTAAAACCCAATTCTCTCCTAGCAGGTACTTACACTACTCTCAAAAGAAACAAATGGCTACACTCTTCCTTGGCAATGACGCCAAAATGTCGAGCAGTAAAAAGGGTCTTTTTCAACTCTATTTATCCTACATTAATTGTCAATCTAGGCACGATTTGTTATCTCAAAGAGTGTACTCGGTCCGAGGCAGTCACTTGTCAAGAATAATGTTAGTAGTATAGTTCTTTTACAAAGGTAAATAAATGCTAGAAACAAACCCTAAATGTAATGGCAACAAATTGAAATTACTTTGTAATTAAATCATTCATTTAAGAAACTACAACACTCATCAGTCAAGGGTGCAGTAATGGTAACTCTTCCCTTTGTAAACTGATGCAAATGAAAGGCAATCAAAGAGAAGATATCCAATCTGGTAACCAGACAGCAATATTCAATGTTCACTACACTCGCAGACCATTCTATTCACACCAAACCATTTACTTGAAATGATAATTCAATTAACAGAAAAGGGAACAACAACTAATCTGTTTGAAAAGATCAAATAGCAAGCTTTAACTTACAGAAATGAATGAAGAAGAAATTGTAATATAAAGGAATTAAGCAACAATCTTTAACTCAACAATGATTTGAACAACAAACCAAGAATGGAACAACAAACTAAAGTAAATCTACGAAATATTGAACAGCAACTAAATGCACAACGAACTAAATCAAATGTTAACACACAACAAAGTTATAATGATGGAATCAGTGATCTGAGTCTTTCACATAATAAATATTAACCAGGGTGATAAAGAAACAGTGATTTTAGTTGCAATGGAATAGCAATCCAAATGAATAGCAATCACACTTAGAGGTAGATCGTAGCTAAATAAACAATAACACCGATCTATAAATCCACAGCCTGTTACTCTGTAACCGAACAGTAATGTTAATTTGTAAAGGAACAACAATGTTACACGGTAATGCCAATCTATAAGGGAACAACAATGTGATACGATTTCAGAATGAACAACATAACATTTAGTTGCAGAAGATAACCTTACTATTCAAATATGAATTAAATATAACAGATCCAGTACACGAAATGATAAGGGACAACAGATTACTGAATGAAACAAGTAAAAGAAATCAAACCACACATGACTTGGAATTGGAAAATAATGGTACAAAAAGCAAGTGATCCACTAGGGCTGGGCCCTGAGCCTCCAGGGACGCACTGTTACGGTTACTCCAGAATAAAAGACGGAACAACGACAAAGTTTATGTATTAATCATGAAAACAAAGTTACAGTAATCACTCTTTAAAGAGAGTCGATGATAAAAGTTTAGTTTACAATAGTCAGTTCTATAAAACAAAAATAATCCGCCCCCTGGGTTAGCAACGTTGTCCCTTTTTATAGCGGCCAGGTGGAAATAGCAAAGATACAGATATTCTTAAGGTAGTGATCCCTCAGGATCAAAGGATCATGAGGGATTTTCCATATCGTTATTCCTCAGTTATCTCTTCATCCTCTTGCACCGATTTGGTATCTCTTCTTCCTTTTGCTGGTTTATGCGCTCCGATCTGAATTGCCTCGTATGGATGCAGTTCGCTGCGGTTACTCCATAATGAAAGATGAAACAGCAACAAAGTTTATGTATTAATCATGAAAATAGAGTTACAGTAATCACTCTTTAAAGAGAGTCGATGTTCAAAGTTTAGTTTACAATAGTCAATTATATAAAACAACAATAATCTGCCCCCTGGGCTAGCAATGCTATCCCTTTTTATAGCAGTCAGGCAGAAATACCAAAGATACAAATATTCTTAAGGTAGCGATCCCTCAGGATCAAAGGATCTTGAGGGATTCACCATATCGTTATTCCTCAGTTATCTCTTCGTCCTATTGTGCTGATTTGGTATCTCTTCTTCCTTTTCCTGGCTTATGCGCTCCGATCTGGATTGCCTCGTCTAGATGTGGTTCCCTGTCAAAGGGAGAGTAGTTGGTTTCGTCTTGCCTTTTCCTTTGAAATGGCGATCTTCCATTTTCTTCATTTTCTGCATAGGAAAAGGTAATAATTAGTCATTTTATGTTACTCACAAATCTCTTAAACTTTATCATAATCCTTCATCATATGCTCATTTCATAATGTAAAGAATTTATGAATTAAAGGAAAAGATAAAGAAATAAGTGGCAATTACATACCTTCTCTAATGCTCAACACTGACAACCCCGGAGCGAGATGGTATGATACTTCTTGCATGATCAGTTTGTCAGTGGCATACCTTGGTAAGACATGCGAAGGGTTTTCTCCGTTAAACACTCCAATGAAGGTGCCACCTGGTGAGGCATATCAATCTGCGATATCTATTATATCTTCCATTGCTTCTCGAGACATGCAAGGTAGATCTTCTTCAAATATCAGCTTGTACATTGGGATGATAAAGTGGTCAGTTATCCATGCCCTTTCGAGTCGATAACTGCATTCCAAAAGCAACTTGCAATAGATATTCACAGTGATCTCTCATGGTGTCCATGTCTAGTTCATGTCATGGAACTGCTGTTGTGCAAAGATTTCATCCAATAAATATGTAGACATATAGAACCTTGCTCGCTCACCCTTGGGTGGATTCTGAGCCTGTGCTACATGGGCCTTCAATTATTGAGCCAACATATCTGACCAGTTGAACGGCCTCCCATCATTCACCAACTAATCCAATAAGACTTCCCACTCTTCAAGAAAGGTTTCAGTGCTCTCTTGACCATGGATTCTGCCAGCAAAGATGACAAAGAGTCGATAATCCTTCCTAAGAGACTTTTTCTTGTACACATGGGTGGGTGTCTGTTGAAACTTCGATGGATCTTTCACCCAGTGTTTGATAGTGTCTCTTTTGTTCACATAGTTGTGGGTGGCATAGAAGAGTGATTCCATGCACTCTACTAGCTCAGGAAAGTGATACATTTGTTGAAAGTCTTATGCCTGAAAGGTGGCAATCTTCCACCAACTGGTACTTCTTGATGTCATAGTCTTCTCATCCATGTGTGAGACAATCTAGTTGATGATATCGGCACACGAGAAGGCGTGATACCTACATGAAACCTTGTATAGCCCTAACTACTGGATACTGAGATAAACCAGTCGGTCCTCTAATATGCCTCAAAGTATTTTGCAAAAGCATCTTTAATCTACTACCATGTCAGTGATGATCGCTTCTCTATAAACAGCTAAGTATATGCATACACTGGAAAATCAACTAATGTTTGCTCAACTGCTTCCCTAGTACTGCTCTTAGTGGTTTCCTTTGATGTAGCTCTCTTAGATGCCATGGTAACAATGACTATTGGAGAGGTGCTCAACAAATGATGTACCTATGGGACAGAAAGGACACTCATGGAAATCAAATCTCAATTTTAAGCAAAAAAACTTACAGGCAAGTCCAAGCAGCAAATCGAGCACTAGATGGGAAGGATTGCACAATTTTTCCTGACAGGGGGGACTAGCTACCTATGGGAACTGCGCATTGCACAGTCCCAACAGCCAAGGTGGAAGCCTAATGGTTGAAACTGTGCAATGTAGAGTTTAGCCTGGGCAGAGGCCTGCGATAGACTGCACATTATGCAGTCTCAGTGGCCTAGTTCACAGGCTAGCTCTTGGAACTGCGCATTATATAGTTGGATCCATCTTGGACTATGCATTGTGCAATTCCATGGGAAAATATTGTGGCTTGAGCCTCAAGATTATGCAGTGCCAGTTGGGCAAAGTGAAAACCAACCAAGGGAAACCCAAATTTGCCCAAGGGAAGTGTGCAAACAAGCAGATCTGAAAGATAGTGCAAACTTAAGTGTAGATATAACTAAGTGTAGATCAATGCATGTGAATCAAGTGCAACAATTAATAAAACAAAAGGAAAATGAAGTAAGCGAGGAGAGTCACCACAATGATGACTAATGGTGCAAAAATAGGAAAAATATTGTGAAACTTAGGAAATACAATATAAAACTTAAAAAAACACTTCTATAAGTTAAAACAAGTCAAATGCCATCAACCATGAATAGAAACAAGTGAAACAACACTCACACAATCCAAACGATAAAAAGCGACAGAAAAAGTAGCAAAAGATGACAAAAGAAAAAATCACCTGAAAATACGATGATAATCGCACCGAAGGTTCCTTACATTAGGGGAATCTTGAGGTATAAAATGGCCCTCCTAAGTAAATTATAAATAATAGTGGAAATAATAAAATAAGATTAGATTACATCATCAAATTTTAGAGGGAAAAAGGAAAAAACTAGTTTTTCAACTCGTATTTTCAACTTATCTCCATATGGGTTTACTCAAATTACAAGTGGGTGTTAGAAAATTATATATTACAGAGCATGGAACACATAAAATATATTGTAGAAATATAAACACATAAAACAAGAGAGACACAGATATACGTGGTTCGCCCAATTTGGGCTAGGTCCACGGGAATCAGCGAGTCCTTCCTTTTATATTATCCAGCAAACTGAAGAGATACAACCTACAGTAGATCCCTTGAAATTCTCTCTTCGCTCTCACACAATCTCCTCTCTCTTTCTCACTCAAAATACAGATCTACATAGATGCCATACAATTCCCTCATATATAGCGAGGGGTTTCCTTCTAGGGAAAAAAACCCTAAATTAAACATAACTTCTACCGTCAGATCTCTGCCTAATGAATGACCCAGATTAACTACGAAAATACAACATTTTACAAGGCAATTTTACATCTATTTTTAGATTTGGAGACGTTTCCCTCGATCCCCGCTGGGGGGACTCCTAAAGATTGTTGTTGCCCCCCTTGACCCCCTTGCAGTGAAAATATTACGAGCAGCATTGCTGCCACATTATGAACTCGGGTCCAATCCGGTGATACTTCTGAATAAAGAAGATAATCAGGCTCCACACCCAACAATCTCCCACTTGGAGACTGATTATAGCAACTCCACCGCTGCTTCATTTGTTGGACAATGACTCCACTTTGGACCTGGCTGTTTCTCATCTTCTTCATCATACTTGAAGACCAATTGAAACTGAGCAGAATCTCAATTTCTCCCTAGTTACAACTTTTGTTAACATATCTGTAGGATTCTGGCTAGTGTGTATCTTTTCCAGCTTCAACTGTCCATCTTCCAACACTGACCGTATGAAATGGTACTTGAGCTATATATGTTTAGTCTTAGAATGAAATGCAGATTTCTTTGCAAGATGTATGGCACTCTGGCTGTCACTGTATAATCTGCTGAACTCCTGCTTCTTACCCAGTTCATCCAAAAACCTTTGTTACCAAATCATTTCTTTACTATCCTCTGTAGCAGCAACATACTCTACTTCCATTGTTGAGAGTGCAACAACACTTTGCAGTTTTGAAACCCAACTGACAGTTGTTACACCTACAGTAAACACATACTCTGTTGTGCTCCTCCCATTATCTCTATCACCTACGATATATGCATCAACATATCCCTGTAGAGCAATGTTTGAAAAACCAAAGCATAATGCTTGATTTTTGGTACCTCTCAAATACCTGAGAATCCACTTCACCACCATCTAATGTTCTTTTCCTGGATTGTTCATGTACCTGCTTACAACTCCCACTACATGTGCAATATCAAGCCTTGTGAAGAACATTGCATACATTAAGCTTCAAACTGCTGATGCATATGGAGCTTTAGACATATAGGCCATTTCTTCCCGAGTCTTAGGAAACACCTCCTTACTTAGTTTGAAATGGACAGCCAAAGGTATACTAATTGGTTTTGCATTCTGCATATTAAATCTTTTCAACACCTTTTCTATGTACTCACTCTGAGACAATCTTAATTTTCGATTCTTCCTGTCTCTAGTTATTCTCATACCAAGGATTTGTTTTGTAGCACCCAAATCCTTCATTGCAAATGAGTTTTCCAATTTTATTTTAAGCATGTTTATTTCCTGCATGTTAGAACCTACAACAAGCATTTCATCTACATACAATAACAATATAATATAGTTGTCATCATTTTGCCTTTTGAGATAAACACAATGATCAAAGTGACATCTAGTATAACCTTTTTCAGACATAAACCTGTCAAATTTTAGATGCCACTACCTTGGAGCTTGTTTTAAGCCATACAAGATCTTATTCAACCTGGACACTAGTTTCTCCTTCCCTTTTACCTCATATCCTTGTGGCTACTGCATATATATCTCTACCTCCAAATCCCCATGGAGAAAGGTTGTCTTTACATCTAGCTGCTCAAGATGCAAATCTTCAGCTACTAATAGACTTAAAATAGTTCTGATTGAAGTCATTTTAACAACATGAGAAAATATCTCATCAAAGTCTATACTTTTTTTTATGTGCAAACCCCTTCACCACAAGTCTAGATTTATACCTTTTTCTACCTCCATATGCTTCCTTCAACCTGTAAACCCAGTTATTCTGCAATGTTGTTTTACCTGCAGACAACCTGACTAAGTCCCAAGTCTGGTTATGTGCTAAGGATTCCATATCTTCTTTCATGGCTTTCTCCCACTTCTTCCTGGTTTCTACCTGCACTGCTTCTTCATAACATTCTAGTTCACCAGAATCAATCAACAATACATAATATAATGAAGGAGAGTATTGTTCAGGGGGTCTACTTATCCTGGTATATCTTCTAACACCACTTTCAGGTGTTTGAGGTTCTTTTTGCTATTGTGGTTGATGTATTTTTTCTTGCTGTTGATCATTATGATTTTCAGGTACCTTCACTTTTTCTGTGATCTCATCAAGCACTGTGTATTCTCTGTTTTCTTTTTCCTGTTTCTTTTCCTGCAGTTGATCCTTATACAAAAACTTTTCATTGAATATGAAATCTCTACTCCTAATGATTTTGTGTTTTTCATAATCATAAAAGTGATAACCAAAATCATTAACACCATATCCAATAAAGGTACATTTCTTTGATTTTGCCTCAAGATTTGTTCTATTTCTTTATTAATGTGGACAAAGGCTTCACAACCAAAAGTCTTTAAAAATGAGTAGTTTACCTTTTTACATGTCCATGCCTCCTCTGGAATACCACCATACAAGGAACTTGAAGGCCCTCTATTTATTAGATAAACAATAGTATCTACAACATCTTCCCAAAATTGTAAAGGCAATCCTCCATGCAATCTCATGCACCTTGCACGCTCCATGATTGTCCTATTCATCCTTTTTGGCATTCCATTTTCTTGTGGTGTTCCTAGAACTGTCTTCTCTCTACAAATTCCATTCTCTAAACAATATCTATCAAACTCTTTGCTGCAATATTCACCTCCATTGTCTGATATGAGACACTTCAACCTTTTCCCTGTCTCATTTTCAACCAAAGCTTTCCATTTCTTGAAAGTATCAAATACATCAAATTTATTTTGAATACAATAAATCCAGGTTTTTCTGGTTGCATCATCAGTAAAAGTAACATAATAGAGAGATTCATTGAGAGATGATACCTGAGCAGGTCCCCATACATCTGTATGCACAAGTTCTAATTTTTCACTCTTCTTTTATTTCCCAACTCTGATGAATCTGACTCTCTTTTGTTTTCCATAAACACAATTCT
This sequence comes from Pinus tabuliformis, assembly GCA_031772625.1. NCBI lineage: Eukaryota > Viridiplantae > Streptophyta > Pinopsida > Pinales > Pinaceae > Pinus > Pinus tabuliformis. The sequence continues at coordinate 1,861,605,038 of CM062817.1, forward strand.
CACAGAATTTTAAATCAACATGCTTCAACCTGGCAACAAATTTCTTGAGTGAAGAATCTGCAACCCCTTCTCACGCATGTGCCCAAGCCTATGATGCCACAATGTCATATATTCTCCTGTAGAGGTTAAAGCATTAACATAATTAGAAATACCATTGCATAAATACAATGTACCAACCTTTTCTCTTTTTTCTATTACCAAGGCTCCTTTAGTGACCTTCCAGTTTTTATCTGTAAAGGTAGTCACACAGCCTTCACCTCCCAACTACCCTGTTGAGATAAGAGTTTTCTTCAGATCTGGAACATGCCTTAACTCCTTCAATAGTCATTGATTTCTATTCTATTGTTTTATGAAAACTGTACCCATTCCAATTATTTTACAGGGTTTATCATCACCCAATCGAACTTGTCCAAAATCTGCTTGAACATAATCACGAAAATGTTTCCTATCAGGTGTGGCATGGAATGAGGCCCCTGAATCTACCACCCAGGCATCAATAATATTTTCTGATGAAAGAATCAAAGCATCTTGCAACACATCACTTGTCACATTTACTTCATGATTGTTTTCTTGCTGCGCATCTCCTTCTTTTCCCTTCCAAGACTTGCAGTCTTTCTTCAAGTGTCTTTTCTTCCCGCATTTCCGGCACACTATCCCCGATCTGGACTTGGATCTACCTTTTCTTGACTTACTGTGATATCCTAGGCTCTTTCCTCTTTCCATTTTTCTTCCCCTAGTCTCTGCAGTCAAAGCATTACTTGATGTCTCACCAGAGCTTTTCCGTCACATTTCCTCGCTAAGGATTGCACCAAAAACATCATCAAACTTTAAAGTACTAGATCGAGAGACAGAGTTACTAATGGCCATAGCTAAACCATTCCAACTTTCTGGAAATGAGCATAGAAATAACAGATCCCTAACTTCATCATCAAAAGTTACCCCTACAGAACTTAACTAACTGGTAATTGTATTAAATTCATTTAATTGATCAGCAACAGATCCACCTTTTGACATCTTCATATTAAATAAACGCTTCATGAGGAATACCTTATTTGAGGCCGAGGGTTTTTCATATATTTTGGCCAATGCCTTCATTAAACCCTCTGTTGTCGTTTCCTTTGAAATATTAAATGCTACCGACGTCGCTAGGAACAACCGTATTGTTCCAAGTGCCTTTCTATCGACAATATCCGATTTTGTGTCTATCATACTTGTCAGCTTCTTTCTCTTTCCACTCAATGGTAGGTACATATCTTTCTAATATAGATAATCTTCCATCTGCATATTCCATAGCTAGTAGTTTTGTCTGTTAAATTTTTCGACCCTAAACATACCATCTTCGCCATTGCTCCCACTCGAACCAAGAACCCTTCTCTCCTTCGAGTTTATCAACCAAATAGACCTTCGGCTCTAATACCAGTTGTTAGAAAATTATATATTACAAAGCAATGGAACACATAAAATATAAAAAAATATAAACACATAAAACACGAGAGACACAGATATACATGGTTCACCCAATTTGGGCTACATCCACGGGAATCAAATAGTCCTTCCTTTTATATTATCCATCAAAGTGAAGAGATACAACCTACAACAGATCCGTTGTAATTCCCTCTTCGCTCTCACACAATCTCCTCTCTCTTTCTCACTTAGAATACAGATCTACATAGACGCAATACAATTCCATCATATGTAGTGAGGGGTTTCCTTCTAGGGCAAAAAACCCTAAATTAAACATAACGTCTACTGTCAGATCTCTGCCTAATGAACGACCCAGATTGACTATGAAATAAAAACATTTTACAAGGAAATTTTACATCTATTTTTAGCTTCGGGGGCGTTGCCCCCGATCCCCTGCTGGGGGGTCCTCCTAAAGATCGTTGTCGCCCACCCTAGTCCCCCCTTGCAGCACAAATATTACGGACAGTGTTGCCACCACATTACAAACTCCGGTTCAATGCGGTGATACTTTTGAATAAAGAAGATAATCAGGCTCCACAACCAATAGTGGGAACACTCATTGGGAGCATAATTTGATTCCCCATCCAAGGTATACCCATGTTTCATACTTTCGATGGACCCTACTACACGAAAAATGAGAAAAACATGAAAAATGTGATTGCAACCACGTTTTTTCATGTATTTCTCATTTTTCATGTAGCAAGGTCCATAGAAAGTATGCAACATGGGTACTCCTTGGATGAGAAATTAAAATTTTCATCCAACGAGTACTCCCGCTCGAAATTTGAGTAAGACCTTAGGGAGATAAGTTGAAAATACAAGTTGAAAAAGTAGTTTTATTATTTTATTATTTTTTAGTCTTTTTACATTTTCACCCCAAAAATGGTGAATCATCCCCCATGGTTGACATCATCATATTGAATCTTATTGGTTCTTATAAGTTTATTTTTGTTGTACATTTTTCTTAGGAGGCCCATTTTAGACCTCAAATGTTCTCTAATGATCTCCTTGAGAATGCTAGAGCTCCAAGATTGAGTGTGAAAATGAGCTCTAGAAGTGTCAATTAAATATATTTGGAAGAATTAGGGTTTATGACGTGCATGCCTAAAATCAAGGAAAAAGTGACATTTGGAGGAAGTTTCTAAAAATAGTGCAAGTGCCTCCTCTGGGATACTAAAAATAGATCCCTATTTTTAGGGATGCTTTTTTATTTTTTTTCTTTCTTTATTTATTTGGGAAACTTTCCATGCACACTACTAGGAGAGACTGTGCAGTTTTGGGGAACTGGGAAACTATTCGGCTCAGTGCATTGTGCAATTTCTGAGCTTAATGAGGGTTGTTTCACTCAATGTTGGGCTGCCTCCCATGATTGCATAGTTTATGAGATCAAGGATCACTGACTATCAGGATTGCACAATTGTCATCATGAAGGTTTCTTTCCCTTAAGGATTACATAGTTTCCGGAGGCAAGCCTATAACTATTGTGAGACCAATTTGGGAGATCAACTTGTGACTTTAAAAAATTAGCCAAGTAAGAAAACACAAGAAGAAATGAAAAGATATGTCTTAGTTGAAGCATGAATACCTGGATCAATGCGAGATGAGCTATTGTGGTTAAGAAGTAAGGCTCCAAAATCAAAGCATAGGAAAAATTTTGGAGGGTGGTTTTAGCTGCTAGAACATTAGCATCACCACTGGTAAAACTCCAGCACTTTGTATGGATCTTGTCTCATGCAAAGCAATTCTAACTCTTCCGAAAGTATTGTTTAGTTCTTTGATTATCATAGCTCCTTCACTTAGCTTGAGTTAAAGATGTGGTCCCTACCATTCTCTTCATCGCCAGCACACATCCCAAGACAAGTTAGACTGAGTTGTTTCAATTGGGGATGAAGGGTATATAGATGCACAAGTAAAATAGATTGTCAGATTTTTAGTTTCATCTCTGGTGCTTCTCCATTTCTAGTAGGCCTAGACAGTACCCTAGTGAAATCACTTTAGGAACACAAGTATTTCTCCTCTACCAGCGAGCCTGAACAGTACTCCGACAGAGTTACTTGCTTCACCTCTCTGCGTAGGAAGCCTTTCTCTTCTTTCACCCTTTATTTCATTTTTATTTTTTTAAGGAATTGTTCATAGGAACTTATTTATTTCATGAGGTGGTAGAGGGATCCAAACTTATTCAGAGCATAAGAGGTTGTCCCTTCAAAGAAGGATATTTATATATACCTTTGAAATATGTGTTAAGGTTTTACCCCTCTCCTTACTCTACTTGACTTAGTTGAAAAGGGTTAACTGAAATAGAAGACCGATTAGAGTAGGCGGTACTAGTTAAAGGTGAAATCATCGTGATTTCATCATGACTCTCTCTGAAATGAACGTATTTTCCATCAGGGCATCATCAACTAGAAGAAATGCAAGACTCGCATAAAGAGAGGGAATAGACAGATACCCAAATGTTGACAATAGTACAACTTCCTCTTGAACTTCACCCTACTTTTCTAAGAAGCCAAACATGGTTTCATATAAAAGCTAACCTACAGTTGCAAAAGAAAACAAACTAGAGGCTAGAAGTAGGGTAAAGGCAAATGAAATAAAATCAAAGAAACAAAGAAGAAAAGCAAACAACTACTCCTACTCCTAACCTAAATAGAGCATAGGACAACTTACGTAAAGTGATACTTCCACAGTAGCCATCGGTGCATTATCTAGCCTATGTAGGCGAGAGCATGTATGTCAAAAAGGATATACAAGAAAACCAACAAACAAGAAAGATAAGACAATACAAACTAGAACGTTTGAAGTTTGAATGAACCTACAAAAAATTGAAAACAGAAAGAGCATGAAAGGAACTCCGCAGATGTACCATGGTGTTCAAACACAGTTTGTTTCGAAAGAAAGAAAGTACAAACTTTCAAACTTGAAGAACGAGCAAACATGAAGAAATAATAAAAATTTTGTTTTGCAACAGTGCTTTCTACGTACGATTCCTCCAATAATTGAGAGATATGATCGTGTGATACAGATGGAGGATGCGAAGATAGTAAGATAGATTGATTTTCAACATGTACAATAGAGTGATGAGGAGCCTAGAAAGATTCAACACATTTCTTATCGAAAGTGGAACTAACCTCAAGTCTACGAGAACCTGACATAACCATCAACTCAAGCTAAAGTGCATCAACAACTTGTGGGGGTTCCAATTCATCAAAATATGGATCATCAAAGATTGGTTGCTTAGAAAGATGAATAGTAGAAGAATCAAAATTGTGATCAAATGAATCAATAAAAGATCACAACATCCACGATCAGGAAGTTCAAGATTATAAACAGAGGCATCCTCATGATCTGGTGAATCATAAAGAGGGGATAATGGAGAATGAGAAATTTCACCCTCTATGTTCCTAGAAAGATAAGATGACAGATTGGGAGGATCAGGGAAAACATATTTGTCCTCTTCGCATTCAAATGAAGAGCTAGCATTCCACGTGTTCTGCGAATGATCGAAAGTGGTGTCATCCGAAGATTGAACATGAATGCCAGAATTGTTGAAAATGTCAGGATAATGTGGAAGAGGTGTGGACAGAAGGAGGTCATCCTTCATCATAGATTCTTGTTCAGAATCCAACACATACTCATCAAAAATGATATCTCAGTTTGGCTTTTCAACACCAACTCCATCCAGAAATTGATACTCGTGAACATCACAAGAGAAATTTGAAACAGGTGAACACAACACATCAAAATACGAAGGATCAAAGGGACCAAAGGATGGAGGATGAGGAGATAACACTTCATCACCAACATCAGATTCACGGTCCAAATATGCACCGAAATTTTGAGTAAGTGGGCTAAGAGGAGATTTTGGAAGATCAACAAGTGAATTCTCAAATTCTCCCACCTCAACCTGTGGAACTAGAGTTGTTGGATGAGAAGGGGATGAAGGGTCACTTGGAGCAGCAAACTATTTCCACATAGATATAAAAGCTCTGACACTAAGGTATGTCGGGAGAGGTTCAAAAGATTGTAACTCATGTGGATTTTCAGAAATGTGAACAAGGTACAGAAACCTATCTACCAAGAAAGACCAATGAACTTCATATTCAGTAAATTCAAAGAAGTAATGATTGAAATGATCGTGAAAATATTCAAAAAATTCATCAAGTGCTTTTCACAATTTTAAAATTTTCTTATTAAGAGCTTTACGATCATAGAGATTGAAAGCATGGCATGACTTTATGAAAAGTTATTCGAAAGAGTGAATGGCATCATTAGGCAATGTGTTACACCAGTATCACACGCGCCCTTCAAACGTGAGAATGAACAAACTACAACCAACATCCTCGCAGTGGGTGTTGTGCTTTATGTAGAAATCAAGAGACAGTGTGGTGTGTTGAAATAAGGTTATTTCACCCTCGCCATTAAATTTCATATTGGAAAAGTCATAAATAATTCTCGCCAACACTTTTAGATTTACGTGTCTGGAAAAACATGTCGGGGTTATGATTTGGTGATAAGCCATCAAGTGAGTGAAAAAATTCAAAATAGACTCCAAGGGCTCATCTTGTCATCTGGTCCTCCTTCTAGAGCCAAAAATGTTGATGGTGTTGGACCCACTAACACTCAGGGGATCTCCTCGATATGAATTCCCAACTAGACCTCACACCGTTTGGAGTGGGAGTCCCAGCAGTGGGTGGTAATGTTATGCCTTGACTGTGGAAACGCACAGAGGGAAGTATCATAACTTTGGGTGAGAGCAATTGTGTGACCCTACGAAGAGTCAAGTGCGATGCATGAAGGTTCCAACACATGAAGGGGAGAGGAAGTCCACCCCTTGGAAGCTTGTAATAGTATGCAACTTGAAAGGAACACATGAGCGAAATGACATCACAAGCTAAGATGTGGAATAGTCCATAAGTTAAAGTGACAAGTTAATAAAACAACACGCATTCAACAAGATTCATACAAATGCAAATGAAATAGTTCATAAACATATGCGTAAGTTAAATAACATACATTTCTAATACAACAATAATAGTCCTACTATATTAAAAACATATGCATGAAAGTGTGAGGGCTTTTATTTTATTATTATAAGTCAAAGTTCCATTCATACATACATCATCGATGACCATTAGCCCCAATAGTGGAACGTTACAGTCAAGAACTAATGTGGGAGCATTCACCCAAGAGAAAATCATTGTAAATAGTAGACATAGCGGGTCATGTATTTTAGGGAAATTAGTTTCCTAAGTCTCAAGTCAATGTAATATTTAGGCTTTTAATTGATTTAATTAGATAATGGGAGAATATAATACTCTAAAAATAAATAAATGAGAACATGAGTGGTAGAAGTCAAATCCAACTCTCTAGGAGTGAGAGAGAGAGTTTTTAGGAATTAATTAGAGTAGAAGTGGACCATTGAGTTGATAAGGGGAATTTTCTATTTTTAAACAGAGAAAAAGATGGAGTGGATAAATTTTGCCACATATGTATGCATGCAGCGAGCTTTAGGGCTTTTGTTAGAGGATTGACAGGTCCTTCATAGTAATCCAATCCAAAGTTTCCATATAAATATATGTAAGCCTACGGACAGAAGAGACGAGGCCACTAATAGTAGAATCAGGCATGTCTGTGTGTGTGAGTGAGACGAGGAGTCTCGAATGTAATCTTTGTTTTACATATATATACAAAGCTTATTTCCTGTCTGTGTCAGTATTATTAAGAAGTATTTCATGTATGAATTACTTGTGAATTCATAGGCTCTGCAACAAGTTGTAGGCAAAATTCTGAAGGACATAGAGGAACAAAGATGATTCAGGGGAATCATATAGGGATCATTGAATCCAAGTGAAAGACAAAGTTTTCTTTGGAGAGGAGTTGCGAAGCAAGATTTCACTAAGGAGTCCAACTCAGAGAAAGCTGAACAGTGGAAGCAGAAAGTAGAGTTTGAAGGACGTGCAAAGAAGAAGAGCGATTTGGAGAAATCGTATTGATCCACTTGAAAGATCAAGAGTTGATTTGAAGTAGAAGTGCATGCAAAGTGAAGCTCAAAAGGGAGAGTCGCAGCGAAACAGAGAAGGATGAAGAACCTCTGAAGAACCCAAAAGAGCCATTGAAATCATTGAAAATGACGTAAATTCTAAGTAAAGGGAAGTAAGGAATTGATTCAGTAGCCATTGGATCTTCAAAGATCAACGACTATGATTGAAATCGCAATCACATTTCATAGGTGCCAAGGGATGGCGATAACAAAAATAGTGATACTCAGACAAGCGATGTGGCGATATCGCTGACAGATGCGATCGACAATCGGGTAGTCAGAGGTTTAAAGCGGAAGGAGTCAAATACAGGTGGAGAAGCGATATCCGATAGTGATAATCAAAGTATTGGAGCTCAGACCTATCGGAGTTTGGAGGAATGAAAATTTGATAGACTAAGAGGCAGACCCGAAATGTTTCTAAATGGGGTTCAATGTATTTGAAGTCCGATATATATGTTTGACGGTTTTTGCCTTTGTAAACAAGAATATGAAGAGTTAAGTGCCGATAGTTTATTTCCCGATTTTGAAGGGAAATCACATATCAAAAAGAGGAAGGCATATATGTATGCATGACCAAGGAAGAATACTAGGGCCGATTGCGATGAGGTTAAACCTCGGAAACCATGACAAGACTGTACGATAGGAAGAAAAGGCATGTTTGGGATTAATTCCTTTGTAATGCTTTATAAAGTGGATAAGCGCAATAGAAGGATATATACGTTAAAATGTATATGAGAAGATTTGTTAAGGGGGTTCTAATCCCAAATTGAGGAAAGACTTAAATCCAAGGTTTGAGGGTTCATATAATCCCGATAGAGGTTTCAGGCAGGGTGATTGGGTTCCTATGCACAGGAACTTATGAATGGGCCGTGACCATTTAAGGTCTGAAGATTTGACTCCATTGTAGAGTCAAATTTCCTGGGACAGTTGTGGATGCATTGTTGAATGCATATTGTGGGTATGTGTGGGTGTTACCCTACACGAAGAACACCTGCTCCTCCAAAGAAGTATACTCACTCTACGCTATGGAGAAGCCAATATTCTTCACAATACTCCCAAGCTCTTCCTAAGCCTAAGCCTAAGCCTAGCCAAAACCTTCTCTCCCAAAATCCCATTACATGAGTTATGAGGTTCTATTTATAACAAGAGGGGGTGAATCTTCAAATCCCCTTTATGACCTTTGGACTACCCATGTGACTCTTCAACTTCTTCAAAAAATAACACATTACATTACATGATGACTTTTCATATTCCAATTTTGACACTTGCAATTTCACTTACAACATAATTACAAATAATATTTCATTTTACACTTGTACCCATATAAGAAAAAATAGGGTAGAGACAACTTGACAGCCTAACAAGACACAACACTATGATGCATGAGTTTGGGAGAAGTCTAGCTCAGCAACCTCAACTTGCTACTTCTCGATCACATATTGGTGCCAAGCTTGGTATTGTGTGATGGTGTGCCAAAACTACTTAACAGTGTCCTGCTAGAAGCATAATATAGCCTCCATGGCATCTCTGTACATTGTCTTGGAACCCGTGTTCAACTATTTTGAAGCATGAGCAACATTGTTATGACTTTGACAAGACCACTGATGAACTTATGCATGTTCTCTGTGTTCAACTCCAAGTCCTACCTGGTGGCATTCTATCTAAGATGCTCCAAGTACTCTTCAACCTCTTGCTAGACTTGGTTCTTGGGTTTAGATTTGGTGAGGGAACTAACTGATGGGATCTGGTGTGTTCTCACCAAGACATCCAAACTATTGTACAACTATACATATGAGGCCTAGACGTTTCCAATGAATGAGGTGAGATGCTTGTTGTTCTGCATCAACATTTGAACCTTTTCTTTCTCCAGCCCTACCTATGACTTCATTTTCTTCACTAAGTCAAGTGGGGCCCCTTTATACCACATTGTCCACTCTTGCACATAGGCGATGGCAGCTTGTATGCTTTCGATATTTTTAACAAACTCTTTGCTCTACTGTTGTAAGCCATGCAAATGGACAACTACTTTATGTACAATGACAAACCTGTCATAGAGATTCCGCATGGTTTCTCCAAGTGTTGATACTTCAGCAAGTATCATAGCTCTCATCTCCCCTAGTGCGGAAACTACATTTCGTGCTACTTCTTGTATTTGTTCTACCTCTTACCTAGCAGCCTACAATTTTTTGCCAAATTCTCATTCTCAATCGTCAAATGCTGCACATTTGATCTTGTTGCTCCTGCATAGGCCAAGTTCGCTTCGGTAATGGAATTTGGATGCTTGTTGGTGTCCAATAATATCACCCTTTCTCTAATGAATGCAAGTGATGTATGATCATCCAGAAAGTATTTTCTCCATGCTTTTACAATCCTCTTTTGGAACTCATCCAATGATAGATTATACACATCCATGATCGAATCATCATCAAGCAAAAAAACATCTCCTTGATCGCTCGTTTCTATTGCTGGAGGTGGCGGAGATTGAGGGATGACCTATTTTGTACTTGGCATCAGGTCAACATCTTCATGTTGTGCCTCCTATTCCAACTCCATGTCTGACACTTTGATCAGTTGCTCAACCTGTTGAGAAAGCTCCTAGTCCTGCATCTTTTCACTTAAATCCTCCTCATTTGTTTTTTGTTCTTGTCCCTATTCTTCAATTTGTATCAAAAAATTTTCTTCTATCATCACGCCTTGCCTTTGTTCTTATTCCTACTTCTACTTCTCTTCTAGTTCTCTCCTTCTCAACTCTTGTTCTTCCTTCACCTTCTTCTATGTCTCCTACAACTGCAGTTCTAATTCCTGAAACCTTTGATTTTCTCTCTTCCTCCTCTTTTCTCTTTGTATCCTTTTCTTCCTCTTTGCTTCTACTTCCAAAGATTCTTTTGTGATAAGAGGATATGCTTTCATTTTGAAACTTTATTCTCCCTCTGGACTGTTAACAATCTTCCTCTTTCCCTTATCTTGCACGGGATTGCCAACTTCTGTTATTGTTGCTTCCAGAGTTGTTGTTGTGTGTGGAGCAGACTGTGAATTCCTTGCTAAACTGATCATGTCATTGAGTCTAGAGGCATTGTAGCAGTACCTCCAAGGATCCTCCTCTAGCTAATGAAATTCCTCATCGATCCATAGAAAGTAAACTCTCATATATTGTTCCATGCAAATACTTCAAGGGTCTTATGGATTAAAGTCTGTAGTGTCGAATTCAAATTTCACTATCTCCTTAGCCTTGACATTTGCAACTTTCAAGCTCTTTATCTCATATAATCTAATCTGCAAAGGAAGAGTGGGCCATGGTTCTTTCTTCTTCCTATGTAGTGTTTTTGACGACCCTATAGAGATAAGGTATGATACTTCTTTCATGATCAGTTTGTGAGTGGCATACCTTGATAAGACATGCAGAGGCTTTTCTCCGCTAAACACTCTAATGAAGGTGCCACCTGGTGAGGCATACCAATCTACGATGTTTATTATCGCCTCCATTACTTCTCAAGACATGTAAGGTGGATCTTCTTCAAAGATCATCTTTATAGCGGGATGATAAATTGGTTAGTTAATCGTGCCATTACTCCTCAATAATTGCATTCTGAAAACAACTTACAATAGATGTTCATGGTGGTCTCTCATGGTGTCCATGTCTTGTTCATTCCAAGGAACTGTTGTTGCACATAGATTGCATCCAATAAGTATGCAAACATATAGAACCTTTCTCACTCACCCTTTGGTGGATTTTTAACCTATACTCCATAGGCCTTCAATTGTTGAGCCAACATATCTGACCAGTTGAACAACCTCCCATTGTTCCCCAACAAATCCAATAAGATTGCCCACCCTTCATGAAAGGTTTCAATGCTCTCTTGACCATGGATTCTACAAGAAAAGATGACCAAGATCTAATAAGACTTCCTGAGGTACTTTGTCTTGTACACATGGGTGGGTGTCTAACGAAACTTTGATGGCTCTTTCACCCAGTGTTTGACAATGTCTCTTGTGTTCGCATAGTTGTGGGTGGCATAGAAAAGTGAGTCCATGCACTCTAATGGCTCGGGAAAGTGATATGTTTGCTAAAAGTCTTTTGACAAAAATGTGGAAAGCTTCTACTCACTCGCACTACTCAAATTCATAGTCTTATCAATCATGTGTGCGACAATCCAGTTGATGATATCTGCACACGAGAAGGCAGGATACCCGCATGCAACCTTGTATATCTCTAACTACTGAATATTGAGATAAACCTATCGGTCCTCTAAATTTGCCTCAAAATCTTCTTCAAAAGAATATTTAATTTGCTACCATGTCCATGATGATCCATTCTCTATAAAAAGTTGAGTATCTGCATACACCGTCAAATCAACTGACATTTTCTCAACTGCTTACCTAGTAATTCTCTCAGTGATTTCCATTGATTGAGCTCTCTTAGATGCCATGGTAACAGTGACTAATGGAGAGGTGCTCATAAAATGTTGTACCTGTGGGACAAAAAGGACACTCATGGCAAGCACATGTCAAGTTTAAGAAAAACAACTTACAGGCAAGTTCAAGCAGCAAAACAGGCACTAGATGGGAAGGATTGCATAATTTTTCCAGACATGGGGGGACTAACTTCCTCTAATAAATGTGCACTGCACAGTCCCAGTAGCCAAGGTGAATTAGGGGAATTTTGAGGTCTAAAATGGGCCTCCTAAGGAAATTATAAAATAATAGTGGAAATAATAAAACAATATTAGATTACATCATCAAAATTTAGAGGGAAAAAAGAAAAAAATATTTTTCCAACTCGTATTTTCAACTTATCTCCCTATGGGTTTACTCACATTTCAAGCGGCAACACTCATTGGATGCATAATTTAATTCCTCATCCAAGGAGTACCCATGTTGCATACTTTCAATGGACCATACTACACGAAATATGTGAAATACATGAAAAACGTGATTGCAATCACGTTTTTTCATGTATTCCTCATTTTTCATGTAGTAGGGTCCATCAACAGTATGAAACATGGGTACTCCTTGGATGAGGAATTAAATTTTTCATCCAACGAGTACTCCTGCTCAAAATTCGAGTAAAACCTTAGGGAGATAAGTTGAAAATATGAGTTGAAAAAGTAGTTTTATTATTTTATTATTTTTTTATCTTTTTACCTTTTTACTCCAAAAATGGTGAATCATCCCCCATGGTTGAGATCATCATCTTGAATCTTATTTTTCCTTATAAAGTTTATTTTGGTTGTACATATTTCTTAGGAGGCCCATTTTAGACATCAAAACTCCCCTAGTGGGAGCCTGATGGTTGAAACTGTGTAATGCGCAGTTCAGCCTGGGTAGAGGCATGGAACAAACTACGCAATGCACAGTCTAAGTGGCCATGCTAATACGTTGGCTCCTGGAACTGCACAATGTGCATTTGGAACTAGCTTGGACTACACACTATGCAATTCCAGATGCCAAGCTTCTGGCTTGAACTTCAGGATTGTGCAATGGCAGCTAGGCAAAGTGAAAACTAGCCAAGCGAAACCCAGATCTACCCAAGGGAAGTTTAAAAATAAGAAAATCTGAGAGATAGTGTGAATATGAGTCATATTTTAATAAGTGTAGATGAATGCATGTTAATCAAGTTCAACAATTAGTCAAATAGAAGGGAAACAAAGTAAGTGAGGAGAGTCACCGCTAAAACGACTAATGGTGCAAAAACATGAAAACTAATGTGACACTTGGGAAAGGTAATCTAAAACTTAAAACAACACTTATACAAGTTAAAACATCAACAACCATGAAGAGAAACAAGTGAAACAACACTCACAAAATCCAAACGACAAAAAGAGACAAATAAAATGACAAAACATGACAAAATCAAAACTCACCTGGAAAAGTGACAACGATCACCCTAAAGGTTCCTTGATCTCATTAGGAATGCTATATCTCCAAGATCGAGTGTGAAAATTAGTTTTAGAAGCATCGATTAAATATATTTGGACCAATTAGGGTTTATGACATGCATGCCTAAAATCAAGGAAAAAGCGACACTTGGCGAAAGTTTCTAAAAATAGTGCAAGTGCCTCTTCCGGGATACTAAAAATCGATCCCTATTTTTAGGGATTCTTTTTTAGTTTTTTTTTATTTGTCTCTTTTTACGAGGAAACTTTCCATGCACACTTTCAGGATAGACTACGCAGTTCTGGGGAACTGGGAAAATTTCCATCTCAGTGCACTACACAGTTTCTACGCTCATTGAGGGTTGCACAATTAGGGTCTCAATACTAGGTTGGCTCCCATGACTACATAGTTTCTGATCTTAAGGATCAATGGAAGTTAGGACTATGCAATTCCCATGATCAAGGTCGCTTTCCCTCAAGGACTGCATAGTTTCTTGAGGCAAGCTAAGAACTCTTGTGAGACCAAGTTGGGAGATCATCTTATGACTTAGAAAAATTAGCTAAGCAATCAAACACAAGCGGCATTGAAAATAAATGTCTCATTCGAAGCATGAATACCTAGATCAATGTGAGATTAGTTGTTGTGGTTAAGAATGAAGGATCCAAAATCGAAGCATAGGCCAACTTTTCGAGGGTGGTTGTAGCCACTACAACACACTGTTAAATAGGAACTTCCTTAAATCTTGTAGCCAATCACTTTACGGGATATACACCCCTTTATGAATAATGTAGTGGAAGGATTTAAGTGACAATGGGAGGATCTGAAAGGGTTACACATTCAAACCCATTTTCAGACTATCAATGCAAACCCTTTTTATGAATCTCGACCTTTTTATAACATCACGTTGATCTAAGCCCTTCCTTTCATGTCAATAGCCACTAGAGGTAATATGTTTCCAATACATGGGCATAGGGATGTAGCCCTGACCTTTTCCTTGTGTGCACTTTACACTATTTATCTTAGCACTTAATCCTGCTCCTTGTGACTGCCAATCATGACTGAGTCCTTAAAATCTCAAGACCGACCTTTTTCATATTATGTGATTCACAAGGCATCTGGCTACAACCTCCAGGATTAAACCTCTAGGATGACCCATAGTTCCATGTAATACATAACCATGCCCTTTAATTATCACCATTATCCATTGTTCATCGCACACTTGGCCCATTCTTGGTCCTTTATACATGTAAACTCGCTCTTTTATGCTCAACATGATGAAAAGAGGGTTTATAAAAGTCATTGGGGTATAACCTCCTGGTGGGACCCAAGTACTACTTAAATTTATGACTCTGAACCACTATTGTTAACCCAAATAAATGGGAAATACTTATGGAAACCACTAGGGTAGAACCTCCGAGCAGGACCCATAATTCCACGTGAGCCTGATCTCTGAATCATGGCCTTCTCGTTGAGTGCTCTTCTTTGTCCTTTTGACAAGGTTCCTTTGGCCCAATGATGTCAAGAACCTATCTCTTGGCACTGTCAAGTGAAATATCCAAATGTTGTCCAGAACCTGTCTCTTAGTGCTATCAATTGACATATCCTGATATTGTCAACAACCTATCTCCTAGCACTGTCAAGTGACAGACTTTCATCGAGAAAAACTGTGTTACACCTATGTGCTCTCGTTTTCTCTTGACTACTCTTGAAATTCCTTTTCTTCTTGTGGATTTTAAAATTAAAGATTCATCACAACCTCTATTCACAAAGGTTGATCAAGTCTTCCTCTGTGTACTGCACTACTCTAATCACTTCAGTTGTGTAACTCTCCTGCATTCAATTCCTTTGGATTTGAACTAAATTATGAGATGTTCCCCTCCTAAGCTTCAATTCACCTGCAATTAACCTATATATATCAAAAATAATACTCAAACTCATCTTCAAGGCATATATCATACTCACATCAAAATGTTTCCTCTATTAATATATATAAATACTTTACAAAGGCCCTTCTAGCCAAATTTACATTACATGGCCATTTCTTGGCACTGAAACCATACTTATCTTACTCAAGCCTCTCGATTCTCTCCTTTCTCACACGTACATAATCCTATTTTAGCTACATATTTATACATAAGGATTTTGAACTATATTTTGGTTCAGATCCACAAAATCCTCACCTAAACCCCTATTCTAGGATTCCTAGATCCATAAATCTTTCAACAATATAACTTCCCTCATTTCTCTCTAACTCCCTAAAATATTCTCAAGATATATCTTCTAAAAGAGAGATATAGTTACAATATTCCTCATTCTCATCACTTATGTACATTTCTCATGAAAACATATAAAAATACAATTAAATAAATAATTACACTCAATTAGGGAACCAACTCCCTTGGTAAATGAAAACCCCTAGGTCTAGTCAAAACAGATTTTGACTTGGAAGTGGGATGCTCTTGCATATATATATATATATATATATATATATATAGATAGATAGATAGATAGATAGATATGAGAAAAAGAGGTCCATTCCAATCCTCAAAAGTAGTCTTACATTTGACACAACAAAGGTTAAAGAAAACAATCTATCTTATTGGTTTGTCATTTTCCAAATCAAACACAACTTTTTTTCATAAGCTAGGTTTCTTTTTCTATTAAATTATCGAAATATAAAATACATATCAAACATTTTCAATTGGCCAACCACTTTGGAAACTCAACAAACTATAAAATAAATATAAAAATAAAAAAGACATTTAATCCATATAGTTTGACATACATGAGAACAATGATATCATATAAGCCTAGATTTTTCCTATACTATTTATCCTTTTGAAGAAAATTATGCTTAGCTACAGTAAGAACAAAAATAAAGTAACTAATCAAGAAAAACTAACCTATAACCTCCAAGTTGTGACCATGATGTGCCTAAGTGTTTGCACCAATTGTTGAGGGCCTTGGGTGTCAAGAAAGAAAAATAATCTTACTTTTTATCTCCTTTAGCCAAAGAATTTCCTTGTACAATTGTAAAACAACTTCTCGATCCTTGTACCTATCTTGAAGAATTTTTCTAGCCATTGTCTTAATGTGCCAACAAAATTCAATAGTTTTTGAATACTTCATGTATGTAGCTCTTGAATTGCACATTTGGCACCTAGTTTCCAATCTCAACATCCACATCCCAATCATGTATGGTGTTGTGGTCTAGCTTGATTTCTCCTTTAGCAATGTATATTTTTTCCAAAATTAATGAAGGAGTGTTGCCGCTAAACTCATTATTTTCCTCCTAGGCAATGTCTTGCATTCTTGAGCCATTGAGGCCTCTTCTTCCTTTATGCCTCCTATGGACACCTTAACCTATTAGCAAGATGGATTGGACCCCCCAAAAAATTATCTACCCATAGACATATCCTTACATGATCTAGGAGGAACATGACTAACAAGTTAAATGCTATCAAAGAATGTAACAAAGGGTTGGAGGGGAGTAATGAAAGAAAATAATGTAAAAGAGGTAGTGAGACAAGAACTGAGATATGATTCTTTTCCATAGAAAGAAGTTCACAGAGATATAAACCAAGCCCAGAGAGGAATATGCTTGGAGGACTTGCATAGATATATGGATCTAAGTCAAAGGGGTTCAATATGACAAGGATAAATGAAGTGAGAAAGGCAGAGACTTGGAAAACTAGAGTGTAATGAAATAAGCTAGAGGTGCTCCAATATAAAAAGGCACTTCAAAAATAAGGCTTGAAGTTGAACAATTAGAAACTTCAAATAGAACATTGAAGGAGAGACTAAAATAAATAAAATATAATATGATGAACCATGGAGTTTAATGTACTTGATGTTATCAAGCCTTCCTCTATTTAACATGAAGGAGATTATCTAAGCTATCCCTCTACCCTAAATAGATTGAAACGATGTACCATCATGACACAACATTGTGAACTTATCACTAATAGTAGTTTGATATGGTGTGGTGGATGGAAATTGGTTGGAGCTACCAAGCCCTCAAGGTTTGATATATTCCCACAACTATCCATTATGGCATAAAATATTCTTATTGGAACGTGTCCCTTTGGAAGGTAATGGTATCTAGGTTATGTTAGAAGAAACTCTATTTTTATGTTAAATAGGTATATCTTGCGTTCATCGTGAAGTGAAACACTCTTGTAATCATTAATTATATAAAGTGGTGAAATTACATTATCCCAAATGTATCATTGGGATGTAATTCCTCAATATGTCTTTGTACATAATAGAGGTTAGGAAGTACCATGAGACACATCAGAAAAATATGATAATCGTATAATTTTAAAGTGTTGAGGCATTTATGGAGGTTCTTTTCGTAAGATTGGATATTTATAATGATAATAAAGATGTTATTACTTTTCGGTGGATGCTTCCCCAATTGGGGTTTTACCATGTAAATATATTTTGTTCATTAGTTTATCTCTCGTCTCCTTTATTATCTCAAGTGTGTTGTTATTATGCATAGTAGATTAGGTTAGTAAAGTTTTATGGTATTTTGTATTTTTATATGGTTATTTAATATTATCAATATTATAATAGCTATTCTCCTACCACCCTACTTAAACCATGCATTCTTTACATCCTCAAAACACTAATTGTTCTCTCCATATCGTGTATGGAGTTGGTGATATTTTTAATGTCGACAGCATTCTCTGGATCCTCATGAGATATTATGTCTACCATTACCACCCAATTTAGGGAGTTAATATCTTGAACAAAAATAACTTTATAGATTTCAGTAATGGAATTTGTTTGAGATGGATCCCATCTAATATTAAGAGGAGTTAGCATATTGTTAACTCCTACATTTTCCAATTTGTTTACAACATTTTTCATTGAACACTTTATGTGAGAGGGGATAAGGGCTAAAGATGTGAAGTAAAATGTCAGATATTTTCTTAGTTCTTGATTCAAAACTCCAACATTGAGAAACATTTCTAAATGGTTACCTATACTAAAAAAATAATTATCACACTGATAACGACATGAAAATATCCCTCTACTATCTCCTTCATTATCGTTCCCTTTTGGTAATTACAAGTGCCTATTCTAGCATCATCAACTCTACAACATTATTTATATTAATACCTATGGAGCCATTATAGACCCTAAGGATTTTTCTAGTGTCATATATGAAGACTCATTCATACCCAACATGACTTAGATTTCCTTTTGGAGTTATGTCAAAGTTAAGCTTGATGATGTATTGAGGAGGAGGAGACCAATGATTAGGAGCATTTGAGATAGGAAGGATGGTTTTGATGTGAACAAATATTGGCCTAAAGAAATATGAAGAGACACTAATATTTTCATATCTTGATCAGTTACCTGCCATTCAAAGATCGACTAAGGTTCTATTAGAGTGGTTACATGGAGGCAGGAAAACATTTTTTCCATATTTGGTCGACATTTTGAAGTTTAGATTGGAAAATCCTTCAGTTCCTTTATTTCCATGTTTCCCATTGTATGAATCTTGGGAATTTCCATGCTCTATTAACAATGGGGCTCTTGATTATACTTGTTCACCATTATTCTATAGTTTGATTAAAGTTGTCTTAATTTCTATTAGATTAACATAATATCATGGAAACCTTGTCCCACGGGATTGAAATATAGCAAAATCCATTGAAAATATGTTTCATTTGTTTCTTTGTGGTACTAATATATATAACAGTAGGAAAGACACATGGAACCTCTTTTAATTAGATTGTCCCATGTTAGGATTTTTTAATGACTAATGAACCATAAGAAAGTGGAAATTTTGGGTCATATTTTATCCAAAATGAATCTATGAGGGAGATTCTAACTTCCCATAATTAAATTTTGTGTTTCTTGATGGTGAAATTGCCAGTTGATTTCTCATCTTAATTTGTTTTCATTTTCACTATATATATATATATATATATATATATATATATATATATATTATTGAATTAATGTTTTCCTAGAAGCTATCTAATTTAGAGATTCATGGTAGAATTATCCATTGATGTGGTGGAAGCCAAGACCTCCATTGTTAATTATCATAGGTGTAATTCCAATAATGAAAACTTTTCATTTTCTCTAAATTTTGGATTGATTGTTTAGGAGGAAGGAGATCTTTTTTCTCAGCCAATTTAGGGAGCTACTGCCAAGAATCTTCCTAGAATAATTTTTTTTTCCTTTTTGAAATTTCCCAGAAGTCGTGTTTTTGTATAAGAGCTCTTTGTTGAATTTATACATTCCATAACATTGACCCTATTGTTGAGAGGCACATGTCAATTAGATATTGTTCTTGTTGATCTCTGACATATTTATTTTTCCATATTCCTTCCCACAATACATTTGAAAATTGGAGCTATCTTCACCATGTGTTGGCCTCTAAAATGGAGCTAAGCATTTGCATATCTCTTAGGCCTAAGCTCACCACATTTTAGGGAGATAGATATTTTTCCCATCAGGCAAGAGTCCATTTCTAGGTGTTGTTAGAGCCTCCTCATAGAAATGTTTGCTAAATGTTGTGAATTATTTTGAGCACATATTTAGGAGGTGCTTGAGTTAAAATAAATATGTGTGCATTACTTAACGAAAAAAATTAAGTAACACCAATCGTCATGCTATGTTTAAATGGATGAAAGACCAATTTAAAGTTTCTCTCAATTTTATTGATAATATCATCCTAAGAGTATTGCCTTAGAACATTGTCCTCTAAAGGTGATCACAAATATTTTGAAGTCATGGAATGTTTTTGGAATCCTAAAATTCTGAAAATATTATTTCGCATACCAAGTGGAGTATTAAAAAACAAATTTTTAGATTTGCCTCCATTTGGATGTTCTTGATGCTTTCATGAATTATCAGGGGAGACATTTAATCTCTCTTTCTTCATGAGTAATTGAAATTTCCATTAACATTGTGTCATGCGCGGACTACTGATGAGAGGTTACATTGTTCTCCCTAAAGATGAAAAATCCTTTTATTTTCCCCTCAGTGACTACTTTGATATAACAGCCTAACCCTTCAAACATTATTATGAAATGAAAAGTGAGAGGGGGAATCCTCACTTGATGCAATGAGAGGGATTAAAGATGTCATAAGGTGATCCATTGGTTAGGATGGAAAGGAAACCAAAGGAAGTTAGAATCATGATCCATTGTATCCATGATTCAAATAAATCAAAAGATGAAAGAACCTATTTAATGTATTGCCAAATTAACCTATCAAAAGCTTTCAACATGTCTAATTTTACCAGCATGCTTTATTGTTTTTTTTTATTTTCAACGATTGGATCATTTCACGTTCTAGAAGGATACTACTCAAGATTTGTCTCACTTATACATAACATGTTTGTTTTTTAGAAATTAAAATAGGCAGTAACAACTTAAGTCGGTTAGTTATCCCATTGGTCCTCCTTGCTCCATTTTTTTATTCTTGCTTTGAGACTTGTTAATATTTATTGTATTTTTTACATAGGGGTGCCAAAAGATATCACTACCTCTTGTCACAAAGCTAATATATCTTCCTAAAAAGAATAATTCTCCACCCATAAATCTTCAAGCTTAAAGGATTTTTCATCCAACTCCAAGCATACTAGCATGTTGGAATTATGATGCATGTGTTGTACTTGATGGCAACCCACTTGTAGCAGAACAACTCACTTGTATATGATAACTAGATGAATCTACAGAAGAGATATCAAATGTGACAAAATGCATGAAAGTTGTGACAAAATGCAGGGCAATTCAAAGGAATCAATTCACAAGTAATGTACAATGGCAACTCTCTCAGATGACAGTTCATAGTGCAGTAGGTTAACAACAAAGAATTACAGATCAGACTACAAAGAATGAAGAAAGAGAAGTATACGCAGGTTCACCTTGACCAAGTTGCATATACATGCAGGTTCACTGACCACAAGTAGTGTATATGTACACACACACTTTCACAGAAGGAAAAGTGCGTATATCTTGGAAAACTAAGTTTTGGTCCAAGGTATTTGGTCCATGGTATTTTGATCCATGGTATTGATCCAAGGTATCTGGTCTAAGGTATTGACCCTAGGTATTTGGTCCAAGGTATTGGTCCTAAGTGGTTTTGGTCCATGGTATTGAGAAAGGCCTAAAACTATATAAGGAGGAGAAGATCATTAGGCCAAGGGTGCAAGTATTGAATATCTGATGAAGTGTGAGATCCAGTATGCAAGTTATTAGCTTATGGTGCTTTGTTTGATCTGAACCAAGGATGAACCTTAACGGTTGATGGAGGATAAGATCTAATGATAGATCAAGATCTTAAGGATTGAAATGAATTATCTTTATATGGTTTGATCATGTTTATTCTAGATCTGAATACTGACACATGTGTTGTTCTGTAAATGTTATGATTTGGGTATCACTGAAGTCTGGAATAGCTGCAAAATTATGAATTAATATTTACAGATATATATGCTAGTTGGCTTTGATAAAAGCGTGTATACACACTATTTCAACACATCTAAGTAGTGTATACATTATGTAATATGATATTTGAAGTTACAGGTGGACATGACTATTGTTGCAGAATTCTGGGTTCTGCTCTGTGTTCTAGTGACTACAGTTTGATGATAGTATACTGAATGTTCAGATTGATTGATTTTGATTTGCTTCAATGACGATGGGATTTTAGTGATTTAGTTATGGTTGATTCAGAAATTTATGATTGAGTTTCAATGATTGGTTAATGCAAATGTATTTGATGGTTGTAGTGCAGTGGTGATTGATTTTGAGCTTCAATGTTGATAATGGGTCCAGTATGAAAATTAAATGAAACGAGGCCTTCATGTGTATTGTTGTGTACCAGGAGCATCTAGTCTAAAAATTTATGAAATGTGGTCCTTGGAAGAAGAGAGAAGGTTGTAGCCTTCTGTAGGTCGGTGCTTACATACTAGTAAACATATCGACTAGTACAAGAGATAGGGGGTTGTAGCTCCCTTCTAGGAGAATATGGAGAACGAGAGAACGTAGTAACCTTCTGCAGGTAGAAACCTGCGTAATGGTATGAGTCTGCACCAGTACATTGTTGTAAACGGATTTTCTTATTATTAAAAGAAGACAGAGACGAAAACAGCAGGTGGTTTTCACCCACATTGGGTTTCCACCTTAAATCTTGGTGTTCGTGTGTGTGTGATGGTTCAGTCTGTTATTAACTGCATATGGTTACTGTTTAATGTTTAATAAAGTACCGATGCATAGATTAAAGATCAACATATGATGAATTACATAATCAATCTTTTGTCGACGCGTTTCAAACCAACCAGTGTGGTTCATCGTCAGGACAACTTGTCCTGATGACGATGAACCACACTGGTTGGTTCGAAACGCGTCGACAAAAGATTGATTATGTGATTTTGCCGAAGATTATCTAGACAATGTTATGGATCACAGAAGTCTAAATTCCTTAATATGATGAATTAACTGAATCATTAGTTTGTTGGATATACGCTTGTTTCCTTAAACATAGTTGCATGTACACATGGGAGTAGCATATATAAATTTGAGTATGAAAAGAAAAATATTATTGACTTGACTAATACTAATTCACCGTCCCGCTCAGTATTATTTCCAACAATTGGTATCAGAGCAGGTCCTTTGGTAGAAGCTTGATCGCTTGAAGGAGATCCATAGAACAATGGGAAGTAAGCTAAAGAAAAAAGCGTCTAAGAAGAAGAAGACATCTCAAAGGAACTATGATAGTGGGAGAGTTGATTGGGGATTATGTGGAAGCAACTCTTAAGATTTAGAATCACCTCAAAATGAAAATGAACAAACAAAAGAACTATCAGGTATGAATTTGTTAACCTTTGGTGATACATTTCTTTGTCCATTTGAAGATGATGAAAGTGATAGCAAAACAAATGAATTTTCTCTTCTGGGTGAGAGAGAAAGATATCAAATAGAGGCAGAATTTAAAAGGATCACAGACAAAATTAGAGATCAATAAGATCTATTGGACAAAAGGAAGTGTGCCTTCAAACAAGAAGCTACCAAACTAAAAGCTCAACTAGAGGAAGGAAACAAGGAAAAGGAAGATAAATGTCAAAAGCTGTAGGATGAAGTGACATCATTAATAAATGAAGTAAATAAAAGGAGCACAACAATCAAGAAACTCAAAGATAGATCCAGTTACTATGAAAGTCTTGAAGCTAAGATCCTCTCTCTAAAAGAAGATCCTGAAAAATCAAATAAGAAGAATGAAGAACTACTCCAAGCTCTTGAAGAACAAGAAAACAAAGTTCTTGAATTAAGGCAACAGATGGAAGAAGAAAGAAAAGCTGAAGAATTCTTGAAGAAACAATATCTTGAAAAGGAAGAGAAATATCAAGTTGAGGTAAATATTCTAAAAGGTAAATTAGGAGAAAAGGATAAGCTTTTATGATTTCAAGATAGTACTAAGATTTTGAATGATATTCTCAATAGTCAAAGGTCTCCTGCCATCAAAACTGGTCTTGGTTTTCATGAATCTGTTGAAGGTGAATCTAGCTCACAAAGTGAGGCAAGGAACTCTAATGCAAAATCTGAAATGCTCAACAAGGAGATGAGAGGTCAATCCCATCAACAACCAAGGAAAGAAATTCTTCAAAGAAAATATTTTACTCCTAACTATGGAAATTATTGTCGATTATTTCCTCAAATGAATAATGTTGAATGTTTTATATGTCATAAACTTGGACATGTTGCAGTGAGATGCAGAAGTAGAATGGTTCAAGACCATCACACAGAAAGATCATCGGCTTCCAGGTACTTGAAGGGATATTGTTTTTCTTACAATATGTTTTGTCACAAAGCCATTGACTGTTATAGAAGAAATATGAAAAATGTAAGATTTTATGCATGTAACAATTTTGGACATATAGCAAAGGAATGCAGGAGAAAATTTCGGGCACCATACCAAAAGGAGAAAACATCATCACACTCGAAGATATGGAAGAAGAAGGAAGTACAGTCAGAGAAATGTGGCATGGTACAGTGTACAGACATGGCAGACTCAGGGGAAGCTGAAAGTATGAAACATCAATGTTCTAAATCTCATACGCAAGTTTCATGAAGACAAGTCACGTATATACACAAGTTCGAAGCTGCACAGTCACATATATGTAGTTTGAGAAAAATGTTGTGGGACAGTCTCAAAAAAACTGATGTGATATGATTCAAACAGTTACCAGTTATATTTTCTCTCATAGATGACTATAGTCCGTGGATGTTATTTAGAAATGTTTTGATCCTCACAAGTTGTTGATAACTTGATGTATATCTGATTGATGATGATGCCTTGATACTTCTTACTGATATATGCAATGATTAGATCTGACAGTGAACAGGTGAAACAGGTTCAGGGGGAGAACATGCTATGCTTCTAATAAATCATTGTTGGCATTATGTTTAGAATTCTTTGGTACCTAATCAATGATGATGATGCTTATATGGCTAAATGATACATCTTGCTATGTTACGGTTATGAGTTGCCCATGATAAAATCTCAGATGATACTTGGGATCACATAGTTGGTATTCAGATGATTGTGAATGACTTTTTGATGATGCATATATGTTGCTTACATGGTGATCTTCATAAGGACAGGGAGAAGTACAAATCTTGAGTACACAACTTCATTATTTGATGATGAGTGACTTATTTATTTTATGTTGTTGTCATCATGCCTTCAAAGATGCATAAAGTGCATATGGTGCAATTATGATGCAAGATTCAATAGTTCTTGGCTCTCACATGGTTGAGGATTGTTGTTGTTGATGATATCAAGAAATCTTGACAAATGACCATGAGCTCATGGTTTGCTAGATACATATTGATATCTCTTTGATGGATATACAGTATGATGGATACATGGATGATTACTTAAGTTGCATATTGTTGGTTGGCCAAGAGAATGGTGTTATTGTAGTTCGCATGAAGACATAGCTATTTGAAGACATGGATATTCGAAGACATGGATTACTTAATCACATAATGATGATGAGTTCTTACTTTATGATGATAGGTTGATACTCACATATGTTGATTATCATGGTTGATGCTTATCAGATATGGGATGTTCCCTAGTGATGATACATGGTTGATATATTGAAGGTTCGTGTGGAAAGATCATGCAGTTCTTGATGTTGATGTGAAAGATCATAATGTGATGACTATGGTGTTTTCACATATGCTATGATGTGAATGCTTTTGTGTTAGTGCTTGGAGATATGACATATGCTGAGTTGATTCATGGAAGGTTATGATAAGGCTCTTTCTACTAAGGAAACGAAGCAAGTTGATCTTGATGAGATCAAGAGGATGAGTTGATATCTATATGCAAACATACCTTGTCATAGGTTGATGATATTTACACTATCATATCTTGGGAACTAATGATGTACATATACAGGCTGCTGGTCTGGATGTTGCTGATAGATGATTATGGAGCAGATCATTCATGGTGTATGATAGTTGCTGATGACTATCATGGTCTTGTTTAGATATTTGGTCTCTATTATAAATTTCATATATATCATTCGATGTAAAGGTCATATAAATACCCATGATGTAATAATTTGTCTCTGTCTGTTGTAATCTTTTTGATGAGTCCCTTTTTGATCACATGATGTAATTTGTAACCCCACTATGCATGGGAAGGATGATGTAATAATTGATATATTTCAGTCATGTATATCCCCACTTGGTTGGGAGGATGAGTCAAATTCAATATATCCCCACTTGGTTGGGAGATTGATGTATGTATGAGTCATCGTTGATAGGAAGGTCAAACTCACATAGTTGAGTGATAGAGTCATGTTATTCTTTTGGAAAATATTTGCAGACTCTGCATGTGCTCAGGGGGAGCATGGATGATATAGTGCATCTCAGCATAGACAAAGGGGAGTTCAATCAGAGAATTCAGCATGTGCCTAGGGGGAGCATGATCAATATTTATGTTCAGCTATTCAGATATGAAAGTCTTCATTTTGGTCAGCCCTTTGCTCTTGATATCAAAGGGGGAGATTATCTTGTCTACCCTTTGCCCTTGATGTCAAAGGGGGAGAGTATTTTGGTGTTGCTTGTTATCTCTAACAGTTTCTATAGCTTGCGGTAATCAACACCAACATGGTTGCCATCAAGTCCAAAGGGGGAGATTGTTGGCATTATGATGCATGTGTTGTACTTGATGGCAACCCACTTGTAGCAGAACAACTCACTTGTATATGGTAACTAGATGAATCTACAGAAGAGATATCAGATGTGACAAAATGCATGACAATTGTGACAAAATGCAGGGCAGTTTGAAGGAATCAATTCAGAAGTAATGTACAATGGCAACTCTCTCAGATGACAGTTCATAGTGTAGCAGGTTAACAACAAAGAATTACAGATAAAACTATAAAGAATGAAGAAAGAGAAGTATACGCATGTTCACCTTGACCAAGTTGCGTATACACGCAAGTTCACTAACAACAAGTAGTGTATATGTACACAGGCACTTTCATAGAAGGAAAAGCACAAATATCTTGGAAAACTAAGTTTTGGTCCAAGGTATTTGGTCCATGGTATTTTGATCCATGGTATTGGTCCAAGGTATCTGGTTCAAGGTATTGACCCTAGGTATTTGGTCCAAGGTATTGGTCCTAAGTGTTTTTGGTCCATGATATTGACAAAGGCCTAAAATTATATAAGGAAGAGAAGATCATTAGGCCAAGTGTGCAAGTATTGAATATCTAATGAAGTGTGAGATCTAGTATGCAAGTTATCGGCTTATGGTGCTTTGTTTGATTTGAACCAAGGATGAACCTTAGCTGTTTATGGAGGATAAGATCTAATGATGGATCGGGATCTTAAGGCTTGAAATGAATTTTCTTTATATGGTTTGATCATGCTTGTTCTAGATCTGAATACTAACACATGTGTTGTTCTGTAAATGTTATGAACTGGGTATCACTGAAATCTAGAATAGCTGCAAAATTATGTATTAATATTTACATACATATACGCTGGTTGGCTTTGATAAAAGCACGTATACACACTAGTTCAACACATCTAAGTAGTGTATGCATTATGTAATATGATATTTGAATTTATAGGTAGATCTAACTATTGTTGCAGAATTTTAGGTTCTCCTCTATGTTCTAGTGACTGCAGTTTGATGACAGTATACTGAATCTTCAGATTGATTGATTGTGATTTGCTTCAATGACGATGGGCTTTCAGTGATTCAATTATGGGTGATTCAGAGATTTATGATTGAGTTTCAATGATTGGTTAATGCAGATGTATTTGATGGTTGTAGTGCAATGGTGATTGATTTTGAGCTTCAATGTTGATAATGGGTCTAGTATGAAAATTAGATGAAACAAGGCCTTCATGTGTATTGTTGTGTACCAGGAGCATCCAGTCTGAAAATTTATGAAACATGGTCCCTGGAGGAAGAGAGAAGGTTGTAGCCTTCTGTAGGTCGGTGCCTACGTACTAGTAAACATATTGACTAGTACAAGAGCTAGGGGGTTGTAGCTCCCTTCCAGTAGAAGCTGGAGAATGAGAGAAGGTAGTAACCTTCTATAGGTAGAAGCCTGCATACTGGTATGAGTTTGCACTAGTACAATGTTGTAAACATATTTTCTTATTATTAAAAGAAGATAGAGACGACAACAGTAGGTGGTTTTCACCCACATTGGGTTTCCACCTTAAATCTTGGTGTTCATGTGTGTTGCTTATGTGTGATGGTTCACTCTGTTATTAACTGTATATGGTTATTGTTTAATGTTTAATAAATTACTGATGCACAGTTTAAAGATCAACATATGATGAATTAACTGAATCATTAGTTTGATGGATATACGCTTGTTTCCTTAAACATAGTTACGTGTACACATGGGTTACCCACATGGAAGTAGTGTATAATAATTTGAGTTTGAAAAGAAAAATATTATTGACTTGACTAATATTGATTCACACCCCCCCCCCCCTCTCAGTATTATTTCCAACACTCCACCCATAAATCTTCAAGCTTAAAGTTCTTTTCATCCAACTCCAAGCATACTAGCAATTGATTTGATCGGTAGCTAGGAAGGATTGTGACTACTATGTTCATCCCCTTTAGAAAAAGATATTCATAGATCTAAAAGAAGAATTCAAGATAATAAGTTATCTAATGATCTCCCCCTCTCGAATTATTACATGTGTGGATTCCATTAGTGGTTCCACATTCCATCATATTTAACCATTATATTGTTTCTTTGAACTTGGTTGAGTTTATTGAGAAATCTAAAGGCAACAAGGTAGATGATTTCTCTTCTTGATAACTACTTGTGATGTGTTTTTACTTCACTTAGTTAGCTTCTACTTTCACTTATTATTATTACTGTTTCTATCATCAAACAATGAAAAAATAATAAAGAACAATGAGACAATAGGATGCATTATGTAAGCTATCAACAAAGGCAAAAACCTCTTCAACTTGAGAGGAAACCCCACAAGAATTCTTCTTCTTATAGAATATTCAATAGACGAATTACAAGACCTAGACCCTTGCCCAAAAACTCCTCCAAGGCCAAGTCAATCATTTCCTCAAATCAAAATTAATTTCTTCTTTATGCTTCTGCAGTTTATCCTTCTTCTTCAACCCTCGGCCCTACAACTCTAGTCTAAAATTTTCAGCCTCTCTTCCTACAATTATCTGCTTCTGCATTTGACTGCAACTTCTAAACGTGTGATAGAATTAGACAAAATTTATCCTTTTTAATCCTTCTCTTGGCTTGTGCTAGTGTCTTTGTGACTTTGGCCTGCAAGATACCCTTTTTCCTTGACTTGTTTTGACCTCCTTGAGTTGACTGTAACTCTTATTTGCTGCAGTAGGATAAACCCTAATCTCCTCGCACGTGTGAACAAAAATAGCCCAAAACAGTTCCAAAATCACTTCGCTCTTCCTTCTTTCTTGACCTCCTCTTCTTCGCTTGATGTGAGACTCTTTCTTGTTCAATGATCGAACTTCTATGATCTTGCTTGAATGCTCTTCAAAGTGGTTGACTAGCCTTGTATATATAGGCTTCTTGTCACATCAGACAGGCCGACTTGTCTTTTGAGAAGGTCAACTTGTTGCATGCATTTTGACTTGGTCTTGGAGGGTTCCTTGACTCTATTTTGACTTAAATAATTTTCTTTTACAATATGTAACATGCCCAAATGGGTCATTCATACATGGAAATGACTCATAAGCCCTAGAATCTCTCAATGGGAGCTTGACCTATAAAATAAATTCCTCTTGAGCATGAAACCCGTACCTCAAGAAAACAATAACAAATTTTTTTCTCATTATATCAAATACATAAAAATCATGATTACATATGCCATTATGAAGACCGAACCTAGTTACATATTTCAACAGAGTCATCATCCAGTGTTTTGATGCCCCCTTTCTTCTCCACTAGTGAGGCTATGAGGTTGAAGTCTCCATGATCCAAATTGGATCATTATATTATTTTGAATCAATATTGATTCTTTCATAGTGGACAAAGTGCAGGAATCAAATCACAAGACCGTTTTTATGAATGGGTACCAGTTTGGTGAATTGGGGTCTCAAATCTTGTGGAAGAAGTTTGAGGAATTAAACAACCTTTTTTTGGAGAGAAAAATTTGATGCTTAAGTGCTAAACCCCATATAATTATTATACACACATATAAATTTTCAATGACATAAGAATTGCCTCAATCAATGACCATATGCAAAATTTATGCCACTTGGAAGTTGGCCTTCCTGTTTATGCCACTGGGAAGTCGACCTTCCTGTTTTGACCACTGTGATTCGAGAGGATGCCATGTTATCCCCCATTATTCATGGAAAAGTGGATAGTCACATGATCATGAGGAAGAAGGCTCTAAAGATTTGATCCAAGTGGCTCTAGACACATGTGGAAGTCCAAGATGGCTCAGAAATGGTCAGAATTCAAAGTGTTTAGATTTCTCTCAAACCAGCGCCAGATCAAATTGCTCGTCGCCCTGATTCCAACGGTGTGAGCACCACTCAAATCCGAGCTCATATGAGCGAGATAGATCCAATCAAAGTTTTGGTCAAAGTTGTCATGTGGGTCAGGTTTAATGGTCCTACAAATTGCACTTGCAATGGTCACCAGAATCCGGACACCAGGTGGGAAAATTTGTTGTCTCTTTAAAATTCCCAATGACCCTTATTTTCGATAAAATTTAAAATAACTATTAGTTTTTTAAAAACCAAAAAGTATTTAAAAAAAGGGTGACTAGTCACTAACCCCACCACCCCAACTACTATACCCACAAAAATAATATATATGTGTGTGTGTGTGTGTGTGTCAGGGGCAGGCTGTCACCCCCACCATCCCCGTGGTCTTGACCGCACATCATATAACAAAGTTGGTTGGGGGACGGGAGACCCGCCACCCCCG
Source organism: Pinus tabuliformis (assembly GCA_031772625.1). Lineage (NCBI taxonomy): Eukaryota > Viridiplantae > Streptophyta > Pinopsida > Pinales > Pinaceae > Pinus > Pinus tabuliformis. Next base: position 1,861,635,874 of record CM062817.1, read on the forward strand.
ATGGAACCACACAAAACCATTTAAAAAACAAAACATACCACGGTTACAACAAACCGCGCCATAAAAAAATTTAACGGGTTTTTTTTTTAAACTATATGCTATGGTGGGGGTCGAAGGGATTCAAACCCTAACCACCCTACCTCCAATTCTCCGCCATAACTACTAGACCACAGGTGGCGGCTTGTGTAAAGTTCGCCACCTAGCCACAATAGAAATGCTTGTTTCTCAATGCGATAGGGGGAGAGCACGACGAAACGAAGAGCGTCGAAAGGAGAATGGAGTTTCGTGCAGCAGAACCACACCTAGGTGGAACCATGACGCAATTCCAGGAGGCGGAACATTGACATGATTTTCGAGATGGGGAATATTCTCTTAATGTTGAAGATTCCTTGGGAGGTAATTTTTCTCAGTGTCAGAATGTAATCAAGTTTACAGTCATTTTTATCAGATTTTCATAGGGAACGCAATGGCGAGGTCAGATTCACCTTTTGAGTAGTGGATTTGCATATTCCTAGCAGAGGAGAATCTTTGAGAATCTTAAGGGAATCTTCTAGATTCCTTGGAGGCTAAAATTTCCTAGATCCAGAATGCAGCCAACTTTATACTCATTCTTCTCAAAATTTCGCAAGGATCTCAATGGCAAGATTAGTTTTCTGATTTGAGTTGTAGATCTCCAGTCAACCCCGAGGAGGGAATATTTGGAGAATCATGAGGTAATCTAAAAGATTCCTATAGTTCCATATTTTTCCGACATCAGAATTCAAAAAATGGATAGTCAATTTTACACCTGTCGACGACACAAATTCAGTGGTGTAGTTATTTTTTGCAGTTGAGCCTTCTATGTTTCGGCCATTTTCCAGATTGGAGTGACGATGTCAAATTTCAAAGCATGGACAGTTGATTTTATGCCATTCACCGCCACAATTTCAATGGTGCATTCAGATCTAGGAGCTGATTATTCTATTCTTCAACTAGAATTAGAGTTGAGGTATATGAAGTGTTGTTGTCATGTATTTATTTGATCATTTTTTGTGAGATGTACTATGTTGTTTCGATTCCTACTTGATGTATGATGCAGAATCTTTGTGTCTATTTCATGTGAGATGTATTCATCATGGATTGTTATGTATGTTTTGATTGAGATCCCTTTGTTTCCATGATGGCAGGATACTCATTGTCACCATGGGTGTTTTGGTTGAGATCCCTTTGATGCTATGATGGTGGGACACTCATTGACACCATGGGTGTTTTGGTTGAGATCCCTTTGATGCCATGAAGGTAGGATACTCATTATCACCATGAGTAAGATTATGTCATGTTGATAGGAGGTCTATTGTGAGTGATAGTTCTTGTAGCGGAATGTCTCGTGGAGAGACTTTTCCACTCATGTAGAAGGCACATGTCCTTGTATGACAGAAAATATAGTCCATGTACATCTTCACCATTTCGGGCACTAAATGAAGCAGCCAACACCATCTTGACACTGGGCCTGGAGACGTAGTCCACACTAGACGAACTCCATTATCAATGTCTCTTATTTATGATTTGTTGATCATCATTATGTTTCCATTTTCTTAACCATGCATATATGTTCATTTATTCTCTTATAAACTTCAATTCCAACTACATCATTGTTGGCTTGAGGGGGTTTGACCTAGGTTCAGAGTTAATTAGCCGAACAAATCCCTACACTACTGGCCCTTTTAGCATTAGCCCATGGAGCGCGGACTAAAATCTCTCCCGAAGCAATATGGGGGCATGCTGGAACTAAGTTTCTGCACCCTGGAGATGTTTGAGGGGTCGATTTAGTCCAACTGTGAATATCATCGGGCATGTCACTTCATGCACTATCCTCACCTATGATACCTTCGCGATCTGTTATAACCTCCTTCGCATAGCCCTCACTAGTGGCTGAGGTGCTTTCTTGCTGCTATGGTAGTGATCTACACTATTTCCCTAAGTTACACCGCAGATCTTACTTATCTTTTTACAAATGTTAGTTAACTTCGTGTAACAGATACTTTATCTCACATTTACTTAATCAACACAATCATATATGTTTGCGCATCATATAAATAGCATAAATGTAATTTATACCCAACACATTCAATGCATAAAACAGTAAATAAATACACAGGAATGCTATAAAATTTCTCTTTATTAATGCTTCAACGGTTACAGACTGAACCTTCCCTGCGCACTCAGCTGCAGACTACTAGGTCTCTACACACTCAACTACAGAGCCTTCTCCTACTCTACGACCTAAATACTTGACTCTACACTTAGATCTTCTACTATCCTTCTATTCCCTCATCATTCTATTACTAACAGATTTACCACTTAGAGCCTCACTCTATTTATACAATCCCATGGTCCAAAAACCATGGGTAGATCTCTAAATTCGACATTACATTACAAAAATGAGGGCGGACAACCCTATGACTCATTTACAACTTCACGCTCCGTGCCCACAAAATTCGGAGCCTTTACATCGAATTTACATCTTTTGACCAAAATTTGGGCTTTAAGCCCCAAAACTTCCATTGGGGGATCCCATGCCCAACAGGCCCCCAACACAAACATAGTGACTCACCCTCGAGTCACTCTGTCAGTGCGGAGATCTTCACAGGAAGACCATCCAATTATGCTTGGACTGTTGCAAGATTGGCAACGCACTAAGCAACTGCCTATTGTACTTCCTGGACATGTTGTTCAAAGACTGTTGTTGTTGAACTGCTGCCCTGCACCTGTTCCTGCATTCCCTACATCTGCACGAGCTTGGATTCAATCAAGGCTATAATGACGAATGCCTCATTGATCCATGGTTGTACGTGCACCTTCAAGACATCTTCCTTCTGTCATGCAACGTCTACCTGCTCCTTGAGTGCTTTTGCCTGCTGCATCCACACAAGGCTCTATGTAAGGGCCACTGTCTACGTGGTCGCTTTTATGTCATCATACTATTGCTACATCTCGTGCGCCTCTATCTCTAGGTGTTGTATGTTCGGGTCCTCCTGCAAAAGTGGTGAGGACCTTGAACAATTCTTAAAAAAGTTTGGTGCAGTCCTTCACTACACTGTTGATCTCCGTTATTCCTGCTGTAATGGCATTGGCGCACTACTCTTTCACCTCTAGCGAAGTTGAAGGTTGTGCCTTCAATTGCAGCTTAGCGATCTGAAGCTTCAGCTCCAGCTGAACCTTAGCCATCTCTTCTTTCGCCTCGCGCACCCCTGCTACTAATCTCTAGATGCGTGCCTCTGTTGGTGCCTCTGTTGGGATGGCCAACTCAGGGACCATCTCGCAGGCTTCCTCGACCACCTGCACTAGCTGCATGTTCTGTTTGACAACCTCATTACGCTACAAGCTCAGTTGTTCCATATTAATCCATTGTTCGCTCATCACTTGGAGCGTGCGATTCTCCCTGGCCTGTAGTTCTACAGTCACTCCATCCTTTAGAACATAGATTGTCTCCTGCGGGAGTGTAGCCATGTTTATCCCAACTCCCTTCAGCACACTAACCATAGGTCTGTCAGCCTCGTTTTCTGTAACCATTGCCGCTTTGGCAGCACTATAGTGTTGGTTGTGCGGGTGCGCAGAATTTCCTCAGCTGTGATCGTGCCTACTACGAGGCTAGTTAACAGAGTACCAGCCTGAGGAGTGTGCACCTACAACTGTTGTATCTGTGCCTAGAGGGCCCCCAACACCATCTGATTTTCCTCCGTGAACTGCTGGAGGGCCTCCGCGATGACATCGCACCATCTCCCCTATATCATGTAGATCCCCTTCAGTGAGGGTGATCAGGTCAAAAGAAGTCTTGGAGGCTTTTGACTTCTTCCACGGCCCCACCTACTCTCTCGGTCGATGTCGCTTTAGCTGTGTAGACATTGTTTGTGGATCCACGCCACCTTCCTCTGTTTCGGGCTCCTATTCGGGCAAGGGTGACTTCTGGCCCTTGCGCTCATTCTCTGCTACATGTTGCTGTTATGTTGCTGCCTTCGCAACATCCCACGCCTCCTGTGCCTTGGCCGCTATTGCTTCATTCCTTAATTTCTCTGCCAACTGTGCCATCCACAGTTTTGTCTCCTCCTTTTTTCCTCTATGCAATGGACTTCTCTGATTCCACCACGGAGCTAGCTGGATCGTGCCACTCCTGTGGCCACGATTCAAGTATGGTGAATATGACATCGTCCGTGTCTAGGTAAGGTAGTTCATTCCATTTCTTCACGAGGTCCTTGTGCACCCAGATATATATGTGATGGAAGTCTGCCTTCAACTCTGCAAAGCTCTGCATACTATTATAGAAAGTGGGCGATAATCGTGGCTTGCAGTTAATCCCCATTCTAATGTTCATCTCCATGAACACCCAGAATATTTTGTTGTCTCTAATCCTTTGTGCGTCTTTAGTTGCCCATAGAGAAGCATACTTCACTGCCTCCAGAAGATCCTTCACAATCGTGGGGAACTAGCTATCCTCAGGTAATTCCCAAGCCACCAACACTATGGATAGCAGAAGCCATGCATAGTGGAAAGTATTCCCCTATTCCTGTGCCTAGCGACAATTCTCCAGGAACTCCTTGCACAAGTACTCCGACCAATTAAACTAGACCCCCTCTACGCGCTATGTGGCAAGTGCAACCACCGACGCGAGCACCTCATCCGCATGGCACTTCCGCATAACCTTGCCAGCAAGTTTCTTTGTCGTGACTTTGACCACATTATTGTTGATACTGTAGATCGCGTACCCCCTCTTCTTATTCTCCAGTTTTAATTTTTTCTTCATGGCCTCCACGATGGCCAAATCGTTGCTCTTACCCTCTGAAATATCCACTGGGTCCTCCCCCTTGCAAGGGTGTCGTGTAATTCTATGGATTAGATGGTTCGTGATGGGTATGGGCTCCTCCAGCCACAAACACCCATCATGCACCAGGCAGAGCAGCTACCTGATGACAAAAATAGTTACTAGGGCATGATGGTAATGTGGCACCCAGAGCAGGTTTAACAACCCTGCTTTCTCTACTCTGCGCAACCACTTGTGTGGCTCCAACTCTATGACTCCCACCACTGTGTTTTTCTTCGGCCGCATTAGCTGTGCGGTTGCCAAATGTGGGAATTTCTTGTGGTCTACAAGATCCCAATCTTCAAACTTTAGAGCTAGCACCCATCCTAAGTGTGCTCCTTCAAAAATGATATCATCGGGGAGCAGCGGAGTCTACAGAGATATTTTTCTCTCATCTAGGTCCTTGGGCACCCTTGCTTTCCCCTTTAGCGAAGGAACATACACGGGTAACCTGATCAGAGGGTCTGCACCCTGGGTTTCTTCCTCCATTTCTTCGTCCTCCTCCTCTTCCACCAAGATTTCCTCAAGGTCTTCCTCCTCCTCATCGGCTTCCAAGTTAATCGCCTTCCCCTTTTCTTCCATGGTCAATTTAGTTCTCAGTGGGTTTCTAGGGGACATGCGCACCAGTACCATAGGCTACTTGTCTTTCTTAGGCCTCGACGTGCGCAGTGATTTAGGGATTTCTGTAACTATCCTAGTGCTTTCTAGGGCGTCTCCTATCATCATGGCCTACGCGGCCTCTTCAACGGTCATTTCTCCGATATCCATGGCTTCCTCTAGCGTGGTCATACTGTTATTCCACAAATCTCTCAACGGTTTAGATAGGTGCTCAAATAATGCCTTCGACTTCAAAAGATCAAACAGATCTAGATTCATAAATCTTTGGGCACGCAATAGCTCAATTCTCAAATGGCCAAGTGTTGTTTGCTGGGCAGCCCTTTGAAATTTATAACACCTTTTTAATTCAAATTCTACCGTTCCTCCCAAATCCGATCCATTAATGCTCCCTTGGCAGCAAATTTTCCCAAATCTAGCCAACAAATTTTGCCTTAAATGCCTGTTGCCCGCTCCATTTGGTCTCAAACCAAGCATCATATCATGAATAGTGACTATAACGATCACTTTCTAGCCAACCAGCGCAGCTACCCTTGCGTTGTCGCAGATCTTGTGACACCTTGCTACTACACGCAGTCCTGACATCACGCAGCTCTCGGGCAGAGTAGTTTATAGTCCCGTGCCTCCTTTCAGTTGCCTGGAGTGCTAAGATTGTGCTTCTCATGGCTAGTCAGGTGGCCAAACCACTTGTGTACGGCTTCAACCGACTACCGTTTACTTTCCCTAGAAAGAGTTTGCCATTTAACTTCATCAACCACACCGTGCCACCATCTGTGATTTCCTTAATAACATATGGTCCCATCTCATGCAGCAAACTGAGAAACTCTTGGTGGTGGTCCCCAAGTCTATTAATGTAATCGAGCTCATCCTACTTTATTACTTCGGTCTTTCTATCAAGAAAATCCTTCTTTATTCCTTCCTCAAGCTTCGTGACTTCTGCTTCCTCCATGGTGCTTTTCTCCCTCAACCGAACTCTTTCATTCATGAGTTCCTGGAGCCTAAGATCACCCTACTAGATCTCTTCATCAATTCCCAATCATTCTTCTTTGAGCTCTTCCAATGGTGCGAGCCTTTCTTCCAGGGCTTCGTAGTCCATTACCCCTATGAGCGCCACTATCCATAGACTAGACACGATGGACTCCATAGGCATTATGGCTTCTACTCCATCGATCATCAGAAAAGGTGTCTCTCTGGGTACGTACAAGTCCCAATCACTTCACTGTGCGTTGCATACCATGCTCAGCACATTGCACCCCTTGTTAATTGCTTCTGCGTGGATAACCATCTGTGTGATTATTCGTCCCACATACTATCTGTCCAACCTTAAGGGCCCAATGCACATCTGCGCCCCCAACACATGGTTATTGACCATACCTCTTAGCACGTAGTTCATGCATATCGGCATAGGTTGTTTTCCATATGCCTACATCCACCTGGCCAGATGCATGCGTGGATCATCTTGCCCATTGTATTTTTCTGTAAATCATACACTAGGCTTCCCAAGTCATGTGCACATCATCCTTCTACACTCGCGCCAATCATCAAAGCTCCCTTTGTGCATATCCCACCACCTTGCAGGCATAGCGCGTAGTACCCAATTCAAGGCCTGGAAACGTTTCCTTTTCGGCACCTCCCTTTCAAACTTGTCTAGGAAAGTATCTACCTCACTTAACCCATCATAAGTAGGTAGATCCCTCACTTTCATCGTTATGCAATGCATCAATCTTGTCATCATATTATAGTTCAGCATGGTTGCCTCGTGTAACCGGTTCTGTCATCGCTCTATCTCCTCATCAGAATTTGACATACAGGAACTTTTGCGCTCCCATGAGATCCGTCCGTCTGTGGTGGGATTTACCCAATCTCGCTCTCGCATGGTTATTTTGTAGATGCAGTCCAAATCATCATCACTTTCATAGTCACGCACTGGCTCTCTATAGCGCGATCCTTCAACAGGGTCCAAGGGTATAACTACACGCAAAGACTTCTTCTCAAAAATCATCTTGCGCTTCTTCATATTAATCACCATATTCATGTCAGTGGCCCAGTCAATTCCTAAGAGCACAGGGTATGGATTGTTGTCATCAATAATCTCTATCACTTCAAAGTCAGCTAGCGCGCTCGCTCCCCCAATATCCACAGTGAGTCCCTGCAATCGCCCCATGAGTATTATCTTCTGCTGGTTTGCCATTCGCAGCTGAATAGGAGACCATTGTAGCATAGGTCTCCCCATGCATTCCCATGTCTGCTTCGGTAGAACGTTCGCATCTGATCCTAAATCCAGAATTTCTTGGTCCATCTCATATTCTCCAATTTGCGCGGTTAACCTCATTTCTCTTCTTTTCCTCGTCTTATGCTTTCCAATCCTCTGGACTAAACGCGGTTCTCCTAGCGCGGTCCCAGTGCATCTGTTAGTGAGTTCCTATAATCATTTTACAACTTTACTATCGCGCAATAACTTCATGCATGTTTCCAGGAACGTTGTAAGCATAGATGGGTCCTTCTACGATTTTGGTCTATCTTTGCTTCCTGAAGTGGAGGCATCAGTGAAGCTCTTCTTAGCTTCCATGAAGGTTTCCAAAGTGCGCTCCAAATCAAACTCCGCTTCTTTTTCTGGAGCTTAGTGAACCCAAGAACTATCTTCAGGCTATTTACCTTTGTCATCTCCAGTTGTGATTCCACTTCGATGCATAATGTTCACATTTGGATCTTCCTCATGCGGCTCAAACTTCATCATCTGCAGGTTCTGAGTCGGGGGAGGTGGTAGCACTCCCTTGTCGCGTATCCTAGCTATCAGCGTAGGACAATCTTCCATCTCATGATCAAACAAGGTACATTATAGACATGATGGACGAATTGGGTTTGTACAATCACAGGCATAATGTCCTGGCCCTCCGCAATTGTAGCATATCAACTGTCTGTGACCTCTTCCAGGTCCTCCTCCACCTCGACCTCGTCCGTGCCCCTGAAATCTCATTCGCGCCACTCCTGCATTCGGGTCTAGGGGCAGCGATTCAGTCTAAACCCTATAGCTATGAGTTCTATCCATCGTCAACTCATAACTGCTACAAGTGTGCTCATCATGTCCCACTGAACTACAAAAGTTACAGAACAATTGCTGCGAATTGTGTGTATACTTATGTAACAAATGGTAGTTGTCCGTAGCATGTTTCCCTCCTATTTGACAAATCGTGCACCACAAAGCAGGCGTCGCACTAGGTCCTGTTTATGCTTTTGGCCTTCACAGCATCACTCCTCCTCCCACGAGGTAATTCATGAACACCGGGTAGTGGTCCTTATCATGACCCTAACCCTTGCATTTTATGCACCACACATCTTCATGCACTTATGGTTAGGCTGCCCTGTCCTGTTTCAAACTCTGCATCTCAAGGCATAAGTTTTTCAACTACGCATGGATCTGTTGAACTCCTAAGTTAGGATCCTGCATTGGGCTCTCATGAAGCCTCATCATGATCTTTGGGGCCTATGCCTGAGTCGTTAATTTTTGCTGCAACAATTTGTTCCTCAGATGTGGTGATAATGACGCTACAAACCATTCACGGTGCTGTCCATCTGTTAGATTCATATTAGCTTTGCAAATCATGCACTTCAACCTCTGATCTAGCTCCCGAGGAGTCTTGACTATTAGCATTGTGATCTCTTTGAATCCAATGATCGACTGCGCTTCTGACTTTGGCCTGCTAAATTCCTTATTTAGCACAATTTGGATATCCACGATTCCCACATTTGGATTTTCATTAGAATGCTTAATATACCAAGTCAGCGCGTGGTCTTGCAAGGTGCTAACTAGTGTCACTTTCTTTATATTTTCATCTGTAACTCCCTACGCTTCCCATACGGCTCGTATGACGAACCAGAATTGGTCCAGATCCTCATTTCCCACTCCCTTGAACACATGCAACTTTATCGTGCTTACCATATTAACTCGCAGTGGTGGCGGAGGTGGTACGGGTGAAGATGGAGGTGATGGTGGTGAAGCTGGTGGCAGTGTGGGTGGGGGTGGTATGCACGGAATCCTCTACCTTATCAAATGGATCACACTTCACGGAGAGACCTTCGCGAGCTCTTCCTCGTCCCCTCGTGGAGGTGAAATCAAAGGGTTATTCTTTGGTCCCTTACTTCCTTCGTTTCTGTAGGTTTTTCCACTTCGTGTAGCTCCGAACATCAAGGTAATTACATAACCGTCTTTTCACACAATAGGATTTTAATCCAAGTATTCAGAGACTTTACATACTTACCTCACGGTCCCTTGAGAAATCATCACTCTGCCTCGTTGTAGCTAGCTGAAGTGTCAACTGCAAACTCACTAATGAATCCTCCTATAATTCGATCGAGCCAGTGATCAACAACGTGCACGATCTTATCCTCCGATTCTTCCAATTTTCACACCAACTCTGGGGTCCACACAATAGGACCGTCGAGTTTCCACCTTCCTTGGCTATCTTCTAGCTTCGTGATCCACTCATACAACTCAGTAGGGAAAGATGCAAAGAATATTTTGTCGATATTTGTGTACAGGTAGTAGTCTAACCACTCTTCTTTTGTCAGTCGTGGATTCCTATTCTCCTACGTCGCGAACTCATGAATTCTCCTATCCAACCAACCTTCAATTTCCTTCTTATTTGGATTCCAATGATACGACATCAGACATCTCTTTGCAGATTCCGGTCCTAGAAACGGAACCATTTGTTGGCTTGAGGGTGCCTAACCCAGGTTCGGAGTTAATTAGTCAAAAAAATCCCTACACTACTGGCCCTTTCGGCATCACCCCGCGGAGTGTGGACTGAAGTCTCACCTGAAGAAATATGGGGGGATACTGGAACCAATTTTTCGCACCCTGGAGATGTCTGAGGGGTTGATTTAGTCCAACTGTGAATATCTTCAGGCAGGTCACTTCGCGCACTATCCTGACCTGCGATACCTTCACGATATGTTATAACCGCCTTCGTGCAGCCCTCACCAGGGGCTGAGGTGCTTTTGCACTGCTATGCCAACGATATGCATTATTTCCCTAAGTTACACCACGGATCTTACTTATCTTTTTACAGATGTTAGTTAGCATCACGTAACAGATACTTTATCTCACATTTACATAATCAACACAATCATATATGTTCACGTATCATATAAACAATAGAAATGTAATTTATACCCAATACATTCAATGCAGAAAATAGTAATAAATACACAGGAATGGTATAAAACTTCTCTTTATTAATGCTTCAACAGTTACAAACTCAACCTTCCATGCGCACTCAACTACAGGGGTCTGCACACTCAACTGTGGACTACTAGGCCTCTATGCACTCTGCTGCAGAGCCTTCTCCTACTCTACGACCCAAAGACTTGACTCTACACTTATATCTTCCGCTATCCTTCTATTCCCTCATCATTCTATTACTAACTGATTTACCACTTAGAGCCTCCAATCCCATGGTTCGTGGACCATGGGTAGATATCTAAAGCCAACATTACATTACAAAACTAAGGGCGGACAACCCTATGACTCATTTACAACTTTGCGCTCCATGCCCACAAAATACGGAGTCTTTACATCGGATTTACATCTTTTGACCAAATTCTAGACTTTAAGCCCCAAAACTTCCCTTGGGGGATCCCATGCCCAACAGGAGAATGTGAGTTCGTGCACCATATGTGAGTGATAGTTCTTGTAGTGGAACGTCTTATGGAGAGACTTTTCCACTCATGTAGAGGGCACATGTCCTTGTATGACAGAAAACATAGTCCATGTACATATTCACCATTTCGAGCATTGAATGAATTGACCAACACCATCTTGACACCGAGCCTGGAGACATAGTCCACACTGGATGAAATCCATTATCAATGTCTCTTATTTATGATATGTTGATCGTCATTATGTTTCCATTTTCTTAAGCATGCATATATGTTCATTTATGCTCTTATAAAATTCAATTCTAACTACATCACAGAAGCAAAACATCTTGGATGATTCTGGTAGTTGAAGGAACCCAGATCAAGTTTGGGATCAGAGTGGTCTTTTCATTGATGTGAATTACGAGCGTGAACAATGGAACGTGCAGCAATGGAGGATGGCAAAGAGATGTAGAAGGCCATGCTCAGAGTGTCCAAAAAGATAGACATAATGTATGAAGCTCTACAAGAAGAGACAGAGGAAAAACAATGATTGTAGTTTTAGTTGCGAGCCACAGGAGAGGCACTGGAAGAACTAAATCACAGCAACCAAAGTCTTCAAGTAGATAACGTTGAATTGAAGATGCTTCTATGAGAAGAGAAAGAGGAGAAACAGAGGTTGCTATGACAGCTGCAATAAAGGACAAGGCCTTGGAAAGTTGCAGCGTGACCCTTGTGAGGTAAAAAGTAATTCTCTGACTTCATGTACATTTCTTGATGATGATTTCGTTGTTTTTTACAATCATACCACAGGAATTGGCTTCAAACTATTGAAGAAAATGGGGTATGAAGGAAAAATCTTGGGCATTAATGGCCAAGTCATTGTCAATCCCCTCAAAGTAGAAGAATAACCATGTCGAACAGGACTTGGGTATTTCAGGAGGTAAGCTGAGAAATGCACTATTACAGCCAGCAAACCATCAATGACATATGATGAGAATCCCTCATTAGTTCTTTCCAACTCGATAGTGGAGGTAAAAGAAGTTGATTTCCCTTCAATTTCATCTTCACATAGTATAATTTCTGTTGGAAATATGGAGATACCAATTATAGGGACAAACATGAGGCTCCTTACCAGGATGAGGTACAAGGAGGAAGAAGGACGTGGTGTTAATAGCTAATGAATAACTCAGCCATTGGTGATCATGCAAAGACCTCGATTTGAAAGCTTGGGATACACCGAAGGAGAATACTCAAGGGAGTCAGATTCTTCCAAGACATTGTTGAAATCGTCAAGGAAAGAGAATGATGGGAACACATCACCATCATCCCATGGCAGCGCCCATTGTAGGGAAAGAGCTGAGGCAAGCTCTCATCGCCATAATTACACTAGAGATAGGAAGGAAAGATATAACAAGTCTCAATATTCGAATGTTCATTTCGATTACAATCATGTTGTTAATGATGGACATAAAATTTCATGGAATTGAAAAACATGTACTTTTTGTGGTTTACATAACCATGTGTTTTCTGAGTGCTGAAAGAGAATGGTGGCACGAAAGAGGATGAGGCATGAAAGGCCTTCTCCACAACATAGAAAGAAGAAAGTTAAGCATATCTGGAGCAAGAATACTTATTGCAGTCATTGCAACATAGGTGGCCATCAAAGAGCCATGTGTTTGAGGCTCTATCTAGAGCAGCACCTTAAAGACAAAGCATCGATGCATGAACCAATTGAAAAAGTTGTTCGAAAAGCAAAACCACCATAGGGGGATGACCCATTCACATTGATAAGTGAAAAATGGTTTCTAGATATGTTAGCTTGTCATGGCTATGTTTTTGTAGATCATTTATTGCAATTTAAAATGTAAAAGTGATGACGTGTTTTTCATCACTTATTAAGCAAAAATGATATTTTGGCCTTGTTTTCATAGCTTGGGTATTGTTTCCATTATGATGTAAACTTGACCACCAAGTATGTGTTATAGACTCATGGAAAGTATGGGATGCTTGGGACATTAGTTGGTCTTGTAAATTAAGCATGTAATTTGCAAAACAATGTACTACAGGTTTGCAGAGGTTGCAGGTGTTGGCTCATTGCTTATGGCTCTGAAGGACAAAGGTGAAGGAGAAGGAAGGGTGACTTATGAGACACTTGTGGTGAAAACAAGGTACAAATAAGTTACAAGTTATTTTCATGCTTTTGGAGGACCAAAATCTCCTCAGTGGGGAGGATTGATCCAAGTGGCTCCAGACACATACAAAAGTCCAAGATGGCTCAAAACTGGTCAAAATTCAAAGTGGTTAGATTGCTTTTGAACCAGCACAAGATCAAAGTGCTCATCGCCCTTATTCCAATGGTGTGAATGACACTCAAATCCAAGCTCATATGAGGTAGATAGAGCCAATCAAAGTTTTGGTCAAAGATGCCATGTGGGCCAGGCTTAATGGTCCTACAAATTAAACCGGCAGCGGTCACTGGAATCTGGCCACTAGGCAGACGAAATTGTTTCCTCTTTAAAATGCCCAATGACCCTTATTTTCGATAAAAATTAAAAATAACTATTAGTTTTTTAAAAACCAAAATGTATGAAAAAGAGGGTGGCAGTCCACCAACCCTGCCACCCCAACTACTATACCCGCAAAAATTAAAACAATATATATATATATATATATATATATATATATATATATATATATATATATATATATATATATATATATATATATATATGTCAGGGGGAGGGTTATCACCCCCCCACCCCTGAGGTCTTGACCGCATATCATATAACAATGTTGGTTGGGGGACGGCCAACCCTAGCGGACCCGCCACCCCCAGTGGAACCACTCGAAACCATTTTAAAAACAAAACATACCGCAGTTACAACAAACCATGCCATCAAAAAAATTAATGCGCTTTTTAAAAAAATATATGATATGGAGGGGGCCAGCTAGATTTGAACCCTGACCACCCTACCTCCAATTCTCTGCCATAGCCACTAGACCATAGGTAGCGGCTTTGTAAAGTCCACCACCTAGCCACAATATAAATTCTTGTTTCTTAGTGCGACGAGGGAAGAGAACGATGGAACAGAGAGCACCGAAAGGAGAACAAAGTTCTGTGCAGCAAAACCATGCCCAAGTGTAACCATGATGCAATTCTAGGAGGCGGAACCTTGACACGCTTTTTGAGATAGGGAATATTCTCTTGATGCTGAAGATTCCTTGGGAGATGATTTTTCTCAGTATTAGAATGTAATCAAGTTTACAGTCATTTTTCTTAGATTTTCATAGGGAATGTGATGGCGAGGTCAGATTCACCTTTTGAGCAGTGGATTTGCATATTCCTGGCAGAGGAGAATCTTTAGGGAATCTTCGAGATTCCTTGGAGGCTGAAATTTCAAGATCGAGAATGCAGTGAAATTTATACTCATTCTTCTCAGAATTTCGCAAGGATCTCAATAGCAAGATCATTTTTTTGATTTGATTTGCAGATATCCAGTCAACCCAGAGGAGGGAATCTTTGGAGAATCACAGGGGAATCTAAAAGATTCCTATAGGCCCAGATTTTGCTGGCATCAGAATTCAAAAAATGGATAGTCAATTTTACACCTCTTGATGACACAAGTTTAATGGTGGAGTCAGTTTTTGCAGCTAAGCCTTATAATTTTCGGCCATTTTCTAGATTGGAGTGATGCTGTCATATTTCAAAGCATGGACAATTGATTCTATGGAATTCGACGCCACAATTTCGATGGTGCATTTAGATCCAGCAACTGATTATTCTATTCTTTAACCAACATCAGAGTTGAGGTGTATGAAGTGTTGTTTTCATGTACTTTGATCATTTGTTGTGGGATGTACTATGTTGTTTCGATTCCTACTTGATATATGATGCAAAATCTTTGTGTCAATTTCATGTGAGATGTATTCATCATGGATTGTTATGTATGTTTTGATTGAGATCCCTTTATTTCCATGATGGCGGGATACTCATTATCACCATGGGTGTTTTTGTTGATATCCCTTTGATGCCATGATGGCAGGATACTCATTGTCACCATGGGTGTTTTGGTTGAGATCCCTTTGATTCCATGATGGCAGGATACTCATTGTCACCATGAGTAAGATTATGTCATCCTAATAGGAGGTCTATTGTGAGTGATAGTTCCTATAGCGGAACATCTCATGGAGACACTTTGCCACTCATGTAGAGGGTACATGTCCTTGTATGACGGAAAACATAGTCCATGTACATCTTCACCATTTCTATCACTTAATGAAGTGGCCAACACCATCTTGACACCAGGTTCGGAGACATTGTCCACACTGGACGAACTTTGTTATCAATGTCTCTTGTTTATGATATGTTGATCGTCATTATGTTTCCCTTTGCTTAAGCATGCATATATGTTCATTTATTGTAATGAAACCAACTCACAAAAAGATAGAAAAGAGATATCAACGCCTTATAATTCAGCCTCTTCGAGGGGGCAACCTCCTTTACATTATACAAATGAACAATTCTTCGATTTTACAAATGACAATACCTCCTTTCTATAAATAGGAGTCTAAGGGGTCATAATATAATCAAAGCCAACATAACAATAATAATGTAAGGGCACAATAATAACAATATGGCGACTACATGGGCACAACAATATAATAAGGGGGTTGTACTAATAACAATAATGGGTTACACTAGTAGTATAGGGACCTAACATGCCCCTCTCCTTCAAAAATTGTTGTCCTGAACACTTGAGTACTTCTTAATGCTTCTGTATAAATTCTTGTCCTCCCATGTGGAATCTTCAATGGGTAAGTTCTTCCACTTGATGAGATACTCTGAAACTGATCTATTTCGTAGTTGTCAATTTCTCGGTTCTGTGACTACTTCAGGTTCCAATATGATTTTTCCTTCCTTGTCAAGTTGCAGCAATACTGTTTGAACTAGAATCTTCTACAACTTTTGAATGAGTTCCCACTCCTTTGGGCATATGGATATCTGTAAGGCCTGATGTTTGGAGGAACACTTCTTGGAATCAAATGAATAGCATGATCATGATCACGAATAGGTGGGAGGACTTTGGGGTCTCAAATACCTTGTAATGATTGTCCAAAACATTTTGGAGATCTATAGAAATACATGATTTCGATGTGGGATCCTCTAGTGAACATAATTGTGCAATTACGCCCCATTGCTCTTTATTTAGAAGCTTTGTCATGCTATTAGAGTTGATTATATTTCTAGGTTTCCCTTCGATACCCCTCAATTCAACTTCCTTTCCTTCCCAAAAAAATTTCAAGAAATGTTCTTGAAAATTAAAAGCTATCTTAACTAAAGATTGTAGCCATTGGCCACCTAGTACAACATCAACACCACGCATTGGAATGGAAAGCATTGGGCTATTCAATACATATTCTCCCATGGATAGCTTGATATTATGGCACTTTCTAGTGCAATTTATGGTTCCTCCACTTGCAACCATCACTTGACACTCCGGTGCTAGATATAGGAAGTAATTCAATTCCTTGGCTATCTTACAATGAATAAAATTATGGCTACTACCCAAACCAATCAACACTATTAACTTTTTCTTCCTTATATGTCCTTCTATCTAGATAGTTTGAGGAGTGGTAATTTCTTCCAATGCATTACAAGATATGGTCAGATTCATTTCTTGATGCTTGATGTGATCTTTCAATTCTTGAACATTTTTCTTCTTGATATGTCCTTCTATATTGATAGTTTGAGGGGTGGTAATTTTGGCCAATGCATTACAAGATATGGTCAGATTTATTTCTTCTTTCTTGATGTGATTTTTCACTTCTTGAACTTTTTTCTTCTTGATATGTCCTTCTATCTTGGGAGTTTGAGGAGTGGTAGTTCTATCCAATGCTTTACAAGATATGGTCGGACTCATTTCTTGTTTCTCTGGGGTGGGTTCCTGGTGTATATCCTCTTCTTTTGATATTTCTTGATCCTTTTCTTCCTCCTCTTCATAATCTATGTAAAATAATTTTTTCTCAACACACTTATGACCTTTAGTGTATTTTTTATCACAATTGTAACAAAGCCCTTTTTCTCTTTTTTCTTCCAATTATTGTGGTGTAACCCTTGTAGGTTGTGGAAGGCTAGAAGAAACAACACTTCCATCCTTATAGTTGTGAGGGGTAGACTTCCTTGTTGCCATAATTTTTCTTTCCACTTTTCAGCAAAGCCCTTTTTCTCTTTTTTCTTCCAATTGTTGTGGTGTTGCTCTAAAGAAGGTGTTGCTCTTTGTATCCTCATAATGTGCTATAATTTCCTCCGTGAAAATTGACCACGTAACAAGTGGTTTACAAGAACAAAGCCCTTTATACCATAAAAATTGATCTTGTTCTAAATATGAAGATGCAATACATACCTTTTGTAACAATGGTACGCCATGTAGATCAAAATATTTCTCCATCTATTGTATCCAATTTACCGGATCCTTGCCATCAAACTTCCTCATCTCAATTTTTCTTGATTTTAGGAGCTTGATCTTGAAACGACTATAACTCTGTAATTTCAGATCTTCAAGTTCTGAAATTTCTTCTTGTGGTATCTCTCTGAGTTATCTTTCTAACCCCGCAAGTCTGATCAGAATTTGATTATCCAAGAAAACGTTATTCCAAATCTCCCACGGTGACTTGATTATAGACTAGTTCAGTAGAGAAAACTTGTATGATGTGCCATGTCTCATTATTTCAACCTTAGTACCTAAAACTGATACACAAAAAACTACAGGAAGTCCTATTTTTGAAACTTCTTACGAACTTTCAATCTGATTCTCAGAACAAAAGTTATGATGATTTTCCCAAGGTTACCTGTTTGGAATATAATTCAGGGCCTGCAAAAACCATAACTTCCTCAGACTATATCTCCTAAGATATAGTGAGACAGGATCTGAAATGTAGAGCCAAGGTTCAAACTGATTCATTATCAAATGGGTTTTTGTTTTAGCTTCTGAAACTTTGTACCGAAAGCATTATAGCGAAAATCCCACGGTGGCCTATTTTAATTGAAATTCTGGAGCTTGCAAACACCCTAACTTCCTCAGATCATATCTCTGAAAGTATAGCAAGAAAAGCTCTGAAATTCGGACCCGCAGTTCAATGCGATTTCTTCTCAAATGGGTTTTTTTTCACTTATGAACTGTCATAGAAAACAAGTTATAGCGAAAATTCAAAGATGACCTATTTGGAGCAGCGAAACCCTATAATCCAAAGCTCTGATACCAAATGTTATGAAACTAGCTCACAAAAAGATAGAAAAGATAGATCAATGCCTTATAATTCAGACTCTTCGAGGGGGCAACCTCCTTTCTATATATAGGAGTCTAAGGGGTCATAATATAATCAGAACTGACATAACAATAATAATGTAAAGGCACAATAATAACAATTGTGGGATTCTATGGGGCAAAATAATAACAATATGGGGACTACATGGGCACAACAATATAATAAGGGGGTTGTACTAATAACAATAAGGGGTTACACTAGTAGTATAGGGACCTAACATTTATGCTCTTATAAAATGAAATTCTAACTACATCACGGAAGCAAAAGATCTTGGATGATTCTGGTAGCTGAAGGAACCCAGATCAAGAGTTCATATTGAAACTCTAGTTAAGAGTTTAAGTAATCAAAATTAACCACTAGTAGGCTATTAGGTTGTGTTATAACCAAGCCACTAGGAGAAAAGTTTCATTCTATTTAATGCATTTTGTTCTGTAGATGAATAAAGTACTTGAGACTAGATAGAGAGGTATACAATACAAATGGTTTGTGTATTGTAGCAACCCATAGGCCACAAGTTTCACTTATTTTTACTTGCATCCATTTCCATGTAGAGAAAGAGATAGCACAACAAAATCACCTTCCAACTAGATTTTCTCCTATAAGGATTTCTCGAGTCATATTTTGTCATATTATAGTTGAGTGATTATATTTTTGTATGTTCTCTATTTCTTTCATTTTCAATATTGAATGCATTAAAAATAATAATAAATTTAGAAGTCTTTGGAGAATAACCTTCATAATATAGATTCCAAATTTATAGTACAAATTTATTAGATTTGTTGTAACTTACAGTTGTCTAGTGGAATATCCATGACAATTTATAGATCACTCCACCAATCATCCAATGGTCATCTCCTATATTTTTTAAAAAAAATTGAGTCACTATCTCTATAAGAATCTATGGTGCATAAACATTTGTGACATAATCATATTACTTCAATCTAATTTGTTGGAACCAAGTTGATAATGAGCATTTCATTGGAAAGAAAAAATTGATCGAGACTTTTGATGGATTTAACCATATTGCTTGGCCACTTGAGGCTCATGCCACCTCAATAGCCATTGATTTTCATCCTATTGAGAATTTTTGGAACTATTTGGGATAGAGATTCATTGTTGCATTTAGTTTATTGAAGTATGAAGAATTATAGTTTCTATCCTATGGTTTTATTTCTTATTCTTCTATGTTTACTAAGGCTATTTAAGCCTCTTACATTCCATGTAATGAATTTCATTAAGGATATATTTGTTGAAAGTGAAACTTCATTTTCATTACAGAAATATTTCCATATTTTATTAGGAATTCCTCTAGTTCTTGGAGGAGCTTTTGTTACTTCTTCATCTACAATTTTTCTCTTCTTTGGTTGATAAACATGTTTCTTTAATATTTATTCCTTTAATAACTAACGAAGAAGAATTTGTATTTTTATCTTTCTAAGTTTTTGCTCATATGATCATTGCATTTGAGGAGGGATGTCTCTAGAAGTTGAATTTGTACCTCTATAATGGATTTCTTCTCTTTTATAGCACAAGCCTAAACAATACCATGAAGGTTTAATTCTCCTAATACCATGTCCTTTCCATCATCAATTTCTTCATTTTTTGGTTCCATTGAAGGAATCCCCTCATCATCTTTGTTCATAGAGTGTTTGGGGATGGCTCAATAAGCATATGAGGTAGAATTGAGATGCTTTCTAGGATGGAGTTCCTTTTTCCTTCATCTGAATCTTGAGGTATCCTTCGTTTGGATCCCAAACTTCTATTATATATTCAAAGTTATTATCAATATTTATACCTAGTTGGTATAGTGAACCTTGTTTCTTAGGATGCCTCTTTCATATTGCAAATTTATCAAAGGCATCCTCTTGCTTATCAACCTTAGTTTTTCTTCAATAGCACTAATTTTCAATGGGTATTCTTGCAACTTATGTTGATATTCATGACACTATCAACATCTAAATGGTATATCTTAATTGTTTGATTATCTGAATCCATACCACATCTCTATATCTTAAGCATATTTTTTTTGGAATATCTTTTGAAATGATTAGGTAGACACATATTTTGCATAATATGTAAAATATTCCTTTCTTAGTAGCTTCAAAGATATTAACAAAAGTTCCTATTGTGTTCCTTATTCGTTCTAACACCTCTAGGTCCCAAAATTCATGAGATAATGATTATAACCTTACCCATAAATGTGTATTATGAGATCCTCTATTTCAAAAGTGAATCTTTTATACCATATTCATAAAAAGATTTTTCCTCAATTTAAAAAAAAAGTGCCATTTTCAAATATCCTTTCACAGTCCCCTACATTATGGAAGACAATTGTGAAGAACCCCTTAGGCTCAATATTGAGGTCCACCTTCCCTTTTAGTTTCCACCATAACTTGAATCCATTGAAGGAGGGATTTATCTACTGACCAAAGCCCAATGAATTTACAAATGATGGCATAATATTCCATAAATTTTATATACTCCCCTATTTTAATGGATGTTATTTTGTTTTTAAGGATCCTTGTAGTTTTACGAATGCAGGAATGGGAATCATTTTTTATCAAGAGTCCTTAATCCATTGCATCATGTTCTACTTCTCCATTGGTTTGAGAGTTTTCATGAGGGTTTTCCTAGGGGTCTATAGATTTTCCATCTTTTGTCTTCAATGTTCCACCATTATTATTATGCATGGTTTCTTTATTAGGAATTATACTTTAATTACCACCTTATTAAAGGAGGGAGTTTCACTCCCTCATTGATCCAGGTCCGGGTGTGAAGAAGGACCTTACCAAGACATTTTACTTTCGTGATGTGTTAAAATTGCTTTTCAAAATAACATTAAGGAATACAAGTGCATGTGTAAAACAAGAGGAACAACATAATCATCAGCACATGGAAACATAAGCCGTTGTTAACGGAGTTCGTCCAGGAGGGACTACGTCTCTGGGCCCCAGTCAAGGTGGTGTAGGCCGCTGCATTAGGTGCTGTCAAAAGAAGTGATGTGCACAAGAGATGATGTCTCGATCATACAAGAAAGAAGGCCCTCACGTAAGAGTGGCTCTAAGAGATATTCCACAACTAGAACTCTCAATCAAAACTCCTATCAGTATGACACAAAACATGCATGGTGCGCATCCTGCCAACAAGGAACAAAAGGGATGTCAAAGCAAAACACATGCGCAACAACAACAAGAGTATCCCAGAAACATACAATAAGGGATCTCAAAGCATAAAATACATGATCTGAAGATTCCTCATGACATGAAGCAAGGAATCATGACAATAAGAAATAAAGAAGATCCTGCATCAATATCAATCTAAGATCTGCAACATAATGTAAAATACGAAATATATGAATAAATCATATACCTCACACCAACCACGGGCCATCTGAAGAATTGAATTAAGAAGTGGATAAAACAATCCACGGTGAACATCTGTTCACATTATCAATGTGCGGGCATAGTCTGCTACCAATCTGTTATGGCATCATTACGAATGGCCATATGAAGAAGCGGTTGTCACAGCTGAAGTTGCCTGAACCATTGCTCTCAAAACATCGATCCTCATGAAGATGGTTGCTTGCACAAGAAAATGGACATCTGACACATAGTTGTTCAATAAATGGTTGAAGCTTGCTGAATATCAAATTCACAGCATCGATTACAAGAAGAATCAATCCAAAATCAATAACAAGAAGAATCAATCAAAGAAGCATTGCTTAAAGGAATCAATCATAAGAAGAACTGCTCTGAACTCTCGGCTCTGTAGCTTACTGGCTATCTAGCTCTGTCACTGCAGCTCTGCAATCTGCCTAAAATTCAAGCTCTGTGGATCTATGCATCTCAAGCGTAGCTCTGGCTTCAAGTTTCCCTGCATAATTCACATCACAGTATAGCTATCTCTGCATAGCCTCATTCTGCGACTATTCATCGGGCGCAACCTCCTTATCCCTCTCTAGCACTTTAGGCTCTCGGGGCTCTCTAACACAGGCTCTCGGGCACTTTAGTACAAGCTCTCTATCCTCTGTCACGTAGCCTCTCGGGTTCTCTTTTTTACTACCCTCGCCCTCTGTTACGCAGCCTTTTTCCGCTCTCTGCTCTCTGCACCATGTTCACAAGGTTTCGGGCCCTCGGGCACACTCTAGCATGCAGGCTCTGACTCCCTCCTTCTTCTCCCCGGCTCTCTGTCACCCATCGTGTTTTATAACATGTTTGGGACAAGAGCGCTTTGAAATCGGAGGCCTGTTGCTTAATAATAGAGCTCGTTTGTATAGAACACTCAGCGGGCACAACAACCTTTTAAAAAAAACCTTTTATCATTTTACAACGATATGACAAAAACCTGGAAAAACACTGAAAATCATTGAAAAATATGACAGTTCGGATTTCAAAATTTATAAAATCGAGCCTATAAACTTATCGAGTCTAGGATATTTCGCAAGTTGGATCGTAGATCGCCGATTGCCAATCACCGATGTCACCGATTAGATCTGGACCATTGATCGGTTTTCGGATCCAACGGCTAAGATTGCGTCACTATATCACTATCACTGCGGCCTTGGGTCCTTCGCCGATACATGGTATATGCCGATGCCAATCGTCGATCACCCATCGTTCCGATCGCCAATATCAGCGATCGCTAATCGCAGGGTCTAAAGTCCTGATCCTTGGCCTTTGGGTTTCGCCGACGCCGATCACCGATTTGATCGTCGATCGCATATACAACTCTCCAACATCGTCTATTGCCTGCCCCCGACTCCGATATCAGAGACCATTGATCGGGGGTCCTAAAGGCCCACCTTAAGTCCACCCTTTGGACTATGCCGATTGCAATTTTCCCTTTAAGGCTTAAAGTCCAATTTCTATGAAAAAACCTCCTTTTTCAAAGGAACTTAAGGCTAACACTTTTCATGATTACTTCGTCATCTAGAATCGGATTGACGAACCGTTCGCACCTCCACAATCAGGAAGATGAGATCTACACTCTAGTCCTGGTTTGACTTCATTCTGATCACTTTGATTTTTCAGCATTTCCACGCCATGTATTTGAAGATCTACCTGGATCAATCCTCCCCATTGAGGAGCTTTTGGTCCTCCAAAAGCATAAAAATTAATCTGCATCTTTCTTTGTACCCTGTCTGCATCACAAATGTCTTGAAAAGGTCTCGCTTCCATCTCCTTCACCTTTGTTCTTCGGAGCCTTAAGCGACAAGCTGACCCTTGCTACATCTGCAACCTGTAGTACATGGATTTGAAAATTACATGCTTAATTGACATGACCAACTAAGACCCAAATGTCCCACACTTGCCATGAGTTTATAACTCACACTCGGTGGTCAAGTTTACAATAAGATAGATGTAATACTCCATATATGACAATAAGGCCAACCTATCATGGTTTCTTCAAAAAGTGATGGAAAACACATGATCACTGCAACGCATGATTTACATTCATAAAGCCAAACACTATTGTTTCCACACGTGATAGAAACATAACATCACTTTCAAAGTTTTAACATGCAACTCAAAATATGACTCAAAACATGACCAGACATCATTGTTGCTGGCTACGTGATGGAAACACATCATCACATTTACATTTTAAAATGCAATAAATGATTTACAAAGGAATGACCATGAAACGACAACATGTCTAGAAACCATTTCTCACTGATCAATGTGAATGGGTCACCTCCTTGAGGTGGTTTTGCATGTCAAACAACTGCTTTACCTGGTTCATGCACCGACGTTTTGTCTTTAAGGCGCTTCTCTGGATAGAGTTTCCAGCAAGTGGCTCTCTGATGGCCATTTCTACCGCAATGACTACAATAGGTTTTCTTCCTCCATACCTGCTTAACTCGTTTCATTTTATGCAGTTGAGAGGGTTTTTCATGCCTCATGAGTGCTGCTAGTATTTTCCAACACTTGGAAAAGGTATGGTTAGGTAAACCACAAAAAGTGCATGTTTGTCGATGCCTTTTTCTTCATTCATTATTAACAATATGATCATAATGAAAACCCAAAGATCGAAAGTGATTATAGCTTCCTTTGTTGATTCTAATGTTGGTATGGCGATGAGAGCTTGCCCCAGCTCTCTCCCTGCAATGGAAACTACCATGATATGATGGGGATGTTTTCCTATCACACTTTTTCCTCGACGAAGTCTCGGAAAACTCTGACACCTTTGAGCACTCTCCTTTGGTGTACCTTAAGCCTGAAAATCGAGGTTTGTGCATAACCTCCAAAGGTTGAGTTATGCCTTGGTTATTAACACCAAGTTCTTTCTCTTCATGTCTTGTCTTTGTAAGGAGCCTCATATTCGTCCCTGTAATTGGGATCTCCAAATCTCCAACAGACATCATACTATCAGTAAAGGAAATTGAAAGGAAATCAACATCGTTTACCTTCTCTTTTGATTTGGAAAGAACTGATGAGGGCTGCTCAGCATTTGTTGTTGGTGGATCGCATTCCCCAACTTCTTTCCTAACATACCCAAGTCCTTCCTGATGGGGTAATTCCTCTACTTTGATGGGATTGACAATGCCTTGGCCATTAATGCCCAAGCCTTTTCCTTCATATCCCATTCTCTTCAATAAATTGGAGCCAATTCCTGAGGTATGATTTTCAAACACAGCGAAATCATCATCAGGAAACATACATGAAGATGGAGAACTACTTTTTACCTCGCATGGGTCTCACTGCAGCTTTTACAAGACCTTGTCCTTTGCTTGCAGCTGTAGTAGCAAACTCTGCTTCTCCTCTTTCTCTTCATGTAGACGCATCTTCAATTCATCATTCTCTGTTTGAAGATTATGTTTGTTTTGCCTCAGTTCCTCCATGGCCTCTTCTGTGGCTTTCAACTGAAGTTGTAACCACTCCTTTTCCTCTGTTTCTTTCTGTAGAGTTTCATACACAATTTCCACTTTCTTGGAAATGTTAAGCATGGTCTCACACATGGCTCTTTCATCCTCTGTCATTGCACATTCCATTGTTCACGCTGCAATTCACATCAACGTTAAGACCTGCTCTGATACCACTTGATCCAGGTCCGGGTGTGAAGAATGACCTTACCAAGACATTTTAATTTCGTGATGTGTTAAAATTGCTTTTCAAAAGAACATTAAGGAATACAAGTGCATGTGGAAAAGAAGAGGAACAACATAATCATCAACACATTGAAACATAATTCGTTGTTAACAGAGTTCGTCTAGGAGGGACTATGTCTTTGGGCCCCAGTTAATGTGGTGTAGGCCGCTGCATTAGGTGCTATCAAAAGAAGGGATGTACACAAGAGATGATGTCTCAATCATATAAGGAAGAAGGCCTCATGCAGGAGTGGCTCTAAGAGATATTCCAAAACTAGAACTCTCAATCAAAACTCCTATCAGTATGACACAAAACATGCATGGTGTGCATCCTGCCAACAAGGCACAAAAGGGATGTCAAAGCAAAACACATGCACAACGACAACAAGAGTATCCCAAAAACATACAATAAGGGATCTCAAAGCATAAAGTACATCATATGAGGATTCCTCATGACATGAAGCAAGGAATCATGACAACAAGAAATAAAGAAGATCCTACATCAATATCAATCTAGGATCTACAGCATAATGTAAAAGAAGAAATATATGAATAAATCATATACCTCACACCAACCACGGGCCATCTGAAGATGTGAATGAAGAAGTGGATAAAACAATCCACGGTGAACATATGTTCACATTATCAATGTGCAGGAATAGTCCGCTACCAATCTGTTATGGCCTCATTACGAATGGTCATATGGAAAAGCGGATGTCACGGTTGAAGCTTCCCAAACCAATGCTCTCAAAACATCGATCCTCATGAAGATGGCTGCTTGCACAAGAAAATGGACATCTGACACATAGTTGTTCAATAAATGGCTAAATCTTGCTGAATATCAAATTCACAACATCGATTACAAGAAGAATCGATCCAAAATTGATCACAAGAAGAATCAATCAAAGAATCATTGCTTAAAGGAATCAATCATAAGAAGAACTGCTCTAAACTCTCGGCTCTGTAGCTTACTGGCTATCTAGCTCTGTCACTGCAGCTCTGCGATCTACCTAAAGTTCAAGCTCTGTGGCTCTACGCATCTCAAGCACAGCTCTAGCTTCAAGTTTCCCTGCATAATTCGCAACACAGTCTACCTATCTCCGCATAGCCTCATTCTGCGACTATTCATCGGGCTCAACCTCCTTATGCTTCTCTAGCACTTCAGGCTCTTGGGGCTTTCTAACACAGACTCTCAGGCACTTTAGTACAAGCTCTCTATCCTTTGTCATGTAGCCTCTCGAGTTCTCTATTTTACTACCCTCACCCTCTGTTATGCAGCCTTTCGTCCCTCTCTGCTCTCTGCACCATGTTCTTGGCACTCTAGCACAGGCTTCCGAGCCCTCGGGCACGCTCTGGCATGTAGGCTCTGACTCCCTCCTTCTTCTCCCTGGCTCTCTATCACCCATCGTGTTTTATAACACGTTTGGGACAAGAACGCTTCAAAATCGGAGGCCTATTGCTTAATAATAGAAGCCGTTTGTATAGAACACTCGGCGGGCGCAACAACCTTTTAAAAAAAACCTTTTATCGTTTTACAACGATATGACAAAAACCCGGAAAAGAATTGAAAATCATTGAAAAATTCGACAGTTTGGATTTCAAAATTTATAAAATCGAGCCTATAAACTTATCGGGTCCGGGATATATCGCAAGTCGGGATCGCAAGTCGCCGATCGCTGATCACCGATGTCGCCGATTAGATCTGGACCGTTGATCAGTTTCCAGATCCGACAGCTGAGATTGCGTCGCTATATCGCTATCGCTATGGCCCGGGTCCTTCGCCAATACATGGTATATGCTGACGCCGATCAACGATCGTTCTGATCGTTGATATCAGCGATCGCTAATCGCAGGGTCTAAAGTCCCGATCCTCGGCCTTTGGGTTTCGCTGACGCTGATCGCTGATTTGATTGCCGATTGCATAAACAACTCTCCTACATCGCCGATTTCCTACCCCCCACTCTGATATCAGAGATCGCTGATCGGGGGTCCTAAAGGCCTGCCTTAATTCCGCCCTTTGGACTATGCCGATTGTGATTTGCCTCTTAAGGCTTAAAGTCCAATTTCTATGAAAAAACCTCCTTTTCAAAGGAACTTAAGGCTAACACTTTTTGCAATTACTTCGTCATCCGGACTCGGATTGACGAACCGTTCACACCTCCACGATCAGGAAGACGAGATCTACACTCTGGTCCTGGTTTGACATCATTCTAATCACTTTGATTTTCGAGCATTTCCACGCCATGTATCTGAAGATCCACCTGGATCACTCATCTTATCACCATTTTCATTTTGAAAGGTAATAGAAACCCTAGTTTGCAAAGAGCTTGCATAGAGCACCTTTTTTGGTATTTCTTTCCAATCAATTAATAACCACTTTAGCATCACCCATAACCTATAATTTAGTTAAACTAAGATGTTTTGCATAATACTTAGGCAACAACAAAGCAACAAACTCTACTTTCGTGTTGGATCCATGCCTAAGATCATATCACAAATGAAAGTAGTGGGATGCATTCAATTAAAGAACCATGCCTACTCCATATCTTGGGAGGGTTCCCTTGATGGGCACCATAAGAAAAACCCCATGGAATATCAAAGTCAAGAGTGGGCATCGAAGGATAGTGTGGGTTTGTCCCTTTAGGCTCAAATTTAAACTCTCATGTTAGCTTTTTAATCAAGTATGACACTACTTCACAAGAATTAGCTTATCTTTAAAGATGCTAAGATTATGTTCCCACCAAATAAGTAAATAAAAAAGTTTGTAAAACGTCCCTATGATACCATTGTTGTATATGATACCCATTCTTTAATGTAGTGCTCAAGATATGATGGATTCTAGCCTCCCTTTGGGTCAAACATTTTAACAATATAATCCCTAACCTGGGAAGAAAAAGAACATGAGACAAAAATATGAAAAATAAATTTATAATCTTACCTACACAATCTACACTTGTTGGAGCCAATCCATCCTCTTTTAAAGTCATTAACCCATGTCAATATTTTTTTATACAAGTCAACCATAAAAGAATCTTAGCCTTTAGGGGAGCATGCAATTTCCAAACCTGATCCCATGTTGGGTATGTGTTATATTATTTCCACAACTAGTCGCACGGGCAGGGGGGATAGACCCCCCTATTCATTGTGTTGGGCACAACAGGGGCGGCAGCAGCCCCCCTATCGGGGTGTTTACAGGGGGTCTGTAGTCCCCTTGCATGGGGTTTAGGGAAGCACCCCGAGATTTTTTTTCCCTATATATGCGGACCCAAATATGGTGGGCGGACCTACCCATGGTTTTGTGCATAGGTTTTGCACATGGTTTTGAGCATGATGTTTTTCTATGCATGGTATTTTGTAGATCCGGTCAAGGGAACTACGGTTATGTTCTAATCCAGGGTTAATGGATTGAGGTTTATGAATTCTTCCGCATGTATATATATGCATTGAAACATTGAAAGGAATATAATGAAAACTCAATCTAGTAGTCTCGGTTTTGAAACAGGGTGCTAGAAAAGGCCAAAGGAAGTGTAGGAAGAAAGGGTATGCATTTTTTGTTCTTCCTGAAAAGTGGAAACAGAAAAACATTTCATTTTAGAATGTGAGGCCTTCAAAGACAACAAGGAAAGTTATGCAAATATGCTAGCAGCGAGCTCTTGGGATAATCTATTTAGTGAGGGGTTTGTTGAGAAGCTGGGAGCATTTATTGTGAAGCTTCACATAAAAAGGGCCAAATACGTCAAGCAAATGAAGAAGCAATCTGTCTCATAGGCTATATTTAGCCTCATGGACATTAAAATAATTTCTTTCTTTCTTTCTTTCTTTCTTTTGGGATCCAAGGGGAAATCTCTGTGTATTTATTTTATGTTCTCGCTATTGTATATTTTTTGTTTTCAAAATTCGTTTGTAGGTAATTTCTGTACAAAGTTAAAACCGATATCCCACTACCCAAAAATCTCTCTTTGAAATACAACTTCAAACTTTATAACTAACATAAAATTTCCTCCTTATTTTCAATTAGTTTAACGTAATTAGAACAAAACTTACCTGCATAGTTCCTTCATTTCACCACATATCGACAGTTTAAACTCATATACAATCAACTTCTAACCTATAAATCCTGCGAATCTAGTCACGATATGGAGCTTTTAACATCCCAAAAAGAAGAGAGACCCTCATTATACAAGCACACAATAAAATCATCAAAGAACTAATAGTCGTCATCTACTCCTACCTAAACCAAATAAGTATTATGTTTCCTTATTTAATAATATATTTTATATATTTTGTATTTTAATTATAAATATTCCAACTTTTAACTTTAATTATTTAAATATATTATTAATAAACAAAAAACAAATTCATATATATTAAATTTTATATATAAAAGAAAATATTTTTTCTCATTAAAGAATAAATTATTATTTTGAATTACTTATATCAAATTGTCTAAAAAAACTCAGAAATTTTGGTAAGATTATGAAAATTTTCAGTGAATTTTTTTGAAAATCTTGGTTATAGTAGTTAAATTTCAAGATTTTGAGTGGCCAGACATTCTTGATGGTGCTGAATCTATTTCTACCATAATAAAAAAAAAATATCCATTCAATCCCTCCAACTATTACTTTTTTTTAATTAAAAAAATGATCCTCTTTGTTGTGTTGGTAAACACCGCTCATCAAAATCAAAAATCAATTCTCACATATCTGGTTAGATCTGGGAAACTTAATCCAATCAGAATTTATATTATGTATTACTCTTTAAAATAGCTTATTTAATTATTTATAGGTTTAGATATGGATATTAGTGATTGATAATTACGAATTTTTAAACCTAAACGAGTGTTTTATTATTATAATAATAATAATAATGTTATTATTTAATATACTAATAATTGTATTTAAATTTTTTTATAAGTGTATATTTTAAATAGCCAAATTAGATATGTCAAAATAAAGAATGGATTCCTATCTACCATTTAGGATCATAGAAGCCTGATCTAATCTTAATTAGTTAAATAGATTGTATGCGGATATATATGCATATCTTTATCTATATTATTAAATTAAAATGAATTTGAGAAGTATTTTTTTCAAAATATATTCGCCGTTTAATATATTATTAAAAGTTATATTCAATATATTAAAATTAAATTTTAAAAGAATATATATATAGATAATAAATAATAAAAAATAATTTAAATACAAAATTAATATTATTAAAATAAAAATATTTAAGTGAATGGAGATTGGATTACATATAAACACCGTAAAAAAAAATGATGTTACTTTTATGATATTAAAATGATAAAAGATGATAAAAAAATATTTCCATATTACCATGGGTAAACATTATGTCTTATTACTAAATTCTTAATAGTGTTATATATTTTCATAATACATTAAATAGAATTTAAAAATATATATATATGTTAAAACATATTTTTTTTCTATGTGATTTATGAATTTTAGAGATTTGTGATCGTTATTATTATGGAATATTTATTTATGATGGTTAAAATTATGGAATATTTGCATTAGGAAGATTCACTTGAAGGGATTACTTCTTCCCAGTTCAACCTGTTATAATTATGGAATATTTGTATTAGGCAAATAACCATATTTGTATTAGGCAGATCCACTTGAATGGATAACCATATTTGTAATGGATAACCATATTTGTATTAGGTAGATCCCCTTGAAGGGATTACTTTGTGGAATATTGAATGGATAACCATATTTGTATTAGGTAGATCCCCTTGAAGGGATTACTTTGTGGAATATTTGTTTTTGATCGCTATAATAATGGAATATTTGCATTTGGCAGATCCACCTCAACAGATTACTTCATGCCAGCTCAACCCATTATAATAATGGAATATTTGTATTAGGTAGATCCACTTGAAGGGATTACTTCCTTCCACTTAACAACCACAGGGCCTAACGCTGAGAGTGTCAAGAGAATTGAACCCGTGACCTCTCAATAGAAAATGTGATTTAACAATGGGCACTCTATCAATTGAGCTAACCCTTAGGGCTAATATGTTAAACATATTAACTAATTTATTATTATTATTATTTTTTAATTTGATAATCTAAAATCTATATAGTATAATTGTTATAAATCACATTAACATCACCATGATTATCATTAATTACAATGTTGTTGCTATCATTCATATTAATCCTTGCTAATGCAGGATTATAAAAATCGATTTCCCTATTAACCACTATTTTTTTTTTTGTAAGCAAAGGTATTCACATTATATTAACAAGATGATTTACATAAAACAAAGTCTAGATGTCGTAGGGGGTCATCGCCTGTTACCCTTCACAATACTCTACCCCTGAGAGGGAAAACTAGAGATAGTATCACAAAAATTCTTCTGTCCCCGAAAGGGGAAACCAGAGACAATACGAAAAAAATTCCTCTTCCCTTGAGAGGGAAACCAGAGACAGTAACACCGAATCTAGTTTGAAACTATTACATTATAGGAAAGAAACTAATTTAATTATGTGATTGCAAATTGTGTGGTGCCAAGCCACAAATTAACCACCCTCAGAGAAAGAGTCGTAGTGCCAAAATAGACAGGACTCATGAAAACCATGAGAAACTTGAACAACTTAATGAAGACCTATTGAAGAGTCAACCTACTAAATTGGGCTCGTCCAATGCTAGAAGACCTAGTGATGACTGCTTCTTCTGGCTTCTCCTCAATAATATAGCACCCATGAGGATTGGGCGAGTTGTAGAGGTCATAGGATATGTTGTTTGGGAAGTTTTCAACGACAAAGCGGCTTCCAACACACAACTGAGGAATGACCTCCAGAAGCAATGAATATGGGGGAGAGGGGAAGCTAAGCCCAGTGAAGGGGATGCAGAAATCAAGGGAGCAGGGGAGGAGGGGTGGGGGATTTCAAGAGGGAAGTCTATTTCCAGGTTATAGGAGAGGCATTAGAGAGAAGTGGTAGCGTGGTTGTGGAAAGTTGAGAGCTATGCAATACAATAGGTGGCCCAAGATTTGTCCCTTTTCTCGTCCTTGAGATAGCAAACGAGTAGATTACAAAGAACCAAGAGTGTGTTCCTTCCATGGATGATCTCCTCTTCTTTGAACTCAAGGACCTGATGGTGGATGTGAGGCAAACTGGCATTGTCAAACAATGTCAATTAAACATTCTCATCAAAGGTGCTTGGGGGGCACCATCTTCCCCTACCTCGGCTGGCACGACAACCTCTTTCCCCAATCACGACTCATGGCAGAGCTCCAAGGTTCAAAGGGATGGGAATATGACGCAGAGGAGAAAATTGGAGCTAAAGTGGGGTAGGTGAGTGGGAGATACCAAGCATTGAGAAAAGGAGCGGGAGGGAAGTAGTTGATGGTAGCCATGGTGCAGAGTAATAAACCAAGATAGATAGTTGGTAATACATCAAGGTGAGCTTGTGAAATCAAGTTGAGGAGACCCAAGGTGATTGATTTAAAGAGCATGGCGACCAGCTGTGTTATAGAGGGAGTGATGGTTGATAGGTGGAGGGAATTGTCATTCCTCCGTAGTGCAAGTGGAAGGAGTGGTACAGGCACCCAGATCTGGGGGCCCTATTAACCACTATTACTTAAACTTTGATATAATATTTAATTTTGAAAAATAAATATTTTGCTTTTAGAATTATTAAAAAGAAATCAAATATTTGATTGGATCATAACTTGAAAACCTTATTGCAATGTTTACACAATATAATGCCATGTGAACAATTTCTTTAGGATTTTTGTTCCATAATTGTTTGATACAATTACAATATCTATATATAATTTTTAATTTCTTATTAAGCTAGTAACTTTACATTACATCAAATGAGAATTACATAGACCAAAAACTTTATGCTACTAGTATTCCAGAAGGGAAACTAGACTAGTAACATAAATTCAAAATATTCAGGTTGCTAAGACCTCGTCTAACTAGAGCATATTATAAATAGAAACTTATTAAAACAATTTGGTTATGCCAAACCTTGACATACATTGGATTGAGAAGATAAAAAATACTAATAGTGCTACAAGAAAAAAACCAATGAATCATAACAACTATTGGGTTGAATATTTAGACATTCGCACTTGCTAGTCACTACCCTCATCCGAGAAGAAGGAAATGTTGGTTTATCTCCTATCTAGAATGGTCAACTTATCCTATTGAGTCCTCTTGTACCTCCTTATGCCACCTGCAATATCAAATGATATTTAACCTTGTGTCAGCTTTGTGCCATGATTGATGAAGTGACAAGAATGCATGCAATGTGCTAAGTATAATGGAAGCCACAACCCCCTTTTGTGTGAGGTGGCATCATATCAAGGCAGGGGAGGGGCGTTGGGTGGGGGGAATGCCCACTCTTGGAAACCCTCCTTGGGGGATAAGTTCCTTCATAAAAAATCTTGACAATGAGTTTGAATGTATTCTGAAATGTTCTCAATCCAATCCAAGTCAAGGGGATGAATTGTTATGCTAAGACAAAAATTGACTAGCTTTTCAACTGATTTGTTGTTTTCATTGCGAACATGAGAGAAGAGGGGAACTATGATTTTTTCTAGGAGTTTTTTTGTATTACCTACTTGAGATTCCAACCTCCAACTATAAAATACTTTGAAAGGATCTGATCCACATTGGATTTTGTAGAAGATACTAATAATGGTCTTCAAATCTCCTTCAACAATGAGCTTGTGAAATGGTTTGTGGATAGAAATTGAGATACCTTGCTTTAGTACCTATATTTTGACAACATTATTAGTGTTGAGGCTTATGGAACCTATATAAACATGTAGAATCTTCCCATTAGTGTTACAAAAGACTCCACCATAACTGGCTTGGCCTAGATTTCCTTTCGAGGCCTTGTCAAAGTTAAGTTTGATGAATTCCTCTGAAGGGGGGGACCAGAAGGAAGGGCTAGAAGGGAAGAAATTGGGGATAGAGGGAGTCTGCCATAAGGAATAGGGGGGAGACCAATTTTGGTTAGAATGACTTTTTCAAGTTGATTTCATTCCCAATCTTTGGAGGACCAAGGAAGAGAAGAAATTGTTTCCCTTATTTTATTTAGGATAGATTTCCAAATAAAGTTTGTGGAGGCCCTGATATTATTAAATGTTTATTTGTTACGCTCCTTCCAAATCTCCCATAGGATGAATCTTGGGATGAGTTTCCATGCTCTATTGACAATGGGATTAGTAAAATGGGAGTCACACCAAAATTGTAGAGTGGACAAGACATTATTTTGTATTCTTTAAGTCTGTTGAAAGAACATAGCAAGGTGATCCTAGAAAAAAGTAGAGAATTTGCAGTTGTTGAGAAGATGAATGACATTTTTTGAATTGGAGAAACAAAGAAGACAGATTGAGGGGCACTGAAAACTGCAAATTTGAAACTTGTCCCATGTCAAAGTTTTGTTTCATAATAGAAGCA
This sequence comes from Pinus tabuliformis, assembly GCA_031772625.1. Classification (NCBI taxonomy): domain Eukaryota; kingdom Viridiplantae; phylum Streptophyta; class Pinopsida; order Pinales; family Pinaceae; genus Pinus; species Pinus tabuliformis. The sequence goes on from CM062817.1 coordinate 1,861,670,822, forward strand.
ACAAAAAAAGAGTGATTTTGGGCTAGTGTTTGAGGTTCTGTAATTTATGCCATTTTCCTTTATCATCCTCTAATTGTTATGTCTTGCGAGAAGACTGCAAGCTTTAGAGAGGTTAAAATTTCCTATAGGAAAATAAACCCAATGAAGAATAGTGTTCCCTCTTGAACCACAATCATATTGTTTGTTAATTCTTACTTGCTAATTATGTTTTTGTCTTGGGAGAGAGCTCAATCCATTCCTCACATGACTTCCAATTATACCATTGGGAAGTGCAGGGGGGTGAATCCTAGTAATGTGAAACTAAGATTTAGTCGCTGTAGATGAAGAGTCCCTAGTTGGGAAGAATTGTTCATTTTGAGCTAATTTTGGCCATTGATGCCACAAGTCATCCAAAAATAGTGCACTATTCCCATTTCTAATTTCCCAAAAACTATCTATAATTTTTTATTATTAAATTCAATAACATTCTACTAATTTGAATAAAATAAAAGAAAATATCTAGATGGAGTCTTAACATTTCTTTTGAATAGTCATCATTACCAACAATTGCATGTTGTTACGATACACAATTTTGTGTCGTTACAATTTGCATCGAGCAGGATTACTAAGCCCATAATGCATTAAATATTTCTATAGAGAAATTGGTCTTCAATTGACGTAAATGAATATTTTTTTTTCTTAATATATTATTGAAAAAAACAATTAGGTAAAAAAATTTATTATATTAAATAATATATTTATATATTGTAAAAAAAAAATGAGAAAGAAACTAAATATTAGATTAAATATGAATAACTGTGAAAATCTTCACTCTCAGAATATATTTATAATTTAACTTTTACTTTTAAATTATATTAATCATTTTAATTTAAATGTATTAAATATATCACAAAATCTACAATTAATATTTATAATATAAAATAAAATAAACTTAAAGATATATTATATTTATTAAATTTTAATTTAAAACAATACTTTATATACATTACGAGTACAAATTCATTTTCATTTAGTTCATGGTAGCGTATTAACCCCCCAAAAATTCAAATTCCTGAGATGTAGGTCCTTTACTAACATGATTGTATAAAGAGAATATTGAATAGGTTAAGAAATATTTAATACAGTTGAAATTGTATTGTATTGTCTAGGGGTGTAGAGTAAATGATGGTAGGATGTTATTAAAATATTTCATGGTGTAAAGGTTATTTGTTCAAAATTTTGTGTGGAAAAATCCAGTCGTGGTAAGGGTTAGTGCAGCCTAGGCTACATGTGATCCCATGTGATTTTGACGATTTAGATACTCCTAAATCTTAAAGTTAGATATGCCAATTATCTCAAATTTCACATAACCTAATAAATAAAAATTACAATTAAATATATTTAATGTCATTAAAGAATAAGTATACATTCAATAAAACTTTCACAAAATAAATTATTATTTAATTGAAAAATACTTTCGTAATATACCTTAAATAATGATATTTAATTAAAACAGACTTTCATAATATATAGAATATATTCTATATGTTTACTAAAGTATAGCCTTCTATATTAGATGAACCAAATCATTATATCATAAGTCCTTCAATAATATACCTTAAATAATGATAATTTAATTAAAACAGAGTTTCATAATATATGGAATATATTCAATATGTTTACTGAAGTATAGCATTCTATATTAGATGAACCAGATCATTATATCTTATCGTTTCCGTACCCAAGTGATTCCATAGATGATAAAGTTATAGATTGCGTTTTGCATGCGTATATTTAAAATTAATTATTTAGTTCTTACTAAATATAATTATATGCTTATGATTGCATTGAGAGGAAATCTCACTATTATGGAAATTATAATTACAAGGTTTTAAAATTATTAATAATTTAAAAAATTAAAGTTAATTTTACATTTTATATATAATAAATAAAATAATTAAAAATTAAAAAAATATGATTTTTGTGATTTATATTGTAAATGATAATGTTTTTCGGATTAATTACATCATTAAGATTTGGTTGACATTTCAAACTAATTAATATGGTTTATTTTTATGACAAGTGAAAAAACCAATCAATCTAAGCACCATGTCTTCATTGAGGATTCCACAGTGATTGCTAGGGTTGATCACTTTCACCATAAGAAGCTTAGAGAGGCCATTGAGACTCAGAAACATGTAATCAATCTCAACAGAGATAATGGTTGGAATTACGTAAGAGCTAGATTTTAGCCCTCCCCTCTTAATTTCACCCCTCGTTCCTCTTTCTCTTTTTCTTAATTAAATTAGATATTAGGTATCAAATATTACCCTATTTTCTTTTTATTTTTCATGAGTTATTTTATTTTATTCAATAAGCATAATAGTTTTTTTTTTTTATAAGTAAGAGACGAACCTTCTATTAATCTAACCAAATTACATAGTTTACAAAGTGTCCTAGTCAACAGGGACGACAGAAAACCAGGGACCGAGACCCACAAAAACCCTATACGCATCCCACCAGGGGTCCACAGAGGGACCCACAGTGGACCACTCTGCACCCAACAAATGGACCCAACAACAGCGATAGATTGAGTCCACTAGACAAATTCGGGTCCGGAACCCTCAAGCAACAAGCACGAACCAATCCCCGTCGTTGATTACACAACCCCGATCCAACGGCCATCGTGAATATTCCAATATTCTATATAAAATATTTTAACCATGTGTTAAAAAATTTATTTAATTTTTTTTTGTAATATTATTATAAATTATTTATTGAATTAATATAGAAATATAACAACTAATTCCTAAGAGCTAGTTTATAACCATATATTGTTTTAATTAATTTAATAACTAATTCCTAATGACTAATTTTGGATTCACCTTTGTCTTAAGGATGAACCACATTAGTTGGTTCAAAACGTCAAACAAATCCCAATGATGTGAATAATTCGAAAAACATTATCATTTAAAATATATATATGTTCCTCCCCGGATGCGGGTGATTGAAGGGATGGGACGGGTGATCACCCGCGGCCACCTGCCAGCCATGCATAGAGGAGCAGTTCACACATGGGGGCAGGGACACTATCAGCTGCGCGGGATTGGGATTAAGGGCATTCAGCAGGGGAGCATAAATGCTCCGTTCACCTCCGCACGCAAGGCAGGGTCCGGCTCCTCGGCTCCCATGAATGCCACAGTAATGGCGGGAGGGCCTCGAGGCATAGGCAGGTGTGTTATTTATGGCTGCGGGATGGGATTCACAGTGCAAATTCAGGGTCTGTTCCGTTTGTTTATGCAGCCTCTGGAGCTGCTGGCCGCTCCAAGCGTTTGCCTTTCTGTTTGGGCTACTCCCCCGCCTGCATATAGTCTTCCCGTGACTGTTCTGGAATTCAATTTAGCGTTGAGCTCTATCCCAGCCTCAGGCACAGAAACTCTGTTTGGCCCTGCAATCATGGTTCGGCCTCGACAGCGAATGCTCAGCCGTCGAGGCACCTCCCGAGGAGGATCTTCGCGCCCCCCTGTCGACGAAGACTCTCCCCATTGCTGCCATTGCCATTGCCATCGCACTCATGGTGCAAACCCCCTTCGGTCCAGTCAATTCCTGGATACCAGTGCTCCTGAATCCTCTTCCTCGCCCGCCTTTGGCTCTGCAATTTTCAACTTCAACAGTTCTTTGAACCGTCCCCGGATCAACGCCCATGTCTCGGTGCTCTTCATTGAGGAGACCCATGATGAAAGCGATTCCAGAGACAATCAGGGGACGATGCCAACTGATGGCTCCACGAGAGCCATGGAGACTCCCTCTGCAGATCCTGTGAATGTTTTGGAAAGCCCTCTTGCTGGTCCCTCGGGAGCTCAGGAGGCAATGATCAGCCAGAACGAAGATGTCAAGATGGAGCCTGTTCTGACAGCTACGGAGGAGGCTCATGACATGGCGGAATTCGGGTGGTGCAGGGTAGTGGAGGAGGATCCTGAAGACTAGACGCGACTTCTTACCAGGTCTCTGCAGCCCGTTAGTGAGGGCATTCGGCCACTCTTGTTGTTTTCAGATATGCTCTTGTATCAAAGTTGTGGTGTTACTGTCTCTGTGTCAATGCTGATGAGAAATTGTCTATGTTTGGGTTCTGGAATTTTTTCTCTGTGGCTGGGAAAGTTTTTGGCTCCCCTATGTGGGATTAGTTTGCTGTTCCACTGGCGCCCCTGCATGGGTTGGTTTTTTGGTCTGGTTAGTCCTCTGAGACTGCGGTCTCTGCTGTTCCAAGCTGCCATTACCTCCAGGCAGCTGGTTCTTTTTGTTATGTAATGATGTAATTGTTCTCTGATAATGTAAATAATAGAATAGTTTTAACGAGAAAAAATAAAAATATATATATATATATATATATATATATATATATATATATTCCTAAATAGTTTTATAATATAATAGTAATAATTATAAATAATTAAAAAATAATATAATTTAAATTCTTCGTATATATAATAATGAAAAAAAAAAAAAAAAATTATTAATAAAATTTTTTACATTTTAATTGAAAAATATGTTTTTTAATATTTAATATGTAATGAAACCAAAGAATTCAATATCCCCTATAAATAAAATATTTGATGATTCACTTTAAATCAAATATTTTCATGTCAATCTTATACATACCATGGATAAGGTATTTCAATTTAGTTTATGTAACAATCAACATTGTGTGTTTCTATATATATAATTCTTGGAGATGTGTAATTTCTTTATTGTTTGATAAACATTTAAAAACTTAATAATTAAAATAATATTTCAATGTAAATCATAAATAAAAATATTTCAATGTATTTTATTATTAATTTTATATATTTGTATATTATGTATTTGGTGGTGATCCATAAAGTGTTATGGATATTCCATTGGATAGTTAATCACAATAGATCTAATAAAAATATAATGAAATCCCAAATTTATATTATGAGTGTTAATTTTCCTTAGACTTTTTGGATTTATTAAATTATTGTTTTATAGTTGTGTATGCAATATATAAAATGTGGAAAATAGAGAAAAGATTAAAAAATCATTCACAAACCATAATAACACCAAGATATGACCTGAAAAACCTTTTCAAGAGAAAAACCAGTGGGAAGGTGCGACAGTTCTTCTTTGTTTTCCTCTCGATGAAATGGTGCAAGCACTTGACCATTCTAGATTCTTCTTCATAGTTCTCATGTGACTATCCAATTTTTCATGGGTAATAGGGGTCGACATGACATCCTCTTGAATTGTAGTGGTCAAACTGAATAGGTCAACATCCAAGAGGCATAAATTTTGCATTAGAACTCTGATTGATGTGTTTCTTGCACCATCAAAATGCCTTTAAGACAAAGCCAGAGGGTGTGATGCTTAAGTGACAAATTTGTATCCCCAAAAAACGCTATTTAATGCCTCAAACTAGTCCTAGAAGGTTTCCGATCCTAATTCTCCAAATTGAGTCCCATCACTAAAATTTTTGTAGTAATCTAATTTCTCTAATTTCTCCACACTTAAAGAATCGATATGGATGAAAACCAAGATAATGATCCAATATAGATCAAATATCCCCATTTTTTGATGTTTTTGGTCCCCATAAGCCTTTACTAAATGAGGATAGGAAGATTTTATTCTACCTTCTCCATGGAGTATGATATAACCTTTCCTAGAAGTTGTCCTTTAAATCCAATCTATCAAAGGTCATGCTACCCCTATCTTGTCGTTATATACCTCTTCTGAAAAGATATATCCTCTTTCAAAATTACTTGAGAATCTAATGCTAAATCATGTATAGAAGGTAGTACCTTCTCCTTTTCTTGATTCAAGTACATGGAAGGCTCATAGAGTCTCATATTTTCCACATTCACTACTAAGTAAGTGCACATGTATGGGGGTAGATTGAGGCTATAGGTGTTATCTCCCATCCTTTCTTGTATCTCGACAGTATCATATCGTGGACTTGATTTTCTTATCAGGACTCTATAGCCTCTCCTTGTTCAACTATAATGATATTTTGTCCTCCATCTTAAGTAACTTATATGTTCTATGGTAATCATATCTGGCCGTGTACTTTTCCTATGACTTTCTTCAATGTCTCCTATACTTGTAGATGGATCTACTTGATCTTCTCCACAAATTTCTCTACCCTTAAATAATCCCCTGTGAGATCCTTCCTCACTCATCCTTGCTAGCCATATGAAATATCCAAATGTGGGGGTGAAAAATATCCAAAACAAGATTCAAATGGGCACTTACTAGTAGAAGTGTGGACTATTTTGTTATAATACTATTGTATATATACCAAATTTCCATCCCAAGTCTTTGGATATTTATGATTGTAACTCCTCAACAGTTGCACCAATATTATATTGACCAATTTTGTTTTCCCATCTATCTATGGAATGAATTTTATATATAGATTCAACTATGTGTCCATCTTCCCCCATAATATTGTCCAAAATACACTGAGAAATCTATGCCCCTTTTTGGAATGATGCTTATTGGTATCCTGAAGTGCACCTAGATATGTATGAAGAACAAGTTTATTTCTTTTTACTCGTTGATGTTCCTTTTACAAGGCATAAGAAAGCACATATTTTTGAACCTGTCAACTACCATGAGAAGGTAGTCATGTCTCTTCTTGGTTGTTGGTAAACCTCCCACAAAGTCTATGGAAATTCTTTCCCAAGGACGAGTGGGTATAGGCAAGGAATAATATAGATCCCATTTCTTGGTACTAGCCTTGTTGGTGTAGCGGAGCATACATCGTCTTATGAACCTAGCTACATCTTCTTGCATCCTAGGCCAAAATATATATCTTTGTAAGTTGGTCATTATTTTCCCTACACAAAAATACCCTGCAACCTTGGATGTGTGAGCCTCTCTCATTAGCCACAGTTATTTACTTGTAGGAACACATAACTTTTCTAGCTTGTAGAATAACCATTTTGGATATGATAGTTAACTATGTTGTCACCATTATGCACATGACCATGGATCTGCAACTACTAATGAAAGTGGGTATAGGTAAGGAATGGTATAGATCATATTTCCTGTTACGAGGCTTGTTGATATATAAAATCATACATCCTCTTATGAACCTAGCTACATCCTCCGCATCCTAAGCTACTATAGATATCTATTTAAGTTGTCCATTATATTCCCTACAACCTTGGAGGTGAGCCTCTCTCATTAGTTGTAGTCACTTACCTTTAATAACACATAATTTGTCCAACCTATAGAGTAACCCATTTTTAAGATGATAGTCAATTGTGTTATTACTAATATGCACATGAATATGGATCTACAACTACTGAGCACCTCATTGAACTCCTCATCCTCTGTATATGTCTTTTTGTATGCATCATGAGTGAAAGGATCGAGGTGCAGATGAGAGTCCCATATGTGTGATATTTGATGTGGGTGACCTTGAAAGCATGTTATCCAACCTATTTATGCTACCCTTCTTGTAATTGATCACTAAATGAAACTATTATAAGAGCCTTATCCACTTGTAATCCCTAGTTTATTGTAACTTACTCTACGCCTATAATTACTATATTGGTTAATGATGTGTGTGGATTACTATCTCCTTTCTCATCAGGGTTTGTTTCCACATTTTGATAGCTTCTACCAGGACATGGAGCTTCTTATCATAGGTAGGGTATTTTAGAACTACCCATGAAATACTTCTGAATGGTAGCATACGTGCCTTCTTTCCTACATCAATATGGTTCCCATATGTAGTGCCCCATTTTATTTTAACTTTTTACAGCATACACTTTGATGGAAAAATTATTGTTTTAGAACATCAGATACCAATGATTCAATTTTTCACTATGCGATGATGACATTTGACATGCATATTATTGATGATTGTGATAGATGTTACTTGATTAATATGTTATTATATGATAATATGTATTGATCTTAGTGTAGGAATTTACAGGGTAAGTTCCTCAGAAAGAATACCAAAAGGACACCGCTCACAACCAGATCTCAAATCAATACACCAGTATTTTTGACGTGGTTAAAACCCTCAGAGTGCAAGGAGGGAAACAGTCCACGGCCTGTCCCAACGTGGGTACTACAGGCAATTTATTAATCAAAGAATGAAAATTTACATAAGCTTCTCTCATGCACGGATTACACGAACAATGACCCTCCATGCGCTTTAAATAGAACTCATGGACCAATCGGGTGTCAAGCCACGGATCAAGTGTCGATAATACCGAGGTGAGAGTGAACCGTCAGATCACTACATATCGTGACCGTCGGATTGTAAGTTACAATATGTACAACGGTAAAGAAACACACTTTACCTAACTCTATACCTAACTCTAAACTAGACCAAGTTGAACTTAACTATATCCTATGTGTCGGAATATCCTAACATCCCCCCTTAAGAACAACTTGGGATAGGATTGAAGGATTTACAAATATGACACAATAGGAGAAGGAAGGAGGCACTAGAGCCTATCCCCCCTTAGTGACAACTTCCTGAACTCCAAGCATATATCGAAGTTTAGTGAACTTCGCCTCTGTGAGAGCCTTTGTGAAGATGTCTGCAACCTGATCATCTGTTGGACAATATTGCACTTCAAGAACATGGTCATGAATGAGCTTTCTGATGAAGTGCATGTGTAGTTCGATGTGTTTGCTGCGCTGATGCTGAACTGGATCTTTGCATAGCTGAATGGCACTTTGATTATCACACCAAAGTGTGGTTGGATGCTGCTGCTCAAAGCCAAACTCTGATAGGATCTGACGAAGCCACAAGGCTTCCTTACTAGCTTCCACGGCACCACGATACTCTGCTTCTGCTGACGAAAGAGAAATGGCAGCCTGTTTCTTACAAGCCCATGTAATAGGTCCTGAACCAAGAGTGAAGACATAACCGACAGTAGACTTCCGATCATCAGGGTCACCAGCCCAATCAGAATCAGTGAAACCAACTAACAGAGGAGCTGCTTTGGCACTGTAATGAATCCCAAACTGTACTGTACCTCGAACATAACGAAGTATTCTTTTGGCTGCTTTCCAATGACTTTCACGGGGGTTTTGCATAAAACGAGCAACAAGGCCAACAGCAAAGGAAAGATCAGGACGAGTATGGGTTAAGTACAAGAGTTTTCCTACAAGTTGACGGTATAAGGTAGCATCAACTTCAGGAGAAGTACAAGAGACTGAAAGTTTGACTCCAGACTGAAAGGGAGAAGGGGCTGGCTTACAGTCTTCCATGTGAAAATGACGAAGAATATCACAAGCATACTTGGACTGGGAAAGGGAAATACCTTCCTTGGATTGCAAGACTTGAAGACCGAGAAAATAGTGTAAGTGTCCTAAGTCTGTCATTTCAAATTTCTTTTTAAGGATAGACTTCACATGGTTTATAAGGTTGGGATCACTGCCAGTAAGGATAAGATCATCAACATAAAGAACAAGGATGATAAGAGAGTCACCCACTTTCTTGGTGTAGACAGTATTGTCAGAATGACACCTAGAAAAGCCAGATTCTAAAAGAAAGCTATCCATTTTGGCATACCAAGCCCGAGGAGCTTGCTTGAGACCATAAAGGGATTTCTTAAGTCGACACACAAGGCTGGAGTCTGTTTGTATGAAGCCAATGGGTTGTTCCATATAGATTTCTTCCTGCAAGTCCCCATGCAAGAAGGCAGATTTAACATCCATCTGATGGACTTCCCATTTTAAAGAGGCAGCAAGGGAAAGAACAAGGCGGATAGAGTTCATTTTGGCAACAGGGGCGAAGGTTTCAGTGTAGTCAATGCCTTCAACCTGTGAAAAGCCCTTAGCAACAAGACGAGCTTTATGTTTATCAATTTTGCCATCTGGTCCATACTTGGTTCTGTAAACCCATTTACATCTTACAAGTTTTCGTCCCTTTGGTAGAGGAACAAGATCCCATGTATCATTTGTCATCAATGAGTGATATTCTTCATTCATAGCTGCTTCCCAATGTGGATGGCCTGAAGCTTCTGCAAAAGTGTCAGGATCATGATTTACTGGAGCTTGAGCCAGTAAAGAAGAGGCTCTTTCAAACTGAGAACGTGTACGTCGCTGATCTGTAGGATCACCGGCAAGATCACCTGCTGCATCTCGAGTAGCACGGACCCATCTTGGAAGTTGAGGATCCTGAGAAGGAGGGGAAGGAATGTCATCCTCACTTTCATCATCTGAAGAAGAAATGTTTTCAAAAGTAGAAGAGATAGGAAGAGGTGGCACATCCGCCGGACTAGGCTCGCAGGCCGATTTATTTTCATCAAATTTTACATCTCTTCTAATGATAACATTTTTGGACTTAAATGGAATAAGTCTATAACCTTTTACATCTTCAGAATATCCAACAAAAGTGCATTTCTCACTCTTAGGTTCTAAAGCTTTATGCTTTTCATCTGGAATATGGGCCCATGCTTCACTTCCAAACACACGAAAGTGACTTACATCTGGTTTAATGGAACTCCAAGCTTCTTCTGGAGTGATATTCTCTAGAACCTTAGTAGGAGTGCGATTGATTATATAATTTGCACAATTAATTGCTTCGGCCCAAAAACTAAGACTGAGTCCTTTAGATTGCAGCATACAATTAGCCATTTCCTTTAAGGTGCGATTTTTCCTTTCAGCTACACCATTTTGTTGTGGAGTGTATGGAACAGTATGTTGCATTTGAATTCCATTTTCAGTGCAAAAGTTGATGAATGTGTTTTTAACATATTCTCCACCATTATCAGTTCGTAGCTTAAGAATTTGATGTCCAGATTGTTTTTCAACAAAGGCTTTGAAGGCCAAAAAAGTGTTAAATACTTCGCTCTTGAGTTTTAAGAAGTATACCCAAGTGCGTCTGGAGAAATCATCAATGAAAGTTAAGAAGTACTTGCAGCCAGAGAATGAAGCAACAGGAAGAGGACCACATAAATCACTGTGCACAAGCTGTAAAGGGGCTGAGGCGTGCCAAGAGGCACGTTTGTCAAAACTGTCCCGATGATGTTTTCCGAGTACACATCCGGAACAAACACCATCTCTGCAAGATACCATAGGAAGACCTGTCACCATATTTTCTTTACATAGATGCTGAAGGGAGCGATAGTTTAAGTGACCAAATCGCTCATGCCAAAGTTTGCTCACTTCATCATTATGAGCAACAAATACTGAGGGAAGATTTGATGACCCAAAGGTGTGAAACTTATACAACCTTTTGGAATCATCAGCAAGACCAGTAGCTAGAATCTGTTTAGGATCTTTTAGATCCTTGATTACAACATCATGAGGTGAAAATTCAACAATTTTACCTTCACCTGAATGAGTTATCTGATAGACAGATAGAAGGTTGCAGGATAAGGTTGGAACACATAATACATCATTAAACTGACCATTGTCTAGATGAACAGTTCCAGTCCCTACAACATTAAGAGATCTATCATCACCAATATATATATTTTTGGTGTTACAATCATTTAAAGAAGAAAACATGGCTTGATTTTTGGCCATGTGACAAGAGGCTCCAGAATCAATGAGCCACTCATGAGAATGAGAAGAAGAAGAAGATACATTTAATGCATAACCAGACTGAGATGATTGATAATGACATGCAGAAAGTGCCATTCCGGAAGTTGAAGTTGATGTAGGCTCCACATGGATGTTATGTTTCTTCATTGCGGCTTCCAAGGCTTCCATCTTCTTAAAGCATTTAGATTCTAAGTGGCCATCTCAATTACAAAAGTTACAATGTCTATCAGACTTCTTCCATTTGTTTTTATTGGTCTTATCATTTTGCTGAAATGATCTTTCATTTTGAGGCTGAGATGGTTTAGGACCATTCTTTTGAGGATATGACTTCTTAGGATTCTTTGAATTTGGTTGCTGCTGGGCGGCTAATGCTTTCGTGGAAGAGTTTCCAAGATTAAGAAGACCAAGGTGTAAGAGTTTTTCTTGTTCTCTTATTAAGGAATCACAAAAGGAGTCAAAGGAAGGGGCCTTGTATTCTTGTCCTTGACAAATGAAAGCTTCCCTTGTAGAATGGAAAGTGGAAACAAATACAGAGTAGGCTAGTCCCAACTTAGTAAGGATGGAATAAATAAGGTTACCATCTTCTTTCTTAACTTTAACACCTTCCAAGAGATATCTAAGGGTCTTGAATTTGGACAAGAAATCTTCAATGCAAGAAAAATTATTAGGATCCAAAGTAAGCAGCTCATTTTCAAGTTGATGGGCTCTAATTTCATTTTTAATTCCAAAAACTTTAGCAAGTTTTTCTAATGCTTCATGAGGAGTCTCAAGTTCTGCAATGTGGAATCTAAGATCAGGAGAAACAGACATCCCTATCAAACCACGTGCTTGATCTTGTCTATTTTCCCATTTTGCCGCCTTGTCTTCATCTTTTGGTTTCTTCTCTTGGTCTGTGGCTATTCTGTAGAGACCTTTACTTCTAAGTAAATCTCCCATGTAGGCTACCCATTGGAAGTAGTTAGTGCTGTCAAGAATGACTTGGCATGGACTTTCCATTTTTTGAAGAAAAACTGAAGCTGAAGATGCTGAAAGTAAGTGGTCCAATGGATAGATCTCGAAAAAATAGGCGGTTTTAAAAAAAACGGCTCTGAAAAAGGCTTCCGGATGAAGAAGTTATGGCTTTTTAAAAAAAATTGTTGACGATGCCGGCAAAGTGCGCGAATGTGCGGGAATGAAAAAATCCGCCCCCACAAAATGGAGACTTGAACCCAAGACCTCTACTCTCTTAAAATAGCTTTGAACCAATTGATCTATACAAAAAATTTGAGAGAGAGAGAGAGAGAGAGAGAGAGAGAGGGGGGGGGGGGCCTTGATTTGCGTGCTTGCCTTGAGAAAGCTCTTTTTCCCTACAAAACACAAAACACAAAACCCAACACGAATATGCAAAGAAAAACGAACCTTGCGGCTCGAAGTTAGCTTTAGCCGAAAAACTAGAAATTTTTAAAAAAAATCTCAAAGTTAGCTTTAGCCGAAAAACTAAATATTTTTCTCAATGTTTCTGATTTTCCGAGATCACACTAAGGTGCAGGGAAAAGAGCATACGCATGAGAAAAATCCTTCCTTTCTGTTTCTGATTTGCCCAGATCGCACAGAGTCGCAGGGCAAAGAGCATACGCAGAAATGAAAGGTATATATCCGGTTAAAAAAAAAAAGGCTAAATAAACCGAAACCGAAATAAGCAGAGAGAAAATAACAGTAAACTGCAAAAAACACTGTATACCTCCCGATCTGAAAAATGACGCAGCTAGGGCTACCGGAAACCTTTTCGCGTGAAACGAAAGGGGTTCCTCACTGAAACAGATGCTCCGAACGCAAGAGAGCAGTCCTCTCGGCCCGAAAGCAGTCAGAAACAGCAGATCTAGGAAACAACAGCCGCATGCAGTTCTACCGGCTTCAGATTTGGATCACCAACGGACGCGGCCCTCAAATAGCTCTGATACCATGTAGGAATTTACAGGGTAAGTTCCTCAGAAAGAATACCAAAAGGACACCGCTCACAACCAGATCTCAAATCAATACACCAGTATTTTTGACGTGGTTAAAACCCTCAGAGTGCAAGGAGGGAAACAGTCCACGGCCTGTCCCAACGTGGGTACTACAGGCAATTTATTAATCAAAGAATGAAAATTTACATAAGCTTCTCTCATGCACGGATTACACGAACAATGACCCTCCATGCGCTTTAAATAGAACTCATGGACCAATCGGGTGTCAAGCCACGGATCAAGTGTCGATAATACCGAGGTGAGAGTGAACCGTCAGATCACTACATATCGTGACCGTCGGATTGTAAGTTACAATATGTACAACGGTAAAGAAACACACTTTACCTAACTCTATACCTAACTCTAAACTAGACCAAGTTGAACTTAACTATATCCTATGTGTCGGAATATCCTAACACTTAGAATAAATTTTCTTGAGTAAAATTATATGACAATTAATAAGTTATAATCAGATATTGCTAGTAATTTTCTAAGTGTTGCATGGAAATATTGATGGTGCATGGGCACAAGGTTGAGTAAATCATTCTGGTTTGAATCATGAGTAATGTAATTTTAATTTAAATTATTATTAATTAATACGTTTACGTGTACTGTTGTTTAGTCAATTTAGTGTTGTCTAAATTGCTAGTATTAATTGTCAACCCGGGGCTCGTAAGCTGATGAAGTGAAGGTGTACTATATGTACTTAAGTAACCTCTTAGAGTTTTTTTTATCGTTGGGGGTGTTGTTGCGGTTAATTATATTCCTAAGATGGAATGATGATTTATAAACAAGTGAGTGATGGTGTGTGTGTAGTGTGAATCCTAAATGAGTGAGAGTGTGTGATTAGTGATTTCTAACTATTTGCTTGAAAGGAAATGCTTGAAAGAAATAAATGACTTGAAAGATCTTGAAATAACTTTGAAAGCAAATAACCACTTCCAATGGCACTAGACACCATTCATGCAGCTGCAAATAAAAGAAAAGAAAGTCACTTTTAAAACCAAAGATAAAGATTATCTCTCTCTAACTCGCTGCTTCAAACACATGTACTGTGTAAAGCACGGAAATAAAGTAGCTTAAGTTGAATTAGAAAAGTGATTAAAAATGGAAAAATCTACTTTAAAGACTAGTGATAACGTTTTGCTCTTTCTAACTCTCTACTTCAGCCATATGTACTATGCAAAGTATGATTAGAAAGTAGTGAAAGAATAGTCTAAAAAGCATTCAAAGCCAGCTGCAAGTTAGTGATATTCTGATCTTAAAAGATAACAATTTATGATAGAAGATCATTCATGTGTTAGCAACTCCTTGAGAAATAAGATTAAAAATCAGCTATAAAAACAAAGGCAGCAGCTTGAATTTGTCAACTTCAAATACCATTAGTTTGTAAAGCAAACACACACACATAAAAACAAATCCCGGGCTAAAAGAAACCTGCAAAGAAGTAATACTGATCAGCGTGAAAGAAAAGAAAGCAAATAAATGAAACTATACATGCTTAAAGGAATGCTGAATGAGAAAATAAGTAAATACTGAACATAAAATACTTTACAGAGGCTAAGATGAACAGGGGCCCTCTATTCATTCAGCCACAAGAAAACTCAGAGATCTGGAAGCTTCAAAACAGTACTATGTCTATTCCTCCATTTGCAAAAGTGTACAAAACAGAGTGCTAGAATAGCACTAAAAAAACAGAGTTCACAACGCTCTTAAAATTAACACAAGTTCAGAAATTACAACTGATAAAAAGTCTATTGAGCGTACGTAGACGCAGCTATTTATAGACATTTCTAAGATAGCCTAACACGTACATCTACTAACTGAAAAACAACTAACTGTAATGCGTAATTATGGTTTCTGGACACATCATACGGCTGCGTGGATGAGCTGGTGCTTCTGTCGTCATGGGCAGTGAATCCCATGTTGGATCATGTCCCCTACCATCTGCAAAACGTGGACAAGTCACCGTTTAAGCTGACGTGACCTAGCAGCTCACAATCACCGTTAAACAGCCTTTAGTTGACCGTATCTTGACCAGCTTTGACCAGGGGTAAAGACGACGTGGATGGCTGGAAAAATGGGACAGGAACCTCGAGCACGTTGATACCTAAGTGCCCATGTGGCTCATCTGGCAAACTGACACGTGGAACATTGCATTTAATAAAAAGGCTGCAGGATCATCAGATAGCTGCAGGATCATCAAATAGCTGCGGGATTCCTGCAAGTAAGTCAAAATCTAAACAAATAGTCATCCATTAGCAAAACTTGCTTGATCATGCTTAATGACACCTAATGTAATGATCTGGGTGGTTTTATAGTGAAAATGAGGCAAAAGTGAAGAAAAGATGAGGAAAAACTGAGGAAAATGGTAGACAAGTAGGTGTAGAGTAGAGGCTCTACATACCCCCACTCCGAGGGTATTGCATGTCCTCATGCAATGAAAACACAACTCAATCCACCTGCTGGGATGCCTCTGCTAAGACATCCAATCTCCTCTTCTTCCTTTGTGTGGAAACATTAACTTTTGGTCTCTTGAACATGCATCTGAATTTCAAATTGATTAAGGCTCTGTTTAGCCTTCTACATTTCTTCTTGAGTCTGTTGTTTTTCTTCTGCCACATGCCCATGTGAAGCAAGGTGTTATCTTGGATTGCTTTGGCAATATCAGCTTGCTGCTTCATTTCTTCATTTCTCTGCTTAATGTGGCGGTTTAGCACCTCAAGTTCATAAATCTCTTGTTTGAGTAAGTCTATTTGCTGCTCATGAGGTATGACATTACTTGGGCCAGCAGTGTTCTGCTCCAATGTTTCAAAATAGTTGTACACCTCTTGTTGAACTGGGTCAACAATTGGTGACTTCCTTGGACTGTATTCATGCTCAATTTCAGTTTCAAACTCCGGCTGAAATGGACTGTCCTCCCTTGGAGGAGTAGCTGCCTCACGTTGTGGACTATCCTCAAGGTCTGTTTTTATAGCACCCTTCTCAGGTGTGCTTAGATCAATGAAAAGTGTCCTTGTGGCTTTCCCTTTATTCTGCAATCTGCTACTCCTTCTTACAGTGGCAACACTCTGTGTTTCTTTTTGTGCCTTTTTCCTTGGTTTTTGTACTTTTACTTTCTTGGAGAGGGCAATTTTCTCATGGAGTTTAGCTAACCTTTGTGCTAAGGGCTGGCTATCTCTTTCTTCATCACTAGAATGCTCTGGAGTCTGATAAGTTTCTTGAATTATGGATTTTCCCTTGTCTTGCTTTTGTTTCTTTTTATCTTCTCTTCTCTTTTTGGCAGCTTCTTTGGCAAGTTTAGAGAGGGTTTCTGAGATAATCTCTTGAGCACTGTCCACAGTAGGTTCAAGCTCAATCTCAGGTTCAGGATGATGTACTTCTATTTCCTCTATAGTTTGTCCTTGAACAGTTCCCTCTAAGATATCAGTCTCAGAGGTACTTTCTTTTCTTTTCCTTCTGCTTTTCCTAGGTATAGAAGTTTCTCCAGGTTCTTCAAAATGATTCCTTACAAGAAATTTTTCCCATGTGTCTTGTTTTGCTTTTAATTGTTCCTCCACTAACAACTTAACAAGACTATGATGACAGAGGTATGCTTCAATGTTTCGTGGATTCCGTTGGGCCATGGAACACATTTTCCTAAGGCTTTGGAATAGAAAGTAGGGAAGATTTATATCATGTTCTCCTTGAAATTGCAGCATAATTTTACCATGATAAACGTATAATACCCCAAATCTCCCTTCACACGTGAAAAATTTTTGCACTAACAACAGTAGAATTTTCCATTCTTCCTTAACATGAGAGATAGGAATTCCTTTTGTGAAAACACTTGTATCCATACCTGGGTTTTTAAAAATCCGCTTCCATTGTTGATCCTGGACTGCCCGGTTTTTGAACCAACGTTCCCCGGTTTGTGGAAGAGATGTAGCCTTTGCTATGCTTCCCTCACTGACTGCAAATGTTAAATCACCCACCTCTACTTGACTGTCTTTATCTTTGAATGACCTTGCAAAGGCTTTTGTTACTTCTTTGTGGTAGCCTTTAAACTTCTTGATGCACTGTAGCCAATTGGCTTTTTGCAATGCCTCCTCAACTTGAGGATATGCCTCCAAGAATTTCGAACCTTCTGGTTCAGCCCTTAAAAGTTTTCCCATTGACTCCTCAGCTCTGTTTAAAACACGACTTTGATGGTGGCTTTACACAGTAAATCCTCGGTTCTTGTTCAGACTTTGTGGAACAGAGGATATATGGGTTTAGCAACAGCCTTAGACACAGAGACTTCACGGCTTGAACAGAGTTAAATGGTGGATAAACAGCGTTAACACAGTGAAACGGTGGCTAGCGGTCGTAATACAACCGTAACATACGTTTACTGGCTATACGTGTTCACTGTTTCTCAGAATGAGCAGAGAGGAAAAACAGAGTATGGTTTATGGAGGCAATCGTAGTGAGTGAAACGGAATGAGGGAGATGAGAGAATGGAACAGCGTGAAATGGAGTGTTATGAGCGTAGAGGGTTTTGAAATAATGAGTGAAACGGCTAGATTCTCATATTTTGGTTGTAGGTTAACACATGGCTGTGGGATGAGGACTGAGAGAGTCGTAATACGGTAGGTTACGTCATTAGGGTAAAAAAACCTTAATGACAAAAACAGCCATATGTGATTTCAAAAATCGTGGGTATCATGAACTGGTAGACGTGGAGGATTCGTGGATATGTGGTCGCGTGGTAGAGAAAATGGGTAATCATTACAATTAGTGGCCAAAAATACATAACCCAGAAAATTCTGCGTAATGAAATAACTATAGGTTTAAGATTTTAAAACATACCTCAGATCCGCATTTGATTTGCCTTCTAATAATTTGCCACTAACCCTTTGTCAACTTTATTCATGACTCTTTCCTCCTTGTTATTGGTGATTTCTGAACTGTGAAAAATTTCTCAAACAGACTGTATTTCTTTGTGTAGGTGCAGAGGGGCTGCAGAAAGGCTAAACGGCTGCAGAATTGCCAAATAGCTGCGGGAACTGCAATAGTGTCCTCCAGCTGCATAAAATAACTTTAGTTGTCTGAAAAACTTTTATTAATGAAATGAGATGGAATGAATGAAATGGATGAATGGGTGGAAAACAGTGAGGTGAAGTGAGGGTGGTGAGATGGAATGGCGAAGTGAGATGAAAGAGAGAGAGAGAGAGATTTTTTTTTTTTTTTTTGGAAAACATGAGGTGCCAGGTGACCCTGATTTTCACCTCATGTTTTCTGCATGAGACTGCCAATCAGAGATTGGTTTTCAGGCTCATACATTTATTATTTTTTTTTTTCCTTTTTTTTTTTTTTTTTTTTTTTTTGATTGAACTGAAATTGAAAGAAACAGAGATTAGGCTAATGGAGGAGAAGAATTCTTCTCCACCAGCCTCATTTCAGAATCGCCTTGGAACAAATTAACAAACTCCTCTTTTGAAAGTGGCTTGTGGTAAACTTTCAACCGGTGGCCATTCACAATAAAGGGAGTTTGAAGTTCGTCAATAGTCTTCACTCTAACTGCTCCATTATTGAAGATTTCATCAATCTCATATGGCCCAAGCCAATGAGTTTGAAATTTTCCTTTGAAGTCCTTAAATTTTGAATCAAACAAGAGTGCCCAATCACCCTTTTGAAACTTCTTTTCTTTGATATGTCGATCATGCCATTTGATTCTTTGGTGCTGAACTAGATCGGTCCTTAGAATTGCATCTTGTCTCATTTCATCTAGTTCATTTAACTGGTCCATTCTGTGCTTCTGGGCTTCTGATAAGCTCATCCCCAATTGGACTGCTGTCTTGAAGGTCTTGATTTGGAACTCAATGGGGAACAGGACTTCCTTCCCATAAACAAGTTCATAGGGAGAATGTCCTGTGGTGTTCCTCCACGTAGTTCTATAGGCCCATAAGGCTTCAGGAAGCCTTTCTGCCCAATCTCTTCTATGAAGATGAACAGTCTTTGTGATGATGCTTTCAAGAACTTTATTTGTAGATTCTACTTGACCATTCGCTTGCGGATGGTATGGAGTAGATGTTCTATGCTTGATCTTATACTCCTCCATCAGCTTCTCCATCATCCTTGATGTAAATTGGCTCCCCTGATCTGTTACAATTTCTCTTGGGACACCAAAACGAGTGAAAATATCCTTAAAAAGAAATTGAACAACTGAATTTTCAGTAGCAGAAGTCAATGCTATAGCTTCTACCCACTTAGTAACATAATCAGTACAAACCAATATATATCTGTTTTGCTTGGATGGTGGATTAATTGGTCCAACAAAATCTAGAGCCCATTTCTCGAAGGGTTCGATGCATACCTGTGGCTGTAGTGGCATTTCATTTGAAAGAGTTGGTCTCCCAACTCTCTGACAACTGTCACACCTTTTAACATATTGCTTCGCATCCTTAAAGAGAGAAGGCCAATAATATCCTAATGAAAGGATTTTATAAGCAGTCCTCTTATCAGCAAAGTGTCCGCCACAAGGTTCGTCATGACATGCCTTAAGGATGTCAGGCATTTCATCCTCCCGTACACATCTTCTGATCATCAAATCTGGCCCTGTTCTGAACAATTCATTAGAAATCCAAGAATAATGTGAACTATCCTGAATGATTTTCCTTTTCTCATTAGGAAATAAATGTAAAGGTAACTTTCCAGTAACTAAATAATTAGCAATATCAGCATACCAAGGGGTTTTGGTAGTTACTGCAAACAAATACTCATCTGGAAATTTATCCTCTACAGGAGAGTCCTCATTAGTGTTTTGGATTCTAGACAAGAAATCAGCTACTGTGTTCTGTTTACCTGGTCGATCTAACACAGTTATGTTGAATTCTTGTAAAAGCAAAAGCCATCTTGTAACTCTACCATTAGTGACTAGTTTGTTCATGAGGTATCTAATGGCAGAGTGATCAGTGTGGACAAAGGTTTCATAGCCGGTTATATAGTGTCTAAACTTGTTTATAGCATGAACAACGGCTAGAAATTCCTTTTCAGTAACAGTGTAATTTAACTCAGTAGGAGTCAAATTCTTACTTGTGTAATAAATGGCATAAGGGATCAAATCCTTTTGTCCCAAAACAGCTCCTAAAGCTGTATCTGAAGCATCAGTAGAAATGTGGAAAGGGAGTTTCCAATTTGGACCCCTTAGAATGGGTGCTTCAGATATTCTAGTCTTTAAAGCTTCAAAGGCAGATTGACATTCAGGATCCCACTTAAATTCACAATCTTTAGTAAGTAGTTTGAAAAGAAGGGATGCTATCTTAGTGAAGTTTTCAATAAATCTTCTGTAATAACCAGTAAACCCAAGAAAACTTCTAACATCTCTTTGGCAATTTGGAACAGGTAACTTAGAGATGACTTCGACTTTAGATCTATCAACTTTGATTCCATCTCCTGAAATATGATGTCCTAAAACAATCCCTTCAGTAAACATCATAAAACACTTTTCATGACTTAAAGAAAGATTTGTTTCCTTACATCTTACCAGTACTTTTTCCAAATTTGCCAAAGCTTCTTCAAATGTATTACCATAAACTGTGAAATCGTCCATGTATACCTCTACACAATCATGAATCAGATCTGAGAAGATTCCTAGTACAGCCCTTTGAAATGTAGCGGGTGCATTGCACAATCCAAAAGGGAGTACTCGGTAGGAAAAAGTTCCCCAAGGACAAGTAAAGGTGGTTTTGTCTTGATCTTCAGGTGCTACCTGAATCTGATTGTAACCACTAAAACCATCCAAGAATGAGAAATACTTTTTACCTGCTAAAGTGTCTAGTACCTGATCAATAAAAGGTAGAGGAAAATGATCCTTTAAGGTTGCCTTGTTCAATTCTCGATAGTCAATGCAAACTCTCCATTTACCATTCTTTTTGGGCACTATAACCAAGGGAGAAACCCATTGGCTATCTGAAATGGGGTAAATGAAGTTTACCTTGAGCAATTTCTGAAGTTCTTCTTTCACAATTTCCCTAAGATTTGGATTCATCCGTCTTTGTGGCTGCCTAATAGGTCTGCTGTTTTCTTCAATATAAATGTGATGAATACAAGTCTTAGGGTCGATTCCTTTCATGTCAGTATATTCCCATGCAAAGGCAGTGGAATGTTTTTGCAACAGTTTAGTTAATTCTTCTTGTTGTAGTCTTTCCAAGTTCTTGTTAATGTTTAATGTTTTTCCTGGAAAGATTTCAACTGTAGAACTACCAAACTCTTCCATTGAGAAGAGAGACATCTGTCTAGAGGAGAGATATTCAATGTCTGCATCTAACTGAAACTGTGAAGAGTCATATTCTAAAGGTATCTCAAAATTTTCTAATGTATTTAGAATTTGACTGTCCTCACTAATCTCAGAGATGGTTAGAACAGGTTGAAGAGTATCCTCATCATCAATCCACTCATCTTCTCCTATTTCTGTTATTGCCTTTGCGGGAGGATACAAGTTGAATTTCTTGGTAGAATTACCATCTGATATATACATGTCTCCAGACCTACAACTTATGAAAGCATCAGCTGTGGCCAGCCAAGGTCTTCCTAAAATAAGAGGATGTCCTCCTAGATTGTTCTTGGGAGTTAAAATCATAAAATCAACTGGATATTCCCAAGAGTCTAGTGAGACTGGAATATCTTCCAATACACCATCAGGTTTAATGATTGATCTATCTGCAAGTTGCAACAAAGTAGGTGTAAAGAGAAGGTTAGGAAGTTTTAACTGATCCATGGTCTGTCTACTCATGATGTTGATAGCGGCTCCTAAGTCAATCAAGGTATTTGGGATTTCAACCCCATTAATATGAGTTTTAACAATAGGGCTACCGGGATCCACATATTTTTGCATGGTAATTTTACCCATCATAATATCTGCAATTTTTCCAACTAGATGTATCCTTTTGGTATCTCTGGTTCTTTTTATTGTTTTTTTCAAACTCAACTCCTTTATCGTCTTTGCTAGAATGGGAATCTCCTTAATGGCTGTTAACAAGGGAATCTTGATACAGACATTTTTCAATTCATCTAGAAAGCTATAGTCAGGCAACCAAATCTGCTTCTCCACTCCTTTGTCAATTTGCAATCTTTCAGGAAAAGGAGGAGTAGCTGAAGATGTGGGTTGCTCTACTAAGGGAGTTGATTCTTTTTCTTTTTCTTGAATGCTTGGGTTTTGAAGGGATGCTTCAGAACCCTTATTGACTTTGAGAGATTCTTCCTCGGAAATGCTTGGTTGTTGAGCACTTGTAGAAGGTTGGTCTAGGATTCTACCTGATCTGAGTTGTACCTCATTGAGAGGAACAACCATATAGGTAGGGAATGGTTGACCTTCCATGAGTGGTTGACCTTCCATCACATAAGCACTTTGAGGATTCCTATTATTGGGGTTTGGTTGAGGTTGAGAAGGAAGTTGATTTGGCCTCTGTTGAGATTGTAGCAAGAGTTGAGAATTTTGATTTTGTGGAGGAGGTTGTTGTTGTTGAGGGAATGGTAATGACAATTGTTGACCTTGATTTGGAAGTTGGGGAGCTTGCTGATTTTGAAAGGATTGAGGATATTGATAGAATTGGGCAAATCTCCCATAAGGATTTTGCATTTGCATGCTTTGCAACCATGCTTGGAAAGGATTTTGTGGTTGTGACCAAGGTTGTTGCCAAGGATTCCAATTTGGTGGGGGTTGGAAATTCATAGAGTTGTTAAACCCTTGATTTTGCTGCCCCTGCCAAGGTCTTCTTGCAACAAAACAAAGAGATTCAAGCGTACTTGGATCTTCTTGAAAGATTGCTTTGAGGCCAGGGATTGAAGGACATTCCTTGGTCTCATGGGTTTCTGAGCAAATTACACAGGTTTCCACAACTTGCGCTTCCAAGGGACATTCCCTTAAAGCATGCTTCTTTCTACACTTCGGGCAAAAGATAGTCATAGCCTCGGCTTCTGCTTTTTGTTTATTTTGAATCTTGAGGGTATCAATTTGTTCACTAAGACTCCCTAAGATGTCAGTTTTAAATTCATCTAGCATATTACCGATTTCAGCCCTACTCACTGATCCTGTTGCAGATTTATTTGCCCTAAGGAGAGAAGGATCTCTAGGCCCTTTTTGAGTTTTTGATTTGCCCCTTGAGAGATGGATACAAAGTTCTGCTATATCATTGAGAGAAAGTTGAGAAATATCCCCCTTCCCCATCATGTTTAAGATATCTATCCATTCATCCCTAATGGCTTTTAATAAGAGGGCTTTTAAGGTCTCTTCATCCAAGGTACTCATTTTTGCTCTTTTTAAATTATATTGAAATCTCTCAAGTAAATCTTCTAAGCTCTCATCTTCTTTTTGCATCATTTTAAAAACCTCGTCCTTGTGATTAGTAGGCATACAATAGTCCAAATACCTATCCAAAAAGGTTTGTTTCATTTCATCCCAGGTCCTAATGGATTGAGTAAGTAACCCCATGAACCATTTCAAAGCTTGATCTTTTAATGTTGATGGGAACAGTTTGAGTTTCTGAGTATCATCCAGATAGTCATAGGTTCGACACACAACTTCAAATTCAAACAAGAATGTTTCAGGGTCCTCAGTTCTTAACCCATGAAAATTTGGGAGGACGGATGGTGATATGTTTTTCATGGTGGCTCGGGAGTCCTCATTAACAATGGGAAACCCAAATGAGTTATCCCCATCTCTATTTCCTCCAATGGGACCTCTACCTCCTCCATTGTTATTATTATTTCCTCCTCCTCCTCTACCTCTACCTCTACCACATCCTTCTTCTTCTGCCATGGTGATTCTCCTAGGGATTTCAAAATCTTCTGGTTCTTCTACAAAGGGTGAATGAGAAGAGATTTCTCCTTCCTCTTCAGGTGAGTCTATTTCCTCAATTACAATTGGTTTTCTTGTAGGAGAAAGAGAAGAGTCTCTTCCTAGTTCAAACTCAATAGAAGGTGTAGGAGAGTCAACTCTTGGCTCTTGAATTTCAGGAATTCTAGGACTAGGAGTTTCGGTTGGAGATAAGGGAGGTGTCTCTTGTCCATCTCTTGAAGCAGATGGACTTGTAAAAATTGAACTTCGAGCTCTAGCTAAAAACCTTCCCCTAGAATCTCTAGCTCTATGCATGTCATTTTTTTTATTTTATCTTCAAGTCAAGTTAAATAGTTCTTTTTCTGATCTTCCAGTTCACTCTAGGTGCAAGAAGAGAGCATACTCAAGAAACTATTAAATCAATAACTTTCTCCTTTCTGATCCTCCAGATCACTTCAAAGTGCAAGAGGAGAGCATACTTAGATAGGCTATTAACTTCTTTTCTTGAAATTTTATGTTTTTTTTTTCTAAGAATATGGCTACTTAATTTCACTTCCTCGGCAACGGCGCCAAAATGTTTAGTCAATTTAGTGTTGTCTAAATTGCTAGTATTAATTGTCAACCCGGGGCTCGTAAGCTGATGAAGTGAAGGTGTACTATATGTACTTAAGTAACCTCTTAGAGTTTTTTTTATCGTTGAGGGTGTTGTTGCGGTTAATTATATTCCTAAGATGGAATGATGATTTATAAACAAGTGAGTGATGGTGTGTGTGTAGTGTGAATCCTAAATGAGTGAGAGTGTGTGATTAGTGATTTCTAACTATTTGCTTGAAAGGAAATGCTTGAAAGAAATAAATGACTTGAAAGATCTTGAAATAACTTTGAAAGCAAATAACCACTTCCAATGGCACTAGACACCATTCATGCAGCTGCAAATAAAAGAAAAGAAAGTCACTTTTAAAACCAAAGATAAAGATTATCTCTCTCTAACTCGTTGCTTCAAACACATGTACTGTGTAAAGCACGGAAAGAAAGTAGCTTAAGTTGAATCAGAAAAGTGATTAAAAATGGAAAAATCTGCTTTAAAGACTAGTGATAACGTTTTGCTCTTTCTAACTCTCTACTTCAGCCATATGTACTATGCAAAGTATGATTAGAAAGTAGTGAAAGAATAGTCTAAAAAGCACTCAAAGCCAGCTGCAAGTTAGTGATATTCTGATCTTAAAAGATAACAATTTATGATAGAAGATCATTCATGTGTTAGCAACTCCTTGAGAAATAAGATTAAAAATCAGCTATAAAAACAAAGGCAGCAGCTTGAATTTGTCAACTTCAAATACCATTAGTTTGTAAAGCAAACACACACACATAAAAACAAATCCCGGGCTAAAAGAAACCTGCAAAGAAGTAATACTGATCAGCGTGAAAGAAAAGAAAACAAATAAATGAAACTATACATGCTTAAAGGAATGTTGAATGAGAAAATAAGTAAATACTGAACATAAAATACTTTACAGAGGCTAAGATGAACAGGGGCCCTCTATTCATTCAGCCACAAGAAAACTCAGAGATCTGGAAGCTTCAAAACAGTACTATGTCTATTCCTCCATTTGCAAAAGTGTACAAAACAGAGTGCTAGAATAGCACTAAAAAAACAGAGTTCACAACGCTCTTAAAATTAACACAAGTTCAGAAATTACAACTGATAAAAAGTCTATTGAGCGTACGCAGACGCAGCTATTTATAGACATTTCTAAGATAGCCTAACACGTACATCTACTAACTGAAAAACAACTAACTGTAATGCGTAATTATGGTTTCTGGACACATCATACGGCTGCGTGGATGAGCTGGTGCTTCTGTCGTCATGGGCAGTGAATCCCATGTTGGATCATGTCCCCTACCATCTGCAAAACGTGGACAAGTCACCGTTTAAGCTGACGTGACCTAGCAGCTCACAATCACCGTTAAACAGCCTTTAGTTGACCGTATCTTGACCAGCTTTGACCAGGGGTAAAGACGACATGGATGGCTGGAAAAATGGGACAGGAACCTCGAGCACGTTGATACCTAAGTGCCCATGTGGCTCATCTGGCAAACTGACACGTGGAACATTGCGTTTAATAAAAAGGCTGCAGGATCATCAGATAGCTGCGGGATTCCTGCAAGTAAGTCAAAATCTAAACAAATAGTCATCCATTAGCAAAACTTGCTTGATCATGCTTAATGACACCTAATGTAATGATCTGGGTGGTTTTATAGTGAAAATGAGGCAAAAGTGAAGAAAAGATGAGGAAAAACTGAGGAAAATGGTAGACAAGTAGGTGTAGAGTAGAGGCTCTACAACTGTGGACTTGAATAGTAGATGCAAGCACAGGGTTTGTGCTTGTAATAATTCACATATAGGTATTAGATTTATATGAAGGAATTTCGTATTTGTTTTAGAGGGGTGGAATGGTATCCCCCCACAGCATGTGTTGGGGCTCAAAGCCCAAGTTTTGGTCAAAAGGTTTTGTAAGACTCCGCGATTTGCGGGCGCAGAGTGCGAAGTATAGGTTAAGTCATAGGGTTGTCCGCCCTAAAGTAATGTAATGTAATGTAAAGTCATGTCAGCCTACCCATGATCCACAGACCATGAGATTGTATAAATAGAGTGAGGCTCTAAGTTGTAAAGATAGCTAAGCAAGAAGAGAAAAGAGTACGAATGGTTCGATCTTAGAGTAGAATTCTAAGTGTATTGGGTCGTAGTAGTAGGAAGAGGCTCTGCAGCTGAGCGTGCAAAGGCCTAGTAGAGTCCGCAGCTGAGTGCCCGGACCCCTGCAGCTGAGTGCGCAGGGCGGTGTCAAGTCTGTAATCCAGATTGAAGATTAATAAAGAGAAGTTGATTCCTATTTCTATGTATCTGTTGTGCATTGTCTTCTTTACGTTTATATTGTTTTATTTATCGCGCGCACTGATATGATTGCTGAATATGTTGTAAAAATCATTAGTCTTACATAAAAAAGTTAAGTAATTGGATAATAATAGATTAAATAGCAAGGGACTTGGGTATTATACGGGTTACGCCCCGTGTAGGGCTGCACGGAAGCAGCATCGTAGGTTCCGAAGGGACAGCAAGTGCGCGTAGTGACGGGTTAGACCGCGGACCTCCAAAAGCTCATCAGACATCCCTAGGGTGCGGAAACCTGGTTCTAACATCCTCCCATACTACTTCGGGTGAGACCTCAATTCGCGCTCCACGTGTTGTTGCTGAAAGGGCCAGTAGTACCGGGATTTTCTTGGCTAAAACACTGCTGAACCTGGGTCAAGCCCATACAAGCCAACAAACATCTTTGATTTTGCTTGCTAGAACTCTAGTCATAATTTCTTTTAGGTTGAATAATGGGACAACACACTTTGATTTCCACTAGTGCTCTATTTTTCATATACTATCACAAGTGCACAAATACAAACTCACTTTTCTTTTTACCTGGATAAGCAAATGATGACAACTTTGTATTTCTTAGTGACAAGGATAACTATGTATTGGAGCTAGATCTTGATCCCTTCAATTCATCCTTTCCTTACCCAACACGACCATCTCCTATTAGTAACGGAGTTCAATTTCTAAACCAACATTTGTCTTCAATACTATCTCATGATAAAGAAAGAACACAACCATTGTTGGATTTCCTTCAAGCACACAAATACCAAAGCCATGTCATTTTTATTTCCTTGGTTAATATATTACATCATTGTGTTTGATAGTTAATTCATTATTATTATATGCCAATAAATCTCTATCAAATAGCAGAGAAGGATGACCTGGCTGTTTTAGAGATATATAATATGAATTAATTAAAAATTCACAGGGTTATTTCGATTCTCATATTTCTATTTCACTCTTTAGAGAAAACTATATATTCAAATACCAACTCAACTCAAACCATACTAAAATATAGAATCCTAGTTATGAAGATGTTTCTCTCTCCATACCTTATAATGACATTATTCTTTTGAATTATACTTGAAGTTCACTGATAATAACCTGGATTTATATATTTCTTTTAGCACCAAATTGAAATCATGGTAAAAATATGAATATCCCATTAAATATGACCCAAAGATGATTAAAAGAATATCACCTTTAGTCTGAGCACGTGGCAGAGTAATTTTTGAGGTGTGAAGTTTTATTAGAGGCATTGTTTATTTATATGTTTTGGTTAGAAAATGGTTTTCTCTTTCTTTTATGTGACTTTCTTGAATAATGTGTGACATTTATCTTGCAGAAATTGAAGTTGAATGAAAGAATAAAGAGTTTAACCAAGGTACAATCCACTTTGGTAAAGGTAGAGGGACATCTTAAAAAGCTACCTATGAATACACCATATACATAGTTTGAACATAAGTAATATATGGCTTCTTTGTTTACAAATATGTTCTTTTTTCTATCCAAGATATCACAACAAGAAAAATATTGATATTGTAGACATTGTTAGAGGACCTCTTTGAGGTCAATTTTTCTGATGTTCTACTTGATTGATACATTCTCATGACAGGAAGGCTTTAAATACGAATTAATAGGTTACCAATACAAATTATATTCAAAGTTTATACATATAAAAGATAAAAACAAATGTCAATTCCTTCATTTGATTGTTACTTGACTCTGGTGTGGGCAGGTTACATGAAATGTGATTGGAAAAAGGATGGGGAGACAATATAGAGATCATGTATTGGATATGATTCATTTGTTGTTGGAGATCCTTCAGGCACTTTAGCCATCGACTTTGGAAATGTTTCTAGTAAGTATTCCTATGGTTTTTAATGTTGTGATTCTTTCACCTCATGGTTATTTTGGGCAAGCAAATGTTTTAGGAATGCGTGATAAGATATCGATGGACAGGTAAACATTTTTTTTATAATTGCAATGTCCATTCCATGATATCCTCTCTTTATTGTTTGATTGTATTTTGAACGTTTATTTTGATTTTTTTTGTATTTTAACTATGAAATTGAAAGTACTTGGTATTATGTCTGTTTAAACAACAACCAAAGCTTGAAGATGAAATTAATATTACACGATATTGATTGAAATCCTTTTAATTGTTTTGTATTGAAAGATTTTCATGATTATTAGAAAAGTTTACTTTCATGTTGTTATTTGAGAACATGTTGTTTATATACTTGACCAATTTCATGCATTAGACAACAAATTGTTGTTGCGAATAAAATGACAAGGATTAGACATCACACCTCAGATAATTTGTTTTAAAAAGTTATTTACAGCTTGAGCCTTTTAGCATGTAACTTAGCTGGCATGATTGTGCCTAAGCTTTCCCTGAAGGTTGAATACTAAGTTACTAAGGTGTTCTTTTCTATGGTGAATTTAATTTGTTTATACAGGTCATATGGCCACATAGTGGCCACTATCGCTCAACTGAAGAAAACTTGTTCGAGTTTCTTGCTCTTATGGGGAAGAATGGCTTTAACATTGTTGATGTTGAGGTATATGTAATATAAATCATTTATAGTCTACTTTCATTTATATTCTATTTTTCATTGTCTTTCATGTCTTAGATTCTGCATTCTACATTCTTTTGTTTTAAGAAAAGGAACTCAATATTGATGGTAAGTAGCACGATTTGAAGAAAGAGAACACTAACACTGGAGCGACAAATGAAAAAAGATAGAGAAGAGAATTGGTCTAGTGGTACCCTTAAAGCCAATATCCCACATAAGACACACACATAGAGATTGATGTTTAAGTCTTCAGTTGGTGAATTCACCTGCAATGACTTGGCATCACAATGATAATGTTTTATAGTGATGAAACAACATTTCATGTGTAAATTGTAGTCCATCCAATGTTACGTTGGAAACTCATATTGTAATACTCGACATTTCATATAATATAATTTATGTGGTTGAAATTATTTATAGTTGCACTTGATATTGTTTAGTATTTTAACTAACATATGTAATTTTGAATTTTCATATTAGATGAACCAATTCACATTGTATGATGTTTTTTTAATTTAGTGGCAAAATCATATTAATTAATCTATATTGATTAATAATGAACACATAAAATCAATCTAAAACTACTAAATTAGTAGTTTATATTGATTAATGATGAACAAAAATAAAATGAATATATGACTAAATTAGTCGTTTATAATGATTATTAATGAAAATAAATGAAATGGATATAAACTACTAAATTAGTCGTTTATATAATGAATATGAAACTACAAAAAAATTATAAATGACTACTGCAAATGATTAGTTTTTTCATTACAAATGAAAACTAAATTTTGCATATATATGACTATTAGTAGCTAATCTAAATTATCTTATAACACGACAAAAAAATACTCATATTTCTTTGGTCATTAATTGGTTTCAAACGACGACTAAAATTTGCATATATATGACTATTAGTAGCTAATTTACAGTATCTTATAACACAACCAACATTTTGGTCATATTTCTTTGATCATTAATTGGTTTTCTCAGATTATCATATAGTAATATATTTTGTTGTATATTTGGTCATTAATTGTGGCAATTAATGACTAAATCAATAACTAAATTAATGACCAAATTTATAACTAAATATACTACTAGATGATAAAATTGTGACAATCAATTAATGACTAAACTAAAAACGACTAAAAGTTGGTCGCGTTATAAAATATTGTAAATTAGCTACTACTCGTCACCGACTGAAAAATAGTCATCTATATGCATATTTTAGTCGTTATTTTAGTAACTAATTAGCCATTTTGTACTAGTGTGGCTTAGGTTAAAAAGTGTGAGATAATTTTACCTTGAATTTGCATGATTCCATAAAAGTTGGACCATAGAGTCATTTACTTACGAAATGCAATTGAGAGGTATGCATTAAGATGGAAACCTTAATCCTTAATAGCCATCAATCTCTCAACAAGAGAAACCTTGGATTTAATTGTTGTTTCCATCATTGAAAAAATGTTCCCCTCAACTAATCATAGGTACTTAAGGGGAAAACATTGTGACACGCTTTGAATTACATTGAGTAATTCTTGAAGTGCACAATTGGTTTGGAACCCTTTGTATCAAAAGATAAAAATGTAAAAAGAACATAAATTGAATTGTTAAATACTTTAAATAATTAGACATGAATATGTATGTAAGTGAAAGTAAACTCTTCTTAGGAATAAAATCTTTTAATGGAAATTTGTTCAAAGACTAGGTAAAGAAACTATAATGGTATTTTTGTAAACTTAAGAGAAATTAAAGAAATGATTTTGTATAAATGTAAATTAATTGTGAAAAGCATATGATAAATATAAAGTGAACTATCCATATTGGATCAACATATTATTTTTCATCCATCTTGAATATTCTTTCATAGTGGAAAAAGTGGGGTAATCAACTCATAGGAACATTTTTACCAATGGGTCCCAATTTGGCGAATTAGGGTATGAAACCTTTTGAAAGTAGTTTTAGGCATCAAACAATGTTTTTGTGCGTAGAAATTTTATTCTTAAGAATTGAACCTTTTATCATTATTCTACGAATAAATACCTTTCCAATTGTGCAAGAATTGCCTCAATGGGATTCCATATGCAAAGGTTATGCCACTCACAAATTGATCTTCCTATTTTGACCACCATAATTTGAGAGGATGCAAATCCAACCCCCATTATTCTTGGAAAATGGGTTATATACATGATCATGATGAATAATACTCCAGAAGATTCCATATTGTAACTCTAGGTAAGAGTTGAAGGAGTCACGCTTTAGCACTAGTATGCTATCAGGTTGTGTTATTCGAGTGCATTTTGTATATGACTAGAGTATCCAAAAGTAGATAGGGAGAGAGAAAACATAGAGGGCTTGTGCACTATAGTATCCCATGGGCCATAGGCCTCACTTTTTTGTACTTTCATCCATTTCCCATTTAGAGAAAGAGAGCAGAGAAACCTCACCTTCTAATTATCTTTTGTCCCAAAAGAGTTTCCTAGGTTATATCTTCTGTTAATTTGTGGTTTGTAAGTTTTATTTAAATGTTCTCTATATTTTTCATATTTTATCTATTTCATGCATAAAAATGACCTAGTAATTAATGAATCGAAAAATATGAGCAGCCTCATGCATGAGTAGTTGGGTTGACTAGTTCCACCTGAGACCAAGGAAACTTGACTTTCATGCATGACTTGATTTTTCCCGGAATAGAAAAAGGCAACATGAAAAAATCATCCCATGATTCAAGGAGCTATTTTTAGCAGCTAGAGGTTACATGCAAAATCGTTTTATAACCTTTCTTCCAAGTGTCACTTTTTCCCAGATTTGTGGCATGCGCGTCATGAGCTAAAACTTATTTATTCGACGCATCGGAGTTCATTATTTCACATCAATCTTGGAGCTCTAACATCCCACAGCACATCCACGACTCTTCAACACATCAGGCTCAACTATTCATGGGTAAGCGGTCTCAACTTGTCTTTTTCAGAATTTCTTTCGCTTTTTGTGTCTTCACTTGTGTGAGTGTTGTTTTCTTGATTTCTTTGAATGCTTGTCGCATTTACATGTATACAATCTTGTACTAGCACCGTTTTTGTTTTCGTTGCTATCTCACTGTTGTCACATGCATGAAACTATTTTACATGAATGGTCACCGATTCGGCGACTCACTTCACCTACATGCAAGTTGATCTGTTTACTAAATTTTGCATTCAATGTTTGCATGCATGATCAATCACTTCTGCTTTCACTTAGTGTCGCCATGCATTCACTTTCACATTTTCTTTCAGTTTCCTGTCGGCGAGTTTGGCCAACCTTGGCCCGGACTCTGCCTCACCGAGACAACATTGCACAATCTGGGGAAGGAAGGCTTTGTCTTCCTCTTCAGAAACGCACACTTCTGCCCAGGCACTGTCCTCTAGGACTGCTTTGTGCATTTTTGAGGGACCGTGACTACTAGCCCAGAAAATTATGCCATGCAGTCCCTGAGCTTGCAGTCATTGCTAGCTGGAATTGCTCATTGCGCAATCCGAGCAGTCAGCAGTCAGTTTGGATTGCGCATTGCGAAAATCCAACAACCAGTCTTTCCTCCCAGATAGCCCAGTATACCTTCTGTGCATTTCTGGTAGCTAGTCACCCAACCTCCCAGAAGAAATTGTGCAGTCTTTGCCTATCATTCCCCAGGTGTGTGTTATGTCATTCCTCGAATTTGCTTTGGCTTTCAATGACAAATTTCTTTCCATGCATGTTGCTTTGTCTCCAAATCTTTCAGGTGTTCATCTGCCTCTTAGTAGTATAGGATCAATGGCCTTCAAGAGCATTGTAGTGATAAGAGGGTAGGTTGTCAAGTGCTAAGTCTTGGTATCTATGAAGGATGAAAGAGAAGCTAGTGGGAAGCTTGAAGACCTCAAGTAAAGTGTTCATGAAAGGAACCAATGGACTTTTAGGAGGTAGATTTATGGGATCCCTAGTTCAGTTGATGAAAGAAGCCATATGGTTGATAAGGGGCCAATTCCAAAAGAGCCAATGAGTAGACTTCTTAATGGAGCAAGAGGGCTGCTAGTGGGCAGATTAGTGAGCCAAAGTTTAGTGACACAAAAGAAGATATGATCATTCATAGTGGCAGGTTGGACAGCTGAAGATGCAGTTGCAGTGATTAGGAGATTGGGAGGCAAGAGGACCCGCCATATGTGTTCAAGGTATGTGGACTAAAAGGGTTGTGGGGCACCACATCAACAAGTAGGTCAAGTGTATCTTGTTCAGGGTAGATTGGTGGTCATAGTAGTTGACACCAAGCCCTAGTTGTGTCCTTGTATCAAGGATGTATGTATGGGCCATGATCCCTAGTATGGAAGCCCTAAGACTGTTGTATTATAGTCTGTAATAAAACAAGTAGTGAATTTAAAAAGTTTAAAATTGTCATGTGCACTAGTTGATTCACCGATGGTTGTTATTTCGTTATGAAAAGTAGAAGTGTTGAGATGTTTGAGTGTATTTATGATCATGATTTTAGACATAGACCAAATTCTTCAGTGCCGTGTAAAATCAACATGGTATCAAAGCTACCTTGAATGGCCAATGGATCAGAGTGTGTGTAGTGGAAGCAGTGTCAACTAGTGGAGATCATGTAGACTCGAAGAGAGCCTAGCTTTAGAGGGAGCAACCCTATGGAAGTTTGAGATCTTCAAGTTCATATGAGATGAGGCAGATACACTAACGAGATAGTGTGGTCCATTCTACAGGGTATGCTGCAGTGATGGATTCCAGATGGGCTAGTGTCGTCGGCGACGATGATGGTTACTTTCGTGCAATGGAAGTACCTCCCTTGCTAAGAGGGAGTGTTGATTTGTGTGGCTTGGGAGGCACTCCACAACCCTAGGTGTTGGGTTTGTGAGAGGTTTGACCACAAAATGGTTTTGTGGGCAAAGAACCCAAGCAATGGGGTTTTGCACCCAAGGTGTGGGACTGAGCACAAAATCAAGAGGAAAAATTATTATTTATTCATTGTTGCAAGTGGAGAACCCTTAAAGGAGAAAGGGTGACCTAAGGCTATGATGAAAGGTCTTAATCAAATGAAGAAATTAATTTTCTTTGAGTTAGTAGGGGTTTGTCTAGAAACTTCAAGTCGGCCTAGGCTTGAAAAGACACTTTTGGGGGCAACGTCTACCCTCATGAGAATACTATAAGAAGGGAAGTTGTGAGACTCATTTGGTCAACCAACATGGCATCTCTTCTCAAGTGAAAACAGAGCTTAGGAGGTTGAATTCCTCAAGTAGCCAAGCTGGATAAGGAGAAGAAAGAAGGTGAGTGATTTGTCTTTGTGTCTCAAGTTCTGGTTCGAGTACAAGGAGGAGGGTTGGCCAAGTTTGAAAGGCATGTTTTGGGCACAAGTTTGGGCAGAATACCATAGTGTCACAGGGTGCAGAAGATTTGGTTCTTGAGAGGTAGGTTGAGTCCCAAAGGGTGACTATTTTGGAAGGTTGAAAGGTGTGTCACCAAGTTGGAACAAGGTGATGTACATTGGAGGACCAGCGCAGAGTTTTGGTGGTAGAAAAGGAGGATTACGCCTGGTTGAAGAGGTATGGCTGGAGGCCAAATTTAGGGCTTCTCTATAGTTGTAACAGAAGCACTAGAAGAGGGTCAAAATCCTCATAGTATAATGTGCTCAAATCCAAAGTTGTTTGGAGGCCTAGTAGAATGCTTTCAAGAAGAAAGAGTATAGGTTTGGTGAAATTGGTAAGGGTTGTTCCTAAAGTATTTAGGACAGCAGTTTGAGCCCTTGCTAGGGCTTCCTCCTAAGTATACACTACCACTATTTTGATCTATCCGGGAGTCTAAATTGCTCGTTCAAGATCTGCTAATGGATGGGAGGGTCGTGACCCTGAGATGGTGATGACACAATTGGGTTATCCTTGTAATGAAGGCCACAGACCTGAGTGTATTTATACAGGGGTTTCTAGGTGTCAACAAAACCTAAAGAGGGTTGTGAGTACTCTACCTTGTGCACAAAAGTATAAGTGAGTGGACAGAAGTGAGGGTAGTTGTTGGCATGGAGGAAGGAAGGCTAGAGAAGGTAGATTAGTGGAGAAGTTTCAAGGTATGTTCATGGGTAATGAACAACAGTGTCATGGATGCCCTAGATCAGTCAAAGGAGGATTGTAAGTGGGAAGTTTTGGAAGCCCTAAGGAATGATATTTAAATCAACCAAAATAGTAGTCAATAAAGTTGATTAATGTTGTGCCCTAGATCAACAAATGCAAATGTCATTGCAGTGATAAGAGGGTAGGTTTTCAAGCCCTACGTGTATATTATTCTATATTGACACAATTGAGTTTAGAGGTTAAGGACTTAAGATTTAGAGGATTTAGGTGTTCGTGGTTAAGGGGTTAGCAATTAAGGTGTTTAGGCAGTGAAGGGTTAGGGGTTAAAAGGGTCACAGGTTAAGAGGATAAGGAGTTATGGCTTAGGATTTGGTTCATGGATTATAGGCTAGGGGTTATTGTCTTAAGATTTAATGAGTCATGGGGTTTATGGGTTATGAGTTGTGAGTGTAGGGGTTAAGGGATTATGGACTGGGGGTTAAGAGGAAATGGAATTTGATGGTTATGGGTTAAGGGCTTATGGTTTGTGATAATTGGGCTCCTAATCCCCTTATCACCTATTGGGGGTTCCCCTATCAATTGATATTGCTACCTTCCCTTTAGGTCCCCTAGACCCTATGAAAATAAGTCCTAAGCCCCCTTCTCATTCTCTAATGTTAGGATTATAGATCTTAGTAAACCATGCTTTTACCTCTAATTTCTAGCATCCATGCTACCCTTGTGTCCCCTTGCCCTATTCAATACACCATAACATACCCCCCCACAACCTTTTTGGTCATGCCATTCCACTTTTCCTAATGTTATGAACCCCCAAATTTGGTCCCAATGGCCCTACAACTACACCCTTGGCCCCCCTTGGCTAAGGGATTAAACACATTAAGGGTTATGGGTTGTGATAAGGGAGCCCCTAATCCCCTTATCACAACTAGAAATAGGCTCATGAACACCATCAATATCTACTGGAGGTGTTGTGATGAAAGCAATAATGAATACAAAAGTTGTCGTCAATAGGACAGGGATCATCAAGATGTTAAACGATCCAATGTAAATATGGTTTTCAATGCCCATGATCTAGTCACATAAAATACCCCATAAACTTGTGCTTTGGGACACCCTTAGAATTCAATTTAATCCAAACTGATAGGATTCATTGCTGAGGTGACAATGGCAACAACCTTGAGTTGACGCACAATGACACTTTGTGAGCCTTACACAACTAGGGTGTCAATGTCATCATTAACAAGAGGAACAATTGACAAGTGGCAAACATCTCACATTTAGGGCACTTGGTCATAAATCTTGATGCATGTTTTTCTACCGAGAATACCTTTCACATTTCCCAAGGCAAAAATTACATATTTGGATGAATTTTGGATAACTTTTCACATTCCACTAGCTTCATGCATGAAGAGGATCTCCCATCCTTTAAGAAGATTTTGGAGGATTTCATGTCATAGTCAAGGGTCACATGTATAAAAGAAGAACACCATACTGTTATAGACATTTTTGGGCACTGCAACCCCAATCATACATGTCCATAAAACAAGGGCTCCTAAGTCCCCAAAAGTGTTGCTTCACACCCTAAAGGAACAAGGTCAGCTAATTACATCATCTCCCAAAAGGTCTCCACAGAAAACTGCTCAGAACTGGTCAAAGATGGACCATACAGACTTCCCAGTGCAGAGGGTGCGATGCATCTCACTTGCTCGGTGTAAAGGGTGCGATGCATACTGGAAATCTCTTCTATAGGGTGCGATGGGTGAGAGTAGACAAATGGCAGAGACAGTTTGCAAGGTGGATCGTCATGGAATCTTCCAGAAACTTCTCCTGTGACACTTGCCTCTCTGAATTTGCCCAGGGATGAGTAAGAGATCATCAATCTCCAAGTGGAATCAAGAACTATCAGAGAGAGGACACTAATCAAAATCCCAGAAGCTGACTCACCCCCCTGCAATCATCTATATATGGATCCCTCATCCCAGAGATCCGGAGGCTGGAATTTTGTATCTTGTAAGGAAGTAATGTTGGTTTCTTGGTGGAATATCATAGTGTTGGGTGATCTAAGCTTTTCATGAGGTGAAGAAGGGCTTTCATGCTGGGAGGATGACGTTGGGTCAGATCAATGGGTTGTAATCCTCTCTTCTAATCTTTATATCAATAAAGCTATTCAAGTTTTCCTCCACATTCTTGTATGTATGATTGTATATGCATTTGTGTGGTCAATATATATCTGGTCCTATATTGTTTATGATTGTAGATCCTTGCACTTTGAAGGTATTATGCTGCTTTGACTTTATAGGTACTCTTTGAAGCGGATTGGTCAAGGGAGAAGCGGCAAAGACCTGTTGGTGAGGAGAAGGGACAAGCGAAGAACCGAGTGAAAGATCGAGGTTGGTATTCTTTGATCCTCTCCTATCTACTTCTCATAAAGGAAAACGAAAGTAACTTTAATATGTTTGTTTCTAAGATAGATACCCGTCTTAGTGGGACTAGCAACTCTGTATAGACACTAGATTTCCCGATAACAAAATGGCGACTCCACTGGGGATCGAATATATTGTTTTCTTGTCTATAATTGTTTGCTTTATAAACTTACAGACGGAGCCTGAAGTTAAGCCAGCTAGCCTTCGAACTTCATTTGCTATGCAAGTGCAAAGTAGATCAATGCTGCTTCAGTCTATCTCCAGGTTTTGTTTATAAACTGAACAATCAATTTGAAAACATCCCAATTTCCCTAGTGGTGGCTCTAGTAACCTCATTAGATCAGCCCCTGTGATTTCTATTTACTGATTATCATTAGCTCGGCCTAAATCCCTGAACTAAGCTGCAAACTGTGACCAAGAACCAAGTTGAAGTCTCATCCCTGGACCATCGCACTTTCTCCTCTTGGGAATCTGGATGCATCACACCTTCCGTGTGCAGTAGGTGTGCTGCATCGCACTTTCCCTGTGTTGCAAGTGCGCTAATCAGACAAGACCTCTTCTGCTCTCAGATTTTGGTTTCTGTGTTCACTTTCTTCAACTTTATTCAGGAGTTTTGTTGTCTGTGATCAGTATACCACTGTGGAAACTCCCTTCCTCTGCATGATTCCACCTCCATAGGACAAAGAATTGTGAATTTTTTTATGTATTGTGCACCATTTACAGTTCTCTTTTACAAAAAGTAGCATAATCAAACCGTCGTCTTTTGATTTGGAAGTGTCGCAAGTGTCGTTTTCAGTCAAAGAAAAGAATTCTATTGTTCTTGATGGTCAATTATACAGTTACTCTTGTATTTGATTTGAATTAGTAGTTTTTCAAGTGTCGAAAGCAGTTTTCAATTCAAAGTCACAAAGTTTCGTCATTATCTTCCTTTCGCTTTGAAGAGAAATTTGTTAGTACTATCGCTTTGAAAAGATAATTCAGATTTGTACTTAGCATTCTTTTTGTCATTCACACATTAAGAAAGCAGAAAACAAATACATGCATGTGCATTTGCATTTAGACTGCTTGTTGGTTTGATTTAGGATAGTGCATCTAGTGTGTGTTGTTTTCTCTATGTTGAAAGAATATCATCTCTCTTTCTTTAGTAGCTAGGATTTTCATTGCAAAAAGAAGATCAAATGATTGTTTATCATATTAGATTGCATTTTAGGAACTGTATATCTACATCACGCGGTGAACCTGAAAGGAAAATTTCTTAAGAAAGATCAACTGTAAAATAAATTCAATGAACATAAAAACGCTTTGGAACCTAACACGCAACATCTAGAAGTCTAGGCTAGAGACGTATTCCGGCGTCGTAAAGCCTGGTAACTATCACTTTCATTGTTGGTTGGGTGATTCCTCCTCTTTGAGACGACAAGTGCCAGTACGGACTTGTGCTCCCACGTACCATTGAGTATATATTGGGAGACCACAATAGGCTATATCCTTTATCCATATGAAGCCGTGTCTGCCGCCCTATTGATCGCAATGCACTGAACATAGCATTCGGGAAGATTGACTGTCGTACCGTAAAAAGTATTCTGCAATTTTGTGATTGGTTTGGTAATCCATCTGTCTAGATTTCCAGAGTAGTCTCTTTCATTCCTTTTCAGACTCGTTAAAGGAAAAGGTCCATTTGAGCACTTGTCACTTCAGGCTCATTAAAAATCGAAGGCGACTAGAGTCATCTTTTGTTTTTTCTCGACTCTTAAAAATTGAAAAACCAAGTTGTGTCAAAGCGTCTAAAATTTATTTTAATCAAAATAATATCACCATTCCCACGTTGGTCTTAGGTTGAGGAAAATGGAGTCCACCAACCAAGGATTTCCCGTTAGAGGAAATCCTAGTCCTTTCTCCTCTTGGGGAGATGTTGGTGCACCTCATATGGCCACATTGTCGCTTCCAGGATTGACAATTGGCTTGCCAATATGGCTCTTCTCGACCTTTGTCATTCAGAACACCGTGATTCCTGAACAATCAAGTCAGCAACTAGATGATACTAAAGCTACCCCCAAACCTTCTACTTCATCTAATTCTCCCTCTCCTCCTTCCTCTTCGCTTAATGAAGCTGGTAAAGCCAAAAATCAAGTAACTAAGAAGGAGAAGAAGGGGAAGGAGAAGAAAGAGAAGAATAAGAAGGAGCCAAAGGTGAAAAGGGGTAACCACACATCGTCTAGTGAAAAACCACACACCGCACCGTCCAAGCCTAAATCTCCATGTGTCATTTGCAAAGGAGACCACTATCATCAAGATTGTCCTTGCATCCCTCGGATATTAAGGGACTGGTCTCCTCGATTGTACAATCCGGTGTCATCAACCTCTGAAGATCATGTTGAAAGTACACCATCAACTAGTGAAAGCGAAGCATTTGGATAGAAAAGGAAATGTAAATTTCCTTGTAAACTATGTGAAGGCGATCACGTCGTCCACCATTGTCCCTTCCTAGATGAAGCTAAAAGAGTCTTGGATAACCGTCCTGCTTCACCGCTACGGCTTCCTCCTAGATACAAGAAACTCTTACCGAGTCCATCACTAGTTGAAAATTCGACCGACACGCCATTATGGTCGGTCGAAGCATCTGTCATTGAAGATAAACCCACTAAATACATACCAGACGAAAGTCAAAAGGTTGAGGCGGCAGTCGACCCGGTTTTGTCTTCGGAAGGTCCATCTTCAGATGATACAATCATCGAAGAGAATGAGAATGACACTGTTCAAACTATTTTCATAAACACAGACTCCAATGAAGATGGGGGCAATCTACCCATTCCTTTCCCGTACGAAGGAAGTTCGTCAGAGTCATATCTGGCCGTCTATTCGGTCCCACCTCCAAGCAACCTAGTCATTTCCTTCGATTGGAATCTACTAGGCAGACCCCGTTTACCAGCTAGTGTACCATTCCAAATCATTGTACAAGCTTACAAAATGGTCATGGTCGGTACCATCATAGATGAAGGGGCTTCTGTGAGTATCCTTTCCTCAACTGCTTGGAAAGTGCTTGGTTCGCCATCGCTTCTGCCTGAGATGAGAAATCTGACAGGCTTCAACAAAGGAACTAGTTGACCGTTAGGGATCCTTCGCAATGTACGTATAACATTGAGAAGGAAAACTGTTTATATGAATGTAATGTTAGTCCAAGGACCTCTAGATTATAATCTACTCCTTGGGCGTGACTATATTTATAGCATGGGAGCCATTGTCTCCTCACTCTTTAGAGTAATGTGTTTTTCGCATGAAGGCCGAGTGGTCCAGCTTGTAGACCATCTTTCATTCCCCGACTCACACATAGCTAATAGTCAAATGCCATCCCTAAATGGTCTTTTCACGCAAGGAATGTCTCATCAATCTCTGGTCCGTCGACCTAAAGAACGCGAGTAATTCGGGGAGACATGACTGAAACCCAGGGGGCATGCACCCTAGTCTGCTTCGGTAGGGAAACTTTGGGTATAGTGTAAGTTTTCGCGAAGGATATATGACTGGTTCGACATCTGTCCTTATAGGACAATGGGATTAGACCGGGATAAGATTCCTTCGTCAAGGTTAGGTGACTGGAGCCTTTGTCCTAATGGACTAAGCCGAGGAAGTGTTTCCGTCAGATGGAAACTATCTTGCGAACGCAAGAACTTCTAAATGGTAACCTAGAAACTTTACTTCACTATACCTAGGGGCATGCAAACCTTTTGTGAGCAAGTGAAAAGCGACCAACATAACACTAACTCTATGGTTCCGCTAACTTCAACTGCGCAAGTCGGGTGAGTGGTCGAGTCAACCGTTCGTCTTTGCAGGGACCAGATGGCACCAGCAAAGTAAAGGAAAAATTTTCCTACCTAACCTTGGTAGTGATCTTGGTAGTTAAGTAGAGGAGCGTAGTTGGTCATTCCTAGCTTGCATACGAAAGGCAGCGGAGCATAGCTTCAAAAGGTGCAAGCTCCATAAAAATGGAATCTATCGATGAGACATCCTTATTATACGACTGGCACGAGCAGTTTTTATGTGAAGTTCAAGCTCATTAAAAATTAAACCTAAGCAATGAGCAAATGTTTCCCCCAGAGTTTAATCTCATTAAAAAATGAACCAATTTCCGGCAAATAACCATTGTGAATGCATTATCATCAGCTTTTGAGCCCTGGTCGTGTTCTCATCATCACCTCCACTCTGTTTTAGCCGATCATACGCCTCCATTTGATTGTTTACCCTTTTTGAGGAACAGCTACGAAGAGTGATCCTGTTAGCCATCCTTGTGACACTGCCGTGATTGGAAAATTCCAAACCTTGCCTGGAATCAGCTGCTACCTGAAATTATCACTCGTTCCTCAAAAGACGAGTCTCCTTTAAGCTCTTTTCATTTGACTCGTAAAATATGAAAATATTGCCGAGAAGTTGACCTCTCCAGCTCATTAAAGCTACCGGGAGTGCTATCCCTCCTCTAGATTTTAATCTTTTTGGACCTAAGGGATTATTACACAAAAAGATCAAGCGCTTGTTTTGTTCGGCTCATTAAAATTATCGAAAATTCATCCCTTTTGTATTATTTTATACTTTTTCGGACTTAAGAGATTATATGATGAAAAAGGATTATTGGAGTTTCCTTTACGTCCCTTTCAGACTCTCTAAAATTGAAAAGGACCGAGTTATCTTTGTCGTTAAACTCGTTAAAACCAATAGCGACAAACTTGTCCATAGACAAGAACGAGTTTCACTATCGCTAGGCTCATTAAAATATAGCGACGGGTTTTCCCGAAGGGCAAACTATAGAACAAGCATATGTTATCCTCCTCAAGATTGATAAAAATAAAGAGGTACTGGTCAGCAATGACTAGGGAAAAATTGGGAAGAAAACTTGAAGAAACTTTATTGGTAGCAAGTCGCTCTTGAACATGACACTTTCACTCCACGTCCGAGTCGGGTTGGGTTATTCCATTCCCCGGTCATATCACCATTGGTCCATCGCACCATCCATATTTGGGCTTAATGCTACCAATCCATGTCAGTGTCGCTGGTATGTTCAAGAGAAGTCGCTCAGAGAATTACTTGTGTCTCATCCGCTGCAATACATTCACGCTCCATTCTTTCATGACTACCATCCTGAACCCTATATCATCAGATTGTTTTCACCTCCAAAATCATTTACTCCATTCTGTGTCGTAGATGTGGGATTCATTAAGGCCCTCCTATGATGGGTCGCTTCTTGTCGACATAAGCTCATTATCCAAGAAGTCAACTTCAGAACAACCCTTTCAGTACTTTGAAGCTTGCATGCCTCAATGGCAAGTTTCTCACTTCTGATGACAGTTTACATCAATGGCCTTCGACCGAAATATTTTGCGTGGTGTTCAACG
Organism: Pinus tabuliformis; assembly: GCA_031772625.1. NCBI lineage: Eukaryota > Viridiplantae > Streptophyta > Pinopsida > Pinales > Pinaceae > Pinus > Pinus tabuliformis. Next base: position 1,861,714,514 of record CM062817.1, read on the forward strand.
CCAAGTCCCTTTTTCACACCACACGAATTGTACTGTAGTACCTTGAGGGTCATCATCATTATCAATGATTCCTCTCGCGCCTGTTAACAGCTTACATCATTGGCTGGTAATCAGACGATGTCTTTCCATGTTCGACTCCAGAACATCTTTCACATGGATCGACTTGTACTCCGAGTGAAGATTGGACGAGTTTGAAGACCCCGGATCTAGTTTCATCCATCCGGGCTCTGATATATTCAGGAAAATAAATACATTAAATGTACATCATTGTTGCACAGATGATCATCTGAATCAAAGGATAATGGCTCTATCAAAATCATCAGTCTGCCACACAAACGGTTGTCTGTCTTATGTACATGAAAATGAATTTATAAAGTTGAGCATGGGAATTCCCACCTCAGCTGATCATGAAAAATATTATGAAGATAATGTATTGTATTGTATCTTATTACAGGTCGCCTTCGAGCTCGAAAAATTTTCGGATCCTCACGATAAAGCATTTCACCCGACATCAAAAGATTAATGACCTCAGGCTTTATGGGGCAACTGTTATAGACATTTTTGGGCATTGCAACCCCAATCATACATGTCCATAAACCAAGGGCTCCTAAGTCCCTAAAAGTGTTGCTTCACACCCTAAAGGAACAAGGTCAGCTGATTACATCATCTCCCAGAAGTTCTCCACAGAAAACTGCTCAGAACTGGTCAAAGCTGGACCATACAGACTGCCCAGTGCAGAGGGTGCGATGCATCTCACCTGCTCAGTGTAAAGGGTGTGATGCATACTGGAAAGCTCTTCTGTAGGGTGCGATGGGCGAGAGTAGACAAATGGCAGAGACAGTTTGCAAGGTGGATCGTCATGGAATCTTCCAGAAACTTCTCCTGTGACACTTGCCTCTCTGAATTCGCCCAGGGATGAGTAAGAGATCATCAATCTCCAAGTGGAATCAAGAACTATCAGAGAGAGGACACTAATCAAAATCCCAGAAGCTGACTCACCCCCCTGCAATCATCTATATATGGGTCCCTCATCCCAGAGATCCGGAGGTTGGAATTTTGTATCTTGTAAGGAAGTGCTGTTGGTTTCTTGGTGGAATATCATAGTGTTGGGTGATCTAAGCTTTTCATGAGGTGAAGATGGGCTTTCATGCTGGGAGGATGACGCTGGGTCAGATCAATGGGTTGTAATCATCTCTTCTAATCTTTATATCAATAAATCTATTCAAGTTTTCCTCCACATTCTTGTATGTCTGATTGTATATGCATTTGTGTGGTCAATATATATCTGGTCCTATATTGTTTATGATTGTAGATCCCTGCACTTTGAAGGTATTATGCTGCTTTGACTTTACAAGTACTCTTTGAAGCGGAGTGGTCAAGGGAGAAGCGACAAAGACCTGTCGGTGAGGAGAAGGGACAAGCAAAGAACCAAGCGAAAGATCGAGGTCGGTATTCTTTGATCCTCTCCTATCTACTTCTCATAAAGGAAAATGAAAGTAACTTTAATCTGTTTGTTTCTAAGATAGCTACCCGTCTTAGTGGGACTAGCAGCTCTGCATAGACACTAGATTTCTCGATAACACATACCTAAGAATAAGAAAATTGGCATTTGTGTCAGGTGTCAAGGAGTCTTAGGGAGTGCATTGGAAACACAAGGGGGAACTAGCTCAAAATGCATGGAAATGAATGAATAAGAGTGTGTGATAAGGAGTGTCAATGAGTTTTAGGTGTGTTAAGGAGGGAGTGACAAGGTTATATGCTAGGCAGTGCCAAGGCATGCTATATTTCCAGGGCATGTCAGGGAGTGCCAAGGCATACTAAGGAATGTAGGGGGTACAAAAACGTGCCACATAGTGCCAAGGGATTATTAGATGTGCCAACTACTATGACATGTCAAGATGTAAACTATGTTGCTCAGTTGTCTTATGGCCACAGTTGGACGTGAGCCTTGACATGGTAACTTGTAACTTGTTAAGTTGGATAAGTTGAAATTATACATGAGTAGCCTAAGATGAGTTATAGTCAGTTCTTAGGTGAACAATTCATAGTCTAGTTGTAATATCTATAACTTGGTCAAGTTGTTGTAGTCGAGGCAAGACTTGGTTGGGTTCCCAAGACCGAAAAAAGGTAAGGGTAATTGTGAAGGCATTATAGCTATGGAGTGCAAGGGAATTCCAAGGAATGAAAAGGTATGTAACACATTTCAAGCATTTCCAATGCATGTTGAGGAATGTTAGGGAGTGTTAGGGCATCACAAGGGAGAACTAGGTCAAAATACATGGAAATGAACAAATAAGTGTGTGAGCCAAGGAGTGTCAATGAATTCCAACCGTCTCAAGGATAAAGTGTGTTAGGAGAAGGTCATAATAATAATTGTAGGAGGCAAGCCTATGGTTACAATTATAAGGGGTTGGTCAAAGTAGTTTTAGACAAAGGGAGACTTTGGGTTGGGCACAACATTGTTTTTCTAATGACTTGGTTGGGTTCCCAAATCGCAAAAATAGTAAAGCTATCTATGAGGGCATGACAATTAGGGAGTGTCAAGGTGTGCCAAGGAATGTTAGGAAGTACTAACACATGCTAGAAAATTCCAAGGCATGTTAGGCATGCTAAGACAAGCCAACTGCTAAGGCATGCCAAGATGTGCCAGGTGCCAAGGTGTGGCACGAATGCATGCTAGGGAGTGTTAGGGCCAAGTGCCAAGGAAACACAAGGGAACACTAGTTTCAAATGCATGGAAATGAAGTGGCGGCAAGTTCTAGGTGTGCTAAGGAGGGAGTGGAAAGGTATGTTATGCAGTTCCAAGGCATGCTAGAGTGTTAGGGAAGCATACCAAGATGTTCCTGCAAGCACCAAGGTGTGACAATACATGCTAAGGAGTGTTAGGGAGTGCGAGGGAAACATAAGGAAGACTAAGGTCAAAATGAATGGAAATGAATGAATAAGAGTGTGTGACATGGAGTGTCAACGAGTTCCAAGTGTGCTAAGGAGGGAGTGACATGGTATGCTAGGCTGCGGTAAGTCATGCTAGATTGCTAGGGCGACATGCAACCAAGATGTGCCAGGTGCTAGGGTGTGTCAACATGTGCTAGGAAGTGTTAGGGAGTGCCAAGGAAACACAAGGGAGTGCTAGGTCAAATTAATGCATGCAAATGAACAAATAAGAGTTTGTAACAGGAAGTGTCAGTGAGATACAAGTGTGTTGATGATCCAGGTGGATATTGGTGGCCACCCGCTAATTCCACTTGGATCCCCTCTAATGCTTCTTACAGTTTTTTTCAGTTTCCTTAATTATAGCACAATTTACTATTTTTAGCAGTTTTTCGGGTCCTAAACTTCCGGAGCCGTTTTGAGGCCCTAAACGACGTTTTTTGGGAAATCCACCGCCAGCGATTTATTTGATAAAAATCGTCTTTTTCACCGTAGTCCTCGGAGAGATCTTTCCAACGGGCTATCATGCACGTCAAACGGAGATAGTACGACCAATTCGCGACCCCGGGAAGTTGATGTACCAACTTACCCAAAAACGAGGCCCACAATTTGGCGTTTCATCTTCTAGGGTTAGGTTTTGGAATGTGAAGGGTTTTCCATTGTTTCTCAACAATAAATAGGCCTTCGAGCCTCATTGTAAGACAGTTCAGAGGCATGTAGCCACCACATCTCTTCTCAGAGATAAGCTACCATCGCCCTAGCTGGTTTATTTCCATTTCTGTTTGTAAGCATATTTCAGTATTTTACAGTAATGAATTGAGGTATTATTTCCGCTGCATATCTGTCTTTATGGTTATCTCTGTATTTTATTGCGTTCCTATTTAAATCCGGATCAGTGGTATCAGAGCAGTCTGCTTTTCTTCTCTATTTTTCTTTGCATGTCCCCAACGAGGTCGGGATATAAGGAGTTAGGGCTTGAACTGGTCAAACCTTTGCAAGAGCGGCCTCGCAAATCACGACGGCCTCCCATGGCAGATGAAAAGAAAGACGAGGGGGCAGGAGATCCTATCAAAATCTTGCTCGAAGAAGCCCTCGAGCGACAAAGGAACGCGATGATGGACAACTTTGCCCAAATCCTTCAGCGGCTACCCAGGGGCGACGCATCGGCTTCCAACAGCAACTCTGGAAACGCCACACCATTTAAGGTACAAGTTAATTTTGAAATCCCCATATTCGAGGGTCAGATAGACGCAGATGCCGTCGATAAATGGTTAAATGTGCTAGAGGGTTATTTTTCTGTTCATGATTTTTCCAGTCGGGAAAAGATTATTTTCGCTCTTCTCAAAGCAACCCCCCACGTCAAGGATTGGTGGGAAACCTACTGCGAACAGAAAGATGAAAGTACAGGCTCACTATTTTCAGTCGCACCGACTTGGGATTCATTCCGAGATGCCATCAAGGAGCAGTGCTACCCTGTCGGAAGCTATGAGGATCAATACATAAAGTGGACCACGCTACAGCAGGGAAGGGACCAAGACGTACTAGAGTTTACCAATATTTTCCATACCCTTCGCACAAAGTTGGGTATCAAGGATACAGAGCAGTATTTGGTACTTAAATACCATGGCTGCCTGCACAAGTACATCCAAGAAGAAATAGAATTTCTGAACATCTCCTCGCTCGGCATGGCATACCGATATGCCGTCAAGGTCGAGCAAAAGTTTAAATAGAAGAAGTGAGACTTTGGGTCTGCGAATCCCAAACAAGGGAAAGGTGCCCCCAAACCGCAGAACAAAGGACAAAGCCAAGGCGGGGCGGCCCAAGACAACCCGCCAAAGCTGCAAGCAAAGAACAGCACCGCGAAGCCGAAAAAGGACACCGGAAAGTGGTGTGAGTTCCATAAGAGCTCCACTCACAACACAAGTGAGTGTCGAGCCAAGCAGTCGCTGGTGGCCAAGCTAAAGGTTTCGGAATCAGATGCATGTTCTGACTCTGAGTCAGAACTCGATAAGGGGAATGACAAAGGGAAGCAGATTATCGATGCGGAGCCCAACGCCACTGTTGCCACCACGAAGATCCAGAAGGAGGAACCTGAAGATCCAGAGGAGGAGGAGCGTCTCTTCCACTCCCAGATGTGGGTAAAGGCCTCCCCGCTACAATTCATTGTTGACAGCGGGAGCCAAAAGAACCTCATTTTGGCAGAGGTCGTGAAACGGCTGGGCTTACCGACCACAGCGCATCCACAACCATACACCATTGGGTGGCTGCACCAAGGATGGGATCTTCGCGTGAGCCAACAGTGTCGCCTTCCATACAACATCAAGCCCTTCACGGATGAGGTATTGTGTGACATTGCACCCCTTGAAGTTTGTGATGTGTTATTAGGACAACCATACTTGTGGAAGCGACATGCTGTGTATGAGTCAAGGCCCCGTGCTTTTATTGTTACTTTGGGAAATAAGTTGTACAGGATACCAGAGGTAGCACCGCCTACCGCCATCTCTTTGGTTACTGCAAAACAATTCAGTAAGCTCATTTCCAAAACCAGGAAGTTTGTTTTCCTGATGATACGCCCTCAAGAAAAGAAGAAGACGGTGGCCACGACCTCTAGACAAGGCCCCTCCACACTACAACTACAGATGGACAAGGTCGTGGAGGAGTATGAGGACATCTTCACCTCCCCCACAGGGGTTCCTCTGCACTGTCAGGTCAAGCACTCCATTGATCTAACCCGAGGTTCGCTGCTGCCCAATGGACCAATCTATCGGCGCTCCATTCTGGAGAACGATGAAATCAAGAGGCAGATTCAGGAGCTGCTACAAAAAGGTCACATCCGTCCAAGTTCATCGCCCTGTGGGAGCCCGATCGTGCTGGTACAAAAGAAGGATGGGACTTGGAGACTCTGTATTGACTATCGGGTGCTGAACGAGATCACTGTCCGTAATAGGTACCCAATCCCATGGATTGATGACCTCCTGGACCAACTAAAGGGGGCAAAATATTTCAGCAAGATCGATTTGAAGTCAGGATATCACCAGGTACCAATCGAACCCTCCGATGTGTGGAAGACTACCTTCAAAGCCAAGGAGGGCCTTTTCGAATGGTTGGTTATGCCTTTCGGATTGACGAATGCTCCTGCAACCTTCATGAGGCTAATGGACGACATATTGTGCCCATTCACCAACTCATTTGTAGTGGTATACTTGGATGACATCTTGATCTTTAGCAAGACTTGGGAAGAGCACCTCCACCACATCCGACAGGTTCTCCAAACACTGCGACAACACAAGTTATGTGCCAATTTGGAGAAATGCACTTTTGGCATGACCCAGGGCCAGTATCTGGGATACATTATTGATGAACGGGGGGTGCATGTGGATCCAGCCAAGATCCAAGTCATTCGGGATTGGCCATCTCCAACAACTCTGACAGAGCTTCGCAGCTTTCTAGGCCTTGCCAACTTCTACCGCAGGTTCGTGTTGGGATTTTCTCATATCACTTGGCCCTTGAGTCAGGTCACCAAGGGAGGAGCGAAAGCAAAAAAAATTTGGTCCGAATCTCAACAGAAGGCATTCACAGAGTTGAAAGATCGACTCTGCACAGCACCAGTTCTTGCATTACCAGACTTGCAACAACCATTTGAGGTCGAGACAGATGCCTCTGACTATGCTATTGGGGCAGTCCTTACTCAACACTGGCATCCAGTGGCATATCACAGTGAAACACTTTCAGACACAATCCGGAAGTATCCCACTTATGACAAAGAGATGTATTCCATTGTGCAGGCCTGTCGACAATGGAAGCATTACATTTTGGGGAAGGAAACGGTCATCCACACAGACCACTGACCCCTGCAGTTCATACAGACCCAAGGGAAATTGCAGAATGATCGCCATAAGAAGTGGTCCACATACCTGCAACAGTTCCATTTGAATATCAAGTATAAGAAGGGCAGCACCAATAATGTCGCAGATTGCCTCAGTCGACCACCGATCATGGCATTAACCACCGTGCTCAACTCTTGTGGGCACGAGACTTCTGATTGGCCATTGCTCTACAAAAGCGACCCGGACTTCGGCCACACATACCAGACACTCTTGGAGGGTCAACATGTTCAAGATTTTCACCTCCAAGACGACTTGTTATGCCACCTGGGTCACCTTTGTGTTCCTTCAAGCGAGCGTGCCAAGATGATCTGGGAAGCACACTACAGTCGGGCAGTTGGGCATTTTGGGGTTGAAAAAACGGTGGCTGTACTGCAGAAATATTTCTATTGGCCGAATCTTCGACAGGATGTCGGGAAGTACATCAGATCATGCATTGCTTGCGCCATTGCCAAACCGACCATCAAGAAGCAAGGCCTCTATACCTCGCTGCCTACCCCTAGTCGACCTTGGGAATCCATCTCCATGGATTACATGTCAGGCCTCCCTTCCACTAGGCATGGAAATGACTGTGTTTTTGTGGTCGTCGACAGGTTCTCGAAGATGGCCATTATGGCGGCCTGCAAGAAGAATATCACAGCAGAAGCCACTGCTAAACTCTTCTTTGAACGAGTATGGGTACACTTTGGGATCCCACAGTCTATCATTTCGGATCGGGACAGCAGGTTCCTCAGTACATTTTGGTCTAGCCTCTGGTCGATGCTGGACACCAAACTCACTAAGTCCACAGCCTTCCATCCTCAAACTGATGGCCAGACTGAGGTCGTCAACAGGATGATCGTACACATTCTACGCATGTACAACTCAAAGCATCCACGCACATGGGACGAGAGCCTTCCTTATGTTCAGCACAGCTACAACCGGGCTCTCCACAGCTCGACTAGCCACAGCCCTTTTTAGGTGGGATTGGGATTCCAGCCACTATGTCCCATCGACGTGGCCATGCCATTTGCAGCTACTCACGCAGATTCTGCTCATGTCCAGTCTGAAACAGATAAGGCAAACAGCTTCATTGAGCACATCCAACATATTCGCCAGCAGGTCCATGACATTCTGGAGAAATCAAATGCCAAGTACAAGCAGCGACATGATCGACATCGGGTGCTACATAAGTTTCGAGTGGGCGACAAAGTCTGGTTGCATTTGCAAAAGGAATGCCTTACCGGAGCCTATCGGAAATTCAGACCACTCCGATATGGCCCTTACACCATTACCAAGGCTGTGGGAGAGAATGCATTTGAGCTCAGCATTCCCCCATTCCTTGGCCCGCACCCGGTGTTCAATGTTGACCACCTTCAGCCATACTTTCTACCATTACTAGACACGTCCAACATTGCAGAACAACTCACACCCACAGAGTTAAATCCAGCTTGCATGGAACAAGCTACAACTGATCGGATCATGGACACACAGATCAAGCACACTCGCCAGCAGAATATCCAACTATATCGAGTTTTCAAAGCAGGACAACTCCTTCACCAGGGCAAGTGGCTCACCAAGGACCAAGTGCAACAGAAGTTCCCTCATCTCATGGAGGAACTCAACGCAATGGGGACCATTGCTTCCTAAGGGGGGAGGAATGATCTAGGTGGATATTGCTGGCCACCCACTAATTCCACTTGGATCCCCTCTAATGCTTCTTACAGTTTTTTTCAGTTTCCTTAATTATAGCACAGTTTACTATTTTTAGCAGTTTTTCAGGTCCTAAACTTCCGGAGCCGTTTTGAGGCCCTAAACGACGTTTTTTGGGAAATCCACCGCCAGTGATTTTTCTAATAAAAATCATCTTTTCTGTCGTAGTCCTCGGAGAGATCTTTCCAACAGGCTATCATGCACGTCAAACGGAGATAGTACGACCAATTCGCGACCCCGGGAAGTTGATGTACCAACTTACCCAAAAACGGGGCCCACAATTTGGCGTTTAATCTTCTAGGGTTAGGTTTTGGAATGTGAAGGGCTTTCCATTGTTTCTCAACAATAAATAGGCCTTCGAGCCTCATTGTAGACAGTTCAGAGGTATGTAGCCACCACATCTCTTCTCAGAGATAAGCTACCATCGCCCTAGCTGGTTTATTTCCATTTCTGTTTGTAAGCATATTTCAGTATTTTACAGTAATGAATTGAGGGATTATTTCCGCTACATATCTGTCTTTATGGTTATCTCTGTATTTTATTGCATTCCTGTTTAAATCTGGATCAGTTGAGGGAGTAACGAGGTATGGTAGGTAGTGTTAAGGCATGCTAGAGGCCAGGGAAACATACCAAGATGTGCCAGGTGTTAGGGTGTACCAATGCATGCCAGGGAGTGTTATGGAGTTCCAAGGAAACAAAAGGGATCACTAGTTTCAAATACATGGAAATGAATGAATAAGAGTGTGTGACAGGGAGTGTTAGTGAGTTCTAGGTGTGGTGAGGAGGGAGTGACAAGATATGTAAGGTAGTGCCAAGGAAACATGCCAAGATGTGTCAGGTGCCAAGGTGTGCCAATGCGTGCCAACAAATTTTAGGGAGTACCACATAAACACAAGGGAGAACTAGTTCAAAATGCATGGAAATGAATAGATAAGAGTGTGTGATATGGAGTGTCAATGAGTTCCAAGTGTTCTAAGGAGGGAGTGTCAAGGTTATATGCTAGGCAGTGTTAAGGCATGCTATAGTGCCAGGGCATGTTAGGGAGTGCTAAGGTGTGCTAGGGAGTGTTAGGGTGTGCTAGGGAGTGCAAAGCATGCTAAGAAATGTAGGGGATGCTAACACGTGCTACATAGGGCTAAGAGATTGTTAGACGTTCCAAGTTCTATGGCATGTCAAGATGTAAACGATGTTGCTTAGTTGTTTTATGGTCATGGTTGGATGTGAGCCTTGACTTGGTGACTTGTTAAGTGGGATGAAGTGAGACTAGACATGAGTAGCCTAAGATGTGTTATAGGCAGTTCTTAGGTGAACAAGGCATAGTCTAGTTGTAGTAACTATAACTTGGTTAATTTGTTGTAGTCGAGGCAGGACTTGGTTGGGTTCCCAAGTCTAAAAAAAGTAAGGTTAGTTGTGAGGGCATGATATTTAAGGAGTGATAGGGCATGCCAAGGAATGGAAAGGTGTGCTAGCACATGGTAGATAATGTCAATGGATGTTGAGGAGTGTTAGGGAGTGTCAGGGGAACACAAGGGAGAACTAGGTCAAAATTCTTGGAAATGAACGAATAAGAGTGTGTGCCAAGGAGTGTCAGTGAATTCCAAGTGTCCCAAGGATAAAGTATTTTAGGAGAAGTTCAAAATATGACTTGCAAGAGGCAAGCCTATGGTTATGATAAGGTGTGGACAAAGCAATTTTAGAGAAAAGGAGACATTGGGTTGGGCACAATATTTTTTATCTAATGAATTGGCTAGGTTCCCAAGTCGCAAAAAAAGTAAGGCTACCTATGAGGGCATGACAACTAGGGAGTGCCAAGGTGTTCTAGGGAATGTACGGTTCCCAAGTCATGGAAAAATGTAATGCTAGATGTGAGGGCATGACTGCCAAGGTGTGTTAGGGAATGCTAGGGCATGCTAACATGTGCCAGATAGTACAAAGGCATGTCAAACAAGCTAAGATGTGCCAAGTGTTAAGGCATGCCAAGATGTGCAAGCATGTGACAATGAATGCCAGGGACTATCAAGGCAACAAAAGGGAGGAACAAGTTAAACTACAAGGAAATGAACACATAATAGGGTTAATAAGTCATCAATTTACCTTTTCCATGAGGGGCATGCTAGGCACACCAACACTAGGTGCCAAGTGCCAAGTGTCAGTGCATTCTAAGTGCCAAATCTTCCTCCTTTGCTTCTCATATACTTTCCAATAATTGATCTCAAATAAATTTAATATTAAACCATGCCAAAGCATACCAAGTCATCTCAACGCATGCCAAACATGCTAAGACTTGCCAAGTGCCAACACGTGCCAAGTGTCAATGTGTGTCAAGGAGTGTGATGCATGCTATGAAGTGGCAGAGCATGTCGAAGAGTGCTAGGGTGTGCTAGAGAGTGCCAATGCATGTCGAGGAGTGTTAGGGAGTACTAGGACAACACAAGGGAGCACTAGGTCAAAATGCATGGAAGTGAATGAATATGAGGGTGTGTCAGGGAGTGACAAGGTATGCTAAGCACGAGTAAGGCATGCTAGGGAATATCAGGGAATGTTAAGAAGTGCTAGAGTGTGATAGGTAGTTTTGGGGTGTGCTAACATGTGCCAAATAGTTCCAAGGCACGCCAAGACATGCCAGGTGATAAGACATGCTAGGTCAATGTGAAAGGTACCAAAGTATGCCAATATGCGTCAAGGAGTTTCAAGGCAACAAAAGGAATATACAAGATGAAATGCATAGAAATGAACACATAAGATGGTTAATAAATCGATATTTTTTCTTTTTCAAAAGGGGAATGCTATGCACACTAATAATATGTTCCAATACATGCCAAGTGCCAATGTGTACCAAGTGCTAATGTATGCGATTGGAATATTATGCCAAGGTGTTCTAGGGCATTCTAGGGACTATAGGGCATGCCAACACATGCAAGGGGAGTGATATGCTATGCTAGAGTATGCCAACATGTGCTTGGGCGTCCTACTCATGGCAAGATGTTCTACGTACAAAGATGTTCCAAGACAAGCAAGGTGTCAAGGAATGTTAGTGTGTTCCAAAACATGTTAAGGTGTGCCATGAGTGTTGAGGAGTGCTAAGTCTTTCTCATTAACAGAATTGATAGAGTTTGATTATGTATTAAATAATATAGTTTCTACACACATTAGCGGAACTTTATCTAAAGTGAATTTGCTATATTAACCAAGCTAAAATGCAAGGAAATGAACACATAACAAGGTTAATAAGTCAGGACTTTATCTTTTTCAAAAGGGGTATGCTAGGCACACTAATAATATGTTCCAATACATGCCAAGTGCCAATGTGTGCCAAGTGCTAATGTTTGTCAATGCAATATTATGCCAAGGTGTTCCAGGGCATGCCAACACATGATGGGGGAGTGCTATGCTATGCTAAGGCATGCCAACATCTTCTTGGGCATCCTACTCATGGAAAGATGTTATAGGTACAAAGATGTTCCAAGACATGCGAGTTGCCACAGAATGTTAATGTACTGTTCCAAAGCATGTTAAGGTGTGCAATGAGTGTTGAGGAGTGTTAGGTATCTCTCATTAATAGAATTGACAGAGCTTGATTATGTATTAAATAATATAGTTCCTACACACACTAGTGGAACTTTATTTAAAGGAAATTTGCTAGATAATAAGCCTAATAGAGATGAATAATGTGTTGACTCATAGGAAAACTATATTCTCATAACTTGAAGGAAATGATACACACTAATTACTTCTTAACAAATTGACTGACTATTATAACCATTATGACCTTGGACACATAATGAAAAATACTCCACAACAATGGTCTTGAATCATTATCTTTTGACAAAAAATATAGTAACAAGTACATAGCATCATCAAAAACTCATTGGAATGATCAATGATGACGAAACATTTTTTACCGTCACCAAAAGTAACCAAAAAGAGCATTGGTGAGGGTCAATAAAAGAACGTCACTAGAAGTGTCACCAAAAAGAAAATTAGTGATGGGCATTTAATGACCCTCACCAAAAGTGTCACCAAAGAGAGAATTAGAGAAGGGCCTTTAACGACCCTCACCAAAAGTGTGACCAAAGAGAGAATTATTGACGGGCCTTTAATGACCCTCACCAAAAGTGTCATTGAAAATGGCTTTGGTGACAAACCTTAAAGGACCATCACTATATACACTTACAACAACGATTTTTTAAAGACCGTCACCATATGCGACATTGGTGACGACCGTCACCATATGCGACATTGGTGACAGACGTTAAAGGTCCGTCACAGGCATGAAGCATCATCAAAAACTCATTGGAATGATTAATGATGACAAACATTTATTGACCGTCACTAAAAGTAACCAAAAAGATCATTGGTGACGGTCAATAAAAGATCATCACTAGAAGTGTCACCAAAGAGAGAATTAGTGATGGGCCTTTAACGACCCTCACCAAAAGTGTCACCAAAGAGAGAATTAGTGACGGGCCTTTAACGACCCTCACCAAAAGTGTCATTGAAAATGGCTTTGGTGACAAACCTTAAAGGACCATCACTATATACACTTACACCAACACTTTTTAAAGACCGTCACCATATGTGACATTGGTGATGGACCTTAAAGGTCCATCACAAGCATGACCCTCACAAATGACCTTTTTTCTTGTAGTGGTACATCTACTCACAAACCCTTGCCACTTGCTAGGCATTTGGTGGAAAAACTTTTGTAGTGATATGCTAGATTTGAAGAGATTTGTCATTCGAATCTTAAACCAAGCATGCAGTGCTTTAGGTTGTGAGTACAACTAGAGCATGTTTGAGAAAATACATTCTAAGAAGTGCAACCGATTGACACAAAAGTGCTTAAATGACCTTGTATTTTTCCATTACAATCTACAACTTCACAACAAGAAAATACTAGGTGAGAGCTTGAATTTGAAGGTTTCATAATCTAATTTGGAATTTAAAGTTTAAACTTTAAAGTTCAAAGTCAAACTTAAATTCACATTTCAATGTCTCATAATAATGATAGGTTTGGATCATTCACCAATATACCTTGAAGAGATAGATTTGCAAACTACAAATGTAGCAGATTGGGTCCAATTAGAGGAGGCTCCTCTTTTAAGCCTACATGACTCTTCAAATTTGAGAATCAAGCAAGCAGAGGAGTGGGAGGAACCGCTTCTAGTTCTCACTCTTAAGAGTCTTAGACTCTTATTTATTGATTTTTTCTAATTAGTATGCAGTTGTTTGTAAACTTTTAGAAGTAGTTGCTTCTAGTTCTATGTACTCATTAGTTAGGAGTCATGACTTAGCACTTTGGATCATGTTTGGACTCATAACATATATGAGATGCTTATTCATTCAATGATATTTTGGACATCTATTGATATTATGAATTGTTTGGACATGGATTTACTGAACATCAATGAAAAATGTTTTTTTTAATTCAATATATGTGTATATTTTTATTTATTGATTTCACTTATTTTTTCCTGACTTTTTTCCAATTTTTCTCCAATCTGATTAAAACTCTTAGCTCTTTTGCCTCGTCGATTTATTGTCTATTCCTAGTCTGGTAACATTGGTTACAAGTTTCATTCTTCACTTATGAGTGCTAAGGTGTTCTAGAGAGTGCCAATGCATGCTGAGGAGTGTTAGAGAGTACTAGGACAATACAAGGGAGCACTAGGTCAAAATGCATGGAAGTGAATGAATATGAGGGTGTGTTTGGGAGTGTCAACAGTGCTAGTTGTCATGCCAAGGAGGGAGTGACAAGGTATGCTAAGAACGGGTGAGGCATGCCAAGGAATATCAGGGAATGTAAAGAAGTGTTAGAGTGTGCTAGATAGTCCTGGAGTGTCCTAACATGTGTCAAATAGTGCCAAGGCATTCTAGGTGCTAAGACATGCTTGGATGTGCAGGCTGCCAAATTATGCCAATATGCGTCAAGGAGTTTCAAGGAAACAAAAGGAATAACCAAGATAAAATGAAAGGAAATGAACACATAAGAGGGTTAATAAGTCAGGACTTTATCTTTTTCAAAAGGGGCATGCTACGAACACTAATAATATGCTTCAATACATGCCAAGTGCCAATGTGTGCCAAGTGCTAATTTTTGTCAATGCAATATTATGCCAAGGAGTTCTAGGGCATGCTAGGGACTACAGGGAATGCCAACACATGATAGGGGAGTGCTATGCTATGCTATGGCATGCCAACATGTGCTTTAGCGCCCTACTCATGGAAAGATGTTCTAGGTACAAAGGTGTTCCAGGTACAAAGATGTTCCAAGACATGCGAGGTGCCAAGAAATGTTAGTGTATTGTTCCAAAGCATGTTAAGGTGTGCCATGAGTGTTGAGGAGTACTAGGTCTCTCTCATTAATAGAATTGACAGAGCTTGATTATGTATTAAATAATATAGTTCCTACACACACTAGTGGAACTTTATTTAAAAGAAATTTGCTAGATAATAATCCTAATAAAGATGAATAATGTGTTGACTCATAGGAAGACTATATTCTTATGACTTGAGGGAAATGATACATACTAATTACTTCTTAACAAATTGACTGGCTATTATAACCACTATGACCTTGGACACATAATGAAAAAGACTCCACAACAATGGTCATAAATCATTATATTTTGACAAAAAATATAGTAACGAGTACATAGCGAATGATAAATGATGACGAACATTTATTGACCGTCGCCAAAAGTAACTAAAAACATCATTCATGACGGTCAATAAAAGATAGTCACAAGAAGTGTCACCAAGGAAAGAATTAGTGATAGACCTTTAACGACCCTCACCAAAAATGTCACCAAAGAGAGAATTAGTGACCGGCCTTTGACGACCCTCACCAAAAGTATCATTGAAAATGGCTTTGGTGACAAACCGTAAAGGACCACCACTATATACACTTACAAAAACACTTTTTTAAAGACCGTCACCATATGCAACATTGGTGACGGACCTTAAAGGTCCATCACAAACATGACACTCACCAATGACCTTTTTTCTTGTAGTGATAACAGCTTACCAACTTGATCAGAAAGATAAAGCCTCTTATAAACCCTTCTAGGATAATACTAGCAGAAGAGGAAAAGGCCTGAAAAAAGACTAGTTTTGGATCCATAATGAGAGAAGTCGTCCAAACAAGCCAATGGAATCCATGGCACAAAAATACGATCTGAGACACAAATGACACTAATTAAACTCATTTAATGTTGGAGGTAGAATCTACATGTGGACATCATCCATGCAATTAAAATTTTGAAATGTCTTTGGCAAACAATGGAAAGCGTGACCTAATGCCAATTAAAACCCACGAATCTAGCATATTCATTGATTGGTGTAGCAATTAACATCAATCCCTTTAATTTAAGTAATAAGGTCATATACAAAAACAAGCCAATTAAATAAGGCCATCACATCTTTATGGATATCTGTATGTAACCATTTCATGATATACTTTTAAATTAACATGATAGAGATATGGATGGGAATGAGTTCCACAAGATAATGTGGATATAAAGATAATTTAATATAATAAAGATATGGGTGGGAAAGAGTCCTTTAAACATCGTGCATATAATTGAAACTTTTCTAAACCTATGGATTAAGTCACCCTCATATGTGCACGATTTATTCACTACATTAATTAATTAATTATTGTCATAACTGGTTGGTTCTGACTAGGATACTCAACATCTCAAGGGTTCTCGAAAGGATTCTTATAATGTGATATTCTTTAATGATTGTAAAAATGTTTTTGCCTCTAAGAAATGTGGGTCCACATGTATAGGTTTAAAAAAAAAAAATTGGAAGTTAGGTGGCAACTTTCTTTGACTTCATTTATATTTATTTAATTTTTTTTGTCACCCATTATCCTTTATATTACCAAAATTTTATCATGCTTTTACATTAAATTATTTAGATAACTCTGAAAAATGGAAGGAAATAAAATTTGACAACTACGACTCTCACATGATTAAAGATGAGAATCCATCTTGCTTTAGTTTTTATGATAGAATGATGTTGATGAAAAATTATAAAAGTTGGAAAATGATTTTTTAGGGTGTTTAAATTTGTATAATTGATATATTTTTTAAAAAATATATTTTTTTTTTCTAAAATAAATATTAAAAAAAAAATTCATAATAATATTGATTATTTATAAATTCTCCCATATTAAAAACTTAAATAGATTTCATATAAAAATTGAATATGTATTATCTTTTTATTAAAAAATTAATTTTATTGGGAAGAATGTTATTACATACTTCTTATTGAATTTAATGGTTTCATATAAAAATTGAATATGTATTATCTTTTTATTAAAAAAAATAATTTTATTGGGAAGAATGTTATTACATATTTCTTATTGAATTTAATTTAACACTTTTTTGATGTTTTACTAAATTAATTAAGGAGACCAGAAGAGGTTGAATTCATTTCATTATCTAAATGGAGGATAAAATTGTTAAGAGAGTTGACTCTTTCTCCATATCTTTACATAGTCCGGTAGTTTACTTGTTATAAGTTTTGGAGTTTTTAAGTAGTTTATTTGTTATAAGTTTTGGAGTTTTTGAGGATATAATTAGAGAACACCTTTTTAAGTTTTTTTTTTTAATTTACAAATTCTAAATATTATTTATATTTTTAAAGATAAATATATTACAATTAAATTGATATAAAATTATTATTAAAATTATTTTTTTTATAATATCAAGTTACAATTTAAATTTTATTATATTATTTCTTATATGTCATAGAGTAGATGGTGACAAGGTGTTTTGTTAAGGCACTTTGTAGTGTAAAGGTCACTGGTTTGAAACTCTGTGGGAAAAAATCTATTCATGATCGGGGATGGTGTGGCCCATGCAGG
Organism: Pinus tabuliformis; assembly: GCA_031772625.1. Classification (NCBI taxonomy): domain Eukaryota; kingdom Viridiplantae; phylum Streptophyta; class Pinopsida; order Pinales; family Pinaceae; genus Pinus; species Pinus tabuliformis. Next base: position 1,861,731,896 of record CM062817.1, read on the forward strand.
GTGCGATCTCTAAGCGATTTTGATGGCTTAGATGTGGTCCAATGGACAGGCTAAAAGGAGATTTAACCTGATCACGCAGTCCTCTATTTTTTTTCAATCACTACAAAATGATTCGGTAGCATCTATTTCTAATTTCATTGTCCAATCGCTACAAAATAATTTGGTAGTGTTGTTCCCTACAGGGAAATTTCATAGTGCCTAATAAAATTGTTGTACAACAATTTCGAGGAAGATGAATCAACTCAGATTTTTCCCAATCTGACTCTCCACGGCCCCTGTCTTGCTCCTTAACACAATATACAATTTACCTTTTCCTTCACCTGAGTTTGCAACAATATCACAAATTTATCGATCAAACAAACCAGTTTAAGAGGCCTTTTTTTTGCGGAATTCCAAACAGGGTACTATGTTTTAGTTTAACAACACCTAGCTCGTTGTAAATACCACACATTCACTAACCAAAATATAGTGAACACTCCTTCATGGAGCTTTAAAACTGATACACAAGAATACAAAAAATAAATAGCTTCCCACACAACGCCAAGAGTTCAATTTCTTAATATAAATCGGTTCACAAGTTACCGGTTTTCAAAATGATCAAATGCACAAGAATACAATTGCAAGCAATAATTGTTCATAAGCATAAATCAATTTTCTTCAACCACATGACTTCGATTCAATTTAAAGCCACACCAAATTACATTCCCATTTGTTATTCATTCACGCTATTCATACAGAAATACATCCCAGTTCACATAGATTGGAAAGCACAGGTGGGTCTACAAACTCAGAAATGTAGTTACACAGAGAAACAATGAGTTCCTCTCTTCTCCTCCCTCTTGGAACTTCTCGGCACTATTTCCTTTATTCCTACAAAGAAAAAAAACTTACTATGGCAACCAAGAGTCACAAAATGTGCATTGTTTCCCCTTCTCCACAAACGAGGGAAACTAAGCTATATTTACAAAAGAAAATAATTTCTCCAACTTATTTCTAAAAAAAAATCAAAACTCACTCTTAAATTAAATATTTACAATTTCTTAACAAAACATTTAAAAAAAATCAACATTACCATGTGACCATCCCATCACATTAGTAAGCTCTAGTCCAGACTCTTCACATCCTGTGCTCGGCCTATGCACCTGCATTAGCCTCCCCGGGAAAGAAATATTTATGAGTTCCTACTCATAAGGTCATTTACAGAATAACCTACTTTTTTTAGATCTATAACTCTCATCCAAGTAGAATCCTCAACTAGGCAACCTTTCCACTTCTCCAAGTACTCCAGATATTCCTTTCCTCTTGTTTTCTTTACAACCTTTGTGTCCAAAATCATTTCAGCTTCCATTGCTTTTTCCATAGGCATTTGTTTTACCCATTGTTTTTCATTGACTTCATCACTATCTGTGTTTGTTGTAAGTGAGTCTTTTTAACCAGTTTGAAAAGGATACAAATCACTCACAGTGACTTCATCACATTGAAAATTGTTGAAATACTTATACCTATAAGTAACTCCAGTTCATAAGCATTTGCAGAAAACTTATGAAGTATCTTGCAAGGACCAATTTTCTTCATCTTAAGTTTATTATTCTCCTTCCTCAGAAATATCTTCTTTCTCATATGAGCTAAGACCATGTCTCCCACCTCAAAGTTCACTTCTCTTCTTTTTAAATATTCTTTTTGCTTGTATTTGGAGTTTTTGACTTGTAACCTCTGCTTAACTTGCTCATGTAACTCACTCATTGTTGTTGCAAAATATTCTACTTCGGCACTTCTTTGTTCCAATCTACCCAAATCTTGCAGTTCACAAATTCCCCTAGGATGCATTCCATACAAAATATGAAATGGACATTTCCATGTACTCCTATTTTGTGAACCATTATATGTAAACTCCGCTTGAGCTAATACACGATCCCATTGCTTGGGATGATCACCCACAAGGTTTCTCATTATATTCCTGGGACTTTTGTTCACCACTTTGATTTGTCCATCTAACTGTGGGTGATAGGTTGAGCCAAAGTTTAATTTGGTCCCAAGTTTCTTCCATAATGTTCTCCAAAATTCCCTATAAAGCTTATGTCTTGGTCAGAAATTATACTCTTCAGCAAACCATGTAGTCAAACAATCTCATTGAAAAACAAATTATCCACATGTGTAGCATCACTAGTTTTGTATGATGGAATAAATTTGTCCATAACTACAAGTATTGAGTCATTACCTCACTATGTATTTGGTAAACACAAAACAAAATCCACACTCATCGAGCCCCATGGTATTTGGAATGGGTATAGGAGTATATAATCCCACATTTTGACTATTTATTTTCTCATGCTGACACACTCTGCACCTACTCACATATGTATGCATGTCCACTCTCATATTTGGCCAGAAATAAAAATGGTATAGCTTCCCAAACATCTTATCAACACCAAAATGTCCTGCCAACTCTCCATTATGTTTTTCTTGTATCGGGTTCTCTCTCATAGAATAGTTTGGAATACATAGTCAGTTGTTCTTGAATAACAAACCATCATGCAACATGAACTCTTTCCATGGGATGCAATCTCTATTTACGAGATTATTGCATGCATTAAAGGCTTCTTGGAAATCAGCATCAACTTCATACAAATCCTTCAAGTAGTCAAAGCCTAAAACTTTCACTTGACTCACTTGCATGATCAAACTTCTCCTGCTTAAAGCATTGGCTACCTTGTTTTCTTGTCCACTTATATGCTTCAGAACAAAGGTGAAAATCTGCAGAAATTCAACCCACTTGGTATGCTTATGATTCAATTTATGTTGCTACATTATATACTGTAAAGAAAAATTACCAGAGAACATAACAAACTCCTTAGGCATTAAATAGTGTCTTCAATGCTTCAAAGTTTGAATTGCAGAATAGAGCTCTTTGTCATAAGAAGAGTATTTTTGTTTTGAGTCACTTAACTTCTCATTGAAATATGCAATAGGTTTATCCTATGCGCTCACTACATCTAAAATAGTTATCCCATTGGCATCACATTTTAATTGGACAAGTTGATTGAAGTTGGGCAACTTCAACACTGGTTTCTCGAGGATCTTCTTCTTCAATAGCTGGAAAATTTTCTCTAATGTTATTGTCCAATAAAATGGTTGCATGTCCTTCTTGATTTTATCTATGATATGTGCCCAAATACCATTGAAGTTCTTGATAAACTTCTTATAGAAGTTGGCTAAGCCATGAAAGCTTCTAACTTCGAAAATGCTCTTGGATGAAGGACAATTCACAATTGCCTCTATTTTCTTCGGATCCATTTTCAGTCCATCTTTTGAAATGACAAAACTTGAGTATACTAGCTCAAGTTTCATAAAAGTACATTTCTTCAGGTTAATTAGCAAATTTTCTTGCTGCAATCTCTCCAAAACATGTCTAAGGTTCTCTTCTTTAGTTTTACTAAAAATATCATCTAAGTAAACAATAACAGACTTACCAATGAAATCCTTCAAGACTTATTTCATCAACAACATGAATGTATTGGGTGAATTTGTCAATCCAAATGGCATGACCAACTATTCATACAATCCAACGTTGGGCTTGAAAGTTGTCTTCCACTCATCCCCTTCTCTAATTTGGATTTGATGGTAACCAATTTTCATATAAATCTTTGAAAAATAAGTTTCTACACTCAAACAATCCATCATATCATCCATTCATGGCAATGTAAATTTGTATCTAATCATGACCTTATTGATTCCTTTGGAATTTGTATACATCCTCCATTCTTCATGCTTCTTTGGACTTAGTATGGCAGGCACAACACATGGACTCAAGCTCTCTCTTATCACTCCTTTGTCTAACATCTCTTGAACCTATTTCCTTTCTTCTTCATTTACCTTGGGTGTCATTCGATATGCAAACTTATTTAGAAGGCTTACTCCCAGTATCAAATATATATGATGGTTGATGCTTCTTTTGGGTGGAAACTCGCTTAGAAAATCCTCTAATACAATATCATTAAACTCATGCAACATTTCTTGAATTTTAATAGGTAAATTTGTATTTTCAATGTGCAGAAGTATTACCTTTAGTTTGTAGATTACCACATAACTGACCTCCTCTTTCTCCATTTGTTGTAGAAATTATTTACCACTCAACAATAGTTCTTCGGGGATTCTTATTTTATTTGTGCTCTCTTCATTCAATGGTACTAGAGTATGTTTGATTCCGTCCTTTTCAAACTTGTAGCAATTTCTCTCTCCATCATGTATCACTTTAATTTCAAACTACCATGGTCGACCCAAAAGGATGTGGCAGACATCCATTGGAATTATATCAAAGATTACCTTGTCTGTATATCTTCCTATTTGGAACTCAACTTCACTTTTTTCATTCACTAACAATTGGTGTCCCTTTTGCAACTCTGATACTTTGTACGATGTCGGATGTTTAATCCTCTCCAATCCCAGTTTTGCCACCATTTCCAAGGAAATGAGATTGTTAGTGCTTCCACTATCAATCACTACCTTTCAACACTTCCCTTTTACTTTGAACATAGTCTTAAATAATGACCTTCTTTGGGATGGTTCAATAGTTTTTTAGCCAGCTTCAACAATATTTTACTCATCATCAATGCCTCTTTGGTTTCTAGCATAATTTATGCCTCATGTGCTTGTGCTTATGCTCCTTCTTGCTATACTATGTGACCCATTTTGCCACATCTGTAGCACCAATAAACAATCTCTTTGCCTCTTCATATACCTCTTTGGTAAGCTCTTCCTCCTCTGGGGCCACCATCTTTCTCTTATTTCCCTTGCTGTTTTGAGTTGCCTACATCATTCTTTTGAGTTGGAAGATTTCATTTTCCAGTGGATTGCCCTTTTCCCCTAGCAAAACCATGCCCTCTACTCTAGTTTTGTTTTCTTGCTATCTTTTATTTTGGCTTCAACGCATATTGATATGCTTATTCCATGGTCCTTAGAGAAAAAACGTTGATCTCATCTTGAATATCCATTCTCAAGCCATATATATACCTTTTTGTCTTTTTCGGGGTATCTTCCACATAACCTGCTCTCAAGTTAACTTTGTAAAATTCTTAGGTATATTATTTTATTTTCAATGACCTTTTCTTGAGGTTTTGCATCTTCTTGTAAAGAGTTAATTGGTAATCTTTTGGTAAGAATTTACTCTTCATATTTTCCACCATCTTGACCTACATTTTTATCAATAGCTTATTATGTTATCTCCACTTAGCCTACACAAATTCTTACCATAGTGCAACACAACCCTTCAACCTTGTTACTATAAAATTTAACCTTTTGCCATCGTCCATCTCTTCATATTCGAAATATTTGTCTAACTCACTAATCCAATCAAACAAATTTTTAGTTTCCAAGTTGCCACCATAGGTATATAGTTCAGGCTTTGGTCTTGAACTTGAGCCTAACAATGATCTCAATAATTTGACTTATGGAGGTTCCTCAATAGGTGTTTCTCATTCTTCATCAGCTTATTCTTTAGGTTCAATAATATCTCGAGCCTCAAGATATCGTTGTCTTCCTACCTCCATGGCCTCTAACCGAGATTGCAGTCTCTTTATCTCTTCTCTGAGCTCTGCATTACCCATAGGTCTGCCTTCTCGACCTCATGTTCTTATTGCTCACATAGCCATCCCCTCTTACTCAAAGATTTGCTCTGATACCAAAAATTGGTGCAACGGGCAAGCTAAAAGGAGATTTAACCCGATCACACAGTCCTATAATTAGTTTTGTCAATTTCTACGAAATGATTTAGTAGCATTTGTTTCTAATTTCACTATCTAGTCACTACGAAACAATTTCATAGCATTGTTTGCTATAGGAAAATTTTGTGCAGCAATTTTGGGGAAGATGAATTGACTCGACTCTTTCCCAATCCAACTCTCCACAACCCATGGCTTGCTCCTCAACAAATTATACGATTTATTTTGTCTTCCTTCACCTGTGTTTGCAATAATATTACAAATTTGTCGATCAAACAAACCAGGCTAAGAGGGTTTTTTTGCGGAATTCCAAACATGGCACTCTGTTTTAGTTTAACAATGCATATTTCACTATAAATACCACGTATTCACCTACCAGAATATAGTGAATTCTCCTTCGCAATGCTTTAGAACTGATACACAAGAATACAAAAGATAAATGGCTTCTCACACAACGATAGGAGTTCAATTTCTTAATATAAATTGGTTCACAAGTTACAGGTTTTCAAAATGATCAAATGCACAGGAATAAAATTGCAAGCAATAGTGTTCATAAGCATAAATCAACTTTCTTCAACCATAGGGTTTCTATTCAAGATAAAGACACACCAACTTACAGTATCATTTGTTATTCATTTACGCCATTCACACAGAAATACCTTCTAGTTCACACAGATTGGAAAGTACAAACAAGTCTACAAACACAAAATTGTAGTTACACAGAGAAACAACGAGTTCCTCTCTTCCCATCCCTCTTGGAACTTCCCAACACTCTTTCATTCCTACAAAGAAAAAAAATTGACTATGACAACCAAGAGTCACGAAATGTGAATCAATTCCCCTTCCACAAATAAGGGTGGCCCCTCCTTTGGGTAGGCTTAGAGGGTGGAGTGGGCCAGCTAAACAACACCTACAAAGGTTTGTCATCATGTTGAGGCAATGAGGGAGGGCTCAACGAGGAGTTGGCCACCGTGGGCAGCTTAGGGACCGGGTTGCGAGGGAAAAGAAGCAAGAAGAGGAGGGAGGTGCACTAGAGGAGGAGGTATACCAAGGTCGTTCCCTGTTGCCAGGGAGCATGGTGCAGTATCTGACATTGACATCAATCGATGAACATTTGTGCGATATCTATGCAAGATTGGACATTTTTCATGAGTAAAGGTGTGATGATAGGAATGAGGTCATAACATATATAAATGACTTACAATTTTCTCCAGGAGAAATCTTGGATTGCCTCGCCTCAGTTCATCATAGCCATCATCGGTCTGTTGAAAGATTGGATGAAATTGAAGCAAGGTTGGAACATATTGATTTTCATGTTCATGAGTGCCACGTTCAGCCTGCGGACCAGAAAAATGCTCAGGTGTTGAATCCTCCAATGTACTATGGTTGTTGGTTATTTTTTTGTTCTGGTTGTTTTTTGGGAGATAAGACTAGTGTGTCTTTGGGGTTCTTGCAAAAAATAGCTTTATGTTTTCAAATTTTCCATTGCTCTCTTGGTCAACAAATCTGGTTGGTGTGAGATCAAGAGAGAAAATAAATTTTGACACAGATATAATCAAATTTTGACGAACTTTGATTAAAAAAAATATTATTATTTTAATTTACTTTTTAAACGACATTCTTGATGAAAAAAAGAAATGATAGAAACTTTGATAAGTATTAAGAATTTTACTTCCACATATTGATTTACTTTTTATAAGGGAATTTCACTTATCAAACTAAAATTACTTCCACTTTTTTATATGTATTACTTTACTTTTCCTAAAGAATTTATTTCATTATGTAAAAATGATAGAAACTTTGACAGGAAGTAAAAAGTTTACTTTCATGTATTACTTTATAAAAAGATTACTTTTTATTTATGTATTAGTTTATTTTTATGTTTTTTTTAACTGAACAATTTTTTTATGTTTTTTTTTTAACTCAAAAGCATCTTTAACTTCGTAATATGGTTGCATTTATTTTTCTAAATAAAACACATTAATCCAAATTATATTATTTCTCCAAAAATTTAAAACTGCCACAATTGAAAACAAAATTATACACCATATCATTTCAACTATGCTCCTTCAACTATTTTATAAAAAAAATATTAAATAATTTTTTATAATAAAAAAAAATTCACTTCCATATATTGCTTTGCTTTACTTTTTATACCCACCACAATTGAAAACAAAATTATACACCATACCATTTGAGCTATCCTCCTTCGACTATTTTATAAAAAAATATTAAATTATTTTTTATAATTAAAAAAAAAAGAATTTCACTTCCATATACTGCTTTGCTTTACTTTTTCTACGGAAATCTCACTTTTCAAACCAAAAAAATAAAGAACTTTCAATTTCACCTTTTTTTTTTCCATGTATTGCTTTACTTTTTATAAGGAATTTATTCCATGATGTTAATACAAAGAATTCATTTTATAAAGGAGTTTTTTTTAATTATTTGGTTTATTCGTTTGTGTTATAATGATATATTTAAATTTGGTTAATTATTATAATTCATTTTAATCTGATGTAGTGATATGAATTTTATTTAATGTATATATATAAAATGTAATTTGATAGGTAGTAAATGAGGTTATAATTTATATGTGATTTTGATATATTGAAATGGATATATTATGATGCGATTAATTTAAAATATTACTAATGGTTTAATTAGTATGATAGGAAAGTTACATGTGTATGATATATGAGTAAGTGAATATTATATAAATTTTGGAGTTGGTCAAGATATGTTGTGTGATATATGACATGATTTAATTTATGACCATATGACAAGTTGATGCATTGATTTGAGTTTATATAGGAACAAACAACCTATAAGAGGATAAATGAGGTTGTAAGAAAACATATATCATATTATTATTAGAGGAAAAACAATATTGTTTCTCACTACTAGCAATTCTTTTATGTGGCCTAGGTTGAAAAGTTGTCCACACTTTTATTTTGAAGTTGCACATTATTATGCATACAGGTTGTGGATTTAGTCACTCATGAGGTTTACCTAAAGGGTATCTAGTGATGAGGAATCATTATTCATTATTGAACATTAATCTATCTACAAGGATAACAAAGATCAAGTTAACTATGTCTTGATAGTTACACCATTTCCCCATTAAAAAAATTAGTTACGTGAAGAACATGTCTGAATATGGCATCCTTGGTACTTACTAAAATGTAACTCTTAAATACATTTGGAGAAACATAACCCCTTATTATCAATTATAAATTATTAAATATATATTAAAAAATAATTAATTAAAAATATAAATTATTAATATGGATCATATAAATTCATTTATTAATCATATAAATTAATATGTATAATAACTAAAAAAAATTTAAATATATTTGAAAAAAAATACATTTTAAAATTTGCATTAAATATAAAATATATATATATACTATAAATTAATTACTAGTATACCAATAAGTTAAAGAGAAGAAATTCAAATTTTAATAAAACTATAAGCGATTGTGAATGGTTAAAAATATTTAATTAATTAATTAATTAATAGTATACGAATGAGTTAAGGAGAAGAAAATCAAATTTTAATAAAACTACGAGCGATTGTGAATTGTTAAAAACATTTAATAAATAACTAAAATAATGATTGCATGTGCAGCTACTCAAATATTACATGAAGAGATTGAGAGAACATCAAGAATAAAAAAATGTCAATTTTGAAATGGTTGTTTTGTTCTTATTCATTTATATATATTAAAAAATTATTTCATAATTAAATTGGTTAAATTAATATTAGCATCACAATGATATCAAATTTCCATTCACATTTATATAATATCAAATTCACTTTCATAATTACATGATATGATATACATATTAAAATTTAAAAACACTCATTATAAATAAATAAATTATTATTATTTTGTAGCTAAAATTCAAATTTTTATAAACACATATTTGATATTTGTAAAATTAAATATTAATATAAATAATTTATATTTGAATAACTTAAATAAAATAAATACATAATTTTATAATTAAAATAGGGTGATAATATTGTTCTTCTTATCATCAGCCATAACGATTTTGATAAATAATTTAGAATCCTTTAAAATTACTATTTCAAGATAGTACAACTTTTAATATTGACAAAACTAAATTCATAATAATTAAATCTAAAAATATTAGCTATGATAATCTTATTTATAATAATAACTATTTGGAGAAAGTTTTATCATACAAATATCTGGGAATTGACATTCATCATCAACTCAACTGGAATTATAGCATTGAGAAAATGATTATTGGAGGTTGGAAAATTTATTATGGGCTTGAAAACAATTGTAAGTTGATTGATCTTTAGGTATGGAGTAAAAAAAAGTTCCTCTTTGAGACTCTCGTCACCCATGTTATTTTATATGGATGTGAGGTTTGGGGTTGCAGTATATCTAGAGAATCATAGAGGAAGATTGAGTTGATCCAAAAACAATTTATAACCTACAACCTCAATATTAAAGGAAATAATCTCTACCCTATCCTCTTGATTGAAGCTATCCTTTCCCCCATTAAAATCATATCTATGATTAGGTATCTCTTGTATAAGAAGAAGTTATACAACATGGAATCCATGAGGTTCCCCAAAATTGCTTCTAACTCTAGCAAAAACCCCCACCTCTAGCTTAAGCGATGCTGGCATAAGGATGCACAGTCTTAGCTAAACCATTTGGGGGTAAATAGGATATCATGTTGGAGAACAAGGTTAACATTAAAAATATTATTACTTCAAAATTTAAGGATAATTTGTGGAAGGATAAGGACTTAAAGGGAGAAAGGAAGCTAAGGTATTATAAGGAAGTGATCAACCCCAATCTTGATAATCGGAATTTATTTATATCTTAACCAGTGCTAAGAAGAAAATTAGCATTTCCAAGATAAGAACTAATTCTCATGAGCTTCAAAGTGAAATCAGGTGTTGTTCAATTCCCAAAAACCTTGGGACAGAAGGGTCTATCACCTTTGCAACACTAAGAAGGTTGAAGATGAAAAGCACTTTCTCTTAGACTGTCCATCTCTCCCTCACATCCGTTCTAATATTCAAAAATCTTTGTCACACTACCAACCTCCTTGACTTGTTAAGTCAGCAAAACTATCGTGATTTAGGAACACTTCTCTCCCTCTTTTTCAATTATAGAAATAAAATATTAAAAAATCTTAAATATTCTCTTATTAAAGTCTCAAAGACCATATTGGTTCTAGTAAATGTTAATCATCATCATCATCATCATTATAGTGAATATGATCATCAACTTATATTGCTTTAAAAAACTTATATATGTTAATAAAACCCATTGCATAATCATCCTTAAAAGTTATATCTACATATTGCATTCACCATTTATTTATTCTCTTACAAGATTTCATAATTTATTTATTTTTAAACCAACAAAATGAGAAAGAGCCCACAAAATATTGTGCATATAATTGGAAATTTCATAAACCCATTGAATACAAACCTAAGTTGTTGAGGCACCCATATACGTCAACGATTTTCTCAATACATTAATTGGATAATAGGGATAGAATTTCAAGCATTGTAGAAAGTATTCTTATAATGTGATATGCCAATGATAAAGTGGTGTTGATTCCGCTTAGAGGTTCTCTACAGCCAAGTATGCAAGAGATGTTGTTATGTTATGTCCTATCCTATCATGTCTTGTAAACATTTTGAATCGGTCAAAATACATCAAAATTAAAATTAAAATTAAATTAAATTAAAAGATTAATGTAATGCGAACTTTTTAACTATTTTCTAAATTCAAGCTTATGTGATCCATATTACATTAAGAAGAGTCTTTTCTGTAGAAATCACATAGGAGAAAATTGTGTTGACGCTTTTCAAACTAGCTAGTGTGGTTCATCATCAGGACTAGATGAAGATGTCGTTCATGGCACGAGCTTAAATAGAGGGTGATGTAGAGACCAAAAGATCATATAATGGCTAGTTTATGAAATTTAATATTTTAATAATGATTATTAAGATCAAATAATATTCCTATAACGGCTAATATAAAGGCTAGTTTAAGAATAATAATATTATAATTTATAATAATAATTAAGATAAATAATAAACAAGTGATGAAAATTCTATTACATGATTGGAATATTCTGAAGGAGGAGACTCAGGGGGGAAGAGAGAGAGACGCGCAACTAGGGTTTCTGAGATTTACAGAGCTTGATCCTTATGGAGGGCCGCAGAGGAGGGAGCTCCACTCCCTCCTACAAGGACGTCGTTGCCAGCAGAGGCAAGTTACCACTGGGTAAAGTCAGAGGATCTGCGGAGAAATAAAAAAGAAATAATGACAAGGAGACAAATGGGGCCAAGTCCAAGGAAAATAGCAGCACAAAGGACAAGGAGGACGAAGACAAAAGCCAGGAAACAAGGGAAAAAAAACAAAAGGGACCTTGCAGACCCAAAACGGAGATCACTCCTAGAGTAGTGTTAAATGATCCTGCACTGCAGGCGCACAGGGAACACATGGGGACTTACGCTATAATCTGTAAATTCATGGGATTATGGCCCACTGAAAAGGCTTTACAGATGTGGATCAAGTATCACTGGAAACCCAAAGGAAGCATCGATCTCCATCTTGGGTCAAAGGGATTTTTCACCGTGGTATTCACTAATATTGAAGACAAAGACAGAATCTTCGAAGGAGGACCCTACTTTTATGCAGCAGCTGGCCTCTATATGCGGCCTTGGATGATGAACTTTGTTCTAGAGCAGGAGACTTTCACTTCGATACCTTTCTGGGTAAGGCTTTATTCGCTACCTCTTGATTATTGACAAATTGAATCGCTTGCGGCCATAAGCAACAAACTAGGTCATTTTTTCAAAGCTTCAGAAGCCACAAGAAGAGGCAAATATACGTCCTATGCAAGGGTTTGTGTGGAAATGGATCTTTCAGGAGCTCTTCCGAATGAAGTTATCCTGGAAGTTTTTGATGAGGTATGGGTGCAAACTGTGGACTATGAGCATATCCCATTCAGATGTCGTAAATGTGTTGGGTCCCTATAATACTAGTGATTACCCCATTACTATTGTAGTTATACCCCTTATTTATATTGTTGTGCCCCTATTACCCCCATGTTGTTATTTATGTGCCCCATAGAATCCCTCTATTGTTATTTTTGTGGCTTTATATTATTATTGTTAGGTCGGCTGGATTATATTGTGACTCCTTAGACTCCTATATATAGAAAGGAGGTTTTGTCATTTGTATCATCCAAGAATTGTTCATTTATGTAATGTAAAGGAGGTTGCTCCCTCGAAGAGGCTAAATTCTAAGGCGTTGATCTATCTTTTCTATATTTTCTTGAGCTGGTTTCATAACATTTGGTATCAGAGCTTTGGATTCTAGGGTTTCGTTGCTCCAAACAGGTCATCGTGGCATTTTCGCTATAACTTTTTTTCTGTGACGTTTCAGAACTCGCAAAAAAACCCATTTGAGAAGAAATCGCGCTAAACCGTGGATCCGAATTTCAGAGATTTTCGTGCGATATTTGCGGAGATATGATCTGAGGAAGTTGGTCTTTTTGCAGACTCTTGAATTACATTCAAAATAGGTGACCTGGGGAAAATCGTCATAACTTTCTCTCTGGGGATTGGATTGAAATTTCGTAAGAAGGTACAGAAAGAGGACGGACTGTAGTTTCTTGTTTGTGTGTTTCAGATCCAAAAGTTGAAACAATGACTCATGGAATGTCATACAAGTTCGCTCTACTGAACTAGTCTAAAAGCAAGTCACTGTGGGAGATTTCACATAACTCTTCCTTGGAGAATCCAATTTGGGTCAGACTTGTGGCATTGGAAATAGGACTCAGAAGGCTACTACAGGTCGCAATTTCAGAACTGGATGATCTGAAATTATAGAGATACATCAGATTAAATATCAGGCTTCTATAAAGTGAAAAAAGGTGTGTAGTTTTTTTTTTTAATTTTTGTGTAAGCTTGGTTTAACAGAATTCAAAGGGCATAGTAAAGCATTATTATCGGTAACTGATACCCCGAGGAAAGAAAATGCAAACACCTAGTAAGGAACCTGAAAGCTCTAGCATGACTCATGAAGAAGAGGAAAAAATGCTACATGATATATCAAAATTACAAGAACAAGTGCAGCAAATGTCACGCTCACAAAAGCTAACAGAAGCTAAGATAAATGGCATGGAATCTAAGATAATTGGCGTGGAAGTTAAGATGGACAATTTGAAGATAGATTTGAAGACAGATTTGAAGAGAGACATGGCAAATTTGAAGACGGATTTGAAGACAGACATGGCAGATTTGAAGACAGATTTGACAAATTTTCTACAAGAAATACTTACTAATGGTGAAAAGGTTGTAAAGGAAACTCATGATGTGAACAAAAGTAATGTTAATCATGATTCCATAGACTCTAATGTTGGATCGAAGACCCACCATATTCCAAAAATCGATATGAGGAAGTTTGATGGCAAGGATCCTGCCACATGGATATTACAGATGGAGCAGTTCTTCGATCTCAATAATGTGAAAAACACACAAAAGGTACGTATGGCAACTGTATATTTGGAACCAAATCAGTTTGTATAGTATCAATGGCTTTGCTCTCATAAACAATTTATCACTTGGGCAATTTTTACGGAAGAATTGATAGCAAATCATGAAGATACAAAAAGAAACACTTTTAAATTAGCCAATTGATAAGTCTCAAACAAAAGGGTTCAGTAATGGAGCACATTGAGGAGTTCCAAAAATTGAACATAAGGGTAAAAGATATTCCAGAGGAGCATAGGATTTATGTGTTCATAGGGTCTTTAAAGGATAATATCCAACATGATGTTCGCCTTTGGGAACCTGATTCATTAGAGAAGGCATTCAGGTTAGCAAGAAAATGGAAAGCAAAATTATGGCAACCAGGAAGCATACCACTCACAACTATAAAGACGGAAGTGTTGTTGCTCCTAGTCTTCCACAACCTATAAGGTTGACACCACAACAATTGGAAGAAAAAAGAGCAAAAGGGCTTTGTTACAGTTGTGATAGCAAATACACTAAAGGTCATAAGTGTGCTGAGAAGAAATTATTCTACATAGATTGTGAGGAGGAAGAACAAAAGGAGCAAGAAAGGTCAAAAGAAGAAGATATACTTCAGGAACAAAGCCTAGATGAAGAACAAATAAATCCGACCATATCTTGTAATGCATTGGCGGGAATTACCACTCCTCAAACCATCAAGATAGAAGGACAAATCAAGAATAAAAAGGTAATAGTGTTGATTGATTCAGGAATCACCCACAATTTTATTCATTGTAGGGTAGCAAAAGAATTGAATTGCTTCCTATATCCAGCACCAGAGTGTTAAGTGATGATTGCAAATGGAGGAACAATAAATTGCTCTGGAAGGTTCCATAATATCAAGCTATCCATGGGAGAATATGTATTGACTAGCCCAATGCTTTCCATTCCAATGGGAGGTGTTGGTGTTGTATTAGGAGTCTAATGGCTACAATCCTTGGGTACAATAACTTTTAATTTTCAAGAACTTTTCATCAAATTTTCTACGGAAGGAAAGGAAGTTGGATTAAGGGGTATTGCAGGGAAACCAGGAAAGATAATCAGCTCTAATGGTATGACAAAGCTTCTAAAAAAGGAGCAAAGAGGTGTAATTGCACAATTATGTTCTCTAGATGTTTCCACATCGGAATCATCTATTTCTCCAGATCTCAAAAAAGTCCTGGACAATCATTCCAAGGTATTTGAGACTCCCAAAGGTCTCCCACCTATGCGTGATCATGATCATGCTATTCATCTGATTCCAGGAAGTGTTCCTCCAAACATCAGGCCGTACAGATATCCCTATGTCCAAAAAAGTGAAATTGAACGTATGGTTGCAGAAATGCTAGAGGCTGGTATAATTCAACCAAGTCAAAGTTCTTTCTCTGCTCCAGTAGTATTGGTGCACAAGAAGGATGGATCATGGCGCATGTGTCCAGATTATAGGGAGCTCAACAAGCTCACTATTAAAGATAAGTTCCCCATTCCTGTCATTGATGAATTACTGGATGAATTGCATGGATCAATTTACTTCACCAAGTTGGATCTTCGTTCGGGATATCATCAAATCAGAATGAAGATTGAAGACATTCCGAAAACGACATTTAGAACTCATGAGGGTCATTATGAATTTTTGGTCATGCCTTTTGGCCTTACTAATGCACCTTCAACATTTCAAGGTTTGATGAATTCAATTTTCAAACCATTCCTTAGAAAATTTGTGTTAGTATTTTTTGATGATATACTAATCTATAGCAAGTCTTGGAAGGATCATGTTGAACATGTTGACAGGGTGCTACAACTATTGGAGGAGAAACAATTATATGCAAAAAGATCCAAATGTTTCTTTGGAGTCCAGGAGGTGGAATATTTGGGTCATATTGTATCTCATGAAGGAGTTAAGGTAGACCCTAGCAAAATTAAAGCCATTAAGGAATGGAAAATTCCCACATCCATAAAGCATCTGCGAGGATTTCTGGGGTTGACAGGGTATTATCGCAAGTTTGTTAAGAATTATGGGAGAATAGCAGCACCTCTAACAACATTATTGAAGAAAGATGCATTTTCATGGACTCCGGAAGCAACAAAGGCCTTTGAACATCTTAAAGAGGCAATGTGCCAAGCACCGATCTTAGCTACACCGGACTTCACAAAAACCTTTATTGTGGAATGTGATGCTTCAGGAAATGGAATTGGTGTTGTTCTAATGCAAGATGAAAGACCCATTGCTTTTGAAAGTCGTCCAATCAAGGGAAAGTTTTTAAGTAAAGCTATTTATGAGAAGGAAATGTTGGCAATACTCCATGCACTTAAGAAATGGCGACCCTACCTAATGGGAAGACACTTCAAGGTAAAAACGGATCATGATAGCCTTAAATACTTTTTAGAACAAAGATTATCTTCTGAAGAGCAACAAAAGTGGGTCACAAAGATGTTGGGTTATGACTTTGAAATCATCTACAAAAAAGGGAAGCAAAATGTGGTGGCAGATGCACTCTCAAGAAAGGATGAGGATGTGGAAGCATTGTTGTGCGCCATTTCTATTATCCAACCAGATTGGATAAACGAAGCAAGGGAGGAATGGAAGAATGATGAAGAAGTGTGGGCACTTATTCGAAAGCTACAACAAGATTCCAGTACGTATGATACATTTAGCTGGCAAAATGATTCATTATGGTACAAAGATCGCTTATACCTCTGTAAGAATTCCCAGCTAAAACAAAAGATTCTTATGGAATTGCACACTTCTCCCTTAGGAGGGCACTCAGGATTTTTAAAAACTTACCACAGGGTTAAGAAGGAATTTTTTTGGGATGGCCTTAAATCAAATATTCAAAAGTTTGTGGTGGAATGTTTGGTTTGCCAACAAAATAAAGTTGAAACAATTAAGACACTGGGTCTATTACAACCTTTATCCATTCCAAGCCAACATTGGGAGGAGGTTTCAATGGATTTTATCACAGGTTTACCCAAGTCTGAGGGAAAGAGTGTCATCATGGTGGTAGTTGACAGACTTACCAAGTATGCACACTTTTGTGCATTATCACATCCATTTAAAGCCAGTACAGTTTCTACTGCATTTATGGAAACAATTCAAAAGCTACATGGAAACCCAAAGATTATTGTAAGTGACAGAGATCCCATTTTCACTGGAAATTTTTGGACATAATTATTTTCTTGTCTTGGTACTCAGTTAGCTCATAGCTCATCTTATCATCCTCAATCTGATGGGAAAACTGAGATAGTAAACAAATTTTTGGAAGGATATCTTCGTTGCTTTGTATCTGATAAACAGACACAATGGGTCAAATGGTTGCCTCTGGCTGAATGGTGGTATAACACTTCCTTCCATACAGCAACAAAAATGACCCCATTTATGGCACTTTATGGGTATCAACCACCATCCATCACATCATATTTAAGAGAAAATTCTAAGGTTCAGGCAGTGGAACATCACATCGAACATCAACAACAAGTCCTCCAACTCTTAAATGATAACCTCGTGTTGGCACAAAATAGAATAAAACAACAGGCAGATCAACATCGCAGTGAAAGAAGTTTTGGTGTAGGTGGTTGGGTATTCCTACGGCTACAACCATATAAGCAAATGTCCCTAATGCAAGCTAAGAAGGATAATAAATTATCACCAAAGTATTATGGTCCGTACAAGGTGTTGCAAAAGATTGGTACTATGGCATACAAATTGGAGCTTCCTGTAGCTTCTCGATTGCACCCAGTTTTCCATGTTTCATGTTTAAAGAAGGTTATAGGCGACAAGCTCTCAGTTAAAAAAATATTGCCAGAACTTGACAAGGAAGGAAAAATTATATTGGAACCGGAAGCAGTCACAGAAACAAGAACTCGACAGCTACGAAATCGATCAATTTCAGAGTATCTTATCAAGTGGAAGAACTTATCCGCTGAAGATTCCACATGGGAGGATGAGAATTTTATGCAGAAGTATCAAGAACTACTCAAGCGTTAAGGACAACACTTTTTTGAAGGAGAGGGGCATGTTGGGTCCCTATAATACTAGTGATTACCCCATTACTATTATAGTTATACCCCTTATTTATATTGTTGTGCCCCTATTACCCCCATGTTGTTATTTCTGTGCCCCATAGAATCCCTCTATTGTTATTTTTGTGGCTTTATATTATTATTGTTAGGTCGGCTGGATTATATTGTGACTCCTTAGACTCCTATATATAGAAAGGAGGTTTTGTCATTTGTATCATCCAAGAATTGTTCATTTATGTAATGTAAAGGAGGTTGCCCCCTCGAAGAGGCTGAATTCTAAGGCGTTGATCTATCTTTTCTATCTTTTCTTGTGCTGGTTTCATAACAAAATGCCACTAACATGGACACTTGTTCAAAGACTGCCCTCTTAGTAAAGCAGACAACAAGAGCAAACCTAATACAATGAAGGACACATAAAGCTTTCAGAAAGTGGCAAGCAGAGGAAAAGGAGTGAAAAAAGGACCAAAGAAACAATGGAATGAGGGGTAAAAGGTCAGTGAGAATAAGTTTCAAGCACTAGAAGAGAATGAAGAAATGACAAATGAAGACCAAACTATGGAGGAAGGCCCTAATGAAAAGGAGAAGGAAGAAGACTACAACCCAATACAAGATATGGGTAATAAGAAAGAGACTATGACGAGTGAAACAGAACTAGAGATGGATCAAGAAATGACCCAGAGTGAAACAGATCTGGAGGACCATGAACTTTAGGAAATTCTAGATAAGGAACACCTAGATTTGGAAGGGTTCTTAATGCAGGGAACCACAGGAGGGATAGATTCATTACCTCAAGAAGAATGCAACAGAATACAACAATTGTTTTTATGGAAAACTCAGGAAAGGGGGCTTGACAAAGGAAAAACCATTGATAAGCAGGAGAATAGAGGAGTGAACACAATGAAATTAACTCCAGGATTAGCTACTAGAAATATAGGAAAGAAGAGGGGCAGGACAAAGCAGAAGGAGCTCTTGATTGAGTCTGGAAAGTTAATGATAGATTCGGGTAAGATGAAAGACCTAACCAGTTACTCCTTTACAAATATTTAATTATGAAGTTCACATCTTGGAATATCAGAGGTCTAGGTAGTAGAAGAAAACAAAGAATGCTTGGTTGTAGAATGAAACAAGAAATGCCAAATATGATCTTCATTTATGAAACGAAATGTTCCATTCAGAAATTAAAAATAATCCATAGCAAATGGCTCAATAGATTTGAGTTTCTAGAAGTTAGAGTAGAGAACATAGCAGGGGGCATTGTCACTCTTTGGAACCCCCAAAAAAGTTAGCATAATAGATGCAGAGGCATCTAGAAATTATTTATCAGTGGTCATTAGAGAACACCTTTTTAAGTTTTTTTTTTTTTTTTTTTTTTTTTTTTAATTTACAATTCTAATATTATTTATATTTTTAAAGATAAATATATTACAATTAAATTGAATTATATTAAAATTATTATTTTTTATAATATCAACTCATAATTTAAATTTTATTATATTATTTCTTATATGTCATAGAGTAGATGGTGACAAGTTGTTTTGTTAAGGCACTTTGTAGTGTAAAGGTCACTGGTTTGAAACTCTGTTGGAAAAAATCTATTCATGATCGAGGATGGTGTGGCCCATGCAGGGTGCAATCTCTAAGCGATTTTGATGGCCTAGATGTGGTGCAATGGATAGGCTAAAAGGAGATTTAACCTGATCATGCAGTCCTCTATTTTTTTTCAATCGCTACAAAATGATTCGGTAGCGTTTGTTTCTAATTTCATTGTCCAATCGCTACAAAATAATTTTGTAGCGTTGTTCCCTACAGGGAAATTTCGTAGTGCCTAGTAAAATTTTTGTACAACAATTTCGGGGAAGATGAATTAACTCAGATTTTTCCCAATCTGACTCTCCACGGCCCCTGTCTTGCTCCTTAACACAATATACAATTTACCTTTTCCTTCACCTGAGTTTGCAACAATATCACAAATTTATCGTTCAAACAAACCAATTTAAGAGGCCTTATTTTGCAGAATTCCAAACAAGGTATTATGTTTTAGTTTAACAACACCCAACTCGTTGTAAATACCACACATTCACTAACCGAAATATAGTGAACACTCCTTCATGGAGCTTTAAAACTGATACACAAGAATACAAAAAATAAATAGCTTCCCACACAACGCCAAGAGTTCAATTTCTTAATATAAATCGGTTCACAAGTTACCGGTTTTCAAAATGATCAAATGCACAAGAATATAATTGCAAGAAATAATTGTTCATAAGCATAAATCAATTTTCTTCAACCACATGACTTCGATTCAATTTAAAGCCCCACCAAATAACATTCCCATTTGTTATTCATTCACGTCATTCATACAAAAATACGTTCCAGTTCACATAGATTGGAAAGCACAGGCGGTTCTACAAACTCAGAAATGTAGTTACACATAGAAACAGTGAGTTCCTCTCTTCTCCTCCCTCTTGGAACTCAGAAATGGAGTTATTTACATTTTTGTATGATGTTGATGCTGATTTACAAATTCTTGGAAATTAGCATCAACTCAAAAATGTAGTTATTTACATTTCTGTATGAAGTTGATGCTGATTTACAAATTCTTAAATAACAAAACTCCTTAGGCATTAAATAGTGTCTTCAATGCTTCAAGTTTGAATTGCAGAATAGAGCTCTTTGTCATAAGAAGAGTATTTTTGTTTTGAGTCACTTTACTTCTCGTTGAAATATGCAATAGGTTTATCTTATGCGCTCACTACATCTAAAATAGTTATCCCATTGGCATCACATTTTAATTGGAAAAGTTGATTGAAGTTGGGCAAATTCAACACTGGTTTCTCGAGGATCTTCTTCTTCAATAGCTGGAAACTTTTCTCTAATGTTATTGTCCAATAAAATGGTTGCATGTCCTTCTTGATTTTATCTATGATATGTGCCCAAATACCATTGAAGTTCTTGATAAACTTCTTATAGAAGTTGGCTAAGCCATGAAAGCTTCTAACTTCGAAAATGCTCTTGGATGAAGGACAATTCACAATTGCCTCTATTTTCTCCGAATCCATTTTCAGTCCATCTTTTGAAATGACAAAACTTGAGTATACAAGCTCAAGTTTCATAAAAGTACATTTCTTCAGGTTAATTAGCAAATTTTCTTGCTGCAATCTCTCCAAAACATGTGTAAGGTTCTCTTCTTTAGTTTCGCTAAAAATATCATCTAAGTAAACAATAACAGACTTACTAATGAAATCCTTCAAGACTTATTTCATCAACAACATGAATGTATTGGGTGAATTTGTCAATCCAAATGGCATGACCAACTATTCATACAATCCATCGTTGGGATTGAAAGTTGTCTTCCACTCGTCCCCTTCTCTAATTTGGATTTGATGGTAACCAATTTTCATATAAATCTTTGAAAAATAAGTTTCTACACTCAAACAATCCATCATATCATCCATTCATGGCAATGTAAATTTGTATCTAATCATGACCTTATTGATTCCTTTGGAATTTGTATACATCCTCCATTCTTCATGCTTCTTTGGACTTAGTATGGCAGGCACAACACATGGACTCAAGCTCTCTCTTATCACTCCTTTGTCTAACATCTCTTGAACCTATTTCCTTTCTTCTTCATTTACCTTGGGTGTCATTCAATGTGCAACCTTATTTGGAAGGCTTACTCCCAGTATCAAATACGTATGATGGTTGATGCTTCTTTTGGGTGGCAAATCGCTTAGAAAATCCTCTAATACAATATCATTAAACTCATGCAACATTTCATGAATTTCAATAGGTAAATTTGTAATTTCAATGTGCAGAAGTATTACCTTTAGTTTGCAGATTACCACATAACTAACCTCCTCTTTCTCCATTTGTTGCAGAAATTATTTACCACTCAACAATAGTTCTTTGGGGATTCTTATTTCAGTTGTGCTCTCTTCATTCAATGGTACTAGAGTATGTTTGATTCCATCCTTTTCAAACTTGTAGTAATTTCTCTCTCCATCATGTATCACTTTCATTTCGAACTACCATGGTCGACCCAAAAGGATGTGGCAGGCATCCATTGAATTATATCACAGATTACCTTGTCTTTATATCTTCCTATTTGGAACTCAACTTCACTTTTTTCATTCACTAACAATTGGTGTCCCTTTTGCAACCATGATACTTTGTACGATGTTGGATGTTTAATCCTCTCCAATCCCATTTTTTCCACCATTTCTAAGTAAATGAGATTGTCAGTGCTTCCACTATCAATCACTACCTTTCAACACTTCCCTTTTGCTTTGAACATAGTATTCAATAATGACCTTCTTTGGGATGGTTCAATAGTTTTTTAAGCCAAATTCAACAATATTTTACTCATCATCAATGCCTCTTTGGTTTCTAGCATATTTTATGCCTCATGTGCTTGTGCTTATGCTCCTTCTTGCTATACTATGTGACCCATTTTGCCACATCTGTAGCACCAATAAACAATCTCATTGCCTCTTCCTATACCTCTCTGGTAAGCTCTTCCTCCTTTGGGGCCACCATCTTTCTCTTGTTTCCCTTGTTGTTTTGAGTTGCCTACATCATTCTTTTGAGTTGGAAGATTTCATTTTCCAGTGGACTGCCCTTTTCCCCTAGCAAAACCATGCCCTCTACTCTAGTTTTGTTTTCTTGCTATCTTTTATGTTGGCTTCAAGGCATATTGATATGCTTATTCCATGGTCCTTAGAGAAAACACGTTGATCTCATCTTGAATATCCATTCTCAAGCCATTTATATACCTTTTTGTCTTTTTCGAGGTATCTTCCACATAACCTGCTCTCAAGTTAACTTTGTAAAATTCTTAAGTATATTCTTTTATTTTCAATGACCTTTTCTTGAGGTTTTGCATCTTCTTGTAAAGAGTTAATTGGTAATATTTTGGTAAGAATTTACTCTTCATCTTTTCCACCATCTTGACCCAGATCTCTATCAATAGCTTATTATGTTATCTCCACTTAGCCTACACAAATTCCTACCATAGCGCAACACAACCCTTCAACCTTGTTACTATAAAATTTAACCTTTTGTCATCGTCCATCTCTTCATATTCGAAATACTTGTCTAACTCACTGATCCAATCAAACAAATTTTTAGTTTCCAGGTTGCCACCATAGGTATATAGTTCAGGCTTTGGTCTGTAACTTCAGCCTAACAATGATCTCAATAATTTGACTTATAAAGGTTCCTCAACAGGTGTTTCTCATTCTTCATCAGCTTATTCTTTAAGTTCAATAATATCTCCAGCCTCATGATATTGTTGTATTCCTACCTCCATGGCCTCTAACCGAGATTGCAGTCTCTTTATCTCTTCTTTGAGCTTTGCATTACCCATAGGTTTGCCTCCTCAACCTCATGTTCTTATTGCTTGCATAGCCATCCCCTCTTACTCAAAGGTTTGCACTGATACCAAAAATTGGTGCAACGGGCAAGCTAAAAGGAGATTTAACCCGATCACACAGTCCTATAATTAGTTTTTTCAATTGCTACGAAATGATTAAGTAACATTTGTTTCTAATTTCACTATCTAGTCACTACAAAACAATTTCATAGCATTGTTCGCTACAGGAAAATTTTGTAATGCCCGATAAAAATTTTTGCAGCAATTTTGGGGAAGATGAATTGACTCAACTCTTTCCCAATCCAACTCTCCACAACCCATGGCTTGCTCCTCAACAAATTATATGATTTATTTTGTCTTCCTTCACCTGTGTTTGCAATAATATTACAAATTTGTCGATCAAACAAACCAGTCTAAGAGGGTTTTTTTGTGGAATTCCAAACATGGCACTTTGTTTTAGTTTAACAATGCATTTTCACTATAAATACCACGCATTCACCTACTAGAATATAGTGAATTCTCCTTCGCAACGCTTTAAAACTGATACACAAGAATACAAAAGATAAATGGCTTCTCACACAACGATAGGAGTTCAATTTCTTAATATAAATCAGTTCACAAGTTACAGGTTTTCAAAATGATCAAATGCATAGGAATAAAGTCGCAAGAAATAACATTCATAAGCATAAATCAACTTTCTTCAACCATAGGGTTTCTATTCAAAATAAAGACACACCAACTTACAGTATCATTTGTTATTCATTTACGCCATTCCCACAAAAATACCTTCTAGTTCACACAGATTGGAAAGTACAAACAAGTCTACAAACACAAAACTGTAGTTACACAGAGAAACAACCAGTTCCTCTCTTCTCATCCCTCTTGGAACTTCCCAACACTCTTTCCTTCATTCCTACAAAGAAAAAAAATTGACTATGACAACCAAGAGTCATGAAATGTGAATCAATTCCCCTTCTCCACAAATAATGGTGGCCCCTCCTTTGGGCAGGCTTAAAGGGTGGAGTGGGCTAGCTAAACAACACCTGAAAAGGTTTGTCATCATGTTGAGGCAATGAGGGAGGGCTCAACGAGGAGTTGGCCACCGCGGGCAGCTTAGGGACCGAGTTGCGAGGGTAAAGAAGCAAGAAGAGGAGGGAGGCGCACTAGAGGAGGAGGTATACCAAGGTCGTTTCCTGTTGCCAGGGAGCATGGTGCAGTATTTGACATTGGCATCAATCGATGAACATTTGTGCGATATCTATGCAAGATTGGACATTCTGCATGAGGAAAGGTGTGATGATAGGACTGAGGTCATAACATATATAAATGACTTGCAATTTTCTCAAGGAGAAATCTTGGATCGCCTCGCCTCAGTTCGTCATAGCTATCATCGGTCTGCTGAAAGATTGGATGAAATTGAAGCAAGGCTGGAACATATTGATTTTCATGTTCATGAGTGCCACATTCAACCTGCGGACCAAAAAAATGCTCAGGTGTCGAATCCTCCAATGTACTGTGGTTGTTGGTTTTTTTTTGTTCTGGTTGTTTTTTGGGAGATAAGACTAGTGTGTCTTTGGGGTTCTTGCAAAAAATGTCTTTATGTTTTCAAATTTTCCATTGCTCTCTTGGCCAACAAATTTGGTTGGTGTGAGGTCGAGAGAGAAAATAAATTTTGACATAGATATAATCAAATTTTGATGAACTTTAATTAAAAAAAATATTATTATTTTAATTTACTTTTTAAACAACATTCTTGACACAGAAAAAGAAATGATAGAAACTTTGATAGGTAGTAAGAATTTTACTTCCACATATTGATTTACATTTTATAAGGGAATTTCACTTATCAAACTAAAATTGCTTCCACTTTTTTTATATGTATTACTTTACTTTTCATAAGGAATTTATTTCATTATGTAAAAATGATAGAAACTTTGACACGAAGTAAAAAGTTTACTTTCATGTATTACTTTATAAAAAGATTATTTTTTATTTATGTATTAGTTTATTTTTATGTTTTTTTTATTGAACAATTATTTTTATGTTTTTTTTAACTCAAAAGCATCTTTAACTTCGTAATATGGTTGCATTTATTTCTCTAAATAAAACACATTAATCCAAATTATATTATATCTCCAGAAATTTAAACCTACCACAATTGAAAACAAAATTATACACCATATCATTTCAACAAATAATAAAAAATAAAAAATAAAAAAATTCACTTCCATATATTGCTTTGCTTTACTTTTTATAATTGAAAACAAAATTATACACCATACCATTTGAGCTATCCTCCTTCGACTATTCTATAAAAAAATATTAAATGATTTTTTATAATTAAAAAAAATAAGAATTTCACTTCCATATATTGCTTTGCTTTACTTTTTATACGGAAATCTCACTTTTCAAACCAAAAAAATAAAGAACTTTCAATTTCACCTTTTTTTTTCCATGTATTGCTTTACTTTTTATAAGGAATTTATTCCATGATGTTAATAAAAACCACTTCCTCTTAGAGTGCCCCGCGTATAACCACATTAGATCTCAGTTTCACAATCTTTGTTACAATACTGACCTTCCTAGCCTTTTACAATGTCAAAATTATAGTGAGCTCGGGAGGATTCTCTCCAAGATTTTTGAGCATAGGAATAAAATCTTAAATCAAAATAGATAATTTGTTTATATAGGTCCGATAGACCATTATTTGGTCTCAGCGGACGTTAACCATCATCATCATCATCATCATCATCAAAAAGAATTCATTTTATAAAGGAGTTTTTTTTAATTATTTGGTTTATTCATTTGTGTTATAATGATATATTTAAATTTTGTTAATTATTATAATTTATTTTAATCGGATGTAGTGATATGAATTTTATTTAATGTATATAGATAAAATGTAATTTGATAGGTTGTAAATGAGGTTATAATTTATATGTGATTTTGATATATTGAAATGGATATATTATGATGCGATTAATTTTAAATATTATTAATGGTTTAATTAGTATGATAGGAAAGTTACATGTGTATGATATATGAGTAAGTGAATATTATATAAATTTTGGAGTTGGTCAAGATATGTTGTGTGATATATGACATGATTTAATTTATGATCATATGACAAGTTGATGCATTGATTTGAGTTTATATAGGAACAAACAACCTATACGAGGATAAATGAGGTTGTAAGAAAACATATATCATATTATTATTAGAGGAAAAACAATATTGTTTCTCGCTACTAGCAATTCTTTTATGTGGCCTAGGTTGAAAAGTTGTCCACACTTTTATTTTGAAGTTGCACATTATTATGCGTACAGGTTGTGGATTTAGTCACTCATGAGGTTTACCTAAAGGGTATCTAGTGATGAGGAATCATTATTCATTATTGAACATTAGCGTGTCTACAAGGATAACAAAGGTCAAGTTAACTATGTCTTGATAGTTACACCATTTCCCCACTAAAAAAATTAGTTACGTGAAGAACATGTCTGAATATGGCATCCTTGGTACTTACTAAAATGTAACTCTTAAATACATTTGGAGAAACATAACTCCTTATTATCAATTATAAATTATTAAATATATATTAAAAAATAATTAATTAAAAATATAAATTATTAATATGGATCATATAAATTCATTTATTAATCATATAAATTAATATGTATAATAACTAAAAAATATTTAAATATATTTGAAAATAAATACATTTTAAAATTTGCATTAAATATAAAAAATACATATACACTATAAATTAATTACTAGTATACCAATAAGTTAAAGAGAAGAAATTCAAATTTTAATAAAACTATAAGCGATTGTGAATGGTTAAAAATATTTAATAAATTAATTAATTAATAGTATACGAATGAGTTAAGGAGAAGAAAATCAAATTTTAATAAAACTACGAGCGATTGTGAATTGTTAAAAACATTTAATAAATAACTAAAATAATGATTGCATGTGCAGCTACTCGAATATTACATGAAGAGATTGAGAGAACATCCAGAATAAAAAAATGTCAATCTTGAAATGGTTGTTTTGTTCTTATTCATTTATATATATTAAAAAAATTCTTTCATAATTAAATTGGTTAAGTTAATATCAGCATCGCAATGATATCAAATTTCCATTCACATTTATATAATATCAAATTCACTTTCATAATTACATGATATGATATACATATTAAAATTAAAAAACACTCATTATAAATAAATAAATTAATATTATACATGTTAAAATTTAAAAACACTCATTATAAATAAATAACTTATTATTATTTTGTAGCTAAAATTCAAATTTTTATAAACACATACTTGATATTTGTAAAATAAATATTAATATAAATAATTTATATTTGAATAACTTAAATGGAATAAATACATAATTTTATAATTAAAATATGTTTGTTCTTTTTGTCAGCAGCCATAACAATGTTGATAAGTAATTTAGAATCCTTTAAAATTACTATTTCAAGATAGTACAATTTTTAAACAATTGTAAGTTGATTGATCTTTAGGTATGGAGTAAAAAAAAGTTCCTCTTTGAGACTCCCGTCACCCATGTTATTTTATATGGATGTGAGGTTTGGGGTTGCAGTATATCTAGAGAATCATAGAGGAAGCTTGAGTTGATCCAACAACAATTTATAACCTACAACCTCAATATTAAAGGAAATAATCTCTACTCTATCCTCTTGATTGAAGCTATCCTTTCCCCCATTAAAATCATATCTATGATTAGGTATCTCTTGTATAAGAAGAAGTTATACAACATGGAATCCATGAGGTCCCCCAAAATTGCTTCTTACTCTAGCAAAAACCCCCACCTCTAGCTTAAGCGACGTTGGCATAAGGATGCATAGTCTTAGCTAGACCATTTGGGGGTAAAAAGGATATCATGTTGGAGAATAAGGTTAACATTAAAAATATTATTACTTCAAAATTTAAGGATAAGTTGTGGAAGGATAAGGACTTCAAGGGAGAAAGGAAGCTAAGGTATTATAAGGAAGTGATCAACCCCAATCTTGATAACTGGAATTTATTTATATCTTAACCCGTGCTAAGAAGAAAATTAGTATTGCCAAGATAAGAACTAATTCTCATGAGCTTCAAAGTGAAATCAGGTGTTGTTCAATTCCCAAAAACCTTGGGACAAAAGGGTCTGTCACCTTTGCAACACTAAGAAGGTTGAAGATGAAAAGCACTTTCTCTTGGATTGTCCATCTGTCCCTCACATCCATTCTAATTTTCAAAAATCTTTGTCACGCTACCAACCTCCTTGACTTGTTAAGTCAGCAAAACTATCGTGGTTTAGGAACACTTCTCTCCCTCTTTTTCAATTATAGAAATAAAATATTAAAAAATCTCAAATATTCTCTTATTAAAGTCTCACAGACCATGTTGGTTCTAGTAAATGTTAATCATCATCATCGTCATCATTATATTGAATATGATCATCAACTTATATTTCTTTAAAAAACTTATATATGTTAATAAAACCCATTGCATAATCATCCTTAAAAGTTATATCTACATAATGCATTCACCATTTATTTATTCTCTTACAAGATTTCATAGTTTATTTATTTTTAAACCAACAAAATGAGAAAGAGCCCACAAAATACTATGCATATAATTGGAAATTTCATAAACCCATTGAATACAAACCTAAGTTGTTGAGGCACCCATATACGTCAATGATTTTCTCACTACATTAATTGGATAATAAGGATAGAATTTCAAGCATTGTAGAAAGTATTCTTATAATGTGATATGCCAATGATAAAGTGGAGTTGATTCTGCTTAGAGGTTCTCCACAGCCCAGTATGCAATAGATGTTGTTATGTTATGTCCTATCCTATCATGTCTTGTAAACATTTTGAATCGGTCAAAATACATCAAAATTAAAATTAAATTAAATTAAAAGATTAATGTAATGCGAACTTTTTAACTATTTTCTAAATTCAAGCTTCTGTGATCCATATTACATTAAGAAGAGTCTTTTCTGTAGAAATCACATAGGAGAAAATTGTGTTGATGCTTTTCAAACTAGCTAGTGTGGTTCATCATCAGGACTAGATGAAGATGTCGTTCATGGCACGAGCTTAAATAGAGGGTGATGTAGAGACCAAAAGATCATATAATGGCTAGTTTATGAAATTTAATATTTTAATAATGATTATTAAGATCAAATAATATTCATATAACGGCTAATATAAAGGCTAGTTTAAGAATAATAATATTATAATTTATAATAATAATTAAGATAAATAATAAACAGGTGATGAAAATTCTATTACATGATTGGAAGATTACTCGAAGGAGGAGACTCGGGGGGGGAAG
Organism: Pinus tabuliformis; assembly: GCA_031772625.1. Lineage (NCBI taxonomy): Eukaryota > Viridiplantae > Streptophyta > Pinopsida > Pinales > Pinaceae > Pinus > Pinus tabuliformis. The sequence continues at coordinate 1,861,761,932 of CM062817.1, forward strand.
AGAGAGAGATGCGCAACTAGGGTTTCTGAGAGTTACAGAGCTTGATCCTTATGGAGGGCTGCAGAGGAGGGAGCTCCACTCCCTCCTACAAGGACGTCGTTGCCAGTAGAGGCAAGTCACCACTGGGTAAAGTCAGAGGATCTGTGGAGGAAGAAAAAAGAAATAATGACAAGGAGACAGATGGGGCCAAGTCTAAGGAAAATAGCAGCACAAAGGACAAGGAGGAAGAAGAAAAAAACCAGGAAACAAGGGAAAAAAAACAAAAGGGACCTTGCAGACCCAAAATGGAGATCACTCCTAGAGTAGTGTTAAATGATCCTGCACTGCAGGCGCACAAGGAACACATGGGGACTTACACTATAATCTGTAAATTCATGGGATTATGGCCCACTAAAAATGCTTTACAGATGTGGATCAAGTATCACTAGAAACCTAAGGGAAGCATCGATCTCCATCTTGGGTCAAAGGGATTTTTCACCGTGGTATTCACTAATATTGAAGACAAAGACAGAATATTCGAAGGAGGACCCTACTTTTATGTAGCAACTGGCCTCTATATGCGGCCTTGGATGACAAACTTTGTTCCAGAGCGGGATACTTTCACTTCGATACCTGTCTGGGTAAGGCTCTATTCTCTACCTCTTGATTACTAGCAAATTGAATCGCTTGCAGCCATAGGCAACAAACTAGGTCATTTTGTCAAAGCTTCAGAAGCCACAAGAAGAGGCAAATATACGTCCTATGCAAGGATTTGTGTGGAAATGGATCTTTCAGGAGCTCTTCCGGATGAAGTTATCCTGGAAGTTTTTGATGAGGTATGGGTGCAAATTGTGGACTATGAGCATATCCCATTCAGATGCCGTAAATGCCACGAACATGGACACTTGTTGAAAGACTGCCCTCTTAGTAAAGCAGACAACAAGATCAAACCTAATACAATGAAGGACACAGAAAGCTTTCAAAAAGTGGCAAGCAGAGGAAAAGGAGGGAAAAAAGGACCAAAGCAACAACGGAATGTGGGGCAAAAGGTCAATCAGAATAAGTTTCAAACACTGGAAGAGAATGAAGAAATGACAAATGAAGACCAAACTATGGAGCAAGGCCCTAATGAAAAGGAGAAGGAAGAAGACTACAACCCAATACAAGATATGGGTAATAATAAAGAGACTATGACGAGTGAAACAAAACTATAGATGGATCAGGAAATGACCCAGAGTGAAACAGATCTGGAGGACCATGAACTTTAGGAAATTCTAGATAAGGAACACCTAGATTTGGAAGGGTTCTTAATGCAGGGAACCACAGGAGGGATAGATTCATTACCTCAAGAAGAATGCAACAAAATACATCAGTTGTTTTTATGGCAAACTCAGGAAAGGGGGCTTGAAAAAGGAAAAACCATTGATAAGCGGGAGAACAGAGGAGTGAAAACAATGAAATCAACTCTAGGATTAGCTACTAGAAATGCAGGAAAGAAGAGGGGTAGGATAAGCAGAAGGAGCTCTTGATGGAGTGTGGAAAGCTAATGATAGATTCGGGTAAGATGAAAGACCTAACCAGTTACTCCTTTACAAATCTTTAATTATGAAGTTCACATCTTGGAATATCAGAGGTCTACGTAGTAGAAGAAAACAAAGAATGATTGGTTGTAGAATGAAACAAGAAATGTTGGATATGATCTTCATTTAGGAAACGAAATGTTCCATTCAGAAATTAAAACTAATCCATAACAAATGGCTCAACAGATTTGAGTTTCTAGAAGTTAAAGCAGAGAACACAGCGGGGGGCATTGTCACTCTTTGGAACCCCCAATAAGTCAACATAATAGATGCAGAGGCATCTAGAAATAATTTATGAGTGGTCATTCAACTAGTGGGGGTTTCGGAAACCTTCCTAATCACAAATGTTTACGGTCCTCAAAGAATAGATGATAAACTCAGATTGCTAGAATCCCTTATGGATCTCAGGAATAGACAGGCTGGAATTCCTTAGATCATAGGAGGGGATTTTAACATGATCAAATCTCTTTCAGAAAAAAGAGGTACCAGAGCGCTAAACAAAGACTCCTTAGCGTTCCAATCATTCACATATAATATGAAACTAGTTGATTTAGAAACGAGCAATGGCCTTTTTACTTGGAACAACAGAAGAGGAGGTGAGGCACTGATAGCCTCTAAGTTAGATAGGTTTATGATATCAGAGGAGCTTATCCTTATAGATAAAGAAATAAAAGAAAGAGTTCTTCCCTTTGGAGGCTTAGATCACTGGCTGATTCAATTGGAAATCAAGGGTATTGATTCTCCCAGGAATAGACCCTTCAGATTCGAGAATATCTGGCTCTCCCACCCGGATTTCATCAATAACATTGAAAATGGTGGTCTGAAGACATGCAATTCCAAGGATAAAAAATGTATCTCCTTCATAAAGACTAAGGCACATTAAGTTCCGGCTCAAAGAATGGAACAAGAAGGATTTTGGTAACATTTTTGTGGACAAAAAATCAGTGGAAATAAAAATTCAGGAACTCAACCAGGTACTGATCAAAGATGGCTTTGACAAAGTAAAAAGTGATCAAGCTAGTAAACACCATCAAGAATGGGAGAAGTTATGAAAACAAGAGGAAAGATTTTGGAGGCAAAAGTCTAGAGTTCAATGGCTCAAAGAAGGAGAGCGTAATACAAAATTTTTCCACAGATCCACTATGGCTAATAGAGCATACAATAGAATATCTACAATAAAGGATGAGAATGGGGAGTTTCAGATCACTCATAAGGATATTGAAGTTGCGTTTGTTCAACATTTCTGAGGCATCACTCGGGAAAACAATCCAGACAGGGAACTATCCATCAGGGAAATTACAAGGCATATCCCTAAGCTGGTGTCTAGAGAGGACAATTTTAACCTAAATAGACCAGTAACTGAAGAGGAGGTTAGCGAGGTTCTTAAAGACATGTAGAATGGCAAAGCACCAGGCTCGGATGGTTTCAATGTGGATTTTTTTAAAACTTGTTGGAACATAGTCAAACAGGATATTTTGAATGTGGTGGAGGATTCCGAGAGAAGAAAAACTATCCTGAAAGCCCTCAACACCTCCTTCATCGCCCTGATCCCCAAACAAGACTCAGCTCAAACTATAAGTACAGACCCATAGCTTTATGTCATGTGGTATACAATATAATATCCAAGGTAGTGGCTAACAAACTCAAACCTCTCCTTCCTTCTTTAGTGTCAGAGGAACAATCAGGTTATGTGGATGGTAGACAAATTTTAAACAACATTATTCAAGCCCATGAGGTGGTTCACACGCTTACCGGCAAAAGGCAGGCGGGGATGATCATGCAATTAGATATTGCCAAAGCATATGACAAGGTGAATTGGATTTACATCAAGAAGGTTCTCTCTGCTTTTGGGTTCGATCACTATTCGGTCAGATGGGTTATGGCTCTGGTGACTTCTTCCAGCTTTTCAATTTTGGTGAATGGCTCTCCCTTAGAGATCTTCATTCCTTCTAGAGGCCTCAGGCAAGGAGACCTGGTCTCTCCCTTTCTCTTCATCCTCATGATGGAAGGACTTGGTCAGTTCATTAAGCATGCCAAGGCCATGGGAAAAATCAAGGTCCTTCAATTAACTGAGAATGGTCAGGCACTGGCTCACCAACAATTTGTAGATGATACCATGCTACAAGGAATCCCCACAGTGAAAGAAGCTTCTGCCTTCAATCAAATCCTTAATGAATTTTCCATGGCTACAGGTATGGAAGTCAATCTCTCTAAATCAAAAATCTTCTTCTTAAACACTATCATTGCTATTCATAGAAATATCTCAAGAATTCTTGGATTCCAAAGGGATTCCCTCCCCTCAAAGTATTTGGGAGTTCTTCTCACAGCCAGACCAATGCACACGAGTATCTGGGAACCGGTGCTTAATAAGATGCAGGACAAAGTCAAAAAATGGACCATCAGAGCCTTGAATCTGGTTGGTAGGTTGGTTTTGACAAAGGTTGTTCTACAATCAATCCCAGTATTCATGTTATCAGACCTTCCAGCTCCCAAAAGTGTATTAGAGCAATTCAGGAATATTCAAAGAGATTTCCTTTGGGGTAAGGGGGAAACAAGGAAGAAATGGGCCTTGCTTTCTTGGGATAAAATCTGTAAACCCATGAGCCACGGGGGTCTAGGCTTAGATGATTAGGAGATTCTTAGTAAAGTTCTAGGAGCCAAGCTTTGGTGGCGATGGGTACAAGAGCCAAAAGCCCATTGGGCAAGGATCTGGAAAGAAAAATATGCCAGCTCCTGGCACACTAGTGATCTCATAAGAATGTCTAGAAACATAAAGGGCTCTTACATTTGGAATAGAGCCTGGGAAAACAGAAGCCTAGTACAAAAAAACAGTTTCTTGGAAATCAGAGCAGGAGATCTAGCACTCTTTTGGGAGGAAAATGGCAACAAGAACCAACGCTGTTAGAAGAGGAATTTTTAAGCCTCAAGCAGGAAAAAACTTTCCAAGGGTTAAACAAAGTAAATGATTTATGGGATCTTTCTCATAACTTGGGAAAGTGGAGAAGTTGGAAAAACATTGACTGCAGAGATGACATCCCCACAAAAACTAAAGCAGAGGCAATTAGGTGCTTGCTAAAACAAAGGATGATCTTGGTAACGGAGGGGCAAGATAAATTGAGTTACCAAGATCATTTGAGATGGGGCAACAACAATAAAGGCACCTTTAATCTTAAGGAAGCAAGAGGTATTCTCCTTGAGCTAGATTCCAGTGTTCCAGACAAGACCTGGAAGCACCTCTGGAGACACCAAGGTTGGATGAAGATCATGTTTTTCATGTGGTTGGTTCATCATAAGAAAATCTTGACTTGGGACAATATTAGGAAGAGGGGGGTCATGGTCCCTTCCAGATGTCAACTATGTGAAGAGTAGGAGGAGACAATGGAGCACATTCTCAACAACTGCTCTTACACCACCTGGCTGTGGGATTCTTTTGCTACCATTTTCCAAAAAACAGATAGGGACAGAGGATGAATCATAAATACCCTAAACAAGTGGAGAAGAAACTTTATGGAGAATGAGTTCCTCAATTTGGCCTCGGCCTTCACGCCAAGTTTCATTATCTAGAATGTATGGAAAGAAAGGAAAAAAAGAGTATTCAAGAATGAAAAGTATATCCCCCATCAAATTTTTGATCTGATCTTGAAACAGCTCAGGGAGACAATTAGTACCATAGTTCGCAATCTCCCCAAGAATCCCCCTCAAAGACTGAGCTGAGAACTCTCAGGAAACTGGGAATGCAAGGGATTATTCCCCAAGGACTAAATAGGAGAAATACATCTATGGAGAAAGAGAAGGATTTCTGGCAACCTCCACCGAAAGGCTATCTGAAATACAACATTGATGGTGCTTCAAAAGGCAACTCGGGAACAACTGGTTTTGGAGGAGTTTTAAGAAATGAAGAGGGCAGTATTATCTTTATCTTCCACTGTCATTTAGGAAGAGCCACCAACAATATGGCGGAATTAATGGCTCTAGCGCAATGTCTAGAGTTTCTAATTCAGTACCAAGGCTCTAATGTCATTATAGAAGTGGACTCAGAGATAACAATTAACTCTTTGAAAAGAATTAGTTGTGGTACTCGGCGGGAGATAGTCTTAAATCAATGGAGACTAATCCAGATTTACCAAAGAATCCAAGTACACCTCCAGGGACTTCAAACTGTTAGTTTTAACCATGTTCAATGAAGTTCCAATAAGCTAGCGGACATACTGGCCAACCAAGGTGTGAACAATGTAGAATGCGGGGTGGCGAGAAAGTGGCAGGAGATGCTTCAGAGCCTTTTAAAAGCTCTCTGCGATGAACAAGCTGCAGAGGACATAGAAGTTTTTCGATATCAGGCCAGGGTGACCGGCACGAATTGATTTTCCATGCATGTGCATTCTCAGCCTGTCAAGAGGTACTTGGAAGGAGGGCATGCAAATTTCGACCTCAATTTTCCCCGGAGTTAGTTGATCGGTGTCCCCAGTTTTTCGGACGGTAATATGATGGGTCAATTTTCAAACAAGCACAGTCTTGGGTTCAGGTTCCATAGAAAGATTAGGCGAGACGGGTGGTTGGTTTTTTCCGGTAGCTGGAATTTACCCCCATTCTGCTTTCGAGCTGGAAAACCACGCCCTGGTTGGTTTTCCAGCGATCGCATGGCTCTTGAGTGGTTAACGGTTTTGCAGTTTTGGAAGCAATTCCATAGGGAATACAACACGTGGCAGGGGGAAGAATTGGAAACCACCCTCCATCGCACACTATCGTTTGGGTGTTTTAGTTTGTGCGATATGGCTCCTGGCCATTGGATCCAGCCGTCTGAATCGACGGTTAGAATTGATTGGGTTGTTTTGTGGGGCCAGGGGGGTTATCTCCACTCGTCCTGTAGGCGCGTCTTTTCCCTCTTCCGTTGTTTGCGCGTATTGCGTGGTCGGGGGTGACTGTTGTCATTTGTCCGCTTAGGGGGGTGTGAATCTTACAGAGCTTCCCTAGTGGTCTGGGGTTCTTGTAGCCTTTCAGTGTGTGTTTCTCTTGAGTTTGGTGATTTCTAGTGTAGGGGGGCATTGTCTTTGGCAGGGAAACCTCTTTTCCTGAAGTCCATGTTAACAGACGGCATTTTTGTACATTATGTAACTTTTCTTTTAGATTAATGAAATAGAAGAATCGGCTCTTGCTGTAGCCAAAATAAAAAAAGATAAATAATAATAATAATAATTAAGAAAGATCGAAAAATGTAAACATGAGAAATTAGTCAGTTATGACTACCTCTCATGGAAATGGTCATAGATGAATGACTTACTTAATGCAGTTGAATCCGAAAAAATGATATCTAATATAATGCACTGCGAAAACGCCCAATACTTAATTCAAAAGAGTGAAGGGAACTCTACTTGAATGGTTCATGAGGCACAATACTTGCTAAGGTTTTGCAAATGGGGTGGCAAGCCAAGTGGGTTTGTTTGTGGGGTAAACTCCATAGTTAAGTGTGCTTGAGCCAGAGGCAATCTGGGATGGGTGACCTCCCTGGAAGTCCTGGTTACCGGGTGCAAGCCCCAGAAGTGATGATTGACACTATGTGATTTATTTCACTAGTTTCAATCCCACTTCTTCACCCCTGTGAGCATCACCTGATGCAATGAGTGCTAACCACTATTCAAAAATCATGAGAAATTAGTCAATTATGACTACCTCTCATGGAAATGGTCATAGATGAATGACTTACTTAATGCAGTTGAATTCCAAAAAATGATATCTAATGTAAACATTAATAAGAAACAAACAATCCAAGTCAACCATATATAGGGAATAGAGTAAAAAATAAATAAATAAAATAAAATAATAAATAATAAATAAATAAATAGGAGTCAAGCCCTGACTAATGAGTCAAGATCCTATAACAAAAATAATAATTAAATGAGACTAAAATTAAAACAAGGCAATCAAAAGGGAGGGTAAAATTATTATTATTATTACCCTCCCTTTTGATTGCTTTGTTTTAATTTTAATCTCATGTAATTATTATTTTTGTTATACGATCTTGACTCATTTAATTATTATATATATTAAGAAAGATCGAAAAACATAAACATTAATAAGAAACAAACAATCCAAGTCAACCAAAGATATGGAACAAATTCTCTCTCTCTCTCTCTCTCTCTCTCTCTCTCTCTCTCTCTCTCTATATATATATATATATATATATATATATATATGAGTCAAGACTTGATTAATGAGTCAAGATCCTATAACAAAAATAATAATTAAATGAGACTAAAATTAAAACAAAGCAATCAAAAGGGAGGGAATTTATTTTTTTTAAAGGTGAGAAAATGGATCAAAAGAATATTAACATTAAATGAAAATACCTATATAGAAACAAAAAATTCATAAATAAAAACGTCAAACCCTAAAAAACAAAATAATTCGCAAACAGAAACAAACTAGGAGGACAGGACAGAGACCCAGCTTCTACTAATATTCCAACCATCGTCTCTATTTAAATTATTAGGTCTTTTTTCAATTTCCAAGGCCTCCCTGAATTTACGATGATGGAAATGACTAACCTTGGAAATGACATGGGCTTCCTCAATGAAGATGTGATGCCTATATTTTTCTGCATGTTCTGCCAAAGTAGAGGAGCGGGTCTTGCCATGCTTGATGTCAGTTGCATGCTCACGAATCCTTTGATTAATCGAGCAACCAGTCTCACCAATGTAGGGAGTCCCACAAGAGCAAGGGATAACATAAACACCTTTCATATTTTTGGGGTCCACATGGTCTTTAACATATCTTAGGGAGCTTCGGATGGTATTTAGAGGCCTAAAGGTTGAAGGAACCACATGCTTCTTTAGGATCCTCGCAATCTTGTCCGTAGTTCCTTGGATAAAAGGGAGATTAACCCCAAAAAAATGATCCTTGGTTTCTTTCTTAGCCTTAGGACCTTTTTCAGCTTTGAGGAAAGCCTTAGTACATTGGTGTCTACTATACCCATTATTAAATAAAATTAAACAAAAATAACCATATTTTAGAATAAAAATCTTGCCTTGTTATTTTTTTAAATCATTTTTTGTTGGGAAGTTAAAGTAAACATTAAATAAAAATTAAAATAGTTAAAATAAAATTAAAATAATCCTGTTAAAATAAAAATTCTACACTATTATTTTTTGTGGAGTAGTTAAGGTAAACTTGACTTGGTCAAGTAATCGGTGGTTTTTGAGCTCCAAGTTTATTAGCACCCATGGTATTCATGTGGAATATAACCTATTTAAAGGGGGGGAATTAAAGTAGCCTAGAGGGGTCAAATCTCTTGAGATGGAAATATCTTAGGATGCAAAGAGATTTGGTCCCTCTCAACGCTTGGTAGATCCGGAGTTAAGATAGATCTAGGCTGGAATATACTAGAAATGTGATAATGATAATAAAATTAAGGGAATTGATGTACTTTTCTTTAGGAAATGTTGTCCATGTGTTTTAAATCAAAAACTAAGGATGTGTTTGTGTCACAGAGCAGCATTTGACCTCATTCATATTTATTTAATTTTCTTAACAAAATTATTTTTATATTATCACATTTTATTATATTTTTATATTAAACATATATTATTTTTTAGATTATATGTGTGTGTCTGTGCGCGCGTGCGTGCACACACGGATATGATAATGGAATATAATGATAAAGCAAATTTTAATATGAAAATTATTAATTAAAATTAATAATGATTGAAAACCAAAAAATTCAATCTGATTACAATAACTTGATATTAACACAAATCTATAAAAAACTCTAAACGACTTCTTCAATACCCAAAGTTTTATTCTATTTTTTTGGTTTTTTAACAAGAATGAGTAGGCATTTCATTAACTCTACGCCCAAAACACAGCAAGAAAATCGAAGATTTTTATATGTAATGCGGAGATGTTATCATTTCAAAATGTATCTTTGAAGGAGATTCAAAAACTAATTCTACTTGCCTACCCTCATCATACATAAGAAAAAATTTTCAACAAGTGTAAATTCTACAAAATTGAGCATAGGCCAGGACACATTTACATTGTGTAGTCATGGATTAACTTGGCTAGTCGATTGGCATTTTGACATTCTAAACATCTTTTCTAACCATGAATCACTTACATGTGTATTTAGCTTCCCTCACTTTAGGCTTTTTATCATCCATGTTACTCTTGGATTTAATTTGTCCACCCATCAACGAAATAAAAGACTTGGCGTGGGAGGACCATAATTGTCTAAAAATTGTCCTTCCATCATCCATTACCTAAGTTGGCATTAGGGCTTGATGTCGCCATTCTTCCACCTCTTGATGCATGATGCCACTTCAACATAGACTTCTGATCATACCTGATCTGGATCTCAGGGGGAGGCCCTCAATATCTAAAAGATTGAAATGGATCTTGTGGGGGAGGCCCCCAAGATCTGAAGAATTGCAATGCTAGAAAGAAAATGACAGAACACACAGTAAATAAACCCACAAAGAAACTTTTTATTAAAATCGATAATAACTATATAGGTTACATTGTGGTAGACAATCTATCATTTTACAAAATGCGACTTGTTACTTATAGTCTTTTTTAGTTACAATAGCATGTGTCAATTCCAGGGGTGGATGTCACAATACCATGGGAAAATACCATGGGTGGATGTCACTTACAATACCATGGGTGGATGAATAACATGGGTAGATGAATACCATGGGTTGATGCCATTTTCTATTCGAATCATTCCTCCCTCCTTAAGAAGCAATGGTTCCCATTGTGTGAAGTTCCCTCCTACGAAGCCTTTGTTGAATATGAAGAGCCACTGAAGAGAAGGGTTTTATGTGGTTAACCCATAACCATGTTGAATGGAGATCTGAGGATAGAGATACCCTGTAATGCTAGTGACCAATTGTGATACTGACAGTGTGCGGCCTAGCAAATGGACTTCGGTGAAGTGTGGGTTTGTGGATGACCCATAACCACGATGAACGAAGATCCGAGGATAGAGATACCCTGTAATGCTTGTGACCAACTGTGATACTGATAGTGTGCGGCCTAGAAAATGGACTTCGATGAAGTGTTGGTTTGTGGATGACCCCTAACCATGACAAACAAAGATCCAAGGATAGAGATACCCTGTAATTCTTGTGACCAACTGTGATGCTAACAATGTGTGGCTTAGCAAATGGACTTCGATGACAAGGATTTTGTGCAGTTGAACCATAACCGTGATGTTGGTTGTTGATGAAGTAGCAAGTGCCTACATAGCCTGGGGTGGGAGGGCATGTCTCCAAAGAACCCAAGTCGAATGTTTCTATGTTGAAATTGATGAATGTGAAGCAGGTGTCTACTAGAGTGGGGTGGGAGGGCACGTTTCCAAAGGGAACCCACTTCAAATGTTGCTCCGAAATTAAAATGGACATAACTCGGTCAATATAACTCAAATATTTATTATAACCTGTTTTTGGAAGTAGAAGGACCATTTTTCATATTCTCATGTGTTGGAAATCCTTATCTGGACACTCTAGAATCTCATATTCGAGCTGCAATTTTTCCGCCGCCACAAAAGTTTTGAAAAAATAATTGATTTTAAATCAACGATATCTCCAACATCCGAACTCTGATTCGACCCTTTTTTTCTTGGAAATTGGGTGATTTTTCAAGAGGAGCTCAGATCTATAATCAGTTTTCTGAAATTCTACACAAAAACTTCAAAAAATGATAGGACAGTCATTGTCCACCAGTTGTCGTCAGAAAAAAAAAATTCTACAACATAGCTAATTTTAAATCAGTGATATCTCCCTCATCAAGACTCCAATTCGGTCGATTGTTTTTTTGAATTTTGGTATTTTTTTGCAAGGAATCCATATCTATTATTATTTTTTTGTAAATTTTGCATCAAATGTTTGAGATCTGATCTGCAAACTCGCCGCCCAAAAAACATTCCTACAAAAAATGAAAAAAAGAAAAATTCTTCCCGCTTGGCCCCACAAAATGCTTTGTGGAGGACGTAGCACATACCTGAAGTTTTTTTGCATATTTCTACAAAATTTGAAATGGAATATGCATCAAACCCTCTTTCCCATGGAATCATAACCTGCTCTGATACCACTGATCCAGGTCTTGAGGGGAGGCCCCTAAGATCTATAAGATTGAAATGGATCTTGTGGGGGAGGCCCCCAAGATCTGAAGAATTCCAATGCTAGAAAGAAAATGACAAAACACACAGTAAATAAACCCACAAATAAACTTTTTATGAAAACCGGTAATAACTATATAGGCTACATTGTGGTGGACAATCTGTCATTTTACAAAATGCCACTTGTTGCTTATAGTCTTTTTCAGTTATATTACCACGGTTCAATTCCATGGGTGAATGAATACCATGGGTGGATGTCACAATACCACGGTCAATTCCATGGGTGAATGAATACCATGGGTGGATTTCACAATACAATGGGTAATAACCATGAGTGAATGACTACCATGGGTGGATGTCACTTACAATACCATGGGTAAATTCCATGGGTGGATGAATACCATGGGTTGATGCCATTTTCTATTCGAACCAATACCACTGATTACGAGAGAGGTGAAGAGGACTATATGGAGAGCATGAATAGATTTATGATGTATTCCTATATGTTCCTTTTTCAAATTTCTCATCAACCCTTTAGGGAGGGAGTCTATAATGTAATTACCAGCTTGATTCCTGCAACAACTTTTAATTTTGATATCCCATTCAATTCCAATTTCCTTGTCTTTAGATGACATGTTCTATTTCCTTGAATGTTTGTCTCTTTATTCTTCCCTTGGAGGATATGGAAATAATAACTAAAAGAGAAGGTCTTCAACATAACTTTTACTCTGGGAAGGAGGAGATATGCTTGATTATTCCCTAGATTGGATCCTTTGAGGCACTAGATGGTAATAAGTGAGCCCCCAATAATTACTATTGAGGTTCCAGTTTTCCTTCGGAATGTAGAATAATCCCTCCCCCTCCTGCCACCCATACACAAAGTAATTATATTATCAATTGCACAAAAAGGAGCAAAGATACACCAAAAGAATAGAAGATTTGGGAAGATCATCTCCCCAAGAATAGAGCCAAAAATAAGTTCATAATTAAATCTTAGAATTCGAAATCAGCTACATAATTTAAAAAAAAAATTAATAACCCAAATAATCATAAATTTTTATTTATAAAATACAAATAACTAAATAAATTTAATTACATTCAACATAATGATGACAAACAAATATTCATTTTTACTAAAACTTTACATGCACACAAAATTTGTAATAAAAAAAACCCTAATATTACACCCTGTTTAATTCTAAAAATAGAATTTATAAATTGTATTGTCCCAACATGAAGAACAATAAATGATATGGAAATTGGACCAAAAAAAATGATGTCATAATGTGACAAACAAAAAATTCCATCACCCATGTGACGAACAACAAATGACTTTGCAATGTGATGAACAATGAATGTTGTCACAATGTGATGAATAACAAACAACATTGCAATGTTATGACATCAAAATGTGATGAACAAAAGGTGTCATCACAATACCAAAAAAAAAAAAAAAATCATCACCTTTGTCCTGAGGATGAACCACATTAGTTGGTTCGAAACGTCGACCAACAACATGAAATGTGATTAATCTGAAAGACATTATAAAAATCAGTATGGATGACAAAATTCTAAAATCAAAAGTGTTGTGACAACGTGATGAACAAAAAACAACATTGTAAAGTGACTAACAACAAGCATCATCACCATGTGAAAAAATATAAACAATGTTGCAATATGATGAACCACAAATGTCTTTGTAATTGGAAAAAAATGATGTCTCAGTGTGATAAACAAATATTGATATCATAATGCATTGAACAAAAACCATTGTCAACCATGGTCAAGCATGTTTAACTATGTGAGTCATGATCAACCTTTGGTTGACCACAGTTAGACACGATCAAGCATGATCATCCATGGTTAAGCATAATCAACTATGGAGAACATTGTCAACATGGTCAAGGTAACGAACCATGGTCAACCAATGTCAAATATGGTCATCATATGTTCAACATTGTTAATTAAGGTTAATTATGGTCAACCATGCTCAACATGATACATGGTCAACTATAGCTTGTATGTGCATCTTAGTTAGCCATAGTTGATCATAGTCATCTACAGGGAAATGCTAACATCCTTGGTCAACCATGTTCACCACAACCAACCACATGTTGATCATTCTCAATCATGGTCAAAAAGACTCAGCCATGGTTAGACATGGTCAACAAGTACAACCATGTGTAACCTTGTTCATCCATGGTCAAACAAGGTCAACCATGGTCAACCATAACCAACCATGGACAACATGGTCGACCATAGTCAACCTTGCCAACCCTCTTCAACCATTAATGTACATTAACATTAACATTAATGCAACATTGTCACTAACATTAATGTAACATCATCCATGGTCAACCACAGTTGACAAATATTAATGTGACAAGGATCAACATTAATGTGACACCAACATAGATCCATGTTAACCCTAGATCTATCAAACTGATAGGGATCAAATCTCTTAAGGTGTAAACCTTTTTTAGATTGCAAAACTTGAAGAAAGGTTTGCACATTGAGAGATTTGATCCCTCTCGTTACTTGATAGATTCAGATTTAACATGGATCTATGTTGGTTATATATATATATATATATATATATATATATATATATATATATATATATATATATATATCATGTGTCAACTCCATGCTAAGCATGGAAGGAATTACACATTTCCTTTCATCTTGAACAACACACTAATAAAATGTTTTAACCATAAATTATTTTGTTTTGTTTTGTTTCATAAATTATTTTGTTTTGTTTTGTTTCATTTTCTTATATATATATATATATATATATATTCTTTTTTGTTATTAATAATTATTATAAATGTTACATCTCAATATCAATAGAAGGAATTACATATCTCCTTCATCTTAAGTAACACAACAATATTTAATGTTTTAACCATAAGAAGTTTTTTTTTTTTTTTTTAATATATAGAGTCTTTCTCTCTTTCTATCTCTTTATATACACACTTCTCCTTCATCTTAAGCAACACACTAACAAAGTATTTTAACCATTATAAATTTGTTATTTTCATTTACTTTTTATAATATATACAATCTCTCTCTTGCACATGCTCTCTCTATAGATAAAATAATATTTGCATTGACTATTTTTTTATTATTATTAATTATTTTAAATGTTATATCATTAAGCATTGAAGGAATTATAAATGTTCCCCCATACCTTGAATTAAAAAGTATATACTAAAATATTTTAAGCATATTGAAATATTTCATTAATAATCTACATTCAAATTTATTTGTCACTAATATTTTTAAAAACTACATATCAACTTCATATTAAGAATTGAATAAACTACACATCTAGTCACAATGGAAATCACAATGGAAAGTGAAAATTTAAGCAACTTTTTAATTTCTTCTTATATAAAATTGATATATTTTATTTATGGGTAATAAATATGTGTGTGGGAGAGAGAGAGATTAATGTAAGCCTTTTAAATATCACATGTCACCTGAACACAAAATGAAGTACACATCTCCTTGACACTGAACTGTAATATCAATATTATTTTTAAATGTCACGTGTTAGTAATGCAGAAATTACACATCTACCTCACACTCACACTCAAAAGTTAAAAAAAATAAAAAATAAATAAATTCTTTTACTATCAATTATATCTCTTTATATAAATTAGATGTAAAATTAAAGTGAAAAATGAAATATTTCTTATTACTATTTTCTAATAATATTTTATTATTTTATTATTTTAAAATAAAAAGTTAAGGGACAAATCTTCATGAACTGGTAGAGAGTCTCTTTGTTCAAGAATTTAACTTAGATGAAATATTCTAGAATATTTATGGTTAAGATTTATTTCTAAAATAGTTAGATTTTTTTCCTATTTATTTATAAAATAGTTACAGTTTTTTTTCCTTTTTAATTAACTGTCTATGTTTTCCAAATGTGACTTCTAATGCAATGTCTCAAATTTCAAAAGCACAAATACCTTAGTTGTTCGAAGTATTAAATATTTGATACAATTTCCTATTAAATATTTGATACAATTCTCGGACATTCGACTAGAAAGACATAAACATTCCATAGGAATTAGAACCTTCCAGCGTTATTTCATCGTTTATAGAGCCAAAATCCTTTCACGGTTCCTCACAACAATTTCAATGGAAACGAATAGGAGCTGCCAACGCCAACAAATATGCACCTTGCAGCATAAAACACAACAAAATTTCGCCTTCACGAAACTTCACTAACCAATTTCTTCTAAAGTTACTCACCTCGTCAAACTCAAATCAAATTTTGAACAGATTTCATTTAATGGGAAAAACAGCAGACCAACAGATGTCAAGTGGAGATAAAAAAGGTAGACTAATGCCTAACCTAACCAATTTCAAAATAAAGTACTTTTGGTATAATTATGATAAATATACTATTTTAAATAATAAAATCTCCTATAAATTATAAAAATTCATAATATATATATACTTTTTATTAAAAAATTTATTTAATTTTAGAAAAAATTAGTGTCCCTAAAGGTATAACACATCTGGTCATTCGGCCTGGAGTATGCCGTAAAACTGCTTCTGCTTGGCTAAGAGCTCGTCTTCCTCGGACGTAAGGAAACAGGTTAACGGCCCAAGACCCAGAGGCATCTGGCAGGAGTGAAAGCCTGCTCCCTTACGGACCACTAGCGGGTTATTACAGGTGGCGTGGTTTTCCTTGATAACGGTGATGAGTCAAATCGACATTCGCGGATAGCAGCCAGAGATGGTTGTCCTCACTGTTGGTTTGACACCTGAGTTTGATAGGTTTTGCCACCTTCGGGAAAAAAAAAACACATCTGGTCATGCATTGAACGATGAATTATCCTAGCTGACCAAAAATTAAACAAAAAATTTGCAAACTTCACATTATAAACCAAAAATAATTTATGTTTTAGAATATTTTAAATTTTTTTTTTCTTGATTGATTTTGTGCACCTAAGTCTTATTATGCAATCATTTTGAGTCGACAAGTGCATTTGCAGTACCGGCTTCTAGTACTGACACTAACGGTACCAATTTATGTGCTTTTGAAGCATTAAAATGATATGAGAGCATTAAAACTAAGGGAACTTCTTTATTTGATGGCATTAAATTTGACAGCTTGAGGAGTCCACTATTCCTAAGCTCAACTCTTTAATATAAATATAACAATGAACTCATGACTGGCTTGTTCATAATAAGTAATGAAGTCAAGATTTTATTTATAATTGTTTGGTTTGTTACACTAAATTATTCATCCATTAACGTAAATCATAAAAAAATTATTTAAAATTTAAAAATTTGATTAAAATAAAAGAAATTATTTATATTAAATTAAATTAATAATTTCACTTCAAACGAGACAACATTAATAAAGAGATGGCAAAATAAAAAATTTCAACATAATGAAAAGCATTTTTAATCATATCTTTAAATTTAATGTGCCATGTCAATACACAGAACTAGTTCCCCAGGGAAGGATGTATGTATTATAATATATGTGAAATGTACATGAAAGGATAACGAACTATTTGCACCTTTCATTTCAAGATACTCTCTTTATTTTCATTTAGTTGGGGTGTGCTTACAACATTGCCTGTCTGTTTTAATTTAACATTATTTTGATGTTGATGTGAAATGTAACAACAATACATGATTTTTCTATACATTTAATGTTTGCAATATTATTTATGCGATATTTTAGAGAAATTTTTTTTTTTAAGTTATTTTTATATTTAATGAATAAATATAAGAAATAAAAAATTGTCAATTTCTGTTTAAGAAAAAACACAATTTACCCAAATTTTAAAGAGGAAATATATTATACTATAGAAAAAATCAAAATTTGAAACTATATTAAGTTCTTATAAAATTAAATATTTTCACAAATATATTGTTAAACATTTTATAATTAATATTTTAAACATTAGTAAAATTCACTAATATTATTGTGCTTTAAAATAAGTATAAACTTTACAAATTTTCACTAATTACAATAAAACATATAAAAAAATCACATTATTTTTATTTCCCAAATCTTTTCACCAAACACATTTAAAAATTTTAGTTTTACACATTAAAAATATTACATTTAAATAAATCATAATATGCTATATTCAAAATAGAAGACATATGAAAATTTTAACAAAATCCTCGTAATAGTATCTAGTATCATTTTCTACGTATTGAATAAGCCCTTAACATAAGGGACTATCCCTTTCACTACATATAATATAATAATAGCGTTTAAAAATAATATGACGAGTGTATATGTACATTATAACTAACCTCTAGATGTTCCAACTTAGATATTTTTGTGACTATATAAGACAATTAGTTTTACCACATCAAATACAAGTATAAAAATGTTTCAATTTAACAATATCATAATTTTATATTATGATTGTTCTACTTTGAAAACTTTGTGATTTTATAAAATTATTTGGTCAAAAGAATATTAGCTATGAAACAACGAATCTAAAAAAATGATTAATTGAAGGTTAATACAATCAAACTCAATGCTTTACGCTCATAAAAATTAAAATTAAGGCTTATAATTTGCCCATTATTATGATTACATATCTCTCAATCACCCGCAATGAAAGTTTCATTTTTTACTTTAATCTAACTATAATTAAACTAAGTAGCAGAGAACGCTAGCTATGCGGCCTTGTTACAATATATATTTTACTACTTCATCATAAATAAGGAAGAGTTGAAATATTTTCATTGGTTATGAGGCGATAAGGTTGATTCAAGCCATATATCTCATGATCATATCCCCCTCTTAACTAACAGAAGAAATGTAAATGAGTATTTATGGTGTTTTTATTTTATTATCTTTTCAATATTTGAATGTGTTCATTATTAAAAGTGTTGAAAATGCAACAAGAAAATCCTAATTTAATTTTGTCCTTGAATTAAATTGGGAATAAAATTTTAATTCCACATCTCATGACAACTTGCAATAGTTAAATAAGTTAATTTGAGTTAGTTGTCTCAGTTAATTCGAGTTGAGGGTCTAAATAGAGTCATTTAGAGTGTCTCCTACAATTAGGAGCACTAGTTGAGTTTATTTTGAGTTGTAATTAATTAATTTAGTCTAATTGAGTTAAAGTCGGTTAAACTAGTTCCAACTGATGGAGGAATTAGTGGGTGGTCTAGTAGTGTGGTGTTGCTTGTAGTCCAATGGGGTTTTGCCTACAGTCCAGTGTGGTGTTGCCTGAAGTACAGTGGGGTGATGCATGAATTGTAGTGTGGTGCTTCCTAAAGTATAGTGGGGTGCTGCTTGAAGTGCAATGTGGTGTTTCCTGAAGTACAATGTGGTGTTGCCTGAAGTGTAGTGTGGTGTTGCTTGCAGTGATCAACCAGTAAATTGAAGGTTCACTCATAATTAAATCATGCATGTCAGATCAGAGAAAGACCCAGTTGATATTGGAGTTCAAGGAAGTGTACTATCAGTTGTAAAGTCATCCAAATTAAACAGATGGTGCATGCAATCAGAGGAAGGCCTATGAGGATTGTGCAATTCATAATTGAGGAATTTCCCAATTAAATAGGGGATAATTCCTCATTAAACAAGGCAAGGAAATGGGGACTTGGGAAAGACAAAAATTGTCTAAGTATTGGTCTAGGTTTGTCTAAGAAGCTATGAGACAGATAGATATAGTGCAAAGGTTGCTCAGGCTTGAGAAAAGAATTGTAATCTTCTCATATTTTCTGACTAATGCATTATACAAATAGTAGGGGTTTTTAGCTATGGATTTCCCCATGAAATCATTGCGTTATGTGTGATTAAATTCTTTCTCTTGTATGCTTTGTGATTTCATCGATCATTTATTATTTCCGCTGATGAGTAGAGTAGATTCAAGTCAATTGTTTTAGCATATTACAATTAGCAGTTTGAATCTACAAGGAATCTTTGCATGGTATCAAAGCTGAAATCACTAAGAAGAGGAGAATATGAGTTTGTATTTTGCAAGAGAAATAGAATTTGAGGTATCATACTTCAGAGCCAGTAGGATGTCTTTCTACGTATTGAGACTCGAATATTCCCTTAAGGGTAGTTCTAAATATATTGCTTGGAAGGATAGGATGGAGGCAGTTTTGGAAGGCAACATGCTTAAGGAATTCATAGAAAAAGATATTCCTAAGCCAGTTGATGCTCAATATCTAGCAGAGTTGAGAAATGTGTGGCAAAGGCAAGAAGGATTATCCTAGGAGTTTGAGATCATATTTTCTCGAACCTCCATGGTAAGGAGACTCCATTTGAAATGTGGAAGGCCTTGACAAACCTGTTTCAAAATAGTAGTGACCACAAGAAGCTGGCATTGAAGGACAAGCTCAGAAAAATCAAGATGGAGAAGGGAATCACAATAATGAAGTACTTGAAGTTCACCAAATGTCAGGATGAGCTTGGAAGTGTCGGTTTTATAGTTTGTTGAAGACAATCTAGTGAGCGTAGCACTTCTAGGCCTTCCCAAGAGCTAGTATAGCTATCAGGACTCGGTTAATGGGAGGGAGAAGTTATCAAAGTGGGAGTGATTGTGGTCTGGTTTGGTGCAAGAAGAGATTCAACAGAACACCATAATGGATCCTCATCCAAGCATGATGATGAGGAGAATTGTGCCTTAGCTAGAAAGGTGAAGAAAGGGAAGGGTAAGTCATCCCATTCCAAATCATATTCCAGTCAGGGTGGTAAGAAGGACATGACAAAGATTAAATGTTTTCACTGTCATGAGTTGGGACACTATGCCATGACGTGTCCGCACAATAAGGTTGGCAAGAAGCCCTCAGGAGGAGCAGTAGGTGAAGCACTTGCTTCACAATTCGAGCTATATTTCACCGTCATCGCTTGCATGGTGACATCGGTGATGGGAAGTGTGTGGTACCTAGATGGTGGATCCTCATTCCATATGACCAGAAACAAAGAGTTCTTCAGTGACTTGGAGGAGAAGGACCTCCATATGCACATCAAAACGGGAGATATAACACAATCAACATCGATATTGTTACCTTTTAGAGGGAGTCTAGTTCTCCTCTCACATTAAAAGATGTCATGTATGTCCTAGGTTTGAAGAAGAATTTGGTTTCAGTTTCCATGTTGGAGGATCATGGTTACGATGTGATATTTACTAAGGGAAAGGCTTTCCTTCGTGACATAGCCTCAAAACAAGTGAAGCGGATTGACGTTCGGGTGAAGAAACTCTACAAATTGGATGTAGAAGATTGTGTTGCTTTAAGCACAAAAGAAAAGAAGGTGAAGAGTTGAGACATCGATGAGTTGTGGCATAGAGGATTGGGTCACTTGCAACACAGAGATTTGAAGATCATGTAGAAAATTTCTATAAGAATTCCCAAGGGTACACTAGAGTAGAGAGACACATGCAAAGGGTGCACATTTGGGAAGCACGCCAAATATTCCTTTCATGATAAAGACAGTCGAGCGCAAGTGATCCTTGAAAGAATTCACTCAAATGTATGTGGACCATTCTCGACAACCTCCATGGCCAAGCACAAATATTATGTAATAGTTGTAGATGATTTTTCTCATAAGTGTTGGATTTTCTTCATGAAGAAGAAAGATCATATGTTCACTAAATTTTGTGAATTTAAAGCACTTGCTGAGAAACATATTGGCAGGAAATTTAAAGCTCTCAAAAGTGATAACGGTGGAGAATATGGATCAAATGAATTCAAGGATGTATGTGCATCAGAATGCATTCGAAAAGAGTTAAATAGCAATTCATAACCCACAACAGAATGCATATTTGAAAGGAAGAACAAAAGTATTGTGGGAGTTTCACGGGCGATGTTGTATGATCAGGGCCTATTGTTACACTTGTGGGTTGAAGCATGCAACACAATTGTTTATTTTCAAAACAGAAGTCCTCTTTAATTCTCAAGATGAGTACACTGGAAGAAGATTTTCCAGGTAAGAAACTAGATGTGGCAAACTTCGGGATCTTTGGTTCATCAGTTTACTGTCATGTTACCAAGGATGCACTGAAAAAGCTATAGCCAACAACTAAGTTGGGCATATTTGTGGGGTACACTGATACACCTCACAACTATCGGGTGTACCTGCCATCTCACAAGATGATAGTGGTTCATAAAGATGTGAAGTTTGATGAAGAGAAAGCCATGAGGTTTTCCCTTGAGAAGGAGATTTAGTTACATGCAAATGAGGATCTTTTAGCTCCAAAGGAAGAACCTCTAGATGATGTGGAGTAGCCATATTGAAAGGAACAGAGAGTGGAAGCAATCACACATGCAGAGACTTCCATAGATGGAAGGAAGCACACCAGAGAATCTGACAGATTGATGCATGACACTAAAGAGACTATGGGAGCACCCACATCACAGCGCAAGCAGAGGAGGTCACCAAATCAGTTGACTGGCTACATGGCTATGATGAGTGAGAGTGTAGAGGTTGATCCATCCTCATTCGAGGAAGCAGTGAAGCAACCATTATGGGTTGATGCCATGGTTGAGGAGTATGACTCCATTATCAGAAACAACGTTTGGGAAGTGGTCCCAAGACTAGTAGACAAGTCAGTGGTGAGTTCCAAAGGGATTTACAAGGTAAAGAAAGCAACATATTGGAGTGTGGAGAAACACAAGGCTAGATTTGTGGCCATAGGGTTCTCCCAAGTGGATGGAATTGATTATGAGGAGACTTTTTCTCTAGTAGCAAGGTACTCTTCAATCATATATATTCTAGCACTTTTAGCACAGATGGGATGGAAGATACATCAGATGGATGTGAGAACAACATTCCTCAATGGTATGATTGAGGAAGAGGTGTATGAGCAACCAGAAGGATTTAAGACCTTGAAAAGAGATTTGCATGTGTGTAGACTCAAAAGAGTGTTGTATGGACTAAAACAAGTACCCCATGCTTCGTACCCTAGGATTGACAATTATTTCACTAGGTTTGGATTCACCAAAAGTGAAGTAAATGCGAACCTTTACCATATTGTGGTTGAAGGTAAATTGTTGATGATAGTATTATTTGATTCTAACAGGTGATGAGAATCTAATAAAATCTTGCTAAGAGGATCTTGCAAGAGAATTCGAGATGAAGGACTTGGGGATCATGCATTATTTCCTTGGTATGGAAGTATGGAATGGAGATGGGGAACTATTTGTCTCTTAGGGAAAGTATGCCAACGAGATACTGAAGAAGTTCCACATGGAGAGAAGCAAACCCATGGAGACTCCTCTAGCAGGTGATTGGAGGAAGAAAGATGTTACTTCAGGTGAAGTAGTGGATGCTACTATTCATAGACAGCTTGTGGGTTCACTTATGTATTTGGTGAACACATGACCAGACATATGTTTTGTAGTTAACTAGCTTGTTCAAGCAATCGTTAAGCCAACAAACTCTATTGGAAGGCAATTAAACATGTGTTGAGATAGCTCATAGGCACCACTCAGTTTGGTCTTTTGTACAAATGGACAAAGGGAGTGAAGCTTCAAGGCTTCACAGATACAGATTGGGCAGGGAGTCCATCCGACAGGAAGAGCGCATCAGGGGGAATCTTAAGTATTGGGTAAACAACAATTACTTGGTATAGTAGAAAGAAGAGATCAGTTGCACTCAGTGAAGCAAAATCATAGTACATGGTTGCTAGTCAAGCATCTTTTGAGGCTATCTAGATGAGGAATATCCTTGTTGGGTTATTTGGTCAACTGATGGATCCTAGAGTCATTTACTGTGACAATAAAAGTTGTATCAAACTCTCTGAGAATCCAATTTTTCATGATCGGTCTAAACATATCGACATATAGTATCACCATCTACGAGATTGTGTGCAGAGGAGAATCATGTTGTTGGAGTACATTCATACAGAGGAACAAGATGCATATATTTTGACAAAGGCATTGTCAAGATGAAAATTCGAGTTTCACAGAGGCAGGATCATGGTAGTAGATAATCTCTTTCTTATTAAGAGGGAGTGCTGAAAATGCAACAAGAAAATCCTAATTTAGTTTTTTCCTTGAATAAATTGGGAATAAAATTGTAATTCCACATCTCATGATAACTTGTAATAGTTAAATAAGTTAATTTGAGTTAGTTAGCTTAGTTAATTCAAGTTGAGGGTCTAACTAGAGTCATGAAGACTGTCTCCTACAATTAGGAGCACAAGTTGAGTTTATTTTGAGTTGTAATTAATTAATTCAGTTTAACTGTGTTAAATTCAGTTAAACTAGTTCAAATTGATGGAGGAATTAGTGGGAGGTCTAGTAGTGTGGCATTGCCTGCAGTTTAGTGGGGTTCTGCCTATTGTCAAGTGTGGTGCTCCTTGAAGTAAAGTGTGGTTTTTCCTGAACTGCAGTGTGGTGTTGCCTGAAGTACCGTGGAGTGTTGCCTGAAGTGCAATGTGGTGTTGCCTAAAGTACAGTGTGGTGTTTCCTAAAGTGTAGTGTGGTGTTGCCTGCAATGGTAAACTAAAGATTCACTCATAATTAACTCATGCATGTCAGATCAGAGAAAGACCTTGTTGAGATTGGAGTTCAGGGACAGTTTGCTATCAGTTGTAAAATCATCCAAATTAAACAGATGGTGCATGCATTTAGAGGAAGGCCTATGAGGATTGCACAATTCATAATTCAGTAATTTCCCAATTAAATAGGGGTTAATTCCTCATTGAACAAGGAAAGGAAATAGGACTTGGGAAAATAGAAAATTGGCTAAGGATTGGTCTAGGCTTGTCTAGGAAATTGTGAGACAGATAGAGATAGTGCAAAGGTTTCTCGGTCTTGAGCAAAGCATTGTGATCTTCTCATATTTTCTGACTAATGCAATATACAGATAACAGGGGTTTTTAGTTGTGGCTTTCCCCAAGAAATCATTGTGTTGTGTGTGAGTAATTTTTTTCTCTTGTATGCTCTGTGATTTCATCAATCATTTATTATTTTTGTTGATGAGTAGAGTAGATTCAATTCAATTGTTTTGGCATGTTACAATTAGCAGTTTGAATCTACAATGAATCTTTGCAAAAATAATTTCATTGACTTTGATTAAAAAAATCATTTTTAGAAAGGTAAATATTGGAAGGGAAAATTTTAAGGATAGAAAATTATCTTGAAGTTTAAAAATATTGGTGAATCCCACTGCAAACCATAAAATGTTTTTT
The DNA here is from genome assembly GCA_031772625.1 of Pinus tabuliformis. Lineage (NCBI taxonomy): Eukaryota > Viridiplantae > Streptophyta > Pinopsida > Pinales > Pinaceae > Pinus > Pinus tabuliformis. The sequence goes on from CM062817.1 coordinate 1,861,786,756, forward strand.
AATATATTTGTAAAATTATTCAAATTTATAATGATTTTATATATAGTCTCTATCTAATGTTGGCGATTTTTAAGGTAAAATAGTTTTATATTGTAAAATTTGGGCGAATCATTTAAAAAAAAACAGGAAATTGGCAAATCTTTTTTTTTTTTAATCATGGAAAATTATCCCACTTGTGAATATTAGCCCCTAAAATTTTCGATGAATATTGGTATTTTTAAAACACAAAATTAAATTTTAAAAGTGAGAATATTATTTTATTATTATTTTAAATTCTAAGAATATCGATTTCAGACTTTTAAAACACCAATTTTAATTTATTTTGAAAAAGGCTTAGTTTTTTTTAAAGTTAATATGGGTATTACCTCATAAAATCATAATAGCTAGTTACATCTGTCGGATATTCGATGCATATATTGAGTTCACTATAAGAGGTCTCAATCTTCCATAAGGGAAATTGGATTTATTGATCGCCTATAAAGGAAAAAGTATGTCCAAAATAAAAACAAACTGCGATATAAAAAACATCTTAATAGCTACCAAATTGCAATTAAGAGTGTTACTACAATAAATAACAGAAGATCATGAATCTGAAAAGGTCACAGGAGTTAGTCCAGGAGGAGATAGAGGCTTAATGTCGCATTGAAGATTACTCTCCAAGTGGGAAATATTATCATCTAAGCTCTTCAGACACGAATATTTGTAACGCCAGGCACACACGATATCATTCAAAGCAAAGATGATGTCATTTTCCTCCTCATGTTTCTCCTTCAAGACCCTGCCTAATAGTGTTTTCATCTGTTAGTGTAACGTAATGGAGTGGAGGTATTGTTTCCATCTTCCCTTGGTGTGTCTAGGGCCAGGAACCCAATGGGCTACCTCTTCAAGGATTTCAAAGTTTGAGCAAGCTTGACGGTCCTCGACTGTGAGAGTCTTAAGGTGGCGAATCTCATTTCGAATATCGGGGGGTGGATGATTGGGAAATTGTCATAGCCTCTTAAGCCTAAGTCTGGGTTCAAATTATGCCTTAGGGGCCTCAACCTCCTCCCCCTCAGTGACTACACATGTCTTTTCAAGGCATGGTGCACTAGGAAAGGCAACACCAATTACAGAGTGCAAGATTCGATATACCAAAGTAGGAGAAAGAAAGGTTAAAACAGAGCATATCAAGAAGAGGTATGAAGTGAGAGCTGAGAAGGTATCTGGTCAGAATGTACCAACATCAGAGGTTATATTGGGAAGACATGGTGGCAGATGAAATTTCTCGTGCAAGGTAGGGTTTCCAACAGTTGTTGCCACACCTCATACTAGAATGTTAATTACTAGACGTCATAGTATAACGGGCTACACTAAAGCTACCAAATATATACCCGAAATAAATGCAACCAAAACCGAGGAGAATAAGAACTACCCCAAATGAAGTCACCCATGCTACCAGAAGTTGCAAGTGTTGACGAGTTGCAAATGAGGACAAGGACATTACAACTGCAAGTTCTAGAGCCAAAAAGAACCCCCGTAACCAGTGAGCAACCTCGTTGGCACAACCAACATTGGCATTTATAGTGTCAACCCACTCTCTCTACACATTCCAATTTGTCTAATCTCCTCATAATTTTCCAAAATACAAGAAAAACTTGATCACCTTAGCTCCATTGTCTGGAATGCAAAAACACGTCTAAGAGAAAAGCATGCAACAATTATCTAAGTTTGCTACAAATTCCCCATGCATATGCCCCTCCTCACTGAAGGACCCTAGAATAAATCTCACCTGTGATGGAGGAAGGACATTTAGACAAAATAAAAATCATAGAAGCAATACTCTACAAACGGAGTTGGTAACTTGCCATGTCCATAAATTACAATAAGAACACTCACATGCTTGATGCATGGGGAGGGTTTCCCATTCCACAACCGCTCTTAAATGTTTTTAGAGGTGGTGGGGTAGCGAGCTCACCCCCTAACCTCATGCTGACATTTGTTGATCACCCAGATCGAGGATGAAAGAGGCTTAGATTAAAATTAGTTTAAATTTAATAAAATAATTATTAAAAAACAAAAAAATCATTACATCAAAATATATTTCAAATATTTTTCATAAATACTTTGATGAATAATTAAGTTTTTTTTTTTGGATTTATTTTCTTACTAACAAAAAGTTTTCAAAAAAATTGGGGTTTACTTCTCCTCATTAATTAATGGTCGATAAGGTCACTAGATAAGGCCTCCCATCAACATATCTCTTTTTAGGCACCCCCTCATTTTAGTATTTTAGTATTTTGGTTTTTGGTTATTTTTCTTTCTTTCTTTTTAAATTATGGTGAATTGATAATTTGTTGGAATAATTTGGGTGAAGCTTTAGATCAAATCTAGCAGCCTGTAAGCCAACTATAGCAAAAGTTTATGACTTAGCACACACAGAGACTCCATAAGGGTGGGGAACTTACTCCTTGAGCCTTAACATAATCAACCAAAAATGACCCCCGAGAGATTTGAAACCAGATAGAAGAAATAACATCCCATTATACAATCACTCAATCATCCCACAAAAAAAACTTTATTTTAATTAATAATTAAAAAATAACCAAATCATTAAATAAAAACTCCCACTAACCTATCATTAAATAAAATTATATGGTTAACATAATCCTTAGCGATGATCATTTAGTTTAATCATACTGTATTGTTTCATCATTGTGTTTTCCATTTTCAATGTTAGATAAAAGATATTTTAAAAAGGTACGTCTCAAATATGGTATGAACATCCTAGAAAATCTTGTATATACATTCCTTGTGTTAGTAAAAAAAAAAAGACACCCACTTACATTTATTAAATATTAAAACGTAGAATAAGATTATACATATTTACAATAAGGATTTGTTAAAATAAACGCATTAGCTTTGTGATCTCTAACCTATGTATAATAAATAAAGGGATTTTTTTGTTATCCACAATTTAAAAAAATAGTTTATATATAAAGAGCTATTTTAATGTTTAAAATGGTATTAAAATGTTCTAAATATGTTGCGTTTTTCTTCAACTCTTTTCTTATATAGGTAATGTAGTTTTTATGGTCCATTTTTATAATTATATTATTTCCAAACCGTACAAGGTATATAATAGTTTTGTTGACTTTTATTTTGATAAATAAAGTTACATTATTAAGATTAAAGTTTTTGAAATTTAATTTTAGAAGATGTTTAATTAATTTTTCCTATTAATTTTATTGCGTTTGTTTCAAGTTATTAAGGATTTGATGTGCTTGTTTCAAGAGTTTTATTGTGATGGTTTCAGGTTATTAAGGATTTGATGAGTTTACATATTTTATGTTTTTGTTTCTTCACAATTTTTTTTATAGATGAGATATGAAGATATTATATTTTAGGTTTCTATTCTAAAAAGCTATTTGTGTATCATTTGATGAGTTTTTTTATCAATGTTGTGTTGATAATGCAAATGGAGTATAGATGGTGGTCTTTTACTGTGGGTATGTTTTTATAATCAACACCTTCTTTTTGTGAAAATATTCTTTTAGGATTCTAGCTTTGTGCTTGTCAAGTCATCCATCTGATTTGTAATTTTTCTTGTTAACCCACTTGCATCCAATTGGTTTGGTTTCGAATGGAGGGTCCACCAACTTTCATGTCCTATTCTTAATGTGAGCATCATAATCCATATGTAGAAGCAACCTCTTCAAAAGAAGTTGATTCAAAGCTAGTAGATAAATTCCATTCAAAATCATCTGAAGCATCTATATCATCTACATCACTTGAATCTGAATTAACTTTTTCACCTCCATCTTGTGTACTGGAACCTTTGGTTCTTGTCTTTCCAACCTCATCGAGATGAACACTTTCATATTTCTTGATAATTCACTTTTATGGACCTATATAAGATGGTCCAGATTGCTCCACTAATTAATATGGTGCTACACCAAGATTCTTCCTTCTAATCCTCTCAATCACATCATCCAATGAATATTTTCCCAATTCAATGAAGTGGTAAAAAATTCATGAGGGGGAGATGGTGCTTCAAAAGGAGATTCCAAATGTTGACCCAAAATAGGTGTCCCACCTTCAATATGTGAAATATTATCAATAAACTCATGATATTTATTTACATGAGTGACTCTATTCAAATGATCAAGCAATCACTTAATAGTATTGTCATGTTGAAAAATGCAGCAAGAAATTCTCAGTTTGATTTTGCCTTGATTAAATTGAGAAAATTTGAATTTCCACATCAGTTGACAACTTGGATGATGTTAACTTGTGTGACATGGCTTGTACCACCCATTTTACCCAATAAATTCGAGTTGAAGGAGTTAGAGTTCAGTTAAGCATGTGTGATTGCTAATTTGTAGCAATCAAGGTCAGTTTTCTAAGGTTGTTTTCAATTAAACTAGTTCCAACTTTTGGAGGAACTAGTGGAAGGTTAGTTAAGCAGTGGGACTTCATTCAAACTCAATGATCATCCAATTAATTGATGAATCAGTCTAAAATAGCTAGTGCATGAAGACAATTCGAGTTACCTAGTATATAAATTCCTTGTAGATTTAAACTGCTTATGTAATATGCTAAAACAAAAGACTTGAATCTACTCTACTCATCAGTGGAAACAATTAATTGATCGAGAAATAACAACATAAACATGAGACAATATTCAATCACATATTCTCATATATTTATTTAAGGGGAAAGAAACTACTCAAAACCCTTTCCTATCTATATTGCATTAGTCAGAAAATAGAGAAGAAATACAATGCTCTTTCAAGCCTGAACAATCTATGCAAAAGTATAATCTATCTCACTGCCTCACAAGATGACTCTAGCCAATACTTAGCTAATGTTTCTACCTACCAATATCCTATTTCCTTGTATTGTTTCCTTGGGAATTAACCCCATATTAATTAGGGAAATTCCCAATTAGAATTGTGCAGTCCCTATAGGCCCTTCTCTGACTGCATGCACCACCTGTACAACTCAGAAAATTGTACATATGATAGTACACTACTCTTGAACTCCAATCTCAAGTGGGTAACTCGAATTTCATGCATGCATGAGTTAATTATGGCTGATTTATCAGTTAACTAGTTGAACACTGAAGTTGCACCCCACTGCTAGACCTCCTACTAGTTCCTCCAACAGTTGAAACTAGTTTAACTGACTTTAACTCAGTTTAACTGAATTAAATTATTACAACTCAAATTAAACTCAACCTAGTCTTATAAAATTTAGGAACCACTCTACATGACTCAAGTTATGCCCTCAACTTGAATTAATTGAGCTAACTAAGTGAAACTAACGTAGTTAACTCATTCTTGTTGTCTTGTGATGTGGAATTACAATTTTCTCCTAATTTAATTCAAGCGAAAATTAAAGAAGGATTTTCTTGTTTCCATTTTCAATGCTCCCTCTCAACAAGAAAGGGATTATCATATACCCAAATATTGTCTCTATGGAACTTGAATTTTCCTCTTGACAATGCCTTTGTCAAAATATCTGCTTCGTGGTCTTCTGTAGGAATGTATTCCAACAACATGATCCGCCTCTGCACACAATCTCATAGATGGTAATGCCAGATGTCGATATGCTTGGATCAATCATGAAAAACTTGATTTTCATAGAGTTTGATACAACTCTGATTGTCACAGTAAATCATAGTGAGATCCATCATTTGACCAAATAACCTAACAAGAATCTTCCTCATCCAAATATCTTCACAAGATGCTTGACTAATAGTCATGTACTCTTCTTCTGTTGAACTGAGTGAAAATGATATTTGCTTCTTGTTGTACCAACAAATTGTTATTGACCCAATGTTGAAGGCTCCTCCTAAAGTGCTCTTCTGATTTGATGGACTACCTGCCTAATCTGCATTTGTGAATCTTGAAGCTTCACTCCCTCTGTCTGTCTATACCAAAGACCATACTGAGTAGTGCCTCTGAGGTATCTTAACACATGTTTGGTTGCCTTCTAATACAGTTTGGTTAGCTCAACCAATCCTTGACTAAGATGGTTAAATGCACAACACATGTTTGGTTGTGTGTTCACCAAATACATAAGTGAACCCATAATCTTCCTATAAATAGTGGCCTCCACCTCGTCACTTGAAGTGGCATCCTCTTTCCTCCAACTACCTGCTAGAGGAGTGTCCATGGGTTTGCTACTTTCCATGCAGAACTTCTTCAATATCTCATTGGCATACTTGCCTTGAGATACAAATAGTTCCTTATCTCCTTTCCACACTTCCAAACTGAAGAAATAATGCATGAGTCCCATCTCCTTCATCTCGAATTCTCTTGCAAGATCCTCTTTGCAAGATTTTTCCAACTTCTCATCACCAGTTAAAATCAAATCATCGACATATAATACTATAATAAACAATTTACCTTAAACAAAAATATGGTAAACGTTTGCATCTTCTTCAGTTTTGATGAAGCCAAACCCAGTGAAATATATGTTGATCCTAGTGTACCAAACACTGGGGGCTTTCTTCAATCCATACAATGCTCAATTGAGTCTACACACATGCAATTCTTTGTCAAAGGTCTCAAATCCTTCCGATTGTTCAATGTACACCTCCTCCTCAATCACTTCATTGAGGAATTCTTTCCTCACATCCATCTGATGAATCTTCCATCCCATATGCACTATAAGTGCTATAATTAAGCTGATAGAAGAGTACCTTGCTACTGGAGCAAGGGTATCCTCGTAATCAATTCCCTCCACTTGAGAGAACCCCTTGGCCACAAATATGGCCTTATGTTTCTTGATGCTTCTATCTGCTTCTTGCTTCACCTTGCAGATCCACCTCGAACCTACCACTGACTTGTTCTCTAGTCTTGGGACAACTTCCCAAACACTATTTCTAACTATGGAATCATATTCCTCAACCATGGAATCAACCCATACCAGATTCTTCACTACTTCCACGAATGAGGATGGTTCTGTCTCAACTAGCTCACTCATCATATCCATGTACCCAGTGTACCAATCTGGTGATTTCCTCTACCTGTATTGTGATGTGGGTTCTCCCACATTCTCTTTAGCATCATCCAATAATCTGTCAGCTTCCATGGTGCACTTCCTTCCATATTTGGATGTCTTTGCATGAGTGGCTTCTTCCACTTTCTACTCCTATGCTTGTGGTTGCTCCACAACATCTTGAGGTTCTTCCTTTGGAGCCAAAATATCCTCATCTACATGCAATTGAAGCTCCCTCTCAAGGGAACATCTCATGGCCTTCTCTTCATTGAACTTCACATCTCTATGAACAATTGTCATCATGTGAGATGGCAGGTACACTCGATAGTTGTGAGGTGTATCAGTGTACCCCAAAAATATGCCCAACTCAGCTGTTAGCTCTAACGTTTTCCTTGCATCCTTGGAAACACGACAATAAACTGATGAAAAGATCTTGAAGTGTGACATATTTGGTTTCTTCCCTAAAAAATATTCTTTTGGTGTAATCATCCTGAGAATCCGATGAGGACTCTTGTTCTACATAAATACAGTTGTGTTGCATGCTTCATCCCACAAGTGAAGCGGTAGGCCCTGATCATGCATCATCAATCATGCATCTCCCACAATAATTTTGTTCTTCCTCTCATCCACCTAATTCTAATGTGGTTTATAGAGTGCTATTAACTTGTCGAATGCCTTATCTTGCATAGAATCTCTTAAAACCATTCAACACATATTCACCAACGTTATCACTCCTGACAGCCTTCACTTTACTGCTAGTGTATTTCTCAACAGTGGTTTAAATTCACAAAATTTGGAGAATGTCTGGTATTTCTTCTGCATAAATAAATCTAACACTTATGTGAGAAATCATCTACAAATATAACATAATACTTGTTCTTGGTTGTCGAGGCTGTCGAGAAGGGTCCACACACATTTGAGTGAACTCTTCAAAGGACTTCTTGTGCTCTACTATCCTTATCATCGAAGGAGGCTTTGGTTTACTTCCCTAATGTGCACCCTTTACATGTATCTCGCTACTCCAGTGCACTCTTAGGAAGTCCTTTAGAAATATGTTGCATGATCTTCAAAGCTCCATGGTGAAAATGGACAAGTCTCTTATGCCATAATTCAACGATGTCTTGACTCTGCACCTTCTATTCTTTCATGCTCAAAGCAACACGGTCTTATACATCCAATTTGTAGATGTTCTTCACTCAAACCTCAATTCGCTTCACTTGTCCCATGCCGATATGTCTAAGGAAATCCTTTCCCTTTCTAAATATCACATCATATCCACAATATTCCAACATAGCAATTGAAACTAAATTCATCTTCATACCCGGAACATACACAACATATTTTATTGTGAGAGGAGAACCAGACTCCCTCCGAAAAGTAATTGTGTCGATACTAGTCACACTATACCTTGCATCATCTCCCATCTCAACGTGCATCTAGAGGTGCTTCTCCTCCAAGTCATTGAAAATTTTCTTCTTTTTTCCCATCATATGGAATGAGGCTCCACTATCTATATACCTCACACTACCCATCACCGATGTCACCATGCATGCAATGAGTGTGAAGTCCAACTTGAATTGTGAATCTAGAGCTTCACCTACCGCTCCTCCAGAGGGATTCTTGTTGGCCTTCTTGTGCAGACACTTCATGGCATACTGTTCCAACTCATGACAGTGAAAACATTTAATCTTTGACAAGTATTTCTTCTTGCCCGCCTGACCAAATCTCCTTTGGATTTGGATTTCTTCCCTTACCCTTTATTTTCCTTTCTAGCCAAGACACGGTTCTCCTCATCCTCAACCTTGTATGAAGTTTCATCTTTGTTTCTTTGTCTTATGTCTTCTTGCATGATATCAGGCCATAACTGCTCCCATCTTCGTAGTTTGTCTCTACCATTCACATAATCCTGATAACTATGCTAGCTCTTGGGAAGACCCAGTAGATCTAGAGCTACCATATCTTCTTCTAGAATATTAATACCGACCCCACCAAGTTCATCACAAGATTGTGTGAATTTTCTAAGGTACTACGGAATTGATTCATCCTTCTGCATTTTGATGCTACGAATCTTATCCTTCAATGCCAGCTTCATGTGGTCATTGTTGTTCTCAACAAGTCGGTTAGTGTTTTCCACATAACGAATGGAGTTTCTTTCCCATGGAGATTCGAGACAGTATGATCTCAAACTCCCTTCAATATAATCCTCCTCGCTTTAGTGAAATCCTTCTTCAAATGAGTGAGATCTTGGGCATCAGTTGTTGGGGCTTTAACTACATTTATCTTCATGTAATCTAGTAGCCTGTTATCATCTAATATTGCCTCCATACGAATCTTCCATGCCATAAAATTTGTGTTTCCTTCCAAATCATACTGGAACCTGATTCCGATGGAAGTCATCGTCTCAGTCCTGGAGAAAACCTGCAACATTGATCTTGTAATTCGAACCTCCTACACAAACTTCGAATTCTCTTTTCTATTTTCATTCAAGCTCTGATAGCATGTATAAATTCCTTGTAGATTCAAATTGCTAATGTAATATGCTCAAACAAAAGACTTGAATCTACTCTACTCATCAGTATAAACAATTAATCGATCGAGAAATCACAACATAAACATGAGACAAGATTCAATCACATATGCTTGGAGATTTATATAAGGGGAAAGCAACTGCTTAAAACCCCTTTCTATCTGTATTTCATTAGTCATAAAATAGAGAAGAAATACAATGCTTGTTCAAGCGTGAACAATCTCTGCACAAGTATAACTTATCTCGCTCCCTCACAAGTTGAATCTGGCCAATACTTAGCCAATTTTGCTGCCTACTAAGCTCCTATATCCTTTTGTTGTTTCCTTATGAATTATCCCCTTATTAATTAGGGAAATTCCCAATTATAATTGTGAAATCCCTGTAGGCCCTTCACTGACAGCATGCACCACTTGCACAACTCAAAAAATGATACAATTGATAGTACATTGCCTTGAACTCCAATCTCAACTTGGTAACTCGAATTTCATGAACACATGAGTTAATTGTGGTTGATTTATCAGCTGATTGGTTGAACACTGAAGTTTCACCCCACTGCTAGACCTCCTGCTAGACCTCCTACTAGTTCCTCCAACAATTGGAACTAGTTTAACTACCTTTAACTCAATTTAACTGAATTAATTTATTACAACTCAAATTAAACTCAACCTAGGCTCCTAAAACTTAGGAACCACTCTACATGACTCAAATTAGGACCTCAACTCAAATTAATTGAGCCAACTAAGTGAATCTAAATTAGTTAACTCATTCTTGTTGTCTTGTGATGTGGAATTACAATTTTCTCCTAATTTAATTCAAGGGGAAATTAAATCAGGATTTTCTTGTTACCATTTTCAACACCTAGTTGAGGTGGAGATTCCAAGGAAATGTAACATAAATTGTAGACTATTCTTGATTGTACAGGTGTTGCATGCATTAAGATGATTAGCCTAAGGAATTGCGCAATTCAATTTAATGAAGTTCCTAAATAATAAGGGTATAATTCCTTAAGGAACAACGCAAGGAAATAAGAGCTCAAGTAGACGCGGAAATTGACTAATTTTGGATCAAAGAACTTTAGTGGGAAAAGAGATAGGTCATTAACTTTTAGGGTGTGCTTATTTGAGGAAAGTAATTTTAATACATCTCTATTCATTTTATTAATGCAAGCAGGCATTGAGATTTTTAGCAGATTGCTTTCCCTAGATAAAACTACTTGTTGAATGTGTGTTATTTCTTATTGCATGTCTAAGTTTTTTGTTCTAAATTGTGAATTAATTTCCACAGAGCAGTAGAGTAGGTTTGTGTCATGTTATTTTGATTAAAACTTCACGATCAGTTGCAAATATACAACCTAATTTCTACATGTCACTCTTGGAATATTAAAAAAAAGATGTCTCTAAAAAGAATAAACTTATTGTTTGCCTCATCATAAAGATGATATGCCTTAGTGGTATTTGAATATCCCAATAATACTCATTTCCAATTCCTCGCATCAAGTTTGTTTATACTCCTTATGAATCAAAGCGTAGGAGGTGGAACCAAAGACCCTAAGATGCCTCACCAAAGTAATGCGGCCATAAAAAATTTCATATGGATTTTTATTTCCTAGAGCATGAGATGGAAACCTAATTTTCACATATGATACACATAGAATTGCATCAACCTAAAAAATTAATTCTACAATCTTTAAAAACATCATTGAAAAAAATATATTTAAGATTCTCCCACACATTGTTTCAGCTACACCATTTTGTTTAGGATTGTATGGAATTATGGTTTGATGTTGAATCCCATGTTGGTGAAGATAATTTTCACATGATTTAGATGTATATTATCCTCCATTATTAGTATAAAGAGAGAAAATATGTGATTGTGCTTCATTTTGAATCCATACATGAAAATTTTAAAAGTTTCAAAATCCTGAGATTTATCTTTCAACAAAGTACACTCAACACATCATGGTTTAATCACCAATAATAGAGATGATATATTTATTTCCATTGGTAGATGGAGTAGGCATGGGAGCACAAAAATCAGAATGTATCAATCCAAGCTTTCTAAATTCTCTACAAAATGAAATCATGGATGGGTTGTTTGTTATGTTTCCAAGCATACACACATCATAATGCTTTAATTTCTTAGTGATAGTAGGAAAACTAGAAGCACCATTCCTTTTCAATAAACAAAGGTGATCATAATTAATGTGTAAAATATTACACACCATGGAAGACTAAACGGAAATGTTCATTCATTGTGGTGAGAGAGGTATGCATATTTTTTTGCATGAGTAGATGTCCATTTCAAATTTAGCAATATTCATCCTCCACTCTAAACATGACAGTCATGTTATTGAAAGCCTTCCTTATTTCAGCTTCTCGATCAACGATCTAGGTGGATATTGGTTTCCACCCACCTATTCCACTTGGACCCACACCATTGATTCTTTTAGTTTCCTTAATCGTAGCATATTTTTCTATTTTTAGCATTTTTTCGGGTCCTGAACTTCTAGAGTCATTTTGAGGCCCTAAACAACATTTTTTTGAAAACGGACAAATTGGTAGTCTGTGGTAGTCTTTGTATTCAAAATTTGTAGTCCTTGGAAAGATATTCTAGAAAGGTATCATACTTTTCAAAAAGAGATCATATGCCAAAGTTACAACCCCAGGAAGCTGATGTACCAATTTACCCCAACGGGGCCCACATACTTTTGTCGCTTCATCTCCTAGGGTTAGGTTTTTGGATGTTTAGGGTTTTCCATTGTTTCTCAATAATTAATATTCCTTTGAGCCTCATTGTAAAATATTTCAGAAGGCATGTAGATGCCACATCCCTTCTCATAGATAAGCTACCATCTCCTGATCTAGTTTATTTCCATTCTGCACATAAATAGTTTTCAGTACTTTGTTATTAATGAATTTAAGTTTTATTCTCATTGTATCTTTGTGTTTATGTTTATATCTATATTTCATTTTTTTTGTTCATAAATTTGGATCAGTGGTATCAGAGTGGTCTGCTATTTCTCTGTTTTTTTGTGCATGTTGCCAATGAGGTCAAGGTATAAGGAGTTAGGGCTTGAACCGGTTGAACCTTTGCAAGACCGGCCTCGTCGTCCATGATGGTCTCCCATGGCGGAAGAAAATAAATATGAGGGAGTAGGATATCCTTCCAAAACATTGCTCGAAGAAGCCCTTGAGCGAAAAAGGAACACAATGATGGACGAATTTTCACAGATCCTTCGATGAATACCCACAGGCAATGCATCTTCATCCAGCATCCATCCTGGAGGCACCACTCCCTTTAAGGTACAAGTCAACTTTGATATTCTTATTTTTGAAGGCCAGATAGATGCAGATTGTGTAGATAAATGATTAAATTTATTGGAAGGACATTTTTAGTTTCATGATTTTCCAATAGGGAGAATATTACTTTTTCACTCCTCAAAGTCGCCCCCCACATCAAGAACTAGTGGAAAACCTACTATGAGCAGAGGGACGAGAGGGAACCATCATTATTTTCAGTCACGCCCACTTGGAATTATTTCTAAGAATCCATCAAGGAACAATATTACCTTGTTTGGAGTTATGAAGATAAGTACATGAAGTGGACCACACTACGGTAGGAAAGGGACCAAGATGTGTCGGAGTTCACAAATATTTTTCATACCCTTCACACGAAGTTGGGTATCAAGGATTCTAGGTGTCATCTAGTACTCAAGTATCGTGGTTTTCTACCCAAATATATCTAGGACGAGATGAAGTTCCTGGACATCTCCTCGCTTGGTTCCACCTATTGATACATTGTCAAGATCGAGTAGAATTTTAAACAAAAGAAGCGATACTTTGGATTTGTGAATTTGAAGCAAGGGAAAGGTGCCGCCAAATCACAGAACAAAGGAAAAATACAAGGTGGGGTGACCCAGGATGACTTGTTAAAGCCGGAAGCAAAGAACAACACCATGAAGACAAAGAAAAACACAGGAAAGTGGTGTGAGTTCCTAAAGAACCCCACTCACAACACAAGTGAGTTTCGAGCCAAGAATTCACTAGTAGCCAAGCTAAAGGCTTCAGATTCAAATGCATGTTATGATTCTAAGTCAGAACCTAACAAGGGGAATGACAAAGGGAAGGAAATTATTGATTCGGGTCCTAGCGCCACTGTTTCCACCACCAAGATCAAGAAGATTGAGCCTGAAGATCCAGAAGAAGGGGAGCATCTCTTCCACTCACAAATGTGGGTGAAGGGGTCCCAACTATAGTTCATTGTCGATAGTGGGAACCAAGACAACCTCATCTCAAAAGAGATTGTTAACTAACTGGGCCTATCAACCACACCACACCCATAGACATACACCATCGAGTGGCTCCACCAAGTATGAGATATCTGCATCAACCAACAGTTTCGTCTCCCCTACAGCATCAAAACGTTCATAGATGAGGTATTATGTGACGTTTATCGTCTTGAAGTATGTGATATATTTTTATGCCAACCATACTTGTGGAAGAATCATGTTATGTATGAGTCAAGGCCTCACACTATTATTATTTATTTGGGCAGTAAGTTGTACAAAATACTAAAGGTAGCCCTGCCTACTACCATCTCTTTGATCTCTGCTAAGAAATATAGTAAGATAATCTCACAGACTGGGAAATTTGTTTCCTTTTTTTATTCACTCTCAAATTAAGGGGAAGATCATTGCTACATCCATGGCCCCCAAGAGGGGTTCCTACACGCAACAATAGCAGGTGGATAAGGTCGTGGAAGAATACAGGGACATCTTCTCCTCACCCACATGGGTACCGTTGCACTGTTAGGTCAAGCATTCAATAGATCTGACTCTCGGAGAACCTCTACCCAATGGGTCTATATATCGTTACTCCATTCTGGAAAATGAATAGATCAAGTGGCATATCCAAGAGTTTATTCAAATAGGGAACATTTGACCAAGTTCCTCACCCTGTAGGAGCCTGATTATACTTGTACAGAAGAAGGATGGGACCTGGAGGCTCTGCATTGATTATCGGGCATTAAACAAAATCATTTTCAAGAACGGGTGTCATATCCCATGGATTGATGACCTTCTAGGCCTGCTCAAAGGGGCCAAGTATTTCAACAAGATCGATTTGAATTCTGGCTATCACAAGGTTCCAATAGAGCCCATAGATGTACAGAAGATTTCCTTAAAATCCAAGGAAGGCATTTTTGAATGGTTGTTCATGCCCTTAGGTTTGAAAAAATCCCTTGATACTTCTATGAGGTTGTTGGATGATATTTTGTATCCCTCCACCAACTCGTTTATGGTTTTCTATCTAGACGACATCTACATCTTCAACAAGAGTTGGGAAGAGAACTTGCAACACATTTGGCAGGTCCTTCAAACCTTGCGGTAACACAAATTGTGTGCCAACTTGGAGAAATGCACATTTGGCATGGGTCAAGTCCAATATCTGGGCCACATCATTGATGAGCAAGGAATGCATGTGGATCCAGCTAAGGTCCAATTCATTCAAGATTGGTTGACCCAACCACTCTAATAGAGCTTCGCAGCCTTTTGGGCCTTTCATATATTTATCGAAGGTTTTTGTTGGGATTCTCCCATATTACTTTGCCTTAGAGTCAAATCACCAAGGGCGGAGAAAAAGAAAAGTTTTCCTGGTCTAAGTCGCAACAAAAGTTATTCGTTGAGCTGAAGCACTGCTTCTTCTCTACACCTATACTCACATTACCAGACTTGCAACATCCATTTGAAATTGAGACAGATGCCTCTGACAATGCTATTGGTGCAATCCCCACCTAGCATAGGCATCGAATGGCCTATCATACTGAGACACTTTTTGATGAAATTTGGAATTACCCCACCTATAATAAAGAGATGTGTTATATTGTGAAATCTTGCTGGAAATAGAAGCATTACATTCTGGGGAAGAAGATGCCCATACAGATCACTGACCTATTCAATTTATACAGACACAAGGGAAGTCGCAAAATGATTACCATCAGAAGTGGTCTACATATCTGCAACAATTCCACTTGAACATTAAATACAAAAAGGACAACAACAATCATGTTGCAGATTGTCTCAGCCGCCCCCCAGTTGCAGCATTGACTATGGTTCTCAACTCTTGTGGCCACAAGACCTATGAATGACCACAATTGTACAAAAATGATCCAGAGTTCGCCTTCACATACCATATGCTCATGGATGGAAAGAAAGTTCCTGATTTCCACCTCCAAGATGCACTATTATGCTACTTGGACCACCTTTTTGTTCTTTCAAGCAAGTGTGCCAAGATTATTTTGGAGGTGTACTATAGTCGGGTCACATGGCACTTCGGTGTGGAGAAAACTATGGTCGTACTACAAAAGTAATTTTATTGGCCAAAAATCTGACAGGATGTTCGAAAATATATCAGACCTTGCACTTCATGTGCCATCACCAAACCAACCATCAAGAAGCAAGGCCTATACACTCCTCTTCCTACTCCCAGCTAGCCCTCGAAATCCATCTCCATGGACTATTTGTCTAGCCTCCATGGTAATGATTGTGTATTTTTATTCGTGGACAGATTTTCTAAGATGGTTATATTGGTGTTCTGCAAGAAGATTATCACAACAGAGGACACTACCAAACTCTTCTTTGAACAAGTGTGGGTACATTTTAGGATCCCACAAACCATTATATCAGATTGGGATGGTAGGTTCCTGAGCACGGTTTGGTAGAGCTTCTGGGCACTATTAGACACCAAGCTCACCAAGTCGACTACATTCCATCCCTGGAATGATGGCCAGATATGGTTGTCGATTGGATGATACTTCACATACTCTACATATAAAACTCCAAGCATCCACGAACCTGAGCTAAGAGCCTTCACTATGTGCAACACAACTATAATAGAGCTCAAAATAGCTCAACTGGTCACAGTCCCTTTCATGTGGGTCTAGGATTTCAACCATTGTGTTTGATTAATGTCGCCATGCTTCATGCGACTACACATACAAAATCCACATATTTTTAGTCTAAGGATGATAAAGAAACTAGGTTTATTGAACACATCCAGCACATCCACTAAAATCTTCATGACATCTTGGAGAAGTCTAATGTCAAGTACAAGTAGCGACATGATCAACATCGAGTGCCACACAAGTTTCAGGTGGGCAAAAAATTTTGGTTGTATTTGTAGAAAGAACGCCTTACTGGAGCCCATCGGAAGCTCGGAACACTCTAATATAGACCTTACACCATCACCAAGGCTATGGAAGTCAATTCTTTTGAGCTCAGCATTCCCCCATGATCTGATAATGAGATCTTAGACAATTATTAAGATATTACAGACTCATGTGCATGGATTTTCCTATGTTACTTTGTGTAATGGATCGATAAGATTGCGAAATACATAGACAATGAAGTAGTTAAAGAACATAATAGACAACACACATAAACACAACAAGTTTAATAAGGAGTTCACCCAACACTCTTAGGCTATGTCTCCTAGTCTAGCCTTCAGTGGTGACCTCTCTATTATGTCTTCAAAAATAGATTTTTACAAGTATGAGCTCAATTTGAGTCTCAACACACAACAGATACAACAACAAGAGTTTTGCTTGAACCCCTCAAGCCTCTCTGAGTACATAGACTCTCTCTATCACTCTTTGTCTCTATCTTTGCTCTGTCTCAGCACTGCCTATCTCTGTTTGCTCTCTGTCTGTGGCTTTAAAACCAATCAATGTTGTCTATTCATTTCTCCTTCTTTGGCTCTCTATCTTCTTGACCTCTATCCGCTCAGATCCCCCTCTGAGTGTTAGAAATCATTGCTAAATGCTTTCAGGGATGGTGGCCACCTGTTCTGTAATGGAATGGGTCATCGAGCCTTTGAAATCCCCGAAAATAGTGTTCTTTGTGTTTACAGAGAAATACATTAAAAATTGTGAAATTTCACCAAACTGCCGCTTATTGGATTTGAAATGTTATGCATTCCTCCTTATAAATCCTATCGGGTCCATCGGTATATTGACATCACATCTCCACCATTGATCTGGGAGATCCAGATCCAACGGTTGTGGTTCATTTTGTGCGGCTCTTCCGTACAGGGGTTAACCATCCGATAAGGGTGGTCTTCTCTCTCCTTAGCCTAGACATGTGGTAGCCAATGTATGGGATCGGGTGGATCTCGGCCCAAACCACTTACCGCCTTTGGCCCTCCTAAAATCCCGCTTATATCGTGATTTCCCTTTATATTTAAAAATACATTAAAACATTAAAAAACCCCATAAAATGGCTTTATCGGACTTGAAATCATATATAATAGCAATAATAAACCATTTCGGGCCCGGTTTCATTGCATCGGTGCTTTTTCCTTTGTATTTCGTTTATTTTTCGAAAATTCAAAATACAAAGGAAAACCCTGTTTTCCGGATGTCAAAATATATATAATATCATCTATGTTTTCATCGGGTATGGCTATCAAGAATCATATTTATATTGGCCCCACTACATTGTAATGTTCCGATGTGATATTTTGATGCGATTGATCGCAATCGCATATCGCACATACCCCAGGCCATTTGTAATCGATCCTCTGTATTTGCCGATTGTGATATTGTGTGCTAACCTGGGCCGTTGATCTGCGCACTTGATCGATGGTCCTCGTTAACCTGCACTGATCATGATCGCAACTGTCATATGATAGCCCCCGATTTCCTCCGCTTGCCATCGCCGATGCAATATGCCAATCGGATCTGGACCGTTGATCGGCCAGATCCGACAGCTCCAATGCAAAGATGTTTTAAGCCTCCGATAAGCATTATTTCACTGATTTCTTCATGTTTTTGCCTCCTGATAGTGTAATCCGCCTTTTTAACAGGTTCTTCTTTTGCAATAGTTTTCAATGTTTGAAGACTTAGAGGGTTTTCTAGGATCCATTTGGATCACGCCTTCCCATTGAAAAGGCTTTTGGACCACCAAAAGTTGGTTTTTTTTTTTAAGCATCAATCAAGTGAGGATACAGCTTCCTCACTTGCCCAATCTCTATCCATCTTGTACTGCTTGGTTTTGAACCTTTGAGTCCGATTTTGAGGTACTCGACATCCCCTTTGCGCATAGTTCTCACCTTCCTGTCCAGAACTTTATCTTCCTGCAACTCATTGAGATATTCAGGCAACAAATCATCAATAGAAGGCAACTGACTTTGCTCTTCGGGATCTTCAATCAATGAAGGTTCATATAGTCCCAAGTTCTCTGCATTAACTACTGAATAGATGTGCATGTAAGTTGGAAAATCAAGGCGAAAAGCATTCTCACCAATTTTCTCAAGTATCTTGAAAGGCCATACCTTACTGGCTTCAGCTTCTTACCTTCACCTTGCATTTTGTCTTTGCTGATTTACAACCAGAATTAGTTAACAACTTGAAAGCTATGCTCAATTTGATGCTCATCATGCCTTGCCTTGTACTTGGTTTGGCTCTTTTCCAACTGTTCCTGCACTGCCTGGTGAAGTTCTTGGATCTGTTCAATGAACTTGGTTGCTTTGTCCACATCACTATGTCCATCAACTGCTATGTCTTTACTAAAGAAAAAATCCAAGGGAGACCTTGATGTAAAACCAAAACAAGTCTCAAAAGGAGATCTTTGTGTAGAAGAATGTTTAGCACAGTTGTAAGCATGTTGCACATAACATAAATGTTTATCCCAAAGCTTGGGATGATTGCTGCAATAACCTTTGAGCAACTGGATCATTGTCCTGTTGACCACCTCTGTTTGGCCATCTGTTTGTGGATGAAATGTTGTGCTCTTCTTCAATCTGGTGTCCATTAACTCCCATAGACTTGACCAAAACTTCCCAACAAATCGGGAATCTTGATCAGAGACAATAGAAGTGGGTAACCCAAAATGAACCCATACATGCTGAAAGAACAACTTTGTTGTTTGTTCAGCTGTAATCTGCTTATTACAAGGTATTAAAATACACATTTTGTTGAACTTGTCCATAATAACATATAAATAGTCATGACCTTTTCTATAGTTTGGCAATCCCCCAATAAAGTCCATGGAAACACTTTCCCAAGGATGAGAAGGAACTAGAAGTGGAGTGTACACGCCTTGTTTTCTATTGCTGGGCTTACTTCTAGCACATATGGTACACCCTTTAATATATCTAGAAACTGTTTCATGCATTCTTGGCCAATAACAGAACCTTTGTAGCTATGCAACTGTTTTACTTACACCAAAATGACTTGATATTAGAGAAGTATGTGCTTCTCGGATTATGTTAACTCTTTCAGTTTGAGGAATGCATAACTTTCCCAAATGATACAAGAGTTGGTCCTTAACATGATAGTCCAATTCTTCTACTTGTTTCCCATGACTTAAAGTTGCATATACATCTTTAAAATCTACATCTTGAGAATATTGTTCAATGTAGCTTTCATGCAATACTGAGTTATGCTTAAGTATAGTAGATGCATTTATAATTGGTCTGGATAACATATCTACAACCTTATTGTGTATGCCTTTCTTATATCTGATGACAAGATGAAACTGTTATAGAAAACCCATCCACCTATAGTGTCTTGATTGCTGCAATTTAGTTTGTGAGTGTAAATATTGAAGTGGTTGATGATCAATATGTATAACTATTTCTTTGCCCAATAGGTAATATTTCCACTTTTTCACACTCTGCACTAATGCATACAATTCTTTATCATATGTGGGATAATTAAATACTACAAAATTAAATGTCTCAGAATGATAACATATGGGTTTACCATGTTGCATCAACACTGCTCCCATGGCATAGTCACTGGCATCTGTTTCAATCTCAAATGGTCTTTGAAGATCTGGCAATGTTAGTACTGGTGTTGTACTAATTTTTTCTTTCAAGGTGTCGAAGGCTTTCTGTTGTTTGCTTCCCCACTGAAACACCTTGTTCAATCCTATCAAAGCATGTAAGGGAGCTGCAATGAAGGAAAAGTTAGCAATAAACTTTCTCCAATATTGTGCTGCTCCTAGGAAGCTCCTAACTTCTGTAGAAGATTTTGGTTTAGGCCAGTTCACAATGACTTCAACCTTAGAGGGATCTATCTTCAATTCACCACCCCCTACAATATGACCCAAATAATTTAAGGATGTTTTTCAAAATTCACATTTTGATAACTTCACATAGAGATTTTCTTTTTCAAAACATCTAGAGTTTGCTTTACATGCTTTAAATGTTCTTCCCGTGTTTTACTGAAAGCAGGAATTTCATCTAAATATACAATTACAAAATCATCAATAAAAGGCTTGAGTACATCATTCATAACTCTGATGAAAGTGGCAGAAGCATTAGTTAAGCCAAAAGGCATAACTAGCCATTCATACAGCCCTTGCTTTGTTTTGAAAGAAGTCTTCCATGCATCTTGTTCTGCAACTCTAACCTGATGGTAGCCACTACACAAGTATAACTTGGAAAAGTAAATAGCTTCTTTCAGCTGATCTAATAGATCATCTATGCGAGGAAGAGGATAATGATTCTTGATCATTATTTTATTCAATGCTCTGTAATCAATGCACATCCTCCATGAGCCATCTTTCCTTCTCACCAAGACAATTGGAGATCCACATGGTGATGTGCTTGGCCTTATGAACCCTTTGTCGAGCAGCTCTTGTACCTGCTTCTTGATCTCTCCATTCTCTAAAGTAGATAACATGTACATTCCGATGTTAGGCAATGGATCATCTTGTTGCAAACGAATATCATGTACAATTTCCCATTTGGGTGGCAGACCTTTAGGTTCTTGAAAAAGGATATCATATTCTGAAACAACTTTTTCTAAATCAGCTTTCTGTTTAGCATCACAGCCTTCAAATGCATTGGTTTTATTAGGGGTCTTTTCCTTTACAACCATTAGTAAAATTTGCGTGCATGAATTTACAATTCTTTTCATCTGCCCTAAGTTAATGAGAGTGTAGTTATTTTTGAGCTGATGAGCTCTTACAATATATTCTATTCCATCTTTTGTGAGTTGATACTTATTTTCAGTTCTATAGAAAATGGATTTTCTATCATACAAGTAAGGACTTCCTAAAACAATAGCACATATATCCAGGGGAACTTTATCTAACTCAACCTCATCTACAAAAGTTGACCCAAAAGAAAACCTAAGTTTACATTGTCTAGTCACTTGTAGCTTTTCTTTATCACATACCCAACCTAATGGATATGGCTTCTTGTGAGGTGTGGTTAGTAGTCCTAACTTCTTTACAATTGCTTCAGAAATCAAGTTTACTTGTGATCCACTATCAAATAAAGTATCAATCTTTTGATTCTTGGAAATAACTCTAATATGAAAAAACTCATGTCTTTTCCTCTCATTTTCTTCATTATCAATAGATTGTGAAGAATTACTAGTAGATGCTTCAGAATTTTTACCTTTTATACCTGTGGTTGTGACTGTTGTTTCATCACCTGACTCTGGCCCCAAATCTTTCTGAATAGTAGCAACAATCTTCTCCTTCTTGCCATTGAACTTCTTGGGTTTGAGCTCTGGATGCAAAGACCAGCAATGTTCATCATCATGTCCATCTTTCTTGCAGTGAGTGCATGAAGGTTTGCCTTTCTGTATAGCGTTTGCCTTCCTCTCTTTCCATTTATGCTTCCCCTTTTCCTTGTTCTTGCTTGCAGTGGGTTTTGATGATCCCCCAATCTTTGGGTTCACATTCTTGCCTCTAGCCTCTAGATGTGTAGCTTGAACGAATACCTCATCTATGCTAGTAGCGTTAAACATGAAAATGGTGTGCCTCAAATAGCTATGTAGAACACCTATATACTTTAGCAAAGTTTCAAGTGAGACTAGAGAAAGGCCTAGAATTAAAGCTCTTTTTCTATATTCCTGGGTATAGCTTTGTACAATTTTCCCCTTTAATTGGTGAAGAGTTTTCCAACTCATTGTTATCACCCCAAGAAACTCTCCTAGGTCGTATATCAAAGATGCTTGGGAACATTACAAACTCAACAAGAATGTTGGATAAATGGTGGATGAATGAAAGAAATGCTGCATGTTCAAGCCAGATAACCACTTCTACTATGATTGACCCTAAACATGGGTGAACACCCCTAGACTACAAGGCTTTAGACCACCAATTACTCACAGTTTTAAAGAAAATGTGATGATGGAGAAGCCTGACCACACCAGCAGATGCACAGGACCCTGTGATGACCGGCTACAACCAGTTAAAAGGTCTGTAAATCTATTTTCTAATGCACAGACAGGATGACAGCTCTCTGGCATTAAAACAATAGAAACCTACATACAAATTCAATGATACATGCTAAATCCTAACACAGAGGTGGGATGATAGCCCCTCTAATGTTAAACATTAATAGCACATGAACAAATGCACAACAGGTACAACCTGGAACAAAGAAGGAGAGGTGGAAACTGAGCAATTAATAGCAAAAGAAGCTTGTATTAGCTGGAAATGAAGACCAGATGCTGCAGGTTACATAGTAGTTATAGTCTCCAGCAGTTGAAGCTTACAACAGAATAACACTCATCAACCTGATTACATCTTGTTTTTTAGTATATATGGAGTTTCTCACAAAATTGGTATGCTGCCCTAAGCATGGAGGGGTCATAACTGACCACCAACCACATTTACTAACTATTATGGGCCTCTGATACATTCAGACTGTTTCAATTAACAAATTTGACATTCTCTGGTACTTTATTGTACTCCTGAATAGGTGGAATGTTTCATGAATAAATGTCCATAATTGATGAAGGAATTCAACTGCTCGAGGAGACGCTTTCTCGCCCTTGACTATGATGTTCTTTGAATTAAGTTACTCAGGATTAAATGTGCAGATTGCTGGGTCATCTCTTCCTTCTTTTCGTGCATGGGACGAGCCAAAAACACTGGAAAACACCTTGAAATTGGACGAAGAGCCGAGAAATAACGCTGGTCGTTGGATGAATCAGATGGATGGCCTAGATCTGATGGCGGAAGGCGATGGAAGACACAGAGGCGCAGGGATCAATAACAACCGTCGGATGAAAAAACAGACGGCAGAGACTAGATCTAGGAGGGCTATCGGGCATAAACGAGAATGGGTGAACGATGGCCATTGGATTGCGGCGGGAATGATCCAACGGTTGACAGGAGGCAGAGATGAACACAAGTTAACGGGCGAGGAGTCAGGTATGATGGCGGGAAGCAGTTTCCCCGCACCGCTTTATGGCCAAGGGTGGTTTACATACACATGAGCACGATCCTGTTAAATTGTGACATGTGGCTGTCGGGACGGTGGGGAAACCGCCTTCCCTGCTAACTAACGGACGCGCAATTTATGGGTTCAGGGAAAGCGTATGGCATTGGATCAACAGGCGGAGGATCAGGCAGACAGGATTTAATGCACATGTCTCGGGGTGATGTGACATGTACGGGCCCGTCGGGCTATGAATTATATTATATGCGCAGTGTTATAAGTATTAAGACTTAAGCTCCTGGGAATAGGAAAACAAATAATGGGTTTATATGAGGTTATGCGGGTTTTGGAACTTATATAGGTTTTCAGGGGTTTATAGGTTAATGGGGGTTTAAAAGGTTATCAGGGTTTTTAGTTTTTTAAACAAGAAGAAGCCCGGGACCCCAAAAAGGGTTTATGAGGTATTTAAAGGGAAAAACATGGATAAAAGGGAAGGAGAAAATGGAGGAGTAAAGAGTTAAAAGAGAACAAGGCAAATGAAAGGGAGAGATAAAATAAATAGCTGAAAACTCTCTGCAACCTAAACCAACACTGTCTGACCTAATTTAATCCATCAAATGTTCCAATATGTAGTAGAGCTAACACTGGCTCCTTCTGGGGATGAGATCCTCCCTGTGAGGTCTCAAGAACCTACAGATCAATGCCTTTCCAGCTGCAAACAAATTAGCCAAAATTCCTAGTGTTCCATTGGGCATGGAGTCTACTGCATCTGTACCTAAACTGATAAAAACACAATATTTACAGCTTCAAGGCCAAAGACCTTACACAACATAAACCTTCAAAAACCGCCCATTAACTGGGCCATCAAAAACTGCTTCTCCTCCCATACTTTTCAGTATGAAGGTGTTATTCCCTTGAACCTGTGAAATAATGAAAGGCCCTATCCAGAAAGCATCAAACTTCCCATGATTGCCTTTCTTCTCCTTTAGTGCATCCCATTTCAAGACCAAGTCACCAATATGAAAATTCTCTATTTTTGCCTTTTTGTCAAAGGCTTCCTTGATCCTTCTCTAATGTGCTGCAGCTTTTTCAACCAGTTGTTCTCTAATCTGATGTATTTCTACCAAATCAGTTATCCTCTTTGCCATGTTTTCTTCCTCATCCTGTTCTGTTTGAAGAAATTTTGCCACAAGGAGAGTTAGCTGAATAGGGAATACAACATCAGTACCATATACTAGCTTGAAAGGAGAATTGCCTGTGGATTTTTTAATGGTCACCCTGTCAGCCCACAGTGCATACTTGAGCTTTGAATCCCAATTCTTTTTATTGTCCTCTAACAACTTTTTAATTATGCTGTTCAGACTTTTATTAGAGGATTTTGCTAGACCATTTCCTTGTGGATAATATGAGGTGGAATGAACAAGTTTGATACCCATTGAATCACACATTTCCACCAGCTCCTTTGCCCTGAAGGTTGCAGCATTATCTGTGACTAATTTCTATGGACAACCAAATCTGGTGAAGATATTCTCTTTCAAAAACTTGATGACCACATTATGATTAGCCTTCCTTGTAGGGATTGCTTCAATCCACTCGGTGAAGTAATCAGTGGCTACTAATATCCACCTGTGCTGGCCACTGGAATGTGGATTTATTTCTCCAATAAAATCCAAGCCCCACTGCTGAAAAGGTCCTTTTTCCTGAATTGGTTTTAGGGGCAGGGATTTCAACTGCTGTTTTCCTTCAAATTGTTGGCACCTATCACAAGATTTAACAAAAGAAAATACATCAGAAAATAACGTGGGCCAATAGTACCTAGCTCTAAGAATTTTTTGGGCTGTAGTTTTCTAATAATGGTGCCCTCCACACACGCTGTTATGAAACTGCTGCATAGCTTCTTTTGATTGTTCCTTGTCCAAACACCTTAGAGATATTCCAGATGGATCCCTCCAGTAGAGAAGATTTTCCATAATGCAATACTTCGCTGCTCTAAGTTTTAAACTTTTGGCCTAACTTTGAGTAAATCCTGAAGGGATCTCTAGCTTTAGCAAGAAATTAATTATCTCAGCATACCAGTTACATGAAGCTAGATTTTCGGCCACTAACTGCTTTCTCTTTGTTTCAGCTGCTTCCTCTTTTTCTTCCTGACCATTTTTTGCCTTTACATATAGGAAATCAATGTCTAACGATTTGCAATTTTCTTCAGCTAATAATTTAGCAAGCCCCTGACCTCTGACCAGCTTGGTGGGCTTCAGCTCTATATTAAATTCTATCATTTTAGCAATCCATTTTGCCCTTCTTCCATCAACAACAGTTTGAGTCAAGACATCTTTTATTGCAGCAGAAGGCACATATGAAATTATCTTTGAATGCAAGATATAAACTCTGAAAACTTTCAAGGATTTAATAAGAGCATGTGCCTATTTTTCTATAATATCATACCTTAGTTCAACATCCCTCAAGGTCTTGCTGAAAAATGCTATTGGATGTTCTGAACCTTCTTCATCTTGCTGCAATAAAACTACTGCAATAGTATCTTCAGAGGCAAATGAAAATATATGAAACTCCTTGCTGTAATCAAGACTTATTAAATTGGGAGCCTCCATAATATCTTTTTTGATGGAATCAAATGATTTTCTTGCTATTTCAATCCATCTTACCTCTGACCCTTTTCTTAACATGGAGGTAATATGCTTTACCAATTCTGCAAAGTTTGGAATAGACCTCCTGACAAAATTAATTTTTCCCAGAAAGGACTGGATATCCTTCTTTGATCCAGGGATAGACAAAGTCTATATTGCCTTTACTCTTTCTGGGTCAATTTGAACACCTGCAGTAGACACAACATGTCCTAACAACTTGCCTTCATCTAAAGAAAATTGAGATTTTTTGGGATTGACTGATATTCCAAACCTCCTTCACTTCAAAAACACCCTTCTCAAATGTTGTAAATGATTTTGATGGCTGTTGGAGTAAACTGTTATATCATCAAGGTAGATGAGGACAAATTTATTCTTCTCCCCCACAAATTCTATTTCCATAGCTCTCTGAAAGGTTGCACCAACATTCATCAGTCCAAATGGCATTTTAGCATACATAAAAGTGCCCCAAGGAGTGGTAAATGCAGTCTTTTCTTGATCATCTGGGTGCACAACAATCTGATTAAAGCCTGAAAATCCATCCAAAAATGACATCAGTTTAGCTCTTGAGACTTTATGCAGAAAATGCTCCATTTTTGGCAGAGGATAGTTGTCTTTCTTTGAGCATTTGTTCAAATTTCTGAAATCAACGCACAATTTGATTTCACCACTCTTCTTCCTCACCACCACTAGATTGGCTACCCATTTTGAATACCTGAGAGGAACAATTATCTTGGCAGCCAACAACTTTTTAATTTCTTTCTCAATCAGTGGAAGAAGCATGGGATTTATTGGTCTCAGCTTCTGTTTAAAAGGAATAGTGTCTTTCTCTAGAGGGATTTTATGCTGAATTATTCTCTTGTCATAAGTTTTCAAGTCACTATACTCCCAGGCAAACACATCAACAAATTGCCTCATTAAATTGCAGTACTCAACACTTTGATCAACAGACAAATGAGTGGAAAAATTCACATACCTAGGCTAACCTGGACTTCCTATATCATGCTTACAGACTATAGATTGGTATTCTTTTTGGGTAGCCTTGTAAGGGACATCATTCTGGTCAAATAGTATTTCAAGAGGAATTAGACCCTTAGGAATATGGTTACTAGGAAGTTGGACAGTGCTGTCTTTACCAATTTTATTTCTAAGCTGGGACTACGAGATTTCTAACAAGGCATCATTCTCTTGGTCAATTTGCATTTCTAAAAATTCATCAATGACTTGAAGGAACCTATTTATCTCATCATCATCATTAAAAACTTTCCAATGCTGGACATTATTAGGCAAGGATGGTCTATACCTCATCTGGAATTCATAAATTAATCAGGGAGGCATGGTAGGTATAAATAAACTAGCAGAAACAGCAAGGGAATCAGCAAGATGATTTTGGGCTCTAGGAATATATGAAATACAGAAAAAATCAAAGGAATCCTCATTCTCCATACCTCATCTCTGTATGCCTTCAACCTTGGGTGCTTTGCTTGAAAAGTTTTATTTATTTGCTAAATTATCAGATCAGCATCTTCAAATACCTTCAGATTCTTGATTCCTCTGTCTTTTGCTGCATTAAGGCCCAATAGCAGTGCTTCATATTCTACTATATTGTTTGTCACTTGAAAACCCAGCTTAAAATACAACTGAATGCTTTCTTGTTGTGGAGATACTAGCACCACCCCTGCTCCTTCAGTCTCCCTAGAACATGCTCCATCGAAGAACATCTCCCAAACCTGACTTCCTTGCTCTTCCTCAGCTTGAACTGTTGGTTTTTTGATCTGCAATGAGGCCTTATGAGACTCTTCAATTTGGAGAATACATGCTCCAAAATCAGTATCCACTGCATATATAGGATGATTTGTAGGATTCTTCTCATCACTAATGATATATGCCAACTGTGCTTCTCTATATAACCTCCCGCTTTCTCCTCCAAACACTGGGACAGTGGCATAAGATAAATCATTTTGTAATGTCCCACCTAGTCTCTTAATCCACCCTCTGGACAGCAGCAGGCCAAACTTAGGAGGGACATCTGCTACCACAATATACATCATCATACTCTTCATGGGAAGCTGAGTTAAGGTAATGTCCATATCCTTAATCAATCCAAGACATTTCACCTTCCTTGAATCAAAAGAAAATAAATCATGATAAGGTCTAGTGATATCAAGGCCTAACTCTTCCATGATAGCTTTAGGCATCAGATTGTGGCTGGCCCCTGTGTCTAGCAGGCAATTGTGGAGGATTTTGTTATGAATGGTAAATGAGACATAAAAAGATGGAGAATTATTATCAGCAGGCTCAATCATAGGGCTGAGCATAATGGTAGGCTTGTCATCTTGCAAATTGACAGAGTCAGTGGAGGTTTGTTTGGTTTCTAGCTCAATGGCTTCAAGGATAGGCTTCCTAAATACTTCACTCTTCACCAACTCAACCAGAGGCATAGATATTTTCAATTTCTTAACTTCTGAATCAAAGCTAAAAGAAGAAGATGACTTATCAACATTTTTTACCTCTTGAACTGGAGCTTTGAGGATGATTGGATCAGCTACTGGTCTTCTCTGTTTGATATGTTGTGGTTCTATTTGGACAGCAGCTCTTTGTGCAAGATTATTCTTGGCATTTTTTGCATTTGATCTCAGGTTATATCTCTTCTGTTGTTCACCAGATTGTAGAACATCTCCTATGTCCCATTCTTGATTGTTTTTCTCCTGTAACAATGATTTTTCATACTCAGCCAATGTCAAGAATGCAGCGCTACCTTTATCTTCCATGCAGTGAATTTCATCCTCATTTTCCTCAAATTGTTCCTCCTCCATGACTACATTTTGGAAAGGAGCTTTAACTTTTTGTTCTTATTTTGATTCTTCACCCCTTTGCATAATTTCTAACTGCTCATTTGCTCTTCTAAATGGAATAGGGTTTCTTGGAGCAAATGTATTCTGCTGCCTTGTTTTTGCTGAATTCTGCTTAACCTTTAGCTTAGAAATTTCAGCAGCCAATGACTCTATCATCTTAGTCATTTTGTCTAATTTGGGCTCTGAAGATGATGTAGAAGAAGTAGAATCCTGACCTCTCTGCCTCCTTTTGTCAGCTTGATTTTTTAGCTTTTCTGCAGACATGATATTAGATTTCACCTTCAATGTTGCATCCTGCATATCCGCTAGAGTAGCACATCTTCTTTCTCTCAATAACAAGCAGAAATCAGAGTCAAAAGCATTGGCATAAGTTAGTTTGGCAGAGGTGGGGGTAGGTTTTACCTCAGCTGGTATCTTACTATACATTCGATTGAATCTTTTATTAAAATCAGGTATTGATTCCCCATTTTCCCTCTTCAAGTTACCAAACTCAGTATGATAATACAGCAAGTCCTTTTTATCTCCCCATTGCTTCAAAAATGCATCATATAATGCTTCAATATCTATTATAGATCTCTGGGGCAATTCTCTAAACCATTTCTTAGCCTCTCCATCAAGGCTCTGGACAAAAACTCTCATCCACACATCATTTTAATTTATATCTAGATTATCAGCATAACTATAAAAAGCTTCTAGATGTTCTTCTACTGTTACTCCCTCTGTGCCAGTGAATTTAGGCATATATTTTTGATATTCTCCCATAGGCATAGGATTTAAAGGCACAGGCAACACCAATGGTCCATATCTAGCAGCAACAATTCTCTCAATCCTCGTAGGTGCTTGTTGTCCTGCCATGGTTGGAATATTTGGGAGAATACTAGTAGATTGAATGGTAGGGAGTAATGTGATGGATGGAAGAAATAAACGGATGTTTTGGACTGAATGGGAAGCTTTCCTTGGACTGAGATTAAAAGGGGAACTAACTGCACAAGGGGCTGAACTAATCTTTGAAGATTTTTCTTTATTAACAGTGTTGATTTCTAAGTCTTCAAACTGTAAATCTTCAGCAACAACCTTATCTTTCAGAGATGGATGAGACTTCTTAGGCTTACCTAATCCTGATGCCCCTTTCTGTGAAGCTTTCTTCGATTTAATAGTTCTTTCAAGTTCAAGGACTGGTTCAACTGGCAATTTCTATGGATTTATTCGAGTGTGTCTCACAAACTGAGCAAGAACTTCTATGTGGAGTCGCCAAATGATGGTCTTCCTCCAATGGAGTCACTAGACAGATGATTACAACCATAAAATGTGTTCAAACCTTATATTTCATCAAAGCTTGAAGCTGTGTCTTTCTCCCAGGGAATCTGAGCTTCAATCTCCTCTCCCCGGCAACGACGCCAATTAATGTTATGACCTCAAGAAACTCTCCTACGTTGTATATTAGAGATGCTCGGGAACATTACAAACTCAACAAAAATGTTGGATAACCACTTCTACTATGATTGACCACAGACATGGGTGAACACCCCCAGACTACAAGTCTTTAGACCACCAATTACTCACAGTTTTAAAGAAAATGTGATGATGGAGAAGCTTGACCACACCAGCAGATGCACAGGACCCTGTGATGACCGGCTACAACCAGTTAAAAGGTCTGTAAATATGTTTTCTAATGCACAGACAAGATGACAGCTCTCTGGCATTAAAACAACAGAAACCTGCATAAAAATTCAATGATACATGCTAAATCCTAACACAGAGGTGGGATGACAACCCCTCTAATGCTAATCATTAACAGCACATGAACAAATGCAGAACAAGCACAACTTGGAACAAATAAGGAGAGGTGGAAAGTGAGCAATTAACAACAAAAGAAGCTTGTATTAGCTGGAAATGAAGACCAGATGCTGTAGGTTACACAGTAGTTACAGTCTCCAGCAGTTGAAGCTTACAACAAAATAACACTCATCAACCTGATTACATCTTGTTTTTCAGTATATATATGGAGTTTCTCACAAAATTGCTCTGCTGCCCTAAGTGTGGAGGGGTCACAACTGACCACTAACCACATTTACTAACTATTATGGGCCTCTGACACATTCTGACTATTTCAATTAACAAATTTGACATTCTCTGGTACTTTATTGTACTCCCTGAACAGGTGGAATGTTTCATGAATAAATGTCCATAATTGATGAAGAAATTCAACTACTCGAGGAGGTACTTTCTTGTCCTTGACCGTGATGTTCTTTGAATGAAGTTGCTTAGGATTAAATGTGCAGATTTCTGGGTCATCTCTCCTTCTTTGCGTGCATGGGACGAGCCAAAAACACTGAAAAATGCCTTGAAATTGGACGAAGAGCTGAGAAAGAACGCTGGCCGTTGGATGAATCAGATGGACGACCTAGATCTGATGGTGGAAGGCGATGGAAGACACAGAGGCACAGGGATCAATAGCAACCGTCGGATGAAAAAACGGATGGCGGAGATCAGATCTAGGGGGGCTATCAGGCGTAAATGAGAATGGGTGAACGATGGTCATTGGATCGCAGCGGGAATGATCCAATGGCTGACGGGAGGCGGAGATGAACACAAGTTAACGGGCGGGGAGCCAGGTATGGTGGCGGGAAGCGTTTTCCCACACCGCTTTATGGCCAAGGGTGGTTTATGTACACATGAGCGCGATCCTGTTAAATTGTGACATGTGGCTGTCGGGATGGTGGGGAAACCACCTTCCTCGCTGACTAACGAACACGCAGTTTATGGGTTCGGGGAAAGCATATGGCGTTGGATCAATAGGCGGAGGATCGGGTGGACAGGATTTAATGCACATGTCTCGGGGTGATGTGACATGTACGGGCCCGCCGGGTTATGAATTATATTATATGCGCAGTGTTATAAGTATTAAGACTTAAGCACCCGGGAATAAACAAACAAATAATGGGTTTATACGAGGTTATGTGGGTTTTGGGACTTATATAGGTTTTCGGGGGTTTATAGGTTAACGGGGGTTTAAAGGGTTATCGGGGTTTTTAGTTTTTTAAACAAGAAGAAGCCCGGGAGCCCAAAAAGGGTTTATGAGGGGTTTAAAGGGGAAAAACAGGGATAAAGGGGAAGGAGAAAACAGAGGAGTAAAGAGTTAAAAGAGAATAAGGCAAATGAAAGGGAGAGATAAAATAAACAGCTGCAAACTCTCTGCAACCTAAACCAACACTGTCTGACCTGATTTAATCCATCAAATGTTGCAATTTGTAGCAGAGCTAACACTCATCATTTCTTGCTGCATATAAGCTAGTGGATAGAATTGTTTTTTAATGGCAGAAACAAATTCACTCCAGGTAGAAAGAATTTTACCATGCTTCTTCAAATCAGCTTGTGTCCTACCTTCCCACCACACTAGGGAATTTCCTCCAAGGTGAAGGCTGGCCAACTGAATCTTTATCCTTTCTGAATCGATGTTCTACACCATGCAATATACATCAATCTGTTTAATCCAGTTATCTAGCTTTTCTGCATTTAATTCTCCATCATATATTGGCGAATCAAATTTTACATCTAATTTAATCAAAGGGCTAGAAGGAGGTGTTGATAGAGGAGGCTCTTTCCCCTTCCCTTTGCCTTCTGAATGGCCATCTAAAAGAGGTTCCTCTGTTCCTTTGTCTTGTTTGGAGGTTGAGTATCTTCATCTCGACCTTTCTTAAATTCTCGATACATCTCTTCTACCATGGCTCTCATGGTTATGAAACTGTCCATGAACGGAGAGTCTGATTCCAAGGGAATTTGTTCTACCATTTTCCTCCTAGGATAGACTCTTCCTATTTCTGGGTTAGTCTCAACTAGTTCTCCTTCTCATAATTTGAGCTTTGACCTAGTTAGCATTCAACAATCCAGCATAAGCTTGTCTAACCTTAGCAAACCTAAAGCTCTGATACAACTTGATCTGATAATGAGATCTTTGACAATTATTAAGGTATTACAGACTCATGTGCATGGATTTGCCTATGTTACTTTATGCAATGGATCGATAAGATTGTGAAATACATAGACAATGAAGCAGTTAAAGAACATAATAGACAACACACGTAAACACAACAAGTTTAATAAGGAGTTCACCCAAAACTCCTGGGCTACATCTTCTGGTCCAGCCTTCAGTGGTGACCTCTCTATTATGTCTTCAAAAATAGAGTTTTACAAAAGTATGAGCTCAATTTGAGTCTCAACACACAACAGATACAACAGTAAGAGTTTTGCTTGGAATCCTCAGCCTCTCTGAGTACACAAACTCTCTCTATCATTCTGTATCTCTATATTTGCTCTGTCTTAGTACTGCTTGTCTCTATTTTCTCTATGTCTGTGGCTTTAAAGCCAACCAATGTTGTCTGTTCATTTCTCCTTCTCGAGCTTTCTGGCTTCCCGACCTCTGTCCGCTCAGATCCCCCTCTGAGCGTTAGCAATCATTTCTAAATGCTTTCAGGGATGGTGGCCACCTATTCTATAACGGAATGGGTCATCGAGCCTTTGAAACCCTTGGAAATAACGTTCTCTGTGTTCACAGAGAAATAAATTAAAAACTATGAAATTCCGCCAAACTATCACTTATCGGATTTGAAATGTTATACATTCCACCTTATAACTCCTATCGGGTCCACCGGTATATCAACATTGCATCTCCACCATTGATCTAGGAGATCCAGATCCAACAGCTGTGGTTCATTTCGGGTGGCTCTTCCATACGGGGATTAACCGTTCGATAAGGGTGGTTTTCTCTATCCTTAGCCTGGACATGTGGCAGCCAATGTATGGGATCGAGCGGAGCCCGACCCAAACCACTTACCACCTTTGGGCCGCTTGAAATACCGCTTATATCGTGATTTCCCTTTGTTTTTAAAAATAGATTAAAACATTGAAAAACCCCGTAAAATGGCTTTATCAGACTTGAAATCATATATAATAGCATTAATAAACCCTTTCGGGTTCGGTTTCATTGCATCGATGCTTTTTCCTTTGTATTTCGTTTATTTAATGAAAATGCAAAATACAAAGGAAAACCCTATTTTCCGGATCTCAAAATATATATAATATCATCTATGTTTTTATCGGGTCCAGTTATTGCGAACCATATTTATATTGGCCCTGCTCCATTATAATGTTCTAATGTGATATTGCGATGCGATTGACCACAATCGCATATCGCACATACCCCGGGCCATTTGTAATCACTCCTCTGTATTTGTCGATTGCGATATTGCGCGTTAACCTGGGCCATTGATTTGTGTGATTGATCAACGGTCCTCATTGACTCGCGTTGATTGTGATCACAACTGTCATGTGATAGCCCCCAATTTCCTCTGCTTGCCATCACCGATGTGATATGTCAATCGCATCTAGACTGTTGATCGGCCAGATCCAACGACTCCGATGCAAAGTTGTTTTAAGCCTTATTTCACTGATTTCTTCATGTTTTTGCCTCCCGATAGGTTAATCTACCTTTTTAACAAGTTCTTCTTTTGTGATAGTTTTGAATGTTTGAAGACTTAGAGGGTTTTCTAGGATCCATTTGGATCACCCCATTCCTTGGACTGCACCCAGTGTTCAATGTGGACCACCTTCGTCCATACTTCCCACCATTACTAGACACATCAGACATTGCGAAATAACTGACACCAAGAAAGCTAAACCCAAACTACATGGACACGTAAATCAAGAACACTCAACAATAGAAGATCCAACTGTATCGGGTTTTCAAAGTTGGCCAACTTCTGCACCAAGGCAAGTGGCTCACTAGGGACCAAGTTTAGCAAAAGTTTGCCCATCTCATAGAGGCACTCAACGTAATGGGAACCATTCATTCCCAAGCAGGGAGGACTGGTCTAGTTGGATATATGTGGCCACCTGCCTATTCTAATTGTACCACCACCATTGTTTCTTTTAGTTTCCTTAATTGTAACACAATTTACAATTTTTAGTGATTTTTCAAGTCCTGAACTTCCGAAGTTGTTTTTAGGCCCTAAACGACATATTTTTGGAAAACAAGCAAACCTGCAGACAATGGTAGAGGTTTGCAGTCAAAATTTTAAGTCGTCGGATAGATATTTCTAACAAGGTATCATATGCATCAGACAGAGATGTGCCAAAGTTACAAACCCAGGAAGTTGATGTACCAATTTACCCCAACGGGGCCCACAAATGTTTGGCGCTTCATATCCTAGGGTGATTTTTTTGGATGTTTAGGGTTTTCCATTGTTTCTCAATAATAAATAGGCCTTATATATTCATTTTAACAAAGTTCATAAGGCATGTAGCTGCCACATCTCTTCTCAGAGATAAGCTACCATCGCCTGAGCTAGTTTATTTCCATTCTGCATATAAACATTTTTTAGTACTTTGTTATTGATGAATTGAAGTTTTGTTTTCAATGTATCTCTTTTTTTTGTTTATATATGTATTTAATTTCATTCCTTTGTAAATATTTATCAATCAAGGACATGAATGGAGTAGAATTGCTATCGAATGTGCAGAAGAGACAATAATTTCCCTCATAGCTCTAGAATATAGAGAAAATCATGTATAAAAAAACCTAGGAATCGAAGCAAACTAAGCTTGATGGTGTCAATTCCCAAAAGTTTGAGACTTGATTTATCTATAACATAAACTTTACCATCTAGATTGTCACTCATATCTTCCAAGAAGTCTCTCTAGAAGGTCATTTGACATGTTAAACATGTGTTAAGAAACCATCTATCTTTCCAAGAAGCAAATGAAGTGTGAAATAAATCTTTAGTTACTCCAATATTGTAATGATAAATGATGTAATGATTAGATTTAAGCACTTTACCTTTTTCTAAATTTAGAGTTATAACTTTATCCTATTTTTTATTATGTTTTTCTTTGATCTTATCCCATGGGATTATACACGTATTTTCCTCAAGTCCATTTCTTTTGCAACGGACATAATGAAGATCATATGTCTCACCTTGATTATCTTTGCCCCCTTACCTCTAAAATTATTTCTTCCACAACCTCTTATATTGCCATCTCCTCTAGAATCATGTGATTTATTCTTCACTTTCTAAGAAAGGAACACGATCTCTCTAATGGGTTGAATTGTATTCTTATTTCTAAAGGATTTCTCACATTCTACAACTTTCTTTGCAACAGAGTCAAATGTGACATACTTTAATTGGCCACTAGCTTGTAGAGATCCAAGATAGTTATTGTAGCGGCTACAACCACCCTCAAAATTATGCTTATGCTTCGATTATGGAGCCTTCCTTCTTATCCCTAAGAGCACGCCTTGCACCGATCTAGGCATTCATGTTTTCAGTGAGACTTATCCTTTTCATTTTGATTTTGTTTGCACTTAGTTGATATTTCTAACTCACAAGTTGATCTCCCAACTTTGTCTCACAAACGTTCTAGGCTTACCTCTAGAAATTTCACAATCCTTTAGGGAAAGTAGCCTTGATGATAGGAATTATGTAGTTTTGACTGACAGTCACCCTTGAGCTTAGAAATTGCGCAGCCATGGAAGGCAGCCCAACACTGAGCCTAGAAATTACATAATCCCTCACTAAGCTTAGAAATTGTGCAATGCATGAGCTGCAAAGTTGCCCAGTTCCCTAGAGCTACACATTATTTCGCAGCAGTGTGAATGGCAAGCTTCCCTCGAAAAAGAAAAAAAGAAAAAAATATTCCCTATTTTTGTATCTCGAAGGAAGCAGTTTCGCTATTTCTAGAAACCTCTACCAAGTGTCGATTTTTCCTTGATTTTAGGCATGCACTTCATAAACCATATGATGAGCCTCGAATTGGGTAACTTATTGGGCTCATTTTGCCTAATTGTCCTTGATCAATCCACCATTTTTCATAGATTATGCATGTTTTTTGAGTATGTTTATGTTATTTGAACGAATAAGGGTGGTCACTTTACCAAGGAGGCTAATACGTGGTTATTTCAGGTTTTTTGGACAAATTTTGGAGCAAAGCCAAGCAATTATGAGCCAGGTGATAGCCAAGCTTGAGGAATCAAGGGTGAGGATTCGTAGGGAGGTTGTCTCTTGCATTAAATGGCCCTTCCTCGAAATCTCCACCCTCAACTCGGAGTTAAACAGGCCACCAAAACGAATCTTAAAGGCAGCCAAGCAGCTTTGGGAAGAGTGACTATTTACTGGCAATTTGAACAGCCGAGTCCCTTGAATTAAGGAGGGCTGCTAGGCCCCTTGTAGTGTATAAATAGGAAGGCCTCAGCCTTCGTAGTTTACTTTTGGAACTGTTGGGTTTTTCAATATAGTGCTATCATTATCTCAGCTCGTTTTTGTAGCTACTGTTGTATAACTTTCTTGTGACATGATTATTTTTGGGTAATGAAAGGCAGCTCTATTTGGCATCAGCTCTGATTTCTTTATAGGAGCATGTAGCTCTTGGGGTTGGGCCCAACCCAAGTGCCAGAGCTTCCTTATGTACTGTTATTTGCTTTTTATGTCTTTACAAAATAATTTATGTTAAGTAGATTAAAATCTTGCTGATTATCTAGGTCACTGTTGATGATTAGAAATAATTTTGATGTTTAGATTGAGTTGATAGGTTATTAATAGGGACAAGCTTCAGAAAAATGCCATCAAGCACCTCTAATTTCACCTCTCCCTTAGTGGGATTAGGAGCTGGGATCAATGTGACCTTGCTACCAACAAAAACAGAGTCTTTGCTTCGCCATGCAATCATTAGTGTTCGATTTTTATTTGCAGAAGTTGGTTACATGTTTAGAGTCTTTATTGCTTCGCTGCATAGTTGGTATACATGGTTTCAGTGCAAATAAACTTTTGTTCATTCTCTTTACTGTTAGTTAGATCAGATTAGGTCAACGTAACTAGGTCTCTGATTTTACAAGTCTTCGTTGGTTCAGTTAGAAAAACAACTTGCAGAGCACCCGTACCACTTCTCTATTTGCCCATACTCCATCAATCCCATCTACCCCATTCCCTAACGTGGATTCTTGCCTCACGTTTGCCACATTTGCTCACATAACCCTAATTTTTGTACAACATTGCTTCACTCCTCTTTGAACAAATCCAGCCATCTTCATCTCTCCTCATCTCCATCCACCAAGTCCTGGACCTCCTCACACCCCTATCCTACCCCCATAATCACTCCTTCACCTTTCTCTCTCCATCCATCCTCCAAAATCCCATTTTTGAGCATCCTGTAGAAAATTACAGACATCCTGTAGAAATTCCAGAACATCTTGTAGAACCCCTGCAGACTTTCTATAGAAGCTCACGAATGAGGTTTCTTGATAGCCAAACTCTATGAAACTCTCTGGAAGGGTGTTAGGGACCCCGTAGGCCCTCTCTGAACCTTCCCGACCTCCTCCCAGCATTTCCTCTCGCCAATCCACCTCTGCATAGTAAAAAACAGTTAAATTGCATGCATGATAATTCTGGCAACTTATTCAAAAATACAAAAAGATATTTTTTTCTTCAGATGTTACTGTAGAAGTAGCTTAGACACATGCCTTCTACCTTCCTAGAAGTCAATGGCATCTCTTTCAGTAGCTTGCATCCTCTTTCTTGCATCAGTAGGGCTAGCTGGTAAAATTAGGGTTTGCTAGGGTTTACGTTTCCTTTCAGCTTCCCAATTTCTTTCTGCAACTAGATCAACTTTCTTTGAGTTAGCTTTCGTCTGTCAGTTAAAAAGATTCTTCTCAGAGCTCATAGAAGTTGGCTTAAGCTCCTAGCGGACTTGTGCCAGCTGACCAAGTGACAGCTGCGGCAAGAGCTAGTACTTGTGCATATAGCACCGTCGCTTCCAAGTTTGTTATGAACTACCAGGTTGATAAAAGTAAAGAAGGGAGTCCTAGGAGTTGCAGCATTATTGCTACAATGCTGGAGCCCACCATTCTTTTTGGCACCGTTGTCGAGGAAGCGTCAGAGTATTTGTGATTGCTGATTTTCTTCTATTTTTTCTACTCCAACCTTCTACTAAGTGGTTTATTTCAGTTCCATTCTTCAATTTCATTTCTGCAAAATTAAATTAGACATTTCCTACTTTCATAGATTAGCCTTTCAATTCCGCAATTTCAATTCTGCAAGCATAGAATAGAATTTCAATTCTGCAAGAATAGTCTAGCATTTCATTCCTGCAATTTGATTTCAACAAAATAGCTTAGTCCTTTCCTTCTTTCATTTCAATTCCGCATTTTCATTTCTGCAAAATAGATTTTAGTTAGTTGCAATTCCATCTGTTTCAGTTTTGCAGGTACAAGCATGAAAAAAGCAAAAGCAACCAAAAATATTTTCATGCCTCGTAGGAACAGAGATAATACCAAAAAATTCCTACCCAACACCCCCACCACATCACTGAGTCACCCTTCTCTCTTCTTTGGTGGCAGTGACCCAGAAGAACCTATAGGTGAACCTACTGAGATATACGAAAATCCTATACCAGAAGAAGAGCAAGAAAGCATTCCTTTTGAGACCATGGCTGAAAACAGAAACAGTAGAGAAGATGATGAGAGAATTGAAGGTACCTTCCCTATCCAAGAGACCAACAGGGACATGAAGATGAAGAACATAAGTCCCTCAGCCTTACCTCATTTCGATGGATTGACCATTGAAGACCCTGATACCTTCCTGTTTGAGTTTGTTTCCTTTGTCGAACTTATGACTATGCAGAAGACGAGCAAAAGTTGAAACTCTTTCCCTCTACCCTCAAGGATGCAGCATTACGCTGGTTCATGGGGTTACCTAGAAACAATATCACCACTTGGGATCAGATGCAGCAAGCCTTTAACAAAAAATACCGGGACTACTGTAGGTCAAAGGAAATGAAGGGAGAAATCTTTCGGATGACCATGGGAAATGATGAGTCTTTAGAAGACTACGAGGAAAGGTTCCAACTCAGCTATAAACGGGCCAAGTGCACACTTGACCCTGAATCTCTAAAGCTGGTTCTGCTCCGAGGAGTCCCTGAAGACCTTCTTGATACCCTTCACATGCTAGCTAGAGGAGACATCTACCAACTACCTTATGAGGACATAAAGACTGTGTTTAGAAACCACTCTAGGGCAGCCCAGAAAAGAGGTAGGGGGAATCCACTTTTAGCTAGTACCACCTTCTCCAAGCATGAGTTTGCTAATCAGATGGAAGACCTCAAAAGTGAGATGAGACAGACCATTTCCATGCAACTTGATACTTTCCGAATCCAACAAAAGAAAGAGGAAGTTGAGAGGGCGTTGGCCATTTTTTGTCTTAGATGTACGAGGAAGCACCCTAAGAACGAGTGTCCATTGCACTCATTAGAGGTATGTTTCGTTTGTGAGGAAAACCACCCCACAACCAATGCCCAACCTTGCCTGGATTTAAAGCCATGTACCAAGGGACTGAGGCAACCACTGAACCTCTCTACTTCCTCAACCAAAGGAGGCCGCATGGGCCCAGACCTTACTAGCAGGGGATGCAAGGGACATCCCAAGCTTATTATAGCCCCAACCAATCTGCTCACATACCTTCTTGGGGGCCCCCTGCTCATCCTTCCTGGTCCGCACCTCCTCCGTGGTCTTATCCATCTCAATACCATACTCAACCCACTACTCATTCGTTTCACTCACATGTCCATCCACAACCTTAGTGGAATGCACCTCAACCAGGGTGGAGGCCCCAATACAACTCTCCTCCCACCATTCTGCCTCCACCACCGGCTCAGCTGCAACCATTACCTCCTGTTCCTCCAAGACAACCCCAGATGCCTGCTCAACCGAACCTGAACCCCAACAACCGACAGGCCTAGCAGGTATACACTGGGGAGACAACATGCCCTACCTATGCTGTGGAGATCCAGGATATCAACCTGCGATCTGGGAAGACCCTTCTAGATCACCAACCTCCTCCCCCAGAGGACGAGGAAGAGAAACAGGAAAGTGAACCCAAAGCCATTCCACCCTTTCCTGAGAGACTAACAGTAACCACACAACCAAACCCCGAAGAGACTGAACTTCTGGGAGAACTTAAACAGTTGTGTGTGAAAATACCACTTCTCCAAGCCATAAAATATGTACCAATATACAACAAATTTATTAAGGAGAAGTGTTTCAGGCACCCAGGCAAGCGAAAGAGAGATTCCCCGACTATCAATGTCATAGGACAACTGTCTAATCTAATGTTGGGGCAAGTCATCTGTCCAAATTATTTGGACCCTAGGAGTCCTATAGTTGATGTCCACATCAATGGCACCATAATCCCCCATACCTTGATTGATCTAGGGGCTACCATTAATGTGATGACCAGGGACACCATGCTTAAACTCAACCTTCAGAGTTCCTTAAGGAAGACATCGACAGTCCTGTAGTTAGCATATCGCTCCACCGTGACTCCCGAAGGCATTGTGGAAGATGTCTTGGTCTATGTTGACTCTTAGGAGTACCCTACGGACTTCTTGGTCCTTCAGCCAAAGGCAAAGCTCACTGGATACCCCCTCATTTTGGGAAGGCCTTGGTTAGCCACTGTGGATGCTTACATCAGTTGTCGAGCTGGAAGCATGTCCATCAAGAATGGGTGTTAAAATTGGAAACTAGGGAAAAACTCATGTGGGTCATCTTATTCATGGCTAATAATATTTTTATTAGATTCCTCTCATCGAGAGGTGTAGGATTGATATAAAGATCATCCAATTCCGATAAGTATTCGTGGAGATATGAATTTATTTTGATTATGGAATTATTATCAAGCCGACCTACAACTCATGTAGGCTCAGAAGCCCAACAGTCGCATCTATTCACCCACCAACGTTGTGTATAAATATAAGAGGACTTTTCCTCATTTAGACTCACTCATCTCATCACATCTCTCTCTCTCTACTGTGCAGATATGAGTCTCTTCTCTACTGCGCTGAAATGGGTCTCTCTCTCTCACACATGTGAAGCCGAAAGCTGTTGAATTTGAAGCTGCAACTACAGAAGTAAAGATTGACTTGCGTGGCCTAGAAGATCTCCTCTTTGGAACTGCACTGTAGGTTCATCTGAACCTCCTCTGAAAGCCGCAACTTTTGGTGGTGGAATGAAGTCAATCCGACGAATGGTTTGCAAGATATCGACTGCCCTAGTTTGAAGCCGGAAACTGCTGAAACTGAAGCTGCAACTGCAGAAGCAAAGATTGACTTGCGTGGCCTAGAAGATCTCCTCATCTGAACTGCGCTGTAGGTTCATCTGAACCTCCTCTGGAAGCCGAAACTTTTGGTGGTGGAATGATGTCAATCCGACTGTCGGTTTGTGAGATATGGTATGCCCTAGTTTGATAATGAAGCCGCTAATGCTGATGCTACTGATCTAGGGTTTGCTACTGCTGATATGAATCAGATTTATTGTACTAT
This sequence comes from Pinus tabuliformis, assembly GCA_031772625.1. Classification (NCBI taxonomy): domain Eukaryota; kingdom Viridiplantae; phylum Streptophyta; class Pinopsida; order Pinales; family Pinaceae; genus Pinus; species Pinus tabuliformis. Next base: position 1,861,829,303 of record CM062817.1, read on the forward strand.
TTCTCTTTGCTGAATTATTGAAGATAAAAGAAGATTTGATCAAAGGGTTTCCCCACACATTGTGGGGTTTGTCCCTGGCTAGCCGCCACATCTTGTGTCTCTTGTCTTGGCTTGTTTTCTGTCGATTGTTTAATGTTCTATCTGCACTTTACTTTATGTACATGTGATTGCTAATAGGTGGAATATAACAAGAAAAAGAAGTAAATTGTTATAAGCATAGAACATACCATAACTTAACATGGTATCAGAGCTTAGGTGAAGACAAAGCCTGAGCAAGAGCAAGAGCAATCATTGAAGAGAAGATTGGCAAGGCTGTCCTAAAAGAACTATGGGGTCCTCAACACTCTTTCCTGCCGAAGACAAGCTCCGTGAGAAAGCTGACTATCACGGATGGAAGATATCTATCGATCTAACCCTTGAAGATCAAGGAGTGCTGGACCATGTAAGAGGCAATATTGTTGAGCCTTCATCAAATGCATCTGCTGCTGCCTGGAACAAATGGAAAAATGGAGAAGTCAAAACAAAGAAGATCATTCGGGACTCTATCGACAAGTGCTTGGTGGCCTACATCTCTGATCTAGACACCTCCAAGGAAATCTACGACAGACTGGTGAGTTTATTTAAAGTTAATGATGCAAATCAAGTTTTGTTTCTTAGAAATAAGTTGAGGGAAATCAAGAAGGGTAAAGATGAAAGTATGCAAGCATACTTCTTAAGAATCACCGAGATCAAGAACGATCTCCTATCTATTGGGGAAACCATTACTGACAGAGAAATGGCACTCACAACTCTCGGAGGATTACCATCTGAATGGTATGTGTTCAGGACTACTCTTCTGAACAATAATGTAATTCCTAGTTTCAAGGAATTAATGGCTAGATGCATTCAAGAACAAACAAGGGTAGAAGAGCAGGAAATGCCCTTGCCTAAAGGTCCTCCTGCTGCTTTTTCTTCTCATGCTAAGAAAAGAAATAATTCTGGTTCTAAATCAAAAGGAAAGGCTGGACCTAAGGGTGGAAGAAAAGGATGATGTTACATCTGCGATAAAGCAGGTCACTATGCAAGGGAGTGCCCTGATAGAAAGGACTCACACCGGGACAATGATCAAAATCCCTCTGATGGCAAATCAAAGGAATGACAAATTCAACAACAAAGGTAAGAGGAGAGCTGGGGATCGAGGAAGAGGACAACCATTCAAGAAGGCTAGAAAGTCCAGGATGTATTATATGTACCTGATCTCAAAAAGAACCTGGTATCCATCTCGGCAATGGAAGACAAAGGCTATAAGGTAACCTTCAGCGATGATAAGGTACGCATATGGAAAAATAATGTTAAAGATGCTTTCACTCTTGGGTTTAGTGTTGATTCATCATATCAGGTCGATGGAAGTCCGCTAGGTGTCATGTCTTGTGACACAACTCTTCAGTCCGAACTTTGGCATCAGAGGTTTGCCCACCTTCATTACAAAGCACTACTTGGTGTAAAACAAATGGTGACAGGGATGCCCGAATTCCAAGTAGAGAAAGAAGGTGTATGTCCAGGATGTGCCGAAGGAAAGCTCAAAAGGTGACCATTCCCTTCAAGTCAAAGCAAGACCTCCGATATATTACAACTAGTTCACTCAGACATATCAGGTATGATGCCTGTGAACTCCTTGGGAGGATACTCATATTATCTTACTTTTACAGATGACCATTCTCGAAAGACCTGGATATACTTCTTGAAAAAGAAGGATGAAGTGTTCCCTTGGTTCCGACACTTCAAAGCCCTAATCGAGAATCAAACCGAAAAGAAGATCAAGATCTTAAGAACTGACAATGGGACTGAATATGAATCTAATGAGTTCCATGATTTTTGTAAAGAGGCTGGCATCAAGAGGGAGACTACTACACCATATACTCCTGAACAAAATGGTGTGGTAGAAAGGAAGAACCGCACAATTATGGAAGCTGTCCGGGCCATGATACATAATCAAAGTCTTCCTAAGTTTCTATGGGCTGAAGCTGCAAACACTGCCGTATATGTACAAAATCGATGCCCTCATCAAGCATTGGGTTCCAAGACTCCTAAAGAAAAATTCACCGGTAAGAAACCTGATGTTTCTCATTTTAAAATTTTTGGAAGCCCTGTATACTTTCATGTGCTGAAAGAGAAAAGAAATAAATTGGGAGCATCTGGAAAGAAGGGAATTTTCGTGGGCTATTGTGAAAATACTAAAGGCTATAGAATCTATGTAGCCGGTCAAAGGGAAGTCATAATTAGTCATGATGTCACCTTTGACGAAGATATGGCTCTCAGCAAGGTGATCAATCTTTCGACTTTGAGGAGCTCTCAAGAAGCCGACACCAGGGAACCGAAAGAAAAGGATGATGAATCAATGCCTGATGTAGAAGAACCCATGGATCCGATTGATCCTCCTCCATATGAGCCTTCCTCTTCTAGGAAGAGGCCTTCATGGCTTAAGGGGTTACTTGATGATGCTGAAGGACATGCTGCACCCCGAGGAACCTTTCGTGAAAGTAAGAAACCTAATAGGTATCAAGGATACCTGACCATCATGAGCACGATCATACAAAATGAGCCTTCGTCATTCTCAGATGCCGTCAAGCATCAAGTATGGAAGGATGTTATGACCAAAGAATATGAGTCTATCATAAAGAATGATGTTTGGGAAGTAGTTCCCAGACCCCAGGACAAGACTGTTGTTACTTCCAAATGGCTTTACAAGATAAAGCATGCAGCAGATGGAAGCACGGAAAAGTATAAGGCTCGTTTTGTTGCTCGAGGTTTCTCCCAAAAGGAAGGTATAGACTATGATGAGATATTTGCACCTGTTGCCAGATATACGACCATCCGCTCGATCATAGCCCTTGCCGCTTCACAAGGATGGAACCTACATCAGATGGATGTCAAGACTGCGTTCTTGCATGGCTCGATCAAAGAAGAGGTCTACGTGGAGCAACCTGAAGGATTTGAGATTTATGATCGAAAATCTCATGTATGCATGTTGAAGAAAGCTCTCTATGGGCTTAAGCAAGCACCCCGAGCATGGTATGAGAGGATCGATAGCTACTTGATGAAGCTGGGATTCACTAGGAGTGAAGTCGATCCTAACCTTTACTTTAAGGTTGAAGATGAAAAGCCTCTCATACTGGTGTTGTATGTGGATGACCTCTTTCTAACAGGTGCAGACCCTCTCATTCACAAATGTAAGAGGGAGCTGGCCTCTGAATTTGAAATGAAAGACCTAGGACTGATGCACTACTTCCTAGGACTTGAAGTGTGGCAAAAGCCAGGAGAAATTTTCCTATCTCAAGGAAAATATGTGGTGAAGATATTGGAAAGATTCGGAATGGTGGACTGCAAGCCTGTAACTACTCTGATGGAGCTTGACTTCAAGAAGTTAAGCGGTAGTGCTGCTGGACCTGTTTTACGAAATGCTACCGAGTATCGGCAACTCGTCGGAGCATTAATGTTCTTAGTGAACTCCCATCCAGATATATGCTTTGCAGTCAACACGTTGAGCCAGCATATGGTTGAACCCCACCACATACACTGGATTGGTGCCAAGAATCTGCTGAGATATCTTCGTGGCACTATCACTTATGGGTTAAGATACATTGCCAGAGATGTGAGACTATTTGGATACACAGATGCTGACTGGGCAGGCAATGTGGAGGACCGTAAGAGCACTTCCGGGTACTGTTTCACCTTGGGATCTTCTTCGATATCCTGGATGAGCAGGAAGCAGAAGTGGTAGCTTTGAGCACCGCCGAAGCAGGATATATTGTTGCTAGCATAACCTCGTTTGAGGCAGTCTGGTTGCGAAAGCTCTTCAGTGAGCTGTTTGGATTTACATTGGATACCACTGTGATTCTCTGTAACAACCAGAGGTGGGATTCGATTATTGAGGAATCCCGTATTCGTCAATTGCTCTAGCAGATAGACATCATCTGGGATATGGTAAGTTGATGAGCAAGGAAGCTCCATCACATTAAGATGATGTACAGGTTGATACACCTTGTCAAAGCCCTGAGGAAAGATCTAATCTGTGATTTTCCAAAACGACTTGGAGTCGGCAAGAAACCTTTGTACAAGGGTCCTGCATGTTGCATACATTGAGCTCTGGGAGCTCTAAGGGCTTGCGGTTCCTACTGGAGCAACATATGACCACAGGGTGACTCACCCTCCCCTGGTGGTGCACACTGGAACAAGATGATTCGCTCTCTTGTGGGACAAGATGATTCGATCTCTTGTGGAACAGGATGATTCGCTCTCCTGTGTAGCAGGATGATTAGTTCTCCTGTGAGGCCTGGATTGATGTGTTCTCCATGGCAGCCTGGATTGATGTGTTCTCCACGACGATTGTAGCAGGATTGATGTGTTCTCCTGTGAGGCCTGGATTGATGTGTTCTCCATGGCAATTGTAGCAGGATTGATGTGTTCTCCTGTGAGGCCTGGATTGATGTGTTCTCCATGGCAATTGTAGCAGGATTGATGTGTTCTCCTGTGAGGACAGGATTGATTAGTTCTCCTGTCGAGGCATCCTACCCATGCAGTCTGGGACTCATGGGAAGTACCTCTCATCTAATCAATGAGCAGGGAAATGAAGTTAGGGACCATAGTAGTACCGATGGACGCATCGTTGTAACTACCGTACTCCATATGCTAGGATGACCTCCATTGATCTGGGATCAATGATACTGGTCTGGGACCAGTGGTAGGAGTTGTACCATACTATGACGCTGACTTCGGGTCGGTTGAGACTGGTCTGGGATCAGTGGTACATACTCTGAGACTGACTTTGAGTCAGTGGAGGATGATATTGGTCTGGGACCATTGGAGTTGTACTCACTATGACGCTGACTTTGGGTTGGTTGAGACTGGTCTGGGACCAGTGGTACATACTCTGAGACTGACTTTGAGTCAGTATGATACATCCTCGATCATTTCTTCTTCTTCATAATTCGGACAAAAGCAGAGCAGAACAGAGCAAAACAGTACAGATCAGTGCAGGCAGAACAAGACAAAGCAGAACAGGCAAAATAGAGCAGAGCAGGGCAAGGGTCAAGCTGTACAGGGCAGTGCATTTGATGGATGAATAGTAACGACCGATAGACAGATTGCAGATGAAGTTCTCCATGGTTGAGAGGGAGTGTTAAAATTGGCAACCAGGGCAAAACTTCATGTGGGTCATCTTATTCATGGCTAATAATATTTTTATTAGATTCCTCTCGTCGAGAGGTGTAGGATTGATATAAAGATCATCCAATTCCGATAAGTATTCATGGAGACATGAATTTATTTTGATTATGGAATTATTATCAAGCCGACCTACAACTCATGTAGGCTCAGAAGCCCAACAGTCACATCTATTCACCCACCAACGTTGTGTATAAATATAAGAGGACTTTTCCTCATTTAGACTCACTCATCTCATCACATCTCTCTCTCTCTACTGCGCAGATATGAGTCTCTTCTCTACTGCGCTGAAATGGGTCTCTCTCTCTCACACATGTGAAGCTGGAAGCTGTTGAATTTGAAGCTGCAACTGCAGAAGTAAAGATTGACTTGCGTGGCCTAGATGATCTCCTCTTTGGAACTGCACTATAGGTTCATCTTAACCTCCTCTGAAAGCTGCAACTTTTGGTGGTGGAATGAAGTCAATCCGACGAACGGTTTGCAAGATATCGACTGCCCTAGTTTGAAGCCAGAAACTGCTGAAACTGAAGCTGCAACTGTAGAAGCAAAGATTGACTTGCGTGGCCTAGAAGATCTCCTCATCTGAACTGCGCTGTAGGTTCATCTGAACCTCCTCTAGAAGCTGAAACTTTTGGTGGTGGAATGAAGTCAATCTGACTGTCAGTTTGTGAGATATGGTCTGCCCTAGTTTGATAATGAAGCCGCTAATGCTGATGCTACTGATCTAGGGTTTGCTACTGCTGATATGAATAAGATTTATTGTACTATTTCTCTCTACTGAATTATTGAAGATAAAAGAAGATTTGATCAAAGGGTTTCCCCACACATTGTGGGGTTTGTCCCTGGCTAGCCGCCACATCTTGTGTCTCTTGTCTTGGCTTGTTTTCTGTCGATCGTTTAATGTTCTATCTGCACTTTACTTTATGTACATGTGATTGCTAATCGGTGGAATATAATAAGAAAAAGAAGTAAACTGTTATAAGCATAGAACATACCATAACTTAACAATGGGCCTATGTCCAAGCAGCTAGTTCTATACCCTCCTGCCCAACCTCTGCTAGAACATGACTTACCACTTTGGTTGGAAGAGGGTGATGAGGATGAGGTCTACTCTGCACCATTATGCACAGTAGAAACCACCAGGGGAGGTCCTCAAACCGAGGATGAGTTGATTGAGAATTTGATTCGAAATCCACCTCCCAGTGCACAGTCCTTAGAAGAGTTGGTGGAGGGTACCTAAGCCAGTACTTTCGTGGACCTCTGTGTGACTGATCCAACCTCTCCCAGAGTTAAGAATGTGGAGTTTGGCCCTGAAATAACTTTAAAGATCAGCTCCTCCCTATCTCCCTCCTAGGAGAAGGAGCTGTGTAGCTTACTGAACAATCATCTGGATGCTTTTGCTTGGAGCTATAAGGAGATGAAAGGAGTCCACCCTATGGTCCATACCCATCACATTTACATTAAAGAAGGTATTAAACTAGTCGGGTAGCCTCAGAGGAGAATGAATCCAGCCCTTAAAGACATTGTCAAAGAAGAATTGCAAAAATTGTTGGATGCAGGATTCATCTACCCCATCTTCGATAGTGAGTGGGTCTCACCTCTAGTGCTTGTGCCCAAGAAGAATGGGAAGTGGATAATATGTGTAGATTACCAAGAACTTAACAAAGCCACCAAGAAAGACCATTTCCCTTTGCCTTTCATAGATCAAGTGTTGGATGGACTGGCAGGGAAGAAGTTCTTCTCTTTCCTAGATGGGTTCACCGAGTATAACCAGATCCAAATAAGCCTAGAGGACCAAGATAAAGCCACCTTCACTTGTCCATGGGGTACCTTTGCCTACCGAGTCCTTCCCTTTGGGCTATGCAATGCTCCTGCCAATTTCCAGAGAGCAGTATTGAGCATATTTTCTGAGTTGGTCCATGATTCGGTAGAAATCTATATGGATGACTTTACTCCTTATGGGTCCAACTTACATGAAGCATTGACTAATTTGGGAAAAGTTCTAACCAAGTGCATTGAGATGAACCTGTCCCTCAGTCCTGAAAAATGTGAATTCCTGATGACTGAAGGGACCGTTCTAGGTCATACCATTTCTCGGCAAGGATTACAGGTGGATCCTAACAAGATTGCTATCATCCAGAAGGTCCCACCTCCTCAAAAGGTGAGAGATGTTCGGAGTTTCCTAGGCTTAGTAGGATATTATAGAAGATTCATTAAAGAATTTAGTAAGCTAGCCTCGCCATTTTTTGGCCTCTTAGGGAAAGATGTTGAGTTTAAATGGATTGACGACTATCAAGGGGCTCTGGATGAGTTGAAAGATAAACTGGTGTCCGCCCCAATCTTAAGAAGTCCAAACTAGGCCCTACCTTTCCACATCCACACTGATGCATCGAACAAAGCCATAGGGGTAGCCTTAGGACAAGTTGAGGAGAAACTACCATATGCCATATACTTCATCAGCAAAATCCTGTCCAAGGCAGAAATGAACTATACTGTAACCGAGAAAGATTTCCTAGCTGTAGTCCATTCCCTAAACAAGTTTAGACACTACATCACTGGTTATCAAACATTTGTACACACTAATCATGCTGTGATTAGATACTTAATGGATAAGCCTGATGTGAATGCTCGTATCATTAGATGGTTACTTTTGTTGCAGCAATTTGATTTGACTATTGTCGACAAGCCAGGTAAAGAAAATGTTGTTGCTGGCTTCTTGTCTAGATTGGAGTTGCCTGCAGGTGAAGAAGGGACAGTGGATAACCAGATTTCAGATGAACACCTATTTGTTATCTCAATACACTCTCCATGGTTTGTTGATATAGCAAATTACTTGGTCTCAGCACAGTTCCCTCCGCATCTATCCTCAAAGGAGAAGAGTAGAATTGTGAGGAAGAGTGCCCCGTTCACTTGGATCGAGGGCAACCTGTTTAAACTTGGCCCAGATCAGATCTCGAGTCATTGTGTTAGGGAGGAGGAAGACTTTGACATCCTCCTAACCTATAATGATGGACCTTGTGGAGGCCACTTTGCAGCAAAAAGGACTACCTTCAAAATTCTACAGGCAGGCTACTATTGGCCTACTCTTCAACAAGATGTCAAAAGATACATCAGCCAGTGTGACTGATGTCAGAGGATGGGGAAACCGACTCCAAGGGATGAAATGCCTCTCCAACCTCAAGTGACCTTCTAGCCATTTGAGAAGTGGGGCATGGATTTTGTGGGTCCTATCAACCCTCCTTCAAAGCAAAGGTCTTACATCATTGTGTGCACCAACTATCTGACAAAGTGGGCAGAAACAAAGGCAATCAAAGCAGCAATAGAAGAAAAGGTGGCTGAGTTTTTAAGGGAAAACATCTTCTACAAGTTTGGCTACCCAAGAGAGTTAGTCACCGATCAAGGAAGCCAGTTTACCTCCAACCTGATTGAAGACTTGCTCGCTCATCACAAGATCAAGCACAGGACTTTCACCCCATATCATCCACAAGCAAATGGGCAGGTGGAAGTCACTAATAGAGCATTGGAAGGGATTTTGACTAAGGTGGTGAGCAACAGCAAAAGGATTGGGCAGATCGCCTGGTTGAGGCAACCTGGGCCTACAACACCACTTGGAAGACTACAATAGGTTTCACACCTTATGAGCTGGTCTACGGGAAGAAAGCTTTGCTGTCCATAGAGTTCGAGTACAATACATTGAGGATGGCAGCTCAGCTGGACTTAGATCTTAGCCATGCTCAACGTGAAAGATTACAGCAGCTGAATGGATTAGATGAACAGTGAATGCAGGCCCTCCTCCACTCAGAAGTAGTTCAACTCCAGAGGAAGATATGGCATGACCGACACCTTAATGAAAAGCAATTCTAGCCGCGAGATTGGGCGCTGCTGTATGACTCAAGATACAAGGATTTCAAAGGAAAGTTGAGGACAAGATGGTTAGGACCATATACAGTGGAGAAATGCAATGACAATGGTTCAGTCCTTATGAGGACCATTGATGAAGAAGCCATCCCCATGCTTGTCAATGGGCATCGATTGAAAATCTACAGGAAACCCCTTTCGAGGTAGGAGTTCAATGAAACTTTGGAAAAATTAGTGTTGGTAGTGGAGCAGGGTTCTGCCTCTATTCTGCCCACACCTTGATCATAAAAAAAAAAGGAATAAAAAAGATCCCTGGGTGAAAACCTCTCTGAGGCACCCAGGACAGACAGTCAGGGTGAAAACCTCATGGGGGCGCCCCAGCTGTCTCTCAGAAAATAAAGAAATGGAATAAAAAAAAGATCCTTGGGTGAAAACCTCTCTGAGGTGCCCAGGGCAGATAGTGGGGGTGAAAACCTCATGGAGGCGCCCTTGTTGTCTCTCAAAAAAAAAGAAAAAAGAAAAAAAGAAGAAAAAAAAGAGAAAAAAGAAAAAAGAGAAAAAGAAAAAGAAACAGGTCTAATCTCCGGAAAATTATTACAGGTTGCAGGGAATACATTGCAGATAAAGAAGGTCGTGCAAAACGAGGACAGGGGTCCGTACCAGGCTATAGGACATCCTTACAGACACTCCCTCCATAGCCACTCACTTTTCCCAGGATTTGAACACATTCGGGTCGAGATTCAACCTCCTACAGGAAGTTCTGAGCTTTCTACAGGAAGTTTTGGGGCTTTCTACAGGAAGTTCTGAATTTCTACAGGAAACATCCTGTAGAGCCTTCGGGCAAGCCAAATACGATTTTGGAAAGGGATTTGAAGCTTTAAATCTGTTTATTAGGCCTGCAGCCACCCCTCTCTTCCATCCATCCCCTGTTTCATCTCTTCCCACTGCCATTGCAACAATCTGGTTATGTGTTCCTACAGTCATGCAAGAAATATTGTTTTTCTCAGATTGGAATTTTTTTTTCCCAAGTGAAAAATCAAGCACACAAAGGCTCGCACACTCTACCTGTCAAAGCTCCATCAGGACTCTTCATCAGTGAATAAAACCCTGCTCGTTTAAGCATGCATCCCAGGAGGAGAAGCAGCTACAGGATATCCTACAGGAATCCTGTAGCAGTTGATCCGTCTAGAGCACATACTCTGAGTCAGTAGCAGCTAAAATCGACACAGGGCACATAAAAAAACTCCGCTTGGATGTGAACACCTCCTCGATAGCTGAAATCAAACAGAGCATGTGCATGCAGCGTTTACAACTAGAGGATTGGGTTCCAAAGCCGTGCATACAACATCAACCAATGAAAGAAGGAGTTCTAGCACTTGTGCACGAAGCAGCAGCGAGCAAAGCCATCGTTCCAAGTCCCGAAACCTGCAGAACACGTCCACGGCCACACAGGTAAGTGTCTAACCTTATTCATCAAATTGCATAGACTATATTCCGAAAACTACATGTCTGTGAATGGTTCAGATTGAACAAATTCGGTGGCCAATCAACTGACCACTCACAATCAGTCGAATGGCCTCGTGGGATCTGAAAGAGCTCAGTTACATTTGAATTCTCCAAAGAGACGTGTAGCTGACACGTGGGAAGTGTCCAGTTGGGGAGAATAGGCGGGATTAGCAGTGGTGGCGGTGGTTAATGGCAGAGGAAAGGTAATGGCAGTCAGAGACACGTAGAGGAATGATGGTCGTGACGTTGGCTAACGGATCAGCCTGGCCACCTCACCCCCTCGCCATGAATTGCGCAGTAATTCAAAAATTCTCGGCCGAAGAACTCACGTTAACCACTGTCATTTAAACTTGCAACCGTTCTCAGCGAAGTACGTGTCCTCCTCCTTCGCAGTCTGTTAGCCCGAGCTTCTCGACCTATTTCAAAATCCTCCCGCGTCCTAGGCTTGTTTAGAAGCATCGTGACATCCTCCAGAAGCCGGCAAAGCATTCTACAGGAAGAGGATCTACAGGAAATACAACATAGCCTTCCGGAGCAGAGCAAATGGATTTTTCTTCGACAAATTCAGAGTCTCGAAAGAGGTAGGCTCGAAAACCACTCTTCCCTACATGGTATATATTGAAAGGTGGTGAATTGAACTGTATGGAGTAGGAGAATTAGAGGCAAGTCTGCCTATGGGTCAAGAATAGTAGTTTGCCTATGTGTTACACGGAATGTTTCAGTTGGTTCTATGTCAAATTCTCCTCCATAGTTCCTGTTAAGAAATTCCTCCACTAGAAACGATAAACCACTGTGAGGGTTAACCTGTGCATGAAGAATGTAAATTTTATGTGGTTGTATGCATGCTGGGGATGAAATTAAGCTCTGCACTCTATCTGTGGGAGCCTAATTCCCTTGTGATAGTCGAGTTTTGGGCAGCAAAAGAATTAGAAACAGGGAATCGGTGCAAAGTTGAAATACAAACACCTGAGAAATCCTATCCTGAGGATCGAAAGAAGAAACCATAAAACATCAGTTCCTTTCTACTCGGAGCATTGAAACAGGGCACTCTCACCATGCCAGGAGGGTTTATCAGGAAGGAATCGTCGGATTCCAGAAAATTGTGTGAAACCCCGAGGTGGTGTTGTGCTCTACAACAACCCCCCATTTCATATCATTTTTATTCTCAAAACTATAATATGAAATGGGCCCCTTTTTATTTTAATTGGTATCAACTTAGTATTATTCAAAAAGATCCGAAAAAAAAATGAAAAATTACAAAACCTTTTTGATAAACCAATTAATTGGTCTTATAATATATAAATGAGTAATCTTTTATCATTGCGATAAAGCAATCGCCAGATCGCATGTCGCAATGACAAAGGAGGCATAACTTAAAGACCCATTGGTTTTCTCCGATGCCACAACACGCAAAAGGCTATCGGATATCGGCAATAACGAGTTATCATAACAAAAGTTCCTTTCGCTCTGATGCGATGCGATAAAGTCCCTTTCGCTCCGATGTGGTGCGATATCGCTATCGGCGATCGGAGATGTACCATGCATGCTTTTCAAAGTTCTCAGTTAATACTCCCGATGCGATGCGATATCGCTATCGGAAATCGGGGATTCCAAAAGGAACCAATATAACGATTTAAGTTTTCCCCGACAGCCGATTACGATAAAGCTGAAAGCGCGAATTTCAAAAACTTGATAAAGCAGGGATATTACGATTAATTCGTATTAAAGGCCTTATCTTCCCAACAGCGATTCACCTACGCTCAATCGCCAAAACATCCAAGGCACGCTTAAACGAATTATTCGGCCAATAAACGATATGATGGGCATTTAAAGGATTGACAGGTTTTAACTGCCATTTAATGAAATAGTAAGTCTAAAAAATCTTTTCACAGATTGTATCCGTGACCACTTTAAGTTAATCCTTCATCATGAATTGATTAATATATCTCGCTCAATTTTGGTTTGCACTACCAATTCTCTGTATTACGTTCATTTTCACTCCTGTGCAGAACTCTTCCGAAGTAGTAGATTTAAGCAGAATGGGAAAGAAGTCTAAGAAGACTGCAATAGCCTCCGCTTCGCCAACCACAGGAAAACTCATCGCTGATCCAGGAGCTAAAAGAAAAGGATTGATATCCGATACTACATGTCTAGGACTTGGCAAAACTAGTTGGCAAACTACCTATAATTTGATTGAAGCCGAAGAACCCGAGGTGACAGAAGTGCAAGCCACAGTAGATACGACTCGAAAATCTGATGCTACTCTAAAGGATTTAGCCGACTCTTTCCTTCATCGGATAGCAGTTCGGGAACAAATTCTCCCATATACGGATGTAGTGAGGTGGGAAATTGAGGAAATCCCAATCATAGACAGAACCTTTTGCACTAGAGATGGGAGAATCTTCGGTTTATTTCAACCTAATGATTTAAGGCAAATGTATCATTTGCCTGTACCGGAGAAGAAGTACAACAAGGCATTCCTGGAGAAATTCCGAGATGAGAACGAAATTGAATCTGAACCCATTCGGGATTGGAGGAAAAATCCGGCAAAACACAAGCATGAATCTTCGGGTAAGTACTCTGTTGATTCTCTATGTTCTCCTTATTGTTATGCTAGGATAATGATGTGTAGATTGTGGGGGTTACACGATTCTGCAAATTTCACTATAGAAATGGTTCCTTTGATGGAGGTGGCATGTAATAGTGAAATAATGGATTGGGCAACTATACTGTCAGATAAGCTAGCAACCACAGTTCTTGATTTTAGAAGCAAAACCCACGTCATTGGAAGGCTTAGTCCCCCATTCTACTACAGTGCTTATATCCTTGAAACCCTGTGTTTTAATTCTGAATTTCCTGTGCTTGGATGGAGGTGGACTCCACAAGACCCCATGCCCATTCACATATACCATCAAAAGTTGTGGAAAACTTACTATAAGCACCATTTATACCAAGTCTGCAATGGCTTTATGTTACCCATTCATTACTCTATTTTTGATAAACCTGCTCCTAAGATTTCCTACCAAGCAGGGGTTGATTTGACATCCATAGGAAGATGGTTTGGAGAGGAAAAATTTACTTATATAAGAATTTTCGGCAGCCAAGCTAAACCTCATGTCCTTCCTTTGTACATACCCGATAAACTGTTGGCTAGGGAGATAGCCTATCAGATTATGTCCAAAGGAGTTACACAAACTCTAAAGAAAAATAAGAAGCAGGTTTGGCCCTCTTTTCCTCTGAGATGCGGTGTCTACACTTTGCATGATTTTAAACATGCAGAGAAAGAAGCTGAAAAGATGAAGGTATTAACTCTAGCAACTCTCCCTAATAGGCAATTTGATCCAAACAAAGTCGCCTATAATGCACTTGAACAGGCCAAATTGACAAAGTTTGATCATAAAGAAGATAAGTTCGATGACCTATTCTCCTCAGCTGAGTCAATGTCCCAAGTTAAATCGCTAGCCAAAATGGAATACAAAGATGACGGGTTAGTTTAATTCAACAGACTTAGAGAACAGAGGTTGCAAACTCTGCCTCTAGATCTGTTAGCAACAACCCCAACGACAGAATCAAGCGAGCCTGAGAAGTGACTCACTGAGGAACCTCCTGTTACATCAAAAGAACAGGAGGAAGTGCATATGAAAAAACAAGAGGAAACCCAGACAAAAGAGTAGGAACAGAGCAGCATAGAGGTGAATGTAGATGCTCAGATTGACCCGAAATTGCTCCAGGAATGGCATCAATTCGACTCAATCATCAGCAATCTTGAGTGCTCTAAGGAAGCCGAGACATCAAAAGCGGCTGAAACACAGGAGACAACTTCAAAACAGGTTCTAAGTGGAACCAGCAGCCTACCCAGTTCTAAAGAAGTAGAGATAATCCCAAAGGATCCCTCCGATCAGATTATTTTGCAAGTAGAAGAAATTCCATCCTTAGATGTCTTCTATAGCCCAAGACACAAGGCTGTGGTAAAATGACAGTGGAAAAGGAGAAGGACTAATCAACCTTCCCTATTCCCAGAACAAACAGTGACGGGCAACGTGGTTTGGAAAGAGGAATTTGACCCCTCTGATGACCTAACAAAACTATCCCAATATGCTGGAGCCTATTCGGCAGCAACAATAGACAAGGCATCAGAGGTGAGTAATTTATTAAAAACAAAAGACCAGGAGATCTTTTCACTACAAGCACAACTATCAGAGGCACAGCAGAAGGCGGAGCAAGCAGAACGGCAATTGTTTACACAACAACAAATAAATAATCAATTGACTAAACAATTGCAGGAAGAGAAACAGAGGATTGATTACAGTGCAGTTCAAAAGCAGAAAGAGCTGTCTGAGGCATTGGCACAACTAAAAGCAGCAAATGAACAAATGCTAAAGTCGAAAGATGAGCAAATTGCTCAACTATCAGCCCAGCTAGAGAAAACAAAGAATCTTCCACAACTAGCTGAATTCAGAGTAGAGGCATTACAGATAAACAAGGCATTGATAACACAGATAAAGCTTTTATGTCAATGAATCGCCCAGGCGGAACCGTTATGCGATTTGACGACATCAATAAGTGAAAAATCAGAAAAAGCTAGAACAGACTTGGATCAAGCCGATGAAACATTAACTAATTTTCTTGAGTGGCAAGATACCGATCAGGGACAGGCGAATAATTTACCAAAAATTTTAGAATCACATAAGGAGATATTATTTACGGAATGGCAGTCCCAGTTAATGAAAGCAGAGAGAGCAATTTCAAGATGCAAATTAACCACAAGTAATTTGGTTGAATTGGTTAATAATACTCTCTACTTGTCTAACATGATTTCTCAATGTACTCCAGGTAAATTGATGGCGGCTAAAACATTGGAGCAGTCATGTTATCTGGAATTAGAGAAAAATGGGAGATTAATCACAGGAATTAACAGTTTGACATGGGACACCTATTGGTTCTTCTTAGTCAAACCATACAGCCAGAGAGCCGCCCTCAAATGCCTCACAGATGCAATCGGGTATATACTTCCAGATATACAGGATGCCACCTATGCCGCCCAACTCAATTCTCGCCTCAACAGACCACCCGAAGTGGAGCCAATGCTTGCGATATGCCAGCTCAGGTTTAAAGGCAAACAACCTAAATGATGATTCATGCCGCTGACTGCCAGATTGTCGTGAAAGAGATATTCAGAATCAAGTGATACCAATTAAGTAGGATTTTAGTTTCATAGGTAGTTAGATTAATTAAGTATTTATAGACCCTTTCATGTATTTAGAAAGGGTCGTAAGTTTTTTATATGACTTAAAACTTGAAGTTACACTACTGTACTTCAGGCATATTCTTTTATAAAACTGGGCCAATCATTCTGATTTTGACAAAGAAGCTTTTATGCGGATGTGCACTACTGTCTTTGTTTGAAAGTATTTCTGAGTCGGAAGAAGAATTTCAAATAGAAATTGATATTGGGAGTGATTAGCAGCTCATATGGTACTATTATCTATGTCTGAGTTCATTCTTTTTATATGAATTGTCATTTGATCGCTTTTGCTATTATCGGATATATGCATGTGTTTTAAACAGCGTTCTTTATTCCTTCCACTATTGGATGTTTACAGTATGCTTTCCTCTGATCATATATGTATCGATAATATAAATGATAAGTGTAGCAATATTGTGTTAATCACTTTGTTTAACTATTTAAACAAAGTAATCATTGAATGAATAAATGTCTATGTTTATTAGATAGAGTCATCTATATGCCTGTCAATAGACAAAGATCATCAAGCGCTACATTTCAAAGAATAATAGTTCCCGGGATTAGTAGTAGTTCTTTTATTTTTGCTAATAGATTAATTTATTCACCTATCATTAGATTAGATAATCAATCGTTCATCCACCCCTTTTATTCATTACTGGAAAACTGGTCCCATTATATCCAGTCGGAGCCACCATTCCAAACGGAGAAGGAGCTGTATTAAGGTCTGGACCGGGTGGTTAACCCCAATGTTGATACAACGATTTTCGAAGCATCAACATTTTTGGCACTAGAAGGAGGGCCTCAACTGTGAATGGCAAGCAAACCCAAATCTACAGACCATTCTAAGAGTAATTCCCCCTCCACATCACCTCGTACTTCCCAATTGCATGTTGGTTCTCTAGTATCCAAACGAGAAGAAGAGGAATCAACTACCACTGCTCAAACCCACAATACTCCAGAACAATTAAGTCTTGAATCTCCTGAAGTTCAGTCTCTCATCCATAAACTTCAGAGCTTCTCGATATCACCACATAAATCTGAGGTATCTCAAAGCAGTGCGACTTCGCAATTCAATTTACCTCACCCTCTCACCAGATTTCAGAGTGGAAAGCTCGGTATTGAACCTACTGAGTTCCCTTTACCTAAAAGGAAAAATACGAAGAAAAACGCTGAATGATCTGACAGTGAAGAACTTTCATCCACATCCTCCATCTCACCTTCCCCAGTGCGAAGTCAACCATCCACTCCCTCATCACACATTGTTGTTCATCAGGGGTTAGCAACTTCAATATCCCAACCTGCGAAATCCTCAATATCAACTCCTTCCCAGACATATGGAAGTTCAACAGTAGTATCATCCACTACTACGGTTACAATGGTAGATCCATGGACTAGGCCTGGTGCAGTCAACATGCCTGCACCATTGCATGCATTACCTGATGCTCCTGAGAAATGGCTACCGAAGTTTAATCTAGATGATGGAACACAAGCTGAGGAACATATTAATAACTTCATGTTAGCGGTTAATTTGAAGGGAGTAACAGAGCAAGATGTTGTCGTTAGGCTTTTCCCTTATACTTTGCAAGGATCAGCAGGATCCTGGTATTTTTCCTAGCCTTCTGGTTCTATTACTAGTTGGACGACTTGCCAAGAACAATTTCTTACTAAGTATGGTGATGATAGGTCTTTAGCTACACTAATAAATGATCTCTCCAATCTTAGGATAGAGCATAGGGAACTGATTAAAGAATTTAATGCGCGATTCAATAAACTCTTGAATAAAATCCCAACGGCCTCCAAACCAAGTGAGCAAATCAGAAGCGAGTGGTATATAACTGCCCTACCTGCCAATATAGCCATTTTTGTAGACAGGGCTGGAAAACCAACTTTAGCTGAAAACATGAAAGAAGCACTTGCTATGGAGAAACGTATTAATGCTCTAGAGCAGAAAGCTGCTCTTGAAGATAGAAAAGCCAAAAAAGTTTCTTTTAAAGATGATTCAAAGAAGAAAACCCCTAAAGATCCATATGACATGGAGGGTCTACAAAAGGTCCTCAAAACTATGTCAAATGAAATGGTTGAAATCAAAAAACAAGTAGCTGAAACCTCAACCAAAAGGCCCTTTAAGAATTACAAGAAAACTGAATCAAAACCACCAAATGTTATATCTAATGCAGATTCAGATCTTGAAGAAGGAGAAGAAGAAACAGTCTCACCAACTGATGAAGAGGAGGAAGTTGTTGAATGTCATGGAATGTGGGATTTTATATTACCTAAATCCGATACAGAAAATGAAGAAGAAGCGTTTCCTGTCACTACTAGGAGTAAAAGTACCTCCGAACCTGTTCAGACAACTTCAAAGAAAAGGAGTACAGGTGCTACTACAACAAAGGAAAAGGTGCCCCCAAAGAAGTCACCTGCAACAGTTCCGCAAAACCAACCTTCAACCTCAAATATTCTGTCAACATCTAAGACATTGGTAGTATCCGATTTAATGGATTACAATATTCTTGATGACATGAAGAAGACTAAGCCAAACATTACCATGTTTGAACTTAGTAAATTGAAACATCAGCAAAAATTGCTTCTCAAAGAATTGAATGTTGTTCCTACTTCACCCCTTCCCAGTGCTAAAGCTGCAAATGATGTAGGTCAACCACCTTCTGGTATGGTCGAAGCTACTGATGCAGTTCTGATTGGAGATAGATCAAATTCTCATACTCCACCTTTCCTTCTAACCTACGAGATCTACAATAGAAACCTGCACAACTGTTTGATTAACTCAGGGGCATCCTCTAATATAATGCCAGCTTCAGTTTGTTCCAAACTAAACATTGAACCCCAAAAGTCCGCTATTCATATTGTGCAGTTAGACAGGACTAAAGTCCAGGTTTTAGGAGAAATCAACTTAGTAACTATCAGGCTATCAACTGATCCTAGAGTAGTTCAAAGAATTGATATCTTAATCGCCGATATACCTGAATTTTATGGTTTGATCTTGAGTAGGGATTGGTCTGAAAAACTCCATGGGTATATTTCTACCGATTGGTCCCATGTGTGGCTTCCCTATAAGGGAAAGCCAAATCAAATAAAAATCGATTGGGAGAAACACATGACCCATAGAGTTACAGAATTTGAACAAGAAAACCAACCAATAGCAATTAATAACAACATTTTGGGGAATTATTCATCTGAGTCATTCTTTGGCAACTTCACTGCCCAACCATCTCCTTTCTCAGTAAACAATTCTACATCTCAGATCGAAAATTATTCACAAACAGATAGGTCAAGATGTTTTAATGATACTGAGGAAACTGTAAATAAAATTGTTAATACTTCTTTATTTTGGTCACTATATTTCGATGGGTCTAAGTCTAGCGAGGGCTCGGGAGCAGGATGTATTTTGGTTAGCCCTCAGGGAGAAAAAACAATGTTGTCCTGTAGGTTGGAGTTTGAATGCATGAATAATACAACTGAGTATGAAGCCTTAGTCCAAGGACTATATAAAGCGATTGGCCTCAAGGTTCAATATTTGAAAGTATTTGGAGATTTTGAAATTATTATTAAATAGGTAAGGAATACAATTCATTGTCTTTCTAGCCATCTCAAACATTATCAGTCGCTGTTACAGGAACTCACCTCCCACTTTTCGGCATTCAATATTTCTTCCATCCCCAGGTCTCAAAATTCAGCAGCCGACTTGCTAGCCAATGTTGCTTCCAAGCTCCTACCTTCTGAATATTATAGCCCAGATAGATTTTCAGTAGAATTACATTTTAGGCCATCGATTCCTGACAATGTCACTAATTGGAGAGTATTCAACCACGATGAAGACATTTTACAATTTTTAACTTCCGAAAAGTCCTATGATGATCAAATCATTGAGGAAAATGAGCATGACCTTCAAATGAAAGGTAAACACGAGGAAAATTCAATCCCAAAGCCTGTGGTGAATCTTGAGGATCTTTATGATATTAAAGACAGGTTTAAACCTGTGACCAATACAAAGCTCCAAAGTTCCACCTTAAAGTTTGAATTGATAAACCTTGGCACTGAGCAAAATCCTCAAAACATTAATTTAGGATTAGGACTTTCCGTCGAAGAAAAGGAAGCATTCATTAGACTGTTACGGAAAAATAAACATGTTTTTGCTTGGAAATATGACGATTTAAAGACATACGATACATCCATCATCCAACATACCATTCCAATGCTTCCCAAACAGAAACCAATTCAACAGAAGTTGAGAAAAATACATCCGAACTTAGAGAGTCAAATAAAATCGAAACTCAATAAACTCTTGAAATCTAAGATTATTTTTCCCATTCGGCACTCAAACTGGGTCTCCAATATGGTGCCTGTCAGAAAGAAAAATGGCGACGTCAGGATTTGTATAGATTTCAGAAATTTGAATAAGGCGAGCCTAAAAGATAATTTCCCATTACCTACTATGGAGCAGATACTCCAATCAGTGGGAGGCTCTGAGTTGATGTCCTTTTTAGACGGTTTTTCAGGATATAACCAAGTTTTGGTCCATCCTGATGACCGACTCAAAACCACGTTCAGAACAAAATGGGGAACTTATGCTTATTAGAAAATGCCTTTCAGACTTATTAATGTAGGAGCCACGTTCCAAAGAGCGATGGATATTGCTTTCAAAGGGTTGATTAGCAAAACAGTAGTTGTCTACTTAGACGATATTACTGTATTTTCTAAAAAGAAATCCAATCATTTGCATGATTTAAATCAAATCTTTCAACGCTGCAAAAGGTACGGTATTTCACTTAATCCTAAAAAATCCTTCTTTGCTCTTGACCAAGGAAAGCTCTTAGGCTTTATTGTTTCTAAAGATGGCATTTATATTGATCCGGATAGGATTAAAGAAATCTCTGAAATCCCTTTCCCTCATAATAAAAAATCCATGCAGTCATTTCTAGGCCAAATCAATTTTGTAAAAAGATTCGTTCTAGACTTTTCTCAAATCATTTTGCCATTTCAAACTATGATTAAGAAAAATTCAGTCTTTAGATGGGGATCAGCAGAAAAGGAAGCATTTGATTTAATCAAAAAATCAATAATCAATGCCCCCGCTTTAAATACTCCTAATTTTTCTAATCATTTCACATTGTATACTATCGCATTCGATTTGTCTTATGCAGTAGTACTCACACATATTAACAATCATAACTTAGAAGCACCCATTTCATTCTATAGTTCAAATCTTTAGGGTGCTGAATTGAATTACTCCGAAGTAGAAAAACAAGCCTTTGCGGTATATAAAGCTGTCAAACATTATAGACCCTTCCTTTTAAAAGCCCATACAAAAGTTATAGTTCCTTTCCCTGCGGTAAGGCAACTATTAATCCAAAGGGAATTAGGTGAAAAAAGGGCAAATTGGGTTACAGCACTTCAAGAATATGACTTGGAAATTAAACCAGCAAAGATTGTTAGAGGCCAAGGTTTTTGCAGGTTATTGGCAGGAGCATCCAACATTCAAGAATCAAGTGATATAGATCAAACTGAAGATATCAACCAGATAAGTATTACTAATTCTGAATCACAATATGCTGACTTAATTTTTTATTTGAAAAATGGATATGCACCTCCTAACCTGTCTTACAAAAACAAAAGGGCCATTAGATTAAAAGAAAAAATTTCACAATTATTGATGATGTGATTTTTAGGCAAAATTATGATTCAATCTTATTAAGATGCCTAGAAAAACCTGAAGCACAAAAGGTTTTGCAGGAATTACATGATGGACCAGCAGGAGGACATTTTGGAGCTGACACAACAGCCCACAAAATCATTCATGTTGGATATTATTGGCCCACTCTGTTTAGAGATGCTCATGAATATGTAAGGAAATGCCGAAATTGTCAAACTTCTAGTGGAAGACAAAGAAAACCAGCTTTCCCTTTGCAACCAGTCAACATTGAACAACCATTTGAGCAATGGGGATTGGACATCATTGGAGAAATTACTCCACATTCTTCCAAACAGCATGAGTATATCCTTACCGCTACTGATTATTTTACTAAGTGGGTTGAAGCAATTCCTTTAAAGACAACAAATTCTGAGGTAATTATAGAATTCATAGATCAATTCATCCTTACCAGGTTTGGTGTCCCAAATGCTCTTGTTTTTGATAATGCATCTTACTTCTCAGGCAATGTTATGTTTGATTTCGCTATTAAAAGAGGATTTAAATTGAAATATTCTACTAATTACTATCCCCAGGGTAATGGTTTAGCAGAATCCACAAATAAAAATCTGATTAAAATTATTAAGCGGACTATCGAACAGAATCATAAAAAATGGCACAAATCCTTAATATTTGCACTATGGGCCGATAGGATAACGCAGAAGGTTTCCATAGGTTCTTCTCCGTTCAATCTCGTGTATGGAAAAGAAGCAGTGCTACCAACAAATCTTGTCCTTCCTTCTCTAGCCCTAGTTCAGTTTATTGAGGAAAGCCCTTCTTCTATTCAACTTAGACATGACCAAATTCTAAAATTAGAAGAGGAAAGAGAAAAAGACAAGGTTATTCATGCAAAACATAAGCAAATTATCAAGTCATCCTTTGATTTAGCCTCATCCGGTTCAAAACAATTTCAAGTCGGTGATTTAGTTCTGAAATGGGACAAAGCCCATGAAGATAAGGGAAAACACACCAAGTTCTAGAAGATGTGGCTTGGTCCATTTCAGATCTGTGAGAAGATAGGCCATTCGACCTTCATATTACAAGATTTATCAGGTTTGAGAGATTCTCTCCCTGTTAATGGCCTTATCTTAAAAAAATTCTTCAATTGAGGAGGTAACCCCTTCTCCTTTTTAGTTTAGTAGAATTTTGTAGTTTGTAGGACCATTAGAAAATAAAGTTGTAAGGTATCTTCCATTGACCTTTGCTGTATTTAAAAGTTGTTCAAAAGAAGTAGTGTTGATACTTGCTTTTAAAATAATAGAAGTCTTAAACAAAAGGGATAATTTCTAGGAAACTAGGTATAATTGCATTTTGAAACCACACTTCAATTTTTGTGAATGCTTCTCAAAGTTTAGAAGTATTGTAAATCATTTTATGTTTTCAAATTGGTCACAAAAAGGTTATCGATATCAAAATAGGAACTAATCCAACTTCAGCATCTTTAACTCTTACCTTGTCATCCATTTTTACTCTTAAGGAGAAAATTGTCCATCCCACTCACCAAAGCTTATGATTACTCAGAGTGAAATTCCAAAATATTTGATATAAAAGATAAGAGGTCTTATTACAAGCCTGCTTACCATGATCATAGGGAAATAGTTTAACCGACGTTACCAATACTGCATACCAAAACAGGGTAATGGCTTAGAATTATAAGACAAGGGGTCTCATCACGAGCCAGCTTGTTTGGTTAAATTACTACCAGTGAATGGCATTGTCACTCAGCTGGTCACCAAACCAGGACAATGGCTTTTTATCTTACAAAATAACAGAAAAATAGAAAAGAAATGCAAAATGTGAAAAGCATGTTTTGAATTCATTCTGTTAATCATATTCTGAAATGGATGGGACAATGGACAATAACATGGTTAAAAGGTATCCCTGTCGAAACTATGAATGTTTGCTAGCAGCAGAGGCTCTACCTATGACAAAGGAGTCAATTCTAAAAGCTGATTTGGAAAGGTTTTCTATTTTATCATTATCAACCAATAGAGGCCAATTTAAAACTTAGAATGTATCTAATTTTAAACAAGAGAGGAAATTAGCAAAGATAGTTTCATTTTATTTGGAATGCATATATACCTAGTTATATTAGAATTTTCCCCTCTGATGAGATTCCTATTTTAAAAAAGTTTAAGTGTTACCGTACTTTTTAGAGATAACTGTTTCTTCCAGCGAATCGCCAATTGTTGTGCTCTACAACAACCCCCCATTTCATATCATTTTTATTCTCAAAACTATAATATGAAATGGGCCCCATTTTATTTTAATTGGTATCAACTTAGTATTATTCAAAAAGATCCGAAAACAAAATGAAAAAATTACAAAACCTTTTTGATAAACCAATTAATTGGTCTTATAATATATAAATGAGTAATCTTTTATCATTGCGATAAAGCAATCGTCAGATTGCATGTCGCAATGACAAAGGAGGCATAACTTAAAGACCCATTGGTTTTCTCTGACGCGACAACACGCAAAAGGCTATCGGATATCGACAATAACAATTTATCATAACAAAAGTTCCTTTCGCTCCGATGTGATGCAATAAAGTCCCTTTCACTCCGATGCGATGCGATATCGCTATCGGCGATCGGAGATGTACCATGCATGCTTTTCAAAGTTCTCAGTTAATACTCCCGATGCGATGTGATATCGCTATCGGCAATCGGGGATTCCAAAAGGAACCAATATAACGATTTAAGTTTTCCCCGACGGCCGATTGCGATAAACCTGAAAGCACGAATTTCAAAAACTTGATAAAGCAGGGATATTACGATTAATTCGTATTAAAGGCCTTATCTTCCCAACAGCGATTCACCTGCGCTCAACTGCCAAAACATCCAAGGGACACTTAAACGAATCATTCGGCCAATAAACGATATGATGGGCATTTAAAGGATTGACAAGTTTTAACTGCCATTTAATGAAATAGTAAGTCTAAAAAATCTTTTCACAGATTGTATCCGCGGCCACTTTAAGTTAATCCTTCATCATGCATTGATTAATATATCTTGCTCAATTTTGGTTTACGCTACCAATTCTCTGTATTACGTTCATTTTCACTCCTGTGCAGAACTCTTCCGAAGCAGTAGATTTAAGCAGAATGGGAAAGAAGTCTAAGAAGACTGCAATAGCCTCCACTTCGCCAGCCACAGGACAACTCATCGCTGATCTAGGAGCTAAAAGAAAAGGATTGATATCCGATACTACATGTCTAGGACTCGGAAAAACTACTTGGCAAAGTACCTATAATTTTATTGAAGCCGAAGAACCCGAGGTGACAGCAATGCAAGCCACAATAGATACGACTCGAAAATCTGATGCTACTCTAAAGGATTTAGCTGACTCTTTCCTTCATCAAATAGCAGCTCGGGAACAAATTCTCCCATATACGAATGTAGTGAGGTGGGCAATTGAGGAAATCCCAATCACAGACAGAACCTTTTGCACAAGAGATGGGAGAATCTTTAGTTCATTTCAACCTAATGATTTAACCGGAGAAGAAGTACAATAAAGCATTCCTGGAGAAATTCCGAGATGAGAACGAAATTGAATCCGAACCCATTTGGGATTGGAGGCAAAATCCGGCAAAACACAAGAATGAATCTTCGTGTAAGTACTCTGTTGATTCTCTATGTTCTCCTTATTGTTATGCTGGGATAATGATGTGTAGATTGTGGGGGTTACACGATTCTGAAAATTTCACTATAGAAATGGTTCCTTTGATGGAGGCGGCATGTAATAGTGAAATAATGGATTGGGCAACTATACTGTCAGATAAGCTAGCAACCGTAGTTCTTGATTTTAGAAGCAAAACCCGCGTCACTAAAAGGCTTATTCCCCCATTCTACTACAGTGCTTATATCCTGGACACCCTGTGTTTTAATTATGAATTTCCCATGCTTGGATGGAGGTGGACTCCCCAAGACCCCATGCCCATTCACATATACCATCAGAAGTTGTGGAAAACTTACTATAAGCACCATTTATACCAAGTCTGCAATGGCTTTATGTTACCCATTCATTACTCTATTTTTGATAAACCTGCTCCTAGGATTTCCTACCAAGCAGGGGTTGATTTAACATCCATAGGAAGATGGTTCGGAGAGGAAAAATTTACTTATATAAGAATTTTCGGCGGCCAAGCTAAACCTCATGTCCTTCCTTTGTACATACCCGATAAACTGTTGGCTAGGGTGATAGCCTATCAGATTATGTCCGAAGGAGTCACACAAACTCTAAAGAAAAATAAGAAGCAGGTTTGGCCCTCTTTTCCTCTGAGATGTGGTGTCTACACTTTGCATGATTTTAAACATGCAGAGAAAGAAGCTGAAAAGATGAAGGCATTAACTCTAGCAACTCTCCCTAATAGGCGATTTGATCCAAACAAAGTCGCCTATAATGCACTTGAACGGGCCAAATTGACAAAGTTTGATCATAAAGAAGATAAGTTCGATGACCTGTTCTCCTCAGTTGAGTCAATGTCCCAAGTTAAATCGCTGGTCAGAATGGAATACAAAGATGACGGGTTAGTTGAATTCAACAGACTTAGAGAACAGAGGTTGCAAACTTTGCCTCTAGATCTGTTAGCAACAACCCCAACGACAAAATCAAGCGAGCCTGAGCAGTGACTCACTGAGGAACCTCCTGTTACATCAAAAGAACAAGAGGAAGTGCATATGAAAAAACAAGAGGAAACCCAGACAAAAGAGCAGGAACATAGCAGCATAGAGGTGAATGTAGATGCTCAGATTGACCCGAAATTTCTCCAGGAATGGCAGCAATTCAACTCAATCATCAGCAATCTTGAGTGCTCTAAGGAAGCCGAGACATCAAAAGCGGCTGACACACAGGAGACAACTTCAAAACAGGTTCCAAGTGGAACCAGCGGCCTACCCAGTTCTAAAGAAGTAGAGATAATCCCAAAGGATCCCTTCAATCAGATTATTTTGCAAGTAGAAGAAATTCCTCCCTTAGATGTCTCCTATAGCCCAAGACACAAGGCTGTGGCAAAACGATAGCGGAAAAGGAGAAGGATTGATCAACCTTCCCTATTCCCAGAACAAACAGTGATGGGCAACGTGGTTTGGAAAGAATAATTTGACCCCTCTGATGACCTAACAAAACTATCCCAATATGCTGGAGCCTATTCGGCAGCAACAATAGACAAGGCATCAGAGGTGAGTAATTTATTAAAAACAAAAGACCAGGAGATCTTTTCACTACAAGCACAACTATCGGAGGCACAACAGAAGGCGAAGCAAGCAGAACGGCAATTGTTTACACAACAACAAATAAAAAATCAATTGACTAAACAATTGCAGGAAGAGAAACAGAGGATTGATTACAGTGCAGTTCAAAAGCAGAAAGAGTTGTCTGAGGCATTGGCACAACTAAAAGCAGCAAATGAACAAATGCTGAAGTCGAAAGATGAGCAAATTGCTCAACTATCAGCCTAGCTAGAGAAAACAAAGAATCTTCCACAGCTAGCTGAATTCAGAGCAGAGGCATTACAGATAAACAAGGCATTGATAACACAGATAAAGCTTTTATGTCAACAAATCGCCCAGGCGGAACCGTTATGCGATTTGATGACATCAATAAGTGAAAAATCGGAAAAAGCTAGAACAGACTTGGATCAAGCCGATGAAACATTAACTAATTTTCTTGAGTGGCAAGATACCGATCAGGGACAGGCGGCTAATTTACCAAAAATTTTAGAATCACATAAGGAGATATTATTTACGGAATGGCAGTCCCAGTTAATGAAAGCAGAGAGAGCAATTTCAAGATGCAAATTAACCACAAGTAATTTGGTTGAATTGGTTAATAATACTCTCTACTTGTCTAACATGATTTCTCAATGTACTCCAGGTAAATTGACAGCGGCTAAAACATTGGAGCAGTCATGTTATCCAGAATTAGAGAAAAATGGGAGATTAATCACAGGAATTAACAGTTTGACATGGGACACCTATTGGTTCTTCTTAGTCAAACCATACAGCTAGAGAGCCGCCCTCAAATGCCTCACAGATGCAATTGGGTATATCATTCCCGATATATAGGATGCCACCTATTCCGCCCAACTCAATTCTTGCCTCAACAGACCACCCGAAGTGGAGCCAATGCTTGCGATATGCCAGCTCAGATTTAAAGGCAAATAGCCTAAATGATGATTCATGTCGCCGACTACCAGATTGACGTGAAAGAGATATTCAGAATCAAGTGATACCAATTAAGTAGGATTTTAGTTTCATAGGTAGTTAGCTTAATTAAGTATTTATAGACCCTTTCATGTATTTAGAAAGGGTCGTAAGTTTTGTATATGACTTAAAACCTGAAGTTACACTACTATACTTCAGGCATATTCTTTTATAAAACTGGGCCAATCATTCTGATTTTGACAAAGAAGCTTTTATGCGGATGTGCATTACTGTCTTTGTTTGAAAGTATTTCTGAGTTGGAAGAAGAATTTCAAATAGCGATTGATATTGGGAGTGATTAGCAGCTCATATGGTACTATTATCTATGTCTGAGTTCATTCTTTTTATATGAATAGTCATTTGATCACTTTTGCTATTATCGGATATATGCATGTGTTTTAAACAACATTCTTTATTCCTTCCACTATTGGATGTTTACAGTATGCTTTTCTTCTGATCATATATGTATCGATAATATAAATGATAAGTGTAGCAATATTGTGTTAATCACTTTGTTTAACTATTTAAACAAAGTAATCATTGAATGAATAAATGTCTATGTTTATTAGATAGAGTCATCTATATGCTTGTCAATAGACAAAGATCATCAAGTGCTACATTTCAAGGAATAATAGTTCCCGGGATTAGTAGTAGTTCTTTTATTTTTGCTAATATATTAAGTTATTCACCTATCATTAGATTAGATAATCAATCATTCATCCACCCCTTTTAGTCATTACTGGGAAACTGGTCCCATTATATCCAGTCGGAGCCACCATTCCAAATGGAGAAGGAGTTGTATTAAGGTCCTGGAGCAAAGAGGAGAGGGCATTGGGCCAAAAATCCAAGAAATAATTCTTCCTACCAGAGGAACAGTTTTAAGAAGATAAGAATGGGGTCTAGAGAGCCAGCCTACATCCTTTTTGGAGCGAGGTCAGCCTTCGGATCATGAAATACATTACCTGTGAGGGGCGGTTCAGTATTGTCTACAGTTATCACTTCCGGTTGCTAAGTGAACTCAGACATAGGATGGATTTACCTCCAGAATAGAAGTTAAGCATCCCCTATTTCCTCCTACAATCATTAATTGAGTGTGGCACAAAATTGAAGGAAGTGTTGACAGGAAAAGTGTCTACTCAGAACGCCCCTATCCCACTAAGGTGTGACAGTACCTTAGCAACAAACAAGGAAAACTACTTTCGTATTCTTCTTTATGAACTGTAAACGAAGAGGAATAGGATGAACCAACCTGTGTCTTGCGCTAGTCCTTTGATCCAATCTCTCTCCTCTTTGACAGCTTCCAGCTATCTGTTCCCTTACTTGCCCAGCTTCACCAAGTTCCTACAAGATCACAGAAGAGGAAAACTACACAAAGACATGGATTTACATTCATAAATAGCTTAGGATCAGATTTAAGCTAAACATGCAAATATAACAAAAACATCATTGATACACAAGCATGTAGGAGAAACTCAAATAGTTTTATTGATATCACAAGAAGGTCTAGGAGGAGTTACAACCGATGATTCCTGATCCAGCATCAACCCCCCAGCAAAGGAATCCCCTCTTCACCTCCAACAAAGCATAAATCACCCAATGCACTGATCTCTATCTCAAAACCAACAGCAATTCTCTGCAAAGTACAAAATTCTAGCCTCTGGATCTCTGGGATGAGGGATCCATATATAGATGTATGCAAAGAGGATGAGTCAGCTTATGATTTGACTTGTGGCCTCTCTTTGTCAGTTCTTGCTTCCACTTGGAGACTGAGAGCCTCTTACTCATCCTTGGTCAAACTCAGTGGGGCAAGTGTCATTGGGGAAGATTCTGGAAGCTTCCATTGTCTGTCCACCTCGCGGAATGACACTGCCATTTGTCATTTCCCGCTCAGCGCACCCTGGTAGTGCATTTAGGTGCATTGCAACGCACCTAGCTAGTGCACTGGGGTGCTATGCAACGCAGCTAGCTAGTGGAGCAGCTGAAATGATCCTGGTTTGACTGATTCTGAGCAGTTTCTGGTGGAGAACTTCTGGGAGAAGCTATAATTGGTTGACCTTGTTCCTCTAGGGGTAGGAACAACACTCTTAGGGACTTAGGATCCCTTGGATTATGGACATTTCATGCTTAGAGCTGTAAGGCACAAAAATGTCTATAACAGTTGCCCCCTAAAGTATGAGGCTGTTTATCGGGTGAAATGCTTTATTAGGAGGATCCGAAGTTCTTTCAATGCTGGGAGGAGACCAGTAATAAGATACAATACAATACATTATCTTCATATTGTTTTCATGATCTAGCTGAGGCGGGCATTCCCATGCTCAGCTCTATAAACTCATTTTTATGTACACAGGACAGACAATCGTCTGATGGTAGACTGATGATTCTGATGGAGTCATCATCCTTTTGGTAGGATGACTATTTGTGCTGCAATGATGTACATGTCAATGTTTTTATTTTTTCTGAATATATATCGTAGCCCGGATGGATGAAACTAGATCCGAGGTCTTCAATCTCGTCCGATCTTCACTCGAAGTACAAGTCGATCCATGTGAGAAATGTTTTGAAGTCGAACATGGAAAGACATCGCTTGATTACCAGTCGATGATGTAAACTGTTAACAAGCGCGAGAGGAATCACTGATAATGATGATGACCCTCAAGGTACTGCAGTACAATTCACGTGGTGTGAATAAAGGACTTGGCGTCGAACACCACGCAAAATCTTTCGGTCGAAGGTCATTGATGTATACCTGTCGCCGGAAGTGAGAAACTTGCCATTGAGGCATGCAAGCTTCAAAGTACTGAATGGGGTGTTCCTAGATCAACTTCTTGGATAATGAGCTGGTGTTGACAAGAAGTGACCCGTCAAAGGAGGGCCTTAATGAATCCCACATCAATGACACGGAACGGAGCAAATGATTTTGATGGAGGTGAAAACGATATGATGATATATGGTTCAGGATGGCGGTCATGAAGGAATGAAGTATGATGTATGGTAGTGGATGGAACACGGGTGACTTCTCTGGATGACTTCTCTTGAACATGTCGGCGACACTTATGTGATGGATTGGTAACATTTACCCCAAATGTGGATGGTATGGCGTGACCATGGTGATGTGACCGGTGAATGAAACAACCCAACCCGACTCAGGCACGGAGTGGAAGTGTCATGTTCAAGAGCGACTTGCTACCAATAAAGATTCTTTGAGTTTCTTCCCAACTTTTCCCCAGTCATTGCTGACCAGTACCTCTTTATTTTTGTCAAGCTTGAGGAGGATAACATATGCTTGTTCTATAATTTGCCCTTCGGGCAAACCCATCGCTATGTTTTAACGAGCCTAGCTATAGTGAAACTCGTTCTCGTCTAAAGACAAGTTTGTCGCTATTAATCTTTTTAACGAGTTTAACGACAAAGATAACTCGGTCCTTTTCATTTTTAGAGAGTCTGAAAAGGTACGTAAAGGTAACTCCAAGATTCCTTTTTCGTCATCTAATCCCTTAAGCCCGAAAAAGTATAAAACAATACAGAAGGGATGAATTTTCGATAGTTTTAACGAGCCGAACAAAACAAGCGCTCGATCTTTTTGTGCAATAATCCCTCAGGTCCAAAAAGATTAAAATCTAGAGGAGGGATAGCACTTCCGGTCGCTTTAATGAGCTGGAAGGCCAAAACTCGGCAATCTTTTCATATTTCACGAGTCAGTTGAAAAGAGCTTAAAGAAGACTCGTCTTTTGAGGAACGAGTGATAAAATGGGTAGCAGCTAATTCCAGGTAAGGGTTGGAATTTTCCAATCACGGCAGTGTCACAAGGATGGCTAGTGAAATCACTCTTCGCAGCTGTTCCTCAAAATGGGTAAACAATCAAATGGAGGTGAATGATCGGCCAATGGAAAAGTGGAGGTGACGGTGCAAACACGACCAAGGCTTTAATGGCTGAAATCTTCATTCACGGTGGTTATTTACCGGAGGATAGTTCATTTTTTAATGAGCTTAAACGCGGGTGGAAACACTTGCTCATGTCTTATGTTTATTTTTTAACGAGCTTGAACTATGTGCTAAAACTGCTCGATTAATCCAGTCATATGATAAGAATGTCTCATATAAAACGACAACTTTTAGATTTTTGCCCCACATCCTTTCTTTATGCAAGTTAGGAAACGACCAATCCAAAAAGAAGATAAATGATCACTCTTCGCTTGCACTCCAAAAGGTTTTCATGCCCCCAGGTATAAAAACGCAAATCGAGGTGCATGCCCCCCAAGTTTCATTGCATTCAACTCGGTGGTTGGAATGAAGGTTTACCTTTGAGATTTGGAAAGGGGATTTGTTTCATTTTTTAATGAGGTTGACACAGGTAAGAACCGTCCTCGGAGTCCAAATCCATTAGATATGGAAGGTTTCATATTCCACTGTGGCCACTTCCGCCAGATTACTCGGAGGCGGTAGGGCAAAAGTACCCATTAAGGCAGGGTCTTTTAGGAGACCTACTCCAATATTTTGGAGCGAATGATTGCTTCCATGGATCATTGGAATGCTTCCCGTAACTTTTGAATTGTTGGGGAGAAATGTTTGTTGGTCGACGATTGTAATTCCTCCTTGGAAGGGAAATGCAATCTTCCTGAAGTAGGTTGACACAATTGCGGCCATGGCATATATCCAGGGCCTTCCCAGTAGGATGTTGTAATCAAGGTTTCCGTCGATTACTTCAACATCAATTTCTAATGTTTTCCCTCCTAGTTCAACTTTCAAGTTACTTAGGATACCATATGGGGTATATGTCCTTCCGTCGAATGCTTTTAATGTCGTCGAAGATCGTGACAAGGTTGGAGATCCTAAAGTTTTCCAGCAACTCATCGACATAATGCATGTAGATGCCCCCTCATCAATAATTGTTCGATGAATAGTTTTGTTAAGGGCTTTCACTTGAATAAGGAAAGCTAGTTGAGCTGGTAACTGAGGGTCATATCCTTTATGATCAAAGGCCACAAGATTGGAATCCATTGCGTCAATCCCACCTATTGCTAATAATAAAGCTTGCTCTTGGGAGAGGCAATTTTGCGGTACCTCGAGTGTCGACATAGCGGACGGTGATTGGGCTAGGTCCTCTATTATATTATAATTCTGTGCTATTTTTGCACGAGGATTAAATGTCGATTTGTGTACTACTCCCTTTGGCGACTTTATCATTTGTTCAGGAATGATGGGTGGCACAACTTTGGTTAAAGTTGTTGTCGAACTACTAGGTTGTTCATTAGCCTTGTTATTCGACACTTGTGGATTCCCGTAATCTTTATTCCTTGCCAAAGCATCATTTTGTTGCTTTGATATAGACAACATAAGCACTTGGGATCGGGAAGAATTTTGATTAGCAACCAGTTTGGTTCCTGGGTTTGGAAACGGATCAGTCAATACTGCTGAGGTTTTTGAACTCTTAAAGAGTTTCTTAACTTCAACTTTATGTGGACAATCTCTCGTCCGATGATCCTCATCGCATATATGACACCCCGCAGGGGGTTTCCTTTTTCTCCCTTTCTTTTTCTTCTTGCCCCCTGGTTGCTTCAGTTGTTTGCCCTTGTCGGCCGACACGACATTTACTTCCGAGGCAAGAAGTTCCTCATTTGCATTATGACTAGAAATCTTACAGGCCTTTTTAGATGTAGCCTTTGTCGATTTCGTGTCTGTCGTGCCAATCACGCCATCGCCGGCATGAGAGTCATTGTTTGATTTAGGAGGAGGAGGAATTGAGAATTCCGGTCTAGGGGCATCAGGTATTTTGTCGTAGAGCATGCCAGACTGAGTGTAAATCAAGTCCAGATATTGCGCACGAGCGATAACTTGCTCTTCTGTTACGACTCCCCCCTTTGCCACATCTTCCGTGATGGAAGGTAGTAATGACTTGATAAACCATTCAGCTAAGAGCTGATCGGGGACATACGTTTTTACCATCCTACGACGACGTCGCCACTCATGTATATGATCAGATATGTGAGTCGCCGTTGTCTGTTTTAAGTTGGTAAGAAGTTCTATTCCCATTTCGTACCTTATTGGTAACTGAAAATGGGTTAAAAAGGTTGTGGCTAAGGTACTGAAGTTGTCGAATGAAGCTCTAGGCAATTCAATGTACCATTTTGCTGCCGGACCCGTTAATGTCCTCTGAAAGAGGCGAAGTCTTATCGAATCATCATTTAGGGTGTTTTATGAACACCACAGATGAAATGTCATCACATGATTCGACGGATCTTCACCCGGATTTCCATTAAATTTAGGAATATCTGACGGAAGTTTATGCAGAATCACTGGCCACCAAGGGGCATAAGCAATTGGATCATTCGTCAGCCGGTTTAGATCTGGTAATTCTAGAGTTGCTACAAAGGGCAACTGTTGATTTAGGTTAGGCGAAGCATACCCAGGATAAGATGGAATCGCCTGAGAAATGGGTCTTTGCATACCAGCATAATGTATTTGATGTTGGCAACTTTGACAAGGTTGATGGGCATAACCATTATAATATGGTTGTTGATAACCGCTTTGGAAATGCGGTTGCCCATTACTTACAAAGACTTGTTGCTCAGGTCCTTGATATGATTGCTGGAATGGCGGTTGTTGAGATTGAACCAGCCCTGGTTGTTGGACCATTTGCTGTTGTCCAATACTGGATGATTGACCAAGATGAGAAGTCATAGTACTTGTTTGAGCCTGAGTCGTTCCGAATAAGGAGGCACTAACCTGAGGTTGTGATTGAGTCGTTGAGACAAGAGGCTGTTGTATTGCAACCTGAGGCTGTTGGGGTTGACATACAACAGGTAGCGCTTGTACTTGCGATGCAGTCACCATAGCAGGTATAGTGGGAATATTCGACACAGGGTGGACTGGTTGCATTGAATATACAACCCTTGGTTGCTGAGGCAGTATTGGTACCCAACCGCTGGATGTAATTCCAGTTTGACCTAAACTTTGTTGTAAACTCCCATATGGTTGTTCTCCGGGAGGGAACAATGAAAAGGCATATTGCCCTCCATATGGTGGAAATCCAGTACTCAAAGGGTAAATTGGCCTTTGAAGACACATTGGATCAGTTTGTTGAGTTTCAACATAAGAAATACCAGATGATAATCCGGATGAAGAAATAGGAACAGACCATGTCGTCGAGACAGTCCCTGATTGGACTCCGGCTTGTTGTTGATAACTTGCCGGGACAGATGATATACCATCGAACATTGTTGGAGTAGCAGCAGGAGGTTCTGCTGCTGCTGTGTCGAATGACACAGTCCTAGATGTCGACGGTTGTTCAGACATATCTAGTCTATCCAAAAGATTTCCTAGCGATTCTACAAGAACTTGCGATGAAAAGAGACTAACTTCGAAGACCAACGAGGGAATGGTGATGATTATTCTGTTTAAAATAAATTTTAACACGCTTTGACACAACTTGTTTTTTCAGTTTTTAAGAGTCGAGAAAAAACAAATGATGACTCTAGTCTCCTTCGATTTTTAATGAGCCTGAAGTGACAAGTGCTCAGATGGACCTTTTCCGTTAAGGAGTCTGAAAAGGAACGAAAGGGACTGCTCTGGAGATCTAGGTAGAGGGAGTACCAAACCAATCGCAAAACTGCAGAATACTTTTTACGGTACGGCAGTCAATCTTCCCAAATGCTGTGTTCGGTGCATTGCGATCAGTAGGGCGACCGAAACGGCTTCCTATGGATAAAGGTTTTATGCCTATAGGGGTCTCCCAATATATACTTGACGGTACGTGGGAGCACAAGTCCGTACTGGCACTTATCATCTCAAAGTGGAGGAATCACCCAACCATCAGTGAGGACAATAGTTACCAGGCTTTACGACGCCAGAATACGTCTCTAGCCTAGACCTCTAAATGGTGTGCGTTAAGTTCCAAAGCGTTGTTAGATTCATTCAATTTATTTTAAGTTGATCTTTCTTAGAAGTTTGCCTTTTGGGATCACCACGAGATGTAGATGTAATTCCTAAAATGCAATCTAAAGATGATAAGCAAGCTTTTATCTCTTTTCAGCAATGAAAATCCTAGCTACAAGGGGAAAAGAAAGACACAATCTTTTCTCAAAGAGCAAAGAGCACACTGTAAATGCACTTTTCCTAAATCAAGCCAAACAGACTGTCAATATGCAAATGCACATGTGCATGTATTTGTTTTTCACTTTCTTAATATTGATGCCTAAAAAGAAAGTTGATGTACAAATCTGAATTTGCTTTCAAGTGAAAAACACAAACAAGCTTCTTTTCGAAATCAAAAGGTAGAGAAGATTACGACACTTTATGATTTTGAAATAAACACTCGTTTCGAAACTAGAAAGAGACAAATTCAAACCAAAGGCAAAAGTAAAAGCATAATCAACTGTCAACAGCAAACAAACTTTCTCCTAAGATCAAAATCGACACTTACGACAGATCTAAATCCAAGGACGACAGTATGACTATTCTACTCTTTCAATGGAAAACTGTAAATGATGTAACAAACACACAAAGAACATCTACAGTCTTTTTGTACAAAGGAGGAAGAATTAAGGCAAAGAAAAGGGGTTTTTAAACAGATACACACTAATCACGGGCTGCAAAATCAGAGACAAAACTGAGAAAATGAAGCAAAGAACCTCAGCTGCACAGGGCTAGGCTGATCAGCGCACCTGTTACACAGAGAAACTGAATTGCAGCGTAGGTGGCCCTCTCGGGAATTGCGTTGAAATGCAGAGTCTCTTCACAGTGCCTGCGTTGGGGCAGAAATGAGACTTCTATCCGGGTTCTGGGTCATGGTTTGCAGTTTAATCTATGGATTTTGGCCGAGTAAAAGCAATCAGTAATGCACAATCAGAGGGTGGATTTAAAGGAAGTCTAAGAGCTATCACAAAGGGTAATCAGATCATTTGTGAATCAGCTGTTCAAATCATAAACAAATCCAGTGAAAGGATTGAAGTAGCAGGTGTCTACTTTGCATTTGATAATGGCAAATGCAGTTCGATCGCTACTTCTGTGTTTATGAAACAAACAACAAGAGAAACACAAACAAACTAACTAGACAGGATCCCCAGTGGAGTCGCCATTTTGTTGACAGAAAAAGTGTCTACTCAGAACGTCCCTATCCCACTAAGGTGTGACAGTACCTTAGCAACAAACAAGGAAAACTACTTTCGTATTCTTCTTTATGAACTGTAAACGAAGAGGAATAGGATGAACCAACCTGTGTCTTGCGCTAGTCCTTTGATCCAATCTCTCTCCTCTTTGACAGCTTCCAGCTATCTGTTCCCTTACTTGCCCAGCTTCACCAAGTTCCTGCAAGATCACAGAAGAGGAAAACTACACAAAGACATGGATTTACATTCATAAATAGCTTAGGATCAGATTTAAGCTAAACATGCAAATATAACAAAAACATCATTGATACACAAGCATGTAGGAGAAACTCAAATAGTTTTATTGATATCACAAGAAGGTCCAGGAGGAGTTACAACCGATGATTCCTAATCCAGCATCAACCCCCCAGCAAAGGAATCCCATCTTCACCTCCAACAAAGCATAAATCACCCAATGCACTGATCTCTATCTCAAAACCAACAACAATTCTCTGCAAAGTACAAAATTCCAGCCTCTGGATCTCTGGGATGAGGGATCCATATATAGATGTATGCAAAGAGGATGAGTCAGCTTATGATTTGACTTGTGGCCTCTCTCTGTCAGTTCTTGCTTCCACTTGGAGACTGAGAGCCTCTTACTCATCCTTGGTCGAACTCAGTGGGGCAAGTGTCATTGGGGAAGATTCTGGAAGCTTCCATTGTCTGTCCACCTCGCGGAATGACACTGCCATTTGTCATTTCCCGCTCAGCGCACCTTGGTAGTGCATTTAGGTGCGTTGCAACGCACCTAGCTAGTGCACTGGGGTGCTATGCAACGCAGCTAGCTAGTGGAGCAGCTGAAATGATCCTGATTTGACTGATTCTGAGCAGTTTCTGGTGGAGAACTTCTGGGAGAAGTTGTAATTGGTTGACCTTGTTCCTCTAGGGGTAGGAACAACACTCTTAGGGACTTAGGATCCCTTGGACTATGGACATTTCATGCTTAGAGTTGTAGGGCACAAAAGTGTCTATAACAGGAAGGGACACCAGATCAGCTAGCCCATCATGGGCTTATCAAACTTCTAGTGGAAGATGCCCTCCATACCTACACTGTCCCCCTTTCCTGGGAGATTTCCCACAACATGTCCAAGGATGATGATATTCGAATTCTGGCCGAGGAACTCACTTCATCCAGCAGTGAGGAAAGGGAGCACATTGAGGCAGAAGAGAAATCCAAGGGTAAGGAAACCCGAGACAGACCACCACAGAAAGAACAAGAAGAGAAACAAGGGAAAGGCCAAGCTGCTGAGCCCAAAACTGTGGGTGGAACAAAGGCACAAACACCAAGGGAGAAATGATTGTAGAGCAGGGCAAAGAGGACTGAAAAAGTCCAAGAAAGTGAGGACACAACCAAGACAACCACACCAAAATTAAAAGGGAAGGAACCCCCAGCCAAGCAGACCAAAACAGTGAAGACAGTTTCTACAGGAAGCCAGAAAACAGTTTCTATAGGAAGCCAAAAAACAGTTAGCACAGGACTTTCTACAGGAAGTCTGGAGACAGGGAAACAAAAGGAAAAATCGCCTAAGATTTTAGCCAGGGAGGCAGCAGCTGTGCTAGCTACCCTAAGCACATCTCTGGAGCAAAAAGGGAAGCGAAAGAGGGAGCCTTCCATGTATTTTAAGGCAAGAAGGAGCATGAGGATAAAGACTGGCAGACCCGAGCCACCATCAAAAGAGCCAATCACGATTTTAGACACCCCAGCTACACAAAAGGAGAGGTCTCCCTCAAAGGCATCCATCACCTATGAATGAGGAAGCTCAAAGACATCCACCTGGAGAGAAAGAATGAAAATGTTGGACACAAAGGCCTCTCTACAAGATGCGGAGACTGTTCTACAGGAAACACTTGCTAGGCTAAAGGAGACCGAAGAAATGGAAGGAGAGGCAGCTAAATCACCACAGGAGGAAGAAAAGGTGGAGAAAATTGTGGAACCTAGCCCCCAGCCCAGCTTGGGCTCCTACTATAACTTCTTAGAGGCCGGAAAGATCATTCCCCAAAAATTCACATTGCCACTTTTCCTTGCACTAGAAGAAGAGAGAGTGAGGACCCACACTTGGATGAAGATCGCTAAGTCCAAGGGTGTGGCAGATATAGGTCCCCTGGAGGAACAACTCAAAGAGGTGAGAAGGGAATTGGCTATGGTACGGCATGTGGAGAGCAGCCAGCGGGTCAAGCTATAAGAAGAAAATGAGCTGCTTAAATAGCAGCTATAGCTACAGTGATAGAAGAAGGAAGACAGGCCTCACATCTTGGGAGAACAATAGCAACAAGAGGAGCCCACAACAGACAAAGAAACCCCTGATGAATAGTAGAAGAGAGATGGGTTGCAGGCTAAAATTGAGACACTGAATAGACAGCTACAGGGGAAGGAATTGCAAGCAGGCCAAGAGGTACAGTCTCTGAAATAGCAGGTACAAGAAAAGGAGGCCCAACTGGCCTGCATGGCCAGCTGGGTGATGGAAGCTCTGCAGTGTAGGTAGCCTGCCAAATCGTACGCCCTATACCTTAAGGATCAGTGGTTGCAGTTTCAGATCAACACCTTGGCCCAAAGGGGCATCACTCCATTTCAAAATTATCATCAATTTGCAGCTTTATCTGGCAGTAGTTCATCAAAGGACAGGGCCAAATTATCAGAATTTTATTTGCACAACTTATCCCTTCCAAACATGAATGCATGGGATCCCAACACTATGATAGGAGATGTCCAACTTATGGCCATGGCATCTTGGATGAATCATGAGGAAAAGAGGGCAGCAGAGGTCTGCAGTATTATGAGCAGAGAACTCAGTGAGCCACTAATTATCAGAGTAGAGCCGGATGACCCCTCAGCAGTGATAAGCATCCACCAGCACTTGGCCAACAGCCCTCGGGATTTACCAGAATACATTGAGCAACAGGCTCAAGCTATTGCCCAATTTGAGGACATGGAGAGACTGTTGGGGGGAAAATTGCCTGCATGCCTGCACAAGGCGGTGGAACACCCTGCCTCACAGCTTGAAGATAAGAGAATACCACTCTCCCACTAGGATGAGGGAGGCCTTGGAAAGGGTACCTCTCTACAAACAGTTGATGTAAAATCTGCAGGCCAATTGGATTAGTCTGAAATTCAATCCTCCTTTGCTTTTGGGATTTCTAGAAGGAGTTAAGGAAGAGGAGGAAGACAGACAGTGGGAGGAAGTGGAAAGGAAAGCAGGATTCCACGACCGAGAAGAAGATATCACCGTGAAGGCCTAGGACGTGGGGGAGGTGGTCAAAGCTATAAAGGATGATGAGCTGGACTAGTTGCTCAGAGGATGAGCAACCCATTTAGCAGGGGGGTGATGATGAGCCCCAAATTGGGTAACTTATTGGGCTCATTCTGCCTAATTGTCCTTGCTCAATCCACCATTTTTCATAGATTATGCATGTTTTTTGAGTATGTTTATGTTATTTGAACAAATAAGGGTGGTCACTTTACCAAGGAGGCTAATACGTGGTTATTTTAGGTTTTTTGGACAAATTTTGGAGCAAAGCCAAGCAATTATGAGCTAGGTGACAGCCAAGCTTGAGGAAGCAAGGGTGAGGATTCGTAGGGAGGTTGCCTCTTGCATTAAATGGCCCTTCCTTGAAATTTCCACCCTCAACTCTGAGCTCAACAAGCCACCAAAATGAATCCTAAAGGCAGCCGAGCAGCATTGGGAAGAGTGACTGTTTACTGGCAGTTTGAACATCCGAGTCCCTTGAATTAAGGAGGGCTGTTAGGCCCCTCGTAGTGTATAAATAGGAAGGCCTCAGCCTTCGTAGTTTACTTTTGGAACTGTTGGGTTTTGCACTATAGTGCTTGTTGGGCCACAAAATATTCCTTATTTTCACTCCATTATTCACCAATACCTTCACATTTTACCTTCATGTCACCTCCATTCCACCTCCACATCATTACATTTACCTCATTATTGGGTTATAACAATGCTTTTCCAAAGTTTATTAATTCTTAACATTTTAAGTGGATTTATGGCTAAACTTTAGAAAATAATATGCTTATACTTATACCTAACAATTAGAATGAGTTTGTTGACATGTGTAGGTACAAAGGAAGCTTCCAGGGCATCTTTATGTGGCCTTGAATGATCAAATTCGAATTTGATAAGATAAGCCTCATGGAAAAGATCATGATCTCATGGAGAAGATCATGGACCTCATGGAGGAAATCATGGAGGATAGGGTTCTGTGTCTAGATGGTTGAGAAATGTATGAAACTAAGGAGAGATTAATGGATCATCATTATGAGTTTGTTATCTCATCCCATTGTATAAATAGGAGTACCTCCTCCATTCCAAAGGGAGGACTCTTGGAGCATGTATCCAACTTATGATGGAATAGAATAAAGCTTCATTTTACATATATTTCC
Organism: Pinus tabuliformis; assembly: GCA_031772625.1. NCBI lineage: Eukaryota > Viridiplantae > Streptophyta > Pinopsida > Pinales > Pinaceae > Pinus > Pinus tabuliformis. Next base: position 1,861,870,557 of record CM062817.1, read on the forward strand.
ATTATGTAGTTTTAGATATAAGTTGCCTTAATGTAGTATATGGAATAGCTTGTCACTTTGTTCTTAGGAGAATTGAGCTCACTCTAGAAGGATCAAAGGAACATGTTATTTCATATTAGATCTTATTTCATTTAATTGCTTAGATGTTTGAGGATTTGTTTATGATTGATGAATGAGTTTTAAATCTTATCAGCATATGAGAGGACAACCAAGGGTCTAAGTTAGGCTCTCTCTCTATTTGATTTGCATGATAAATGAAATTCATTCTTTTGCTTTTATGTTTCAAGTTATTTCATTTCTTATGCTTATGAATGAATCTTAGTTTAGTTTGGATTAGTACAGAGGACAATCAAGAGACTAAGTTAGTCTCTTTCTCTACTTGAATCTGAACAACAATTAAGTTCATTCTCTTGTCTTCATTTCAAGTTTTTAGTTTTATGTAATCAATGATTTCTCTATGATACTGTAGGGAAGGACAACCAGGACCTCCTTAGTTAGGAGCCTCTTCCCTTTCATATTATATTGAATCGTAAATAGTTTAGCTAGACATAGAGTTAGTTGCCTACTCCTGCATATATATTGCTGGCACCATCACAAGCTTACGAGTTTCCCTGGTCGATAATTTAATGAAAGCAATTTAAGCAAATAAATTGCCCAACAGTGCTATCATTATCTCAGCTCGTTTTTGTAGCTACAGTTGTATAACTTTCTTGTGACATGATTATTTTTGGGTAATGAAAGGCAGATTTATTTAGCATCAGTTCTGAGTTCTTTATAGGAGCCTGTAGCTCTTGGGGTTGGGCCCAACCCAAGTGCCAGGGCTTCCTTATGTATTGTTATTTGCTTTTTATGTCTTTGCAAAATAATTTTTGCTAAGTAGATTAAAATCTTGCTGATTATCTAGGTCACTGTTGATGATTAGAAATACCTTTGATGTTCAGATTGAGTTGATAGGTTATTAATAGGGACAAGCTTTAGAAAAATGCCATCAAGCACCTCTGATTTCACCTCTCCCTCAGTGGGATCATGAGCAGGGATCAAGGTGACCTTGCTGCCAACAAAAACAGAGTCTTTGCTTCGCCATGCAATCATTAGTGTTTGATTTTTATTTGCAGAAGTTGGTTACATGTTCAGAGCCTTGATTACTTCACTGCATAGTTGGTATACATGGTTTCAGTGCAAATAAACTTTTGTTCATTCTCTTTACTGTTAGCTAGATCAGATTAGGTCAACGTAACTAGGTCTCTGATTTTACAAGTCTTCGTTGGTTCAGTTGGAAAAGCAACTTGCAGAGCACCCATACCACTTCTCTATCTGCCCATACTCCATCAATCCCATCTGCTCCATCCCCTAATGTGGATTCTTGCCTCACATTTGCCACATTTTCTCACATAACCCTAATTTTTGTGCAACATTGCTTCACTCCTCTTTGAACAAATCCAACCATCTTCATCTCTCCTCAGCTCCATCCACCAAGTCCTAGACCTCCTCACACCCTTTTCCTACCCCCATACTCACTCCTTCACCTTTCTCTCTCCATCCATCCTCCAAAATCCCATTTCTGAGCATCCTATAGAAAATTACAGACATCCTGTAGAAATTCCAGAACATCCTATAGAACCCCTGTAGACTTCCTGTAGAAGCTCACGAATGAGGTTTCTTGATAGCCAAACTCTGTGAAACTCTCTGGAAGGGTGTTAGGGACCCCTTAGGCCCTCTCTGAACCTTCCCGACCTCCTCCAAGCATTTCCTCTCACCAATACACCTCTGCACAGTCAAAAACAGTTAAATCGCATGCATGATAATTCTGGCAACTTATTCAAAAATACAAAAAGATGTTTCTTTTCAGATGTTATTGTAAAAGTAGCTTAGACACATGCATTCTACCTTCCTAGAAGTCAATGGCATCTCTTTTAGTAGCTTGCATCCTCTTTCTTGCATCAGTAGGGCTAGCTGGTAAAATTAGGGTTTGCTAGGGTTTACGTTTCCTTTCAGCTTCCTAGTTTCTTTCTGCAAGTAGATCAACCTTCTTTGAGTTAGCTTTCATCCATCAGTTAAAAAGCTTCTTCTCAGAGCTCATAGAAGTTGGCTTAAGCTCCTAATAGACTTGTGCATACAGCACCGTCGCTTCCAAGTTTGTTACGAACTACCGGGTTGATAAAAGTAAAGAAGGGAGTCCCAGGAGTTGCAGCATTATTGCTGCAATACTGGAGCCCACCACCATAATTCGCTCAAATCTACTTAATAGGCACTACTAGATCTCATTTTCACATCTTATATTAGAGCTCTAGCATTCCCAAGGATATCAAGGAACTTTTGGTGTGATCGTCGTCTCTTTTCCAAGTCAGATTTTCTTTTGTCATCTTTTGCCGCTTTTTCTATCACTTTTTGTCATTTTTCTTGTGTGAGTGTTGTTTCACTTATTTCTCTTCATGGTTGCTGGCATTTAAACTTGTTTTAATTTGTAGAAGTATTTTTTTAAGTTTTATATTGTCTTTCTCGAGTGTCATATTAGTTTTCATGTTTTTTCACCAATGGTCATTATTGTGGAAACTCTCCCCACATACTTGATTTTCCTTTTGTTTAATTAATTGTTGCACTTGATCTACATCGATTTAATCATACTTAGTCATATCTACACTCAATCTCACGCTATCTCTCATATCTACTCATTTTCCACACTTCCCTTGGGTAGATCTGCACTTTCCTTAGTCGTTTTTCACTTTGCCTAACTGGGAACTATGCAATCCTAAAGCTCAATCCACAAGCTTGGCCTATGGAATTATGTAGTGCGTAGTACAGGCTAGCCCCAACTGCGCAACTCTAGGAGCCAACATTTCATCTTGGCCACCAATATTGTGCAATGCATAGTCACTCCCAGCCACTACCCAGGCTAAATTGCGCATTGTGCAATCTCAAGCCACATGCTTCATCCCTGTTTGTTAGGACTGTGTAGTGTGAAGTTCCCACAGGAAGCCAGTCCCTCTTTCCAGTGAAAATTACATAATCCTTGCCATCAAATTCTTGGTTTGTTGCCTGATCATACCTTGTAAGTAGATTTTCTTAACACTAATATTTGCTTGCCATGAGTGTCTTTTCTATCCCACAGTTGTTGACCACCTCTCTCTAGTAGTCACTCTTACCATGGAACCAAAGAGAGATGCTTCAAAATATTCCACTGAAAGAAGTATTGGGGAAGTAGTTGAGAAAGCTCTAGTTAACTTGCCAACATATGAAAACACTTTATTATTTACAAAAAAGGAGTCAACACTAATATGGCAGAAATTCTAGCAGTAGTAGAAAAAAGAAACAATCTTGTATAGGATAAGGGAAAGAGAAAGGTTATTGATAGTCTAGGGGGAGAACAAATCTGAAAGATGAAAGTGGATCCAATCCTTATGAAAGTATATTGAGTAGCAAAAGTGAAGAGGAAGTAGAGGATACAGAGAGCGGAGAAAAAGAAGAGAAAAGCAGAGCTTGCAGAAAGCAGAAGTAAGATTAAAGCAAGCAGAACAAGAATTGAGGGAAGAACAGGAACAAAGGAGGAGAGAACAAGATGAGAAGAAGAATTAGGAAGAATAACAAAGGCAAGCTGCAATGATAGAAGAAGCAGCACTGATTTACGTTGAAGAGAAAGAACATAACCAAATATCAGTAGATGGAGAGAGTGCACAGATGCAGGATTAGGAAATTTCTTACCAGATTGAAGAATTGATTGAATTTGTGGACATGGAATTGGAACTAGAACCACAAGATGAAGATTTTGACTTGATGCCCAGTGCACCATAGGTCACCGTTCGATCTCCACCACCTCCACCCGTAGAGTTAACCCTGAGCGAGGAAGGGGACATATTCTTCTTGATGATGATTTGGTAATGGATGTGTACAATCTATCATATAATGAACTTCAGAAGAGGATTGTACAAGTGCAAAGAGATAATTTTTCAGATGGTCATGCATCACCTTCATTCATTAGATAAAGGGTGATAGTGGTGGACACCAACATGAATCCAAATGCAAATTCCAAAGCCAACTTGGCCTTCGTGAGTGCAACAAGATCAAAAGGTTAGTATTTGATGACCAAGAATAAGAAATTGTCACAAAAATTACAGGTTTCCTAGCAAGAAATAGAACAGCTTTGCACAATAGCATAGAACGTAGTCTATGCACAGGTCCACTTGGAGGAAATGAGAGCAGCGATACTTGGTGAAGTTTCAACACTTGGATAGACCATGTGGGACCTCTATGAGGAGATCATAACCATACTTAAGGCAGGTTTTCACTTGCATGGTTTGCAGTAGAAGAGCAAGGAATTTTTCAAGACTCTTAGGAATGTGAAAACTTCCATCACCGCCGTGCAAAAATGGACAATGTGATACAAAGGGGAACCACTTACTTTTCCAAAGAATATGAAGTCGTAGGTAGATATGGAGAAATTGAGAGTTAAATTGTTGATTCAGAACAAAAAATAGCTCGCCTCATTCATTGGAAACATTTAGGGATCATATGTACAGTTGTACAACATTTTAGATTTCATGTTGAGAACCCACAAGATCCCATCAATAAGCTCACTCACTAAACCTAAACACAAACACCAAGTTAGGAAGAATATTGAAGAGTACCTAGAATAGATGAGATAAGTTGCCACCAAGGAGGATTTAGAGTTGAACAGATAAAACATGTAGAACTAAATTGGTGGTCTGGTGCATATCAGAACCATGTTGCTCCTACTCGAGAAAGAAGTTAAGATTGGTTCCAAATCATTGTACCTAGATGATATGGAGGCCAGATTTTTCTTCCAGCCTGACACCATCATGTAGTTTTGGGATGTCATCACACAATACCAAGCTTGGTATCGATATGTGACCGAGAAGCATCAAGTAGAAGCTGTCAAGCTAGAGTGTTCCCAAACTTAAGCAGCATAGTGTTTTCTCTTGTTAGGTTTTCATGTTGTCTCTACCCTATTTTTTCCTATATGGGTATGAGTTTAAATTGTAATATTATTTTCAATTATTTTGTAAATGAAATTCCAAGTGTCAATATTGGAATATGAAGAGTCATGATTTAATGTAATGAGTTATTTTGTAAATAAGTTGAAGATTCATGAGGGTAGTCCTAAGGCCACAAAGGGGAGTTGATGAGTCACCCCCTCTTGTGATAAATAGAACCTCATAACTCATGCAACAGGCTTTTGGGAGCCAAGATTTTGGCTAGGCTTAGGTTTAGAATGAGCTTGGGAGTATTGTGAAGAGCCTTGGCTTCTCCGTAGCGTAGAGCGAGTATACTTATTTGGAGGAGCAGGTGTTCTTGAATTTAATGTTCCACCATTGGGGCTAGTGGCCATCAATGGTGTATGTATGAATGGAACTTCCACATAATAATAAAAATCAGATCCAACATGCTTTCATGCATATTTTGTGAATACAGTAGGACTATTCTTGTTGTATTTGCAATGTATGTTATTTAAATTATGCTTATGCTTATGAACTATTTTGTTTGAATTTGTATGAATCTTTTTGAATGTGTGTTGTTTTATTAATTCATCACTTTAACTTGTGGACTATTCTGCATATTAGCTTGTGATTTCATTACACTTGTTTTTTCATTTCTAGTTGTGTACTATTACAGGCTTCCAAGGGGCACACTTCCTTTTCCCTTCATGTGTTGGAACCTTCATGCATCATACTTGACTCTCTACAGGGTCACACACTTGCTCTCACCCAAAGTTACCATACTCAACTCTGCGAATTTTCACAGTCAAGGCATAACATTACCACCCACTATTGGGGCTCCTACTCCAAACGGTTTAAGGTCTAATTGGGACTTAATATTGGGGAGATCCCCTTAATGTTGGCGGGTCAAGAACCGTCAACATTTATGGTGCTAAAAGGAGGATCAGATGACAAGTTGAGCCCTTGAAGTCTGTTTTGAATTTATACACTCATTTATTGACTTATTCCACAATCATAACCCCGACATGTTTTTCTAGAAATGTAAGTCCGCAAGTGTCGGTGAGTATTGTAGATGGATTGTCAACTCTCAAATTTTATGGCGAGGGTGAGACAACCTTACTTGAGAACACTAATTGTTTTCTTGAATTCTACACAGAGCACAACATCCACTGTGATGATTTTTCTTATAGGTTTTTCATCCTCGCGTTCGAGGGGTGCATAAGGAAATTTTTTCACACATTGACCGGTGCCTCCATACACTCTTTCGAACATCTTTTCATAGAACTATCTCATAGTTTTGACATGTACGATCGTAAACATCTATAAAAGAAAATTTTAGAATTGTGAAAATCACCTGATGAATCACCGCACCATTTTCACAATCATTTCATGAATTTTTGTTTTGAATTTCTGAAAGATGAATTTGATTGGAAGTTCTTGACAAGAAGATTTCAATCTCTTGTTCACATTTCAAAAAATCCACATGAACTTGAATCCTTTAAACCTCTCCCAAGATACCTCAATGTTAGAGCTTCCAAGTCTGCGATGGATGAGGTTGTTGTTCCAAGTGACCCTACATCCTCTTCTCATCGAACAGCTCTAGTTCCAAAAGTCGAGGTGGGAGAAGTTGAAAAATCATTTATTGATCTACCACCATATTCTCCCACCCCACATGCCCAAAATTTCAGTGTAGGTTTGGACTGTCAGTTTGACTGTTGTGATGAAGTGTTATCTCCTTGTCCTCCATCCTTTGTTCCTTCTGATCCTCCAAATTGTGGTGTGTTGTGTTCACTTATTTTGAATCTGTCCTTTGAAGTTCATGAGGATCAAGTTCTAGATGGAGTTGGTGTTGAACAACCAACCTGTGGTATCATTTTTTATGAGTATGTGTGGGAATCTGAATAAGAATCTGTGGTGTAGGATGACCTCCTTTTGTACGCACCTCTTCTGCATTATCCTAACATTTTCCATGATTTTTTCACTCCTGTTGAATATTTGAAAGTTCAGTTTCTATGGATCTTACTACTTTCAATCATTCTCAAAACATGTGGAATTCCAGTTTTTCATCTGAATGCAGAGAGGAAAAATCTGTTATGTCTTATCCTCCTAATCTCTCATCTTATCTTTATGGAAATATAGAGGGTGAAATTTCTCATCTTTTATTATCCCCTCTTTATCATTCATCAGATCATGAGGATGCCTCTGTATGTAATCTTAAACTTTTTTATCATGGCCGTCATGATCTTTTCATTGATTCTTTTGATCACGATTCTTATTTTTCCACTCTTGATCTTTCTAAGCCACTGATCTTTGATGATCCATCTTCCGATGAATTGGAACCTCCCCAAGCTATCGAGGCACTTCAGCCCGAGCTAATGGTTATGTCAGGTTCTCGTAGTCTTGAGGTTAGTTCCACTTTCGATCATAAGTGTGTTGCATCTTTTAAGGCTCCTCGTCACTCTCTTGTACGCATTGAAAATCAATCTATTTTACAATATTCCCATCCTCCATCTATGTTACACGATCATATCTCTCTGTTATTGGAGGAGTAATATGTGGCGAGCATGGTTTCAAAGTGAAAATTTTCTTCTTTATTCATGTTTTCTTTTCTTTCAAGTTTTAAAGTGTGTGCCTACATGTCATGACTCACAATGTGTCTAAACACCATCGTACATCTGTAGAGTGTCTTTCGTGCACTTTTCGTTTTTACTTTTCTTAGTGTTCATTTAAACTTCAAACATTTTGTTTTGTATTGTCTTATATTTCTTGTTTACTGTTATGCGTGTATATCTTTCTTGACATGAATTCCCTCGCCTACATAGGCCAGCCAATACATCGGTGGTTGCATTGGAAGTATCACTTTATGTAAGTTTGGCATATTCTTTGTTTAGGCTAGCAGTAGGAGTAGTTTTTCTTTTCTCTATTGTTTCCTTCGATTTTTTTTATTTTGTTTTGCTTTCACTTTGCTTCTTCCCTTCATTTGTTTTATTTTCTATCATAGGATAGCTTCCACATGAGACCATGTTTGGATTCACAGACAAGCTCAGTGAAATACAAGAAGAAGTTGTACTACTATCAACACTTGGTTATCTATTTATTCCCTCTCTTTATGTCAATCTTGAATTTCTATTAGTCGATGATACTCTGATGGAAAATGTGTTCCTTTCAGAGAGAGTCATGGTGAAATCATGATGCTTGCACTTCTAATTAGCACCGCCTACTCTAATCGGTCTTCTATTTTCAGTTAACCCTTGTCAACTAAGTCGAGTAGAGTAAGGAGGGGAGGAAAACCTTAAAAAGTATGTCAGACATGTACATAAATATCAGACGTCTACATAAATATCCTTCTCTTAAGGTACAACCTCTTATGCTATCAATAATTTGGGATCCCTCTTCTACCCCCATGAAATAAATAAGTACCTATACATAGTTCTTTGAACAAATAAAATGAAAAAAAGGAAAATATAAAATAAAGGGCGAAGGAAGAGAAAGGTTTCCTGTGCAGGGAGGTGAAGAAAGCAACTTCGTTGGGGTACTATCTAGGCTCGTTGGTAGCAGAGCAATGCTTGTGTTCCTGAACTGTCTCCACCGGGGTATTGTCTAGGCCTGTTGGCAGAAGAGCAACACCAGAGATGAAAACTAAGACTCTGGAAATCTCTTTTACTTGTGCATTTATATACTCCTCATTCCCAATCAAAACAACTCAGTTTGACTTGCCTTGGTATGTTTGTTTACGATGAAGATAATGGTAGGGACTATATATTTAACTCAAGCTAAGTGAAAAAGTTGTGACAATCAATGAACTTAAAAATACTTCTAGAATCGTCACACTTTTTTTTCATCAGACAAGTCACATACAGAGAGCTGGATTTCTACCAGTGCGGCGCCAATGTTGTAGCGACTACAACCACCCCCCAAAATTATTACTATGCTTTGATTTTGGAGCCTTCCCTCTTATCCACGGTAGCTCATCTTGCAAATATCCAGGTATTCATGCTTCGATTGAAAATTATCTTTTTCATTTTTCTTGTGTTTTCAAACTTGGCTGATCTTTCTAACTCACAAGTTCATGATCTCCCAACTTGCTCTCACAACACTTCTAGGCTTGCCTCCAGAAACTACTCAATCCTTGAGGGAAAGAAGCCTTGATGATAGGAATTGCATAATCCTAACCGAAATTCATCCTTGAGCTCAAAAACTATGTATTCATGGAATTCATCCCAACACTGAGCCTAGAAATTGTGTAATCCCTCACTAAGCTCGGAAACTACGCAGGGCACTGAGCCGGTAAGTTACCAAGTTCCCTAGAACTACACAGTCTTTCCTAGAAATGTGCATGGAAATTTTCCCTGGAAAAAGAAAAAAATATAAAAAAGAAAAAAAAAGGAATCCCCAAAAAATAGGGATCTATTTTTAGTATCTCGAAGGAGGCACTTTCGCTATTTTTAGAAACTTTCGCCAAGTGTTGCTTTTTCCTTGATTTTAGGCATGTGCATCATAAACCATAATTCACTCAAATCTATTTAATTGATGATGCTAGAGATCATTTTCACATTCGATCTTAGAGATTTAACATTTCTGAGGAGATCATTGAACCTTCGGTGTGATCGTTGTCACTTTTCCAAGTGAGTTTCGCTTTTGTTGTTTTTTGCCATTTTTTCCATCGCTTTTTGTCGTTTTTCTTGTGTAAGTGTTGTTTCATCTATTTCTCTTCATGATTTTTGGAATTTCAACTTTTGTTTAACTTGTATAAGTGTTTTTTTAAGTTTTAGATTTCCTTTCCCAAGTGTCGTATTAGTTTTTGTGTTTTTGCACCAATGGTCGTCATTGCGGTGACTCGCCCCACATACTTGATTTTCCTTCTATTTGATTCATTTTTGCACTTGATATACATGTATTTACTCATACTTAATTAGATTTGCACTCAAGCTCACACTATCTCTCAAATCTACTTGTTCTCTACACTTCCCTTGAGTAGATCTGTACTTTCCTTGGTTGTATTTCACTTTGCCCAACTAGGCACTACACAATCCTAAGGCTCAAACCATAAGCTTGGCCTCTGGAACTGTGCAGTGAGAAGTACATGTTGGCCCCAACTATGCATTGCACAGTTCCAGGATCCATCCTATCATCTTGGCCACTGAGACTACGCAATACATAGTCTCTCCTAGCCACTACCTAGGCTGAACTGCGCATTGCACAATCTCAAGCCACAAGATTCATCATGGGTTGCTGGGACTGCAAATTGCGTAGTTTCTAAAGGAATCCAATCCCTCTTGCCAGTGAAAATTGTTCAATCCTTCCCATTAGATTCCTGGTTTGCTGCTTGATCATGCCTTGTAAGTAGATTTTCTTAAGACTGATATTTGCTTGCCATGAGTGTCTTTTCTATCCCATAGGTACCACAATCGTTGAGAACCTCTCTCCAGCAGTCGCTATTACCATGGCAGCAAAGAGAGTTTCTTCAAAATATTCCACTAAAAGCAGTGTTGGGGAAGCAATTGAGAAAGCTCCAATTAACTTGCTAATATATGTTGACACTCAATTATTTACAGAAAGGAGTCAACACTAACATGGAAGCAATTCTAGTAGCAGTAGAAGAAGGCAAAAATCCCATACAGGAAAAGGGAAAGAGAAAGGTTGTGATAGTCTAGGGGGAGAACAAATTTGCAAGATGAAAGTGGATCCAATCCTTATGGAAGAAGATTTAGTAGAAAAAGTGAAGAGGAAGAAGAGGATGTAAAGAGCATAGCAGAAGAAGAGAAAAAAGCAGAGATTGCGGGAAGAAGAACTGAGATTGAAATTTGAAGAACAAGAATTGAGGGAAGAACAGGAATATAGAAGGAGATAACAGGAGGAGAAGCATACATAGGAAGAATAAGAAAGGTAAGGCACAATGGCGGAAGAAGCAACACCAATTCAAGTTGAAGAGAAAGGATAGAACCAACTAGCAGTAGAGGGAGAGAGTGCACAGATGCAAGATCAGGAGTTTTCTTAGTAGATTGAATACCTGATTGAAGTTGCGTACATGAATTTGGAAGCGGAACCATAGGGTGAAGAGGTTGACATGATGCCCAATGCACAACAGGTCACAGTTCGGTCTCCACCACCTCCACCAGCAGAGTTAGCCCCGAGCAAGGAAGGGGACATAGTTCCTCTTGATGATGATCCGATAATGGATGTGTACAATATGTCATATAATTGACTTTAGAAGAGGATTATACAAGTGTGGAGAGAGAATTTTCTAGATGGTCATGCATCACCTGCATTCATTAGAGAAAGGGTGATAGTGGCAGACACCATTAGGAATCTAAATGCCATTTCTAAAGCCAACTTGCCCTTCACAGGCGTAACAAGATAAAACACTCAGTATTTGACGGTTAAGAATAAGAAATTGGCACAGAAATTACAGGCTTCTTGACAAGAGATAGAACTGTTGGAAATAATACTGAGAGGGGGGGTGAATCAGTATTATCAAGTTCTTTTTAATAAATCTTCCTTATTTATACTTTGAATTATTCTTGTATGTCAGTACCATAAAACAATGAGCATGAACAAGAAAAACAGATAGTCACACCAAAGAACACCAGATATAAGGTGGAAACCCAATGTGGGTGAAAACCACCTGCTGCAATATGTTTCTATCTTCTTTCAATTAGAAACTCCTTTTACAATGATTTTGTACTGGTGCAGTCCTTTACCAGTACGCAGGCTGCAACCTGCAGAGAGCTACAACTCTCTCTCGTTTTCCAGTCTCTCCTGGAAGGGAGCTACAACCCCCTACTTCTTTTCTTTCAAGGACCACTTTTCATAAATTTTCAAACTGGATCCAAGAATATCAAATAAACATCAAGTACATGCAAATTACCCAAACTCCTTATACAATCAACCAAGAACTACCCAACTTCTCAGAATGTTGTAAACAGAAAGATAGTACCAGAAATATAAACCCAGAACTCTGTAGCAATAAATAGAAGATGATCAACAAATGTTTTAGGACAGATACGCAATTTTTCTTTATCTGGACTGCGTGGCTTCGCACTTCACCTTCTACGTCTCTGCACATCCCCGCAGAGAGCCTTCCACTGCACCGCGTACCCACGCACTGTTTCTTCAATCACGCCGCGTACTACTACTGTGGCCACGCACCCTCAGATGCTATCGCGTTGCGTATCTACGCACATGCGGCTTCTGTAGCACCACGTACTTTCACTGTGCCTCCGCACCTGAACCTCTGCCATGCCACGTACCTTTACTGTTCTTCCGCACCTGAACCTCTATCGCGCTGCGTACCCACGCACTGCGCCTTCTTCTGCTGTGCGTACCCCCGCACTTGCACAATTAATTACCTGCGAACCTCTGATTAGGGCCAAATTGGCAGTCCACCAGTGTGCCATAGATAGTCAGATGCCCAGATCTGATCATGCGCCCGAGAGATCACACTTCATAGATTCACTTTCAACTTCACTTTTATATAGATCAAGCTTTTAAACCGATAACCCAATATTTCAGATCTTAAGATATTCAATTTGCAAAAGATACCTTGGCCAAGTGATCTCCTTCCCTATTTATAGTCAAGCCCTCATTCACACCATGGGACAAAACCATCAAATAACCAAAACAAGGGATCCAAACCGGGGCTAAATTAGATCCTATACCATGGGCCAAAACCATAGAATCAAGAACGGCAGGCTAAATACCACGGGCCAAAAATAAGAAACCCCACGTGAGCGCGCTTCTCTGCCTTGAAGTGAGTGAACTGGGGGTCCGCACCTCATGAACGGGTAACCTGCGGGTATGAACGCACTTCCTGGCCGGCGTACCTGCGGGTCCGCACCTTTTGAACCATTCACCTGCGTACCTCTTAATTTCCAACATTTTGAGAGCCTGAGCATTGCTACTTGAGTGAGTTGCCATCAAGTACAACACCTGTAACATAGAGTCATACCAGAATCATAATGCCAACAAGAACAACTCTGCACAATAGCACAAAACATAGTCTCTGCATAAGTCTACTTGGAGGAAATGAGAGCAGTGATACTTGGTGAAGTATCAAGACTTGGAGAGACCATGCAGGACCTCTATGAGGAGCTCATAACCATACATAAGGTAGTTGTTTACTTGCATGGTTTGCAACAATAGAGCAGGGAATTTATCAAGACTCTTAGGAATGTGAAAACTGCCATCACCATTGTGCAAGAATAGACAATGTGATACAAAGGCACACTGCTTACTTTTCCAAATAAGATGAAGTCGTAGGCAGAGATGGAGAAAGAGAGAATTTGAATGTTGATTCAAAACAACAAATAGCTTGCCTCATATGTATGGTTGTACAACATTTTAGATTTCATGGTGAGAACCCACAAGATCCCATCATTCAGCTCACTCATCAAAGCTAAACGCAAACTCAAAGTCAGGAAGAAGATTGAAGAGCACCTGGAACAGCTGAAATAGGTTGCCACCAACGAGGATTTAGAGCTAAACAAACAAAACGTGTAGAATTGCATCGGTGATCATGTCTAGATCATAACAATGTTGCTCTTACTTGAGAAAGAAGTTAAGACTAGTTCCAAATTATTATACCTGAATGTTATGGATGCTAGAGTCTGCTTCTAGGTTGAAACCATCATGAATTTTGGGGATGTCATCGCACAGTACCAAGCTTGGCATCAATACATGACTGAGAAGCATCAAGTATAGGTTTTCAAGCTAAATTGTTCCCAAAATCAAGCATCATAGTGTTTTGTCTTGTTAGGCTATCAAGTTGTCTCTACCCTATTTTGTCCTATATGGGTATGAGTGTAAATTGTAATATTATTTGTAATTATGTTGTAAGTGAAAATCCAATTGTCAATATTGGAATATGAAGAGTCATTATGTAATGTAATGAGTCATTTTTTAAAGAAGTTGAAGAGTTATGAGGGTAACTTCCAAAGGTCACAAAGGGGAGTTGAAGAGTCACCCCCTCTCATTTGAGGAAATTTCAGCCTAAAAGTGGCCTCCTAAGGAAAAATCAACAAATTAATAAAAAAATTCCATGTAGACAATTTTTTCATATTAATTTACTTTTATCTATGTTCCACAATATTTATTAGCACGAGATTTAATACAATTTTTTAATATATTATTTCTAATTTTCTACTTTTATCGAAATCCCTCAATATATGGAACTTTTATTAAAATAACCATCTATATATTTTATGTTTAAATTTAACTATCTATATTTATGATTTATATTTAATTGTCTATATATATTTTTAGGCATAGTCTAACATATAGATGAAATAGCCTTTTTCACTGGAATTCACCAAGATCTGGCAATACAATTTCAAGATTTTTTGTTGTTTAAAATGCATTTTTGACTATTCTTAACTTTAATGTTCCACTATTGGGGCTAGTGGTCGTCAATGGTATGTGTATGAATGGAACTTTCACTTATAATAAAATCAGAGCTAGCACGCTTTCATGCATATGTTGTCAATATAGTAGGACTATTCTTTTTGTATTTGCAATGTATGTTATTTAACTTATGCTTATGCTTATGAACTATTTCATTTGCATTTGTATGAATCTTGTTGAATGTGTGTTGTTGTATTAATTCATCACTTTAACTTATGGACTAATCCACATCTTAGCTTGTGATGTCATTACGTGCGTGTGTTCCTTTCTTCCTGTGTACTCTTACATGCTTCCAAGGGGCACATTTCCTTTTCCCTTCGTGAGTTGGAACCTTCATGCATCACACTTGACTCTCTTCAGGGTCACACACTTGCTCTCACCCAAATTTACCATACTTCACTCTATGTGTTTTCGTAGTCAAGTCATAATATTACCACCTACTGTTGGGACTCCTACTCCAAATGGTGTGAGGTCTAGTTGAGACTTGAATGTTGGCAGGTCTAGCACCATCAACAGTAGTCAAAATATGTAGGGTTCAAGGCATTGATGAATGTTATGAGAATAAGTTCTATACTAACTCTAATGACATCTATTCCATGCATGATGGCTTTGATCTTAGAGGCTAAAGTTACAAGGTCATCATCCTTCAACTCTAGGTTGAAAAGCTTCACCGACAATTTCATAAGTTTATGTTCTAAGTGTGATTCATATAAGTCCTTTAACTTCTTTAGATAATCATAAGAATCCTTACGTGGATTAAAAAGATAGCTCGCCTCTTGACTTACTATTGTAATAATCAACGAGTATGGTTTCTTATTTTTTCATCCACATGTGATCTAGATTGGAAAATTACATTGTTTTTCATTCATCTTGATGTTTTTGGAGTGGAAAAAGTGGAGGAGTCAGCTCATGGGACCATTTTTACTGGTAGTACCCACTTTGGCATATTGGTGTTCGAAACTTTTCGAAAGAATTTTGAGGCATCAATTGACATTTTTGGGGTAAAACTTGTCTACTTTAGCACAACACCTTTTTTTCCTATTCTACACACAAATATCTTTCCAACGACACAAGAATTTCCTCAATCAAATTTCATATGCAAAATTTATGCCACTTGAAAGTTAACCTTCTTGTTTTCACCACCATAATCTGAGAGGATGCCATGTCAGTCTCCATAACTTATGGAAAAGAGGTTATTCATGTGATTTTAATGAAGAAGACTCTAGAATAGTACATATTATAACTCTAGTTAAGAGATGAGGTAGTCAAACCTCACCACTAGTAAGCTATAGAGTTGTGTTATAACCAAGCCATTAGGAGGAAAAGGGGTTTCATTCTTTACCAGTGTGCTTATTCCATAAACGAGTAGAATAGACAAGTGGGATATGGAGAGAGCACACAAAGAGGATTTGTGTAATGTAGTCATCCATGAGTTACATTCCTTACTTCTTTGTACTCAAATATATTTTCTATTCAAAGAAAGAGATAAAAGCAACCTCATCTTCCAAGTGGGTTTTCTCCCAAATGGTTTCCTATGATATCTCTTGTTTCAAATGCATTTTGTGAGTTTTTATTTCATTGTTCTCTATTTTTAACATAAATTTTCATTTTCATGCATACACAATAAACAATAATATACAACTACATACATATAAATATAAATATAAATAAACCCTAATAGTGTAAACTTCAAATTTTTAAGTATACGTTTATTAGATCTATTGTAACAAACTTTCTAATAGATATCCATGGCAATTTTGTAAAGAATATATAATACCAACAAAAAAAATTATTTTTATTTTATAAATTATCGTCATTAGTTTAATATCTAAAATCTATTTCCTAATCAACAATTTCTATAGAGATAGGCGTTTGTGATATAACATTAAATGTCTACCATAATATCTCAAGTTTCCAATCCTATTAAGCTAACAATAAAAGGATTGTGTTTGAATTTTAAATTGAGAATTTGTGCCAAAATATTTTGTCATTTTTATAATGGCTTATGACTCTTTTTATTCTTGTATAGAATTCTTGTCAATGGCATGAGAACAAGTGTAATCATACCCTTTTACTAAAACATGGACTCCATTTGTCATGCAATGGCATTTTAACCTCACCTTCTGTCAAGAGAGAACAATTACTTGTCTGGTTGTTCCAGAGAATGCTCTCAATGGTATTTCTTATTTTAAAGAGCTTGTAGTTGGTCATTTTACTACATTCTAGTTTTTCCTATCTTTTATTATGTAAAATTTTCATTCTATATATTGATACCTTTGAGTACTCATGTATTTAGGTTTGTAGGGTGTCTAGTAACATCTTGTTTGTATTATTCCTTTGAATGATTACCATGTGTGCGCAAAGCCCTTTGGGTATATGCTAAAACTTAATTGAATTTTCCTTTATTACTTCTTTGAAGGAGATTTTCAATTAAACTCATATTAGTTACATATTTTCCAAATATTTTCAATATAGTAGGATTATTCAAAGGAATGTCTTTTTGTTTTCCCATAGGGTTTCTTCCATGTAGGGTTACGGTAACATGTACATAAATTTCCCTTTTTTTATTCATTATGTTTTGCAGAAATGAATTTACAGTAGTCTTATTTTGCTACCATCGAGGTTTTTTTTCCTCTGTATAAGTGTATTAAATCTACGCTACAATTTCTTTTTCTTTTGTACCCATTAGGATTGGAGGAAAGGTTTCCTTTCTCTTTCAAACCCTAGGGTTTTTCTAGTCTAGAAGGAAGTTTCGACTGTTCATATGTGTATATATAAAGGTTTTAACTGGACTTGCAAAAATAGTTTCTATTCTTGTATAGTCACCTAACAAGATTACATTATTCATTTCGGTGTTTGAAAGTATTGTATGTCATGACCCCTAATTCCTCTTTCCAAATTATATCTATATATATATATATATATATATATATATATATATATATATATATATATATATATATATATATATATATATATATATATTCATTTCATCACACATTACCATGGGGCTTTTATTTATTATATTTGATTTCGAGTTGTGAAAATTGTTTTATAAACCTTGTTTGTTGTTCCTTTACCTAATGGGTACCAGGAGTGACATCACAGTTATACTAGGTAATATTCTTCCCTAAATCCTTCAGTTAAATTACTACTTTGATCTTTTTATTTCATGGGTATTCATAATGATCGATGAATTATAATCCTATTGCTCCATGTACTCTCTTGTTCGTTCCTGTATTGTTTCACGACTCTAATAGCTTCGGAAATTTGTTTTGGGACTTTCCAATTATTAACATATAACCCAATTTCATCTCCAAGTTGGAAATACTTCTCAACCTTTTGGGTTTCCATAATCAATACAGACTTATTGGATGAATAACTAAGTGTAATTTTATTAATTTCCCTCTAGTTTTATTATATTGTACACCATGGAAATTGTTATCTACTAGAAAGACTCTCTTTTATTTGTCAATAGGCATTAGTGCCTAGCTAAGGCTAAACAACAGTTATTATTTTTCAATTAAATAAAAAATTTATTTTTTTAATCTAATTCCATATTTAATTAGAATGGCTTATATATATATATATATATATATATATATATATATATATAGATAGATAGATAGTTCTGTAAAGAAATAGTATTTTTGTGAAAATAGTTTTCAAAAAAAATATACTATACATACAAACTCGATTATTTATATATGTTTATAAATTCCTTGTTTGTCTTATGTATTAACCAAAATTATGTCTACATGACTAGCCTTGGATGAAGTTTCTCTCATTATTCTAACGACTGTACATTTGTGATTGTTATATGGTATTTTCCTTCCTTTTAATCTATCATTTCATTTATATATACTTATATTATGTATTGTTTCTTAATTATTCTCTTGTATAACAATAAATTGTATATTATCATGCAAAAGTACTCTCTTGTGAACTAATTTTCTTACAATATCTCTATCTACACAATTCTTCATTGTTGTGATCTAACATACTTTGTTACTTCTACTACCAGTATTTCAGATTATCGAAAACAAATTGTAACTTTACAAGGATTGTCTTCACATCTAATTTACTCTTTTTCATTCAATAATAACATTCGAATGTTATACATACGATTTTGATAGTATTGTCTTGTTAATGAACCTGCTTTTCACGACCATGGCTTCTTGCTGAGTGTCGTTTGCCTCCCATTCCTACATCTGCGTTCCCCCCTCTTCCTCCATTTCCCATCCAGGTTTGTCATTTTTACAACCTTTAGTCAGTTAATCCTAATGGTTGCACTGGCACAAGATGTCTCTTTGGCCGAGGAAATTGTGACCTTCAAATCCCTAGTTGTTGTTGCACCCAAGTTACAGAAGCAAGGCCCTTCTCTCTTTGTGAAAACGATGGAAGAAATTCTAAAGATTACGATTAGGGCCCCTAAAGCTCTATATCATGCCCTATAGCTTTCTTACCATGGCCTTATTCTCCAATTCATGGGACTCTGGCCCTCTATGTTCTCAATTTAGTATTGGATCGAGAAGAATTGGAAGCTGCTCATCAAGGGAGAAGTCATATCGTCATTTTTTGGTAAGGGCTTCTACACTTTTTACTTTGAAAATAGGCTGGATCAAGACCTACCTTTTAGGAGTGGTCCTTATTTCATGGGATATCAAGGCCTCTACCTGGATAGGTGGAGTCCCAGCTTCAACCTGGATAGTGATGTCCCTTCTACCCTGTCTAGGTGAAATTCTCGTACCTCCCCCTTCATTGATGGGATGATGCAACCTTTCGCCTAATTGGGAACCCTTTGGCGAAGTATTTGACTGTGTAGAACCAAAGGATGGACTCTTTACTTGCAAAAGAATATGTGTGGAAGTCGACCTGGAAAAAGGGCTCCCTACCACTGTAAATATCTATATGGATAGTTGGATGCATGTTTAGGAATTCAACTATGACCAACTATCCTTCAAATGCAAAATATTCCATAAATATGGGCATTTTTCCAAAAGCTACCTAAAATACCAAGATATCTCAAAGAATCATCAAGGAGATGTGAACGATCAATGGAAAAATAAAAAATAAAAAAATGGAAACATAAAGCAACATAGTGGGACCTCCACAAATGTTAAGCCCTCCCCCCTGAATGTGGGCCCGAGCTAAAGCAAACCTGACCCTCCCCACGGGGTCTCAAGTCAGGAGGATGGTGTAGGCGAGGATGTTAATCGTTATGTGGTCATGGAAGTGTCCCAAGATGATGGTGGTTCTTCTCTTTCCCTAAGGGATACCATCCCCATTGGCCTCGGGGCTGAGAAGCTTGCTTCGGCCTTGCAAAAGAAGAAAGAAAATTCCCCAAGCAAAGTAACACCCAACAACTCAGAAGTGTTAGTAGTATGACTAATATGTTTTCCTTGATGGAAACCTACTTGATAAATATGTCAATGTGATGTTTATGAAGATACTACTGGTGATATAGACAAAGGAATATCAGTTCAAAGACAGAGGAATGATAAAGGTGAAGTTTGGAAAGTATGTGTGGGTCCTGTGAATAAAGGTTGCTACTTACATGGATATGGTGAAGAAATGTCGCGTACAGTTTCTGCACCATGGTATTGTCAATACCATGGGTCTTTACCATGGTATTGGCCCATAGTAATGAGCACGGCAATGGATCTTTGATCCCGTCAAAGAATACCATTAGCATTACTAAGGGATTGGCCTAAGGTATTAGTTAAGGCTTAAAATATATAAGAAGATGGAGATCAAAGTGTTAGGTGTGAATTTTTTTTGTTTTCTATGAATGATTTGATCTAAAATAGGTGTGCACTGAGGAGCAAGGAAAAGACACAGATCTAAAATATCTGAAGTATGGTATCATATGTACTTGTTTGATTTTCTTGTTGATCATATCTAACTATGATAGATATGTGATGCTAATGATACTCTGACATGAATATGAGATAGTAAGGGTTGCAAAGTATATTATGTGGTTGCATCAAAAGCATGACTTAGTGATTTCAGATCTGTACATTGGTTTGTCTCTACGAGATTGCGTACATATGTTGATCTTCTTATGACTAGTCATGTATATATTCTGCAGTGTGGACAAATTTGGAAGCAGGTGTCAAGTATGAAAAGTGTGTACATACACGGAAGTGATTTATAAGAATCATGTACATCTATTATGGTTTTATGATAGTGGTTGATCTATTATGTTATGTTTGTTGATGTCTATCAATGAAGTCTCTCTTGTAATAATCTATGTTTGACAACACTAATTGGGCTGAACTGATTATGAATTAGAACTTGACTAAGTGATGATGCTACTATGTGATCATTTGTATTTGGTTCAGTGATTTATTTTAGCTTCAGTGTATGTTTTATGTGATTGATTAAGTGGCACAGTGATTGAGATTCAATTATCAATATTTTGAGATCTGTACGTAGGTATTCTTCAGGAGAAGTGTGTAGATACACAGGTATGATTAAGAATAGTAGTATATACAATATGATGCATGCTTAATCAGGGTTTGCAGTGGCAACAGTTGGTTTTTGTGATGAGTAACATTGTTCGACTTGGTATATTGATGAGTGGCTATGCATTGATATGATTTGTTCTAATCTAGTTTGATCTAGTTGCATTCGTTACATTACTAGATTTGATGATTCAGTGTTTGAGCATTTGATTTTAGAATTGTTGGGAGTGGATCCAGTTTGAAATATTCTGAAAAGTGATCCACAAAGAGTTGAGGATATCAATCTTTAGAAAGGGGGTTGTAACTCTCTTCTAGTAGGAGCTGGAAAACAAGAGAAGGTTGTAGCCTTCTGCAGGTAGGATCTTGCGTACTAGTTAAAGTTTGCATCAATACAAGATTGTAAGAATATTATTTTTAATAAACTAATAAGACATAGACAAAAGAAGTGGTGGTTTTTTCCCACAATGGGTTTCCACCTAAAAATCCTTTTGTTCATATGGTTTTTTGGGTTAATGTTCTATCTTCTTCTTGATTTCTCATAATTATTGTTTAATTGATGAATAATGGAATACTAATGCATTGATTAATACTTCATGGGTAATTAGATAAGTTATATGAATATACATGGGTTTTTGTAGTAACAATCGTGTACACATGCTAGTTTCCATTACAAAAGTCACGTATAGAAATCAAAATAATAAGTTGAAATTGAAGTGTGTAAAATATTGATTCACCCACCCCCCTCTCAATATTTTTCCTAACAATTAATTTCAGAGAGGATCCTTCAGAAGAAACTTGATTGCTTGAAGGAAGTTTCATCAAGATGAGAAATAAAGAGGGACTAGCATCTATCAAGCCACCATTGTTTAATGGAACCAATTTGGTTTTTTGGAAAGCTAGAAGTACAAGAGCTTATCTACAATCACTTGGAGCTTATGTTTGGGAAATCGTTGAAGGATGCCATCAATATCCATCCTCCATTCCCACAGATGAAGCATAAAATAAAAAATATGAGACCAATGCAAAGGTTGTCAATACTCTATTAGGAAGATTGGCAAAATCAGAATTTGTGAATGTTATGCAATTGAATATAGAAAAGGCTATATGGGACAAGATAATCCAAAGTTATGAAGGTGACACTAAGGTAAACAGTGCCAAAATTCAAACATTTAGAATTCAATATGAAACTCTTAGAATGCATAGTGATGAAATAATTTCAAGTTTCTTTCTTAGGGTAGATGAGATCGTTAATTCAATGATAAATCTTGCTGATGAAGTAAAAGATTCAATGCTTGTTGAAAAAATTCTAAGATATCTAACCCCAAAATTCGATTTGAAATTATCTGCCATTGAAGAAAGGCGGGATTTGAAGAACCTTACTGTTGAACATCTTCATGGTATCTTAATAGCTTAAGAAATGAGAAAAGGGGGTACCTCAAATATCAGAGAAGCAACATTCAAAGCTAGTTCTAAAGGAAAATAAAAGGAGGAGCTTAAGGAATAAAGTTACATATCAGATGAAGAAGAGGTGAACTTCGTAAAGAAACTCCAAGTAGGAACTGAAAGATTTAGATGTAAGATTCCCTTCAAATGCTCTGCTTGTGGAAGAGTTGGTAATTTATGTTGTTAAATTCCCTTATAAACAAAGCCATGAAAAAAGGAAGAATTCTACAAAAGTAAATTTTAGAGGAAGGTTTGAAAACAAGAAAAGTTTCTACACACACAAAGATAGTGATGGTCTTTCAAATGGTGAAGAAGGTGAGTCTGATCAAGAATATCAATTACTTATGGAATTTGAAGATAAATGTATTGATGAGTCTGATGATGTTTTTATGGATGCCCTAGAAGAAAAGGATAATCTCATTGAAGAAATAACTCAGCTTAAAATTTGTCTAGAAGAAGTTAAATTAGCAGAAGAGGCACTGAAGAAACAAATTCTAGAAAGGGAGAGGCATAATGAAAAGTTAGAACTAGAAATAGTAAGTCTAAGAAAGGAACTTGAGAAAACAAAATGTCTAAACCTTAGATTTTCTAAAGGATTTGATACCCTAGAAGAAATCATCAAAGTACAATGCTCTCCTCTAATAAAAACAAGGTCTTGGATACAATGGAGAATCATCAAAGACTGTAAAAACTTCTGAAACAGGTACAGGAAGCTGTCTTGGTGCAATAAAGGGAAGTAGTCAACAAAATTCTAGCTCTCAACAAAGGAATGAGGGATCAAATGTCTCTCAAGTAAAACATCCTTACCACACTTAAAAGGGAAACTACACAAAAAGGCACTATACTCCCATGAATTTCTATTGCAATGGTCAATGCTTCATTTGTCATCATTTTTGTCATAAGGTTGCTCAATGTGTCACTTATAAAACTATAATGACTAGAGAAGCAAGAAAACAAAAGAATGAGATTGGATTAAAGAAATACTCTTACAATACTTTCTCACCTCTCCAAGTTGAAACAAAATGTTCCTTTTTCAATAACTTTGGGCATAGAGAGATTGAATGTAAAAGAAGAATGATACCAACTCTTTAGAATGAACAAAAAAAAACAACATCCAAGTTATGGAAAAAGAAAACCATAGAATTTGAAAATTGTGGTTTAGCTTTGTATGTAGGAGATTAAGAAAATTTGTAGTACATTGACAGTGGATGCTCAAAGCATATAACAGGTGATAAAGATAAGTTTATGTCCTTTAATGAAATAAAGAAAGAAAAGAATGTAACGTTTGTAAATAACTCACATGTTGCTATAAAAGGGAAAGGAATTGTTTTTCTAAAGGATAAGGTTAAAGATGGAAATGTTTTATTTGTTTATGGATTAAGATATAACTTATTGAGTGTTATTCAAATGTGTGACCAAGGCCATGAGGTTGTTTTCATATCAAAGAATTATGTGGTACGGAATCTCGATACAGGTAAGATCATAATAAAGGGAACAAGAACTCCAGGTAATGTCTAAGATTTGGAAGGCGACCAAGAGCATTGTTACTTAAGAAAATCAGAAGAAAATTGGATTTGGCACAAAAGGTTGGGACATATAAGCTTCACTCAATTACACAAGTTAAGCAGAATGGGATGTTGGGAATAATACTGAGAGGGGGGGGGGGGTGAATCAGTATTATCAAATCAATATAACTTTTTCATTTCCATATTCAGATTCATATACGCTACTTCAGTTAAGGCAAACCGTGTGTATATGCAACTATGTGTATTGCAACAAGCGTATATCCAGTAAACTTATGATTCAGTTAGTTGATCCTTAATGAGTGCATTAGAACATTTTTAACCATATAAATAGTAAACAGGTACAGTAAAACAAAAGATATCATCACACATAAGGAGCACACATGAACACCAAGATATAAGGTGGAAACCCAATGTGGGTGAAAACCACCTGCTACAATTTGCCTCTATCTTCTTTTAAATTAGAAACTTCCTTTTACAATGATTCTGTACTAGTGCAGTCTTATACCAGTACGCAGGCTGCTACTTGCAGAAGGCTACAACCTTCTCTCATTCTCCAGCTTCTCCTGGAAGGGAGCTACAACCCCTTTAGCTCTTGTACTAGCTGAGGTACTATTATAGCTCCAAATCTCACTCTTATGGTTTGTGATGCTGCACTCATGGCCTAGGGCAAACCCTCCTTCCAAAAAGGCTTCAATGGGAAGGCCTAAGGGAGGAGAGAGGAGAGAGAAAGGTTATTATGCTAATAATTCCCTGACCAGGTCTGAAAATCCTTGTGCCTCCTGCACTTCCAACATTTTTACGTGAAACCCTTGTTTCCTTGTGTGATGATGTCCATTTTCTACTTGTGATATCATGGAGTAAGTCATGGAAGGAGCTTGTTAAAGGCTTGAGACTGGATGAATCCGGAGGACGGTTCCGCTTGGAGCCTGCGAAAGGACGACTTAGGTGAAATTGTTCCTTTCTGTACTTTATTTGTCTATAATAAAAGAAACACATGTCTTTGTTCCTGATATAAATCTTCTTCATGTTTATGATATTCATGTTAGAATTCATATGTGAATGGTTGTTTAATTGCATAACTAACTACCTTTCTTTATAATATGAAGATGGTTTCTTTATAATGTTTAGTTCATATACTGTTGTACTTTCTTGAATTGATTGTTTTGCAGGTCAAAGGAGCAAAGGAACTCCAAGAAGGGTTTGGACCCTGGAAGGACCTTCTCAAACGTAGGACCTCAGGTACACCCCTTATTGTAGAGTTTGCTTATATTAGCATTATGGCTATATGGAATGTGTGTTTCTCTGTATAGACAACTTTCAATCTGCTAGGGTATCAGCCCAAGACCCTAGGGGAACTTTTCCCTTAATAGAATTGGCGACTCCACTAGGGACACCATTGTTGTTGTTCCTAGTTTGGGTGTGTTCAATCCAATCAGGGCTCAGCTGTCTGTTTTCTTGCTGTTGTTGTGTAGTATGTTCCTGTAGGAACTTGAGTTGTAAGTTTGGTTAGTTTCTTCAGACTGTTTTTTTATTTTTTCTTGAAATCTTTATATACATTGTTTTTCTTGTTTACAAAGGCGTATATACGCATGTTTCCTTAAGTGAACCCGCATATACGCAGGTTTCCTTAGGCACAGTCGCGTATACACGCAATCTGTACATCAGTACAGTCGCATATATCTTGCAATTTTCAAGATTTTTTAAATCTTTTGTTTCTAAAGGTCTGTCTGCTGGTCCTGAACAGTTACTTTCCAGTGTCAGTTGTTAGTTTTATAGCAAGTATCTGATTTCAAATTCTCTTTGATTGTGAGAAGTGTTGGTCTTGTTTTTGTTTTTGCAAGAGTCATCGTTTTTTGCTTAAGCACGCAAGATTTCTTGTTGGGAATCTTGGCTGCTCTGATTAATCAAGGCAGGAAGATTGATCTCAATTTTTATGTTAAATCTTATTTTTGGTGGCTTTTTGTTTGCTTGACAAAACTACTTTTTGTGATCATCCACTTTTTTGTTTCATGAAAGTTGTTGATTGACACTTTCTTGAAATTTGTCTTTTTTATTTTTGGTCTTTGTTGCCAAAGTTTTCATTGCTGCTTTTGATTGTTAAGAGCATCTTTAAACACATTCCTTTTTGTTGAGTTTTCATCCATTGTGTGTTGTCAACTTGCAAAAGTGTTTGTTTCCTATTCTTCAATCATAAAGTTTCAGTCTTGTTGAGAGCATTTTTGAAAAGACATTTTTGTTTTTGCTTTTGAAGAAAACTTTTTGAAAAACTTGGTTTTGCTTTCTTGAACTTTGTTTTGATTTGGTTTCCTTTTAGTGAATGAAAGTGCATTTTTGTTTGTCTTGATACTTGTTTTTAGTGTTTAGACGAAATGAATGGTAGCATCTCATATTCTATCTAAACATTTTAAGTGGCAAAACAAAAATTGATAAGCAAAGCAACTTTCATTTCTTGATTTAGAGTAGTCTTAAGTCTTGCATCATCATGTACTTGTTGCATTAGGATAGATTTTCACATCTCTTTAGGCATCCATAGCTTTGTTAACTTTTGTGAGTGTGAAGCTTGAATTAAAGAAAAGAAAAGAAAATTTTGTTTTATTTGAAGTTCCTCTGAACCCTGTAGAAATTTCTTTTCATCGAAAAACGAAAACAAGTGCATTTGCATGCAGTTTGGTTTTTATTAATTTCTTTTGCGTCAAAACACCACTAGTTTCACTTTCACTTATCCCGTGACTTAAAGAACAGCCTATTTTAAAATCAAGTGCTAATTAAAATTCACTAAAACTTTTTTATTATCAAGTTAGATACACCAACAAGTTTTAGGATTTTAGGGCCTTGGATTAGGCAAGTGGAGAGATAACTCTCCAAGGCCATTTGAATTGTCAAACATAGGAGTCTGAATAGTGAGGGAAAATCCAATAGCGTTCGGAAGACCAGGAAAGCTCTGGATCTGAGAGTTAAGCACGAGGGTTTTTGAAGACATGGAAGAGAGATACCCCCTCTCCTACTTGTCCGATCTTACCTCACGACTGTTCCGCCTGGCTTCTACAACGAGTTGGTATCCATAGTTTCTACTCCTAGGGATCTACACAGGCGGCTGCGAAGGGGAATCACGTGGCACCTAAGGTTGACGTTGCATCACTCTCAACGGTACTACTGGAGGGCACCCTTGAGAAGCTTGGGGGCTTGCACCAGCGCAGGTTGTTCTTAGGAGGTCATCATAACTTCCTCTATTACCTTCGCTGATAGGACTGGGCCGTCATTATCCCAGACTATCTTCGGAAGGCCCCTTACTTCACTTTATTATATTTTGGTGTCCGGTCCTCATCACACGGAGCGGAAATACTTGAAAGTTGTTTGAATGGCTGATATCTTTTAGGGACTTTTTAGTGAGTGCTCTTTGCTCCTTGTATGTAGTTGGCTTTAGGTATTTTTTTCTAGTCACATTTGGACTTTGTGTTCTGAGTGACTGGCTTACCACTCTACCAATCTTGAAAGGCTTTTGGTCATTCTTTCAGAAGTTGTGGAGTTGCCTCCTCAAGGGCAAAGGTTTTGATTGCGTGTCTATCTTCCTTGAAAAGTAATTTCTACATTCCCGTAAGGGAAGGCTCTGCGGATCAGTTTGATATGGCTAATATTCCTATGGAAGCCAACCAAGGTACCCTTCCAAAAGGAGATCCTTGTGCTTTTCCTTTCTTTGGAAACGTTGGTACTCCCTTGATGGCCACTTTGAATATTCTTGGGTTGAATTTTGGACTACCCGTTTGGCTGTGGTCCACTCTGAATATTCCAAATTCTCTTGAAGCTTCTCAGTTGAATGCTTTATTTCAAGGGCATTACATGGGTGCTAATTGTTCATCTTCTTTCAAAGAGAAATCTGGGATTCCTTCTTATCCTCCTTCTTGTAACAAGAAATATAAAAAGAGGAGAAAGAGGAAGTCAAAGAAGAAGAATAATTCTATCCCTTCATCCTCAACCTCTACTAGTCATGTTGGAGATGAGCCTTCAACCACTGCAAGTCATGCTAGGGGCACAAGTCTAGTCACTGCAAGTCACACTAGCACTTCATCCTCAACCTCTACCAGTCATGTTGGAGATGAGTCTTCAGCCGCTGCAAGTCATGCTGGGGGCATGAGTCTAGTCACTGCGAGTCATACTAGCAAAGAGTCATCGACCTTTGCAAGTCATGTTCAGGACTCTCCGCAAACCACTGCTAGTCATGTTGGCGGAATGGAGGTCGATAAGAAACCTGGACGTAGAAGTTTTAAACCTAAGTTCCCTTGTAAGATATGCAAGGGAGACCACCTTACTCATTTATGCCCTAGTATTCCAGAGGTTCAAAGGATATGGTCTGAGTCTGAAGGAACTTCTTCTCCTAAATCTGATATGGTTTCTCATCAATCCCACCAACTATTGGTTGATAATGTGGTAGAGCCAGTGCAATCGCTGGCCGATTACACTCCTCTTTTGGGGGGTGAAGTGCCTAACAAAAGAGTCTGTTTGGTATCTAGTAGAGAGTCTTCTGGTATAGGGGTCACTCTGGTTTCTTCGAATGTTCCCCCTCCAAGTTCTAAGAGTGTTTCCTTTGATTGGGATAGCCTTGTGGAGCCTCATCTTCCTTCTGCTGCACCTTTCCAAATAAAGGTCAGAGTTAATTCCACAAATGTCTATCGATGTATGGTGGATGAAGGATCCTCTGCAAGTATTATATCCTCTTTGACTTGGAAATATTTGGGTTCCCCAAAGTTGTTGACAGCTCAGACTCAGTTGTTAGCCTATGATAGAAGACCTGGTGAATCTATGGGTGTTCTTCCTCAATTGCCTATCACTTTAGGTGGGAAGACTGTCTTAATCAATATGATGGTGGTTGATAGCCCTTTAGAATTTAATATGCTACTTGGGCATGATTATGTCTATGCTATGAATGTTGTGGTGTCTTCACTATTTTGAGTAATGTGATTTCCTCATAACGGGAATATTGTCACTATTGATCAGCTTGCATCTGATAATTACCACCCTAATTCGACTTTACTGCAGAATACCCCTTGGTTTGTTCCAAGTGTTCAAATAGACTCTACCCCGCCACGGGTCAATTGTGGCATTAAATCCTCAATGTTAAATCACTTCTAAGAAGGATCCTTTGACCTATTATTCTCCTTCTTGGGACTTGGTCCCAACAGTTGACCGAGAGATTCTTCCTATAGGGACATGGGACCCCTTAATTCCCTCTTTTGATCCTTGTAGTTCTCATGATTTCTTAGAACTTGTTTTGCCTTCACATGACGAACTCTTTGAAGCCATGAGTCTTGACTACCAAAGGAGTCCTTGGTCCGATCCCTACAAGGGGTCTGTCCAGAAGAGCTATTATACATAAGCTGCAAGGTTTTGTGGTTCCCTGTACCATATTGTATATATAAGGTACGCATTTTCAAGTTTTTTATTCTATAACACAAGATTTTATATGAAGTTTATATGTGGGATGTATTAACTTCTTGTCTAGTGTTCCTATTTATGTTTACAGAACTTGGAAGATTTCTCCTTAGGAAGTTTATGGTTGGTCCGTTCTGACAGGTATTGGTTCTCGAAACTGGCATATAGGTTAGGTCTTTCCGCCTGCATTATGAACTTATCAGTTTCCTTTCCCATTTGGCCTTAGGACCAACCCCACCAAGTTATGGTGCGGAACCTTCTCATTGCTTAGAAGCATCATGACTTTTGTGGTAGAGCCTACCTTATCATGGGTGCCCTAGTTAGTACCTTGTTGTCGCTTGGCACTCATTGTTATAGACATTTTTGGGCACTACAACCCCAAGCATGAAATGTCCATAAACCAAGGGCTCCTAAGTCCCTAAAAGTGTTGTTCTAACCCCTAAAGGAACAAGGTCAGCTGATTATAGCTTCTCCTAGAAGTTCTCCATGAAAAACTGCTCAGAAATGGTCAAAACAGGATCATTTCAGCTACTCCATAGGCAAAGTGCATTGCATATCACCTAAATACACTGTGTGGGTGCGTTTAATTTCGAAAATCCCTTCTATGGGGTGCGATGGGCGAGAAATGACAAATGGCAGTGTCATTCCGCGAGGTGGAGAGGCAATGGAAGCTTCCAGAAACTTCTCCTATGACACTTTCCTCTCTGAATTCGACCAAGGATGAGTAAGAGATCATCAATCTCCAAGTGGAAGCAAGAACTATCAGAGAGAAGACACTAATCAAATCACAAGCTGACTCATCTCCCTTACAGATATCTATATATGGATCCCTCATCCCAGAGATCCAAAGGCTGGAATTTTGCATATTGTAAGGAATTGTTGTTGGTTTCTTGAGATAAAACATCAGATTGTTGGGTGATCTAAGCTTTGTATGAGGTGAAGAGGGGCTTCCTTGCTGAGAGGATGATGCTGGGTCAAAACAACTAGTTGTAACTCCCCTTGGCTCTTTCTTGTTTATCAATAAAAGCTATTCAAGTTTTCCTCCATACTCTTGTGTAATTTATGTTTGTTGCATTTGTATTGTCAATTTACATCTGATCCTAGATTGTTTATGATTATAGATCCATGTTCTTGTATAGTGCTATGCTACTGCAATCTTACAGGTACTTTGTGAAGCTGGGCATGCAAGGGAACAAGTAGCGAAAGACTATCAAGAAAGAGAGGAATCAAACCAGGAGATTAGGCAAGACAGAGGTTGGTCTTCTTTGTTCTTCTCTATCTATACCTCATAAAGGAAAAACGAAAGTAGCTTTACTTTGTTTGTTTCTAAGGCAGCTATCACACCTTAGTGGGATAAGCAGTTCTGAGTAGACACTTTTCCCTGTAACAAAATGGCGACTCCGCTAGGGACGAATTAGTTTGTTTGTTTATCTTCCTTGTTGTCTATTTCATAAACTTACAAACAGAGTCTGAAGTCGTGCCAAGTAGCTTTCGAACTGCATTTGCTATGCAAATGAAAAGTAGATAAATGTCGCTTCAGTCAATCTCTGGGATCTGTTTATGATTTAAACAACTGATTCACAAACTCTCTGATTACCCTTTGTGGTAGCTCTTAGATCCTCCTTAGATCTACCCCTGATTGTTGCATTACTGATTACCATTTGCTCGGCCAAAACCCATGAACTAAACTGCAAACTGTGACCCGAAACCCAAGCAAAGTCTCGTCTCTAGCCCAGTGCAGGTACTGTTTTGAGAATCTGAAATTCAGCGCACTTCCCGAGTGTAGTAGGTGCGCTGCATTTCAAATTCCCTATGTTACAGGTGCGCTGATCAGACTAGGCATTGTGCAGTTTTGGTTTCTGTGATTCATTCTTTCCAGTTCTATTCATGAATTTTGTTGCCTGTGATCAGTATATCTTTGTTTGAAACCCCTTTTCCTTGTTGTTATTCCACCTCCTTTGTACAAAAGAACTGTAAATGTTTTTGTGTGTTTGTTGAGTCATTTTCAGTTCTCCTTTGCAAAAAGTAACATAATCGCATTGTCATCCTTTGATTTGAAAGTGTCGCAAGTGTCGTTTTCAATCATAGGAAAGAGTTTGATTGCTGTAGATAGTCGATTATCCTGTTACTATTGTTTTTGGTCTGAATTTGTAATTTTTCTAGTGTCGAAAACAAGTATTCATTTCCAAATCGTAAGGTGTTGTGATTGTCTCCATTTTTTATTTCGAAAAGAAACTTGTTGATAACTGTCGCTTGAAAAGTAATTCAGATTTGTGCATCAACTTTCTTTTTATCACTTGCATACTAAGAAAGTCGAAAACAAATACATGCATGTGCATTTGCATTTAGACAGTCTGATTGGTTTGATTTAGGAAAGTGCATTTAGAGTGTGCTCTTTGCTCTTTGTGAAAGAATTATGTCTTTCTTTCCTTAGTAGCTAGGATTTTCATTGCACAAAGAAGATAAAAAGATTGTTTATCATCTTAGATTGCATTTTAGGAATTATACTACATCTCGCGGTGAACCTGAAAGGCAAACTTTATAAACAAGATCAACTATAAAATAAATTCAATGAATCTAACAACGCTTTGGAACCTAACGCACAACATTTAGAAGTCTAGGCTAGAGACGTATTCCGGCATCGTAAAGCCTGGTAACTGTTGTTCTCACTGATGGTTGGGTGATTCCTCCACTTTGAGACGATAAGTGCCAGTACGGACTTGTGCTCCCACGTACCGTCGAGTATATTTTGGGAGACCCCAATAGGCTTAATCCTTTATCCATAGGAAGCTGTGTCTGTCACCCTATCGATCACAATGCACTGAACACAGCATTCGGGAAGATTGACTGCCGTACCGTAAAAAGTATTCTGCAGTTTTGCGATTGGTTTGGTAATCCCTCTACCTAGATTTCCAGAGCAGTCCCTTTCGTTCCTTTTCAGACTCTTTAACGGAAAAGGTCCATCTGAGCACTTGTCACTTCAGGCTCATTAAAAATCGAAGGCGACTAGAGTCATCTTTTGTTTTTTCTCGACTCTTAAAAATTGAAAAAACAAGTTGTGTCAAAGCATCTAAAATTTATTTTAAACGGAATAATCATCACCTTTTCCTACATTGATCTTAGGTTGAAGAAAATGGAGTCCACCAACCAAGGAGTTCCCCTTGGAGGAAATCCTAGTCCCTTCTCCTCTTGGGGAGATGTTGGTGCACCCCATATGGCCACATTATCGCTTCCAGGACTGACAATTGGCTTGCCCGTATGGCTCTTCTCAACCTCTATCGTTCAGAACACCACAATTCCTGAACAGTCGAGTCAGCAACTAGACGAATCCAGAGTTACCCACCAACCTTCTACTTCCTCCAATTCTTCCTCTCCTCCTTCTTCTTCGCTTGATGGAGTTAGTAAAGCCAAAAATCAAGTACCTGAGAAGAAGAAGGAAAAGAAGAAGAAAGAGAGAAGAAGAAGGAGCTAAAAGCGAAAGGGGGCAACCGAGCGTCGTCTAGTGAAAATGCACACACTGCACCGACCAGGCCTAAATCGCCATGTGTCATTTGCAAAGGAGACCACTATCATAGAGATTGTCCTTGCATCCCTCGGATCTTAAGGGACTGGTCTCCTCGTTTGCACAACCTGGTGTCGTCAACCTCTGATGATCATGTTGAAAACACACCATCGACTAGTGAAAGTGAAGCCCCAGGACAAAAAGGAAAATATAGATTTCCTTGTAAATTGTGCGAAGGCGACCATGCCATCCACCGTTGTCCCTTCTTAGACGAGGCGAAAAGAGTTTTGGACGATCGTCCGGT
This sequence comes from Pinus tabuliformis, assembly GCA_031772625.1. Taxonomy (NCBI): domain Eukaryota; kingdom Viridiplantae; phylum Streptophyta; class Pinopsida; order Pinales; family Pinaceae; genus Pinus; species Pinus tabuliformis. Next base: position 1,861,903,577 of record CM062817.1, read on the forward strand.
TTCACCGTTACGACTTCCTCCTGGATATAAAAAACTCTTGCCGAGTCCGTCACTAGTTGAAAAACCGGCTGACCCGCCCAGATGGTCGGCTGAAGCATCTATCATTGAAGACAAACCATCTGAACCCATACCAGATGAAAGTCAAAAGGTTGAGGCGACAGTTGACCCAGTCTTGCCTTCAAAGGTTCCATCTTCAGATGATACAGTCACCGAAGAGAACAAGGATGACACCGTCCAAATTCTTTTCGTAAGCACAAACTCCGATGAACATGGGGGCAATTTACCCGTTCCTTTATCATAGGAAGGAAGTTCGTCAGAGTCATACCCGGTCGTCTATTCGGTCCCACCTCCAAGCAACCTAGTTGTCTCCTTTGATTGGAACCAACTAGGCAGACCCCGTTTACGGCTAGTGTACCATTCCGCATCATTGTTCAAATATATAGGATGGTTATGGCCGGTACCATCATAGATGAAGGGGCTTCTGTGAGTATCCTTTCCTCGACTGCTTGGAAAGTGCTTGGTTCACCATCGCTTTTGCCTGAGATGAGTAATCTAACAGGCTTTGATAAAGAAACCAATCGACCGTTAGGGATCCTTCCCAATGTGCCCATAACATTGAGAGGGAAAACCATTCAAATGAACGTAATGGTAGTTCAAGGACCCCTGGATTATAATCTACTCCTTGGATGAGACTATATTTATTACATGGGAGCGATTGTCTCCTCACTCTTTAGAGTAATGTGTTTTCTGCACGAAGGAAGAGTGATCAAGCTTGTGGACCAACTTTCATTTCCCAGATCACACAAAGCAAATAGTCATGTACCATCCCTGAATGGTCTTTTCACACAAGGAATGTCTCATCAATCTCCAGTCCGTCCGCCTGATGAGCGCGAGTGATTCAGGGGACATGATTGAAACCCAGGGGGCATGCACCCTGGTCTACTTCGGCAAGAAAACTTCGGGTATAGGGTAGGTTTCTGCAAGAGAATATGACTAGTTTGTACTCCCGTCCGTGATTGGAAGAGGGGGTTATTCTGGAATAAGATTCTCTTGTCAAAGTTATGTGGGTTGGCAGGCATTGCCACTCACCTTTGTTTATTTCGATAAACATAGCCGAAGAAGTGTTTTGTTTACGCAGTAAATATAATAATCTTTGGTACCCTGTAAGAGGTAGACCTCTCTCGGTAAAACAAATGTTTTAACGGAAAGAAGAAGGGGTAACCTTGAAATTCTGTTTTATACCTGGGGGCATGCAAACCTTTTGGCGTGCAAGCGAAGAGCGACTATTTATTTTTTAAATTTGTAGGTCCTCTAACCCTTTAAACTCATAGGATTGGTCGTTTCCTAACTTGCATAAAGGAAGGATGTGGGGCAAAACTCTAAAAATTGTCGTTTTTATATATGAGACATTCTTATTATACGACTGGATTAATCGAGCAGTTTTAGGACATAGTTCAAGCTCGTTAAAAAATAAACATAAGTCATGAGCAAATGTTTCCCCCCAGTGTTTAAGCTCAATAAAAAAAAAATGAATCGATTTCCCGGTAAATAACCATCGTGAATGTAGTATTTCAGCCTTTAAAAGCCTTGGTCGTGTTCTCATCATCACCTCCACTCTGTATTGGCCGATCATTCACCTCCATTTGATTGTTTACCCCTTTTTGAGGAACAGCTGCGAAGAGTGATCTCACTAGCCATCCTTGTAACACTGCCGTGATTGGAAAATTCCAAACCTTACCTGGAATCAGCTACTACCCATTTTATCACTCGTTCCTCAAAAGACGAGTCTCCTTTAAGCTCTTTTCAATTGACTCGTAAAATATGAAAATATTGCTGAGCCATTGGCCTCTCCAGCTCGTTAAAGGGACCGGAAGTGCTATCCCTCCTCTAAATTTTAATCTTTTTGGACCTGAGGGATTATTACACAAAAAGATCGAGTGCTTGTTTTGTTCGGCTCGTTAAAAGGATCGAAAATTCATCCCTTCTGTATTGTTTTATAATTTTTCGGACTTAAGGGATTAGATGACGAAAAAGGAATTTTGGAGTTTCCTTTACGTTCCTTTTCAGACTCTCTAAAATTGAAAAGGACCGAGTTATCTTTGTCGTTAAAATTTTAATAGTGACAAACTTGTCTATAGATGAGAACGAGTTTCACTATCGCTAGGCTCGTTAAAACATAGCGATGGGTTTGCCCGAAGGGAAAATTATAGAACAAGCATATGTTATCCTCCTCAAGCTTGACAAAAATAAAGAGGTACTGATCAGCAATGACTGGGGAAAAATTGGGAAGAAAACTTGAAGAAACTTTGTTGGTAGCAAGTCGCTCTTGAACATGACACTTTCACTCCGCATCCAAGTTGAGTTGGGTTGTTTCATTCACCGGTCACATCACCATGGTCCCATCACACCATCCACATTTGGGGTTAATGCTACCAATCCATCATGTCAGTGTCGCCGATATGTTCAAGAGAAGTCATTCAGAGAATTCACCTGTGTCTCACCCGCTACAATACATTTACACTCCATTCTTTCATGACCGCCACCCTGAACCTTATATCACCAGATCGTTTTCACCTCCATTAAAATCATTTGCTCCGTTCCGTGTCATTGATGTGGGATTCATTAAGGCCCTCCTATGACGGATCACTTCTTGTCGACATCAGCTCATTATCCAAGAAGTTGATCTAGGAACACCCCATTCAGTACTTTGAAGCTTGCATGCCTCAATGGCAAGTTTCTCACTTCCGGCGACAAGTTTACATCAATGACCTTCGACCGAAAGATTTTGCGTGGTGTTCGATGCCAAGTCCTTTATTCACACCACGTAAATTGTACTGCAGTACCTTGAGGGTCATTATCATTATCGGTGATTCCTCTCATGCTTGTTAACAGCTTACATCATTGGCCGGTAATCAAGCGATGTCTTTCCATGTTCGACTCCAGAACATCTCTCACATGGATAGACTTGTACTTCGAGTGAAGATCGAATGAGATTGAAGACCCTGGATCTAGTTTCATCCATCCGGGCTGTGATATATATTCAGGGAAATAAAGACATCAAATGTACATCATTGCTGCACAGATAATCATCCAATCTAAGGGATGATGGCTCTACCAGAATCATCAGTCTACACTCAGACGATTGTCTGTCCTATGTACATGAAAATGAATTTATAAAGCTAAGCATGGGAATGCCCGCCTAAGCTAGATCATGAAAATATTATGAAGATAATGTATTGTATTGTATCTTATTACAAGTCTCCTCCCAGCTTGAAAGAACTTCGGATCCTCATAATAAAGCATTTCACCCGACATCAAAAGATTAACGACCTCATGCTTTAGGGGGCAACTGTTATAGACATTTTTGGGCACTACAACCCCAAGCATGAAATGTCCATAAACCAAGGGCTCCTAAGTCCTTAAAAGTGTTGTTCTAACCCCTAAAGGTACAAGGTCAGCTGATTACAGCTTCTCCCAGAAGTTCTCCATGAAAAACTGCTCAGAATTGGTCAAAACAGGATCATTTCAGCTGCTCCATAGGCAAAGTACATTGCATCTCACCTAAATACACTGTGTGGGTGCATTACATTTCAAAAATCCCTTCTATTGGGTGCGATGGGCAAGAAATGACAAATGGCAGTGTCATTCTGCGAGGTGGAGAGGCAATGGAAGCTTCCAGAAACTTCTCCTGTGACACTTGCCTCTCTGAATTCGACCAAGGATGAGTAAGAGATCATCAATCTCCAAGTGGAAGCAAGAACTATCAGAGAGAAGACACTAATCAAATCACAAGCTGACTCATCTCCCTTACAGATATCTATATATGGATCCCTCATCCCAGAGATCCAGAGGCTGGAATTTTGCATATTGTAAGGAATTGATGTTGGTTTCTTGAGATAAAACATCAGATTGTTGGGTGATCTAAGCTTTGTATGAAGTGAAGAGGGGCTTCCTTGCTGAGAGGATGATGTTGGGTCAGAACAACTAGTTGTAACTCCCCTTGGCTCTTTCTTGTTTATCAATAAAAGCTATTCAAGTTTTCCTCCATACTCTTGTGTAATTTATGTTTGTTGCATTTGTATGGTCAATTTACATCTGATCCTAGATTGTTTATGATTATAGATCCATGTTCTTGTATAGTGCTATGCTACTGTGATCTTACAGGTACTTTGTGAAGCTGGGCATGCAAGGGAACAAGTAGCGAAAGACTATCAAGAAAGAGAGGAATCAAACCAGGAGATTAGCGCAAGACAGAGGTTGGTCTTCTTTGTTCTTCTCTGTCTATACTTCATAAAGGAAAAACGAAAGTAGCTTTACTTTGTTTGTTTCTAAGGCAGCTATCACACCTTAGTGGGATAAGAAGTTCTGAGTAGACACTTTTCCCTGTAACACTCACGCTGATTTTTCGTCCCTAGGCTTGGGAGTCTTTTGTAGTCCCGCCATGACTTATGCGATGAAGACTCATTCCTCTTTTCTTCTTCACTTCGTTCTAGCATTATACCCTAGAGGCTCCTTTGTGTTGAGTTGTACTACTGCATTGCATGTTGATTATTTGCACCTTTTGGCCTAGAGCCAGCTTCAATTGGACTCATGTTTAAGCCAACTTTTGACCATGACGACTGCAAAATCAACCTTGCATACCTTTGACTTCTACAGCTTGACACACCTTGACCCATGGAAGGAATGCACCTTTGAGTTTCATTGACCAGTTTTCGCCTCCCTGCATTGAGCATAGGAATGTTCCATTCCTAGGAACTAGATCATTTGTTTCACCGACACTCGTTCTTTCCACTATACCATAGCATTCTTTTATTCTTTTTCCAGCTTAAAAGAAAAAGACAAAAAAATTATATATTCCAAAAAGAGCGGGAACGTGACAGTATTTCCATTTATTATTGGCAGCTAGAGTCAGTTGTGTCGCCCTTGAAGAAAGCACTCAAAACAAAGTCTCCTCCGTTTGGGCGGGATTTAGTTTGACTTAGGTATGCCTTAACCTTGATATTGAGTCAGTTCTCCCCCGATTGGTTATCTCTTCCAATCATATGGAGGGTTCGTTCATGCCTCCTGCCTGATGAACTTATACAGAGTCATCATATGTTGCCACATAGTCACATTGAGTCGTGCTTTTGTTCAAAGGAAGTTAGCCTGAGTCGGCCTCTCTGCGATGTCTCTTGACTCATTTTTCAGTCATCCGTCCCAGGTTGTTAGTGTCTTGTATATCATCACATCAGTTATATTGGTCCTTTACTCGTGCCGGTTTGAGAAGGTCTCCATTGACTTCTTGCTGGCGGGTCTTGTCCTTATCGATGACAACATCTTGCTCTGAGGGCAGGCCTAGAGCTGCACCCTGGCCCTATTTTCATTATTGATAGGTCACCTTGTGCTCAGCATCGATCAGTATCATGGGTCTTTGACTTAGTGGTTTCCCTTGTGTTCGACATCAGCTTACATTATCACACATTGGGATTCATGCAGTACCTTAGTTTCCATTTGACCCTATTGGTGGATACCTTGCCTCAGTGTCAGCTTCCATTATTGGTTGGTTCAGAGGGTTTCTGTGTACACTGGAAACATACTTCGGTTGGATTACTACATCTCTTTCGTCCGATTCCTTCCACAATATTGGCCTACGGGTTACATTCGCGCTAGATTGATGAAGGATGCCTTAATGCCTTCCTTCTAGTGGATCTTTCCCTATCGACTCTGACTGATTGCTCTGGGGCAAAGATCTAGAGTCCATTTGGTAGTACCTTGGGGTTTGTAGTCATTAGTGGCAAATCCTTCGCTATCGACAGTGGGAAACCATCATTGTCTCCTGATCGATAGATTCTTACAGGTGTTCGACTCTAGCTCATCTATTCACACTTGTTAGATTGTACTGGGTACCTTGACGCTCATTATCATTATCGGTGAGTAGTCTCACGTTTGTTAACGGTATACACCAATGACCAGTAATCAAACGATTTCTCACATGGTCGACTTCAGATCATTTATTCCCTTGGTGTAGAAATGTACCACGGTGGTTGGTGAAGACCTCAGGTTGTATCAGCATTTATTGGTTCACTTGACAGTTGCTCCTGTTGCTGCTAGTTGATGCCACTCCACCTTATATGTTGTAGTCAGTCATGGCGACATTCTATATGCTGGCACCTGAGTTTGTAGTGTAGTACCATCCTATTCCATCATGTTCAGTTGGTACCTTTTGTGATCAGTTCTCGATATCAGTGATCCGGTTCATCCTTCAGCATCATTGACATTCTTATATGTGATATTCAGACATGTACTTGTTTGATCATGATCAGATGATCCACTATGTTTTTCCAGTTCTTTATACTTGTATACTTAGTGGATCCACTTGTACTTGATATGTGGACATTCTTTATTTTCTCTGAGCATGGATATGCTCACATCAGACAGTGTTTCTTTCTGATCTCCTTTTGTGGCTTGGCAGGCTGAACTCTGGTGAAGTCCTTCTCGATTTTTGACAGATTTCCTTTCCATGTACTTGCTTGATACATTTTGGCCATCATGTACCCCTTCTGACCTCATATATTAGGGGGCATCTTTTATAGCTCCAAATCTCACTCTTATGGTTTGTGATGCTGCACTCATGGCCTAGGGCAACCCCTCCTTCCAGACCTGGTCCAAAATTTAAAAAACGGTGTTTTATTCCCTATACGCGACATTGCCCTGAGCTAAACGTGGTATATGCGGGTCTATGTATACCCAACCTGCGTATATGTCTTAAAACACTTAAAAAAATATAAAACTCCTTAATTTCGGGTGGAGATCGCGGGTTTTACCTGTTGATCACCTGTTAGTGCCCGTGGCCCAACTGTTCCCAACGAATTCCCAACTAAAAAACTACTTTGGGAGAAGTATAAAAAGGCTTCAATGGGAAGGCCTAAGGGAGGAGAGAAGAGAGAGAAAGGTTATTATGCTGAGATTTCCTTGACCAGGTCTGAAGATCCTTGTGCCTCCTGCACTTCCCCCATTTTTACAGGAAACCCTTGTTTCCTTGTGTGATGATGTCCATTTGCTACTTGTGATATCATGGAGTAAGTCATGGAAGGAGTTTGTTAAAGGCTTGAGACTGGACGAATCTGGAGGACGGTTCCGCTTGGAGCCTATGAAAGGACGACTCAGGTGAAATTGTTCCTTTCTGTACTTTATTTGTCTATAATAAAAGAAACACATGTCTTTGTTCCTGATATAAATCTTCTTCATGTTTATGATATTCATGTTAGAATTCATATGTGAATGGTTGTTTAATTGCATAACTAACTACCTTTCTTTATAATATGAAGATGGTTTCTTTATAATGTTTAGTTCATATACTGTTGTACTTTCTTGAATTGATTGTTTTGCAGGTCAAAGGAGCAAAGGAACTCCAAGAAGGGTTTGGACCCTCGAAGGACCTTCTCAAACATAGGACCTCAGGTATGCCCCTTATTGTAGAGTTTGCTTATATTAGCATTATGGCTGTATGGAATGTGTGTTTCTCTGTATAGACAACTTTCAGTCTGCTAGGGTATCAGCCCAAGACCCTAGGGGAACTTTTCCCTTAACAGGTACTAGTACGTAGGTGCTAACCTACAGAAGGCTACAACCTTCTCTTTTCTTCCAGGGACCACGTTTCATAAATTTTCATACTGGATACTCCTAAAGCATAACACCATAATCTGAAGGCCACATTTCATCCAATTTTCATACTGAACCCATCAATATCATTGAAGCACAAGATTAATCATCAGTGCAATACACCCATCAACTACACCTGCATCAGCAATCTCTAAATCACCCAATACTGAAACATTGAAACCCTGTCATCAAAAAACAGTTACCAGAACATAGACCAGAACTCTGAAACAACCACTAGAACCAACAGCAACCTGAAACATCAAATCTCATACTGTATATGCTACTTGACTATGTCAAACCTGTGTGTATAGGCCCTTTCACCAGAGAGAACCCACATACAGATCTAAAGATAATTACTTATACCTTCGCTGCAATTTCCAAATTCAGATATACCCAGACAATAAGATATAAAGGATAAAACATGCGGCAGTACTCAGATCTACTCATGATCATACCATATATTGATAATACATTTTAGTCTTCAAGATACCGGTCCATAAACCTTTATCAACCGCATAGGAGACTCCTTGATTCAGATCGAGCCAAACATCACAAACCCAGTATATTAGATCTCACACTTCATCAAATATTCAACACATACTTCCTCTCCCTTGGCCTAATGATCTTCTCCTTATATAGGTTTAGGCTTCTCTCAATACCATGGTCCAAAACCATGTAGAACCAACACCTTGGACCCAATACCTACGGTCAACACTTCGGACCAAATACCACGGACCAATACCAAAATACCATGGACCAAATACCACGAACCAAAACTTAGTTTTCCAACATGTACACGCCTTTCCTTCTGTGAACCTGCGTGTGTACGTATACGCGCCTTTTGTTCTTCTCACCGACGTGTATACGCACTTTCATCAAGGTTAACCTTCATATATCTCTCTCTTGACCTGTTGTACTAAGATCTGTCCTCTGATTGAGTTGCCACCAAGGACATCACCTGTATCATACCTCTAAGTGAGTTTCCATCAAGGACAACACCTGTATCATAATGCCAACAATCTCCTCATTTGGACTTGATGGCAACCACCACACCAAGTCACTCTCCCCCTTTGACATTAAGGGCAAATGGCAGACCAAGAAGTTCTCTCCCTCTGTTGTCCATACTCCCCTTGAGTACCTGCTGAAATCTCTGATTGGGCTCCCCCTTTGCATATGCCAATATGTACCAATCCGTCCATGCTCCCCTTGAGCACATGCAAGGTCTTTATAACAAAGACAGCAATTCATTCAAGACCATGATAGTCATTAGCCACTATCATACAGCATATATGATCTGCACCATAAGCATTAGCATCCAGTCCTGTAACTTGCAATACCATTCTTTTGATCAACCAGCAAGATGTATCATTTAGCCACATAAGCATCATCACCATAATGCCAACAATGCATTATTTGAAGTATATGCTCCCCCTGAGCCTATGCCAACCATGATATACCACGACATAACCATTTCCTAAGTCTGTTCTGCTGCTTTTATTCGGAGCTCCATATACGCGACTATGTAGTGTCTAACTCACGTATATACGCGAATTCTCTTCATGATACCTGCGTATGAGATTTAGAACACTGATGTTCCACACTTTCAGCTTCCTCTGATTCTGTCATGTCTGTGTACTCTGCTATGCCACATCTTTCTGGCTGTACTTCCTTTTTCTTCCATATCTTCAACTGTGATGATGTTTTCTCCTTTTGGTATGGTGCCCAAAATCTTCTCCTGCATTCCTTTGCTATGTGTCCAAGCTTGTTACATGCATAACATCTTACATGTTTCATATTCCTTCTGTAGCAGTCAATGGCTTTGTGACCAAACATATTGCAAGCAAAACAATACCCCTTAAAGTACCTCGAATGTGATGATCTTTCTGTGTGATGGTCTTGAACCATTCTACTTCTGCATCTGGCTACAACATGTCCAAGATTATGACATACATAACATTCAACATTATTCATTGGAGGAAATAATCATCTATCACTTCCATATTTAGGAGCAAAATTTATTCTTTGAGGAATTTCTTTCCTTGGCTATTGATGGGGTTGTCTTCTCATCTCCTTGTTGAGAATTTCAGATTTCTCATTAGAGTTCGTTGCCTCACCTTGTGATCTAGATTCACCTTCAACAGATTCATAAAAACCAAGACCAGTTTTGATAGCAGGTGACCTTTGACTACTAAGAATATCATCCAAAATCTTAGTACTGTCTTGAAATCGTGACAGTTTATCCTTTTCTTCTAATTTACCTTTCAAGATATTTACCTCAACCTAATGTTGTTCTTCCTTTTCCAGACATTGCTTCTTCAAAATTTCTTCAGACTTTCTTCCTTCTGCCATTTGTTGCCTTAGTTTGAGAATCTCCTTTTCTTGTTCTTTATTCAACTCCTACAGCATTTGATGAACTCTGAAGGCACATTCCAGCTGAGCTTTTAAGCTGATAATTTCTTCTTTGAGGGCACTCTCCCCTTTTCTAGGTAGATCTTGTTGATCTATGATTTTATCTGATGCTTCATTTGCTTGTCCATCTTCAATCTGAGGTGATTCAGGATTTGAATACTTGCTTCTACTCAACGACAGGTTGTCATTGTTCCTTTGATCTATCTTCTTCTTTTGACGCGCTTTCTTTCCCATTGTTCTACGAATCTCCTTTAAGCGATCAAGCTTCTACCAAAGGACCTGCTTTGATACCAATTGTTGGTAATAATACTGAGGGGGGGTGAATTAGTATTATCAAATCAATATAGATTTTTCATTTCCATATTCAGATTCATATACGCTATTTCATTTAAGGCAAACCGCATGTATACGCAACTATGTGTATTGAAACAAGCGTATATCCATTAAAATTATGATTCAGTTAGTTTATCCTTAATGAGTGCATCACAACATTATTAACCATATAAATAGTAAACAGGTACAGTAAAACAAAACAGATCATCACACATAAGGAGCACACATGAACACCAAGATATAAGGTGGAAAGCCAATGTGGGTGAAAACCACCTGCTGCAATTTGTCTCTATCTTCTTTTAAATTAGAAACTTCCTTTTACAATGATTTTGTATTGGTGCAGTCTTATACTAGTACGCAGGCTGCTACCTGCAGAAGGCTACAACCTTCTCTTGTTCTCCAGCTTCTCCTGGAAGGGAGCTACAAGCCCCTTAGCTCTTGTACTAGCTCAGGTACTATCATGTAGGTGCTGACCTACAGAAGGCTACAACCTTCTCTTTTCTTCCAGGGACCACGTTTCATAAATTTTCATACTGGATACTCCTGAAGCATAACACCATAATCTGAAGGCCAAATTTCATCCAATTTTCATACTAGACCCATCAATATCATTGAAGCACAAAATTAATCATCACTGCAATACACCCATCAACTACGCCTACATCATCAATCTTTGAATCACCCAATACTGAAACATTGAAACCCTATCATCAAAACACAGTTACCAGAACACATACTAGAACCCAGAACTCTGCAACAACCACTAGAACCAACATCAACCTGAAACATCAAATCTCATATTGTATACGCTACTTGACTGTGTCAAACCAACGTGTATACACCCTTTCACCAGAGAGAACCCACGTACAGATCTAAAGATAATTACTTATACCTTCGCTGCAATTTCCAACTTCAGATATACCCAGACAATAAGATATAAAGGATAAAACATGCGACAGTACTCAGATCTACTCATGATCATACCATATACTGATAATACATTTTAGTCTTCAAGATCCCGGTCCATCAACCTTTATCAACCGCATAGGAGCCTCCTTGATTCAGATCGAGCCAAGCATCACAAACCCAGTATATTAGATCTCACACTTCATCAAATATTCAACACACACTTCCACTCCCTTGGCCTAATGATCTTCTCCTTATATAGGTTTAGGCTTCTCTCAATACCATGGTCCAAAACCATGTAGAACCAATACCTTGGACCCAATACCTGGGGTCAACACTTCGGACCAAATACCACGGACCAATACCAAAATACCATGGACCAAAACTTAGTTTTCCAACATGTACACGCCTTTCCTTCTGTGAACCTGCGTGTGTATGTATGCGCGCCTTTTGTTCTTCTCACCCGCATGTATATGCACTTTCATCAAGGTTAACCTGCGTATATCTCTCTCTTGACCTGTTGTACTAAGATCTGTCCTCTAATTGAGTTGCCACCAAGGACATCACCTGTATCATACCTCTAAGTGAGTTTCCATCAAGGACAACACCTGTATCATAATGCCAACATGGGAGAAGTACGTGACTTGCCTAACATCTCTCTGTAGAAATCAACATATGAAAATCATGTCAATTCATTAAGCAAACCAGTGTTTGGTTTAATGCTAAAAAAGGTACTTCAAGTAAGCCACTTGAACTTATTCATATTGATTTGTGTGGTCCTATGAGTAATAAGTGTCCTCGAGGTGAAAAATACTTCATATTATTCTTTGATGATCTTACTAGAATGTGTTGTATTGGCTTATTGAAACATAAATATGAAGTATTTGATAAATTTAAATGTAACAGCCCTGGTGAAAATTCCATGTAAAAATATATATAGGGCCACGGTGATGGGATACGTATTCCAAGCTGAATGGTGGGGGAAACATCCTAATCGTGTTGATTAAGTTTATTATGGCTAAGGAAATTGGTAAAGGCAATGGCTAAGGCTTTGGAAAGGAAAAAAGGAATTTTGGCATATTTATTTATGAAAATAAAGGAAATTAGGAGAAAAGGAAGGTGAAATATCACAGGTTGCATGTGAGGAGGAAAATGAAGGAAAATAATGGAAAATGAAGAAAATAAAGGCCTCATTAATGAAAAGGCTTCTGAGGGTGAGTTGCAATATCTTAGTTAGTGCAAGTTCTTAGTCAATGTTAATATTTTTCTATGGTTATGCATGGGATCAAGAAAGGAAAATAAGGAAAGAAGAAGGAAGGAGCAAGAAAGGAAGAGCGGGATCAAGCAGCTACGACACGGTTCTCTGTAGGTATCATTTTGCATGTGTGATTTCCTTACTAGATTTGGCATGCATGGTATTGCATGTGGTTCTTTTGTTGTTATGGCATGGGTTTTTGTAGGTGTAACAGTTTTTTTAACCTAGCCTTTCCATTTCTAGATAGCCATCGTGTGATGGGGTTCTCATGTTATGATTGAGCTAGATTATCAGATGGATTCTAACCTGAGTGAGGTGGATCTCCGAAATGATAGAGCACATGGCCTAGTGGTCCCTAAATTGGACTATGGATCATGGTAAAGCCACTGGACTAGTCATCCTTGAGCCAAATTGTGGTTGTGGTAAAGCCAAGATTGTGTTGCCCAGAATGGCCTAGGAATCCTTGTCGGTGAATGGAGGGATATATGGTAAGCATAGAGGTGGTTTGCTTTCCATTTGGCGTAGTAATCTTGGGTTGGGATATGCGGTAAAGCCTAAAGAGTGGGTCTCGGTTTAGGTCTTAGTGATCCGATGTGGATTATAGTAAAGCCTGAGAGACTGGGGTCTCGGTTTAGGGCCTAGTGATCCGAGTTTGGATTGTGGTAAATCCTGAGAGATTGGGAGACAGGAAAATTCCTCACGGTGTAGGTGGAGAAATCCGATGGCATCTGTGCTTGTTTGGCCTAGTGATCGGGTGGAGATCACGGTAAAGCCTATTATGATATGTTTATTGTGTTGGCCTAGTGATCTAGGATGGATTACAGTAAAGATTGGTTTCTATTGATGAGGGTGAGGTGGTTAGCCTCAATATGCTCTGGTTGGTTCTTTTGGTTTGAGTGCCACATTCATGCTTAAAATATGGCACGGGGGTGAATGCTTGAAGAGAGATTTGGCTCAAACATTCTTTGGTCGGGTCAAACGTGGAAGTCCCATCCCGGGTTTGGATTTTGCATCATTAATGAAAGGTTATTTCTCCTTGTATTTCTATGAGTATTATGATGGATTATATGTGGTCTACATGGTTGTACTTTCATGAGTATTTATGTTGTTATTATGCTGGTTATATGTGTGTTTTATGACAGTAGTTAAGTATGGCTCACAGCAAGTTTTTGCTTGTAAATGAATGGATAATATCTCTATGGCCTAATAGATGGTAATGCAACAAATGACTTGAGAGAAAAATGGTTCTTAGTGATTCTCAGATAAGTACAAGAACCCTATGCTCAGATGTGTTATTTACACTTGTAGGTTGCATATTTACTAAGTATTTGACAAAATGTTTTTCATGGTTAGTCTTATTTATGTCAATCCCTTGATCAAGTTTTGTGTTAGAGGCTTTACCTTGGTATCATTTATTGTCTTGGAAAATCTCATCAAGTTCTAGGCATTGGTTTGGAGACTAGCCTTGAAAAAGTGGCTTAAATCTTGTAGTCTCTAGCATATAACTAGCTGAAAAAGACTGTAGTCTCTCCCTTGCAAGCATTGTGGGAGCGACTATAGGGTTTTAGTCGCATGCATGCCTTGTCATGGGAATGACTGTGGGTTTAATTCATTGAAATGCTAGGTTAACTTAGGGGTTGGGCACCTAGAGTGGTGGATTAGCTCCTGGGGGTCCTAAAGTACTTGAGGGAGGTCTATAAGGTCCTGTTTCATTGACTCCATTTCCTTAAGGTTACCTACGAGGTTGAGTTTTATCATAGTAGCCTCTCGTCACATGTTTACCCTGGCTGGTTGGTTGCTTGGGTAGATGTGGGAGGAGGGTCTTACAGAGTAGTATCAGAGCATGGTTCACCTTTTGGACTGGATGGGCAGTGTGTGTTTGTCATGCATGCATGCTAGTTGCATGTGTGTCTCTTACACTCGCATTCCATTTTCTTTTTTCATTGTATATTATTGATCATTGTTGCAGTAAGATTGTCATGAGGAACTTGATGTTGATTTTGTGGAATGCATCATCATGAGTATATGATTGGTTACATATTATTATATGTCACTTACATATTGTTATATGTTTCTTGATTACATCCTTGTATGGTAGGTTGCATTCTTATATGTTTGATTACATGTATCAGTCTTGTAGGTTTTTTACAAGAATTGATCACTTATGCTCGACTACATGTGTTCATGCGTATGTATAGTTGATTAGGCATTGATTATGCATATTGATGGTTGCATGTGGCATTGTGTACAATGGAGTAATGATTCTTGTCATGCATGTATGGTCTTGGTTATAGTTATGCATGAATAGTAGGTCAAACATGCCTTATGAAGTCATGATCGGCAATTTAGGTCATCATGGTGTTATTGGTATGTTATGATGCTAATGTGTTGAATGAGGTAAAGTAGGAGATGCAAATCATCAAAGTGAAGTTGCAGCAATGGAACTCGAGGCAAGAGCATGTAATCATACAGGTTTGTATTTTGAGCATGCAGGTATGTAGGTTAAGGATTGTTATATGCATTAGGGTTATATACATTAGGTTTATGTACATGTATTTTGGTGTTATGGTTACGCACGATAGATGATAGTTCATTAGCATAGTCATATGCACATGGTTTGGATGGTCAATAATGATGGTAACCTATGGTTGTATGAATTTCTATTGTTGTTTTATGTTAGATAACCTGATTATTAGTTGTATGTTATTGATGAGAATGATATATAGCCCATTTTTTTTATATGTTATTAACTTGATTATTAGGGTTATTTCATTGAGATCTTGATGTTGTAATTAGGATTGGTCATATGCGTGATGGTTATGTTCATTGCATTGAAGATCTTGATGTTATATGTATTATGTTAACCTGATTTGACCTATACATATGGTTATGATTGTGATATTCAGGTATGAGCCGACATATTTTTGATATGGTATCGTACTAATCTAGACTGATCATACATATGTTATTGTTATGCATCAACGACAAATTCTTATGAGCTTATGATATGAACATGTTGGTTAGTTACTATTATGGATATCATGATTTATGTTTGAGTTGATATGTTGTGCATTTGTATCGTGCTAACCTGGATTGATTGTGCAGACAAGATTGCCTCCCCTGTGATACATTAAGGTATGAAATTGTTTATGTCATCTACCGTGTCCTTGACTGTTTGATTATGACATCTATTTGGTGTTTGAGTGTTTGGTGTCTAGTTGATTTATTTAACATGGTATGTTTGCAAGTTGGTTGAATGTTTGATGAATTTCATAATATGAGAATGTGTTCCAATGATCTTTTTTTAAGATTATTGAACTGACACATGTGTTGAGATAGTTGATATGTACTTCAATGTAGTTGAAAATCATATCATTATGTCTAATGATTATGAGTTGACTATGGATTATGACATGATTGTTTGTAAAGTTTGATTTCAAATTGATAGATATGATTGTCTTGATATTTGGAACATGTGGTGGACATGTGTGAGCATTTGCAGGGAACATACTTCGTATTAGCGCGGCAAGGTAATAGTTGGTGTGTTTATATCACTAACAGTCAGGTGATGTGACAATGCACAATAACACTCAATTGCAGCAAGGAAAAGCTCAAAGAAAGGAATTGGGCAAGAATTCCTTTAGCTATGTTTGGAAACCCTAGTTCCAAACGAATGAGTGTTTTTCCTATAGGAAGTATTCTTAACCTTAATCTTGTTTGACATTATGTGGATACATGATATATTCATGAACATGTACTTGATAGGTATATTAGCTAGTCTTTAGTTACAAGTGGATTTGTCAAAGGAATTGGAGTCCCTTGAGAGATGATGTGGATGTGTTCAGTTGCAAGCAACGTGCTTGGCACAACAAGGTAAGGTAACCCATGTATTGTTATATTTATTTATGCACTGATAGTTATGTGGTGATGGTAGTATAATGCACGGAGTTGCATGGCAAGAGAAATTGCCATGAAATTTTGAATAAGGCTCTGGTTGAGCTTTCCTTGGGAACCATGGGAATTGAGTCATGGTGTTTGTTTTTTGTCTTGTTCTTTCGATATTTTGTGACTGATGCACTTGATTTGTGATTTTGATTGTGTTTGGTGCATAGTTATGCCATTCTATTGCAGTGTCATGTTGTTATAGGTTTTCATGGTTTTCTTATTTGTTGTTTCTTGGAATTTCCTTTTATGCTTTGAGTCTTGGGGTTTTTTTGGGAAAGAGGGAAGCTAATGGAGTTTGAGGAGATTTCTGTGGTATCCAAAATGTAATGTAAGACTTATATGAATATTTTTGCATGAGTAAGCATAACGGAAGGTAAGACTATGACAGTCAGTTGGATTGGTTGGTCCATAATGGTAAACAGACGTTGGAAGTTCAGACATGTGAAAGGTAACTAGAAAAGGTAAGTAAGTGGATTTGAGGTTTTAGATGCCTTGGATGTGTTGGGAACAATTTTTCTCAATTTTGTGCATGTTGTGCATGAATAAAGGAATTTCTCTTAAAATAGACCTCATTTTATCTAGTAATTATGTTATGATCATGATTATGTTGATGTTTATATATGTATGCATGTATGTATGTATGTCGTCTTCTGACAGAATGATGATTTTTTTATGCTAATGATTATATATGTATGTATCTATGTATCTATGTCACTATCTAACAAGGTCATCAGGAATCATCCTTGTGGGGAAATGATTTCTTACATAGGCGAATGGCATGAAGAAGTTCCTAGTCTTAAGAGGAATCAACTAAGAAAAGTAGTCATGACAAATACACAAGGTCAGTATCATATGGTTGTGAGTTGATATTATGTGATTATATTATGTTTATGTTATGGACAGGTTATACAAGGGGATACAATAGTGAAATGAAAGCAGTGTGGCCAACGACATGCTGGGACAAGCATGCATAAGACACTAGAAGAAAGGTTGCTTGGTAAAGACAGTTTGGTTTTGGATGTGTGGTACTATTGTTGTGCACATGTTGCATATGTGATGTTATGTGCATGTAGTGTTGTGCAGATATTGCATATGCGATGATGTGTACAAATGGTGCTATGTACAGGTTGTATATGCAGTGCTATGTACATATTGTATTGTGTGCATGATGTATATGCAGGGTTGTGTGCATATGGTGCTTTGTGCATGTTGGATATGCAATGTTGTGTACAGATGATGCTATGTACATGTTGGATATGTAGTGTTATGTACAGGTGGTGTTGCATGCATGTTGTACATGTGGCGATATATGGTGTTGCATGCATGTTGTACATGTGGCGATATATGGTGTTGTGTGCATGATTATACAAGTGGTGATGTGTGCATGTGGTTCTTTGTACATGATGTACAAGTGGCGTTCTGTGTAGGTGATGTTGTGTACATGTTGTGCATGTGTAGTTGTGTACATATGGTGTTGCGTACATGCCGTGCATGTGGTACTTTGAACATGCGGTATTGTGTACACGTTGTACAATGGTGCATTTTACATGTGGAGTTGTGTACATGCTGTGCAGCTGGTGTCGTGTACATGTGATGTTGTTCACACATTGTGCAGGTGGTTGCAATGTACAGGTCATATTGTGTACATGTGGTATATATGGTATTGGTGTAGATGCATGTATTGCATGGTGTTGTATGAAATGTGTAGTTGTATGTGTGTGATGCACACTATGTGTATGTGCACATAGTTGAGGAGAAGGCACTGGGTGTTTGTCGGGTATGGCAACTAGAAGTGTGTACGAAATAAGGACAAAATTAGAAGCTAAGGATTGATGAAAGTGTTAGAGTCGGTCTAGTAGTCCTCCACCAGAGATCAAAGCTCTTTGCATTTCATGATTAGGTGTCCCATCAGTGTGATAATGTTGCATTCCGTTAGGCATGCCATAATCCTGGTGGAGGGAGTTTGTGTCGTTATTCCCCTCTTGTTTGGCACTACTGGTTCAGGTTTGTTCAAGTAAATAAAGTCCTCAAAGGGTCATTCATCTTGCTTTAAGTTTTAAGGTCTTAGGTCTAGGGTTGAGTCCATTTTTGTCTTGAGAGGTCATAAAGGACCAGCAGGCCAGAGGGATGTTCTTCCTTAAATATTTTTTCAAAGATTCTCATCATTGTACAGCTAGATTTTCACTTTGTTCTCGAAAACTCTGTTTTTGAAAACAAAGGTCATTATCTCATTTTTGTAAAAATTCTCAAAATTTCAAATTCTTCAAATGCCGAAGTGCAGCCTTGGTCTCCTTTGCCAAAGCATCTTAGAAGCTATCCCTGCAAAAATTTTCAGAAGAAATCATCATTTCAACCAATTTTTCAAAGAAATGAAATCAAAGGTCAGAGCCAATTAATTCAAAAAATGTCAACACTCAAAACATTACAAAGTGGGTTTTGGGCAAGTAAAAATTAAAAGGAAGCCTATAAAAGCATGTCACTCCTCATTTGAAAACTCATTTGCCTCTCACAAGCTAAGTGTAACCTTGCAAAGGCGATTTTAGGAGTTCTTGAGCAAGTCGAGCAGTTTCAGGGGCGCGCTACGCGTTAGGAGAGGCGCGCTACGCGTCAGGGGCGCGCTACACGTCAGGCAGACTTTTCCAGTGTTAATTTACAAGTGCGCTATGCATCAGAGGCACGCTACACGTTGGGCAGGGCGCGCTACGTGTTGGGGATTCAGCTCAAAAAGCTGCCAGCAAGTCATCAAAACGACTTTTCTCTCAGGCAAAGTGTAGGTAGGCTTCTCCTCTATGCCTAAATTTGGTTTTGCACAATGAGAAAGAGAATTAATGTGTTCAAATGTTATGTAAATGATAAATCAAAGCCCTCTCTTGTTATGGAAAATTTAAAGTTTCAATGGCACTAGGGTTTTGAATTTCTCTTGCTGTCCAAGGTTGCCCTTTGTAAATTCCTTTTCCCTCATTTTCATCACTTTTCTCCCTCAAATTTTCCCTTGAAATTTCATCATTCTCCTCTTTAAAATTCCTAAAAGCATATTTAATTCCTAAAACCCTACTTCACTTTAAATCCCACAGTTTTGTAATTTCCCATGCTTTTCTTCCCTAAATTCCTTCTTTGTGTTTATTTTCCCTAATTCCCACATGTTCCCCTATCCCTAACAATTCCCTTGTATTTATGTCCCCTTGGTGACAGCATTTGAAAAAGTCAAAAAGCAGTTAATTGGGTGCCAAATCAGCAATATATTTCAGTCATCTTGCCTTCATAACCATGTCAAAAACTGAATCAGATTATGAGCAGAGCTATGATAGTGGTTCAACACCTGAGGTAGAAGTGCCAAGGAGGCATCATAAGGGTGGTAAGGGTGGTCGGCATGTTAGAGAGGAGCCCACTTCATTGGCTCATTTGCAAGCTTGTCCACTTGCAATGTCATGTTTTCGATATCAATCATGCTTTGGATATTGTGAGAGGATCTCACAAATTCAACACCATAGAGAGCTGGTCTGCTTGTTTGTCCTACATTTGCACAATGGCCATGTTAATCTTGCAGGAGTAGATTTCACCTTATCACCTGAAATGATTGCTCAAGCCACCGGGATACCAAATGTTAGGGAAGAATGGACCAAGCGCAAGCTGCTAGGCAAATTTCATTATCAACCATACATCAAACCTGGATGCATGAGGCACCTTACTGCTGTTTTTCCTTTCAGATTCCTAAGGGATGAGTATGCACCCTTGATGAGGCTCATTATGCGTTATTTCACTTGTGAGGGCAGATTTTCACGTTTATATTCGTACCACATCCGTTTGTTGATGCATTTCACCCGGGTACGAATGATGAACATTCCATTTTTCATGTGCCGAAATATAGAGAAGATGGTGCCCGTAGTGCAACGGAAAACTCTCGCACAGCAGCTCAAAAGTATATATCATTATGCACTGATCGAGATCATAGTGATGCATCAGTTGGCACAGCAGGGTATTGCTTGGGAGGATTTCATTTCTCTTGATTTCTTCATGGTGCCACAGCCACCTCTCGAGGTTGTCCGTGATGAGGGAGGGCCTTCACTGCAGTTTGATATTCCTGAGCCAGAACATGTCAGCACTCCTCCAGCATATGTTACATATCAGAGAGGCCACAAGGTCTTATTTGCATCTGCACGGCGAGTATTATCTCCACATCAGGTGGAAGGGGTCTCGCCTTCTTCATCAGCACAGCGAGTGTTATCTCCACATCAGGTGGAAGGGGCCTCACTTTCGACAGCAGCACAGGTACAAGAGAGAGGCAAGCAGCCCAAGATTGATGAGGGGCCATCAGGTGATCCAGGCATAGATGTTGTTGACCTTGATATCATTTGTCCTAGCCTAGAGTCAAAGGAGATCATCCAGCAACTAAGGGCTAAAAATGACTTGTTGCAGCAAAAGTTGGAGATGGAAAATTGGACAATCACATACTTAGAGCAGCTCAACAAGCAATTAGAGGATGAACACACTCTTGATGAGTTGCGGAGGATCCGAGAAGACCGGAACTTGGCTCGCAAGAGACCTGGTGATTTGACACCTAAGGAGCAAATCTCTATGCTCATTCAGGTGAACACACATTTAGAGAGGTTGATAGCAAAGGCAAATAGGGACAAAGACATGCTCCGCCACATGAAGAACTATTATTGGGCCCGCATGCATGTATGCAAAGCAAAAATGAAGGTACTTAAAGCACGCTTGGCCAAGGCACTAAAACGGAGGAAACGGTCCGATCCGCTTCAAATTTTGGCTGAAGCTACCTTGAGGGAGCATGGTGCTCAATGATACACCTCCAGCTCAAAATTCAGAAAATTTGGAGCAATTTTGGTCAATTTTGAATTTTTTGTGCCAAACACAGGTTTTTGCCCTCAACGCGTAGCGCGCCGCGCGCTACCCTTAAGTTGGGGAGGTCCATTTCAGGAAAACTCAGCATTTTTGGATTTTTCATGGAAAAATACACTTGCTCAGCCACTTCCAAGAAGTTTCATGAAGATTTGAGCCCCCAAAGGGTAAAAAAAAAGCAAAAAATGACCTTCTGCCACTTTTTGGACACACAGGAAGTAGTCTTGGTAGATTGCAATTTTGGAGGGGAAAATGGCCACCAAATTGCGAAATTCCACTTGGGTTGGAGAGTAGACATCCAGAACTTTCCAGAAAGCCCACTTTTTCCTCATTTGGATGCCGGTAAGTGCCTCAAAAGTGGCCTGAAAGGCGCACTACGCGTTGGGAAAAATTGCCAGTTTTGCATCTTCAGCGCAGGAAAACGCAGCAGTGACTAGTTTTGACTTTTTGGTTGGAGTTTTCATCCTCCTTGATGTATTTGATGTAATTTCATGATTGGCATGACACTTTTTACCTATTCTATAATATTCATTCATAAAATGGCAAAAAAATAATGAATGAATTGGTTTCCTAGCTTATAGAGGCAAGTTGTTTTGATTGCCTAGATTGTAGTGCTAAGTTTAGAATTGGTTGAAACAGCTCCTAGGATGATGAGCTCGAACCCTAGAGGAAAGGAAGTGTGTTAGCTTGCCTATATTATGTACTTTCTTAGTCATTTTCATGGTTGGACTCTTGAGGGATAAGCTTATATTGTTTTACTCTTTGTATCTCTGCAATTTTGGCAAAGGAAAGACCAGGGTTTTGTAGCACTATTTGGGATTCCTGTGGTGTTTTGTGTTGATGGTGTGCTTCTCTCATGTACTCGTAAGTGTGTTATGTGTATTGTTTTCCTACTTCTCTTTTCTGCACATTAAGTAAATGAAGTGTTAAGATAGAATTCATAATTTATATGCTCTGCCTTTAAGTTTGCTTAATATCTATGTTTTCCTCTGTCTAAAGAGAACTCTCGAAGGTTTCTTGCTCTCTTTAGCTCTTCACCGGTCATTTCTATCCATTCACTTAATTCAAAGGCATCAAGACAATCTCCTACCTTGCCCCAAAAAGACCTCTACAAAAACTGTGTCTCATCCCCGCACCCAAAATTGTTGTGCTCAGTTTTCCAACAAACTCTAAAAAACTTAAAATCAAACCTTCCCCATCAGTTTATTAGCCTAAAATCAGTGTTCTTTATTGGTCATCTCCGCCCTTTGAAGACCTTTTGTCGAGATAGACCTGGAGAGAGCCCTCTCCTACCCCGTAGGGCTAGCTATGAGGCTAAGTGGTTTGATGTTGCCTTGGATTTTGTCTTTTTCAGCCTGAGGCCAAAATCAAGTGCTAACATATTGGAGACCATACTGGGGAGAACAAAATTGTTTGTGGATTGATGTGTTTGTTTCATAAGTCTTAGACGGAGCCTGAAGTTATGCCAGGTAGCCTTCGAAACGCTTTTGCTTTGCATAAGCAGAAGTAGATAAACGCTGCTTCAGTCAATCTCCGTGAGCTTGTGAATATGGCACTTCGATTGCATTTTACCCCCGTTCATTTGTAAACTCTGAACTTTTGGATGATTAGTTGAGAGTTTTCACAGGCTGATTGGTTATTTGTTCCTTGATATACAAACTAG
This sequence comes from Pinus tabuliformis, assembly GCA_031772625.1. Lineage (NCBI taxonomy): Eukaryota > Viridiplantae > Streptophyta > Pinopsida > Pinales > Pinaceae > Pinus > Pinus tabuliformis. Next base: position 1,861,926,589 of record CM062817.1, read on the forward strand.
CTTCAGATTCTCATCATAAATTCAAATCTCATTCATGTCCAGCTGTTTTTGGGTATCTTGAAGACATTGATTTTGATGAAAGCTTTGAGTTGTCGTTGTTCAAAACCAAATCTGAAAGTGCACTTGATTCTCTAGTTCCCAACCCTAATTTTGCTATTGCTTTTGAAATCGAGAGACACAATAAATTGGTTGAAAATTTCATCTTAAGACACCTTCAGACAGATATCCAAGTCACTAATCTTGTTGAGTTCCTCGAAACTATATCTAGCAATATTGGATCTACTATCACGGCTTCAGTTCCGCATGAGCAGACCAATCCTCCTTTTATTTCTATATCCCCTATAGTTACACATCCTGAATCCACAGTCAATGTAGTTGAAAATCATATCATTATGTCTAATGATTATGAGTTGACTATGGATTATGACATGATTGTTTGTAAAGTTTGATTTCAAATTGATAGATATGATTGTCTTGATATTTGGAACATGTGGTGGACATGTGTGAACATTTGCAGGGAACATACTTCGTATTAGCGCGGCAAGGTAATAGTTGGTGTGTTTATATCACTAAGAGTCAGGTGATGTGACAATGCACAATAACACTCAATTGCGGCAAGGAAAAGGTCAAAGAAAGGAATTGGGCAAGAATTCCTTTAGCTATGTTTGGAAACCCTAGTTCCAAACGAATGAGTGTTTTTCCTATAGGAAGTATTCTTAACCTTAATCTTGTTTGACATTATGTGGATACATGATATATTCATGAACATGTACTTGATAGGTATATTAGCTAGTCTTTAGTTACAAGTGGATTTGTCAAAGGAATTGGAGTCCCTTGAGAGATGATGTGGATGTGTTCAGTTGCAAGCAATGTGCTTGGCACAACAAGGTAAGGTAACCCATGTATTGTTATATTTATTTATGCACTGATAGTTATGTGGTGATGGTAGTATAATGCACGGAGTTGCATGGCAAGAGAAATTGCCATGAAATTTTGAATAAGGCTCTGGTTGAGCTTTCCTTGGGAACCATGGGAATTGAGTCATGGTGTTTGTTTTTTGTCTTGTTCTTTCGATATTTTGTGACTGATGCACTTGATTTGTGATTTTGATTGTGTTTGGTGCATAGTTATGCCATTCTATTGCAGTGTCATGTTGTTATAGGTTTTCATGGTTTTCTTATTTGTTGTTTCTTGGAATTTCCTTTCATGCTTTGAGTCTTGGGGTTTTTTTGGGAAAGAGGGAAGCTAATGGAGTTTGAGGAGATTTCTGTGGTATCCAAAATGTAATGTAAGACTTATATGAATATTTTTGCATGAGTAAGCATAACGGAAGGTAAGACTATGACAGTCAGTTGGATTGGTTGGTCCATAATGGTAAACAGACGTTGGAAGTTCAGACATGTGAAAGGTAACTAGAAAAGGTAAAGTAAGTGGATTTGAGGTTTTAGATGCCTTGGATGTGTTGGGAACAATTTTTCTCAATTTTGTGCATGTTGTGCATGAATAAAGGAATTTCTCTTAAAATAGACCTCATTTTATCTAGTAATTATGTTATGATCATGATTATGTTGATGTTTATATATGTATGCATGTATGTATGTATGTCGTCTTCTGACAGAATGATGATTTTTTATGCTAATGATTATATATGTATGTATCTATGTATCTATGTCACTATCTAACAAGGTCATCAGGAATCATCCTTGTGGAGAAATGATTTCTTACATAGGCGAATGGCATGAAGAAGTTCCTAGTCTTACGAGGAATCAACTAAGAAAAGTAGTCATGACAAATACACAAGGTCAGTATCATATGGTTGTGAGTTGATATTATGTGATTATATTATGTTTATGTTATGGACAGGTTATACGGGGGGATACAATAGTGAAATGAAAGCAGTGTGGCCAACGACATGCTGGGACAAGCATGGATAAGACACTAGAAGAAAGGTTGCTTGGTAAAGACAGTTTGGTTTTGGATGTGTGGTACTATTGTTGTGCACATGTTGCATATGTGATGTTATGTGCATGTAGTGTTGTGCAGATATTGCATATGCGATGATGTGTACAAATGGTGCTATGTACAGGTTGTATATGCAGTGCTATGTACATATTGTATTGTGTGCATGATGTATATGCAGGGTTGTGTGCATATGGTGCTTTGTGCATGTTGGATATGCGATGTTGTGTACAGATGATGCTATGTACATGTTGGATATGTAGTGTTATGTACAGGTGGTGTTGCATGCATGTTGTACATGTGGCGATATATGGTGTTGCATGCATGTTGTACATGTGGCGATATATGGTGTTGTGTGCATGATTATACAAGTGGTGATGTGTGCATGTGGTTCTTTGTACATGATGTACAAGTGGCGTTCTGTGTAGGTGATGTTGTGTACATGTTGTGCATGTGTAGTTGTGTACATATGGTGTTGCGTACATGCCGTGCATGTGGTACTTTGAACATGAGGTATTGTGTACACGTTGTACAATGGTGCATTTTACATGTGGAGTTGTGTACATGCTGTGCAGCTGGTGTCGTGTACATGTGATGTTGTTCACACGTTGTGCAGGTGGTTGCAATGTACAGGTCATATTGTGTACATGTGGTATATATGGTATTGGTGTAGATGCATGTATTGCATGGTGTTGTATGAAATGTGTAGTTGTATGTGTGTGATGCACACTATGTGTATGTGCACATAGTTGAGGAGAAGGCACTGGGTGTTTGTCAGGTATGGCAACTCGAAGTGTGTACGAAATAAGGACAAAATTAGAAGCTAAGGATTGATGAAAGTGTTAGAGTCGGTCTAGTAGTCCTCCACCAGAGATCAAAGCTCTTTGCATTTCATGATTAGGTGTCCCATCAGTGTGATCATGTTGCATTCCGTTAGGCATGCCATAATCCTGGTGGAGGGAGTTTGTGTCGTTATTCCCCTCTTGTTTGGCACTACTGGTTCAGGTTTGTTCAAGTAAATAAAGTCCTCAAAGGGTCATTCATCTTGCTTTAAGTTTTAAGGTCTTAGGTCTAGGGTTGAGTCCATTTTTGTCTTGAGAGGTCATAAAGGACCAGCAGGCCAGAGGGATGTTCTTCCTTAAATATTTTTTCAAAGATTCTCATCATTGTACAGCTAGATTTTCACTTTGTTCTCAAAAACTCTGTTTTTGAAAACAAAGGTCATTATCTCATTTTTGTAAAAATTCTCAAAATTTCAAATTCTTCAAATGCCGAAGTGCAGCCTTGGTCTCCTTTGCCAAAGCATCTTAGAAGCTATCCCTGCAAAAATTTTCAGAAGAAATCATCATTTCAACCAATTTTTCAAAGAAATGAAATCAAAGGTCAGAGCCAATTAATTCAAAAAATGTCAACACTCAAAACATTACAAAGTGGGTTTTGGGCAAGTAAAAATTAAAAGGAAGCCTATAAAAGCATGTCACTCCTCATTTGAAAACTCATTTGCCTCTCACAAGCTAAGTGTAACCTTGCAAAGGCGATTTTAGGAGTTCTTGAGCAAGTCGAGCAGTTTCAGGGGCGCGCTACGCATTAGGAGAGGCGCGCTACGCGTCAGGGGCGCGCTACACGTCAGGCAGACTTTTCCAGTGTTAATTTACAAGTGCGCTATGCATCAGAGGCGCGCTACACATTGGGCAGGGCGCGCTACGCGTTGGGGATTCAGCTCAAAAAGCTGCCAGCAAGTCATCAAAACGACTTTTCTCTTAGGCAAAGTGTAGGTAGGCTTCTCCTCTATGCCTAAATTTGGTTTTGCACAATGAGAAAGAGAATTAATGTGTTCAAATGTTATGTAAATGATAAATCAAAGTCCTCTCTTGTTATGGAAAATTTAAAGTTTCAATGGCACTAGGTTTTTGAATTTCTCTTGTTGTCCAAGGTTGCCCTTTGTAAATTCCTTTTCCCTCATTTTCATCACTTTTCTCCCTCAAATTTTCCCTTGAAATTTCATCATTCTCCTCTTTAAAATTCCTAAAAGCATATTTAATTCCTAAAACCCTACTTCACTTTAAATCCCACAGTTTTGTAATTTCCCATGCTTTTCTTCCCTAAATTCCTTCTTTGTGTTTATTTTCCCTAATTCCCACATGTTCCCCTATCCCTAACAATTCCCTTGTATTTATGTCCCCTTGGTGACAGCATTTGAAAAAGTCAAAAAGCAGTTAATTGGGTGCCAAATCAGAAATATATTTTAGTCATCTTGCCTTCATAACCATGTCAGAAACCGAATCAGATTATGAGCAGAGCTATGACAGTGGTTCAACACCTGAGGTAGAAGTGCCAAGGAGGCATCATAAGGGTGGTAAGGGTGGTCGGCATGTTAGAGAGGAGCCCACTTCATTGGCTCATTTGCAAGCTTGTCCACTTGCAATGTCATGTTTTCGATATCAATCATGCTTTGGATATTGTGAGAGGATCTCACAAATTCAACACCATAGAGAGCTGGTCCGCTTGTTTGTCCTACATTTGCACAATGGCCATGTTAATCTTGCAGGAGTAGATTTCACCTTATCACCTGAAATGATTGTTCAAGCCACCGGGATACCAAATGTTAGGGAAGAATGGACCAAGCGCAAGCTGCTAGGAAAATTTCATTATCAACCATACATCAAACCTGGATGCATGAGGCACCTTACTGTTGTTTTTCCTTTCAGATTCCTAAGGGATGAGTATGCACCCTTGATGAGGCTCATTATGCGTTATTTCACTTGTGAGGGCAGATTTTCACGTTTATATTCGTACCACATCCGTTTGTTGATGCATTTCACCCGGGTACGAATGATGAACATTCCATTTTTCATGTGCCGAAATATAGAGAAGATGGTGCCCGTAGTGCAACGGAAAACTCTCGCACAGCAGCTCAAAAGTATATATCATTATGCACTGATCGAGATCATAGTGATGCATCAGTTGGCACAGCAGGGTATTGCTTGGGAGGATTTCATTTCTCGTGATTTCTTCATGGTGCCATAGCCACCTCCCGAGGTTGTCCGTGATGAGGGAGGGCCTTCACTGCAGTTTGATATTCCTGAGCCAGAACATGTCAGCACTCCTCCAGCATATGTTACATATCAGAGAGGCCACAAGGTCTTATTTGCATCTGCACGACGAGTATTATCTCCACATCAGGTGGAAGGGGTCTCGCCTTCTTCATCAGCACAGCGAGTGTTATCTCCACATCAGGTGGAAGGGGCCTCGCTTTCGACAGCAGCACAGGTACAAGAGAGAGGCAAGTAGCCCAAGATTGATGAGGGGCCATCAGGTGATCCAGGCATAGATGTTGTTGACCTTGATATCATTTGTCCTAGCCTAGAGTCAAAGGAGATCATCCAGCAACTAAGGGCTAAAAATGACTTGTTGCAGCAAAAGTTGTAGATGGAAAATTGGACAATCACATACTTAGAGCAGCTCAACAAGCAATTAGAGGATGAACACACTCTTGATGAGTTGCGGAGGATCCGAGAAGACCGGAACTTGGCTCGCAAGAGACCTGGTGATTTGACACCTAAGGAGCAAAGCTCTATGCTCATTCAGGTGAACACACATTTAGAGAGGTTGATAGCAAAGGCAAACAGGGACAAAGACATGCTCCGCCACATGAAGAACCATTATTGGGCCCGCATGCATGTATGCAAAGCAAAAATGAAGGTACTTAAAGCACGCTTGGCCAAGGCACTAAAACGGAGGAAACGGTCCGATCCGCTTCAAATTTTGGCTGAAGCTACCTTGAGGGAGCATGGTGCTCAATGATACACCTCCAGCTCAAAATTCAGAAAATTTGGAGCAATTTTGGTCAATTTTGAATTTTTTGTGCCAAACACAGGTTTTTGCCCTCAACGCGTAGCGCGTCGCGCGCTACCCTTAAGTTGGGGAGGTCCATTTCAGGAAAACTCAGTATTTTTGGATTTTTCATGGAAAAATTCACTTGCTCAGCCACTTCCAAGAAGTTTCATGAAGATTTGAGCCCCCAAAGGGTAAAAAAAAAGCAAAAAATGACCTTCTGCCACTTTTTGGACACACAGGAAGTAGTCTTGGTAGATTGCAATTTTGGAGGGGACAATGGCCACCAAATTGAGAAATTCCACTTGGGTTGGAGAGTAGACATCCAGAACTTTCCAGCAAGCCCACTTTTTCTTCATTTGGATGCCGGGAAGTGCCTCAAAAGTGGCCTGAAAGGCGCACTACGCGTTGGGAAAAATTGCCAGTTTTGCATCTTCAGCACAGGAAAACGCAGCAGTGACTAGTTTTGACTTTTTGGTTGGAGTTTTCATCCTCCTTGATGTATTTGATGTAATTTCATGATTGGCATGACACTTTTTACCTATTCTATAATATTCATTCATAAAATGGCAAAAAATTAATGAATGAATTGGTTTCCTAGCTTATAGAGGCAAGTTGTTTTGATTGCCTAGATTGTAGTGCTAAGTTTAGAATTGGTTGAAACAGCTCCTAGGATGATGAGCTCGAACCCTAGAGGCAAGGAAGTGTGTTAGCTTGCCTATATTATGTACTTTCTTAGTCATTTTCATGGTTGGACTCTTGAGGGATAAGCTTATACTGTTTTACTCTTTGTATCTCTGCAATTTTGGCAAAGGAAAGACCAGGGTTTTGTAGCACTATTTGGGATTCCTGTGGTGTTTTGTGTTGATGGTGTGCTTCTCTCATGTACTCGTAAGTGTGTTATGTGTATCGTTTTCCTACTTCTCTTTTCTGCACATTAAGTAAATGAAGTGTTAAGATAGAATTCATAATTTATATGCTCTGCCTTTAAGTTTGCTTAATATCTATGTTTTCCTCTGTCTAAAGAGAACTCTCGAAGGTTTCTTGCTCTCTTTAGCTCTTCACCAGTCATTTCTATCCATTCACTTAATTCAAAGGCATCAAGACAATCTCGTACCTTGCCCCAAAAAGACCTCTACAAAAACTGTGTCTCATCCCCGCACCCAAAATTGCTGTGCTCAGTTTTCCAACAAACTCTAAAAAAATTAAAATCAAACCTTCCCCATCAGTTTACTAGCCTAAAATCAGTGTTCTTTATTGGTCATCTCCGCCCTTTGAAGACCTTTTGTCGAGATAGACCTGGAGAGAGCCCTCTCCTACCCCGTAGGGCTAGCTATGAGGCTAAGTGGTTTGATGTTGCCTTGGATTTTGTCTTTTTCAGCCTGAGGCCAAATTCAAGTGCTAACATATTGGAGACCATACTGGGGAGAACAAAATTGTTTGTGGATTGATGTGTTTGTTTCATAAGTCTTAGACGGAGCCTGAAGTTATGCCAGGTAGCCTTCGAAACGCTTTTGCTTTGCATAAGCAGAAGTAGATAAACGCTGCTTCAGTCAATCTCCGTGAGCTTGTGAATATGGCACTTCGATTGCATTTTACCCCCGTTCATTTGTAAACTCTGAACTTTTGGATGATTAGTTGAGAGTTTTCACAGGCTGATTGGTTATTTGTTCCTTGATATACAAACTGGCTTCAAATTCTCATCATAAATTCAAATCTCATTCATGTCCAGCTGTTTTTGGGTATCTTGAAGACATTGATTTTGATGAAAGCTTTGAGTTGTCGTTGTTCAAAACCAAATCTGAAAGTGCACTTGATTCTCTAGTTCCCAACCCTAATTTTGCTATTGCTTTTGAAATCGAGAGACACAATAAATTGGTTGAAAATTTCATCTTAAGACACCTTCAGACAGATATCCAAGTCACTAATCTTGTTGAGTTCCTCGAAACTATATCTAGCAATATTGGATCTACTATCACGGCTTCAGTTCCGCATGAGCAGACCAATCCTCCTTTTATTTCTATATCCCCTATAGTTACACATCCTGAATCCACAGTCAATTCTCCTTCCTTGTCACATATCACTTCTCCTCTGCCTACACCTCCCTATACCCCTCATACTACACCTACACCTACTCCACCTGCTACTCCTAGACCCAATCTACCTAAAGCAATGGCTGCCCGGTTTGCCCCACTTGCTCTTCCTCAAAATCTGCATGATATGCCAGCTGATTATCAGAGTAAAATTCCCATGTTTGATGGAACTCCTCAGGGTGTTTCCGCTCAGCAGCATATAGACAAGATGACAACTTACTTTGATCTATATGAGATAGATGAGGAAGATGTAACTATGTGTTTGTTTGTACAAACATTCGATGGAGAAGTAAGAAAATGGTTCAGAGGTTTGACAGCTAGAAGCATACCCACATTGGAAGAACTTCAGAAGAAGTTTCTAGATCGATGGGAAATCAGGAAAGATCCACTTCAGATCAATGCTGAGTACAACAATCTCAAACGCAATCATGGTGAGTCTGTCCAAGATTACATTATCAGATTTAACACAGTTTACAATGCTATTCCAGATGATTTAAGACCATCTAGAAAATCAGCACTTCTCAAATTCTCGGATGGCTTTGATCCGGAGATGGCTTATTCGTTGCGAGACAGAGATCCGCCTACCTTGGAGGATATGCAGAAAATCGTTGTTAGTGTCGAAGCAAATTTGAATGATAAAAGAGCGAGGATGAAAGCTGAAAAGCGAGTGACAATCAAAGAAGAAGCCTCTACATCAGATCAGCTCCTTCGCAAGGTAGAAAGGGTGGAAAGGTTGCTAGAAAACACTCATCTCAGCAAGCCGGAACCGTAGATCCGTAATCCTAATTTCCGAGGTCCACAGCAGCCACAATACAGAATCAAGCAGCGTGAAACAAGGGCACAAGAAACAACAGTTCAGCAGCAAGTAAAACCTCCGCTTCAGCAGAATTTTGTTAGCCAAGAATCCGAGGATGAAGGTGATACTATAGGAGAGGAAAATCACTTTTTCACTCCTGATGATCTGCCTACTTATATTACAGAAGAAGAATAATTTGTGAGAAATTCCATCATACATCAAGATGAGAATTATATCCTATCAAATGATGCAGCCCTCGTGGAAGAATCGGAGGAATACCAAAGAGGATATCTCAATGCTTTGTCCGCTCAATAGAGACAATTAAGAAATCGATCTGTTCCCATAAATCCCATTCAGAGGAGGAAAGATACTTCAGCAAAAAATGATTCAGCTTCCCCACAGACAAAAGGAAAAGAAATAATTGATCCCCCAGCAAGTCAATCATCTTCAGCGGATAAGGTAAATCAGCCACCAAGCATAATGAAGGATAGAGTTGAAAGAAGAGAAGTTCCGGCCAAAGAAGGTGAAAAGGTTTCAGCATTTAGTTTGGAGAATGAAATTTCAAAGCTGAAAGTGTCTATTCCATTGACCGAAATCATGAAGAACACCGCCTACCGAGGTCAAATTTCCAAAATTCTGAATATTGATCCAATGCTTGACACGGTAAATGTAGAAGATGATCAGCCGGAATTAATTTTTGGGCCTGCTTTAAATGGTGAGTCTCCTGAAAATGATGTTCCTCCCTTTTGTATCAATTTGAGGTTACACGAGTATGTTTTACATAATGCTATGTTTGACTCGAGTGCTTCGCACAATTTGATGCTGAAAGCAATAATGGAAAGGCTGGGATTGGACATCACAAGATGATATCATGATTTGTATTCATTTGATTCCAGCCGGGTAAAGTGTATTGGATTGATCAAGGACTTGGTGGTAAGCCTAGATCAAATTCCAGCTAAGAATGTCTTGATGGATGTGGTTGTGGCAGATATTCCTCCGCGTTTTGGTATGTTGCTTTCAAGATCTTGGGCAACTAAGTTGAAAGGTACACTTCAGCTAGATTTTTCTTATGCTACAATTCCAGTCTTCGGTCAAATGAGAAAGTTATATCGGGAGCAAAAGATGAAATACATGATAACTAGCAAAGAAAAGCCAATAAATCATCCTGTAAATTATGTACATACAGATTTGGAATCGTTTGTTTTGTTTGATGATAATTTTAATGAGGTAGATAGTCAGTTAGTTCAGGCAGAGGATATACCAGAGATTACTGAAAATTTTAGAGAAGTTCTACAAAAGGAAAGGGAAGAAAAGTCAGCTGCCATGAGGCAAACAGCTGAAGCTAAGGGCCAGCAAACAAAAAAAACAGAGGCAACACAGTTTCAGCAGTTGGAGGAAGATGAAGATGGTCTTTGGACCATGGATTTCGATGGCGCTGTGGGCAGCGATGGTGCTAGTATTGGTGTGTGGATTCGAAGTCCCTTTTCTGCCCAAGACAAAGTCCCAAGCAAGGTGAGAGTGTGTTCTTATAAACTAGCATTTGATTGTTCAAACAATGAGGCAGAATATGAAGCTCTTATTGTTGGCCTTAAAATTATTCACAAGCTGAAAGCAAAGAAGATTGCAGTCTATGGCGACTCCGAGTTGGTGATAAAGCAAGTTAAAGGTGAGTTTCAGGCCAAGAATCCTCGCATGAGAGCATATCGAAATGTTGTCCTAGATATTTTGAAATTATTTTCTGAACATACTTTGACATGTGTGCCCTGCATACAAAATGGTGTTGCTGATGCATTGGCCAAGGCAGCAAGTAATTTAAAACTTCCAATGAATTCCAGCAACAAATTTGAGATTTATGTGAAACACCGCCCCACAATTCCGGATAATCAACGATGTTGGCAAGTCTTCCAGGATGATGAAGAAATCAAAGATTTTCTGCAGATTGAAGGTGAGTTTAAAGACATTTCCATAGATACTGAACCAGATGAGGTAAATCAAATGGATGTGCTGCAACTTAAGGATAATTTTATTCCTAAAGGATTGATTCCTTTGGAAGAGTTGTTTGATCAAGATGATGTGGCCCGCAAGCCGACATTGAGACCAACCGAAGAAGGTGTTGAGGAGGTAAACATTGGAGCAGCTGAGAATCCTAAGATGGTAAAGTTATCTAAGTCATTGTCACCAAAGGTAAAGAAGGAGTATGTCATATTGTTGTCTTCATTTTCTAATGTCTTTGCATGGGATTATTCAGATCTGAAAACATATGATACTAGTATCATTCAGCATACTATTCCTATAAAGCCAAATCAAAAACCTTTCCGCCAAAAGTTGAGGAGAATCAATCCTAAATTGCTGCCATTGATAGAAAAAGAAGTGAATAGGTTGTACAAGTCTGGAATCATAGTACCTATCAGATTTTCTGATTGGATATCAAATTTGGTACCCGTAAGAAAGAAGACCGGTGAGATCCGTTTATGTATTGACTTCAGAAATTTGAATAAGGTGTCTTTAAAGGACAATTATCCGCTGCCCAAAATGGATCATATATTGCAGCGAGTAGTTGGAGCATCAAGGATGTTGCTACTCGATGGCTATTCCGGGTACAATCAGATTTTGGTGCATGAGGATGATCGTGATAAAACCGCATTCACTACTCCATGGGGTACATTTCATTATGCAAAAATGCCATTTGGTTTGAAAAATGCAGGTGCCACTTTTCAGCGTGCGATGGACATGGCCTTTGCCAATGAGAAAGATGTCTTTTTAGTTGTTTACCTTGATTATTTGACTGTATTTTCAAAATCTGATGAAGAACATTTATATCACTTGCAAATTGTTTTTCAAAAGTGCAGAAAATATGGAATTTCACTGAATCCAAAGAAGAGTCTTTTCGCCATGAGTGAAGGCAAGCTCTTGGGTCACATCATTTCCAAAGATGGCATCCGTATAGATCCTGCACGTGTTGAAGCTATTCAGCAACTTGAGCAGCCCCGGAACAAAAAAGAAATACAGTCCTTTAATGGTAAGCTGAATTTTCTGCATCGCTTCATTCCAAATCTTGTTGAGCATCTTAGAGAAATCACAAACATGCTAAAAAAGGACAGCCAGCTAAAGTGGACTGAAGAGGCGGTAAAATCTTTCAATTTGGTAAAGTTGTTTTTATCTTCAGCCCCTACTCTAATCAGTCCGGATTACACACAAGATTTTATTTTGTTTTCATTTGCTTCTGAGCACACATTGGCAGCTGTACTAATGCAAAAAAGAGATGGAGTTGAGAAGCCCATTGCTTTTTTCAGCCGTATTATTAGAGATGGAGCATTAAAGTATAACATCATTGAAAAACAAGCACTTGCACTTGTGAAGGCCCTGAAGGATTTCCGTGTGTATGTATTGCATTCCCACATTTTAGCTTATGTTCCTAATGCGGCAGTAAAGGATGTGTTGGTACAGACAGAACCGGAAGGGAGGCGGGGAAAGTGGATTGCTGCATTATTAGAGTACGATGTGGAAATTAAACCCACTAAGTTGATCAAAGGGAAAGGTCTTGCCAAATTGATGGCTGAAACAAATCTACATGTCCTAGACATCAATTTGATAGCTGCCATGTCCGATGAAGATGAGGAGAATTCAGTACAACAGGTATCTGACATCTTTATTTCTTCTCCTTGGTACGCTGATATTGTATATGTACTTCAAAATTTGTCTTCACCTCCCGGGATGCCTCGAAATAAGAGTAGGATATTGAAGTTGAAAGCAGCCAAGTTTTGCATCCTTAAATCTGCACTATATTGGAAAGACCCCGGTGGAATATTGCTGAATTGTTTGGTTGAGGAGGAAGCCAAAACAGTGGTGGAAGATTTTCATAAAGGTGACTGTGGGGGTCATTTGTTTTGGAAGACTACAGCAAATAAGATCCTAAGAGCAGGTTTTTATTGGCCTTCATTGTTTTCAGATGTATATAATGCAGTTAAGAGTTGTCATGAGTGCCAAATTTTTCAAGGGAAACAGAAATTGCAGCCATTGCCTCTCAAACCAATTGAAGTCAGTGCACCATTTCAGCAGTGGGGCTTGGATTTTATCGGTGAGATTCATCCGGCATCGTCAGGACAACATAGATGGATATTGACAGCTACAGACTACTTCACAAAATGGATTGAAGCCATTCCCACCCGGCAGGCCACGGATGCGGTAATTATTTCTTTCCTTGAAAATAATATATTGTCACGTTTTGGCTGTCCAAGTAAGTTAATTACAGATAATGCAGCAGCATTTAAATCAAAGAGAATGGTTGACTTTTGCTACAAGTATAATATCAGCTTGGGGCATTCTACCGCCTACCATCCGCAAGGAAATGGGTTGGCAGAATCTTCAAATAAGTCCTTGGTAAATAGCATTAAAAAGTTGCTGGAAATCAATAAGAAGAGCTGGCATAAAAAGTTAGTGAATGCACTGTGGGCTAATAGAGTAAGTCATAAAAAGTCAATTGGCATGTCTCCTTTTGAGTTGGTGTACGGGACAGATGCAGTGTTTCCTACTTCACTTGCTATTCTGGTAGTCAAATTGCTTCAAGAAGTTGATAGTGAGGAAGATCCTATGCAAAGACGGATTAATCAAATGATTCATTTACAGCAGACACGGGAGGAGGTTCTTCACAATACTCTCAAATTGCAAGAGCGCATAAAGAAGGTTTATGACAGGAAAGCAAAATCAGATGACTTCCAAATAGATGATGTGGTTTTGAAGTGGGATTCTCGGAATGAAGACAAAGGGAAGCACGACAAATTTGATAATTTATGGAAGGGTCCCTATAAGATCGCAGCATATCGTGGCCAAAATTCTTTTCTTCTCAAGGAAATGAATGGAGATGATTATCCCGGAGGGTCGATCAATGGTCGGCTGCTGAAGAGGTACCATGTCTGAGCATTTTCTGTTCTTGTCACCATCATTGTATATACCATTTTAATTCTGTTTTATCGCATGTGTGTGCTGATCTTTCATCCTCAATCTGGGGCCCGCGGTGAAGGCTATAATTCTGAAGATGGAGATTGGTTGGTTTGAGGTTTGTCAAGGTATTTTATCAGTCCATTTTCTGTCCACAATTGAGTTAGTTTGGGTCAAAGTTGTGTCTAATTTTCAGTCAAATCTGCAGTCACTAATGTGTCAGAATTTGTGTCAAATGAGTAAATAATGACTCCATCGCCCAATGGTTGAAGACACTGGTCTGCTCTCCCAGAGGTTTGCGGTTCTTGGCACCTCCAAGGAGCTACCATCCCCATTGGAGCCAATGTTAGAGTCGGTCTAGTAGCCCTCCACCAGAGATCAAAGCTCTTTGCATTTCATGATTAGGTGTCCCATCAGTGTGATCATGTTGCATTCTGTTAGGCATGCCATAATCCTGGTGGAGGGAGTTTGTGTCGTTATTCCCCTCTTGTTTGGCACTGCTGGTTCAGGTTTGTTCAAGTAAATAAAGTCCTCAAAGGGTCATTCATCTTGCTTTAAGTTTTAAGGTCTTAGGTCTAGGGTTGAGTCCATTTTTGTCTTGAGAGGTCATAAAGGACCAGCAAGCCAGAGGGATGTTCTTCCTTAAATATTTTTTTCAAAGATTCTCATCATTGTACAGCTAGATTTTCACTTTGTTCTCAAAAACTCTGTTTTTGAAAACAAAGGTCATTATCTCATTTTTGTAAAAATTCTCAAAATTTCAAATTCTTCAAATGTCGAAGTGCAGCCTTGGTCTCCTTTGCCAAAGCATCCTAGAAGCTATCCCTGCAAAAATTTTCAGAAGAAATCATCATTTCAACCAATTTTTCAAAGAAATGAAATCAAAGGTCAGAGCCAATTAATTCAAAAAGTGTCAACACTCAAAACATTACAAAGTGGGTTTTGGGCAAGTAAAAATTAAAAGGAAGCCTATAAAAGCATGTCACTCCTCATTTGCAAACTCATTTGCCTCTCACAAGCTAAGTGTAACCTTGCAAAGGCGATTTTAGGAGTTCTTGAGCAAGTCGAGTAGTTTCAGGGGCGCGCTACGCGTCAGGAGAGGCGCGCTACGCGTCGGGGGCGCGCTACACGTCAGGCAGACTTTTCCAGTGTTAATTTACAAGTGTGCTACGCGTCAGAGGCGTGCTACACGTTGGGCAGGGCACGCTACGCGTTGGGGATTCAGCTCAAAAAATTGCCAGCAAGTCATCAAAACGACTTTTCTCTCAGGCAAAGTGCAGGTAGGCTTCTCATCTATGCCTAAATTTGGTTTTGCACAATGAGAAAGAGAATTAATGTGTTCAAATGTTATGTAAATGATAAATCAAAACCCTCTCTTGTTATGGAAAATTTAAAGTTTCAATGGCACTAGGGTTTTGAATTTCTCTTGCTGTCCAAGGTTGCCCTTTGTAAATTCCTTTTCCCTCATTTTCATCACTTTTCTCCCTCAAATTTTCCCTTGAAATTTCATCATTCTCCTCTTTAAAATTCCTAAAAGCATATTTAATTCCTAAAACCCTACTTCACTTTAAATCCCATAGTTTTGTAATTTCCCATGCTTTTCTTCCCTAAATTCCTTCTTTGTGTTTATTTTCCCTAATTCCCACATGTTCCCCTATCCCTAACAATTCCCTTGTATTTATGTCCCCTTGGTGACAGCATTTGAAAAAGTCAAAAAGCAGTTACTTGGGTGCCAAATCAGCAATATATTTTAGTCATCTTGCCTTCATAACCATGTCAAAAACCGAATCAGATTATGAGCAGAGCTATGACAGTGGTTCAACACCTGAGGTAGAAGTGCCAAGGAGGCATCATAAGGGTGGTAAGGGTGGTCGGCATGTTAGAGAGGAGCCCACTTCATTGTCTCATTTGCAAGCTTGTCCACTTGCAATGTCATGTTTTCGATATCAATCATGCTTTGGATATTGTGAGAGGATCTCACAAATTCAACACCATAGAGAGCTGGTCCGCTTGTTTGTCCTACATTTGCACAATGGCCATGTTAATCTTGCAGGAGTAGATTTCACCTTATCACCTGAAATGATTGCTCAAGCCACCGGGATACCAAATGTTGGGGAAGAATGGACCAAGCGCAAGCTGCTAGGAAAATTTCATTATCAACTATACATCAAACCTGGATGCATGAGGCACCTTACTGTTGTTTTTCCTTTCAGATTCCTAAGGGATGAGTATGCACCCTTGATGAGGCTCATTATGCGTTATTTCACTTGTGAGGGCAGATTTTCACGTTTATATTCGTACCACATCCGTTTGTTGATGCATTTCACCCGGGTACGAATGATGAACATTCCATTTTTCATGTGCTGAAATATAGAGAAGATGGTGCCCGTAGTGCAAAGGAAAACTCCCGCACAGCAGCTCAAAAGTATATATCATTATGCACTGATCGAGATCATAGTGATTTATCAGTTGGCATAGCAGGGTATTGCTTGGGAGGATTTCATTTCTCGTGATTTCTTCATGGTGCCACAGCCACCTCCCGAGGTTGTCCGTGATGAGGGAGGGCCTTCACAACAGTTTGATATTCCTGAGCCAGAACATGTCAGCACTCCTCCAGCATATGTTACATATCAGAGAGGCCACAGGGTCTTATTTGCATCTGCACGACGAGTATTATCTCCACATTAGGTGGAAGGGGTCTCGCCTTCTTCATCAGCACAGCGAGTGTTATCTCCACATCAGGTGGAAGGGGCCTCGCTTTCGACAGCAGCACAGGTACAAGAGAGAGGCAAGCAGCCCAAGATTGATGAGGGGCCATCAGGTGATCCAGGCATAGATGTTGTTGACCTTGATATCATTTCTCCTAGCCTAGAGTCAAAGGAGATCATCCAGCAAATAAAGGCTGAAAATGACTTGTTGCAGCAAAAGTTGGAGATGGCAAATTGGACAATCACATACTTAGAGAAGCGCAACAAGCAATTAGAGGATGAACACACTCTTGATGAGTTGCGGAGGATCCGAGAAGACCGGAACTTGGCTCGCAAGAGACCTGGTGATTTGACACCTAAGGAGCAAAGCTCTATGCTCATTCAGGTGAACACACATTTAGAGAGGTTGATAGCAAAGGCAAACATGGACAAAGACATGCTCTGCCACATGAAGAACCATTATTGGGCCCGCATGCATGTATGCAAAGCAAAAATGAAGGTACTTAAAGCACGCTTGGCCAAGGCACTAAAACGGAGGAAACGGTATGATCCGCTTCAAATTTTGGCTGAAGCTACCTTGAGGGAGCATGGTGCTCAATGATACACCTCCAGCTCAAAATTCAGAAAATTTGGAGCAATTTTGGTCAATTTTGAATTTTTTGTGCCAAACAAAGGTTTTTGCCCTCAACGCGTAGCGCGCCGCGCGCTACCCTTAAGTTGGGGAGGTACATTTCATGAAAACTCAGCATTTTTGGATTTTTCATGGAAAAATACACTTTCTCAGCCACTACCAAGAATTTTCATGAAGATTTGAGCCCCCAAAGGGTCAAAAAACAAGCAAAAAATGACCTTCTGCTACTTTTTGGACACACAGGAAGCAGTCTTGGGAGATTGCAATTTTGGAGGGGCAAATGGCCACCAAATTGAGAAATTCGACTTGGGATGGAGAGTAGACATCTAGAACTTTCTAGCAAGCCCACGTTTGCCTCATTTGGATGCCGGGAAGTGCCTCAAAGGTGGCTTGAAAGGCGCACTACACGTTGGGAAAATTTGCCAGTTTTGCATCTTCAGCACAGGAAAACGCAGCAGTGACTAGTTTTGACTTTTTGGTTGGAGTTTTCATCCTCCTTGATGTATTTGATGTAATTTCATGATTTACATGACACTTTTTACCTATTCTAGAAGATTCATTCATAAAATGGCAAAAAATTAATGAATGAATTGGTTTCCTAGCTTATAGAGGCAAGTTGTTTTGATTGCCTAGATGTAGTGCTCAGTTTAGAATTGGTTGAAACAGCTCCTAGGATGATGAGCTCGACCCCTAGAGGCAAGGAAGTGTGTTAGCTTGCATATATTATTTACTTTATTAGTCATTTTCATGGTTGGACTCTTGAGGGATAAGCTTATACTATTTTACTCTTTGTATCTCTGCAATTTTGGCAAAGGAAAGACCAGGGTTTTGCAGCACTATTTGGGATTCCTGTGGTGTTTTGTGTTGATGGTGTGCTTCTCTCATGTACTCGTAAGTGTGTTATGTGTATCGTTTTCCTACTTCTCTTTTCTTCACATTAAGTAAATGAAGTGTTAAGGTAGAACTCATAATTTATATGCTCTGCCTTTAAGTTTGCTTAATATCTATGTTTTCCTCTGTCTAAAGAGAACTCTCGAAGGTTTCTTGCTCTCTTTAGCTCCTCACCGGTCATTTCTATCCATTCACTTAATTCAAAGGCATCAAGAAAATATCCTACCTTGCCCCAAAAAGACCTCTGCAAAAATTGTGTCTCATCCCCGCACCCAAAATTGCTGTGCTTAGTTTTCCAACAAACTCAAAAAAAATTAAAATCAAACCTTCCCCATCAGTTTACTAGCCTAAAATCAGTGTTCTTTATTGGTCATCTCCGCCCTTTGAAGACCTTTTGTCGAGATAGACCCGGAGAGAGCCCTCTCCTGCCCCGTAGGGCTAGCTACGAGGCTAAGTGGTTTGATGTTGCCTTGGATTTTGTCTTTTTCAGCCTGAGGCCAAATTCAAGCGCTAACAGAAAGGATAAGTATCAACATTTTATTTCACTTTTATCATGCATGTTATTTATGATTATGGTATATGATGATTATATGTGATCTATGATTTTGGTTTATGATGGTTACGTGTGATTTATGATTTTGATCTATGATGGATATGTTTCGAGCTAACCTGATGTGATATGTTATACATGATGATTAGTTAAAGATGTTAATTTAACTTGTTGTGACATGAAGTAAACATCATTGCAAGTGTACCTTATTGATGAGCTACCAATGAGGTATGATTTGAAGTTATTTCAATTTATTTTGAATCTAATGGAAATTATGTTCTTGGAACAGTAATGCATGAACACGCCTGGTTGAGTTTCTGAAATCAACTGAAAGAATTAGCAGCAACAATGAAAGAAAATTGGAACTTGAAGCAATATGCTGGTAGAGAACTTCAAGAATAGGGCCATTGTGGGACACTGGTGCCCAATAATGTCCATTGATTTCCATGAGTGTTCTATGACCAGTATGATGGTTTTGAGGTAGGTATATGCCTTGGTTGTTTTACCTTCCCATGCGAGGAATCCTTGCCAAGGGATGGATCGCCCAGGATAGTGGATGTCGGGGAACTTGGAAGGTGAGTGACTGCACGGAAAGGGGTGACCGGATTTCCCAAGGGACTGTGTAGCAGAGAAGGGAAGGTCGCGGATAGATTTTTTTGTCATTAGCATTACCAAATGGAATCAGATGCACATTGGGAGTGCAACCTAGAACAATGAGTCAGTAATTGTTCATTGAGAAGATAAGTGGCGCGGGATTGTAGCGTTGGATATTGAATGCATATTTGACTTTGCAGTGGATTCTGGACTTCATGGGAAGGAGGCGAATCCTGGTATTACTTTGAGGGTGGAGGTGTGAGCCTTTGGATTCCCTTTTTTATGAATGTAGGCATCATATCCTTTTATTTTCTAGTTGAGCAAATGTGCATATGTGTATATGTGTGTATTATTGTAAATATTATATCGAGCTGGATTTATAAAGCTCCATAGAAAGTATGGTTATTTGTTGGTTGAAGCAAATGCGTTTATGTATATGTGGATATTGTAAATACCGTAATGAGATATGTTATAAATATCTAGTAAATGGTATGATTGTCATGTTTTAGCAGTGGTCATTGTAAATACTGCAACGAGTTGTGTTATAAATCTCCATGGGTAGTATGTTTTGTTTTCAGTAGTCTTATTGGTTGTAGGTATCATTGAATGTTGAGGACATTGTTCCCCATGGGGAAGGGTTCTCTAACAACCCTGGTGAAAATTCCAAGTAAAATTATATATAAGGCCACGGTGATGGGACACGTATTCCAAGCTAAATGGTGGGGGAAACATCCTAATGGGTGTTGATTCAGTTTAGTATGGCTAAGCAAATTGGCAAAGGAAATGGCTAAGGCTTTGGAAAGGCAAAAAGACATTTTGGCACATTTATTTATGAAAATAAATAAAATTAGGAGAAAAGGAAGGTGAAAGGTCATAGGTTGCATGTGAGGAGGAAAATGAAGGAAAATAATGGAAAATGAAGAAAATGGAGGCCTCATTAATAAAAATAATTCTGAGGATGAGTTGGAAAGCTCTCAATCAGTGTAAGCTCTAAGTCAGTGTTAATATTTTTCTATGGTTATGCATGGGATCAAGAAAGAAAAAGAAGGAAAGAAGAAGGAAGGAGCAAGCAAGGAAGAGCAAGATAAAGCAACTACAATATGGTTCTCTGCAAGTGTCACTTTGCATGTGTGATTTCCTTGCTAGATTTGGCATGCATGGTATTTCATGTGGTTCTTGCTATTATGGCATGGTTTTTTCCAGGTGTAACAAGGTTTTTAGCCTAGCCTTGCCATTTCTGGATAGCCATGGTGTGATGGGATTCTCATGTTTTGGTTGAGCTAGATTGCTAGATGAATTCGAAGCTGAGTGAGTTGGATCTCTGAAATAATAGAGAACATGGCCTAGTTGTCCCTAAACCAGACTGTCAATCACGGTAAAGTCACTAGCCTAGTGACCCCTGAGCCAGATTGTGGGTTGCCTAAAGATAGGATTATGTTGCCTTGAATGGCCTAGGAATCCTTGTCGGTGAATGGCAGGATATATGGTAAAGCCTAGAGGTGGTTTGCTCTCTATTAGGCCTAGTAATCCGGGGTTGGGATATGCAGTGAAGCTTCAATAGTGGGTCTCGGTTTAGGGCATAGTGATCCGGTGTGGATTGCAGTAAATCCTAAGAGACTGGAGTCTCGATTTAGGGCCTAGTGATCTGGGATTGGATTGCGGTAAACCCTGAGAGACTAGGAGACAGGAAAATTCCTCACAATGTAGGTGGATAAATCTGATAGCATCCGTGCTTGTTTGGCTTAATGATTGGGTGGATATCATGGTAAATCCTGTTATGATATGTTTATTGTGTTGACCTAGTGATCTGTGATGGATTACAGTAAAGCTTGGTTTCTATTTATGAGGGTGAGGTGGTTTAGCCTCGGTATGCCCAGGTTGGTTCTTTTGGTTTGAGTCCCACATTCATGCTTGGAATATGGCACGGGGTTGAATGGATGAAGAGAGATTTGGCTCAGCCATTTTATGGTCGAGTGGAACATGGAAGTCTCATCCTGGGTTTGGATTT
Source organism: Pinus tabuliformis (assembly GCA_031772625.1). NCBI lineage: Eukaryota > Viridiplantae > Streptophyta > Pinopsida > Pinales > Pinaceae > Pinus > Pinus tabuliformis. The sequence goes on from CM062817.1 coordinate 1,861,947,591, forward strand.
TACATCATTAATGAAAGGTTATTTTCCTTGAATTTCTATGAGCATTATGATGGATTATACGTGGTCTACATGGTTATACGTTCATGAGTATTTATGTTGTTATTATGCTAGTTATATGTGTGTTTTATGAAAACAGCTATGTATGGCTCTCAGCATGTTTTTTCTTGTAAATGATTGTATAATGTATCTATGGCCTAATAGATGGTAATGCAACAAATGACTTGAGGAAACAATGGTTCTTAGCGATTCTCAAATAAGTACAAGACCCTTATGCTCAGATCTATTATTTACACCTATAGGTTGCATATTTACTAAGTATTTGACAAAATGTCTGTCATGGTTAGGCTTGGTTAGGTCAAGCCCTTGATCAAGTTTTGTGTTAGAATCTTTTCCTTGGTGTCATTTATTATCTTGGAAAGTCTCATCAATTTCTAGGCATTGGTTTGGAGACTAGCCCTGAAAAAGTGGCTTAAATCTTGTAGTATCTTACACAAAATTGGCTAAAAAGGACTGTAGTATCTCCCTTACAGGCATTGTGGGAGATACTATAGGGTTCTAGTCGCATGCATGCCTTGTCTTGGGACCAACTGTGGGTTTAATTCATTGAAATTCTAGGTTAACTCAGGGGTGGGCACCTAGAGTAGTGGATTAGCTCCTGGGGGTCCTGAAGCACTTGAGGGAGGTTTGTAAGGTCTTGTTTTGTTGAATCCATTTCCTTAAGGTTACCTAGGAGGTTAAGCCTTATCATTGTAGCCTCTCATCACATGTTTACCTTGGCTAGTTAGTTGTTTGGATAGATGTGGGAGGAGGATGTTACATTAAAGTCTTCAAAGCTCTAGTAGAAAATGGGTTAGATTTAAAAATCAAAGTCTTGGGTCTGATAGAGGAAGGGAGTTTATATCAGATGAGTTTTTGGAATTTTGTGAACATCATGGTATTAAGAGGCAGATTTCTATTGCTAAAACTCCTCAACGAAACGGAGTGGCCAAAATAATGAACAGAACAATCCAACAAATGGCATGTTCCATGCTTGATGAGTCTAGAGCGCCTCATCCCTTCTGGGGGGAAGAAGCACATATCACCGTGAATATCCTCAACAAAGCTCATATTCGAGTAAACAGTGATAAAACTCCTTATGAACTATGGTTTGGTAAGCCTCCATCTGTAAAAAAATTTAGAGTTTTTGGTAGAAAATTTTACATCAAGAATAATGATGATAAGCTTAGAAAGTTTGAATCTAAAGTTGATGAAGGAATTCCCCTTGGATACTCCTTTAGAAGAAAAGGATATAAATGCTACAATAAAAGGCTTCAAAATATTGTTGAATGCATTGATGTTGTAATTGATCAAGAATCCACAAGTACCAAAGGGGAAGCATCAGCAAATGACGAACTTGTTTCTACAACAAGCTAAGAAGGTGTAGGAGAAGGAATCAATAAAGCACCAGAAGAAGGAATTAAAAGAACAGAAGCATCAGAAAATACTCGTTCAAAGTATGTTTAGAAAAAATCATCTAGAATCTAAAATTCTAAGAGAAAAGGAAGTTGGAGTACAAACTAGAAGAACTATTGTTGGAACTTCCAGTTACCTAGCCTTACTATCTATAATTGAACCTAAAAATGTAAATCAAGAAAGCAAAGATGAATGTTGGGTTAAGGCAATGGACGAAGAACTTGATAAAATAGAAAAGATCCATACATGGGAGTTAGTACCAAGACCTCATGATAAAAATATTATTGGGACAAAATGGGTGTTCAAAAACAAACTAAATTAAAATGGAGAAGTGATTAGAAACAAAGCAAGACTTGTTTGCAAAGGCTATGCTCAACAGGAAGGAATAGACTTTGTAGATAATATTTCATCTATAGCAAGACTTGAAGCCATATTAATGTTTCTTGCACTTTCAAGCTTTCATAACTTCAAAGTATTTCAAATGGATGTTAAATCTACATTTTTAAATGGGGATCTAGAAGAAGAAGTTTATATTGAACAACCTGAAGGATTTATTCTAGGCAATGATAAAAATCTTATTTGCAAGCTTAAGAAGGCTTTGTATGGATTAAAAAAAGATCCTCATGCATGGTATTCTCATCTTTACAAGTATATTCAACAACAAGGTTTCGAAAAGGGGTATGCAAACAAAAACCTATATATGAAATTTGATACAGATAAACTTTTAATAGTTGTTGTTTATGTAGATGACATCATATTTGTAATTAATGTAGAAACTATGAGTCAATAATTTTCTTTATTTATACATTAATAATTTGAGATGTCTCTATTTGGTAAACTAACATACTTTCTTGGTCTTCAAGGTCAAAAAAAAAATAATGGTATCTTTCTCTCACAAACCAAGTACCTCAAGCAAATTTTGAAGAAATATGGAATGGAATACTGCAAGCCTATATGTACACCAATGGTAATAGGATGTAATATTAGTTCACATGATGATTCTCCTTCAGTGAATCAACCAGAATACAGATCTATGATCATAAGCTTGATCTACCTTATAGGAGTGAGACCAAATATTATGGATGCAGTTGGGATTGTTGGACGATTTCAAGAAAATATTAAAGAAACTCATCTCCATGCAGTCAAGACAATATTCAAGTATTTACAGGGAACTCAATATTTTGGTATATGGTAACCCAAAGATGCATATTTTGCACTTCATTCTAACACAAACACAGATTGGCCAGGTAATATTGAAGAGTACTAGAGGAGGAGAATTTTATTTGGGACCTCGTTTGGTATCATGGTTCAGTAAAAAACAAAGATCCATTGCTTTATCTATTGCTGAGGCAGAATATGTTGTTGTTGCATCTTGTTGTATTCAACTTCTGTGGATAATAAAAACATTGCAAGACATTCAAATCACTTGTCCTCAACCTATATCTATTTTATGTGATAATAATAGTGTCATAAGTATTTCTAAAAATCTTGTCATGCACTCAAAAATCAATCATATTCCAATCAAATATCATTTTCTAAGAGAACAAGTGCATGAAAAAAGGATCAAATTGGAATATGTCCGCCCAAAGGAACAAGTTGTGAATATATTTATAAAGCCACTTCCACGTGATTCCTTTGAATATCTCAGATAGAAACTAGGAGTGGTCTCTGCCTCATCACTTTGTTAATTATTCTGACAAATCTTTCATGTTTGGGGGATATGAGACTGTAAATTATTACATTTTACTTTCTTTACACAGATCTCATGAAGGACATTCACGTATATAAGTGAGTTTGGTTCTATACAGCATTGTATGTTTCTCTATGATGAATAAATAGTGGGATGGTCTCAAGGAGAGGTTCTGGTATATTGCAGTCTGTTTTTCTTTGGCCCTTCGGTTCTAGTGTTGGTTGGTTATAAGCTATTGATATTTAGATTTTACTAAGAAGTGATATTGCCTTATGATGGTAATGAGTTGTTTCTGCTCTTTTAACTTTACTAATTTATGAATTGGAGGTGATCAGACGTGGCAATGAGTAGTTGGCACAAGTTCAGGGGGGAGCATTTTCTATATTTCTAGAAGTGCATTTTTAGCATTATTATTTATTGAGAATTCCTTGTTACATAATGATGTCTATGGCTGGTGATGTTGCTGATGACACATTTGTTACTGAAGTTTTGGATGATGACACATTTTTTGCGTAAGAAGTTGATTATGTTATGTTGATTTATGATGACTTAAGTTGCATGATGTCTATTTTTCTTGAGCTACATATGAAAAAGTTGTGATTATGTCCTTGGTTCTCCTATATGTTGGTGATACATGATGATGATGATGCAGGATCCTATATGGTATATGATGGTTACTTAAGGCTCTCATGGTCTTGCTACCTCACTTTGGAGGTCTTTGATTTTGGTCATAAGTGTCATATATGTCTCTTGATGTAAAGGTCCATGATGTAATCATTATAATACTTAATAATGTTTGGACTATTGGGGTCAAGTCAATTATATATGTAATCCCATTATTTTGGGCATTTGATGTAATGTTGAGTCAAATATGTAACCCCATTGTGTTGGGTGATTGATGTAAGCATGAGTACTTTGTGATAGCAAAGGTCACATTTGGTTGGGTCATAAAGTCATGTACTTCCTTTAAAAACTTCCAAACAATTCAACATATGCTCAGTGGAGTATGGTCAATGTTCATATTCAGCAGATCAGACCAACATTGATCCTCTCTACAAAGGAAGAAATAAGTCTTCATTCAACAGAACTTTGCCATTGATGTCAAAGGGGGAGAGTAGCTTGGTGTTTGGAGAAGAATGCTTGGAGAGAAGCTTGGTATGTTTACAGATGTGTTTATAGGTATCTATAGGTAGTGGTGACCAAACACCAAAGTGGTTGCCATCAAGTCCAAAGGGGGAGATTGTTGGCATTATGAATAATGTGTTTTCCTTGATGGAAACCTACTTGATAAAGATGTCAACATGATGGTTATGCAGATACTATAGGTGAGATAGACAAAGGAATATCAGTTCAGAGACAGAGGAATGATAAAGGTGAAGTTTGGAAAGTATATGTGGGTCCTGTGAATAAAGGTCACATACATATGCAGGTATGGTGAAGAAAAGTCGCGTACAGTTTCCGCACCATGGTATTATCAATACCATGGGTTTTTACCATGGTATTGGCCCATAGTAATGAGCGTGAAAATGGATATTTGATCCCATCAAAGAATACCATCAGCATTACTAAGGGATTGGCCTAAGGTATTGGCTAAGGCCTAAGTTATATAAGGAGATGGAGATCAAATTGTTAGGTGTGCAAGTTTTTTTTTTTTTTTTTTTTTGCTGTGAATGATTTGATCTAAAATAGGTGTGAACCAAGGAGCAAGGAAAAGACACAGATCTGAAAAATCTGAAGTATGGTATCATATGTACTTGTTTGATTTTCTTGTTGAAAATATCTAACTATGATAGATCTGTGATGTTAATGATACTCTGACATGAATATGAGATAGTAAGGGTTGTGAATTATATTTTGTTGTTGCATTGAAATCTTGACTCAGTGATTTCAAATCTATATGTTGGTTTTCCTCTGCGAGATTGTGTACATACGTGGATCTTCTTCTGACTAGTCGCGTATATATTTTGCAGTATGCACATATATGGACGCAAGTGTCAAGTATGAAAAGTGTGCACATACGCAGAAGTGATTTATAAGATTCACATACATCTACTAGGATTTTATGATAATGGTTGGTTTGCTCTGTTATGTTTGTTGTTGTTTGTCAATGAAGTCTATCTTATAATAATTTGTGTTTGATAGTACTGATTAGGATGAACTAATTACGAATTAGAAGTTGACTAACTGATGATGCTACTATGTGATAATTTGTATTTTGCTTAGTGATTTATGTTGGCTTCAGTATATTTTTTTTGGTGATTGATTCAGTGGCACAGTGATTCAGGTTCAGCTATCAATATTTTGAGATCCGCATGCGGATATTCTTCAAGAGAAGTGTGTACATATACAATTATGATTAAGAACGGTAGAATATACAATCTTATGCGTGCTCAATTAGGGTTTGTAGTGGTAGCAATTGGTTTTTGTGATGGATAACATTGTTTGACTTGGTATATTGATGAGTGGTTATGCATTGATATGATTTGTTATGATCTACTTTGATCTAGTTGTATTGGTTACATTAGTAGATTTGATTATTTAGTATTTGAGTAGTTGATTTCAAAATTGTTGGGAGTATATCTAGTTTGAAACATTCCTAAAAGTGATCCACAAAGAGTTGAGGATAGTAGTCTTCAAAAAGGGGATTGTAGCTCCCTTCTAGTAGGATCTGGAAAATGAGAGAATGTTGTAGCCTTCTTCAGGTTGGAGCCTGCGTAGTGGTTAAAGTTTGTGCCAGTACAAGATTGTAAGAAGATTATTTTCAATAAAAGAATAAGATAGAGATGATAAAAGCTGTGGTTTTTTGCCACATTGGGTTTCCACCTAAAAATCCCGATGTTCATATGGTTGTGTGTGTTAATGTTCTATATGCTTATTAACTTCTCATAATTATTGTTTCATTGATGAATAATGGAATAATAATGCACTGATTAATATTGCATAGGTAATTAAATAAGTTATCTGATATGGTATCTCTTTCTTTGTCACTTTGGGTGGAGGGCAACCCAATCTCCATCTGGGAATCCAAAATCAAATGGCTAAAAGGAGATATTCAAAATTGGATAAAGGAGAATAAAACAGAATTCAATATGTAATCAAGGATATGAAAAAACATTTGGCATCCATTCAGGGGAAAATTGAGGTTGCCTAGGTCACTCAGATTGAATTCCAAAAATAAGCTAATACATTAAAGGCCCTCCACACCCTCCTCATACAAGAAGAAGAATACTAGAGGCTAAAATCGAGAAACACTTGGTTTTCTATTGGGGATAGGAATACCAAGTTTTTCCATAAATAGGAAAAGTTCAAAGAAAGCAAAAACAACATATCCTAGATTCATCATAGGGGGAAAACAATCATTGAATTGAAGGACATTAAGAAAGTTGTTGTGGAACATTTTCAGGATCTTTACCATGAATACTTTCATATTGATCAAGAAAGTGAGGAATTCCTCTTGGAAAAAGTTCCCACTTTGGTTACTTCATAAATGTATAATGCCCTGATCACCCCTCCATGAGATGAAGAGATTAGAAGGGTTTTCTTCTCCTTTCCGCCTAACAAATCCCCTGTCCCAGACAGTTTCTCTGCTAGGTTTTATCATCACTTCCGAGAATTTATCAATAAATACTTGTGCCATATGATTGGATACTCATTCAAGAGATTCATAATGGGGGGGGGTATTAACACTTCCTTCTTAGCCCTAATCCCTAAGAAGTCTAACCCTTCCTCCTTTTCCAAATTCTAATGTCTCCTATAAGAATATTTCGAAACTGCTCTCCTCTAGACTCAAAAAAATCCTACCAATATTGGTATTAGTCAATAAAGGGGGATTGCAGTTGGGTAGGAAAATATTTGATAATATAATCCTTCTTTAGGAAGGTATAGAGTCAAGTTAGAAAAGAGGGGATCAAGGCATTGTAATTAAACTGAATATGGAAAATTCCTTTGACAGGGTAAGGCATAGTTTCTTATTAAAGGTTATGAATAAACTAGGGTTTGATGCAAAATTTACAAAATGGGTTTCCCTATGCATCTCTTCTCCATGGATAGCTCCTTTGGTTAATGGTCGAGTGGCGAGATTTTTTAGAGCTTCTAGAGGTTTGAGGAAAGGCTTCCCCCTCTCCCCATTTCTCTATATAGTAATGCAAAACTTGTTGAGAAGAATACTTTAGCATGAAAGAGATACCCACAAATTACCAGGCATCAGATATAAGGAGGGGATCAGAAGTATCAACCACGGGCATGTTGTGAATGACACTATCCTATTAGGAGGAGCCTCAGTGGTGATTTCCAAATTCTTTAAGGTTAATTTGGAAAAGTTTCTCAGTGCCTTTGGAAGAGCCACAAATGATGGGAAAAGTGATATATACACTTGGAATATCTCTCCTTGAAAGCCAAAAACATTGAAGAAATTATGGGATTCAAGGTTGTTCAGGATTGGAAGGACTTCAATTACCTAGGAATTCCAATACTCCTAAGGAGGGTAGCTCCCTATGCCTGGCAGCAAGTCCTAGACAAGATCAAAAATAAAATTGTGAATTGGGGGGGAATTTGATTGAATATTGCAGGAAGGACAATATTTGTGAAATTGGTGTTATTGGTCATTCCTTTGTACCAATTCTCATCTCTGTAGGCACCTAAGTATGTTTCTCATCATCTTGGCATATATATGAGAAAATCCCTATGGGGGGGAGGGGAGCAGGATAATAAAAAATACATCTGGTAAATCGGAAGACTATGAGAGTGCAAAAACATCATGGGGGGCTTAGAATCTGTGACCCCTCTTTGGTCAATCTGGAAAAGGGGGCCAAACTCTTCTGGCCACTGAAAACGAGGCCTGAGTAGTGGTGGGAGTAGTTAATGAGAGCTAAATATTTTCACCAGCATAACAAGGAAGATAAATTTGAATCATCTTGAGGTTATCCTATTTAGAAACTCCTCCAGTCATCTTCGGCTCTCATCTTGAGTAATCTCTGCAAAATTCTGAGGAATGGTTATTCGATCAACATTTCGTCAGACCCGATTCTGGGGCTTCCACCTTTCGGTCTAGATACCTCAATCTTCCCTCTGATGGAGCATTTGTTGTAGGCTGGAGTCGTCCACTTCGACCAAATTTCCAATTGGGACAGGCTGGGCCTCTAGAGATGATGAAAATTTGATAATATCCTGGCTCATTTAATCCTTATTTGGGATACCTTAAAAAATAAATTAATCATCTGACCCTCATTGTGCAATCAATGTATGACAGGTGGGGGTGGAAGAGTTCCTCATACTTGGCCAAAGAAGGCTACTCTCATATACTTTTTAATGATAAAATTCCCCCAAAGTCTTCAATATGGAGCAAAATTTGGAAGACAAATGCAATTCCCAACGTAAACTTCTTCTATTGGTTGGCTACCACAAAATAATTCTCACTGCTTAGAACCTTTAGAAAAGGGGTTTTTTGACCCCTCAAGATGTCCCCTTTATGAGAACTCAGAGGAAAAAATCACTCATCTCTTCCTTTTGTGTCTGCTTTCCAGATTGGTTTGGTCTGTGGCCCTTGGCCCACTTCTCCACAGTACCCGTTGACCTTCTGATCTCCCCCTCTTCTTTGTCTCATGGCCCAAATTCTATGTGGACTCCATTCAATCCAAAATCTCCTTTAATGAACTCTAGATTTCACTTCCTAAACATGTTTGTTGGAAAATCAAGCTTTCTCGAAACATTGTGATCTTTAGTTCTTCTCGTCCTCCCATCAGGACCATTGCCCTTAAATCTCTTTCGTCTTGTTTCAAATTCCAATCTTCATTTGTTGACTCTTCTCTTGATTTGGAAGAAATGGCTTGGATAAATCTGTAGGTTTGGCCCCCTCCCTCCCTAAATCCTATGAATACCTCTTCCCCTCACCCTCCCTAGATCCTCCATCTGTCCCCTGATAGGCTTGCTAAATGGAAGCAGAGATCTGATTTATGGATTCTCAAATTTGATGGTGCCTCAAAAATAAATCCTCGGGTGGTAGGAGGGGGAGGGATTCTCATTAATCCCAAAGGAATAATAGTTTACCATTATGCCTGGGGCTTGGGAATGAAGACCAACAACCAAGAGTAAGCATATGGCTTATATCCTGGGCTAATTTTAGCTCATCAAAGGGTGATTAAGGAAGTGAAAATTTTGGGTGACTCAATCTTGGTCATAAATCACATGAGCTCCAACTCTTCAGCCCAGAATATCAAGCTCAATTAGATTCTCTAAATAACCCTTGGCATGCTCCCTCCCTTTGAGAATTTACAATTTTTTCATATGTTAAGAGGATTAAATATGGAATCGGATATACAAGCCAATAATTTTTGAAAAATGAATGAAGGCCATATTATGGTCAATGGAATTGAGGGTTTCCTATCCATTCCCTAAGTTTAAGTATTATTTTCTATATTTTATGTCAAAGTTCATCTCCTCAATTATGGTACTCTCCCCAAAATTCCTAAGAAAGGTGCAAATGGAAATTAATTCTAAGGCCTCACCCTCCCTCCCCTTGGTCACACTCACCCTCCCTCCCCACCCCCACTTCACCCTCCCTCCGTGCCTCCACTAGGTTTCCCCTTTCTTAACTTCCATCTACCATCATTTGAATCCTCCCCTCACACCTCACCTAGCACGAGGCAGTCAAATTTCAGTGCATGTAAAGCCTCACCGCCTCCACTTCACCCTCCCTCACCACCCCCACTTCACCCTCCCTCCATGCCTCCACTGGGCTTCCCCTCTCCTAACTTCCATCTACCATCATTTGAATCCTCCACTCAAACCTCCCCTGGCACAAGGCAATCAAAATTTCAGTGCATGTGAAGCCACTTGGAATGGTTGAAAGGTTAAGTGTGGGAAATCTTGATTTCATCCCTCATACTTGGGTCCATTACTAGAATGATAAAGTGAACTCCATGCGAAACCCCTTTGAGAGCGAGTCGCATTTACTCCTCCTAGTGCAGATCATATGGTTCGCCTGCTTAATGGATCAAATGTGTGAGATGAAGGTCACTTCGAATAATAGAGTAATTATGGAAACATTATGGGATAATGGAGGCATGCAAGTTGCTTCTTTTCATTGTATGAGGCTCTTATTAGGCTCAATCTATAAATCATGGGGTTATAGTTCAAAATTCGGCATGGTGAAGGTGTTTGGCTCTGTCTTGTGGGTTGTTATTGATAGGTATCTTCTGGAAGGTTCGAGTTACCACTAGATGGTCTCAGTGGATGGGGAATGCCCCTACCCCCAGTATAGGGAGAGTTTTCCGTAGGTAATTCTAGTTTGGATTGGTAGGCAAAATTGGCCAGGGAATTATATTGTTTTCTTAGTGCCTTCGATAGCGACCAGTAGCCCAAGGGAAGTTCTCATTGTGTTATTTTCCATGGATTCTAGTTCTTGGATATGTCGTCATCCATGCTCAGGTAGGGTGACTGGTTACATTGTGCACAATTGGGAAAAATTCCCTCCTTTGGCCACTTACTCTCCCCCTTCTTGTGGTTCATGTACAAGTGAGCAATGCTGAATTAAGAGTTGGCATCGTTGAGTTGCATTTTCTCCTTTAGAATCAAAGGATCGAAGCAAGTGAGATGCAAGAGATGAGCCTGGAGGAAAGTAAGAAAATTGTCTAGCTCAAATATAAAGTTGGGGCAATCATAAGCATGCTTGAGGACCTCCAAATTCAGCTTGTCAAGCATAACTCCTTGCCAGCAAAGAAAGTTGTGGCTTTGACCTCAACTGTCCTACAGTCTCGAATGATTGGTATGTTTTAAATAACTCAATCTAAATGTATTTTTCTCGTATCACAATTTCATGAAGTATATACTAGCATAATAGTAGTTGTTCAGTCCTGTTTTGAAATTTTGAAGAAAAATTGGGCTAGTTTAGACAAACTACTCTTGCAGCTTATGAAGCCCAGCATTGGCACTGTAATGAAAATGTAATTATCCCACTTTTATCTGCAACCAGGTGCAAATTAATATAATCAGTACTCTTTCATGTTAAAAAAAATAACATTCGAATTCTAGAATAAAATATAAAGAATGATACTTCATATTCAACGAATAAGTCATTCATTTCATTTCCTTTTTTTAGAGAATAAAATTTAGCTCCAAAAAATAACAGAGTAAACAATTTTGCACGCTGAAATAAAGTTAGAAACACTAACTTGAAAGTTTTCTCTTGGTGAACTAAGATTCAAGTACTTGGCTCCTCCCAACCTTGACACAGCACATGTCGGTCCCCCCGAGCAATTAGGCATGCAATCCTTCTCTATGTTTTTCTTTATGCTTTTCTTCAATATCTTCAGTTCTCCTCTCGGGAAAAATTATGAGACAAAAGCCAAAAATTCCAGAGATAGTATCCATCTACCACTCTTTGGGTGGTTATTAAATGCCTCCACCTCATCAATAGGTGGCAGGTATTTAATTTCTCATTAATGAGCTCTTGTTTCCCACTTCTGAAGACAACTCCCTGTCTTCTAGGAAACATTAAATTGGCCAATATAATAATTTCAGAATTAAATATAATCACCCATATTAGATGCCTAGGACTTGTTTATGGATAAAATAATTTCTAAAAATAAATTGCATCATTTTCCTCTTTTATCCATCTATACTTCAACCATTAATTTCCCAGTTTTTGTTTTTATTCATAAAATAAAACATAAATACAACTTTACAAATAATAATTGTACATTAATTATTATCAGTAGGATTGCTAATAATTAAATATATATTTGTCTTTTAATGTAGCATACTAAATCAAAAGTAGACTTATACACATGTAATTATAATGAAATTCTTAAGCTAAGGTATATCATATGTTTACTAATCATATGTGTCTCAGATCCAGGTTTCTTTGGGTATATTGTGGAGATTTGCAGAGGATCTATATCGGCAAATCCAAAAGTTAAAAAAAAAAAACAAGTCATGGTCCATGAATTTTTGAATAACCATGCTGATCATGTAGAGGTGAGGTTTTTGTAGTTGGAAGCACAAATTGCAAATATAAGTCGTAATGTGAATCTCCTCATGTTTTCCCTTAGCAATAAGCTTTGGCTATTCAGAGAAGATGGGGGTTCTAACAAAAAGGATAGATTAGAAGGGAGATCAAGAGATCAAGAATAAATAGAGAACCCGATGAGGAAAGCACCTGATAGAGATCAACCTAGTTCAAGTGTCGTGAACCTTTCACAGTCCCTATTCAAAATGGAATCAAAGGTCAATTCAAGCCATACCAAGGTGATATTGGCGCACTAAAGTTAAATCATTTATTGAAGAAATTAGAAGTTTATTTCAACATTCATCATATAGAGGAGGAACAAAAGGTTTCATTTGCATGGCTAAAATTAGAGGGAAATGCCTTGGCCTAGTGGGAAAGCCATACCGAGACCTTAATGTTGGAGAGAGATCCTCTAGTGACTAATGAAATGCTTCCTTCCACCCCCTTAAACTTCTTGAGTTGTGGGAGGTGTTACTTTTTTAATTAAGTTGACCTACATTTTCTAATTATGAAGATGGGGTTACAAAAATACTCTTTCTTCAAAGCTTGTGAAATGAATTTTTGATATCACCATCTTATCCTGCTATCGAGATATTTCCAACGATATCATTTTTATCTCAATCCAACTCTCGGATTGGAATTTTTTCCTCTTTCAATTTTAGCCAATCAACTTTTTATGCATCAGCATGACACAACTATGTAGCACCCATGTGTGTACCCCACATGGCCCTGCCACATCATCACAGATAGTTCCATCTCAGCTATGACACCTACATGGCACCATGTGTGTACTCCACATGGCCCTACCACATCATCACAGATAGTTCTATCTCACCCACAAAACCTATGTAGTGCTCACATGGACTCAAGGTTGTTGATCCCATAAGGATCGACCCCCACCATGAAAATTAATGAATTTATGTTATATCCATTCTTGGGAAAGATATGGGTGTGGAAAAAATTTCCAAAGTGGAAACCTCCCCTTTGCGCTCACATGGGTTTTTGTGAACATTCACCCTTCCTTACCCCAGGATTACCCAGATACAAACTTCACTCACAAAGTAATCTACCCTCTCACTGATAACTCTCCAAATGGGCCCCACTTTGGATAAGTTCTACTCCTAAAATATGAATTTCATCACATCTGGGGCTCATGCCTATAATCCTCCAAACCTAAAGTGCATTCGGCCTAGGTGCATGGCCCTACCAAAATCCATCTGGAGTCGGATACAATTTTATTTCCTCAATACTTAGACTTAGATGATATAAGAACTTCAATGGAATTTCCCAAGGTTCTTCTTAAAGCAAGGGATTTATCAAAACACCCATTTTACATAGATATAACCCTTATCCAAACACTGAAAATTCCAAATATTATACATAGCCATAATGCAACTAATGGACCTATCAACATGCCGACTATTAGACACTCAAGAAAACTAAGCCATAGCTAATACTAATTGGCAAACTTAGACATAGCAGCATCATATCAAACCACAACATACATCCCAAAAAACACTATCAAAACCACTAATATATCATACATTTCATCATTCTCATTCCTTTACTAGGAAAGACAATCAACAACCTTAAACAAATAGAGATCCATAATATCCATAGCATACCAAACAATGGAAATCACACACTACAACAGTCTAGTTAAACACATCACGCAATCTTACATAACTATGAATATAACTCTGCTCTTTATAAACATATTAGTAAACACAAAGGCCTCCAAGCCCCTCATAATCTTGATTATTTTCTTCTCTCAAGAGGGAGTCTACAACCTTCAACAGGGAAATTAACCATGATATTCACAACGTGTTATATTATATAAATCACATACCATAACAGGTTAGTTGAAGCATATCAAGAAACCATGATTTTTTATGTAAATAACATTGTAAACCATTAGGATAATAGTAACACTTAAATCCATAAATTTATCATGATCATGAAGGAATATAAACCAAATCATTCACTATGATCACACAAAGATCTCATCAACCTTTCTAAGGTATAACTAATCCATACACACAACACATAGATTGAACTACTAATGAGGTCACCCACAAACATGGTCACAACAATGGGTTCCCCATAATTATAACTATATAAAGATAATTGAAACTTATGAAATCATAGTTAATTAGGAGTGATTTTAGATCATCGATTAGGGACATATCAAACGCCTGCAAATGACTAAGAAGGTTGAATCCATGTAAATCAAGAAACTCATAATCACCATGTATATACCAGTTAGTTGTTCAACCATGATTAGATACTGAATTACGCATTCTTACATAAATGACACAAGAATAATAATTATTCATAAGCACAATAAAGCATATCATAGCCTATAATATAACATACATAACAAATAATACTTATATGAATAGCTTGAAATGGTTGGCAACTAAAGGAGGGACTTCCACTCTCCACCCAACCATAGGCCAACTACATTGCAATCTTTCTTGTAGCTAATCACCCTTGAGTCAAATTTATAGTCTAACGAGTTAAGTGCTCAAGGGAATTCACACCTATAATTAGTCAAACAAATAATCAATATGAATCCACTATCCATGTGGTTTATCAATTACTTCTAGTCCATTAGCACTGCAATGACTATCTCTATATCTCAAACATAAATCACAGGGGTTCACACAAATTTTAGTGAAAGTATGCTCAGTGTAGGAGTATAATATTGCTCTAAGGGTGGCTTTTTAGGCCCAAGGAAAGCACTGAGTGAATCAATACCTCCACTGAGCCTTCTCAACCAAATACAACACCAATACACGCACCGAATTACACCTGAATGCAAGGAAATATTTCCCAATCACACAATGAAGGGTTTCTACAATGTTGTCACTCCTGAGCACTCCCTGATCTTGCACATATGCTTTGCTTGCATTCTCCTACTACCATTTATCCTCTCTTTTGTGACCTCTCTTACATTTTTTCTTCTTTTACATGCCTTTTTCTGACCTCTTTTTCTTCACCTCCCTTGTCTCTTATCCCTCTCTTTCATGTTGACTTCCTCAACACGTCCCACGAGAATAGGAATAGTATGTTCTCATCCTTCACTTAGGAACCCCATACACAACTTTAATGCTTTCACCAACAGAAAATTTTATTTTCATGGAGATAGGTATGGGAATAAATGAAGTGGCTTGGCTTGGGTTTAAGCATTGCACAAGTAACTCCTCCTATTCAGGCACTAAATCTGTGTCCACTCTTCAACCTCAACCATATTTTACATTTTCACATAATTTCACATAAACAAATGGTGTTACAAATAAGTGGTATAACACTCATAAAGTCACAATTTTACCCTATTAGGTACATAGAGGACCAATAGATCCATTGGCACTACTTGGCATAGAAGCAGGGGTAGAGTGTGCAGGATGACACCTTGAAATTTAGAAATATGTCCATAATGTTGGGTATCTCCCCAAAAACCTGAGATGTACTCCTCAAGTATCTTGGGGATCTACACAACAATCTATAGAAGTGATGGTATTCGAGCCTAAATTAGTGGATGAGGCTTGTGTGTTGGCAACATAACCAGAGAACATAGGCCTGAAGAAATGACATTCAAATGGATCAAAGCAGAAGGAGAAACAAGATGCTTCTAAGGAGGTGAAGAAGAAGTGAGAAGGGGGAAAGATGAAAAGACAATAGTCATAGAAGACTAGTGAAAAGACCCCAACAACCACTGCAATGATTGTAATATTGAAAAACATATAGAGGAGAAGTGTTTGAAGTTGCGTCTTGAGCTTAACACAAAGAACAGAAATAAAGATAAAAAGAAGAAGAATCCCATGGCCACTTATTCGAGCAACTAGGTTGAAACTAGCTCGAACGTGGATGAGAATATTTTCTATAGGTCAATAAAGAAGGAGGTGAATCTATGTAGCCTTTAGAAATAGGAAGAGAAATAAAATATCAAACTCTTCCACATCAAGATACAAGTCAAGAAGAAAAATATTGATGCTTTATTTGACTCAGGATCGTAGGTGAATATCATTACAGCAAAGTTAGCCAACAAATTGGGATTGGAATTTCATGATCATCCAAGCCCATATCATTGGGATAGGTAAATAAGGATCATATTTAAAGGCAACAAAACAATGAAAAATTAGATTTGTTGTAAGTGTTGATTTTATTGATGAAATAGAACTAGATGTAGTTCTCCTTGATTTACGTGGAGTGGTGTTTGGAAGTCCCTACATGTATATGTGGGATGTAATCTTCATGCGGAAATCCAACTAGTACCCACTCATCATGGATATAAAATTGTTAACCATCAATGTACACAAAGGAAATTCAAAAATTTCATTGGTAAGTGCCAACCAAGCCAAGACATCAATCAATTTGAACAAGAAGGATATTCTATTGTTTTTATGAGAAAATTAGTTTGTAGAAGAGCCAATAAGAGGTAAGGCATCCCTGGAATGGTGTAATAAGAAATATAAAAAACAATTAGAAGAGTTACAATAGGAATATAGGGATTTTTTTTAGGACCCTAAAGGGTTTCCACCCAAGAGGGAAGTGGAAAATGAAATCTAGCTATCGTCGGACTCTATATTACCAAACATTGGCCTATACAAGTTGTTTCACATAATTTTTTCATTGATGACAACAAGATGACATTGATGTCAAAGGGGTGTATGGGACAGTAGTAGTAGGACCATCCTTGATTATCAAAGAAGCAACAAGACTCTTTGTGAGGTGATATGATAGCTTGACCTTTTGCATTATCTCATTGCATGTGGATATGGGTGCTTGAAGTTATTTAATTTTTTTTATGAATAACATGGTTTTATAGAGCTCATCGTTTCCTTTCAAATGGTATATTATGTTCAAAATAAATCCTCCCAAATGAGAAGTTATGGACAGTTCAAAATTAACATTAGATTGGGTCAAATTGCAAGGGAAACCTATAGGGCCAAACCCAAATTAGTAAAAGGTTAAAAAGTGTGCAAGTTTAGGACAAATAAATGGTGTTGGTCACATGACGATGTGCTTTATTTAACACAGTTAACTATAATGCATGTTTCATATTGATCTATGACACCTTCAACATATCAATAATTTAATGAGGGAAAAGTTGCATGAGGTTTAGCCATCATTGTTGGACCATGAAAATAGTGATGCGTGGAAGAGATTTATTATATAGTGACATGGACCTATCAAAAATTGACCAGTGGCGTATCATCATAGTCAACGTGACACCTAGCATGTTAGCATGGCACCACCAAGGGCTACCATGTGGCAATGACAAATGGCCAATTTGGATTGGTAAAAGGGCCCAAAAAAAGTGACATGTGGCACCCCTCATAGGTTGCTATGTATTCTAATGACATCAACAAGAAAACAACCAGTGACCTAGGAACCAAGTCATGTGGCGTGGTCATATGGAGTTAAAACCAAAGTACCAATGATAGGATTTGGGTTTAGAGAATTGGTCATATGGTCGACTTTCAAGCCATGGGACCACCTCATGATTATATATATCCATACGATCATGGGTTGGAGTAGGAAAAGTGAATGAATTGATTCAAGTTTGTGTTCTACACAAAGAAATTTTGTTTAATAGTATTTGGACCTTTGGTTGAAAAGTTAAAATGCGAAAAGTCTGAAATCATAGATTATTTGTGGTCTTATGGTTATGATCCAAGGTTTTTTATTATGATTTTTGTTGTTTTGGATCATTGGATGTTGTTCACGTGATGTAGCTCTATGGCCAAGGTGGTTTAATTGATTCAATGTAACATGTATGTTATAGTTTTGTTTTGTGGATTCTCCAAGGGTGAATGGCAAGATAAATATCATGTAGTGTGTGTGCGTGTGTATATATATATATGTATCTATATATATATATATATATATATATATATATATATATATATATATATATATATTACTGTAGCTAAGTCTAGTGGAAAACATAGTGAAGTCTGCTAGAAGCCGAAGAACCAATTTGGCAACACTTTACCACTTTCCCTAGCTACATGTATAGCAAATCATTGGCAGGCATTTAGCACGAGATGTTTTGATAACATATAGCATAGATTAACCACGTCAATTGTTATATGGTTTGGCCATGTGAGAAGAGAACCCATTTTTATAGGTCGTGTTGGAAAAATCATGGAAATTGATTGATATGATAAATGGCATGTTAGTCTTGTGATATCTCTCAGCTTAATGATTTCATTGTAATTAAATGTGCATAGGTTTAAATTTGGTTAAGTATGCTACATTAAAAGACAGATAGACATTTTAATCATCAGTAATTCTTACTGTTGATATTTGTTTGTAAATTTGTTGTTGTAAAGTTGTAACTATGTTTTATTTATGAATAAAGAAAATCTAGGAAATCAATGGCTAAATACATATGGCTAAAAGCAAAAAAATCTACAATTTTATTTTGGAATTTTTTATTATCCATCAACAAGTCCTAGGATCTAATCTGGATTATTAGATTTAATTTTGTAATTAAGATATTGGCCAATTAAATGTTCCTAGAAGATAGGGAGTTGTCTTCAAGAGTGGGGAACATAAGCTCATTAATGAGCAGACAATTACTTTCCACTTGTTGGTGAGGTGGAGGCTGTTAGTAACCACCAAAAAGTGTGGTAGATGGATAATATCTAAGAATTTTTACTTGCTTTTGTCTCACAATTTTTGGTAGCAAAATTGGAGAGACAAAAGAAAAGAAAGAACTCAAAGAGAATAATTGCAGGCCTGGTTGCTTGGGGGAACAAGTTGTTTTGTTGTGTCATGGTTGGGAGGATCCAAGTATTTAACTATCAATTTCCCATAATAGCTATTTCATGTCAGTATTTATAGTTGGGGTATTTATGTGTTTATTTTTTCAAGCGGAGAAAAACTATTTACAAGTACACTATTTTGAATTTTTTTACTACAACATAAGTAATAAAGAACAAATACTGCAAAAATTTTGTGATTCATGTAAAGACATGGAATAGAGAGAAATAATGTTCGATACATTTATTTTATGCACTTATTGTTAGATTAAATGGTAAAATAAAAAGGTAGAAAAGTAGATTCTTAATAATGAAACTTGTTGGAGTTAGAAGGAATAGTCTATGTTTAGTAATAGCAAAAAGAAAATTTGATTCCATGAAAGAAGTTAGACTAATACAACATGCATGATAGCCTGAATTTTCACTCTCCAAAGACTGGAGGTACAAAATTATTTTATTTACATTCAAAAACACTTGTGGTAGGTCCCTATACTACTAGTGTAACCCCTTATTGTTATTAGTGCAACCCCCTTATTATAGTGTTGTGCCCATGTATTCCCCATATTGTTATTATTGCGCTCATAGAAGCCCACTATTGTTATTATTGTGCCCTTACATTATTATTGTTATGTCCGCTCTGATTATATTATGACCCCTTAGACTCCTATATATAGAAAGGAGGTCTTGTCATTTGTATCATCCAAGAATTGTTCATTTGTGTAATGTAAAGGAGGTTTCCCCCTCGAAGAGGCTGATTTCTAAGGCATTGATATATCTTTTCTATCTTTTTGTGAGCTGGTTTCATAACATTTGGTATCAAAGCTTTGGATTCTAGGGTTTTGCTACTCCAAAAATGTCATTGTGGGATTTTCACTATAATTGTTTTTATGAGATGTGTCAGAAGCTAACAAAAAGATCCATTTGAGCCAAATTCTTGTTGAACCTTGGATTCAAATTTCAGAGCTTGTCTCACTATATTTTCATAGATATGATCTGAGGATGTTAGGGTTATTGCAAGCTCCAAAATTCCATCTCAAACAGGTCATCGTGGAATTTTCGCTATAATTGGTTTTCTACAAATTTTCAAACTCTAAAATTAAAACCCATTTGAGCCAAAATCAGGGTGAATTTTGGGCCCGAATTTCAAATCCTGTTTCACTATATTGTCAGATATACAATCCAAGACATTTAGGGTTTTTGCAAGCTCCTGAATTACATCCCATGCAGGTGACCTTGGGAAAATCATCATAACTTTCTCTCTAAGTATCAGATTGAAATTTTGTTAGAAGTTACAGAAATAGGACGGTGTGGAGTTTTTTGTATATTAGTTTCAGGTCCGAAGGTCGAAACAATGACACATGGAACTTCGTACAAGTTAACTCTACTGAAAAAGTATATACGAAGGTCATATTGGGAAGATGGGCATAACTCTTTCTTGGAGAATCCAATTTCAATCAGACTAGTGGAATTGGAAAGAGGACGCAAAGGGCTACTGCAGATCACAATTTCAGACCTTGGAGATCCAAAATTATAGATTTATAGTCATTTCAAGATCAAGCTCCTAAAATCAAGAAGGAGATATGAGGAAGTTTGATGACAAGGATCCGATAAATTGGATATTACATATGGAACAATATTTTGATCTACATGATGTACAATTATTACAAAAGGTACATATTGCATCTTTATACTTAGAATCAAATCAATTTTTATGGTATAAAGGGCTTTGTTCTTGTAAACCACTTGTCGCTTGGTCAATTTTGACGAAGGAAATGATAACACATTATGAGGATACAAAGAGATGTGCACAGTGGAAGCCACTAAGGGAAGTCCTCAAACCAAGCATGATCTTATTGAGAATTTGATTCAAAATCCACTCCCCAGTGTGTTTCCATTAGAAGAGTTGGTGGAAGAAACCCAAGCCAATGTTTAGTTGATCTTTGTGTGGCTGATCTGACCTCTCTCCGAGTTAAGAATGTCGAATTTGGCCCTGAAAGAACCTTGAAGATCAACTCATCCCTATCCACCTCTCAGGAGAAAGAGCTGTGTAGCTTATTGAACGACCATTTGGATGCTTTTTCTTGGAGCTATAAGGAGATGAAGGGAGTCCACCCTTCAGTCTGTACTCATCACATTTACATTAAATAGGATTGTAATACAGTCAAGCGACCTCAAAGGAGGATGAATCCAGCCCTTAAGGACATTGTCAAAGAAGAACGGCAAAAGTTGTTGGATGCAGGATTCATCTACCCCATCTCTGACAGTGAATGGGTTTCTCCTTTGGTGCTTGTGCCCAAGAAAACCGAGAAGTGGAGAATCTGTGTAGATTATCGAGAACTTAACAAAGCCACTAAGAAGGACCATTTCCCTTTGCCTTTCATAGATCAAGTGTTAGATGGCCTGGTAGGGAAGAAGTTCTTTTCCTTCCTAGATGGGTTTAGCGGGTACAACCAGATCCAAATCAGCCCAGAAGACCAAGATAAGACCACTTTCACTTGTCCATGGGGTACCTTTGCCTACCAGGTCCTTCCATTTGGGTTGTGCAACGCTCCTGCCACTTTCTAGAGAGCAGTACTGAGCATATTCGCTGAGCTGGTTCATGATTCAGTGGAAATCTATATGGACGACTTTACCCCTTATGGTTCTAACTTCCAAGAAGCTTTGACTAACCTGAGGAAAGTTTTAGCCAAGTGTATTGAAATGAACCTGTCCCTCAGTCCTGATAAATGTGAATTCCTAATGACTGAAGGGACCATGCTAGGTCATACAATTTCTCAGCAAGGTTTACAGGTGGATGCCAACAAGATTGCTATCATCCAAAGGGTCCCGCCTCCTCAAAAGGTAAGAGATGTTCGAAGTTTTCTAGGCTTAGCAGGATATTATAGAAGATTCATTAAAGATTTTAGTAAGCTAGCCTCTCCATTGTTTGGTCTTTTGGGAAAAGATGCTAAGTTCATATGGATTGACAACTGTCAAGAGGCTCTCGATGCTTTGAAAGGTAAGCTGATAACTACCCCAATCTTGAGAGGTCAAAACTGGGCCCTACCTTTCCACATTACACAGATGCGTCGAACAAATCTATAGGAGCAGCCTTAGAACAAGTTGAAGAGAAGCTACTGTATGCCATATATTTTGTCAGTAAAAACATGTCTAAGGCAGAGTTAAACTACACTGTAACCGAAAAAGAGCTCCTGGCTGTAGTCCATTCCCTAAACAAGTTCAGACACTACATCACTGGCTATCAAACATTCGTGCATACTGATCATGTTGCAATTAGGTATTTGATTAATAAACCAGATGTAAATGCTCGTATCATTAGATGGTTACTTTTATTGCAGCAATTTGATTTGACCATTGTTGATAAGCCAGGTAAGGAAAATGTTGTTGCTGATTTTCTGTCTAGACTAGATCTGCCTGCAGGTGAAGAAGGGATGGTGGATGATTAAATGCCAAATGAACACCTATTTGCTATTTCAGTACTCTCTCCATGATTTGCTGATATAGCAAATTATTTGGTTTCAGCACAGTTTCCGCCATACCTGTCCTCAAAAGAGAAAAGCAAGATCATGAGGAAAAGTGCCCCATTCACTTGGATTGGGGCAATCTTTTTAAACTTGACCCAGATCAAATTTTGAGGCGACATGTCAGGAAAGAGGAATTTTTTGACATCCTCCTAACCTATCATGATGGGCCCTATGGGGGCCACTTTGTAGCAAAGAGAACTGCCTTCAAAATTATGCAGGCGAGGTACTATTGGCCCACTCTTCATCAAGATTTTAGGAGATACATCAGCCAATGTGACTAATGTCAAAGGATGGGGGAACCTACTCCAAAGGATGAGATGCCCTTGCAGCCTCAAGTCACTTTCGAGCCATTTGAGAAGTGGGGCATGGAGTTTGTGGGTCCTATCAACCCTCCTTCAAAACAGAAGTCTTACATCATTGTGTGCACGGATTACCCCACAAAGTGGGTAGAAACAAAGGCAATCAAAGCAGCAATAGAGATAAAAGTAGCTGATTTTTTGAGAGAAAATATCTTCTACAAGTTTGGCTACCCAAGAGAATTAGTCATAGATCAAGGAAATCAGTTTACCTCCAATCTGATTTGAAGACCTGCTCACCCATCAGAAGATTAAGCACAGAACTTCCACCCCTTATCATCCTCAAGAAAATGGACAGGTGGAAGTTACTAACAGAGATTTGGAAGGGATTTTGACTAAGGTAGTGAGCAGCAGCAGAAAAGATTGGGCAAATCAATTGGTTGAGGCCACCTGGGCCTATAACACTACTTGGAAAACCACAACAGGTTTCACACCCTATGAGCTGGTCTATGGGAAGAAGGCTTTTTTGTCCATAGAATTTGAATGTAACACATTGAGGATGGTTGCTTAGTTGGACCTAGATCTCAGCCATGCACAGCAGAAAGATTGCTTTGGCTAAATGGATTAGATGAATAGTGAATGCAGGCCCTTCTCCACTCAAAGGTAGTCCAACTTCAAATGAAAATATGGCATGACCAACACCTCAAAGAAAAACAATTTCAGCCAGGAGATTAGGTGTTGCTGTATGATTCAAGATACAAGGATTTCAAAGGCAAGCTGAGGACAAGATGGTTGGGACCATATACAGTGGAAACATGCAATGACAATGGTTCAGTCCTTATCCAGACCATTAATGAAGAAGCCATCCCCATGCTCGTCAATGGGCATAGATTAAAGATCTACATGAAGCCCCTTTCCAAGCAAGAGTTCATTGAGACTCTGGGTAAATTAGTATTGGTAGTGGAGCAGGTCCCTGTCTCCACTCCACCTACACCCTGAGCAAAAAAAAAAAAAAACAGTAAAAGAGAAATGGAATAAAAGATCCTTAGATGAAAACCTCTTGGGCATGCCCAGTGCAGACAGTGAGGGTGAAAACCTCCTGGAGGCGCCCCAGTTGTCTCAAACTAAAAAAAAAAGAGAGAAGAAAAGAAAAAGATAAAACCTAACTTCTTTTGAATAAATTGCAGGTTGCAGGAAGGTCATTGCAGGTTGTAGGAGGGTCACACAAGACAAAAAAAGACATGAAAAGGCTGCATACACCCCTCACAGTCCATTCCCCTATCACCATTACCCTTTCCCAAGTTTTGGTCTCATTTAGTTTGAAATTTCGCATCCTACAGGAAACTCTATATATTCTACAAGAGGATCCTGTAGAAACTCCAGAAAGGCCAAAATCAATCTCAGAGGAGGACCCGAGGGTTGGAAATCTGTCCATGGGGCCTGTGAACCTCCCTACCACCATCCATCTTCCTATGTCGCCACTCCATCCTTGTACACCTTCATTTCACTCGTTTTTGTGTCCCTACACAGTCACATGCAGAAATTTTGTTTCCTTCACTCTGCAAACAAAGAAAAAATAATGACAAATAAAAGCAACAGCCTTTTTACTCACCCCTACCTGATACCTTCCGTCTGTGATTCCTTTTCAGTCAAGACCTTCTTCAGCAGTTGTAGCCCTACTCAAATATTAGCTTGAATTTAAGAAGGAGAAGCAGCTACAAGAAATCCTACAGGATTCCTATAGCCGTTGATCCCTCTGAAAAGCATACTCTAGAGACAGGGTCAGCATAGTAGGACATATGAAACATGCAAGGAGCACTGTTTGAACATGAGATCATCAGCAAAATCCTAAGGCCAAGCATGCAGAGCGCAAGCAACAACAGCAGTGAAGAAATGGAGTGCCAAAATCTGAAATATGCATAACATAGCCGCGACTGAGCAGGTAAGTGCCTAAACCTATTCCTCGATTGCATGAATAATATTTCAAAACTGCATGAACTGTGGGAATGGTCACGATTGAATGGAATCAGTGGCCAGCTAACTGGCCACCCTTGTTCAATTACACACCCTCGTGGAATTCAAATGAGCCCCATCAAATTCAAAACTGTCGATCAGATATGCAGCCAGCACGTGTCATATGTCAATTCGGGAAAAAACGTTGGGGACTAGTAGTGGTGGCGGCGTATAATGGGAGTAAGGGAGGTGATGGCGGTCAGGTGGAATGCAAAACCATTATGACCGTGACGTAGGACCAATGGTCCGGATGGGGATAACGTACCCATCCGGCCACCTCATCTCCTCACCACGGATTACGCCAACAGTTAAAAGATAGCGTGGTTGAAGCCTTCGCCACCCTTTATTTCATTTTTCATTCATGACGTTCTCGACTACAGTACTCACCTACAACTTCCAGAGTAGCCAACTAGTCGTCCTCCACCAGTTTTCTGCCAGTTTTTTAAAACCCTCCCGCCTATTGAGCTCTACAGGAGCACTGCTACATTCTACAGGAGCCGGAAGATTTCTACAGGAAAGGCAGAGAATAGCTCTGTAGAAGGAAAACCTAGGATTTTCGTCAAAATCAAGCTTGAAACAAGGTAGGCTCAGGAAAAGCTCTCTGCATATGACTTGTTTGAATAAGGTGGTGAATTAAAACACGGCATTGGATTAAAAAAGAGAGCGAAGCTTAAAAGTCTACCTGCATATTTTCCATGAGTTCTACATGGTTCTCTGTTTTCTTCTCTGCATTCAAAATCTGCCTCCTTCTTTCTCAAATTCTACTGTAATGAAAATACATGCAATCGTAGAAACCAGCCTGTGTGAAAAAATGAATTTTCATATCTTTCTACTCTCTGAAAAGAACCTGTGTATTTATCCTCTGTTCTTTCAAAAAAAAAAAAATTCAAAAGCAGAGAGTCAAATTCAGGATAAAAGCAGTTTAAAACAAGGGAATTATTGCAATTTGATGTTGTAAGGAGAAGCACATGAGAAATTCCTTATTTGGTTTCAGGAAAAGACAGAATTTAGCTATCCTCTGTTTCAGTTTTGCTCGCTTTTCTCACCTGAACATTTTTTTTTTAAAGAAAAAAGAAACACTCAACACCATGCTAGGAGGATTCATGAGAAAAGAACCTTTAAACTCTAGCAAATTGCATGAGCACCCTGAGGTGGTGGCCCTCTTCACCAGGGCAAACTCGATACCCTTCTTTGAAAGAATTCAGGGATATGATGAGGAGGTGATTGAAGAATTTTTTATGTCCCTAAGACCCATTCGAAAACACATGCTACAGTTAGTTTTAGGGGTCTGACCCTAGAGCTTACACCTGATTTCATCAGTAAAATCATCGGTCTTCCAATTGGGCTCCCTTGGAGCAAGGAGGAGAAATCATTGGGACAGGTTGCTAAGAAGACATTTTTTTAGCCTGAGGAGCATCCTGTAGAAGATAAAAATGGGGTCAAAAGGACAAGCTTGCCTCCTCTCTGGAGTGAAGTCAGCTACTAAATAATGAAGTATAACACACGTGAAGGGAGGTTCAGCATAATTTATGGTTATCACTTCAGGTTGTTGCATGAATTGAGATATGGGATGGACCTACCTCCAGCTAGAAAACTAAGCCTCCCATATTTCCTCCTCCATTCTTTGATCGAATGTGGCACCAAGCTAAATGCAGGGGTCCCAGATCAGTTGGCCCACCATGGGCTCATCAAACTGTTGGTAGAAGATGCCTTACACACATATACTATCCCCATAGCTTGGGAAATTTTCAGAAATATGTCCAGGGATGATGCCATCAAAACTTTGATTGAGGACATTAGCCCATCCAGCAGTGCTGAGGAGGAGCAAACCGAAGAAATTAAGAAGAACAGTAATGATGAAGCACAAGACATTCAAACAGAAGGAAAAACAGAGGAGAAACAGGAAGAAGAGGAGAAATTTGACAAAACTACTACTGAGCCTAAGGAAGAAAAGGAGACAACCTCAAGAACAGAGAAGAGAAAAAGGACAAAGGTTGAGAAGAAAAAGGCCAAGAAATCCCAAAAGAAGACTGCCACATCCAAGGCAGGAACCCAACAAGAAAAAGAAGAGACACACCCAGAGATATCAGTGACACAATCAGAAATAGTGGACATAGGCAAGGCTACAGGAAATGAAGGAAAAGAACAGCAGAAAGAAACATCCCCTAAAACATTGGCAAGGGAAGCAGCAGATGTGCTTGCTCCATTAAGCACACCAACAAAACAAAAAGGAAAAAGAAAAATGCAAAACTCTATGTATTTTAAAGCCAGAAGAAGCACAAGGATCAAAGTGGGCAAACCCCAGCCACCATCAAAGGAACCAATTATCATTGAGGATACACCCACTGAAAAGAAGGAAGAATCTCCTTCCAAGATATCTATAACCTATGAAAGAGGAAGCCCCAAAACCCCCACCTGGAAGGAGAGAATCAAGTTGATGGACTCAAAGGTAGTTCTACAGGACGCTGAAACATCTCTACAGGAAACACTAGCCAAGTTGAAAGAAATTGAAAAATTGGAGGAGAAGGCAGCAGAACAGTCACAAGGGGAGGGCAAGGCCAAAGAAATACCTGAACCAATCCCTCAACCTAATTTAGGCTCATATTACAATCTGCTAGAGGATGGGAAGATTATCCCACAGAAATTCATTGTGCCTCTATTCTTCAAATTAGAAAAAGAAAGGGTCCAAAACCCACACATGGATGTAAATTGATAAATCTAAAGGAGTTGAGGACATAGGGCACATGGAGGACAAGCTAAAGGAATTAAGAGGGGAGTTGGCCATGGTAAGGCACATAGGAAGCAGTAAAAGAGCCTAGCTATAGGAAGAAAATGAACTGCTGAAAAAGCAGTTACAGCAACAGGAAGTTCATAAGGGAGATAGGTTGTCCATCCTGGGAGGGTAACAACGGAAAGAAGGTCCCCTAACAGACAATGAAGCAACAGAGAAAAAATAGCAAGAGGGAGAGCCACAAGCTGATGTTGAAATGCTAACGAAACTGCTGCAAGAAAAGGAGTCTCAGGCAACATATGAAGTGTAGATTTTAAAATAGCAGTTACAGGAAAAAGAGGCCCAAATGGCATGCATGGCCATCTGGGCAATAGAAGCCTTGCAATGTAGACAACCAGCTAGATCCTATGCATTATATCTTAAAGACCAATTGTTATAGACATTTTTGGGCACTGCAACCCCAATCAAACATGTCCATAAACCAAGGGCTCCTAAGTCCCTAAAAGTGTTTTTCCTTACCCTAAAAGAACAAGGTCAGCTGATTACGTCATCTCCCAGAAGTTCTCCATGAAAAACTGCTCAGAACTGGTCAAAACTGGACCATCTCACCTGCTCCATGGTCAAAGTGCGATGCATCCCACCTAATGCACATGGGAGGTGCAATGCATACTGAAAAGCCCTTCTATGGGGTGCGATGGGCGAGAGTGGACAAATGGCAGAGACAGTTTGCGAGGTGGATGATCATGGAATCTTCTAGAAACTTCTCCTGTGACACTTGCCTCTCTGAATTCGCCCAGGGATGAGTAAGAGATCATCAATCTCCAAGTGGAATCAAGAACTATCAGAGAGAGGACACTAATCAAAATCCCAGAAGCTGACTCACCCCCCTGCAATCATCTATATATGGATCCCTCATCCCAGAGATCTAGAGGCTGGAATTTTGTATCTTGTAAGGAAGTGTTGTTGGTTTCTTGTTGGAATATCATAGTGTTGGGTGATCTAAGCTTTTCATGAGGTGAAAGAAGGGCTTTCATGCTGGAGGATGATGCTGGGTCAGAACAATTGGTTGTAATCCTCTTTTCTATTCTTGATATTAATAAAGCTATTCAAGTTTTCTTCCACATTCTTGTATGTTTGATGATATATGCATTTGTGTGGTCAATATACATATGATCCTATATTTTTTATGATTGTAGATCTCTATTCTTCGATAGTATTATGTTGCTTTGATTCCACAGGTGCTCTTTGAAGCTGTGTAGACGAAGGAGAAGCGGCAAGGCTCTGTCAGAAGGGAGAGGAATCGAGCAAGGAACCAAGCGCAAGACTGAGGTTGGTGTCCTTCATTTCACTCCTATCTACTTCTCATAAAGGAAAACGAAAGTAGTTTTAGTTTGTTTGTTTCTAAGATAGCTACCAGTCTTAGTGGGACTAGCAGCTCTGAGTGGACACTAGATTTCCCGATAACAAAATGGCGACTCCACTGGGGAGCGAATAGATTGTTTGTTTGTCTATATTTGTTTGTTTTATAAACTTACAGACGGAGCCTAAAGTCAAGCCAGCTAGCCTTCGAACTGCATTTGCTATGCAAGTGCAAAGTAGATCAATGCTGCTTCAGTCTATCTCCGGGTTTTGTTTATAAACTGAACAATCGATTTGCAAACTTTCTAATTGCCCTAGTGGTGGCTCTAGTAACCTCATTAGATCAGCCCCTGTGATTTCTATTTACTGTACATCACTTGCCCGACCTAAATCCCTGAACTGAGCTGCAAACTGTGACCCGGAACCCAGTTGAAGTCTCGTCCCTGGACCATCGCACCTTTTACTCTTGGGAATCTAGATGCATCGCACTTCCCGTGTACTGTAGGTGCGTTGCATCGCACTTTCCCTGTGTTACAAGTGCACTGATCAGACAAGACCTCTTCTGCTCTTAGATTTTGGTTTCTGTGTTCACTCTCTTCATCTCTATTCAGGAGTTTTGCTGTCTGTGATCAGTATACCACTGTGGAAATGCCCTTCCTTTCCATCATTCCACCTCTATTGTGCAAAGAACTGTGAATGTTTTTTATGTATTTTCCGTCATTTTTAGTTCTCTTTTACAAAATAGTAGCATAGTCGAACTGTCGTCTTTTGATTTGAAAGTGTCACAAGTGTCATTTTCAGTCAAAGAAGAGAATTCTATTGTTCTTGACGGTCGATTATACAGTTACTCTTGTATTTGATTTGAATTAGTAGTTTTTCAAGTGTCAAAGCTGTTTTCAGTTCAAAATAGTAAAGTGTCATCATTATCTTCCTTTCATTTTGAAGAGAAATTTGTTAGTACTATCACTTTGAAAGATAATTCAGATTTGTACTTAGCATTCTTCTTGTCATTCACACATTAAGAAAGATGAAAAAAAATACATGCATGTGCATTTGCATTTAGACTGCTTGTTGGTTTGATTTAGGATAGTGCATCTAGTGTGTGCTCTCTACTCTATGTTGAAAGAATATCATCTCTCTTTCTTTAGTAGCTAGGATTTTCATTTCAAAAAGAAGATTAAACGATTGTTTATCATCTTAGATTGCATTTTAGGAATTGTACATCTACATCACGCAGTGAACCTGAAAGGCAAATTTCTTAAGAAAGATCAACTGTAAAATAAATTTAATGAACCTAAAAATGCTTTGGAACCTAACGCACAACATCTAGAAGTCTAGGCTAGAGACGTATTCCGACGTCGTAAAGCCTGGTAACTGTCGTTTTCACTGTTGGTTGGGTGATTCCTCCTCTTTGAGACGACAAGTGCCAGTACAGACTTGTGCTCCCACATACCGTCGAGTATATATTGGGAGACCACAATAGGCTATATCCTTTATCCATAGGAAGCCATGTATGCCGCCCTATCGATCGCAATGCACTGAACACAGCATTCGGGAAGATTGACTGCCATACCGTAAAAAGTATTCTACAGTTTTGCGATTGGTTTGGTAATCCCTCTGTCTAGATTTCCAAAGTAGTCTCTTTCATTCCTTTTCAGACTCCTTAAAGGAAAAGTTCCATCTGAGCACTTGTCACTTCAGGCTCATTAAAAATCGAAGGCGACTAGAGTCATCTTTTGTTTTTTCTCGACTCTTAAAAATTGCAAAAACAAGTTGTGTCAAAGCGTCTAAAATTCATTTAATTCGAAAAAAAATTCCCCTTTATTTTTAGTTGATCGAGTAATCCGCAATCGTGGAAGAAATTCAATTGAAACCCCATCGTTCACGGAGACTTACGAGTCAACCATCTTTGTCCCCAGAATCAAAACTATTTTGGACAAAGCGAGCTCGTTTAACCAGCTCAAAGTCCCCTAGTTGGGTTGGAACAAGTGTTCCGACACCCTCGGAGACTCCGGTTACTCCAAAAATTTCTGGTACCCCTGCCTTTACAGAAGAAGTTCCGCAGCCACAAGAGGACAGTAGAATTGATCCTAGTGTGAGGATAAACACTTCTATATCTGAACTGGCTCCATCCATAGCTGATTCGGAAGGTGTTGTTCCCCAAACATCAGTCGCTGCAGAATCTATACCTTCTTCGGCACCGAAAATATTTTACGGACCTGACGGACTGCCTCTTCCACCTGGTTTGACTGCTATAGAAGAGATTGTGGAGGATCCACCATCTAGTACTCCATCGCAATTTGGAGTAGGGGTCACTCTATATCCTTCTTCGTCAGAAATTAGTCTACCGTTATTGGAAGTTCCTGTAGATCGCTAGGAAACCTTTTGGATAGACTAGATATGTTTGAACAACCGTCGACATCTAGGACTGTGTCATCTGACACAGCAGTGGCAGAACTTCCTGCTGCTACTCTGACAATGTTCGCCGGTGTATCATCTGTCACAACTAGCTCTCAATCACTGGATGGGATCCATCTAGGAGCTGTTTCGATGGTATGGTCTGTTCCCGTTTGTTCATCCAAAATAATATCTGGAATCTCTTATGTTGAGTCTCAGCAAATTTATCCTTCACAATGTCAATTTGGGTAGTTCGGTCCTCAAAGGCAAATAATTCCCTTAAGCACCGGATTACTTTTGTATGGAGGGCAATATGCCCTTTCTGAGAGGTCAAACATACGAGAGTTCGCAACAGAATTCAGGTTATGCTGGAATTACATCCAGTTGTTGGATACCAATACTTCCTCAACAACCAAGAGTTGTATACTCAATGCAACAAAGTATGCCTATGTCAAATATCCCCACTACACCGCAATTATGATGGTGTCGCAAGTACAAGCGTTACCTATTGTATGCCAACTTCAAGTCTCTCAGGTCGCAATCCAACAGCCCCTTGTCCCTGCGACGCCACCACAATCATCGGTTAGTGTCTCCTTAACTGAAGTGACCCAGGCTCAAACAAGTACCATTACCCCTCATCTCGGTCAAATAGCCAGTATTGGGCAACATCACTTGGTCTCACAACCATGGCTAGTGTAATATCAACAACCACAATTCCAACAAGTTTACCAAGGATCTGAGCACCAAGTATTTGCAAGTAATGGGCAGCCGTATATTCAAAATGGACAACATCAACCATTTCATAATGGTTATGCCCATCAACCTTATCAGAGTTATCAACATCAAATGCACTATGCTAGTATGCAAAGACCCACTGCTCAGGCAATCCCATCTTATCCTGGGTACGCTTCACCAAACCTGAATCAATAGTTTCCCTTCATGGCAACTTTAGAGTTACCAGATCTAAACTGGCTAACAAATGATCCAATCGCTTACGCCCCTTGGTGGCCAGCAATTCCTCATAAACTTCCATCAAATATTCCTAAATTTAATGGAAATCCGGGTGAAGACCCGTCGAATCATGTGATGACCTTTCACCTGTGGTGTTCATCTAACACTCTAAATGATGATTCTATCAGGCTTCGCCTTTTTCACCGAACGTTAACTGGTTCAGCAACAAAATGGTATATCGAATTGCCTAGAGCTTTGTTTGATAACTTTAGCACCCTAGCCACAACCTTTTTAACCCATTTTCAGTTACCCATAAGGTACGAAACGGGAACAGAGCTTCTTACCAATTTCAAGCAAATGATGGCCACTCACATATCCGATCATATTCATGAGTGGCGACGTCGTCGTAGAATGGTAAAAACATATGTTCCTGATCAGCTATTAGCTGAATGGTTTATTAAGTCGTTGTTACCTTCTATTACAGAAGATGTGGCAAAGGGAGGAGTCATCACTGAAGAACAAGTAATTGCTCGTGTGCAATATCTAGACTTGATCTATACTCAGTCTGGCACGTTCTATGATAAAATCCATGATGCTCCTAGACCGGAATTTTCTGTTCCTCCCTCTCCTAAATCAAACAAAGACTCTTATGCTGGGGACGGTGTGATAGGAACGACCAGCACAAAAACCTTAAAGGCTAAGTCGAAAAAGGCCCATACTATTTTAGGTCAAAATGCAAATGAAGAACTTCTCGCCTCGGAAGTAAATGCCGTATCGACTGACAAAGGCAAAGAAACCAAGAAACCTAGAGACAAGAAAAAAAGAAAGGGAAGAAGAATAAATAGGAAGATTCATCCCCTGAAAAATCTTCTGCAAACCCTTCTGGAGATAGTAAACCAAATCGTCCATGCCTAATATGTGATGAGGATCATTGGACAAGAGAGTGTCCATATAAAGCTGAGCTTAGAAAATTCTTCAAGAATTCAAAAACCTCGGCAGTATTGACTAATCCATTTCCAAATCCAGGAACAAATCTGGTTGCTAGTGACAATGCTTCCCCGTCCCAAGTGCTAATGTTGTCAGTTTCAAAGTAGCAAAATGATGCTTTGATATCGACAAGGAATAAAGATTACGGGAATCCACAGTTGTCAGACAACAAGGCCAATGATCAACCCAGTAGTTTGACAACAACTTCGACCGAAGTTGTGCCACCCATCATTCTTGAACTAATGATAAAGCCACCAAAGGGAGTAGTACACAAACGACATTTAATCCTCGTGCCAGAGCAGCATAGCATTATAATATAGTGGAGGATCTGGCCCAATTGCCATCCGCTATGTCGACGCTTGAGGTACTACAAATTGCCCCTCTCAAAAGCAAGCTTTATTATCAGCGATAGGTGGGATTGACCCAACGGATTCCAATCTTGTGTCCTTTAATCACAAAGGATATGACCCTTAGTTACCAGCTCAACTAGCTTTCCTTATTCAAGTGAAAGCCTTCAACAAAAATGTTCATCGAACAATTATTGATGAAGGGGCATCTACATGTATTATGTCGATGAGTTTCTGGAAAACTTTAGGATCTCTACCCTTGTCGCGATCTTTGAAAACATTAAAAGCATTTGATGGACGAACATACACCCCATATGGGATTTTAAGTAACTTGCAAGTCGAACTAGGGGGAAAAAAGACATTTCTCCCCAACAGTTCACAAGTTACGGGAAGCATTCCGATGATCCGCGGAAGCCCTCATTCGCTTCCAAATATCAGAGTAGGCCTACTAAAAGACCCTATATTAATGGGGACTTTTTCCCTACCGCCTCCAATCAATCTGGAGGCAGTGGCAACGGTGGGAACCTACAATATGATATCTTCTGTTCAAAATATATCTGAAAATGATATTAAAATGGATCATCTGCAGGTATTGCCTCCAAGCCCAATGGAAATTTTGTAGCAATCAATGTTTTTGGCATGGGAGGCAAACCCAAATCAATGCTCATCAAGCATTTGGATAGATAGGTCTAAGGAATATGGTACCGCTTCAGATCCTTGGTCGCAAGTACATTATACAGACGAAGGAATTGTTCAGTCAATGATGATTGACAGGGCACCATGGGAATATTACCACCATCGTTCCCATCTTCTGGATTACAAAGAAGATACTCCTAGTGACCTTCATCATCCCTCGTTTTTTTTATTTTCTATCAAATACTGTAAACACGGTGGATTCCGAGTGAAACTTGTCCAATATTGAAGAGACTATCGCCATAAATATCTCAACCAAAACAGATGTTGTAGAGAATGCTCATGTTGGTAAATCTTGTTCTCCTTCAGAACTGGAAATATATAACGCTCTTTTTTGCGAATTCAGAGATGTCTTTGCTTGGTCATATGATGAAATGCCAGAAATTGACTCAAGCATAGTTGAACATGAAATTAAGATGTATCCAGATGTCAAACGGGTACGACAACGGCTACGGCAGGTGCACCCCAAGAAAGTCGCTGCCATCAAGGCAGAAGTTGAAAAACTTCTCCATGCTGGTTTTATTTACCCGGTTCCTCTAACCAATTGGGTATCGAATATTATTCCTGTAATGAAAAAACAAGGAACGATTAGAGTGTGCGTCGATTATAGGGATGTAAATCAAGCTTGTCCGAAAGACAACTACCCTACACCCTTCATTAACCAGATAATTGATGAATGCGTCAGATGTGAAATCTTCTCATTTATGGATGGATTTTCCAGGTATAATCAAATAAATATCTGCCCACAGGACCAGTCAAAGACTGCATTTATTTGTTCATGGGGCATATTTTCATATCGCAAGCTACCCTTTGGTTTAAAGAACGCAGGGGAAACATTTCAGAGGGCAATGAATTATGCCTTCCATGACATCAAAAACATCGTTCAACCATATCTCGACGATATTCCAGCTCATTCGCGAAAGCGGACCGATCATCCGCAGCATTTGAGAGCGATATTTCTACGTTGCTGACACTACAAAATACGACTCAATCCACACAAATGTGTATTATGTGTCAGTTCTAGTCGTTTACTTGGCTTTGTGGTCTCAAAGGACGGGATTCATCTCGACCCATGTAAGGTTCAAGCAATCATTAATTTGCCTCCACCTTCAAATTTGCTTCAGATTCAGAAACTCCAAGGGAAAGCAAACTTTCTGAGGAGGTTCATTCCAAATTACACCGAACTTGCTAAAGGTTATACTCGTCTATTGAAAAAAGAAGTACCCTTCATCTGGGATCAGGTCGCGCAAGCTTCCTTTGATGCTTTAAAGGAATCCCTAATAAAAGCATCATTAATGTATGCTCCTGATTATCAAAAAGACTTTAACCTGTATCTGGCTACAGCAGATATGACCATCGCAATGGTTTTATTTCAAGAAGACAATGGAATTGAACATCCTATATATTATTTAAGTATAAACTTAAATGATACAGAAAGCAAGTACTCCTACGTTGAAAAGCTAGCTCTCGTAGCTATTCAAGCGATACAAAGATTTCGACACTATATCCTCTTTCGAAAAACTACCATTTTGTCAGATTGCAACCCCATGACTTATATATTGTCGCGAAAGTTGCTGGGGGGCAAATATTCAAAATGGATAGAAATTCTACAAGAGTTTGATCTGGAATTTATAAAATCCAAAT
Source organism: Pinus tabuliformis (assembly GCA_031772625.1). Taxonomy (NCBI): domain Eukaryota; kingdom Viridiplantae; phylum Streptophyta; class Pinopsida; order Pinales; family Pinaceae; genus Pinus; species Pinus tabuliformis. The sequence continues at coordinate 1,861,983,452 of CM062817.1, forward strand.
CAAATAAATCTCTGGTTTTCGCGGAGTTACTATGCGATCTCCCATCGTCGTCCAACGATGTCACATCAAAAGAAGTAATCGTGGACGAATCTTTGTTTCTGATATCTTCAAGCAATCTGTGGTATGGAGACATAATAATCTACCTCCAAACCCAAACATATAGGTCTAATACCTCCCGCTTGGAACAACGACGCATTTGATACCAAGCAAAAGACTACATGATTGTCGGTGATACACTTTACCATCGTGGTGTCGATACAGTTCTGAGGAGGTGCCTCACCCACGAGGAGGCCAAAAAGTCCTGAATGATTGCCATTCAGGTGCGTGTGGGGGGCATCAATCTGGTTACGCTACGGTGCAAAATATTTTATGAGCAGGATACTTCTGGCCAACAATGTTTAAATATTGCATAACCGCAGTCAGAAGTTGCCATGCATGTCAAATCTTTGATCGAAAAACCAGAATACCACCCGCACCTCTACAACCAGTAGTTGCTGTTGGGCCATTTGCCAAATGGGGCATAGATTTCATGACATGTAACCCCACCTCGGCCAGGGGGCATGGGTATATCATAGTCGCAGTAGACTATTTTACCAAATGGGCCGAGGCGATGCCTACATTAAACAACAGCGGTGAAACGGCTGCCCTCTTCTTTTTCAATCATGTAGTCTCTAGATTCGGCGTTCCACAGGCCATAGTCATAGATCATGGATCGCATTTTCGCAATCACATGATGGTTGAGTTGGCTTCCAAGTTAGGGCTATCCCACGACAGCTCTACTCCATATTATCCGCAGGCTAACGGACAAGTTGAGGCAATCAACAAGGTCGTGAAGTGGATGCTGAAAAGGATGATTGGAGTCCACAAAAGGAGTTGGCACCTGATCCTGTACTCTACCTTATGGGCATACCGAACATCGGTGAGGAATGCAACTGGGTTTACACCCTTTCAATTGGTGTATGGCCTGGAAGCAATCTTACCGGTTCAGTGTGAAATCTCGTCCCTCAAACTCGCAGTCGATCTTCTCCCCGAAACTTTAGAAGAAGAGGCTCGTTTCTTGGAACTAATCCAATTGGATGAAACCCATCGTGATGCCGCTTTGGCTAACGAAACCCATAAGAAATGAGTCAAGGCGCAGTTCGACAAGAATGTCAAACCCCGTGTCTTCTTAGAAGGTGACCTGGTCTTACTTTACATCCAGGAATCCGATAAATTGGGAGCAGGTAAGTTCAAATCCTTATGGATGGGACCCTATATTGTTAAATGTGTATTAGCAAAAGGAGCCTACGAGTTAGTAGATTATGATGGGATTCCACTGGCACAACCTCGCAACGTGTTGTACCTTAATCGTTACTATGCTTGACTCAAGATAGTAACCCCTATGCTTTTGTTACATTTTTGTTTTCGCTAAGGGTAATTGTTTTGTTTAAGTGATCTGCTTTTACATTTGTTGCAGATGTCGGACCTATTGGAATCATTTGTTGGATATGCCGACGGAGCGAGTCATAGTTCGCAGAACCTATCTTCTGCAGCTTGGGCCATCTTCGATCCAAGCGGCGAGTTAGTGAGTTTCAGAGGGGTATGTATTGGTCGGTCAACAAACAATATTGTTGAATACAACGCGTTGATAGAGCTCCTCTCTGATGCCATTACGCGTGGCATACGCCGACTAGTTGTCAGGCTAGACTCACAACTCGTCATCCTATAGCTCACTGGTATCTACTCCATACGGAATTCAGATATCTATCGCATGTTCCTAAGGGTCAAGATTTTGGAAAGGCAATTTGATTCTATTCAATATCAGCATATTTCCAGAAACTTAAACACATTAACAGACTCATTGGCAAATTATGTGTTAGATAGACATTTGCAACATTTATAAAAGAAGCATTTCATCAAATATTTGCATCAAGATCACGTAACTCAACCAAAATAAGGCTCTGAAAATCAAAAATATATATATAACTATTTATGGTTCACACATAATGTTCTGTAACCAAGACAAAATCGATCAAATGACCCAAAACTCAAAATGCTAGGGGGCACCCTAGTCTAATGATGCTGGTGATAACAAGTCACAGCCTGTGCAATCATGCATAAAAGCCTAGTCCATCGACTCGGCACGCCAGTAGTATATCGCTGCAACCTCAGGGGCAGCTCATCGGTCCTCACATCCGGAATACCGAGAGTGAGGCCCTCGACCTGATCCTGCAATGCTGAAAGAGTCTCGGCCACATCAAGGTCGCGAAGGATAGCCCTCCCCACAACCTCTCCTACTGGAACGACAGCTGGTACTCTCAGACGTACTACTGGCTGAACTGGTCCAATATCTGCATGAGCACATGAGTTTTGATTAGTCCTGATAGAAGAAAGAACAAGAACATTATAAAAATAAAATATGAATAGAGATATGGTCAGAGAACTTACCGATAGCACCCCACTGCTCACCAGCCGGCAACACCAAATCCGGGTCACCCCGGAAATCCATACCAGCATATGGGTACTCGGAAAAAACCATCTCCTGATGGTTGAACCACTCGAAAAAGGTGTCAGAAAAGGAAACCTAGGACTGACCAGCATGTCGGGCCATAAGGTCGACCCATCTCTGAATCCGTGGCTCAGTCGTAGAGATAAGCCAAGTGAGATGTATTGCGGCTGCATCAGTGGGATCTTTTCCAAGGCGAAAGCAGTCAAAATAGAACCATAGCCGAACTTCTTAAATTTTCGATTTTTTACCTTGGTCAGTTGTTCTTTCATCACAGGGAGTACTGCATCACACCAGTTGAACACCTTTGGTTCAAGGCATTCTAAGGCGTACTGCATATAGGACCTATTAGCCACGTGAGGAGCCGCACTACCAGCCAGTCTAGCAAAAGTGAATAGAATGGTCCTCAAGGACCTATCATCGACATCTCAGATGTTGATATTTCCGCCCCTACTCGGCTGAGATCCCTCTTTGCAAAACCAGCGAATATAATCTCTCACGGATTCGCCCCCACTGACGGAACCTGATAGTGAAAGAGGGGCACCACGCCTCGATAAACCAGTCAAAAAAATAGATTTCCACGACAGTCAAGGGGATAGATTTGCCTCTGATCTGAAACACCCAGTTGGTAGGATCCCATGCATCGAGAAAATATTGCAACAAGTTGATTTGTTGCCTCATGCTAGAAATGCGGAAAAACTTGAACAGGCCACAGTTCCGCAGTGCAGTTACCATAACTGGATCATGTAGAGCAAGCATGTCCTCTTCTTCATGCTCGTGTTCTCGCCATGTAACAACCATTTTGCTACGATAAATCTTTGCAAAACAAGCAAGAGAAGAGTCGGGATCCTGATTTGGCAAAAAACAGGCAAAAATTCCATGAGAAAACAGTGCAAAAACTTCCCTTCTCGCGCCCATCGCACCCCCAGCAATGTACTGGGTGGGATGCATACTGACTGGCCAATGGCCAAGCCAGTATGCATCGCACCTTTCAATATAGAAAGGGTGCGATGGAGCCAGGGCAAATTTTTCAAACCCCAGAGGCTCAGAAAAACAAGGAAACATGCACAGAATTCAAAAAGGAAGGAATGCAACTGAAGAGCTCAGGTTTAGCTCCTACCTGGTCCAGACGGTGCCGAGAATCGTCCACAGAATCTCTCGAAATCAGCTGGTGAAAATCAAGGGGGAAAAGCACCTCCAGAGCTCCAACAAACCAAAGTTCAAATGAAATGGTAAAATGAGGGGTAAAAACCACTTTTAAATTACTTTTCACGTAATTCGAGTAAAATATTAGTGTTTTAACTCATTTTGAAACATATATTGTTCATTTCTAATCAGTTTGATGAAGCAATTGAACAGGCGGTACAACCTTTGAAGGAACAAAGTGATTAACGGTGAAATTAAATCAATGACCATTATCACGAGCATTTTTTATGTGGAGTTAAACTCGTTAAAAATTAAACATAAGCAATGAGAAAACATTCCCCTAGAGTTTAAGCTCATTAAAAAATGAACCAATTTCTGGTAAATAACCATTGTGAATGCATTATCATCAGCTTTTGAGCCCTGGTCGTGTTCTCATCATCACCTCCACTCTGTTTTAGCTGATCATTCACCTCCATTGGATTGTTTACCCCTTTTGAGGAATAGCTACGAAGAGTGATCCTATTAGCCATCCTTGTGACACTGCCATGATTGGAAAATTCCAAACCTTACCTGGAATCAGCTGCTACCTGAAATTATCACTCGTTCCTCAAAAACGAGTCTCCTTTAAGCTCTTTTCACCTGAATCGTAAAACATGAAAATATTGTTGAGCGATTGGCCTCTCCAGCTCGTTAAAACGACCAGGAGTGATATCCCTCTTCTAGATTTTAATCTTTTTGGAACTGAGAGATTATTACACAAAAATATCGAGCGCTTGTTTTGTTCGGCTCGTTAAAATTACCGAAAACTCATCCCTTTTGTATTATTTTATACTTTTTTGGACTTAAGGGATTATATGACGAAAAAGGATTATTGGAGTTTCCTTTACGTCCCTTTCAGACTCTCTAAAATTGAAAAGGACCGAGTTATCTTTGTCGTTAAACTCGTTAAAACCGAATAGCGACAAACTTGTCCATACAGACAAGAACGAGTTTCACTATCACTAGGCTCGTTAAAATATAGCGACGGGTTTTCCCGAAGGGAAAATTATAGAACAAGCATATGTTATCCTCCTCAAGCTTGACAAAAATAAAGAGGTACTGGTCAGCAATGACTGGGGAAAAATTGGGAAGAAAACTTGAAGAAACTTTATTGGTAGCAAGTCGCTCTTGAACATGACACTTTCACTCCGCATCCGAGTCGGGTTGGTTTGTTCCTTTCACTGGCCATATCACCATTGGTCCATCACACCATCCATATTTGGGGTTAACGCTACCAATCCATGTCAGTGTCGCTGGTATGTTTAAGAGAAGTCACTCAGAGAATTCACCTGTGTCTCATCCACTGCAATACATTCACGCTCCATTCTTTCATGACCGCCACCCTGAACCCTGTATCATTAGACTGTTTTCACCTCCAAAATCATTTACTCTGTTCCATGTCATAGATGTGGGATTCATTAAGGCCCTCCTACAGCGGGTCGCTTCTTGTCGACACCAGCTCATTATCCAAGAAGTCGACTTAGGAACAACCCTTTCAGTAGTTTGAAGCTTGCATGCCTCAATGGCAAGTTTCTCACTTCCTGCGACAGGTTTACATCAATGGCCTTCGACCGAAAGATTTTGCGTGGTGTTCGACGCCAAGTCCCTTATTCACACCAAGAGAATTGTACTGTAGTACCTTGAGGGTCATCATCATTATCGGTGATTCCTCTCGTGCCTGTTAACAGCTTACATCATTGGCTGGTAATCAGGCGATGTCTTTCCATGTTCGACTCCAGAAAATCTTTCACATGGATCGACTTGTACTCCGAGTGAAGATTGAATGAGTTTGAAGACCCTGGATCTAGCTTCATCCATCCAAGCTGCGATATATTCAAGAAAATAAAAACATCAAATGTACATTTTTGCTGCACAGATGATCATCTGAATCAAAGGATGATGACTCTATTAGAATCTCCCGCACAGACGGTTGTCTGTCTTATGTACATGAAAATGAATTTATAAAGTTGAGCATGGGAATGCCCGCCTCAGCTAGATCATGAAAAATATTATGAAGATAATGTATTGTATTGTATCTTATTACAGGTCGCCTTCCAGCTCGAAAAAAATTTGGATCCTCATGATAAAGCATTTCACCCGACATCAAAAGATTAATGACCTCATGCTTTAGGGAGCAACTGTTATAGACATTTTTGGGCACTGCAACCCCAATCAAACATGTCCATAAACCAAGGGCTCCTAAGTCCCTTAAAGTGTTGTTCCGTACCCTAAAATAACTAGGTCAGGTGATTACATCATCTCCCAGAAGTTCTCCATGAAAAACTGCTCAGAACTGGTCAAAACTGGACCATCTCACCTGCTCCATGGTCAAAGTGCGATGCATCCCACCTAATGCACATGGGAGGTGCGATGCATACTGAAAAGCCCTTCTATGGGGTGCGATGGGCGAGAGTGGACAAATGGCAGAGACAGTTTGTGAGGTGGATGATCATGGAATCTTCCAAAAACTTCTCCTGTGACACTTGCCTCTCTGAATTCGCCCAAGGATGAGTAAGAGATCATCAATCTCCAAGTGGAATCAAGAACTATCAGAGAGAGGACACTAATCAAAATCCCAGAAGCTGACTCACCCCCCTACAATCATCTATATATGGATCCCTCATCCCAGAGATCCAGAGGCTGGAATTTTGTATCTTGTAAGGAAGTGTTGTTGGTTTCTTGTTGGAATATCATAGTGTTGGGTGATCTAAGCTTTTCATGAGGTGAAAGAAGGGCTTTCATGCTGGAGGATGACGCTAGGTCAGAACAATTGGTTGTAATCCTCTTTGCTATTCTTGATATTAATAAAGCTATTCAAGTTTTCCTCCACATTCTTGTATGTTTGATGATATATGCATTTGTGTGGTCAATATACATCTGGTCCTATATTGTTTATGATTGTAGACTCTGTTCCTCGATAGTATTATGCTGCTTTGATTCCACATGTGCTCTTTGAAGCTGTGTAGATGAAGGAGAAGCAGCAAAGATCTATCAGAAGGGAGAGGAATCGAGCAAGGAACCAAGCACAAGACTGAGGTTGGTGTCCTTCATTTCACTCCTATCTACTTCTCATAAAGGAAAACGAAAGTAGTTTTAGTTTTCTTGTTTCTAAGATAGCTACCAGTCTTAGTGGGACTAGCAGTTCCGAGTGGACACTAGATTTCCCGATAACACCAATGGCTTCAATTTCAAATTAAAACATTGGCTCAAAGGGGCACCATCCCATTCCAGAATTACAATCAGTTTATGCATTTGTGTGATAGTAGCTCAACTGAAGATAAGGCCAAGTTAGCAGAATTCTATTTACACAACCTGGCACTTCCTAACATGAATCTATGGGATCCAAACGCTGCATTAGGAGACCTACAACTCATGGCTATGGCTTCTTGGTTGAGCCATGAGGAAAAGAGGGCAGTAGAGATTCAGAAGATTATGACCAAAGAGCTAAGTGAGCCACTCATGATAAGGGCAGAACCAAAATATCCCTCAACTCTCATATATGCCCATCAACACCTTGCAGACAACCCTCACATTGCACCTGACTATGTTGAAAGGCAAGCACAGGCTATTGCTCACTTTGAAGATATGGAAAGATTGTTTGGTGATAACTGCCTTCATGCTTGCACAAGAAGATGGAATACATTGTCCCATAGTCTAAAAATAAGGGAGTATCACTCCCCAACCATAATGAGGTAAGCTATGAGAAGAGTACCCCTATACAAACAATCAATGCAAAACTTGAAAGCCAACTGGATTGGCCTTAAGTTCAGCCCTCCACTACTGCTAGGTTTGTTGGAAGGGGTTAAGGAAGAGGAGGAACAAAAACAAAGGGAGGAAGTGAACAAAAAGGCAGGTTTTCATGACAGAGAAGAGGACGTCACCTCAGAGGCCTGGGATGTTAGGGAGGCAGTCAAAGCTATCAAAGATGAAGAACTGGATTAGTTTCTTAGAGGATGAGCAACACATTCAGCAGGGGGGTGATGATGAGCCCCAGAAATGGGTAACTATATGGGCTCATTCTACCTATTATTTTCATTTAATCCACCATTCTCCATATTTTTGTGCATGCTCTTGAATATATTTATGTTAATTGAGTGAATGGGAATAGTCACTTTACCACAAAGTCTAATGAGTGTTTATCGCAGATTTTTGGACATTTTTGGACCAAGACCAGGCATTTATGAGCAGATTGGCAGCCAAACTCGAAGAAACAAGGCTGAGGATTTATAGGAGGGGTTTCTCCTCCACTAAATGACCCCTTCCTCGAGTTCTCCATCAACAGCTCGGAGTTCAACAGCCCACAAAAGATGATTTCAAGGGGCAGTCGAGCAGGTCTAGTGAAGTGGCTGTTATCTGCAGTTTTGGGCAGCCGAGTTCCCAAAGTTTAGGAGGACTGTTGGGAGTCCTCACTTGTATAAATAAGAAGGCTTGAAGCCTTAGTAGGTTAGCCATTTGATAGTATATTTTCGCACTTTAGTGCAGCCTTGTACTCAGCTCATTTTCAAGCTCTTTTTGCAGACATTTTTGTGATGTAACTATTATTTTTTGATCAATGAAGATGAATCCATCTTTGAACCAGCACTGATCTTTCCTAGGGGGTTGTAGCTCTTGGGGTTGGGCCTAACCCAAGTTCCCAACACCTCCTTTGTGTATTTATATGTGTTTTCCTTGCATTCATGAAATAATTTATGTTATTTAGGTTAAATCTTGCTTTGTTACTTAGGTTGTTTTTGATGATTAAGATAGTTGTTCTTACTTCAGGTTGATTAGATAGTTTGATAACAGAAATAGATCCACAAAAAGGCTACCAAGTAGGCCTTGATCTCATTTCTCCCTCCTTTGGACTGTGAATTGAGACCAAGGCGCTCTTGCTGCCACAAAAACATTGTTTTGCTTTCCAATGCAATTGATGGTGTTAGATTTCAAGTTGGAAAAAGTTTATATCAGTTGTGTTTACATGCTTAGATCTGTTCTTGTTCAGTTGCCATAGCTTTCTTGCATAACTTCCTGTCCATAAAGTTTTGTTCATCACCATTCTGGTTTTTAGGTCAAAATAGGTAAAACTCTGTTTTCTTAGTTTTTTTCTTGGGTCAATTTTGAAAAGAAGTGTGCAAAACACCTGTAAGACACTCCAGCTTATCCTTCCTCCATCATACAACCTGCTCCAGTCTCTCTCTCAAGATTTCCTTCACTCATTCGCCATACTTTCCCAAACTGCCCTAATTTCTACATTCTTGTGCAAAATTGCTTCCTTGACCTTTGAACAAATCCAACCATCTCCTTCATTCCTGATCTTCATTTACAAGGTCCTATACCCCTTAACATCTCTATCCATCCTTCATTTCCACTTTCCCACCGTTTTTCCACCTTCAACCCTCTAAAAACCACTTTCGGCCTCTTCTTGTAGAACTTCCTATAGATCCCCTGCAGCCTCTTGTAGAAGTTCATGCGAGAAATTTTTCAAAATATGAGCACAGTGGAAATCTCCATAAGGGTACCAAGGACTCCTTAGGTCCTCTCCACACCTTCCCAACCTCCTGCAAATGCCCACTCCATTCCCTTTTGCCACTAAACCTCTGCATAGTCACAAATAGTTAAAACACAAGCATAATAATTCTGCATAAAATTGCTCAAAAGTACAAAAAGACGATTTTTCCATATTTTCCTTCAGAAGTAGCTTGAATACATGCATTTCACCTTTCCAATAGTCAATGGCATCTATTTCAGTGGTTCCATCTCTTTTCTTGCACAAGTAGGGTTAGTGGGTGAAACTAGGGTTTGTATTTCCTTTCAGCTTTCATCTTCTTTCTACAAGTAGACTAGCCTCTTTTGAGTTAGCTTCCTTCCATCACAGTGAAAAGCTTCTTCTGAGAACTCATAGAAGTTGGCTTAAGCCCTAGCGAACTTGTGCTAGCTGATCAAGTGACAGCCTATAGTAAGAGCTAATACTTGTGCATATAGCACCGTCGCTTCCAAGTTTGTTACGAACTATCGGGTTGATAAAAGTAAAGTAAGGAGTTCCAGGAGTTGCAGCATCATTGTTGCAATACTGGAGCTCACCATCTTTTTGGGGCCATTTCCAGGGAAGTGCCAGAGTATTTTGTGATTATTGTTTTTCTTCTATTTTCTACTGCAACCTTCTGCTAAGTAGTTTATTTCAGCAAGAGTAGAGTAGTTGTTTCATTTCCATTCTGCAATTTCACTTCAACAAGCGTAAATTAGATATTTCCTGCTTTCCTTTCAATTCTACAAAAGTATATTAGATATTTCTTGCTTTCGTTTCAATTTCGCGATTTCATTTCAACAAGCGTAAATTAGCTATTTCCTGCTTTCATTTCAATTCTGCAATTTCATTTCAGAAAAATAGATTAGTCCTTTCCTGCTTTCATTTCAATTCTGCAATTTCATTTCAGCAAAATAGATTAGTCCTTTCCTGCTTTCATTTCAATTCTGCATTTTCATTTCAGCAAGATAGATTTTAGTTAGTTGCAGTTTGTTGTTCAATCTATTTCAGTTTTTGCAGGTACAAGCAGAAAAAAGAAACAAAAATCACCCAAAAAAAGAGATTTCCTTTCATGCCTCATAGGAACAGAGACAATTCAGGAAAATTCCTACCCAACACCCCCACCACATCACTAAGTCACCCTTCTCTCTTCTTTGGTGGCAGTGATCCAGAAGAACGTAGAAGTGAACCTCCAGAGATATATGAAGATCCTATAACAGAAGAAGAGCAAGAAACCATTCCTCCTAAGACCATGGCTGAAAACAGAAATGGTAGAGGAAATGGCGAGATAATAGAAGGTGCCTTCCCATCCAAGAGACCAATGGGGACACAAAAATGAAAAACATAAGTCCCTCAGCCTTACCTCATTTCCATGGATTGACTACTGAAGACCCTGATACCTTCTTGTTTGAGTTTGATGTCCTTTTTCAAACCTATGACTATGCAGAAGACGAGCAAAAGTTGAAACTCTTTCCCTCTACCCTGAAGGATGCAGCACTACACTAATTCATGTGGCTACCTAGAAACAGTATCACAACTTGGGCTCAGATACAGCAAGCCTTTAACAACAAATATTGGGACTACTGTAGGTCAAAGGATACAAAGGAAGAAATCTTTCGAATGACCATGGGAAGTGATGAATCTTTAGAAGACTATGAAGAGAGGTTTCAACTCAGTTATAAAAGGGCCAGGTGCACACTTGACCCCAAATCTTTGAAGTTGGTTATGCTCAGAGGAGTCCCTGAAAACCTTCTAGATTCCCTCCATTTGCTAGCCGAGGGAGACATCTACCAGCTACCTTATGATGACATAACGACTGTGTTTAGAAACCATTTTAGGGCAGCCAGAAAGAAAGGTAGGGGAAGTCAACTTTTAGCCAGTACCCCCTTATCTAGTTCATTCCTTAAAAACGAATTTTTAAATCAGATGGAAGACTTCAAAAGTGAGATGAGACAAGTTATTGCCATGCAAATGGATACCTTGTGAATCCAAAAGAAGCAAGAGGAAGCCGAGAGGGCTTTGGCCATCTTTTGTCCCAGGTGCACTAGAAAGCATCCTAGGAACGAATGTCCATTACACTTTGTAGAAGTGTGTTTTGTCTGTGAAGAAGACCATCCTACAAATCAGTGCCCTTCCTTGCCTAGATTTAAAGCTATGTACCAAGGGGCTGAAGGAGCCACTGAACCACTCTACTTCATGAACCAAAGGAGGCCACATGGACCCAGACCTTACCAGCAGGGAATGCAAGGGACATACCAGACTTATTACAACCCCAATCAAGCCACTTCCATGCCTTCTTGGGGTCCCCCTACTCATCCTTCCTGGTCCACACCCCCTCCTTGGTCGTATCCATCTCAATACCATACTCAACCAGCTGCTCACTCATTTCATTCTCACGCTCAGCCACAACCTCAGTGGAATGCACCTCACCAGGGGTGGAGACCTCAATACAACTCTCCTCCCACTCTTTTTCCTCCACCACCTGCTCAACCACAACCATTACCTCATGCTCCTCTAAGACAACCCTAGATACCTGCTCAACTAAACCCGAACCCCAATAATAGACAGGCCCAGCAGGTATATAAAGGAGAAACAACATGCCCTACCTATGCTGTGGAGATTCAGGAGATCAACCTACGATCTAGGAAGGTCCTCTCAGATAGCCAACATCCTCCTAAGGAGGATGAGGAAGAGAAGTAGGAAAGTGAACCAAAAGCCATTCCACCCTTTCCTGAGAGACTAACTGGAACCACACAACCAACCCCAAAAGAAACTGAACTTCTGGGAGAACTAAAACAGTTATGTGTAAAAATACCACTTCTCTATGCCATAAAAGATGTACAAATCTACAACAAGTTGATCAAGGAGAAGTGTTTCAAGCACCTAGGCAGGTGCAAGAGAGATGCCCCAACTATCAATGTCATAGGACAACTGTCTGACCTGATGTTGGGACAGGTAAACTGTCCAAAATATCTGGACCCTGGGAGTCCTGTAGTCGATGTCCACATCAATGGCACCATAATCCCCAAACCTTGATTGATTTAGGGGCTTCCATTAACGTAATGACCAGGGACACTATGCTCAAACTCAGCCTTCAGGGTTCCCTAAGAAAGACCTCAATAGTACTGCAGTTGGCAGACCACTCCACTGTGACTCTTGAGGGGATTGTGGAAGATGTCATGGTCTCCATTGATTCCTGGGAGTACCCTGTTGATTTCTTGGTTCTTCAGCCAAACGCAAAGCTCACTAGGTATCCTCTCATCTTGGGGAGGCCTTGGTTAGGTACTGCAGATGCTTACATCAGTTGTCAAGCTGGGAACATGACGATAAAGAATGGGCATATGTCCAAACAGCTAGACCTATATCCTCCTGCCCAACCTCAACTAGAACATGACTTACCTCTCTAGTTGGAGGAGGAAGATGAGGATGAAGTCTACTCTGCACCATTGTTCACTGTGGAAGCCACTAAGGGAAGTCCTCAAACCGAGCATGATCTTATTGAGAATTTGATTCAAAATCCACCCCCCAGTGTGTTTCCATTAGAAGAGTTGGTGGAAGAAACCCAAGCCAATGCTTTAGTTGATCTCTGTGTGGCTGATCTGACCTCTCTCCAAGTTAAGAATGTGGAATTTGGCCCTAAAAGAACCTTGAAGATCAACTCATCCCTATCCACCTCTCAGGAGAAAGAGCTATGTAGCTTATTGAACGGCCATTTGGATTCTTTTGCTTGGAGCTATAAGGAGATGAAGGGAGTCCACCCTTCAGTCTGTACTCATCACATTTACATTAAAGAGGATTGTAATACAGTCAGGTGACCTCAAAGGAGGATGAATCCAGGCCTTAAGGACATTGTCAAAGAAGAACTGCAAAAGTTGTTGGATGCAGGATTCATCTACCGCATCTCTGACAGTGAATGGGTTTCTCCTTTGGTGCTTGTGCCCAAGAAAAACGAGAAGTGGAGAATCTGTGTAGATTATCGAGAACTTAACAAAGCCACTAAAAAGGACAATTTCCCTTTGCCTTTCATAGATCAAGTGTTAGATGGCCAGGCAAGGAAGAAGTTCCTTTCCTTCGTGGATGGGTTTAGCGGGTACAGCCAGATCCAAATCAGCCTGGAAGACCAAGATAAGACCACTTTCACTTGTCAATGGGGTACCTTTGCCTACCAGGTCCTTCCATTTGGGTTGTGCAATGCTCCTGCCACTTTCTAGAGAGCAGTACTGAGCATATTCGCTGAGCTAGTTCATGATTCAGTGGAAATCTATATGGATGACTTTACCCCTTATGGTTCTAACTTCCAAGAAGCTTTGACTAACCTGAGGAAAGTTTTAGCCAAGTGTATTGAAATGAACATGTCCCTCAGTCCTGATAAATGTGAATTCCTAATGACTGAAGGGACCGTGCTAGGTCATACAATTTCTCAGCAAGGTTTACAGGTGGATCCCAACAATATTGCTATCATCCAAAGGGTCCCGCCTCCTCAAAAGGTAAGAGATGTTCGGAGTTTTCTAGGCTTAGCAGGATATTATAGAAGATTCATTAAATATTTTAGTAAGCTAGCCTCTCCATTGTTTGGTATTTTGGGAAAAGATGCTAAGTTCATACGGACTGACAACTGTCAAGAGGCTCTAGATGCTTTGAACGGTAAGCTGATAACTGACCCAATCTTAAGAGGTCCAAACTGGGCCCTACCTTTCACATTCACACAGATGCCTCGAACAAAGCTATAGGAGCATTATTAGAACAAGTTGAAGAGAAGGTATTGTATGCCATATATTTTGTCAGTAAAAACCTGTCTAAGGCAGAGTTAAACTACACTGTAACCGAAAAAGAGCTCCTGGCTGTAGTCCATTCCCTAAACAAGTTCAGACACTACATCACTGGATATCAAAAATTTGTGCATACTGATCATGTTGCAATTAGGTATTTGATTAATAAACTAGATGTAAATGATCGTATCATTAGATGGTTACTTTTATTGCAGCAATTTGATTTGACCATCATTGATAAGCCACGTAAGGAAAATGTTGTTGCTGATTTTCTGTCTAGACTAGATCTGCCTACAGGTGAAGAAGGGATGGTGGATGATCAAATGCCAGATGAACACCTATTTTCTATTTCAGTACTCTCTCCATGGTTTGCTGATATAGAAAATTATTTTGGTTTCAGCACAGTTTCCACCATACCTGTCCTCGAAAGAGAAGATCAAGATCATGAAGAAAAGTTCCCCATTCACTTGGATTGGGGGCAATCTTTTTAAACTTGGCCTAGATCAGATTTTGAGGCGATGTGTTAGGGAGGAGGAAGTTTTTGACATCCTCCTAACCTATCATGATGGGCCCTGTGAGGGCCACTTTGCAACAAAGAGAATTGCCTTCAAAATTATGCAGGCGAGGTACTATTGGCCCACTCTTCATCAAGATGTCAGGAGATACATCAGCCAATGTGACCGATGTCAAAGGATGGGGAAACCTACTCCAAAGGATGAGATGCCCTTGTAGCCTCAAGTCACTTTCGACCCATTTGAGAAGTGGGGCATGGAGTTTGTGGGTCCTGTCAACCCTCCTTCAAAATAGAAGTCTTACATCATTGTGTGCATGAATTACCTGACAAAGTGGGTAGAAACAAAGGCAATCAAAGCAGCAACAGAGGAAAAAGTAGCTGATTTTTTCAGAGAAAATATATTCTACAAGTTTAGCTACCGAAGAGAATTAGTCATAGATCAAGAAAGTCAGTTTACCTCCAATCTGATTGAATACCTTCTCACTCATCAGAAGATTAAGCACAGAACTTCCACCCCTTATCATCCTCAAGCAAATGGACCGGTGGAAGTTACTAATAGAGCTTTGGAAGGGATTTTGACTAAGGTAGTGAGTAGCAGCAGAAAAGATTGGGCAGATCAATTGGTTGAGGCCACCTGGGCCTATAACACTACTTGGAAAACCACAACAGGTTTCACACCCTATGAGCTGGTCTATGGGAAGAAGGCTTTACTGTCCATAGAATTTGAATATAACACATTGAAGATGGTAGCTTAGTTGGACCTAGATCTTAGCCATGCACAGCAGGAAAGATTGCTTTAGCTAAATGGATTAAATGAACAGAGTATGCAGGCCCTTCTCCACTCAGAGGTAGTCCAACTTCAAATGAAAATATGGTATGACCGACACCTCAAAGAAAAACAATTTCAGCCAGGAGATTGGGTGTTGTTGTATGATTCAAGATACAAGGATTTCAAAGGCAAGCTGAGGACAAGATGGCTGGAACCATATATAGTGGAAACATGCAATGACAATGGTTTAGTCCTTATCCAGACCATTGATGAAGAAGCCATCCCCATGCTCGTTAATGGGCATAGATTGAAGATCTACAGGAACCCCCTTTCCAAGAAGGAGTTCATTGAGACTCTGGGTAAATCGGTATTGGTAGTGGAGCAGGTCCCTGTCTCCACTCCACCTACACCCTGAGCAAAAAAAAAAAAAACAAACCAAAACAAAACAAAACAAAACAGAAAAAAGAAAAATGGAATAAAAGATCCTTGGATAAAAACCTCTTGGACACGCCCAGTGCAGACAGTGAGGGTGAAAACCTCTTGGAGGTGCCCAAGCTGTCTCAAACAAAAAAAAAAAAAAAAAAAAAAAAAAAAGAGAGAAGAAAAGAAAAAGATAAAACCTAACTTCTTTTGAATAAATTGTAGGTTGCAGGAAGGTCATTGCAGGTTGTAGGAGGGTCACACAAGAAAAAAAAATACATGAACAGGCTTAATACACCCCTCACAGTCCATCCCCTATCATTGTTACCCTTTCCCAAGTTTTAGTCTCATTTGTTGAAATTTCGCATCCTACAGGAAACTCTATATATTCTACAGGAGGATCGTGTAGAAACTCCAGAAAGGCCAAAATCAATCTCAGAGGAGGACCCGAGGGTTGGAAATCTGTCCATGGGGCCTGTGAACCTCCCTGCCACCATCCATCTTCCTATGTCACCACTCCATCCTTGTACACCTTCATTTCACTCGTTTTTGTGTCCCTGCACAGTCACACAGAGAAATTCTGTTTCCTTCACTCTGCAAACAAAGAAAAAATAATGACAAATAAAAGTAGCAGCCTTTTTACTCACCCCTACCTGATACCTTCCATCTGTGATTCCTTTTTAGTCAAGATCTTCTTCAGCAGTTGTAGCCCTACTCAAACATTAGCTTGAATTTCAGAAGGAGAAGCAGCTATAGGAAATCCTATAGGATTCCTGTAGCAGCTGATCCCTCTGAAAAGCATACTCCAGAGATAGGGTCAACACAGTAGGACATATGAAACATGCAAGGAGCACTATTTGAATGTGAGATCATCAGCAAAATCACGAGGCTGAGCATGCAGAGTGCAAGCAACAACAACAGTGAAGAAATGGAGTGCCAAAATCCGAAATATGCATAACACAGCCGCAATTGAGCAGGTAAGTGCCTAAACCTATTCCTCGATTGCATGAATAATATTTCAAAATTGCATGAACTGTGGGAATGGTCACGATTGAATGGAATCGGTGGCCAGCTAACTAGCCACCCTCGTTCAGTTACACACCCTCGTGGAATTCAAATGAGCCCCATCAAATTCAAAACTGTTGATCAGATACACAACAAGCACGTGTGATATGTCAATTCGGGAAAAAACATTCGGGACTGGTAGTGGTGGTGGCGTATAATGGGAGTAAGGGAGGTGATGGCAGTTAGGTGGCATGAAAAACCATTATGACCGTGACGTAGGACCAACGGTCCGGATGGGGATAACGTACCCATCCGGCCACCTCATCTCCTCACCACGGATTATGCCAACAGTTAAAAGACAGCGTGGTCGAAGCCTTCGCCACCCTTTGTTTCATTTTTCATTCACAACGTTCTCGACTACAATACTCACCTACCACTTCCAAAGTAGCCAACCAGTCATCCTCCGCCAGTTTTCTGCCAGTTTTTTAAAACCCTCCCGCCTATCGAGCTCTACAAGAGCACTGCTACATTCTACAGGAGCCGGAAGATTTCTACAAGAAGGTTTCTACAGGAAAGGCAGAGAACAGCTCTGAAAAAGGAAAACTCGGGATTTTCATCAAAATTCAAGCTTGAAACGAGGTAGGCTCGGGAAAACCTCTTTGCATATGACTTGTTTGAATAAGTTGGTGAATTAAAACACGACATTGGATTAAAAAATAGAGTGAAGCTTAAAAGTCTGCCTACATAGTTTCCCTGAGTTCTACATGGTTCTATATTTTCTTCTCTGCATTCGAAATTTGCCTCCTTCTTTCTCAAATTCTACTGTAAGGAAAATACATGCAATCATAGAAACCAACCTGTGTGAAAAAACGAATTTTCATATCTATCTACTCTCTGAAAAGAACCTGTGTATTTATCCTCTGTTTGTAAAAAATAAAAATTCTTTTCAAAAGCAGAGAGTCAAATTCAGGATAAAAGCAGTTTAAAATAGGGGAATTATTGCAATTTTATGTTGTAAGGAGAATCACACGGGAAATTCCTTATTTGGTTTTAGGAAAAGACAGAATTTAGCTATCCTTTGTTTCAATTTTGCCTACTTTTCTCACCTGAACATTTTTTTTTTTTAAGAAAAAAGAAGCACTCAACACCATGCCAGGAGGATTCATGAGAAAAGAACCTTTAAACTCTAGCAAATTGCATGAGCACCCTGAGGTGGTGGCCCTCTTCACCAGGGCAAACTGGATACCCTTCTTTGAAAGAATTCAGGGATATGATGAGGAGGTGACTGAAGAATTTTTTATTTCCCTAAGACCCCATTCGAAAACACATGCTACAGTTAGTTTTAGGGATCTGACCCTAGATCTTACACCTGATTTCATCAGTAAAATCATCGGTCTTCCACTTGGGCTCTCTTGGAGCAAGAAGGAGAAATCATTGGGACAGGTTGCTAAGAAGACATTTTTTCAACCTGAGGAGCATCCTGTAGAAGATAAAAATGGGGTCAAAAGGACAAGCATGCCTCCTCTTTGGAGTGAATTCAACTAGCAAATAATGAAGTATATCACATGTGAAGGGAGGTTCAGTGTAATTTATGGTTATCACTTCAGGTTGTTGCATGAATTGAGATATGGGATGGACCTACCTCCAGCTAGAAAACTGAGCCTCCCATATTTCCTCCTCCAGTCTTTGATCGAATGTGGCACCAAGCTAAATGCAGGGGTCCCAGATTAGTTGGCCCACCATGGGCTCATCAAACTGTTGGTAGAAGATGCCTTACACACATATACTATCCCCATAGCTTGGGAAATTTTCATAAATATGTCCAGGGATGATGACATCAAAACTTTGACTGAGGACATTAGCCCATCCAGCAGTGATGAGGAGGAGCAAACCAAAGAAATTGAGAAGAATAGTAATGAGGAAGCACAAGACATTCAAACAGAAGGAAAAACAGAGGAGAAACAGGAAGAAGAGGAGAAATTTGACAAAACTACTACTGAGCCTAAGGCAGAAAAGGAGACAACCTCAAGAACAGAGAAGAGAAAAAGGACAAAGGTTGAGAAGAAAAAGGCGAAGAAATCCCAAAAGAAGACTGCCACAGCCAAGGCAGGGACCCAGCAAGAAAAAGAAAAGACACACCCAGAGATATCAATGACACAAGCAGAAACAGTGGACATAGGCAAGGCTGCAGGAAATGAAGGAAAAGAATAGCAGAAAGAAACATCCCCTGAAACATTGGCAAGGGAAGCAGCAGCTATGCTTGCTGCATTAAGCACACCAGCAAAACAAAAAGGAGAAAGAAAAAGGCAAACCTCTATGTATTTTAAAGCCAGAAGAAGCACAAGGATCAAAGTGGGCAAACCCTAGCCACCATCAAAGGAACCAATTTTCATTGAGGATACACCCACTAAAAAGAAGGAAGAATCTCCTTCCAAGATATCTATCACCTATGAAAGAGGAAGCCCCAAAACCTCCACCTGGAAGGAGAGAATCAAGTTGATGGACTCAAAGGTAGTTCTACAGGAAGCTGGAACATATCTACAGGAAACACTAGCCAAGTTGAAAGAAACTCAAAAATTGGAGGAGAAGGCAGCACAACAGTCACAAGGGGAGGGCAAGGCCAAAGAAATACCTGAACCAAGCCCTCAACCTAATTTACGCTCATATTACAATCTGCTAGAGGATGGGAATATTATCCCACAGAAATTCATTTTCCCTCTATTCTGCGAATTAGAAAAAGAAAGGTTCAGAACCCACACATGGATGTAAATTGATAAATCTAAAGGAGTTGAGGACATAGGGCACATGGAGGACAAGCTAAAGGAATTAAGAGGGGAGTTGGCCATGGTAAGGCACATAGAAAGCAGTAAAAGAGCCTAGCTACAGGAAGAAAATGAACTGCTGAAAAAACAGTTACAGCAACAGGAAGTTCATAAGGGAGATAGGTTGTCCATCTTGGGAGGGTAGCAACAGCAAGAAGGTCCCCTAACAGATAATGAAGCAATAGAGAAACAACAGCAAGAGGGAGAGCCACAAGCTGATGTTGAAATGCTAATGAAACTACTGCAAGAAAAGGAGTCTCAAGCAGCAGATGAAGTGCAGATTTTAAAACAGCAGTTACAGGAAAAAGAGGCCCAAATGGCCTGCATGGCCAGCTGGGCAATAGAAGCCTTGCAATGTAGACAACCAGCTAGATCCTATGCATTATATCTTAAATACCAATGGCTTCAATTTCAAATTAAAACATTGGCCCAAAGGGGCACCATCCCATTCCAGAATTACAATCAGTTTATGCATTTGTGTGATAGTAGCTCAGCTGAAGATAAGGCCAAGTTAGCAGAATTCTATTTACACAACCTGACACTTCCTAACATGAATCTATGGGATCCAAATGCTGCATTAGGAGACCTACAACTCATGGCTATGGCTTCTTGGTTGAGCCATGAGGAAAAGAGGGCAGTAGAGATTCAGAAGATTATGACCAGGAAGCTAAGTGAGCCACTCATGATAAGGGCAGAACCAGAAGATCCCTCAACTCTCATATATTCCCATCAGTGCCTTGCAGACAACCCTCACATTACACCTGACTATGTTGAAAGGCAAGCATAGGCTATTGCTCACTTTGAGGATATGGAAAGACTGTTTGGTGATAACTGCCTTCATGCTTGCATAAGAAGATGGAGTACATTGTCCCATAGTCTAAAAATAAGGGAGTATCACTCCCCAACTAGAATGAGGGAAGCTATGAGAAGAGTACCCCTATACAAACAATCAATGCAAAACTTGAAAGCCAATTGGATTGGCCCTAATTTTAGCCCTCCACTACTGCTAGGTCTGTTGGAAGTGGTTAAGGAAGAGGAGGAACAAAAGCAATGGGAGGAAGTGGACAGAAAGGTAGGTTTTCATGACAGAGAAGAGGACATCACCTCAGAGGCTTGGGATGTCAGGGAGGCAGTCAAAGCTATCAAAGATGAAGAACTGGATTAGTTGCTCAGAGGATGAGCAACACATTCAGTAGGGGGTGATGATGAGCCCCAGAAATGGGTAACTAGTGCATGCTTTTGAATATATTTATGTTAATTGAGTGAATGGGAATAATGACTTTACCACAAAATCTAATGAGTGTTTATTGCAGATTTTTGGACATTTTTGGACCAAGACCAGGCATTTATGAGAAGATTGGCAGCCAAACTCAAAAAAACAAGGCTGAGGATTTATAGGAGGGGTGTCTCTTGCACTAAATGACCCCTTCCTTGAGTTCTCCATCAACAGCTCAGAGTTCAACAGCCCACAAAAGATGATTTCAAGGGGCAGCCGAGTAGGTCTAGTGAAGTGGTTGTTATCTGCAGTTTTGGGTAGCCGAGTTCCTAAAGTTTAGGAGGACTGTTGGGAGTCCTCACTTGTATAAGTAAGAAGGCTTGAAGCCTTAGTAGGTTAGCCATTCGATAGTCTATTTTCGCACTTTAGTGCAGCCTTGTACTTAGCTCATTTTCGAGCTCTTTTTGTAGACAGTTTTGTGATGTAACTATTATTTTTTTATCAATGAAGATGAATCCAGCTTTGAACCAGCACTAATCTTTCCTAGGGGGCTATGTCTCTTGGGGTTGGGCCCAACCCAAGTGCCCAGCACCTCCTTTGTGTATTTATATGTGTTTTCCTTGCATTCATGAATTAATTTATGTTATTTAGGTTAAATCTTGCTTTGTTACTTAGGTTGTTTTTTATGATTAAGATAGTTGTTCTTGCTTCAGGTTGATTAGATAGTTTGATAACAGAAAATGATCCACAAAAAGGCTACCAATTAGGCCTTGGTCTCGTTTCTCCCTCCTTGGGACTATGAATTGAGACCAAGGCACTCTTGCCGCCACAAAAACATTGTTTTGCTTTCCAATGAAATTGCTAGTGTTAGATTTCAAGTTGGAAAAAGTTTATATTAGTTGTGTTTACATGTTTAGATCTGTTCTTTTTCAGTTTCCATAGATTTCTTGCATAACTTCCTATCCATAAAGTTCTGTTCAGCACCTTTCTAGTTTTTAGGTCAGAATTAGGTCAAAATAGGTAAAACTCTGTTTTCTTAGTTTTTGCTTGGGTCAATTTTGAAAAGAAGTGTGCAGAACACCTGTAAGACACTCCAGCTTATCCTTCCTCCATTCATACAACCTACTCCAGTCTCTCTCTCAAGATTTCCTTCACTCATTCGCCATACTTTCACAAACTGCCCTAATTTCTACATTCTTGTGCAAAATTGCTTCCTTGACCTTTGAACAAATCCAACCATCTCCTTCACTCATGATCTTCATTTACAAGGTCCTAGACCCTTTAACATCTCTATACATCCTTCACTTCCACTTTCCCACCATTTTTCCACCTTCAACCCTCTAAAAACCACTTTCGGCCTCTTCCTGTAGAACTTCCTGTAGATCCCCTGCGGCCTCCTGTAGAAGTTCATGCGAGCAATTTTTCGAAATCTGAGCACAGTGGAAATCTCCAGAAGGGTACAAGGACTCCTTAGGTCCTCTCCACACCTTCCCAACCTCCTTCAAACACCCACTCCATTCCTTTCGCCACTAAACCTCTACACAGTCACAAATAGTTAAAACACAAGCATAATAATTCTACATAAAATTGCTCAAAAGTACAAAAAGATCATTTTTCCATACTTTCCTTCAGAAGTAGCTTCAATACATGCATTTCACCTTTCCAATATTCAATGGCATCTATTTCATTAGTTCCATCTCTTTTCTTGCACAAGTAGGGTTAGTGGGTGAAACTAGGGTTTGCTAGGGTTTGCGTTTCCTTTCAGCGTTCATCTTATTTCTGCAAGTAGACTAGCCTCTTTTGAGTTAGCTTCCTTCCATCACAGTTAAAATATTCTTCTGAGAACTCATAGAAGTTGGCTTAAGCTCCTAGCAAACTTGTGCCAGCTGATCAAGTGACATCCTGCAGTAAGAGCTACTACTTGTGCATATAGCACCGTCGCTTCCAAGTTTGTTACGAACTATCGGGTTGATAAAAGTAAAGTAGGGAGTCCCAGGAGTCACAACATCATTGCTGCAATACTGGAGCTTAGTAGATAGTTGTTATAAGCACCACCAAGCAGTTGGGCTAGTAGAGGGTAGTTATTGCACAATAGAGGTTGTGGGTTCAATCTCTAATAGCTATCAAGTCGTATATTTTTTATTTTTTTTATTTGCCATTGTGTTGAATTTTTAGCACAGCCACTGGTGAGCATTTTGTCACATTAGCACTGGAACATTCCCAATTTGTGTAATGCACCCTGAAAAAGGCGTTATGTATAGAATTTTATTATATGGTTTATTATGTTTTTTATGAGTTTTTGGGCTCATTACTTGTCCAAATCCAAGTCTAGAATAAATTAGGCGATCAAGTCTCAAAGATGGATATAACTAGAGCTATTTTATGTGTTTTTTATGCTTATTTGAGGACCATAATCTCTTATATTCAATTTGAAAGGCTATGAGCATGTGAATGTGTTTTGATACAAGAATGAAACAAGTTCTAGAAATGGGTTTAGATGACCAGATTAATGAATTGGTTTAAGGAAAGTATGGGAATCATTATTAAATTCAACAGTAGTGATTAATATACTATTTGTTGCAGTATATTGGTTGCAGGTTGTGTGGAAGAGACAGTGATTGATACAGTGGTAGTGTTTATGGAAGTCGAAATAATTGCATGTTGTGATTGTAGTTTGTGATAAGCTTGTAATATGCATATTCAGTGACATATGATGATAGTGGATCCAACTTTAAAATGTGATGAAATAAAGGTCCACAAGGAAGTCAAAGAAGGAGCTTGGAGCCTCAATCAAGCTGGAGCCTAGAGCAGGTTGGAGTCTCAATCAAGTTGTAGCCTACAGTGAGTAGTTGCTTTCATATTGTAGGTTGGTGCCTCAATTAGATTGTAGCCTATTTTAGGGGTAGTTACCTCCCACATGTTGGGGCCTACAAATTGATGTAAATAAATTGAAGACTGAGTAGAATAAGAGTCGGTGGTTTTCTCCCATTTGATTTTTCACCTAAAAATAGTGTCTCCTTATGATGTGATGCATTCTTGTGTTATTTCCAGTTATAATAATTATGCTATGATGCATTGTGATAAACGTTGATATAATATTTATGATCACTGCTAATTGAATGTATGATTAATTGAGATTGAGAAATTGTAAAATTGACTTCACATTGATTCACCATCCTCTTAATGTGATTTTTGGACCAACATAGATAGTTTGTTATAGAAGCAAGTGAGGTGATGAAATAGTTGGGTGTGGAGCTTGATTATCTTCCTAATTCGAGGTTTTGTTTCAGCCGTGATTAGATCCTAGTCCTTAATGGGATTACGGGGGGGATTCCCCCCACTAGTTCCGCCAGGGGATCCAAGGAATTTAAATAAAAATTGCCTTGTAAAATATTGTAATTTCATAGTCAATTTGGGTCTTTCATTAGGTGGAATATCAGACGGTTGAAGTTTTGTTAATTTAGGGTGTTTTTTCCCTAGAAGGAAACCCTTGGTTTATATAAGGAAATTGTATTGTGATTATGTATCATTTTATGTGAGAAGAAGAGAGGAGATTGTGTGAGAGCAAAGATGAAGTTACAGTGGATTTGTTGTAGGTTATATCCCTTCAATTTGTTGGATAATATGAAAGGAAGGACTAGTATTTTTTTCCATGGACGTAGCCCAAATTGGGTGAACCACGAATATCTATGTCTCTCTTGTTTTATGTTTTTTTTGGTTTGTGTTTCTAAAATATTTTATATGTTCCATTGCTCAATTATTTAATTTCTAACAATTTCATGGGGTAATTCTTAACTACCCTACCTATGACAAGGAGCTTTATGCCCTAGTGAAATTTGTGAAGAAGTTGAAGCACTATCTGATGGGATAGGAGACAATAATCCACACGTATCACTAGCCATTACAGTACCTCCAAGCTCAAAGTAAGCTACAAAGACTAGGCATTACAAGCGGATGGGGTTTCTACAATAGTTTCATTTAGTGATCAAGTATAAGAAGGGAAAAAAAAACAATTTGGTCGACATACTTTCAAGGACATCCACATCAAATATAAGAGCTTTGGGAACTTTGATGCACATGGAGAAATTCACCTATGATGCATACAAAGAGGCATATTCATAAGATGAGGACTTCAAGGAGGTGTTTCTGCAGTTGTAGAGTCAGAGTCATGTGCATGACGTGATAGGACCATTCACTACCATCTCCAAGACAAGTTACTCTATAGGCTAGAGAAGTTATGCGTTCCAAAAGGTGAGTGATTGCTGTTGATTAAAGAGGCTCACACATCCAAGTTTGTAGGGCACTTTGATGCAAGGAAGACTTTGGCCAACTTGTATAGGTACGTGTATTAGCCCAATATGTAGGAGAAAGTAGTTAGGTTCATAAGAGGATGCATGATTTTTGGTACCAACAAGCCTAATAATAGGAAACAGGGTCTATATCATTCCTTACCTATACTCGCCCATTCTTGGGAAAGCACTTTTGAGGACTTTGTGGTAATTTTACCAATGAGAAAGGGACATGACTACCTATTCGTGGTAGTTGACTCGTTCAGCAAGATGTATGTTTTTATGCCCTGTAAAACTACCGTCAACAGGAAAGAAGCAACAAACTTGTTCTTTCAACAGGTCTTGCTGCACTTTGAGATTATATGGAGCATCATTTCAGACAAGGATACAAGATTTCTTAGTGCATTTTGAACTATATTATGGTAGAATATGGACATGAAGTTGAAAAGGTCTACAACATTCCATCCACAAGAAAATGGGCAAACATAAGTAGTTAAAAAGACTTTGGTGTAGATTTTGAGGGGTTATAATAAGAAGCATCCAAAGACCTAGGATGAAAATATGGTATATATACAACACTCTTGTAACAGAGTAGTCCACGCTTCTACAAGCAAGTCCCCATTGGAAATTTGTTTTGCATTTGTCCACCTTCACATTTGGATATTACATATGGGAAGAAAGGAGGATAAAGGGAGGATCTTGCAGGGGATGCCTTAAGGGATGAAAATTTTGTTAAGAAGATATAGAAGATCCATTTGCAGATATAGGAGACACTACATAAGTCACAAGAAAAATGCAAGGCCATACATGATAAAACCCAATAAACAAGTCATACAAAAACAAGTAAAGGCTATAGGGCCTTGGTAATAAAATCAAGGCTCTGTGGTATGGTCCTTTTGAGATATTGGAAAATGTGGGATCTGATGCATGCAGACTTAGTCTAACCCCATACATGTGCATTTACTTAGTTGTGAATGTAGAGAATCTCAAACTCTATGAGCCTTCCATGCTAGATCAGGAAGAGGAACAAGTCTTACCTTCTATGGAGGATTTGGCACCAGATGCTCAGGAAGAGTTGACAAAATATATAGTTTTGCAATAGAGGCCATAACTATAATACATCCATAATATGACCTTCGGTAGATTGGTTTGAAATGACAACTTCCAGGAAAATCTAAATGGTAAGCTCAAGAGAAGGTGGAGGAAAAATTTCCTCACCTCATTCAGTAGAATATTTTTGGGACCAAAATCCTCCCAAAAAGGGAAGTTGTGATTCGGATTAAATCATTACATTGTTTTTCATCCTTCTCGATGCTTTTAGAGTGGAAAATGTGGAGGAGTCATCTCACAAGGCCATTTTTACCGGAGGGACCCAGTTTGGAAAATGGGGGTTTGAAACCCTCCAAGAGCATTTTGAGGCATCAGACGATGTTTTTTTGGGTTAAAACTTTGTTCCTTTAGTGGGGCACATTTTTCCCATATTCTGCACATAGAGACCTTTCCAATGGCACAATAATCACCTCAATTAGATTCTTTATGAAAAGTTAAGCCACTCAGAGGTTGTGTTATAAATGGGCCATTAGGAGGAAAAAGGGTTCCATTCTTTTAATGTGCACTTGTTTCATAGATGAGCATAGTAGCCTAGAGGGATAGAGAGAGAACACACACATAGGATTTGTGGATTGTGGTCACTCACGAACACAGGCCTTACTTATTTGAGCTTGCATCTATTTTCTATCAAGAGAAAGAGAGAAAAGAAGCCTCACCTTCCAGTTGGGTTTTCTCCGAAAATGGTTTCCTAGGATATATATTGTGTCAAATGCGTTATGTGAGTTTTATTTTTTTATTCTCTATTTTAGGCATAAACTTTAATTTCCATGCACACACAATAAACAATAATTTACATATCCAAAAATATAAAGATAAATAAACCCTAATAGTGTATATTTTGGATTTCTAATTATAGATTTATTAGATATGTTGTGACGAACTGTTCAATGGAATATCCATGGAAATTTACGGATCAACATGGATAGCTTTTTGTTTGAGGTCATCTTGTTAGGTCCACCACCATCCTCTCCTTTACCATCATCAGTCTCTCGTTCACATATGTCATCCCAAAAATTGTTAAATATAAATTTTCTTTTATCTTTGTAGACCACCCTTGGTAGTTCTATTTGATATTCAAAAATAAGCCAAAAATGGAGATGAGAGAACAGATTCTCACCAATAGTTTCCCCTCACAATCTCTAAGTGGTCCAAATCAAAACCATGTAATGGTGTTTTATGTGAGAAGATTAATGGGTTATAGAAGGAAAACACAGCTTAGATACCACTCTCTTGTGTGCAATTTGAAACGTAGTTAACTAATGCTTTTACTGTTAGAAACATAGATTACAAAGGAAACAACAATCACAAGACTATAGTCAATATCAAAATGATGGATATACAAGAAGGAAAATTCCCAAAATAACCTCTATGAAAACACAATCTAGTGACTTATGAAAGAAATTTCTAATAGAACCTCTTATGAGACTTGAATTGATGACTTGCAAACTCTGAAAATGAGAATACACAGTGATGAGATCAAAAAAAAATATTTCCTAACCATCGGCCATGTAGCTCCCATGGTGATGATTAATCTTAGAGGTGGAAAGAAATAACTATAGGAATTGCATCTTTTCATACCATGAAGATAATATTGAATATGTAGGAGTTGTTAAAAATAGCAACAAGAAAATCATAATTTAATTTGTCCTTGAATTGTAATTCTATTCTCATCGCAACTTGTAACAGTTAACTAAGTTAAGTTGACTTAGTTGGCTCAGTAAATTTGATTTGGGAGTCTATGTATAGTCATGTAGAGTGATCCCTAAATTTTAGGGGCCCAGGTTGAGTTCTTATTGAGTTGTAATTATTGAATTCAGTTTAATTGAGTTAAATTGGATTTAATTCACATGTAGTGATCAATCAATAACTGATAATTCACTCATAAATAACTCATACATGTCAGTTCTTAGAAAGATCTAGTTGAGATTAGAGTTCAGGGATAATGTACTATCAGTTGTAAAATCATCTAAATTAAACCTACGTTGCATGCAATCAGAGGAAGGCCTATGAATGGATTGCGCAATTATGAGTGAGGAATTTTCCAATTAACTATGGGCTAATTCCCAAGGGAATAGTGTAAGGAATTAGGAGCTTGGTAGGTAGTATATTTAGCTAAGTATTGGCTTGAGCTGATTTGTGAAGCAGTGAGATAGATTGTACTTGTGCAGAGATTGTTGGGGTTGAACAAACATTGTATTTTCTTCTCAGGTATTCTATTTAATGCAATATACAGATAGCAGGGGTTTTTATCTGAGGATTTCCCCATAAAATTATTGTGTTATGTGTGATTGAAATTCTTCCTTTTTTCCTTCGTGATTGCATTGATAAATTTTTGCTTTCGTTGATGAGTTTAGTAGACTCAAGTCAATTGTTTTAGCATATCACAATCTGCAATTTGAATTACAATAAAAATGTACATGGTATCGGAGCTGAAATTACTATAGAAGAGCAGCATACAAGTTTGTTGTGTAGATGAAATCAAATTAGTGGTTTCATACTTCAAAGCCAGTAGGATGTCGTTCTACATTTTGAGACTTGAGTATGCCCTTGAGGGCTGCTTGAATTACATAGCTTGGAAGGACATTATGGAGGAAGTGTTGGAAGATAATGGGTTGAAGGAATTCATAGATCATGATATCATGAATCCTCCAGCATCTAATGCTAAATATCTGGCAGAGTGTAGAAAGCGTGTGCCAAAGGCGAGAAGGATTATCCTAGTAGGAGTTTGAGATCATATTGTCTTAAATCTCCACAGTAAGGAAGCTCCATTTGCAATGTGGAAGGAATTGACGAACCTGTTTCAAAGTAACAGTGACCATAGGAAGCTGGAACTAAAGGACAAACTCAGAAAGATCAAGATGGAGAAGGGTGACTCAATTTCAAAGTACTTGACCAAGTTCACTCAATGTCGTGATGAGCTTGGAAGTGTCGGGGTTATTGTTGTAGAAGACGATTTGGTGAGCCTATCACTTCTAGGACTTCCCAAGAGCTGGCACATCCACCATGACTTAGTTAATGGGAGGGAGAAGCTACCAAAGTGCTACCAGAGTGGGAGTGATTGTGGCCTGACTTGGTACAGGAAGAGATTTGGCAAAACACCAAAGACGAATCCTCATCCAAGCATGATGATGAGGAGAATTGTGCCTTAGCTTAAAAGGAAAAGAAAGGGAAGGGGAATTCAAATTGTGCCTTAGCTTAAAAGGCAAAGAAAGGGAAGGGGAATTCATCTCATTCCAAATCAGATTCCATTCAGGGCGACAAGAAGAAGGACTTATCGAAAATTAAATGTTTTCACTGTCACGAATTGGGACAATATGCTACAAAGTGTCCACACAAGAAGGTCAGTAAGAAGCCCTTAGGAGGAGTGGCAGGTGAAGCTATTGCTTCACAATTCAAACTGGATTTCACCCTTGTCACTTGCATGGTGTCATCAGTGATGGGTAGTGTGTGGTACCTAGATAGTGTAGCCTCATTCCATATGACCAGAAACAAAGATCTCTTCAGTAAATTGAAGGAGAAGGACCTCCGGATGCACATCAATATGGGAGATGATGGGATGTATAGCGTGATCGGCATCTGTACTGTTACATTTTAGAGGGATTCTAGTTCTCCCTTCACATTGAGATATGTCATGTATGTTCTAGGTTTGAAGAAGAACTTGGCTTTTGTCGCCATGTTGGAGGGTCGTGGTTATGATGTGATATTTAGTAAGGGAAAGGTTTTCCTTTGTCACATAGCCACAGGACAGGTGATGCGGATCAGGGTTTGAGTGAAGAACCTCTACAAATTGGAGGTAGAATACTGAGTTGGTTTGAGCACTGAAGTAGAGATGGTGCAGAGCCGAGACATTTGTGAGTTGTGGCATAGAAGATTTGGTCACTTGCACCATGGAGATTTGAATATCATGCATCAAATTTCTACATGATTTCCCAAGGGTACACTAGAGTAGAGAGACACATGCAAAGGGTGTACATTGGGGAATTACCCCAAAGCTTCCTTTCATGATAAAGACAGTCGAGTGTAAGTGGTCCTTGATTGAGTTCACTCAGATGTGTGTGGACCATTCTCGACAACATCCACAACCAAGCACAGGTATTATGTAATAGTTGTTGATGATTTTTCTCGTAAGTGTTGGATTTTCTTCATGCAGAATAAATATCAAGCGTTCACTAAATTTTATGAATTTAAAGAACTTGTCGAGAAATATACTGGCAAGAAAATTAAATCTCTTAGAAGTGATAAAGGTGGATAATATGTGTCAAATGAATTTAAGAACTTCTATACAACAGAAGGCATTTGACAAGATTTGATAGCACCTCATAACCCATAGCAAAATGGGGTGGTTGAAAGGAAGAACAGAAGTACTGTGGGAGTGTTATGGGTGATGTTACATGATCAAGGTGTGTCATTGCACTTGTGGGATGAAACATGCAATGTAATTGTTTATTTTCAAAATAGAAGCCCTCGTCGAATTCTCAAGATGAGTACACGGGAAGAAGCTTTTTCAGGTAAGAAATTAGATGTGGCACACTTCAGGATCTTTGGTTCATCAGTATATTGTCATGTTACCAATGATGCACGGAAAAATATAGAGCCAACAGCTAAGTTGGGCATATTTGTGTTGTAAACCAATACACCTCACAACTATCGGGTGTGCCTTCCATCCAATAGGATGACAGTCGTTCATAGAGATGTGAAGTTCAATGAAGAGAATGCCATGAGATTTTACCTTGAGAGGAAGCTTCAGTTACATGCAATTGAAGAGATTTTATCTCAAAAAGAGGAACCTCGGGGTGATGTGGAGTAGTCACATGCAGAGGAGAAGAGAGTGGAAACACCCACTCATGCATAGACTTCCATAGATGGGAGAAAGTGCACGAGAGAGGCTAAAAAAAAAATTCATGATGATCAAGAGAATGTGGGAGCACCCACATCATAGTGTAGGCAGAGGAAATCACCAAAGCTATACACTAGCTACATGGATCTGATGAGCGAGAGTGTAAAGATTGATCCATCCCCATTAGAGGAAGCAGTGCAGCAAACAATGTGCGTTGATTCCATGGTTGATGAGTATGACTCCATTATCAGAAAAAATGTTTGGGAGGTGGTCCCAATACCATCATACAAGTAAGTGGTGAGTTCCAAATGGTTTTACAAGGTAAATCAAGCATCATATGGGAATGTGGCGAAACACAAGGCTAGATTTGTGGCCAAAGGGTTGTCTCAAGTGGAGGCAATTGATTGTGATGAGACCTTTTCTCTTGTAGAAAGGTACTCATCACTCATATCTATTCTAACAATGTCAGCACAGATGGGATGGAAGATACATCAGATGGATGTAAAGATAGCATTCCTCAATGACGTGATTGAGGAAGAGGTTTATATTAAGTAGCCAGAAGGATTTGAGACCTTCAACAGAGAGTCGCATGTGTGCAGACTCAAGTGGGCATTGTATGGACTAAAACAAGAACCCTATTCTTGGTACACCACGATTAACAGTTATTTCACCAGATTGTGATTCACCAAAAGTGAAGCAAATGCAAATATTTACCATATTGTGGTCGAAGGTAAATTGTTGATTATAGTATTATATGTTGAAGATTTGATTCTAACAGGTGATGAGAAGCTGATTAAATCTTGCAAAGAGGATCTTGCAAGAGAGTTCGAGATGAAGGACCTAAGGCTCATGCATTACTTTATTGGTATGGAGGTATGGCAAGGAGATGAAGAACTATTTGTCTCTCCGGGCAAGTATGCCAACGAGATACTAAGGAAGTTCAACATGGAGAGAAGAAAACCCATGGAGACTCCTCTAGAAGGTAATTGGAGGAAGTAGGATGCTACTTCAAATGAAGTAGTCAAGGCTACTATTTATAGATATCTTATGGATTCACTTATGTATTTGGTGAACACACAACTGGACATGTGTTTTGCAGTTAACTAGCTTAGTCAAGCCATGGATAAGCCAACCAAACTATATTGGAAGTCAACTAATCATGTGTTGAGATACCTCATGGGCACCACTCAATTTGGTCTTTGGTACAGATGGACAGAGGTAGTGAAGCTTCAAGGCTTCACAGATGCAAATTGGGTAGGGATTCCATCTGAAAGGAAGAGGACATCAAGGGGAATATTCAGTATTGGGTCAACAACAGTTTCTTGGTACAACAGGAAGTAGAGATCAATTGCACTCAATTCAGCAAAAGCAGAATAGATGGTTTCTATTCAAGCATCTTGTGAGGCTATCTAGATGAGGAAGATCCTTGTTGGGTTGTTAGGTCAACAGATGGATCCAACAGTGATTTACTATGACAAGCAGAGTTATATCAAACTCTATGAGAATCCAATTTTTCATGATCGTTCCAAGCATATTGACATCCAATATCACCATCTACGAGATTGTGTGCAAAGGAGAACCATGTTGTTGGAGTAAATTCCTACAGAGGAGTAGGATTCAAATATTTTGACAAAGGCATTGTCAAGATGCAAATTTGAGTTTCACATAGGCAGGATCGGGGTAGTAGATAATCCCTTTCTTGTTGAGAGGGAGTGATAAAAATAGCAACAAGTAAATCCTAATTTAATTTGACCTTGAATTAAATTAGGAATTTTTTGTAATACTATTCTCATAGAAACTAGTAACAGTTAACTAAGTTAAGTTGACTTATTAGGCTCAATAAATTCAAGTTGGGAGTTTATCTAGAGTCATGTAGAGTGATCCCTAAATTTTAGGGGCCCAGGTTGAGTTCTTATTGAGTTGTAATTATTTAATTTAGTTTAAGTGAGTTAAATTCAGTTAAACTAGTTCTAACTGATGGAGGAACTAGTGAGAGGTCAAGGGAATTAACTTGGGTTTAATTCATATACAATGATCAATCAGATAACTAATAATTCACTCATAAATAACTCGTGCATGCCAGTTCTGAGAAATACCCAGTTGAGATTAGAGTTCAGGGATAGTGTACTATCAGTTGTAAAATCATTTAAATTAAACCGATGATGCATGCAATCAGAGGAAGGCCTATGGATGGATTGCGCAGTTATGAGTGAGGAATTTCCTAATTAAATATGGGCTAATTCCCAAGGGAACAACACAAGGAAGTAGGATCTTGGCAGGCAGAAAATTTGGCTAAGTATTGGCTTGAAATGATTTGTGAAGCAGTGAGATAGATTGTACTTATGCAGAGATTGTTCGGGTTGAACAAGAATTGTATTTTCTTCTCAGGTCTTTTGGCTAATGAAATATATAGATAGCAGGGGTTTTTAGATGAGGCTTTCCCCATAAAATTATTGTGTTATGTGTGATTTAAATTCTTCCTTTTCTGATTCATGATTTCATCAATCAATTTTTGTTTCCACTGTTGAGTAGAGTATATTCAAGTCAATTGTTTTAGCATATCACAATTTTCAATTTGAATCTACAATCAAAATCTACATGAGTAAAGGAAAGTCCTTCCCTATTAGGAAGAACAAACCTAAAACTTATAATTGGAAGAATTAATAGAGTAAAGGGGGTTGTTGGGATTCTTGTTTGAATATCTTAAAATTGAAAATGGATTAAAAAAATAAAGAATCTCATACTTATGCACTCGATGAGAGGTACGGTGTTTAAATTGTAGAATCTAAAGAGGAAGAACTCACATAGAAGGAGGAGGAGAAGAACCAAATTTTAGAGCAAAGTAGAAGCTATATGCTACAAATGGGTGTGTGACAAGACGATATGAGTGGAATGTGGCTAGGGCATGAAGAGATTTCCAATCATAGAAGCGAGCATTGATTTCGAAAAGGAAATACCAAGAGAGAGAAGAACTATCTGACAAGCTCAAAATGGTAGATGCAGCGAGCTAGCTTTGAAAAGAAAAGAGATATAGACACATTTCTAAGCTGGAATCATGGAGCTAGGGCCTACCTTGAGACCACTATTATATAGGCAAATAACTTCACACTTTATTGAATTCATTAACATGAGACATTCATAAATACAAAATTTTGTGACCTTTGGTCTTATCTTCCATGGTCGAATGACTCCCTATTCTCCTAAATCTTACCCCTTCTCTTATTATAATTATTTCAAATGTTAACAAAATATTTACATCTTACTATAATCCCTATGGATTAGCAGCCTAACACCTACTATAAAAGGATCATAAACACCAAACATGAAAATCAAAATAATGTTTTTATTAATAGGTTCCCAAAGAACAAAAATAATGAGAGAAAGGAATATGATTTTTTTGTGATATTAAGATGTTAGAAGGAATATGTAATTTTTGTGATATTTGGATGGTAGAATATGAAAAACACTTTCCCCTATAGTACCCTGCCTACATAGACATCAAGTTTCATTTTCAAACCATTAGTAACATCATGGATCTTCATAATGTATTGACTCATGAAAATCAAAGAGAGCTTGAAAAACTTCTTTCTAATCATGTAAAAAAAATTGTTAAAACATAACAATAAATTCCATTTTTATTTTGGGAAGTTTTAGGGAGAAATTATGGATAGGTATATCAAACTATCTCTTCTTACTATTGGTGAAAAAAAGGACTAACATCAAATAAAAGTGTAAAATAAACTCCAAAACCCTACAATACTCAATAGGTATCTTCATATCTACACAAAATGTTAGTGGGAAACCTACAAAAAGTTAACATAATCAAAAAATAAATGCTAAACGTTACAAAAATGGAATCTAATTGAAAGACGCAATTTCTATTGTATTAATGTGTTGATGCCCCGAAATTCGTTGCAACAACATCGGGGAAACCACCCGGTCCGGAACTTAGTGCAGCTCCTTTTCCGTTTGGAATAGTGGCTCCGACTGGGGATAATGGGACCAGTTTCCCAAAGATTATAAGTAAAAGGGATGGATGAATGATTTACGATGTAAGGTGATAATAAATAAATAACTAAACTACAAAAGAAATATAATAACTATGAGCTAATCCCGGGACTTATCGATTCATTTGAATACAGCGTTTGATAATTTAGGCTTACTGGCAGGCATATAGATGACACTAACAATAAGCATAAATGTTTAAATCATTTGAGATTGCTCTGCATAAGTAGTTATGCAGAGCGATAATAGCGAATTACTGTACTCAGTCATTTATATCATTGTTACGCGCATGATTAAAAGAGATAACAAATCACAAAACATTCAATAGTGATATGAAATGCAGACTTGCCGTTATATTGCATACATGTAATCAACAATAGCAAAAGTAATAACACAGCAATTCATATAATAGAAAAGAGAACAGATACAGATAATAGTACCATGCAAGCTGTTTGATCAATCCAATATATTAATCGCTATGTCGCGGTTCCTCCTTCAGACCAGAAAGCATTCCAAGCAAACGACAATAGTGCACAATTTACTTAAAACAGCCTTCCAAGTAAAATTAAGAACCAGTGGTCGAGTTTCAAAAAAGAATATAGACTGAAGCACAATAGTGCAAACTTCAGTATTTAAGTCTTTTACAAAATTTTACGACCCTTTCCAAAACAATGAAAGGGTCTATAAATACTATGCTAATCTAAAATATCTAAATATCTAAAACTGAAAAACAACTAAATCGGCATTAACAAATATCATTTTGTATCTTGGTGATTCGGCAGTCGGCAGCGATGTTTCAGTCAGAGATCTCTTTGCCTTTACTCCTTTGCTGACATATTGCCAGCATTGGCTCTACTTCTGGTGAAGTATTGAGGCGTGAAGTCAGCTGTGCATCATATGTGGCATCTCGAATATCGGCAATCAGGTATCGGA
The DNA here is from genome assembly GCA_031772625.1 of Pinus tabuliformis. Lineage (NCBI taxonomy): Eukaryota > Viridiplantae > Streptophyta > Pinopsida > Pinales > Pinaceae > Pinus > Pinus tabuliformis. The sequence continues at coordinate 1,862,019,314 of CM062817.1, forward strand.
GAGCATCTGTTAGACAATTAAGAGCCGACCTTTGAGAATGTGGTTTAATCAGGAAAAGCCAGTATGAATCGGCGGTCAAGGTATTTACTCCAGTAATTAACCGCCCTTGTTTCTCCAGATCAGGGTAATTCCTGAGTTCCAGCATATTTGCCATTGTTATGTTTCCAGGTGTGCATTGTGAAATCATGTTTGCCAGATACAATGTATCATTGACTAGATTGATCATGTTACTGGCAATCATTTTGCATCTGGAGGCTGCTCTTTCTGCTTTCATCATCTGTGTGTTCCATTCCATGAAGAGTATGTCCTTGTATGTTACACAGATTCGGGAGAAATTTGCGGCTTGCCCTTCTGGAGAGTCTTGCCATTCAATATATTATGTTATATCGTCTTCAGCCTGATCCAACTTACTTCTGGCTTTCTCGATTTGTTGACACACTGCTGTAGATGTTTCACATAGTGACTCAGCTTCCACAAGTTGTTGGCATAAGATCCTGATTTGAGATATCAGTGCGTTGTTTATTCGAGTTGCCTCTGCTCTGAAATCATTGATACTCTTGGCGCTCTTAATACCTTCAAGCTGAGCTAATAGCTGAATTATTTGCTCGTCTTTAGCTTGTATCATCAGCTCATTCGATGCCTTCAACTGGGATAATGCCTCTGACAATTCTTTTGCTTTCTGAATGTCACTTTGGTCTATCCTCAGTTGTTCAATTTGCTGGGTTAACAAATGATTCTCTTGTTGTTGGGCCAGCAATTGTTCCTCTGCCTGTGCTGCCTTATTCCTTGCCTCTATCACTTCTGCTTGCAATGCGTATATCTCATGCTCTTTAGTCTTCAAAAGAAGACTTACTTCGGATGCTTTGTCAATAGTTGCCGCTGAATAAGCTCCCGCAAATTGCGATAGCTTTGTCAGATCTTCAGAGGGATCCAATTCTCCCTTCCAGACCACATTGCCCGTGATTGTTTGCTCAGGCACAATAGAAGGTTGATCAAGCCTTCGCCTTTTGCTCGAGCGCCTTACAACGGCTCTATGCTTTGGGCTGTAGAAAATGTCTAGAGGAGGAATTTCCTCCACCTGAAGATCCATTTGATCGGATGGGTCCTGAGTGATTACCTCTACATTCTGTACCATGGGTGAGCCGCTGGTTCCCTCTAGAACCGGAGAAGAAGTAGTATTGGGAGTCTTAGAGGCGTCTGAGTCTTTGGAGGCTTCCTTACCACTTATGATGGAATCGAATTGGTTCCATTCTTTAATTAATTCAGGATCAGTAGAGACTTGCTCACTTTGTTCTGTTTGAGCTTTACTTTGTTCTTTCTCCCGTTCAATCCTCTGCTGTTCCTCCAGTGCCTTCCGCCGTTGCTCATCATGTGCTCTTTGCTGCTGTTTCTCCAATTCCCTTTTCTGCCTATCTTCCAGTTCCTTCTTTGCTTTCTCTTCTTCTTCTCTTTTCCTCTGTTCTTCTAACTCCTTTTGCTTTCTTTGTTCTTGTTCAATTTGTGCTTTTTGCTGCCTTTCTATCTGCTCTCTTCTTTGCTTCTCTGCTTGCAGCTTGTTTTGCCTTTCCTCCTGTTGTCTATCATATTCTTTAGTTGTAACAGGAGATAGGTGTATTTGCTGCTGACCAGGCTCGCTTGAGGAGGATGTTTGGGCTGTGGATAATAAATCTAGAGGCAAAGTTTGCAACCTTTGCTTTCTAAGTTTATTGAATTCAGTTAACTCCTCATCTTCATAACTCAATTTAGCAAGTTGTCTGACTTGGCTTATTGAATCGGCACTCATGAACAGGTCGTCAAACTGGTCTTCTTGATGAACAACCTTTGACAGTTTGGCCTGTTCCAAGGCAATGAAAGCAGTCTTTTTTGGATCATAGAGTCTATTTGGAATAGAAGTCAGGGATATCAATTGGAGTTTTGCTGCTTCCTTCTCTGCATGCTTGTAATTCAGCAGCGTATAAACTCCAATTCTTAAAGGAAAAGAGGGCCATCCTCTCTTTTTCTCCTCTTTGAGAGTTTGTGTGACACCCTCAGACATAATCTGGTAGGAGATTTCCCGGGCTAACAATTTATCTGGGACGTACAGGGGGAGGACATGTGGCTTAGCTTTGCTTCCAAAAACTCTAATATAGGTAAAATGTTCTTCGCCGAACCAATGGGCTACGGCTGGGAGATCAAAAGAAGCTTCATAGGAAATTCTAGGGATAGGTCTGTCAAAAATAGAATAGTGAACGGGAACCATAAAACCATTGCAGATTTGATATAAATGGTCTTTGTGAGAGGGTTTCCACAATTTCCGATGGTACAAGTGAATGGGTGTTGGGTCATGGGTTGTCCATCTCCAACCAAGGACAGGAAACTCAGAATTAAAACAAAGGGTATCCATAATGTAAGCAGAGAAATAGAAGGGTGGGATTTTTCTCTCAGTGACTCTGGTTTTGGCCCTAAACTCACGAATAGCCATGACCAATTTATCAGACAAAATAGTGGCCCAATCCATGATTATACTATTGACGGCCGCTTCCATTAAAGGAACCATATCAATATGAATATTTGCAGAGTCATGAAATCCCCACAATCTACACATCATAATCCCGGCGTAGCAATAAGGTGAAGCCAAAGAAGCATTGGAGTACTTACCCGACATATCATGCTTGTGTTTAGCTGGATTCTGTCTCCACTCTCGGAGAGGTTCGGATGGCGATTCATTCTCCTTCGCGAATTTCTCCAAAAAGGCTCTATTATAGACTAGCTCGGGTTGAGGCAAATGATACATCCGTCTCAAGTCATTAGGCTTGAAGGAACCGAAAATCCTTCCATCCTTAGTATGGAAGGTTCTATCAGTGAGAGTAATTTCTTCAATTGCCCAATGTACCACATCAGTATAAGGCAAGACTTGTTCTCTGGCTGCTATTCTGTGCAGAAAGGAGTCAGCCAAATCTTTAAGAGTTGCCTCAGACTTTCTTAGTTCATCCACACTAGCCTCCGTTACTGTCTGTTCTGGTTGTTCTGCTTCTAGCAAATTGTATGTACCTTGCCATGTAGTACCAGGAAGACCAGTGCATGTAGTATCTGAGATTAAGCCTTTCTTTGAAACCATAGCAGCTTGGCCTGAGACAGGTGTTGGAGTAGAACCTGCCACCTTTTTGAACTTCTTTCCCATCATATTCAGACTCCTCTCGGTTGAATTCTACACAAATGCAAGAGAAATCGTAACAAAGAAATAACAATGACGATCCATAACGGGATAGATATATAACTTGAAGCGTGGTGAGATTAATTCTAAGAGTGGCTGCGGATCTAATGATTTGAGAGGGCACCGCAGATGCAATGATGGTGATTTTACGGCCTGCAGCTTCATAAATGACCATTACTTAAGTTATTAAACCGAATGACCCCTTAAAGCGTGCAATAGATTTCTTCAAAGGTCTAATCGTAATTGCTCGTTAATTCGAAGGGGCAAAGCTTTAATTACGCATGCATTACCTTATCCCTTTACTTAACGGCATTTTGAAATTTGTGCTTTTGTCAAATCGGATTTAAATATAACTTTAATGCTTTGAAATAATCATCCTTTTATTAGGAGTTCTGGTCATCATTAAGCGTCATCGCATCGCATCGGGAGTGTGAGTGACATTATCATTTGGGAGAGATCTTGGCGAATGCCGATTGCGACATTGTATCATATTAGCGCGCGAACATAATCCCTAAATACATATCAATTGATTTACCGACTACCGATAGCGATATCACATCGCATCGGGAAAAAGATCTGAACGTCTTATGAAGATGTATGGGATTCTGCCGACTACCGATAGCGATATCGCATCGGGGAAAAGCTGTGTGCTTTTATGAAGATGTATGGGATTCTGCCGACTACCGATAGCGATATCGCATCGGAAAGAACCAAGGTAGCAAACGGTATTGCGATTGCCTTTTCGGACTTAACCAAAAATTGCTTATTATTTGTTCAAAAAGGCTTTTGTTAACAAATTCATTTGATTATCATACCTTTTTCGAACAAATTCATTAATGCCAATTAAAATTTTTAAAAGGGACCCATTTCATATGTTAATTGTTTGTGATAAAAATATTATGAAATGGGGGGTTGTTGTAGGGCACAACATAATGAAAAATAACACATGTCAAAAATTGTTGACTAACGTGGGCCTGTAAAGTCCTCCGTCGTGGGAGGGTTCTTTTATGTCCCTGTGTTGCAAGTGGTTTCTTCTCTCTCCTCTTCTTACGAAAGGGAAATGTGATAAAATGGTAGAACTCAAGATGGAGAGCTCGAATGTGGAAAGATAAGAATGATGGCGATGATAGTGATCATGTGTGAGTGGTGAGGAAAAAACCTCTCCATTTATAATAAAATGCTAGATTAGACTAGATCAGTCAAATACTAAATAATTTTATTGACAAGACCAAGATCTATCAGTTAAGAGTATTTTAGTATTTTTAGGAGAGGAAAAGATTAAATAAATGATCAATAATCTTTATTTAGTTAATTAACTCAAATAATAATTATTAATTGAGTTAATTAAGAAAAATAGTTGAAATAATTAACAAATGAAAATGATTTATAAAAAAAAAAAAAAATTGGATGTGGTTCACGGACTTCGGAGTTTGATGACTGCTACGTCCATGAAAACATTGTTTCAAGCATATCCACCGAAAGGAATCACTTCTCGGCAGCTCATTAACTAAGACTAACCCTGAGATGGTCGAGAGAATTAACCCCATGACCTCTCAATAGCAATTTGCTTTAACGATGGGAAGTCAATGAATTGAGTTAAAGCTCGGAGCTAAAATGTTTTATTAATTATTTCTAGGAGATATGGCCAAAATAAGCTAGAAATAATTACTAAATCATGACTTAATAATTATTTCATGGGGGAAAAGTGAAATGATTAAGGAATAATAAATAAATAATGATTTATTTAATTAGTCATGGGTGATATGATCAAAATGCATTAGAAATAATTACTAAATAATGATTTAATAATTATTTCAAGGGAGAAAAGCGAAATGATTAAGAAATAATAAATAAACAATGATTTATTTAATCGTTCTTGTAGAAATGGTAAAAGTGTATGAAAATAAAATTAATTATTTTCACATAAATGGGTAAATATATGGGAACAACTTGAAATTAATCAAATAATTTTCTCGGTTATTTTCATGTGGCTAAATTAAATGGAAATAATTTAGGAAAAGTGGTTCATTAAATTTTTTTATGGTAAAAGTGGGTTTTAACATGTAAAACTCATACTACGTGGTGTCTTTTGGTCACCCTAGTGGAAAATGGCTAGGTGATCACTTTTTGGGTAATAACAGATTGCCCCCCAATGTAAGAGTTTTAGGAGTACATCATATGACCGAAATACGTTGTAGTTTCCTTTCACTTGACACCAAAGGGGGAGTCTATGGAGTGAGACAGAGAGAGAGTCGTTGCAGCAAAGGGAGGAACCACATGTGGAGGGGAGAAACCTACTTGTCAAAGAAAAGTCTCCATAAGGTGTGTACATGATCTCAGTGAGGCGGGGGAGGCATATTGATACCCATCGAGATAACTCAATACAAATAATAATGGTGTGCCTAAGAATGTGGGTCTCAGCAAAATAATACATGATAGATGATGTGTTGGTATCAATGGGCTAGAAAATGAAACAATGGTATAAAGAGTCCCATATACAACTCCCTAGAATAAAAATGACAGGGCTGATATAATGAATGTTGTTGAACTGAGTACATAGGATAAAATTCCCCCAAACTAATGAGAGGGGGCAATCACAACCAAAGAATCCTTGCTACATAAGAAAGGGATTTGAATATTTTAAGAATCCAATGAAAGAAACGGCTCATGTAGTGGGCTTTGTGATCGGAAAAAATCGAGCTCTTCGGATCTATGGAATTGCATATGAAATTGGATCTTAAATTATTGATGGAGGGGCATGTGGGGGGCTACTTGAAGGGTCACCCCCTCATGAGGTTTCAGGACATCTCACACATGCCTAGTTAATGCAGGGACAATATACTAAAGCACTATAATATCAAATGTATGATTCTTGATTGTGCGATAATGAACTCGAATCAGGCAAGTGAGAACCAACCAAGTTAAAGGGAAATAATGATTCGTCATTCTTGATCTAAGGCACCCATAATGAAGAAACTAGATCCAAGGTATACCACCCTCTAGGCCACTCTCTTGGAATAAATGTGTTAAATTCGATAGGGGAGGGCCCACCAAAGTTGAGGCAATAATGAATCCTCAACCAGATATTGACAAAAGGGTACGAAATGAAAGTGGTAGGATGGGTGGACTTACGACTTCCCTTGTCAAAGCATAACAGGCAAGTTTTACCTAGCAGTGACTGAAGAAGTTCTAGAGGAGATGGTCAATTACACAGACAAGGGATTTTCAAAAATAGATCAAGACATCTTGATGTCAAATCTTAGCAATACAGGATGGGTATGAAACTGGGATAAAATGAAATGTTGTAACAGGACTCAATGGGGTTATGAACAGACTCCATGGGATATAAGGATGACTCATCTTTGATGCTTTGAATAAGGGTGACTCAATGATGTTGCCACATGGAATAGGCCCAAAGGGGGCCCTTAAAACATGAGTAAATAGTGGTTACTCATGATGAAACTTGACACATAAGTCCAAGTGCAAATACAAATTGGTGCTAGAGTACAAGGGACAGATATGAAGAGGTTTGATTTAAACAGATGGCAAAGTGAGACCTTGTGGCAAAAATGGCTTCCATGTGAAGTTTCAAATCACCAAAGATGAATACAAACCCAGTATAGATCTTGGAGAAATCTTTCCAATGGCACAAACAATTCGTCAAACGGAGCTACGGTTAGCCTGTAATGGCCAACAAAAAATTAAGGTTTTCCTATAAAGGGTTTTTCCCTCCAAATAAAATAAATTTTCACATTGGGTTTTTGGTGAACTTGGAGAAGAAGAGAAAGCCATAAAACTTGGTGAGATCATAGCATTCTAACAGATCAACAGAATTCAGATCTGCGACTTTCAGGTTGGTGGTTGTACCCTACTCATCTTTTCTAATGGTTTAGTTTTATATATTAGGACTTAATTTGGCCTAAGGTAAACCCTACCCAATTTTTCAGTCGTAGTGTAATTGGTAGGTCAGTTTTCATATTGTAATGCAGGGACTGGTGCATTGGTGGAGTGCAAGTTTTGGTGGAAAACCTGCGTTGTTGACTTGAGGCAATGGGTCCAGGTATTAGGTGGGTTAATGATCCCTTAGGGTATCCTTATGTCTATAAGTGATGATGATGAAAAAATAATACTTGGGTACTGACAAAAATATGGTTTTATGCAGATTTGCTAGAGTTAAAGGTGTTGTGGCGAGAATGAGATTTTGAGGATTTGCGCCCTCAAGTTCTGGGTAACCAAGAAGTGAGGGGGGATTTGGCTTGTGATGGGTTAATTAGGTTATTTGAGAACCCATTGATGAGGTTTGGGGATCCATTAATGACCCAAGTAGTGAGCTACTAGGATCCATATAGTGAGTATTTCATTATATAGGAGCATGAGATCGAGATCACTATATAGGACATATACTTTCTGAATGGAATTCCACTCTTGGGGGTAGTTGGAGATATACTGTCAATTTTTCCTTGAGGCATACATTAGGATGAGTTTATAGACTGGCACTCGTCCATTCAGCTATAGGACTTAGAGAGACTAGAGACTCAGGATACTATAGTAGTTGTAATCCACGTTGTGGGTAGTCATTATCTACACAAGGTAACTAGACATTAGATGATGTTGGTAGAGAATTTTCTTGTAGGTGCCCGAGTAAGGGACTCGTCCATTCAGCTATAGGACTTAGAGAGACTAGAGACTCAGGATACTATAGTAGTTGTAATCCACATTGTGGGTAGTCATTATCTACACAAGGTAACTAGACAGTAGATGATGTTGGTAGAGAATTTTCTTGCAGGTACCTACTATGGGTGGGACCATATGTTACTGATGGCATTGAAGTGCCAATTGATTTCATGCAAGAGGGCAGTGAAAGGGAACTATTCATATGGGACAGTATTATGCTCATTCTTCTTTTAGAAGATCTCCACTCTTCGACCCCATATTCGGATATGGGATGGGGGCCATTAGGAGCCCAAGATGTGGCATAGGGGGCAGATATTATGACAGGAAGGAGTCAGAGGAGTCAATATAGTGTTATGAACCAAGTTTTTTTTCCATTAGGACCAGCTCCCATTATACATAAAGGATTATCTCTACTGTGGCATGAACTTTTAGGGTGATCTTGAGCTACCACTACCACCTAAATGTGTATGGGGCCCAAATGGTATGTGATATATGTTATGAGATTATGATTATCATAGGCTAAAAATTAAATGTATGTGGTATTGACATTCAAACCTATGACATGCGAATATTGCACTAGTGAGGCCACCATGACATAGAGGATGATTAGTAGCACAGGGAACTATAAATCGCGGAGCAAGAGGACCAAAAACACATGGATCCATTGATCTTGGAGAATCTTCATCTCTTGGGATATGAGAGACAGATGAATTCATGGAGAATATCAGACAAAGAATCGACATAGAATTGAGCAGTATCACAAAGTGTGGGTAGTATGATCCGGTGGATTGGTACACCGATGTGTGTGTCAATCTTCCCTCTGAGTGGCAAGCTATTATGAGGCACACATGCATGGTCAATCATACTATTAAACACCTACAGACTAGGGATCTGGCCACAATATCACAAGGCCCCCAGGAGATGATGAGTATATGTACAGGAATAGGTTCCCCTATTTTTGTACTTAGGATTATAACATGCTATGGACATTCCAAATGTATTTAGAATAATGGATTCCAAAAACATGTATGGATGATTTTAGAATGAAATATATTATGAATTTTATTTACTATCGCCATTTTTTGGGATGTTATGGTTGTCTTCTTATGAATGCATGTGATAAATTCCAATCTAGAAGGTTATTTCCAATGGTATCTACATAGTTATTTTGGGCTCTAGGAACATGATTGAATGAAATGGATTCAAATTCACATGCCAAAATCTCAACTCGTAGATATTTTCTAAACAGCACATGATTACACAAATGATAAATGACATTCAATTTCATGACGAGCAACATGGAATCAAGACAAACTTGAAGGTGAAGGATGCGATGAACAAGGGCATCAGCTAACAAACCTATCATTGCATCATATTCGAACTAGCTATTGGTGGTATATATAATGCATAAGCCATTGGAATGGACTTGTTAGCGCTTGAGATTTCACCCTAGGCTGAGGAAGGTAAACCTTCAAGGCAACATCAAACCATTTCACCTCGTAGCTAGCCCTACGGGGTATGAGAAGGCTCTCTCCGGTCAAACTCGGTAGATCTTTTAATAGGATGAGCTGACCCAATTAGGAACACTGATATTAGGCTAGTAAACTGATAAGGAGGGTTGATTTAAAGTTTTTGGGGTTTTTGGTGGCAATTGGAGGGAGTGCAATTCAGGGTGTGGGGATTGAGCTCAGTTTTTGCAGGTGGGTCTTTGGGGCAAGGTAGGAGTTTGTGCTGATGCCTTTAGCTGAGATGGATGATCCAGGAAGAAAGAGAGGGAGCTAAAGAGGGCAAACAATGACTTTGAATCCTCTTTAGACAGTGGAAAACATAAATATTAAACAAAATTGAAAGCTGAGCATGGCATGCATGAATTCAAACTTTATCACTTCTTTTGTTTAATTAGCAGCAATAGAATAAGAGATGGAACACATAAACACACTTACAATGACAAGTAGGAAACACACCATCAACACAATAATCCACAAGAATCCACAATGATGTCTGCAAAACCCTGGCCTTCCTTTTCCTCAAATTGCAGAGATACAAGTGAAATATACAATAGAGCTTCTCCCTCAAGAGTCCAACCATCAAAATGAGGATGAGAAGGCATCATATAGCTGATCTAACTCCTTTCCCCACCTCTAGGGGTCGAGCTCAGCTTCCTAGGAGCAGTTTGAACTAATTCTAAACTAAGAACTAGATAATAGGCAGTCAAAACAACTTGCCTCTAAAACTTAGGAAACTAATCCATGCATTAAATTTTCACTATTTACATCAAAGAAAGTTCTAGAAGTGTCAAAGGAGAGTAAATGCATCCATGTGCCATGAAAATTACACCAAAGTTTCTTATTTACATGCCCAAAAGTCATCCAAGAGTAAAAACAATGTTTTGCTGGCCGAAATGGTCAAATCTGGCAATTTTCCCTGAGTGGTCGCGCCCCTTTGCAGCTCTGGTTGAAGGCCTTCCCGGTGTCCAAATCAGGTGCAAGATAGCTCGTTGGAAAGGTATGGGAGTCTACTTTCCAACCCAAGTGGAATTTCTGAATTTGGAGTTGATTTGACCCCTAAAAAATCATTTCTCCCAAGGCAACTTTCTGCAACTCAAAAAAGGGGCAGAAAGTCAAAATTTGCATGTATTTTGAGCTTTTGGAGGCCCAAATCTCCATAAAATTTGAAACCCATCCATATCCAAGTGTATTTTGTCATGAAAAATCCAAATATGTAGAGTTTTCCTCAATCTGAGCTGTCCCCATGAGTGGTCGCGCGGGGGGTGAGACCACTCAAATGACCAAAACCTGTAAAATGCTAAAAAATGCCAAAAATGCCTCAAAATCCTCAAAATTTCTTGTGTTTGCTGCTGGGAGGATACTAATGAGTATCATGGTGAGTGAGTGATGCCTCAGCCAAGATACGGAGTGGGTTGGCCTTCTTCTTCCTCGAAAGAGCCTCGTTTAACCGCCGTTGAAGGATCTTCATCCTTGCTTTGCAAACATGCATTCTTGCCCAATAATGATCCTTCATGTGTCTGAGCAACCTTTTGTCTCGGTTGGCTTTCTCCAACAGCTGCTGCAAGTGTACATTTGAACTGATGAGCCTTGATTCCCGGTCCCTAGGCCACAAGTCACCCGGCCTCCTACGGTTCAAGTCTCGGTTGCTACGAATTCTCCATAGTTCATCCAACTCTTTTTCCTCTTCTAGTTGCTTGTTGCGCTGCTCCAAGTAATTTATTGTCCACTTGGCCATATCAAGCTTCTCCTGCAGTAAGCGGTTTTCCACCTCTCTCTGTCGGATGATCTCGTGCAAAAATCTAATGTAGGGGAGCGAGCATTAAGATCAATGATGTCAACCGGCATGTCAATGGCTCTCTCCTCCTCTGTCACGGGCTGTTTGCCCTCTCGTACCGCTGATGAAGAATGCGAGGCCCCTTCCACCTGATATGGAGATAACACTCGCTGACCTGTAGCTGATGATGATGGCGAGACCCCTTCCACCTGCTGTGGAGAAAGTACTCGCCGAGCTGCTGCAAACAAGGCCCTCGGGCCTTTCTGATAAGTGAGGCGAGGTGAGGAAGCCATGTGTCTCGGAACAGTGATCTCAGGCTGATGTGAAGGACCTCCCTCCTCAAAAATGACCTCTGGCTGTGGCTCGGGCTGTGGCTCTGTGAAGAAATCCCGAGAAATGAAGTCTGCCCATGCAATGCCCTGCTGAGTCAACTGATGGGCAACAATAAGCTGGATAAGACCGTGATGGCACAAACTCCGATACTGCTGAGCTGGAGACCGCCTCTGGAACACTGACACCATCCTCTGAATATCATGGAAAAAGAAAATCGGGATGTTCATCATCCTCACCCGGGTGAAGTGCATCAGCAAGCGAATGTGATAAGAGAAGACCCGAGAAAATCTCCCCTCGCATGTGAAGTAGTGCATGATAAGCCGCATAATAGAAGCATACTCCGCCCGGAGGAACCTGAAAGGAAAGATCCCCGACAAATGACTCATGAATGCTGGCCTGACATATGGCTCAAAATAAACATAATCCAGCATTTTGCGCTTGGGCCACACCTCACCCACATTTGGTATCCCGGTAGCCTCTGAAATCACCTCCGGAGATAGTACAAAATTCACCCCTGCAAGAGTGACCTGCCCATCATGAAGGTGCAAAACAAATAATCGGGCCAACTCCCTGTGGTGCTGAATCTGGGCCAGCCTCTCACAAAACTCAAGACATGACATGTACCGGAAAAAAGTCACTGCCAAAGGGCAAGCCTGTAACTCTGCTAGAGAAGTGGGCTCTTCTCTCTCATGATGACCACCTTTGCCACCCTTCCGAGGCCTCTGTACCTCAAACTCCGAAGAAGAAGACCGGTCATCACCTTGCTCATTAGTTTCAGTGGTTGACATGATGTTATTGAGCAAGGTGGAGAAAAAGAACACAACTGATTGCTGCCCTGCCTGCAAAATGCTGAGAAGTATGCTGTTTTCAAGGGGAAAAAATCATGAAGGAAATGTTAGGGGGGGAACTTTTAATAAGGAAAGGGAAATATATAAAAACAGGGAATTTAAAGGACTGATTCACAAAATATCAAACATGTTCCTCATCTCTTATCATTTGGAAATCATTTGCAAATAAATACTTTATTAGGGAAAATATGTGTAATGATCACCAAGGGAAAGGACAATATATTTTTTTTTAACATGGGGTAAAGGACAACATGATCATAGGGGTATGGGGTAGCATCAATCATTAGCATCAACAGGCTGCTCCTTTAATTTGTCTTTGACTGTACTTTATAAGCATACTCTGTTTTTTCAAGTTTATGTGCTTTTGATGCTAAGGGGAAACAAAGCATTAGTTTGCATTTGTCATGAGGGAAAAAGGGGCTTTAGTTACATGTTGACAAAAGGGAAGAGGGATTTCAATTGCACTGGGATTTTTAGGGAAGGAATAGAGCAATTGAACTGGGATTTTAATGAAGGGAAAAGTAGGGAAAACAGAGTTTAAAATTGGGGAGATGCAACAATTGTTCCTGTGCAAACCCTATCACAGCAAACTATCCATTTTGAGCATCATGTACAGTTGTATATTGTTGATTTTGGCATGAATGTTTACACAGCATCCTTGCCTCTGATTTTTACACAACGATATGTCTTTTTGCTCTTGTAGTGGCTAGGCTATGGCATGGTAATACTTGACTCTGTTTTTGTGGCGAACATGCACATGCATTTGCCATATATATATACTCTTTTCTTTTTCATAACATTTCTTTTTATCTTTGCTGTGTTTTTATATATCTTTTGTTTTATTAACTACTGTGTGATAATGCTTTAGGGTTTGAGTAGGGTATATAGGCATTAGGGTTTGGGAAGGATAGATAGGCATTAGGGTTTTGAGGAGGGGTTAGGGTTTTAGGAATTTTGGGATGGGATTTTTAGTATAGTTTGCAAATGAGATAAAAGAGAGAGACACACTGACATTTGTGAACCAAAATGGGAAACCAAGGAGGGAAAAAGGAATTATAAACCTTGAAAAACAAACATAACCCTAGCATAATGCCTACAACACAAACAATCATTCCTATCCTTTCTCCATGCATTTTTTCTGTGATAACATACATATCAAGCCCATGAATTCCTATCTCTAGCTTTCAAATGTATAAAGAGACCCTACCTCGACCGATTGAGTGAATGAGAGAGAGATTGGGTCGATTTTGGAGGTTCCTGGGCAAATCGACCTGAGTGGTCGCGCCCTCGTGCTGAGTGGTCGCGCCCCTGCTGAGTGGTCGCGCCCTTGTAAATTTACACAGCAAAAATTGCGCTGAGTGGTCGCGCCCCACCCAAGTGGTCGCGCACCCTGCCTGAGTGGTCGCGCACCAGGCAAATACCCAATTTTGCTGCAAATCGCCTTCTTCGACCTCTCTAGTGTGTTTGCTTGGTCTCAAATGCATAATGAGGCTCCTTAGAGGGAAATTTGGCCTTTATATGCCCAAATTTGAAAAAATTAACTTACCAAACCCACTTTGTAATGTTTTTGCTTTGGCATTCATTTTAACACTGTTTTTGAGTTCATTTTGTCCTGATTTTGGCCTTTTGAATGTTTTAACTCCGTTCGTTTTGCAGGTTAGCCATCTGAGGGATGCTAGTGAGGAGACCAGGGTTATTTCCGGCATTTTGGAGAATTTTGAAAATTTTCTTTATTTTTGCAAATTTCACATGACCTTGGGTTTAAAAACAGAGTTTTTAAAACCAAGGTATAAATGAGCTGCAACTGATGAAAAATATTAATGAAACATATGTACATGCTTCCTTCTGGTTTGTTGGGCACATGAACCTTTGACTCATGACTTTGCAGTGATTTTTGACTTAAAACCCTAGACCTAAGACTTGGGATCTCAAGACCAAAATAAACAAGTATAACACAAGCTCATTAAATGACATGACCTGCTCCAGCAAAACCAAGAAGGGAACAAAAGACCAGCTCCTCCATCAGTGTTATGGCATGCCTAATGGGATGCAAGACTGACACTGATGAGACACCTACTTATGCAAAATGCAAAGAGCTTTTGATCACCGATGGAGGGCATCATGACCGACACTAACAGGACTAACAAATGCAAAGGGGTAAAAATGGCCCAAGCTGTTGAGGTTAGATTCTGTGAAAAGAAACTCGCACCATCAGCATAACCAATGTATGGTGTTGATGATGGATCCATCTGAAAGGTGCAAGAAGACAACCAATAAGATGATGAAGGATGGAACCAACCTACCTAATGCAAAAAGAAACAAAAATATGCATTCTATGGGACACTCATAAGGGTATCATTTCTTAAGGTAGAGCACATTCCTAGGGTTGGGAAGAAGCTCTCCCTCTGGGCCCTCAAGGATATATGTCCCCTTACCAAAACATTTTTTGAAAATGTAACGGCCATGCCATAATGGTTTGAACTTTCCATGTCCTAGAATATCATGGTGTTGATCATAGACAAGGGCTAAATCACCTTCATGATAAGTATGAAGGTGGACCATATGGTCATAATGGGCTTTAGTGCATTTCTTGGCCGCTTGAATGGTTTACAAAGAAACATGGTGATATTCATTAGCATGATGCAGCATAATGGTCTTCAGTTCTAGGGGTTGAGTATTTGGGAGGCGTTCGATAGCAAGGTGAAGGGAGGGTTGCGGTAGATGAAATGTTACTAAATGTGGGAATGGCCTCAGCCCATTTGGTGAAATAATCAAAGGCCACAGTAATGTACTTATGGCCATTAGCCATGGTGGGTTTACACTCCATAAATTCAATGGCCCATTTATATAAAGGACCAATTGTGATAACAGTGTGAAAAGGAGTAGGTGGAACTCTTGCCTTTGGGGAAAAAATTTGGCAGTTGGGACAGTGTTTGTTTGCCTCAATGAAATCAATAAAGAGAGGGCCAAAATTAGCCAATGTGCATAATTTTCTACATAGTGTCCATTCTAGAGAGGTGGACACCACAACCACCATTGTGACAGAAACTTAGCACTTTATCAGCTTCAACATGGGTGAGACAATGACCAAGATGGTATCGACAGCATGACGATAAAGATCATCACATATGAGAAGGTATCGAGGGGCCAGGTGATTAATACATCATCAATCATCATGATTGATATGGGGGGGGGATTTCTAGGTTCATGGGTAAGTAATTATGTTTCCATACCATAGTTCATCAGACAGTATGGTGAACAAGTGTTCATCTAGAAGGTTATCATTCAAGAGAGGGTCCTACGCGCTGATAGGGAAGTCATAAATAAACTCGGCAAGGCCCAAGCCCTTCTTACTCCTAGGAATTATAAATTCCAAGTCAAATTCCTAGAGGATGACAATCTAACAAGCATACTTCCCATTGATGACCCATCGACTCAACAAGAAAGCCATGGGCTTGGAATTAGTAACAACCTTAGTGGTATGTGTTAAGATATAATGACGAAATTTATGAACGGATAACACAACAGTAAAGCTAGCCTCTCCTCATGATAATAAGACATAGGGGGTCTATTAAGGTTCTTTCTCACATAATAAATGATATTTTCATTCCTAGCACCATATTCTTGCACGAAGACCCTAGTAACCACATAGGTTGATGCTAATATGTACAATATGAAGTCCTTCTCAAAGTTCGGTGGACTAATCAAAGGAGAAGAGGTGAGGGCACATTTAAGAGCATCGAAGTATTATTGAGCCTGCTCATCCCATACAAATGGAATGTTGGTTCGAAGGAGATGAAGAAACACATGAGAAGTGGTAGCATAGTCCAGAATGAATCTATGAAAGTAGTTGGCTTTTCCCTGAAGCCTTTGCAACTGGCATAGGTTATGAGGAGGAGGGAGACTGAGAATGGCTTGAAATTTAATCATATCAATAGTGAACCCATCCTTGGAGATTAAGACACATATTATACTTGCGACATCGTAAGAATATGGTGTGCAAATATTCTAGGTGTTGCAACTAGTATTTGTAACGAGTAGTGAGATCGTTAAGATAGGAAAGAATAATGTGATCTAGGTCATGAAAATAGTATGACAGGGAATGTCATAGTGTTCTTCAGCCCAAAAGGAATGACGCTATATGCAAAATTTCTCCATGGACTAGAGAAAGTAGTTTTATGTTGATCTGCAAAGTAGACACTACTCTAGTTATATCTAGAGAATCCATCCATAAATGAAAGGAACTCATGTCCAGCACACTCATCAATAATTTGGTCAATAAAAGGTGTGGTGAGATTGTATTTTGGAAAATATTTGTTGAGATCATGAAAATATGTGCAGACACAAATGGCGCCTTACATTTTCATAATGGGAACTGGGTTGGAAACTCATGTTGTGTACTCAAAAGGGTAAATAAAGCATGCTTGTTTGAGGTTATCGATTCCAGCCTTAACGGATTCATGTTAGGAAGGGTAAATAGGTTGTTGTTAATAGTGAATAGAGATGGAATTTGACCGAGGGTCGATATGGTGTTCAAAAATTCTTGAATCAAGTATAGACATCTCATAATAAGACCAGGTGAAAATGTCACGAAATTATTTGAACAACTTGGTGTAAGCATCAATTTTTTCAGGAGTGCATTGTGCCCCCAGCGTGATGTATTCTTCAACTGTAGATTTATGAGAGATATTCACCTTTATAGTAGGTGAAATATTGGCCATATTTCCCTCTTCAAAAGCAATAAGCGCAGGAATGGAGTTCTTGATCCAATAAATTGTTGGAAAATTGGAAAGGCGGAAATATTTTCTTATGTTGATAATTACTTGTGATATTACTATGTCCTTATTAACTTCTTTAAGTTATTCTTTTATATTCTTCTTATCAAGCAATCATCAAAGAAAAACATGGATATTAGTGACACCAGATGTAGGCATTCATTGAGGCCTAAAACCCCTTTATAAGGTAAAACCCAGTCAGAAACTCTCCCTTCAGTAGATTCAAAATGAGATAGACCAAGACCTTAGACCAACAAACCTTCATCCTCCACCAAGTCATCCTTCCAATATGATTCAACGAACTCCAGTAGTCTCTTCTTGTCTAGAAGCTTCAATAATCTAGAAATTTGACTTCCCAGTTATAGAATTTCAACACCAGCTTCAACTCTGCAATTTTTGGCTCCTCCAACAGCTTCATAGGTGTGAGAGAGAAAGACAGAATTTTGACTTCTTATGCTTGAGAGAGACCTCCTTCTACTTCGCTAGCCCTTTCCTCTTGTTTCCTTGAAATTCACAGTTTTTTTGGCCCCAAAAGTTGCAAATCAAACTTGATGAGTGTAAGTGACAAATGAAGATCAATTTGTTGCCTTTATATAGGTGTTTTTGCCTCTCAATTAGGTTGACTTGTCTAGTTTTGGGCCGACTTGGTGGAGGAGGCCTAATTGACCTATTTTAGAATAAAATAAATTTATTCTTTGATAAATGGAGACCAAGAAGGGTCTTTTAAAATATTTTATGGATAAGGACACTTGACATAAACCCTAGAAGCCTTCAATGGAGGATTTGACCTAAAAACAATTGACCTAAGCAAAAAATACATGCTTTAATAAGCCATTTTCTTTAATAATAAAATTTATTTTTATTTCTTTCGGCAAATATATTTTATTATGACTCAAATACAATTATGAATATTGACACTAGTTACAATCTTCAACATCAACTTTACTATGAATGAATTCTTTTTATTCCACAAAATATTGATCATGAGATTGCTACAAGAGAAAATATGAATGATGATACATATCATCCCATGGATAATCTGGTATGATCATAGATTCCATAATGTCCTCATTATAATGGAAGATGCGATTATGAGGTTCTGAGGGACCACTTAATGATGTAGATGATGAAGCACCTGAAGCATAACCATGGGAGACAAGGTTAACATGCGCAACTTCTTCTATGGGAGATTGATGACTAGACTAGTGGATGGAGTATCCACCAATGTTGACATTGAAGCGACCTCAAAAATAGAAAAGGTTTCTGAAGGTTCACAGTTAGATGCTCAAGAAGATTCTTAAGGTGTCAATCCCGTGCATGATGAAAGGTAAAGGATATGTACGGGATTTTGTGTCATCTCTACATCATAAGGACCAATCACAACAATGGTTTGATTAGTCTGCTACCCTGACATTGGAGAGGTGCAAGGGGTTGTAGTGGAGGAGAAGAATGGGCACTAGGAGTGGCATCAAGATCATGAAGAGAAATAAGAGTATCACAAAAATTAGAGAGATGAGGGTAGCGATGCCTCGCACAAAGCACAAGGGTAATTCATGCATAAATGTTTGTTATTCTTAGATGATTTTGGCAAAATGAATTGCACTTTAGGAAAATTTGGGTCTGGCCAAAGATCATCCAAGGAAATGAATTCCTTCAATCGGGGTAAATTAGGGAAATTATTGGTGGCATGGCTAGATAGATTGCATAAATCACATGGAAGAGTAGGTTTAGGCATTGATGGTTGGGTGGCTACTACATAGATTGTTTTATCTGTGCCCCCATTCTTCCTAGATTTCCCCCCCTCACCAACTACTTTCGTGGTAGGAGTAGGCTCTTGTTGAGGTTGCATTCAAACTAAAGTAGTGGGAGGGGAAGTGGAAATTGTTTATACCCACATCAAAGTGTTTGGAATGGGTCCCCTGGGCATCAATTTTGGGTTACACACCCAAGTTTTGGGGCAAAAGGCCTGAATTTTTTGTAAAGAAATGTAAAGTCTCTGCATTTTATGGTCACAGAGTGCGAAGATGTCTAAAGGTAAAAGGGTTTTCGCCCTTAGTTTAGATAAGTTGTGTCGGTTTTGAGATCCACCCATGGTCCACAGACCATGGGATTGTATAAAAAGGGATTCAATAAGAAGTCATGGGTCATTGTTAAGTTTTGGGTGAGCTAAGAGGGAGAGTCTTAGCGTATGAAGAGGTTCTGCAACTGAGTACACAGAGGCCTAGGGTGGAAGTCCATAGCTGAGTGCATGGACCCCTGCAATTGTGTGTGCAGGCTGGATAGAGTCTGTAATTGGAACTTGAATCATCAATAAATAGAAGTATTCTGGAATATCTATGTTTTTTCCCTCTTACTTTTGTTATGAATACATGCAACTATGTTATGATGAATAATGGGTTTATGATTTAATGTTGTGTTGATGCACGAATCTGTATGTTTTACAAGTCATAATATCTGTTTACATGAAGAATATCTTAATGCATGTTAAAGTTATCAGATGCTTAAGCCAATCTGGGTAATAACAGACTTAGGAGTGATTGCAGAGGTGCGTAAGTTGTAGATTCACCTGTTTAGGGTCTGCGAAAAACAGTCATAGATCTTTGTGAAGGTCTAAGGGTGATTAAGAGAAGTATATCAATAAGCCCTAAAAGGCTTATTGATCTATGTGAAGGCAAAGTTAGGGCATAAAATGACATCATAACCATCTCAGGGTGTGGAAACTTGGTTCCAACATCCCCCCATACTACTTCAGGTGAGGACTTCAATCCGCACTTCGCAGATTGATGCCGAAAGGGCCAGTAGTGTAGGGATTTGTTTGTAAAACTTAACTCTGAACCTAGGTCAGGACCCATCAAGCCAAAAAATGGTTCCATTGCTAGGATTGGAATCTGCATAATGAGATGTGTGATGTCGTATCATTGGAATCCAACTAAGAAAGAGATCAAAACATGTTTGGATAGAAATATCCACAAATTCGCAGTAGAAGAAAACAAGAATCCGCGATTAACGAAAGAAAAGTGGTTGGACAGATAGTTGTACGAGTGGATCGCGAAGTTGGAAGATGGCCAAGGAAGGTGGAGGCTTGACAATCTGATTGTTTGGACACCTGTGTTAGTAAGGAGATTGGAAGCTTCTGAAGATAAGATTGCACGAGTTGTCGACCATTGGCTCAACCGCATCATAGGAGGATTTGTGACGGAGTTCGTGGTTGATATCTCTGTTAGTTATAGCGAAGCAGAGCACTACTTCTTTAAAGGACCGCGAGGTAAGTATTTAAAATCGTTGAATACTTGGATTAAGATGCTCTCGTGTGAACAGCGGGTTATGCAGTTAGCTTGATGTTTGGAGCTACGTGAAGCATAAATCCTTTCAGGGATGCAGGAAGAAAAGGTCCTGAGTATAGCCTGCTAATCAGGCCTCCTTTGAGTGACGACGAAGGAGCACCGCAGACTTCTCCCCTGAGTGCTAGTCAGTTGATAAGACAAGGGTTCCCGTGAATACCTACACCACCTCCACCCTCATCCCATCCATCTACACCACCTCCATCCTCGCCTCCACCGCTCACCCCATCACCCACACCACTGCCACCTCCACCACTGTTCAATATGGCGAACTTCGTAAAACTACCTGTATTCAAGGGCGTAGGGAACGAAGATCCAGACCAGTTCTGGTTCATCACAAAGGCTATATGGGAAGCCCAGGGTATCACGAATGACCAAATGAAGAAAGCCACACTGGTTAGTGCTCTACAGGACTGTGCACTAACGTGGTACATTAAGTACAGTACTGATAACCCAATGTCCACATTGGTAGATATCTAGGCCGCACTAAATAGAGAATTCATTAGACCTAAGTCTCAAGCACAGTCGATTGTAGGATTCAAGGAGATCATGATGAAGTCGGGGGAGATGCCCTGATATCTAGATCAAAGACTGAAGTGTACGATCCGTGAAACCAACATGAACCTAACTAATGGGCAACACTATGAATGGTTTGTGCCCTCACGCCTGCCCCACCTAAGGGTTGCGCTATCACAACAGAAGATTGGGACCCAGGCAGAAGCTCTAGAAATTGAGATGAGGCTGCATGAGACACCCATGCAGGATGCTAATCTTGGGGTTCAACAGATTCATGCACAGTTGCAAAACCTCTGTCTCGAAATGCAAAGTCTGAAGCAGGACAAAACAGCTCAGCCAGAGGTGCGCGAAGAAGTTTGGTGCATAAAATGAAAGGGTCAGGGGCATGACAAGGACCATTGCCCAGTCTTCAGGAACTATGTTGCAGCAGCAGGACCAATGCCTACACGACAGGGCCAAGTGCAGGGTCTACACTATGGTGCACTATATGCTAGGTGGTTGGGAAACATGTGACCGACAATTGCTATTTGCTGCAAAAATTTGTGAAGACACCGCAACAGCTATTTTGTAATTTCTGTCAATCAATAGGCCATGACAAGTGCAATTATTGAAGTTACAAATTGATGATGGACAAGACACCTACATACAGGGTGTAGATAGAAACACAGCCTCCAGACCAAGGCATTGGGGGAACACGAGGTGAGCATCAAGGGCACGGTCGAGGCTGAGGTGGAGGAGGGCCTGGGAGAGGCCGAGGATAGCTGATTTGTTACAATTTCTGAGGCCCAGGACACTACACGAGGGACTATTCCAATCCGATGTGATTTTCATGTGCTACTATACTCAGTTTGACCATGCGACTGAGGATTGCCCAATATTATTGGCTAAGATTCGCGAAAAGGGGGCACAGCCTCTATAGCCGACGCAGAACCTCCAGATGATGAGGGTTGAGCCCCACGAGGAAGACCCTAAGGTAAACATTATGCTGTGAAGTGGAACTACGATTGGGGAGGATAAAGGCAAGTAGCCTGCAGAAGGTGAATGGGTCCGCAAAGCACCAGAAAAGGAGACTGGGTTTGATCTAGAGCGTGCAAAAGAAACATTTATGGAAGCAAAGAAAAGATTCGCTAAGGCCTCTACCTCAGGAAGTCAGGAGAAACCAGCTGAAGAAATGGACCCATCCATGATTACCACATTATTGGAGACCTGCATGAAGCTGATCCATGACAATAAGGCTGTGAAGGGCCTGCAGGAACTAATCAATCGGTGCACTGGTAGAGACGACGCTACTGGTGAACAGTGTGTGGTTAGGAAGCTTGGCAAGCACAAGGCAAGGATCAGGCGTGAAATGAGACTCACCACGCAGATATGGGAGTACGAGATGGACCAAGTTATCCTGGATCTAGGTTCCGACGCGAATGTTTTTCCAAAACAAATTTGGGAAAGAATGGGGCAACCTGCTCTCCAATGATCTCCGATACAGTTGAGAATGGTGAATCAACAAAAAATTATCCCAATGGGGAGGCTGTAAGGGGTCACAGTTGACATCGAGGGCACGAGCGTACTGGCAGATTTTGAAGTAAAAAAGATTGTGGATGATAGCAATACCTACCCTACACTCCTTGGAATCAATTGGGCCACTGACATGAATGGGGTAATCAACCTGAAGAAGCAAAATATGATATTCGAAAAGAAGTCGCTCCAGGTGGTGATGTTGCTAGATCCCGCGGAGAGACAACGCTAAACAGAACTAGTCCGAGATTATGAAAGTGATGACGATCTGGACCAAATTTACAAGATAACAGCACGAGACCGAGATTGGGTGAATTTGATAGGGGACGGATGTATTGCATGGGACCGTGAAAGCTCCTGCATGCCAGATTTGGACAAAGAATTAGAGCACTAGCAAAACTGGCTGCATGAAGTATCTACGTTGCATTGTAATATGATGACCAAGTCATTACATTGTGTGGCATCCGAAGTCAGGGATCTACCTCATTATGATGGGCTAACTAATGTTATTGGCTTTTTGGATGCATTTGAAAGAGAAGTGTCGGAGAATCATCGCTCCTAGGCCTTGGACTAGGTACTTCGTGCTACACCCGCAAGATGGTGGGGTATGCACAAGGATAGTTTCGGAGATTGGCGCGACTATAGGAGGATGATGAGAATACATTTTGAGTAGCCAAAAGTACGGATGACAGATAATTATGATGGAAGGGATGATTCGCGTGATAGCCAAATGGACTAAGGATTATGGAGCAGAGCCCCAGCCTGAATGGGTGCATCTATTTTATCATACCCTGGGCGTCATACCAATGAATTGGTACTTGGAAACCAAGCTCTACCATGGCACTGAAGAGTGGGACATGTTGTGTCAGGGATTTATAATGGTGTTCATCTTTTAGGATGGTTTTTACTGTATTGATGCGATGCTACAAGAGGTTAAAGCAAGGATCTTTAGGATACCACAAGATCCTTTGGACCTGATCCAACTTGATTGGACTACCCAGCTAAGCCACGCACTAGAATGTTATAATATGACCGCTAAAGAAGAAGATGAGGATCCCTGAAAGATTAATATTCCGGAAACTGAAGGTCACCATGAGGTTGAAGGTCTGTAGATAGAGGATCCTGACATAACCACACCACTAAAAACCAGGCAAGTCAACATTGGCACATAGGCGGAACCAAAATTTGCAAAGATTTGGGACTATTGGGATGATGCAATAGTAGACAAGGTCACTAAGCTCCTCTGCGAATATCAAGATTTGTTGCCCACGAAGTTTTCTTATTTAAAAGGGATAATAGTAGACCTAGGTGTCATGAAGTAACATAAAACCAGACGCGAAGCCTGTAAAACAAAGACCTTACCACCTTAATCCTAAGTACAAGGAAAGGGTTCATGCTGAGTTAGATAAGATGCTCACGGCAAGAATTATTGAACCAGTGGAGGAATCTGATTGGGTAAGCCCGATAGTGGTTCAGGAAAAGAAACAGAAGGAAGAAATAAGGATATGCGTGGATCTCCAGAAGTTGAATGATGCTTGCGTGCATGATCCCTTCCCGACCCTATTCACTGACAAGGTCCTGGATAATGTAGGTGGCCAAGAAGCATACTCTTTCACTAATGGGTTCTCTAGCTACCATTAGATCAAAACTGCGCGAGGATAGAAGCAAGACGACCTTCTTGACTTAATAGGGATGTTTCTAGTACACTATAATGCCTTTTGGGCTGAAGAATTCACCAGCAATATTTTCGTGCGTGGTCATTGCGGCATTCAAAGACTTCATTCATAAGTTTCTGGAGGTATAATTTGACGATTGGACAGTGTTTGGATTGGTCAAGCATCATGTGGAAAATCTTTACTTGATGTTAGATACATGGCGGAGATACCAGATAGTGCTCAATCTGAAGAAGTGTATGTTTTGTGTCCCTTTCAGGTTCCTACTGGGTCATGTGGTACGCAGACAAGGATTGATGGTAGACCCCGCAAAGATTGCGATGATAATCAACTTGGAGAAGCCAAGGAATGTGAAACAGTTGTGCGCAACTCTAGGGCATACCGGATATTATAGGAATTTCATCAAGAGCTATGCCCAGATCACCACGCCCATGGAGAAATTGTTGAAAATGGATGCTACGTTCTATTGGAGTGATGAATGCCATAATATCTTGGATGTGCTGAAAGAGAAAATGGTCACCACACTAATCCTAGACTTCCCGGACTGGAAGAAGGAATTTCATGTGCACATGGACACCTCATGTATTACACTGGGGGCCTTGCTGACATAGGCGGGTGAGGGGGAATTGGACCATCCTATAGCATTCGTGAGCAGGAAGTTGTCCAAGGCTAAGAATAACTATTCCACTATAGAACGCGAAGGACTAGCCATGGTATACACGCTCCAAAAGTTTAGGCACTATTTGCTGGGTGGACATTTTAAGATGTATACGGATCATTCTGCGTTGAAATACCTGGTCAATAAGCCTATGTTGGGGGGAATATCTGTAGATGGTTTTTGTTGTTTCGAGAGTATGACTTTAAAGCTATTGTGAAGCCAGGACAGCTGAATGCGGGACTTGATCATCTGTCATGCATTGAAATGGGAGAGGAGCCTACTAATTTAGAGGAAGGGTTGCCTAACGCACAACTCTTTGCAGTACATGTTGTGGACAGTCACTTTGAACATATCATACATTTCCTGACAACAGGAACTTCTCTAGAAGGGTATACAAGCCATCAGAAGAAGGAGTTAGTAGTGCGCATAGTAAACTTCTCCGTCATTGCAGGACACTTGTACAAAATGGGGTCAGACGAATTAGTGCGACATTATGTACCTGACTTTGAATGAAGCAGCATTCTCATGGAGGCTCATGGAGGAGCTGCAGAAGGAGATTATGCAGGAAAGGCGACAGCGCAGAAGGTTCTGCATGCTGGGTTGTGATGGCCAACTCTGCATAAGGATGCGAAAGCATATTGTATGGCCTGTTATGCGTGTAAAAGGATTGGTAAGCCATCACGGAGGGATGAACTACCTTTCATGTTGCAGGCAACATTACAACCATTTGAGAAATGGGCGATCAACTTTGTGGGCCCAATTCAGCCTCCGGGAAAGAAGACAGGTGCACGGTACATCATCACCGTGACGAAGTACTTGACCAGGTGGGTGGAGGCACAGCCTGTGAAGGACTATATAGGCACGTCAGCAGCGAAGTTTCTTTTTGAATACATATTGACAAGATTTGGTTGTCCGAAGATCTTGATGAGCAATCGTGGTACTCACTTTCTCAACGAAACAATCAGCACGTTGATAGAATAATTTCAGGTATATCATCAGAAGAGTACGCCCTATCAACCGCAGGCTAATGGGACGGTGGAAGCATTCAATAAGATACTAGAGAATGCACTAACAAAGGTCTACAATTCTTAGGGAAGTGACTGGGATGTGTGCATACCAACGGTGCTATGGGCCTACAGAATGACTTGCAA
The DNA here is from genome assembly GCA_031772625.1 of Pinus tabuliformis. Lineage (NCBI taxonomy): Eukaryota > Viridiplantae > Streptophyta > Pinopsida > Pinales > Pinaceae > Pinus > Pinus tabuliformis. Next base: position 1,862,045,270 of record CM062817.1, read on the forward strand.
AAAGTTGACTAGGAAAACACCTTTCAGACTTGTGTATGGTGTAGAAGTTGTGATGCCAATGGAATACATTGTACCTAGTTTGTGCATAGCAACACTCACAGGAATGGTGGACTACGAAGCCTTGGAAAAGAGGCTCGCACAACTAGCAGATCTTGAGGAGGACATATTTCTAGCTAGATTTCATCAACAAGTTCAAAAGGAGCGCGAAAAGGCATGGCATGATCGGCACATCAAACTGCGCATCTTCAAGGTAAATGATCTGGTCTTGTTATATGACAGAAAATTTGATAAATTTCCAGGGAAATTTAGGATGCACTGGCTAGGACCATATGTCATCCAGGAGATTATTGATGGTGGAGCAGTCTAGTTGGTTAAATTGAATGGGTAACCCTTCCCAGGGAAGGTGAATGGCAGTTGATTGAAGCCATACATCAGTGATCCAGCTAGGTGACTATATGAGGGAAGCGCAGTCTTAGCACTCTAGGCAACTGAAAGGAGGTGCGGGACTATAAACTACAGTGCCCGGGTCGAAGAGCTACGTGATTGGGGAACTACGCGGAATGACGATATGTCACAATGCCCGTGGAATCACGCAAGGGGTGCGCTACTAAGGGAGAAACCGCGTGGAGCGGCCGGAAAGTGACCGTTAAAGCCATTGTTCATGATTTGATGATGAAAAAACGACCAAATGGAGTGGGGGGGCGGCATCTAAGTCAGAATTTATGGACCATATCTCTGAAAATCTGCTACCAATCTAGAATTAATGAACCGATTTTGGGGGGAACAGTCGGATTTGAATTCGAAAGTGCCTATAAATTACAGATGGTTGCCCAGTGAAAAACACTTGGCATTTTGAAAATTGAGTTGTTGAGATCTCAAGCGCACATGAACTATGAAACCTATGAGCTTTTTCTATCAAGTTCTATGTTTGAGACATTGCCATAGGTGAATCAGGAGTTATTACGTAGCATTATGTCGATGCCCACTAAAGCTATAGGCGTGGAAGTAGTGTTAGGCGAGGGAGTTGTCCTAGAGGTGGCTATGGCAACAGAAGGAGCTACCCCGGAGGGAGCGCCTGCAGAAATACCAAATGAAGTACCAAAGTCTCCACGGATGCCTAGACCAAGGCCTACCTCGACCACGGAGGGTCCCAAGATTAAAAAGGGCAAGCAGGCCTCACCATCGCAGCCGGTGTGTGCATCCCCCAGGAAACACCCCAGAAGGTTAAGCCCACTGCATAGGGAAAGGGAAAGACAATTAACCTAGAGCCAGAAGAAGAGGAGTTTTAGGATATCCTAATGGATGATGAGGATGTTGGAATGGAAACAGAAGATGTTGAAATTGTGGGGTCTGACCCCATCACCAAGCTGCCTGAGTACGTTCCTCCACATAAGGGAAAGATCAAGGTGCCCAAATACATTTACGAGAGTAAGGTCACCCTGCATACACCCCTCTTACCGGATCAAATTTTGTTTGAAGGACCGTGCTTGGGGCGTGTTCCCCTTTTGAAATTATAAGACTAGGATTTAGCGGACACGAAGTGGTTTCCTCACTTAGAAACAGATCAACTCATCCATCGTGTGTTCCAAAAAACCACAGGTGTAACCACGTTGGAGCCACGGAAGTGGCTGAGAGGCATGGATAAGGCAGGACTTCTCAACCTGCTATGAGTGCCACATTACAACTGTGTGCCCATCACAATGGTGGTAATCAAGTAGTTATTGTGCTTGGTGCACAACGGGTGTTTCTAGCTGGAGGAGCCAATACCCATCACTGATAGACTGATCCATAGGATCATGTAGCTGCCATACATAGGGGAAAATCTAGCCATGGCATTTAGCGAAAAGACTAGTGAACATGTCCTCACAGATACCATGAAGGAAAAACTCAAGTTAGTGAAGAATCCGCGCAGCTACGCCATCTCAAGCATCTGTGACCCAGAGTTCAAATTAGCCGCACAACTTTTAGCAGAGAAGGTCATCCGAAAGTGTCATACAAATGAAGTGTTGGCACCAGTCATAGATTTGGCGGACCAATGCACTAAAGGTGTTCAATATAATTGGGCACGCTACCTTTGCAGTGAGTTCCTCGCGAACTATTGCAAGGCGCAGGATCTCAGCAAGACATTTCACTATGCATGGCTCTTGCTATCCATAGTGCTGGTAGAATGGGAGCTACCTGAAGACATTCAGTTCCCTGTGGTCGTGTCAGACCTACTTAAGGGACTAGGTAGTTTAGGTACTCAGAAGGTCAAGCTTGAGGCTTGAGCCTTGAGGTTGCCCAATGTGTTGTTGATCTAAAGATGATATGAGTTTTTCATTGATGTCAACCGAAGAAGCACCAAGGATGACCCTGAACTTCCATGGCACATTGGGCATCATCATTATTGGTTTCTCGTCTCATAACCATTATAGGAATACTCTACTAAAAAATATCTTTCTATCGGTATATAGCTCTCCTCGTAATTCCTCACAGTTTGTAAGTTATTCAAGATTGAAGTTAGTAACCCCAATTAGTGGGCTAAAACCCCATGGGATTGTGGCATGGAATTTATCATTGATTTTGGTCATTGAATAGTCAATAATTAATAATTTTTTAAGCTCCTAAAATCCCTCCAACATTCTCTATAGAAGCCCCTCTCAACTCTATAAAAAGAAATCTCATATATCCTCCAAAAGTAGCGATCATGGAATTTTTGCTATAACTTTATTTTTGTGAAGTCTTAGATGCGGAAATTAAAACCCATTTGATAAAAAATCTTGATGAACTTTGTGACTTAATTTTAGATCTTGGTTCCCCATGTTTTCGGAGATATGATATGTGGAAGTTAGGGTTTTTGCAGGCTCCCGGATTTCATCCCAAAGAGGTGATCTTGGGAAAATCCTCATAACTCTCTCTCTGAGAAGCGTATTGGAATTATGTAAAAAGTGGTGGATAGTGCACGGAATTTAGTTTTTTTTTTATCAATTTCAGAACTGAAGGAGGAAATAGTGACACATGGCACTCCATACAAGTTCGCTCTACTGAACTAGTCTATAATTAGGTCACTGTGAGAGATTTGGCATAACTTTGCCTTGAAGAATCCAAATCGGGTCAGACCTATGGAATTGGAAAGAAGACTCAAAGGGCTACTATAGGACCAAAGATCACATATTGGGGATCTGAAATCACAGAGATACATCAGATTCAATATCATGCTCCTAGAAGGCAAGAAAAAAACTAGATCAAGTGTTGTCAAGGGGTGCAAAGGACCAGACTTTCTAGGGCAGAAAAGAGCAAGGTGCAGCAAAATGATGTAGTAGAGGTAAGCTCTAAGTAAGTATCTTATGTATATGCATGTTCATATCTTAATTGCATTAGGTTCTTTGTATTCTAATTTATTTATTTTGTTTAGCACTGACATATGCTCTACAAGATGAGGTAAGTTTTGCTATTATCATGTCATGGGTATTTCCTTGAAGACTTTTTGCAGGTATTATATATTCATCAAGAGAAGACTCAATGAATAATCTAATGTTATGAAGAGTGAGAAAGGGTAGCATGACAAGAGAAGCAATCAAGGTGCAAAACAGCAGCAAGAAGTTCACCACATGAAGTTCTCAAGTGGGTAGTACTGCATACAGTCATTGTAAAAGTATCATTGTACATAGTGATTGTAAAAGAATAATTGTACAAGTTGTACAAGTGTCTATCTGCCAAGAGTTGAAGAGGTAGTGTCGGGAGGTCTAGGATCATCATTAGGTGGTTGTGTCATAGTTGGGGTTATGGTCTAGTGTGTCTTCTTCTTCTACATCATTCTATATCATTGTAAAGTGGACCATTTTCCCTGGTACGGGAGTCCATTCTTATTTTATTCTTCTATAGGGTGGTGCTAGGCTAGTGCATGAAGTCACCAACTTGTTCAAGCCTGTGAAAACTTTAGGGTGGTAGGGTGGTGCTAGGGTGAAATTTAGCTCATTGGGTGTTGGGGCATCCGTTCAGTTGATTACTAAAGAATCTCGAGTGTTGGAGCATCCATCCAGTGGGAGCTAGAGAAGAATTCTTTTCTAGATTCTAGGAAGTTGGAGCTTTATTTTCAATTGGATTTGAAGATTAAAGAATTATTAGAAAAAGTGTTCAAGTGGTCTTTGTCTCGGAGGATGTTTCCACCTTAAAAATTGTGTGCATTTGTGTTCCTTTTTTTTATTGTTATCATTGTACAAACACTGATAACAATTAAACATTAACTAGTGCTCTGAAAGATTAATAATACTAATTGAAAGGAATAACCCCCCCCCCCACCCTCAGTATTTCCAACAATTGGTATCAGAGCTTGGTCCCTTCAATAGCAGTTTAACAACTGGAAGGAGATCATGGAGCATATCAAGAATGGTGTACCTCTATTCAATGAAAATAATTATGCACTCTGGAAAGGAAGAATGGAGGTCTATCTCTTGGTGCAAGGTTATGAAGTATGGGACACTGTTCAAAATGGCTTTACACCAACTGTGGATGAACAAGGTAAGAATAATTTGGTAAATGATGCAAAAGAAAAGAATATTATTATCAGTGGACTTATTGAATATGCTTATCATAAGGTGTTGGGTTGTAAAACTGCTAAAAATGTATGGGACAAGCTTGAGAATATATATGCAGGTGACTCAAATGTCAAAGAAGCAAAGATTCAAATATACATAGCAAAATTTGAGCAACTCAGAATGAAAGAAGATGACAACATTGCTGCATACTTCCAACACGTTGATGAAATAACCAACACTCTAGAAGGATTGGGAGAGCCTGTTGACGAGAAGACTATTATACGAAGATTCTTAGAATGTTACCAGGAAGATTCAACCCAAAGGTATCGGTCTTAGAATACAGTGAAAATATGGCCAAACTCAGCAAAGAGGAATTACATGGAATTCTCATAGCATATGAAATGAGACTTGATGAAGAAGAGGGTACTTCGCATCTAGAAACTAAGTCCGCTGCATCTATGAAAACCAGTAAGGACAAACAACCTTCAAAGGCAAAGACCTGCACTTACAAGTGTGAAGAAAAGGAAGATGATGAAGAAGGTTTTTGAGATGGAGAATATGTTTACTTTACTAGAAAACTAAAAATTGCTAAGGGAAAATCCAAAGGTAAACTTCCATTGATATATTTTGATTGTGGTGAGGTTGGGCATTTCACAGCAAAATGTTTGAACAGAAGTGATGGAAACTCAAAAGAAAAGAAAGGATTTAAGAAATTCAACAAGCAAGGCAAGAAGAAAGGATTCAAAAGGAACTTTCTCTCTAAAGAAGATATCTCATCATCTGATGAAGACAGTGACAGTGAAGAAGAATCCAATGAGAGTATTGTTTATGGCCAAGCACAATAAACAAGAGGTATCAAACAATGAAGAAGAAGGGTTGACCATAGAAGAATTTGCTAAGGAGGCGATCAAGCTTATAAAAGAGCTCAAAGCTAAGAAGATTCGTTCTAATACTCTTGAAGAACAAGTTCAAAGTCTCAAAACTGAAGTTGAAGAACACAAATGTATTGAAGAGTCACTTCAAAAGAAGTTGGAAGAAAGCAACCGAGAAAGGAAGGCATTAGAAGCCGAAGTAGTCTCGTTGCGTAAGGAAGTGAAGAAGGGAAACACCGTCCAAAACTATGCCAACATCTCAAGGGAGTTGGAAGAACTCATCAACAATCAACGATCTTACAACGACGAAACTTGCCTCGGTTACAAAGAAGAAGAAGCAGGACCTTCAACAACAAAATACAATGAAGCTATGAGATCTGACAGGATTGTAGACTTCGTTGAACAAGATTCGCAAGAACAACCTTGGAAGACAGTTCCCCGACGAAGATTTCCATCTAGGTACCAACATATTTTTCATGGCTATTGTTATTCATGTGGAAAATTTGGTCATAAAGTTGTAGAATGTCGCACATACCCTAGGAACCAATACAATTCCAGGAGATCTGTCAAATATGAACCTCCCAGGGCTCAATGAAACATCAATAGATTTTAACATTTAAGAAATAATATTGACTGTTACAAATGTTGAAACTTTGGACACATAGCAAGAGACTGCATACTTGAAAATCCTCCAAAAGAATCTTCGAAGCCCCCGAACGAACGAACATGGAAGAAGAAGAAGACTGATAATTTTGCTCTCACTCTCAAGGCTCAAAACAACAAATATGTGTGGTATGTTGATAGCAGTTGCTCAACACATATGACTGGAGATATAAAGAAATTTGTATCTCTGAAAGAAAAGAAGGATGGAACCATGTCCTTTGGAAATGATGGATCTTCAAATGTTATAGGATCAGGTCCCGTCAGTCTCAGAAGCAAAGATGCTCTAGCCAAGAATGTTCTATTGGTTGAAAACATGAATCACAATTTGTTCAGTGTTGGACAAATGTGTGATCAAGGACACACAATGTTATTCAACTCCACTAAATGTGAAAACAGGAAAGGCAGGTATGGTAAAATTGTGGCTACAGCAAGTCGAGCTCCAAACGGCATATATGTTATGGATGAAGCAACTAAAGCATGTCTACTATCTAAAGAAGATGAAAGTTGGTTATGGAACAAATGAATGGGTCACGTAAACTTTGAAAATCTTGTCAAAATAAGCAAAAAGGAAGCAATATGATAAATGTCGAAAATCTCAAAACCTTCCAACACACTATGTGAGGCCTATCAGCACGGCACGCAGACAAAATTCAGATTTAAAACAAAAGAACACTTTGCATCACATCCATTGGAATTGATACATACTGATCTATGTGGTCCTATGAGAACAAAAGGCTTAGATGGAGAATTATATTTCATGTTAATGATAGATGACTATACCAGGATGATAGTGGTCAGTTTCCTAAAGAAAAAATCTAAAGCATTTGAGTGCTTTAATATCTACAAGGAGTTGGTCGAAAATGAAACTGATTTGAAAATAAAGTGTCTAAGATCAAATAATGGTGGATAATTCACTTCCAAATTATTTCAGTAATACTGTGACGAAAATGGAATAAGAAGAAAATTTTCAACATCACGAACACCTCAGAAAAATGGAGTTGTTGAAAGAAAGAACAAAACCGTACAGGAAATGGGTAGAACAATGCTGAAGGACTCAAAATTGGATGAAAAATTATGGGTTCAAGCAATTGATATAGAAGTCTTCCTTATAAACATAAGTCTTCTCAGAAATAATTGCAACAAGAACCCATATGAATTATGGAAAGAAAAATTGACTAATGTAAAATATTTCAAAATCTTCGGAATCAAATGTTATATCAAAAGAGAAGATCAAAAGTTGGGTAAGTTTGAATCGTGTTGACGAAGGCATCTTTGTTGTTTATGCATGCAAAAGAAAGGCCTATAAATGCTATAATCTAAGAAGAAAATAGATATTGAAGAGCATAAATGTTACATTTGATGAAGATGGTGTTCTAACGAATATTGATGAGGATCTAGAATCTTTGAAACTTGAGACAGAGACTGAAAAATGTACAGAGAAAATTCTAGAACAAGAAGAAACTGTCAATTAGGAAGAATTAAATAATGATCAACAAGATATACAAGAACAACAAGAATCTCCTCCAAAGAGAACAAAATAATGGATTCAAAATAACCATCCATTAAATCAAATCATTGGTGACATAAATGAAGGAATTGGAACAAGAAAAGGTCGACAGCTTTGTTCATCACAACAAGATCAAAATGCTTTTATAGCAACCTTTGAGCCTAGTAGTTTTGAGGAAGCCATCCAGAATGAACATTGGGTAGCAGCTATGAATGAAGAATTGGATCAAATTGAGAAGAATAACACCAGGGAATTAGTTCCACGACCAAAAGTTAAAAATGTCATTGGCATTAAATGGGTGTTCAGGAACAAATTGAATGAAGATGCACAGGTTACCAGAAACAAAGCAAGATTGGTTTGCAAAGGCTATGCACAAGTGGAAGGAATTGATTTCGACAAAACATTTGCACCAGTTGCCATAATGGAAGCCATCTGGATGTTTCTCACCTATGCATGTTCAAGAAAAATTAAAGTCTACCAAATGGATGTCAAGTCAACATTTCTGAATGGAGAATTAGAAGAAGGAGTTTACATGGAACAACCTGAAGGTTTTCTACTATCAGAAAAAGAAGACTGTGTTTTCAGGTTAAAGAAGGCTTTGTATTGTCTCAAACAAGCTCCCAAAGCATGGTATGCTCATCTTGATGGATATTTACGTCAACAAGGGTTCAAGAAAGGTACTACTGATACCAATATTTACATACAAATAGATAAAGATAATTTAACAATCGTTGAGGTATATGTGGATGATATAATATTTGGTAGCGATGATGATTGACTAAGTAAGAACTTTGCTACAAAGATGCAAAGTGAGTTCGAGATGTCTTTACTTGGTGATTTGACATACTTATTAGGGCTTCAAATATCTCAACAAGAGAAAGGAATATGTATATGTCAAGCCAAGTACATCAAGGAAATGCTCAAGAAATTCAAAATGGAAGGTTGCAAACCCATCCTTACTCTGATGTTAATAGGTTGCAAATTGAGCATAAACGACTCATCTAAGGATGTGGATCTAAGGTTGTACAGGTCTATGATTGGTAGTCTTTTGTATGTAATAGCCTCCCGACCAGATGTTATGCAAGCAATTGGACAAGTAGCAAGATTCCAAATAGCACCAAAAGAATCACATATTATTTTCGTCAAAAGAATTCTTCGATATCTAAAGGGCACAAAAAAATATGGCTTATGGTATCCCAAGGGAAAAAATCTCATTATCCAAGCCTTTACATATGCATATTTGGCAGGAAGTGTTCATGATCGTAAGAGTACTAGTGGAGCAGCATTCTATCTAGGTGGTTGTCTCGTATCATGGTTGAGCAAAAAGCAAGCCTCAATCTCGTTATTTACAGCAGAAGCAGAATACATTGCAGCGGCAACTTGTTGTACTCAAGTCCTTTGGATGAAACAAACTTTGCATGATATTCAAGTACAATTCAGTGAGCCTATTCCCATCTTCTGTGATAACACCAGTTTCATCAGTATCTCCAAGAATCATGTCATGCATTCAGAAACAAAACACATTTTGATCAAATATCATTTTCTTAGAGAAAAAGTCATTGAAAATAATATCAAACTTGAATATGTTGGTACAAAAGAACAAATCGTTGATATCTTCACTAAATCTTTACCTCCTGAAGCATTTGAATGTCTTTGCCATAAGCTTGGGATTCTCCCAAGTTCTCATTAGATTTTCCTTATTCAAAAAATAAAGGGGGAGTGGAAGTGTGTATAGGTCCACAAGATGGTTGTGTGTCAGGGGGAGTTACCCTTTGCCATTGATGTTAAAGGGGGATAGAAGACAGTAGGAAGAGGTTCCCTAATCGCAGTGGGAGTACTTGTGTTGCCTTCAATGCCAAATGGGGAGATTGTTGATCTAAAGATGATATGAGGTTGTCATTGATGTCAACCCAAGCAGCACCAAGGATGACCTTGAAATTCCATGGCACATTAGGCATCATCATTCATGGTTTCTCATCTCATAACCATTATAGGAATACTCTACTCAAAAATATATTTCTATCAGTATATAGCTCTCCTCGTAATTCCTCACGGTTTCTAAGTTATTCAAGATTGAAGTTAGTAACCCCAATTAGTGGGCTAAAACCCCATGGGGTTGTGGAATGGAATTTATCATTGATTTTGGTAATTTAATAGTTAATAATTAATAATTTTTTAAGCTCCTAAAATCCCTCCAACATTCTCTATAGAAGCCCCTCTCAACTCTATAAAAAGAAATCTCATATATCCTCCAAAAGTAGAGATCGTGGAATTTTCGCTATAACATTATTTTTGTGAAGTATTAGATGCTAAAGTTAAACCCCATTTGAGACGAAATCCTGATGAACATCGTGACCAAATTTCAGATCTTGGTTCGCTATATTTTCAGAGATATGATATGTGGAAGGTAGGGTTTTTGCAGGCTCCCAAATTTCATCTCAAAGAGGTGATCTTGGGAAAATCATCATAACTCTCTCTGTCAAAAGCGGATTGAAATTATGTAAAAAATGGAAGATAGTGCACGGACTGTAGTTTTCATTGTATCAATTATAGAACCGAAGGAGGAAACAGTGACACGTGGCATGCCATACAAGTTCGCTCACTAAACTAGTTCATAATTAGGTCAGTATGAGAGATTGGGCATAACTTTGCGTTGAAGAATCCAAATCAGGTCAAAACTATGGCATTGGAAAGAAGACTCAGAGGGCTACTACAGATGGAAGATCACATATTGGGGATCTGAAATCACAGAGATACATCAAATTCAATATCATGCTCCTAGAAGGAAAGAAAAAAACTAGATCAAGTGTTATCAAGGGGTGCAAAGGACCAGACTTTCTAGGGCAGCAAAGAGCAAGGTGCAGCAAAATGATGCAGCATAGGTAAGATCCATGTAAGTATCTTTTGTATATGCATTTTCATGTCTTAATTGCATTAGGGTCTTTGTATTCTAATTTGTTGTCTTTGTTTAGCACTGACATATGCTCTACAGGATGAGGTAAGTTTTTCTATTATCATGTCATGGGTATTTCCTTGAAGACTTTTTGAAGGTATTATATATTCATCAAGAGAAGAATCAATGCATAATATAATGTTTTGAAGAGTGAGAAAGGGTAACATGACAAGAGAAGAAATCAAGGTGCAAAACAACAACAAGAAGTTCACCACATGAAGTCTTCAAGTGGGCATCACCGCATACAGTCATTGTAAAAGTATCATTGTACAGAGTCATTGTAAAAGCATCATTGTAAAATTTGTAAAAGTTTCTATCTGCCAAGAGTTGAGGAGGAAGTTTTGGGAGATCTAGGATCATCATTAGGTGGTTGTGTCATAGTTGGGGTTATGGTCTAGTGTGTCTTCTTCTTCTACATCATTCTATATCATTGTAAAGTGGACCATTTTCCCTGGTACGGAGTCCATTCTCCTTTTAATCTTCTATAGGGTGGTAGGGTGGTGCTAGGCTGGCGCATGAAGTCACCAATAGGTTCAAGCCTGTGAAAAATTTAGGGTGGTAGGATGGTGCTAGGGTGAATTGTAGCTCATTGGGTGTTGGGGCATCTGTTCAGTTGACTACGGAATAATCTCAGGCGTTGGAGCATCCATCGAGTGGGAGCTAGAGAAGAATGCTTTTCTAGATTCTAGGAAGTTGGAGCTTTATTTTCAATTGGATTTGAAGATTAAAGAATTATTAGAAAAGTGTTCAGGTGGTTTTTGTCCCGAAGGGGGTTTCCACCTTAAAAACTGTTCCTTTTGTTTACTGTTGTCATTGTACAAACATTGATAATAATTAAAGATGAACTAATGCTCTGAAAGATTAATAATAATACTAATTGAAAGGAATACTGATTCACACCCCCCCCCCCTCTCTCAGTATTTCCAACATGTGCAGTTTTGAGAGGCCAAGATAGGTGATTACGCAATTGAGGGGATTAAGAGCTCAAGGTTGAGGCTTGAGGCTTGGAGTTGCTCAATGCACAGTTCTGGCGGGAGAACAAGATGGGAGATTGTACAGTTGAGGGGTTCAAGGGATTAAGCTTTATTCTTGAGGATTTAAGCTTCACAATGAGAAATTATGGAGGGAGAACATTCTCATGGATTTCACAGTTGCGCAACTCAAGGTGTCAAGCTGGAAGCTTGAGGCTTGATACTACGTAGTGCATTGTTGTGGCTGAATGGTGGCAGAAATTGCGCAATTTTGGAGCTCAAGGGTCAAGGCTGGGCACTGTGACTGTGCAGTGTGTAGTTCCAAGAGGTAAGGTTGGGGTTTGAGGGTTGAGACTGTGCAATGTGAATTTTAGGAGGGATGAGTGACGTCAAGTTGCTTGGGAAGGAACTTTTCTAGATTTGGCTAAGTGTGGATCAGTGAGACCAAAGTGAATAGTAGAAAATCTTGAACATGATCACATTCTTAGAGAAGTTGATGACACAACATTGATCACTCAAAAATGTGAACAATGCACTTTCCTCAATGCGACGACATTGCGGGAGCTTTTCCCAAGTGCAACATTAAAGGTACACATTGTAATGATAGTGACAACGCTTGTGTGGAAGTGCTTGAAACTTTGGGAATGAGTGTGATACATGTCTACATGGTAAGAATGACTCGTTAGCACCAAAGTTACCCCTTGAAACAAACTAAAACTACATTCTAGATGATAAGAGACACTTCCCATGCCAAAATATGACATTTCATATATGAAGAGAAAAGTGTGAGTGACACTTACGATATGAAAATGACGGTGAAAGAGACACATTCCAAAGAAAATATAATATGAAAATGAAACTAATTAAGGGGAAAAAAATAAAAATATATAGTTGAAAACACGAAAGGGGCACTCGCGAAAGCGAAGGCGCGCAAAAGCGACAATTCGAACAACTCACCAAAATAAAAGTACAATCACAACCAAAAGTGAGAGACTGTCAATTGAAAGTGTGCACTGACTATCACCATAGGTTGAACATTACATAGACGTTGTCTTAATGGATTGCTCTATCCCTATTCAAGATTGCAAAAAATAATGCACTCATGAATATGCTTCGGACTGAACATGTTTATGAAAGTTACTTCAAAACTTATTGATCAACCATAAAGTGAATATGGAACAAATGATCACAAGATCCAAAGTAGGCTCCAAAATTCAAATGTCGACCAAATTTTGGAGGGTGTTTTTTGCAGCGACAACACTTGGCGACACACTAGTAGGACTCCAGCTTCTCTGCCTTGGTTGATTCTTTTGTGCAGGGTCTAGTTTCTTAGGAAGTATTGATTCATCACTCAAATTACTTTGGTTTCTACTTTTACCCTATGTATAAACATAGTCCTCTTTATCATTTCTCGGTTGAACACAATCATAGAGCCAGCCATATCGCAATGTTTCAAATCAGAGAAGGGTAATGTTATTCGTAAGTTTTATATTTCCAGAGTATAGTTTTTCATCTCTGGTGTTGCCCCGCTACAAACAAGCCTGAACAGTACCCCGACAGAGTCACTTTAGGAACAAAAACATTGCCCTGCTGCCAACAAGCCTAGATGGTACCCTGGCGGAGTTGCTTGCTTCATCTCCCTGTGTAGGAAGCCTTTCTCTTCTTTCACCCTTTATTTATTAATTTTAGATAGGACTGTGCATTGGAAATTATTTATTTCATGGGGTGGAAGAGGGATCTTGACTTATTGAGAGCAGAAGAGGATGTTCCTTCATAGAAGTATATGTAAAACTTCTAATATTGGTTTTCTTATTTAGATTTTCCCCTTGTCCTTCTCTACTTAATTGAATTAGCCTGGAAAATACCGAAACATAAAGAACCGATTGTAGGCATAATGTTTCCATAATAGACACAAATATTATGGTTCAACACAAAGTTTTCCTTACGTAAGGATCATATTTTCCGTCCGAACATCATCGACAAAAAGGTGTAACCAAGATGAAGAATAAGGGTTGAAGGTTAGCCAAATTTTGCAGTGTCACAAGACCCTTTTCGATTTTCCCACATTGTCTTTCAAGCCACAGGGAACATCCTTCATGTGAAGTCTTATTAAACAAAACGGAAAAGGTCAAGACACAACAAGGACACAAAACTAGAAAGACAAAATGAAAGGAGGCTAAATTGAAAACCAAATGCAAGACAAAATTTAGAAAACACAAGAAAGAGTACAGAAGGTGAGTGCAGGATAAGTATGCAAGGGAGACTAATATGTAGTTATACCTACTCCTAACCTAACCAGCTATAATGTTAGGGTTGCGTATAATGAAATTTCCAATGTATCCACCATAGCTTCTCCTGACCTGCATACACAAAGATATGAGCAATTAAAACAAATATAAAATAGTGTACAATGGAAAATATAGGAGCTTTAATAACTTGCACAAAAAATTGAAGGTCTTGCATGTCAGCAGAAAGACATTTCATAGCCACTACTTCTAACCAACCTGCATTCTTACCTTTTCAATGACCATAATTAAACAAACCTCGGAAGCTCCTTGTGAATGTATCTTCATCTGCACTATACTCAGAAAGCAAGAAAAAATATAAAAACTTGTTACTTGTGACGAAACTTTCCAAGATTGCTCTAACCACTCAATGATTGGATCATGACATTTGAAACAGTCCTCTTGAAAACCCTGAAATTTTTGAAGAGATGAGTTTTCAATTAAAACCATGGGATCCAGATGAGAATCTTGCAAGGGAAAATGAATATGATCATGTTCAAAATATTTAACCATCAGTGAGGGCCTGACATAACCATCAGTGACTGTTGAAGTGCCCCAACTAATTGACAAGTATTTAAATAGTGCAATAGACCATAAAGCTTAAAGAATGTAGAACAACTGTATTCAGATATGTTGGTGAGAAAATTATAAGTTGAATGATAATTACTAAAGAAATTATGATGGTTAGATGGACTGAATATATCATGATATTCGTTTTTAGTATATAGCAAATATGGATCAGTCTAAACAATTTCGCAAATGCTCTGAATAATAGAATCATCTTCTTTTCGTGATGAATGTAACAAACCATTTTCTTGTAACTCGTTACACATTGCACTGGCATCATAACCGTAGAAAGAATTGAAAAGGAATGCCAGTACATGAGATGAGTCAGGATATAATGAGTGAAGAAGAATTTGATTCGCCAAATAGCTCATGCATTCATTATCACTCAAGAGGATTTTAGGTGCAATGAAGAAAAATAATTGCAACATAGCATTCGCAAGAAAAACCAGGAGTTGACTATTTTGAAATGCATATGATAGAAATGATTCCTTTAGCCAAAGATGATCTTTGAAATGATCAACTTCACAGTTTCATGATTACATGAGGGATATACATTCCCAACCTAAGTTAAGTACAAGATTTTTTCATGGAGATGAACCAAGTAAAATAAGATATTGAATTCAATTAGAAATCAAATATTGAAATTTCGAAAGACTACATCCAAAATACCAAACATCTTTCAAGATGGGATTTAAATTCAATGAAACCATGCAAAGAAACAAACTTTGTGAGAAAAACCAAATCTTACTTAGTTCAAGGATTTTACCAGAGTCGCGAGATCCTGCCATAACCATCAACAGAAGATGAAGTGCCTAGACTTCCTCACAAGTCCCAGAACTTTCAAGGATTGTAAAGTCAAATTTATAAGATTGAATCAAATCATGCATGGTATGTGGATAATTGCTACTATTAATTTCAATAGGACCACTACTAATCGGATGGCATCCATCTTGATCATGATTTGACCAAATTTTACAACTTCAGCAACTAGATTTCTCAAGTCTAAATATTATGTTGATCGCAAAATCTAGAGATGTATGAATCAGATAAATTTCATGAGCAAACGGATTTGAAAAGTTCTTCTTATGAAAAACATGGGGTAATGAGGGATGGAAATAATGTTCAATGATTTTATTTTTTTTCCTTTTCAACATGGATAACCTCACTACCTTGTGTCAATTGATAATTTAACTCGCCAGGTGAAGAAATTGAAAAGCATGGAGTAGCTTCATCACAGGTAGGTGCATCACAAATGGTAAAACACAAGGGATAGTGAGATGAAGAGGAAGTTTCGATAATATCATATTCTTTGACTGAATCAGATTCTGGATGAGACACTGAAAGAAAAACTAGTGTACTTGGGAATTCATCATTGCATACATCAACGAAGTCATCATTGTTAGGATGATTTTTTTCAAGCTTTTAGACTGATTAAATAAATAGATTTAATTTGATTCTCTACCGAGATTAGTGGATTCAAATTCAACCAAGAATGGAAGAGAATCATATTGACATGGGGGAATTTGAAAGAGGGAATAAATATCAAGAGTATCTTCATTTTCATGCTCCTCTACTTATGTAATGTGATCGCCTTGTACCTGATCGCAATTTGAACAAACAACTTGAAAATCAAGAGAATGTGTGTAACACCCTCCTCCCACATTTACTCAAGTTTATCAGTCTGTTGGAGTAAACATGTGATAAGAGGCTATTATGATGTGATTCAACGCTCCATGTACAATTAAGGAAGTGGGTAACAAACAAAACCATTCTAACTTTCCACACATGCTACATAACCTTCAGGAGCCAACAATCCTTTCTAGGTGACCAACCCCTGAGACAACTTGACATTTCACTCATCTAGACCCTCAGCCTCTCCCATTATAAACCACACATGTGATTAAGTCTTTTCAGTCTCTCCCACAGCAAGGCATGCCAACGACTGTGGACTTTTTCAAACAGTTTTGAGCCAACGACCCTGGATTCTGTGCCACTTTTTCATGGCCAGGACTCGGGCCACTGCCCGAAACTTCATGCAAAATTTCAGAAATGATAAATAACAATAGAATAAGGCTACTAATGAAATAATTGGTACAAGTAAGTGATCTGAACTGTACTAACCATGATAGGCATTTCGTTAAACATGTCAAAAATATGTATCTCATACTTATCTAATATTCATAAAGAAACATTGTTGCTCTATCACAGTAGCCACATTATCATCTATTAGGTCATATATTCATTGTACATTCATTTTCAAATCAAAACATGATGAGAACATTACATAAATTTTGTCATAAAACATATTCATAACCAGCATATAACCAACATAAATAACAAGGATATAACAGCCATAAGAATCAAATATGAACTAGTATACTTTCACATGAAATACCAAGGAGAAAGAGCTCTTATTAATGAATGCATAAGTCGACTAGGTTCGGGACTTCCATGAACCCCTCGACCATAGATTGGCTGAACCAAATCTTTCTCTCATCTAATCACCCTTATGCCATATTCCAAGCATGAAATTTGGGACTCACAACAAAACCAATCCAAATTTTTTCAGGCTTTACCGCAATCCCCACCAGATCACTAGGCCCTAATCAAACATGGATACCACCAGATTTCTCCAACTACACCATGAGGAATTTTTCTGCCTCCTAGTCTCTAGGATTTATTGTATATCCCGCCATTCACTAGTCAAGGATTCTTATGCCTAATTGAGATTCGACTCTCCAGGATTTACCTTATATCCCTCCATTCACTACTCTATGGATTCATATGCCTTGTTTTCTTCTTCAGAGACCACCTCACTCAGTTTCAAAACCATCCGGAAATCTAGCTTAACCGAATAAAAGAGAACCCATCACACAATGGTTATCCGGAAATGGCAAGGCAAGGCTAAAAATCATTGTCACACCTGGAAAAACCCATGCCAATGATAGAAAGAGAACCAAATACTCACATGCATGTACCATGCATGCAAAATCTAGCAAGGAAATCACACATGCAAATCGATACTTACAAGTAATCCCATTGTAGTTGCTTGATCCTTCTCTTCCTTGCTTGATCTTTGCTTCCCTTTACCTTCTTTGTCCTTCCTTTTCTTCCCTAATCCAATGCTAGAGTGTTCCAAGAATTATCCAAGGGTCCAAGAGTGAGAGAGAGGGAATAGAGAGAACACCAAAGCTGAACTGACAAAAAGGTACTAATTGATCCTCATAAGCCTTTTTATTAATGAGGCCTATATTTTATTTATTTTATAATATTTTCCTTCATTTTCCTCCTCACATGCAACCTGTGACCTTTCACCTTATCTTTCTCCTAATTTCCATTATTTTCATAAATAAAATTCCAATTAATGCCACTTTTTATTTCCAAATATTTTTCCATTGTCTTTGCAAATTTTCCTTATCCATAATAAACCAAATGAACACCCACACTAGGATGTTTTTCCCAACATTCAGCTTGGAATATGTGTCCCATGACCTTGGTCTTATATTTTTCCTATATTAACTTTATTACATGGATTTTTTACCAAGTTCGTTACATAACTCTCCCCCGTGGGGGAACACCGTCCTTCGTGTTCAATGACACCTACTATTAACACCATAAAATTGTACATCTGTTAGTAAAATCCAGAAGACACTAAAAGGTGTCAAGCAGAATGCACAAGTGAACATTTTCCAGCTAAATACATCATGAAGTTTAAAAAATCAAAGTTCTCCTAAGGTCCAAAGTCTATAGAGCAAAAACAATTAAGTTCGTGTGTGTATTTCTTCACTAAATGTGTGTGCACGGGATATCCTTTGAGAGTAGCGTGGTTGCAGAAGGATGACTCAGTGATCCATGACCACTCTACACACTTGGGGCCGATTCATAGACATGAGCTCAGTCCAGTATAGTTGAATTCGAGTCACCTTGAAGATATGCAGCCCTCAATGATGTAGTGCCCTACTCTAGTTGATTGATAGTAATATGGCATTAACATTTATTTAGCCCTAAGGCCCACACATTATTCTTTGAGGACCTCAAGTTGATGATCCAGACACATGACTCTATTATTAGTAGTTGTGATATTAGCAGTTGTGATGTTTATGTATGTTCTCCATTGGTATTATGATGATTGTGGCATTAATGGTTATGCATGTTCTCTATTGATATTATGATGATTGTAGCATAAATGGTTATGTTTGGTATCTATTGAATTTATGATGATGATAGTAGTAAAGGATATGTATGCTCTCTATTGATATCATGGTGATGATAGCTTTGATGAATAGGTATGTTTTCTATTGATATTACGATGTTGATAGCTTTGATGGATATGTATTATGATGATGATATACATGATGGATGTGTCCCCTATATTACCTACTTGCATTAGTTGTGGTTCACAATGAACAATGACGTGAATGAATAGGTGATGCTGATGATGCTATTATGACAATGACTAACACTGAGAAACCTTGTTACTGATGATTATTGAGTATGGCAGGAAACCACCAGAGGCACTCGCATATGACGAGTTGACAACACCTCGTTTGATGAAAATTTATATTTTGTATTCGAAATTCTAAGTCAATTTTGAAACCTGCTATATATGTTTATTTGTATTTTGATGATATGTTAGTGGTTTCAAGCACAGATTAGTTGCTTGACCGAATGACTCACATATGGGTGACGGGGTTGTACAATTGGATGGAGCTGCATGGGAGAGGTGGGACAATGTCCTTAATCTCACTCACTAGCACTCCCACCGTGACTTGGACTGGAAAGGTTGAAACACCTTCTCCTTGAAGATCATGATGTCATGAGGGTAGATCCCAAATTTGGGTCGCTCATGAGGATTTTACCAGGGGTGCGCATCAAGGTGGATTCCTTGATTGCCGACACCATTACTCTCACTATAGCAGGCAACATAAGAGATGATAGTGGTCTCTGTCATTGCACCTATACTTTCCCCTCATAGCCACTGAATTCTTGAAGGGCAAGTGGTGTGGCACCCTTGGAACTTCAAGGGAATTTCTTGTAGGGCACGACCAACTTGGCACCCTTGGCATCAAAAATAAACTATTAGGCATGACACCCTTGGAACTTCAAGGGAAGTTCTTGAAGGGCACGACCAAACTTGGCACCCTTGGAATCATTAAAAATAAATAAATTAATAAATATAATCAAGATATGAAAACCAGGTAAATTCACATCAAGGGTAAATGATGTTAGAAACCAAGGTAATTAAATCAAGAATAAAACTTGGGTTAAGACAATCATAGGAAGAAATAAAATATTTTACCTTAAAAACTCTACCTTTCCCATGTTGGAAATATTAGGTAGATAATGTAGTTTAATTAGGTAAAAAGGGGAAAGAGGGACATAAATGTAAGGATAAATATTAATCCTAAAATAGTTAAACCTAATTAAGAGAAGAGGATGGTGAATTAAAATAAGATTAATAAATTAAATCTTAGAGAAATTTAGAGAACCTCCATGTGGCAACAACCAACATAAGAATATCCATCTAAGAGATAACTTGAGTCAAATTAGGGAGTAGATAGGGGATCAAATCTTGACTTATCAATTGACTTAATAACACAAATTAAGGAGTAAAAAGGGGATCAAGAGACAACTAGGAGAAGAAATAGGAATCTTGTTGAGGTGAGGAAAAATATTAGTTTTAAATTAAAATTTAAGTAAATAATTTTGGAGACACTTGATGAGAGAGTGACAAATGGGTGGGTGAATAATCAAACTATTGAATTATCAAAAATAATTAATTATGTATCAAAATGCCAAGTGTCACCTATGAGGACTCTTATACAAGAAGGGGCAAGCCATGGGAGAAGGGACTTTTTCTTTACCCTATTTTTGGATGGATGAGGCTATGTCAGAGTAGTGACTACGAGCTATAGTGAGTTTGGTGAGGTAGAGGACTTTAAAGAGGGGACTCTTGAGCCAAAGAGTGTTCCCCTCTACCAGCTAATACATTCCTCCATCATACAACCCCATTGTAACTCGAGGGTCCACGGGGAAGGAGAGTACCCAAGGATTAGGCTAGGAGGTCAACTGGAGGGTCATTGCATTTAGATTAAGCACGTTGACATTCACACTTGGAGGCGACCGACAACGAAGGAGAGAAAATAGCGGCAAGTCAAGTTTGAATCTCGTCTCCTAGTGAACAGTACCTATGTTGTTATAGTATTCTTTTGTATGACTTCATTATGGTTTTAGTTAATAACATGTAAATTAGATGACATGTTCAATAAAGTGAAATTCAGAAAAGTTTTATATAATGCTTAATGATTTTTGAGCTCCCAATGCTATTTTCTTATGGTTGTATTTCTAGTATTTAAAAAAATATATATAGGGTTGGTCCTTACAAATGGAATCATCTTGTCCTACTCTTGTGTCATTATCATGCATGAACCAAGAGGGGGGAGATGGATTCAAAAATTCTATATAAATAGGCCATGGGAGAGCCAAAATCTGAGATATTGTTATATTGGCAAAATTGCTATCTGAGCAAGCCACCATTACATTATTGAAGTTGAATAAGGGAAGAGAACTATCATGTTGGCCATATTGCTTCTAAGAAATCCATCATATTAGTGACAAAAGAGGAATCCATCATTGGAGAGTCTTCATACTTCTTTGAGAGAGAGGAGAAACTTGCAAAGAGATTGAGGTAAAGAAACCCCCTTGATGAGGATTTTTTAGCACCATAGCTCAAAGAATTTTCTTCAATTGTCTAAGATTCATATTTTGTATTCAATATCTACTACTAGCAGTCAATAAAGTCATATTTTTCTATTATATTATTGATTTGTTTTCTCCATTTGAGCATTGTTTGTGTATTTACCTCTTTGTTTAGTTTATGTTTATGTATGCATTGTTTCCACTACTTACAATGTTATGTTTATTTAAGTTTGTCCATTAACAACACCAATTCTACCTGTGATCCTTTGCAGCAAACAATCAACTTCTAAGGAAGTTCCTTTTGGTACACCGTTGTCACAAATATAATACCAGAGAAATGGCGACCATAGAGTTGTCTTTTCATTAATCTAAAGATTGTTTTTGCGGGACCTCCTCTCTACACAACCATCTTACAAGGCGTTGAACACCTCTCCGGAATTTTTATAGACCCCAAGGACCTGTTCTGAGCCCGCATAAGTGAAAATATTCTTGTTTTTCCTCGCCCATGTGTCTATGTGCACTAAACCAGCACGGCCAATAGAAAGCAAAAGGGGGCTTTGTATTTTTCTTTTTTCTCAGGTGATTGGCAGCCTTTAGTGAATTTCCTTCACCTTTGCATTATGTATTTTCTGTTTAATACCCCTGGTTGTTTTACTAACCTCAATTGGCAAAGCAATTAGAGTATTTTTCATTTTGCAGTCTCAAATACACATATAATCTTAATAAGGGAGAAAAGAAAGTGGCCAAAATCCACATATGTTTTTCAAACTATTTTGCTTAAATTTTCTACAAATCACATAGCTTAATTAGTAAAGAAATCAGTGGCCCATCATACACAAATCTTACTACTAACCAAAGAATTTAATTCATCATTTTTTGGGACTAGGATCAAACATTATTAGAGAAAGTAAGTAATATTTGCTTCCCTTGTGTCCCTTAGAAAACCTAGGCTTGCACATGAAAAAATTCTTGAAAGCATTTGAATTTCCATCTCCCTGGTTAAACTCCACATAATTTAATAGGAAAATAGTAAGTGGCCCATAATCCACAATATTTTTCTTTTTTCCATGCAAGAAACAATCAACACTTAGTGTAATTAGTAGGACAGTGTAAAGGATCACCGCATATCCACATCTTATCAGACTTTGTATGCTCACTTACATCATACACTAAACTTCCATACACTTTGTACTCAAGGGAATCTAGTTTTTGGAGATTTGAGTACTTAGTCTATTTTGGCTTACAAAATCACTTCATAAGTGAATTAAGACTCCTTAAAAATAACCATAACTTGAACCAACTAAGTTTCCCCACAAGGGCCACCAAAAAATTTATAGTCTAGGTTAGAACCATTGGGGGTAGGCATCCCATGAGCCACCATGGTAATGTTACACATTTGAAACATAGTTGTTGACTTTTTAAGAAGCTTAAAATCCTTCAATCATCCCACGGAAAATAATACCCGAGCATGGCAGAGACCCGATTCACAGGGGGTTTCGACTTAGGTCCAATATGTGTGGTACTCTTTGGGGCTACTTGACCCATCTAGTGCTCGGTACTAGTAACTAAATACCAAGAAGCTAAAGACTTGAATGATCACATGGGACGAAGGTACTTTAGTGGCAAAAATCTAGGGCATCCTTTCCCTGTAGCTGACGGTGCGGGCAGCACTTGATCCACATTACCATTACCTTGGTTGATTCTTCAGCTATTGTAATGTGTTGCCAGTTCTTTCGGGACATTACCCTAAGATCCATTTGAAGATATCTTCGCAAGGCCCAATTATTTTGAGAGTGGAGAGGACGATTAAGTCTACATATGATTTTTATCATACGCAACAAACAAAAACCTTTTTCTTGTTTGCTTGATCACATATTTTAATTATTAAAGGAAAATAAACCATTTATATTTTCGTTTTGTTTTATGTATGTGATCATATTGCATTAATACTTATCTCCTTCCCTCACCATATATAAAGGTAACACACACTCTAATCGACACCACAGGGCACCCCACGGCTCCCTGTCGATCTAAACATTTTTTAAACCTCCCCCCATTACCAGGAGGTGTGCCAGGACTCCCGCCATTTAGGCATAGAGGACATCACACAGCCACCATTATTGGATCTTCCTTTATTGGTGCATCTTTTCTCGGAACCCCTCCTTAGAAAAGTACACCCTTCACCACTCCAGAAGGGTCCCCACATGCTACGCCCTTTTGGAGAGCACACACCAATCCTTTGGACAATCCTCGAGACACCCATCGAGGTATTTCTCCTGAGACTTCCCCACAGAGGACCCATTTTCATATAGTGGTCTAGAATCACTTTTTGATGGCAGATAATGTACAGATCTCATTCTTATCTTCACTAAAACTATCATATTTAAGCAAGCTAACCAATGACCTGATCGCCCATGGCCAAAGTTGGTCGACTATGCCCACTAAGCTCTCTTTGGATATTCCAAATTTCGAAGGAAAATAGGGTGAAGACTCGGGGAACCATGTCATTAATTTTCACCTATGGTGTTTTTCTAAGAGTATCACTGGAAATACTATTAAATTATGACTATTTCAGTGCACCCTAACTCGACCTGCAATGAAATGGTATGTTGACCAGCCTTCTGCATCACATGGAAACTTTAGCTCATTAGCTACATCTTTCCTTGCCTTCTTCCATCTCCCAATCCACCATGATTTGGATCTGGAACTCCTCACCCACTTCAAACAAACACCTACTACCCACATCTTGGATCATATCCATGAATGGCGAAAATGGTGTAACCTGCGTAGAATCTAGTTTGAAGTAAAGTCCTCTTGGACTTGTTCTTGAGATCCCTCACATCTAAAATCTCTAAGGACGTGGAAAATTCATCCTCGAAGATCAATGAAGAATTCATTAGTAAATTCCAACAGTTGGAGGTTATCTATACCCAGTTCAGGTACATTTATCATGTGTTTCTAGATGCCCCGCGCCTGCAAACTTATAAAGAGATCCCAGGCACATCCAATGTTGTTGATGGATTAATTGGGTCCATATCCCAAAATCAACACAACAATAACTACCAATACCCTGGATATTATTTCAAGGCAAAGAATTTGATGCTAAGCAGAACGCACCACCATTGCAACATACAGGGTATTATCGTGGTCAACCCACACCTATGTAGAATATGGTCAATAGGGTTAACCAATATGAGCCCCCTCAAGGAGGCTCATATCCTACCCCACAGGGAAACCAATACTCCTCTAGGAATATGGACATGATGCCCTCTTCCCAAAATCCATACATTAAATAGGGACAAGGAAATCAATATTCTCCTTTCCCAAAACAACAACAAAATAACCCACCAACGCAAAATAATGCAAGGGTGAATCTACTGCAACCTTCTCTCACTCCACAGCAACAATAAGAGGAACAACTGAATTCATATAGTCCTTCAAATTTTGCTAAGAAAATTCCAAAAAATAAGTCAAAGGGAGAACCCGAGCAGGGGGGACAACAACTAGCAACAACCCCCACAAGCACCGGGAAGGGGCAACCCCAACCAGAATCAAAACCGTGGAATGGCCAATAATAACCCATAGAAACAAGGCAAGAACACAATTCTACAAACTAATCATTCATGTGTTATTTGTGGGAAATATGGTCATTATGCCCACCACTGTCCTCAAATTCCTGACTTAAAAAGGATACAAGGAAGTAGGGGCAAGGAGGTCAACAAACTACAGTAATGTAGGACCCCTTCCCCATCAAGGAGTAGTTAACATGAAACAAACTCCCCACCCTCATCCATCTAGAGGGAACCACCATAACAATCCTAACCATGATATTTTAATGATAGAGAGGATATCCTCCTACAAACTGTTATGAAACCAGCTCAAGAAAAGATAGAAAATATAGATCAACGCCTTAGAATTCAGCCTCTTCGAGGGGGCAACCTCCTTTACATTACATAAATGAACAATTCTTGGTTGATACAAATGAAAAGACCTCCTTTCTATATATAGGAGTCTAAGGGGTCATAACATAATCAGAGCCGACATAACAATAATAATGTAAGGGCACAATAATAACAATAGTGGGCTTCTATGGGGCACATTATTAACAAGATGGGCACTACATGGGTACATCAATATAATAAGTGGGTTGTACTAATAACAATAAGGGGTTACACTAGTAGTATAGGGCCCTAACATGCCCCTCCCCTCAAAAAGCGTTGTCCTCAATGCTTCAGTAGTTCTTGATGCTTCTGTATAAAATTCTTGTCCTCCCATGGGGAATCTTCAGCGGGTAAGTTCTTCCACTTGATGAGATACTCTGAAATTGATCGATTTCGTCGCTGTCGGGTTCTTGTTTCTGTGACTGCTCCAGGTTCCAATATGATTTTTCCTTCCTTTTCAATATCTAGCAATATTGTTTGAATTGGGATCTTTTGCAACTTTTGAATAAGTGGCCATACTTCTTTGTCCTTCTTCCATTCATCCCTTGCTTCGTTTATCCAATCTGGTTGGATAATAGAAATAGCACAAAACAATGCTTCCACATCCTCATTTTTGAAGAGTCTTCCCATTCGGTAAGGTTGCCATTTTTTAAGTGCATGCAGTATTGCCAACATTTCCTTCTCATAAATAGCTTGCTTTAGATGTAGCAGTAAAAATACCCAATCACCTACATAAAAACATTTTTCACTATGATGTTGATCTACCTGTTGTTTCATTTGATTTTGCACCGAAGTGGCATTATCCTTTAAAAGTTGGAGAACTTGTTGTTGATGCTCGATGTGATCTTTCACTGCTTGAACCTTTTTCTTCTTGATATGTCCTTCTATCTCTAGAGTTTGAGGAGTGGTAATATCTTCCAATCCTTTACAAGATATGGTCGGATTCATTTCTTGACGTTCGATGTGATCTTTCACTTCTTGAACATTTTTCTTCTTGATATGTCCTTCTATCTTGATAGTTTGAGGAGTGGTAATTCCAACCAGTGAATTACAAGATATGGTTGGATCATTTCTTCTTTCTTGATGTGATCTTTCACTTCTTGCACCTTTTTCTTCTTGATATGTCCTTCTATCTTGAGAGTTTGAGGAGTGGTCATTCTTGCTAATAGTTTACAAGATATGTTCTGATTCATTTCTTCTTTCTCTGGGGTTAGGTCCTGGCATATATCCTCTTCCTTTGATGTTTCTTGATCCTTTTCTTCCTCCTCTTCATACTCTATGTAAAATAATTTCTTCTCAACATACTTATGACCTTTAGTGCATTTTCTATCACAATTGTAACAAAGTCCTTTTTCTCTTTTTTCTTCCAATTGTTGTGGTGTAACCCTTGTAGGTTGTGGAAGGCTAGGAGAAACAACATGGCCATCTTTAAAGTTGTGAGGGGTAGACTTCCTTGTTGCCATAATTTTACTTTCAAATATGTCACAAAGCCCTTTTACTCTTTCCAATTGTTGTGGTGTTGCTCTAAAGAAGGTGTTTCTCTTTGTATTCTCATAATGTGCTATCATTTCCTCCGTGAGAATTGACCACGTAACAAGTTTTTTACGAGAACAAAGCCCTTTATACCATAAAAATTGATCCGGTTCTAAATATGAAGATGCAATACATACCTTTTGTAACAGTGGTACACCATGTAGATCAAAATATTGCTCCATCTGAAGTATCCAATTTACCGGATGCTTGCCATCAAACTTCCTCATCTTGCTTTTTCTTGATTTTAGGACCTCGATCTTGAAACAACTGTAACTCTGTACTTGAAGATATTTAAGTTCTGAAATTGCTACCTGTAGTAGCCCTATGTGTCCTCTTTCTAATGCCACCAATCTTATCCAAATTGGATTCTCCAAAAAATAGTTATGCACAATCTCCCAAGATGACCTGATTATAGACCTTTCCAGAAGAGCAAACTTGTATGAAGTGCCACGTGTCAAGTTTTTGACCTTTGGCTCTGAAAAAGATATACAAGAAACTACAGTCCGTCCTCTTTCTGTACCTTCTTACGAAATTTCAATCCAATTCTCAGAGAGAAAGTTATGACTATTTTCCCCAGGTCACCTGTTTGGAATGTAATTTAGGAGTCTGCAAAAAGACCAACTTCCTCAGATCATATCTCCGCAAATATCACACAAAAAGCTCTGAAATTCGGACCCAAGGTTCAGCACAATTTCTTCTCAAATGGGTTTTTTTTGCGACTTCTGAAACGTCACAGAAAAAAGTTATAGCGAAAATGCCACGATGACTTGTTTGGAGCAGCGAAACCCTAGAATCCAAAGCTCTAATACCAAATGTTATGAAACCAGCTCAAGAAAAGATAGAAAATATAGATCAACGCCTTAGAATTCAGCCTCTTCAAGGGGGAAACCTCCTTTACATTACATAAATGAACAATTCTTGGTTGATACAAATGAAAAGACCTCCTTTCTATATATAGGAGTCTAAGGGGTCATAACATAATCAGAGTCGACATAACAATAATAATGTAAGGGCACAATAATAACAATAGTGGGCTTCTATGGGGCACATTATTAACAAGATGGGCACTACATGGGTACATCAATATAATAAGTGGGTTGTACTAATAACAATAAGGGGTTACACTAGTAGTATAGGGGCCTAACACAAACTCAGAACCGAAGTTATGAAGCTCCCCTAAAACCCAATCTATCCACCTTGGCTATGAAAATACCTACAGGGCCACTGACCATCCCTCGATCTTCTATAGAATCTATGCCTAAAATGGTCAAAGGACCTTTATGGCACATAGGACACAACTCGAAAGCTTCTCATAGCTATAGCATAGTCGATGACTTAGCATAATCACCATCAGCTATGTCAGCATTAGAAGTCCTGCAAACATGCCCAACCCAACAGAAACCCTTACTTTCCACTTTAGGTGTCAATCTCGCCTAATGGCCTTCAACTTGGGTGAAGCTACCCCATGGCTACTATCAACCGTTTCTTTTCAAATCCCAGTCTCAGTCCAAAACATCAACATTCACCATTGCATCGTTGACAAATGGGCCTCCACGTGTATCATTTCAAAATCCGTGTGGCAAAAATTGGAATCCCCCAAACTCAAGCCTTATAACATTACACTTAGAGAATATGATAGATGCCCTTCTACTCTCGTTGATCTATACCCTAGCATTCCAGTTAAGTTGTTTGTAAAAATTATGTTAATAGACATCGAAGTACTAGACACCCATTTGGATCGCAACATACTACTAGGTCAAAGCTATATGTACAAGATGCTCGCAATCGCCTCATCGTTTTTCATAAAAATGATGTTCCCCCATGAGGGAAAGATCATCAATATCGATCAACTCACAAACTACGAGAAGGTAACCTCACCCACACATGACAGTGTGCTACCCTTAGTCTCATCCTCCCACGAGTTGATCACTACTTACACTTAGCTTAGCCTGGGCGAGTTTAAGCCATCAACACTCCTAGGAACATTCCTAGGAGACCCTCTGGTACTACAAGAACTTTGCTCCAACACTGGAGCATTGGTGTGCATGATGATCTGATAAAACACCACCCAAAATCTGGAACTAGTTCCAAACACCACACATTCTACAACTGTGGATTCCATGACGATACCTCATAGTATTACGCAAACCCCCTTTTTGTGCCCCCCACCTCGTTGTTGGAAGTAATGCTTCCATTTGTATGATGTGATCAACCGAGTATCATTGTGAGTCCCCAAGTGTCGATCTAGAAGTTGTTGTTCCCTATGTCTGAGTTGTAGTTTTATCATTTCCAAGTCATAGATCCACTTTCTTAGGATCTAGATTCGTCGAAGTTTGTGATCTATGTCCTATATATTTGTAACTGTTGTGATGAATAAATATATCAAGTGATTTGTGTGTGTCAATATGTTCTCTCTCTAGTTTTTCTAACATGGTATCAGAGCTAGCACTGGATTAACTCCCTCAAGGGAGGGCTAGGAATATGTGAGGGATTCTGAGTGTTATTGTTTCTATACATATTAGTATATATGTGCGAGAGCTTATTTTTAGTGTGTGAATTTTTTTTGTGATCCTATGCGTGTAGATTTGTTTGTTTGTTTGCAGCTTATTCAAGCATCGTCATATCCTTTTGTTATATTTCTATCTGCAAAGTTTGGTTTGTGCCTATCTACCCAAAACCTGCAAAGAAATTAAATTCATGCTTGGATGGTTTTGTCAAATTTGTGTGCACTATCATATTATAAATCTGCAAAATCATGCCCATGAACTGTACATGTTGTTGCATGGATCTGGATCTGAATCCTAGGGCGGAGGAGTTTCAAGTGGCCAATGATATATGTCAAAAGTGTTAAAATTGGAGGCAGATCTCAATTTTTTGTTTTTGCGGGGAAGAGATCTTTTTTTCAAATGTTTATCTTACAATCTTGTTCCGATCTCAAATTTTGGAGTCTTCATTTTAGACATATTGATTCTGGTTAGCTCAATATGTGAGTGTAAGTTTGTTAGAATTGACCACTCTAACAAATGATTCTTTGTGAAAACAAGAAAGCTCCAAGACAAAGATTGAACTAGATGAACAAATTTTGACTTGTGCTAAGGAGGGATGTGGTGATTTGTCTATTCTTGAATGATCGTTGATAGTTTGATTATTATTGAGTTTGTAGTTGTGAAATGTTTCAATTTTGGTTATAAAAAATGGTTGGTGGTTCTTAAACTGGAAGCCCCGGTGTCCGAAACATCAATTCTTGTGTAAGGTCAAGTTGTTTGATCAAATTTTAAACACATTCAGTATCTAGACCTCCATCCTAGCAATTGATGGATAGTTGAAAGAGAAATATCCAACAGATGGTGGTTGGTCCATAAGATGGTTCATTACTTGACGAATCTTATTGTGGAAGCCCCGACAAGCTGAGGTGTCCATATTGTTGATCTTCCGATGTTCATCAACGATGGTTAGAGGAACTTATGTTTTAAATGGAGGTCAAGTGACAGCTCGAAGATGTGGTGGTGAAAGAGCGATATTTTCATGATTCCAGAGTGGATGTGAGTGCTGACCAGTGTGACAGAGATTCATTTATTGTTGTATTGTGTGTTTCTATATTTGTCATGTAAGCATTAAGGGAGGGTGGTTGAAGTAATGCTTCCATGTGTATGATGTGATATACAGGATGTCATTGTGAGTCCTAAGGTGTCAATCTAGAAGTTGTTGTTCCCTATGTCTGAGTTGTATTTTTGTCATTTCCGACTCATAGATTCACTTTCTTAGGATCTAGGTTTGTCGAAGTCTGTGATCTATGTCATATATATTTTTAACTGTTGTGATGAATAAATATATCAAGTGATTTCTGTGTGTCATAATGTGCTCTCTCTATTTTTCTAATATCGGCTTTGTCTCACACCAAGTCATGGAAACCCTTACATTACCAAATATGGTTCTCGTGATATCAGTCTGGTATCTGGTCCCAATGACCATGTCGACTAATCCAGGACACATTCTAGTAGGTAGTATCCCTATACCTTCATTTCCGTAAATTATCCCTACTCGAAATTGTCTTGCACCAATACCTACCGAGGTCAGAAAAAAGGCTAAACAAAACGGTAAAAGAGGATAACCCTCAAACTCCTCCAGGACCCTATAACCCTACGTGTTATGTGAAGAATTTGGGAACCCAAACCACATATGCCCCAAGTTATATGAGTTTAAAACCCTCATTCATGCCTCTAAAACATCGATAACCTCAGCTCCACCAAAAGAATCAAAATTTGTGCCTTTACATAATAAATAATTATGCACCAACCATACATGTGCTACCTGCAAAAAACAAGGGCACTACACTCATCACTATCCTAATATCCCTCGATACCAAGAGACATTAAGAACACCCATTCAAACCAACATTAATGAGACGATAGCACCATCCCAAACTCAAATGGACAATGGATGTAAGAACTTATTCTAAATTCACAAAGAACCAATTTCATGCTCTAAAAAATCTTCCCACAATGCACGAAGGCAACATGAACATCCAACTCCCTCCTCTGCATTACCATGTGCTCTATGTGATCACCCTACTCATCTGGTAAACCTCTGCCCAGAACTATGGAAACTTTACCAAAACCACCTAGTCACACATGTTGATCAAAGAAGAAAACCTAGATGCCAACACCATACATGCACTATCTACGCAAGAAACCATCATAAGAGAAGGTGCTCCCACCTTCCCAGATTTCGTAAAACGTTGAGTTGTGTATGTTGATCTATGAATGAAAACTCTTATCTACTAGACTCAGATATTGAGTCCACGAAACTCACTCCCCCACTAGGGGAAGAAGGACCCCTAGATGTCTTATGTGTGTTTGAAGAGAAACGACAGCCAGCAACAAATCAGGGTCCCTGTCATCATACCTCGCATCACCACCATCAATCCAGATCGGGCTAAAAACAATCTAAAACCACCTGGAAAAGAAAATCATCCATCACATGCACCCTATGTGATAAACCCAGCCATTTGATAAATGAATGTCATCAATTGAGTAAGTTCAATGACATCTTCCACTTAGTGGCCCAAATCCCACACAAGCATCTCTCCAACCAAGAGAAAATCACATGTTGTTATTATCACATCTGCTCTCAATTCCA
Organism: Pinus tabuliformis; assembly: GCA_031772625.1. Taxonomy (NCBI): domain Eukaryota; kingdom Viridiplantae; phylum Streptophyta; class Pinopsida; order Pinales; family Pinaceae; genus Pinus; species Pinus tabuliformis. The sequence continues at coordinate 1,862,076,917 of CM062817.1, forward strand.
CCACACAAGGAATTGTCAGTATCTTCCACAGTTCCGCATAGCAAGAGTAGCACTAAAAACAACCCATACAAGGAGTCCATGTCACACCAATACCACGACCTAGATATGGATACCACCACAATATATCCCATCTCGTGACGTCAATGAGGCATCAACATCCCATACTATGAGCAGTACTGCCTCCCATACAATCTACTCAGTTAGTTTCGGACCAGTATGTGGAAACTCCACCAAAACCTCTCTTAACACTAAAGTTGCCCCTATATTAGACACGTTTCCAACACAACAGTCCCTCAAGAACAATGAAACCCATAAAAAGAGTGTCAAAGCCTCATTCGATCACAACATCACCCCTCGAACATTTACCGAGGGATAGTTAGTCCTCTGCTACGATGTCACCCAGGAAGCAGTAAGACATGGAAAGTTTGAAACCCTTTGGAAGGGCCCATACATCATCAAACATTTCCTCCTCAAGGGGGCATACATATTGTCAAAAACCAATGGGACTTGCCTAAAAAAATCTCGTCAATGGTCTCTACCTTAAAAAAATTATCCACAAAATGCTAGAGTAGACATGTATGCACCATGAATTATTTTTTGATGATGATCACTTCATCATGGATTTACTCTAAAATAATTTTCTTATCATATGTCAACATATGGATCTTTCACCATCTTATCATCATGGGTTCGTTGACGGTGCATCTCAATGGTCATAAAACCTTGCTACTGCAACCTCGTCCATATACTCTCCTCACCACGCACCTCACCTCTATAATGGACTTTGTATCGGATCAACCACCAACAATAAAGCATAGTACAATGTCGTCATATGCCTCTTGGTCAATGTCCACCACCTAGGTATCCGTCACCTGCATGTATTCCTTGATTCCCAACTAGTTGTATCACAATTAAACAAGACCTTTCACATCTATGATTCACTCCTTTTTTAGAAATATCTGCATACACAAAGGTTAGCTAGATATTTTGATCATATCACACTTACACATATACCAAGGGATCAAAATTAGACAGTTGATTGCATCGCTAATCAAATCCTAGACTGGCATGCATCACACATATATAACCATTAAGATACATAAAACATCAACAAAAGATACATCTCAAACAAAATGTAGAAATACACTAGAAGTATAAACGCATAAAACACATCATGAGAGCCGCCAAAAAATGATCTTGTATATACATCAAAAAATATCACATCATCGACTGGCCCACAACCAGGAAAATAAGTCAACAAAATATAGGTGTGCATCCTCATAAATGGGTGCTTGCCCTGGTACATACATAATCTCATCAAAAAATCATAACCATCGAGTCTATCTAGGGCCCTAGTGGCCCAATCACTATATTTAGGGCCAAAATCAGACAGCCATCGTCATGGCTATGCGGCACAAAACTAGTTGGTGTAACTGCTCCAGTGACATCGTCATCTCAATAATGACTTCTGCCAAGCCATCCCATCCATCGACGGGAAACCCTCTAGTTAAGGTCTCCACCTGAACCCAAGCATCATGGTAGCTTCGTAACTCTGCCTCGACAGCTTCTAAGCACGCCTCTACATCCTCAGCATGTGCATGCCATCGCTTTACATCCTCGCCCGCTGCTACAATGACACCCTGTCCGGTGGGCTCACCAATCTCAAACAGGTGTTGTTATGCCAGTCACTCAGGACCACCCTGACGAACAGTTGGTGGCCTTACCACCCTTGGTCTCTATGGAACAGGGGCATCCCCTGCAACACCCATATGCCTCGGATCGTGGCCTACCAAATAGGCTAGTGGTTGCCCCCGCAGCCCCACATCTGCAAGTAAACAAGAATGGTGCCGAAATCATCATAAATAAAATATCATAATGATACATGAAAGCACACATACCTATACAAATGCAGAAATCCAAATATACCTATTGGTCCCCAGGCATCACCTTAAGGAAGTCTAGTCCGTGGTAAAGAAACTACAGAATCAACTGAGGATTGGGGTTAAACCAATCCTCTACAATGGTGTTCCAGTAACACCCCACCTCGCCACCCCCATCTCTCGACATCACACCTCCCCATCAGCGCATACGTGGGTCCTCGACAGGCCTCGCCAGCACTGCTAACACTGGATGAAGCATAGCTACCCACTCACACATAATGTTGCAAAGCACACTCCCATAGCAAAAACTCCTAAGTGTACCACATTGCACTTACATAAGCTACCACAACATCACCCGATGCAATAATCAAGCCTAATCGAAGAAGTTCCCCACTTGTAGTTGTTGTAATACCGCTATATGGATCCCTGATGCTCTGTTAGGGGATTCTGACCTGACCAATCATATGCATCACTGCTCGCTCGGGTAGGTCCAGTACAACTACAATCCTAATACAACGCTCCTCATAAGGGTTATCCCCACGGTCAACCTCACCCTCTACCTCTATCCAATGTCAAATATCCACGTGCCCAGCTGATAGTCGATAAGGTAGTACTTCCCCACAAGTCAAAAAACCAGTAACAAAGTAAATATCGGTATGAACCAATATCGACAAGTCCGTTAGCCAAATGAACATCACCTGATGGTCCATATCCCAGCATCTGATCAAGAAATGCAGGAACCTATCCTGCAACCTCATCAAGGGGTTCTGAAGGAACTTCATTAGCCCCCACTACACTAGCAGTTGGCTAGTTGTTAGATCCCGAGCCATAGTTGTATGCAGTCACTACCAATCCCTCTCCCTCCAAATCATCCTGCCAGCCAGGATACCATGTATCAAAAATATAACCCCCCATGCTATTAAAAAGGGAAAAAAAACCATGAGAAACCCTTTTTCTCTAGTCGCTCACCTATGAGCCTAACAGACATGATATTACATGTCTGTTTTCCCAACAGATGTGCATACACACGTATTTCAGGCCCTTAAGCTACAGCATCCAACACACCCATGACCATGCACCTATTTCTCAAAAAGGTGCACAGTTTGCAGGTTTGTATCTCACACAGACATGTGACCATCATGCGATAAGTTAGTCATGCTGTGACAAACCCCATAGGGTTTCTCCATGGAATTTCTCCCCTTAGATGCATGGTGTGCACGTTTGAGTAGGAGTTTTGCGTGACGATCGTGCAAATCCAAGCGAGTCGTCGGCGCTGCCAAGAGAAATTAACCCTAAAATTTCATACAAGGGACCTCTATACGGCCTGCTGTAGAGCTATAAAAAGGGTATCTTTCACCTCTAATTACCTCACATTAATATGTCAATCCAGGCGCGTTTTGTTATTTCAAAGAGTGTCTCAGTCTGAAGCTATCATTTTCCAGAGTAATGCTAGTAGTACAGTGTTCAGAAATACAAGAGTAAATGGATGCTTGTCTACAGCTTAACTTCTTCAGAAGAGTAAATCACACACTCAAAAGATTAAGCAACTTATCAGTCAAGGGTTTAGTAGCAATAACCCATCCCTTTGGAAACTGATGGAAAAGGAAATCAGAGAACGGATCGTGGATCTGGGAGCCGGACAGTAAATGCCAATGCTCACTACAGATTTAGATCGTTCCTCACACCAAAATAAAAAATGACAGAAAATGGAACGGCAGATAAGAAATCGAACAGCAAGTCTGTAATGGAACAGCAATTCCGAAATAGGACAACAGCTAAGAAATAGAACAGCAACTAAGTCTCACAAGCAGTAACAATCTTAATCTATCAAATCAAATGCATTAATCGTAATCAAACGGCAATCTTTCACTCTTAAGGGTGAATCGAACAGCACACACCAATGGAACAGCACCGATTACTGATAAACTATGGAACAGCGCTTGAAAACCATATACGCACACAGCACACTTAAATAGTAATCTGATCCAAGCATCAATCTCAGTTAGAAGAAATACGACTGCATTTCAAAATAGAACAGCATTGTTCATAAATCCAATAATTGTAAAGAACATAACTCCCAAGAATTTCGTAACATGAATGAACAAGTGCACAGCACAAAAGCTCTGTAATGGAATAGTAACAGTATTCTGTTAAGACTAGTAATATTAGATCAACTCTTAAAATAACAGTAATATGATGCAGAGTCAATACAATAGTTCTGTCTATGGAAACCTTAATGAATTAAACATAACAGAGCATGTGATGTAAACTTATAAAACACATCAGATTACCAAATAACGACGATAGGCAAACCACGCATAAACCAACGTAATAATACAGGAGCAAGTGTCCTCCAGGGCCGGGCCCTTAGCCTCCAGGGGTACACTGCTTGAAGTTAATCCAGACTCAGAGATGAAGTAATCACCAAGTTTGTATTAATGCATAAAGCAGAATTACAATAAACCAGTTCTTATCGAGACTCGATGATCAAAGTTTTGATCTTAAAAGAAATTACATAAAAGCATAATCATGTCTAACTCTCCCCCGAGCTAACAGTGTTGTCCCTTTTATAAGGGTGACGGCAGAGATGTCTAAGTGCAAAAATAGATAAAATAGCGATCCTGAGGATCAAGGATCCTGAGGGATTCGCCGAACTGTTAGTCCTCAGTCATTTCTTTTCTCTCCTGCGCCAAGCTGATATCTCCACCTCCTTTTCTGGGCTGATTCGCTTTGATTTGCTTTGCCTTGTTTGCATTCGGTCTCCCGTCAAAGGGACAGCGGTTAACCCGTCCTTGTCCTTTCCTTTGCAACGGCAACTTCTCGTTTTCACTCCTCCCTCCACAAGGAAATGACAATTGTCAGCGTTTTAGTCTTGCATATCAATCTCACATGTTTTGTTATAATTCTTTATCGTTTTCCAAGTTCATGATGCAAAAAGGTTTGCAAGTTCTAATGAAAAGATACTGAAATAATCATCAAAAACATACCTTTTTTAGTACTCCACACACCCCCATGCTTACCCTGTTTCATGCCCTCATGAAAACATTGTAGTTGACATGCAAGGCAGTGAGAGAATAGGTTGGAGATGGAATCTCATGTGGAGGCCTACAGCCATGATGAGTAACTCGGTAGTCAAAGAAATGGCCGGTCTGACCCTCGAGCATCTCATACAGGGCTTGGTATCCGGGTGCAGGGTGCCAAATAATTGGACTCCGGAACCTATATCCTAACCATGATGGCTCTGCCCTCAAAATGATTTCGCCATAGAGGTGCAAGCGTTGGCACCTAATTTAAAATTCTCATACTTAAACAGTTCCCTGAGCTGGATATTCGAATTAGAGATTTGATACCGAAATTTAGTTGCATCAATGGCAAGGTCTTTGATAGAAAGAAAGTATTCTAATCCCTGTCGAATGAGTGCCTCATGCATGGGTCCTAATGTTTCAATTACACCTGGAGTCTTCATGAGGTTTCTATGTGCTTTCCACAATTGTACTGGGTTCCTAGGCTCGGCCCTTACCCACAAATCTAAGCCATTTTCTTGCCTCTGGAAAGTATTATAGGTTTTAAGCCATTTAATTTGATTAACCCCAAATGAGATGAACGCTTGCAATTGGATGTCTCCAACAAAAGGGCCAGGGTTCAGCTCGGTCTCCTGGTCTAATACAAGGTTATGTAAATAGAACTCACACAGCAGTCTCTGGACTTTTACCCCGTAGTGCTTACAACAGTCTATAAAATCATTGACAGTGTTAATTTGTATGGGAGCACCTGCTTTAACAACTTTTATTTTTAATTGCAAATACTGTTCCAGTAGAAACAGGGCATAATTCTTGGCAGGGGCTCTACATGCTAAGACGTCATTGTATAAAGAACACAAGGCATCCATCTGCTTGATAATGATATCTAGCCTACGAGTTACCTTTGTGACTTTCTCTTGTTCATTCCGCCAACCTTCAAAAGCCTGGCTTTCGGATTGATTGACGTTCCTAAGCTGCTGCTGTAGCTCTTCATACTTTTCTTGAGGGACCGTTTGCTCTCTAAGATTTTCTGCTTCTTGCTGAGCTTGCTTCAACCCCTTTCGCAGGGTTAGTGTTTTTGGATTTCTTCTCCATGCAACAATGGAGGCCAGGAGTTTTACCTAAACTTTCCTATTGCATTGCTTTGATTTCAAAACCCTTATCACTCTTGAAAGTGGTGCCTCCGCCTGAATTTCCTTATCACAGGTCATCATGTCATCCATTTCTATTTTAACGTGAATATCAGTCTGTTGTTGTTCCTTTCCAATTGGAACAGCAGTCTGTTCCTTAGCATCATTTGGAACAGTTGCCTGGTTCTCGACAGGGTTTTGAACAGCAGGATGAATTATGGTCCTCCGCCCCTTTGCCTTGCGGGGTTTTGTTGGAGTGGTCACCTTTTTCCTTCCTGAAGTCCTTTTTACCCTTTGCCTTGCTTTCAAGATCCTAATCTGCTGGTGGAGCTGGACTATTATATTCAATAATCTCTGTTGTTCCTTTCACAGTTCTTTAATTTCCAAAATTTCCTTAGAAGGAACAGCAAGCTGTTCACTGCGGCCTGGACTGTGACTAGTTCCCGGATCTTCCTTCTGGGGTGTTTCTTCATTGTTCTGCTCTGGTTGTTCTGGGGCAGGAACCCTAACTGGTTCTGTCATTTCTTGGGCAACTTCTCTTTCTGCCCTTGCCTCCTCCGGAATTTCTTCTGATGTCTTCTAGTTAGGAACGGATTGTTCATATTCAGTATCTCCTATCGTCTCTTTATCATGAACAGGCAGATTCTCTTCTTCTGCCTCCTTTGCATGTGATTCTTCAGGTGCATTTTACTCCTGGGGTTTCTTTTCATCATGGAGGTCTGATGGACTGGAAGGTTGGCCATATTTGCCCATATTGGCCAAGACTTCGACCAATTCATCTTCTCCCACTGGGTCCTGCAATGGGCTTCCTTCTTGCTATTCCATTTCCTCCTCCTGCTCAGATTGCTCGGCTTCTTCTTCAGAATGCTCGGCTCCTTCTTCATTTTCTTCTTCTTCTTCGGATTGCTCAGCCTCTTCTTCTTCTTCTTCAGATTGCTCGGCCTCTTCTTTTTCTTCTTCTTCAGATTGCTCGGCCTCTTCTTTTTCTTCTTCTTCAGATTGCTCATCTTCAATTTCTACCAGCCGGCTGGTGTTTTCCTGGAGCTTCTCCAGCCTCCCTCGTATCCGTGCTAACCAGACCGATTTCCTGCGTTTTTCTGGCCGTTCGGGTGTACCGGTGGTATGTTTACGCTTTGCCAATTCCTTGCGTTTCTCTGGACGCTCGGATGTACTGGTGGCATGTTTCTGTTTTGCTAGTTCCCTGCGTTTTTCTGGACGCTCAGGTGTACTGGTGGCATGCTTACATTTTGGGGATGGTGCTGTCAATCCCCCATTTATCATGGCAATTAGCTCTTCCCAGCTGCTCTGCTGCTGGGTGAGGCTATGACTGACAATTAACCGAATCAACCCATGATGACTAACAACTGACTCTACATGCTATGCCTTTTTTATGCTCCATGCAACGTCATGAAGTAACGAATTCAAAAATGCAGGTAAATTTACAGAGCATTTCTGCTTTAATACAGCTAAGAGTTTAAGATGTCGTGGTCTTACCACATCTTTTTTGCCTTCATAGGTGATGTAGCTTTGAACGGTCCTTGTCAATTCTGCTCAGGGCTCTCCTAGCGTTGCCGGCAGAACTCCCTTTCCTCTAATTGCCAGGCTCTGGCCTTCGTCCTGGAAGATTTCTATAATCTTCTACAATCTCTCCTTTTTTAACGTCCATACAGGTTCGGTGGCTGGTAGTCCCGAGACTTCTGCAATTATGTCATCGGTGACTGCTATATGTCTCCCCCTCGCTGTGGAGTAATCCTCTTGCAAATTCTATAGGAATTCAATTGCCACCATCTCGTTAGACTCCTGCAAGCGGTTGAGATAAGTCAGCCACCCTGCTCTTGCCAGGATTTCCCGGGCAGCAGCGGAGACTGTCAACACCTGTGGTTCCCTCCGAATCGATCTTCCTCCCATGGTTTCACTGTAAACTCTCAATGGAACGACAGTTGTTCGTGCTGTTGAAACACAGAGAGGCTAATAGACGCAAGACTTGTTCAAAAAAAACAGAGTATACAATAGAAATGGCTTATGAACAGCAATTCGTGCAGAAAAAATAAAAATAGTATGTCGTTGAGCCATGCCATACCCTAGTACACAACTTTCCCGAATAGTGAGCTGACACGTAATCCAGGGAATAATGAGGTTAACCTCCCCCCCCCACAATGTGATAGGCTGTCCCAACCGTCAAATAAAGGAGCAGCACCCGCTCTGAAACAGAGTCATAAAGGAATAGCATATGGCAATATGCCATGTTTACAAAAACATCGAATTACCAAAATCAAGGCATAGAGTTAGATCGCTTATTACGTAAGAGGTTGTTGTGATATGATGCGAGGCTGGGAGCATAGGACATCTATCGTACTTTCCAAATCTCATGCGGTCATTGTCAATTACTCTGCCATGATTGGTGATAATAAATTTACATGCGTTATATAATTCGTGAAATGATATATGATTAATTACTAAGGTATAAGAAACAGAAGGGTGTTAATAACTCACCTATTGGTGTAAATAATGTGACTTCAATACCATTAATAGTGCTCTGCTACCGACAGGTATCCATAACCTTGGCATAATTGTTTATTTCACCCATGGAACCATGATCCTTTGTGTATACTTAGGGAATGTTGTGTGATGTCAAAATGTAGGCCATTATGCTGGCTTGGTGACCAGTTAACCATAATGCCATTCACGAGGAAGGAGCGAAAAGTGGGCAGGTCGGCTCGTGATGAGACCTCTTGTTCCAAGGGTTGTTTATTTGATATACCTTTTGGACCATATCCCTGGTGTGGTGGCCATAGTGGGAATGCTACTTCGCTTTCGTCCTCATGATCATGGTAGGTTGGCTCTTGATGAGACCCCCTATCCTGAATTTGACAACTTATAAGTCATGTTTACTTTTTTCTTTCTTTTTCATAAAGTACTTTCCCTTATTTATACACAAGGGGTGGTTCAACACTCCTTAAGAGTAGGAATGGTGGAAGAAGTCTTAACATCTCAATAGGAAGATATAAACCCTTTGCTCTTATTCCTAAATAATAATCAAAGAGGATTAAAAAGGGGTCGTCATGATAAAGATGAATAATCATAGTAGAATTAGTAGAATAATGACAGCATAAGATGATAAATAAGTGTGTCCTTCCTTTTGTCCTCTTACCAATGCAGAGCCTTATAAAGATAGCGATTTATGATTAGCTGATTTCAGTATGTTGTGATTTTGTATCCATTGCATAAGTGCATAGTTGTATTCTAAAAGACTTGAAAGAACAGGAGCAATAAGCATCCTTAATTTAGATCAGCAAAAGGAACAAGTTGTTTCATAGGGAGAGCAAAAGCATGCAAGTGGTGTTCCTTTTGGAAAAAGGAACAACAAAAGACCACAAATAGCAGAAAATGTCGTTCCTTTGAAAAAGGAATAGCAGAACACACAGATGTTGTTCCTTTGGAAAAGGAATAGTGGAACATTCCAATGTCGTTCCTTTGAAAAAGGAACAACAGAAATCAAAAATGTTGTTCCCTTGGAAAAGGAACAACAAACACACGGAAATGTCGTTCCTTTTGAAAAAGGAATAGCAACAACCAAAAATGTTGTTCCTTTGAAAAAGGAACAGCAAAAGACGCAAAAATGTCGTTCCTTTGGAAAAGGAACAGCAAAAATCAAAAATGTTGTTCCTTTGGAAAAGGAACAGCAAAACACGCAGATATGTCGTTCCTTTGAAAAAGGAACAGCAGAAATCGAAAATGTTGTTCCTTTGGAAAAGGAACAGCAAAACAAGCAAATGTCGTTCCTTTGGAAAAGGAACAAAAAAAATCAAGAATGTTGTTCCTTTGGAAAAGGAACAGCAAAAACACACAAATGCCATTCCTTTGGAAAAGGAATGGCAAAAATCGAAAATGTTGTTCCTTTGAAAAAGGAACAGCAAAACACACAAAAATAAAGAAAAAGATCCAAATTACAACGAGATGACGGCTGATCCAAAGGGATTTGCTCTTTTGAAAAAGGAACAGCCAGAAGAAAATGTTGTTCTTTTGAAAAAGGAACAGCAAAAATGACAGCAAAACATTAATTCAAAAATATGTACAAAAAATGATTCAAAAAAAGAACTTATGTACAAACTGTAAAAAGAAATGAATTCCTTAATGAATTACAGGTGAGGAAGACTTCTCTTCCTCTCCCAAAATCTCCATATCAGAGTCTCGGCGTAGCTGCTGGCAGAAGGACTCCCAAGTGAGTGGTTTGCGATAGAGATGAACTCGGTGGCCATTTGCCTTGAAGGCATATCCAGAACCGTCAATAGTGATTAGAGTAAGGGTCCCATTGTCATGTACCTTCTGGATTTCATATGGTCCCAACCAACAAGTCTGGAGTTTCCCGGGGAAGTCCTGAAACCTGGAGTCATACAAAAGAGCCCAGTCTCCTTCGTGGAAGACTTTATTTTTAATGAGAGCATCATGCCATTTAGCTCGCTACTGTTGGATCAGGGCAGTGTTTTGAAGTGCAGAGAGCCTAATTTCTTCCAACTCATTGATCTACTGCAATTGATTAATCTGTGCCTCGGTTAGATCTAAGCCAACTTCCTGTGTTGTTCGTAATGTTTGGATTTCGAATTCTATGGGGAAAATGGGTTGTTTTCCAAACACTAATTGATAAGGTGAGTAACCAGTGGTGCTTCTCCATGTTGTTTTGTAAGCCCACAGTGCTTCAGGTAGTCTGGCATCCCAATCACGTCTATGTGATGCAATGGTTTTCGTTAGAATTGATTCTATTATTTTATTGTTGCTTTCTACTTGTCCATTCGCCTATGGGTGGTATGGAGTAGTGATTTTATGCTGGACATGATAGTTGTTGAGTGTTGCAGCTATTCTATTCCCAGCAAACTGTGGTCCACCATCTGTAATTATTTCTCTTGGAAGGCCATAGCGTACAAATAGATGGAATAGGAACTGTATGACAGAGTCCTCTGTAGCTCTAGGCAATGCTTCTGCTTCAACCCACTTGGTGACATATTCTGTTGCCACCAAAATATATGTTTTCTGGTTTGATGATGGGTTAATTGGTCCAACGAAATCAAGAGCCCATCTCTCGAATGGTTCAATGACTAACTGTGGTTTCAGAGGCATCTCATCAGATTGACCAGGCGTCCTACTCGCTGGCAACTATCACAGGCTTGGACAAATTTCTTTGTGTCTTTGAAAATCGTGGGCCAATAATACCCTGTCTGCAGCACTTTATGTCCAGTTCTGTGCTCAGCGAAATGTCCACCACATGGTCCATCATGACATGCTTTTAAAATGTCAAAGATTTCATCTTCTCGAACGCATCTCCTGATATGCATGTCTGCCCCTGTGTGAAACAAATAGCCCCTAATCCACAAGAATCGAGCACTCTTCTGAACAATCTGTTTTCGCTCATTAGGGGTTAGATGTTTTGGTAGTTTAACTACTGCTAGGTAATTGGCAACATCAGCATACCAAGGTGTTTGAACAGCAACAGCAAACAGATGCTCGTCCAGAAATTGATCTTCAACTGTTGCTGCATCGATTGCTTGTGGCATTCTTGAGAGAAAATCGGCTACAGGATTTTCTTTGCCAGGTCGATCCTTGATTGTGATATCAAATTCCTGTAATAGAATTAGCCATCTAGTTATTCTGCCATTTGTGACAGGCTTATTTGCTAGATATTTTATGGCAAAATGATCTGTATACAAGATAACAGGATATCCAGTAATGTAATGTCTAAACTTATTGATAGCATGTATTACAGCTAGAAATTCTTTTTCAGTGATAGTGTAATTTAATTCAGCAGGGGATAAATTTTTGCTTATGTAATAAATTGCATATGGTTTTTTATCTCTTCCTACCCAAGGACCGCTCCAATGGTTATATCTGATGCATCAGATGATATCTGGAATGGAAAATCCCAATTTTGTCCTTGAAGGACTGGGGCTATGGACACAAGCTTCTTTAGATCCTTGAAATCACGTTCACATTTTTCTGTCGAGAGAAAATCAACGTTACCAGATAGAGCATACAGAGGTGCAGCAATGTGCGAATAATGTTATATAAATCTTCTATAATAACCAGAAAATCCAAGAAAACTGCATACCTCTGTTTGAGTGGTAGGAGTGGGAATAATCAAAAGTATTTGGATTTTGGTTGGGTCTACCTGAATGCTAGCTGCTGAAAAATAGTGCCCTAGGATAAGTCCTTCAGTCATCATCATATAACATTTTTCGTGGCTTAAACAAAGCCTGGTAGCCATGCAGCGTTGTAGGACTTTTTCTAGGGTATCCAATGCTGGATCGAAATAATCTCCATATGGTGTAAATTCATCCATGTATACTTCAAGTCCGTCATTTATTAAATCTGCAAAAATGCTAAGGATAGCCCTTTGGAATGTGGCAGGAGCATTGCATAAGCCAAAAGGTAGAACTCGGTAGGAAAATGTTCCCCAAGGACAAGTAAAAGTAGTTTTGTCTTGGTCTTCAGGGGCAATCTGAATCTGATTGTATCCATCGAAGCCATCCAGGAAAGAAAAGAATTTCTTTCCTCCTAAAGTATCTAATACTTGGTCGATGAATGGGAGAGGAAAGTGGTCTTTTTGTGTTGCTTTATTTAGCTCCCTGTAGTCCACACAGATTCTCCATTTCCCATTCTTTTTTGGTACCACCACAAGTGGAGAGACCCATTTACTATCAGAGATAGGATAGATAAAATTGACATCTCAAAGTTTTTGAAGTTCATCTTTTACCACATCTTTTAGATGAGGATTAAGTCTCCTTTGAGGTTGACGAACAGGTCTGGCATCCTTTTCTATATAAATGTGGTGTGTACATAATTGGGGGTCAATTCCTTTCATATCAGGGTAATCCCATGCAAATGCTTCTTTATATTTCCTTAATAAATGGATGAGCTTCATTTCTTGTTCAGGTGTGAGGTTGGCATTAATATTTAAGGTTTTTCCCGGTTCAATTTCCACAATTTTACTATTTGCAACAGAAGTAGAAGGTATTGTTTGATCATGTGTATCTTTCAGAGGATCTTCTTCTAATTCATTATCAAATGCTGCTTCTATCATGTGACACTGTGTGCAGGATCTAGATTCAGTTTGACTAATGAAATTATTAATGGCATCATCTTCTGTTTGGTCTTTGAAATCAAGTGCCTCTTGTATAGTTAATGGAGATCTAATGTTATCAGTAAGGTATGATACAGGGTGCTTATTAGTTTTGATTATTGTGACACTTGGCTGCGCTGGAGGATATAGAACTAAATTCTTGATATTTGGTCCTTTGGTTATGGTCATATTTCCTTGCTGGCAGCCAATATAAGCATCGGCAGTGGCAAGCCAAGGTCTACCTAAAATCAGTGGATGTCCATCAAGTCGGGTTTTAGGATTTACTATCAGAAAATCGGTTGGATATTCCTACGAATCAACAGAGACCATGACATCATGTAGAGTACCCTCCGGCCTAACCATGGATCGGTCAACCAATTCTAGCAAGGTAGAGGTGGGTTCTACAAATGTAATGCCTAGCTTTTGGCAAGTAGTGGTTGTTAAGATATTAATTGCAGCTCCTAGATCAACTAAGGCATTGGACAGGGTCTGACCATAAATTTGGACAATTACAATTGGATTTCCTGGGTCTTCATATTTAATGGGTGTTTCTTTCCCTAATAGTAAGTCAGATAAAGTGCCGACTACTTGGGCTCTTGGATTATTTGTTATATTCCTCCTTGGTTTCTTTATGCACAATTCTTTGATAGTCTTTACGTATATCAGGATGTCTTGAATGGCTTGGAGGAATGGAATTTTTATGTACAGATTTTGTAATTCTCCCAGAATGTCAAAATCAGGATATTGTATAGGTCGAGGTATGACTAATCATTCTGGGAATGGAGGAGAGGATGTGGTTGCTTGATTATGAGTTTGTTGTTTATTCACATCCTCTTGTTGTGACAGATGTTCTCTGGGTAACTGATCTTCAATCTGAACTATCTTATCTCCCTCGGTTTCAATAATACACCCAAATCTTAACTGAAGATCATTACACTCCCTCAGATCGGCTCCTATTTCTGGTGTTTCTAAGATTTGGACAGATTGGACCGGTCTGTTATTTGGATTGGGGTTGGGTTGGGCTGGGAGTTGCGGTCTCAGATTAGATTGGGGATTTTGTTGCAAGGCTGGCAGTGTAGGTTGAGGGAGCGGAATGGTTCCTACTGGCTAATGCATCGGTCTCTGCCAGTTTGTCTACCAGGCTAAACTTTGTGAAGTAGGGGAAGTCCATTGCGGTGGATATGAGTTACCTTGCCAATATGGTGGAGTATAAGGAAAATCCAGCCAACCAGATTGGCTTGCCTGATTCAGCCACAGGTTTGAAGAAGGAAGTGACTGCGGTGACCAGTTTGGAAACAGGGGTTGGGATTGACTTTGCCACATATTATATTGTTGAGCATTATACTACGGAGGCTGAAAAGAAGAAGTTGGGTCTGGAAACATACCAGATTGTCTCGGTTGCCACTGACAGCACTGGTTGAGCAAATACACCGATTCTAGTTCTTCTTTCGCTTCCTTATATACCGCTTTCAATCCAGGAAGTGAGGGGCAGCTCTTCGTAAGGTGATATTTTGTACAGATGGCACATGTTTGGACTGTATCCAGTGGACACTCCTTGTGGCTATGCTTTTTCCTGCATCGGGGACAGAAGATCGCCAAATTCTGTTCTGCCTCCATTTGCTTTTGTTTGGCCTGCATAATATCAAGTTGTGTAGTCAGTGTCCCTAGTATATCAGCTTTAAAATTTTCCAATACATTTCCAATTTCTACACGTGTTACTCCTTCTGTCGAAATTTTATTATCTCTTACAAACTGATCATGTTCTGCCGGTTTTACTCTTGTGCTGCCTCTCGAGCTCCTGATACATAAATCAATAATGTCAGCAAAATTTTCTTGATAAATATCCCCTTTTCCCATAATGTTTAATGTTTCAATCCGTTGTTCCTTCATGCCCCTTATTAATGTTGTTTTTAGCACATTATCAGGTAAAGGTAGTGATGCATAAGGAGATCTTTGTAGATTATACTGGAAACGTTCCACATACTCCACTAATGTTTCATTCAGTCTAGCTGTCATCTGGAATATTTCGTCCTTCAGTTCTCTAGACCTGCAATAGTCCTGGTATTTTTTCAGAAAAGATTCTTTCATTTGATCCCAGTTATTTATAACCCCGCCACCTAATCCCATAAACCATCTTAAAGCAGCCCCTTTTAATGTAGAAGGAAATAGTTTCAATTTCTGGGGGTCGGTGGTGTAATCATATCCCCTGCACAACACATCAAATTCAAATAAAAATGCATCCGGATCTTCTGATGTAAGACCGTGAAATGTAGGGATATGTTGAAGGGATTGCTTTCATAGGCGCATTTGTTGCAGAATCCACTATAGGGTATTGTAATGTAGAGGTTTGAGTGTTTGGCTTGTTCTGAGCCATAGGTTCGAATATATGCCAATAACCTTCTGGGATATCTAGGAGGGTATTCCTAGGTTGAGAGGGAATGGCTTTGACAAGAATAGTTTTAATAGCACTTCCTCTACCTGGGATAATGAGAATGCCTGATGTCTGAGGAGATTGAGTTTCTTCAACAATGATTTTTGCAGCACTCCCCTTGTCTGGGTTGTTTAATGGCTGAGTTGTTCCAATAGGAGATCTTGGTTCCTCAGTTTCCCCTGTCTCTCCTTCTCCTTCACAAAGATTGCTGAAATTCCCTTCCTGCGATAGTTCTGGAGTAGAATTTTCAATTTCTTGAAAGTCCTACTCTTCAGTTTGACTATGCACCTTAGCAAAGGCTACAGATGGTGATCCTGTGGCCTGAAGGGAACTAGTAGGTTGTTTAGAAATGATTTTCTTGGGTCCTACTGATGGCTGAGATTCTGCTTTCTTGTAGATTTCGTCTATGAAGGTTGTTAGGCCAAGGGTCACCGGCCCCTTAGCTTTTTCTGGCTTGGGTAGAGGTTTGGAATTTTTTCTGGCGTTTTCTGCTTAGTCATGCACTCAAATTAACTACTAAATTCTATTCAAACAAAACAACAGCAAATCTGTTAGGAAAGCGGACAGAGGAGCAGGGATTTTACATGCTCCGCACGTAGGTTCTTACCTTCCGTTTTTAAAATCCAACTCTTCCCTAGCAGGTTTGTACACTACTCTGAAAAAAAGAACAAATGGCTACACTCTTTCCCCGACAATGGCGCCAAAATGTAGAGCTATAAAAAGGGTCTCTTTCACCTCTAATTACCTCACATTAATATGTCAATCCGGGAGCGTTTTGTTATTTCAAAGAGTGTCTCAGTCTGAGGCTATCATTTGCCAGATTAATGCTAGTAGTACAGTGTTCAGAAATACAAGAATAAATGGATGCTTGTCTACAGCTTAACTTCTTCAGAAGAGTAAATCACACACTCAAAAGACTAAGCAACTTATCAGTCAAGGGTTCAGTAGCAATAACCCATCCCTTTGGAAACTGATGGAAAAGGCAATCAGAGAACGGATCATGGATCTGGGAGCCAGACAGTAAATGCCAATGCTCACTACAACTTTAGATCGTTCCTCACACCAAAATAACAAATGACAGGAAATGGAATGGCAGATAAGAAATCGAACAACAAGTCTGTAATGGAACAGCAATTCCGAAATAGGACAGTAGCTAAGAAATAGAATAGCAACTAAGTCTCACAAGCAGTAACAATCTTAATCTATCAAATCAAATGCATTAATCGTAATCAAATGACAATCTTTCACTCTTAAGGGCGAATCGAACAGCACACACCAATGGAACAACACCGATTACTGATAAACTATGGAACAACGCTTGAAAACCATATACACACACAGCACACTTAAATAGTAATCTGATCCAAGCATCAATCTCAGTTAGAAGGAATACGACTGCGTTTCAAAATAGAACAGCATTGTTCATAAATCCAACAATCGTAAAGAACATAACTCCCAAGATGAATTCTGTAACGTGAATGAACAGGTGCACAACACAAAAGCTCTGTAATGGAATAGTAACAGTATTCTGTTAAGACTAGTAATATTAGATCAACTCTTAAAAGAACAGTAATATGATGCAGAGTCAATACAATAGTTCTGTCTGTGGAAACCTTAATGAATTAAACATAACAGAGCATGTGATGTAAACTTATAAAACACATCAGATTACCAAATAACGATGATAGGCAAACCACGCATAAACCAACGTAATAATACAGGAGCAAGTGTCCTCCAGGGCCGGGCCCTTAGCCTCCAGGGGTACACTGCTTGAAGTTAATCCAGACTCAGAGATGAAGTAATCACCAAGTTTGTATTAATGCATAAAGCAGAATTACAATAAACCAGTTCTTATCGAGACTCGATGATCAAAGTTTTGATCTTAAAAGAAATTACATAAAAGCATAATCATGTCTAACTCTCCCCCAAGCTAACAGTGTTGTCCCTTTTATAAGGGTGACGGTGGAGATGTCTAAGTGCAAAAATAGATAAAACAGCGATCCCTCAGGATCAAGGATCCTGAGGGATTCACTGAACCGTTAGTCCTCAGTCATTTCTTTTCTCTCCTGCGCCAAGCTGATATCTCCACCTCCTTTTCTGGGCTGATTCGCTTTGATTTGCTTTGCCTTGTTTGCATTCGGTCTCCCGTCAAAGGGACAACGGTTAACCCGTCCTTGTCCTTTCCTTTGGAACGGAAACTTCTCGTTTTCACTCCTCCCTGCATAAGGAAATGACAATTGTCAGCGTTTTAGTCTTGCATATTAATCTCACATGTTTTGTTATAATTCTTTATCGTTTTCCGAGTTCATGATGCAAAAAGGTTTGCAAGTTCTAATGAAAAGATACTGAAATAATCATCAAAAACATACCTTTTTTAGTACTCCACACTTGCCTACCCTAAAAACTATCAAATTGATGAAGAGTAAGGTACAAGCTCTTACCTGGCTCTCCCTACGTGAATCTCAGGTGCTCTAGCTAACCGCAATGGCAAGAAAAGCTCTAGGAACTCGCTCTGACCTCTACTGCTCAGCAGTGCAAATGAGTGATATTTGTCCCCCTTAGCCCTATCTATCACCCTTTTCACCATATTTTGGGGTCCATTACAAAAGCCTAGGATATCGATTGATAAAACTAGAAAATACGTAAGGATCGGTACCACACCATCTTCATCATGGAAATCTTTGTTCCAGTAGATGAAAAAACTCATTTTTGGCCCTATAACACACTTAGAAACTCATGTCAGGTACTCCTCTAGTTCTTTAATTCATAGCATTCAATCAGTCAGAGATTATATGTATGTTTTACACAATGTTTTCACTTGGGGTATTGGTTGTGTCCATTGCAGGAACATCGCACACAATCCACTTCGACCAACACCCCGACAAGAAAATAGTAAAGTAGGTATCATTCTCCACTTAGCATGATAGGATTCCTCTTAATATTTGCATATCCAAACATCATTTCTCCAAAATTCACCATAATTTCCCTCATCTTGACTATGTTTATCACCACCTCACCTTTGTATATGATAAACAGATGCATCAGTCGATAGAACCCCCAACCCATGGCTCACTTCGTCTTTTTAGACCCCTCGTCACTAACAGGAGCCATGACCACTCATTCCGTCCCAGGAACCATCCCACTTACATGCCTTGAATTTCAACCTCATTATGCTACAATCATTGTAGACGCACCCCATTTCCCGAGCCATCTCTAGTACTTTACGACAGATCTAGATGGATGCACCTTCATGCCCTACATTCGGCTTATCATTTACTCGTATTTCATAGCCCATATGTGTCACTTCATCTAATTCACCAACCCAACATGGAGACCAACCAATGGGGCCCCCGCCCTCAGCCAAAAAAAAATGCCACACCTCCATATAGGTTACTGTCATTATGGGGCACCTGTCTCCATGGTTGTACATCCAAACCACCCCCATATTCGTTTGGCAAGTGTACAAATATTTTTTAGGAAAAAGACTCCTACCCACATTTTTTCTATTCATGTCTTTTACCTAACGGCAGTTTCTAAACACCCTTGGTCGAAGCTTACACCTCACCAGCAATCACTTTCCATTTTTTATGCCTGTCAGAACCTACTTACACCCACCCTGGAAATCCTACCGACTCCAAGACCATCAACAACAGTAAACATGTTTTTTTTGTCGCCATTTGCACATCAAGCTCTGATCTCGAGCCAGTTGTCCATATCCTCTTATATCGTCAGCTCTCTCTATCATGCTTATCTGACCCAAGTTATTACAGTTTGTTCACATCTCATATTGATTCCCCGAACTTAGCATGTTGGGCAGTTGACGCTCCTCTCTTGTCGACTTCAACAATTGTATTCTAGGATAGGGGTAGTACATTGGATACTCCCCCCTTGAATGGATATCCTCGGGTGGCACAATGGGAATCATTTTTTCCCACTGATTTCATCTGTCCCCTTGACATTCGACACCAACACAAGCTTTCATGTCAATGTGGTGTCGTACTTGTTACCATTGCAGTTCTTTCATTTAATCGAAGACCCCCACATCACTAAGTACCTCATCCAACAATGCTTACAACATGATACGGGGGAGGTACCTAAATTCGAAGACCTACGCATATTGTAGCACCCCAGTCAATAGTGCTTCACCTTTGTTATGCATAGGGGAACCATATTAAGTCTATTTGACCAGGAAAAGCCCTTGAGGGCATCAGCGGTTATCATCATTAGCTATTATCACGTCAACTACCACAATGTTGATTGGACAAAAAACTAGTCTTTTTCCGATTATAATCAGTTATGATTAGTCATCATAACGAGCATGGGTGTTATAGACATATTTGGGCACTGCAACCCCAATCACATATGTCCATAAACCAAGGGCTTATAAGTCCCTAAAAGTGTTGTTTCATACCCTAAAGGAGCAAGGTTAGCTAATTACATCACCTCCCAGAAATTTTCCATGAAAATCTACTCAGAATTGGTCAAAGCAGGACCATACAGACTACCCAATGCTAAAGGTGCGATGCATCTCACCTGCCACATGCAAAAAGTGTGATGCATACTAGAAAGCCCTTTCATAGGGTGCGATGAGCAAGAGCAGAAAAATGGCACAAGCAGTTTGCTAGGTGGAAACCCAGAGAATCTTCTAGAAACTGCTCATTTGACACTTGCCTCTCTGAGTTCGCCCAAGGATGAGTAAGAGATCTAAAATATCCATGTGGAACCAGGAACTATCAGAGAGATGACACTAATCAAAATCCCAGAAGCTGACTCACCCCCCTACAAATATCTATAAATGGATCCCTCATCCAAGAGATCCAAAGGTGGGAATTTGGTAATTTGCAAAGAGGTGTTGCTGGTTTCTCTTTGAAGACATTGTCGGGTGATCTTGCTTTGTGTGAGGTGAAGAGGGCTTTCAAGCTGGGAGGATGGCGTTGGGTTAGACCAAGTGGTTGTAATCCTCTCTTCTATGACTTTTACTAATAAAGCTATTTGAGTTATCCTCCATATTCTTATGTATCTCTGAATATTATGTTTGTTATATGCATTTGTATGGCCAATATATATCTGATCCTATATTATTTACAGTGAAATATCTCTATGCTTTGATGGTATTATGTTGTTGTGAATCTGTCGGTGCTCTTTGAAGCTGGACAAGTAAGGAAGCAGTGGCGAGATTCTGTCAAAGGGGAAAGGAAACAAAACAAGGAGCCAAGAGGAAGATTGAGGTTGGTACTCTCTGCTTCTTTCCCATCTCTCTCTCGTAAAGGAAAAACAAGTGACTTTAATCTGTTTGTTTCTAAGATAGCTACCCGTCTTAGTGGGACTAGCGACTCTGCATAGACACTAGATTTCCCGATTAAAAAATGCCAACTCCGCTGGGGAGCGATTAGTTTGATTGCTTGTCTCTATTTGTTTGATTCATAAACCACAGACGGAGCCTGAAGTCAAGCCAGCTAGCCTTCGAACTGCATTTGCTATGCAAGTGCAAAGTAGATCAACGTTGCTTCAGTCAATCTTCGGGTTCATTTATGAAATGAACAATTGACTTGAAAACATCCTAAGTGCCCTACAGGTAGCTTGAGTAACCTCATTAGATCAGCCCTATACTTTGTAGTTACTGACTATCATTTGCTCGGCCTAAATCCCTGGACTAAACTGCAAACTGTGACCAAAAACCAAGTTAAGTCTCGTTTCTTGACCATCGCAACCTCTCCTTTAGGAAATATGGATGCATCGCACCTCCCGTGTGCAGTAGGTGGGATGCATCCCTGTTTCCCTGTGTTGCAGGTGCGATGATCAGACAAGACTAGATCTGCCTCCAGATTTTGGTTTTTTCTTCACTGTCTTCAATTTTATTCAGGAGTTTTGTTGTCTGTGATCAGTAGACCACTGTTGAAACCCCCTTGTTTGCATCATCCAACCTCTATTGTACAAATAATTGTGAATGTGTTTATGTATTGTGTGCCATTTACAGTTCTCTTTTACAAAGAAGTAGCTTAATCGAACTGTCGTCTCTTGATTTGGAAGTGTCGCAAGTGTCGTTTCAGTCAAGGAAAAGAATACTTCTCTTGTTGATAATTGATTACACTGTTACTCTTGTATTTGATCTGAATTAGTAGTATTTCAAGTGTCGAAAGCAGTTTTCAATTCAAAATTGCAAAGTGTTGTCTTCCCTTCTTGTCATTTTTTTGAAAAGAAAATCATTAGTATTGTCGCTTTGAAAGAAGAAATAATTCAGATTTGTATTTAGCATTCTTTTTGTCATTCACACATTAAGAAAGCGGAAAAAAAATACATGCACGTGCATTTGCATTTAGACTGCTTATTAATTTTGATTTAGGACAGTGCATCTAGTGTGTGCTCTCTGCTCTATGTTGAAAGGATTTCATTTCTCTTTCCTTAGTAGCTAGGATTTTCATTGCAAAAAGAAGATTAAATGACTGTTTATCATCTTAGATTGCATTTTAGGAATTGTATATCTACATCACGCGGTGAACCTGAAAGGCAAATTTCTTAAGAAAGATCAACTGTAAAATAATTTTAATGAAAATAAAAACACTTTGGAACCTAACGCACAACATCTAGAAGTCTAGGCTAGAGACGTATTCCGGCGTCGTAAAGCCTAGTAACTGTCGCTTTCATCATAGGTTGGGTGATTCCTCCTCTTTGAGACGACAAGTGCTAGTACGAACTTGTGCTCCCACGTACTGTCGAGTATATATTGGGAGACCACAATAGGCTATATCCTTTATCCTTAGGAAGCCATTTCTGTCGCCCTATCGATTGCAATGCATTGAACACAGCATTCGAGAAGATTGACTACCATACCGTAAAAGGTATTATGTAGTTTTGCGATTGGTTTGGTAATCCCTCTGTCTAGATTTCGAGAGTAGTCTCTTTCGTTCCTTTTCAAACTCCTTAAAAGAAAAGGTCCATCTAAGCACTTGTCACTTCAGGCTCATTAAAAATCGAAGGCGACTAGAGTCATCTTTAGCTTTTTCTCGACTCTTAAAAATTGAAAAAGCAAGTTGTGTCAAAGCGTCTAAAATTCATTTAATTCGGAATAACACTTTCCCCTCTTATTTTGAGTTGATCAAATAATCCCCAATCGTGGAAGAAATTCAATCAAAACCCCATCGTTCGAGGAGACTGACGAGTCAACCGTCTTTGACTCTGGAAACGAAACCATTCTGGGCCAAGCGAACTCGTTTAACTAGGTCAAAGTCTCCTAGTTTGTTTGAAACTTGTGTTTCAACATCCTTTGAGACTCCAGTTACTCTGACCATTTCTGGTATCCCTGCCTCTACAGAAGAAGTTCCGCAGTTACAAGAGGACATTGGAACTGATCCTAGTCTAACAGTAGACACTTCTACTCCTGAACCAGCTCCATCTAGAGTTTATTCAGAAGGTGTTACCCCTCCGGCATCTGTTGCTGCAGAATCTATACCCTCTTTGGCACCAAAAATATATTTACAAACCTGACGGTCTTCCTCTTCCACCCGGATTGATTTCTATAGAAGAGATTACGGAGGATCTCCCATCCAATATTCCATCGCATTTTGGGACTGGGATCCACCTATATCCTTATACTTCAGAAGTTAATACCCCTTCATCGCAAGTTCCTGTAGAATCGCTAGGAGGTCTTTTGGATAGACTCGATATGTCTCGACAACCATCGACATCTAGGACTATGTCATCGAATACAGAGGTAGCAAAACCTCCTGCCACCACTCCAACGATGTTCCTTGGTATACCATCTGTCCCAACTAGCTCTCAACCGCTAGAAGGAGTCCACCCAGGGACTGTTTCAACAGTATGGTCTGTTCTCGTTTGTTCATACGGAATAGTATCTGGAATCTCTTATGTTGAATCTGATCCTTCACAACAATAACAATTGGGCAGTCTGGTCTCCAAAGTCCAATCATTCCGTTGAGCACTAAATTGCCGCCATATGGAGGGCACTACACCCTTTCATTGTTCCCTCCGAGAGAACAACCATATGAGATTTCACAACCGAATTCAGGTCAAATTGGAATCACATCCAGTAGTTGGGTGCCAATACTGCTTCAACAACAAAGAGTTGTATACTCAATGCAACCGAGTCTACCTGTGTCGAATATCCCCACTACACCAGCTATTGTGACAATGTCACAAGTACAAGCATTTTCTGTTGTATGCCAACCTCAAGTTTCTCAGGTCATTGTACAACAGTCTCTTGTCTCCGCAACACAACCGCAATCGCCAATTAGTGGCTCCTTAACTGGAGCGACTCAGGCTCAAACGGGTACTATTACCCCTCATCTTGGTCAAACAACCAGTATTGGGCAACAACAAATGGTTCCACAAGCATGGCTGGTGCAACATCAACAACCGCAATTCCAGCAAGTATACCAAGGACCTGAGCAGCAAAGCTTTGCAAGTAACGGGCAGCCGTATATTCAAAGCGGTTATTATCAATCGTCCCAGATTGGTCATGCCCAGCAACCTTATCAAAGTTATCAGCATCAAATGCATTATGCTGGTATGTAAAGACCCACCGCTCAGGCAATCCCATCTTATCCTAGGTATGCTTCGCCAAACCTGAATCAGCAATTGCCCTTCGTGGCGACTTTAGAGTTACCAGATCTAAATCGGCTAACAAATGATCCAATTGCTTATGCCCCTTGGTGGCCGGCGATTCCTCATAAACTTTCGTCAGATATTCCTAAATTTAATGGAAATCCAGGTGAAGACCCATCGAATCATGTGATGACCTTTCATCTATGGTGTTCATCCAACACTCTCAATGATGATTCGATTCGGCTTCGCATTTTTCAGTGAACGTTAACTGGTCCGGCAGCAAAATGGTACATCGAATTGCCTAGAGCTTCATTTGATAACTTCAGTGCCCTTGCCACCACCTTTTTAACCCATTTTCAGTTACCAATAAGGTACGAAATAGGAACAGAACTTCTTACCAATTTCAAACAGACGACGGCCACTCACATATCTGATCATATTCATGAATGGTGATGTCATCGTAGAATGGTAAAAACATATGTCCCTGATCAGCTACTAGCTGAATGGTTTATTAAGTCCTTGTTACCTTCTATTACAGAAGATGTGGCAAAGGGAGGAGTCATCACTGAAGAGCAAGTCATTGCTCATGCGCAATATCTAGACTTGATCTATATTCATTCTGGCACGCTCTATGACAAAATCCCTGATGCTCCAAAACCAGAATTTTCCGTTCCTCCTCCTCCTAAATCAAACAAGGACTCTCACGCCGGCGATGGCGTGATAGGTGTGACAAGCACAAAATCAACAAACGCTGCATCCAAGAAAGCCCGTAATGTTTTTGGTCAAAATGCAAATGAAGAACTTCTCGCCTCAGAGGTTAATGCCGTGTCGACCGACAAAGGCAAAGAACCGAAGCAACCAGGGGGCAAGAAGAAAGGGAAGAGCAAAAAGAAGAAACAGGACAATTCGTCTCCTGAAAAATCTTCTGCAAACCCTTCTAGGCAAAATAAACCTAGTCAGCCATGCCTCATATGTGATGAGGATCATTGGACGAGGGATTGTCCATATAAAGCTGAAGTTAAGAAAATCTTTAAGAATTCAAGAACTTCAGTAGTATTGGCTGACCCATTTCCGAACCCAGGAACCAATTTGGTTGCTAGTGACAATGCTTCCCCATCCCAAGTGCTTATGTTGTCCATTTCAAAACAGCAAAATTATGCTTTGATATCGACAAGGAATATAGATTATGGGAATCCACAGCTATCGAACAACAAGGCTACTGATCAACCTAGTAGTTCGACAACAACTTCGACCAAAGTTGTGCCACCCATCATTCCTGAGCTAATGATAAAGCTGCCAAAGGGAGTAGTACACAAATCGACATTTAATCCTCGTGCCAGAGTGGCACAGAATTATAATATAGTAGAGGACCTGGCCCAATCTCCATCCGCTATGTCGACACTTCAAGTACTACAAAATTTCCCCTCCCAAAAGCAGGCTCTATTATCAGCAATAGGTGGGATTGACCCAGCAGATTCCAATCTTGTGGCCTTTAATCATAAAGGATATGAACCTCAGTTACCAGCTCAACTCGCTTTCCTCATTCAAGTGAAAGCCCTCAACAAAACTGTTCATCGAACAATTATTGATGAGGGGGAATCTACATGTATTATGTCAATGAGTTTCTGGAAAAATTTAGGATCACCACCCTTGTCGCGATCGTCAACAACATTAAAAGCATTCGATGAACGAACATACACTCCGTATGGAATTTTAAGTAACTTACAAGTTGAACTGGGGGGTAAAATAGTAGAAATTGATGTTCAATTAATCGATGGAAACCTCGACTACAACATCCTACTGGGAAGACCCTGGATTTATGCTATGGTCGTTGTTGAGTCAACATACTTCAGAAAGATTGCATTTCAGTTTCAAGGAGGAATTACAATTGTCGACCAACAAACCTTTCTCCCCAACAGTTCAAAAGTTACGGGAAGCATCCCGATGATCCATGGGAGCTCTCATTCGCTTCAAAATATTGGAGTAGGCCTGCTAAAAGACCCTACAAGGATGGGTACTTTTTCCCTACCGCCTCAAAGTAATCTAGCGGAAGTGGCCACGGTGGAAACCTGCAATATGATATCTTCTATATGTAAAAGATTCAGAATATTCCCAAACATTTTTTCAGCATGGATCATCGCCATTTTACAAATATTGTAGCAATCAATTTTCTTGGTCTGGGGGCAAACCCAAATTAACGCTCGTCGAGTGTTTGGATAGATAAGTCTAAGGAATATGGCACCTCTTCAAATCCTTGGTAGCATGTACATTCTGTAGACGAAGGAATCATTCAATCAATGATGATAGGAGAGGCACCATGGGAAGATTACCACCATCGTTCCCATCTTCTGGACCACCATGAAGATTATTCCAGCAACCTTAATTATCCTTTAGTTTTTTATTTTCTATCAAATACTATAAATACGGTGGATTATGAGGATAGTTCTTTTACTATGTCAACCTCATTAAAAATTGAAACAACTCCCTTTCCAAATCGAGTCTTTGATTACGATCTCGTAAAATCCAAGTCAAGTCTTTCAAAGATCTTGAAGGTAAACCTTCATTCCAACCACCTCATAGAAAGCAATGAAGCTTGGGGGGCATGCATCTCGATTTGCGTCACTATGTTGGGGGCATGCTAACTTATAACAAGCATAGTTTCTCGTTTCAAGCTTGTGTAAACATGAAACCGAATATGAGCATATGTTGTCGCATGGTTCAAGCTCATTAAAAAATGAACCAGGCCACGAGCAGTTTTACGCGAAGTTCAAGCTCGTTAAAAAATAAACCTAGCAACGAGTAGTTTTACGCGAAGTTCAAGCTCGTTAAAAAATAAACCTAGAAATGAGCAGTTTTACGTGAAGTTCAAGTTCGTTAAAAAATAAACCTAGCAATAAGCATATGTTCCACCAGAGTTTAAGCTCATTAAAAAATGAACCCACCTCCGGTAAATAACCATTGTGATCGCATTATTATCAGCCTTTGAGCCTTGGTCGTGTTCTTAACATCACCTCCACTCTTTTTAGCCGATCATACGCCTCCATTTGATTGTTTACCCCTTTTGAGGAACAACTGTGATGAGTGATCCTATTAGCCACCTTCTTTACACTGTCGTGATTGAAAAGTTCCAAACATTACCTGGTGTTATCGCTTGAAATTTCACCTCAGGCTAAGAAAGGTAAACCTCAAGGCAACAACAAACCATTTAGCCTCGTAGCTAGCCCTACGGGGCAGGAGAAGGCTCTCTCCGGTCTATCTCATGAAATCTTCAATAGATGATATGACCAATAAGGTAACACTAATATTAGGCTAGTAAACTGATCAAAGGGTTGATTTGGGGTTTTTTGGGTTTTTGGTGGCAAATTGAGGAGAGGGCAATTTTGGGTGCGGGGATTGGACACAGTTTCTGCAGGGGGTTCTTTGGGGCGAGGTAGGAGACAGTATTGATGCCTTTAATTGAGGTGGATGGTCAGGAATGAAAGGTGAAGAGCTAAAGAGAGCAAACAATAACTTTGAATTCTCTTTAGACAGTAGAAAACATTGAAATTAAACAAACTTAAAAGCAGAGCATGGCAGGCATGAATTCTTACTTTAACACTTCATTTGTTTAATGTGCAGAAGTAAAAGAAAGGAAATGAGTCACATAACAAGCTTACAAGTACATTGAGAAACACACCATCAACACATGAGTCCACAAGAATCCCAAAGAGGACTGCAAAACCCTGGTCTTCCTTAGCCAAAAATTGCAGAGATACAGTGAATAATACAATGATAGCTTATCCCTCCAGAGTCCGACCATGAAAATGAGCAAGAAAGTACATAATATAGATGATCTAACCTCTTTCCCTGCCTCCATGGGTCGAGCTCACTATCCTAGGAGTTGTTTCAAC
This sequence comes from Pinus tabuliformis, assembly GCA_031772625.1. Taxonomy (NCBI): domain Eukaryota; kingdom Viridiplantae; phylum Streptophyta; class Pinopsida; order Pinales; family Pinaceae; genus Pinus; species Pinus tabuliformis. Next base: position 1,862,104,941 of record CM062817.1, read on the forward strand.
CACTTCTAAACTAAGCACTACAATCTAGGCAGTCAAAACAACTTGCCTCTATAAGCTAGGAAACCAATCCATTCATTAAATATTTACCCTTTACATGAATGAATCTTCTAGAAGTGTTAAACAAGAGTAAAAGTGTCTTATAGTTACAATAATTACATCAAAGATAATCATTTTCCACCCCAAAAGGTCAAACTGGGTCAAAACTGTGTTTTCTGGGCTGTACAATGCAATCTGGCAAAAACTGCCTGACGGATCGCGCGCCCCTGCCTGACGGGTCGCGCGCCTTTGGAGCGATGTTTGAGGCACTTGCAGGTGTCCAAATTCATCAAACGTGGGCTTGTTGGAAAGGTATGTGAGTCTACTTTCCAACCTAACTGGAATTTTGGAATTTGGAGGTCATTTTCCCTGTCAAAACTTAATTCTCCCAAGACTGGTTTCTGCAACTCAAAAAAGGGCCAGAAAGTCATTTTTTGGTAGTTTTTTGACCTTTTGGGGGACCAAAACTGCACAAAATCTCAAGTCCATCCATGGGCATATGTAACTTTACATGCAAAATCTAGAAATGCTGAGTTTTCACCAAAAGGAGTTGCCATGATGAAGGGTCGCGCGGGGGGTGAGACCCGTTAATGGGAAAAACCTGCAATTGGCATAAAAAATTCACAAATGACAAAATTTTCTCCAAATTTCTTGAAATTTGGGCTGGGAGTCCCCAATCAAGTACCATGCTCATTCAAAGAGGCTTTGGCCAAAATTTGGAGTGGATCGGGCGTTTTCCTTCGTTTTTTGTGCTTTGGCCAACCGTCCTTGGAGCACCTTCGTTCTCGCCGGTATTTTTGACATTTATTTAAAACCATGACACCTGTGCAAAAAGTGAAGGAGGTTTTTCTTCCTTGGCATGTTTTGGACAAAAATCTCTCTCAGTTTTCCAAAATTCATCTTTTATTCCTCTGGAACATCATTTTAGTGTGACTTGTCCCGATGTGTGAAACAAGGAATTTTGTCGAAATGGAGCGAAATGAAGGAAATAGGGGGCTTCTAAATTCTTGGGGAAATTTTTGGAAGTAGGGAGGGATGTTAGGAAGCAGGGGAAAGTGGAATCTCAGAGATTGAGTGAGGGGAAGGGGTCCAAAAGGGCAAAACACAGGCCCAACCTAGAAAATTGCCAGGTTGTAGCTAGAAACTAGGGTTTGTGCAAAAATGAGGAATTTGGCGGATCTAAGGGATGGGAAGTGTTTGATAAGGTACTTTAAGGATAGGGGAAGGTGTATGAACATCAGGAAATAAGTTTTGCCGGTGATTTGACCATCCAAGAGAAATTGCCTTCAAAACCCTAGGAGAGGGAAATGACCTTGCCTAGGCACAACTGAAGCATGAATAAGGTGTAACATGGCCCAATGGAACCTAATATGATGATAGCAACCCTCTGAATGATGATAGGCTCAGCTGAATGATGACATGGACTGACATTTGGACAACTTTGAAAAGTGTGAAAGCAAACCCTAGACCTAATACCTAGTGACCAAATTTTGCTTGAAGACTCACTGAAATGACAAAATTTGACCTTGACACTTCAAAATCACTTTGTAAGAGCATATTTGATCACTGGAGGAAGGATGGAAAGACTGACACTAACATTGGCTCCAATGGGGATGGTAGCTCCTTGGAGGTGCCAAGAACCTTAGACCTCTGGGAGAGCAGACCAGTGCCTTACAATCATTGGGCAATGGAGTCATTATTTTGAACGGAGAACACAAAACCTTTGACACATTTATTGAATGAAAACTTGACTAAAAAGTGACTGAAACTTAACTGAAACTTGACTCAAACTGACTCGATGACAAATTGAAATGATGGAAAAACTTGACTCTAACAAACTAACTCAAGACCTGAACTTAAAATTTAAAACTTGATGGCAATACATAACCGCCTATGTTTCTTACAAGACAACCTACCATCAAACTATATCATAAAGCCAATGCAACCAATCAAGCAGATGCCTTCTTGACTGGTTCTCCCAATCAGATCTCATGATCAACAATAGATACTAGTAACTGGGCATCCAAAAACATAGTTGACCATGATCTCCTTCATCACTGAACATCGCAATAAACACTGTCACTGCTGGCTGCAACAAACTTGCTAGAGGATCATGAAAAACATGAAGATTTGCCATTGCCACCTTCTGCTGAAAGAACAAGTAATCCTTTATTTCAAATTTTGATTTGCCTTCATCATGTGCTTCAGTAAAAGTACGCTCATGGGTTTCAAAAAACTCTGAACAAATGGATGAGCTGATCTCTTCTTGGAAAGACATTTCAGCACATGAAACATATGAAGAATTTGAAAGGAAATCCTGAATGTTTTGATCTTCTGTGATGTGAATGTGTTGTAGGTCATTTGTATATGACATGAGGGCCAGGTTATCATGTTCCTTATTACATTCATCAATCATAAGAGAAGAAACTTCAGATAGTCCTTGAAGCACAAGATGATCATTTATATCGTCTACCACAAATTCATGTAGAAAAACTTTTTCACTTGCTTGAGCAAAGATCTCACCTTGTTGTTCATGAGCTGATTGAATGACCTCCTCATGAAGATCTAGTTCCGGTGAGGTGGGAGCACTTAGATTTGTAACTTTGTTTTCTTCATGCCAGCTGATCTCAACAGTCGAGTTCTTCTTTATAGGATTCAACACAAGGTATTCTTGGTCACCATGATCTGAATTTTGATCTGAAATAGCCGAGTTGACTGCATTACATTCTAAAATTGAATCTTGGCTACCTTGCACGCTATCTTCTTCTGTGGGCAGATCTGAAACAAGCTCTTCTCTTTCATCAATTACAGCCATATGGCCATCTTCAACCTGCTGATCTTGACAAGTATCCTCTAAGATTTCTATGTGCTGCTGAAACGGCTTTTCATATAGGGCTTCCATGATCTCTTCCTCCATGAAATTATCATCTTCATAAAACTTCTCAAGGCTTTCAATAAAACTATAGGCATGCTTGCAACAGTCTTGAACTAAATTCAATGATGGATAAGAGTCCTTATATCTTTCAATGAACATAGCATGAAAATCCTTTAAACAATAAATACAAGCACGCGGCAAACTTTCATACCATGATTGGGCTGCACCTTCCAGAGTGGCCAGGAATATCTTCATCAAGCAATCTTCAGGAAAATCCACCTTCAACTTGCGAATATGCATATGAAATCTAACTAGATGAAGAGCAGCATCCTTCTTACCATCATCATTAAATGTAGGCAAATTCCTTGACCAATCTACCTTTGGAATTTTATTTGGAAAACCGGGGATGTGATCGCGACTCAGGGGAGCGTATCTTCTTGCAATCCGATCCATCTTGAAAAGCTCAAAGCTACTGATCTCTCTGCAGTGAAGACACCATGAAGCATTGATCTTTGGAGTTTTCAGTGAAGGAGTCGCCAGTGAATGATTTCAGCTTGTGAAAACTCTCAACTAGTCATCCAAGTTCAGAGTTTACAAATATACTGGGGTAAAATGCAATTGAAGTGCTGTATTCACAAGCTCACAGAGATTGACTGAAGCAGCGTTTATCTACTAACGCTGATGTAAAACAAGAGCATTTTCGAAGGCTACCTGGCGTATCTTCAGGCTCCGTCTAAGACTTATGAAATAACACGTCAATGAGCAAACGATTAGTTTGTTCTCCCCAGTATGGTCGCCAGTATGTTAGCGCTTGAAATTTCACCTCAGGCTGAGAAAGGTAAACCTCAAGGCAACAACAAACCATTTAGCCTCGTAGCTAGCCCTACGGGGCAAGAGAAGGCTCTCTCCGGTCTATCTCATGAAATCTTCAATAGATGAGATGACCAATAAGGTAACACTGATATTAGGCTAGTAAACTGATCAAAGGGTTGATTTGGGGTTTTTTGGGTTTTTGGTGGCAAATTGAGGAGAGGGCAATTTTGGGTGCGGGGATTGGACACAGTTTCTGTAGGGGGTTCTTTGGGGCGAGGTAGGAGACAGTATTGATGCTTTTAATTGAGGTGGATGGTCAGGAATGAAAGGTGAAGAGCTAAAGAGAGCAAACAATAACTTTGAATTCTCTTTAGACAGTAGAAAACATTGAAATTAAACAAACTTAAAAGCAGAGCATGGCAGGCATGAATTCTTACTTTAACACTTCATTTGTTTAATGTGCAGAAGTAAAAGAAAGGAAATGAGTCACATAACAAGCTTACAAGTACATTGAGAAACACACCATCAACACATGAGTCCACAAGAATCCCAAAGAGGACTGCAAAACCCTGGTCTTCCTTAGCCAAAAATTGCAGAGATACAGTGAATAATACAATGATAGCTTATCCCTCCAGGGTCCGACCATGAAAATGAGCAAGAAAGTACATAATATAGATGATCTAACCTCTTTCCCTGCCTCCATGGGTCGAGCTCACTATCCTAGGAGCTGTTTCAACCACTTCTAAACTAAGCACTACAATCTAGGCAGTCAAAACAACTTGCCTCTATAAGCTAGGAAACCAATCCATTCATTAAATATTTACCCTTTACATGAATGAATCTTCTAGAAGTGTTAAACAAGAGTAAAAGTGTCTTAGAGTTACAATAATTACATCAAAGATAATCATTTTCCACCCCAAAAAGTCAAACTGGGTCAAAACTGCGTTTTCTGGGCTGTACAATGCAATCTGGCAAAAACTGCCTGACGGGTCGCGCGCCCCTGCCTGACGGGTCGCGCGCCCCTGCCTGACGGGTCGCGCGCCTTTGGAGCGATGTTTGAGGCACTTGCAGGTGTCCAAATTGAGAAAAAGTGGGCTTGTTGGAAAGGTCTGTGAGTCTACTTTCCAACCTAACTGGAATTTTTGAATTTGGAGGTCATTTGCCCTGTCAAAAATTAATTCTCCCAAGACTGGTTTCTGCAACTCAAGAAAGGGCCAGAAAGTCATTTTTTGGTAGTTTTTTTACCTTTTGGGGGACCAAAACTGCACAAAATCTCAAGTCCATCCATGGGCATATGTAACTTTACATGAAAAATCTAGAAATGCTGAGTTTTTGCCAAAAGGAGTTGCCATGATGAAGGGTCGCGCGAGGGGTGAGACTCGTTAATGGGAAAACCCTGCAATTGGCATAAAAAATTCACAAATGACAAAATTTTCTCCAAATTTCTTGAAATTTGGGTTGGGAGTCCCCAATCAAGTACCATGCTCAGTCAAAGAGGATTTGGCCAAAATTTGGAGTGGATCGGGCATTTTCCTTCGTTTTTTGTGCTTTGGCCAACCGTCCTTGGAGCACCTTCGTTCTCGCCGGTATTTTTGACATTTCTTTAAAACCATGACACCTGTGCAAAAAGTGAAGGAGGTTTTTCTTCCTTGGCATGTTGTGGAAAAAAACCTCTCTCAGTTTTCCAAAATTCATCGTTTATTGCTCTGGAACATCATTTGAGTGCGACTTGTCCCGATGTGTGAAACAAGGAATTTTGTCGAAATGGAGCGAAATGAAGGGAATAGGGGGCTTATAAATTCTTGGGGAAATTTTTGGAAGTAGGGAGGGATGTTAGGAATCAGGGGAAAATGTAATCTCAGAGATTGAGTGAGGGGAAGGGGTCCAAAAGGGCAAAACACAGGCCCAACCTAGAAAATTGCCAGGTTGTAGCTAGAAACTAGGGTTTGTGCAAAAATGAGGAATTTGGCGGATCTAAGGGATGGGAAGTGTTTGATAAAGTAATTTAAGGATAGGGGAAGGTGTATGAACATCAGGAAACAAGTTTTTCCGGTGATTTGACCATCCAAGAGAAATTGCCTTCAAAACCCTAGGAGAGGGAAATGACCTTGCCTAGGCACAACTGAAGCATGAATAAGGTGTAACATGACCCAATGGAACCTAATATGATGATAGCAACCCTCTGAATGATGATAGGCTCAGCTGAATGATGACATGGACTGACATTTGGACAACTTTGAAAAGTGTGAAAGCAAACCCTAGACCTAATACCTAGTGACCAAATTTTGCTTGAAGACTCACTGAAATGACAAAATTTGACCTTGACACTTTAAAATCACTTTGTAAGAGCATATTTGATCACTGGAGGAAGGCTGGAAAGACTGACACTAACACCTGGAACCAGCTGCTATCCGAAAACATCACTCGTTCCTCAAAAAACGAGTCTCCTTTAAGCTCTTTTCATCTGACTTGTAAAATATGAAAAGATTGCCGAGTGATTGGCCTCTCCAGCTCGTTAAAGTGATTGGAAGTGCCATCACTCCTCTATATTTTAATCTTTTTGGATCTGATGGATTATTACACAAAAGGATCGAGCGTTTATCTTGTTCGGCTCGTTAAAACTATCGAAAAGTCATCCCTTTCACATTGTTTTATACTTTTTCGGACTTAAGGGATTATATTATGAAAAAGGAATATTGGAGTTTCCTTTCCTTCTCTTTTTAGACTCTCTAAAATTGAAAAGAACTGAGTTATCCTTGTCATTAAACTCGTTAAAACAATAGCAACAAACTTGTCCATTCAGACAAGATCGAGTTTCACTGTCGCTAGGCTCGTTAAAACATAGCGACAGGTTTGCTCGAGGGGCAAATTATAGAACAAGCATATGTTATCCTCCTCAAGCTTGACAAAAATAAAGAGGTACTAGTCAAAAATGACTGGGGAAAATTGGGAAGGAAACTTGAAGAAACTTTATTGGTAGCAGGTTGCTCTTAAACATGACACTTTCACTCCATCACCATGATTGAGTCGGGTTGGGTTATTCCGTTCACCAGTCATATTGCCATTGGTCCACCGTACCATCCACTTTTGGGGTTAACATACCAATCCATTTCAATGTCACCGATATGTTCAAGAGAAGTTTCTAAGAGAATTCACCTACCCAGCTTGTGTCTCATCCGCTACAATACCTTCACGCTTCATTCTTTCATGACCGCCACCCTGAACCTTGTATCATCAAATTGTTTTTACCTCTACAAAATCATTTGCTTCGTTCCGTGTCGTAGATGTGGGATCCATTAATGCCCTCCTACAATGGGTCACTTCTTATCGACATCAGCTCATTATCCAAGAATCCAACCTAGGGACAACCCTTCCAGTACTTTGAAGCTTGCATGCCTCAATGGAAAGTTTCTCACTTCCGGCGATAGGTTTACACTAATGGCCTTCGACCGAAAGATTTTGCGTGTTGTTTGACATCAGCTCATGTATTCACACCATGTAAATTGTACTGCAGTACCTTGAGGGTCATCATCATTATCGGTGATTCCTCTCGCGTCTGTTAACAACTTACATCATTGGATGATAATCAGGCAATGTCTTTCCATGTTCGACATCAGGACACCTATTCACATGGATCGACTTGTACGTCGGGTGAAGATTGAACGAGTTTTGAAGACCCCAGATCTAGTTTCATCCATCTGCGCTACGATATATTCAGGAAAATAAAGACATCAAATGTACATCATTGTTGCACAGATAATCATCCAAACTAAGGGATGATGGCTCTACTAGAATCATCAGTCTACACACAGACGATTGTCTGTCCTATGTACATGAAAATGAATTTATCAAGTTGAGCATGGGAATGCCCGCCTCAACCAGATCATGAAAATATTATGAAGATAATGTATTGTATTGTATCTTATTATAGGTCACCTTCCAGTGCAAAAAACCCTAGATCCTCACTATAAAGCATTTCACCCGACATCAAAGGATTTACGACCTCATGCTTTAGGGGGCAACTGTTATAGACATATTTGGGCACTGCAACCCCAATCACATATGTCCATAAACCAATGGATTCTAAGTCCCTAAAAGTGTTGTTTCATACCCTAAAGGAGCAAGGTCAGCTGATTACATCACCTCCCAGAAGTTTTCCATGAAAATCTACTCAGAACTGGTCAAAGCAGGACCATACAAACTGCCCAGTGCTAAAGGTGTGATGCATCTCACCTACCACATGCAAAAAGTGCGATGCATACTAGAAAGCCCTTTCGTAGGGTGTAATGAGCGAGAGCATACAAATGGCACAAGCAGTTTTCTTGGTGGAAACCCAGAGAATCTTCTAGAAACTGCTCATTTGACACTTGCCTCTCTGAGTTTGCCCAAGGATGAGTAAGAGATCTAAAATCTCCATGTGGAACCAGGAACTATCAGAGAGATGACACTAATCAAAATCCCAGAAGCTGACTCACCCCCCTGCAAATATCTATAAAAGGATCCCTCATCCAAGAGATCCAAAGGTGGGAATTTGGTAATTTGCAAAGAGGTGCTGCTAGTTTCTCTTTGAAGACATTGTTGGGTGATCTTGCTTTGTGTGAGGTGAAGAGGGTGTTGGAAATAATACTAAGAGGGGGGGTGAATCAGTATTGTCAAGTTCTTTTAATAAATCTTCCTTATTTATTCTTTAAATTATTTTTGCATGTCAGTACCATAAAATAATGAGCATGAACAAAGAAAACAGATAGTCACACCAAAGAACACAAGATGTAAGGTGGAAACCCAATGTGGGTGAAAACCACCTGCTGCAATATGTCTCTATCTTCTTTCAAATTAGAAACTCCTTTTACAATGGTTTTGTACGGGTGCAGTCCTTTACCAGTACGCAGGCTGCAACCTGCAGAGAGCTACAACTCTCTCTCGTTTTCTAGTCTGTCCTGGAAGGGAGCTACAACCCCCTACTTCTTTTCTTTCAAGGACCACTTTTCATAAATTTTCAAACTGGATCCAAGAACATCAAAAAAACCCATCAACTACACTTGCATCATCAATCTCTGATTTCACCAAAGCCAACCCGCATACAGATCTGCAAATATTTCCTTATAACTTTGCAGTTGTTACATCAGACATACCCAGATTATAACATGTGTAAAATAAAACATGCATCAATAATTCAGACCCAGCTTATTAGATTTATAGATCAAGCATATGCCACATATCACAGATCAAAATCATATAGAGATACCACTATTCCAGCCTTAAGATTTTGACCCATCAATAGAACTTATCCTTCTCCTTACGCTCAGGTTCCTTCTTCATTCAGATCCAGATCTGCACCAAAACCCAATCACAATATTCCAGATCTAGCACTTTATCAGATATTCGATAATTCAGAAGATGCTTTGCCAAATGATCTCCTTCCTCTTTTATAGTCTTAGGCCTTTCACAATACCACGGGCCAAAACCATAGGATCAAAAAACTATTGGACTAATACCATGAACCAACCATGAAAGTACGTGAGATCAACACTTTTGGATGCAATACCACAGGCCAAAACCATAGGATCAAAAACTGTCGGACAAATACCATGAACCAACCATGAAATTGCGTGAGATCAACACTTTTGACGAGGTACCATGGTCCAAAACCATAGGTTCAAATACCAAGGACTAACTACCATGGACCAAAGGTAAGTTCTCCAACATATACGCGCTTTTCCTCATAGGTTCAAATACCAAGGACTAACTACCATGGACCAAAGGTAAGTTCTCCAACATATACACGCTTTTCCTCATAGGTTCAAATACCAAGGACTAACTACCATGGACCAAAGGTAAGTTCTCCAACATATACGCGCTTTTCCTCATAGGTTCAAATACCAAGGACTAACTACCATGGACCAAAGGTAAGTTCTCCAACATATACGCGCTTTTCCTTGCATGAAAGTGCATGAACTTTTTCTCTACATGAAATAAGCTTTTCTCTGCATAAAAGTGCGTGAACTTTTCTCTACATGAAATAAACTTTTCTCTGCATAAAAGTGCGTGAACTTTTCTCTACACTATAATTTATTATCTGAGATGAGTGGGTTGCCATCAAGTACAACATATGTATCATAATGCCAACAATCTCCCCCTTTGGACTTGATGGCAACAACAACCAATCACTCTCCCCCTTTGACATCAAGGGCAAAGGGTTATGCTCCCCCTAAGAACATGCTCCCCTTGACTATAAACCAGATCTGCAAAGAAGAACCATAATCCATGACCATGAAAGAGATAGAGACGTATTGCAGCAATATTCAGACCAGCATCCATGATCTCCTTCTGTACTTCCTCCATAATGCCAACAATGCATGATATGCTCCCCCTGAACCTGTGCCATTCGATCTTTGACCAATCTGCAACCCAGCACATGTACGCATATACTTCAGATGAACCTTGCGTACAACCAACAATCAGAAGAGATTCAACAAGATGATGCATCAACAACCCCTAGCTTTTGCCTGAGGTATTCAAAGGTCTCCCTGGGCAATGGTTTGGTGAGTATATCAGCAACTTGTTCCTTAGAAGGAACATACTCCAACTTGACCTTTTGTTCAAGTACTTGTTCCCGGAGAAAATGATACTTGATCGGTATGTGCTTGGTCTTTGAATGCATGACTGGGTTCTTTGAAATGTTGATTGCACTTGTGTTATCACATAAGATGGAGATAGGTGGTGTACAAGTGATTTGAAAGTCCTACAAGGTCTGCATCATCCAAAGGAGTTGAGTGCAGCAAGATGCAGCAGCAACATATTCTGCTTCAGCTGTAGACAAGGCAATCGAACTCTGTTTCTTGCTGAACCAAGATACCAATCTGGAGCCCATAAAGAACGCACCACCACTTGTGCTCTTCCTGTCATCCACACTTCCTACCCAATCTGCATCTGTATAAGCATGAAGTGTGAGATCTGTATCTCTAGGATACCATAAGCCATAATTTTGAGTCCCTTGAAGATATTTAAAGATTCTCTTCACTGCCTGAAGATGAGTTTCCTTCGGATTTGCTTGAAATCTTCCAACTATTCCCACTGCATGCATGATGTCTGGTCGGGTACCTGTCAAATAAAGTAGACTTCCAATCATAGATCTGTAGGTTGGTTGACACTGCTGCTGATTCATCATTTGCACTGAGGCTACATCCTGTGACCATGGGTGTACATACTGGTTTTGCATCTTCCATGCCATATTTCTTCAAAATCTGCTTGAGATACTTGGTTTGAGACAAAAAGATCCCTCCTTCCTTTTGTTGGATTTGCAAACCAAGAAAATATGTTAGTTCTCCCAGCAAGGACATTTCGAATTCTTTATGCATCACCAAGGCAAAGCTTTGACTCATAGCTTCTTCATTGCTGCCAAAGATAATGTCATCTACATACACAACAAGTATTAGCAATTTGTCATTTTCAACTTTTATATAAAGATTGTTGTCTGCTGATCCTTTTGAAAAACCTTGTTGATGAACATATTTGTCCAAACGATAGTACCAAGCCCTTGGAGCTTGTTTGAGACCATAGAGAGCCTTTTTCAATCTGCATACAAGATTTGGATCATTTCCAAGAATGAAACCATCTGGCTGCTCAATGTATACTTCTTCTTCCAAGTCTCCATTCAGAAAGGCTGATTTCACGTCCATTTGAAATACTTTGAAGTTTTGAAATCTTGAGAGAGCAAGGAACATTCGGATGGCCTCAAGTCTTGTAACAAGAGCAAAGGTTTCTTTAAAATCTATTCCTTCTTGCTGCGCATACCCTTTACAAACAAGTCTAGCCTTGTTTCTAATTACTTCTCCATTTTCATTCAATTTATTTTTGAAGACCCATTTTGTCCCTATAACGTTCTTATCCTTTGGTCTAGGAACCAGCTCCCAAGTGTTGTTCTTTTCGATCTGCTCAAGTTCTTCATCCATTGCTTTGACCCAACATTCATCTTTGCATGCCTCTTTCACATTTTGTGGTTCAGTGGACGAGAGTAATGCCAAATAGCTTGAAGCTTCTGCAATTGTTCTTCTTGTTTGTACACCTGCTTCTTTTTGTCCCAAAATCTGAGATTCTGGATGATTCTTCTGAACATATCTGGATGGAGTCTTCTCTTCTATCCTTATCTGCTCCTCTGGTTCTTCTTGAGGTTCTTCTTCTTCATCATTCTGTCTTTGAGGATGGCCTTCATCTTCTTCGATATCTTCATGATTTACTTGCCTAGGAATGTATCCCTTCTCATCAACCACTACATCAATGCTGTCAACAATTCTTCCAAGTCTTTTATTATAGCATTTGTATGCTTTGCTGTGTGGAGAATAACCAAGAAGAATGCCTTCATCTGCTCTAGGTTCAAGTTTGCCAAGTTGCTCATCAGTATTTTTAATATAGCATTTGCTCCCAAAGATTTTGAAGTGCTTTACCGAAGGAGTCTCACCATACCAGAGCTCATGAGGGGTTTGAGTGTTGTTCACCCGGACATTTGTTTTGTTGAGAATAATAACCGCAGCATGTGCTGCTTCACCCCAGAAAGTTGCGGGAGTTCCAGACTCATCAAGCATAGCACGAGCCATTTGTTGGACAGTTCTGTTCATTCTTTCCACCACTCCATTTTGCTGAGGAGTTCTAGCTGTAGAGAATTCTCTTCTTATCCCATGTTCTTCACAGAAATCGAAAAATTCATTTGAGGTAAACTCCCCACCTCTGTCGGATCTAAGGCACTTAATTTTGTATCCTGATTCATTTTCAACCAAGGCTTTAAAGGATTTGAATTTTTCGAATGCTTCATCTTTGTGCTTCATAAGTCCTAACCAGACAAACCTGGAGAAATCGTCAATGAATAATATCAAGTATTCTTCTCCTCGAGGTGTCCTTTTCCTGAATGGACCACATGTATCTGTATGTACTAGCTCAAGAGGCATGCTAGCTTATCCTTCCTTTTCCGGAAAGGTAGTTCTGGTTTTCTTTCCAAACTGACATGATTTTCATATGGTGTTGTCTGGAACTTTGATATCTTGAAGACCACGAACTGCCTAATATTTGCATGCTTTCCTTATTTTTGAAAAGCTTAGATGCCCCAACCTCCGGTGCCATAACCAGTGCTCATCATCCTTGCTCAGATAGCATTGTTGTTGTCCTTCTTCAAATATGTATAGATTATTTGGAGTTCTTTTACCTTTGATCACTGTTTTACCTGTATCAAGATCACGAACAAGACATCCATTTGATCTGAATATCACCTCGGTTCTTTGATCACACATCTGGCTGACACTTAGAAGATTATGTTTCAATCCATCAACATACAAAACATTTCCAGCTTTGACCTTTTCTTTTAACTGAGCAGTGCCTTTTCCTTTTATAGTTGCAGGAGTATCATTTCCAAAAGAAACTTTCTTTCCTTTTTCTAGAGCAGAATATGATTCAAGTTTTTCTTTATCACCTGTCATATGCTTCGAACATCCACTGTCAATGTACCATAGATTTTCATGTCCCTCTGCATAAAATGCTATCCCATATCTTTCTGTTTATGGTTCCTTTATTCTCCATGTTTTGGTGCTTGAGGCTTGTTCCTTTGTCTGCTGAAACCTGCTCCTGCATTCAGAATCTTCATGACCAAAGTTATTGCAAATAGAACATTCAACTTCATTTTCAAGAACCGAAAAGTTGTTATAGGTCCTTTTTGTAATCCCGGTCATACTTCTTTGTTTTTGAGCTTCTCTAGTCATGATCGTTTTATATGCAACACATTGAGCTGCTTTGTGACCAAAGTTATGGCAAGAAAAGCATTTTCCATTGAAGAAATTTCTGCGGTTATCAAATCTTCCGGCCAAACGATTGTAATTTCTATTGTCATTCATTCTTGAAGCAAATTGAGAGGATTTTACCTGTGGCTGGTTGTAGCTTTTATTCATCCTTAAGACAGATTGCCCCTGATTTGCTTGATAGTCTTTGTTTGTAATTGGTCCCTGCTTTACTTGGTGATCTCCATTGTGCTTTTGCTCATTCCTTCTTGTTGCATCAAGATAACTCTTTGAGGTGGATGCTTGAGAAGTTTCTCCATTATAGCCCAGACCTGTCTTGTTTAGAGGAGAGCGTTGTACATTGATGATCTCATCTAGAGTTTCAGATCCTTTGACAAACTTAAGATTAATAGCCTTTGTTTTCTCAATCTCTTTTCTAAGACCAACAATTTCACCTTCTAACTTTTCAAGATATTTTTCTTTTTCATCAATTTGAAGTTGTAGAGTATCAATGATCCTATTCTTTTCTTCTATACATGTCTTGAGTCTAGAAATTTCTTCACAAAAGCTATCCACATCTATAGCATCCATGTAATCATCATCTTCAAATGCCATTAAGAGTTTATAGTCATTACCTTGTTCATCTTCGTCACTATTTGATAGACCATCACTATCTTCATGAGTGTAGTAGCTTTTCTTATTTGCAATCTGTTTCTTGTTCCATCTAGCAGGTTCCTTTCCTTTATCCTTATGAGGACATTTTGCAGCATAATGACCTACTCTTCCACAAGCAAAGCATTTAAAAGGTAACTTACCTCTGAACCTTCCAGTTCCCCTTTGAAGATTTCTGACAAAATTTGATTCTTCTTCTTCTTCTTCTGGCACGTGACTTGCTTCATAATAGTCTCCTTTGCTTGAAGCCTTGAAAGCAGCTTCTCTTCTGTCTGATGGACCTCCCTTTCTCATTTCATAAGCAGTTAGAATTCCGTGTAGCTGAGACATAGTAAGAATTCGTAGATTTTCCTTTTCTTCTATTGCAGACACTTTAGATTCAAACTTGGGGGACAATGATCTTAGAACTTTTTCAACCACAATAGCCTCTTTTATTTCTTCACCCAAGTTTTTCATGCAATTAACAATCTCATCTACCCGAAGGAAATAGTTAGCCACACTTTCATCATTATACATTCTGAGATTCTCATACTGAATCCTGAGGGTTTGAAGTTTAGCACGCTTTACCTGTTCATCTCCTTCGTAGCTCAAGACAATCTTGTCCCATATTTCTTTTGCGGATTTATATTGCATAACGTTCACGAATTCTGTTTGAGATAAGCATCCCAGCAGAGTATTGACTGCTTTAGCATTTGTTTCATATTTCTTCTTTTCGGCCGTATCTGTAGGAGTAGCTGAAGGAAAAGTGTAGCCTGTATCTATGATATCCCAAACTTCTGTACCAAGAGATTGAAGATAGGCAGTAACTCTTACCTTCCAATAATTGAAGTTTGTCCCATCAAAAATTGGTGGCCTGATTGATGCTTCCCTCTCGTAGTTGCTCATGATGAATGATCTTCCTTCAAGCGATCAAGCTTCTCTGAAGGACCTGCTCTGATACCAATTGTTGGAAATAATACTGAGAGGGGGGGTGAATCAGTATTGTCAAGTTCTTTTAATAAATCTTCCTT
This sequence comes from Pinus tabuliformis, assembly GCA_031772625.1. NCBI lineage: Eukaryota > Viridiplantae > Streptophyta > Pinopsida > Pinales > Pinaceae > Pinus > Pinus tabuliformis. The sequence goes on from CM062817.1 coordinate 1,862,120,108, forward strand.
ATTTATTCTTTAAATTATTTTTGCATGTCAGTACCATAAAATAATGAGCATGAACAAAGAAAACAGATAGTCACACCAAAGAACACAAGATGTAAGGTGGAAACCCAATGTGGGTGAAAACCACCTGCTGCAATATGTCTCTATCTTCTTTCAAATTAGAAACTCCTTTTACAATGGTTTTGTACTGGTGCAGTCCTTTACCAGTACGCAGGCTACAACCTGCAGAGAGCTACAACTCTCTCTCGTTTTCCAGTCTCTCCTAGAAGGGAGCTACAACCCCCTACTTCTTTTCTTTCAAGGACCACTTTTCATAAATTTTCAAACTGGATCCAAGAACATCAAAAAAACCCATCAACTACACTTGCATCATCAATCTTTGATTTCACCAAAGCCAACCCGCATACAGATCTGCAAATATTTCCTTATAACTTTGCAGTTGTTACATCAGACATACCCAGATCATAACATGTGTAAAATAAAACATGCATCAATAATTCAGACCCAGATTATTAGATTTATATATCAAGCATATGCCACATATCACAGATCAAAATCATATAGAGATACCACTATTCCAGCCTTAAGATTTTGACCCATCAATAGAACTTATCCTTCTCCTTATGCTCAGGTTCCTTCTTCATTCAGATCCAGATCTGCACCAAAACCCAATCACAATATTCCAGATCTAGCACTTTATCAGATATTCGATAATTCAGAAGATGCTTTGCCAAATGATCTCCTTCCTCTTTTATAGTCTTAGGCCTTTCACAATACCACGGGCCAAAACCATAGGATCAAAAAACTGTTGGACTAATACCATGAACCAACCATGAAAGTACGTGAGATCAACACTTTTGGATGCAATACCACGGGCCAAAACCATAGGATCAAAAATTGTCGGACAAATACCATGAACCAACCATGAAATTGCGTGAGATCAACACTTTTGACGAGGTACCATGGTCCAAAACCATAGGTTCAAATACCAAGGACTAACTACCATGGACCAAAGGTAAGTTCTCCAACATATACGCGCTTTTCCTCATAGGTTCAAATACCAAGGACTAACTACCATGGACCAAAGGTAAGTTCTCCAACATATACGCGCTTTTCCTCATAGGTTCAAATACCAAGGACTAACTACCATGGACCAAAGGTAAGTTCTCCAACATATACGCGCTTTTCCTCATAGGTTCAAATACCAAGGACTAACTACCATGGACCAAAGGTAAGTTCTCCAACATATACGCGCTTTTCCTTGCATGAAAGTGCGTGAACTTTTTCTCTACATGAAATAAACTTTTCTCTGCATAAAAGTGCGTGAACTTTTCTCTACATGAAATAAACTTTTCTCTGCATAAAAGTGCGTGAACTTTTCTCTACACTATAATTTATTATCTGAGATGAGTGGGTTGCCATCAAGTACAACATATGTATCATAATGCCAACATTAATTAATTCCTATTTTCATTAAAATCACTCAAAATCCTAAATAATTACATTAATTTGACACTTAGGAAACCAACTTCGTTAAAATACAAGATCGCCTATGTCTACTAAAATACAATGATTTTTCTTTAGCTGAATGCTCCTGCATCACCCTCTAAGGATGGCCATTTCACATAGGTCCTTGTAGATATGGGGAAATATTTTAGCGAGAGATTGGTCCAATAATATTGTCTACAACATGATATGCCCCTCATGTGGAAGAAGCTCTAGGTTAAGAAGGTTGGGAAGAATGGTGTAAACATAACCTGATTGAGCATAGATTAGGTCAAATTGTAAATCCTTATGAATGGCTTCTTATTCGGTTTGGGGGAAGGTAGATGTAACATATTTTTTAATGGGTGCAAGGAGGTATCTTAGGAACCAATCGATAAAGACATAGTCTTCAAAATATGAAGCTTTGCACAAGCTCTACCTTTTGCACGATTCCTAGACATGATCGGAAAGGCAAGTCATAAAGGTTTGTCTAAAGGTGGTCAAAAGTTCAGTGTTGGTATGGTAATGGGTGGGTCACTGAAAATAAGATAAAAATGTGTTGGCAAAAGTTGCAATCTTCCAACTATTCCAACTGCATGCATGATGTCTGGTCGGGTACCTGTCAAATATAGTAAACTTCCAATCATAGATCTGTAGGTTGGTTGATGTACTGCTGCAGATTCATCATTTGCACTGAGACTACATCCTGTGACCATGGGTGTACATACTGGTTTTGCATCTTCCATACCATATTTCTTCAAAATCTGCTTGAGATATTTGGTTTGAGATAAAAAGATTCCTCCTTCCTTTTGTTGGATTTGCAAACCAAGGAAATATGTCAGTTCTCCTAGCAAGGACATTTCAAATTCTTTCTGCATGACTGAGGCAAAGCTTTGACTCATAGCTTCTTCATTGCTGCCAAAAATAATGTCATCTACATACACAACAAGTATTAGCAATTTGTCATTTTCAACTTTTATATACAGATTGCTATCTGCTGAACCTTTTGAGAAACCTTGTTGATGAAGATATTTGTCCAACCGGTAGTACCAAGCCCTTGGAGCTTGTTTGAGACCATAGAGAGCCTTTTTCAATCGGCATACAAGATTTGGATCATTTCCAAGAATGAACCCATCTGGCTGTTCAATGTACACTTCTTCTTCCAAGTCTCCATTCAGAAAGGCTGATTTCACGTCCATTTGAAATACTTTGAAGTTTTGAAAACTTGAGAGAGCAAGGAACATTCGGATGGCCTCAAGTCTTGCAACAGGAGCAAAAGTTTCTTCAAAGTCTATTCCTTCTTGCTGCGCATACCCTTTACAAACAAGTCTGGCTTTGTTTCTAATTACTTCTCCATTTTCATTCAATTTATTTTTGGAGACCCATTTTGTTCCGATAACATTCTTATCCTTTGGTCTAGGAACCAGCTCCCAAGTGTTGTTCTTTTCGATTTGCTCAAGTTCTTCATCCATTGCTTTCACCCAACATTCATCTTTGCATGCTTCTTTCACATTTTGTGGTTTAGTAGAGGAGAGTAATGCCAAATAGCTTGAGGCTTCTGCAACTGTTCTTCTTGTTTGTACACCTGCTTCTTTCTGCCCCACAATCTGAGATTCTGGATGATTCTTCTGAACATATCTGGATGGAGTTTTCTCTTCTATTCTTGTCTGCTCCTCTGGTTCTTCTTGAGGTTCTCCTTGGGGTTCTTCTTCTTCATTATTCTGTCTTTGAGGGTAGCCTTCATCTTCTTCTATATCTTCATGATGTACTTGCCTAGGAATATATCCCTTCTCATCAACCACTACATCAATGCTGTCAACAATTCTGCCAAGTCTTTTATTGTAGCATTTGTATGCTTTGCTATGTGGAGAATAGCCAAGAAGAATGCCTTCATCTGCTCTAGGTTCAAGTTTGCCAAGCTGCTCATCAGTATTCTTGATATAGCATTTGCTCCCAAAGATTTTGAATTGATTTACCGAAGGAGTCCTGCCACTCCAAAGCTCATGAGGAGTTTGAGTGCTGTTCACCCGGACATTTGTTTTGTTGAGAATAACAACCGCAGCATGTGCAGCTTCACCCCAGAAAGTTGCGGGAGTTCCTGATTCATCAAGCATAGCACGAGCCATTTGTTGGATTGTTCTGTTCATTCTTTCAACAACTCCATTTTGCTGAGGAGTTCTAGCTGTAGAGAATTCTCTCCTTATCCCATGTTCATCACAGAAATCGAAAAATTCATTTGAAGTAAATTCCCCACCTCTGTCGGATCTAAGGCACTTAATTTTGTGACCTGATTCATTTTCAACCAAGGCTTTGAAGGATTTGAATTTTTCGAATGCTTCATCTTTGTGCTTCATAAGTCCTAACCAGACAAACCTGGAGAAATCATCAATAAATAATATCAAGTATTCCTCTCCTCTAGGTGTTCTTTTCCTGAATGGACCACATGTATCTGTATGTACTAGCTCAAGAGGCATGCTAGCTGATCCTTCTTTCTCTGGAAAGTTAGTCCTGGTTTGTTTTCCAAACTGACATGATCTGCATATGGTGTTGTCAGGAATTTTGATATCTGGAAGATCGCAAACTGCCTGATATTTGCATGCTTTCCTTATTTGTGAGAAGCTTAGATGTCCCAACCTTCGATGCCATAACCAGTGCTCTTCATCCTTGCTTAGATAGCATTGTTGTTGTCCTTCTTCAAATATGTACAGATTATTTGGAGTTCTTTTGCCTTTGAGTACTGTTTTACCTGTATCAAGATCACGAACAATACATCCATTTGATCTGAAAATAACCTCGGTTCTTTGATCACACATCTGGCTGACACTTAGAAGATTATGCTTCAATCCATCAACATACAAAACATTTCCAGCTTTGACCTTTCCTTTTAACTGAGCAATGCCTTTTCCTTTTATAGTTGCAGGAGTATCGTTTCCAAAAGAGACTTTCTTTCCTTTTTCTAGAACAGAATAAGATTCAAGTTTTTCTTTATCACCTGTCATATGCTTCGAACATCCACTGTCAATGTACCATAGATTTTCCCGTCCCTCTGCATAAAATGCTATTCCACATCTTTCTGTTTGAGGTTCCTTTATTCTCCATGTTTTGGTGCTTGAGGCTTGCTCCTTTTTCTGCTGAAACCTGCTCCTGCATTCAGATTCTTCATGACCAAAGTTATTGCAAATAGAACATTCGACTTCATTTTCAAGAACCGAAAAGTTGTTATAGGTCCTTTTTGTCATCCCTGTCATACTTCTTTGTTTTTTGAGCTTCCCTAGTCATGATTGTTTTATATGCAACACATTGAGCTGCTTTGTGACCAAAATTATGGCAAGAAAAGCATTGTCCATTGAAGAAGCTTCTGCGGTTATTGAATCTACCTGCCAACTGATTGTAATTTCTATTTTCATCTATTCTTGAACCAAACTGAGAAGATTTTACCTGTGGCTGGTTGTAGCTTTTGTTCACCCTTAAGATGGATTGCCCCTGATAGTTTCTGTTTGTATTTTGTCCCTGCTTTACCTGATTATCTTCATTGTTCTTCTGCTCATTTCTTCTTGCCGCATCAAGATAACTTTTTGAGGTGGATGCTTGAGAGGTTTCTCCATTGTAACCCAAACCTGTCTTGTTTAGAGGAGACCGCTGCACATTGATAATCTCATCCAAAGTTTCAGATCCTTTGACAAACTTAAGATTAATAGCTTTTGTTTTCTCAATTTCTTTTCTGAGACCAACAATTTCACCTTCTAGTTTTTCAAGATGTTTTTCTTTTTCATCAATTTGAAATTGTAGAGTATCAATGATCACATTCTTTTCTTCTATACATCTCTTGAGTCTAGTAATTTCATCATAGAGGTTATTCACATCTACAGCATCCTCATAATCATCATCTTCAAATGCCATTAACAACTTATATTTATTACCTTGTTCATCTTCATCACTGTTTGATAAACCATCACTATCTTCATGGGTGTAGTAGCTTTTCTTATTTGCACTTTGTTTCTTGTTCCATCTAGCAGGTTCCTTTCCTTTATCCTTATAAGGACATTTTGCAGCATAATGACCTACTCTTCCACAAGCAAAGCATTTGAAAGGTAGCTTACCTCTGAACCTTCCAGAACCCCTTTGAAGATTTCTGACAAAATTTGATTCTTCTTCCTCTTCTTCTGGAACATGGCTTGCTTCATAGTAATCTTCTTTGCCTGATGCCTTAAAAGCAGCTTCCCTTCTGTCTGATGGACCTCCCTTTCTCATTTCATAAGCAGTTAGAATTCCATGTAGCTGAGACATAGTGAGAACACGGAGATTTTCCTTTTCTTCTATTGCAGATACTTTAGATTCAAACTTGGGGATAATGATCTTAGAATCTTTTGAACTACTATAGCCTCTTTTATTTCTTCACCCAAATTTTTCATACAATTAACAATCTCATCTACCCAAAGAAAATAATTAGCAACACTTTCATCATTATACATCTTGAGAGTCTCATATTGAATCCTGAGAGTTTGAAGTTTAGCTTGTTTTACCTGTTCATCTCCTTCATAGCTCGTGACCATTTTGTCCCATATCTCTTTTGCTGATTTGAAGTGCATTACCTTCATGAATTTTGTTTGGGATATACTTCCTAATAGAGTACTGACTGCTTTTGCATTTGTTTCATACTTCTTTTTCTCAGCTGGATCTGTAGGAGTAGCTGAAGGAAAAGCATAGCCTGTTTCTACAATGTCCCAAACTTATGTACCAAGAGATTGAAGATATGCAGTAACTCTTACCTTCCAATAATTGAAGTTTGTCCCATCAAAAATCGGTGGCCTGATTGATGCTTCTCTCTCGTAGTTGCTCATGATGAACGATCTACCTTCAAGCGATCAAGCTTCTCTGAAGGACCCGCTCTGATACCAATTGTTGGAAATAATACTGAGAGGGGGGGTGAATCAGTATTATCTAGCAATTTAATAAATCTTCCTTATTTGATCTTTGAATTATTTTAGCATGTCAGTACCATAAAATAGTGAGCATGAAAAACAGATAGTCACACCAAAGAACACAAGATGTAAGGTGGAAACCCAATGTGGGTGAAAACCACCTGCTGCAATATGTCTCTATCTTCTTTCAATTTAGAAACTTCTTTTACAATGATTTTGTACTGGTGCAGTCCTTTACCAGTACGCAGGCTGCAACCTGCAGAGAGCTACAACTCTCTCTCTCTCTCGTTTTCCAGTCTACTCCTGGAAGGGAGCTACAACCCCCTACTTCTTTTCATAAAGCATCAGATAATCAACAAGTACATAACAGATATAGATCACTACAGATATCAGATCAGCAACAACAGAACTAACCCAGAACACCTTATCAATAGAGAAATTCAATCAACAGAACATCTTAAAACAGAGACGCAGTTTTTCTTTCTGTGGCCTGCGACCAGACGACGTTAACCTTCTGCTACTCTGCGTCCACACGCAGATATCCTTCTGCTCCGCTGCGTGCCCACGCACTGTTCCTTTGACTGCTCTGAGTTCTGTTGCTTTAGGGACGCACCCAAAGATACTATCGCGCCGCGTCTTTCGCTACAGAGACGCACCTGAAAACACTATCGCGCTGCGTCCTTCTGCTTTAGAGACGCACTAGAACCTTGATCGCCCTGCGTCCCCACGCAGGTCTCTCTCTACTGTGCTGCGTCTCGGCGCACTTGCCCTTTACAGTACCTGCGTCCCGGCGCACTTTCCCTTCACTGAACCTGCGACCCTTTAGATATAAATGATATGAAGGCTTCAGGACAAACCCAAACAGTCAGATCTACAGATCTGATCATGCGCCATAGAGATCACAGTCCATTAGAAGATTCGCCCTCTTAGATCTGGACTAGATCTCACCAAATAAGATATTCAACCCAAGACAATTGCTCAATCCAAATGAACTCCTTTGCTTTATATAGGCAAGCTCCTCCCCAAAACATGGAACAATACCACGAGCCGACACCATAGAAACATAAAACCGTCGGCTAGATACCACACAAGAAACCCCCACGTGCTTTTCTCTGCCTTGAAATGTGTGCACTGGGTAGACGCACCCCCTGAACGGCTGGCCGGCGTCCCTGGACGCGGGTTCTGCATGGTATACCTGCGGGGACGCACTTTCTGAACCGATTGCCTGCGTCCTTCTTAATTTTTCAACAAACTGAGAGCCTTACCACTGGAGTTGCCATCAAGTACAACATCTGTAACATACAGTCATACCAGATAACATAATGCCAATAGTAACACATGGGGTTGGTATACATACCACTTTGTGGCAGAGTCAGTGAGGGTGTGTTGAAAGAGGTGTAAACAAATGGAAACATTTTTTATGGAATTGGAGGAACACCACATATGGAAGGAAGGACCTAATTTGATTAGTGGGATCGTCCCCATAGTTACCTTCAACCTTTGGGATTTCCAACAAGAGCTTGGTTGGCGTGGGTGGCTAATTAGGATCTTGCTAAAGAGAATAATTGATGAGCTTATTCAAATCGGGAAGGTTTAGACTAGCCATATAGGTAAGGAAGGGTTGAGTGACAGTCGTTCTTTGTAAGGTTCCTATGTTACCTCCAAGAGGTGGACCCTAACTATTACGATCATTTATGCCAGTTTTTCCTCAACTACTGATGCTCACGTTAGGGATGATAGTACCACCAATGTTGGAACAATACATGGTAGTGGCTCAGGGTTGAGAGGTTTCAAAATCCGAGCAAGAACTATATGACTCTGAAGAACTAGAATTTAAAGGTGGACTGGGGGAATAGATCCTAACTCGTCTAGAAGGTATAAGTGGATGTTATAATGGAAACTAAGGATGAAGACCATGGAGTCTCTGCGACTAAATACTAGGGGGTGCAATGGTGTCAAGAAAATAATGGATCTAAAAGGCTAGAGGAAAATGATGGGAAAATAAAATAGCAAAAAGAAAGCATAACACTATGTGTCGTGGTGCAAAGAGAATCTACCTATGTTTTATTGTTATTATAAATCAAGCAAAATTGTCCAGTGAAAAGAAAATTACTTCTATCCTAAAGGATAGCTACACCTTAAACAAATCATACTCTATGTTTTGATGGTCTTCCAAACAATTTCTTACTTGCGGGATCAGATGACCGCAAGCAGAGCATTGAGTGAAAGGTAAGGTAAAGGTATGGTTGCTTCCCACAACCACCACATATAAGATGTTTTTATCCTAAATAAAGGAAATTGTGGTTACCTCCGTCCAATAGGGGCAAGTGAAACTCAACTTCTAGGTGTCATTCATGGATAGATTCTTGACCAAGAAGTAGGAGCTTTAAGGGGAACTTCTAGTATCTTTGCCTAGGCCTTACCCTCCCACCCTCTAACGGGTTTCTGCTCAGTACCGGCTTTATACCATTTGATCATGGAATATTTCAATCACCCTAAGAGGAAAACCACTATGTCTTAGATGTAGAGTGATCAGTTGGCATTATGGGATGCCTATCGCACCAACCCTAACCTAACTATAAGATTATTTTTCCTGGTTCCCAAGTGGGATTAAATTTATTTTGGTTAGATTAAGTGGTTAATTTTATAGTCTTGGATTGGTTTTTTCAACTTAGCTCTTGTCCATTTTAGATGTGAAGTGTGTGCAACTATGTATAGTGATATTGGTTTTCATAAAATGTAAATATTTGTTGTTCAAAAGTAAAATTTTGAACTGAAAACTTAACTAAAATAAAATAAAAAGTGAACAGACTTTAACAATACTCTTCTTCCCACCCAAGAAAGCTAAAAACAACACAAAAATGGCAAAAAGAGGGTAACAAAATAGATACAAGAAGATCAATAACCGAAGGGGCCAGGATTTATGGTCATGATGCCTACTTTATGTAGAGAATAACGAGAAAGAACAAGTGGATTCCTAGCTAAAATGACAACAAACAAACAAACTTATGATGATTATTGACACATCTAAGGGCTCCTTGATGTCTCTTATGTTGTTGATGGTCCCTTATTTCATATTCATTCTTAACTCAACACCCCAAAGTCCTGTAACACATTCTTCCTTGGTACAGGTGTGATCACAGACCAATAATGTTTGAATTGCTAAGTAATATCAATTACAGCTCAATGCCCTTTAGATTTTCACATGTTTGAATAGTGTAATTAGGGTTCAATAAGTTAGTAGAAAAACATGGAAGGAATGGGTCACAATCAGCCCAATTAGAATTTCAAAACAAAAAATTAAAAGACTGGAGGGGAAAATGAAGTAATCGGTAAAAGAAATAGAACCAAAAATGCATATAACCCTCCAAAAATACAAGAAACGATTCGAGGAAATATAGAATAAAATGGATTTAGGGAAGGTAACATCTAATATCATCCATCAAGAAAAAGAATTCTTTGTTGCATACCATGCACTATTGATATGAAGAGGAAGTGTAAAGATTAAGTCAAGAAGTATTTGGCTCAAATATGGGGATATAAATTCCAAGTTCTTCCATAAGCAAGCTAGAATTCAAGAATGGAAAAACAATATTCAAGAAATAATGCTGCAAGGGAGAAAGATTGAGGATTTTCAACAAATTAAAAATGTGGTGGTCCAACACGTTTTCTCTTTATATAGTCAAGTTGGTACACCCCTAGAAGAAGCCAAGAACTTCATGTTGCAACATGTTTCTGAGTTAATCACAACATATTGGAATCAAATACTCTCAAAACTCCCCCTAGAGGCCAAAATCAAGCAAGTTATGTTCTCCTTCAGCCCGGACAAAGCCTTGGGAATCAATGGCTTCCCAACACCCTTCTATCAATTATACTAGGATGTTATCAATTTAGACCTTTGTGTAATGGTAGCATACTTGTTAAAACAAAAATGCATTGGTGGAGGAATCAATTCACCTTTTCTGGCTCTAATCATAAAATAATCAAATCCCTTTTTTTCTCTCGTTTCCTCCCAATCTCTCTATGTAATGTTTCTTATAAAGTGATAACCAAAATTCTTTCCAATCATCTCAAGAAAATTATTCCACAATTCATCTCTAAAAATTAGTGAGGTTTCATCCCTTAGAGACGAATCTTAGATAATATTTTCTTGGTCACCAGAAACAGGGTGACAAAGGCATGGTTATTTAATTGGATATGGAAAATTCCTTTGATCGAGTTAGGCACAATTTTTTATTCAAAGTCATGAAAAAAATTAGGATTTAATGAGAAATTCATACATTGGATTAGGTTATGCATCAACTCTCATTGGATTTATCCACTTGTGAATGGAAGATTGTTACACGCCATTTTGTCACACTGAGGTAAAAGACCTTAAAACTGGATCTCTCGTTATCTAATAAACCCTTCTTAGCAATCCCCTACAATTTTGGAGCAAATACCATTTTTAGAATTACAAGAATCCTATATTACATTGCTTAAAATCCCTAATTAAGCAGTGTCACACTTTACCTAGGAACAATTTGTTCAATCGCAGGTTCATTCATTGTCACCTGCACAGAGTGTCACACCTTTCTCCACTAAAAAGTGCAACACCCTTTCTAACTAGGTGAAAATAAAAAGTAAAGTCTAGAACTCTTGTTGAGGAATCTTATCCTCAACCACCTAGACTCGAGCTCCTACTTATTTGGACCTCATCCTAGGATTCATGGAACTAAAACCACCTATCATGGAACCTATTCCTCCTTATGTGGATCTCATCCCATGAGATATGGATCTCTAACATCCCTCTTCTCTCCTATAAATACAATGCTACTCAATGGATAAGGGTCGACTTTTTTAGCACTTAAATCATGCCCTTATGTTTCCCATTTGAGATTGAGATTGAAGGCTTGTTGTGCAATGGAAGATTGGAGATTGTTGAATGGAGACTCCAATGTCAAGGCACATGGTTGTAAATCTCTTGCTCTTTATCATTAACATAAATACTTGTTTCTTCCCATATGCATATGTTTTAATTTTGATTGTAAGGCTCCTTGATCTTTTACATGGTTTATAATTGAATCTTTGATATGCTTTAAGCTTTGATCTCTTGTTTGGTTCTACCTTTGCAAGTTTTCTCTTGGACCATCCAGGGAAAAATGTTGAAAGCTACAAAGGACAACATCAAGGGTCATCAATGAGCATTTTGTAAAATGGTATGAGCTTTGTATCATATTCATTTATGTGAGCCAATTATAAATTAGGGAATGTTTTCATTTATTTGTTTGGTTTTTACTAGGCTTGGTTTCCAAGCCTAGGGAGATTAGTTTTGTTCGCAAAATGAGATTTGTCCGTATAACAATTTGGTGAAGTAGGTGTTTTCAAAACAACTAGAGGACTCCAACAAGGTTGCCCTCTCCCTCCCTTCCTATATATAATTATTTCTGACACATTAAGTTGCAATATAAATCATGAGCAAAGGATGGAGTGCCCCTATGGGAATCATATTTTTCTAGGGAATAAGAAGTCTCAATCACTCACAATTTACAGATGCCTCTCTCCTTCTTGGAGGAGAATTTGTAATTATTTCCGAAATATTCAACCAAGTTATGGACCACTTTATCCTAGCCCTTGGTAGACAAACAAATTCAGCAAAATCTCAAATCTACTCCTAGAATATCTCAGTTCCAAAACAATATCAAATTAGAGAAATCTTTCGCTTTCAACCTATGGAAAAATTGAAAGAATTTAGATATTTTGGAATCCCTGTCTACATTAAATCACATTTTTCACATGCTTGGGTGGGAGTTCTTTCCAAAGTCAAAGATAAATTCTAGGGTTGGGGAGCACGATGGCTCAATCTGGCTAACCACATTATGCTAATAAAAGAAACATTATCTTCCTTCCCCTCTGCCAATTTTCTACGCTCCTAACGCACCATACTCTTCTGCAATAATTGGCTAGATAAGTTAGAAAGTTCCTCTAGAAAGGAGGAAGGAAAGGAAAAAAATCCACTGGATAAATTATGTCATGATTCGTGCACCTAAAATTCATGGGGTTTTAGGAATTTGTGACCCCATTCTTGTGAATCAGGTGATGGGAGAAAATTTGGCCTCGTGTTTCAGTACACAACCTACAGACTCGTGGACAAGGGTGATGCAAGCCAAAAATATACAATCTGGAAGTGTTTAAAGTCTCAAACAATTACATCCCACCCAAACTGGATTTAAAATCTGGAAACTTATCTCCTTAGTGGCCTCAATAATACACAAAAACCTTTATTGGATCCCATGGAAAAGTTCTTATATTAGTATTTGGTCAGTGTCAAACATGGGAAATCCACCTATAGAGGAAACATGAGAACTATTGCTAGTAAAGGAGGCCTTCAAGACACAAGAGAGATCCCTTACAATAGACATATCCTTATGGGACACAAGTGGACACTGGGTTGGATGGGACTTTAGTGGGATCCTCAATCATTGAAACCCTCATGTGATCATTCTACAAGAATTCTTGGTTGGTTGTGCTTCTTAGAGCTACTAAGCATAACATAGGATGGGTTTGAAATAATCATTTTATTATGTTAAAGGAGGCTACAAAGCGTTGATTTACATTGAATGCTTACAAAAAATATAGCGTAATAATGCTAATCCAAAGATTAATTCTTTTTGTTGAATGATTTCCCATAATAAACCTAAGATTGCTAAGAACCTTTGAAAAAGAGGAATTCAAGGGCCCTCGAGATGCCCCCTATGAAAACAACACAAATAAACTCTTGTCCACCTTTTCTTATTCTTCCCTTTTACCAAGCGAGTTTATATGGAGGTCCTCTCTTCTCTATACAATAGAATTTGTTGGCCCTATGATCCCTAGGATCTAGTCTCCTCCTAACCCAAGTGTTATAGTGGTTCATTCATAGGTAAATCTCAATTCAATTGGTATTTGGAATCCTTCCCTAAGTTCTTATGTTGGAAATTTTGGTTGGAAAGGAATTGTGCTACTTTTAAAAATCATATCCTTGTTCCTCAATCAACCACTATGAAAGCATTATGTATATTTCTTGAAAATGGAAACCTCAACTCAGGAAAAGTGAACCAAAATATTGACAACTGGGAATAGGAACGATGATTCAAGCTCGAGGATATTATGAAAAAAGAAATTATAATAACCTGCAAAGTCAATCAACTTGATCGTAGTTGGCTACTCAAATTATTAGAACAAGATATAGCAAATTGGAAGAAGGAAAGGGCAAGTTAGATACTTCATTTTTATGGTGCCTCAATGAAAAATCCAGGGGTGGTAGGAGGGGGGATTATGTATAGACTCGATGGAAAATTGGTTACAAGGCATGCATGGGGGTTAGAACTATTACCAACAATTAGGTCGAAATGCGCAACCTATTTCAAGCTCTCCTTCTGGAAAAAACTATTCAAGTGACTAGTATTATCATCTTGGAGATTTGCTTGTCATTATTCAACATATTCATGCTAGAACTTGGCCAGCATACAATCATCTGGAAAACCTTCTGAAGGGAATCAAAGCACTACTGGATGAATTCCACCATAAATATTTATTTCATATCCCAATAAATCAAAACATTGAAGCTGATAAGAGTGATAATCGTGCATGCCAGTTTAAAACTAGGCAACTCGAAACCAATTGTGATCATGGTTGGTGTAATCTACCTTATTGCCAAAATAATTCACATGGAAATAAAGAATAAAGTTACCTAAAGTCTCTGTAACCAAGAATAAAGTCTCTGTAACCTAAAGTTACCTATGGGAAAAAAAATTCAATTGGTGGAAGAGAGCCCAAATCTTGTCACGGCATCCTGTAATTATTTTGATCATGTAGCTTATGCAAAATTAACATCATTGTGAAGCCATACCTTCATCTAGAATCCATAGAGTGAGTACATAGCATATCATTTGCTTATAAGTATGATGCCATTCCATATGAGAGTGCTTATGAAAGGTCCTACAACCTTAAATTCTCCCACATGTGGGTTAAAACAGAAATAGCATAAAATGATGATCCAAATCCACTGCAGACATTTGGGTATATCCTTCTCAATTGAAATCTCTAAGAGAATTAGCTGCAAACTCTGTCATATACCGTGGACTCCAAGCTAGGCAAAGGGAGTCCTACTTAGGCCTGTGAGACACAATATTAATTCTATGCAATATTCAAACTTGAGGATTGTAAGTGGATTGGAAAATTGTATCACTAGATTAACATGGGTGTATCAGTATTTTTTTTAGCTTGGTGGGCGGTGATTTTTCCTAATTGGAAACAAACTAATCAATTGAAATGTACTCTTATTAATATCGTTGTAGCATGCAGTCATAATAGGGTGGTAAATGGTTTTATATTGGTGACCCTAGTGTGAAACTATTGGCATCCATGGAATTCACGAACACCTCTACGATAATTCGAGGTAAAGAAACTCCTTGGTTTAATTAATTGTCTCTCAAATTCGTTTGTTTAGTTTCATGTGATAAATTTTGTCAAATATATTTGGCTTTTACAAGGATGGTTTTTTTCACATTCCCTCTCTCCGGCTTGAAGAAAAGACACTCTGTTTGGTTAGGAAGCATTTGTCATATATATAGTTTTAGGTATGTTTTAAAATCTGATATATTATGTAGACTAGTAAGTATGGTATTCAATAGTCTTTAGCCTTATGGAATTGCAGAATGATGCTCATATTGTAAATTTTCCCATGTATTTGTTGTGACTAGGCACAAACTTAATGCAAATCATACTCACTCTTGTTTATATATATATATATATATATATATATATATATATATATATATATATATATATGTTATAATCTATCGTATTATGAATTATTAATTTAAAACAATATTTTATTATATTATATTAAATATTAATTAAAAACAATATTCTATTTTTATTCTCTTTGTAACTATAAATTTTTATCTCAATTTGTTAATAACTTGTGATATTGATGTTATTCTCATGAAAAAAATTCAAATTCCTTTGTCTCATATTTCTTGGCACATTAACATGATGGTACAAAGAAAATATTAAACAAGTGCTACAATAGTGGTGGAAGTCCATGTAGTGCAAAATTGCCAATCCTGTCACAAGTGACCCAACTAATGCAAAGGATGCTTTGGGTAGTGAACACTGAAAAATATGATTTTCTTAGCATCTCATCAAATATAATATATTGATGCATAAATATGTTGATAGAAATAATTTAAAAAGTTATATATAACCCATACATGCTCACAACTAATTATTTTTTGGCTCAAAAAACCTTAGAAGCCACAAAGCACTATTTGGTACAGTTTTTAGAATATTGTGTGTATCAAAACAGAAGTCAGTGAGGTTAAGTAATTTGGAATTAGATAGTTACATATGAAATCCATATTAGCATATTAGGTTCAAAGTTTGTGAGTAATTCATGTAGAATCAGATCAGCAATAAGAGAGGTTGTGTTTTGAGGAGAAAAAAAAGTACAATGTAATGAATCATTTTGTACAACTATTTAAATCACAAAAACAAAAAATTATATTTTGGCAAACCAAACTTAGAATGTTAATGTTGACAATTAGGATCCAAGACATCTTGATTTCTCTACAAAGGAAACATGTTAGCAAAGATATCTAAAATGCAATTTGGAAAAGAAACTCAAGATAGTATGGAAAATATATAGCAACCTTCGAGAAGCAATCAATGGATTGACCAAGTACACAACATGTTTGATGAACATGTAAAAGCCATCTTCCCTAAGTTGAAAGAAAAAAATAAAGATTTCCAATTTAATAAGGAGTTTGTGGTATACTAAATAGGAACTTATGATCAAGAAAATCACTTCAGTTGTATCTCAAGTTAGTGTTTATAAGAACATTAGTTCAAAAAACAAGCAGTGTAGCTATAGGACAAAGGAAGTATAAAACAATATGTACCAAGCATTAGCCATATTTCCATAGCACAACAAATTAAGGATCAACCCTAATAGCTTCCTAATTTTTGGCAATGCACATATCAAAATCATGTAGTTGTATAGATTAGAAAAATTAAATACAATAATAAATGTATACATTGTAAATCAAAATAACAAAAATAATTGTAGGAAAACTTTCATTTCATAATTGATGCACTATAGAGTTCCAAAAAAACATTTTTATAAAGTTACAGGGTTACAAGCAAAAGTACATGTGTATTAGCTTCAACCAGACACAAGGTACTAATCACTAGTTCAATAAATTATTAAATCTTAACTGATAAGAATTACCTTATTCAAGAAATTGAACATAGTTTGAGCATTCAGACACAACCAACAATACTAGAGAGAGAAATACCTAGTAGTATATAGCACCAAGCAAAAGAAGATTGTCTGTGCATCAACGATTTTTTTTATTGACAACACTGTAGTGCTCCAAAACTTGAGAATAATTGTCAGTTTTGTATTTTTTATGATCAAGAGCCAATAAAATATCTTCGTTTATTGCACCAAAAACACAAACCATCATGTTTCAATGCAGGGACTAAACAATAGAAGATAACTCTATTTGGCATTATTGTATTAAAAAAAAAAACTTTTGTTCATGTGTTTTCATGCCACACATCAAATAGAGTAAACATGAAACAAGCAGCTTTTAATCAGTCTTAATGTTGCAACTCTTCTTCATGCAAGGCGAGCAAGGATGGTTTCTCCTTTTTAACAAAGAGAAGAAAATAAAAGATGTCGGAAAGGAAAAAATGTCTCATGTTCATATTTTCATTAAATAGCCCAATGTGTCAGCTTCATTCAACATTTTATGGAATAAAAAATAAAGGTCATGTGCCAAAGATATCAGTATTTTACCCCACATATCTCCATTATTTCAATTTATCATTATTTCTTTTATCCATATCATTTCTTTGTTTTCCATTTTTCTGACTATATATTATTTAATATGTAATAACCTTACCTCTTCTTCCTTTTTACTTAGTCATTTTCTTAGTTGTGAGGAAATATTCCCTCTCTTTCCAAAGCCATTTCAAGAATGTACAAAAGGTTTTCAACACCACATATTATGCACAACCCTATTATTTTCCATAACCTTTTGTCCACACATTTCTCAAACTCCATGTTCTATTACTTATTTCTTTTTATCTCCATTCATTTTCCAATTTCTCGTACTTCACCTTCATACTGTTAATATTTCTCATATCATTTTTATCCAAAGTTTGTTTGGCATATCTCCTTATGACACATGAAAGACAACTAGGCATATCCTGATGTTACATTTTAAAGGTAGTGATTGGACACATATGACTGGGAAACAACATTAAACAATGATTGGGCAAAGAGATGGCAACCAAAACCTACACTACGTGTGAGCTACGTAAGGTCTTATGACTGTTTCTACTTCATACACAAGTAATGTGAGGAGCCTATTTCTTTATAAATAATTATTAATTCCCTCTCATAATGCATGTGGGATGATTAGGGCAGAGTTATAAATCAAAAACCAAGATTTATGTGGAGTAAATCAACAATTTCTAAGTCACTTCGTGGAAATCAATAGTGGCTAAGTAATGAACTTCCCAACCTATAACTTGAGTTCTTAACATCCATTTTGGGAAAACAAGAGCTTGTTCGAAAGCTAAAATAATGAAGAACGCATTGGGAGTGGTCGCCAAGAATAAAATTATAAATGTTAGCCTAGAAAACCAAAATAATAGTTGTGACCAATTTTAGGCCTCTAACTAAAGGGAAATGTGGAATATGTGAAGTGAGAGCCAGCTTGGAGGATGAATTGCTAACTTCATATTTATAAAAATAGATATTTCTTCTTCTTCTTCTTTTTCTTACCCAATTAAAACAAAGAGGAAATACCTAATGGTCAATAAGTTGCAAAGATAAAGATAAGATTAGAAAGGGAGAAAATCACAATTTGAATATGGTGGTTGAAGAGAGAGGATTCATTCCACTTGTGATCCTTATGAATTTTGTGAGTGTTTATTTGTCTTTGAAGTAATTCCTTACTCTCTTCTCAACTTTTTATTAATCCGGCTTTATTTAACTATTGCATGTTTTCTAAATTCAATCACTAGTTATATTTTCTGTTTTTTCTTCTAGTTACTTTTATCATTATTATTTGGTCCATGGAAGCCCAATCCCACTTCCTTAGGGACAAATTTATTTTGTTTTTACATTTAAGTAACAAGATTTTTATTTAAACACTTGACTTTATTTTGAAACTTTGTGTAAATTATTTTGTGACTCTCATTGAGAGCTTATTTCACGACAACATTCATTTCTAATTTTGAAACTTTAATTTCCAAAAAAAGAAGTAATAGTCTCATGAATGTTTTCCTATGCTCTTATCATTTTAAATGTGTGATATCATTTTATAGTTCTCTGAGTGTATGGACAAATACTTTCTATTTCCATCTATTTGAATTTGTTTCAAATATGTTTCCTCATGTATGTTTATAGATAACAATGTGGAATGGACTTGTGAGAATATAATTTATTTCACTATTATTTTATATTTAGCTGGAAGAACACCTAGCCCACTCATAGGTGCATGTGTTGATTACTTAATCTTTAATATTCAAGTTATATGCATATCAAATTTTTATCAATATAGGAGTACCGCCTCTATAAAAATGTAAAGGGAATCTGGAAACAAACCCTAGGAGGTTGACTTTTTTCCTTGACAACAAAATAGATCATGTTTTCAGAGTCCATACTAGGGAAATATGACTTATTTTCAAGAAATACAATACTCTCTATTAAGGATCATAATTCATGAGAAACTAGAGGCTCTCTACTTCAACTTTCTGTTTCTTATGAAAAAGATTTGGTACATTTCTATACAAGGTTGAAAATGAGTTTAATTCTTAAAAAACTTCTCTAAAGGATGTCACAAGGCATTCAAGATAATGGAGATTCAAGTAAAGATTCTTTATGATGAATTATTGAAGAGCATAACCATCCAAGATTTGGGAGAATGAGGTACCTGGTGACTCTATTATTGAATATTTTGATTTTGAGGAAAGGTGCCTCGATAACTTGGCAAAAGAAAAAAGTCTATAATGGAAATAAACTACTATATCGAAGTCCCTTCAATATCCAAGGAAATATTCACCCCTTTCTAAAATTTCCATGGAGAAGTATCCCATGTTCTTTCAAGATACTTCAAAGTATGACAAAAAAAAATTGGTTAAGTTTGATAGTGCATGTGATATTTATGATGTGGTTGAAGATGATGTTGTTTGTAGATTTTTTATCCTCACTCTAATAGGAAGTGCTTGTAAATGATTATATTCATTGTTTCCTGGGACCATCACACCAGGGTATGTATTAGAAGATTTACTTGTTTAGAAATATTTCTCAATGAAAGAACCCTATTCTCTTTTCTTCAAGATGGTTGAAATCCAGATGAACAAAAAAGAGATAATTAAATATTTCACTCTTAGATTTATGAAAGTCCTTCATAAGATTCCTTAAGAAATGTTTGTAAATTATTTCATCATTTTTAGAAGCTACAAAAAAGGTTTCCCTGAAAACTAATATTTGTATTGAAGTAAGACAAAATTTTCAATTGGAAAGAGTTAATGCAGTGATTTAAAGTCATTGAAGAAAATTCTCATGAAAGAGGTGCTAATCTCTTAGACTTTCAAATATGGTTTTGTTGATGGCCAAAAATGACCTAATCAAAAATTGGGAGATCACCTAGTCAAACCCTAATTAGTCATGTATCCATTTAAGATGGTGATTTTGACTGGTTCAAATGGGTTCGGTTACCCCTCACTCTCCCTGATGACTTGTGATGCCACTAATTCCCATTAAAAAGAATGATCAATTAGACTTACCCTTTTACAGTGCACTTGCACGAAATCATTCCTTAAGCTGACACAAGGGCTCATCTAAGCTAGCAATATAGTCATTCCTATGAAAAGAGACTTCTAAAAAAAGATAAATAAATCTAAATCTAAATCCAAATGCAGGCCTACTTACTAATGTGTAAGAACAAAGGAAACTACTCTAACTTGATACCTAGGAGATAGCTCATAAATACCAAGTGAAAATATTAAAAGATGATGGGAATTTAACATGTTTTTTATGATGAATATCAGGTTGTTGAAATAGTTCTAACATCTGGTATTATAAGTGCAAGGCATGTTTTGTTTAGAGATAAGAATGCTAAAATATAAATCATTAAAATTTCAAATTAGTTCGCATAATCCCAATGGTGATCTAGGTGGATATTGGTGGACACTCGCCTCTTCCACTTGGGCTATAGTTGGTTTCATCAATTTCCTTAATTATAGCACAATTGACTATTTTTAGCAGTTTTTCAGGTCATGAACTTTCAAAGTTATTTTGACCCCCTAAACAGTGATCTTTTTTAGGTATGCACCAGGCCCATAACCATAGGTAGGGGCTTGCTGGAAATATTGTAGTACTCGGAGAGATATTTCCAACAAGGTATTGTACGCGCCAAACTAAGATCATATGACCAAGTTACAACCCCAAGAAGTTGGTTGTCCAACTAACCCCAATGGGCCCACAAACTCTTGGTGTTCCATCTCCTAGGCTTAGGGTTTTGGTTGATTAGGATTTTTGTTTGGTGTTCAATGATAAAAAGGCCCTTGAGCCACATTGTAGCATAGTTTAGGGGCATGTAACCATCACATCTCTTCTCAAAGATAAGCTACCATTGCCCAAGTTAGTTTTATTTTCATTTTGTATATAAGCATCTTTCAGTTCTTTGATATTAATTAAAAGAAGAATTATTTTTTTTGTTGCATCTTTGCGTTTATGTTTATATATGTATTTTGTTGCGTTCCTAAATAATTCTAGATCATTGGTATAAGAGATGTTTTATCTTTCTTTTTCTTTTTGTGCATGTCCCCAACGAGGTCGAGGTATAAGGAGTTAGGGCTTGAACTGGTTGAACCTTTGCAAGACCGACCTCACTGAACCCAATGGCCTCCAATGGCAGAAGATAATAAATATGAGGGAGACAGAGATCCTTTCAAGATATTGCTCAAAGAATCCCTCAAGCAACAAAGGAACGTGATGATGGACAACTTTTCCCAAATCCTTCGGTGGACGCCCACAGGCGATGCATCTTCATCTAACAGCCAATCTGGAGGTGCCAATCACTTTAAGGTACAAGTCAACTTTGACAGTCACATATTTGAAGGCCAGATATATGCAAATGTCATAGATAAATGGTTAAATTTGTTGGAAGGAAATTTTTTGGTTCATGATTTTTCCAATAGGGAAAATTTTTCTTTTGCACTTCTAAAAGCTAGGCCCCATGTCAGGAACTGGGGGAAAACCTACTGTGAGAAGAGGGACAAGAGGGACTGCTTACTGTTTTCAGTCACACCCACTTGGAATTCTTTCCAAGATGCCATCAATGAATAGTATTACCCTATCGGGAGCTATGAAGACAAGTACATACAATGAACTACGCTGTGGAAACAAAGGTACCAAGATGTGCATCAGTTGACGAATCTTTTCCACACCCTGTGTACAAATTTGGGTATAAAATATTCCAAGAAACATTTGGTGCTCATGTACCACGGTTGTTTGAAAAAATACATTCACAAGGAAATGGAGTTCCTAGACATCTCCTCAATTGGTACAATATATTGATATGTTGCCAAGATTGAGTAGAAGTTCAAGCAGAAGAAGCGAGACTTTGGATTTACAAACCCTAAGTAGAGTAAAGGCACCCCCAAGCCACAAAGAAAAGGGAAAATCCAGGTTTGGTCCCCCAGGAAAATCCTCAAAGTGTTAAGAATAATGGGAAGGCGGAGAAGGACATCGGCAAGTGGTGTGAGTTCCATAAAACTCCCACTCACAACACGAGCGAATGTCGTGCAAAGCAAGTGTTGGTGGTCGAGTTAAAAGACTCAGAGATAGATGCATGCTCTAACTCTGAGCCGGGACCCGACAAGGGAAATCAGATCATTGACATAAAACCCACTACGACAGTAGCCACCATCAAGCTCCAAAAGGTGGAAACTGAGGATCCAGACACGATCCAGAGGAGGGGGATCACCTCTTCCACTCATAGATTTGGGTAAATGATTTTTTTGGTGCAATTCATCATTGACAATGAAAGCCAGAAGAACTAGATCTTAGTTGAGGTCGTCAAGAGATTGGAGTTGCCAATAACATTGTACCTGTAGTCATACACCATCAGGCGACTCCACCAAGGGTGAGATCTCCATGTCAGCCAGTAGTGTCGCCTGCCTTATAGCATCAAACCCTTTGCATATGAGGTATTGTGTGATGTTGACCCTCTCAAATTTTGTGATATTTGATTAGAGAATCCATACCTATGGAAGCATCATGTTGTATATGAATCCATATCTCGTTCTATTATTATTACTTTGGGTAAGAAACTATACAAGATACTAGAGGTAGGGCCACCTACCGCCTTTTCTTTGGTCTCTACTAAACAATGCAGTAAGATCATTTCCCATACTGATAAATTTGTCTTCCTTATGATTCACCCTCAAAGCAAGAGGAAGATTATGGCCACATCCATAGCCTCTAGATAGGGCTCCTCTGCTTGGCAACAACAGATGGACAAGGTCATGGCGGAGTACATGGACATCTTCACTTCACCCACAGGGGTACACCTACATTGTCAGGTCAAGCACTCCATCAATCTAACCTCGGGCACGCCATTGCCTAATGGACCTATCTACCGATGGTTTGTTATAGAGAACGATGAAATCAAGAGGCAATTTCAGGAGTGTTACACAAAATATTCTCACCATGACTATTTGCAGTTAGTATGGGTCTATCATCACTTATATTGTCCTCCTAAGCAAGTCTCAGACCTCAGCTCTTCATGTCAATCTTTGAAAATGAGAGAAAGACCTTAAAAATCAATAAACCTCTGGTTCTGCACTTTCTCTCACTATTGCCTACGGTCCCGCACCCCCTGTTCATATTACCTACAGACCTGCCCGCTCTGTCTCTAAAGGAGTGGGTGCGGACCCCTGTGAAAGTCAAAAAGGCGCAAGTTTATTCTAAAAAACTCACTTTGGGTTAATTCTAGATGATTCTAGAAGGAATTTTGACGTGGATGGTTCGCTCTTAGGTGGTTCATGCATCCCAAAAGAGAAGGAGCTAATCCCTTGATGAGAGGAGCTATCCCTTTGAAGGAGGGCTTTATCCCTTTGAAAGTGGACCTAGTAACTTCCCTCCATTGCACTATAAATTAAGGCATTGGGCTGGTTGCTAGAGAGGTTAGAAGCTGAACATTTTTTAGGGTAAATGCTGGTGGAATTGAGACTTCCTAGTTAAGCTTGAGAGGAGAGATCACATATCTTTTGGCTTCATTGGGAAGAGAGTGAAACTTGTCAAAGTAGAGGAGACTTCTTGTTGGGCCCTGGGAGGAGCTTGTACAACATCAAGGCACAGGTTGTAAAGCTCTTCTTTGATTTGAATTAATACAATCAGATTCATTTTTCTCAACAAATTGTCTTATGTCATTTGTTTCATGAATTCCTTGATCATCATGATAAGTATGCTTTATGATATTGGCTTTTCAGGTGCTATTTAATTTGTGTGCTTGTTTGTGTTTGCATATTCACTACAAGGGAGCTCATTTGGATCAAAGGAGCGAGGCTTCAACAAAATTGCATTGGACCCAAGGTAGGCCTAAAACACATGTTTGCCTTTGTTTATAAATTGCATACTTAGAGAAAGATAGGATTTGATTGGCTTGCTTGTCACTAGATATCATTAGATACTAGGGAGGTCGATCTTGTCCGCAAGAACGACTCATTCCGTGTGACAAAATGGCGACTCCACTGGGGACTTGAATTTTTTATTTTTCCTTTGCTTTTACTTTGACTTGAGAAACTGTGTTTTTGTTTCTGTTTTTGGCTTGATGTGTGTGGGATTGGGTAGGTTTAGTAGATCTTGAATTATTTTTTGTTTTTCATACTTTTGGGAGAGGACCGCACCCTTTGCTTGTAACACAGTGCGGACATACCCGCACTTTTGCTTTACACACAAAGTGGTACCACACCTGGGTGAACTGGGAGCCTGCGGACCCTGTCAAAATTTTGAAAAACTTGAAATTTTCTCATTCAATCAACTTAGGATTTGTTAATGTGTTTTTAGCCTCTGCCCAGATCTGCACGTGACTTGTCAGGAACTTTTCTTAGGTTAATTCCATTGACATTCCTGTTTTAAGGTTTTATCAATTGGGTGTTTTGAGTCTCTTTTTTGAGAAATTCTTAATTTGATTTCCTTTGGTCATTACTTGGAGGTTGGTCTCAGTCTTTTCACAATTTTGCATGAGTGTTAATCGCCTTTGAGTGTTTTTATTTTTTGATCTTTGGAACTCTCACCCAATTTTCTTGACTTGCACTTGATTGGTTCTTAGATTACATTAGAATCATCTTGTGTTTGAGAATTCTCTTGCATAGATCACATTTGCATAGTTAGAATTCTCATTTTCAGAATATGAATGAAAAATGTGCATAGATTACATTTGCATACTTTTCAAATGAATTGTGCATAGATTACAATCGCATAGTTTACATTATGAAAAATCAATTGTAGATTTAGATCAGCGTTCTTTGATTTGAATTTACATATTTTTATGCTTGTTTTTAACATACAAAAAAAGAAATTTAAAAAAAAAAACTGTTTGGGAATTGATTTGCATTAATTTTTCTTGATGAAATTAGTGCATTAGAGAATTTGATATATTTTCTCTTAGTGATCAATTTTTTGCATTGTTGGAAGTGAATGGAAACTCTCTCCTTACTTTAGTTAGGATTCATCGAATTGAAAGGATTACATTATCATATTTGATTGCATTCAGTTTTGAGTCGGGTCATAACACCATTGGTTTCATATCCATTTACCCTTTTGAGTAATAACAGCCTAAATAACACAGCGCTTAATTAAAATTCATCTAGTAATTTTTACATTTTTAGGGCTCTTTCCACCAATCTAGCTTAGGCTAGTGTCTTGGAATAGGTTTTAGTTAACTCTCCAAGACAGTAAAACAAACAAGTAGCTGTATCTTGCGGTAGGAGATAAATTCCAATTGTTACATCCATGCTCTAGGAAAGCTCCTCTTAAAGGAGAAGCACGAGATCATATCTGAACCAGTGTAGGAATCAATCCTTCCTCATTGGGAACAATAGAAGATATTCACGTATTAAAAATGGTAAACCTCAAATTAACCATTGTCGAGGAGCCTAGGGTCACTTGTTGGTAAACCTTCGATTATGTCAAGGAGCCTTCAAGGGGATTGAGCTTGTTACTCTGCCCTTGCATGTGTATCGGATCGTAGACTATTCCCCCAGGTATATTTGTTTCCGTTGGTAACCTTAGTGACCATATTCTATAGGATTCTTTCCTAAGGTGACGGTGGAGGGAAGATCACACTGTACCTGGAGCAGACGTCGACTAGACTCACTTGGATTTTCTGGGGGGTTCTCTTCACTCGAGACGGTTTAGTGGAGAAACTTGTGCCAGTCTATTCATTAAGCAGGTTGTCGGGGTAACTGTTCCAACTGCCATTTCTATATTGAATTCTGCGACATTGGATTTCATCACCAACTAGTGTTTTCGATACGGAAAGTTACTGTTTGTGGTTTGACTCCTAGATTTGATAGTGCATGTTAATTTGTTTTTTTTTACTTTTAGAGACCATAGGTGTGAACTGTGAATTTTAATTGTTAAGTGTGAATTGTTAATTGTTAATTTTAGTTTGAAATTGTTAATAAAATTCACTGAAGTTGAATATAATGGCAACTGTTCCAGAATTTACCAACCAAGGAACCCCTCTTAATGAGAATCCTAGTACTTTTCCTTACTTTGGAAATGTTGGTCCTCCTTATATGGATACTTTGTCATTACCTGGATTTACAATAGGTTTACCGATATGGTTATTTTCAACTTCATTGGCCCCAAATACTCCAATTGTTCCACCTCAACCGAATGCTTCACCTCAACAGAGTTCACCATCTCAACATCACCAACCTTTTGTTGACCCTTTACCTTCTTCGCCTAATTTTTCTTCCTCCATTTCTTCCTCTTTGCTTGGTAAAATTCTTGGTGCTAGTAACCAGGTGGCTAAGAAGAAGAAGAAAGGGAAGAAGAAGAAGAAGAAGAAGAAGCAAGATAAGAAAGAAGTCAACCAACCAACCACGACTGTAAGTGTTAGTTGTGTTTAGGAAAACTCTTACATGCATCGTAAACCCAAATAACCTTGCGGGCTTTGTAAGGGTGACCACTTCCTTATCAATTGTCCTGGTATTACAAAGGTCTTGGAAGTAGGGTCAGAAAAATTTCATCAACTTTCCATTGATCCATCAACCAGTGATAGTCAAGTTCCTGGGAAAAAGGGTAAAGTTAGGTTTCCTTGTAAGTTATGCAAAGGGAGTCATCAAACTCACATTTTCCCTCACATGGATGAAGCCTCAAAATTGTTGGAAAACCTTACTGCTCCACAGCCAGGATTTCCAACTGGTTACCGTGAACTTTCTCCCAACCTACCGTCAACTGACGGAGTGATTGATCTAATTTCAAGTACAGTCAATCCCACTCTTCCATTGGAGAGTGAAACTCATATCACTCAGGTTGATGATCCATTAGTTGATCAAGTGGTCTATTCAATTTCACATTCGGTCGATCCCACTCTTCCATTGGAGAGTGAAACTCATATCACTCAGGTTGATGATCCATTAGTTGATCAAGTGGTCGATTCAATTTCACATTCGGTCAATCCCACTCTCCCTTTAGAGATTGAACTTCATACCGCTCAGGTTCTTCATGTTACATCAGATTCTTCTATGCCGGGGGGCATTTCACCTGTTTCTACAGAACCCCCCCAAGTACTAAGGTCTTTTCCTTTGATTGGAATAGACTGACAGAACCTCGTCTTCCTTCCTCCATCCCCTTCCAAATCATTTTCAAGGTTGGTGGTAGGGACATGCATCGCACACAAGTAGATGAAGGTGCTTCTGTTAGTATTTTATCCTCAATTGCTTGGAAAGCTTTGGGTTCCCCTCAGCTTGCGCCTATTATGCAGAATCTGAAAGCTTTTAACAGAACCATTAGTGAACCTTTAGGGATCCTTCCTAAGTTTTCTATTACTTTGGAAGGTAAAATTGTCTATATTGATCTTATGGTAGTTCGTGGTCCCTTGGATTTCAATTTACTCCTTAGGCAAGACTATGTTTATGCAATGAAAGTTATCGTATCGACACTCTTTCGCGTGATGTCTTTCCCTCACAATGGAAATATTGTGACTGTAGACCAGCTTTCGTTCCCTAGTCTTGTTTCAACTACCAATAATATGACACCCCTAAATTTTCCTGATTCTAAAGTGGTATCTACCCCGCCACAGGTTAATTATGTGGCAACTGGTCCCATGTTTTCAGTTACCGAAGTACGTGAGCCTCTCACTGTTTGCTCATCTTCCTTTGATTTAGATCCGGTAATTGACATGGAAAACTCTATGGGATTACTTGAACACGATGTTCTTATCCCTTTTGAGTCCCTTGACATGTGTTTTTCCCAGAGGACTATTCTTCCTTCTGATGAAGACCTCTTAGAAGCCATGATCAAGGTGTGTCCATTGACATGTCTTTCTTCCAATTGGAAGCCATGATCATTTGGTCGAGGAAAGTTCCTTTTACTGTGTCGACCTCATTAAAAAATGAATCAATGAGTGTGAGGACAATTCTTTTCCTGTGTCAAACTCATTAAAAAATGAATCAGTGAATTCGATGAAAGTTCCTTTTACTGTGTCGACCTTGTTAAAAAATGAATCAGTGAGTGTGAGGACAATTCTTTTCCTGTGTCAACCCCATTAAAAAATGAAACAGTGAGTTCGAGGAAAGTTCCTTTTACTGTGTTGACCTCGTTAAAAAATGAATCAGTGAGTGCAAGGATAGTTTTTTCCTGTATCAACCTCGTTAACAAATGAAACAGGCTGTGTGAGGATAGTTTTTTCCTGTATCAACCTCGTTAAAAAATGAAACAGGGTTTCAAGGAAAGTTCCTTTTACTGTGTCGACCTCGTTAAAAAATGAATCAGTAAGTATGAGGAAAGTTCTTTTCCTGTGTCAACCTCGTTAAAAAATGAATCAGTTGTTCGAGGAAAATTCCTTTTACTGTGTCGACCTCGTTAAAAAATGAATCAGTGAGTTTGAGGATAGTTCCTGTTACTAAGTCAACCTCGTTAAAAAATGAATTAGGTATGAGGACAGTTCTTTTCCTGTGTCAACCTCGTTAAAAAATGAATCAGTTGTTATGAGCATAGTTCCTTGTCTTGTGTCAAGCTCGTTAAAAAATGAAACAAGGAGTCATAGGTTATATAGGTAGATTGTAGAGAGTAGATACGAGGATAGTTTGTTCCTATCTCAACCTCGTTAAAAAAAATGAAACTAGGAATCATGAGCATAGTTCCTTGTCTTGTGTCAAGCTCCTTAAAAAATGAAACAAGGAGTCATAGGTTATATAGGTAGATTGTAGAGAGTAGATTTGAGCATAGTTCCTTGTCTTGTGTCAAGCTCGTTAAAAAATGAATCAAGGATTTTAGAGCATAGTTCCTTGTCTTGTGTCAAGCTCGTTAAAAAATGAATCAAGGATTTTAGAGGATAGTTCCTGTTACTGAGTCAACCTCATTAAAAAATGAATCAGGTAGATTGTAGGTTATATAGGTAGATTGTAGAGAGTAGACTTGAGCATAGTTCCTTGTCTTGTGTCAAGCTCGTTAAAAAATAAAACAAGGAGTCATGAGCATAGTTCCTTATCTTGTGTCAAGCTCATTAAAAAATGAATCAAGGATTTTTAGAGCATAGTTCCTTGTCTTGTGTCAAGCTCGTTAAAAAATGAATCAAGGATTTTAGAGGATAGTTCCTGTTACTGAGTCAACCTCATTAAAAAATGAATCAGGTAGATTGTAGGTTATATAGGTAGATTGTAGAGAGTAGACTTGAGCATAGTTCCTTGTCTTGTGTCAAGCTCGTTAAAAAATAAAACAAGGAGTCATGAGCATAGTTCCTTATCTTGTGTCAAGCTCGTTAAAAAATGAATCAAGGATTTTTAGAGTATAGTTCCTTGTTAGGTAGATTGTAGAGAGTAGTTATGAGCATAGTTCCTTATCTTGTGTCAAGCTCGTTTAAAAAATGAAACAAGGGTTTTGAGGATAGTTCTTTTCCTGTGTCAACCTCACTAAAAAATGAAACAACTCCCACAAGTCTTTCCAAGATTTCGAAAGTAAACCTTCATTTCATCCACCTAGTTGAATGCAATGAAGCTTGGGGGGCATGTACCTCGATTTGCGTCATTATGCTGGGGGCATGCGAACTTATAACAAGCATAGTTTTTCGTTTCAAGCTTGCGTAAACATGAAACCGGATCCGAGCATAGTTCTTTTCCTGTGTCAAGCTCGTTAAAAAATGAAACAAATCCTCCTCTAATTGAGTCGAGAGTTTGACTAGATCTCATAAATGTTAAGTTGTATATTTAGGTTAGTTATTTCAGTTTTTTACATAATTTTCTTACAGTTTTAGGTCGAGTCTTTCAAATGATCTCGTAAATGAACCTTCATTCCATCCAGATATTAATTACCAGCAGTGTACTTAGTTGAATGAAATGAAGCTGGGGGGGCATGTGCTCTAGCAGTTATGCTTAGGGGGCATCAAGCACAGTTTTCTCTCCGTTTCAAGATTGTGTAAAAATGAAACTACTTTGAAGCATAGTTTTTCTTTGTTTCAAGCTTTTGTAAAAATGAAACCTATCTCGAGTCAATTTCAGTTATTTTCAAGACTCGTTAAACTCATGAAATCTCGAGATTATTTTGCTATCTTTCATTCTCGTAAAACAAATGAAAATGCCGAGTTCTTTCCGTCTTTTCTTGCTCGTAAATTAAATTGAAAGTTAGCCATATGAGTACATTTTTATCATTTTTTGGAACTCATTAAAACTTACGAAATAGTGAAAACCATGAGTACATTTTTATCATTTTTTCGAACTCGTTAAAACTTACCAAAAAGTGAAACCTTGGAGTTCTCTTTTAAGCCCTTTTCAGACTCTCAAAATATGAAAAGATTGTTGAGTTTTTCCTTTTAAACTCGTTAAAATGGAATTAAAAAGACGGTCCACTTACAGCTCTTTTCTGACCGTATAAACATGAAAAGATTGTCGGACTTTTGTCGTTTCAAATTCGATATTGGTTATAAAACGATGTGTCATTGGTCGCTTTTTTACTTTTTCAGATCAGAGGCACTAATTATGAATAGTACTCCTTGGTCGTAATGATCAAGCGGTTCTCTCAAGTATTATTTTATTATTTTTCGGGCTTGGGAGACACAAATTTACGAAAAAGGACAACCATGGAGTTTTCTTAAGTTTTTTAAGACTCCCTAAAATTGAAAAACGCCGAGTTTCTCCTATACTGGACTTGTTAAAATTTAACAGTAAAGGACCTGTTCAATTACAAACAGGAATGGACCACTTCTTCGTAGGGTTCGAATTTAAACTAAGTTGGACTCATCCGAAGGATGAGCTTATAATCAAGCAAATGTTATCCTCCTCAAGCTTGTTAAAAATAAAGAGGTACTTGCCAGAAATGGTGGGGGAAAAGAGGGAAAAATCAGCCTGTTTGTCATACTTTGTAACCACTCTTGAACACGACACTTTTTATTCATCTGAGTTGGGAAATTCTTTGCCTAACAGTTGATCAAACCATATTGAAAGTCTTCAGCCGATTTCTAGGTATTAACTTTGGATCAATTGTCACCAAACCATCTGCTGTGTCATTATGTGTTCAAGAGGTCAGTGCAAATAAACCATTCATCTGTAAAATATCTGTCATCCATCTTGACCATCCCTGAGTCATTCCTTGCAACTATATTTCTTCAAACTTGATCTATGATTTCGTGTTGTGGGCTTGCCTACAACGGATCGCTTTCTATCGACTTCAACTCATTATCTAGAAAGATGATCTAGAAATCGTCAGTACCTTGGGATCTGCATGCCTCAATGGCAGGTTTCTCGCCTTCGACGATAGGTTGCATCATTGACCTTCGATCAAAGGATTCCGTGACATGTTCGACATCAACACATCTATTCACATCTCATGGATTGTACTGAGTACTTTGAGAGCCATTGACATTACTGGTGGTTTCTCTCACACTTGTTAACAGTTTACATCATTGACTGGTAATCAAGTGGTTTCTACCATGTTCGACTTCAACACATTCATTCGCATGGATAGAATCATACTGTTTCGGGAAGTAGAAATGAAGACCCTGGATCTAGTTTCCACCATCCAGGCTGCGAGGAATTTTGTATTCATTATATTGTGGACTATTCATAAACAGATGGCTGCGTCCATACTGTGTCTACATGTGTCTATACTTGTGATGTATTACAAGATCATTCCTATATCAGAGCAGTAGTTAGTTTTCTAGTAAGTTTTGATCTGAGTATGGGAATGCCTACCTCAGCTATGATATGATCTCATATATATATTTTGCATTGAATGTTTTTACAGGTTCCAACCGGGCTCTCCACAAGATGATCCTCGAAATGATAAAGTACTTCACTCTTCCTAGATGATAAATGAAATCCTCATCTACTACAGACTTCGCACTTTAGGGGGCAGTCTGTTACACAAAATATTCTCACCATGACTATTTGTGGTCAGTATGGGTCTATCATCACTTATACTGTCCTCCAAGTCTCAGACCTCAGCTCTTCATGTCAAGCTTTGAAAATGAGAGAAAGACCTTAAAAATCAATAAACCTCTGGTTCCGCACTTTCTCTCACTATTGCCTGCGGTCCCGCACCCCCTGTTCATATTACCTGCGGACCTGCCCGCTCTGTCTCTAAAGGAGTGGGTGCAGACCCCTGTGAAAGTCAAAAAGGCGCAAGTTTATTCTAAAAAGCTCACTTTGGGTTAATTCTAGATGATTCTAGAAGGAATTTTGACGTGGACGGTTCGCTCTTAGGTGGTTCATGCATCCCAAAAGAGAAGGAGCTAATCCCTTGATGAGAGGAGCTATCCCTTTGAAGGAGGGCTTTATCCCTTTGAAAGTGGACCTAGTAACTTCCCTCCATTGCGCTATAAATTAAGGCATTGGGCTGGTTGCTAGAGAGGTTAGAAGCTGAACATTTTTTAGGGTAAATGCTGGTGGAATTGAGACTTCCTAGTTAAGCTTGAGAGGAGAGATCACATACCTTTTGGCTTCATTGGGAAGAGAGTGAAACTTGTCAAAGTAGAGGAGACTTCTTGTTGGACCCTGGGAGGAGCTTGTACAACATCAAGGCACAGGTTGTAAAGTTCTTATTTGATTTGAATTAATACAATCAGATTCATTTTTCTCAACAAATTGTCTTATGTCATTTGTTTCACGAATTCCTTGATCATCATGATAAGTATGCTTTATGATATTGGCTTTTCAGGTGCTATTTAATTTGTGTGCTTGTTTGTGTTTGCAGATTCGCTACAAGGGAGATCATTTGGATCAAAGGAGCTAGGCTTCCACAAACTTGCATTGGACCCAAGTGTTGTGTGTGGAGCATGATTGTTCAAAGGTCTTTGTTTCAGCTGGATGTATACCCCAGGAAGTTTGTACACCCCTCCACGCGGGGGGGTGCGGGGGGGACATCCCCCCCGGCTGGGGGGTCTGGGGGCCAGCGGTCCCCCAGCGGGGGCTCGGGGGTAGCGCCCCCAAAGCTAAAAACAAATGTAAAATTGCCTTGTAAAAGTATAGTAATTTCTAGTCAATCTGGGCCGTTCATTAGGCGGATGATCTGACGGTAGAACTTATGTTTAGTCTAGGGTTTTTTTCCCTAGAAGGCAACCCCTCTCTTTGTATGAGGGTATTGTATTTGAGGCTGTGAAATAGATGTGTATTCTGTGAGCGAGAAACATAGAGGTGAGACTGTGAGAGAAAACAGAGGATATTACAGCGAATTTGCTGTAGGTTGTGTCTCTTCATTTTGCTGGATAATAGAAAGGAAGGACTGGCTGTTCAGGGTGGATGTAGCCCAAACTGGGTAAACCACGTATATCTGTGTCTCTCTTGTTTTGTGTGTTTTCTGTGTTTATATTTCTGCAATATTTTATGTGTTCCATTGCTCCGTAATATATATTTTCTAACAACTGGTATCAGAGCCGAAGGTCTATTTGGCTGATAAACTCGCAGGAAAGAAGGGTTCCTAGTTCGAGTGGGAGCAATGGCGGAAGATGGTAAGTTTAGGGTCGAGAAATTTAACGGCCAAAACTTCTCGCTGTGGAAGATGCAGATGGAAGATTATCTGTATCAGAAAGATCTATACCTACCATTGGGCGGAAAAACAAAGATGCCGACGGGTATGAAAGACGAAGAATGGAACCTTCTCGATAGAAAGGCACTCAGAACAATACAGTTGTGCCTTGCTGCGTCAGTTGCCTTCAACATTTCGAAGGAAACCGGACAGAGGGTTTGATGCAGACGTTGTCGAAACTATATGAAAAACCCTCGGCCTCAAACAAGGTATTTCTTATGAAACGGTTATTTAAGATGAATATGTCGGAAGGTGGATCTGTTGCAAACCATTTAAATGATTTTAATACAGTTACAAGTCAGTTAAGTTCTGTAGGGGTAAACTTTGATGATGAAGTTAGAGCTGTGTTATTCTTGTGCTCATTACCAAAAAGTTGGAATGGTTTGGTAATGGCCATTAGTAACTACGTTTCTGGATCTAGTACTTTAAAGTTTGATGATGTTGTCGGTGCTATCCTTAGCGAGGAAATGCGACGGAAAAGCTCCGGTGAGACATCGGGAAATGCTTTGAGTGCAGAGTCTAGAGGAAGAAAAATGGAAAGAGGAAAGAGCTCAGGTTATCGCAATAAATCAAGGAAAGGCAGATCCAAGTCCAGATCGGGGATAGTGTGCTGGAAATGTGGAAAGAAAGGACACCTAAAGAAAGACTATAGATCTTAGAAGGGAAAAGAAGGAGATGCACAACAAGAAAACAATCATGAAGCAAATGTGACAGGTGAGGTGTTACAAGATGCTTTGATTCTTTCTTTCGAAAATATTACTGATTCCTGGGTGGTAGATTCAGGGGCTTCACTCCATGCCACACCTGATAAGAAATATTTTCATGACTATGTTCAAGGAGATTTTGGACAAGTTCGTCTGGGTGATGATAAACCCTGTAAAATCGTTGGAATGGGTAAGGTTCTTGTAAAACAGCAGAATGGAAACCAATGGCTATTAAAGGAGGTAAGGCATGTTCGAGATCTAAAGAAAAATCTGATTTCAACAGGGCAGTTAGGCGGTGAAGGTTGTGTGACAACTTTCACAGATAAAGCTTGGAAGGTCACCAAAGGAGCCCTGGTAATAGCAAAAGGCGAAAAGGTTGGTACATTGTATTTATGCAATGGTATTTCTAACTCTGTTAATGCTTTAACTTCCAAAGGAGCAGATGCAGCATTATGGCATCATAGGCTCAGACACATGAGTGAAAAAGGGATGAAGATTCTTCACTCAAGGAATTTGTTGCCAGGTTTGAAGAATGTTGATTTGGACTTCTGTGAGAATTGCATTTATGGAAAACAGAAGAGAGTCAGATTTCTCAGAGTTGGGAAAGAAAAGAAGAATTAAAAATTAGAGCTTGTGCATACAGATGTATGGGGACCTGCTCAGGTATCATCTCTTGGTGGCTCTCGTTATTATGTTACTTTTATTGATGATGCAACTAGAAAAACTTGGATTTATTGTATTAAGAATAAATCTGATGTATTTGATACTTTCAAGAAATGGAAAGCTTTGGTTGAGATTGAGATAGGAAAGAAATTGAAGTGTCTTAGATCAGACAATGGAGGTGAATATTGCAGCAAAGAGTTTGATAGGTACTGTTCAGAGCATGGAATTCGCAGAGAGAAGACAGTTTCAAAAACACCACAAGAAAATGGTGTGTCAGAAAGGATGAACAGAACAATCATGGAGCGTGCAAGGTGCATGAGATTGCATGCAGGATTGCCTTTACAGTTTTGGGAAGATGTTGTAGATACTGTTGTTTATCTAATAAACAGAGGGCCTTCAAGTTCCTTGGATGGTGGTGTTCCGGAGGAAGCATGGACAGGTAAAAAGGTAAACTACTCCTTTTTAAAGCCTTTTGGTTGTGAGGCCTTTGTCCATATTGATAAAGAAAATAGAACAAAGCTTGAGGCAAAGTCAAAGAAATGTACCTTTATTGGATATGGTGTTAATGATTTTGGTTATCGCTTATATGATTACGAAAATCACAAAATCATTAGGAGCAGAGATGTAATATTCAATGAAAAGGTCTTGTATAAGAATCAGTTGCGGGAAAAGAAACAGGAAAAGAAAACAAGGAATACGCAGTTTTTGATGAAATCACTGAAAAGGTAAAGGTGCCTGAAAATAATAATAATCAACAACAACAACCACCACAACAGCAATAGGCACCCCAAACACCTGAAAATGGTGTTAGAAGATCTACCAGGATAAGTAGACCCCCTGAACGATACTCTCCTTCATTATATTATTTATTGTTGACTGATTCTGGTGAACCCGAATGTTATGAAGAAGCAATGCAGGTTGAAAGCAGGAAGAAGTGGGAGGTAGCCATGGAAGAAGAGATGGACTCCTTAATGCATAACCAGACTTGGGATTTAGTCAAGTTGCCTGCAGGAAAAACTACATTGAAGAATAAATGGGTTTACAGGCTGAAGGAAGAAGATGGAGGAAAACAGAGGTACAAAGCTAGACTTGTGGTGAAGGGGTTTGCACAGAAGAAAGGTATTGATTTTGATGAAATATTTTCTCCTGTTGTTAAAATGACTTCAATCAGAACTATTTTAAGTCTTGTAGCAGCTGAAGATTTTCATCTTGAGAAGTTAGATGTAAAGACAGCCTTTCTCCATGGGGATTTGGAGGAAGAGATATATATGCAGCAGCCACAAGGATATGAGGTGAAAGGGAAGGAGAAACTAGTGTGCAGGTTGAAGAAGAGCTTGTATGGCTTAAAACAGGCTCCAAGGCAGTGGTATCTAAAATTTGACAAGTTTATGTCTGAGCAAGGTTATACTAGATGTCACTCTGATCATTGTGTTTATTTGAAAAAGCAAAATAATGGCAGCTATATTATATTGTTATTGTATGTAGATGACATGCTTGTTGCAGGATCTAACATGCAGGAAATAAATGTGCTCAAAATAAAATTGGCAAATTCATTTGCAATGAAGGATTTGGGAGCTGCAAAACAAATCCTTGGTATGAGAATCACTAGAGACAGGAAAAATCGCAAATTAACATTGTCTCAGAATGAGTACATACAAAAGGTGTTGAAAAGATTTAACATGCACAATGCAAAACCAGTTAGTACACCTTTTGCTAGCCATTTCAAACTTAGCAAGGAAATGTGCCCAAAGACCCAAGAAGACATGGATTATATGTCTAAAGTTCCATATGCATCAGCAGTTGGAAGCTTAATGTATGCAATGGTCTGCACAAGGCCTGATATTGGACATGCAGTGGGAGTTGTAAGCAGGTACATGAACAATCCAGGAAAGGAACATTGGATGGCAGTGAAATGGATTCTCAGATATTTGAAAGGTACCACAAATCAAGCATTATGCTTTGGTGGTGCAAACATTTCTCTACGGGGATATGTTGATGCAGATATGGAAGGTGACAGGGATAACAGGAGGAGCACTACAGGATATGTTTTTACTGTTGGAGGAACAGCTGTCAGTTGGGTTTCAAAAATCCAAAGTGTTGTTGCACTTTCAACAACAGAAGCAGAGTATGTTGCTGCTACAGAGGCTAGTAAAGAAATGATTTGGTTACAAAGGTTTATGGGTGAATTGGGTAAGGAGCATGATAAGGGCACATTATACAGTGATAGCCAAAGTGGCATTCATCTTGCAAAGAACTCAGCATTTCATTCCAGGACTAAACACATACAGCTCAAGTACCATTTCATATGATCAGTGTTGGAAGATGGAGAGTTGAAGCTGGAAAAGATACACACTAGCCAGAATCCTACAGATATGCTAACAAAAGTTGTAACCGGGGAGAAACTGGGAATATGCTCAGTTTCAATTGGTCTTCAAGGATGACGATGAAGATGAGGAACAGCCAGGTCCAAAGAGGAGTCATTGTCCAGCAAATGAAGCAGCGGTGGAGTTTCTACAATCATTCTCCAAGTGGGAGATTGTTGTGTGTGGAGCATGATTGTTCAGAGGTCTTTGTTTCAGCCGGGGGGTGCGGGGGGGACTTGTCCCCCCCGCGGGGGTCTGGGGGGGCCGATCCCCCCGGCTGGGGGGTCCGGGGGCCAGCGGTCCCCCGGCGGGGGCTCGGGGCAGCGCCCCCAAAGCTAAAAACAAATGTAAAATTGCCTTGTAAAAGTATAGTAATTTCTAGTCAATCTGAGCCGTTCATTAGGCGGATGACCTAATGGTAGAACTTATGTTTAGTCTAGGGTTTTTTGCCCTAGAAGGCAACCCCTCTCTTTGTATGAGGGTATTGTATTTGAGGCTGTGAAATAGATGTGTATTCTGTGAGCGAGAAACAGAGAGGTGAGACTGTGAGAGAAAACAGAGGATATTACAGCGGATTTGTTGTAGGTTGTGTCTCTTCATTTTGCTAGATAATAGAAAGGAAGGACTGGCTGTTTGGGGTGGACGTAGTCCAAACTGGGTGAACCACGTATATCTGTGTCTCTCTTATTTTGTGTGTTTTCTGTGTTTATATTTCTGCAATATTTTATGTGTTCCATTGCTCCGTAATATATATTTTCTAACACCAAGGTAGGCCTAAAACACATGTTTACCTTTGCTTATAAATTGCATACTTAGAGAAAGATAGGATTTGATTGGCTTGCTTGTCACTAGATATCATTAGATACTAGGGAGGTCGGTCTTGTCCGCAAGAACGACTCATTCCGTGTGACAAGGAGTTTTTGCAGAAAGGGCACATCAGGCCAAGTTCATCACCTTGTGAAAATTTGATTGTGTTTGTGCAAAAGAAGGATGGAACATGGAGGCTTTGTATTGACTTTTGGGAGTTGAATAAGATCATTGTCGAGAATAGGTATCCAATCCCACATATTGATGACCTTCAAAACCAACTCAAGGGGGGCAAATATTTCAGCAAGATTGACTCGAAGTTTGATTATCACTAATTACCAATCGAACCCTACTATGTGTGGAAGACTGCCTTCAAACCCAAGGAGGGCCTTTTTGAATGGTTGGTCATGCCTTTCAGGTTGATGACTGCCCTCGCAACCTTCATGAGGCTGATGGATGACATCTTGTGGCCCTTCACCAACTCGTTCATGGAAGTGTATTTAGAAAACATCATGATCTTCATCCAGAGTTGGGAAGAGCACCTACACCATATTCGAAAGATCCTCCAAACCCTACGACAACACAAATTGTGTGCCAATTTGGAGAAATTCACTTTTGGTATGACTTGGTTTCAATATCTGAGGTACATTATTGATGAGTGGGGTGTGCATGTGGACCCATATAAGATATAAGTTATTTGGGATTTTCCATTCCTAAACACTCTAATAGAGCTCCACATCTGTCTAGATCTTGCCAATTTCTATTGCAGGTTCATGTTGGGATTCTCTCATATCACTTGGCCTTTGAGTTAAGCCACCAAGGGTAGAGCGAAAGTAAAGTTATTTTGGTCTGATCCCAACAGAAGGCATTTGTTGACTTGAAGCATTGCTTCTGCCAACAATGGAAGCATTACATTCTAGGGAAGAAAACAATCATCCACACACACTACTGACCCCTACAATTCCTACAAACACAAGGAAAGTTGTAGAATGATCGCCGGCAAAAATAGTCCACATATCCGCAACATCTCCATTGGCATTGTTAGGTCCCTATAATACTAGTGACTCCTCCATTACTATTTTCGTTGTAGCCCTTATTGTTATTGTTGTGCCCCTATTGTCCCCATATTGTTATTATTGTGCCCCATAGAAGCCCACTATTGTTATTTTTGTGCCCTTATATTATTATTGTTATGTCGGCTTTGATTATATTGTGACTCCTTAGACTCCTATATATAGAAAGGAGGTTTTTTCATTTGTATCATCCAAGCGTTCATTTGTGTAATGTAAAGGAGGTTCGCCCCTCGAAGAGGCTGATTCTAAAGTCGTTGATCTAACTTTTTTATCTTTTTGTGAGCTGTTTTTTTAACATTTTGTATCAGAGGTTTGGATTCTAGGGTTTCGTTGCTCCAAATAGGTCGTCATGGCATTTTCGCTATAACTTTTTCTCTACGAAGTTTCAAAAGCTAAAAAAAACTCATTTTACCTGAAATCATTCTAAACCTCGAGTCTGAATTTTAGATCTTGTTTCGCTATATTTTTGTAGATATGATCTGAGGAAGTTAGGGTTTTTGTAGATTCCCAAATTACATTCCAAACAGGTGACCTTGGGAAAAATTTCATAACTTTCTCTCTGAGCATCAGATTGAAATTTCATAAGAAGTTATAGAAAGAGGACGGATTTTAGTTTTCTGTGTATCTTTTTCAGATCTGAAGGTCAAAACAATGACACGTGGCACGTCGTACAATTTCGTTCTACTAAAAAATTATATAATCAAGTCATCTTGGTAGATTGGGCATAACTCTTTCTTGGAGAATCCAATTTTTATCAGACTGGTGGCATTGGAAAGAGAAGTCAGAGGGCTACCACAGGAAGAAATTTCAGACCTTGAAGATTCACAATTATAGAGATACAATAGATTAAATATTGAGCTTCTATAAAGTGAAAAAAAAGGTGTGTAGTCTTTTTAAAATTTTGCATAAATTTGGGTTGAAAAATTAGTGTGAAGTTCAAAGGGAATAGTGACACATAATTAGCATTAACTGATGCCCCGAAGAAATAAAATGGAAACACTTAGTAAGCAACCGGAAATCTCTACCATGACTCATGAATAAGAGGAACAAATGCAACGTGATATATCAAAATTACGAGACCAAGTGCAATAAATTTCTCTCTCACAAAAGGTAACAGAAGCTAAGATTGATGGTTTAAAGAAAGGCGTGGATGCTAAGATGAATGGCGTGGAAGTTAAGATGGATGGCGTGGAAGCTAAGATGGATGGCATGGAAGATAAGATGAATGGCATGGATGCTAAGATGGATGGTATAGAAGAAAATTTGAAAGGCGACATGGAATATTTCAAGATAGAAATGACTAAGTTGCTACAAGAAATGTTTACTAATGGTGAAAGGGTAGTAAAGGAAACTCATGATGAGAGAAAAATAAATGTTAATTATGATTTCATAGACTCTAATTTTGGATTGAAGACCCACCATGTTCCAAATATCAATATGAGGAAGTTTGATGGCAAGGATCTCATAACATGGATACTATGGAACAATATTTCGATCTCCATAATGTGAAAAACACACAAAAGGTACGCATTGCAACTTTATATTTGCAACCAAATCAGTGTGTATGGTATCGATAGCTTTGCTCTAATAAACAAATTGTCACTGGGGCAATTTTTACAGAAGAAATGATAGCACATTATGAGGATACAAAAAGCAACAATTTTTTTAACCAATTGATAAACCTCAAACAAAAGGTTTCAATGATGGAGCACATTGAGGACTTCCAAAAATTGATTATAAGGGTAAAAGATATTCCAGAGGAGCACATGATTGGTGTGTTCATAGGGACTTTAAAGGATAACATCCAACATGAGTTTCGCCTTTGGGAACTTGACTTATTGGAGAAGGCATTCAGTTTGGCAAGAAAAACGGAAAGCAAAATAATGTCAACAAGGAAGCCTACCATGTTAGGATATTCCGACACATAGGAAATAGTTAAGTACAACTTGGTCTAGTGTAGAGTTAGGTAAAGTGTGTTTCTTTACCGTTGTACATTTTGTAACTTACAATCCGACGGTCACGATATGTAGTGATCCGACGGTTCATTCTCTCCTCGGTATTACCGACACTTGATCTGTGGCTTGACACCCGATTGGTCCATGAATTCTATTTAAAGCGCATGGAGGGTCATTTGTAGGGTAATCCATGCATGAGAGAAACATATGTAAATTTTCATTCTTTTATTAATAAATTGCCTGAAGTGGCCGCGTTGGCTCAGGCCGTGGACTGTTTCCCTCTTTGAGGGTTTTAACCACGTCAAAATACTGGTGTATTGATCTGCGATCTGGTTGTGAGCGATGTCCTTTTGGCGTTCTGTTTGAGGAACTTACCCTGTAAATTCCTACATGGTATCAGAGCTAGTTGAGGGTCGCGTCCGTTGGTGATCCAAATCTGAAGCCAGTAGAACTGCATCCGACTGTCGTTTCCTAGATCTGCTGTTTCTGACTGCTTTCGGGCCGAGAGGACTGCTCTGTTGTGTTCGGAGCATCTGTTCCAATGAGGAACCCCTTTCGTTTCACGCGAAAGGTTTTCCGGTAGCCCTAGCTGCGTCATTTTTAAGATCTGGAGGTATATAGTGTTTATTTGCAGTTTACTGTTATTTTCTCTCTGTTTATTTCGGTTTCGGTTTATTTAGCCTTTTTATTACCGGATCTATACCTTTCATTTCTGCGTATGCTCTTTGCCCTGCGACTCTGTGCGATCTGGGCAAATCAGAAACAGAAAGGAAGGATTTTTCTCATGCGTATGCTCTTTTCCCTGCGCCTTAGGGTGATCTCGGAAAATCAGAAACATTGAGAAAAATATTTAGTTTCCGGCCAAAGCTAACTTTGAGCCGCAAGGTTCATTTTTGAAAATATTTAGTTTTTCGTCTAAAGCTAACTTCGAGCCATAAGGTTCGTTTTCTTTGCATGTCCGTGTTGGGTTTTGTGTTTTGTGTTTTGTAGGGAAAAAGAGCTTTCTCAAGGTAAGCACGCAACCCAAAGCACCCCCCCCCCCCCTCTCTCTCTCTCTCTCTCTCTCTCAAATTTTTTGTATAGATCAATTGGTTCAAAGCTATTTTAAGAGAGTAGAGGTCTTGGGTTCAAGTCTCCATTTTGTGGGGGCGGACTTTTTCATTTCCGCACATTCCCGCACTTCGTCGGCAACTTCAACAACTTTTTTTAAAAAGCCATAACTTCTTCATCCGGAAGCCGTTTTCAGAGCCGTTTTTTTTAAACCAGCCTAATTTTTCGAGATCTATCCATTGGAACACTTATTTTCAGCATCTTTAGCTTCAGTTTCCATTGAAATGAAAAGTCAATACCAAGTTACCCTTGACAGCACCAACTACTTCCAATGGTTGGCTTACATTGAGGATTTACTTAGAAGTAAAGGTCTCTTCAGAATAGCCTCAGGCCAAGAAAAGAAACCGAAGGATGAAGATAAGGCTGCTAAATGGGAAAATAGGCAAGATCAAGCACGTGGACTGATAGGGATGTCTATTTCTCCAGATCTTAGATTCCATATTGCAGAAAATGATTCTCCTGATGAAGCAATGAAACAAATCAATAAAGTTTTTGGCATTAAAAATGAAATTAGAGCCCATCAACTTGAAAATGAGTTGCTTACATTGGACCCTAATAATTTTTCTTACATTGAAGATTTCTTGTCCAAGTTCAAGACCCTTAGATATCTTTTGGAAGGTGTTAAAGTTAAGAAAGAAGATAGTAATCTTATCTATTCCATTCTTAAAAAGTTGGGACCAGCCTACTCTGTGTTTGTTTCCACCTTCCATTCTACAAGAGAAGCCTTCATTTCTCAAGGAACAGACTACAAGTCCCCTTCCTTTGACTCTTTTTGTGATTCTTTAATAAGAGAACAAGAAAAACTCTTACACCTTGGTCTTCTTAATCTTGGAAACTCTTCCAAGAAAGCGTTAGCCGCCCAGCAGCAACCAAATTCAAAGAATCCCAAGAAGTCATATCCTAAAAAGAATGGTCCTAAACCAAACAAGGGTCCTAAGCAATTTCAGCCCCAAAATGAAAAATCATTTCAACAAAATGATAAGACAAATAAAAACAAAGGGAAGAAGACTGATAGACATTGCAATTTTTGTAATCGAGATGGCCACTTAGAATCAAAATGCTTTAAGAAGATGGAAGCCTTGGAAGCAGCAATGAAGAAGCATAACATCCATTTGGGGCAATCTTCAACTTCAACTTCATCTTCAGGAATGGCACTTTCTGCATGTGGTTGTCAAGCATCTCGGTCTGGCTATGCATTAAATGTATCTTCTTCTTCTCATTCTCATGAGTGGCTCATTGATTCTGGAGCTTCTTATCACATGGCCAAAAACAAAGCCATGTTTTCTTCTTTAAATGATTGTAACACCAAAAATATATATGTTGGTGATGATAGATCTCTTAATGTTGTAGGGACTGGAACTGTTCATCTAGACAATGGTCAGTTTAATGATGTATTATGTGTTCCAACCTTATCCTGCAACCTTCTATCTGTATATCAGATAACTCATTCAGGTGAAGGTAAAATCATTGAATTTTCACCTCATGATGTTGTAATCAAGGACTTAAGAGATCCTAAACAGATTTTGGCTACTGGCATTGCTGATGATTCCACAAGGTTGTATAAGTTTCACAACTTTGGGTCATCAAATCTTCCCTCAGTATTTGTTGCTCATAACGATGAAGTGAGCAAACTTTGGCATGAGCGATTTGGTCACTTAAACTATCGCTCCCTTCAGCATCTATGTAAGGAAAATATGGTGACAGGTTTTCCTATGGTATCTTGCAGAGATGGTGTTTGTTCCGGATGTGTACTCGGAAAACATCATCGGGACAGTTTTGAAAAACGTGCCTCTTGGCACGCCTCAGCCCCTTTACATCTTGTGCATAGTGATTTATGTGGTCCACTTCCAGTTGTGTCATTCTCTGGCTGCAAGTATTTCTTAACTTTCATTGATGATTTCTCCAGACGCACTTGGGTATACTTCTTAAAACTCAAGAGTGGAGTATTTAACACTTTTTTGGCCTTCAAGGCCTTTGTTGAAAAACAATCTAGACATCAAATTCTTAAGTTAAGATCTGATAATGGCGGAGAATATGTTAAAAACACATTCATCAACTATTGCACTGAGAATGGAATTCAAATGCAACATACTGTTCCATATACTCCACAACAAAATGGTGTAGCTGAAAGGAAGAATCGCACCTTAAAGGAAATGGCTAATTGCATGCTACAATCTAAAGGACTTGGTCTTAGTTTTTGGGCAGAAGCAATTAACTGTGCAAATTACATAAT
Organism: Pinus tabuliformis; assembly: GCA_031772625.1. Lineage (NCBI taxonomy): Eukaryota > Viridiplantae > Streptophyta > Pinopsida > Pinales > Pinaceae > Pinus > Pinus tabuliformis. Next base: position 1,862,164,718 of record CM062817.1, read on the forward strand.
AAATCGCACTCCTACTAAGGCTTTAAAGAATATCACTCCAGAAGAAGCATGGAGCTCAATCAAACCAGATGTAAGTCACTTTCGTGTTTTTGGAAGTGAAGCGTGGGCCCATATTCCAGATGAAAAGCATAAAGCTTTAGAACCTAAGAGTGAAAAATCTACTTTTGTTGGATATTCTGAAGATGTCAAAGGCTATAGACTTATTCCATTTAAGTCCAAAAATGTTATCATTAGAAGAGATGTAAAATTTGATGGAAAATATATCGGCCTGCGAGTCTAGTCCGGCGGTTGTGCCACCTCTCCCTATCTCTTCTACTTTTGAAAACATTTCTTCTTCAGATGATGAAAGTGAGGATGACAATCCTCCCCCACCATCTCAGGATCCTCCTTCAGCTTCTGAGCTTCCAAAATGGGTTCGTGCTACTCGAGATGCAGCAGGTGATCTTGTCAGTGATCCTACAGATCAGCGACGTACACGTTCTCAGTTCGAGAGAGCCTCTTCTTTACTGGCTCAAGCTCCAGTAAATTATGATCCTGACACCTTTGCAGAGGCTTCAGGCCATCCATATTGGGAAGCAGCTATGAATGAAGAATATCATTCATTATTGGCAAATGATACATGGGATCTTGTTCCTCTACCAAAGGGACGAAAACTTGTCAGATGCAAATGGGTTTACAGAACCAGGTATGGACCAGATGGGAAAGTTGATAAACATAAAGCTCGTCTTGTTGCTAAAGGTTTTTCACAGGTTGAAGGCATTGACTACACCGAAACCTTCTCCCCTATTGCCAAAATGAACTCTATCCGCCTTGTTCTTTCCCTTGCTGCCTCTTTCAAATGGGAAGTCCATCAGATGGATGTTAAATCTGCCTTCTTGCATGGGGACTTGCATGAAGAAATCTATATGGAACAACCCATTGGCTTCATACAAACAGACTCCAGCCTTGTATGTCGACTTAAGAAATCCCTTTATGGTCTCAAGCAAGCTCCTCGGGCTTGGTATGCCAAAATGGATAGCTTTCTTTTAGAATCTGGATTTTCTAGGTGTCATTCTGACAATACTGTCTACACCAAGAAAGTGGGCAACTCTCTTATCATCCTTGTTCTTTATGTTGATGATCTTATCCTTACTGGTAGTGATCCCAACCTTATAAACCATGTGAAGTCTAGCCTTAAAAGGAAATTTGAAATGACAGACTTAGGACACTTACACTATTTTCTCGGTCTTCAAGTCTTGCAATCCAAGGAGGGTATTTCCCTTTCCCAGTCCAAGTATGCTTGTGACATTCTACGTCATTTTCACATGGAAGACTGTAAGCCAGCCCCTTCTCCCTTTCAGTCTGGAGTCAAACTTTCAGTCACTTGTACTTCTCCTGATGTTGATGCTACATTATACCGTCAACTTGTAGGAAAACTCTTGTATCTAACTCATACTCATCCTGACCTTTCCTTTGTTGTTGGCCTTGTTGCTCGGTTCATGCAAAACCCCCGTGAAAGTCATTGGAAAGCAGCTAAAAGAATACTTCGTTATGTTCGAGGTACAGTTCAGTTTGGGATTCATTACAGTGTCGAAGCATCTCCTCTATTGGTTGGTTTCACTGATTCCGATTGGGCTGGTGATCCTGATGATCGGAAGTCTATTGCCGGTTATGTGTTCACTCTTGGTTCAGGACCTATTACATGGGCTTGTAAGAAACAAGCTGCCATTTCTCTTTCATCAGCAGAAGCAGAGTATCGTGGTGCCGTAGAAGCTAGTAAGGAAGCCTTGTGGCTTCGTCAGATCCTGTCCGAGTTTGGCTTTCAGCAGCAGCATCCGACTACACTTTGGTGTGATAATCAAAGTGTCATTCAGCTATGCAAAGATCCAGTCCAACATCAGCGCAGCAAACACATTGAACTGCACATGCACTTCATCAGAAAGCTCATTCACGACCATGTTCTTGAAGTGCAATATTGTTCAACAGATGATCAAGTTGTAGACATCTTCACAAAGGCTCTCACAGAGGCGAAGTTCACTAAACTTCGATTTATGGTTGGAGTTCAGGAAGTTGTCACTAAGGGGGGATAGGCTCTAGTGCCTCCTTCCTTCTCCTATTGTGTCATATTTGTAAATCCTTCAATCCTATCCCAAGTTGTTCTTAAGGGGGGATGTTAGGATATTCCGACACATAGGAAATAGTTAAGTACAACTTGGTCTAGTATAGAGTTAGGTAAAGTGTGTTTCTTTACCGTTGTACATTTTGTAACTTACAATCCGACGGTCACGATATGTAGTGATCCGACGGTTCATTCTCTCCTCGGTATTACCGACACTTGATCTGTGGCTTGACACCCGATTGGTCCATGAATTCTATTTAAAGCGCATGGAGGGTCATTTGTAGGGTAATCCGTGCATGAGAGAAACATATGTAAATTTTCATTCTTTTATTAATAAATTGCCTGAAGTGGCCGCGTTGGCTCAAGCCGTGGACTGTTTCCCTCTTTGAGGGTTTTAACCACGTCAAAATACTGGTGTATTGATCTACGATCTAGTTGTGAGCGATGTCCTTTTGGTGTTCTGTCTGAGGAACTTACCCTGTAAATTCCTACATACCACTCACAACTAGAACGTGTAGAAATTCCCACTGTAGATCACCTAGTAATGCAATGTACTAAAGAAAAACACTTGATCTACTTCTACAAACAATTTAGCAGAAGCTTAATCGAACATGAGCAACATCAATAAGAACACATATAACTGATAAGAAGGAATCAATCACACATAACACAGAAGATATAACCCGGGGAAAGCACCAGCCTAAAACCCCATCTCTGTATTATCATACAAGTGGAAATATAACCAGTATTACAAAAAGAATCAGCTCAAAAGCTATCCTGCTCTCTCTGCAATACCTTTGCTGCTCATAGATAGTCAAAGGCTTCTCATAAACCTTCTCCTCTGCCCTCCAAGCCTCCTATTTCCTTGTGCAATTTTCCTTGGGGTCCAGTGTTGCCACCTGTGTGAATTGGCCTCTTCACACACTCACTAACCTCTAATCTAACTGCACAAACCTGAAGGAGATAAATCCTTCTCCATGGATGAGCTTCTTTTATAGGAAAAAATTCATCCAACCGATAGTACATTGTCCCTTCTCTGATCTCAACTGGGTCTCTGTCTGAACTGACATGCATGAGTTATTCATGAGAGAATCTTCAGTTATCTGAAGTATAGTAGTTATGTGCAAGCATGCATTAACTAACTGAACTTACTTCATTTAAACAAACTGTTTAAATCAATTATAACTGGACTTGACTCAGTTAACTGAGCCAACTAATTACTACTCAAATTAGAACTCATCCTTATCTCTTTAACTGATGGATAAATTCCTCAATTAATAGATAAATTGTTGCATGTCCTCACATAGACTTCATGTTTGATTTTTCACAACTAATTAGCACATGGAGAATTAATTAATTTATTTTCAAATAGTTGTTACATTCAAATTTGAATTTTACTTCCTATTTTAGTCCAAGGACATACTAAAATTAGGAATCCATCCTGAACTGCTAAAAATAGAATGTTATTTTTAGCACTTCCATTTTTCATTCCCTATTGCCCAATCCAACACTGATACCCAAACTGCTATTTTTAGCAATGTTATTTTTAGCACTTCTATTTTTAGCATTTCTTGTTGCCATTTTCAACATAAGGATGGAAGTGTTGTTTCCCCTAGCCTTCCACAACCTACAAGGTTGACACCCCAACAATTGGAAGAAAAAAGAGCAAAAGGTCTTTGTTACAGTTGTGATAGCAAATACACTAAAGGTCATAAGTCTGCTGAGAAGAAATTATTTTACATAGATTATGAAGACGAGGAAGAAAAGGGATAAGAAACGTCAAAAGAATAGGATATACACCATGAACAAACCCCAAAGAAAAAAGAAATGAATTTGATCATATCTTGTAATGCATTGGCCGAAATTACCACTCCTCAAAATATCAAGATAGAAGGACATATCAAGAAGAAAAAGGTAATAGTGTTGATTGATTCGGGCAGTACCCATAATTTTATTCATTGTAAGATAGCCAAGGAATTTAATTGATTCCTATACCCAGCATCAGAGTGTCAAGTGATGGTTGCAAGTGGAGGAACCATAAATTGCTCTAGAAAGTGCCATAATATCAAGTTATCCATGGGATAATATGTATTGAATAGTCCAATGCTTTCCATTCCTATGGGTGGTGCTGATGTTGTACTAGGAGTTCAATGGCTACAATCCTTGGGTACAATAGCTTTTAATTTTCAAGAATGTTTCATGAAATTTTCTTTGGAATGAAAGGAAGTTGAATTCAGAGGTATCGTAGGGAAACCGGGAAAGATAATAAACTCTAATGGAATGACAAAACTTCTAAGGAAAGAACAACAAGGCGTGATTGCACACTTATGTTCGCTAGAGATTCCCACATCGAAATCATCTATTTATGCAGATCTCCAAAAAGTCTTGGACAATCATTCCAAGGTATTTGAGACTCCCAAAGGTATCCCACCTATTCGTGATCATGATCATGCTATTCATTTGATTCTATAAAGTGTTCCTCCAAACATCAGGCCTTACAGATATCCCTATGCCCAAAAGAGTGAAATTGAATGTATGGTTATAGAAATGCTAGAGGCTGGTATAATTCAACCTAGTCAAATTTCTTTCTCCACTCCAGTAGTATTGTTGCACAAGAAGGATGGATCATGGCGCATGTGTTTGTTGGAAATAATACTGAGAGGGGGGGTGAATCAGTATTATCAGATCAATAAAACTTTTTCAATTTCATACTCAGAAACATATACGCTACTTCAGTTAAGTGAACCAGCGTGTACACGCTACTGTGTCTAAAGCAACCAGCGTATAACCAGAAATCTTATGATTCAGTTAGTTTATCTTCAGTAAATGCATCAGGACATTATTAACCATATTAATAGTAAACAGGTGCAGTATAACAGAACAGATCATCACACAAAAGCCACACACATGAACACCATGATATAAGGTGGAAACCCAATGTGGGTGAAAACCACCTGCTGCAAGTCGTCTCTATCTTTCTTTAATAAGAAACTTCAGTTTACAATCTTTTGTACTGGTGCAGCCTTATACCAGTACGCAGGCTACAACCTGCAGAAGGCTACAACCTTCTCTCGTTTTCCGGACTCTCCTGGAAGGGAGCTCCAACCCCCTTTGCTCTTGTACTAGCTAAGATACTAGTACGTAGGTGCTGGCCTACAATCTTCTTTCCTTCAGGTACCACTTTTCATACATTTTTAGACTGGATATTCCTGAAGCACAACATTACAATCTGAAGACCACAATCAATTTTCATAACAGATCATTGAAGCACAAAACAACCAATACTAGCATCATCAATCTTTGAATCACTGAACCACTGAAACCCTGTCAACACCCAGTCACTAGAACACAGAGCAGACTACAGAACAGTCAGACCCAACTGCAACCCCAAAATTAAGCTTCAAAAGATATACGCTACTTCAATGAAACCAACCCGCGTATACACGCGTTTTTACCAAAGACAACCTGCGTATAGATCTAAAAATAATTTCTCATAACTTCCAACTGTACCAGACATCAGTCATACTCAGAACATAACATTGCGTCAGTATGCAGATCTAAAACTACGCATAATCAACCATATAACGATAGTTCATTTCAAACCATTTGATCCCGATCTATCCTTAGATCTAGTCTTCCATCAACCGGTGAGATCTCTCCTTAGCTTAGATCAAACAACCCAGAACCTGCATACTAGATCTCTTTCTTTTTCAGATATTCAAGACTTTTTCGATACAAATGCCTAATGATCTTCTTCTCCTTATATAGCCTTAGGCCCTTCTCAATACCACGGTCCAAAACCATAGTAACACAATACCATCAACTTCAAAACTAGGGATCAACACGTCTGTCGAGATACCTTGGTCAAAAACATAGGCTCAAGTACCGAGGACTAACTACCACGGACCAAAGGGAAGCTTCTCGACATGTACGCTCTTTTCTGTTCATGAAACTGCGTGTATACGCGACTTTGTATATAGCGAGCCTGCGTATCCGCGACTTAGTATATAGCGTACCAGCGTGTATACGCAACTTGGGCTTAATGAACCTGCGTATATGAAATTTCTCTTCATTCTTGTAGTCTGGACTGAGATCTGTCATCAAAGAGAGTTGCCATCAAGGACAACACCTGTACCGTAGTGCCACACCTGTGCCATACCCATCTCAGACCTTCTCCAACCAGAGTCTGCCCTTGCTGTTCAGAACTCCATATACGCGACTTCACCTGCATAAATCAGAGTATGTACGCGGATATCCCTTATACAACACGCGTACACCAACTTTTCTTTAGAACAGACAAGCATCAACAGTAGGATGAAGCATCAACTACTCCCAGCTTTTGTCTGAGATATTCAAAAGTCTCCCTAGGCAGTGGTTTTGTGAGAATATCAACAACTTGTTCTTTAGAAGAAACATACTCCAACTTGACCTTTTGTTCAAGCACTTGTTCCTGGAGGAAGTGATACTTTATTGGTATGTGCTTGGTCTTTGAATGCATGACTGTATTCTTTGAAATGCTGATTGCACTTGTATTATCACATAAGATAGTGACAGGTGGAGTGCAAGTGATTTGAAAATCCTGCAAGGTCTGCATCATCCAAAGAAGTTGTGTGCAACAAGATGCCGCAGCCACATATTCTGCTTCAGCTGTAGATAAAGCAATCGAACTCTATTTCTTGCTGAACCAAGATACTAATCTGGAACCCATGAAGAATGCACCACCACTTGTGCTTTTCCTGTCATCCACACTTCCGGCCCAATCTGCATCTGTGTAAGCATGAAGAGTGAGATCTGTATCTCTAGGATACCATAAGCCAAAGTTTTGAGTCCCTTGAAGATACTTGAAGATTCTTTTGACTGCCTGAAGATGAGTTTCCTTTGGGTTGGCTTGAAATCTTCCAACAATTCCTACTGCATGCATAATATCTGGTCGGGTACCTGTCAAATAAAGCAAACTCCCAATCATGGATCTATAAGTTGGTTGATGAACTGCTGCTGATTCATCATTTGCACTGAGGCTGCATCCTGTAACCATGGGGGTACATACTGGCTTTGAATCTTCCATGCCATACTTCTTCAAGATCTGCTTGAGGTACTTGGTTTGAGACAAGAAACTACCTCCTTCATTTTCTTGGATTTGCAATCCAAGAAAGTATGTCAATTCTCCAACTAATGACATTTCGAATTCTTTCTGCATAACCAGGGCAAAGTTTTGACTCATAGCGTCTTCATTGCTGCCAAAGATAATATCATCTACATACACAACAAGTATTAGCAATTTGTTATTTTCAACTTTTATATAGAGATTGCTATCTGCTGATCCTTTTGAAAAACCTTGTTGGTGAAGATATTTGTCCAAACGATAGTACCAAGCCCTTGGAGCTTGTTTGAGACCATAGAGAGCCTTTTTCAATCTGCATACAAGGTTTGGATCATTCCCAAGAATGAAACCATCTGGCTGCTCAATATATACTTCTTATTCTAAGTCTCCATTCAGAAAGGCTGATTTCACGTCCATTTGAAATACCTTGAAGTTTTGAAAGCTTGAGAGAGCAAGGAACATTCGGATGGCCTCAAGTCTTGCAACAGGAGCAAAGGTCTCTTCAAAATCTATTCCTTCTTGCTGCGCATACCCTTTACAAACAAGTCTGGCCTTGTTTCTAATTACTTCTCCATTTTCATTCAATTTATTTTTGAAGACCCATTTAGTCCCTATGACATTCTTATCTTTTGGTCTTGGAACCAATTCCCAAGTGTTGTTCTTTTCGATCTGCTCAAGTTCTTCATCCATTGCTTTGACCCAACATTCATCTTTGCATGCCTCTTTCACATTTTGTGGTTCAGTGGAAGAGAGTAATGCCAAATAGCTTGAAGCTTCTGCAATTGTTCTTCTTGTTTGTACTCCTGCTTCTTTCTGCCCCACAATCTGAGATTTTGGATGATTCTTCTGAACATATCTGGATGGAGTATTCTCTTCTATTCTTGTCTGCTCCTCTGGTTCTTCTTGAGGTTCTTCTTCTTCTTGAGGTTCTTCTTCATCATTCTGTCTTTGAGGGTAGCCTTCATCTTCTTCGATGTCTTCATGATGAACTTGCCTAGGAATGTATCCCTTCTCATCAACCACAACATCAATGCTGTCAACAATTCTGCCAAGTCTTTTATTGTAGCACTTGTATGCTTTGCTATGTGGAGAATAACCAAGAAGAATGCCTTCATCTGCTCTTGGTTCAATTTTGCCAAGTTGCTCATCAGTATTCTTAATATAATATTTGCTCCCAAAGATTTTGAAGTGCTTCACCGAAGGAGTCTTACCACACCAGAGCTCATGAGGAGTTTGAGTGCTGTTTACTCGGACATTTGTTTTGTTGAGAATAATAACCGCAGCATGTGCAGCTTCACCCCAGAAAGTTGCGGGATTACCTGATTCATCAAGCATAGCACAAGCCATTTGTTGGACTGTTCTGTTCATTCTTTCCACAACTCCATTTTGCTGAGGAGTTCTAGCTGTAGAGAATTCTCTTCTTATCCCATGTTCTTCACAGAAATCGAAAAATTCATTCGAGGTAAACTCCCCACCCCTGTCAGATCTGAGGCACTTAATTTTGTGTCCTGATTCATTTTCAGCCAAGGCTTTGAAGGATTTGAATTTTTCGAATGCTTCATCTTTGTGCTTCATAAGTCCTAACCAGACAAACCTGGAGAAATCGTCAATGAATAATATCAAATATTCTTCTCCTCGAGGTGTTTTTTTTCTGAATGGACCACATGTATCTGTATGTACTAGCTCAAGAGGCATGCTAGCTGATCCTTCCTTCTCAGGAAAATTAGTTCTCGTTTGCTTTCCAAACTGACATGATTTGCATATGGTGTTGTCTGGAATTTTGATATCTGGAAGATCACGAACTGCCTGATATTTGCATGCTTTCCTTATTTGTGGAAAGCTTAGATGCCCCAACCTCCGATGCCATAGCCAGTGTTCATCATCCTTGCTCAAATAGCATTGTTGTTGTCTTTCTTCAAATATGTATAGATTATTTGGAGTCCTTCTTCCTTTGATCATTGTTTCACCTGTATCAAGATCACGAACACAACATCCATTTGATCTAAATATTACCTCTGTTCCTTGATCGCACATCTGACTGACACTCAGAAGATTATGCTTCAATCCATCAACATACAAAACATTTCCAGCTTTGACCTTCTCTTTCAACGGAGCAACGCCTTTTCCTTTTATGGCTGCAGAGATATCGTTTCCAAAAGAAACTTTCTTTCCCTTTTCTAATGCGGTATATGATTCAAGTTTTTCTTTGTCCCCTGTCATAGGCTTCGAACATCCGCTGTCAATGTACCATAGACTTTCTTGACCTTCTGCATAAAAGGCTATCCCACATCTTTCTGGTTGCGGTTCCTTTATTCTCCATGTTCTGACATTTGAGGTTTGTTCCTTCTGAGTTGTCTTCCAGAACCTGCTCCTGCATTCAGAGTCTTCATGACCAAATTTATTACAAATAGAGCATTCAACTTCATTTTCAAGAACCGAAAAGTTGTTATAAGTCCTCTTCATGGTTCCAGTCATACTTATTTGCTTTTGAGCTTCTCTAGTCATGATTGTCTTGTAGGCAACACATTGAGCTGCTTTGTGACCGAAGTTATGGCAAGAAAAACATTGGCCATTAAAGAAATTTCTGCGATAATCAGATCTATCATCCAACCGATTGTAGCTTCTATTGACATCCATTCTTGGGGAAAATTGGGAAGATTTTACCTGTGGCTGATTGTAGTTCCGTTTGTCCTTAAGGCAGCTTGTCCCCGAATTTATTGATAGTCTTTATTTGTTCTTGAGGTAAACTGTCCCTGATTCATCTGATGACTTTTATTTGGTCTTTGCTCGCTCCTCCTTGCTGCATCAAGATAACTTTTAGAGGTAGAAGCTTGAGATGTTTCTCCATTATATCCTAGACCTGTCTTGATCAGAGGAGAACGCTGCACATTGATAATCTCATCCAAGGTTTCAGATCCTTTAACAAATTTAAGATTAATCGCTTTTGTTTTCTCAATCTCCTTTCTAAGACAAACAATCTCACATTCCAATTTTTCAAGATGTTTTCCTTTTCAGCCAGTTGACATTGTAGAGAATCAATAATAGCACTTTTCTCTTCTAAGCAAACTTTGAGATTATTCATTTCTTCACAAAAGCCTTCTACATCTATAGCATCCATGTAGTCATCATCTTCAAAAGCCATTAAAAGTTTATATCTATTACCCTGTTCATCTTCGTCACTATTTGAAAGACCATCACTATCTTCATGAGTGTAATAGCTTTTCTTCTTTTCATTCTGTTTCTTGTTCCATTTAACAGGTTCCTTTCCCTTGTCATTCTTATCTTTGTGAGGACATTTGGCAGCATAATGACCTACTCTTCCACAAGCAAAGCATTTAAAAGGTAACTTACCTCTGAACCTTCCAGAACCCCTTTGAAGATTTCTGACAAAATTTGATTCTTCTTCTTCATCTTCTGGCACGTGACTTGCTTCATAATAATCTTCTTTGCCTGAAGCCTTGAAAGCAGCTTCTCTTCTGTCTGATGGACCTCCTTTTCTCATTTCATAAGCAGTTAGAATTCCGTGAAGCTGAGACATAGTAAGAGTTCGTAGATTTTCCTTTTCTTCTATTGCAGACACTTTAGATTCAAATTTGGGGGACAATGATCTTAGAACCTTTTCAACCACAATAGCCTCTTTTATTTCTTCACCCAAGTTTTTCATGCAATTAACAATCTCATCTACCCTAAGGAAATAGTTAGCCACACTTTCATCATTATACATTCTGAGAGTCTCATACTTAATCCTGAGAGTTTGAAGTTTAGCACGCTTTACCTGTTCGTCTCCTTCATAGCTCGTGACAATTTTGTCCCATATTTCTTTTGCGGATTTATAGTGCATTACCTTCATGAATTCCGATTGGGATATACATCCCAATAGAGTACTGACTGCTTTCGCATTTGTTTCATATTTCTTTTTCTCGGCTGAATCTGTAGGAGTAGCTGAAGGAAAAGTGTAGCCTGTCTCTACGATGTCCCAAACTTATGTACCAAGAGATTGAAGATAGGCAGTAACTCTTACCTTCCAATAATTGAAGTTTGTCCCATCAAAAACCGGTGGCCTGATTGATGCTTCTTTCTCATAGTTGCTCATGATGAACGATCTACCTTCAAGCGATCAAGCTTCTCTGAAGAACCTGGCTCTGATACCAATTGTTGGAAATAATACTGAGAGGGGGGGGTGAATCAGTATTATCAGATCAATAAAACTTTTTCAATTTCATACTCAGAAACATATACGCTACTTCAGTTAAGTGAACCAGCGTGTACACGCTACTGTGTCTAAAGCAACCAGCGTATAACCAGAAATCTTATGATTCAGTTAGTTTATCTTCAGTAAATGCATCAAGACATTATTAACCATATTAATAGTAAACAGGTGCATTATAACAGAACAGATCATCACACAAAAGCCACACACATGAACACCATGATATAAGGTGGAAACCCAATGTGGGTGAAAACCACCTGCTGCAAGTCGTCTCTATCTTTCTTTAATAAGAAACTTCAGTTTACAATCTTTTGTACTGGTGCAGCCTTATACCAGTACGCAGGCTACAACCTGCAGAAGGCTACAACCTTCTCTCGTTTTCCGGACTCTCCTAGAAGGGAGCTCCAACCCCCTTTGCTCTTGTACTAGCTAAGATACTAGTACGTAGGTGCTGGCCTACAATCTTCTTTCCTTCAGGTACCACTTTTCATACATTTTTAGACTGGATATTCCTGAAGCACAACATTACAATCTGAAGACCACAATCAATTTTCATAACAGATCATTGAAGCACAAAACAACCAATACTAGCATCATCAATCTTTGAATCACTGAACCACTGAAACCCTGTCAACACCCAGTCACTAGAACACAGAGCAGACTACAGAACAGTCAGACCCAACTGCAACCCCAAAATTAAGCTTCAAAAGATATACGCTACTTCAATGAAACCAACCCGCGTATACACGCGTTTTTACCAAAGACAACCTGCGTATAGATCTAAAAATAATTTCTCATAACTTCCAACTGTACCAGACATCAGTCATACTCAGAACATAACATTGCGTCAGTATGCAGATCTAAAACTACGCATAATCAACCATATAACGATAGTTCATTTCAAACCATTTGATCCCGATCTATCCTTAGATCTAGTCTTCCATCAACCGGTGAGATCTCTCCTTAGCTTAGATCAAACAACCCAGAACCTGCATACTAGATCTCTTTCTTTTTCAGATATTCAAGACTTTTTCGATACCAATGCCTAATGATCTTCTTCTCCTTATATAGCCTTAGGCCCTTCTCAATACCACGGTCCAAAACCATAGTAATAGAATACCATCAACTTCAAAACTAGGGATCAACACGTCTGTCGAGATACCTTGGTCAAAAACATAGGCTCAAGTACCGAGGACTAACTACCACGGACCAAAGGGAAGCTTCTCGACATGTACGCTCTTTTCTGTTCATGAAACTGCGTGTATACGCGACTTTGTATATAGCGAGCCTGCGTATCCGCGACTTAGTATATAGCGTACCAGCGTGTATACGCAACTTGGGCTTAATGAACCTGCGTATATGAAATTTCTCTTCATTCTTGTAGTCTGGACTGAGATCTGTCATCAAAGAGAGTTGCCATCAAGGACAACACCTGTACCGTAGTGCCACACCTGTGCCATACCCATCTCAGACCTTCTCCAACCAGAGTCTGCCCTTGCTGTTCAGAACTCCATATACGCGACTTCACCTGCATAAATCAGAGTATGTACGCGGATATCCCTTATACAACACGCGTACACCAACTTTTCTTTAGAACAGACAAGCATCAACAGTAGGATGAAGCATCAACTACTCCCAGCTTTTGTCTGAGATATTCAAAAGTCTCCCTAGGCAGTGGTTTTGTGAGAATATCAACAACTTGTTCTTTAGAAGAAACATACTCCAACTTGACCTTTTGTTCAAGCACTTGTTCCTGGAGGAAGTGATACTTTATTGGTATGTGCTTGGTCTTTGAATGCATGACTGTATTCTTTGAAATGTTGATTGCACTTGTATTATCACATAAGATAGTGACAGGTGGAGTGCAAGTGATTTGAAAATCCTGCAAGGTCTGCATCATCCAAAGAAGTTGTGTGCAACAAGATGCCGCAGCCACATATTCTGCTTCAGCTGTAGATAAAGCAATCGAACTCTATTTCTTGCTGAACCAAGATACTAATCTGGAACCCATGAAGAATGCACCACCACTTGTGCTTTTCCTGTCATCCACACTTCCGGCCCAATCTGCATCTGTGTAAGCATGAAGAGTGAGATCTGTATCTCTAGGATACCATAAGCCAAAGTTTTGAGTCCCTTGAAGATACTTGAAGATTCTTTTGACTGCCTGAAGATGAGTTTCCTTTGGGTTGGCTTGAAATCTTCCAACAATTCCTACTGCATGCATAATATCTGGTCGGGTACCTGTCAAATAAAGCAAACTCCCAATCATGGATCTATAAGTTGGTTGATGAACTGCTGCTGATTCATCATTTGCACTGAGGCTGCATCCTGTAACCATGGGGGTACATACTGGCTTTGAATCTTCCATGCCATACTTCTTCAAGATCTGCTTGAGGTACTTGGTTTGAGACAAGAAACTACCTCCTTCATTTTCTTGGATTTGCAATCCAAGAAAGTATGTCAATTCTCCAACTAATGACATTTCGAATTCTTTCTGCATAACCAGGGCAAAGTTTTGACTCATAGCGTCTTCATTGCTGCCAAAGATAATATCATCTACATACACAACAAGTATTAGCAATTTGTTATTTTCAACTTTTATATAGAGATTGCTATCTGCTGATCCTTTTGAAAAACCTTGTTGGTGAAGATATTTGTCCAAACGATAGTACCAAGCCCTTGGAGCTTGTTTGAGACCATAGAGAGCCTTTTTCAATCTGCATACAAGGTTTGGATCATTCCCAAGAATGAAACCATCTGGCTGCTCAATATATACTTCTTATTCTAAGTCTCCATTCAGAAAGGCTGATTTCACGTCCATTTGAAATACCTTGAAGTTTTGAAAGCTTGAGAGAGCAAGGAACATTCGGATGGCCTCAAGTCTTGCAACAGGAGCAAAGGTCTCTTCAAAATCTATTCCTTCTTGCTGCGCATACCCTTTACAAACAAGTCTGGCCTTGTTTCTAATTACTTCTCCATTTTCATTCAATTTATTTTTGAAGACCCATTTAGTCCCTATGACATTCTTATCTTTTGGTCTTGGAACCAATTCCCAAGTGTTGTTCTTTTCGATCTGCTCAAGTTCTTCATCCATTGCTTTGACCCAACATTCATCTTTGCATGCCTCTTTCACATTTTGTGGTTCAGTGGAAGAGAGTAATGCCAAATAGCTTGAAGCTTCTGCAATTGTTCTTCTTGTTTGTACTCCTGCTTCTTTCTGCCCCACAATCTGAGATTTTGGATGATTCTTCTGAACATATCTGGATGGAGTATTCTCTTCTATTCTTGTCTGCTCCTCTGGTTCTTCTTGAGGTTCTTCTTCTTCTTGAGGTTCTTCTTCATCATTCTGTCTTTGAGGGTAGCCTTCATCTTCTTCGATGTCTTCATGATGAACTTGCCTAGGAATGTATCCCTTCTCATCAACCACAACATCAATGCTGTCAACAATTCTGCCAAGTCTTTTATTGTAGCACTTGTATGCTTTGCTATGTGGAGAATAACCAAGAAGAATGCCTTCATCTGCTCTTGGTTCAATTTTGCCAAGTTGCTCATCAGTATTCTTAATATAATATTTGCTCCCAAAGATTTTGAAGTGCTTCACCGAAGGAGTCTTACCACACCAGAGCTCATGAGGAGTTTGAGTGCTGTTTACTCGGACATTTGTTTTGTTGAGAATAATAACCGCAGCATGTGCAGCTTCACCCCAGAAAGTTGCGGGATTACCTGATTCATCAAGCATAGCACAAGCCATTTGTTGGACTGTTCTGTTCATTCTTTCCACAACTCCATTTTGCTGAGGAGTTCTAGCTGTAGAGAATTCTCTTCTTATCCCATGTTCTTCACAGAAATCGAAAAATTCATTCGAGGTAAACTCCCCACCCCTGTCAGATCTGAGGCACTTAATTTTGTGTCCTGATTCATTTTCAGCCAAGGCTTTGAAGGATTTGAATTTTTCGAATGCTTCATCTTTGTGCTTCATAAGTCCTAACCAGACAAACCTGGAGAAATCGTCAATGAATAATATCAAATATTCTTCTCCTCGAGGTGTTTTTTTTCTGAATGGACCACATGTATCTGTATGTACTAGCTCAAGAGGCATGCTAGCTGATCCTTCCTTCTCAGGAAAATTAGTTCTGGTTTGCTTTCCAAACTGACATGATTTGCATATGGTGTTGTCTGGAATTTTGATATCTGGAAGATCACGAACTGCCTGATATTTGCATGCTTTCCTTATTTGTGGAAAGCTTAGATGCCCCAACCTCCGATGCCATAGCCAGTGTTCATCATCCTTGCTCAAATAGCATTGTTGTTGTCTTTCTTCAAATATGTATAGATTATTTGGAGTCCTTCTTCCTTTGATCATTGTTTCACCTGTATCAAGATCACGAACACAACATCCATTTGATCTAAATATTACCTCTGTTCCTTGATCGCACATCTGACTGACACTCAGAAGATTATGCTTCAATCCATCAACATACAAAACATTTCCAGCTTTGACCTTCTCTTTCAACGGAGCAACGCCTTTTCCTTTTATGGCTGCAGAGATATCGTTTCCAAAAGAAACTTTCTTTCCCTTTTCTAATGCGGTATATGATTCAAGTTTTTCTTTGTCCCCTGTCATAGGCTTCGAACATCCGCTGTCAATGTACCATAGACTTTCTTGACCTTCTGCATAAAAGGCTATCCCACATCTTTCTGGTTGCGGTTCCTTTATTCTCCATGTTCTGACATTTGAGGTTTGTTCCTTCTGAGTTGTCTTCCAGAACCTGCTCCTGCATTCAGAGTCTTCATGACCAAATTTATTACAAATAGAGCATTCAACTTCATTTTCAAGAACCGAAAAGTTGTTATAAGTCCTCTTCATGGTTCCAGTCATACTTATTTGCTTTTGAGCTTCTCTAGTCATGATTGTCTTGTAGGCAACACATTGAGCTGCTTTGTGACCGAAGTTATGGCAAGAAAAACATTGGCCATTAAAGAAATTTCTGCGATAATCAGATCTATCATCCAACCGATTGTAGCTTCTATTGACATCCATTCTTGGGGAAAATTGGGAAGATTTTACCTGTGGCTGATTGTAGGTTCCGTTTGTCCTTAAGGCAGCTTGTCCCCGAATTTATTGATAGTCTTTATTTGTTCTTGAGGTAAACTGTCCCTGATTCATCTGATGACTTTTATTTGGTCTTTGCTCGCTCCTCCTTGCTGCATCAAGATAACTTTTAGAGGTAGAAGCTTGAGATGTTTCTCCATTATATCCTAGACCTGTCTTGATCAGAGGAGAACGCTGCACATTGATAATCTCATCCAAGGTTTCAGATCCTTTAACAAATTTAAGATTAATCGCTTTTGTTTTCTCAATCTCCTTTCTAAGACAAACAATCTCACATTCCAATTTTTCAAGATGTTTTCCTTTTCAGCCAGTTGACATTGTAGAGAATCAATAATAGCACTTTTCTCTTCTAAGCAAACTTTGAGATTATTCATTTCTTCACAAAAGCCTTCTACATCTATAGCATCCATGTAGTCATCATCTTCAAAAGCCATTAAAAGTTTATATCTATTACCCTGTTCATCTTCGTCACTATTTGAAAGACCATCACTATCTTCATGAGTGTAATAGCTTTTCTTCTTTTCATTCTGTTTCTTGTTCCATTTAACAGGTTCCTTTCCCTTGTCATTCTTATCTTTGTGAGGACATTTGGCAGCATAATGACCTACTCTTCCACAAGCAAAGCATTTAAAAGGTAACTTACCTCTGAACCTTCCAGAACCCCTTTGAAGATTTCTGACAAAATTTGATTCTTCTTCTTCATCTTCTGGCACGTGACTTGCTTCATAATAATCTTCTTTGCCTGAAGCCTTGAAAGCAGCTTCTCTTCTGTCTGATGGACCTCCTTTTCTCATTTCATAAGCAGTTAGAATTCCGTGAAGCTGAGACATAGTAAGAGTTCGTAGATTTTCCTTTTCTTCTATTGCAGACACTTTAGATTCAAATTTGGGGGACAATGATCTTAGAACCTTTTCAACCACAATAGCCTCTTTTATTTCTTCACCCAAGTTTTTCATGCAATTAACAATCTCATCTACCCTAAGGAAATAGTTAGCCACACTTTCATCATTATACATTCTGAGAGTCTCATACTTAATCCTGAGAGTTTGAAGTTTAGCACGCTTTACCTGTTCGTCTCCTTCATAGCTCGTGACAATTTTGTCCCATATTTCTTTTGCGGATTTATAGTGCATTACCTTCATGAATTCCGATTGGGATATACATCCCAATAGAGTACTGACTGCTTTCGCATTTGTTTCATATTTCTTTTTCTCGGCTGAATCTGTAGGAGTAGCTGAAGGAAAAGTGTAGCCTGTCTCTACGATGTCCCAAACTTATGTACCAAGAGATTGAAGATAGGCAGTAACTCTTACCTTCCAATAATTGAAGTTTGTCCCATCAAAAACCGGTGGCCTGATTGATGCTTCTTTCTCATAGTTGCTCATGATGAACGATCTACCTTCAAGCGATCAAGCTTCTCTGAAGAACCTGGCTCTGATACCAATTGTTGGAAATAATACTGAGAGGGGGGGGTGAATCAGTATTATCAGATCAATAAAACTTTTTCAATTTCATACTCAGAAACATATACGCTACTTCAGTTAAGTGAACCAGCGTGTACACGCTACTGTGTCTAAAGCAACCAGCGTATAACCAGAAATCTTATGATTCAGTTAGTTTATCTTCAGTAAATGCATCAAGACATTATTAACCATATTAATAGTAAACAGGTGCATTATAACAGAACAGATCATCACACAAAAGCCACACACATGAACACCATGATATAAGGTGGAAACCCAATGTGGGTGAAAACCACCTGCTGCAAGTCGTCTCTATCTTTCTTTAATAAGAAACTTCAGTTTACAATCTTTTGTACTGGTGCAGCCTTATACCAGTACGCAGGCTACAACCTGCAGAAGGCTACAACCTTCTCTCGTTTTCCGGACTCTCCTGGAAGGGAGCTCCAACCCCCTTTGCTCTTGTACTAGCTAAGATACTAGTACGTAGGTGCTGGCCTACAATCTTCTTTCCTTCAGGTACCACTTTTCATACATTTTCAGATTGGATATTCCTGAAGCACAACATTACAATCTGAAGACCACAATCAATTTTCATAACAGATCATTGAAGCACAAAACAACCAATACTAGCATCATCAATCTTTGAATCACTGAACCACTGAAACCCTGTCAACACCCAGTCACCAGAACATAGAGCAGACTACAGAACAGTCAGACCCAACTGCAACCCAAAATTAAGCTTCAAAAGATATACGCTACTTCAATGAAACCAACCCGCGTATACACGCGTTTTTACCAAAGACAACCTGCGTACAGATCTAAAAATAATTTCTCATAACTTCCAGTTGTACCAGACATCAGTCATACTCAGAACATAACATTGCGTCAGTATGCAGATCTAAAACTACGCATAATCAACAATATAACGATAGTTCATTTCAAACCATTTGATCCCAATCTATCCTTAGATCTAGTCTTCCATCAACCGGTGAGATCTCTCCTTAGCTTAGATCAAACAACCCAGAACCTGCATACTAGATCTCTTTCTTTTTCAGATATTCAAGACTTTTTCGATACCAATGCCTAATGATCTTCTTCTCCTTATATAGCCTTAGGCCCTTCTCAATACCACGATCCAAAACCATAGTAACACAATACCATCAACTTCAAAACTAGGGATCAACACGTCTGTCGAGATACCTTGGTCAAAAACATAGGCTCAAGTACCAAGGACTAACTACCACGGACCAAACGGAAGCTTCTCGACATGTACGCTCTTTTCTGTTCATGAAACTGCGTGTATACGTGACTTTGTATATAGCGAGCCTGCGTATCCGCGACTTACTATATAGCGTACCAGCGTGTATACGCAACTTGGGCTTAATGAACCTGCGTATATGAAATTTCTCTTCATTCTTGTAGTCTGGATTGAGATCTGTCATCAAAGAGAGTTGCCATCAAGGACAACACCTGTACCGTAGCGCCACACCTGTGCCAAAATGCCAACAGTGTTTGTATTATAGGGAGCTCAACAAGCTCACTATTAAGGATAAATCTATCATTTATGTCATTGACGAACTATTGGATGAATTGCATGGATCAATTTAATTCACCAAGTTGTATCTTCATTTAGGATATCATCAAATCAGAATGAATATTGAAGACCTTCTGAAAACAACATTTAGAACTCATGAGGGTCATTATGAATTTTTGGTTATGCCTTTTGGCCTTACCAATGCACCTTCTACATTTCAAGGTTTGATGAATTCCATCTCCAAACCCTTCCTTAGGAAATTTGTGTTAGTATTTTTTGATGATATACTAATCTATAGCAAGTCATGGAAGGATCATGTTCAACATGTTGATAGGGTGCTCAAACTATTGGAGGAGAAACAATTATATGCAAAAAGCTCCAAATGTTTCTTTGGAGTACAAGAGGTGGAATATCTAGGTCATATTGTACCTCATGAAGGTGTCAAGGTAGACCCTAGCAAAATTAAAGCCATTAAGGAATGGAAAATCCCCACATCCATAAAGCATTTGCGAGGATTTCTCTGGTTGACAGGGTATTATTGCAAGTTTGTTAAGAATTATGGGAGAATAGGAGCACCTCTAACAACATTATTGAAGAAAGATGCATTTTTATGGACTCCAGAAGCAACGAAGGCCTTTGAACATCTTAAAGAGACAATGTGCCAAGAACCAGTCTTAGCTACACCAAACTTCACAAAAACCTTTGTTGTGGAATGTGATGCCTCATGAAATGGAATTGGTGTTGTTTTAATGCAAGAAGAAAGACTCATTTCTTTCGAAAGTCGTCCAATCAAAGGAAAGTATTTACACAAAGCTATTTATGGGAAGGAAATGTTGGCAATACTCCATGCACTTAAGAAATGGCAACCCTACCTAATGGGAAGACACTTCAAGGTAAAAACGGATCATGATAGTCTTCATTATTTTTTAGAACAAAGATTATCTTCAGAAGAGCAACAAAAATGGGTCACAAAGATGTTGGGTTATGACTTTGAAATCATCTACAAAAAAGGGAAGCAAAATGTTGTGGCAAATGCACTCTCAAGAAAGGATGAGGA
Organism: Pinus tabuliformis; assembly: GCA_031772625.1. Lineage (NCBI taxonomy): Eukaryota > Viridiplantae > Streptophyta > Pinopsida > Pinales > Pinaceae > Pinus > Pinus tabuliformis. The sequence goes on from CM062817.1 coordinate 1,862,185,294, forward strand.
TGTGGAAGCATTGCTTTGTGCCATTTCTATTATCCAACCAGATTGGATAAACGAAGCAAGGGATGAATAGAAGAATGTTGAAGAAGTGTGGGTACTCATTCAAAAGCTACAACAAGATCCCAGTACATCTGATACATTTATCTGGAGAAATGATACGTTATGGTACAAATATTGCTTAGACCTATGTTAGAATTCCCAACTCAAATAAAATATTCTTATGGAATTGCATGCCTCTCCCTTAAGAGGGCACTCGGGATTTTTAAAAATTTACCACATGGTTAAGAAGGAATTTTTTTGGGATAGCCTTAAATCTAATATTCAAAAGTTTATGGCGGAATGTTTGGTTTGCCAACAAAATAAAGTTGAAACAATTAAGACCTCAGGTCTATTACAACCTTTATCCATTCCAAGTCAACATTGGGAGGAGGTTTCAATGGATTTTATCACATGTTTACCCAAGTCCGAAGGAAAGAGTGTCATCATGGTGGTAGTTGACAGACTTACCAAGAATGTACACTTTTGTGTATTATCTCATCCATTTAAAGCCAGTACAATTTCTACTGCATTTATGGAAACAATTCAAAAGCTACATGGAAACCCAAAGATTATTGTAAGCGACAGAGATCTCATTTTCACTGGAAATTTTTGGACATAATTATTTTCTTGTCTTGGTACTCAGTTAGCTCATATCTCATCTTATCATCCTCAATCTGATGGGAAAAATGAGATAGTAAACAAATGTTTGGAAGGATATCTTCGTTGCTTTGTATCTGATAAGTAAACACAATGGGTCAAATGATTGCCTTTGGCTGAATGGTTGTATAACACTTCCTTCCATACTGCAGCAAAAATGACCCCATTTATGGCACTTTATGGATATCACCCACTATCCATCACATCATATTTAAGAGAAAAATATCAGGTTAAAGCAATGGAAGATCACATCGAGCATCAACAACAAGTTCTCCAACTCTTAAAGGATAACCTAACTTTGGCACAGAATAGAATGAAACAACAGGCAGATCAACATCGCAATGAAAGAAGTTTTGATGTAGTTGAATGGGTATTTCTACGGCTAAAACCATATAAACAAATGTCTGTTATGAACCAGCTCAAGAAAAAGATAGAAAAGATAGATCAACGCCTTAGAATTCAGCCTCTTCGAGGGGGCAACCTCCTTTACATTACATAAATGAACAATTCTTGGATGATTCAAATGACAAAACCTCCTTTCTATATATAGGAGTCTAAGGAGTCACAATATAACCCAGCCGACCTAACAATAATAATATAAAGCCACAAAAATAACAATAGAGGGATTCTATGGGGCACAGTAACAAAAATATGGGGACAATAGGGGCACAACAATATTAATAAGGGATACAACTACAATAATAATGGGGTAATCACTAGTATTATAAGGACCTATCATGCCCCTCTCCTTCAGAAAAGTGTTGTCCTCAATGCTTGAGTAGTTCTGTATGCTTCTGTATAAAATTCTCATCCTCCCATGTGGAATATTCAGCGGATAAGTTCTTCCATTTGATGAGATACTCCGAAATTGATCTATTTCGTAGCTGTCGAGTTCTTGTTTCTGTGACTGCTTGTGGTTCCAATATAATTTTTCCTTCCTCTTCAAGTTCTGGCAATATTGTTTGAACTGGGAGCTTGTCGCCTATAACTTTCTTTAAACATGAAACATGGAAAACTGGGTGCACTCGAGACGCTGCAGGAAGCTCCAATTTGTATGCCATAGTACCAATCTTTTGCAACACCTTGTATGGACCATAATACTTTGGTGATAATTTATTATCCTTTTTAGCTTGCTTGAGGGACATTTGTTTATATGGTTGTAGCCGTAGGAATACCTAATCGCCTACATCAAAACTTCTTTCGCTGCGATGTTGATCTGCCTGTTGTTTCATTCTATTATGTGCCAACACGAGGTTATCCTTTAAGAGTTGGAGGACTTGTTCTTGATGTTCAATGTGATGTTCCACTGCTTGAACCTTAGAATTTTCTCTTAAATATGATGTGATGGATGGTGGCTGATATCCATAAAGTGCCATAAATGGGGTCATTTTTGTTGCTATATGGAAGGAAGTGTTATACCACCATTCAGCCAAAGGCAACCATTTGACCCATTATGTCTATTTATCAGATACAAAGAAACGAAGGTATCCTTCCAAACATTTGTTTACTATCTTAGTTTGCCCATCAGATTGAGGATGATAAGATGATCTATGAGCTAACTGAGTACCAAGACAAGAAAATAATTATGTCCAAAAATTTCCAGTGAAAATGGGATCTCTGTCACTTACAATAATCTTTCGGTTTCCATGTAGCTTTTGAATTATTTCCATAAATGCAGTAGAAATTGTACGGGCTTTCAATGGATGTGATAATGCACAAAAGTGTGCATACTTGGTAAGTCTGTCAACTACCACCATGATGACACTCTTTCCCTCAGACTTGGGTAAACCTGTGATAAAATCCATTGAAACCTCCTCCCAACGTTGGCTTGGAATGGATAAAGGTTGTAATAGACCCGGGTCTTAATTGTTTCAACTTTATTTTGTTGGCAAACCAAACATTCCGCCACAAACTTTTGAATATCTGATTTAAGGCCATCCCAAAAAAATTCTTTCTTAACCCTGTGGTAAGTTTTTAAAAATCCTGAGTGCCCTCCTAAGGGAGAAGTGTGCAATTCCATAAGAATCTTTTGTCTGAGTTGTGAATTCTTACAGAGGTATAAGCGATCTTTGTACCATAACGAATCATTTTGCCAGCTAAATGTATCAGATGTACTAGAATCTTGTTGTAACTTTCGAATAAGTGCCCAAACTTCTTCATCATTCTTCCACTCCTCCCTTGCTTCATTTATCCAATCTAGTTGGATAATAGAAATGGCGCACAACAACGCTTCCACATCCTCATCCTTTCTTGAGAGTGCATCTGCCACCACATTTTGCTTCCCTTTTTTGTAGATGATTTCAAAGTCATAACCCAACATCTTTGTGACCCACTTTTGTTGCTCTTCAGAGGATAATATTTTTTCTAAAAAGTATTTAAGGCTATCATGTTCCGTTTTTACCTTGAAGTGCCTTCCCATTAGGTAGGGTCACCATTTCTTAAGTGCATGTAGTATTGCCAACATTTCTTTCTCATAAATAGCTTTTTGTAAAAACTTTCCCTTGATTGGACGACTTTCAAAAGCAATTGGTCTTTCATCTTGCATTAAAACAACACCAATTCCATTTCCTGAAGCATCACATTCCACAGTAAAGGTTTTTGTGAAGTCCGGTGTAGCTAAGACCGGTGCTTGGCACATTGCCTCTTTAAGATGTTTGAAGGCCTTTGTTGCTTCTGGAGTCCATGAAAATGCATCTTTCTTCAATAATGTTGTTAGAGGTGCTGCTATTCTCCCATAATTCTTAACAAACTTGCGATAATACCCTGTCAACCCGAGAAATCCTCACAGATGCTTTATGGATGTGGGGATTTTCCATTCCTTAATGGCTTTAATTTTGCTAGGGTCTACCTTAACTCCTTCATGAGATACAATATGACCCAGATATTCCACCTCTTGTACTCCAAAGAAACATTTGGATCTTTTTGCATATAATTGTTTCTCCTCCAATAGTTGTAGCACCCTGTCAACATGTTCAACATGATCCTTCCAAGACTTGCTGTAGATTAGTATATCATCAAAAAATACTAACACAAATTTTCTAAGGAAGGGTTTGAAAATGGAATTCATCAAACCTTGAAATGTAGAAGGTGCATTGGTAAGGCCAAAAGGCATGACCAAAAATTCATAATGACCCTCATGAGTTCTAAATGCTGTTTTTGGAATGTCTTCAGTCTTCATTCTGATTTGATGATATCCCGAACGAAGATCCAACTTGGTGAAGTAAATTGATCCATGAAATTCATCCAATAATTCATCAATGACAGGAATGGGAAACTTATCTTTAATAGTGAGCTTGTTGAGCTCCCTATAATCCGGACACATGCGCCATGATCCATCCTTCTTGTGCACTAATACTATTGGAGCAGAGAAAGAACTTTGACTAGGTTGAATTATACCAGCCTCTAACATTTCTGCAACCATACGTTCAATTTCACTCTTTTGGGCATAGGGATATCTGTACGACCTGATGTTTGGAGGAACACTTCCTGGAATCAGATGAATAGCATGATCATGATCACGAATAGGTGGGAGACCTTTGGGAGTCTCAAATACCTTGGAATGATTGTCCAAGACTTTTGGAGATCTGGAGAAATAGATGATTCTGATGTGGAAACATCTAGCGAACATAATTGTGCAATTACACCTCTTTGTTCCTTTTTTAGAAGCTTTGTCATACCGTTAGAGCTTATTATCTTTCCCGATTTCCCTGCAATACCCCTTAATTCAACTTCCTTTCCTTCTGCAGAAAATTTCATGAAAAGTTCTTGAAAATTAAAAGCTATTGTACCCAAGGATTGTAGCCATTGGACTCCTAGTACAACATCAGCACCTCCCATTGGAATGGAAAGCATTGGGCTAGTCAATACATATTCTCCCATGGATAGCTTGATATTATGGCACTTTCCAGAGCAATTTATCGTTCCTCCATTTGCAATCATCACTTGACACTCTGGTGCTGGATATAGGAAGCAATTCAATTCTTTTGCTACCTTACAATGAATAAAATTGTGGGTACTTCCTGAATCAATCAACACTATTAACTTTTTCTTCTTGATTTGTCCTTCTATCTTGATGGTTTGAGGAGTGGTAATTCCAGCCAATGCATTACAAGATATGGTCGGATTCATTTCTTCTTTATCTAGGCTTTGTTCCTGGAGTATATCCTCTTCCTTTAACCTTTCTTGCTCCTTTTCTTCTTCCTCTTCACAATCTATGTAGAATAATTTCTTCTCATCACACTTATGACCTTTAGTGTATTTGCTATCACAATTGTAACAAAGCCCTTTTGCTCTTTTTTCTTCCAATTATTGTGGTGTCAACCTTATAGGTTGTGTAAGGCTAGGGGTAACAACACTTCCATCTTTATAGTTGTGAATGGTATGCTTCCTGGTTGCCATAATTTTGCTTTCCACTTTTCTTGCTAACCTGAATGCCTTCTCTAATGAATCAGGTTCCCAAAGGCGAACATCATGTTGGATATTATCCTTTAAAGTCCCTATGAACACATCAATCCTATGCTCCTATGGAATATTTTTTACCCTTATGTTCAATTTTTGGAACTCCTCAATGTGCTCCATTATTGAACCCTTTTGTTTGAGGCTTATCAATTGGCTAAAAAAAGTGTTGCTTTTTGTATCCTCATAATGTGCTGTCAATTCTTCCGTAAAAATTGCCCAAGTGATAATTTGTTTACGAGAGCAAACCCATTGATACCATACAAACTGATTTGGTTCCAAATATAAAGTTGCAATACGTACCTTTTGTGTGTTTTTCACATTATTGAGATCGAAAAATTGCTCCATCTATAATATCCATGTTGCGGGATCCTTGCCATCAAACTTCCTCATATCGATTTTTGGAATATGGTGGGTCTTCGATCCAACATTAGAGTATATGGAATCATGATTAACATTTCTTTTGTTCTCATCAAGAGTTTCCTTTACTACCCTTTCACCATTAGTGACCATTTCTTGTAGCAACTTATTCATATTTATCTTCAATACTTCCATGTCTGTCTTCAAATCTATCTTCAAATCGTCCATCTTAGCTTCCACATCATTCATCTTAGCTTCTACCCCTTTCTTTAAACAATCCATCTTGGCTTCTATGCCTTTCTTTAAACCATCCATCTTAGCTTCTACATCTTTCTTTAAACCATCCATCTTAGATTCTGTTCCTTTTTGTGCAAGTGACAGTTGTTGCACTTGGTCTTGTAATTTTGATATATCATGTTGCATTTCTTCCTCTTCTTCATGAGTCATGCTAGAGCTTTCAGGTTGCTTACTAGGTGTTTGCATTTTCTTTCCTCGGGGCATCAATTACCGCTAATAATGCTTTACTATGCCCTTTGAATTCCTTCAAACTAATTTTTCAAACCAAGCTTATGCAAAAATTTAAAAAATACTACACACATTTTTTCACTTTGTAGGAGCCTGATATTGAATATGATGTATCTCTGTAATTTCGGATCATCCAGTTCTGAAATTGCAACCTTTAGTAGCCCTCTACGTCCTCTTTCCAATGCCACCAGTCTGATCCAAATTGGATTCTCCAAGAAAGAGTTATGCACAATCTCCCACAGTGACTTGATTATAGACTAGTTTAGTAGAGTGAACTTGTACGACGTGCCACAAGTCACTGTTTTGACTTTTGGCTTTGAAAAATATACACAAGAAACTACAGTCTGTCCTATTTCTGTACCTTATTACGAAATTTCAATCCAATTCTCAGAAAGAAAGTTATGACGATTTTCCCCAGGTCACCTATTTCGAATGTAATTCAGGAGTCTGCAAAAAGACCAACTTCCTCAGATCATATCTCCGCAAATATAGCACGAAAAGCTCTAAAATTCGGACCCGAGATTCAACGCGATTTCTTCTCAAATGGGTTTTTTTTTTTAGCTTCTAAAACGTCGCAGAAAAAAAGTTATAGCGAAAATTCCACGATGACCTGTTTGGAGCAGCGAAACCCTAGAATCCAAAGCTCTGACACCAAATGTTATGAACCAACTCAAGAAAAAGATAGAAAAGATAGATCAACGCCTTAGAATTAAGCCTCTTCGAGGGGGCAACCTCCTTTACATTACATAAATGAACAATTCTTGGATGATTCAAATGACAAAACCTCCTTTCTATATATAGGAGTCTAAGGAGTCACAATATAACCGAGTCGACCTAACAATAATAATATAAAGCCACAAAAATAACAATAGAGGGATTCTATGGGGCACAGTAACAAAAATATGGGGACAATAGGGGTACAACAATATTAATAAGGGATACAACTACAATAATAATGGGGTAATCTCTAGTATTATAGGGACCTATCAATGTCCCTCAAGCAAGCTAAGAAGGATAATAAATTATCACCAAATTATTATGGTCTGTACAAGGTGTTGCAAAAGATTGGTACTATGGCATACAAATTGGAGTTTCCTGCAGCTTCCCGAGTGCACCCAGTTTTCCATGTTTCATGCTTAAAGAAGGTTATTGGTGACAAGCTCTTAGTCCAAAGAATATTGCTAGAACTTGACGAGGAAGGAAAAATCATATTGGAACCTGAAGCAGTCACAGAAAAAAGAACTCGACAGCTATGAAATCGATCAGTTTCGGAGTATCTCCTCAAGTGGAAGAACTTACCCGCTAAAGATTCCACATGGGAGGATGAGAATTTTATACAGAATCATCCAGAACTACTCAAGCGTTGAGGACAACACTTTTGTGAAGGAGATGGGCATGTTTGGTCCCTATAATACTAGTGATTCCCCCATTATTATTATTGTCATTGTGGCCCTTATTGTTATTTTTATGCCCCTATTTTCCCCATATTATTATTATTGTGCCCCATAGAAGCCCACTATTGTTATTGTTATGCCTTTATATTATTATTGTTATATCAGCTTTGATTATATTATGACCCCTTACACTCCTATATATATAAAGCAGGTTTTGTCATTTGTATCATCCAAGAATTGTTCATCTGTGTAATGTAAAAGAGGTTGCCCCCTCGAAAAGGTTGATTCTGAAGTCATTGATCTAACTTTTCTATCTTTTTGTGAGCTGGTTTCTTAACAGACATTAAGTACAAGAAGGGAAGCACCAATACTGTTGCAGACTACCTCAGTTGACCGTCTGTTATGGCGCTGACCACTGTGCTCAATTCTTGTGGACACGAGACTTCGAGATGGTTGTATCTTTACAAGACTGATCCAAAATTTGACACCACATACCAAAGGCTCTTGGAAGGAAAGCAAGTTCCATACTTTCACCTCTAGGGCACACTATTATGCCACCTGGGACACCTATGTGTTCCTTCAAGCGAGAATTCCAAGATGATTTGGGAGGTGCACTACAGTTAGTTCGCTAGACATTTTGGGGTAGAAAAAACAGTGGAAGTGTTGCAGAAGTATTTTTATTAGCTGAACCATCGACAGGATGTTGCGAAGTACATCAGTTCTTACATAGCCTCCATCGTTTCCAAACCTACAATCAATAAGCAAGGCTTCTATACTCCTATGCCTACACCTAGTCGGCCCTAGGAATCCATATCCATGGATTACATGCTAGACCTTCCTTCCACTAAGCATGGCAATGACTGTGTTTTTGTGGTCATCGATAGATTCTCCAAGATGGCCACTCTAGCACCCTGCAAGAAGAGAATCACAACAAAAGCCACTGCCAAACTCTTATTTGAACAAGTGTGGGTACACTTTTGGATCCCATGATACATTATCTCAGATCAGGATAGCAAGTTCCTAAGTACAATCTGGTCAAGTCGCTTAGTTGTTGGATACCAAGCTCACTAAGTCCACGACCCTCCACCCCCAAACTGATGGCCAAACAGAGGTCATCAACAGGATGATCATGCACATCCTATGCATGTACAACTCAAAGCATCCACGCACATGGGATTAAATCCTCCCCTATGTCCAGCACAAGCTACAAGGGAGCTCTCTATAGCTCAACTTGCCACATCCCCTTTCAAGTGGGGATAGGAAACTATTCATTACATCCTATTGATATTGTCATACCACTTGTAACTACTCAGACAGATTTTGCTCATGTCTAGTCCGTATTTGATAGAGATACCAGCTTCATTGAACACATTTAGCACATCCACCAACAGGTCCATCACATATTGGATAGAGCAAATGCTAAGTACAAACAGTGTCATGATCAGAATCGGGTGCCACACAAGTTCCAGATGGGCGACAAAGTTTGGTTACATTTGCAGAAGGAGCACCTTGTTGGGGCCCACCACAAGCTTTGATCGCTCCGCTATGGGCCTTACACCATTACTAAGGTTGTAGGAGATAATGATTTTGAGCTCAGCATTCCATTATTCCTTGGCCTGCACACAGTATTCAATGTGGACCGACTGCGGCCATAGTTTCCCACATTGTTATACACATAAACATTGTGGAGTAGCTAACGCCAACATAGTTTAATACAAGTTGTATCGAAGAAGCCACAACTGATAGGATCATGGACACATAGATTAAGAACACTCACCAGAAGAGGATCCAACTATATCAAGTTGTCAAACTGGGCCAACTCCTTCACCAAAGTAAGTGGCTCACCAGGGACCGGGTTCAATAGAAATTTCCTCACCTCATGGATGCTCCGCACGCAATGGAGACCATTGCTTCCTGGGGGGGGGGGACTAATCCAGGTGGATATTGGTGGCTACCTATCAATTCCACCTAGACCTCCAGTTGGTTTCATTAGTTTCCTTTATTATAGCACAATTTACTATTTTTAGCATTTTATCGGGTCCTGAACTTTCAGAGTTATTTTGACCCCCTAAACAGTATTTTTTGAGGTCTGCAGCAATCCCATAGACATATGTAGGGGCCTGCCACAAATATTGTAGTACTTGGAGATATCTTTCTAACAAGGTAGTGTACACACCAAACAGAGATCATATGACCAAGTTACAGCCCTAGGAAGTTGGTTGTCCAACTAACCCCAACAGGGCCCACAAACTCTTGGTGTTCTATCTCCTAGGGTTAGGGTTTTGGTTGTTTAGGGTTTCCTTCTGTTTTTCAAAAATAAAAAGGCCCTTGAGACTCATTGTAGCACAATTCAGAGGCAAGTAGCCGCCAAATCTCTTCTCAAAGATAAGCTACCATCGCCTGAGCTAGTTTTATTTTCATTTTCTATGTAAGCATCTTTTAGTTTTATGTTATTAATGAAATGAAGATTTCTTTATGTTGCATTCCTACATAACTTTGGATTAGCATTATTAGAGTGATCTACTCTTTCTTTCTCTTTCTATTCAAGTCCACAATGAGGTCGTGGTATAAGGAGTTAGGGCTCGAACTGGTTGAACCTTTACAAGACTAGCCTCCCATGGCGGAAGACAAGAAAGATGAGTAAGAGATCCTTTCAAGATATTGCTCAAAGAAGCCTTCGAGCAACAAAGGAACGCAAAGATGGAAAACTTTTCCCAGATCCTTCGATGGATGTCGATAGGTGACACATCTTCATCCATCAGCCACTTTGGAGGCGCCATTCTCTTTGAGGTACAAGTTATATTTGGCATTCCCATATTTGAAGGCCATATAGATGCAGATGTCGTAAATAAATGGTTAAATATGTTGGAAGGATATTTTTCATTTCATGGTTTTTCCAATAGGGAAATGATTACTTTTTCACTTCTCAAAGCTAGCCCCCGTGTCAAGGACTAGTGGGAAATGTACTGTGAGCATAGGGATGAGAGGGAACCCTCACTTTTTTCAACTACACCCACTTGAAATTCTTCTTGAGAAACCATCAAGGAATAGTATTACCCTATCGGGAGCTATGAAGATAAGTACATACAATGGACTATGTTGCGCCAGCAAAGGGACCAAGATGTGCATGAGCTGGCGAATCTTTTCCATACCCTGACACAAAATTAGGTATCAAAGATTTCGAGAAACATCTGGTGCTCATGTACCACGGTTATTTGCACAAATGCATTCAGGAGGAAATTGAGTTCGTGGACATCTCCTCGCTTGGTGCAGCATAATGATATGGTGCCAATATTGAGCATAAGTTCAAGCAAAAGAAGCAAGAATTTGGAACTATGAACCCAAAGTAGAGCAAAGGCACCCCCGAGCGATAGAGCAAATGGAAAATACAATCTGTTGTCCCCAAGGATAACTCCTTGAAGCTAAAAGCCAAGAATAATGGGAAGTTGAAGAAGGACATCGGTAAGTGGTGTGAGTTCCATAAAACGTCAACTCACAACATGAGCAAATGTCATGCAAAGGAGGCACTGGTGGCTAAGTTAAAATACTTAGAGACAGATGCATGCTCTAACTCTGAGTTGGAACCCAACAAGGGAAAGGAGATCATTAACGCAGAACCCATTGCGACATTAACCACAATCAAGATCCAAAAGGTGGAACGTGAGGATCCAAAGGAAGGGGAGTGCCTCTTCCACTCACAGATGTGGGTAGCGTGAAAATTTCTGAATCTTTACATCTGAAATCCTACTGCAATCACTGGTTTACCATCTCCTACTTGTTTTTACATTCAAAAAGTTATTTAATTATTTAAATAGCGATGAAAACACTATTGCAAACTACACATACATACAAATCATGAACTAAAATGAAATCAGACAAATACAGAAGGGACACCATTATTTTGGGATAATCGTCTTCGAAAAAACCCAATTCAGGAAAACTGATGCAACTTATAGAGGGTTTTTATTATTAAGAATATTTATGAATACAACTAAGGTGCCAAATCTGCCTCGCCCAATAGAGAATAAACCCGGCCAACACGTGGATGAATAAACCCCACAAGTGACTGCAATATTCCCAGTACTGAGCAGTGATGATTGCTCCAAGCTCTGTGCTGGAACTGCGTCACCTACTCTAGGAACTGCATCACTACGACAATCCATCACTGCATCATTGTGACACTGCCTCACTGCGACACTGCGTTACTGCATCACTGTGACATTGAGACCCCTTAGCCTCCACTGCGTCAGAGCTCTCCCTCTGCGCTGTCTCTACTGTTGTTGCTCAGCCTCTCTACTATGTATTCTTGGCCTTGGACTAAAGTCCCTCTGCCGAATTTCCCCTCTCACTGCAAAGATCACTTGTTTGATTTTCTCAGCAAATCTCGCCCCAGAAAAATCTAACTGATTGATCTCTCAAGTGTCTCTCGAACTAACCCTCAAGCCTCCTCTTATACTTTTCTTGTTGATGAATCAACAGCCGAGATTAAGTCCCTAATCAATGTCTAAGATTAAAATAGACTTGATCCTCGTCACTTAGAAGTTTCTCACCCATATTCTTATTAATACCCATTAATATTTTTATTTTCCTAAGTTTAGACTTAGGAACCCATTAAAAATATTATTTATTTTGATAACTCCTCATCCATGTGGAATTTCTCCAAACGATTTATGGGTTCTGGAGATCTCATGTATTCTAGCCCCTCCACAAAAATTTTGAGCTAGATCACATTCGATGCTACCCAAAATCAACACTCCCTTTTAGTGAGGAATGTGCTCTAATAACACTTCTCAACAAAAGTACTACACTGATCCACTGCAATGGTCCTCTGTGTTGTTGATGGTTGGCTTGATGCCCTTCATCCACTGCACTTCTACTTCCTGTATTGTTGTCCATGACTCTGCCACTGTCACTGCTACATCTCCCTCTCAAAATGTTGCCTCATGCTACCCATAGCACTGCCATTGTTAACTGTTGCACTGCAACTCAATTGCTGAGAAGTAAGCAACTAAAACTTCACCCAAAAATTGACATGTTGGTCAGTTTAGATGCCTCATGATGCTAAAGCTACCTCTATTTCTAATCTATATCGACCCTCTACTACTACTACATTGCTCCAAACTGCTCCGTGCCACTCACACTACTACAACATCCACTGCGTTGCCTCAGACTTTGGCACTCTACCTCTTCCATTGTCGCTCCATCACACCTTGCTCCAACCAACACCCATCATTTTTCTATTGTCATTAACGGCTCCCGTAGTCGTATGTGATCCAATATTTTTGGCACCTCAAGGATATTGTCCCCATTTATTCCACTCGACTACAACTCCATGTCGCCCCACCTCTTCTCCAGAGGCACATGAGCACTCATGGCACAATCGTCATCCTCGCTTCCCTCTTAGCTTTTGCTAGAGAAACCTTCGAGTCAGAAGCCTCCTCCTTTCCCTTCTTCTAGGGGCACTAAGTGGCATAGTGTCCAAGTTCCCCACACTTGAAGCATCTGACCTTGGAAATATCGTTCTTCTTTCTCTTTTTTTACCCTTGTTGTCCTGATGATGCGAGCGCTGCATCCTCCTCCTCCTCCTTCTTGACCCGGGCTCCTTTGCCGCTACTCCTTGCCTTGGTCAACCTCTTGATCTCTTCTTGTCCAAGAGCTACCCACATCTCCTCCCAACTAGGGAGAGTCACTCTGCCCAAGATACTTTGGACAAATGTCTCCCAATCCTCGGTGACTGCATTTAGGGTAGTCCTGAAAATGAACTCGAGATCTGGTTTAGACCCCACAGAAGTCAACTGGTCACGAATCCCTTACAACCTAAGGAGGAAGGGATCGATCTCTTCTCCCTTCTGCATCTGGTACTATCTCAGCTGATTTTCTAATAGCATCTTGTGTTGGACGAAAGTGCCTTGGTACAAGGTGGTCAGCACCTCCCACATCTTTGTTGTTATTTCCTTCTGAGCAATGTGTGGCACTACATTATCTTTGACCTCGTCTAGGATCATGCACTTGGCCTTTGCTTGGGCCTCCTCATACTTCTTTAACGTATCAACATTGACCAAAACAACAACTACTTTCAAGGCATAGTCCTTGATGCGATGTTTGTCAAGGATCACCAAGATCCTAGCCTTCCAGATGACAAAATTGGATCCTCTATCCAATTTGTCCTGATCCATTAATCCATTGACTACCATCTTTGCTCAAAAATGTAGGATTGGTTCTCTTCTCCCTCTCCTGCTGTTAATCCAACAACACTTGGATCTAGATTTCTTTGGCGCAAGAAACCCTCTAAGGAACAAGCTCCTCTAGACTCCCTCTGAGTCCTGATTTCATTCACGGAAATTCTCCCGTTAAATGTCAAATCACTCCTCTCTAATCCTCCTTTGCTGTTGCAACCCAGATCTAGATTTATTTGGCTAGAAATTTGTCAAGGCAGTGACTCCCCCTACCTCAGCTCTGTCTCCGTAAACATTGTTCTGCACCAACAGCGAAAGTGTCCCACTAGCTCCTTAGATCAAATTTTCTCTGCTCCTCCAGCCCCGACAACAGATTGATTCGAGCTTCTCAAGCTCTATGCTGGCCCAAAGAGGTAACACAATCACTGTGTGAGCTCCTCTTGGGTTCTGCGTCACCCTCTACAGGCTCGAAATGCTTACGCAGGCACTGTGTGAGCCTCTGTGTCACTTCTCTAGCATTGCGTCACTCCTTCAACTGCTCCTCTGCCTCTAAAACAAAGATGTCACTTGGGACAGCTGCTTCTCTACAGCAAATTCCCTGGATCTCCCGGTTGATGTCTTCAGTCACTTATGATCTGCAATGCTCTGATACCATTTGAAAAATTCTGAATCTACACATCAAAAATCCTACTACAATCACTGGTTTACCATCTCCTACTTGTTTTCACATTCAACAAGTTATTTAATTATTTAAATAGCGATGAAAACACTATTGCATACTACACATACATATAGATCATGAACTGAAATGAAATGAGAAAAATACACAAGGGACACCATTATTTCTGGACAATCGTCCCCTGAAAAACCCAATTTGGGAAAACCGGTGAATCATTAAGAAGATTTCCAATTACAACTGGGGTGCTAAATCCGGCTCACCCAACAGAGAATAAAACTGGCCAACACCTGGATGAACAAACCCCACAGGTGATAGTGTTGTTCCCAATGTTGGGCAGCAATGGCTGCTCCAAGCTATGCGCTGGAACTGCATCACCTTCTCTAGGAGTTGCATCATTACATCACTGTGACACTGTGTCATGGCGTCAATGCATCACTGCATCACTGCGACGCTACCTCACTACGACACTAAGACCCCTTAGCCTCCACTGCGTCAGAGCTCTCCCTCTGCGGTGTCTCTCCTAGTGCTGATCTGCCTCTCTACTATGTATTCTCGGTCTTGGACTGAAGTCCCTTTGCCGAACTTCCCCTTTCACTACAACACATCACTTGTTCGATTTTCTCAGCAAACCTCACCCCAGAAAAATTGAACTGATTGATCTCTCAAGTGTCTCTCCAACTGACCCTCAAGCCTCCTCTTATACTTTTCATTTTGATGAATCAACGGTCGAGATTAAGTCCCTAATCAGCAACTAAGATTAAAAAATACTTGATCCTCGTCACTTAGAAGTTTCTCACCCATATTCTTATTAATACCCATTAATATTTTTATTTTCCCAAGTTTAAACTTAGGAACCCATTAAAAATACTAATTATTTTAATAAATCCTCTTCCAGTTGGAATATCTCCAAACGATTTCTAGGTTCTGGAGATTAGCGCCTCCACAAAATTTCGGAGCTAGATCACATCCGATGCTACCCAAAATCAACAAGTAGACAGTTCACCAACGCAATTCATCATTGACAATGGAAACTAGAAGAACCTGATCTCGGATGAGGTCGTCAAGAGATTGAAGTTGCCAACAATGTCGCACCCACATCCATACACCATCGGGTGGCTCCACCAAGGGTTAGATCTCCATGCCAACCAACAATGTCATATGCCTTATAACATCAATCCCTTTGCATATTAGGTGTTGTGTGATGTTTCCCCTCTGGAAGTTTATGTTGTTTTATTAGGTCAGCCATACCTATGGAAGAATCATGTTATATATGAATCCAAACCTTGTTCTATTATTATTACTTTAGGTCAAAAATTGTACAGGATACCAGAGGTAGTGTCATCTTCTGCCTTTTCTTTGATCTCTGCTAAACAATGGAGTAAGATCATTTCCCATACAAGGAAATTTGTCTTCCTTATGATTCTCCCTTAGAGCAAGAGGAAGATTATGGCCACATCCACAGCCTCGAGACAGGGCTCCTATGAATGACAATAGCATATGGACAAGGTCATGGAGGAGTACAGGGACATTTTCACTTCACCCACAAGGGTACCCCCTACGCTATCAGGTCGAGCACTCCATCGATCTGACCCCTGGAGTGTCGTTGCCTAATGGATCGATCTATTGATGCTCTATTATAGAGAACAATGAAATCAAGAGGAAGATTGAGGAGTTGTTGTAGAAAGGGCACATCGGGCCAAGTTCATCACCCTGTGGCAGCCTGATCGTGTTGGTACAGAAGAAGGATGGAACATGTAGGGTCTGTATTGACTATCAGGAGTTGAATAAGATCATTGTCTACAATAGGTATCCAATCCCATGGATTGATGACCTTCTGGACCAACTCAAGAGGGCCAAATATTTCAGCAAGATTGACTTGAAGTCTAGTTATCACTAGGTACCAATCGAACCCTCCGATTTTTGGAAGACTACCTTCAAATCCAAGGAGGGCCTTTTCGAATGGTTGGTCATGCCTTTCGGGTTGACGAATTCCCCTGCAAACTTCATGAGGTTGATGGATGACATCTTGCGGCCCTTCACCAACTTTTTGTTGGTAGTGTATTTAGATGGCATCTCAATCTTCATCCAGAGTTGGGAAGAGCACCTACACCATATTCGGCAAGTCCTCCAAACCCTGTGACAACACAAATTGTGTGCCAATTTGGAGAATACACTTTTGGTATGACCTAGGTTCAATTTCTGGGGTACATTATTGATGAGAAGGGTGTGCATGTGGACCCAACCAAGATACAAGTTATCCAGGATTAGCCAGCCCCAACCATTGTAACAAAGCTCCTTAGCTTTCTGGGTCTTGCCAATTTCTATCGCAGTTTCGTGTCAGGATTCTCTCATATCACTTGGCCTTTGAGTGTAGTCACCAAGGGCAGAGCGAAAGCAAAGCTCTTTTGGTATGAATCACAATAGAAGTCGTTTTTTGAATTGAAGCATCGCCTCTACTCTGCACCAGTGCTCACATTACTAGACCTACAACAACCGTTTGAAATTGAGACAAACACCTCTGACTATGCTATTGGTGTAGTTCTCATCCAGTGGGGGCGTCTAGTGGCATAACATAGTGAGACACTTTCATATACAGTTCAGAAGTATCCCACTTATCATAAAGAGATGTATTCCATTATGCAGGTCTGCCGACAATGGAAGAATTACATTCTGGCGAAGGAAATAGTCATCCACACAGACTAGCGACCCTTGTAGTTCATACAAACACAAGCAAAGTTGCAGAATGATCGCCATCAAAAATGGTCCACATATCTGCAAAAATTCCATTTAAACATTAAAGATAATAAAGGAAACACCAATAATGTTGAATACAGCCTCAGTTGACCGTTGGTTATGGCGCTAACCACTGTGCTCGATTCTTGTGAACACGAGACATCTGGATGGATGCATCTTTACCAGAGTGATCCAGAATTCGGTACCACATACCAGATGCTCCTGGAAGGCAAGCAAGTTCCAGACTTTCACCTCCAGAGCACATTGTTATGCAACTTGGGACAACTTTGTGTTCCTTCAAGCGAGTGTTCCAAGATGATTTGGGAGGCACACTACAGTTGGGTTGCTAGACATTTTGGGGTAGAAAAAATAGTGGCAGTGCTATAGAAGTATTTTTATTGGCCGAACCTTCGACATGATGTTGGGAAGTACATATGATCCTACATATCCTGTGCCATTTTGAGACCTACAATCAAGAAGCAATGCCTGTATACTCCTCTACCTACTCTTAGATATCCCTAGGAATCCATATCCATGGATTACATGTCGGGCCCTCCTTCCACCAAGCATGGCCACGACTGTGTTTTTGTGGTCGTCAACTGATTCTCCAAGATTTCTATTATGGCGTCGTGCAAGAAGAGTATCACAACAAAATCCACTGCCAAACTCTCCTCTGAACAAGTGTGGGTACGCTTTGGGATCCCACGATCCATTATCTCAGTTCATGATAGCAAGTTCTTAAGTACATTTTTTTCAAGCCTCTGGGTTGTTGGATACTAATCTCACTAATTCCATGACCTTCCACCCCCAAACTGATGGCCAAACAAAGGTCATCAATAGGATGAGCATGCACATCCTATGCATGTACAACTCAAAGCATCCATGCACATGGGATGAAAGCCTCCCCTATGTCTAGCACATCTACAACAGAGCTCTCCATAGCTCAACTGGCCACAAACCCTTTCGAGTGGGGATGGTATTCCAGGCACTATGTCCCTTGATGTTTCCATACCACATGCAGCTACTCAGACAGATTCGTCGCATGTCCAGTCCTAAGATGAAAGAGCTACTGACTTCCTTGAATGCATTCAACACATCCGCCAACAAGTGCATGACATATTGGATAAAGCAAATGCTAATTACAAACAACGTCATTATCAGCATCGAGTGCGACACAAGTTCTAGGTGGGCAACAAGGTTTGATTACATTTGCAAAAGCAGTGCCTTGTTAGGGCCCACTGCAAGATTCAACCTCTTCTCTATGGGCCTTACACCATCACTAAGGTTGTAGGAGATAACGCATTCAATCTCAACATTCCAATGTTCCTTGGCCTACACCTAGTATTCAATGTGGACTGACTACGGCCATACTTTCCCCTATTGGTAGACACATCAGACATTGCGGAGCAGCTGACACCAACAAAGCTCAACCCAAGTTGTATCGAACAAAACACAAATGATAGGATCATGGACACACGTAATAAGAACACTTTCCAGCATAGGATCCAGCGATATCAAGTTGTCAAAGGAGAACAACTCCTTCACCAAGGCAAGTGGCTCACCAGAGACTAGGTTCAATAGAAATTTCCTCACCTCATGGAGGCTCTGCACGCAATGGGGATCGTTGCTTCCTATGGGGGAGGACTGGTCCAAGTGGATATTGGTGGCCACTCGCCTATTCCACCTGGGCCTCTAGTTGGTTCCATCAATTCCCTTGATTGTAGTATAATTTACTAGTTTTAGCAGTTTTTCAAGTCCTGAAATTTCAAAACTGTTTTGACCCCCTAAAAGGTGTTTTTTAAGATCCGCAATAGACCTGTAGCAATAGGTAGCCATAGGCACGAGCCTCACATAAATATTGTAGCAATGAGAGAGATATTTCCAACAAGGTATCGTATGCGCCAAACGGAGATCATGTGACCAAGTTACAACCCCAGAAAGTTGCCTCTCCAACTAACCCCAATGAGGCCCACAAACTCTTGGTGTTCCATCCCCTAGGGTTACGGTTTTGGTTGTTTATCATTTCTATTTGTTGTTCAATAATAAAAGGCCCTTGAGCCTCATTATAGCACAGTTCAAAGTCATGTAGCCACCACATCTCTTCTCAGAGATAAGCTACCATCGTCCCAGCTAGTTTTATTTTTATTTTGTATGTAAGAATCTTTCAGTTCTTTGATATTAATGAAATGAAAATTTATTTATGTTGCATCTCTATGTTTATGTTTATATTTGTATTTTGTTGTGTTCCTGCATAAGTCTGGATCAAATGGCAATTAAATCGATTTATGATGTCAAATTTATGTGTAAATAGTTACTCAAAAATTCATTTTAATTGAAGAGAAAATTGAGAAAAATGAATAAATAGCGGATCTACGTGATTTTTAAATTATATCATTGATCTAATAAACAATAATTCTTGTATTTTACAAAGTGAAAAAACATGGAATTATTGGTACAAATATGTCATTAAAAGAATAAGATTCTATTAACAAGCAATAGTATTCAAAAAGGCATGGATTTCATGTTTTGACTTTTAAATGAATTTCTCCAACAGTCATCCCAATACCTTCAGCTCTGCTAATAGAAAATGAAGCTGCAATAATGCATGTTCTAGCCTCTGCAACAGGGATGTAATCCCAAAAGGAAAACCCCTAAGCTAAGATCTGAGCATTCTCACTAATCCTACAGCCAAAAATCTTCTTGCAATAGTGTAAAGAGTACCCCTACTTGCAGAAAAGAGGAACCCTTTCTCCACTCTCCAAATTGTCATTTATAATTTACAAATGAATCTCCAAAAAGGAGAGTTGTGGAGGAGCAGTTTAGATCATTGATTTTCAGCTGAGAAAAACTCTCTTTCCTCTTTGTTGGTGCAATTCTATTGCTCAAAGATTCTTGGGCCTCATCCTCTCCAACAAGCACTACCAAAAATTATCCAAAAAGAGAATTAAAAACAAATTAAATTTGCATATAAAACCAAAATACAAAATTGTCACAACAAATTCACAAATTAAAATTAAATTAAATTAGTTAAATAAAAGAAGATATATTCTTGTATTTCTCCATGTGGATATTTCTCTAGCAAAAGAGGGTAATCCTGAATAAATTTTCAACAGCCAAAAACTCCAAGCAAATGAAAATATTCCAAGACAAACTTAAAAAACTAATTTTTGTTTCAAATTCGAAGTCGTGACTTTTGCTGATTTTATGGAGTAATTAATAACCAAATTTGGTCAAATAACCACTTGCCTATCCTTCTCCTTGAAAGTAGGGGAGAGATTCCTAATGTTGTGCAGGGACCAGTAATTGATATAGTACTGGTCCCACCAAACCACCAATAATTGATACTTTTGAAACCAAAATTTAAACAGAAATAAATAACATTATGTATAAATAAGTATTAATTTATGTCCAAAAATCACCCATACATTGACTGGGCCCACAACTGTCCATAAATAGTATTTTACTACTTAATACTGCAAAACATATTGACCCAAGTAGAAAATAGCTAAAGTCATAAAGGCTTCCAAACTGGTCTATTCCAGAAGTACAAAACAGCAGTCACTTCAACCCCCACTCATCAGAACTGCAACTTTGCATCCCAAATAAATATGCCTACCTGCACATAACAAAAGGGAATGTATGTCAGCCATAACTGTTGTGTTGTTCAACAACTAAACACCCTATGTTCAATAAATGATACCCAACCCAATAACATTTAAACCCAGTTTGTTTAATAAATGACACCCAGACCCAATAACTGCAATAAATGACACCCAACTCACTCTATTTCTCATTAAAACAGATCAAAGCACATGGATCAACAAATAACCAATTCCCAACCATTAGATCACATCAAATTAAATCCATACCACACATTCAAAATGAAGCCATTGCAATCCATGTACATCCATGTCCACCAATTAAATTCAAGTCCCCAAAACTATAAAAGAAGTCCACCCACTGTTGAAGTTGCATCTTATGCTTTCAAACTATTCAGCAAACTTGAAGACAACATCACAAAACAGTGGCCAATATATCCAAGTTAGTTATATGAATTACAACTCATTCTTCTTACAGTTCTGTTTTCATTATTTTCATTTATCGGATTTCTTACATGGTCTGTCTGGCCATAACTGCTAGAAGGATACCTGGATGGTTTCACAAATAGCCATTGAAAGTCGTTGTTCTTACAGTTTTGTCCATAGGGTTACAGTTAACCTTTTTTATACAGAGTTTATGTATGTGTTCTAGCTTATTATGGCGACACTTATTCGATCATCGGCTTAATAGTGATTACAGCTTATATATCACAGAGGTTACGTATGTTGTGTTAGTACTGTAGTCACAGCTTGTTTAGCTTACAGGAATTGAACCTATTGAATACAGTCGTATCCATCTAATCAACCAACTTGGTCATAGCTCTGATTACATCTTATGCTTAAGACGTGTTGTTTTTTGTATGTTGAATATGGATATGCTTACCTTATGAACTATGATGAAACGATACAAGCTCTGATCATAGCCTAAGCTGAGTAACTGTTTAGTGATACTAATGAAGCTTGCGACTAGTGATAAGGAACATGTATTACTAAGGGTCTGTGTTTCTTACATGTTATGATAGTGTTAATTAGGGATATACCTATACAGATTACTTATAAGTTAGAACAGGTATACTAGTATGATTACAGTCAGAGTACTGGAATTGATGAAACTCGTGTATCTTACTCAATACGTGATCTAGTATGAAGCTAAGTTGTATAAGCTATATAACATAATACATTGAACAAAGGTATGTATCATATTCAATGGATCTCATTCATCTTATCACTAGTAAGCTCTATACACTAAAAAGCTCGTATTAGTATCTGAGCATGGTTTCAGTTCACCCTTATCTATGAGTGAGCTAAAACAAAGCTCTGTATAATTACATATGTTATATGTATATTAAAGCTGAATCCAGTCTATTAGGGAGATAACCAACCTGTGATACAGGTACTTTATCATATCTATACATGTATTTCTTAGGTTAGTACTGATAGGTCAACCTTTAGATGATGTTACTTATAAAATATTTGTGCTATTACTTATGCCGAGTGTAATGAGAATGAGACAAGCAAGTGATTAGGTAAACAAGCATGGTTAGAAAGAGTCATGTGTAACTACTGTGTTCTAATTCCATAGCTTGTCATAAGATTAGATAAGGTACAAAGGTGACAAGCTAATCAATATACAACATGATATCCCCGGGTTCTCACTCTTAGTCATTCCTATTATATAAATACCTTTTTTCTTATTGGTATATAGAGTATTGTTCTCTCCATAATCAATACATATGGATAGACTGTAATCACTGTATACGCATATCCTAATGTAAAACATAATCAATACATATGGATAGACTGTAATCACTATATATGCATATCCTAATGTAATACATATGGATAGACTATAATCACTGTATATGCATATCCTAATGTAGCAAGCTCTGTTTCCTCATTACTTTGATTTCCATGGTTCTACTTATGGCACTGATTCAACCATTAGTAATGATTACACTCTACTCTATAGGGTAAGTACATATTGAATAGACCTGCTTATTACCTGTATTCCCTAATCTTTGACAGATATAAGGAGAATGACGTAATTCATACATGTTTACATACCTCATTGGTTTAGCTGTATAAAGTTGTTGAAAGTAAATGGAAAATGATATTTGAAACAACTATCATAGAATCTACTTGAATCCACATAAAAGTTGTTAAATTGATGAACTATGGATTTACTTGGAATGACATTTGCAAAATTTTGACACTGCCCTATGAAAGTGAAACATTTACTCTCATTATGAAAACGGTGAATACATGTTGATAATTTCCTGTAATAGAGGAAAAGTATTTTTGCAGAAGTAATAAAGAATAATTTGACATATATTCTAATGTCTAAATGCAACATACATGTTGATAATTTCCTGTAATAGAGGAAAAGTATTTTTGCAGAAGTAATAAAGCATAATTTGACATATATTCTAATGTCTAAATGCATGTAATAATTTTACAGGTTGTTGCATCTATGGCAAAAGGAAGTTACTCTGCTCGTACAAGGAGAAGTGGCAGGAGAGTGACAAGGGGTGTGCAGCTGCGATGCACATCATCTGATGATGACAGGCCAGCTGATGTCAATGCTGGCAATGCACCAGGGAACATTGTTGAAGATGACCATGTGACAGCCGCTGATGTTAACACAGCATCAGCCACAGAACCACCATCAACAACAGTGCAAGGGGCAAGCTCAACTAAAAAGATCAGTGCAATAAGAGGATGGACAAAAGAACAAATGTTAGTTGCAATTGACGACATAGAGTTTAATGGATACTCAGTTCGGGCATCTGCAAAAAAACATGGTATTCCTCCCTCATCAATACATTATTGGATAAATGGACTGACTCATACAAAACGTAGAGGGCCTCTTACAGTTATGACTGAGGAGGAGGAGGCCGAGGTGGTTGAGTGGTGTAAAGAGATGGCCCAACTGGGACATGGGCTAGAGTTGATACAACTCAAATCAACAGTTGCTCAAATCTATCAAGGGAGGCCAAACCCATTCAAAGATGGGTTTCCTGGTAAATTATGGTGATTTGGGTTTTAAAAAAGGCATCCAGAACTTGTATTGCGTACTGCTGAGGGCCTTGACAGAGACAGAGCATTAAATTTGCTCCCTGCAGTTGTGCAAAAGTTCTATGACACACTTTCTAGTGCTTACGATAAACATTCTTATGGAGCAGGCCATATATGGAACTGTGATGAAACAGGTTTACAGGCAGGGAGGAATTGTGGCATGCGGGTAATTGCCAAGAGAGGGAGCTGAAATGTGCCAAAGATTTTGCCCAAGAGCAGGGAGTGGATAACTATTTTATGTTGTGTTAATGCAATTGGTACTTCAATCCCAGGATTTTATCTATTCAAAAGTAAAAATCAACTGAAAAACTATATACAGAACTGTGAACCAGGTGCATGCATGGATGCACATCCCCATGCATGGATGACTAAAGAACTATTTCTAAGTTGGCTTTTTCACTTTTCTGCATCGGTACCAGGTGGCGTCTCGCCTAATAACAGACACCTTTTGATATTAGATGGCCATGGGAGCCACATGGCTGTACAAACAATTGAGGAAGCAAACAATTTAGGCATCGACCTGTTGATATTGCCCACTCATACCACTCATAGGCTGCAACCCCTTGATGTTAGTGTGTTTGGCCCTTTCAAGAACTATTTCAGGTCGGAGCGTGCTGCATGGATGGCAAAGAATCCAGGGGTTGAGGTGAAAAGGTTTGAGCTAGCAGAGCTTGCAAGTAAAGCTTTTAAAAGGGCTTTGACACCATCAAATATCAAGGCTGGCTTTAGGAGGACAGGAATCTGGCCACTGAACTATGATGCTCTTATGCATGATACTGGTTGTAGCCAAGTGTTTCATGTGGATGGTCAGGAAGAAGGGAATGTCCAAACAGGTGTTGAAGTGCAAGAAGTAGATGACCAAGATGATGTTGTTGCAACTGGTAATATGATTTACCTGTCTCAAGGACACTTATATGCTGAAGATGATGAAACTGTATGTGAAACACAATATAACCATGAACAAATTCCTAGTAACATGGAGATTGTTCCACCAACTCAAGAACATGAAATTCCTGTTGCTGATATTGCTAATGATATTGTTGAACATGCAGTTGGCAATGACCAAATGACATTGCCAAGCCAAGTAACCCCGCCTTCATGGCTAGCAGAAGCAATGATTAATATGAATGCACATAGTGTCTCAGCAACCAATGAAGAAAGCATGAACATGCCCTCACAACCAGCAGAATTGAACAGTGAAATTGTTCATTTTTTTGTGGACAATAGATCAATGGAAGAAGATGAAGGACATAATGAGGCATCAAATGAAGATAATGATATGGTTCAATCAGTTCCAATAGATACTGAAAGGGAAGTACCAAGCAATGACATGCAGGTGGGAGGGGTGGAGAAGACACTTGGACGGTTCCTAAAGCTACCAGTAGAGAGAGTATCAATGAAAAAAAAGCAAGGTGCACCGGGTAGTCTTCATCTGGGCCGAAGCTCACAGTTACTCACCTCAAAGGACTATATAAACCTATTATTTGAGTCAGAAAAAAAAGAAATTTGAAATGCAAGAATTAAAACAGAAAAAGAAGGATATAGTCAAGGAGAAGAAGGCAGCAAGGATTGTTGCAGCATAACGTCGAGCAGAAGAAAGTATTGAAAGAGATAAAGTAAGGCAAGTTAAGGACCAACAAAAGCAAATGGCAAGAGAGGAAAAGGCAAAACGAAAGGCACAACAAATGCTTGGAAAGGAACAAGGGATGATCAACGATACAAGAATAGCTAATGAAACCAGGATTATTTCAAACTCATTGGACTCCATTGCAGATAATACACCATTATTCCAAGATCTCATAAACATTAAAGTGCCCCACTATCAAACTGAGGGTTTTCCCACTTGCCTTGTTCCTACCAAAGCTGGTGTCAATTCTCTGTATGCTCATTGCACACCTCCACTTAATGCAAGGGTAAATAGTGCAAATGTGAGGTATGGGTACTCAGTACCTCCATGGTTGGAAGCTGCAAATTGGAATCAATCATATGGCATCAATCAACCATTTCCTAATCAGCCCTTGACTGGTAGGCCAACCTACCTGGCTCAAGAAGGTAACTCGGGGAGTTTTCACACTCAAGATTCTCAGGGCCATAAAGAATAGGGGTGTCATATGTTTTGGGTTCTAACCATATTATGATGTGGATTTTGGATGGATTGTATCTTTTTCTTGGCACAGAAACATTTTGTCTTACAACCTAGTAGTGATTTCTTGTGGCAACCTAACTGTGTGTTGATAAGAAATTTTCAATGGAATATGTCTTTCTGTAAAATATTAATTATGATAAAACTATTTCTATAAGTTATTCTGTGCGCACTGTACAAAGCTCTAAACTCACTTATGGCTCCAATAAGTGGACTGTTATCTAAAGGAACACCATTCAACTTATAAAAAATAAGTGCCATTGTAAATCTCTTCTAATGGGTCTGCATTCACTACACCACTATACTGTCCTGATTTAGATCGAACATATTTACCATATAAATTTTATTAGAAACAAAAACAGTTATAATGTGATGACAGTGCTGGGCAAGTCCACAATCACTTAACACTGAATAGAAGTCTACACTCGCAATTAGAAACACCTCCTGCTCGCTTCTAATGTACAAACCATAAAAACGCAAACGTTAACATGCAAGAATAACTCAGCATGTTGCCACAAGAAGGCAGTTAAGGAGTTGAGAATATTAAAGTTGCAATAGCTATTGTTCAAATGCGTAGATTATCGTGCAGTTCTGTCTTGACTCTGTTTATGTTAGCAAACGTTTCCTGGTCAGGTTATGATGCTAGAGCCAACCAAACCAGAGAAACAATTCAAAAACTAAACTTGCTAAAATGTACAAAAGTAGTCATATCTACATGGAATGAAATCCCAAATTCAATGAAAAAAATACTATAGCAGGGACAATAAAAATGCAGTGTTTTAATCTATAAAGCAAACACAGTAACAAGGGGCTACTCTGACAGGCATGTCAAAGTGCCAAGCCAAGTCCACTCGAAATTTACATGAATTCTACATAAAAAGATGATGGTGAGATTTTTCCAAAGGATGCCTTCAATCTCAACATTGAAGGCATCAAATTTGCAGCATTGTACAAAGCTCTAAACTCACTTATGGCTCCAATAAGTGGACCGTTATCTAAAGGAACACCATTCAACTTATAAAAAATAAGTGCCATTGTAAATCTCTTCTAATGGGTCTGCATTCACTACACCACTTTACTGTCCTGATTTAGATCGAACATATTTACCATATAAATTTTATTAGAAACAAAAACAATTATAATGTGATGACAGTGCTGGGCAAGTCCACAATCACTTAACACTGAATAGAAGTCTACACTCGCAATTAGAAACACCTCCTGCTCGCTTCTAATGTACAAACCATAAAAACACAAACGTTAACATGCAAGAATAACTCAGCATGTTGCCACAAGAAGGCAGTTAAGGAGTTGACAATATTAAAGTTGCAATAGCTATTGTTCAAATGCGTAGATTATCTTGCAGTTTTGTCTTGACTCTGTTTATGTTAGCAAAAGTTTCCTGGTCAGGTTATGATGCTAGAGCCAACCAAACCAAAGAAACAGTTCAAAAACTAAACATGCTAAAATGTACAAAAGTAGTCATATCTACATGGAATGAAATCCCAAATTCAATGAAAAAAATATTATAGCAGGGACAATAAAAATGCAGCGTTTTTATCTATAAAGCAAACACAGTAACAAGGGGCTACTCTGACAGGCATGTCAAAGTGCCAATCCAAGTCCACTCGAAATTTACATGAATTCTACAAAAAAAGATGATGGTGAGATTTTTTCAAAGGATGCCTTCGATCTCAACATTGAAGGCATCAAATTTGCAGCACTGTGCAAAGCTCTAAACTCACTTATGGCTCCAATAATTGGACCGTTATCTAAAGGAACACCATTCAACTTATAAAAAATAAGTGCCATTGTAAATCTATTCTAATGGGTCTGCATTCACTACACCACTATACTGTCTTGATTTAGATCGAACATATTTACCATATAAATTTTATTAGAAACAAAAACAGTGATAATGTGATGACAACGCTGGGCAAGTCCACAATCACTTAACACTGAATAGAAGTCTACACTCACAATTAGAAACACCTCCTGCTCGCTTCTAATGTACAAACCATAAAAGCACAAACGTTAACATGCAAGAATAACTCAGCATGTTGCCACAAGAAGGCAGTTAAGGAGTTGACAATATTAAAGTTGCAATAGCTATTGTTCAAATGCGTAGATTATCGTGCAGTTCTGTCTTGACTCTGTTTATGTTAGCAAAAGTTTCCTGGTCAGGTTATGATGCTAGAGCCAACCAAACCAGAGAAACAGTTCAAAAACTAAACTTGCTAAAATGTACAAAATTAGTCATATCTACATGGAATGAAATCCCAAATTCAATGAAAAAAATAATATAGCAGGGACAATAAAAATGCAGCGTTTTTATCTATAAATCAAACACAGTAATAAGGGGCTACTTTGACAGGCATGTCAAAGTGCCAAGCCAAGTCCACTCGAAATTTACATGAATTCTACAGAAAAAGATGATGGTGAGATTTTTCCAAAGGATGCCTTCGATCTCAACAAGTTATGCAAGTCAATTGAGAGCAGCGACAGAGAGTTTCGAGGGTTTGTTTGGGGTCATTGCTGCGATGTTCCATTTTCCCTTTGTCTTTCTGCTCGGGGCCGGCTGTGGGGCGAAGCCCTCCGCCGAGGATGGCACGGGACAGCCGAGGATAGCACGGGACGGCAAAAATAACAGCGAAAACAACGAAATTTCCACAAAAACCCTAAACCTTCAACAAAAAACAGCATCAAAATATCCAAAAAACCTAAACCCTCAAAAAAATGCCATAAAATGCCATAGAAAGTTTACAAAATATCCAAATAGAGTTGCTTGTGTTGAAAAACACAGAGAAATTGCTGGTAGGATTAAAATCCTACCGGATACAGGCCATGGATGGTCGCCGACCTCCCCCACCTTCCCCGAAGCTCGCCAGACCTTCTCCACACCTGCAATGACCTTTTCCACACCTGCAACGAGAAGAAAAAGCCATTAGGGAACATAAAACCACCAAAAACACCAGCACAAAACAGCAAATTCTTATTTTACCTCGAACTCAGTAAAACTGCGACCGACTCCTCCCCAAACAACAAAATCGCTGAATAAGACCACCACCAGAGAAATGCTAAACAACCGGCATTCCAGAACGACCAAGAAATCCAGGCGGAAAAGCACAAGAAAAGCAGAACCGTTGTTCCAACCACAAACCCTGAAACTCCAGCGAACATTTGCACCAGCACCTGCATACCAGGCGAAGCGCGCAGGTACACAAACCCTGTCAACCGAACAAACACTTCGAACAGCACACGAATAAACGACGAAGTGCGCAGGTTCTGGGGCCGTCCCGCGCCATCTTCGGCGGGGGGCTTCGCCCAACAACCGGCCCTGAGCAGAAAGACAAAGGGAAAATGGAACATCGCAGCAATGACCCCAAACAAACCTGTGAAATGGCGCGAACCCAAAGTTTTATGCAATGATATGATGACCAACACATGGAACTCCAAGGTGGACAGGTGTCGTACCGGCTCCATGTGGTTTGACGCGTGGTAATGTGACGTGGCGGGGAAGGCGCACATGTAATGGCGACCCTCCCCTATGTTTGCAACGAGCCCTCATTTGCCTTTTTTGTTGAGTACTTCCTATCAAAATGTGTGTTCCAAAAATATTTGTCGTCGAAAATTACAAAGCGTTGGGCATGTTTTAATCTTTTTAAACTTTTGATTTTAATAAATCATTAAAGTATTTAAATAAATAAATAAGAAATTAATAAAAGTATAAATACAAAGGAGGAGGGTCACATATATGCGTAGAAGTTTCATTATATGATACGTGAAGTTTTTGTTGTAGTGTTGGAAAGGATGTGGAAGAGGGGGTCACGTGGAAAGTAGCCCCAAACAATACGTGCCTCTTACATTATACTAGCCATTTTTTATTATATGCTTGTTATGTTGAATGAATGCCCCTCTTTACACGTCAGCTCGAATGATTCTGTCCGAGTGGATTTTTAGGAGCAAAACAAAAAAAATTGGGGAGGTGGGAATATTCTCATATATATGCATGTGTATTGAGAGGCGCTTTCCAACTCAGTACAGTAGAGATGTTGTAATGTAATGTGAACCTTTTAACTTAGTCAAAATAAAATAAAGCCTGGGTGGTTTAGCTCTCTCCGCCCACCTTAAGCTTGCTAACAACATCAATAAGAATCTCTGGTCGATTATTGATGCAAGGATTGCTCTCAAGGCTGATAATGAAGGTCAGATTGCTTTGGTAAGACAGCGCAAGAAGTTGACAAAACTATTAAATAAATCTGAGGAAATTACTCACCCAGCCACTAGAATTACGCAGTATGAAAACATTGGTAACTACGCTGTCCAAGTCTCAACCCAGAATTC
Source organism: Pinus tabuliformis (assembly GCA_031772625.1). Classification (NCBI taxonomy): domain Eukaryota; kingdom Viridiplantae; phylum Streptophyta; class Pinopsida; order Pinales; family Pinaceae; genus Pinus; species Pinus tabuliformis. The sequence goes on from CM062817.1 coordinate 1,862,215,467, forward strand.
GAAAGAAGGCAGCAACACTAGAATCACGCAGAAAGAAAACATTGGTAACTGCGCTGTCCAAGTCTCAACCCAGAATTCGAAAGAAGGCAGCAACACTAGAATCACGCAGAAAGAAAACATTGGTAACTGCGTTGTCCAAGTCTCAACCCAGAATTCGAAAGAAAGCAGCAACGCTGAAACAAGAACCTGTCCATTAGACGCTGAAACCAATCCATGTCCATGTGTGATCGAAAACCCGGGTACTAAACCCATCTGCGCAGGTATTAGTAACAGCAATAAGAAGGGTAAAAAACATATCTGCGCAGGTAACACTAAGGTTGATCACAAAGACTACGCAGAAACCAATAATAATGAAGATGTGAACGCAGAAAAGATCAACGCAGAAGGTGGTAGTAACGCTGAGGGTATTAACCAAGCTGGAGGTATTAACTGCGCGGAGGGTGGTAACATTAACGCTGAAAATAAATTAATCAAGGTAGGTATGAGTATAGACTGCGCAGAGAGAAATATGATCAGCACTGGAGGTCTTAAATACACAGGAGATAATAACGCTGGAGAAAACAACAGATGGGATAATAATTCTAAAGGAGAAAATCCGAATTTGGGGATAATCGGTTTTAGTGATGGAAACATTCGAGTTAGGGATCAGAAGGATGAAGCTATTTCGTCGAATTCCCTTGCAAAGGACTGTCACATCGCAGATGACAAAGGGTTGTCGACATTAATGACTCCAATGATTCCTCAGAAATCAGATAATTCTGCCAACCCACAGAGCAGAGTCCTATTAACAAAAATGGGCAGTGAAATGCAGAATGATAGATCTAAGAGAAAAGTGGTTAACCTGTCCTCTCTGGAATTGGATCCTGTAGTCATCAATATTCTTAGCAAAGGTCTGGGGTTTGCAGTGACACCCAAAAACCTTCCCTTTGAAAAGATGATTTGTAGCATAGAGGAGGGGATCAGTAACCTTACTATGGAGGATAAAGAAGCATTGAGGCAAGAATGCTCTCTCATCATGAGGAAAACCAAAATTCCCAAGAGCAACCTGAGTAAAGAAGAACAAAGAGCCTTCAATTCCTTGCGAAACAATGACAAGGTCGTGGTTCTTAAAGCAGACAAAGGAGGAGCTACGGTCATACTGGACAAAGAAGATTATGTTTGTAAGATGAATGATCACCTAAATTGTGGCAGCTATAAGAAGCTAAGCAGCAATCCCATTCCCAAAATCGTGAAGGATGTAAAGAAGATTATCTCTAGTTCAAACCTTGACGAAAAGTTAAAGAAGAAGTTGATCCCCTCCTGTGAAACTGTTCCCAGGATCTATGGATTACCCAAAATCCATAAGGAAGGGGTCCCCCTTAGACCAATAGTTAATACTATTGGTTCCCCAACCTATGAGCTTGCGAAATATGTTGCAAAAATTCTTAAGCCCCTTGTCGGAAACACTGATTCTTTCATCAAGGATTCCCAGGACTTTGTGAATCTTATTAAGAATGAGAAATTGGAGCATGATGATATCCTTGTAAGCTTCGACGTGGTATCCTTATTCACTAAGATCCCTCTTGATGAAGCCATTCAGGTTATAAAAGAAGTTGTTGATCCAGGGACTGCAAAGCTGGCTGAGATCTGCCTAAGATCGACTGTGTTCACCTTCCAAGGAGTATTTTATGAACAGACATCCGGTGTGGCAATGGGGTCCCCCCTTTCGCCAATAGTGGCCAACCTATACATGGAATACTTTGAAAAGAAGGCCCTGAATTCATACCCTTTGAAACTAGCCTGGTGGAAGCGATTTGTCGATGACACCAATATAAAATGGACCCATGGTAAGGCAGAACTCGAAAAGTTTTTCACTCACTTAAATTCGATATCTCCAGATATAACGTTTACAATGGAACTTGAAGAAAACAAAAGCATTCCGTTTTTAGACGTCCTTATCATCAGAAAAGAGGATGGCTCTTTAGGCCATAAGGTTTTCAGGAAATCAACCCACACAGAGAGTTACCTCCATGCTGATTCCCACCATCACCCTGCACAGAAGGTTGGTGTTCTAAACACGCTTGCCATCAGAGCCCTTCGAATTTCCGACTCAGAGCACCTGGAGGAAGAAAAGAAGCATCTAATCTTAACTTTTAAAAGTATAGGTTACAAGGAGCAAGAAATCAAGAAGGCCATAAAGAAAGCTGAAAGAAGGTTGTTGTCTCAAGAGCCTAAGGCTCAAGACCAACCTAATTGTGGTACTGTTTTTCTGCCGTACATCCATGGGATTACGGACAAAATCGCTAAAATCCTAAAAAAGAAAAACATTATCACTCATTTCTCAGCTCCTGGTACTATCAGACAAAGTTTGAAGTCTGTCAAAGATGAGATCGACAACCATCAGCTTAAAGGAGTTTATAAAATAGAGTGTTCATGTGGAAAAAGCTACATTGGTGAAACAGGTCGCTCCCTCCAGACTAGACTTAAGGAACATGGCGCAGATATTAAGAACGGAAGATCTCGAACTTCAGCCCTGGCAGAGCACTCCTTAAAAACTAAACACCATATCTGTCTGGAAAGCGCATCGATTATCGCCAGAGAAGAGCAGCATCAGAGACGAAAGATCAGAGAAGCACTTGAAATTATCAAACATCCTCACAATCTGAACAGAGATAATGGCGTGGAGATTAGCGGGAGCTGGCTTCCCTTGATCAATGAAATAAAAATCACAAATGCATCCCTTGGTTAAGACGTCAGCAGGTAAGCAGGTAAGTTATCCCTCTCCTTTATGGTGTCTTCAGTCTTTGTTTTCATTTAGGTCTAGGTATAGATTTTCCACTAAAATTCTAGGGTTTATTATTTTCATTATTGCTTCTAAGTAATATATTAATCATTATATTAATTTATTATAAATATTAATTATTTATAATAGTTAATATAATATAATTTATATTAATAATATTAATTAATAATAATTATAAATTAAATAAAAATTTTAGGAATTAATATTAATTAAAACTAATTTCATTTTAGTTTTAATCATATTAAGGTTAATGTTATTTTCATTTAAATTCTAGAAAGGCTAATTAATAATATTGTATCATATTAAATTTAGTTCTAGGTTTAATATTAATAAAGCTAATTATTAATATAAAATTTAGTTCTAGGTATATTGATATTTTCATTTAGTTCTAGGTATAATATTAATATAACTAACTAATATTATTATATCATATTTTATTAAAACAAAATTAATAAAACAATTTAATATTAATACAAATTAATATTTTTCATATAATATTAATAAAGCAATTTAATATTCTAGAGTTAACCTTCCCTAGGTTTAATTTAATTTCTTTTTAGTGTTAATAATATATTCATTCATAATATATTCATTTAGATCTAGGTATTAATTTATTTCATTTTAGATTTAATTTTAATTTCTTTTAGTTCTAAGTATAAGTTATTTTCTTTTCTTTTTAGAGTTAGTGTTATTTTCTTTTAATTTTAGGTTTAATATTAATAAATCTAAGTTAAATTAATAAAACAAATTAATAAATCAAATTAATAAAATTAATTAAAATTATAAAAATTAAAATTAATTAAAATTAATTAAAATTATATTACAAAATTAATTTTAAAATTATAAAATTAATTAAAATTATAAAGATTAAAATTAATTAAAAATTTTAAAATTATAATATTAATAAAATTAATTAAACAAATTAATAATTAATTAAAATTATAAAAATTATGGCAGCCGACAGTTTGTCATTCTAAATTGTTTTATCCTCTTCACTATTTATCAATTCTTTGTTGCTCTTCTGCTCATCATCATTCTCATATCCTGATGATGGATCCCATTTGGGATTTGAAACGTTGATACAAAAATCTTAAAACTGTGGACTCTCCGGTCATGAACTCAAAAGATTCAAGCCACAGATCTCTAAAATCAATAAATAAATAATCCTATAAAAACAAACTAAAAATAAAAATAAAATTGACCCATGATATTCATGTGGAATATAGCATATTTAAAGGGGGGAATTAAACCATCCTAAATCTATCTTAATACTAAATCTACCAACCGTCGAGATGGATCAAATCTCTTGAGATGCAAACTTCTTTTAGAGTGAAAAAATATTTGATCCCTTTGAGCACTTAGTAAAAGCGTCGAGATGGATCAAATATCTTGAGATGCAAACCTCTTTTAAAGTGAAAAAAGATTTGATCCCTCTGAGTGCTTAGTAGATTCAGAGTTAAGATGGATCTAGGTTAGTTATAATATACATACTAATTGATTGAATCTAGTGGTTTTTTAAAATTACAGTGATAACTAATTTAATTAATAAAATTAATTAATTAAAAAATTACAAATTAATTAACCAATTATGATTAACTTAATTAATCAAATCTAAATTCATTAAAATTTATTAACATATTAAAATTAAATTATTTCCAAATTATAAAAAATAATAAAAATATATTTACATATTTTATCCAGACGTGAAAAATGACCAAACTTTGACCGAGGATATCTTTCAAACTGTAAGTCAGAATGACAAGAAACTTGAATTGTTGGAAAGTTGGTAGCTAAACAAAAAATGAAGGTGTTAAAAAATAAAATTGAGAAAAGTAAAAATCACCCAAATTTAGCAAATTCGAAACATTATAAAAGTGATTTTAACCAAAATTTACATGGAAGACCCCATAATCTCTTGAAATTATTGGGAGATGTTGTGGCCACAATAATTAGTGACACATGAGGACGAATCAGCTATCTCTAGTTTAGAATAATAGGGCTAAATTTATTAAAGATCCAAATAAAAGTTTCCAAAAGATTCTTGCAGGTTACATTATTTCTAAAGGTCCCACATAACATGACACAAAATAACATAAGCTAAAATAATGAATCCACATATAGAGAAGAATTATTTTATTTTTTTAATTTTCTCTCTACAATCATATAACAAAGCTATCTAGAGGGTTTTAAAAATTAGTATGCATCTATTAAATATATAATTACCTCTTTTTCTTGACATTGATTTGCTGCCACTAGGCTTGTTCAGTGCCCCGATGAAGTTGTTATGATACCATGAATGCATTGACCCACTGCCGACGAGTTTCTATACACTTCCCACACATACGTGTTTTCAACTCTCTTATGTGCCATCCTTTTAATTAACATATTTGGAGAATTTATTTTAGCAATTGGGTGAAGAGAGGGGGTGGCTACTATAGGATTTAATGCTTGGTTGGACAAACAGAAAAATCCTCTTGGGTTTCCCGGAATCTAAGGCAGACAGAAACAAGGAAAAGGTTGTTCTAAGGCTTAGGATTCTGTCGATGATGCAAGTAAAGGAGTGATTGAGAGGAGAAGTGAAGGATAATCATATGAGTCCTCGCATGCAAGTTCGTTGGAGTTTTCAGTGTAGCTGGGAAGCGCTCCTATGTAGCTCCAAAGCTTGGTCCTGCACGTAAGAAAGAGAACAGAGCAACGTTCACAACTTAATATTTAATTAATCAAAACCATAAGAAACAACTAAACATGATTGATTGCATTATAACAAATCAAACTTCAAATTATTCATTAGTTAAACATAAGAAATAAATAATGAACATTAGTATATGGAAGCAAGAACAATATTTCTATATTAATTAAAGAGCCGAAGGAAAGTTGAAACCATCAGATGTAGTTGCAGCAACACCTCCTCAAGCTCCAAAACTTACCCTCTCAAGTTATATCTCAATGGCGTAACAATACAAGAATTCCCATCCTTTTCTCAATGGTCAAGCCTCCAATATATAGGAAGTGAAGGTTATGAAGATTTCCAATATTCCTCTTTAGTTCAATTTGGGAAAAATATTTTGGGTGAATAATGTTTCCTCATTTAACAATGCTTTTATCCGCTTTTTAGATGCTTTTATTCTTAGGAAAAAGCTTCCCCATACTTTATGGCTCTTTCCCACTTTTGTATGCTTTTCTTATTTAGGAAAAAGATAAATATGAGGATAAAGAGATCACATTCCACCATATGAGTTTCCGAAAGTGAACAAGAGTGCTCGAGCTTTTAACCTCATGACTGAGTGAGAATTTTGGTAGCATAAGTTAGTTGAAAGCAATAAAGTGTTATAGACTAGGGTAACGTTGTCTTCATGGTACATAACTTGTGTTATAGTCTTATATAGGCTAGAAAAAGGGGGGTATTTCAACCAACAACATAGTATTCTCCTCTAAGCTGATGAGGAGGTATTTTCATGGATAACAGTGGTACAAGAGGGCTTTTATTTAAAGAAATATATGTGATATTAGTTAAGTTTGACCCCACTAGTTTTTTCTTCTTCTACCAAAGTAGAGGTTTTAAATGTGGATGGATATTGGAGGGATTTAAAGAAAGAATGGAGATAACTTGTTCCTTTATAAAGGTGAACTTATGCTACTAGAATTGAATCTTAATGTTGCCCATAAATAATGGTTGATGTACAAGAAAATTGAAAACTTGGTAAGGAAGACCTTTGGATAAATGAAATCCTAATGAAAAGATAGAGTAAAGATTTCCCCATGTAAACCAACTAGTGTTTCCTAGGAAATATTCCCTATATAGATTTTGGAAATATCACAAAATCCAATCCAAAAGCAAAAATTGAAATCAAAACACTTCAAATATTTCAAATGAAGAAGGAAAAAGCAAACCTGAAAGAAAAGGTAAATGAAAAAGCGATGATTAAAAGAAAACTCCAACAAGACATCATATGAATGTATGTCTCAATAAAAGAGTGAATATGAGGAAAGCATACGTGTTTTTACTTAAGTTGAGGTCTCAACAAGCTATGTCTTGCAAAGTTGTAACGAATTAGGCTTTTATTGAAAAAAGGGATTCTAAACAAGGGAGGAGTTAGAAATAAAGCTGCATCAAGATGTCATTTTTGTTGCAAATGGCTTGTTTGAAAATAAGTTTTGAAAAACAAATAACAAGATACTAAACGAAAGCAAGGTAGAGTAAAGAGACTCCCTGATGTAACTCGTTTGCAATTTAATCACCATCGTAATCATTTCTCTGAGCTAGAAGGGATGCAAAGTAAATTGAAGGATTTTTTAGCAATATTACTAGCAACGCCAAACCTTTAATGTAACCAGTGAGGATTTGTAAAAACAGAGCTTAAATTAGAAAATACTAAAACAAAAATGAAAGTAAAATCTAAATGAAAAAGATTAGAGGATGAAAATAAGCATATGAAATTTACCTTGAAGGATTTTGTTAATATTTACCTTAGAGATCTCGATTTCCTCCAAAGTCATTTTTTCAAGAAGAAATTTCTTGTCATGATTAACATCAAATAACAGGAAGAAGTTGTGACTCTATCAAAGTTCATATGCCTATGATCATCGAATTCATTGAACCTAAACTAGGGAAAGTGTTAAGCCTATGAAAAATACTTATCAGGAAAGAAATGATTTCATATTCAAGCTAATAGCAATGAATAATAATTATCAAAAAAATCATATTTGTGCTAAAAATAGTAATGTTAAGATGAAAGCAATGAAAATTTTCCTGAATATATTTCGATTTGTATTGCAGTTGCGGTTATTCTCTTTGTCAATTTTGATTTAAATCATGTTCTTCGTGTGTGCAAGCTAGATGAAAGTATTTTCATTTTATATCATCCCCAAAACATTCTTGAAATCCCAATAAATAATGCCAAAGTCCCAACCTATGTGGATTTTTTAATAAATATGGAGAGAACCCAAGCATTTGTATTGTAGATCTTTTAGAATGGAACGATGTATATAACAAGAACTATGGAAGAATTCCAAATCAATGTAGCTTATCACAAACCAAAATTACTTCAACATCAATGCTGGTGGATAGGAGTTGTGTGGAATGGAGAGGACCCACATAAAAATTGTATTGGATGACCATGTCACCTCGGTGATCAAATCTCGGAAACAATGAAAAGAGTACTCTAAGAAATCTCTAGGGTGAGGTTCTATAGTGATGTGGAATAGAAGAAGAGCCCACAGAGAATACAATTGACTAATCATAAAGGAGGATAGACATGGATGGAGAGAAATGAATGGAGGAAAAGACGTGCAAGCTCGAGTGGATGTCTACATCACCCAAAAGGGAAATCCCGAAACAAACAAGCAGAGTTGCTTTACAATTTTGTTGGGATAATGTAACTAGGATTACATGGAGGAGAAAAGTGATGGTTATAGCTAGGAAAGGACACGTCTAATAGGTACAAGGAGAATAACATGGAGGAAATGGGCCTGTAGGCCCACGTCGTCCCAGAAGGACAAAATCCTGGAAGAAATAGAAAAGGGCTTTACAGGATCTCGTTGAGGAAAAGAAAGCAGGGGGATGTGGCATATAAGACACGAACGCATCGAAATGGACCAATGGAAAGTATGGTGCATGATAAGGAAATGAGACAATGGTTGATGAGTCACCCCGAGAATAAAATCCCAGAAGAAACCAAGGGAGAATCCTCTTAAACTTGTGGGTGAATACCTCGAGGATGATCTGTAAAGTTAGATAATCGATATCTAATAAAGTAATGAGAAAGGGGAACTCATATGACATATGGAGTGCAGACAGGATCCTCGTGTATTGTTAAGATGTCCTGAAATTTAATAAAAGGTGCTTAACAAGAAAAATTTGGAGTGATTGCCTACGGGACGAGGAAAGGTAACATAAAATAAAAAACAATTGTTTTGAAAAAAGTATGGCCTGACCCGACCTTAGAAAATGAGGAATTTTAGAATGCACGGGGGCATGGAAATGGACAGGTATTATTCTTACTAACTGATAGATCTTGGCCAAAGCTTCTCGGCTCTTTCCAGTACTATAATTCTCTTTGAAATTTTTACTTTCCCACACAATTTGCATCTCAGTTAGAAGCCTTATTGTTTTGACAAGACATGTAATGAGAAAAGGCTTTATCTCTGTGATTATTTTATGTCAGTGAAGTTCAAATATTCAATTGCATCAAAAGAACAAACACAACATCATTATAACTCATTTCATAAAGTTGTCAACTGAAATAAATATAAAGAAAAGCACTTGTACAGATTTACTTTAAATTGAACCAAAGCACAACTTGTCTAAATTAAAATTATGATGAATACTCCCATGAACATATTCATAAGCAGAATTGAAGTGATAAATTTGAAATGTTTCGAATCATTCTTCTCTAGGAAAGATTAAGGGCTCATTTCTCGCTAATTTCATACCTGTAATATTAACATAAAACAAGAAGAAAACCAATCTAGACTAAACTTCCCCTACTCTATTCTCGGATAACATTGTACACTAAAACTAAGTATAATCATCCCCGAGATCCAACTGGCAATCTCAATGATCCAGACCTCCATGCACTTAATATTGGCAACACATCCAACATAAAAAGGGATTTCGGTCATGCTTCTAGCGCAGTTCTCACAACACCTCGAGAACGGAGCGAGGGGGTGGTGTCAAGTCCACCCCCTTAGGAATTTAAAGCGCATTTAGTGCATGCCCACTCTAGTTAGCCTCTGGAACTATCATCTGCCATTAAATTGATCGAATCTCACAACATCCAATTCAATTCTGGTTCTCGAGAGAAGGTAGTGTCTCAGTTTTGTTTCATGCCTCAACATTATCCATGGTGAGAGAGTGAGGAAGGCCTAGCAGAGGAGGGTATGGCAAGGTAGACCTCCTCATCCTCCATGGCGTGAGCATGGATATGAGCACTTCAATAGTGGAATCACCCACCACTTCAGATGCATGGTGGTTGAAGTTGAAGGTTGAGAATTTCGCACCTCAAGAGACTGCCTTTAAGCCTTACGCAATGTTCTGGGTTGACATTTTTGTGATCAAGAGGACACCAATGTCTTTCTTGAGGGTCATGTGTTGAATCTTGCATATCATCTCCACCATGCAAAGTTAACATATCAAAAAATTGGACGTCTTTTGGGTATGGAGTTATAGGGGTCAAAATCCCCATCGACTGACACGGTTCATGATTCTTCCTTCTCTCCCGAGCTCACAGACGTCCCTCATGCCCAGTCACATAGTCCCTCTCCTTGTTGTCATAAGCCTTGTCGCAACACGAAGTAGACTATTGTGGGTGTGGGTCCTTCCCAAGGCCCAAGTTTCCAGACCAATGGACTCGACCTCCAAGTTAGTGAATCGTCTCAACGAATGACCAAAATTCACACTCTTGCCTACAGACCTTTAAAGCTTCCTCTACTTGATGACCTAGACTTTTAAAGGCCATGCCTAGTGTTTGAGGAGGATCCTTTGGAGCACTAAGTTGGAAAGCTCAACCTCTCAAGGTATTGTGTCTACTTGTTGCTTGTTCCTCACATCCTTGTTGTTGGTCTCCCTCGATGGTGTGGCAACCTCTTATGTCATCATGGCTCTCATTTTCAGCAGCCAGCCTCTTAAGGTGGTTTATTCTATCTTTTATGTTTTTGCTTATTTTGGTGAACCGTAAACGCATGAAGGTTTCTTCATTAGGAGCATAAACCTCCATAATTTTGTTTGCAACTCATGTCTTCTTGCAGTATTGGCCACCAGGCCCAACATATGCAAAGCTTAATAGCTCCCATAACCGTAATTTTTGTATTTCTGTTGTAATGAAAATGCCTTTACTTACAAAAAAAAAATAACCTAAGTGAAATCATACTTCCAATGGAGCCATTCCATTAGCTTAAGCCTTGAACATATATGTATACGAAAACTTAGTAATAGAAATGAAATTATTATTAAACTACTAAAAGAAAACTTCAACCAATTATATACATGAATTTCTAATAATTCGAGCAAATGAAATTTACCATATATAGGAAATCTTACTAGAAATGAATGTACTTGTCATGCTAGGCATTGGTAACTTCATAATGTGACTTGTGTAATTGCATTAACCAAAGCATGAATATATGCATGAGTGGAGAGACTCTTGGGATTCCAACTCCAAGATCTCTTGGTTTTCCCCAATTCATAACTGAAATATTAAACTATTTACAATATTTAAAATAATCTTAATCCTTTCGGATTAGGTGTCAACATTCCCCCCAATCTGAAGGGAAGTTGGTGAGTCCAAGCATCATTCTGAATCTTCCAAAATTTTCTCTTCCAAGTGCTTTGGTGAAGATGTCTACAATCTCCTCATTTGTGGAACAATGGCGAAGGTGAATAGTTTTGGCCTCAACATGATGGTGAATCAGATGATACTTTGTATTGATGTGCTTGGTTCAATCATGTAACTTTGGGTTCTTGGCCAACTTTGTTGCAGAAGTGTTGTCAATCAAAAGAGGACTTGAATGAACTTCGTTATCCTGCAAATCTTCCTGAATATTCCTGAGCCACACAATTTCTTTTGTTGGTTTAGCTACTACCACATATTTTGCCTCAGTTGTGGAATTTGGTAGAACTAACTGTTTGTGTGACCTCTAGGAGATAACTCTTGATCCAAGACTCATAACATAACCTGAAGTAGATACTCTAACTTCTTTATCTCCATCAAAATCTGAATTAGAGAATCCAATCAAGCTGAAGTCATCCACCTGTGTATACTTGATTCCAAAGTCTTGTGTTCCCTTCAAGTACATTAGAACTTTTTTTGCAACAGACTAATAACCCTCACAAGGCTTTTGCATAAATTGGAGAGGATTCCAACATCAAATGAAATGTTTGGTCTGGTAGTAGTTAGGTAGTTGAAACTTCCTATGAGTTGTTTGTACTTTGTTTCATCCTCAAATTCATTTCCTTAAGTGGATGTAAGATTTAAATTATGTTCCATTGAAGTAGTCAAAGGATTGCACTTAGCCATGCCAAACATGTTCAGCAGATCTTCAATGTGCTTATTCTGAGATAAGAATATAAAATTTGGATGTTGGGTTACTTCAACACCAAGATAGTAATGAACATATCCCAAATTTGTCATTTCAAAACCTTTCCTCAATTCTTTCTTTATGGATAAAATGTAATTCTCATTGTTCCCTATCATCAAAAGATCATTTACATACACCACAATATATACAATTGTTTTTCCAACTTTCTTAACAAATGAAGTTGAATCATCAAGATCATAATGCTTGAAATTTAGTTTTCTCAATCAATTTCTCATACCAGGCTCAAAGTGTTTGTTTGAGGCCATACAAGGATTTGAAAAACTTGCATACTTTGTGTTCCTGTCCCTTCACAACAAATCCTTCTGGTTGGGACATAGAAACATTCTCTTTCAAATATCTATTCAAGAAAGTAGTTTCTACATCCATTTGATGGATTTTCCACCTGTTCTGAGCTTCCAAGATAAAGAGAGTCTAGATGGCAACCCATTTTTTGTGGGTCAAATATCATCTTCACAATCGACCCCTTCCTTTTTTGCAAAACCTTTTTTCATGAGCCTAGCTTTATGCTTATCTAGTGAGCCATATGATTTATACTTGTTTTTGAAGACCCACTTGCAGCCTATCAATTTGGTTCCTAATGGAGGATCAACCAGCTTCCAAGTGCCATTTTTTATCAAGGCATCATATTATTTCTACATTGCTTCTTTCCATTCATCATGAGAAGAAGCTTCTTTGAAGGAAGTTGGTCCAAAAACTATAGATAATTTTAGTTCACAATCATAAGAAACATCCACATCAATAGGTGAATTAGAATCATCTACATCACCCCCATTCTGTCCAGTAGACCTTCTTGTCCTTGTCTTTCAAACCTCATCAGGATGAACACTTTCAAGTGTCTTTGTGAGTCATTTTGGAGGACCTTTATGAGATGACTTGGACTACTCAAATGACCAAGATGGGGCTGAATTGAGATCTAGCCTCCCATTTCTCTTAATCACATCACTGAAAGTGTCTTATTGATTAGTGGTTGGAGCTTCATGATGGGGAGAGAGTTTTTCATAAGCATATTCCATAAATTGATCCAATATAGGGATCCCCGCTTCAAGATGTGGAATGCCATTATCAAGCTCTTGCAAAGACTTTGCATGCATGAATCTATCCAAATGATCAAGTTGGTGCTCAACAATGTTGTCAGTCTTGGAAGATTCAAGAAAGATGACATCTATAGATATTATAAACTTCTTATTTACTTCATCATAGAGACGGTATGCTTTGGAGGTATTTCAGTACCCCAAGAAGATACATTTGCGACTCCTTGCACTGAGTTTGTTTCTCTACTCCTTAGGTATCAAGGCACAGCAGGTGGAACCACAAACCCTGAGATTCCTCACCAAAGGAATTTGGCCATACCACATTTCATAGAGACTCTTTCTTTTTATAGCATGATATGGACACCTATTCTTTATATGCGCAACACATAGAACTACATCAACCCAAAACATCAACTTAATATTCTTGAAAACATCATTGAACGTACCATATTTAAGATTGTCCTGTTCATTCTTTCAACTGCACCATTATGTTGGGGATTAGAAGGCATGGTTGTTTAATGTTTGATCCCATGATGGCAAAGACAATTTTCAAATTCATTTGAAGTATATTCTTTTCCATTATCAGTACATATAGAGTCAATATAAGATTGTGTATCATTTTCAATCCATGCATGAAAGTTATTGAAAGTTTCAAAGATTTGAGATTTGTTCTTCAATAAGTATACCCAACAAATTCTTGTGTAGTCATCAATAAATTTCATCATGTATTATGGTGTAGATTTGCAAATGCTCATGAAATTTTAATCAAAATTACAACACACAAACCTGCTCTATTGCTCTGTAGAAGTTAACTCACAATTTAGAACATCAATCACAAACATGCAATGAGAAATAACACACATGCACACAATATTTTTCCAAGGGGAAAGAAATTTGCTAAAAGCCCCTTTTCCTGCTTGCATTAATCTGATGAATAGAGATGTATTACAATTGCTTTTCTAAACTAAGCACAACCTGCAAGTGAATAACCTATCTCTCTGCTCACTGATAAGATCTGACCTAGTCTTAGTCAATTTCTACCTCATCTTGAGCCTCTATTTCCTTGTGTAATTCCTGAGGAAATTAGGCCCCTATTATTTAGGAATTTCATCCAAAATGATTGCACAATTCCCCAGGTTGATCATCTGACTGAATGCAACACCTGTACACTCAAGACTAGTCTACAACTAATGTTACATTGCCGTAGAATCTCCACCACAACTAGGGAACTCAAATTCTCTGCATGCACTATTTATTTTGGGTTGATTAATCATTCAACTGGATGATCATTGAGTTAGACTGAAGTGACACTGCACAATTGACCTCCCACCAGTTCCTCCAACAGTTAAAACTAGTTTAACTGAAAACAAATTTAAATAATTGTTCTTGATTGCTACAAATTAGCAATCACACATTCTTAACTAAAATGCAAGCCCTCTAACTCAAATTTACTGAGCTGACTGAGTGACAAGAGCCATGTCACACAAGTTAACTGCATCTAAGTTGTTTGTTGATGTGGAAATTAAAAATTTCTCAATTTGACCAAGGCAAAATCAAATTCAGACATTCTTGTTGCATTTTTCAACACTCCCTCTCAGCAAGAAATGGATTATCAACCACCCCTATCCTACACCTATGGAACTCAAACTTTCCTCCTTACAAAGCCTTTGTAAAAATGTCAGCATCTTGTTCCTCTGTCGAAATGTATTGTAGCAACATTATTCGTCTTTGCACACAGTCCTGTAAATGGTGATACCGAATATCTATATGTTTAGATCGATCGTGAAATACCGAATTTTCAAAGAGCTTAATGCAACTCTGATTATCACAATAGATCACAGTTGGATCCATCATCTTGCCAAATAGTCCCACAAGTATCTTTCTCATCCATATCGCATCACATGCTACTTGATTTACAGCCATGTATTCCAGTTTTTCCGAGCTGAGTGCCATTTATCTTTGATTCTTGTTGTACCAAGAAAAAGTTGCAGACCCAACACTAAAAATTCCACCTGATGTACTCTTTTGGTCAGATGGACTCCTTGCCCAAACTGCATCTATGAAGCCACAAAACTTCATTCCCTTTATCCGTTTGTACCACAGTCCAAACTGGGTAGTTCCTCTGAGGTACCATAAAACATGCTTAGTTGCCTTCCAATACAATTTGGTCAGCCTAAACATAGCTTTTCTCAGTTGATTGACTACATATCACATATTCAGTTGTGTGTTCACAAGATACAATAGTGAAACCACTAGCTGTCAATAAATGGTAGCATCCACTTCCTCACCTGAAGTGGCATCCTTCCTTCCTCCAGTTGGTCGCTAGAGGTGTCTCCGTGGGTTTAGAACTCTCCATGCAAAATCTTTGTAGTATCTCATTTGCATACTTGCCTTGAGACACAAATAGTTCCCCATTGCCTTGCCATACTTCCAACCCGAGGAAGTAGTGCATGAGACCCATGTTCTTCATTTAAAATTCCCTTGCAAGATCTTATCAGCTTCTCATCACTAGTTAAAATCAAATCATCAATGTATAAGACAACAATAAGTGATTTACCTTCTACCGTGATGTGATATAGGTTTGCATGTGCTTCACTTTTGTTGAATCCCAAACCAGTGATAGAGTTGTCAATATTGGTGTACCAAGCATGGGGTGCTTGTTTGAGATCGTACAACGCTCGCTTGAGTCTGAACACATGAGACTTCTGATAAAATGTCTCAAAGCCTTCTGGTCACTCGATGTACACCTCCTCCTCAATAACCCCATTGAGAAATGTTTTTACATCCATCTGCTAGATCTTCCACCCCATCTGTGCAAGAAGTGCAAGAATTGATCTAATGGATGAGTACCTTGTTATAGGATAAAAGGTCTCCTCATAGTCAATTCCCTCAACTTGACAGTATCCATTGGCCACAAATATGTCCTTATACTTCTCTATGCTTCCATATGTTGCATGCTTAACCTTGAAGATCCATCTCGAACCCACAATTGATTTATCTATCGGTCTTGGGACCACTTCCCAAACACTATTCTTTACAATAGATTCGCACTCTTCCACC
The DNA here is from genome assembly GCA_031772625.1 of Pinus tabuliformis. NCBI lineage: Eukaryota > Viridiplantae > Streptophyta > Pinopsida > Pinales > Pinaceae > Pinus > Pinus tabuliformis. The sequence goes on from CM062817.1 coordinate 1,862,231,436, forward strand.
ATTGCATCAAACCATACAATTTTCTTTAGTTTTCCTTGAAATAGGATGCCTCGTTCTCTACAAGCTTAGTCATTATAGCCATGTAGTTGGTGTACCTCTCAGGTGACCTCCTTTACCTGCGCAAATTTGAAGGAGCTCCCACATTCTCCCTCGCATCCTACACAAGTCTATGAGCTTCCCTAATTCTTTTTCTATCTTCCCTAGATGGTTCTGCTTGAGTGGATGTCTCCACTCTTTGGTCATCAATTTGTGGTTTCTCCACAACTTCTTGAAGCTCCTCCTTTGGAGCTAAAAGCTCCTCTTCTAGTAGGATCCGAAGCTCCCTTTCAAGAGAGCACCGCATTGCTTTCTCCTCATCAAATTTTACATCCCTTCGCACAATTGTCATTCTTAGGGAAGGTAAGTACACATGGTATTTGTGAGGATTTTCTATGTAACCCACAAATACCCCCAATTCTATCGTTGGCTCAAGCTTCTTCCTTCATTCTTTGGATAAATGGTATTAAATAGAGGCTCCAAAAATCTTGAAGTGCGACACATTCGACTTTCTCCCGGAGAAGCCCTCTTATGGTGTAATCATACTAAGAATCTGATGAGGACTTTGGTTCTGCAAGTAGACTATTGTGTTGCATGTCTCAGCCCACAATGCAGAGGTAGGTCTTGGTCATGTAACATAACTCTCGCAACTCCCACAATGCTATGGTTCTTTCTCCCAGCCACCCAATTTTGTTGTGGGTTGTAGGGTGTTTTCAATGCTCTTTGAATGCCTTCTTTCACACATAAATTTTTGAATTCATTCGAAACATACTCACCTTCATTATCGCTCTTGATAGCCTTCACCTTCTTATCGGTTTCTTTCTCAACCAGTGACTTGAATTCTACGAACTTGGAGAATGTATCATCCTTCTTCCACATGAAGAATATCCAACACTTCCTTGAGAAATCATCAATAAAAATGATGAAATATTTGTTTTTGGCAGTGGAGGCTATTGAGAAAGGCCCACAAACATCAAAGTGGATCCTTTCCAAGATTGCATGTGCTTTGTTGTCCCAGTCATTGAATGTGTATTTTGCATACTTCCCCAAGGTACATTTTGCTGCTCAAGTGCTCCTTTAGGGAGGCCAGTGGTTATTTGCAGCATAGTCTTCAAGGCACCATGATACAAATGGCCAAGTCTTTTGTGCCAAAGTTCAGTGACATCACCACTCTGCACGTCCTCTGCCTTATTGCTTAATTTAGCACAATCTTCCACATCTAGATTATACAGGTTCTTCACACGAACCCCGATCTGCTTCACCTATCCCATGGATATATGTTTCAAGAATGCTTTCCCCTTGCTGAAGATCACATCATAACCATGGTCTTCCAAAACTGCAACAAAGATGAGATTTTTCTCTAGTCCTAGAACGAACATGATATCCTTGAGAAAGAGGGGAGCCTAACTCCCTCTTAAAGGTGACTGTACCAATCCCATTCACATTGTACCTTTCGTCATCCCCCAGCTCGACAAGCATCTAGAGATCTTTCTCCTCCAAGTCATTGAAAAACTCTCTATAGCTTGTCATGTGGAATGATGCACCTGAGTCCAAGTACCAAACGCTCCCCATCATTGTGATGACCTTGCATGCGATAAGGGTGAAGTCAAGCTCGAACTGTAAAGCCAAGGCTTCACCTGCTCCTCCTCCTGAGTTATTCTTGCTCAAATTTTTGAGTGGATACTTCATGGTATAGTGCTTGAATTCATGACAATTGAAGCATTTATTTTTGGAAAATTCTTTCTTCTTGCCCCCTTGGTTGGATTCTGGTTTGGTTTGAGATTTCTTCCCTTTTCCCTTATTTCCCTTTCCAACCAGTGAAATTTTTCTTCATACTCGCCCTTGGATGAATTCCCATATTGGTATTCTGCCTTATTTCCTCATGTACCAATTCAGACCACAATTATTCCCAATTCAGTAGTTTCTCCCTCATTCTTCTACATCTTGATATTTCTAAGTTTGTCTTTGAGGGCGAGTTTCCTATGGTCATCGTTATTATGGAATAGATCTGTCAGTGCCTGCCACATTACGTAAGAATTTTCTTTCCCACAGAGATTTGAGACAATGTGGTCTTGCACTCCCTCCAAGCTTATTTTCCTTGCCTTGGCTACATCTTTTTTCCACTCCACTAGGTTTTTTGCACCAAATGCCTGTGGTTTTGCAATATCTGTCTTGACATATTCTAGCAATCCATTGTCATCCAATATTGCCTCCGTGTGATCCTTCCATGCAATGAAATTAGAGTTGTCTTCCAACGCATACTCTAGTCTCAGCTCTTTGAAGGTCATGTTCGCAACTCTGAATAGATCCTGCTAAATTAAACTGCAAATTTGAACCTCCTAAGAAACAATTTCAAAATTCTTGTTTTAACGTGAATCCTGCTCTGGTGCCATGTAGAAATTATGGTGTAGATTTGCAATTGCTCATGAAATTTTAATCAAAATCACAAGACACAAACCTACTCTGCTACTCTGTGGAATTCAATTCACAATCTAAAACATCAATCACAAACATGCAATGAGAAATAACACACCTTCACAAAGTATTTTCCCAGGGGAAAGCAACATGTTAAAACCCCTTTTCAAACTTGCATTAATATGATGAATAGAGATGTATTACCATTGTTTTGCTCAACTGAGCACAACCTGCAAGTGAATAACCTATCTCTATGCTCACTGAGAAGCTCTGACCTAGAATTAGTTAATTTTTTCCTTTGGTTGAGCCCTTATTTCCTTGCACAATTCTTAAGGAAATTAGGCCCCTATTATTTAGTAATTTCCTCCAAAATGATTGTGCAATTCCCAAGGTTGATCATCTTACTGCATGCAACACCTGTACACTCAAGGCTAGTCTACAATTGATCTTACACTACCTTGGAATCTCCACCACAATTGGGGAACTCGAATTCTCTGCATGCACTAGCTATTTTGGGTTGATTGATCAATTAACTAGATGATCACTGAGTTAGACTAAAGTCCCACTGCACAACTGACCTTCCACTAGTTCCTTCGACAGTTGGAACTAGTTTAACTGAAAACAACTTTAAAAAATTGACCTTGATTGCTATAAGTTAGCAATCACACATGCTTAACTGAACTCCAAGCCTTCTAACTTGAATTTAATAAGCTAACTGAGTGACAAGAGCCATGTCACACAAGTTAACTACATCCAAGTTTTCTGTTGATGTGGAAATTCGAATTTTCTCAATTTGACAAAGGAAAAATCAAATTGAGACTTTCTTGCTGCATTTTTCAACAATGTATTTATTACCATTTGCAGAAAGAAAAGGAATTGGCCCACACAAATTAGAATGAATGAGTTCAATCTTTCTATGTGCTTTGGAATGAGAAACATGAAAAGACTGTTTGTCGTGCTTTCCTAAGATGCAAGCATCACATTGCTTAAGTTTCCTAGGAATGGTAGGCAAACTAGTAACATCATTTTTCTTCAAAAAACGAAGATTATCATAGTTCAAATGTCCAAATATAGCATGCCATAAAACACTGGTTGGAAGTGTGCCTTCATCATAGTGAAAATCGTATGAAAAGTGTTGTGCACGAGCAGAGGTTCATTGGAGCTTCAATAGTATTTCTTCTTCTATCCTAGTCATGACAAGTGAGTGGTCTTATTCTTTTCTGACCTCAATCATGCCATCAAATATGTGAATGGAGTGTCCTTGCTGGTGGATGTGAACCAAGGAACACAAGTTTCTCCTTAACTCTAGGAGGTAGAGAACATCATGTAGAAGAAAGTCTAGAAGACCATGCAGTTTGAGCCTGATGGTGCAAAGTCCTGATGGCTTGAGTTTTGACTTATCTGTAAAGTAGACTACTCCATAAACATTATTAGTAAATTCCTCTAAGAAATATCTTCTAAAAGTCATGTGGCAAGTTTCTCTTGAATTAAGAAACCATGCATCTTTCCACAAAGAAGGTGAATCATTAAATAACTCTTCAGTTACTCCAATATTGCAAGGTGCCACAACATAATGAGCAGATTTAGGTGCTTTATCTTTCCCTTTCTCTTCATCCCTTTCTTGTCTAATCTTGTCCCATGAGAGCTTACATGTAGAATAAACATGTCCATTTCTATTACACCATATGCAATGAAGATCAGGCCATTCTCCTTGGAAATGTTTCCCCTCTGCCTCTATTATTTATCCTTCCTCGTCCTCTTCGTCCACCTCTTCCTCTAGAAGAATCTTGTGCTTAATTCTTCTCTTTTTGTGCAAGGCATACAACTTCTTCAAGAGACTGAGCAATTGTCTTCTTTTTCCCAAAATCTTTCTCTCTTTCAACAAACTTCTCCACAAGAGAGTCAAAGGAAATCTCCTTAAGTTTGCCACTAGCTTGTAATGACTCAAGATAATGGGAATAAGTGGGATACAATGCCTTGACAAAATTTGTGAGAGGAACATCCATTTTAACATTGATGGCTTCTATATAATGCATAATGGCTCTTATTTCAGAGGCTAAGGCAAGGGGATCATCATCCTTGAATTCTAAATTAAACGACTTGATCACTAATTGAACAACTTCAAGCTAAGAGTGTGAGTCATATAAATCCTTTAGCTTCTTTAAGGCTTCAAAAGCATTTTTGAATGGTGTAATATAATGACTCACCTCTTCATTGGTTGATGTTGCAATCAAGGCATAGACCTTGTTGTTCTTGTTCTCCCAAATGGAAAGCTCTTTGTCAGAAGTGGGCTTCTTAGGTGGATTACCTCCTCTTTCACAAACTCCTTTCCACATCTTATTAAAAAGTAAAGTGTGTTTTATCTTCCTGGACCTGTTATCACCCCAAGAAACTCTCCTAGGTTGTATATCAGAGATGCTCGGGAACATTACAAACTCAACAAAATGTTGGATAAATGGTGGATGAATGAAAGAAATGTTGCATATTCAAGCCAGATAACCACTTCTACTATGCTTAACCCCGGACATGGGTGAACACCCCCAGACTACAAGGCTTTTAACCACCAATTACTCACAGTTTTAAAGAAAATGTGATGATGGAGTACACTGATCACACCAGCAGATGCACAGGACCCTTTGATGGCCAGCTACAACCAGTTGAAAGGTCTGTAAATCTGTTTTCTAATACACAGACAGGATGACAGCTCTCTGGCATTAAAATAATAGAAACCTGCAAACAAATTCAATGATACATGCTAAATCCTAACACAGAGGTGGGATGACAGCCCCTCTGATGCTAAACATTAACAGCACATGAATAACTGCAAAACAGGCACAGCCTGGAACAAGAAGAAGAAGTGGAAAGTGAGCAATTAACAGCAAAAGAAGCTTGTATTAGCTGGAAATGAAGACCAGAAGCTGTAGGTTACACAGTAGTTACAGTCTCTAGAAGTTGAAGCTTACAACAGAATAACACTCATCAACCTTGATTACATCTTGTTTCTTGGTATATATGGAGGTTGAACACAAAAATTTATGTTAACCTATGTGTGGGGGGGGTCATAACTGACCACCAACCACATTTACAAACTATTATGGGCCTCTGATATATTCTGATTATTTTAATTAACAAATTTGACATTCTCTGGTATTTTGGTGTACTCCTTGAACAGGTGGAATGTTTCATGAATAAATGTCCATAACTATTGAATGAATTCAACTGCTCGAGGCAGTACTTTCTCGTCCTTGACCATGTTGTTACATGAATGCAGGTAGCTGAGGAATTAATGTGCACACTGTTGGATTATCTCTTTCTTCTTCGCGTGCATGAGTCAAGACAAAAACACTGAAAAATGCCTTGAAAATGGGCGAGGAGCCGAGAATGAACGCTGGTCGTTGGATGGCTTGGATGGACGGCCAAGATCACTTGGCAGGCAGCATTGGGAGAAAACAAGAGCTCGATTGAATATTCGTCGTGGATCTGACAAATCGGACGGTGGAGATCGGCGTATGGAAGCCATCGAGAGAAAACAGGAATGGAGGGACGAGGGTCATCCGATCGCAAGATTAACGATCGGAAAGTTGACGAGTGGTAAAGATGACCGACAGTTAATGCACGGGGAACCGTACAAGAAGGGCGGTAAGCGGTTTCCCTGCACCGCTTTTCGGGGAAGGCGTAATGGTACATGGAGAAGCGATGCAATAATATTATGACGCATGGCAGGCGGGAAACCGCTTCCCCGCAGGTTATCAGCCGTGCAGGTTCACGGAGCGGGGAAAGCGTATGGCGTCGAATCAACAGGCGAAGGATCGAACAGCATAGAATTAAAGCGCGAGTTTTGGTTGATATGACAGGTGATGTGACAGGTAAGGGGCGGGACCGGTTATGTATTTTTATTATATCTGCACGTTATAAGGGGTTAGGACTATAGTGTCGGGGTAAAATAAAAATAGGTTAATATGGGGTTTATAAAATTATAACAAAGAACGCGCGGGGATGGGGAAAAATGGTTTATAGGGGTTTAATAGAGTTATAAACAAAAAGCGCCCAAAAGTCGATTTAAAGGTTTATGGGGGGTTATGGGAGGAAAACAAGAACAAAAGTGCTTAAAGGGGAATGAGGAGAATTTAAGGGGAAGGAGGAAATGGAGGTGTGGGAGTTATAGGGAGAAAAGGAAAAATGAAAGAAAACATAAAAGACAGCTGCCAGCCTTATACAACCAAACCAGCACTGCTCAACACCTATTTTATCCATCAACTGCTGAAGAACATAGCAGAGCTAACACTAGCTCCTTCTGGGGATGAGATCCTCCCTGTGAGGTCTCAAGAACCTGCAGATCATTGCCTTTCCAACTGAGAACAAATTAGCCAAAATTCCTAGTGTTCCATTGGGCATGGAGTCTACTGCATCTATACTAAAGCTGATAAAAACACAATATTTACAGCCTTTAAGGCCAAAGACCTTAAACAACATAAACTTTCAAAAACTGCCCATTAACTGGGCCATCAAAAACTGTCTCTCCTCCCATACTTTTCAGTATGAAGGTGTTGTTCCCTTGAACCTGTGAAATGATGAAAAGCCATGTCCAGAAAGTATTGAATTTTCCATGGTTGCCTTTCTTCTCCTTTAGTGCATCCCATTTCAAAACCAAGTCACCAATCTGAAAACTATTTGTTTTTGCCTTCTTGTCAAAGGCTTCCTTGATCCTTTTCTGATGTGTTGCAACCTTTTCAACCAGTTGTTCTCTAATTTGATGTATTTCTGCTAGATCAGTGATCCTCTCTACCATTTCTTCTTCCTCATTCTGTTCTGTTTGAAGGAATTTTGCCACGAGGAGAATTAATTGAATTGGGAATACATCATCAGTGCCATATACCAACTTGAAAGGAGAATTGCCTGTGGATTTTTTAATGGTCACTATGTCAGCCCACAGTGCATACTTGAGCTCTAAATCCCAATTCTTTTATTGTCCTCTAACAGCTTTTTAATTATCCTTATCAGACTTTTATTAGAGGATTCTGCTAGACCATTTCCTTGAGGATAGTATGAGGTGGAATGAACAAGTTTAATACCCATTGAGTCACACATTTCCACCAATTCTTTTTCCCTGAAGGCTGCTGAATTATCTGTTATTAATTTATGTGGGCAACCAAATCTGCTGAAGATATTCTTTGTCAAAAACTTCATGACCACATTATGATCAGCCTTCCTTGTAGGGATTGCTTCAATCCGTTTAGTGAAATAATCAGTGGCTACTAATATCCATCTATGCTGGCCACTGGAATGAGGATTGATTTCTCCAATGAAATCCAAACCCCACTGCTGAAAAGGTCCTTTTGCAATTATTGGTTTTAGGGGCAGGGATTTCAACTGCTGTTTCCTTCAAATCTTTGGCACCTGTCACAAGATTTAACAAAAACGAATACATCAGAAAATAAAGTGGGCCAATAATACCCAGCTCTGAGAATTTTATGGGCTGTAGTTTTCCAATAATGGTGCCCTCCACACATGTTGTTATGAAACTGTTGCATAACTTCTTTTGACTGTTCTTTGTCCAGACACCTCAAAAATATTCCAGATGGATCCCTCCAATAGAGCAGATTTTCATTGATACAATATTTTGCTGCTCTAAGTTTTAAAGTTATAGCTTGACTTTGAGTAAATCCTGAAGGAATTTCTAGCTTCAACAAGAAATTAATTATTTCAGCATACCAATTACACGAAGCTAGACTCTTGGCCACTGATTGCTTCCTCACTGTTTCAACTGTTCTTTCTTCCTCTGTCTGACCATTTTCTGCAATTGTGCATAGGAAATAATATCCAAAGACCTACAATTTTCTTCAGCTAATAATTTGGCAAGACCCTGACCTCTCACCAGTTTAGTGGGCTTCAACTCTATGTTAAATTCTATCATCTTTGCAATCCATTTTTCCCTTCTTCCATCAGCATCAGTTTGAGTCAAGACATCTTTTATTGCAACAGAAGGCACATATGCAATTATTTTTGAATGCAAGATATAAACTCTAAAGGCCTTTAAGGATTTAATAACAGCATATGCTTGTTTTTCTATAATATCATACCTTAGTTCAGCATCCCTTAATTTCTTGCTGAAAAATGCTACTGGATGTTATGAACCTTCTTCATCTTGCTGCAATAAAACTGCTACAATGGTGTCTTCAGAGGCAAAAGAAAATACATAGAACTCCTTGCTGTAATCTGGACTGATTAATGTGGGACCCTCCATAATAGCTTTCTTAATTGACTCAAGTGATTTCCTTGTTGTATCAGTCGATCTTACCTCTGCTCCTTTCTTCAACATGGAGGTAACATGCTTTACCAGCTTTGCAAATTTTGGAATAAACCTCCTTACAAAAATTATTCTGCCCAGAAAGGATTGAATATCCTTCTTTGATCTAGGGACAGACAAAGCCTGAATTGTTTTGACTCTTTCTGGGTCAATCTGAACACCTACAGCAGACACAATATGGCCTAACAGCTTGCCTTCTTCCAAAGCAAATTGTGATTTTTTGGGATTGACTGAGATTCCAAACCTCCTGCACTTCAAGAATACCTTTTTTAAATGTTGTAAATGATTTTGATGGCTGCTGGAGTAAACTGTTATATCATCAAGGTAGATGAGGACAAATTTGTCCTTCTCTCCCACAAATGCTATATCCATAGCTCTCTGAAAGGTTGCTCCAGCATTCATCAATCCAAAAGGCATCTTAGCATACATAAAAGTTCCCCAAGGAGTGGTGAATGCAATCTTTTCTTGATCATCTGGGTGCACAGCAATCTGATTAAAGCCTGAAAAACCATCCAAAAAAGACATTACCTTGGCTCTTGAGACCTTTTGCAGCAAATGCTCCATTTTCAGCAGAGGATAGTTATCTTTCTTGGAGCATTTATTTAAATTTCAGAAATCAACACACAGTCTGATTTCACCACTTTTCTTCCTCACCACCACTAGATTAGCTACCCATTTTGAATATCTGAGAGGGAATATTATCTTGGCAGCCAGCAATTTTTTAATTTCTTTCTCAATTAGAGGAAGAAGCATGGGATTTATCGGTATCAGCTTCTATTTGAAAGGCATGGTGTCTTTCTCCAGAGGGATTTTATGCTGAATAATGCTCTTATCATATGTTTTCAGGTCACTATACTCCCAGGCAAACACATCAGCAAACTGCCTCATTAAATTGCAGTATTCGGCACTTTGATCAGCAGACAAATGAGTGGACAAATTCACATACCTAGGCTGACCTGGACTTCCTATATCATGCTTACAGATTGCAAATTGGTCTTATTTTTGGGCAGCTTTATAAGGCACATCATTTTGGTCAAACAGTCTTTCAAGAGGAATTAGACCCTTAGGAATATGATTACTAGGAAGCTGGACTGTGCTATTTTTACCAATTTTATTTCTAAGCTGAGACTGAGGATTTTCAAACAAGGCTTAATTCTCTTGGTCAATTTACATTTCAAAGAACTCATCAATGACTTGAAGGAACCTATTTAACTCATCATCATCATCAAAAACTTTCCAATGGTGGACATTATCAGGCAAGGATGGTCTATACTTCATTTACACTTCATAAACTAGTCTGGGAGGCATTGGAGGGATAAACAGACTAGCAGACATAGCAAGGGAATCAGCAAGCTGATTTTGGGCTCTAGGAATGTATGAAATACAGAAAAAATCAAAGGAATCCCTGATTCTCCATACCTCATCTCTATATTCCTTTAGCCTTGGGTGCTTTGCTTGAAATGATTTATTTACTTGCTGAATTATCAAATCAGCATCTCCAAACACCCTTATGCTTCTGATTCCTCTGTCTTTTGCTGCATTAAGGCCCAACAACAGTGCTTCATATTCTGCTATATTGTTTGTCACTTGAAAAACCAACTTAAAAGACAGTTGAATGCTTTCTTTCTTTGGAGATACTAGCACCACCCCTGCTCCTGCAGTCTCCTCGGAACATGCTCCATCAAAAAACATTTCCCAAACCTAACTTCCTTTCCTTTCCTCGGCCTAAACTGTTGGTTTCCTGATCTGCAATGAGGCCTTCTGAGACTCTTCTATTTGGAGAATACATGCTCCAAAATCAGTGTCCACTGCATATATTGGATGATTTGTAGGATTCTTCTCATCACTGATGATATATGCCAACTGTGCTTCTCTATATAACCTCCCGCTCTCTCCTCCAAAAACTGGGATAGTGGCATAATATAGATCATTCTGTAATGTCCCACCTAGTCTCTTAATCCACCCTCTGGACAGCAACATGCCAAACTTAGGAGAAACATCTGCTACCACAATATCCATCATCATACTCTTCATGGGTAGCTGAGTTAAGGTAATGGCTATGTATAGACCATGAGACAGGTAAAGATGGACCATTTGACATATTTTCAATTTTTTTGAATCATGCTATGTTTGCACATTGTCCATACATCTGGGGACCACTTTCAGAGAATTGGGAAGGATCCTAAAGTGTGGATGTCTTTTTCCCACTTTCAGAGACTAACCGGGAAGGATCCTAAAGTGTGGAATTGTTTTTCCCATTATGAGAAACTTCTGTCTTCCACCTTACGGTGTTGATTGTGAAGGAGGTGTTACTGTACTATGTTGGAATTTTACTATTTTTGAAAGTTTGACTGCAATCTCATGCCTTTCCTATTCGTAATGTTTTGGTGAAACAGTTTATGCAAAGGTCACGCCAAAAAGAAGAATCAGTGAAGAAGAAGCAACTTCCTCAAAGAGTGGAAATTGGAAATGGTAGATCTGCTTAAGCCTTACATACTATAGTTGTGTCACCCACTCGTGTCACTTACCTGAAATTGTATAGCCTTTTCTTTTGCTTGCTAGATTATAATGGGATGTGAATTTCCTATTTCATATAGGAACTATTTGAATTTCTTATTTTCCCCAATCATATATACATTTATTTAATTAGAAATCACATGTTAGTGTTAGAATTCTATTGTAACTGTTGGACAGAGAAATTAACCCCAAGTTACATTGATTTTCCATTACTCAAACATTCATATATACAAGATTTCATGACCTTTGGTTTTGTCTTCCAAGGTGCTATGTCTCTTCCTATTCTAACTGTTCAGATTTCCCCTATTTTAAATATTTACAAATTACCAAATTCTTAAGGATTAGGTGTCTATCAACCCCCCCTTTAATCGGAAGGGGTGTTCGTAATGATTATGCAGAGAGATGAAGTATAACTTCCAATGGCTCAATCTGCTCTTTAAATCTAGTGGTTTTGGGGATGACCATAAACTGAAAGGCCATTAAATTATTAACTGCCAAAAAGAAATAAATGAGGATGCCAGTACTAGATGACCAAGCTACCTGTTAACCTTACAGTAAATTTGGCACCTCAAGATATTACCAATGACCTTGATATAAGTGGCTACCATGTTTTCAATGTTCAGGACTAGAAACTCTCCAACTCTTATTTTGCACATAAATCAATGTATTATATGATAAATGTGCACAGTGTATTATATGATAAATGATGGAGCCTATCATAAAAGACAATTTGAATGAAAATAAAATTGTTGCAATGCCCTTTGCTACAGATGCCATGCTCATGACAGGTAGCTTGAGCCATTTCCCTATATAAATGGCCACCCAACCAAACCTAAAAACCTCTAAACATGGAGATATTTGTTAATTGCTTCAAGAATAGCCAAAACTATGTCAACTGTTCAAAGATTATTGGAGGCCATTAGAATAGCCGTCACCATTAATTCTTCAGAAGCCTACACCTGTCATCAAGATTCCTAGCAGTTTCAAATCTTGATATCCGTTGGTCAGAACTGGCAGAAATACATTGAATATATAACCTAATTTCAATAGGTAAAAGAACACCACAACAGGACTTTCAAAATTCATACATTTCGATATAGCGTGGACATAATTTTCCATTATAACCAAAAGAAAGAATATACAAATGAGGAATTTTGTTCTGATCTGATTTGTTTTTTGCACAACAATAAAAATGAGTAGAAAAAAAAAGTCTGATAGTAGTTAACACTATCTTACAAAGTTTAGTCAGCTAATGTAAAAGAGTGTGATTTTCTTACCCGCTCATGCTCCTGTTTTTTTAGAGCCTTCAATGCTTCATAGGCTTCTTGCCGAACAGAATCTGCATCATTCCATTCATCTTGCAATTGCCTCAAATCAGAGTTCAAGGCACCAAATTTTTTCTCAATGGACTTGATTGCCTCACGAAATGCCCTCCCTTCCTACCTTGCAGCTCTCAACCTCTCTATCATTTGTTCTTTGTTGGACTACACAAAAGCCCATATGAAATATAGCAGAGTAAGAAGAAGAAACAATTTTCAAAAGACTAAAGCAGATGTACTAGATGCTCAAAACAACAAAGAATATTCAATTAAAAGACTTGCGAAGATATATAAGAATGTTACCCCCTTCATCTGTATGGCTGCTTTGATGACGTCCCTGATTTGGGTTTTCTCATCCAAATGTAGCTACACAAGTCGAATGTGAGTTCTAATTTTGTTGTCCAAGTGCCTTGGTATTTTCACTAAGCATGGGAGCTTCTTCTTAGTGACCTCTGCTTCAGGCTTTTGCTCATTCTCTGAAACAGGAGTAAACAGACCATTTGAACCAGCAAGAACACCTATAGATACCAAATCAGAGGCACTAACAGCAACACCCTCTTGCATGTCTGGTTGCACTGTGTGATTGTAGCCTCCAGAATTTTTATCTACCACGTCAGAAGACCCACCACTGTTAGACACATTGCAGTCACTTGACTCTGGATCATATATTTCATCTTTCCCATGATGCACCTTGTCAACCTGTTGTCCATCCATGTCTTCAGTGAGAATACCATTATCCTCATTATCAAAACACCCTGATTCAAGCTCATTGTCATCATTTAAATGAAAATGAGGTTCCAGCTCACTGTCCCCATTTGGCAAACAGTCCATTTCAATCTCATCATTTTGCCCCTTGTTTGCAGGTTCAGATTGCTTCTCCTCATCTATTATATGGCCACATGCATCGTCCTCATTTTCCAAGTTCTGGCATCTAGATTCACTATTCTGCTCTGCCTTGTTGTCCTCACTCACCACAGACTCTATTTCTTTAAGTTTACCATCTAACGCTAGCAATTCTAGCTTCTGTTGCTCCACTGAAATGCTCTCAGATTCAAACTCACGGTTTTTATCAATTAAACACTAGAACTCAGAATCACAGGCTAGATTCTGTCCATTTGAATTAATCTCTCAGGGCTCAGCAACCGGTTGTGATCCCTGCTCCAATTTGTTGTTCTCCAAAAAATCTCCACTTGACGAACACTGCACATACTTCTCATCATTCCCTGTCATTACCTCTGGTGAACTGATCTCCTGAACCTCCGCAACCAGATGTGATCTCTGCTCCAATTCATTGCTTCCCACAAAATTCCTTTCAGCTCCATCTTTATTAATGGAACAGGGTGATTCAAGATTGTCCCCCACAAGATCCCTTTCAATACTTCCATTCTCGTTAACCAAACTAGGGGATTCAAGCTTGTCCTCCACAAGATCTCTTTCAATACTTTCTTCCCCATTAACCAAACAGGGTGATTCAAGCTCATCCCCAACAAGATCTCTTTCAATCCTTTCTTCCCCATTAACCAAACAGGTTAATTCATGTTATTCCCTCACAAAATCCGCTTCAACCTCATCATCTCGATTAACCAAACATGCTAATTCAACCTCATTCCCCGTAAAATGATTTTCAAATTACATAAATAAGGATGGTTCAAATGGCAAGATCACATAGATTAAGGATTCTCTTTAAATTATTTAGGTAGTGTAAATGAAATTTATTAGATAAATTGGTTTCAAATATATGTTATGGAAATGAAATTTAAGAAACAGGGAAAATAAAACATCGTTACGGTGCAAATATCACCTCTATGGATTCATCTATCAAAACACAACCGTATTCTAAACACACAATTTCATAATTTCCCTCTTATCGCCAACCAATATAAATAATATTTATCCATTTCCCTATCAGACGCTGCAAAAAAAGCAGCTCACTGTGATGCTGTGATGCTTTGCACTTTTCATTTTGAACGATGACATTCAACAATGCATCTGCAAATATTGCACAGTGATCGATGGATACACTTCAGACTGAGGAAAAAAAGATTTGGAGGCCCAATACTGCATTGAATCAAAACTTTTGATAACGAATAAAACAACTAATGTTAATTTAATCAATCTTCCTTTGGTTACTATTTAGTGTCACAGTATATATATCATATCCGTGTGTTTGCTATTCACCTAAAATTCTGAGAAGAAGATTGTGAATCATTGCATAACAGATACTTCCAAGTGTTGTCAATGGCCATTACAGATGGTTACACAGTCCAGGTCTATAATTTGTCTACCAAAGCAACAGTTAAGGACGTTAAGCAATTTTTCTCATACTGTGGCATAGTAAAGAACGTAAAATTAGAGAGGTGGGTGTTGGATTTCTTGACTGAGTTTTATGTAAAAGTGTTGATTTCCAATTTCTGCAATATCTTTTGAGCATAATAGTTTTCAACTTGTGTATTATCAAAGTTGTAGAGAAGTGTTCTATTAAGAATATGTTGAGAAATAGCGTGCAGTCACAATATTATTTTTGTGTTGCAATATCTATTGAGCATAATAGTTGTCAACTTGTGTTTTATCAGAGTTGCAGAGAAGTGTTCTATTAAGAATTGGTTGAGAAATAGAGCGCAGTCAAAATATTATTTTTGTGTTATCAAAATTAGAGAAGTGATTCATGGAAAACTTGTTGGATGTAGTAAGACTTGACATCAATGACTCAGGAAATATCAAGCCAGGCAGTAGCCCTGGTGTGTATTTTTCCTGATAAAACTGGATAACACTAGAGGATTTGCATTGATATACATACTTAAGGTCTGTGTAACAGCAGACCTTAACCAGCCAAAACCAGTGCTTGATTATATTTTTTGGGTGGTGATAGGATGGGGCAGTGGACACAAGTTGCTTTAGTGACTATCAAGGAGCCCCATGCTTTAGAAGCTGCTATCCTTCTTAGTGTAAGCATGGTTTTCTTAGTTTATCAGTGTTTGCAATTGTAAGGTTTAAAGGGTAAATTCTCTGCTGTGATTTTATTACAAGTGGATTTGGGTTGGGATTTGAATTTGCTATAAAGAGATGGAATTCAAGATGTAACTTTACTGATATAGTTTTGGTTTTTTGGTAAAAATACAAAAAGTGAAAAAAATTGTAGGTTTTTGATGTTTTTGGCGTTTTTGAACCAAGGAGCAACAATCCTAAATCAGGAGGTGTATATAGTGCCATGGGGAGGATCAGAGGAGGTAGTTAATCAGTGGGAAAAGCAAATGATAAAATTTCATGAAGAGGGCAACGCATTAGGAGTATTTTCATTTACTTATTTTTACTCTTTTATATTTTTTATTTATTTTTATATGTGGAGGAACAATGTTCAAATAAATTTAAGAAGAAATATGTTTCCTCAAAATAGCATTAATACTGCACTTAGATCTAGACCTTGCTTACCCTGCCATAGTCGTTCTTATATCAAATCAATTTTATGTTCTTTGTATATGTGTTTAAATGTCTGATCTTTCAATTTTGTTTTGAGGTCTTTGATAAATGAATACCATTCATGGGTAAATGACAGTACTTTTTTCCTGTTGTATAGTTCCAAGATCAAGATTGGATCATGTAGATTACTTCAAAGGCCATTTTGGTCAAGGATATTGAGAGTAACCTAGAATAAGATTTTAGTTGTGAAAGGAAAGGAAAATAATGAAAAACAAATTTCATTTATTTTGACTATTTTGTAAGGAAAAGTCTTAAATGTAATCTTGCTTTACAAATTGTCTGTAAATAACTATTTGCAAGGAAGGAAGATCCTACCCTTTAAATTCTACTATACTATTTGCAAAGAAGGAAGATCCTACCCTTCAAATTCTACTTATTCCTGTAGTTTTGTAGAATAGAAGTAGCTTAAAAAGGCCACCTACGTTACCAATGGAGAAAAGTAAAATTTAGATATTACATCAAAATTTAGAAAGTCATACTTCTTAGACTGAAAAATGATTTTCTCAATTAGCCTATGATATTTTGAGGATATTAACATTGTTGTTATTGGACAGTTTGAAGTCCTTGATAAGCAACTGAGATTTTTTGTTCCATTTTGTTGATCAGGCAGTAAAAGTGGTTACAACAATGCTATCAAAAGGTTATACCTTAGGAAAAGATATTTAAAGCAAAGCCAAAGAGTTAGACGAGAAGTATCAAGTGATGGACAGTGCTGCAGAAATACCATTTTATACTTTAATGTTTATTATTTTTGTTTTATTTTGTTCCATTTTGCTGACCAGGCAGTAAAAGTGGTTACAACAATGCTATCAAAAGGTTATACCTTAGGAAAAGATACTTAAAGCAAAGCCAAAGAGTTAGACGAGAAGTATCAAATGATACTGCTGCAGAAATACCATTTTATACTCTAATGTTTATTATTTTTGTTTTATTATTATTACTTGAATTTCTTCTTAACAAGTGGTTGTGTTTCTTTTGGTTTTAGTGAAAGTATGGGCTCCAATGTTGGCTCTCTTATTATGGAGTATAATTCATCTTTGAGAATTTTTCAATTATTAAATTAGGTTAGTCAATTGCTTAAAATATTAAATTTATTTCAAAAAGTTTTTGTTACTTTATAGGTTAGACACTAGCTTGAAATATGAAACTTATTCCAAAATGTTTTTGTTACTTTATAGATAAGGCGTAGATTTCTTGGCTCTGTGATGAAAATAATGAAGGGAAAATACATGTTAATCTGTTACTTGTGCTCTTTGTCTGAAAAATACACGGCGAGAGAAAAATCCATATTATGCTAATTGAAGAATATTTTTCGCTTGTCGAACTTATAGTATTGAATTTAACACACTAACACTTTACAACAATGAACTAACAATATTCATGATGAAAATAGCAATATGGAAGATTTATCTACATAATGAAAAAGGCAATATGGGAGATTCCAATCACGTTCCAAGGCATTTTTTAAAATGTGGATCTGACAAAAGGTTGTTGTGGAAGGTGTTGTTTGTATATGGGAAATTTCTTGATCATTGTGTATAATCCTAATGATGATAGATATGTCTACTAAGTGGTTCTAGTTAATGGGGCATTGATTTGAGCGTTCAATATATTTTTATTATTTATCAAAGTATTCTTTTGTTGTACTTGTGTTCTTCAATTTATGCCTTACGGTGTTTCCTTTGCAACATCTGGTGCAAATGCTAGTATAGATCATTCTGTAATGTCCCACCTAGTCTCTTAATCCACCCTCTGGACAGCAACATGCCAAACTTAGGAGAAACATCTGCTACCACAATATCCATCATCATACTCTTCATGGGCAGCTGAGTTAAGGTAATGGCCAGATCCTTAATCAATCCAAGACATTTCACCTTCCTTGAATCAAAAGAAAATAAATCATGATATGGTCTAGTGATATCAAGGCCTAACTCTTCCATGACAGCTTTAGGCATTAAATTGTAGCTGGCCCCTGTGTCTAGCAGGCAATTGTGGAGGATTTTATCATGAATGGTTAAGGAAACATAGAAAGATGGAGAATTATTATTAGCAGGCTCAATCATAGGGCTGAGCACAATGGCAGGCTTGTCATCTTGCAAATTGACAGAGTCAGTGGAGGTTTGTTTGGTTTCTAGCTCAAGGGCTTCAAGGATAGGCTTTCTAAATGTTTCACTCTTCACCAACTCAACCAAAGGCACAGATGTTTTCAAATTCTAAACTTCTGACTCAAAGCTTAAATAAGAAGATGATTTATCAGAACTTCTCACCTCTTGAACTGGACCTTTGAGGATGACTGGATCAGCTGTTGGTCTTCTTTGCTTGATATTCTGTGGTTCTGTTTGGACAGCAGCTCTTTGTGCAGGATTTTATTTGACATTCTTTGCATTGGATCTCAGATTATATCTCTGCTGATCACCAGTTTGTAGAACAGCTCCTCTGTCCCACTCCCGACTGTTTTGTTCCTGCAACAAAGACTCTTCATAAGCGGCCAAAGTCAAAAATGCAGCGCTGCCTTTATCTTCCATGCAGTGAATTTCATCCTCATATTTTTCAAATTGTTCCTCCTCCATGACTACATTTTGGAAAGGAGCTTTAACTTTCTGATCTTCCTTTGTTTCTTCACCCCTCTGCATAATCTGTAACTACTCATTTTCTCTTCTAAATGGAATAGGTAGCAAATGTATTCTGCTGCCTTGTTTTCCCTGAATTCTGTTCAACTTTCAGCTTAGAAATTTCAACAGGGAATGACTCGATCATCTTAGTCATTTTGTCCAATTTAGGCTCTGAAGATGAACTAGAGGAAGCAGAAGCTTGACCTCTCTACCTCCTTTTGTCAGCTTGATTTTTTAGTTTCTCTGCAACCATAATATTAGATTCCACCTCCAGTGCCGCATCCTACATATCAGCTAGAGTGGCACATCTCCTTTCTCTCAACAACAAGCAGAAATCTGAGTCAAAAGCATTGGCATAACTGAGTTTGGCAGAGGTAGGAGTAGGCTTTACCTCAGCTGGTATCTTACTATACATACGATTGAATCTTTTATTAAAATCAGGTAAAGATTCACCATTTTCCCTCTTCAGATTACCAAACTCAGTATGGTAATACAACAAGTCCTTTTTATCTCCCCATTGCTTCAAAAATGCATCATCTAATGCTTCAATATATGTTATTGATCTCTGGGGTAATTCTCTAAACCACTTCCTAGCCTCTCCATTGAGTCTCTGGACAAAAACTCTCATCCACACATCATTTTCACTTATATCTAAATTATCAGCATAACTGTAAAAAGCTTCAAGATGTTCTTCTGTTGTTACTCCCTCTGTACCAGTGAATTTGGGCATATATTTTTGATATTCTCCCATAGGCATAGGATTTAAAGGGACAGGCAAGACTAAAGGTCCATATCTAGCAGCAACAATTCTCTCAATCCTCGTAGGTGCTTGTTGTCCTGCCATGATTGGAATATTTGGAAGAATACTAGCAGATTGAATGGTAGGGAGTAATGTGATGGATGGCAGAGATAAAGGGATGTTTTGGACTGAACGGGAAGCTTTCTTTGAACTGAGACTCAAAGGGGAACTAACTACACAAGGGGTTGAACTAATCTCTCAAGGAATTTGTTTATTAACAATACTAATTTCTAAATCTTCAAACTATAAATATTCAGCAACAACTTTGTCTTTTAGAGATGCATGAGACTTCTTAGGCTTACCTGATCCTGATGCCCCTTTCTATGATGCTTTCTTCGATTTGACAGTCCTCTCAGGGTCAGGCACTGGTTCAACTAGTGATTTCTAAGGATTTCTTGTCTCACAAACTGAGCTAGAACTTCAATGTGGAGTCACCAAAGGATGGTCTTCCTCCAATGGAGTTGCCAGATAGATGATTACAACCAAAAACTGTGTCCAAACCTTGTCTATCATCAAAATATGGAACTGTGTCGTTCTCCCAGGGAAGTTGAGCTTCAATTCTCCTCTCCCCGGCAACGGCGCCAATTAATGCTATCACCCCAAGAAACTCTCCTAGGTTGTATATTAGAGATGCTCCGGAACATTACAAACTCAACAAAATGTTGGATAAATGGTGCATGAATGAAAGAAATGCTGCATAATCAAGCCAGATAACCACTTCTACTATGCTTAACCCTAGACATGGGTGAACACCCCCATACTACAAGGCTTTTAACCACCAATTACTCACAGTTTTAAAGAAAATGTGATGCTGGAGTACATTGATCACACCAGCAGATGCACAAGACCCTATGATGGCGAGCTGCAACCAGTTGAAAGGTCTATAAATCTGTTTTCTAATACACAGACAGGATGACAACTCTCTGGCATTAAAATAACAGAAACCTGCAAACAAGTTCAATGATACATGCTAAATCCTAACACAGAGGTGGGATGACAGCCCCTCTAATGCTAAACATTAACAACACATAAATAACTGCAAAACATGCACAGCATGGAACAAGAAGAAGAAGTGGAAAGTGAGCAATTAACAGCAAAAGAATCTTGTATTAGCTGGAAATGAAGACCAGAAGCTGCAAGTTATACAGTAGTTACAATCTCCAGAAGTTGAAGCTTACAACAGAATAACACTCATCAACCTTGATTACATCTTGTTTCTTGGTATATATAGAGGTTGAACACAAAAATCTCTGCTAACCTATGCGTGGGGGGGGTCATAACTGACCACCAACCACATTTACAAACTATTATGGGCCTCTTATACATTCTGATTGTTTTAATTAACGAATTTGACATTCTCTGGTACTTTGGTGTACTCCTTGAACAGGTGGAATGTTTCATGAATAAATGTCCATAACTGTTGAATGAATTTGACTGCTCAAGGCAGTACTTTCTCGTCCTTGACCATGTTGTTACATGAATGCAGGTAGCTGAGGAATTAATGTGCACACTGTTGTATTATCTCTTTCTTCTTCGCGTGCATGAGTCAAGACAAAAACACTGAAAAATGCCTTGAAAATGGACGAGGAGCCGAGAATGAACGTTGGCCGTTGGATGGCTCAGATGGACGGCCGAGATTACTTGGCGAGCAGCATTGGGAGAAAACAGGAGCACGATTGAATATTAGTCGTGGATCTGACAAATCGGACAGCGAAGATCGGCGTATGGAAGCCATCGAGAGCAAACAAGAATGGAGGGACGAGGGCCATCTGATCACAAGATTAACGATCGGACTGTTGAGGGGCGGCAAAGATGACTGACAATTAACGCGTGGGGAACCGTACCGGAAGGGCGGTAAGCGGTTTCCCTACACTGCTTTTCGAGGAAGGCATAATGGTACATGGAGAAGCGATGCAATAATATTACGACGTGTGGCAGGCGAGAAACCACTTCCCCGCAGGTTATCGGCCGTGCAGGTTCGCGGAGCGGGGGAAGCGTATGGCGTCGAATCAACACGCGGAGGATCAGACGACATAGAATTAAAGTGCGAGTTTTGGTTGATATGACAGGTGATGTGACAGGTAAAAGGCGGGCCCGATTATGTATTTTTATTATATCCGCGCGTTATAAGGGGTTAGGACTATAGTACCGGGGTAAAATAAAAATAGGTTAATATGGGGTTTACAAAATTATAACAAAGAACGAGCGGGGATGGGGAAAAAGGTTTTATAGGGGTTTAATAGAGTTATAACACAAAAAGTGTCCAAAAGTCGATTTAAAGGTTTATGGGGGGTTATGGGAGGAAAACAAGGACAAAGGGGCTTAAAGGGGAATGAGGAGAATTTAAGGGGAAGGAGGAAATGGAGGTGTGGGAGTTATAGGGAGAAAAGGAAAAATGAAAGAAAACATAAAAGACTGTTGCTAGCCTTATACAACCAAACCAGCACTGCTCAACACCTATTTTTATCCATCAACTGTTGAATAACATAGCAGAGCTAACAGGACCATTCATGGTAGTTCTCTTTTCCAGAAAGAACTAATAATTATAATACTTGCAACAAAAACTAATGTGTTTATGAAGTTAATTGATTGGCATACAACTATGTCTTTAAAAAACATCAAGTAACGACACATATATATCAAGCCACGCACCAAACCATATGTATGTCATCATATACCATACATGCAAACTCACTTTCATGCCATATAACATATGGACTTCAAAAAAAAAATATGCACATATACCAATTCAATGAATTTTAAATGCCATCCCATTTTATGTATTATATCAAAAAAAATCAACATGCTTGTGGTTTATGGTCTTCAAAACATATCACTCAACTTATATGCCACCCAACAAATGAACCAAATCATATGTAAATGAGGTAACATATATTATAAATTACCAATGATATATGTTCCCCATAACACATGCCATTGACCACCCAAAAAAAATACTTCAACGCATTGTGCAAATATCAGCCTTCATAAATGAATTAACGGAGAGATTCCCAAACACATAACATTTATGGCTAGTGGACTTAAACACACTAGTCAATGCAGGTTCCAAAATAATGCACAATCTTCAAAACATACTATGGCTAGTCAACGAAGTTCAAAAGAAGCACACGGTCTCACTGTCATATGGTCTTTCCAACAGCCTTCAGTTCAACGCATAGAGACACACCATTCAACGCAAAGGGATAAATCGTTCAATGCATGGCAAAAAGTTACATTGTTCAACGCACCACGGGCTTTGGAAAACTATGTAAACGACCCACACGGTCATCACAACAGCACTAAATGGACTATTCCCATGAATTATTCACATAGAATTTTGCAAGGAACAAAGACAAAGAAAGGAATGATCAAAGGGACAGAATATAGTAGAGAAAATAGGAGTTACAATAGAAAGAGACTAATTTTGGGCTTGTGGGTTTATACCATGTCAGTTCAGGCATTAATAACTCCACAATGCAACTTGTGTAATTGCATTAACCAACCCATGAATATATACATGAGTGGAGAGACTCTTGGGATTCCAATTTCAAGGTCCCTTGGTTTTCTCTAATTCATAACTAAATTATTAAACTATTTACAATAATCCTAATCCTTTTAAATTAGGTGTCAATGGTTCCAACCACTATACAATTTTTTCATGAAAATCATAATGTAATTGTTGAAATGAAAATATGATTGAAACAATACTTTGTCTAGCAATGTCATGAATTTCTCCCTGTAGAGACACGTTAGTAGTATGTACAATAAAAGGGGTATTAGAAATCTTCTATTTCAATGAATTTCCAAACACTCTTCAAATGTCGTTAAAATGAGAGTGGAAATCAAATGAACTTTTCAGAATATTTGCAAACAAGTAAGATTGTTGGTAAAAATGAAATGTTGAGTTCTCAAGTGTTGAGGCTGGTGGAAGATTTATTCATCAAATAAAATTAGTTGGTATGAAATGAACATCAAATTAAATTAAAAGATTTGAATTTCTTGATACCCGTGATCTATACTTTGAAACTCATTTTCATGTGTTTCCACTAACCTACTCAATGAATGTTCAACACTTAACTACTCAATATGCCATCATAAAATTCCAAAAAATGAAAAATAAAAGATAAATAAAAATATGGAACGAACCATAATAAATGAAAAATGAAAAATAAAATTACATTGTCATTTACACTGATGTTATAGGTAGTGTTACAAGACAATTGGGATTTATTTGAAATAATTTCCTTCTCACAAGTGCCAGCCAAGATAATGCAATCAGAACAATCACTAGGATCTGCTACAACAATATAATTACAAGATCTCTCATCTTTAGAAATAGATTGACTTTGAATTTTGAGATCATGAGAATTCAATGATGAAGGAGATAAATCAATAGTTTAAAAATTCAAAATCATCATCATAAAAGACTTGACAAATTCCATTAGCACTCTCTCGCCTTTCATAAGGCATGTTAGAAGAAGAAGAGTAATTAAATGGAGTATGGTGAGAATTTTGAGCACTGTTGAAAAAGTGATCATTAAATGACTCTTGATCTTGATCAAAACTAATTGGCAATCAATTATTTGTTAAATTTATGGCAGCCACTCCATTTTCTAAAATAGAATTTGTGTAAAGAGGAATCATTGGTTAATTAAGAAATGAATTAAAATTAGCAAAAAGATCAGGATAAAGAGAGAAATGGTTATTTGAAGATATGAATCTGAAAATTTCTCTACCTATAAATTCTTCTTTATTTTTGTTAATCAAGATTTCATATTCGTCATTATGTATTTGATTGACCACACTTTACTGAAAATTAATGTTTGGTTGCCCCAAAATTTGTGGTTGAACATTAATTTCTACATAAGTAAACTCATAATTATTTGTCATAGAGAACTTATTTTTGAAATTTTCGATTTGAATTAATGCTTGTTGATTCCCTTCTTCATTATGAACAATAGTTTTATTTTGATTTTGAGTAGTTGATTTATCAATAGGGACACTCTCGAGATCAACGTTATTTTTGTTGGATGTGCTTATGCTTTCTCGAGATTAGCTCATTAATATTTGTTCATTTTCTACTTGAATATGCTCGACCACGCTATCAATAAAAAGTAGCTCTTCAAGAACGACAAATGTGCTAAGATAGATAATCTCTTTAGGTTCAATGCTTTCATGTGAAAATAGAAGGAAGAAAAAGTACATGTTGATACCATTCCATTAACTCGATCTTTATGGGTCTGTCTTTAGATTTAAATTTTAGACAAATTAACTTGAATCTAATTGTAAAATCTATTATAGATTCATTCTCAAATTTACGCAAGTTTTCAAGTTCGATGCATACCTGTTCATAATCATAGCCATCGAACGCGTGAAGGAACTTTGTGATAATTTGTCCCAACTGTGAATAGAGGCAATTGGAAGAGATTTGCACCATCTTTTGGCTTTTCCTGTAAATGTTAGAGTAAATTTCCACTAAGTGCATTTGAAGACTTCATTCAACACAGTCATGATGAAGGTGTTACATTGGGTTTTCAAAGGCCATAAGTAGTTCATATAGAGACAAAAGAGGAATGTCAGCATCAAATGAGCAAGAGTTGTTGCTTTACATCTAACTTTCAAGCTATTGATTTCTCATATCAAGTGGAGACTAATGAAAAAGAGGTATTTCCAGTGTCAATAAGAAAGGGACATCTACAACAAGAGGGATGGATCAAATGTTTCATTTTAAAAGATGACAAGATTGTTGGTAAAAAACAAAACAACTCGCCAATTCTCCATGGATTCTCAACATTAATTCATTCATCATGGCAGAGTTGTTATTGCTTGATAGAGAGAGTGTCTTCAAAACATTTCAAAAAAAAAAATTCAACATGCCTTGGAACAAACATGTAAATTTGTTATGTTCATGGCTCCATTAGAAGTTTGATTCTACGTGAGAGCTACCATTCTCTTCAAGTATGTTAGGGTAAGTAAATTTTGTATATAATTTTGTTATTTCAGTAAAAAAAACTAGAAAAGCATTTTTCAGATTGGGAAAACTCCATGGCTTGATGGGGAAGGCAATTGGTCAGATTTTGGTATTCTCAACAACCCACATGAAGTCATTATCCTGCTACTAGAGCCAAATGTTGATGTGTTTTCATGTCACACATCAAATAGAGTGATTCTAAAAGATCAAGCTTTTAATTAGTCTTAATGTTGCAACTCTTCTTTACGCAAGGCCAACAAGGGTGGTTTATCCTTTTGAACATAAAGAAGAAAATTAAAAACTTCAAAAAGGAATAAATTTCTCATTTTCATATTAAGTCCCTCAAGTGATGGGGGACATTGGATGGGAGTTTTGGAGAAGAGGCTACTGGATTCCATTTCTATACTTACCCTTTGTTCATCATTGGTATATATATAGTGATTACCTCTATTCAATATATGTAATTATTACATCAATTCCTAAAAATTCACATTTTCTTATCTTCTTCCATTTTGTATACCACTAATCCCTTCTCTATTCAAACTAAACAAAGAATAATGGAATGTTGCTATAGAGCAGGGTGTAGAGGGTCGTCAATTATTGAGTTGATTTCAATTCCATTGTACCCTATTAATTTTTATTTCCTTTTATTATTATGCTTCTTTCGACCATTAATGTTTTTCTATGTCAACGGTTATTTCTTTGATATTCTTATTGCTTGTATGTTTTTGTGGAGTTTGGATTTTTTGTTTCGCTTTGATATTGTTTTTTTGAAGTTTTTTTATTGTTTACATTTGGTATCCTATGGGAAATGAGGTGATAGTTTCATTGGTTAAACCTTATAATAGTGGTTGATGCACATTCCACATTATGTGCAGTGGGTAAAAGATGTATGCATTGTTGCTTTTGTGTTTTCTTTTAATAAATAGTCGTGTTTATGTGTATTTCAATTCATTTGTTTAATTATTTTTTACGCATATGTAGGTGTAAAAAGGTTGTGAAATGGCTCCTCTAGAGACGTTGGATTGTGTTAAGGAAAAAAAACTATTGAGTCATTAAAGGTATGTTTCCTATGTTTCACACACAACTTAATCTAGAGTCCTCGAGTTCAAGTGTTGAAAGAAATTGTATTGTGTTCTATTAAAAGGTAAAATACTTATTATGGAAACCTAATTGAACAAAACAAATTCCAACAACCTTACTTTATTTTATCTTCTCCTTGAAATACTTTTCCATTGGCTAGTTATATCATTCTTAACCAAATCCTAGATCACCTCCCCTAGCTCTTAACCAAGTTTTAAATCTCATTTCCTCAGGTCTTGGTTGTCCTGTGGAGAGGCCACTACTTGACCTCAACCTTTCTCTATTTATTTTCCACGAAGATGTTACATTCGATGGAGATGATGATGATCTTTACTTAATGGATTGATATTTCCTAGTAGTGATGCCTATAATTGGTTTGAAAATAAAATATGGTTGGCAGGTCTATTGGTTTTTGTTTCGGTCAATTTTTGGGTAAACAACCATTGAAAAAAGAAATATGCAGATATAAAGATATGGATGGGAGTAATACTAATATTGGTGTTTTACTAACAAACACATAGAAACAACATTTAACATCTCCTCAAACAAAAATGATAAAACCTCCATAGGAAACCAAGAATATTTTATATCAGCATATTAATGTTTCACTCTGCAAATCGATTATTTTGTTGTTGATCTGAGATCTCCCATCAGATTTCCTTAGCCATATCTCATATATAGAAATGTTATGGCATGTTCAGGTCAATGACATTTGATTTCAGGGTTATGGAGACTTTATTGTGAGTGTTCCATGCAATTTCAAGCCAAGATTCGGGATTCAATAAGTAATTTATATGTTATGGTCATTTTGTTATTATGATAAATACGTAAAAAAGTTTAACATCATTGTGTTATTAAAGGGTAATTTTTTAACCAAAATTTTATTGGTGAAGAGTTAATTTATTATCAAAACATCATTTTCGAAGGGAAAATTTGTAAACATAGTGTTTCTTGACAGGAAGTATAAATACCCAGAACAATAAAAAAATTGTCTAACAAGTAAAGAGGAATCCAATTCCAACCCTTTCTGTGCATGTGTAGTCTATTATGTTTTAATGCCAACAAAAAGTCAGGAAATGGACCCGGGTTCTTAATAAATCTGGAGTTTCATGTTTCCGTACATTCAAAATCTTCATTGGGCATCTTGTTTTACTATAAGTTTTTGAATATCCTGCTTGATTTACAGAGTTATTTTCTCATGTCTCACTATTTACCATTTTACCTTTTAAATAGCCTTTTGCATTTTCAAATACTTTGTAGTTCCTAAAGTCTCATTTGGTTTCTGTAGTGTCGGTGTGCTCTTGATGAATGTTGATAAATCTAAGTCCCGAGCTCCTTGAATGATTCATATAGCCTATATTTCTTTGGCTCCGATGTGCTTTCATGAATTATTTCAGATTGATGGAAGTGATTTCTATAATTACACTAATAGCCTATGATGTGCTTTCATGAATTGTTTGAGATTCATGGAAGTGATTTCTATAATTACACCAATATATATAGAATAACTTAGCTTCTGTAGTGATATAGCTTATGTATTGATATGTAGTATAGTTGTATTGTTATGTAGAATCTAGTAATCACACTTGTGGGGTTAAGTTTAATTATTTCATGTTTGGATGCAGAGCATGTGTGACACATCTTCTTCTAAGTTCTTGGTGGATGCTAGGGAGTAGCTCCAGGCTTAGTGTGTAGACCAATTGGGTATTGGTTCATATGTTTTCCATGTTATTCGGCTTCGTATAGAAGTCAACTAAGGAAAAAGAACGGGCTTCCTAAGATGCCATATTTTGACTTCGCAAATCATTTTCTTTGCCACCCTTTTGCAGTGTGCCAAGTACTTACTATTTTATGCCTGATCTTATTCCAATCATTTAATCTACACTATCTTCTTAGTTATTGTGTGCCTCTTTTTTTTTTCATCTTAACAAACCTATTGTTTCTCATCTTGGATAAAGCATTTGAATTCATATAATGTCTTAGATGTTTATGTGGCATTTGGCTTCTGTGGGAATTCAGAGAAATAAAATATACTTAGTTGCGGTGTGTCCCTGGACCAAGTGAAAGCACATTCAACAGGGGCCCAAATGAAATTGTACTTCATATAGAAGTTGTCCAAAAAATGGAAAGATGATGTGCACTAAAATTTACCTGTAGAAATTACTAGCATCGTAAACGCAGGAATCATGTTTTTAGATCTTATTCTAATTCTTCATCCCATACAACAAATTTACCAGGGAAGTTATAATTTCAATGCAGGTTCTTGTTTCTCACATAAACAACAAATGTAACCTTCTTTGTATTTTTCCAATGTACTTCCTATGTATTATAGATTTCCCATAATCTCTCCATCAGATATTTTGTACATGTTAAGTTAGTAACCTTTTCAAGTCCTCGTATTTATGTTCTCGTCTTTCATTTGTTTTTTTAATGTTTGTAGATAATTTGTTTATAATGGTTTCATTGATATGTTAGTGCTTCTCAATTTATCCATGATAATTTAAATTTATAGTCTTTATTCCATCTTCCTATTCAACATAAATTTATAGCCTTACAACATAAGGATTGGGATCTTCCTAAACAAGATAACAAGATAAAGATTAAGGATTGAGATATTCTTTCCTACTCAATAATCTCTTTAGTTATTCCACGTATAGGTTAACAATATCTTTAGTTATTCTACTTTATTAATATAAATTAATGTGGTGACTCATTAATTAGTGAATTATTAATTCTTACCAAATTTTCTCCATTAAATATGGGAAGACAACGCATTTGTGAATCGTTTAATTTTTTATCATTTTCTCTTAAACTTAGTTAAATTGAATTAATTCTAATAAATTAATTAATATCAATAATGATTATTAAAAAATAAATGTATACCAATAAAATCCTATGTTGTACAATCCACATTATTAATCATTCTTTCTCAAAATATTCAACTCATTAATGTCAATAACGATTATTAATTATTAAAATTTAAAATTTACGTCAATAAAAATCCTTTATTGCACAATCTGCGCTACTAAGTCTTTCTATTTATTTTTCATTTTAAAAAATATTTTATAAACTAAACATGCAAAGTATTTTTAGAGCACCCTATGGTGATAATGGTGAACAATAAAGATAATGTAAATGTATACTTCTATGTAATACTGAGGATAATTAAGACAACTCAATCAATATATTTTTTTCGAAGGAAAAATTTGAACTTTCTATAAGGCAATACAAAATTACATTTGTAGATGCATTTAAGCATTCAATGTATTGTATGTCCAACTAGTAAACATAGAGTAGTTCTTCTGGACTGAAAGCAAAAACTAAACATTGTTCAAACCCAATAAAGCAGAAAAAGAGCTAAAGATTGTTCCCAGGCCTCCTCATTTTTTAGGAAAACAACCCAAATAGGAACAAGCAGTTTATACAAAATTACAAAAAACAAAGATTTTCATAGTATCAAGTTTTTAACCCCTCTGTATACATAGCATAATCAAAAAAATAAAAAATAAAGTGTATCTCGATCAGAGCAGTAACACAATTTTTCATGGGAAGAACGGAGGTTGATCCAACACATGGATCATGTCCTTGTCAGTTTCTGTTATGCGCCAGATACCCATAGCTTGTTGTATACCCTCCTTAGATAGGAGGTCTGCAACTGGATTTCGTTCCTTGTAAATATGACAAACAGTGATAAAGTCAAACTGGTGTTTTAAAAGTAAAACTTCTTCTAACAATGGAATCAACATGTAGTTTTGACATATGTGCTCTCCATTAAACCATTTTACAACATTATGAGAGTCTCCAAAAATCTGGATCGATCCCATCCCCAGATGTATAAGCCAGCAAAGTAACAGTTTTAAGGATTGAAGTTCAGTGAAATTATTTGTTCCTGAGCCAAGGCCCACCAATGCTTTTAAATTTTTTTGGTTGTTGGTGTGAATGACAAATCCTGCCCCACAAATATTTTGTGGATCAGACGCTCCGTCAAAATAAGCCCACGAAATGTCTCCCCTGATATGTTCTTCTCTAACTTCCCTAATACTCTTAACAGTATTTGGTAGGGGTATAAGGCCATAAATTGAGGCACATTCTACAACAATGGGTACATGAGCGGGTGCCAAGTCCTTGAAAATACTCCTATTCCAAGCCAACCAAATGCCCCATGAGATAATTAACGGAATATTTTTCATGTTTTCCTCCTGGGTCTCATCCCACCATCTTTTCCATTCTTCCCCAGTGTTATCTCCATCCCACCCTTGATTATTTCCCGCTAATCTCGAGGTTTCATCCCAGGTACTTTTTACTGAACGGACACTTTAAGAAAAGGTGATGAACTGATTCCTCCTTTCTTTTGCAAAAGATGCACCACTCGGGACCCATCTTATTCCTTTTCTGGAGGTTATCCCATGTTGGGACTTTATTTCTTAAGATACACCAGAAGAGAAGTCTTGATTTTGCAAGGCTTTTTAGTTTCCATAGAGGTTTGAACCACCACTCCTGCGCACCCCACTCCTTTCTTGTCATTAGGTGACTGTAACCATACTTTGAGGAGTATTTTTCAGTCAGGACATGTACCCATCTTAGCACGTCTAGTCGGTCCCTTAGTCGACATTAGTTCTTTGAAGTTCTCTAATGAAATTCTACTATTCCTCTATTCATTGGGGATCCATTTGCATATCCTCTGTTGTTTTCCATGCTTGTTGTCATATCGTCAATTGGCCTTCTTTCTCAATCTGGTTTAGGCAAACACATCCTTATGAGTGTAAGTGAGTTATAACCTCTCTTGATAAAGCATATCCCTCTTTGCATCCTACCAAGGGGTCCATACCAAGTATGATATTCTCTACATTCCCAACATGTCAAGCTAAACCTTGTTCAATGATCCTAACCGATTCCAAATTTGCCTTCCAAACAACTGAGGCTTATGGATTCCTCTTGTTCGGATTCCTCAACCATTCAATCAATGGGCATTGAATCAATATATTTCCTTTTAATGACTGTCGTCCACATATTCTCCGTTGATATAAGTCTCCATCCATTGACTGTCGTCCACATATTCTCCGTTGGAAGTTCAGTGAAATTATTTGTTCCTTGAGCCAAGACCTAGAATTTCATAATCACTGAAGTCTTTGTCCTGATCTGTGAGCATAGAATTTTGACTTAGTGTTGTTAGATTCTTTGTGGTTTGTAAGAGTATGTTCCATGTTTAAGTAGTGAAAATGAACTTTGGTTGAATATTTAGTTCTTTAGGTAATCAAATCTATTGTTTTGTTGCTTGCATGTGTTACTGATTCATTGTCTGATAAGCATTTTTAATTCTTTTGGAAACCATAAAGAAATTGCATTTTCATTTGTTAAGCCTTCATCTCAAAATTGATCATTGCTTCTAGAATTGCATTAGATTATATTGCACTGGAAAGTTGTTTCTGAGATTATCATTGAGCATATATTACATTGCTTGGTGTTGAAAGTTGATAAGTGCATCCTCATTCATTTGAAAAGAAAAAATTCATGTAGGTGGATTTTATTGAATTGAAATTCATTTACTTTTTTATCATTGCGTTGGAATTGTGGAATTGAAAGATATAGTTAGGAAGTTATTCTTGGTAGCATATTTGATTGTTGCATCAATGTTTGCACTTCTTCCCTACACTAATAGCTTTCATTAAAATGAAAGAATCGTTTTTCCTATTCGTTGCATCGTAGGTGTGTTAAGGTAACATCGAATTTTGATCCTTGAAACCAAAACATAATTCAAGATCAACTTTAAAATTCATCACAATGAACCTAAGGAGAATTTGGAACATTAACGCAAACATCTAGAGGTCTAGACTAGAGACGTGTTCCAGTGTTGTTAAATGTAGGAGTTATCATTGTTTTCTAGCATTGCATTCCGGAGGTGAAATCCCATTCCACGTATGTAAGTGTGTAGGATTGTTCTCCACGTACCTTCAGGTATATCGAATGGAGCTCCATGCATGAAAAGTATAAAGGAACGCTCTCATCGAACGGCTACATATTAAACAACACTACTACGAACTTCACTCCCACATACCGTCGAGTATATATTGAGAGTCCCCTATAAGTTGTTATCCATCCATAGGTAATCGAGTATGCCGCCTTATATACCTTGATACACCGAACACAACATTCAGGGAGATTGGTTTTCGTACATTAAGTCCTTGGTTCGCCAAGGTTTATATTGCAGTTCATGGTTGCTTGGTAAACCCTTTTGCCTAGTTATGCCTTTCTTTTGTTTGTGTCTATAATTTCTAAAATCAATGAATTGACCATGGAACAACATCCTTCCTATGGAGATACTGCTTAGTATATCTTAGATTGAGACTAATGGCAACAGCTCCTGAGTCCACCAATTAAGGAAACCCCTCTAACGGGAATCCTGGTCCTTTTCCTTCTTTTTGAAATATTGGTGCTCCTTATATGGCATCATTTTCCCTTCTTAGATTTACCGTTGGTTATTTTCGACCACTATGGTTCTGAATGTCCGAACTGCTTCTCAACCAGGTTCAGAAGCATCCCTGAAGAAAGGAAGAAAACTTGCTATCTTCCTTCCCCGCATAAGGGAACACCGAAGGTGTTCCCTTTATGAACTTGGCTAGGCAAACACTGTTCAACCCAGCCAATCACCATCCTCCATTTTCGTCATCCCATCTAGTCAAAACTCAACAAGTGGAATGTCACCGCAGCAAAAATTACCTCTGACTAGCTGCTGCTATTGCCTGTATGTCACCCCTTTCCACTTGTCAAGCTACTAGTACTGCCACTACCTCACTCCTTTCTTCTTCTGCAATTTCAACCATAGCTGCTTCATCAACAAAGGCATATTTAGTGAAAGGTTGTTTGAGAAGGATCAGGGATGCTCTAAAATAATTCAAAGTCCCCATCCATGGCACCAACAGACGGTGAGGACAGTGTCGTGATTGCTACCTCTTATAACCTATTTTTCGGCCCCAACATCCCCACATATATGAGACAATGGAAGATCAAATTTGGCGAGATCTTCCAACACCTTGATGTTTCTCTTTCAACAATTTCCCATAATGCACAAATCACGGTGTTCGCAGAGCCTCAACTAGATGTGCTTATTCAAACTCTACCAGATTTTGGCTTCGTGGGGTCTTCCAGCCTGAGATGATCAATGTGTGAGGGATGGATGGAGTTGGAAAAACGGCATTACTCCAACTCATCCACAATAATTGCAAGGAGAACTATAAGAAAAAGGTGAGAAGTATCTTTGATTTCGTCATTTGGTATACCATTTCTCAAAACCATAAGATTGAAAGTCTCCAGGATACCATTGTCGAGTCTCTGAATCTAAAATTTGACTCGAGTTCATCTTGAAAATAAAAAGTCTCCTCTTTTATTGGACAACATCTGGAGTCCAATTGACATTGGGATAACAAGAACTATGTTGACATGGATGAGTATCCTATTACCACAAAATTGTAGGTAATGGCATCTCTTCTGCTTTTAGTCTTTCTAGATCTGAATTCCCTTCTCAGGTTTGTTTTGGCCATTTAGGCCCTCAAAATTTTCTGAAATGTTTGAGTGTTTTCCTCTTCTTATTTTTTGGTTTGGAAAAGAATTGGTGCGTGAACATAATAGCCAATCTGTCTAACAGCCCACTCAGCCATGGAGAGGAAGTTTTTTGCATCGGCACGGTTGGATCTTTAGAGGCCATCATGTTGGAAGGCCTTGCATTCAAACGCAAATGGCAGAACAAGCGCAAGGCAGAGGGGAAGCCATGTGACAAGCCAAAAATTATTACTCGTGAAAATGTGCAGGTAATTTCAAGTTCTTCATATCAAGTAACAAATTACATCAAAACCAAATCCATTAAAAACATTTTTTGTTGTAGAACTAGGAAAGAAGTGAGGTGGGAGTTAGAATTGGTTTGTATATTAGAACCTAGACTAAAAGGGACTTATATGTAATATGAAGGTTGTGAAGCTTCAGATTAAATATATAAATAAGTCCATCATAATCATTATCCCACCTGAGTGGTAGATTATATGCAAATGTCTTACAACTAAATATATTTTGCACAAACTCGCTGACAAAATTGTTCCAAATCTGCATTTCTTGCATTTGTGTTGCAGGTTTGTTGGGAGAAATTTGCTTGATATTTTGAAGTAGAGTTGAAAGAAGCTAAGCTGAAGGAGGGCTACTATGTGACGGATCTTGTCAAAGGTGTTGAGATGGTTGACGAGAACAATATTTGTGTGGTAGCCATTTTGGGTTCCACTTAATATGGAGAGATCGAAAATGTGAAGTTGTTGAACGATTTACCCTTGCAGAAAAACAAGAAAACAGGGTTAGCCATCATATCCACTTCAATTTATCTGTTCATACTGAGTTTGTGTTCAGGACAATTGATTGCACTGATGGTTGCAGGTGGGACACACCCATACATTTGGACGCAGTGAGGGGCAGATTTATTACACCATTCCTTTACCCTGATTTAGAATGGGATTTCCAACTTCCATTGGTGAAGAGCATAAACATGAGCGAGCACAAGTATGGAATCGTCTATGCCGAAATCAGATGGGTTATCTGGAGATCAAGTCATGACCTCCTTGAAGAGCTTATATTTCACATCAACTATTTGGGTGCCGATTAGCCCACCTTCACCCTCAACTTCTGCAAATTTTAAATTAAATTTTCGTACTTGATGTTCACTCTATTTCATTTCAAATTATTAGGTCAATGGTAATGTAGGACGTTTTCCTTGGGGAAAAAACCTTTGAATTTAACCCTTGACTTTGTACGCCTATAGGGGCCAACCAAATAATTACTCAATATTACCAGCTCATACATTTGGGGTTTGAGGTTTATTGTTTCCAATTAAACTTTTATTATTTTTATTTCATTCAATTGTATTACCCATGAAAATAGAGTTCATGACGCGTTTTGAAATGTTTATTTGTTTGGGCAAGATTATTGAAATATCATGTGTAACTACACAACAAATGCCAAGACTTTGGAGGATGGTCTGCAGAAGGTTTGGCGGTTCAACATACTGTCAAAAGAGCTGGGGGTTCCTCTGGTGGCATTCTCGTTCAAGGACAGTATTAGGCACGATGAGTTTGAGAATTATATCCACTTGAGAAGGTTCGAGTGGATCGTGCCCGCCTACACCATGGCTCCCAACGCACAACACGTCACCCTTATGCATGCGATGGTTCAAGAAGATTTCAACAGAGTTTCGCAAAATGAAAAAGTTGGGGCTTTTGTAATAGGATGAACTCATAACTTTATATTTTTTAAAATATATTATCTTCAATTAAATAAAATAGGAAATACCTAATCGTCCAATAGTTGCAAAGATAAAGGCAAGATAATAACCAAAAAAAATCATGATTAGAAAGTGGTGCTTGAAGAGAGAGGATTCATTCCACTTGTGATCCTTCTGCAATTTTGTGACTAGTTATTTTCTTTTGAAGCAACTCCTTGTGGTGTAGGAATATCCTCTCTGCGGACAAAGACGATCCCTCTAGCCCAAGAGAGTGGGTCTAGCCACAAACAAGACAATCTAATGTAAATTTCCTTATATTATAATCGAATAAGAGGGCCTACCTCTTATAATGCTAGTCCACTTGATAGTGATCTTGCTTCCTTGCTCCAGCTTCCTTTCATTCAAGTACCTAAAACAAACATGCAAGAAACAATAATAAATGTGATATCATAAAATTGAATCCAATCTACTTAAAAGGTTAATGAGTTCTAAGCTATCAATTGTAATATTACACTCGATATAGGAAATAAGCCATTAGTTGTATTAAAATAAACTTCAAAGAAAAATATAGCCAAAGCCTTGACGTTGGAGATCTCCTTTGCGGTATCCAAGTCCCACTACACGCCTTTTCAGCACTCTTTTCCTCCTCTAGCTTGACATGAAATGGATTCCAAGCTCTAACTCTCTCTCCTCATGCTTTAGCTACCAAAGACTAGTCTTTTTTCATCTAAGACTAATCTTCTTTTGTCAAAAGCTAAAGATTTCAGAATTTTGTATTTGGTTCTATCTCTCCACCACTTTCATTATGTGTCGTATTGTAACCAAAAAGGGTAAGAGGAAGTTGTTTATATAGGGAGAGGAGGATAAGAATGAGATCCACTTAAGGGGGAAGAAGGTATCTCCTCGGGAAGGTCCACTTTTAAGGGGGAAATAACCTTATACGGAATTCTCGACCCTTATCCAACCAAACGAACATCCAGCATGTCGCCACTAGAAGTTTCTAGACGTGAAACTCCGTTTCTTTTTATAAAAACAGTTGAGAAGTAGACCGCAAAGGTATTGGGCTAACAGTAGCGCCAATTGGCGCGGGTCACAGTGTAAAACTCTACCATCGGCGTGGGTGAGACACTGGGAAAGAGCACTAATCTTAAAAACTGGGTTTTAAGAAGGATTCTCTGGAGATGTTCTGAAGGGAGTGGGGACTACTTTCTTCAAACTTCAAGGGATAAAAGAGCATAGGTTTCATGGTGAAAGTATAACAAAATAGTCACTATTATGGTTCTATGGGATCAGGAACGGGGAGTGAGAGGAGAGTGACAAATTATTGTGTAACAGATGCCCCCTAAAGCATGAAGTCAAAGTTGAGAGCGATGGCTAAAATGCTTTAAGACGGAGTGAGGACTTAGAATACCAGCATCAAAAGACCTGCAACTCAAACATACATGTACATATCTGAAATCTGATAGTCATTCCTGATAAACATGAGAGGCATATAACAATACATGAATCCATGATATAGGCCCAACTATCCATCAAGAAAAGGATAATCTGCATGGATCCTCGGCATGGACGCAACCATCCAACTGAAGGGATCATATGAAATAGATCCACGACATGGGCACAGGCATCCGCATAGAGAGGATCAAAATGAAAAGACCCACGGTATGGTCGCATCCATTTGACTGAAGAATCATGTATATAATCATGAATGACCCATCACTCCTCACAACCTGGGCTTTTTTTATCTAAGCCTAGGGTCTTGCACTCCAACACGACCTAATCAAAGTACAAATTCTAACATGTGAATAGAGGTGCTGAAGTTAAACATGCTAAAAGATCACTTAATTACTGGCCAATGATGTGAACCATTAACAAGTATAGAGAAACCACCTGTAATGTCAATGGCTCTCAAGGTACTATCAACACAGTTCACAAAGTGTGAATAAGGAATTGAAGTCGAACACCTATGAAATCACTCGATCGAGGGCCAATGATGAGAACTTGTCGTCGAGTGCGAAGAACTTGCCATTGAGGCATGCAAGCCCTAAGGTACTGGAAATGAGTTTCTATATCAAATTCTTGGATAATGAGCTGAAGTCGACAGGAAGCAATCCGTCGAAGGAAGGTCATAATGGATCCTTCATCATCGGCATGAAATAGGAAACACAATGAATGAGAGTAATCCAATAATGTGACAAATGATCAGACACTGTACAAGCAAGAAGACTTATCTTGAACATGTGGATGACACAACTCCGGAGTTTGGCAGCATTTTACATCATAGGATCAAAGGTGATGGTGACGTGGTTGAGATCAGACAATAGGTTAAAATGGATAACCCAAACCGAGGAAGGAAAGTGATAGAGTGAGGATGTCCCAAAACCCGACACGAACAACAAATGAATGTCAATATTTAAGAGCGACATGCTGCCTCAAGTGAAGAATACAACTAATGAATACTTCCAATTTTTCCCCACCATTTCTAGCGAGTACCCCAATTAATTTTGAAACACAAGCTTGAAGGGGATAGCATATGCTTGTAATATAAGCCCATCCTTCGAATGGATCCTACCTAGTAAATTTCAACGAGCCCTAGGAAGGATAAGACCAGTCTCGTCATAATGACAAGTCCTATGTCGTTTAATTTTTTAATGAGTCTGACAAAGTTGAAACTTGGAATCTTTTTCATGTTTAGAGAGTTTGAAAAAGACACAGAAAAGAAAACTCCAAGGGTGCCTTTTCATAAAGTTGTCTCTCAAACCCAAAAAGGTAGAAAACAATATTCAAGAGAACCTCCTAGTAATGTTTGACTAAGGTATACCTTTTTCGCAAATAGTTTTATCCCAACCCGAAAAAATGGGTAAACATATATTGGGTAAACGATGTTTCACAGCCTTTAACAAGTTCAAAACGACAAGAGCTCGACAATCTTTTCATATTTTACGAGTCAGAAAAGAGCTTAAAGGTGACTCATCCTGGAGGAACGAGTGGTATAAAGAGTAGCAACTGGTTCCGGTTATGGTGGAACTACTAAAAAAACTAAGATGTCAAGAGGCTCGCTAGTAAAACCACTCATCGATGTGGTTCCTCAAGAAAGGTTAAAACAACCAAGTGAAAGCGAATGATCGGCCAAAGAGATGGTGGTGATGGAATGGAGAAAAAATGAAGGCTTATCTGATAGGAGAGGCTGATAAAAATGGAAATCACGAGGGTTAAAATGGAGATGGGTTCATTTTTATACAAGCCTAAACCATGGGGAACTATGCTTCGATTCGGTTTCATGTTTACACAAGCTTGAAACAAAAACTATGCTTGGATTCGGTTTCATGTTTACACAAGCTTGAAACGAAAAACTATGCTTGGATGAAAAAATGGCATGCCCCCAGCATGATGAGAGCCGAGGCACATGCCCCCCAAACTTCATTTCATTCACCGAAGTAGACATCGGGTTGCTAAAAGGTGGATGGAATGAAGTTTCACTTTCGAGATCAAGGAAAGACTCGACTAGAATTTGACAAGATCTTAATCAAATACTCAATTTGGAAAAGGGAGTTGTTTCATTTTTTAATGAGGTTGACACAATAAAAGAACTATCCTCAAGACTCCTTGTTTCATTTTTTAAGGAGCTTGACACAAGACCAGGAACCATGCTCCGACACTTTGTTTCATTTTTTAACGAGGTTGACACAAGACCAGGAACTATCCTCATGACTCCTTGTTTCATTTTTTAAAGAGCTTGACATAAGACCAGGAACTATCCTCATGACATCTATTTCATTTTTTAATGAGGTTGATATAGGAACAAACTATGCTCGAAATTTGTTTCATTTTTTAACGAGGTTGATACATGAACAAACTATCCTTGCACATTGTTTCATTTTTTAACGAGGTTGACACAGAAAAAGAACTATCCTTGTACGATGTTTCATTTTTTAACGAGGTTGACACAGAAAAAGAACTATCCTCGTACGCTGATCATGGACCATATGAGAACATGGCCCCCAAGAAGTCCTCACTAGATGGGAGAAATACGCTTTGGGAGGAACACATGCTAACTGGTACAAATGACAGATCAGGTTCCAATTCCCCCAATACATAATGTACCATTCCATCTGCGTGATCATCAACAGATGTGGAGGCGAAACAGGTAGCCACATAATTGACCCGT
Source organism: Pinus tabuliformis (assembly GCA_031772625.1). Classification (NCBI taxonomy): domain Eukaryota; kingdom Viridiplantae; phylum Streptophyta; class Pinopsida; order Pinales; family Pinaceae; genus Pinus; species Pinus tabuliformis. The sequence goes on from CM062817.1 coordinate 1,862,271,396, forward strand.
GGTGGGGAGGGTACTGCTTGCAAACGAGAACAAATAGGGGATGACGTTAGGATTGGAGCCATATGGTGACCGATGAATGGTAATTGATCAATGGTCGAGCTCCGATGACATAAACATAGTCGCGCCCAAGGAGAAGATTGAAGTCTAAGGAACCTTGGACTACCATCATGTTTATATAAACGATCTTTCCTCCCAAAGTAATATGGAACTTCGGAAGGATCCCTAAAGGTTGATTGGATCCTCCGTTGAAAGCCAATAGATTTTGGGTGACAAGCACAAGCTGTGGGGATCCCAAATATTGCCAAGTAGTAGAAGACATGATGTTAACAAATGAGTCTTCATCTAATATAGTGCCATGTACTACCATATTATAGGCTTGTACTATAATCTAGAAAGGCACATAAGATGGGAGGTGGAATGCAGTCAATTGAATCCAATCAAAAGAAACAACAGAACTACTTGGTGGGGGTGTCATAGAATTGCCCCCATGCTTTACATGAATAGGAGAAGGACTCTACTGAAAAACTGAGATGGGAGGGCCACTCTTCGATTCATGAGAATCTGAGGAGATGAGAAGAACATGAGCAATATGATCACTACTCTCTTCGGGAACAGAGTGAACAATTGAAGGTGGAACCAAGTTGACACTCTTTTCGACCAATGGTTGGTCGGGAATAGACACAAGAGATTCATGCTCAGGAAGAGCAGGATGGGCAAGAGATGAATCCAAGTCAATCTCTTTACCAACTAGGAGATGGTTAGAAGAAAGCCTCTGATAACCAACTGGAAGTTGGGTTGAGGAGCTGTAAGGTTTTCCAAAACTTTGGAAGCTTTATCCATAAGAGGAAAAAGGTGAAGAAGATGTTGTCCTTCACATAACCTACAAGGGAATTTAATTTTTCCCTTCTTCTTACCATCACTAGTTGAGGGTGTAGCATCGACATGATCTCCAAAGGTCGATGGGGATGGTCGATCTAGATTTTGAGACCATACCTATAAGATTTGGGAATGCCAAGACAGTCTCGAAGGAGATGGTCATCCTTACATAACCTGCAAGGGAATGCCAAGACAGTCTCGAAGGAGATGGTCATCCTTACATAACCTGCAAGGGAATTTTACCTTTTGCAAAGGACCAAAAGGTTTTTCGATTGGAAGTGCATTTGGAGCAATAGCTGCACGGTTGGCCTCTCGCTTATCTGACTTCTTCTTCTTCGTCTTCTTCTTCTTCTTAGCCTCTTGGTTACTGGATTTCAAAATTTCACGATGAAGTAGAAAAGGAGGGTAAAGAAATAGGTGAAGAAGGTGAGGGGTCAACCTTAGAATCAACATGGTGTTGTTCAGGTTAAGAGATGGCTGGACAGAAGTTGGGACACTCGGGACCACCGAGGTCGAAAATAACCAGATAGATAAACCAATAGTTAACCTGGGAAGGGACAACGTTGCCATATAAGGAGCGACAACGTTTCCAAAAGAAGGAAAAGGACCAAGACTCCCATCGGAGGGGAATCCTTAACTAGTAAACTCTGGAAATGTTTCCATTGGAATCGACCCTAAAGAATCACTAAGGAAGATAACATTAACCAGGAATATTTCGTGGGTAGTTAATTTTAGGACACTAAAATAAAGCTTTGCCTTTTTATATTTTAAGAGTCGAGAAAAGGACAAAAGGTGACTTTAGTCGCTTTTAGATTTAACGAGCTCGAAAGGACAAGTGCTCGATGACCTTTTCAAATTTAAAGAGTTAGTAAATATCAAAAATGAATACTTAGGGTACTCTAGGCATAAAGGATTATCAGGTGACCGTGAACTGCAGAATACCTCCCGGCGAACCGAAAAGTATGAATAGGCAACCTCACCGAACACTGTGTTCGGTGTATCACGTTTACAAGGCAGCAAACTCAGCTTCCTATGGATAAAGGATTGCAACCTATAATGGTCTCCCTTTATATACACAATGGTACAAGGAGCACAAATCTGTGTTAGTGTTGTCTAATGCAAGATCATTGTGAACGACAACAGTTAGGTTTAAAGACGTCGGAACAGTGTCTAGCCTAGAACACTAAATGTGAGTGTTAAGTTTTAATGCTTCCTTAGGTTAATTCAATAAATTTTAACGGTTTATCTTGAATTAGGTTTCAATTTCAAGGCCCTACCGCTGTCATTTGAAAAAAAAAACAAAAAACAAAACAAAACAAAAACAAAAAACAAAAAAATCTATATTCAGCGATATGAGAAAATAAATCTTTGTTTTCGATGAAAGTTTACATTAATTGAGGGATAGAGAACACACAATCAACACAACAACTAAATAATGAAATCTTTTACTAATACATGTCCTAAATGCACTTAATCTTCCTTTAACAACAAAAAAAGTTTAATTCATTTCTCATGCCTATGATGATGCAATTCTAGCTTCTCAATAATGCTACTAATACAATATTTTCACTTAAGTAAACTAGAATGATGTTCTTCTTTTCACAAAATGCAAAATGAATCTTTCACATAAAGTACTTTAATGAAAATTTTCACAATTCCGAACAAACAAGCATTGATCAAATCCAAAGCATGATAAATGAAACTAAAAGCAACTTCTTCCATGAATCGAACAAACAAAACACATAAATGATTCAATCGACAAACCAAGCAATGTAATCTATGCTCGAAAAGAGAAAAGAGACACTCGAAATAAGAGAACAAACGAGACTCTCACTCATTCAATTGAAAATGAAGCAATGAAGATCTTGTGACTGAAAGATGGATTAAATGAAGCAGCAAATCAGAAACTTGACACAATGAGTAAAAAAACAAATGAATGGTAATTGACCTAGATTCCGTAGGGTCATAGAAACCATCCAAAAAACTCAAAAGATCAAGCAATTAAACTTCAATCCAATCAATCAATCAAACCCAGCAAACAAATCATCCTAGTCACTTCTGGGCTAAAGAATAGAGTCTGAGGGTCAAGACACACTGGCATTCGAATGGGAGAAACTCTGTTTTTTCTTAACTCATAAATCAACACGACTTTTTGGCTAAAACTAGCGCTGAAAAGGGGTCTGGCGCGATTGTCAGGCTAAAACTGGCGTTAATCGATGCGACTGTTTGGCTGAAACTATCACTGATTGGGGATTGACATGACTGTTTGGCTGAAACTAGTGTTGATCGAGGGATTCAAAGAAAAAAATAAAAGATAACTTCACACAGGGTCAGACTTAACACATCAGAGGGTGGGATTGTGTCTATATGCCTTCAAACAGGTCAGTACAGATCCAGAAGACCATTAATAAACAAACTAGGCACACAACTAGAAAAAAGAGAGTGATGAAAAGGAGATTTATTTCCCCAATAGAGTCTCTAATTTATGGTGTAGGAATATCCTCTCTGCGGACAGAGACGACCCCTCTAGCTCAATAGAGTGGGTCTAGCCACAAACAAGAAAATCTAATGTAAATGTCCTTAGATTGGAATTGAATAATAGGGCCTACCTCTTATAATGCTAATCCACTTGATGGTGATCTTGCTTCCTTGCTCTAGCTTCCTTTCGTTCCTTTAGTTCAAGTACCTGAAACAAACATGCAAGAAACAACAACAAACATGATAACATAAAATTGAATCCAATCTACTTAAAAGATCAAGGAGTTCTAAGCTATCAAATGTAATATTACACCCGATATAGGAAATAAACCATTAGTTGTATTAAAATAAACTTCAAAGACAAATACAATCGAAGCCTTGACATTGGAGATCTCCTTTGTGGTATCCAAGTCGCACTACATGTCTTTTCAGCACTCTTTTCCTCCTCTAGCTTGACATGAAATGGCTTCCAAGCTCTAACTCTCTCTCTTCATGCTTTAGCTACCAAAGACTACTCTTTTTTCATATAAGACTAATCTTCTTCTATCAAAAGCTAAATATTTCATAATTTTGCAGTTGGTTCTATCTCTCCACCACTTTCACTATGTGTTGTACTATAACCCAAAAGGGTAAGAGGAAGTGGTTTATATAGGGAGAGGAGGATAAGAATGAGATCCACTCAAGGGGGGAGAAGGTCTTATCTCCTTGGGAAGGTCCACTTTGAAGGGGGAAAGAACCTTATATGGAGTTCTCGACCCTTATCCAACCAAACGAACATCCAGCACATTGCCACTAGAAGTTTCTAGACGTCAAACTCTACTTCCTTTTATAAAAACAGTCCATAATTAGACTGGCACGGGTATTGGGCTAACAGTAGGGCCGATTGGCGCGGGTCACAGTGTAAAACTCTACCATCGGTGCTGCTGAGACACTAGGAAACAGCATTGATCTTAAAAACTAGGTTTTAAGAAGGATTCTCTGGAAATGTTCTGAATGGAGAGAGGACTACTTTCTTCAAACTTCAAGGGATGCAAGAGCATAGGTTTCATGGTGAAAGTATAACACAGTAGTCACTAATAGGGTTCTCTAGGATCAGGAACAGGGAGTGACAAGAGAGTGACAAATTATTATGTAACACTCCCTACTCTCTTCTTAGATTTTGATTATTCCGACTTTATTGAATCGTTACATGTTCTCTAAATCCAATCCCTAATTGTATTTTATTTTTCTTCCAAGTACCTTTATCATTGATATTTGGTCCACGAGATCTCAATTCCAGTCCCTTAGGGACGAATGCATTCTATTTTATGCTTAAGTGAAGGTATTTTGTGATTGTGCTTTAAGCACTTGAATTTATTCTGAAACTTTAAGTCTGTAAATTATTTTTGACTCTCACTGAGAGATTATTTTCGTAACGCATTTCATTTGTGATTCAAAAACTTTTATTTCCAAACAAAAAGTAAGAGTCTCATGAATAATTTCATATTCTTTTATGGTTTTAAATTTGTGATATCATTTTATAGTTCTTTGAGTGTATGGACCAATACTTTCTATTTTTTTATATCTGGATTTGCTTCAAATGTGTTTCCTTGCATATATTTATTGATAACAATGTGGAATAGATTTTTGAGAACATAATTTATTTTGTTATTATTTTATTTTTAATTTGAATAACACCACCCACTCATAGGTGAATGTGTTAAAAGCTTACTATTTAGTACTCAACTTATATGCATATCAAAGTGTGATTAATAGAGAAGTACCACCTCTATAAAAACGTAGAGGGAATCTGGAAACAAACCCTAAGAGGTTTACTTTTTTTCTTGACAAGAAAAGAGATCAATACCTTTTAAGCACATTTGCGATGCAACATGCAATGCAACAAAATTTTGGGGATAGGAACTAGCTACAAAAATAATCATTTAGATGACCAATAACTTAGGAACTAGCTACAAAAAATATCCTTCAGAAGACCAATAGCCAAACATAAACCTAATATATTTTTCTTCTAAAAAACTATGTTGGTTCTAACCAATGAACATTAAAAGTGTGGAAGATCCTTCCGAGATAGGATTTTGTTGTGAAATGCTTATAGTTAGTTGGATGGTGGTGTCGTTGTGTGGATATCATAGGTGATTCTTAGAGACACCAATTTTCTATGGTTGATCATTCTCATCTATCTTCTTATCAATCAAACCCAAAATATGTAGAAGCATTGTCCTCTCCAAAACTGATCTTAGGAGTGAACCTTACCTTACACCAATCAAAAGTTTGGGGGTGATATTGACAAGTTTCACTTTTTATTTCATTTTTCTCTTGACTATTTGATTGATATGCATAAGTGCATTTCATAAATATTGCACAATGTGAAGTCATAAAGACTATACATTGAACACTAATGCTACCAAATAACAAATTGCACTAAAAAGACTATCACCACAATTAGATGTTTTTTGTTCTTCTATGCTTAAACCACTGAAATTCATATTGTGTACAATATGCATCCAATGGTTTTAAAGATATTTGAACATTAATAATAAGTAAATATTAGATCACTCAGGAATGGATATTAGCAACTTATAGTAGAGCAACGTTTCATAATGACTACTAATAGTATTTGCATCAAGGAAGAAGATGCAATATGGACTTGTATTTTCATTTTGGTTAAACAACAAATATCTTCTCTTTCTTGCTAGTGACTAAACTCCAATTGATACATCTACCCACTCCCCTAACCAACATATGCAAAATGTATCTCACCATAACCCTCTTTTAGACTCATTTACTTGTAGATGCAAACATCACATATTCCAAATATATGCACTAATATCATGAATTTTATGCAACCCTTGAACAAGCCTTGGGAGGTGATTTAAATTGAGTTAGGGAAAAATAAAAGAGGTTTACGATGGAGTAGACTAGTATATAGAAGTCCCTTCAATCTCCAAGGAAATATTCATCCATTGCCATGTTGAAAATGTAACTAGTTCTCATCTTCATAATTGTTGTACTTATTTCAAAATGCATCCTATGTAACAAACAAAAAACAAAATAAAAGTTATTATTACTAAAGCATGGGTTTCATGTTCATTAATAATGGTCATTTAGGTAAAAGCATGTTATTAGTGCTTCCAAGGTTTGTTAGGTATTAGGATTTATTGTCATTAGTCAAACGAGTCAACTCATGTTTATAAGACCCTTCCACGAAAAATGTAATTGTAAAAAGAATTATTTTTTAGTCTAAAAAGTCCTGGAAACTCCAAAAGTACAATGCAGCCTTGGGATCATCAAGTCGACCTAAAGGAGGGAATTTTACCCCTTGAGAAAGCTATATAAAAAAGCGGTTAGAAGTCATTTGGACTCACACACTCACAAGTTTGATATATCAAGAAAGGGTTCAATATAAAGCTGGGAGAAGTAGAAAAGAAGAGTGAAGGTCATGAAAAGGAATAAGGATGAAATATCTTATTTTTGGGCTCTATCTCTCTCACACGTATGAAAATCTAGGGTTTATGGTAATGCAGAAGGAAGCCGAAATTTTATGTCTGAGTTGCAGTAAAACGAAGTGCAAAATCTAGTAGCTGGAAGGGAGGAAACCCTATATTGACCTCGTTGACCTTGGGAGAGTTGTCTTCCTCTAAGAAGATCCAAGGAGGTGGCTGGATTAGGGTTTCCAGAGAAGTTACAACGATGAAGTTGTAAGGCTGAAGTTGTTAGATGAGTTGCAGTATTGAAGCTAGCAGGTCAAAGTTGCAGTTTGAAGTTAGTTGATGCAGAATCAAAGAAGGACTTGTTAGGGGTTGACTTGGTACTTAGTATAGGGTTTGGGTATTTGTATCTCATTCAAAGTATATTCTAAGAAGAGAAGAGCTTTCAGGCTTTCCCCTTAGAGGCGTTTTGTCCTGGCTGAGAACCTAATATTCATATCCTCCATTGTTGCAATTTATGTTCTTGATATTTGTTTGATGGAAAATCTAAAAAAAATAACACAAGAAAGAAACTAAGTTCACAAGAAAATATTAAGGTTAAGGAAAATAAGATATAATAGTTGTCGCTCTACATTTTTTAACATGGTATCAAAGCTAAGGTGAACATGGAAGGTAGTTGTAAGGACACTATAAAGAATAAAATTATTAAAAATATAGGAAGCTCTCAAAGCCTGAAAGAAGAAGACTACAAGGAAAATTGTTTCTTGAAGGGATTTTTTTAAAGACTCGTTGGTAGAAGACCCTTCTAATCTAGGGTTTCTACTAAAGAAGATCAAGTCTACATCAAGCTCGCATCAAAGGAAGATTTGGGAGAAATACTTCAAGGAAAATATCGATCTCACTCTGGAAGTAGGTCCATTTGGATGGCATACTTAAAGGAATCATCAATAATCTTGGAAGAGGTTACTGAAGGAAGTGTTGAGAAATCTAGGGCAGCTAGATTAAGTGATTTATGTTACTTTCTTTTTTCCACAGGGAAAATCCATAATTTTCTATTATATATGGAAAATTACATGTTGTAGATGTCTGTTGCATATGCTATATGTGTGACTGTAGTCATCAAAAAGTATATAAGTCTGTACTTATTACCCAATATAGGGTGGACCTTCAAATTTCAATAAACGTTTTACAAAAATATTACAAAAATTCAAAAATTCTTTGCTATAGATTTTCTCCTAGTTGGTGCATCAAAAGTCTATGATAAATTAGGGACTATTGGCCCTTTGTTGCATCTGTTCTATATAAGGCCTATGATAGTATTGGTAGGCCTATCCCTATCTTTGTTCTTGAAATAGCTATTCACCCCTAAGTTGATGTGTTGCCTCTTTTGAAAGTTGGTCCGTAATTTTTTTGCGCTCCCTGTAAATATGTACACATGTAATCTAATCAAATTGTGATTTTAAAAACAATGAATCATCCAAAATGTTCCTGAATGAATGAAAATGGCATGCATATGTGCAATTGAACCAATTTATAACAATCTTAGAGTCCCCAAAGATCTGTAAGTGTCTACAGTTTTGGTTTAGTGCAAAATATAATAGATGACGAAGCAAGATGACCTCGGCATAATTGTTAGTGCCCACACCCAAGCCCATATGAATGCGGAAGAAATGAGAATCAGATAGGTGGAGTAGGAGTCCACCCCCCCCCCCCCCCCCCCCCACACCCCTGGTCTTGAGTTGAACCATCAAAATAGGCCCACGGGTGAGCATGATCAATAACTTCAGGGGTGGTAGATTGGGTCAAGGAGGGTTGTTCATCCTCTGGGATTTCATTGTAGTTGTAGCATATCCTCGAAATAATTAGTGGCCACCTGATTTTCATGTTTTTTAATATGATTTTGTTCATGCATAAGCAAATATTCCAGCAAAGGATTAAAGGGAGATTTCAGAATTTCATAGTGGAGGATGCATTCCACCAATTGTTCCATGCTTCCTTTATGTTGTTCCCTTCCCATCTCTGTGTGATATTTAACAAAGACAGAACCTGCTCCCATATTTGTTGTGTGATAGTGTAGGACAAAAATAAATGATTATTTGTTTCATCCTCCCGACAACATATAACACACCAAGATGGACCCTGAAAATATCTTTTCATGAGATTAGTGCCTATGGGTTTCTTATTCATGATCAAGTTCCACATGAAGAGGCGGGTACAGGGCGGTGCCTTGAGTTTCCAGATCACGCGCCACCAACTTTCCAGAACAATGGGCTTATGAGCAGCGTGGATGATGGGGTATCCTTCTTTAGGTGTCTATGCTCCATGTGATATCAGAGCCCAAATCAATTCATCCTTGTCGTCCCTAATTCACACATGTGTTTTTGATAATGCATTTTTATATTGCCTCCACTCCCATGTCCACAATTCGGGGATGCCGAGAATTGCTGCAGGCTTCCATGCTTGTTGAAAAATAGTTGAATTCAGCTGATCCACAATATGAGCTATTGTTACAATGCCTCTGTTATTAAGAAATGCAATCAGATCCAGGGGGAGTTGGTACAAATTGCCGCATCCAATCCATGGGTCAAACCCAATGTGAACCGCTGTACCATTTCAAATGATTTATCTTACTTTCATAATTTCTTATGATTCAAGTAAAATCACCTTGATTAGTTTCTACTTTCACTTTTCATTATTATGTTCTTCTCATCAAACAACTATCAAACCATAAAGAACACTTAGATAAGAGGACACAAGATATAGGTGATCAACAAGGCCAAAACCTCTCCTCTTGAGAGAAAAACACATAAGAACTCTTCTCTTATTATATAAATTCAAATGACGAATTCCAAGACCTATAACCCTTGAATAAGACCCATCCAAGGCCAAGTCAACATTTCTTTTTGATGAGATTTCTTTCCAACAATTTAGACCCCAACAACTTCTATAACTTTGAGCCAACAGTTTCTTCTGCAACTTCGACCCAATAGTTTCTTTTGTAACTTCGACCCAATAGTTTCTTCAACAACTTCGATCTAGCAATTTTGTCTGCAAATTTGATCCAACAGTTTCTTCTATAACTTTGACCCAACAGTTTCTTCTGAAACTTCGACCTAGTAGTTTATTCTATAACTTAGACCCCAACAAATATCTAGCACTTTGACTTGCCCAACAACTTTCCAGTACTTCAACTTTCCAGCACTTTGACTTTCCCAACAACTTTCTGACACTTTGACTTTCCCAACAACTTTCCAACACTTCGACTTTAGAAACCCTAACACAAGAGAGAGAGAGAGAGAGAGAGAGAGGCCCAAAAAATCAATCTTTCTCTTCTTCTTCTTTTTTCGTCCTTTTCCATCTTCTTTCTTAAGGAGAACAAACTTGCTTGTTGTGTGTACAAATGAGGTCGACTTCCTTCTATATATAGGCTTTCTAGGGGTAGGAATTGTATTATACAGTATTTTGTCACACTCCCCATCTTGTATCCTAAAATGTCGAACTTTGTGTCATTAATGAAACAAAATGACGAAAGTTGTCAATGTATTCACCATGAAACATATTCAGGAGCATCCCTAAAGAAAGGAAGAAAAATTGCCTTGAAAGCATTCCAAAGAGCTAGTCAAAACTTTGTTTTGCAAGACAAACACTACTTTTATCAGGAAAATCTATGTTGGTAACCTTTTGCATAACTAGTTACTAGTGTTGCGAGCACTACTTTTACCAAGAAAATCCGCGTTGGTCCTTTTCAGGTAGTTTTTCCCAAAATGTAGGAGAAGCTTCCCTTACTAGAAAGCTGAAGAATGACGATGTGGTTTCAGGTAGATGAATATTGGAACGAGACCTCCCATTCCTGGCCCTAAATCCTATTTCCATGGATCTATCCCTTGAGATGTCGAACTCCTCCCTCTTTTCATGGATCCTCGACTCCCTCTTCTTCCCTATAAATGAATTACCCACCTTCCACTAATAGTTGGTTTCCATCCTACTCCTGAATTATGCCCAATTATTGTCCATTTTTCTAAGGAGAAAGGAGTGCTTGAATTCTAAGGCTAGGACTTGGAAACTCACCTAAAGAAGGCTTCCAACATCAAGGCTTAACTAGTTGTAATGCTCCCTTTACCATCTATTAATAACACATTATGTGTTTTCTTTCCATAAATGTGTCAAATATTGCTCATTTAATGTAATACTCCTTGATCTATTACATGATTTATATTAGAATGAATTTTTCTATGTATGTGTTTGTTGTCTCCATGTGATCTTCCTTGCAGGTATTTATCCATAATGGTGGAGAGGAGATTGAGCTTGGAAATGAAAGAATCAAGGACAACACCAACGGATTTTAGCTTCAGAATGAGGTAGGTCATCTATCCTCCTTTTTGTTTTCTGGTATAAACTAGGAAAGTTTACATATATTTGTCATCGTTTGTTGCTAGATCCTCCCATAGGACTAAAGGGATCATTTATGTCCTCAGAAAGGATTTCTTGCACAACAAAATGGAGACTCCATTGGGGAGCTTATAATCCTTCAAACCTCCTTTTATGTTTGGTCTTTTTTATTAGTTTTTCCAACCTCTTAGCGATGCATAACTTTGATTGATTATGAATCCATATTTTGAGTGGTGTGTGGTTTAGATTATCAAATCTAGGTCTTTGTTCAACTTTTTTTTGTTTTTTCCTAAGCTTTTCTCACCCATAGCACTCTTTAATGTAAAACAGAGAGTTTCCATCACAGATTTTGTTGGTTACAGTAGTGCTGAAGACCCAGTCAGCAAGGATTTCTACCATTACAGTAGTGTTGGTCCCAAAAATGAGATTATTTTAGGGTTTCTGATAAAAGACCTAGAATGTCATAATCTTTTAAGTCTTTGTACTATTTTGTGTGCATAGAATTTTTACTTATTGTTGTTAGATTCTTTGTGGTTTGCAAAAGTTTGTTCCATGTTTAAGTAGTGAAAATGAACTTTGGTTGAATCTTTAGTTCTTTAGGTAATCAAATTTATTGTTTTGTTGCTTGCATGTGTTACTGATTTGTTGTCTGATAAGCATTTTTAGTTCTTTTGGAAACCAAAAAGAAATTGCATTTGCATTTGTTAAGCCTTCATCTCAAAATTGATCATTGCTTCTAGAAATTGCATTAGATTACATTTCGATGGAAAGTTGTTTTTTAGATTATCATTGAGCATAGATTGCATTGTTTGACGCTGAAAGTTTATAAGTGCATCCTCATTCATTTGAAAAGAAAAAATTCATGTAGGTGGATTTTAGTGAATTGAAATTCATTTACTTTTTAATCATTGCGTTGGAATTTTGGAATTGAAAGATCTAGTTAGGAAATTATTCTTGGTTGCATATTTGATTGTTGCATCAATGTTTACACTTCTTCCCTACACTAAATAGCTTTCATTGAAATGAAAGAATCATTTTTTCATATTAGTTGCATTGTAGGTGTGTTCAGGTGACATCAATTTTTTAGCCTTGAAACCAAAACATAATTCAAGATCAACTTTAAAAATCATCTCAATTAACCTAAGGAGCATTTGGAACATTAACGCAAACATCTAGAGGTCTAGGCTAGAGACGTGTTCCGACGTTGTTAAATGTAGGAGTTGTCGTTGTTTGCCAACGTTGCATTCCGGGGGTGAAATCTCATTCCACATACGTAAGTGTATAGGATCGTTCTCCACGTACCTTCGGGATATGTTTTACCAACTATTTAAAAAAAAACACACATAAGTATGATATTTTTCTTGATTAATATGTAGGGTTGACCTCTCAAATATTATTCATCCCAACCAATGAGATCCATCCACTAGTTAAATAGTGGGTTCTCTAGATGATTTTCCCAAATCAATAATGGATTGTCGAGATGATTTTCCTAAAACTTGTATTCCTTCGGTGTACCTTGCACCTTTAGGGGCAATTGCTTGTCCATAACCATTTCAATAATGTACTAAATGATTTCAATACCATGTCTTTCACGCACATTTTATGCACATAACCATTTATTATATCCCATATCCATTTCAAGAATGTTTGCACACAACCATTTATTATATTTCATAACCATTTCAAGAATGTACATAAGGTTTTCAATACCACACCTTCCACACACCATTACCTCCACACAAACCTTTTCTCGACACATTCCTCGAATTTTATTACTTAGTTGTTTTTACCTTCATTTTTTTTTTCCACACACTTATCCTATTACTTAGTCAATTTTACCCTTTTTTTAATTTACTTTTCACACAACCCATTTTTTAATTTCTCGCATTTCATCTTTGAATTATTACTATTTCTCATATCATTTTTATCTTGGGTTATTTTGCCATATCTTCTTCTGACAAATGACAACTAGATATCCCAAGGTGACATTTAGAAGGAAGTGATTGGGAACATATGATTAAACAATAACATAGCACGATGATTTGATAATGTTTATAAATCATTGTTAATTCCCTCCCATAATGCGTGTGATGTGTTGGGCAGAGCTACAAATAAAAAATCCATGATTTGTGTGGAGTAAATCAACAGTTATTAATTCACTTTGTGCAGGTTAGAGGTGGTTGAGTCATGAACGTTCCGAGCACATAACTTGAGTTCGTGACATTTGATTTAGGAAAATAAGAGCTTGTTTGAAAGCTACAAGAATGAATAACACATTGAGAGCAGTGTCCACGGCCAAATTATATTTATCAACCTAAAAAAAATCACAACCAATTTTGGGCCTAGCACCAAACAAAAATGATTTATAAAAAAGGGAAATGTGGAAATGTGGAAAGTTGGATCCAACATGCAGGATGAACTCCTAACTTTATATTTTTTAAATATATTATTTTCAATTAAATCAAATAGGAAATACCTAATCGTCCAACAATTGCAAAGATAAAGACAAGATTATAAACAAAGAAAATCATGATCAGAAAGTGGTTGTTCAAGAGAGAGGATTCGTTCCACTTGTGATCCTTCTGCAATTTTGTGATTGTTTATTTTTCTTTGAAGAAATTCCTTACTCTCTTCTTAGCTTTTGATTAACCTAGCTTTACTGAATCATTACATGTTCTCTAAATCCAATCCCTAATTGTATTTTTTTTCTTCCAAGTACCTTTATCATTGTTTTTTTGTCCATGAGATCCCAATTCCATTCCTTTAGGGATGAATGCATTCTATTTTATGTTTAAGTGACAAGATTTTGTGGTTGTGCTTTAAGCACTTGAATTTATTCTGAAACTTTAAGTTTGTAAATTATTTTTTGACACTCGCTGAGAGCTTATTTTCGGATGGCATTTCATTTGTGATTCTAAAACTTTAATTTCCAAACAAACAGTAAGATTCTCGTGAATGTTTTCATATGATTTTATGGTTTTAAATTTGTGATATCATTTTATATTTCTTTGAGTGTATGGACCAATACTTTCTATTTTTGTCTATCTGAATGCACCAATAATAGTATTTTCATCAAGGAACAAGATGCAATATGAACTTGTATTTTCATTTTGGTTAAACAACAAATATCTTCTCTTTCCTGTTAGTGATTAAACTCCAATTGATACATCTATCCACTCCCCTAACCAACATATGCAAAATGTATCTCACCATAACCCTCCTTTATACTCATTTATACTTGTAGATGCAAAGCATCACATTTTCCAAATATATGCACTAATATCATGAATTCCATGCAACCCTTGAACAAACCTTGGGAGGTGATTTAAATTGAGTTAGGGAAAAAGAAAAAAGGCTTACAATGGAGTAGACTAGTATACACAAGTCCATTCAATCTTTATGGAAATATTAATCCCTTTCCAGGTTGAAAACTTAACTAGTTCTGGTCTTCATAATTGTTGTACTTATTTCAATATGCATCCTATGTAACAAACAAAAAAACAAAAGAAAGTTTATTATTATTAAATCATGGGTTTCATGCTCATTAATGGTGTTCATTTCGATAAAATCATGTTCTTCATGCTTCGAGGGTTTGTTAGGTCTTGGGATTTATTTTCAATGGGAAAAGAAATCAACATCATGTTTATAAGACCCTTCCGAAGAAATGTAACTGTAAAAAGAATTATTTTTGAGTCTAGAAAGTCCTAGAAACTCCAAAAGTACAATTCGCCCTTGAGATCATCAAGTCAGCCTGAAGGAGGGAATTTGACCCCTTAAGAACGCTATATAAAGAAGCAGTAAGAACTCATTTGGACTCACTCACTCACACAAGTTTGATATATCAAGAATGGGTTCAATATGAAGCTGGGAGAAGTAGAAAAGAAGAGTGAAGGTCATGGAAAAGGAATAAGGAAGAAATATATTGTTTTTGGGCTCTAAATCTCTCACACATATGAAACTCTAGGGTTTAAGGTGATGCAAAAGGAAGTTCCAAGGAGGAGGTTGGATTAGGGTTTCGAGAGAAGTTTCAAGAACAAAGTTGCAGGGCCGAAGTTGCTAGATGAATTGCAATATTGAAGCTAGTAGGTCAAAGTTGTAGTTTGAAGTTGGTTGATGTGGAATCAATTAAGGACTTGTTAGAGGGACGACGTGGTACTTGGAGGAGGACTTGGTCTAGGTTTTGGGTATTTGTATCTCATTTGAACTAGATTCTAAGAAGAGAAGAGTTTTCGGGTTTTCCCCTTGGAGGGGTTTTGTCCTGGCTAAGAGCCTAATATTCATGTCATCCATTGTTGCAATTTATGTTCTTGATACTTGTTTGATGAAAGATATAACTAAAAGAACACAAGAAAGAAAATAAGTTCAAAAGAAAATATTAAGGTTAAGGAAAATAAGATATAATAGTTGTTGCTTTACATTTTTTAACATGGTATCAGAGATAAGGTGAACATGGAACGTAGTTGTAAGGACACTAGAAATAATTGTTGATCAAAAGATAGCAAGCTCTGAAAGCCTGAAAGAATAAGACTAAAAGGAAAATTGATTCTTTAAGGGATTTGTTAAAGACTCGTTGGTAGAAGACCCTTCTAATCTAAGGTTTCTACTAAAGAAGATCAATTCTACATTAAGTTCGCATCAAAGGAAGATTTGAGATAAATACTTCAAGGAAAATACCGATCTCACTTTGGAAGTAGGTCCATTTGGAAGGCATCCTTAAAGGAAGCATCAATAATCTTGGAAGCGGTTACTGAAGGAATTGTTGAGAAATCTAGGGTAGCTAGATTAAGTGATTTATCTTACTTTAATAATTTCTTGTTATTCATTTAAAATTATCTTGATTAGTCTCTTCTTTCACTTGTTATTATTATGTTCTTGTCATCAAACAACTAGCAAACCATAAAGAATAATTAGATAAGAGGACACAAGATATAGGTGATCAACCAGGGCCAAAACCTCTCCTCTTGAGAGGAAAACCCACAAGAACTCTTCTCTTCTTATATAACTTCAAATGATGAATTCCAAGACCTATGAACCTTAACCAAGACCCCTCCAAGACCAAGTCAACATTTCTTTTTTATGATCTTTCTTTCTAGCAATTTCGACCCCAACAACTTCTATAACAGCAACCCAGCAGTTTCTTTTGCAACTTTGACCCAATAGTTTCTTCTGTAACTTTGACCCAGTAGTTTCTTATGCAACTTCGACCTAGTAATTTCTTCTGCAAATTCGATCCAACAGTTTCTTTTGTAACTTCGACCCAACGGTTTCTTTAGCAACTTCAACCTAGCAGTTTATTCTACAACTTAGGCCCCAAAAAATATTTAGCACTTCGACTTGCCCAACAACTTTCAAGTACTTCAACTTTCTAACACTTTAACTTGCCCAACAACTTTTTGACACTTTGACTTTCCCAATAACTTTCCAACACTTCGACTTTCCCAACAACTTTAGAAACCCTAATACAAGAGAGAGAGAGAGAAAGAGAGGCCCAAAAAATTCGATCTTTCTCTTCTTCTTCTTCTTCTTCTTCTTCTTTCATCCTTTTCCAGCTTCTTTCTTAAGGAGATCAAACTTACTTGTTGTGTGTACAAATGAGGTCAAGTTCCTTCTTATATATAGGCTTCATAGGGGTACAAATTGTGTTGTACAGTATTTTGTCACACTCCTCATCTCATATCCTAAAGTGTTGAATTTTGTGTCGTTAATTCTGCAAAATGATGAAATTTGTCAGTGTATTCACCATGAAACATGTTCAGAAGCATCCCTAAAGAAAGGAAGAAAACTTTCCTTGAAAGCATTCAGAAGAGCTTGTCAAAACCTTGTTTTGCAAGACCAAGGCTACTTTTATCAGGAAAATCTGTGTTGGTAACCTTGTGCATAACTAGTGACTAGTGTTTCCAGCACTACTTTTACCAGGAAAATCCAGGTTAGTCCTTTTCAAGCAGTTTTTCCCAAAATGGAGGGGAAGCTTCCCTTACTAGAAAGCTCGAGAATGACAATGTTATTTCAAGAAGATGAAGATTAGAACGGGACCTCCCATTCCTGGCCCTAGATCCTCTTTCCATGGATCTCTCCTTTGATATGTGGAACTCCTCCCTCTTTTCATGGATCCTCAACTCCCTCTCCTTCCCTATAAATGAATTTCCCACCTTCCACTAATGGTCGGTTGCCATCCTACTACTGAATTATGCCCAATTGCTGCCCATTTTGCTAAGGAGAAAGGTGTGCTTGAATGTTAAGGCTAGGACTTGGAAACTCACCTAAAGGAGGCTTCCAACATCAAGGATTATGATCTGGATTTAAACAAGAAGGCAACAAATTACATAGATAACCATAAACAAAGAGATGCAGTGGAAATAATACTTCATTTAATTAATGTAAAAACTGAAATATGCTTACAAACATAAATGGAAATACACTAGCTAGGGCGATGGTAGCTTATCTCTGAGAAGAGATGTGGCGGCTACATGCCTCTGAACTGAACTACAATGAGGCTCAAGGGCCCTTTTATTATTGAACAATAAGAGCAAACCCTAAACAACCAAAACCCTAACCCGGGAAGATGTAACACCAAGAGTTTATGGGCCCCGTTGGGGTGAGTTGGACAACCAACTTCCTGGGGTCGTCACTTGGTCATATTATCTCTATTTGACACGCATGATAGCCCATTGGAAATATCTCTCCGAGGACTACGACGGAAAAGAGCTAGCGATAGATTTCAAAAAAAATGTAATTTAGGCCTGAAAATGGCTCTTGAAGTTTAGGACCCAAAAAACTGCTAAAAATAGTAAACTGCGCTACAATTAAGGAAACTGAAAAACCGAAAGAAGCAATGGTGGGGGTCCAAATGGAATTGGTTGGTGGCCACCAATATCCACCTGGATCAGATTAAGTGGTTTTAATGCTCCCTTTACCATCTATCAATAATACATTATGTGTTTGTTTTCCATAAATGTGTCAATTATTGCTCATTTACTGTAATACTCCTTGATCTATTACATGGTTTATATTGGAATGAATTTTTCTATGTATGTGTTTGTTGTCTCCACATGATCTTCCTTGCAGGTATTCATCCATAATGTTGAAGAGGAGATTGAGCTTGGAAACGAAAGAATCAAGGACGACACCAACAAATGTTAGCATCAGAGTGAGGTAGGTCATCTATCCTCGTTTTTGTTTTCTAGTATAAACTAGGAAATTTTGCATATATGTGTCTTCGTTTGTTGCTAGATCCTCCCATAGGACGAGAGGGATTGTTTATGTCCTTAGAAAGGATTGTCTACACAACAAAATGGCAACTCCACTGGGGAGCTTATAACCCTTCAAACCTCCTTTTATGTTTGGTCATTTTTATTATTTTGGCCAACCTCTTAGTGATCCACAACTTTGATTGATTGTGGATCCACATTCTAAGTGGTTTGTGGTTTAGAGTGTCAAATCTACGTCTTTGTTTAACTTTGTTTGTTTTTTCCTAAGATTTTCTCGCCCAAAGTGTTTCTTTATGCAAAACAGAGCACTACCACCACAAATTTTTCTGGTTATATTAGTGTTGAAGACCCCATCACGAGAGATTTTGACCATTACAATAGTGTTGGTCCCAAAAATGAGATTTTTTTAGGGTTTCTAATATAAGATCTAGAATGCCATAATATCTTAAGTCTTTCTCCTACTCTGTGTGCATAGAATTTTTACCTATTGTTGTTAGATTCTTTGTGGTTTGTGAAAGTTTGTTCCATGTTTAAGTAGTGAAAACGAACTTTCGTTGAATCTTTAGTTCTTTAGGTAGTCAAATCTATTGTTTTGCTACTTACATGTGTTATTGATTTGTTGTATGATAAACATTTTTAGTTCTTTTTGAAACCAAAAAGAAATTGCATTTGCATTTGTTAAGCCTTCATCTCAAAATTGACCATTGCTTTTGGAAATTGCATTAGATTACATTGCAATGGAAAGTTGTTTTTGATATTATCATTGAGCATAGATTACATTTCTTGATGTTGAAAGTTGATAAGTGCATCCTCATTCATTTGAAAATAAAAAATTCGTGTAGGTGGATTTTAGTGAATTGAAATTCATCTACTTTTTTATCATTGCGTTGGAATTGAAAGATCTAGTTAGGAAACTATTCTTGGTTGTATATTTGATTGTTGCATCAATGTTTGCACTTCTTCCCTACACTAAATAACTTACATTGAAATGAAAGAATCATTTTTTCATATTAATTGCATCGTAGGTGTGTTCATGTGACATCAATTTTTTAGCCTTTAAACCAAAACATAATTCAAGGTCAACTTTAAAATTCATCTCAATTAACCTAAGGGGAATTTTGAACATTAATGCAAACCTCTAGAGGTCTAGGCTAGAGACATGTTATGGTGTTTCTAAATGTAGGAGCTGTCGTTATTTTCCAGCATTGCATTCTGGGGGTGAAATCGCATTCCACGTACGTAAGTGTATAAGATCGTTCTCCCCGTACGTTTGGGTAAATCGTACGAAGCTCCACGCAAGAAAAGTATAAAGGAACGCTCTCATCAAACGATTACGCATTAGACAACACTACTACGAACTGCACTCCCACATAACGTCAAGTATATTTTGGGAGTGCCTATAGGTTGTTATCCATCCATAGGTAATCGAGTTTTCCACCTTGCATACCATGAAACATTGAACACAACATTCGGGGAGATTGGTTGTCGTACGTTAAGTCATTGGTGCACCAAGGTCCATATTGTAGTTCACAGTTGCTTGGTAATCCCTTTTGCCTAGTTACCCCTTTCTTTTGTTTGTGTCTTTAATTTCTAAAATCAATTAATTGACTACGGAACAACATCCTTCATGTGGAGATACTCCTTAGTAGATCTTAGGTTGAGACTAATGGAAATCGTTCTTGAGTCCACCAATCAAGGAAACCCCTCTCACAAGAATCCTGGTCCTTTTCCTTCTTTTTGAAATATTGGTGCTCCTTATATGGCAACGTTTTCCCTTCCCGAATTTACCATTGGTTTTCCAATTTGGTTATTTTCGACCCGTATGGTTCTGAATGTCTAAAGTTCTTCTCAACCGGGTTCTCCTCCACTTGAATAATATAAACCTCCAGTTGATCCTAAAGTTTACTCTTTGCCTTCTTCACATGTTCGGTCTTCTTCCTCTTCTTCATCTTCGTCTAGTGAATGCCTGCAAGTTAGTAACTAGGTGGATAAGAAGAAGAATAAAAGGAAGATTAAGAAGAAGCAAAATAAGCGAAGGGGAAACCAAGCAACCATTTTTATGGATACAACTAGTAGGGAGAAACCTTCCAATCAGCCCCGCAAAGTTAAATTCCCTTACATGCTTTGTAAGGGTGACCACCTTCTTAGAGATTGTCTTGGTATTTGAAGTGTGGTCTACAGGATCACATCGACCTATGGAGATCATGCTGGTGACAAACCCTCAACTAGTGATAGTAAGGTTCATGGGAAAAAGGCTAAAGTCAAATTTCTGTGTAAGTTATGTGAAGGGAATCATCATATTCCCATTTATCCTTGTATGGATGAAGCCTCAAAAGTGTTGAACAACCTTACAAATTCTCAGTCTCGTCTTTCGACTAGTTATCGAAAGCTTTCCCTTGATCCTCCACTGGTTGACAAAGTGATTAATCAGAATTCATCTCTAGTCAATCCCACTCTCTTTGAATGTGAATCCCATGAGCCTGTTCCTGACCAACTGTTGGTTGATAAAATGGTTGACTTGATTCCACCTTCAGTTGATTGTACCTTTCCCGTAGAGAGTGAACTTAATACCGCTCAAGTTCTTCTAGTTTCTTCAGATTCCAATGAATTGGGGGGAAATCCTCCTATTCCTGCGATAAATGGGTGTAATTCTCACATTCCCATAACGCAAGGGGGTAGTTCTCCTATTCCTATGGCACCCCCTCCAATTAGTATGGTCACTTCCTTTGATTAGAGTCGACTCACAGGATATCATCTTCCTTCTTATGTGCCCTTCCAGATCATAGTACAGGCTTATAATATACCCATACCTGGCACAATCATAGACAAAGACGTGTCAGTTATTATTTTGTCCTCAACTACTTGGCAAGCTTTAGGTTCTTCGCAGCTTGTGCCCATTACTTAGAATTTGCTGGCTTTTAACAAAGGAACCAGTCAAGCGTTGGGGATCCTTCCTAAGTTGCCTATGATTTTGGGAGGAAAAATTGTCTATATCGATGTGATGGTTATCCAAGGAATTTTGTATTTTTATTTATTCCTTGGTCGTGACTATGTTTATGTCATGGGAGCTCTTGTCTCTTCTCCCTTTCGTGTGATATGTTTCCCGCACGAAGAAAGAATCATGACCATTGATCAACTTTCATTCGATGGTCCTAATTTGACTCCCAATCAAAAATCTTCTCTAAATTGTCCTTGTATAGTGGTATCACCCCCGCCACAGGTTAATTATGTGGCCACCTGTTCCATACCCGCGTCTACTAATCATCTAGACAGTGATATAATGCATCATGTGCTCGGGGCATTGGAGCATGATATTTCCATTAGATCCCTTGACATGTATTCCTTACAGAGCACTGTTCTCCCATCTGATGAGAACCTCTTGGAAGCCATGGCCTCTTATGGTTCATAAACAAGGTTCTCAGAGCAAAGTTCCTTTTCTTATGTCAAGCTCCTTAAAAAATGAAACAAGCTATTATGAGGATAGTTCTTTTACTATGCCAACCTCATTAAAAATATGAAATAGGTTCTTATGAGCATAGTTCTTTTCCTGTGCCAAGCTCATCAAAAAATGAAACAAATCCCCTTCTAATTCGAGTCTTTGATTAGATCTCATAAATTTCCAGTCGAGTCTTTCACTTGATATCGTAATTGAACCTTCATTTCATCCACTTGTTAGTAACCAGTAGTCTACTTATGTGAATGAAATGAAGCTTGGAGGGCATGTACCACGAATTGAGTCATTATGACGGGAGCATGCAAACTAATCTCAAGTACATTTTTTCTTTGTTTCAAGCTTGTGTAAAAATGAAACTAATCTCAAGCATAATTTGTCTTTGTTTCAAGCTTGCATAAAAATGAAACAAATCTCAAGCATAACTTGTCTCCATTTCAAGCTTTTGTAAAAATGAAACCAAATCCAATCATAGTTTTTTCTCATGTTTCAAGCTTGTGAAAAAATGAAACCATATTCAAGTATTCTCAAGCATAGTTTCCCATGTTTCAAGCTTGTGTAAAAATGAAACCATTCCCACTTTACATCTCGTGATTGTCATTTTTATCAACCTGTTTTTGCCAGATGTACCTTGGTTTTCTCATTCCATCGTCACCATCTGTTTGGCCAATCATACATTCTCAGTTGGTTGTTTTACCCTTGCTTGGGGAACATCTGCGATGAGTGGTCTCATTAGCCAACCTCTTGACCTTTACATTTTTTGAGCAGTTCCATCATGACCGGAACCAGTTGTCCTTTATACCACTCGTTCCTCCAAGTTGAGTCATCTTCCAACTATTTTCTGAATCTCGAAATATGAAAAGATTGTCGAGCACTTGTATTTTCTAACTCGTAAAAGTAAATGATAATATGTCTACTCAGTATAAGTTTAACCCTTTTCTAATCTGAGATAGACTAGCTACGAAAAAGGAATACCTTAGTTTAACATGGCTAAGAAGTTCTCTTGAGTATTATTTTCTACCTTTTCATATTCAAGAGACTATCTACGAAAAGGAATTTTGGATTTTTATTTTTACCTCTTTTCCAAACTTTCTAAACATGAACAATATGTCGAGTTACCCCTCCGTCAGACTTGTAAAATTGAAATGACGAAGGACTTGTCACCATGACAAGAATGAGCTACTCCTTCCTAGGGCTCATTATAAATACTAGGATGGATTCATCCGAAGGATGAACTTATACGATAAGCTTATGGTATCCTCTTCAAGCTTGAGTTTAAAAATAAAGAGTACTCACTAGAAATAGTGGGGGGAAATGGAAAGAAACATATATCATGTATTTTATATGAAAGGAAGCATGTCGCTCTTGAACATGACACTTATCGGTATCTCATGTCAGGTTTTGGTTATCCTCACTTCATCACTTGCCTTACTGGGTTTGGGGAATCCTACTGTCATCATGACCTCTAATCCTATTTTGAGTCAAATGCTACCAAATTCCAGAGTCGTCTCACCGATATGTTTAAGGGAAGTCCCATCTACAAATGCAAACCACTTATACCTTGTTTGACTTTTTATACAACAATCCTGAATCACTCTTGCCAACCCTGCAAAATCCTATGTTTCGTGTCGATGATGTGGGAAACATTATGACCCTCCTTCAACGAATCACTTCCTGTCAACTCCAACTCATTATCTAGGAAGATGATCTAGAAACTCCCTTTCAGTACCTTGGAGCTTGCATGCCTCAATGGAAGGTTCTTCACATTCGACGATAAGTTCACATCACTAGCCTTCGATCAAATGATTATGCGAGTGTTCGACTTCAACTTCATTGTTCACACTCATGGATTGCGTTGTTGTACCTTGAGATCCATCATCATCATTTGTGGTTTCTCTTGTGCATGTTAATGATTTACATCATTGACCGGTAATCAGGTGGTTTCTACCATGTTCGACTCCGACACATCTATTCACATGGTGGGATTCGTACTTTGGTTGGATAGTGACAAATATGAAGACCCTGGGTTTCGTTTGATAATCTAGGCTGCGTGGAATTATTAAGTATTCATGATTATAGACATGATTCCTTCTATTCGGATGGTTGCGTCCATGTCGTGGATCCATAAGCATAATCATTTCTATTCAGATGACTGCGTCCATGCCGTGGATTCATGTATTGTTAGATTCCTACTTAGAGATGTATTACTAGGCACACTTACATTAGAGATGTCAAATATATTATATTATGTTTGATTTGTAGGTCTCCTCATGGTGTTTCTCTAAGTCCTTGCCTTGGATTGTAAAGCACTTCAACCATCACTTCTCGTTCTGCCTTCATGCTTTAGGGGGCATCTTTTATACAGTATTTTGTCACACTTCCCGTCTCATATTCTGAAGTGTCGAACTTTGTGTCATTAATTCTACAAATGTCACAAAAAGACAAAAGTTATCAGTGTATTCACCATGAAATGTGTTCAGAAGCATCCTTGAAGAAAGGAAGAAAAATTGCCTTGAAAGCATTCTGAGGAGCTTGTCAAAACCTTGTTTTGCAATACCAACACTACATTTATCAGGAAAATCCATGTTGGTAACCTTTTGCATAACTAGTGACTAGTGCTTCCAGCACTACTTTTACCAAGAAAATCCACGCTAGTCCTTTTCGGGTAGTTTTTCCCAAAATGGAGGAGAAGCTTCCCTTATTAGAAAGCTTGAGAACGATGATGTGGTTTCAGGTAGATGAAGATTGCAACGAGGCCTCCCATTCCTGTCCCTAGATCCTCTTTTCATGGATCTCTCCCTTGAGATGTGGAACTCCTCCCTCTTTTCATGGATCCTCAACTCCCTCTCCTTCCCCATAAGTGAATTGCCCACCTTCCACTAATGGTTGGTTGCCATCCTACTACCGAATTATGCCCAATTGCTTCCCATTTTGCTAAGGAGAAAGGAGTGCTTGAAGGTTAAGGCTAGGACTTAGAAACTCACCTAAAGGAGGCTTCCAACATCAAGGCTTAAGTGGTTGCAATGCTCCCTTTACCATCCATTAATAATACATTTTGTTTGCTTTCCATAAATGTGTCAACTATTGCTCATTTAGTGTAATATTCCTTGATCTATTACATGGTTTATATTGGAATGAATTTTTCTATGTATGTGTTTGTTGTCTCCACGTGATCTTCCTTGCAAGTATTCATCCATAAAAGTGAAGAGGAGATTGAGCTTGGAAACGAAAGAATATAGGACAACACCAACAGATGTTACATCATAGTGAGGTATGTCATCTATCCTCCTTTGTGTTTTCTGGTACAAACTAGGAAAGTTTACATATATTTGTCTTCATTTGTTGCTAGATCCTCCCATAGGACTAGAGGGATCGTTTCTGTCTGCAGAAAGGATTGCCTGCACAACAAATTGCTTCCTTGAGGTCAACTTGATCTTTTATGTAGGACGACTTGCTTGGGGCACCATGACAAGGTATTTGAGGGTATTTGACTCTACTTTGGCTCAAATAAATTTTCTTTACAATATGTAACATGCCAAAAAGGGTCTTTCATACATGAAACTAACTCAATTGACATGTAGATTCAGTGACAAGTCGTGGAAGCACTCAATGGGTGCTTAACCTAAAAATAAATTCCCCTTGAGCATGAAACTCATGCCTCAAGAATAACAATAATAAATTTATTTTTCTCTTTACATTAAATATATGAAATCATTATTACATATATCATTATGAGGACTTAACCTAGTTACATATTTCAACACTCCCTTTTAGCTGGGGAGGTATTCATAATCCATACATGGTACTTGGACATTCTCAAACTGAAGAATTTTCATAAGAAGATTCAGATCGTGAAGGCATACCCTACAATACTTCTTTAGCTTATGTCAGAGCATCTTATCATATCAACCAACATTGTCACATAGCAAGGCCTTGAATAACAACTCTATCTCTCCACAAGATTAGAGCACAATGTTGACAAGCCCAATGACTGATAGACACCATCATCATTATCTCTCAAGGCACATACCCCACCCAGATATTCACAGTGTATGTCCTTTTAGGACAACTCCTATCTTGGAATAACACATCCTCAAGGAATTTCCTCTTCAACTACTCTTACATTTTGGATGCCCTACCTCATCCTCAAAGAGTATCGATCTCAATCTCAGATGCTTACCCAATCCTCCATTCTTTCTTCACAATATGAATACAAGAATGATGTGTCTATCTCTCCCTCTCACCTAGGGAAGACATGCCCATTCCTATCAAAGGAATGTACCCAAACTCCCTTTTATCCAGGGATTTGTCTAAGCTCCCTCTTAACTAGGGACTTGTTACCAACAAAAACTCTCGGTTCTTTAGTGAAGATCAGGGTATCATCAACTACTTGTAGGGCTCCTATATTCGATGTCATGAACTAAATATTCTTTATCATGGAGCCTTCATCTTTCGTAGGGCATCAACCATCCATCACTTTCCTTCATCGAACCATAGGGTTGAGTCAATAATCATGTCATCCTTCTTTTCATCGAAAAGTGATCTTCCAGTCCACATCTGGTTTTAATTTACATAGCTACCTTTTCTAACTCATGCTTCTTTCAGGATCTTCCATCCATTCCCATGAGTACTAGTTGTAGGTGACATCTACAACTCTCTTTCGGTAGCCCTATTTCAACCCAACCATATGTTTTTCAAAAACAAAAATGAACATCAAATCAAAGTAACCTTTTATGATGTCCTTTGATCATGACATCTTCTTGCTTGCAACATCAACATCCTACACATTCATAAACACATCTCCAAGGCTTCCATTGTCAAGGGTCTTCTTCCTTTCCAAACTTTATCAAGGTCCTCTTTTCCATGGAGATGTCACATCAAATCCTTTTAGTCATCGGATGTTGATTCCTTATTTTACATGACCATAGTTTCAATTTTAAAGAACTCTTCTTTCTTCCTTCACATATTGCTTCCCCAAGAACTTCTCGACATGGTTCCTTCATTATGATTATCAGCCACCTCATATTCCATATGAGGAGCTATTACATTGATTTCATCTTATCAATATGTGAACTAGTTCAAGGCTTGTACCTTTATGCATGTTTCTAAAGGAAGAGTTCCTTCCTTTTTTATCATGCTCATGAGATAGAGCATTCATTCATGCTATCTGCAACTATATAATGACATGACTTAATCTATTAAATACATAAACACCTCTTTTCTTCTTTTAGGTCATCTAAACTTCCTTTGATAACTTCTTATTCTTGATTGAAAGTACTTGAACCATATTGCACTCCTATGTCATCATACCATCATTCTTCTAAGCACAAGATCCCACACAAGGTAGAATGTAGACCATCAACGAGACATTTTCTTCTTCCAAGTAGAGGTGAACCTTCTAATGAATATTCCAATGGAGGATCTTAATTATCCTCTTCCTGCAAATGCTCCTTCCTAATAATGATGATGTATGATGATTCTTTCTATAATGCTAGATGAATTTCTTAATATATGCTACTTATGCTTTCAATGAGGTTACAAATATCTACTTCCTTTCTACGATGATTGCTACTTCAACTATCCTTTCAAGCTTCTATAATGATGTCATGAGTTCTTTCTTCAATTGTATGCTTCTAATACGATGCCATCTTCCACTAAGATGCATCCTATCATACTTACAATGCTTCTTATCTTGATAGCCATGGTAGAAGTCTTTTCATATCCTACTTTTCCTTGCTATGCATATGAGAAACCTTAATAGTGAAGATCTATCCCTTTGGATTTCTTCTCATCACGTTCTTCCACTTCTTTGGTGATATGGGCTTCATTCCTTTCTTTCCTTTTCTTGTTGTCCTTCTTTAATTTAGGACAATCTCTCTTGAAATGCCCATACTCCTGACAGCGATATCATTGGGTCTTCATCATATCGATCTTCTTATTTCTCTGAGGACCAAACTTCCCAAATTTTCCTTTCCTCCTAGCCATGGCAACAAATGCTTGAACTTGCTCGTTTAATCCTATATCACTTTTTTGCCTTCAACCTGGTTTCTTCAATTTTACATAATGACCAAAGTTCACTGAATTGGGTAGCTTCCTTCTTTCCATAGATGCTTGATACAAAGTTTCCCCATTCTTCGGTAGTGCAATGAGCACAACTGTGGTCATCTCTTTATCAGACATTATTTCTCCCAACTCTTGTAGTTGGTCTCTTATTTGTGACACCCTCATACAGAATGAGGTTATTCCTTCTTCCTTTGATATCTTTATCTTGTATAGATTGGTTCTCAAAGCTACGATTTCTCCAGTAGTTCTTAAGGAGAACAATTCTACTAACTTTTCATAGATTTCTTTCGATGTCTCCAACTTTGCTACATAAGGAATGAGGGGATCCTTGATGGATTCTATAAGGATCCTTTAAGCCCTAATTTCCCCTTTCATATACTTCATTAGTGCTTGAGCTTCTTCTTGTGATGATTTGGAGACTTTACCATTGACATGACCAATAACTTCACTTTCTATGAGGATCAAGTATGACCTCTTTTTCCATGCAAGGAAGTTCAATGACCCGACCAATTTGTTGCTCTCTTTGCAAAATGAAGTCATTTTGATAGATTCAAATATAGATATAAAGATACTTACTTGTAAATTGAATATGCTTCTTTGATGATGATATCTTCCACTTGATGCCTTTCTTGATCATGTTGATGATAGAAGTTGTCTTCCTTCAAAAATGATCCTTGATTTAAAGTGAGGGAGATCACCTTGAATCCTTGATGATTATGACAATGCCTTCTTCTTGATTCTTTGAAATGGAGACCTCAAGATGTGTAATCCTTATTTGAGTGGAGGAATGGTCCTTGAGGTCTTCTTTGATGATGATGATTTGTGAGCTTCCCAAGAATGCTTCAAGTGTAGAACCCAATGAGCTAGGATTTTGAGGCCTTCTTCTTCGTGTTGCTTCCAGATGTTATGATCCTTGAGATGAGATGGGTAGTCTTTCTTTGATGCTCCTTAGATTTTTTGGCCCTTATGTATTTATTCTCGATGGTTCGATGCTCTCTTTGATGCCTTGATGTTTCTTGATATCTATTTTGATGATCCTTCTACAAGTTTCCTTTTCTTGTCTTGTCTTGTCACCTTAGCTTTAAAACCATGTTGAGAAATCTAGGGTAGCTAAATTAAGTGATTTATCTTACTTTGGTAATTTCTTCGGATGCATTTAAATTTATCTTGATTAGTTTCTTCTTTCACTTATTATTACTATGTTCTTATCATCAAACAACTACCAAACCATAAAGAATAATGAGATAAGAGGACACAAGATATAGGCAATCAACCAGGGCCAAAACCTCTCCTCTTGAGAGGAAAACCCACAAGAAATCTTCTCTTCTTATAAAACTTCAAATGATGAATTCAAAGACCGATGACCCTTGAACAAGACCCCTCCAAGACCAATTCAATCTTTCTTTTTTATGATCTTTCTTTCCAGCAATTTTGACCCCAACAACTTCTATAACTTCAACTTAGCAGTTTCCTTCGACCCAAAAAAAAATTTGTAACTTCGACCCAACAATTTCTTCTGTCACTTCGACCCAACAATTTCTTCTATCACTTTGACCCAACAGTTTCTTCCGCAACTTCAACCCAATAGTTCCTTCTACAACATTGACCCAACAACTTCTTCTGCAACTTCAACCCCAACAACTATCCAACACTTTGACTTTCCCAACAACTTTCCAGCACTTTGAATTGCCCAACAACTTTCCAGCACTTTTACTTTCCCAACAACTTTCCAACACTTCGACTTGCCCAAAAAATTTAGAAACCCTAACACAAGAGAGAGAGAGAGGCCCAAAAACTTTGATCTTGCTCTTCTTCTTCTTTTTTCGTCCTTTTCCAGCTTCTTTCTTGAGGAGATTGAATTTGCTTGTTGTGTGTCCAAATGAGGTCGAGTTCCTTATTATATATAGGCTTTCCAGGGGCACAAATTGCTTCCTTGAGGCTGACTTGATCTTTTATGTAGGCTGACTTGCTTGAGGCACCATGACAAGGTCTTAGAGGGTCTTTCACTCTACTTTGACTCAAATAATTTTTTCTTTACGATATGTAACATGCCTAAAAGGGTCTTTCATACATGACATTGACTCAATTGACTTGTAGACTCAATAACGAGCCCTAGAAGCACTCAATGGGTGCTTGACCTAAAATTAAATTTCCCTTGAGCATGAAACCCATGCCTCAAGGGTAACAATAATAAATTTATTTTTCTCTTTACATTAAATACATAAAATCATGATTACATATGTCATTATGAAGGCCAAACCTAGTTACATATTTCAACAAGAAGCATATTTCTAAGACATCATCAAAGACTCTTCAAAGATATTGAAGACATCAAGAAGATTGGAGACATCATCAAGGAGAAACTTTGTCATCAAGTAAGTAACATATTGTTACATTATGTCTGAATCTTCAAGTCATATGGGTTCTTTCTACAAGGAGAGAAATAATATCATTGGGGCATCAAACTATCTAGCATAGAAGAAAAGATTTGATTTAATACTCATAGAACAAGAATCAATGGAATATGTTACTCGAGAAATTACTGAACCTGAGAAAGATAAGACACAATAATTAGCAAAGTACAAGAAAGGGGAAGTAAGAGCTCAAAGGATCATAGTTGGATCAACTAAGGATTCTCTTGTTCCATTTGTTGAAAATATGAATACTTCCAAGACCATGTATGACATGCTAGTGAATTTGTATTTGGTAAGTACAACTAGAAAAAAGATGTCGTTGAGGAGAAAATTGTATAGAATGAAGAAATCAAAGGATGAGGATGTGGCATCCTTTCTCATGAGAGTCTCTCAAATAAGAGGCCATCTACAAGGACTTGGGGAACCAATCACTGATTTTGAAGTAACCATTTGTGTATTGAATGCATTGCCAACGAAATGGAGCAGCTTTACAACATACATCTACTCCAAGAAGGATTCAATTGCATTCGATGAGTTGTGGGCACAATGAATATTGGAAGAATCAAGGTCAAGGATGATATTGGATCATGTTATCACTTAAGAAGCAATTTTTTAAATTGTTCACATCAGTTTGATTGTAAAGGTTAGGTGTTAGTCCGAGTTCAATCTTTTCCATTTTTACTTTAGTGTCCAAGTCCTAGGAGTCTTGCTGGTATGGTTAAATAAAGGTCAACAATCCATTCTCACTCATCACTACTCCTACAACTGACGTAGGTTCCATGTATCAAAGTTGTTTCAAGGTTCTTATGCGCTACGAAATAGTCTATGATTTTTCGTAGTGCAGAAACCCAGTCTAGGTGTTTTCGTAGCGCAAAACCCAGATTTTGCACTGGCTGCGCTACGAAATCGGGGATTCGTGCAGATCTGTAGTAAATCTCATCTAGTTGTCATATCTGTCAAAATCTGTCATTATTACATCATTAGTTGTCAATCCATACACTTTTCCTATCACATTAAACCGCTTATCCTCATCATTAAGGTCGTTAAATGTCTTGGTACGCTCAGATTGCAAGTTTCAAAAAGAGCCAAGTTTTCATACTCGTCATTATGATTGGGTTCATGCATGAGGAGTGAATTGAGCAAGCTTTCAATTTGAATTTCTTAAATATCAAGCGAGGTAGTTTTCAAGCGAGTCAATGATCGAAGTTTGAGACAGTACCAGTCTTTCAAATTTTCATTCCGCTGGAGTTTCATGGAGGGGTCTGCAGAAAGAAAAGAGCATAGGTCAGGCAGATGTTTGAGGAATGAACCTGAGGGTTTAGACAGCATCCTAAAGAATAATGAAGTTGAACAAGCTTTCAAACAGGTTGGTTGTTGGAGGTTTTGCGAAAAACTTCAAGGAGGCCATATGCAAGTCACCAAGGAGTTCGCTTTAAATTTCACAGGACTGAATTCGAAAGTTGGGGTGCTTGAATTGCCAATCTCTCCAGAGGTTATATCGACAGTCACTGAGATTCCAAGAGGACAGGAAAGATGGTTTAAAAATTTCAAGTTTGACATGACCCCCTGCAAGGAATTTTTGAAACCGAAGTTCATTGATTCAGACTTAAACAAGTCCATGCCCAGAAGTTCTATCAAAGATTCATACGCCAATTTGCTTACCTGCATACAGAGGTACTTCACCTACGAAGGGAGGTATCATAAGGTGTATCCTTATCACTTCAAACTGTTGCTTCATTTCACTGGAAAGATCTCTCTTGATTTACCCTTCTACTTGTTTCGTAGCCTGGGAAAAATGTGTGACAAGGTCCAGTTAAAGAAGGAAGCCTGTGAGACCTCGTTGTTTCATCACGGCTTAGTCAAATTGATCATTTTGCATGAGCTCCAGAAGATAGACAAAGAATGGTCCATGTTCATGTTTATGTCTGGCTTCAAGAATGAAACCGGTCTCAGTCCTCAGGCTACGAAGAGTTCTCCACCAGAAATTAGTCATCGTGCAGAAACAAGATCTAGGAGATTCATAAAATTGAAGGCTAGGAAACAGGTAAAGGAGCCTACCAGACCAATGGTTATTCAAGACACACCCAAATAGTCCTAGAAAGAGAAAAATCAGATCAAAGAAGGTGGACATGAATCATCTACAGGTGAAGCAGTCCATAGAAGAATAACCAGGAGTCAATTAGCTAAAGAAAAAGGCAAGAAAGTGGTTGCTGAGGAAAGCCCGATCTCAAAGGGAAGTTTGAAAGTCTTGTTGCAAGCTATTAATATTGAAGAATCTCCCCTAGTTCGAGCAGACTTGATAGAATCAGGTAAAAACAAAACCAAAGGGGTCAAAGCCTCGAAAAAGCTCAAATTTGATGATCAGGTTTCTAAATTTGTCTTTAAACCAAGAAGACCTGTGACAAGGAGTTCAAAGGAGGTACAAGAGGAGCTGCCAGAGTCAAGTGAAATAGAGGAGTTAGCAAAAGCTCATGAAGAACCTGTGACTACATCAGAAACACCATCTCAGCTGCATAAAAACGATAAAGGTAAGGCAGTTATCCCTCAAGAGGAATATAGTGTTGAAGAGTTGAAAAAGAAGTTGAAATTAGCAAACCTTGAAATTGCTAAACTGAAGAAAGCCTCAAGGAAACATGCAATTAAGGAAGCTCATTTTAACAAAATGGAGGCTCTGTGGGAAGACAAAACAATTTCAATACCCGAGGTGGTCGACTGTCATGCTCAATACTACACCTGGTCAGTCCCTGCAATAAAGGAAGCCAAATACATCAGAAAGGTCAATACAAGACTGAGAGCTGGGATCAAAATCATGAAGAGGAAAATCGAGGATTTGAAGATACAACTAAGCCAGCGAGAAGGACTTCCTTAGCTAAGGAAAATCACATAGCAAAAAAGGCTAAGTCCAAATTTTTGATAATTTACCTTTTTGAAAGAATGGTATCTTTGCATTCAGTTTTGAACAACTTCAGGGCAAATGAAAAAGATATTTTAAGAAAAGGAAATCTCAAGACAATCAAATTTTGGCATTAAAACTGTGTTTTTGTGATTACACAGTAGTTTCGTAGCGCGCTACGAAACTGCTGAAGATGATGCCTAATGCACAGCAGTTTCGTAGCGCGCTACGAAACTGCTGTAGCTGCATATTTTGATGTAGTTGACCAATTTTGAGGGACAAAAGGGAAACCTTTTTGAAAAGGAGTTTCTGAAGAAGGATCATTTACACAATACAAGCATCCAGCAAGGGCAAAACGAGCAAAGGAAAATCATATACGAACCATAAGCCATTTGTTATAAAAGTGATCACAACTAGTATTGTTCATCATACTTCAGGCAGCATTAAAGAGGTTTTGTCTTCATACAGGTGCATGGGCAAGGTCTACAAAACATGATAGTCCAAAACATTTTTGTGTAATCAAAGAAGAGCAGCAGAGATAATTGATTTCGAATATACTTGTGGAGACCAAAAGCAGAAAAACAGGGGCAGATTCCTACTTTCCAGGAGCAGTTAAGAGATGAGACATTAAGGGCCAGCAAGCAGTTTCAAACATCCACCAAAGCTAAACTGAAGAAGGCCATCTGTCAGAGAACGAATTTGGATTGTATTTAATGACAGCACCAACATGATGAATAGTTAGAATCCTAATTGTTTTAGGTCTCTAAAACTGCTAGTTAGCAGTCAGTTGCATTTATTAATTAGTTTTAGGTGTTAATGGGTGTCATCATAGGAAGAATTCGAGTTCCCCTCATGCTGGAGGAGGAATCTCAGTTATGTAAAGAGCTCTATATATAGCAGAAGAGCTGATGTACAAAGGGTTGGAAAATTATTCAGAAAAGCTCTCATATTTGGCTTTATGTAAAGACTCTGTTTTTAGTAATACAGTACTTTGGCTTTGCTTCTCAGGAATTAGAAGGAATTCGATGCTTTGAATGTCTTGTATTGTTCTCTTCCTATTATCTACAGTGGTATGAATGTGTGATTACTTAGAAATCACTAATAGTGCTCTGATTTCCTTCATGCATTTGTAAATTGTGTTGGCCCTTTGTGTTTTTGGTGTATTCTATATGCATTGAGTTCTAAATGCCCTGACTTCTATGTAGAGCTAACCTTACTGTCAATACTGAAGCATATATGACTCCATAAACCCAATGGATACTTTCTAATTGTGTTTCCACCACTCACATTTTTACATTTGTTTCACAAGAGTTAGCCATCTTACTCGTAATCAAAAATCATTAATCCTTTGAGAGAGCCCTCTCAGGTTGAGGAGGCTAAGCCTCAACCAAAAGTAGGTTTGAAATAGTTACTTAAGGTCTCCCTCATCAGCAGCCTATCAGGAACTGATTTTGAGATAACAGATCACATGAGCAATCTAAATTTCTAGCCCGAGTTAAGAAGCTGAAGAAAGGAAAGTTCAGTAATTCCAAGAAGAGAGACATGTCCAAAGTGCAATGCTTTGGATTCAATGAATTTGAACACTTTAAGAGGGACTATTCAAACAAGAAAAACAACAAGAGAAAGTAAAGGAGTGAAGCTCATGTAGTCGAAGCAGTGAGAGAACATGAGAAGAAGGAAAAGAAGAAAGAAGTGAAGGATCTTTAGTGCTAAATAAGGTTCATTGACTGTCAAGTTCTTTGTGAAGTTTAATCTTTCCTTTAGAATAATATGTTTTGCATAGCATCATAGAAAGAAACATGTGATAATAACATGTCTAGAATTTACATGATTAAGTTTCTTTGTAGAGATCATGTAGATAGATGGACCATTTTTCATATTGATCATCCATGCCTTGTCTAAAATTATGTTAGAAGTTGTCATCCTGCTTAGTTGAATCATCATAATTAAGGAAAGACCACATTTTGGAAAGTCTTTGAGAAAAGCGTCATGACAAGGTTAGTAGACATTCCATGTAATGTGCAATCAATACTGGTAAAAGGGATGAAAGAATGCAATGGGTCAGGATGCACGCTCTTTGTGAGATATATGGATAACTAGATGATCAGATGAAAGCATAAAAATGCATGTTGAATATAAAAACTTTGGGTAAGATTCATCTATGTAGAATCTTGTGATGCTTGAAAGGAATAATATTTGACTTATTTAAATATCTATAAAGAATTTAAGACTTTAAATCTTATTAAAGCTATTCAAAAATAAGAATCACGCAAAGTGCATATGTATTTATTTATTTTATAACCAAAATTAATTATAAAATCTATTTATATTATATCATCTCTATTAGCCTATGATATTTAAATTCACCCTTTCACTAATGAAATGAATTTTCTTAAAATAATGTTTATTATACTTAGGAGTTTGTTTTTGTTCTTTGTTTATTATATTTATATATTCTTGGTCATGTTATTTTTGTTATTTTTGTTTTGTTTTGTTTTTTTTTTTTTTTTAATATATATATATATATATATACATATAATAAAAAAAATTGGTTAAAATTAAATAAAGTTAATTATTTTAAATTTAATTAAAAATGAGTTTTCAATTTATTTATATTATTTCTTCACCATTTTCCTCACCAAGTCAAATCTAGTCATTTTTATAGGCATTAGAAGGCCTATCTCCCTATTTAACTTGTCGCTATGATTTGATTCTTCACCTTGTCCTGATTATGAAACACACAGGTTGGTTCGAAACACGTCGACCTAAATCTTCTAATGTGATTTCTTCTGAAATGTTTCAAATATTCAAGTTAGGACTTTCTCTATAATATATATAGTGATCAACATTGAGTATAATCTCCGGAAGAAAAGTTGTAACTTGGTAATTAAGTTCGATCCTAGGGAAATCTGATGCATGAAGGAATATTCATATGCAAATGGATCATAAGAATGTTGGTAGAACAAGAACAACATCATGATGAGGTAAGTTTATTTTAATGATTATTTGGTTGTCTGGTTAATATATTGTCTTGTTGCCTAGAAGGATGTTGCAGGAATTCATGATGACAGTTGAGGTAAGTTCAATTGTAAGGATGAAAATGGATGAAGGATATTGAGGGAAGGTTTGATATCAGGAACCTGCAAACTGTGAAGTCAAGATATGGACATCCTAGGATTAAAAGGCAACAATGCAAAAGGATAACCTAGAGGTCAAAGGAGGGTCACTTTCAAGAATAAGCTATGATCAACTTTAAGTTTGGGAAGGCTCAATGTAATGACTTCATATCAAAGAAGAAAGTGATGAGCAAGATTATTGACCTGGAACATGTCACTAGGTCGAAGAGAGAAAGTGGTTGCATGATACCTTGGAAAGAAGCAAGCTCGATGCAAGAGATGTTGTTGTAATCTAGCGAAAATCATGCATTGTTAACAGTAGATAGATATCAAGTAATCACATGAAAAACATAGATAAATATACAAAGAGACACAGTAATGGATAACCAACGAAAGCACACAAATATATTATTTTATTATATGTCAGACCAGAACCATTACATTGTTATGCAGACATACATATATATAGACTGTCGGGATAGTTATGCTAGCCTAATTGTCCGACCAAACATGATGTTTAGTTTGTCATTAGTTATCCTTTCATTACATTACAAACTTATTGACTTGACTTGGGCTAGTTGACTAATCCGACTAACTTCTCCAACATTTCCCCTACCCTCAAAGCCTTCTTCGTCCCAAAGAAGGGGAGAGTTGCAGTGTAAGAAAGATTGAAAAAAAGAAAAAAGATAATTTACATTCATGTCAGTGGTTCTGTAAAGTAAAATTATGATCACAATCATTACAATAAAATAAGATTAAGATAGAACATATGGCAGGTCATCGCCTTATGCTTTTGTTGTTTTGATCAGAACCTCTGAAGTTGGTTGTGTTGACTTGTTCATTGCTTGGTCAACTTCCTCTTCATGAGACTATTGTGCTAAAGTTACAACATATGTTGAGGCATTGGGCACATAAAAATCATGGGTAAGATGTGGTGGGTGTGGTGATGTTGAACGTGTTAGTGGAGGTGGAGATGTTCTCAAAAAGGCAATCTGATAAATCACTGGAGTGGAAATTTTCAGGTGTTCATTGAAGATAAACCATTCTCATGCTGCCACTCTAGCTTTAACACTGGATTCTATGAGATCAGACAAGTATTGCACATTTTCTTTCATAGGTGTGTTCTCTGTTATACTATGAGTAAATGGCTTAGCTGCTTCAATGCTCACGACTTGGTTAAGAATTCCCTGCAAAAATTCAGATGTGTTGGAAGCTTCACGTTGAGATTTATTTCCTTCTCTTAACCACTAGTGGTGTTGTTGCAGTAGTTGCAAATAATTTTCCCTTTCTTATTCCAACTGAGTATTAAGTGTTTGCTACATTTTGGTATTTGAAGTTTGTCTCGTCGACACCTCTCTGGTAAGCAGCTCTTGAGCCCTTATTTTCGAATAAGTAGAAGCCAAGTAGGTGGGTCAGCTATTCAATGTAGTGGTGATGACAAATCCTATGTCAAGTGTGGCTTCTTAAGTTTGCTTCATTGCTAGAAACTCATTATGGGCCTTTTGCAGGACCTGTGTAAAATTAGGATTTGCAACAACTGTAGGTCAAGTTTGCAGTTCTAACACTTGTGCATGGAGCTAGATGTTTTGATCAATCAATTGTTCTACCATTTGCTAGACAACAATGAAACCAATGTTGTAATCTAGTGAAAAACATGCATTGTTACCAGTAGACAGACATTAAGTAATCACATGACATGCATAGATAAAGATGCAAAGAGACATAGTAATTGGGAACCATCATAAGCACACAAATATATTCTTTTATTATAGCTTGGACCAAAACTGTTACATTGTTATGCATACAGACATATATATAGATTGTTGGGAAAATTATGCTAGTCTAATTGTCCCACTAAACATGATGCTTAGTATGTCATTAATTATCCTTTCATTACATTACAAACTTATCGACTCGACTTGGGCTAGTCGACTCAACCGACTAGATCCTCCAATAGATTTGAAGGAAAGAGGGAGTCAGGCAACTATGACAAACTGGTAGTTGATACTATGAAGAAGAAAAGCTATGAAGCTTGTGGTGTTGATTTCCCAAGTAAAAAGGAAGTCATAAATCTCCTCTAGGTTTAAGAGGGAGCAAAGGAGTCTCCTTTAGGAGCAAGGTTCTATTCTTAAGATTGATGGAGAATAGGGATGTCCTCATGGTTTGAGAGGGAGTGATGTGCATTATCCTCTTTAGGTGATGAAGAGAGAATGGATAAGGATTGGATAAGCATATGTGGTTTCCTTGAGGATATAACATCCAAGAAAGGAAAGGTAGCGACACTCTTTGAGGATGGGACAGGTATCCAAGAGAAGAGTGGTCAAAGAGGACCAATATTCTTTGAGGACTTAGGTATTGATATCCAAGATAAGAATAGTCCTAAAGGACATACCTTGTAGACATCCAGATGGCGTATGTACCTTGTTTAGGTAGTATGGTATCACACATAAAGCCTCCCAACTTAATTCTCTTGATTAAAGTAGAGCTTGTCTAGTTAGGCCTCAAGGAAAGTGCTAGTCATGATGATGTTGTTTACAATATGGATTGTCATCATAATTTTCTTGTGAGAATTCTTTAGTTTGAGATATGATGTTGTACCGGTTGTATAATTATGAATACACCCCTAGTTAAGAGGAAGTGTTGAAAATGCAACTAGTTTTGGTCTTCATAATTGTTGTACTCATTTCAATATGTGTCCTATGTAACAAACAATAAAAGAAAAGAAAAGTTATTATTATTAAAAGCAAGGGTTTCATGATCATTATTAATGGTCTTTTAGGTAAAAGAATGTTCTTCGTGCTTCTAGGGTTTGTTAGGTCTTAGGAGTTATTGTCACGAGTCAAAGGAGTCAACATCATGTTCTTAAGACCCTTCCAGGAAAAATGTAATTGTAAAAATAATTATTTTTTTAGTATAGAAAGTCCTAGAAAATCCAAAAGTACAAGTTGGCCATGGTATCATCAAGTCAGCCTAAAGGAGGGAATTTGACCCCTTGAGAAGGCTATATAAAGAAGTAGTTTGATCTCATTTGGACTCACTCACTCAGACAAGTTTGATCTATCAGGAAAGGGTTCGATATGATGTTGGGAGAAGCAGAAAGAAGAGCAAAGGTATTGGAGAAAGAAAAAGGACAAAATATCTTGCTTATGGACTCTATCTCTCTCACATATACGAAAATATAAGGTTTATGGTGTTGTAGAATGAGGCCAAAATTGCAAGTCCAAGTTGCAGTAGGACGAAGTGCATAATCTTGTACCTGGAAGGAAGGAAACCCTATATTGACCTCATTTACCTTGGGAGAGTTGTCTTGCTCTAAGAAGGTCTAAGGAGGAGGCTAGATTAGGGTTTCCAGAAAAGCTACGAGGATGAAGTTACAAGGCCGAAGTTATTGGATGAATTGTAGTATTGAAGTTGGTATGTTGAAGTTGCAGTTTGAACCTAGTTGATGTAAAATGAAAGGAGGACTTGTTAGAGGGTCAACTTGATACTTGGAGGAGGACTTGGTCTAGGGTTTGGGTTTTTGTATCTCATTTGAAGCAAATTCTAAGAAGAGAAGAGTTTTCGGGTTTTCCCCTCGAAGGGGTTTTTCCCTGGATGAGAGCCTAATATTTGTGTCCTTTATTGTTGCAATTTATGTTCTTGATATTTGTTTGATGAAAGATCTAACTAAAAGAACACAAGAAAGCTAATAAGTTCACACACAAATATTAAGATTAAGGAAAGTAAGATATAATAGTTGTCGCTTTACATTTTCTAACATGCCAAATATTTCCATGGAGAAGTCTCCCATGTTCTTTGGAGATACTTCAAAAGATGAGGAAAAACATTTGGTTAAGTTTAACAGTGCCCATGATATTTATGATGTGGTTGAAGATGATGTTGTTTGTAGATTGTCTATTTGAATCTACAAGGAGGTGCTCGTGAACGGTTCTATTCATTGTTTCCTAGAATAATCACATCATAGTATGTATTAGACGATTTATTTGTTGAGAAATATTTCTCAAGGAAAGACCCCTATTCACTTTTCTTGAATATGGTTGAAATTCAGAGGAATGAAGAAGAGACAATTAAAGATTTCACTCTTGTATTTATGAATGTCCTTCATAAGATTCCTCAAGAAACGTTTCCAAGTGATTTCATCATTTCTAGATGCTATGAAAATGGCTTGCTTTCAAATATGTGATGCGTGTTGAACCAAGAGAAAGTTTTCAATTCGAAAGAGTTAATGCAATGAGCTCGAGTCATTAAAGAAAATATTTGTGAAAGTGGTGCTAATATCTTAAACTTTCCAATATGGTTCTAAGAAAATAAAGAGGATAGTTTAGAGGAGAAATTTGATATAAGATATGAAAATTTCTCTACATCAAATTGTGTTCCTAAAACTGAAAGTGAGAACCATAATGTCTCAACCAAAGAATACATTTCACCACATGCTCCATGGGAGAAAGATTTCGACCTTTCATATATTCGATTTGAGAGCAACGTTGATAATGGGTCTAAGAATGGATTTGATAAACTTCCACCAAGTGCACCTGAAGACTTCATTCAAGACGATCATGATGAAGATGTTGCACTTAGTTCTCAAAGGCCACAACTAGTTTTTATAGAGACAAAAGAGGAATTTTAGCATAAAATGAGCAAGACTTATTGCTTTACATCTAACATTCAGGCTATTGATTTATCATATCAAGTGGAGTCTAATGAAAAAGAGGTATTTCTAGTATCAGCAATAAAGGGACATTTACAACAACAGGGATGGATTTAATGTTTTATTTTCAAAGGCAATAAGATTGTTGGTAAACAACAAGAAACAAACCTTTAGTTCTCCATGGATTCTCAACATCAATTAATTTTTGCATATTCATCATGGCAAAGTTGGTATTGCTTGACGAAGAGAGTATCTTCCGAACATTTCCAATAAAAGAAAATTTTCAAACATGCCTTGGAGCAAACATATAAATTTGCTATGTACAAGGCTCCATTGGAAGTTTTCTTATACTTGAGAGTTACCATTCTCTCCAAATATGTCAGCAGGTGGATTTGATATATAATTTTGTTATTTCAGTTAAGTTTTTCGAATAAGCATTTGCGAGATTGGGATGACTCCACTGCTTAATGGGGAAGGAAACAAGTCATATTTTGGTGTTTTCAGCAACCTATAGGGGTCATTATCCAACAGACAGAGGAAAATGTTGAAGTGTTTTCATATCACACATCACATAGAGTGATTATGAAACAACAAGCTTTTAATTAGGCATAATGTTGTAACTCTTCTTCATGAAAGGGCAACAAATATATCCCTATTTCCCCCCACATATCTCCTTACTTCGATTTATCATTATTTATATTATTCATATTGTTTCTTTATTTTCCATTTTCCTAACTATATATATTATTTCATATGCAATTACCTTACTTCTTCTCCCTTTTTACTTAGTCATTTCCTAGGTTGTGTGGAAGTATTCCACCACTTCATGTTCCTCTACACACTCCTTTCTCCACACATAACCATTTCAAGAATAAAATTCCTCCTCAAGGGCATCAACAAAATCTTTTGAAGTGGATCCTACCTTGAATATCACATTCTCATCTTTGTTGTGTTTCTCCCAATAATCGTTTCACCAATATTTACAATGGGGAATGGCTTTTAGGAGTTCATAGGTGATCTTTCCATTGCTATTTTTATTTGGACAAAGTAACAACCCTCTAACAAATTTAACCATTTCTCCAAAGCATCTGCATCTATTTGGCCTTCACATAAGGGGATATCGAAGTTTGCTTATACCTTAAAGGGTGTTGCACCTATGAAATTGTTGTTGTTTGAAGGTTCCTCTATCGTTGTGGGAAGTCGTCAAAGGATCTCAAAAAAATTATCCATCATCTCATTCCTCTATTGTGTGAGTGCATACTCGAGCAAAAACTTGATAGTATTTCTTTACCCATCATCTCTCTTTTATTCTGCAATGGGAGGCCACTTGGGTTGGAAAGAGTGATTGTTTCCAAGCCAAACTAGCTCAAGACCGAACTCTCTATACACCAACCTCATCTGAGACATGTATCAAGAAACAACAAGGAGTAGGTTGCTTTGATACCACTATCTAGGTTGTGTAAGGAATTAAATTAAAGGATAGAAAGAAAATGAAAAATAAATAGAGAAATGTAACATACAATAAAGTACTATAGTGAAAACCCAATTTCTATTAATAAATAATATAACATAATATTGTAGAACAAAAAGTGGCTAGAATGGTGGTAGCTATCTTTGAAGAGAGAGAGATGGAAGCTACATGCATTCATTAAAGTTATTACAAGAGGCCGAAAGAATGACCTTATAACATAAAGAAAGAACCAGAGAGGTCCAAAACTCTAACCCTAGACGATGAAGAGCCAAAATGTTTACATGTACCATGGTGGTAGGTTGGTACATCAACTTCCTCGGGGTGCATATTTTACAATCTTTATTTGGGACAAATTGTAGCTTGTTGGAAAGAACTATCCAAGGACTACTGCTTTTGAGTGGGGCCAAAGAATGACATGACAACCCTTGGCCTCAAAAATTGCCAAAAAACATCGCTAAGGGCCTCAAAATGGTCGTAGAAATTTGGGACCCAAACACCATGGAAAAACTATCAAGCAGATAGAGAATTGTTAAGTCAGTGGAAGAGGTGGGTGCCCATCGATATCCACCTGTATCAAACGAAAATACGTTTATCATTAACATGCACAAAAACAAGTCTAATATTCACTCGTAAGTGGCAACCAAACTAAGAAATTCATAAATTCTGGCAAGAAGTATGTTTTATTATTCTTGAGAGAAAATCCATTATTAGAAGAGTCAATGAGAACAAATCCATTTATGGAGGGGTGCACTAAGGAACATATATAGCAACTAGAAGTGTTTCTACATACACATATGGGATTATTATAGGAGCCTAAAGGGCTACCACCTAAGAGGGAAGTGGAGCATGAGATTTAATTATTGTTGGAATCTCCATTTCCAAACATTGGGTTGTATAAGTAGTCCACTCTAGAAGAAAACGAGGTGAAGAATCAATTGCAACAATTGCTAGAGTAAGGTGTTATTCGGCCAAGTACCTCACTATGTGGGTCATCCATCATAATTGTGCCCCAAAAGGATGGTACTTGGCGAATATGCATTGATTAAATAACGTTAAACAAGATTAGGGTCAAGAACAGGTACCCCCTTCCCAAGATTGATGACTTGTTGGATCAACAAACCTCATTTTTTTGTGTTTTTTTGGTGCTCATGTGAATGTGTATTAAGATGAACACTAGAACTATTTCTTTCAATGCCTTTTAACTTTTGTTTTTCGATGCTCATGAAAAATTATTTTCGTTATACAATTTTTTAGAGTTATTAGACTTAGGAGTTTTTTTAGGTTTTTTCCTAAAATTGAAATACTTGCAAAGTTATCTTAAATGCATATATATAACTAAATACACATGCACGAAATTGCTTAGGAAATAAAATAAAAAAATTGGTCTTTTTTTTTTTTTTAGGGCATGTTATGTACTCAACACAATGGTGCCCCACTTAAAGAAAGGATCTTTCTACCACCTTCAATCAATGATCATAATCACAATAGTGACATCCTATTTTGCAAGGATCTTACTACCACATTAAACGAGTGATCATAACCACAACGATAATGGTGTCCTTCTCTACAAGTATTTTACTACCACCTTTAACTATTAATCACAACTGCAAGAGTAGTTGCATCCTACAATGTAGGCCCAAAGGAGAACACCACAAAGAGGCCAACATATTGGGCTTTAGTATCTCTTCATGTTGGAAAGACACCTAGCTCCTTAATCCACATAGACCTAGTTGGAAGATACACAATTTTGCCCAATCCACCAATATCATATTAACACGAGTGCATTAATAATACTAATTTCTCCCAAATTTAATGGCCCACGAGCCAACCCTTCAACAATAGGAAAACAACTTATTTAATGATTCTAAATAAAGTAACACACTCCCAAGATTTGTCTCTTGATTTCCCCCTTGTTCATGCAAGGGTGAAATTATGCTTGAGGGTGAATTTGCAAGTGTCCAAAATAAGATAAAAGTGAAATACAACCTTTTCTCCTTCTACTCATTTACCTAAGTTAACTTTGGAGGTCATTTTCAAAAGTCTTTCCCATTTCTAAGGTTTCTTGGGCACTACGAAATGATAAGATAACATGGCTATTCTCATTGAGTTAAGAGCTCTCCCCTTGAATGCATTTATCCATTGTCATCAAGGCATCAATTTGTAATAGATTTATCCATAACCAAAATAACCAATGTATGTGCAACATCATTATCATAATAAATCTTACCATGATAATGAGATATATTATTGATAAAACATCCTATGCATCTA
The DNA here is from genome assembly GCA_031772625.1 of Pinus tabuliformis. NCBI lineage: Eukaryota > Viridiplantae > Streptophyta > Pinopsida > Pinales > Pinaceae > Pinus > Pinus tabuliformis. Next base: position 1,862,316,102 of record CM062817.1, read on the forward strand.
TACATTATCAATTATATCATGATAAGGATAGATCATATTAAATGATCATCAATGATCATCACTTTTACTTAGTTATCATCAAAAGTACCCATTCTTCATGCAATATCACATCAGTATTTAGAGTATCAACATATTTAAAAGCATGCCGAATGGTTTGTAAACTATTGTGGATATTCCACTAGATCGTTCTTCACAACATATTTATTAAAATAATCTGAAATCTATACTACAAAGAGTTTATTCCTATAGATTCCATATCTATTATTATCGATTTTATTATTTATGCATTCAATACATAAAAAGCAAAAGGTAGAGAACAATGAAATAAAAACACACACCAATCATAATGAACACCAATATATGCTTTGGGAAACCCTTTTGAGAGAAAACCTAGTTGGAAGGTGACATTGCTATGTTATATTTTTATGGAATGGAAATGGTGTAAATACAATGGAGACAACACTCTTTATGAAGTTATTTGAGAACTGCGGCCCACAGGATGCTACATAAAATAAACCCCCTTTGTTTTGCTCTCTCCTTATCCACCCTTAGCTAACTTTTCTTTACTATGGAACAATATGCATTTGAATAGAATATAACCCCTTTTACTCCCAGTGGCCTAGTAACATCACTTGATAGTAAACTAGGGGTTAAGTTTGACTCCTTCAAATCTAATCTATAGTTAAAACTTTGACCCTTCTAGACTCTTCTTCATAGTGTTCACATGGTTAACGTATTTTCCACGAATAACGAGGGTTAATGTGGCATCCTCTCAAATTATGGTGGTCAATTATGATAGGTCAATTTCCAAGAATCATAAGTTTTGCATTCAAGCCCCAATTTATGCAATTCTTGCACTATTGGAAATGTCTATTAGTGTAAAATAGTTTCATGGGGTCTCACACTGAGTTGGGAAAGTTTTGCCCTAAAAAAATGTCATTTAAGGCCTCAAATTGGCTCTAGAAGATTTCAAACCCCATTTCTCCAAACTGGGTTTTGTTGATAAAACTGCTCTTGTATGCTGATTTCTTGAAATTTTCCAATTTGAAAGCATTGAGATGGATGAAAATTAATATAATGATATAATCTGTATCACTAAATGAAAAGCATATATAGTAGCAACACAACATCATGGACAAAGCATGCTAATCATCATCCAAAAAGTTGCCAATGCTATTGTTAATTAAGAAATATTAATATTCATCGTAATCTAGACATTCACATAGGTGTCTAGGTCTATTATACCAAATCATTAGTAGAAATTAACACAAGGGGATGGTAAACACCATCTCTGATTGGTTAGACAAAATCATCAATACATAATAACACCTTGTCCTATAAACAACATACAAATGAGGACTCCTCATAATAAGGCATCAAGAATATATATTCATCAAGTCACACATGTCTAACTAAAAATTTAAGACACTCAAAGTCTAGCCAAAGGTTTGTTAGCAAATCATACAAAGCGTAATAATAATTATTGAAAGGGAAGGTAACAGTCTAAATATTATCGAGGTAAAATTCATCAACAACTGCCACTGAGTAAAAACTCAACTCTATCCATAAAGGATGATATTTTCAAACATTTGCTAACAATAATTAACAAATAGGTAATCATTCATAATTTAACAACAACATTTGCCATCATAGACAAATGAACCACATGCACCAATGGGTGTTACATGAGGAACTTTGATTTGTGTCTCATGTTTCTCACTCAAGAGGGATTTCCCTAATTGAGAATCCACCCAGGGCGAATTACCCATTGCTCTCAAACATTAAAATTGGTGCAATTCATAACTCATTTTTTCTTTTTTGAAATTAATGCAATTATAGAATGAATAATCATTCTTTTATTAAAATTCATCATTTTTTTTAATGAAATAAATAAAATATGTGAAAACTATTACCATTTTTATATTTTCTAGAATTTTAATTTAATTATCAATAATTAATAGATGTTTTCTAAAATTTTAATTTAATTATCAATAATTAATAAATGAATGGTAGAAATTATCAATAGCCACAAAATACTTTTAGTAAAATGTTAAAATTTATCTCAAAGTAACTAGATTCTTTTTTTGCTTTTCAATTTAATTAAAAAAAATAAATATTAAATTCAAAAATATATAAAATATTTCTACTATAAAATAAATTATAATTTTTAAACTTATAATATTAATAAACCATAAATTTTACCCATAATATCATAATACAATTTATTTATAAATTAAAAATCTATTACATGAACATCTTTCAAATACCACCATCCTACCAAAATTGTGAATCATATAAAAAGCGTTAAGGTTATATATTTGTTTCTCCCACAAAACTAAATTACAAACATCCAAATGTCGTTTCACTCATCTTCTGTCCCCAGTCGAGTACCTTTGTCCAACTCTATATAAAAAAGTTTAAGTGAAGATCGTTAATCTGTCCAGTAGCTCAACACCGATGGCACTCTGCACGTTCGGAGCGGGAGTTGTCAAAATAAATTTATCTTCTCGCACGTCGATTGAAGGAGCAGGCCCAGCAAGAGCCAGAGCCTCCACAGGTAAGTTCGATTCCCCTAACTCTAGATTTTCTCGGCAAATTTTTTAAAACGTCCGTCTAAATCTAATTTGATGCGTCTGTCAATGCGGAAGGTTGCTGTTGGGGACCTAATGGCAGAAGCTCTTCTCCCACGTCTCAATGGTTTAGAAGGGCCGAGTTCGAATCTCGTAACAATGGAAGAGCTCTTCACAAGATTTATTTGCACAGAGTCCCGCCGCTGGGCAGAACAATTATTTGCGATTGTGGCGTTCGAGAATTCTTTTATGGTGACAGTGGAGGAAATCGTGGTGGAAACAGTGGAGGAAACGGGGATGGAAATGGAGATGACGGAGCATTTAATGGCAGTAATCCTTTTGGGAATATATTTATAATATACCGTCAAATGCGTTCCAGGGACAAATTAGCAGTAAACAGAGCATTATTTTGTCTGTTAATGGCTGGCTGCCTGTGGCAACATCAGCTGTTCTCTGCTGTTGCCAAGACTGCTTACAGTAATAACCCTCCGACAGAAGAGAGTCCGGTAAATTATTCAGGAAATGGTGAAAGCGAGGTTAAAGAGACCGCCGAGATGTTAGATGCAGTTTGGGAAGTTAAAGGTGGACAGTGGAGAAAACTTTTATTGGATCTTGCTAAGGATAAGTTTGTTACGGAGGAAGATGAAGGAAATGCAGGCAAGAGGAGTCCAGAGAACATTTTGTTGGGGTCATTGACATGGTGCCGGGGCTTTATTCTTCGTCTAATGTTACCAAAGGGATATCCTGACAGTGTGACAAGTGATTTTTTGGAGTACTCTCTTTGGCGTGTGTGCCAAGGTATTGCCAGTCAAATGAATGGTGTGCTGACCACCCAGGTGATTTATTTTTTGTTAACATATTGATATTCTTCTATATTTTATTAGTCCAATTCTCATTGTGAATCAATTTTATAAGCATAATATAAGCCTGAAGGGTTCACGCTTTTTATTTCCGAAAACCCTCTAGCCCGCTTCTAGTGCCTTCCTACACATTCTGTCTCCCATTTCCTGTCTATGCTAACGTAGTCATTTTATGTCTCGTGCTCCTAATGCAAAGAAGGCGGTCCTATCAACTTGAAATCCTGCTCTGAGTATGTCTTGTTTAATCTGCTATGATAATTTTTTCCAGGCCCAAAGAGCAAAGAAATCATAAACCTCATGGTGTATCTGTTATAACTGGTGTTCATGTTGTATTGGATCAACTTTAGTGATTTCACCATGCCAATTCTACTTCTGATGCGCCTGGTATCAAATATCGAAGCTTGAAGTTTTGACACCAAATGAGGCCTAGGTAGTTCCAAATCTCGATTCTCAACCATTAGAACCGCTATTGGACTTCGTTGATGTCTGACACCAAAGCTAGGTGGGTGCTGAATAATATCTGGTTTTCAATCTTCTCATTCCTCAAACTCTTGTGGCTATAACTCTTCCAATTTAGCATGAGTTATGCGAGTGTTAAGAAAGAAATTACAGCAAAAGAAATGACTTAAAACACAGCTTTCACAAACGTTTTAAAGGCAAACACAAGCAAAACCCTCAAGGCTTAAACAACCATGCGTACAAGCAACTAAGATACTCTATTTTCCAAGGAAAGTGAAAGAAGAGGAAACACTTATAAAAAAAGTCCAGTACAACTGTATTAATGGTGCCTGTTGTCGCTCAAATTGTACAGGCCGGATGCGACAAAGATCAGGGCAGGGGCTGTCATCTTGATCCCCGCCCTCTCTGTTCTAGCTGTCTCCCTACAGCAGACTATGGGGGGTAGTCCCTATGAAATGTGAAGATGGAGAGACCTGTTGGCAACCAACAAGTCCGGGAGACACTACTAAATGGTCTAGCAACTTGGTTAATTTAGCAGGTTCAATGATTTGATTAGATTACTTAAAAGACCAGTGCCTTGAATGGAGTCAAAATACTTGCTTTATGTGAATTATCTACCAAGCCACCAGATGAACAATTGCTGTTTTAAGATGCTTCGCTATCCTATATGAAATGCAAGACCTAAGAGCTAAATGGAATGCAAGATCTTGGTTTATTTTAGGTTAGATGCCTAACTAGGTGAATCCCTTCCCTTAGTTGTTTTGAAACTAGAATCTAGACTAGGTTGTGGAGAGAAACTCAGAGAAATATATCAATGGTTATATTAACGATACCTCCCCTGGAAATCTAACCACCCGATGCCTCCAGCGCTACAGTAACTGTGGTTTTGATGACTTGCAAGGTCATCGTGTTAACCACTAAAGAGGTTCTAGACTTCGCAAACTAGATGAGAAAGGTGGTCCTAAAATCTTTCAACCAAGCTTATGCTTGTTGGAGGTAAGTTAATTAATGCAAGGCCAATCCTAGGATGTAGATGCAAGATGATAGATTACTTTTAGTGAGATTTGTTAAATGTTTTAAGCACTTAGAACAATGAAGTACTTAAGTCAATGTGTAATGACAATCTTTACTAAAAGAGGAAATACTTAATGAAACAAGATATGAGGCGCCAAAATGTTTTTAAGGCCAAGATAGACAATTGCTCATGAAATAACCATAAATACAATGCTTCTCTCAACAATGCTAGAATGCCAATTATCAATAAAGTGCCATTGTGTCAATTTGATACACAAGATAGTGAACTTAAACACAATTAGCAACCACAAGAATACTCTTATTATAATTACGATTATCAATTGACTTGATTAGCAAGAATGTAAACTTAGATATGAAGCTCGCTTGCAATACACAATATTAGTTACATTTGTCACGAAAGAAATTCCCACAAGAAATGCTTATTCCATATGACCATAAGAAACAAATATAACCAATCATTCAATTATCCACTTAATGTGATAGCAATAACAAATAGAGATATTCCTTAGAACCAATGTCACAATGATGCTAGATATTAATGAGATAAATAGAGTATTAAACCACAACGTTATTCTTAGAGCAATTTAGCCAACCATATGTCAATTATAAAAATGCTAATGCAAAAAATGATAAGACACTAATGATCCTTTGACCAAATTCTAAGCCCAAATCACTTCAACAATGAATGCTCATGAATTAGATTTGTTCCTTAGTTATTTTTAGAGCTTTTAATGCAACTTATTACTGTTGTAACCTTGTATTCAGATGTCTACAATTTTATATCAAACTTTGAAATAGTTATACCAGCCCTTAAAAATTTGGTATAAGAGCTTTGGATTCTAGGGTTTCGCTGCTCCAAACAGGTCATCGTGAAACTTTCGCTATAACTTTTTCGCTACAAAGTTTCAGAAGCTAAAAAAAACCCATTTGAGCCAAAATTGTTCTGAACCTCGGGTCCAAATTTCAGATCTTGTCTCGCAAACAAATATAACCAATTATTCAATTATCCACTTAATGTGATAGCAATAACAAATAGAGATATTCCTTAGAACCAATGTCACAATGATGCTAGATAGTAATGAGATAAATAGAGTATTAAACCACAACGTTATTCTTAGAGCAATTTAGCCAACCATATGTCAATTATAAAAATGCTAATGCAAAAAATGATAAGATGGAAATGATCCTTTGACCAAATTCTAAGCCCAAATCACTTCAACAATGAATGCTCATGAATTAGATTTGTTCCTTAGTTACTTTTAGAGCCTTTAATGCAATTTATTACTGTTGTAACCTTGTATTCAGAGGTCTACAATTTTATATCAAACTTTGAAATTATTATACCAGCCCTTAAAAGATGATGCAAGATGTCAACAATGGGTTAGAAAATCAAAGCAAGAGACCTTCCATGACTGTCAATTAGTTTTATGTTCACTTGTAAGCTGTAGATCAAACTTATAACATTCAGATCAGACCTTAGAAGAGCATATAGCAGATCATATTAACTCAGAAAATCAGTGATTCAGTCCTCCAAAAACCAACAAGGTGCCAAACCATTAATGCCAAATGAGCTCCAATGATTAGTTAGTGAAATTAAGTGATTGCTTAATGATTTTTGGTCACTTTTAATGTTTTTATTTAGCGTTATGGGACTAAATAGATGACTGTAGCAAAACAGAGAGGAAATTGAAGGATAGAGAAGCAAACCAAGTGGCCTAAGGGCCTAGTTGAGGGCTAGAAGGCTTGGAGATGACTTCCACTTCCTGCAACCACAATGTTAGCAAGAAAATCACTGCAACACAAGATGTTAGTCTACTAAAACAATGCAAAAATCAGAGATGACTGAATATAGGGCTAGGGCAAGGCTATAAGGCTAGGAAGAACCCCAACACTAGGGCTAGAATAGGCAAAATATGAGGCTAGAGGCTAAAGAAGGGCAACAATGGAGGGAAGAAGGCCTAAAAAGACCTTGGGTGAGGGAAACAAGCCCACAAGGGCTAACGTCAAGCATTAGAAGGCTGACACAGGGCAAGGGAAGGCCCATAGAGGGGCAGTGGCTAAGGGAAAGGGCCCTTTAGGGCCTGCGGCAAGGGCACAAGTGGAGGTCGAGGGGGCTAAAGGCCTTCTAGAGGCCACAACAAAAGCATAAGAGGAGGGTGGAGGGCTTGGAGAGGTAGCCCAAGGCTGCGACCAAGGGAAAGAGGGGGTTGAGGTCCCTAAAAGGCTAGACGACAAAGGTTAAGGCCCTTTAGGGGCTTGCAGCCTAAAGGAAGAGGCCCAAAAATGGCCACGACCAGCGTAGAAAGGTTAGCGGCTAGCCTGAAAAGGGAAAAAGGGAAAAAGGGAAGGACGACAAGGCTGGAGGAGAGGACGGCTAGGCCTTAAAGGCCTCAAACAATTTCTAGAAACCTGTAATCACAAAATTTCTCCACAAAAGTGCCCAAAAATCACTTCTTTAGGGTCTCAAAAAACTGGATAGCTTCCCTCTTTAGTTAGATGTTGAGTTTCTAGAAGCTGGGGAGGTTAGATCTTACCCTCAAGGGCCCAGATCGACCTTCCTTGCTTGGATAAATAGGTCAAAAACAATATGTTGCTTTAAACCCTTGAGTTATTGTTAAAATTGGCAACTAGGGCAAAACTTCATGTGGGTCATCTTATTCATGGCTGATAATATTTTTATTAGATTCCTCTCGTCGAGAGGTGTAGGATTGATATAAAGATCATCCGATTCCGATAAGTGTTCATGGAGATATGAATTTATTTTGATTATGGAATTATTATCAAGCCGACCTACAACTCATGTAGGCTCAGAAGCCCAATAGTCGTATCTATTCAAACATCATCATTTGTGTATAAATATAGGAGGACTTTTCCTCATTTGCACTCACTCATCTCATCACATCTCTCTCTCTCTACTGCGCAGAAAAGAGTCTCTTCTCTACTGCGCAGAAAAATGGTCTCTCTCTCTCACACATGTGAAGCCGGAAGCTGTTAAACCTGAAGCTGCAACTGCAGAAGTTAAGTTTGACTTGCGTGGACTAGAAGATCTCCTAATCTGAACTGCGCTGTATGTTCATCTGAACCTCCTCTGAAAGCCGCAACTTTTGGTGGTGGAATCAAGTCAATCCGACGGACGGTTTGCAAGATATCGACTGCCCTAGTTTGAAGGAAGTTGCTGAAACTGAAGTTGCAACTGCAGATCCAAGTTTGACCAATGTTGTCCATCAGATCTCCTCCTTAGAACTGCGCTGTAGGTCCATCTGGATCTCCTCTGTAAGCCGTAACTTTTGGTGGTGGAATCAAGTCAATACGACAGATGGTTTGCAAGATATCGACTGCCCTAGTTTGAAGGAAGTCGCTGAAACTGAAGCTGCAACTATAGAAGTAAAGTTTGACCTGTGTGGACTAGAAGATCTCCTCATCTGAACCTCCTCTGGAAGCCGCAACTTTTGGTGGTGGAATCATGCCGATTTTGACGGTCGATTTGTGAGATATCGTCTGCCATAGTTTGATGATGAAGTCGCTAATGCTGATGCTGCTGATCTAGGGTTTGCTACTGTTGATATAAATAAGATTTATTGTACCATTTCTCTCTGTTGAATTATTGAAGATAAAAGAATATTTGATCAAAGGGTTTCCCCACACATTGTGGGGTTTGTCCCTGGCTAGCTGCCACATCTTGTGTCTCTTGTCTTGGCTTGTTTTCTGTCGATCGTTTAATGTTCTATCTGCACTTTACTTTATATACATGTGATTGCTAATCTGTGGAAGATAATAAGAAAAAGAAGTAAACTGTTATAAGCATAGAACATACCATAACTTAACATGGGATCAGAGCTGAGGTGAAGACAAAGCCCGAGCAAGAGCAAAAGAAATCACCGAAGAGAAGATTGGCAAGGCTATCTTAAAAGAACTATGGGGCAACACTCTGCCGAAGGCAAGCTTCGTGAGAAAGTTGACTATCACAGATGGAAGATGTCTATCGATCTAACTCTAGAAGATCAAGGAGTGCTGGACCATGTGAGAGGCAATATTGTTGAGCCTCCATCAAATGCATCCGCTGCTGCCTGGAACAAATGGAAAAACGGAGAAGTCAAAACAGAAGATCATTCGGGACTCTATCAACAAGCACTTGGTGGTCTACATCTTTGACCTGAACACCTCCAAGGAAATCTACGAAAGACTGGTGAGTTTATTTAAAGTTAATGATGCAAATCAAGTTTTGTTTCTAAGAAATAAGCTGAGGGAAATCAAGAAGGGTAAAAATGAGAGTATGCAAGCATATTTCTTAAGAATCACCGAGATCAAGAACGATCTCCTATCTATTGGGGAGACTATTGCTGATAGGGAAATGGCACTCACGACTCTTGGAGGATTACCATCCGAATGGTACGTGTTAAGGACTACTCTTCTGAACAATCATGTAATTCCTAGTTTCAAGGAATTAATGGCTAGATGCACTCAAGAAGAAACAAAGGAAGAAGAGCAAGAAATGCCCATGCCTAAAGGTCCTCTTGCTGCCTTTTCTTCTCATGCTAAGAAAAAAAATAATTTGGGACTAAATCAAAAGGAAAGGCTGGGACCCAAGGGTGGAAGAAAAGGACGATATTACATCTGCGATAAAGCAGGTCACTATGCAAGGGAGTGCTCTGATAGAAAGGACTCACATCGGGAAGATGATCAAAATCCCTCTGATGGCAATCAAAGGAATGAAAAATTCAATAGCAAAGGTAAGAGGAGAGCTGGGGATCGAGGAAGAGGACAAACATTCAAGAAGGCTGGAAATTCCAGGATGTATTAAATGCACCTGACCTCCAAAAGAACCTAGTGTCCATCTCGGCAATGAAAGATAAAGGCTACAAGTAAACCTTCAGCGATGGCAAGGTACTTATATGGAAAAATAATGTTAAAGATGCCCTTACTCGGGTTTAGTGTTGATTCATTATATCAGATCGATGGAAGTCTGCTAGGTGTCATGTCTTATGACACATCTCTTCAGTCTGAACTTTGGCATCGGAGGTTTGCCCCCCTTCATTATAAAGCTATACTCGGTGTAAGACAAATGGTGACAGGGATGCCCGAATTCCGAGTAGAGAAAGAAGGTGTATGTCCAGGATGTGCTGAAGGAAAGCTCAAAAGGGGACCATTCCACTCAAGCCAAAGCAAGACCTCCGATATATTACAGTTGGTTCACTTAGGCATATCTGAGGCTGGCATTAAGAGGGAGACTACTACACCACATACTCTTGAGCAGAATGGTGTGGCGGGAAGGAAGAACCATACGATTGTGGAAGCTGTTCGTGCCATGCTACATGATCAAAGACTTCTGAAGTTTCTATGGGCTGAAACTACAAACACCGCCATATGTGTACAAAATCGATGCCCTCATCAAGCATTGGGTTCCAAGACTCCTGAAGAAATGTTCACCGGTAAGAAACCTGATGTTTCTCATTTTTTTTGGAAGCCCTGTATATTTTCATGTGCCGAAAGAGAAAAGAAATAAATTGGGTGCATCTGACAAGAAAGGAATTTTCGTGGGCTATGGTGAAAATATTAAAGGCTATAGAATCTATGTAGTTGGTCAAAGGGAAGTTGTGATTAGTCCTGATGTCACCTTTGACGAAGATATGGCTCTCAGCAAGGTGGACAATCTTCCGACTTTGAGGAGCTCTCAAGAAGCCAACACGAGGGAACCGAAAGAAAAGGATGATGAAACAATGCTTGATTTGGAGGAACTCATGGATCCTATTTATCCACTTGAGCCTTCCTCTTCTAGGAAGAGGCCTTCATGGCTTAGGGGGATACTTGATGATGCTGAAGGACATGCTGCACCCTGAGGAACCTTCAGTGAAAGTAAGAAACCTAATAGGTATCAGGGATACCTGACCATCATGAGCACGATCATACAAAATGAGCCTTCATCATTCTTAGATGCCGTCAAGCATCAAGTATGGAAGGATGCTATGACCATTATGGAGAATGATGTCTGGGAAGTAGTTCCCAGACCCCAGGACAAGACAATTGTCACTTCTAAATGGCTTTACAAGATAAAGCATGCAGCAGATGGAAGTACGGAAAAGTATAAGGCTCGTTTTGTTGCTCGTGGTTTCTCCCAAAAGGAAGGTATAGACTATGATGTGATATTTGCACCTATTGCCAGATATACGACCATCCGCTTGATCATAGCCCTTGTGGCTTCACAAGGACATCAGATGGATGTGAAGATTGCTTTCTTGCACGGTTCGATCAAAGAAGAGGTCTATGTGGAGCAACTCGAAGGATTTGATATTTATGATTGAAAATCTCATGTATGCAGGTTGAAGGAGGCTCTCTATGGGCTGAAGCAAGCACCCCGAGCATGGTATGAGAGGATCGATAACTACTTGATGAAGTTGGGATTCACTAGGAGTGAAGTTGATCCTAACCTTTACCTTAATGTTGAAGATGACAAGCCTCTCATATTGGTGTTGTATGTGGATGACCTCTTTCTAACAGGTGCATACCCTCTCATTCACAAATGTAAGAGGGAGTTGGCTTCTGAATTTGAAATGAAGAACCAAGGACTTGAAGTGTGGCAAAAGCCAAGGGAAATTTTCCTATCTCAAGGAAAATATGTGGTGAAGATTTTGAAAAGATTTGGTATGGTGGACTGCAAGCCTGTGACTACCCCGAGGATCTTAACTTTCAGAAGTTATATGGTAGTGATGTCGGACCAGATTTAGGAAATGCCTTTGAGTTTCAAAAACTCGTTCGCGTTGATGTTCTTGGTGAACCTCCGTTCGAACATAAGTTTTGCAGTTAGCATTGTGAGCTCATATTTGGTTGAGCCTCACTAGATTGGTGCCAAGAATCTTTTGAGATGTCTTCAGGACACAATTTCTCATGGATTGAGATACACTGCAGGAAATATGAAACTGCATGATTATTCGAATGCTGATTAGGCTGGTAGTGTGGAGGATCACTAGAGCACTTTTAGTGCTGTTTCTCTTTGGATTATGCTTCGATATAATGGATGAGCAGGAAGCAGAAGTGTTTTGCCATAAGCACTGCCGAGACCGGATACATATCTACGAGTATGAACTCGTATGAAGCTGCTTGTTTAGGGAAGCTCTTCAGTGAGCTGTTTGAACACATACCACTGTGATTCTCTGTAGCAACTAGAGGTGGGATTCGATTATTGAGGAATATCGTATTCGTCGATTGCTCTAGCAGATAGACATCATCTGGGATATGGTAAGTCGATGAGCAAGGAGGCTCCATCGCATTAAGATGATGTACAAGTCGATACACCTTGTCAAAGCCCCGAGGAAAGATCTAATCTGTGATTTTCCCAAACGACTTGGAGTCGTCTAGAAACCCTTGTACAAGGGCCCTGCATGTTGCATACATTGAGCTCTGGGATCTTTGAGGGCTTGCGGTTCTTACTGGAGCAACATACGACCATAGGGTGACTCACCCTCCCCTGGTGGTGCACACTAGAACAAGATGATTCGCTCTCTTGTGGGACAAGATGATTTGCTCTCTTGTGGAACAGGATGATTTGCTCTCTTGTGTAGCAGGATTGATGTGTTCTCCTGTGAGGCCTGGATTGATGTGTTCTCCATGGCGATTGTAGTAGGATTGATGTGTTCTCCTGTGCGGCGTGGATTGATGTGTTCTCCATGGTGATTGTAGCAGGATTGATGTGTTCCACTGTGAGGCGTGGATTGATGTGTTCTCCATGGCGATTGTAGCAGGATTGATGTGTTCTCCATGGCGATTGTAGCAGGATTGATGTGTTCTCCTGTGAGGCCTGGATTGATGTGTTCTCCATGGCGGCTTGGATTGATGTGTTCTCCATGGCAATTGTAGCAGGATTGATGTGTTCTCCATGGCGGCCTGGATTGATGTGTTCTCCATGGCGATTGTAGCATGATTGATGTGTTCTCCTTTGAGGATAGGATTGATTAGTTCTCCTGTCGAGGCATCCTACCCATGCAGTCTGGGACTCATGGGAAGTACCTCTCATCTGATCAATGAGCAGGGAAATGAAGTTAGGGACCATATTAGTACCGATGGACGCATCGTTGTATCTACCGTACTCCCTATGCTAGGATGACCTCCATTGATCTGGGACCAGTGGTAGGAGTTGTACCATACTATGACACTGACTTCGGGTCGGTTGAGACTGGTCTGGGACCAGTGGTACATACTCTAAGATTGACTTCGTGTCAGTGCAGTACTGGTCTGGGACCAGTGAGAGTGGTACATACTATGACGCTGACTTCGGGTCGGTTGAGATTGGTCTGGGACCGGTGGTACACTCTCTGAGATTGCAATACTGGTCTGGGACCAGTGGTAGGAGTGGTACTTACTATGAAGCTCACTTCGGGTCGGTTGAGACTGGTCTGGGACCAGTGGTACGAACTCTGAGACTGACTTTGAGTCAGTGGAGGATGATACTGGTCTGGGACCAGTGGAGTTGTACTCACTATGACGCTGACTTCAGGTTGGTTGAGACTGGTCTGTGACCAGTGGTACATACTCTAAGACTGACTTTGAGTCAGTATGATACATTCTCGATCATTTCTTCTTCTTCATAATTTAGACAAAAGCAGAGCAGAACAGAACAAAGCAGAGCAGCGCATAACAGAGCAAAGCCGTACAGATCAGTACATGGTAGAACAAGACAAAGCAGAACATGCAGAATAGAGTAGAGCAGGGCAAGGGTCAGGCTGTACAGGGCAGTGCATTTGATGGATGAATAGTAACGACCGATAGACAGATTGCAGATGAAGTTCTCCCTAGTTGAGAGGGAGTGTTAAAATTGGCAACTAGGGCAAAACTTCATGTGGGTCATCTTATTCATAGCTGATAATATTTTTATTAGATTCCTCTCGTCGAGAGGTGTAGGATTGATATAAAGATCATCCGATTCCGATAAGTATTCATGGAGATATGAATTTATTTTGATTATGGAATTATTATCAAGCCGACCTACAACTCTTGTAGGCTCAGAAGCCCAACAGTCGCATCTATTCAAACATCATCATTTGTGTATAAATATAGGAGGACTTTTCCTCTTTTGCACTCACTCATCTCATCACATCTGTCTCTCTCTATACTGTGTAGAAAAGAGTCTGTTATCTACTGCGCAGAAAAGGGTCTCTCTCTCACACATGTGAAGCCGGAAGCTATTGAACCTGAAGCTGCAACTGCAGAAGTAAACTTTGACCTGCGTGGACTAGAAGATCTCCTCATCTGAACTGCGCTGTAGGTTCATTTGAACCTCCTCTGAAAGATGCAACTTTTGGTGGTGGAATCAAGTCAATCCGACGGACGGTTTGCAAGATATCGACTGCCCTAGTTTGAAGGAAGCTGCTGAAACTGAAGCTGCAACTACAGATCCAAAGTTTGACCAGCGTTGACCATCAGATCTCCTCCTTAGAACTGCGCTGTAGGTCCATCTGGATCTCCTCTGAAAGCCACAACTTTTGGTGGTGGAATCAAGTCAATCCGACGGACGGTTTGCAAGATATCGACTACCCTAGTTTGAAGGAAGCTGCTGAAATTGAAGCTGCAACTGCAGAAGTAAAGTTTGACTTGCGTGGACTAGAAGATCTCCTCATCTGAACTGCACTGTAGGTTCATTTGAACCTCCTCTGGAAGCTGCAACTTCTGGTGGTGGAATCATGTTGATTCGATGGTCGGTTTGTGAGATATCGTCTGCCCTAGTTTGATGATGAAGCCGCTAACGTTGATGCTGCTGATCTAGGGTTTGCTACTGTTGATATAAATAAGATTTATTGTACTATTTCTCTCTGCTGATTTTTTTTTTTTTTGAATCTAAGATAATTGGTAACTAGTGAGAGTTATCCTGAACAGACCCAAGATCAAATCTAACTGGCTGCCACTATAAACCTGGGCTACGTGCAACAAATCTGCAAGCCGCACAATAGCAGGTAACTTATGCCTCAACAAGAGCCGAGACGTCCACTATGGGGTCGCCTACTCTTCTAGCCAAGACACAACAGGTCATATATATACTCAATGAGATTTGAACCCTCATCTCGTGGGATTCACCCAGCGAAACTCACCGTCAAACCCCATATCACTGTATTCTCTCTGCTGAATTATTGAAGATAAAAGAATATTTGATCAAAGGGTTTCCCCACACATTGTGGGGTTTGTCCCTGGCTAGCCGCCACATCTTGTGTCTCTTGTCTTGGCTTGTTTTCTGTCGATCATTTAATGTTCTATTTGCACTTTAATTTATGTACATGTGATTGCTAATCTGTGGAAGATAATAAGAAAAAGAAGTAAACTGTTATAAGCATAGAACATACCATAACTTAACAGTTATCACCTGCACAAATGAATAAAATAATTCCAAACCCCAAATATATATACAAAATTTTAGAACTCTAAATAACTAAGTGCTACAAAACAAAACAAGGGTTAGAAAATAATCTATAAATATTTTCAATACTTACAAATTTAAAATACAAGCTCTCATCAGCAAATTAATTCATTTTTTAGCCCAAGATAAAATAAAATTTGTGAAAATATATTTTTAAATAAATTGCAATGGATGAATTATTTCGAAAGATAGATCTGCCAAAACCCTTCTGCAAAATTATTCACCATAACGAAATCTTAGAGCCCAAACAGGGTCGACTCTTCTACACAATCTGTGAACTTGGAGCCCAAGGGCTAGCGTACTTGTAAATATCTATAATTTCTCAAGATAAAACTGATAGACTATGGTGAATTAGATCACCTAAGATAACTAGTATCAATAGAATGTTCTTATCACCGACAAATGAAACAATAGTTTAATTTTTTTCAGCACAATATATGATAAACACATAGCTAACACATACCATAGATCAACAGATAGGAGAACACCATGAATTGAACCCCAAAGTCTTTCTATTATGATAAAAAATGTTCTTAGCACAACAGTAGCTCAACACCATCGTTACAAAATTACTTCATCCAAAGATTGTTCAAATAGAAGTTTCATAGCTTCTTTATATAGAGAAAACCCCTCAAAGTGGAAAATAATGACTAGTTGGCTTGATCCTCGTCAAAATAATCTCGACTGTTGAAAATAACTCGATCTTCTTTTAATCTCCACTGTTGAATTTTTATTTTTAAGGAAACATTTGAATTTATCTTAAAAACCATTTTTTATTAATCCAAAAATTAATATTTTGGATTAATTTCCTCAAAAAATCGCCTTTGACTTACCTACCAAGGTCCAAGGGCTCAAATTTTCTTAAAATATCCATATTTTTCCCTTGTTGGAGGATTTCCAAAAATTGACTTTCTTTTGACCCATGAATTTTGATTTTTTTCCACTTGGAGAGAAATTAATTTCTCTAAATATTTTTTTGACTTAAAATTAATTAATTAATGGCTTAGGATTTAATTTAATTTAGCCAGAAAAATTAATTAATCGACTCTAGAGGGGATTTAATAATTTTTCCACCCTCAAATATTTTAGCCATGGTGTTTGACTGCGAGGGACCATGCACTAAAACATTTTTTACATTAGAATAATTACAAATTCAACTGTTGAAAGGGGAAAACATCTTTAGACATAGACCCTCAATATTTTACTCAATTCTGCGACACAATATGATCTAATATGAAACCAAGTGTGCTTATAATAGAATAATTTAGCCATGGTGTTTGATTGCGAGGGACCATGCACTAAAATTATAACTAAACACACTTTTACAATAGACTCGATAAAACACTAGGACTCACTTAAGACCTTATCAATGAATTCCACACTAGCTTTGGGGTTTAAGCTGGAAAAAAAACTCTGCCGATTAGGCGTGTTTACAAACACACATAATTCGGGGAGGTTAAAAAACTTCCTAGGATGAAATTCTTTGTTAAAATCAGAGGCTTACCTAGGTATTGTTACATAATTAAATGGTCATACTAGCATCATTTACAACAAAACTTGTAGAAATTGAGTTTACAGTGATATCTCTATGCTGGCTGATTACTTTGATTCTTGAAAAATTTTGTGCATTGCTTCCTCAAATTGTTGATAAAATTGTGGATAACAGTCCCCTCATAGTATAGCTAAATTGATGATGCTGCCCACTAGGACCAGGTTTGATTTATCACTCCTTAAGAAAAATGATAATTGGTTTGCTTTAGAATTTTATTTATATGCTAAAAAAGATTGGAGAGAAGCTTTTCCTAAATTAAATTTCCATGATTTTGATGAGCTAGTTGGTTAGGAAGGTCGGTATTGTTATGAATATTTTCAAATTAAGATTTAATGTGGGCATATACATGACATTCCAATAGAAAGTGCTTTTGATCTTCCACCTTCTTAGTATCACGAAGACGAAAAGTTCTTTCATTCTAGGATGTTTTAGGAATAGTTTGTTGCCTTGTTTTGTAGAAATTTCTACATTCAAAGAATTCTTATACAAAACAGAATTTCACCTCTATCCTAGAGGTTTCCTGGATCCTAGCCTTGTTCATTTTCATCTTTAGGGTTGTTATGAAAAATAAATAAAACGACAACAGCAGTGGATTGTATTTCAAATATTAACAACCCCAATCCACTAGGCAATTCAATAAAATGGATAACAATGTGTTCTAATTTCAGCGTTCTTGGGCATTCTTATCATGCATATAGTAGATCTGAAAATGACTTATGAACTGTAAATTCGGCAACAAGTCTTTCCTTCTACAATTATAATGTTAAATCACTTAACACATTCACCTTTAACTTATGTCAAATCAATAAGACATGGATGGCGAAAATCACAAAACCATGAAGAAATAGATCACTGAAAATCAAATCTGCAATTACACAAATATCTGACAGTTGAAAGCTTCATTAATATGCATAAAGATGAAGGACATGCATGTACCATAACCTTATCACAAGACTAGTACAATCCTCTAGCTCTCCAAAACCCTAGCTAGTGAAAATAGTGAAAACCCTAACTCACACCAAGGAGATCCAACATAGTGCATCACACAAGCATGTCCTCGAAGGCAATATGTGTGCTCTTCTTCTTCACTTCAACTAGTGGAATCTATAGTTTCATCTCAAAACACTAATCGCCAAATTTATGAGGGATGAAACCGCCCATAGCCCTAGTCTTCAAATGCTCCAACAAGCTCAAAACCCCTAGTGACTCCAAGAGAGAGAGTGTGTGTACACAAGAAGATCCAAGAAAGAGAGGAGAAGTGGTACACTCTTTTTGATCACAACTCTAACACAAGAATGACAAGAATGAGTAATGTATGAATATGAATGTTGAAATCTCTCCTTCTTATCTCTTATATGAGAGGTAAGGAGGGGCAACAATACATGTGGGCCAATGCCCTTACAAGCAATCTACATTAACACATGTAGGCTCATACGTGGAGTGCTACACTCCATGGGTACACATGTCAAGCTACAAGGTGATCTTATCCACAAGAAAGGCTCTAAATGCAAGGGCACTCAATAAGGCATGTCCAATGTTCCTCTTGGAAGCATTTAATGACTCCATCAATTCACACAAGTCATGTACTCCATTGGGTGTTGAAATTTGTAACTAGGTTTGGTCTTCATAATATTTTATGTAATCTTGTTTTTATGTATTTGATGTAAAAGAAAAAGAAAAATTATTATTGTTATTTTATAAAGCATGAAGTTGCTTGCTCAAAGTCAAATTGTTCTAGGTCAAATCACCCATTGTGTGCTTCTAGGGTTTGTCATAGAGTTAAAGAAGTCAAAAGAGTCATTGTCACATGTATTAGACCCAGTTGGGCATCTTGTAACTAGTCAAAAGAATTTATTTTGAGTCAAAATGTGTCAATATCTCCCTCCAAGACCAAGTCAGCCTGCAGAAGACAAGTCGACCCTGTTTAGGGCTATTTGAGCTCTAAGGAAAGGTATAAATATAAAGCATTTGACCTCATTTGGCGAGAGCATCAATCAAGTTCATTGAAGCATATCTAGTAGATCTAGATTCTAAACAACAAGCAAAAGGAAGGAATAAGGGGGAAGTTGAAACTCCAAAACTTTGTCTCTATTCTCTCACACGTGCAAAGAAGAAGCTAGGGTTTCTGCAACTACAAGGACAAAATTTCAGATCTCCATAGAAGGCAAAAAATCTGATGAAAGGAAGCATGTTTTATAGTCTATTTATTTAGAAGGAAGAATCAAACCAAGTGAAGAAGAAAAGAGCCTAAATCAGTCTCACTCATCCACACGTGAGAAGTTGCAACAATCGCAGGAGGACCGAAAAAGTGCAGACCTGTAGTGAAGGCCGAAAAATTTGTAGGGGTCAAAGTTGTGCAAATGAAGAAGATTTGACTTGGGTTGACTTTGTGAAAGAAAAACTCATCTAAAAGAAGGTTGGCTTGGTCTTGGAGGGTTCTTGGTCTTGGGTCTAAAGGTCTTGGAATTCAACATTTGAAGATTCTATAAGAAGAGAAAATTTTCTTGTGGGTTTTCCTCTCTAGGAGAGGTTTTGGCCCTAGCTAGTAACCTATATCTTGTGTCCATTTGTCCTATTGATCTTCATGTTTTGATCGCTGGTTGATGATAAGAACACTATAATAATCAAGAAAAGAAGAAGCTAATTATAGATACTACAAGTTGAAGTAAATAACATCACATGCAGTTATCAAAGTAAAGAGAAATCACCCCTAATCTAGCTTCCCTAGATTTTTCAACATGGTATGAGAGCTAAGGTGACAAGAAAAGGCGGCTTGAGGATCGTACAAAAGGGACAAGCATAAGAAGGAAGAGCATCAAAAGAAGATCTAGTCATCACATCCCAAGACTTCATCATCATCTTGAAGAAAGGACTCTTAAAAAATAAAGAAGACCTAAAAGACCATACCTCCATCTCATCATCTAGAAGAAGGAAAGGCACTACACACTTGAAGCATCTTGGAAAGCCTCCCACATTCTACATCAACATCAAAAGGAGAAAGAAGACAAGTGACCTTTGAAGAAAGGATCACACCTCAAGCATCTTGAAGAAGAAGCATTGTCATTTTGAAGAAGGAAGATCATCCCTCCCTCACTTTAAAAGCTCACACTCTAGTGGAAGACATCATCATCAAGGAGTCATATTCATCTGTCAAGTAAGTACTTAGTAAGTAATTTATATTCATGGCTTAATCTACAAATCAAATGACTACTCTCTATAAGGAGAACAACAAACTACCTTGCATTGCAAAAGAGAATAGATTTGATCCTCATAGAAAATGAAGTTTTTGATTGTGTCATGGGCTCGACCACCAAGCCTCCTCAAGATAAGTCTCAAGCATCATCAAAATATATGAAAGGAGAAGTAAGAGCTCAAAGAATCCTCATTGAATCTATCAAGGATTCTCTCATTCCATTTATAGCGAAATTGAAGACATCAAAGGAGATTTATGACAAGTTGGTAAATCTATACTTTGTAAGTACAACTAGGGAAATAATATCCTTGAGGACCGAATTATACAAAATGAAAGTAATAAAGGAAGAAGGGGTAGCTTTGTATCTCATGAAGGTATCTCAAATTAAAGATCAACTACAAGAGCTAGGAGAAGCAATGTCAGATCTAGAGATGACCACCTGTGTACTAAATGCACTACTAAAAGGATGGGGCAACTTTGTATCAAGCATCAATGCAAAGAAGGAAGCTACACCATTCAGTGATCTATGGGCATTATGTAAGATTGAAGAAATCAGATTAAAAGCAAAGGATGACATTGAATCAAATGAGACTGTTGAAAAATGTAACTAGGTTCGGTCTTCATAATGACATGTAATTATGATTTTTGTAATTGATGTAAAGAAGAAAAATAAAATGAATGTATGCTTGTCTCATGGATTTGTCATCTAGTCATAAAAGTCAAAGAAAGTCAATGTCATGTATGAAGAACCCTTCTTGAGCATGTTACAAATGTATTTAAGTCTATAGGATTGTCAAATAACCCTCCAAGACAAGCACATGTTACTCCTTTGCAAGTCGGCTTCAAGATGAAGTAGAAGACTCATGTCGGCTCACCTAAATAGAGACACAACTGTTCAAATGATTCATGTCGGCTTATTTATGATGGACATACTACTATATATAGGGACCTCGACCTATTCCACAAGGACAAAAGTTCGGATATCCCTTTGAGATTTAGGGTGGACAGTTACAAAGATAAGTTCAGATCTCTCTGAAATTCGGGGTGCCTAGTACAGAGACAGGTTCAGATACCTCTGTAATTCGTATAGGAGATTGCAGTAATACAATTCGGTGAGAAGACTACAGTTCGATGCTGAGAGAAGACTATAGTTCGGTGCTATGTCAACTTCACAGATTCGGTATTCCCACAGTCAAGTACTCTCACAGTTTCAGTGAAATTTTTGTTGGGGCCTCGGTGCTACCACAAAAAAGAAGGGTTCAGTGCTATCACAGTGTCAACTTCACTCAAGTCACAGTTTCAGCGATATCATAGTTTAGGTATCACTAAAGTTCATGAGGTCTCGGTGCTCCTACAAAATGACAAGATCTCGGTAATGAAGATCTCAGTGCAGTGATGAGATTCTTGATGATATTACAGTGATGTATTTCGGTGCTATCTCATTGCTATCACAATGAATGTCTCAGTGATGTAGTCTTAGTGCTAAGAAGGTCGAAGTGGAAGAGGAATCAAGAAGAGGAAGGTTGATAGTCAAGTGAACTAGTGTCTTGGTCTTGGAGTGGCAAATAGGTCAAGGGTCTTGGTCTTGGTATTCGTCAATTGGAATCTCTATAAGAAGAATTTGTTCGGGTTTTCCTCTCAAAGAGTGAGAGGTTTTGGCCTTGGCTCATAGCCTACATTCTGTGTCTCTTGTTTATTTATGTTCATGCATTAGTAGCTGTTTGATGAAGAAGAGCACTAATAACTAAAGAAAAGAAGATCCTAATGGAAAGTTGTAAAAAACACTCACAAGCAGTTACTAATATAAGAGAAATCACCTAACAACTTGATGCCCTTGTAGAAATTTCTCATTTCCCACCCCGGTTTTCAGTTTCTCCTTATTTCTCCCATATAGTTAAATGCCCTTTCCATAACCATACATTTAACAAGCTGAAAAAAATAAATTTGCTGAAAACACAAATTCTGGAAATTTTACAGAATGCTGGAAATTGCAGAAATAAAAATCAGCAGTAATAAACAGCCATTAAAACACATTTAAACACTGAGATTTTTGGTCAATGTGACCCTGGAAAAACCCCCTACAACTCTTGGGGAAAACCAGTTTGAGAGCTCTTCTTTATTTCTGGAAAATGCCTTTTTACAGTAAGAGAAATATTCAGCAAAAATCAGCAAGCAAACTTTTACAACTTATCTCAGCCTTGCTGAAACTCCGCCCTGCTGAAACTCCGCTGTACAGACTTGCTGAAACTCAGCCTTGCTGAAACTCCGCTGCTGAAACTCCGCTCTGCTGAAACTCCGCTGCTGAAACTCCGCAGCTCACTGTCCAGAAATCTCCCTTGCTCTCTTGCTCTCCTTCTCTCAATCTGCTCATGAAAAAATGAATGACCTTTTCCTCCTTTAATCTAACCCCAAGTGACTTTTGGGTGATCCCTAAATCTAATGGCTGAAATAGATTGAGATCTAAGGCTAAGATTAAATGCTCATTTAAATCTCACTTTTTATTTTTTAATTCACCCCACTTTAATAAAGACCCACTTAGTCATTTATTTCCAAAGTCACTTTTCCTTTCTAATTTTTCATTGACTTTATAAAAGTCACTTTAAAATTAGACTTAGTAACTTTATCACTTAAAGTCACTTTTAAATTAGATTTAACTTTATAATTTTATAAAGTCACTTTAGGAGAAAATTTAAATTCTTTTGGACACTTTTCCCTAGGCCAAAGATCAAAGCCTAAGGGAACCACCTGTTCTCCGGTACCAAATTTCAACACTCCCTCTTACCGAGGAAGGTGTTCCTCACCACACCCATCTTGTCTCTGAAGTAGACATGCTTGCCCCGTGGTAAGGCTTTGGTAAGAATATCTGCAACCTGCTCATCAGTGGAAATATACTCAAGCTTCACAGCTCCCTTCTGAACATAGTCTCTGATGAAATGATATCTGATCCCGATATGCTTTGACCTGTCATGAAATACTGGATTCTCCGTGAGTTTAATGCAACTCTGATTATCACAGTAAATCACTGAAGGTCTCAACGATTGACCAAATAAGCCAAACAACATCTTGCGAAGCCAAATAGCCTCACAACTAGCTAGACTGGCTGCCATATACTCTGCTTCCGCTGAACTCAGTGCTACTGATTGCTGCTTCCGGCTGAACCATGACACTACTGCTGAACCCAACCCAAAACAGCACCCTGAAGTGCTCTTCCTATCAGAAGCACAACCTGCCCAATCAGAATCAGTGTATCCTGCCAATCTCACTCCATCTCCCTGCCTGTAGTCCAGACCATAATCCACTGTCCCCTGCAAGTACCGCAAAATGTGTTTTGCAGCCACCCAGTGAACCTTCCTAGGCTCACACATAAACTGACTCATCGTGTTGACTGCAAAACAGATATCTGGTCTAGTGTTGACCAAATACATTAAGGAACCAATCAGCTGCCTGTACAATGTGGGATCCACCAACTCGGAATCCGAAGCATGAAGCTTCTTCCAGTTGGTGATCATCGGTGTCGACATGGGTCTACAATCCTCCATGTGGAATCTGCTAAGGATGTCCACAATATACTTCCCCTGTCCCAAGAAGAAATGCCCCTCCTCCTGCCACACCTCCAAGCCCAAAAAGTAATGCATCAAGCCGATGTTCTTCATCTCAAACTCCGTCGCAAGATCTCCCTTGCAGTGCTCTATGAGTCTCTCTGCACCCGTAATGACCAAGTCATCCACATACAGTACTAGAATGAGAGGCTCCTCACCAATCACAATAAAGTAAAGGTTCGGATCTGCCTCACTCTTTGTGAAACCCATCCCCTGCAAATATGTATCTATCCTGGAGTACCAAGCTCTGGGAGCTTGCTTCAGGCCATAAAGGGCCTTCTTCAGTCTGCACACATGGGACTCCTTCCCATGCACCTCAAAGCCCTGTGGCTGCTCAATGTACACCTCCTCCTGTATGAAGCCATTGAGAAATGCAGTCTTCACATCCATCTGGTGGATCTTCCAACCCATCTCTGCTACTATCGATATAATGGAGCGGATCGAAGTATATCGAGCCACGGGAGCGAAGGTCTCCTCATAATCAACTCCCTCTACCTGGGAGAACCCTCTAGCCACAACCCTTGCTTTGAATTTCTCAATGCTGCCATCTGCAGCATGCTTTACCTTGTAAAGCCATCTGGAAGTAACCACGGATTTGCCCTCAGGCCTCGGCACCACCTCCCAAACATCATTCTTCATGATAGAAGAATACTCCTCCTGCATGGCCTCTCTCTAGACCTGCTGGTTAGCTGCCTCCTCATAGCTAGAAGGCTCAGAGTCAAGGATGCTGGTAACCATCGCCATATAGCTACAAAACCTCTCAGGTGGTCTACTCTCTCTGATCGACCTCTTCGGCTCAGCAACAGATGAGGCATCTCTCAAGGTGTCCTGAAGCCACTTAGTCTTCCTCTTCCCTGAGCGCACTTCTCCCACCAGAGAATGAAACTCCTCCTCCTCATCATCATCAGGAGCCTAAACTTCTGACTGTCTGTTTGCTGTCCTCCTGCCTGCACCTGAACCTGTAGAAGCTGAGGTACCATGTGAGCTGTCCATCAGTGGACTCCCTAGTGAACTGCTCTGTGAATTGCTCTCCATGCTGCCCGAAGCACCACCCCTCTGGCTCGGTGAGCCACTGCTTACTGACGGACCTGACATCCTCATAGATGTACCTCCTGATCCCTGCCCACTGGATCCCTGCGACTGACTCAACTGCTGCTGAGGGTCTGGCTGATCCAGATACTCTTAACTCTCGTGACCTCCTAAAGGCCCTGTCCTCCTCGAACTTCACATCCCGTCTAACAACAACTCTCCTCTGTGCAGGAATGTAAATCCGAAAGGCCTTTGAGGTCTCACTGTAGCCCACAAAGATACCCTTCTCTGCGGTGGGCTCTAGTTTGGTCCTCTTCTCCTTGGGTATATAGGAGTATGTAATGCATCCAAAGATATGAAGATGACCAATATCAGGCTTCTTCCCAGAGAAAGCCTCCTCCGGAGTCATGTGCCCCAAGGCACGATGCGGACTCCTGTTCTGCAAGTAAACAACTGTGTTGCAGACCTCTGCCCACAAGAACAATGGCAACCCCTGATCATGTAACATGGCTTTGGCAGCCCCTATGATGGATCTGTTCTTCCTCTTTGCAACCCCGTTTTGTTGCGGGTTGTAAGGAACAGTGAACTCCCTCCTAATGCCTGCCTCCGCACAATAGTCAACAAACTCTCCAAGGGTGTACTCTCCTCCATTGTCCGACCTCAGGGACTTGATCTTTCGACCTGTCTGTGTCTCCACAAGAGCTCTGAACTCCTGAAACCGCTTGAAGACCTCACTCTTGGTCTTCAAAAAATAAATCCAGGTCCTCCTGGAGTGATCATCAATGAATAAAACATAGTACTCATATCCACTCAAGGAAACATGAGACATCCGACCGCTCACATCGGAATGAATCAAATCAAGCATCCCAGTCGCTCTGTTGTCACTGCTGGGAAAAGGGGATTTGGCAAACTTGCCCATCGCACAACCTCTGCAACAGTACTGAAATCTGGCACACCTGTAGTGATCTCCCACAATGTCCTCAAGGCTCCATGATACATATGTCCCATCCTGCGGTGCCAAATCTCACACAGCTCAGAATTGCTAGCTCTACTGTCGGTACTACTGCTCAATGCCAAAAGGGGCTGGAATGCAAACTTGTACACCTTTGCATGGCGTACACCTATCGCTCTAGCTGAATCAGCTGGAGTGCCCCTGGGATACATCAACACCTGTCCTCCCCTGAACAGTACCTCATATCCTCTGTCCTCCAAAGCTGAGACGGATATGAGGTTCTTCCTCATCTGTGGCACATAAAGAACATCTGACACTTTCAAGGGAGGTTTGGACTCCCTCTGAAATGTCAGTGTCCCCACCCCCACTGCTCTAACAACTCTGTCATCACCGAGTACTACCTCAATATCAGTGCCACTCTCTGAAAGCTTTGAGAAGTACTCACGGACTCCTGTCATGTGACGTGAAGCCCCACTGTCCACATACCAGATACCTGAAGATGCTCCGCTAATCGAGGGAAAAGCATGCTCCCTCTGAACCTGTGTGGCAGGTGATCCTGCACTAGAGGACTCACACGTAGTGAACGCAAACTCCCGGTCAAAACGACCTGCAAAGTCCTCAATCTCTGCTGAAGCTGCAACGTCCTGGTTCTTCCCCTTCTTCTTCTTCTTCTCCGGACACACAACTGCATAGTGTCCCATCTTTTGACAATTCCAACACTTCACCTTGGAATAGTCCTTCTGTGTGTTCCCCTGTTTACCTTTACCTTTGCCTTTGCCCCCACCACTGCTTGTGGAAGCCTGCTTCTTCCCTTTGCCTTTCTTGCCTCCTGCCACCAGTGCTACATCCTCATCCTGCTCAACTGGCTTGGCTGCCCCAAGCTGACCTTTCCTGATCTCTGTCTGAATGCAATCATCCCAAAACCTCTCCCATGTGGGAAGGGTCTCACGTGCACAAACCCCATCAGCAAAGTTCAACCATGAACGGGGGAGGCCATTCACTGCAATCCGCACCAACTCAGTGGGTGGAATGGCCTTTCCAATCGTTGCCAACTCATCCCTCACATTAGTAATCTTTGTGAGATATCCAGCTGCACTATCATTACCCATCTTAATGTTCTTCAGCTTCTCCTTCAAGACCATCTTCCGGTTCTCATTGGTACTCTGGTAGAGATTGGACAATGCTGTCCACATCTCATGGGCATTGCTCTTTCCTCTCACATGAGGAATGCAATGGTTTTTGATTCCGTCTAGAATCAGCCTCTTACCCTTGTTCTTTTTATTATAAGCTGTCAACTGAGTAGCATCAGTAGGCACAACAACAGGGTTCTGTGTGGTATGCACCATGATATCCCAGATTTCTGCCTCCTCAAAGATACTCTGCATTCTCTCCTTCCAAACGCTGTAATTTGTATGCCCATCCAGTTTATCCTCCACCCTCAATCCCAATGACATCCTGCTGTCCTAAAACTGAAAAATAGCACTGCTGTAGTAAAGATAAAACTGCTGTTTATGAAAAAAATCAGCTTGCTGGAATTTTCTGAGTGAAAAATCAGCAGCTGTAATTTTTCCTTTTGCTGTCCCAAACTGTCCTTCAGCACTCAAGCTCTGATACCATGTAGAAATTTCTCATTTCCCACCCCGGTTTTCAGTTTCTCCTTATTTCTCCCATATAGTTAAATGCCCTTTCCCATAACCATACATTTAACAAGCTGGAAAAAATAAATTTGCTGAAAACACAAATTCTGGAAATTTTACAGAATGCTGGAAATTGCAGAAATAAAAATCAGCAGTAATAAACAGCCATTAAAACACATTTAAACACTGAGATTTTTGGTCAATGTGACCCTGGAAAAATCCCTTACAACTCTTGGGAAAAACCAGTTTGAGAGCTCTTCTTTATTTCTGGAAAATGCCTTTTTACAGTAAGAGAAATATTCAGCAAAAATCAGCAAGCAAACTTTTACAACTTATCTCAGCCTTGCTGAAACTCTGCCCTGCTGAAACTCCGCTGTACAGACTTGCTGAAACTCAGCCTTACTCAAACTCCGCCCTGTTGAGACTCCGCTGTACAGACTTGCTGAAACTCAGCCTTGCTGAAACTCCGCCCTGCTGAGACTCCGTTGTACAGACTTGCTGAAACTCCGCTGTACAGACTTGCTGAAACTCCGCAACTCACTGTCCAGAAATCTCCCTTGCTCTCCTTCTCTCAATCTGCTCATGAAAGAATGAATGACCTTTTCCTCCTTTAATCTAACCCCAAGTGACTTTTGGGTGATCCAAGTGACTTTTGGGTGATCCCTAAATCCAATGGCTGAAATAGATTGAGATCTAAGGCTGAGATTAAATGCTCATTTAAATCTCACTTTTTATTTTTTAATTCACCCCACTTTAATAAAGACCCACTTAGTCATTTATTTCCAAATTCACTTTTCCTTTCTAATTTTTCATTGACTTTATAAAAATCACTTTAAAATTAGACTTAGTAACTTTATCACTTAAAGTCACTTTTAAATTAGATTTAACTTTATAAAATTATAAAGTCACTTTAGGAGAAAAATTAAATTCTTTTGGACACTTTTCCCTAGGCCAAAGATCAAATCCTAAGGGAACCACCTGTCCTCCGGTACCAAATTTCAACAGCCCTAGATTTCTCAACATGGTATCAGAGCTAAGGTGACTAATTCAAGGAACACTCAAGGATCAAATCTCGAGAAAGACACCAAAGCAAGTTGAAGGATATCAAAGTGAAGTTGAGATCTACATCGGAGTATCAAACCCTAGATCGACGAAGAAGTCTACACCAACAAAAGTTTTGGATCCTCTAGTCATCATCAAAAGACCACAAAGACCCTCATCAAGTTGAAGGGATCTACAAAGCAAGGTATCCCAAAGTATAGACATCCAAGAGAAGCACTCCAATGTCAAAGGTCACATCATCTTGGAGAAAGCCGAAACCCTAGAAGCATTTCTGGAATCTGCACTCATTCACCACCGAAGAAGTCGAAGTATCTTGAAGGCTAATTATCCAAAGAAGGCTAAAGGCATTGTCATCATCTTCAAAAGGTTCCAAGGCAGTCTCCCCCTCACTAAAGCAACGACCTCCTTATCCTTAAAGAAGATCATCCGAGGAGCATCAAGACATCTTCGTCGATCATCATCAACAAAGGGATCAAGTTGAAGATTTTATCTTCACTTGATAAGTAAGTACCTTTTTCTTCTATAATCTAATCTAGTAAAATGACTTTGTTTTGCAAGGAGATCTATAAGCTGGTTGGGTCATCAAACTACCTTGCATGGAAAAGGATAGAAATAGTCCTTGAAGAAAATGAAGTCATTGAAAAAGTCTCCAAATCATCCGAAGGTCAAATACTATCTGAATACATGGAAAAGGATCTAAGGGCTCAAGAGATTCTTATGGAGTCCGTCAAAGATTCTCTCATATAGAAGGATTGGAGACATCAAAAGAGATATATGATAAGCAGGTAAAACAATTCTTTGAAGATACGATAAAGAAGGTAATATCACTTATTGAAGGTATCAAAGGATAAAGGGTTATCTTCATAAGATCTCAATTGCAAGATCTGGGAGAGATGATTTCATAGAAGGAAATGATCTCTTTTGTTTTGAATACACTAACTAATGAACAAGGTAACAAATGCCTATGAGGATATGAAAGCTATTCCATTCAACAACATGTGATTTCTATGCAAGATAGAAGAAGACAGGTTGAGGGAAAAAATTGTTCAAACATTTGTCGGAAAGAAAGAACATAGTTAAGATTCAATGCTATGAGCATTACAGGAAAGATTGTCTGAAGTTCAAGAAGGGCAATATCAAGAAAGATAGAGAAGAAGCCCATTTCATCGAAGAAATGGAGGAAGCTGAAAAGAAGGAAGTCCAAGGAAGAGGAAAAGCATTAGAAGTAAGAGCTCGTGACATCCCCATAGGAAACATGAAGGATGTCTGGAACAAAATCTATGACAGTCAACTATGAAGGATATAAGTCTTGGTGACCTCATTAAAAGCTCAAGTGACACTTATGGGAAAAAGGAAGAAGTCATCTAGGACAAGTCTCATCATACATCAGCCAAAAGGAAACATTTGTTGGATAGGGATATGCAAGATCCTCAAGATTCTCTGATGGAATCCTCATCGGAAGGTTCATCGATCTAGAGAGGAAGCAAGTGTTTCATCAGGAACTCCAACTTGTGGAATTCATGCAATGATGTTATGATGACATAATAGATGAAGTAGATCAAGGGGTTGAAGCTCTTTTCAATCAAGGAAGTTGCTAAAAGAAGCCTAGATGACCTAAAGGTAAATGAGGTATGTATGCTTGTATTCAATACTATAAAGTCATGTTGTATGGTTGCAAGTAACATAGATCACTGCTCTATCTTGAGAAGCATGATCAAAGGAAAATGATCTCCTCCTTTGAAAGGATGTAAGAAGGCATAGGTCACACTAGATGAAATCAACATAATATGTCCTCATATGAAAATGAGGTGGTTGACAATAATTAGAGGAACTCTGATTGGAAGTTCCTGGGAATGAAATATGTGAAGAAAGGAAGGAAGAGATCATGGACTATGCAACCATGGAAAATGCAATCAACATCTGAGGACTAGAAGATTTGACTAGGAAATCTCTCGGAAAGATATGAAGACTCTGATGGAAGTTGGAAAAAGATGGAGACCCTTGACAATGGATATCTTTGGGAGATATGTCAACTTGTATGCAGGATGTTGATGCAAACTGGAAGATGTCACGATGAAAGACCATCACAAAGGTAATTTTGATTTAGTGTTCATTTCTTATTTTTGAACATATCTGGATGGGCTTATGCAAGACTACTAAGGGAAGAACCGTGGATGTCTTCCAAGAGGACCATGTAGAAGGATGTGAGATCCTTCTGAAGAAGACAACATGAAGAAGGCAACATGATATGAAGCAAGGCTAGATGTAGATTGATGGATCACTTTCTGATGAAAGGAACGATGACATGATTGACTCATGGATGAGAGTGATGGATGGTTTGTGCCTTATGAAGAAGTCCCAAAAAGATGAAGACTCCATAACGAAGAAGAAATTCATGACATCGAAGGAAGGAGTTCTTCAAGCAGCTGGTTGTCTTTTCATCTCCGCCTAAGGAGCTGCAGTAGGTCCCTAATTAAGAGGGAGCCTAGAAGCACGTTTCTTACTTGGAAGAAGCTTGGAAATTCCTAAGCCAAGAGGGAGCTTAGGTACATTCCTTTTGTAGGAATGAGTACATTCCGTTATTGGAATAGATATGTCCTCCCTAATTAAGAGGGAGAGATAGACACATCATTTTGGTCTTCACTTGGAAAGACATAATGGAGGATTGGGTAAACATATGGCAGCCGATGCTCTTTGAGGATGAGATAGGGCATCCAAGATAAGAGTAGTCGTAGAGGACCGATATTCTTTGAGGATTGGGAATCCAAGATAAGAATAGTCCTGGTAGAACACACCCTGAGAACCTGGGTGGGGTATGTTCCAGGAGAGACAATGATTAGGGTGTTTATAAATCATTGGTCTCGCTAGCATTGAGCTCAAATCTTGTGGATAGATAGAGCTGTTAATCAAGGCCTTGCTATGTGACAATGCTGGTTGATATTATGCTATACATATGGGTCACCAATCTGATTCTTCTTATGAGAAATTCTTTAGATTGAGAATGACCAAGTACCATTATGAATACCTCCCTAGTTAAGAGGGAGTGTTGAAAAATGTAACTAGGTTTGGTCTTCATAATGACATGCAATTATGATTTTTGTAATTGATGTAAAGAAGAAGAATAAAATGATTGTATGCTTGAATCATGGGTTTCATGAGCAAGGATTTTATTTTTAGATGGCTCCCATTGTGAACCTTTAGGATTTGTCATCTAGTCATAAAAGTCAAAAAAGTCAATGTCATGTATGAAGAACCCTTCTTAGGCATGTTACAAATGTATTTAAGTCTATAGGATTGTCAAATAGCCCTCCAAGGCAAGCACACGTTACTCCTCTGCAAATCGGCTTCAAGATGAAGGAGAAGACTCATGTCGGCTCACCTAAATAGAGACACAACTGTTCAAATGATTCATGTTGGCTTATTTATGACGAACATACTACTATATGTAGGGACCTCGACCTATTCGACAAGTACAAAAGTTCGGATATCCCTCTGAGATTTCGGGTGGACAGTTACAAAGATAAGTTCAGATCTCACTAAAATTCAAGTGGCCTAGTACAAAGATAGGTTTGGATACCTCTGTAGTTCGTATAGGAGATTGTAGTAATATAGTTCGGTGAGAAGACTACAGTTCGGTGCTGAGAGAAGACTACTGTTTGGCGATATAAGAAGACTATAGTTCGGCGCTATGTCAACTTCACAGATTCAATATTCCCATAGTCCAGTACTCCCACAGTTTCGGAGAAATTTCTGTTGGGGCCTTGGTGCTACCATCGAAAGAAGGATTAAGTGCTATCGCAGTCTCAACTTTGCTCAAGTCATAGTTTCAGTGATATCATAGTTTGGGTATCACTACAGTTCATGAGGTCTCGGTGCTCCTACATAGTGATAAGATCTTTGTAATGAAGATCTCAGTGCAATGATGAGATACTTGATGATATTATAGTGATGTATTTCGGTGCTATCTCATTGCTATCACAGTGAATGTCTCAGTGATGTAGTCTTAGTGTTAAGAAGGTCGAAGTGGAAGAGTAATCAAGAAGAGGAAGGTTGATAGCCAGTCTTGGAGTGGGAAATAGGTCAAGGGTCTTGGTCTTGGTATTCGTCAATTGGAATCTCTATAAGAAGAATTTGTGCGGGTTTTCCTCTCAAAGAGTGAGAGCTTTTGGCCCTGGCTCATAACTTACATTCATTGTCTCTTGTCTATTTATGTTCATGCATTGGGTTTGATGAAGAAGAACACTAATAACTAAAGACAAGAAGATCCTAATCTAAAGTTGTAAAAAGCACTCACAAGCAGTTACTAATATAAGAGAGATCACCTAACAACTTGATGCCCTAGATTTCTCAACAGAGCCAACACAAGCATTTGCAACGATGCTAAGGAAGAAAGGAAGGTTTGGAAAATTTGAGCCTTGAAAGAAATTTCAAAAGAAAATTGACATGTCTAAGATTCATTTTTATGAATGTAATGAATATGGACACTACAAGAGAAATTGTTCTAAACTCAAGAAGGGCAACAAGAAAAGAAAAGAAAGAAGTGAAGCCCATGTGATAGAAGAAAGAGAAGAACCAAACGAGAAGAAAACAAAGAAGGAAGAAGTGAAAGACCTCTACTATGAAAGGTCTCTTATACATTAAGTTCATTTTCAGTTTTTAGAAGATAACAGTCATGATAGGAAGCATTACAGTTATGATAAGATGCATTGTAGCAGTTTTAAGATGACATCATTAGAAATATAGCAGAAATAGCAATTTACATGGTTGAAGCAATCATCTAGGAAGATCAAAGCTCATCACACCTCATCATCATTAGAAAGGAGTATTTGTAGAAAAGGATCATCAAGATCCTCCACAAGAATCTTTGTTGAAAAGGTTCATCACTACTTGAAGAAGCAAATGTTACATAGACAATCTACATTCCACTTAATGTGGGATCCACAGTTTAGAAGGATGAAGGTATGATGATAGGAAGTGCAACATAATGGTTTGATTGAAGTATTTCCCATCTTCAAACAAGGGAAAAGGAAGCTGCTAAAGGAAGTCTAGATGACCATACGAAGAAAGAGGTATGCATACATTTGATAACTTTTTGATAGATAGACAAAGTCATGTCTTCATTTTGTTTCAGAAAAGGATGATTGAAATGCTCTATCTCATGAGCATGTTTGAAGAAGAAGACTCCCTTATGGTTGATGCATGAAGGCATAGATATAATATGCCTTGAACTCTTCTACATATTGATAGAATCAACATTATATGACCTCATGAAGAATATGAGGTAGTGGGCAACAATTGTTCCTCTAAAGTAGCTATATATAAAAATCCCAAGGAAGCAGTATGTGAAGAAGTTGAAAAGAGAGTTCATAGGATGAATCTACATGGATAATCAACATCTGATGTAAAGAAGGATTGGTTATGACATCTCCATGAAGAAATTATGAAGACCCTGATAAGTATGATGAAGAAGGAGAACCTTGGTAATGGAAGCCTTGGAGATGGATTCATATAGAAAAGGATGTTGATGTTGCAGAAGCAGATGATTTGACAAAAGGCCATCATAAAGAGGTAATTCTGGTTTAATGTTCACTTTTGATTTTTGAAAGAAAGCATCTGGTTGGATTGGAACAGGGCTACCAACAGAAGGTTGTAGAAATTCACCTACAACTAGTACACATAAATTTGGATGGATGATTCTGAAAGGAACATGACTTGGAAGAGGTAGCAGTATGAAGGATAGCCAGATGATGACAAAGAAGGTCACTTTCTGATGATAAGAAGGATGACATGACTAGTTCTACACTCTGTTTTTTCGTTGAAGGAAAGTGATGAGAAAGATGGTCGAAGCCCTATGAAGAAGTTATGGAAGAAGATGGCTCCATGATGTAGAAGTTGAAGTTTATTCATGACATGATGATGCAGAAAAAGGAGCCCTACAAGCAACTGATAGTACCATGATCTCCACAAAAGAATAGATAGTTGTTGTTGAAAACAAGTCCCTAGTTAAGAGGGAGCTTGGTTATATTCCTTTCATGTAAAGGCGATGATAAGAAGGATGACATGACTAAGTTCTACACTTGTTTTTTTGTTGAAGGAAAGTGATGAGAAAGATGGTCGAAGCCCTATGAAGAAGTTATGGAAGAAGATGGCTCCATGATGTAGAAGTTGAAGTTTATTCATGACATGATGATGCAGAAAAAGGAGCCTGACAAGCAATTGATAGTACCATGATCTCCACAAAAGAATAGATAGTTGCTGTTGAAAACAAGTCCCTAGTTAAGAGGGAGCTTGGTTATATTCCTTTCATGTAAAGGAATGAGTAGATCCTCACTAGTTGAGAGGGAGAGATAGACACATCATTCTTGTCTTCACATCATGAAGAAAGAATGGAGGATTGGGTTGGCATATGAGACCGATACTTCTTGGGATAGAAGTAGTCTCGGGAACTGATACTCTTTGAGGATGAGGTAGGGCATCGAAGACAAGAGTAGTCAAAGAGGATATTCCTTGAGGATGTGTAAATCCAAGAGGGGAATGGTCCTAAAAGGACATACCTTGTGAACATCCAGATGGGGTATGTGCCTTGAGAGACAATGATGAAGGTGTTTATAAATCATTGTCTCCCCAACACTATGCTCTAATCTAGTGGAGAGATAGCGCTGTTAGTCAAGGCCTTGCTATATGACAATGTTGGTTCATATGATGAGATGCACTGATATAAGCTGAAAAGATAACTTATGAGATGACTTACCAATCCAACTCTTCTTATGAGAATATCCTTGTACCATTGATATTATGAATACCGCCCTAGTTAAGAGGGAGTGTTGAAATTTGTAACTAGGTTTGGTCTTCATAATATTTTATGTACTCTTGTTTTTATGTATTTGATGTAAAAGAAAAAGAAAAATTATTATTGTTATTTTATAAAGCAAGAGGTTTCATGTTCAAAGTCAAATTGTCCTAGGTCCAAGCACCCATTGTGTGCTCCTAGGGTTTGTCATAGAGTCAAATAAGTCAAAAGAGTCATTGTCACATGTATTAGACCCTATTCGGCATCTTGTAACTAGTCAAAAGAATTTATTTTGAGTCAAAATGTGTCAAAATCTCCCTCCAAGACCAAGTCGGCCTGCAAATGACAAGTCGACCCTGTTTAGGGCTATTTAAGTTCCAAGGAAAGGTATAAATATAAAGTATTCGACCTCATTTGGTGAGAGCATCAATCAAGTTCTTTGAAGCATATCTAGTAGATATGAACAACAAGCAAAGGAAGGAATAAGAATGAAGTAAAAACTCTAAAACCTTGTCTCTATTCTCTCACACATGCAAAGAAGAAGCTAGGGTTTTCTCAGCTACAAGGACAAAATTTCAGATCTCCATAGAAGGCCAAAAATCTGATGAAAGGAGTGTTGAAATTTGTAACTAGGTTTGGTCTTCATAATATTTCATGTACTCTTGTTTTTATGTATTTGATGTAAAAGAAAAAGAAAAATTATTACTATTATTTTATAAAGCATGAGGTTTCATGTTCAAAGTCAAATTGTCCTAGTTCAAAGCACCCATTGTGTGCTTCTAGGGTTTGTCATAGAGTTAAAGAAGTCAAAAAAGTAATTGTCACATGTATTAGACCCTATGGGGCATCTTGTAACTAGTCAAAAGAATTTATTTTGAGTCAAAATGTGTCAAAATCTCCCTCCAAGACCAAGTCGGCCTGCAAATGACAAGTCGACCCTGTTTAGGGCTATTTAAGCTCCAAGGAAAGGTATAAATATAAAGTATTCGACCTCATTTGGTGAGAGCATCAATCAAGTTCTTTGAAGCATATCTAGTAGATCTGAACAACAAGCAAAGGAAGAAGTCAAAACTCCAAAACCTTGTCTCTATTCTCTCACACATGCAAAGAAGAAGCTATGGTTTTTGCAGCTACAAGGACAAAATTTCAGATCTCCATAGAAGGCCAAAAATGTGATGAAAGGAAGCATGTTTTATAGTCTATTTATCTAGAAGGAAGAAGCAAACCAAGCAAAGAAGAAAAGAAGCCTAAATCAGTTTCTCTCATCCACACGTGCGAAGTTGTAGCAATTGCAGGGGGGTCGAAAAAGTGCAGACATGTAGTGAAGGCCGAAAAATTTGTTGTAAGGGTTGAAGTTGTGCAAATGAAGAAGATTTGACTTGGGTTGAATTTTTGAAAGAGAATTTCATCTTAAAGAAGTTTGACTTGGTCTTGGAGGGGTCTCAATCTCGGGTCTAAAGGTCTTGGAATTCGTCATTTGAAGATTCTATAAGAAGGGAAGATTTTCTTGTGGGTTTTCCTCTCTAGGAGAGGTTTTGGCCCTTGCTAGTAACCTACATCTTATGTCCATTTGTTCTATTGATCTTCATGTTTTGACAACTGTTTGATGATAAGAACACTATAATAATCAAGAAAAGAAGAAGCTAATTATAAATTCTACAAGTTGAAGTAAAGAATATCACAAACAGCTATCAAAGTAAAGAGAAATCACCCCTAATCTAGCTGCCCTAGATTTCTCAACATTGGGCCCACTCCCCTTATATGAACATTATTGTAACTCAGGTTTCCTTGAGCCAACTCCAAGCCTCCGTGCAGGCATCCCAGCTACGTTGTGTGTTTAAGGCTTAAGTCCCTCCTTCGAGTTGCAAAACACTCCTCGTCTTAAGTAGGGCATTCTTTGAGCAAACAACCATCTCCATGTGGCCATCATGTAGTATCTCATGCAAGCTATTAGGATATGCCTAATGCCTTGAAGAAGAATACTAAGTAAAGACCTCATTGAGGTCAAGCAAACAACCAGCGAGGCATGTGCAAATTCATTAGGGACCATCTCTCTTATGTAAATCTATCACAAACCATTGAACGGTTAAATCATACACCATGTACCCAAATCACATGACGATGATTTGGAACCCCAAAACATGGCGTAAACACTTGTGGAGTAACCTTGAAAGTTGATACTTGCTCTTTACAAGGAAAGTGTTTTCACTAAAACCGTTTGACTCCCTTTGCAACTCCACCAAATCTGGCATCTACAAATATGCACCTATTGAAGTCACTATTGAAGTTTTTGTAGCTACGACTGGTCTTCATAATTGTGAAATGATTAACAAAATTGTGGGTTCCATGTCTTTTTTTGTTGTCGAAGAAATATCTAGGTAGATCCACCCAAAGGGATCACATCCCGCTGGCTTATTAGCAGAGCCTACCCTCGAGGGCGTCGAGGAGAATTGACCCTGTGACCTCCCATTAGCAAGGTGCTTTAGCGACAGGGACTTGACTAATTGAGTTAACCCTCAGGGCTTTGTGGATTCCATGTCGGCTCCCAAAGAAGTAAATTTGAATTTACAAATTATGAATTTTGCCTCCAAAATAGTAAGGTTGGCTCGCCCATTTGTTCAAGTCGGCTCTGCCCAAGAATGTGTCCATTCGGGCCCCTTTTGATCACTATATAAAGGCCATTCAACCTCCAAAAACACAATTCGAATCACTCAAAAGAAGATGTCTTATGAGGCTACTAGGACGAATCGGAGGCTCAAGGAAGGACAAAATATGAGGAAGAAAATGGAAGGACAAAATTCGAGAAGGTCGAAATTTCTGAGGCATAGGAAGACTGATTTTTTGAGGCTATTTGAGGATTGTTTGGCCAGGTTTGGTTTCTGGTCTGTTTATCTTTGTTTTGGGAATGTTCAGATTGTATCTTTTGTTGAATGGACAAATTTCTCTAAGAAAAAGGTTTATGGGGTTTTCCCCTGGTTTAGGGTTTTCCCAGCGTAATTTTGTCTCTTCTTGTTCTTACTAGCATTATTATTCTACTATTGAAGATTTTCTATGTGTCATTGCTTAATAATGATTGTGTTGCAAGATAATCTAATGATGAAATTATCGGAAGTAATTACCAGTCTAGAAAATCCCTAAAAATCAACATGGTTTCAGAGTGATGGTTTGATAAGAGCAACCTTGAATGAAAGATCAAAAGATCCCTAGTCTCATCTTGCCAGGAGGTTTGCTTCCATCTGTGAGAAGGCTGGACAAGCCCTAGAAGACAAGCCCTCGTTCCGAGTTATAGAGGCCAAAAAACCCCAGATTATTACCAGAAAAAGGGGCCACAAATGTCTGAGGTAGGTTGCAGGTCAAGGGACCTCAGGACGTATTTAAAAAGAGGCTGAGGAGCCTCAAAGCTAGGTCGCAAAAGACCTTAGTTAGAACATTAAAGGCTGAGGAACTCGGTTAGTAGAAACATCCAAATTGTCTTCTGTACAAGATTGTGTAAAGTACTCTACATACATGTCACAGAAAGGGGTTGCTTAGTTCTCTTTGAAAATCTTGTTCTGGCCTAGGACTGATAAAAGATGTATCGACAAGACATAGTTTGAGAATTCATTCCTAAAAGGACTCTAGCATAAGTCCTGGAAATTCAGACATATAAGGAAACCTTCCTAAAAGGAAAAGCACTGCTCCCTAGTCAGACCGAAGGACTATGCCAATACAAAATATATAGTATTGAAGGGATTCTTGAAGACAATTATGAAATTCAACAGAAGCTAATTGCAAGAGGAAAGTATGCCTCTCAAATTGAGATTCACCGATTGATAAGCAAATTCTAAGTCCATCCATCTTAGATTTATTCAAGTAATACTTCAAAGGTGAATATTAGTACTTTCAACAACGCTGTGATGTATCAAAAGGATCTTATAACATATCATGTTTGTTAATTTCTGGTAGCATCGGATGTGCTCTAAGTCTCAAATTTTCCAGGGAAGCTTAGACACATGCGTTCTCCAATACCGAGAAATCGTTTTGGGAAATTCCACCCGGAGACAGTTTTATTAAAATAATTAATTATTTTTAATGGGACCCTAAGTCTAAACTTAGGAAATTAAAATAATTAATGGGTATTAATCTAAACTGTGGGTGAAACTTCTAGAAGAAGGCGGAGATCAAGTCAATATGATACTAGCCATTGATTAAGATCTAATTTGGGTCGTTGATTGATCAATGAGAGGATTATAAGAGGAGGCTTGATGGGAACTTGGAGAACACACCAGAGGTAAATACTCAGTTACCCGAGTAAGATCGATTTTCTCACTGGTCGAAATTCGGCAAGAGAAAATCGAATCAGAGGGAGAGTTGCAAGTGAGAAAGAAAGAGAGGGCATCAACATTAGTCGAGAGTGCAAGGCAAGAAGACGCAGAGCAGGGAGAGACAACGCAGAAGCTGTGACGCAAAAAGAGGCAGCGCAGAGGTAGGTTGACGCTGGGACTGCGTGGGCAGTTTGACGTTGGGCTAGCGTGGGAAAATTGACGCAGAGGGACGCAGAAGGATTCAGAGGGAAAAGGAGTACTTCTCTAGGATCAAAGATTTGTGAGGAAACGTCTGTAATTTTCTCACTTCTGTTCTGTTGGTTGTAACTTGTACATGAGATTTTGCTGAAAAATAATAAAGAAACCCTCATCTGCTGCACCCGTTTTCGCACATTGGGTTTTTCTGGGGACGTTTGTCCAAAATATCTGTGTCATTGTGATTGTAATTGTGCCAGTATTTTTTTCTTTGCATTTCCATTCCATAGTATTTTAATTGTGAAGGCCGGAGTAGAATTTATTTCGACATTCGCTGTAAGAACACTGTGAATAACTTATTTTTGAGTTAATAAGTAGAAGAAATAATATTAATCATTGCAGTTGGATTTCTATCTAGAAATTTTGACATGGTATCAGAGCCAGGTTAAGCAAGGAGAAAAGAGCCGGAAGACCTGGCGTTGAAGGAAGAAAGGAATTCGAAATTCCTATAGGGGCAGTAATTCGAATCCCCAAGGGGTTTACATAGTTCAAGCCAGAAGACTAGATTTTCGTGGTAAAGCTCTCTGAGTGAGTCGACAGAGAGGTAAGGTTTCCTGATCGAAATCTGTCAGCGACAGAAGGAATAGCGCAATAGAAGATTCAATGAAGAGGGGACGCAATTTTTCTTGCAGTAGTTGCTGGGGCAGGGAAGTGTCGGAAATCGGTTGAAAATAGCACAAAGATGGATATTCAAGGTGTCTTAGAATTATCTACCAGATTAGAAGAAGAATTTGCATGCTTGGCAAATTTAGCATTAGCAGATGTTTGGTACATTGATAGCAGGGCTTTAGCTCATATGACTGGAGTACAAGAACATTTCTCGAGCTATCAAGAAGAACAAATGGACTTCCAGATTACTATGGGAAACAGAACGAAATGTACTCCAGTAGGGAGAGGCACCATAACATTTCAGACGGAAGTAGGGACCAACATCCGAGCCATCAATGTTCTGCATGTGCTAGGATTAGGAATGAATTTGATTTCAGTGTCCCTGTTATAGGACAAGGGATGCGATGTATACTTCATAGGAAAGAAAGTATACGTCAAGCATCCAAGCTGGAAGAAGAAGAGACAAATTGGGACTCAAAGCAACAGATTGTATAAGTTGTAGCTTGAGTCTCCAATGGCACTGATAGGCAACAACTAGAATGGTGAAAATGATCGAAATGAATTATGGCACAAGCGAATGGGACACTTACACCATGGAGCACTGAGGATGCTCAACGATATTGTTACAAGAGTACCAACTCTTAGTAGTGAGC
Organism: Pinus tabuliformis; assembly: GCA_031772625.1. Classification (NCBI taxonomy): domain Eukaryota; kingdom Viridiplantae; phylum Streptophyta; class Pinopsida; order Pinales; family Pinaceae; genus Pinus; species Pinus tabuliformis. Next base: position 1,862,357,060 of record CM062817.1, read on the forward strand.
ATGATGACTTATGCCTGAGGATGCGTGCCAGGGAAGTATGCTAAAGCAACTTTTCCCAAAAGTGACAATAGAGCAGAATGTGTATTGGGATTGATATGCTCAGATATATGTGGTCCAATGTCCACAAGAGCTCTTAGTGGTGGCGAATACTTCGTCCAATGTCCACAAGAGCTCTTAGTGGTGGCGAATACTTCGTCACTTTCATTGATCATCACTCTAGAAAAACTTGGATCTATTTCTTAAAGACCATGGATGAGGTCTTTGATCGAATCAGAGAGTTTAAGGCTCTCGTTGAAAATATGACAGGGAAAAAGATAAAGATATTGCGGCCAGATAATGGTGGAGAATATACAGACAGAGACTTCATGATTTCTACGCAAAGGAGAGCATCAAAAGAGAGTGGACAACTCCATATAATCATAAGCAAAATGGAGTAGCAGAGCGGAAAAATAGAACTATTGTTGGGGCAGCCAAAGCTATGTTGTATGATCAAGATCTACTTAAGTTCTTATGGGCAGAAGCTTGCAACACAGCGATGTATATCCAGAATAGAACTCCTCATAAAGCATTGGGGAAGAAAACGCTCGAAGGAGTCTTCACAGGGAAGAAGCCGGAAGTTAGTCATCTCAGGATATTCAAAAGCATGGCATATTGTCACATTCCAGATGAGAAGCGCAGTAAACTGGATCAAACTGCAGAAAAGGGGTATCTCGTAGGATATAGCAAGACCTCAAAGGCATACAGAATCTACATTCCTAGCAGCAGGAAGATTGTAGTGAGACGGGATGCAAAATTCATGGAGGATAGAGCTTTCAGGAAATCTTGAGAGATGCCAGCAGAAGGTCAGTCAGCAGATGTTCCACTAGTCCAAGAGCAGTAGGGGAAACAAGGAGGATAGGCAGGAGGATAGACAGCTGGATCGAGTACAGTGACTAGTACCAATATTTCCTTAGAAGGAGGAAATCCAGACAGTTCTTAGCAGATGGAACAACAGGATTAGGAGGAGGAGTTGATTGAGCCTCCCACCACGAGTGGTAGAACCAGCAGAGAAGTACGACAGACACTAAGGGACGCAGAGGAGTTTGTTGGAGCTCCTAGAACCGAGAAAAGGCAACATAAACAACCTGACAGATACTAGGCATTGGTAGCTCAGGTTGAAGAACCCTCTAGCTTTTAGGAAGCCGTTCAACACCAAGTTTGGGTGGATGCCATGGTAGAAGAGTACAACTCTATCATGACGAATGATGTCTGGGAAGTAGTACCTAGACCAGAGGATAGATCAGTTGTAGGATCAAGATGGATCTACAAGATCAAGTATGCTGCAGATGGCAGTATAGAGAAGTACAAGGCTAGGTTCGTGGCAAAGGGGTATGCTAAGAAAGAAGGAATAGACTATGAAGAGACCTTCGCCCCAGTTGCTTGTTACACCTCTATTAGATCCGTTATATCCCTAGCAGCTCAAATGGGATGGGAGATTCACCGGATGGATGTCAAGACAACATTCTTGAATCGAATGATAGAAGAGGAGGTGTATATAGAACAACCAAAAGGCTTCGAAACTCATGAGAAGAGAACTCATGTTTGCAGATTAAAGAAAGCCCTGTATGGGCTCAAGCAGGCACGCAGAGCATGATATGGTCAAATTGATAGTTACTTGCAGCAGTTGGGATTTGTCAAAAGTGATGTTGATCCCAATCTCTACTATTTGATGGTAGAGAATGAACCACTTATTCTGGTATTATATATGGATGACTTGTTCCTAACAGGGTCATCTAGGCTCATACAAGATTGCAAGAAGAATCTTGAAGCTGAATTCGACATGAAGGACATGGGGTTGATGCATTATTTTCTAGGGTTTGAAAGTTTGATAGAAGAATGGGGAGATCTTCCTTGGGCAAGGAAGATATGCTACAGAGATTCTGAAGAGATTCAGAATGCAGGATTGTCGACCCATGGTTACTCCCATGATCACCAACTGGAAGAAAATAGATGCATCAGGAGATAAGGAAGTGGACCCCACCTTGTACAAACAACTCATTGGGTCGCTCATGTATCTGGTCAACACTAGGCCAAACATTTGATTTGTTGTCAACACTCTTAGGCAGTTCATGGTGGAACCAAAAATGGTGCATTGGGCAGTAGCTAGAAACATTCTTAGGTATGTGCGTGGAACAGTCGATATGGGTTGAAATACTCCCGAGGGGAGGACGTCAGATTGAATGGGTTCACAGATGCAGATTGGGTAGGGAGTTCAGTAGACCGAAAAAGTACCTTGGGGTACTGCTTCAGTGTTGGATCAGGGATGATATCTTGGTGCAGCAGGAAGCAGAAATCAGTAGCTCTGAGCTCAGCAGAAGCAAAATATATGGCAGCCAGCACAACTACGTGCGAAGCTATATGGCTCAAAAAACTGCTTGTGAGCTTGTTCAGAAAAAGGATGGAAGCGACCAAGGTTTACTGTGATAATCGAAGTTGTATCAAACTCTCTGAGAATCCAGTATTTCATGATCGGTCAAAACACATTGATATTAGATGTCACTTTATCAGAGACTGTGTTCAGCGTGGGGCAATACAACTATAATATGTCCCCATAAGAGATCAGGTAACTGATATACTCACAAAGGCTCTAGGAAGAGCTAAGTTCATTTAGTTCATAGAGCAGATAGGTATGGTAGGGAATCCGTTTTAGTAGTAGAAACAGGTGATTTCTCAGTTACAGTGGCAGAGGGAGTTGCAGTACGAAAGCAGTGTTGACAAGTGGCAGGGTCAACAACAGTACAGATGCAACATTTGTGCAGTAGTTGGTGGGCAGGATGTCAAACATCAATAGGGGCAGAGGGAGATGTTACAGAACATGGTAATGCTTCAGCCGATTGCATTACTAGAGTACATTCCTCGCTAAGAGGGAGTGTTAATTTATGTTAGCATCGGATGTGCTCTAAGTCTCAAATTTTGTAGGGAAGCTTAGACACATGCATTCTCCAATACCTAGAAATCGTTTTGGGAAATTCCACCTAGAGACAGTTTTATCAAAATAATTAATTATTTTTAATGGGACCCTAAGTCTAAACATAGGAAATTAAAATAATTAATGGGTATTAATCTAAACTGTGGGTGAAACTTCTAGAAGAAGGCGGAGATCAAGTCAGTGTGATCCTAGCCATTGATTAGGATCTAATCTGGGCCGTTGATTGATCAATGAGAGGATTATAAGAGGAGGCTTGATGGGCACTTGGAGAACACACCAGAGGCAAATACTCAATTACCCGAGTAAGATCGATTTTCTCACTGGTCGAAGTTCGGCAAGAGAAAATCGAATCAGAGAGAGAGTTGCAGGTGAGAAAGAAAGAGAGGGCATGAACATCAGTTGAGAGTGCAAGGCAAGAAGACGCATATTAGGGAGAGACAATGCAGAAGTTGTGACGCAGAAAGAGGCAACACAGAGGTAGGTTGCCAGAGGGTTTAGCTAGTGGGTTGAGTTTGTGCTTGATGCTGATATAGGATGCTTTCCACATGGTTTTGGTGTTGAACATGTGCTGGATGGATTCATTCAACCTTTTCTTGGAATATATATATATATATATATTTTTTTTTTCAACATGAGAACATTTGTGGAAGTCATTATGAATAGCTCCCTAGCTAAGAGGGAGTGTTGAAGTTTATGTAGCTACGGTCGGTCTTCATAATTGTGAAATGATAAACAAAATTATGGATTCCATGACGGCTCCAAAAGAAGTAAATTTGAATTTACAAATTATGAATTTTGCCTCCAAAACAGTAAGGTCGGCTCCATTTGTTCAAGTCGGCTTTGCCCAAGAATGTGTCCATTCGGGTCCCTTTTGATAACTATATAAAGGCCATTCAGCCTCCTCTAAAAACACAATTTGGATTACTCAAAAGAGGATGTCTTCTAGGGCTATTAGGATGAATACGAGTTTCAAGGAAGGACTAAATATGAGGAAGAAAATGGAAGGACGAAATTTGAGCAGGTTGAAATTTCTATGGCACAGGAAGATCGATTTTTTGAGGCTATTTGAGAGATGTTTGACCTGGGTTTGGTTTATGGTCTGTTTATCTTTGTTTTGGGAAAGTTCAGATTGTATCTCTTGTTGAATGGACAAATTTCTCTAAGAAAAAGGTTGTTGGGTTTTTCCCTTGGTTGGGGGTTTTCCCAGGGTAATTTTGTGTCTCTTGTGTTTGGTTGTCTCTTCTTGTTCTTACTAGCATTATTGCTTTACCGTTGAAGATTTTCTATGTGTAATTGCTTAATAATGATTGTGTTGCAAGATAACCTAATGATGCAATTATTGGAAGTAATTACCAGTCTAGAAAATACCTAAAAATCAACAGTCACGGGATCAGTCACGGCTTACCAAGCATCACATTCCTCCATCAAGGCATCACCTCTCTCCTCAAGATAACTGGAAGGCTCATGGATGGAGGAAACTAAAGCAACAGGACTAACATATCTTCTAGGAGGAATACGCGTCGTCATTGAAGATCTAGGCACTCGTACATGCTTCTATGCCTTTTGTGATGTTTGGGTAGGCCATCTTGACTTCATACAAGTTGGAGTAATAGATGAGGGCATATCCACACCCAAGCTCACCTAATCTCCCTTTGAATCTGACTCATCTCGAGTCTTTTAATCAATATCTGGAACTACAACCTCCTCTTTGCTCAATCACAAAAGGATAATTTTGTGAACTCGAAGATCTCACACCTTCATCATATATGACATCTTTGCTCACCACAATATTCCACTATGCTACAAGATTGATCGTGTAAGTTGTAGAAGTATCATTGTATCTATCAACAAAAGATGCTATCACAACATCTTGAACCTCCATAGAACACTGACCAGTTGTGAATTTGATGAAACATGGCCTTGGATCATGCTAAACTCCATCAACCCTCAAGTCATTCTCATAGCCCAAAATGTCCAAACACCATGTCATGAGTTGTCTGGGACATCTTTTAAAGATAATCTTATCTCCATACAAGACTAAGACACGTGGCTTAGGTCTATCAAAATCATAATGATAAACAATTGCATAGTCACATGACAATCCCTTTCATGCACCTCAAGGCCTTTGGCAACTAGAGTGACAATTTGAACACTATTAACTCCCCCATCTGGAGAGAAGCCTTTTTTAGTTGAGCAAGAGTCTCATTAAGGTCAACTTCCTCTACCTGAAAGAGTCCAAAAACCCTGTCCCTGTACTATGCAACTCTCCCATCCCATATAAGCCTAGATCAGCGACTGAAACCCCAATAGGTTTTGAACTTGTCTCCACAACATCCCAGCATGAAAGCTTTGCATGTGCCACCTCTAGACGAAAAGGTTCATCTAGCCTGCCACTGGAATGTACAAGTGCTTTTAGATCAGTAAGTAACTTGTAAAGGTGACCCTTTTTCACCCCTCTAGCTAAAGTCTTCAAACTAGCTAGACTACTACAGTCATTGATGATGCATTTGCAGCCCTCAGTTGCAACTTTTCGTTGTACATTTATCATATAAGAAATTGGAAAAAATTTAGTATGTAGGTTTTCAGAGTCATAATTATGTTGATGTTGAGAGCTTCTTCTGGAACACTATGTAGTATCGGTGAGGTGTCTGACATTTTGGGCAAACACTTCACCCATCTTCAGGGACAAAGATTTTGTCCTTGAAGATGGGTGAAGTGTTTGCTCGAAATGTCGGACACCTTAACGATACTACATAGTGTTCTAGAAGAAGCTCTCAACATTAATACAATTGAAAGAATATTCTTCTTTAAACTAGGAACAAATAAAACATGGTCCAATTGAAGAACATCACCTAAAGGCATTAGAAAGGAAATGGAGCCAACTCCTCCCACACACTAAGTAGCAGTATGACCAAGTTCCCAACTCATGCCTCCCTCGTGCTCTTGAAACCTACTGAATAATGACCTACCATATGTCATATGTCTCAAAGCGCCATTGTCTACATGGTATCAAACACTAAGCTGCAGTTGGGGAGACAGTGTTAGATATAGAGCTAGTGAGGACAACCTTGAATGGCTTTTGTAAGCCATGGGTTTCCTTCGTCAAGGGGATCATAGCACGAGAGAATCTTTTTGACTGAGAAAGGTTATGGGATGATTTCATACAAGAGGAGACTTGAGAGGAGTCACTTTAGGGGGTCCAGTCGAAGGGTGATGATGAGAACCTTGCCCTTGCGAGTCAGGTAAGGAAGGGTAAAAGGAAGAAGAACATAACAAGGAAAAGTACCCCATATGCTAGAGAAAAGAAGAACGTGAGCAAAGTCAAGTGCTTTGCAAATCACAAATTTGGCCACTATGCAGGTCAATGTCTAACCAAGAAGAAGGGCAAGGAAAAGACTTGGGTAGCAACTTTAGCAGACTCGTACATGAGCGGTTTTGCCACCAGGTTCGAGAAGGAATTCTCACCAGTGTCTTATCTTTCTGGCACCATTGCCATGGGTGCATGGTTTGTGGACAATGACGTTTTTTTTCATATGATGGGATCACGTGATTTGTTCACGAGTATGTTAGAGAATGACATGAAGGCAAATCCCCACTCTTTAAGTAAGACGTCTCCAATCTTCAGGTCGACTATGTTGCAAGAGAGATCTTCATATGGTTGAAGTTATCCCCTATAAGTATTGGTTCAACCTCCAATTCCAACTCGCTCCAACCTACTACAAGAGAGATGAAGAGGACTAGCGCCCTATTCACCCTCTCCACGTGGCTATGTGGCCCCTCAATGGATTGTACCTCCAAAACTTGTGTAATCCTTACTAGATGTGAATTATCTATTTTACGTGTACCAAGGAAACATGAAATAGAAAAAAACCAACCCACACAATAGAAACAAAGTGTTTACAGGATAAAAGTTCTATATTATGGCATAGATTGATCTTACAATTCAACAACTTGAAAGAGAGGAGAGGCTAGCCTTTTATAATTTTATTTGTAACGACTAGATAATAGAATAGTTCAACTCCTCTCTCAAAAATAATATTTTACTTGTCATCTACATGTTGGAGATAAAGTAAATTACATCAAAATATTTTTTAATACATGAATTTGTCCACTAAAGGAATTCAACTTAGCTCAAATGTTCCACTTACATTGAACTTGGAAAGGCAAATGGTAGGAAATAATAGTCAAAATATTTTTTAATACATGAATTTGTCCACTAAAGGAATTCAACTTAGCTCAAATGTTCCACTTGCATTGAACCTGTAAAGGCAAATGGTAGGAAATATATTCAAAACTTGCTCAATGTTCCACTTGGATGACCCAACAACTAGCTTGCTTGGAGCATAGAGAAACTCGACTTGGTCTTTGTTAATTCGATTTAGTACTTTAGAGGAAAGTTTGACTTCGCAATGCCTACTTTCTTATCCACTTGAGTTGCAACAACTAGCTTGATCCTCAAACAACTAGTTTGAGCCCCCCAACCCCAAAATATCTTTTTTTAATTGAATTTAATAACTAGTAAGAGAGTTAACTTGCCTACCTTTGCTAGATTTTCAATGCCTTTGAGAATTTGAGGGTTCCACCACATAGGTTTTGTCCAACTAATATTTTTACATAATTTTTGATGTATTGCATGTTCCTTCATGCCAAGTCTCCCAACCCCACATGGCATGTCAAGATGATGTCACTATGCTATAAATGAGGATCTCAACGTCCTAAGGTAACTGAAAAATTTGCCACTTGGGTTTTGCCCAACTAATTCTATAGACCACTTTTGATGTATTACATGTCTCATTCTGTCAAAATTTGCCCTTGTTATTCCACTTGGAAACCCCACCAACTATGAGGGAACCTTTGACTGCCATATTCATGATGATGCCTTCATATTTGGAAAATTTCAATATGGCATGTCATCTACTTTTTTGCTGAGCATTTTGTGACTAAGTTGAATTTTTGCCTATCGACACCACATGCATTGGGAAATGTGTATTACCTTGTGAAGTGTGAACATGTTGAAAAACTGCGGGACTGCCATGTTGAGAACTGTATGATGAATATACCATGGCCAAAGAATGTGTACAAACCAGTGTTACATTACATAATGACTCAAATACATTTACAAAGTCTGAACCTAGTTACATTCTTTAACACTCACTCTTAACTAGGGAGGTATTCATAATATACAAATATAATGGAAGATCTCAAACTATATGAACAATGAAGAGTTTAGGCACCGCAATGCCATGGACTAGATTCCTGACCAGGGCAATCTATCCATTGGTCTCTCAACAGTTTAGGCACCACAATGCCACAGACTAGATTCCTGACAAAGGCAGTCTATCCATTGGTCTCTCAACAGTTTAGGCACCTCAATGCCACGGACTAGATTCCTGACCAGGGCAATCTATCCAAGTGGGACTAAGGTGGACTTAAGCTTTCAACCTCTCTAGGTATCATCAAGCTTACTTGCCAACCACCAACCCAGGGACCATAGGTGTGTATCCTAAGTCAGAGCTCTACGACCAAATGCCACCCTCCCTACTTTGGGACCTAGACATCAACACAAAGTGTCGGCCAGATGTCCTCCCAGGCAATGCTTCACTTGCAAATCCTCAACAAATCTCTTCCAATCTCTTATCATCAATATAATCAGCAATATCTACTAAACCAAGCATGTTTCTTAGATATTCAAACTTCTTATTAGGAAGAGACTTTGTTAGTATGTCTGCTACCTGTTCATCTGTCGAGACATACTCCAACTTCATGATCCCATCCTGCACCAAGTTCCTAATAAAGTGGAACTTATTGTTGATATGCTTCGTTTTAGCATGAAACATGAGATCTCCAGACATTTTACATTTTAATACAACTTTGATTATCACAATTAATCACAGTAGGACCCATAGACTTTTCGAACACATCTGTTAGAAGCTTCCTTAACCAAACAACCTCCTTTCCTACTTCACATGTAGCCACATATTCTACCTTAACACTATTTAAAGCAACGAGATCTTGCTTTCTACTCATCCATGAGATCATAGCAGTTCCTTGACTAAAACATCCTTCGGTAGTGCTCCTTCCATCGGTCTCACTGCCACCCCAATCAGAATCTGTGAAGCCAATTAGCTTGACTTCCTTACTATCATACTTTAGGCAGTGATGTATAGTGCCATGAAGATACCTCAATATGTGTTTGGCAGCTATCCAGTGATCATGACGAGGCTCCAGCTGAAACTGACTAAGAATGTTTACTACAAAACATATATTTGGCCTAATATTTATCATATACATTAGGGAGCCCACCAACTAATGATAGGAGGTAGGTCCACAAGACTTGAGTCAGAGCCCCTCAACTTCTTGAGATTGTTGATCATAGGAGTAGTCATAGGCTTGGAATCCACCATCCCGAATTTCTGCAACAACTTGATGATGTACTTTCCTTGCCCCAAATATATCTCCCCAGGTTTTCGCCATACTTCTAGACCCAGGTAGTAGTGCATTAGTCCTAGATCCTTCATCTCAAATTCAGCTGCCAACATCTTCTTGCATTCTTGAATTCTTTGCTCCACATCTGTGATGAATAGATCATCCACATATAGTAGAATAGTGACGGGCTCATTATTCATGACCTTGATGTAGAGATTTGGATCAACAAAAACTCTTTATGAACCCAATTTTAAGGAGAAATGCATCCATTCTTGCATACCATGCCCTAGGTGCTTGCTTCAAACCATGTAGGGCCTTCTTGAGTCTACAAACATGAGAGTTCCTGCTATTAACTTCAAAACCTTCGAGTTGTTCGATATACACTTCCTTGTCAATGGTCCCATTTAGAAATGCGGTCTTCACAACCATTTGATGGCTATTCCAACCCATTGTAGTAGCCAATGAAACCAAAGATCTAATGGTAGTGTACCTTGTTGTGGGTGCAAAGGTTTCTTTGTAATCAATGCCTTCCTTTTGAGAGAAACCCCTTGCAATGAATCTAGCTTTGTACTTGTCTATACTTCCATCAATGGCATGTTTGATCTTATAGATCCATTTGGAGGTGACAACCGATTTGTCACTAGGTCTAGGAACGATTTCCCAAACCCCATTCTTCATAATGGATTGATACTCTTCCTGCATCGCTTTCTTCCAAACCTCTTGATGAGCAACTTCCTTGAATGTAGATGGTTGAACTTGAATTAACTTCGTCATATATGCAACATAACCAGAATATCTCTTTGGTCTTTTACTTTCCCCGAAGGTTCCTTTTGCAGCTTCATGTCCTTCAACATCTTCTAATGTAGATTTTAACCAATTTGGCCTTTTCCTTGTGGTTGGGATGACCACAAATTGAATAGGCTCACTTGGTCCTTCTTCTTCTTCTTGATTTGTAGTAGGGTTTTCATGATGATCTTCTTCTTCTTCAAATATTGGAACTTCTTCATCATCATCAGAATCACTAGGAATATCCTTTGATTTCTTGTAGGCTTGATTTTCGTTGAATATGACATCCTCGCTTATTTCAACATGTCTTCCTTCCTTAATGTAGATTCTATATGCTTTTGAGGAGAGATTATATCCAACGAATATTTCCTTGATACTTGTGGAATCCAACTTCTTTCTCTTGTCCTTTGGAACATGGATGTATGTTGGACTTCCAAAGATTTGGAGGTGATCCACACTTGGTTTCTTTCTTGTGAATACTTCTTTGGGTGTTATGTTATTACGACTTCTATGAGGACTTCTATTTTGAATGCACACGATTGTCATCACTGCTTCTCCCCATAAGAATTTTGGTAGGTCTTGATCAAGGAGCATTGTTCGAATGCCTTCTTCAATTGACTTGTTCTTCTTTTCAGCCACTCCATTTTGTTCGGGATAATAGGGAACAATGAGCTCCCTCTTAATTTATGCTTCCTTACAATATGCAATCAATTCCTTAGAAGTGTATTCCCCACCATTATTTGACCTTAGAGTTTTTATCTTTCTTTCGATTAGGGTTTCCACTTCGGATCTAAACTCCTTGAACTTTTCAAATGCTTCATCTTTTGTTTTGAGAAGGTAGAGTCATGTTTTTTTAGAATGGTCATCAATGAATGTTACATAGTAGAGATGACCTCCAAGTGATTTGTCAGACATGGGCCCATACACATCAGAATGAATGAGGTCTAATATCTCTTTAGGCCTAGTTTCACTATTCGGAAATGGCTTTCTTGTATGATTTCCGAAAGAGAATCCCTTGCACACACCTTCATGATCTAACTTCATATTGGGGATGCCATGAACCAATTGATTAAGAGTAGGGATAACCTTATAATGTAGATGACCATACCTCCTATGCCATAGCTCAATGGGATTGATCTCCATGTGAACCAAAGCTTGAGGAGGTGGTGTAATAACTTTATAAAGGCTTCCTTCACGAACTCCAATAACCCTAGCTTTATTAATGCTAGAGTCTTTCCCCAAACCAATACTTTCCTATCAACAAAAGCAACTCTATCCACTTTATCTTCTAAACAAGAAATAGAAAGCAAATTCTTTTTCAAACTTGGAACATATAATATGTTGTTGAGGTGCAACTTCGATTTATTTTCTAGCTTCAACGATGTTGATCCTAGGCCTCTAACGACATAACTTTTGTTGTCACCCAATTTGATCCACTTTGCACTTTTTCTAGCTCCACTAGAGATATCGAACTTGCTTGAGATGAGATGTTCCAAATGAATTCGATCTCCTTCTATTTATAGGCTCCAAGTGAGGTCAAATTGGTGTCCCTTAGGCCAACTTGATCTCCTTTAGGTTGATTTGGTGTGGAGGTTACATAAATCATATTTGACTCAATAATAAACCTTTTTACATGATTCCAAAGCCTAAGAAGGGTCTCTTTAAATGTACAATGACTTTATTGACTCAATATTAATCCTAGGAGTCCACAATGGGGACTTTGACTAATATAATGATGACCCAAGCATGAAACCCATGCTTTAATAAGTCATTGATACAATAATAAAAATATAACTCTTTATTCTTTTGACAAGTACATTACATAATGACTCAAATACATTTATGAAGACTGAACCTAGTTACAATCTTCAACATTTCTTGCCTTCTAGACCACCTCTCTCATTTTCTTCTTGCTTCCCAGCCATAGATCGAACTTCTTTTTGAGAGAGCAAACTTGTGAGTGAGTGAGTGCCAAATGAGGTCGAATTTGCTCTTTTATATAGCCTTTCCAAGGGGTCGAATTGTCTCCGTTAGGTCGACTTGTAGCTTCCAGGGCCGACTTGTACTTTGGAGGTTTCTAGGAATTTCTAGACACAAAATAAATTCTTTTACAAGTTACATCTTTTCCGGAAGGGTCTTATAAACATGATGTTGACTCTCTTGACTCATGACAGTATATCCTATGACCTAACAAAGCATAGAAATATGAAGAATATGCTTTTACCTAGAAGACCATCAATAATGAACATGAAACCCATGCTTTAAAATAATAACTTTTTCTTTTCTTCTTTTGTTTGTTACATGAGATACATATTGAAATCAATACAATAACAATTATGAACACTGAAACTAGTTACATTTCCAACCTCATCGGATTTCATATGGAGAAAATAGAATTTCACATCCCATTCAAAATTCAGTAGACTTAACAGTTTTCAGGATTTCAGGATCAATGGGATTGTGACATTTCATTAGATTCTACCATGTATGAGGGTATGTATTGGCATGTTTTCAGGATTTCAGGATCAATGGGATTGTGACATATCATTAGATTCTACCATATGAGGGTATGTATTGGCATTTAATCAAGAGCACCAAGCCCTATATATACCCCAATGTTCGTGGTGTTGATTGTTGAACTCCTTTGTCACGGCCTTAGCAAAAATATACCCTTCACTAAAACCAAAATCATTGATCAGGCATGTTAAGCTTTTTCTACCATATTTTAAGGCTTGGATTAGGCAGTTTGATCAAAATTGGGCGATGTTGACTAATGTCCCTAGAGACTTCGGTAGAGGCCAACATTGCACGAAGCGGGGACGTTTTTTGGAAGCGGAAACGCAGAAGCGTCATTTCTCAAAAATCTAGGAAGCGAAGCGTCTACTATATATATATTTTATATTTTTTTGCATTTATATTAAAAAACCATCCCAAATATCAAATTAGTTGTAGAAGACATGAAAAATGCATATTTTTACATAAATCAAGATAGATATGGCATCCATGATTCCATTGTACGTCAATGATTAATTATTCGAGCATCAACCATCTAGATTCTAGCAATTACAAACATACATCAAATTTTTAAGCATATCATAAAACATAAAACATTTAGAAGATAAAATCATCAAATATTCAACTAACTTATCTAGCAAGTGAACAACTGTTAACATGAGTCATGTCCAAAATTCAAATAATAATGTTTACAAAATAGGCCACTTGGCCACCAACAAGATGCAAGTACACACTGGACTAGGAAGAGTAAGACAAAAAAAGTTCAAATTCACAACAAGACTACAAATCTAATCTATGATAATAGTAAACTGTGAATATATCTACTATTCTCTCCTCCTTCCACCATGAACATGACGTGAGGCTCCACGTGGTGGCAATGAAGAAGATGGTGGCTCTGGAAGTTGTGGTAGCGGAATTGATGAAGATAAAGCCCTTGCTGTTGGTGTTGAAGCATGGAACTTGGGAACCAAGGGACCAGATGGAGGTGGCATCTCAACTCGATCATCATCATCCTGGATAAGAGCATCCTCCAATTGCTCTAATTGCAACACTCCAACCTCCAAATTGGGCTTGTTGCACCCATTTGGTCACAAGTCCAAGGAAGCAATGTGCAAATTTTTTCAATAATCAGAATCATCAGATAGCCACGTGATATATCATTGTAAACCCAAATTCTGCAAATTATAATGTAAATGATGCTAGTATGACCGTTTAGTTATGTAACACCCTAGGTAAGCCTTTGAATTTGGTGAGAAATTTCATCCTAGGAGGTTTTTTAACTTCACTGCATTATGTGTGTTTCTAAACACGGATTTTTGACGAAGTTTTTCCTCCAGCTTAAATACCAAAGCTAGGGTGGAATTTATTGACAAAGTTTGAGTCTTTGTAAAAGTGGTTTGGGAATAATTTGAGCTATTTGGCTAAATTATTTTATTACAGATCACTTGGTCTACTAGATAATATTGTGTTGCAAAATGGGTAATTATTTTGAGGGTCTATATGTAAAAGGGTATCCCCCTTTGAGGGTTGAATTTGTAATATTTGTGTGAAAAATATTTTACTGCATGGTTGTTAAAATTGGCAACTAGGGCCAAACTCCATGTGGATCACCTTATTTATGGCTTCTGATATTTTTCTTAGATTCCTCTCATCGAGAGGTGTAGGATTGATCTAAAGATCATTCGATTCCGATAAGTATTTATGGAGATATGAATTTATTTTGATTATGGACAAATTGTCAAGGTCGGCCAACAAACTTATGTAGGCTCAGAAGCCCAACAATCACGTCTATTCACCCTCAACATTTGCATATAAATACAAGGAGCGACCTCCTCATTTGGACAATTCATTCACTCATCTTCTCTCTCTCTCTCACACGTGTGGCTAAAAGGAAGACGTCCTAGGGCAAGGAAGACGTAGAAAGGACTCTAGGGTAGCAGGTCATCTCTTTGACCAACGTTGACCAAGCGTTGACCATCCAGAAGTGCGGATTGGGTGTGGTTGCCTCTCCTAGGCAGATCGCAATTTTTGGCACGAAAACCGAGATGATCTAACCTTTAGTTTGACCGGTGTTCACTGCCCTAGTTTAGGGCTGCAAGTTGACTTCAGAAATCTGCAAATTGACTGTACTTTTGGGGCTGTTCTAGGGTTGTTTCTTCAGGTTGTTCGAGGACAAGTTGACCAGAAATTGACCAAGCATTTTAGAGGTCAATTTCAACTAGTTTGACCAAGTTTGACTTCGATGATCTAGGGTTTGCTCCCGCTGATATAAAATTACAGAGTTCAGATTTTGTACTATTTCTCTCTGCTGAACTATTGAAGATAAGAGAAGATTTGATCAAAGGGTTTCCCCGCATTTGGGGTTTGTCCCTGGCTAGCCGCCACATCTTGTGTCTCTTGTCTTGGCTTGTTTTCTGTCGATCATTTAATGTTCTATATGCACTTTACTATATGTATATGTGATTGCTAATCTGTGGGTAATAAAAAGAAAAATAAGTAAACTGCTCTAAGCATAGAACATACCATAATTTAACATGGTATCAGAGCTGAGGTGTAGACAAAGCCCAAGCAAGAGCAATCACCGAAGAGAAAGTTGTCAACGCTATCTTAAAGAAATCATGGGGTCCTCAACACACTTCCCTGCTGAAGACAAACTCCATGAGAAGTCTGACTATCACGGATGGAAGATGTCTCTCGATTTAACGTTAGAAGAACAGGAAGTGTTGGGCCATGTGAGAGGCGGAATTGTTGAGCCTCCATCAAATGCATCCACTGCTGCTAGGAACAAATGGACCAAGGGAGAAGTCAAAGCAAGGAAGATCATCCGGGACTCTATCGACAAGCGCTTGGTGGCTTATGTTTTCAAGCTAAACACCTCCAAGGAAATCTACGATAGACTGGTGAGTTTATTTAAAGTTAATGATGCAAATCAAGTCTTATTTCTTAGAAATAAGCTGAAGGAAATTAAGAAGGGCAAAGATGAGAGTATGCAAGCATATTTCTTAAAGATCACTGAGGTCAAGAATGATCTCCTATCTATTGGGGAAGTAATTCTTGACAGGGAAATGACCCTCCCAACTCTTGGAGGATTGCCATCTGAATGGTATATATTCAGGACTACTCTTCTCAACAATAACGTAATTCCTGGATTTGAGGAATTAATGGCCAGATGCATTCAAGAAGAAACAAGGATGGAAGAACAAAAAATGCCATACTTAAAGGTCATCTCTCTGCCTTTTCTTTTCATACCAAAAGAAGAAACAATTTCGGGGCTAAATTCAAAGGAAAGGCTGGACCAAAGGGTGGAAGAAAAAGATGATGTTACAATTGCAATAAAACGGGTCACTATGCAAGGGAGTGCCCTGATAAAAGGGACTCACACCAGGACGATGATCAAAATCCCTCTCAAGGCAATCAAAGGAATGGCAGGTCAAATGGCAGAGGTAAAAGAAGTGCCGGAAATCAAGGAAGAGGACAACCATTCAAGAAGGCAAGAAATTCCAGGTATGAATCTAACACTGTTAACAATAAGCAAGATGAATATTATCTACCAGCAGCTCTATCTACTATTGCTCCCCTGGACTCGCTGGGAAATTGGCTTATTGATAGTGGTGCCTCAAGGCACTTCACTAGTTACAAAGAAGCTCTCTATAATCTGATAGAGAAGGAAACCAACCTGGAAATTGTTCTTGGAGATAATTCAAAATATCCTATGAAAGGCATAGGAAATGTCACTCTTCAATTGAATCAGGGTAATACCATCCACTTACAAGATGTATTATATGTACCTGATCTCAAAAAGAACCTAGTGTCCATTTCGGCAATGGAAGACAAAGGCTACAAGCAGGCCTTCAGCGATGGCAAGGTACGTGTATGGAAAAGAACTTTAAAGATGCTTTTACTCTTGGGTTTCGAGTTGATTCATTATATCAGGTCGGAGGAAGTCTGCTGGGTGTCATGTCTTGTGACACATCTCTTCAGTGCGAACTATGGCATCGGAGGTTTTCTCACCTTCATTATAAAGCTCTACCCGATGTAAGAAAAATGGTGACTGGGATGCCCGAGTTCAGATTAGAGCAAGAAGGTGTATGTCCAGGATGTGTCGAAGGAAAGCTCAAAAGGGGACCATTCCCCTCAAGCCAAAGCAAGACCTCCGATATATTGCAGTTGGTTCACTCAGACATATCCAGTATGATGCCTGTGAACTCCTTGGGAGGATATTTATATTACCTCACTTTTACAGATGATTATTCTCGCAAGACTTGGATATACTTCTTGAAAAAGAAGGATGAAGTGTTCTCCTGGTTTCGGCACTTCAAAGCTTTGATCGAGAATCAAACCGCAAAGAAGATCAAGACCTTAAGGACTGATAATGGGACTGAATATGAATCCAATGAGTTTCATGACTTTTGCAAAGAGGTTGGCATTAAGAGGGAGACTACTACACCATATACTCCTGAGCAGAATGGTGTGGCGGAAAGGAAGAATCATACAATTGTGGACGCTGTCCATGCTATGCTCCATGATCAAGGACTTTCGAAGTTTTTATGGGCCGAAGCTGTAAATACCACCGTATATGTACAAAACCAATGCCCTCATCAAGCATTGGGTTCCAAGACTCCCGAAGAAATGTTCACCGATAAGAAACCTGACGTATCTCATTTTAGAATTTTTGGAAGCCCTGTATATTTTCATGTGCCTAAAGAGAAAATGAATAAATTGGGTGCATCTGGAAAGAAAGGAGTCTTCGTGGGCTATAGCGAAAATACTAAGGGCTATAGAATCTATATAGCTGGTCAAAGGGAAGTCGAGATTAGTCATGATGTCACCTTTGACGAAGATATGTCTCTTAGCAAAGTAGACAATCTTCTTACTTTAAAGGGATCTAAAGAAGCTGACACCGGGGAATCGAAGGAAAAGGAAGATGAGACGATGCTCGATGTGGAAGAACCTATGGATCCTATTGATCCTCCTCCGCAAGAGCCTTCCTCTTCTAGGAAGAGGCCTTCATGGCTTAGGGGGACACTTGATGATGCTGAAGGACACATTGCACCCAGAGGAACCTTCCGTGAAAGTAAGAAGCCGAACAGGTATCAGGGATACCTGACCATCATGAGCACGATCATCCAAAATGAGCCTTCGTCATTCACAGATGCTGTCAAGCATCAAGTATGGAAGGATGCTATGACCAAGGAATATGAGTCCATTATGAAAACGATGTTTGGGATGTGGTCCCTAGACCCCAGGACAAAGCAGTTGTCACTTCAAAATGGATTTACAAGATAAAGCATGCAGTTGATGGGAGTGCGGAAAAGTATAAGGCTCTTTTTGTTGCTCGTGGCTTCTCCCAGAAGGAAGGTATAGACTATGACGAGATATTTGGACCTGTTGTCCGATATACCACCATTAGCTCGATCATAGCCCTTGCTGCTTCACAAGGATGGAACCTACATCAGATGGATGTCAAGACTACGTTCTTACATGGTTCGATCAAAGAGGAGGTTTATGTGGAGCAACCTGAAGGATTTGAGATTTATGATTGAGAATCTCATGTGTGCAGGTTGAAGAAGGCCCTCTATGGGCTAAAGCAAGCACCCCGAGCATGGTATGAGAGGATCGATAGCTACTTGATGAAGCTGGGATTCACTAGGAGTGAAGCCGACCCTAACCTTTACTTTAAGGTTATAGATGACAAGCCTCTCATATTGGTGCTATATGTTGACAACCTCTTTCTAACAGGTGCAGACCCTCTCATTCACAAATGTAAGAAGGAGCTGGCTTTTGAGTTCGAGATGAAAGATCTAGGACTTATGCATTATTTCCTAGGACTGGAAGTCTGGCAGAAACCAAGGGAGATTTTCCTATCTCAAGGAAAATATGTGGTGAAGATATTGGAGAGATTCGGCATGGTGGACTGCAAGCCCGTAACTACCCCGATGGAGCTTGACTTCAAGAAGTTAAGCGGTAGTGCTGCCGGACTTGTTTTACGAAATGCTACCGAGTATCGTCAACTCGTCGGAGCATTAATGTTCTTGGTGAACTCCCGTTCGGATATATGCTTTGCAGTCAACACATTGAGTCAACATATGGTTGAGCCTCACCACTCACATTGGATTGGTGCCAAGAATCTGTTGAGATATCTTCGTGGCACAATCACTCATGGGTTGAGATACGCTGCCAAAGATGTGAGACTACTTGGGTATACTGATGCTGATTGGGCAGGCAGTGTGGTGGACCGAAAGAGCACTTCCGGGTGCTGTTTCTCTTTGGGATCTGCCTCAATATCCTGGATGAGCAAGAAGCAGAAGTCAGTGGCTTTGAGCATCGCCGAGGCAGAGTACATTGCTGCTAGCATGGCCTCCTATGAGGCAGTCTGGTTGCAAAAGCTCTTCAATGCGCTGTTTGGATTTACATTGGATACCACCGTGATCCTGTTTGACAACCAGAGCGGGATACGTTTATCATAGAATCCCGTATTTCATGATCGCTCCAAGCATATCGATATCAGGTACCACTATATTCGAGATATGGTGCAGCGAGGAGCAATAAGGCTCCAACATATCGCCACAGATGAACAGGTCACCGACATTTTGACAAAGCCCCTAGGAAAGGTCAAATCCCTGACTTTCCGAGAATGAATTGGTGTCGTTCAGAGACCCTCTTATGAGGGTCGAGTATGATGTATTGAGCTCTGGGAGCTCCAGGGGGGCGTGGGGTACTTCTTGGAGTGACATGTGACCACAGGGCGACTCACCATCCTTGGGTGGTGCACTATGTACAGGGTAAAGGTTCAACCTTCCCCTGTGACACCCCGTGGTGACTGTGGAATAGGATGATTAGTTCTCCTGTGGGTCAAGATGATTCGTTCTTTGTGGCGACTGTGGAACATGATGATTAGTTCTCCTGTAGGCCGGGATGATTAGTTCTCCGTGGCATCCACTGGATAGGATGATTCGTTCTCCTGTGGACAGGATGATTAGTTCTCCTGTCGTGGCATCCTACCCATGTAGTTTGGCACTCATGGGAAGTACCTCTCATCAGATCAATGAGTAGGGAAATGAGGATAGGGACCATAGTAGTACTATCGATGGATGCATCGCTGTATCTACCATACTCCCTATGCTAGGATGACCTCCATTGATCTGGGATCAATGATACTGATCTGGGATCAGTGAGAGTGGTTCACACTCTGAGACTGACTTTGGGTCAGTGGAGGATGGTATGATACATCCTCGATCATTTCTTCTTCTTCATAGTTCGAGCAGAGCAGAGTAGAGCAAAGCAGAGCAGAGCAGAGCAGAGTGGGGTCAAGCTGTATAGGACAGTGCATTTGATCGAAGGATAGCAACGACGGTCTGACGGATTGAAGATGAAGTTCTCCCTAGTTGAGAGGGAGTGTTAAAATTGTCTACTAGGGCCAAACTCCATGTGGATCGCCTTATTTATGGCTTCTGATATTTTTCCTAGATTCCTCTCATCAAGAGGTGTAGGATTGATCTAAAGATCATCCGATTCCGATAAGTATTTATGGAGATATGAATTTATTTTGATTATGGACAAATTTTCAAGGTTGGCCAGCAAACTTATGTAGGCTTAGAAGCCCAACAGTCACTTCTATTCACCCTCAACGTTTGCATATAAATACAAGGAGCCTCCTCCTCATTTGGACAATTCATTCACTCATCTTCTCTCTCTCTCTCTCTCACACGTGTGGCTGAAAGGAAGACGTCCTAGGGCAAGGAAGATGCAGAAAGGACGACGCTAGGGCAGCAGGGCATCTCTTTGACCAACGTTGACCAAGCGTTGACCATCCAAAAGTGCGGATTGGGTGTGGTTGCCTCTCCTAGGCATGTTGCAATTTTTGGCACGAAAATCGAGGTGATCTGACCTCTGGTTTGACCAGTGTTGACTGCCCTAGTTTAGTACTGCAAGTTGACTTCAAAAATCTGCAAATTCACTGTACTTTTGGGGCTGTTCTAGGGCTGTTTCTTCAGGCTGTTCGAGGACAAGTTGACCGGAAATTGACCAAGCATTTTAGAGGTCAATTTCAACTAGTTTGACCAAGATTGACTTGGCTGATCTAGGGTTCGCTGCTACTGATATAAAATTATAAAAAGATTTTGTACTATTTCTCTCTGCTGAACTATTGAAGATAAAAGAAGATTTGATCAAATGGTTTCCCGCATTTGGGGTTTGTCCCTGGCTAGTTGCCACATCTTGTGTCTCTTGTCCTGGCTTGTTTTCTGTCGATCATTTAATGTTCTATCTGCACTTTACTTTATGTATACGTGATTGCTAATTTGTGGGTATTAAAAAGAAAAATAAGTAAACTGCTCTAAGCATAGAACACACCATAATTTAACAATGGTCCCTCATATTTAGAAACCGTGGCTAAAATATTTGAGGGTTGGAAAAATAATTAATCCCCTCTTGTATCAATTAATTAATTTTATGACAAAAATAAAATTAAATCCTAAGCCAAAAAATTAATTAATTTGGAGTAAAAAAAATAATTTTAGAGAAATTAAGCTCTCCAAATGGAAAATGACCAACAAATTCGTGGGTCAAAAAGAAGTTAATTTTTGGAGGTCCCCAATTAGGGCAAAAATGGATTTTTTTAAGAGAAATTAAGCTCTTAGACCTTGGTGGTTAAGTCAAAGTTAAAAATTTGAGGAAATTTATCGGAAAAAATAATTTTTGGATTAATAAAAAATGGGTTTGATGAGAAATTCGAAATTTTCCTCAAAATAAATATTTTCGACGGCAGAGATTAAAAGGTGATCAAATATTTATCAACGATCAAGATTATTTTGACACGGATCAAGCCAACTAGTCGTTATTTTCCACTTGGAGGATTTATCTATAAATTAGAAGCCATTTTTCTTCTCAAGTCATGGTGATGATTTTGGTTCTGGACTATGTAAATTTTAAACTTTAATATTGAGTCATTGCTTGGTTGGGAACATTTGATATCATAATAAAAGACTTTGGGGTTGAGTTCATGGTGTCTTTGTCTCATTGATTTGTGGTACATGCTAGTTATGTGCTAATCCAATATTGTGCTTCAGCGCTATATATATTGTTATCTCATTTGGCAATGATAGGAGCATTCTATTGGTAAATTTTGGATTTATCTTAGGTGATCCAATTCTTTATATGATTTAACGATTTTTCTTGAGAAATATTATAGAGATCTGCAGGTACACTAGCCCTTGGGCTCGAAGTTCACACACTGTGGGCAAGGGCCGACCTTATTTGGGCTCCGAGAAATTTATATTGTATTCTTACTTTGCTAAAGACTGTAGCTAATACTCTAACTTTCGAAAATACATTGATCCATTGTCATTATTTAAAAAGCTATTTTTCTCATTTTTTTTGGTTTGTTTTACAAGCATTGTATGTTTGTGAATATTTATAAATATTTTATGTACATAATATTTGTAAAATCAATTCTATAAATATTTTCTAATCCTTATTTTGCAGAAATTGGGGTTTGGGTTTTTATTTTGAATTTTGTATATATTGGGGTTTTGGTGAAAATTTGTTTTCACTTGTGTAGGTGATCCCTCAAGCAAATTCATAAATTTTGGAAGGATTTCAAAGGTTTCTACCTTTGGAAAATTTTCATTGGGGTTTCTAGAGGTGGATGTAGGCCTAGGAAGGCAAGATTCACCCTCTATTACTTCTCCAAGCTCAACCTTTGGAAAATTTTCATTGGGGTTTTTAGAGGTGGATGTAGGCCTAGGAAGGCAAGATTCACCCTCTATTACTTCTTCAAGCTCAACGTCCAACCCTAAGGAGAAGCCGTTAGTCTTCCAGGAAGCTTTCATGGCGATTTTGGGTGATTTTGATGAGCTGAAGCATTATTTGTCAATTTTGCAGGGTTCCAAATGTTAGGATATTCTGACACATAGGAAATAATTAAGTACAACTTGGTCTAGTGTATAGTTGGGTAAAGTGTGTTTCTTTAGCATGTACTTTTTGTAACTTACAATCCGACGGTCACGATATGTTATAGACATGAAGTGATCCGATGATTCATTCTCTCCTCGATATTACCGTCACTTGATTCGTGGCTTAACATTCGATTGGTCCATGATCTCTATTTAAAGGGCATGGAGGGTCATTTGTTAGGTGACCATTCATGAGAAAAGCTTATATAAATTTTTTTTCTTCTTTACATTAATAAATTGCCTGAAGTGGCAGCGTTGGCTCAGGTCGTGGATTGTTTCCTTCTTTGAGGGTTTTAACCACGTCAAGAATATTGGTGTATTGATCTGTGATCTGTTTGTAAGTGGTTTCCTTTGGTGTTCTATCTAAGGAACTTACTCTATAAATTCCTACATGGTATCAGAGCTATTCGAGGGCCCCATCCGTTGGTGATTCAAATCCGAAGCCGGTATAACTGCATCTGACTATCGTTTCCTAGGTCTACTGTTTATGATCGCTTTCAGGCCGAGAGGACTGCTCTATTTGTTAGGAGCATATATTTCAGTGAAGAACCCCTTTTGTTTCATGCGAAAAGGTTTCCGGTAGCCCTAGCTACATCATTTTTAAGATCTGGAGGTACACCGTCTTTATTTGCAGTTATAGTTATTTATCTCTATGTTTGTTCTTTTTTTTGTTTGTTTTAATTTTCGGTTTATAATCCTCTATAATTTTTTTTATTATCAGATCTATACACTTGATTTCGGCGTATGCTCTTTGCCCGACGACTCTGTGCGATCTGGGCAAACGAGAAACAGAAAGAAATGATTTTTTCTTATGCGTATGCTCTTTTCCGCTACGCCTTAGTGTGATCTCGGAAAATAAAAAAAATTGAGGAAAATATTTAGTTTCCGGGCAAATTTAACTTTAAGCTGTAAGGCTTTGATTACTTTTGCTTGTTTGTTTGGTTTGTGTGGTTGTTTTTTTGTTTTGTAGGCAAAAAGGGTTTTTTCAAAGTAAGCACGCACTCCAAAGCTTCAGTGAACAAAAAAAAACTCCTTCTTCTTTTCCAAAAATTACTAACCTTTTAAACTAGCTCACTTGGTCTAAAGTTACTTTATGAGAATAGAGGTCTTGGGTTCAAGTCTTTCTTTTTGTTGAGCTACTTTTTCAAAAAACACATGTAACTTATGTTTTAAAGTTACTTTATTTAAAAGTGTTCTCACCCATTATAAACAATGAGTCACTTATATTTCTAAAGTCACTTTATCTTTTATTTAAGTTACAATTTAGTGGATAGTTCATAAAGTACCATTGTAAAAGTGACTTTCACTTATTTATAAAAGTGGGTCACATAAAGCAATATTTTTTTTTTTTAAAGTGAGCTAATTAGATCAAGTTTGGAAAGGGGGAGTTTTTTTTTTTTTTAATATAACGTTATCATTCACTTCCCGACATTCACGTGGTTCGTCGACATGTTCAACAACTTTTCTTCAAAAAACCATTACTTCTTCATCCGAAAGTCGTTTTTAGAGCTGTTTTTTTTGAATCGGCCTAGTTTTTTGATATCTTTCCATTGGAACACTTAGTTTCAGCATCTACAACTTCAGTTTCTTTTAAAATGGAAAGTCCATGCCTAGTTATTCTTGACAACACCAACTACTTCCAATGGCTATCCAACATGGTGGATTTACTTAGAAGTAAAGGTCTTTTCACAATAGCCTCAGGCCAAGAGTCTAAACCTCAAGATGAAGATGAGCAAGTCAAATGGGAAAATAAACAAGATCAAACACGTAGGTTGATAGGGATGTCATTTTATCCAGACATTAGATTACATATCGCAAAAATTGATACCCCCGATGAAGCAATGAAAAAACTCAATAAAGTTTTTGGAATTAAAAATGAAATTAGAGCCCATCAACTTGAAAATGATTTGCTTACATTGGACCCTAATAATTTTTCTTCCATTGAAGAATTTTTTCCCAATTTCAAGACCTTTAGACTTCTCTTGGAAGGTGTTAAGGTTAAAAAAGAAGACGGTAGCCTTATCTATTCCATTCTTACTAAGATAGGACTAATCTACTCTGTGTTTGTTTCCACCTTCCATTCTACTAGAGAAGCCTTTATTACTTAAGGACAAGACTACAAGTCCCCCTCTTTTGATGCCTTTTGTGATTCTTTAATAAGAGAACAAGAAAAACTCTTACATCTTGGTCTTTTTAATATTGGAAACTCTTCTAAGAAAGCCTTAGCATCCCAACAACAACCAAGTTCAAAGAATCCTAAGAAACAACATCCTAAAAGAATGGTCCTAAACCAAACAAGGGTCTTAAGCCATTTCAGTCTCAAAATGAAAACTAAACTCAACAAAATGATAAGGCAACTAAAACCAAAGTGAAGAAGACTGATAAACATTGCAACTTTTGTAATCGTGATAGCCCCTTAGAATCCAAATACTTTAAGAAGATGGAAGTCTTGGAAGCAACAATGAAGAAGCATAACATCCATTTGGAGCACTCTTCAACTTCAACTTCATCTTCATCTTCAAGAATAGCACTTTTTGCATGTGGTTGTCAAACACTTCGGTCTGGTTATGAACTAAATGTATCTTCTTCTTCTCATTCTCATGAGTGGTTCATTGATTCTGGACCTTCTTATCACATGGCCAAAAACCAAGCCATGTTTTCTTCTTTAAATGATTGTAACACAACAAATATATATGTTGGTGATGATAGATCTCTTAGTGTTGTAGGCACTGGAACTATTTATCCAGACAATGGTCAATTTAATGATGTATTATGTGTTCCTACCTTATCCCACAACCTTCTATCTGTATATCAGATAACTCATTCAGGAGACGGTAAAACCGTTGAATTTTCACCTCATGATGTTGTAATTGAGAACCTAAGAGATCCTAGACAGATTTTAGCTACTGACATTGTTGATGATTCTATAAGGTTGTATAAGTTTAACAACTTTGGGTCATCAACTCTTCCCTCGGTATTTGTTGCTCATAATGATGAAGTGAACAAACTTTGGCATGAGTGATTTGGTCACTTAAACTATCGTTCCCTTCAAAATCTATGTAAAGAAAATATGGTGACATGTCTTCATATGGTATCTTGCAGAGATGGTGTTTGTTTTGGATGTGTACTCAGAAAACATCACCGGGATAGTTTTGAAAAACGTGCCTCTTGGCACGTCTCAACCCCTTTACAGCTTGTGCATAGTGATTTATGTGGTCCACTTCCAGTTGTTTCATTCTTTGGCTACAAGTATTTCTTAACTTTCATTGATGATTTCTCCAGACGCACTTGGGTATACTTCTTAAAATTCAAGAGTGAAGTTTTTAACATGTTCTTGGCCTTTAAGGCCTTTGTTGAGAAACAATCTAGACATCAAATTCTTAAGCTAAGATCTGATAATGGCGGAGAACATGTTAACAACAAATTCGTCAACTTTTGCACTGAGCATGGAATTCCATTGCAACATACCGTTCCATATACTCCACAGCAAAATGGTGTAGCTGAAAGGAAGAATCACACCTTAAAGGAAATGACTAATTGTATGCTTCAATCTAAAGGACTTAGTCTTAATTTTTGGGCAAAAGCAATTAACTGTGCAAATTACATAGTAAATCACATTCCTACTAAGGTTTTAAAGAATATCACTCCAAAAGAAGCATGGAGCTCAATTAAACTAGATGTAAGTCACTTTCGTGTTTTTGGAAGTGAAGCATGGGCCCATATTTCAGATGAGAAACATAAAGCCTTAGAACCTAAGAGCGAAAAATGTATTTTGTTGGATATTCTGAAGATGTCAAAGGATATAGACTTCTTCAACCTAAATCCAAAAATGTTATCATTAGAAGAGATGTAAAGTTTGCTGAAAATATATCGGCCTACGAGCCTAGTTCGGCGGATGTGCCACCTCTCTCTATCCCTTCTACTTTTGAAAATATTCCTTCTTCAGATGATGACAACGAGGATGACAATCCTCCCCCACCTTCTGGGGATCCTCCTTCAGCTCCTCAGCGTCCGTGTTACTCGGGATGCAGCAGGTGATCCTATAGATCAACGTCGTACATGTTCTCAGTTTGATAGAGCCTCTTCTTTACTGGCTCAAGCTTTAACGAATTATGATCCTGACACCTTTGCAGAAGCTTCAGGCCATCCAGATTGGGACACAACTATGAATGAAGAATATCATTCATTATTGACAAATGATACATGGGACTTTGTTCCTCTTCCAAAGGGACAAAAACTTGTTAGATGCAAATGGGTTTACAGAACCAAGTTTGGACCAGATGGAAAAGTTGATAAACATAAAGCTCGTCTTGTTGCTAAGGGTTTTTCATAAGTTGAAGGTATTGACTATACTGAAACCTTCTCCTCTGTTGCCAAAATGAACTCTATCCGCCTTGTTCTTTCCCTTGCTGCCTCTTTCAAATGGGAAGTCCATCAGATGGGTGTTAAATCTGCATTCTTGCATGGGGACTTGCATGAAAAAATCTATATGGAACGACCTCCTGGCTTTATACAAACAGACTCCAGCCTTGTATGTCGGCATAAGAAATCCCTTTATGGTCTCAAGCAAGCCCCTCAGGTTTGGTATGCCAAAATGGATAGCTTTCTATTAGATACTGGCGTTTCTAGGTGTTATTCTGACAATACTGTCTACACTAAGAAAGTGGGTAAGTCTCTTATCATTCTTGTTCTTTATGTTGATGATCTTATCCTTACTGGTAGTGATCCCAACCTTATAAACCATGTGAAGTCCAGCCTTAAAAAGGAGTTTGAAATGATAGACTTTGGACACTTGCATTATTTTCTTGGTTTTCAAGTCTTGCAATCCAAAGAAGGTATTTTCCTTTCCCAGTCCAAGTATGTCTGTGATCTTCTACGCCACTTTCACATGGAAGACTGTAAGCCAACCCCTTCTCCCTTTCAGTCTGGAGCCAAACTTTCAGTCACTTGTACTTCCCCTGAAGTTGATGCAACCTTATATCATCAGCTTGTTGGAAAACTTTTGTATTTGACCCATACCCGTCCTGACCTTTCCTTTGCTGTTGGCCTTATTGCTAGGTTTATGCTAAACCCACATGAAAGTCATTGGAAAACAGCTAAAAGAATACTTCGTTATTTTCAAGGTACAATTCAGTTTAGGATTCATTACAGTGTAGAAGCATCTCCTCTGTTGGTTGGTTTCACTGATTCTAATTGGGTTGGTGACCTTGATGATCAGAAGTCTACTGCAGGTTATGTCTTCACTCTTGGTTTTGGACCTATTACATGGTCTTGCAAGAAACAAAGTGCCATTTCTATTTCTTCAGCAGAAGCACAGTATCGTGGCACCATTGAAGTTAGTAAGGAAGCCTTGTGGCTTCGTCAGATCCTGTCAGAGTTTGGTTTTCAGCAACAACATCCGACTACACTTTGGTGTGATAATCAAAGTGCCATTCAACTATGCAAAGATCTAGTCCAACATTAGCGCAACAAACACATTGAACTACACATGCACTTCATCATAAAGCTCATTCATGACCATGTTCTTGAAGTGCAATATTGTTCAACCGATGATCAAGTTGCAGACATCTTTACAAAGGCTCTCACAGAGGCGAAGTTTACTAAACTTCGATTTATGGTTGGAGTTTAGGAAGTTGTCACTAAGGGGGGATAGGATCTAATGCCTCCTCCCTATTCCTATTGTGTCATCTTTGTACATCCTTCAATCCTTTCCCAAGTTGTTCTTAAGGGGGAATGTTAGGATATTCCGACACATAGGAAATAATTAAGTACAACTTGGTCTAGTGTATAGTTAGGTAAAGTGTGTTTCTTTAGTATGTACTTTTTGTAACTTACAATCCGATGGTCACGATATGTTCTAGACATGAAGTGATCCGACGATTCATTCTCTCCTTGGTATTATCGACACTTGATCCGTGGCTTAACACCCGATTGGTCCATGATCTCTATTTAAAGAGCATGGAGGGTCATTTGTTAGGTGACTGTTCATGAGAGAAGCTTATGTAAATTTTCTTTCTTTTACATTAATAAATTGCTTGAAGTGGCTGCGTTGGCTCAGGCCGTGGACTGTTTCCCTCTTTGAGGGTTTTAACCACGTCAAGAATACTGGTGTACTGATCTGTGATCTGTTTGTGAGTAGTGTCCTTTGGTGTTCTATCTAAGGAACTTACCCTGTAAATTCCTACATCAAAATTTTTTGAGGCCTCCTATAATCCTAGCTGCAACCTTTCCTTTTATTTTTTGATGAGCCACTCGCCTTTTTTAGGCCTTGAAACCCTCGCTGTGGGCCCCATTTCCCCTGCCAACCTTAAGGGTGGGCCGCAACCTTGGTTAGGCCTCTAGGGGGCTCAAGCCCTAGGCCGCAAGCCCTTTAGGGCTTCTTCTGCCCTTCACTGCCCCTTATCTCTCCTCGACCTCCCTCTTCCTTGCCCGCAGGCCTCTCGGCCTTCCTCCTTCCTGCTCGGCTGCCTCTTTCTCGCTTACGGTAGGCCTTAAGGCCTCCTTCCTTGCCTCAGCCTCCCCTCTTTCCCTTGCGGCAACCTCTAGGAGGCTTTCCTTCTAGCCGCAGGGCCTAAGGGCCTCCTTTAGCCCTAGTGTAGACCTAATAGGCCTTCGCTCCCCTAACTGTAGGCCTATTTGGCCTTGCTGCCTCCTCCTTAAGCCTAACACTAGCCAATTAGGACTAGCGTTGCCATCTCCTTGCCTCCTTTGCCCTATTCAGTCATTGCATCGAGTTATTGAGCTAATATATTGTGGTTGCAGCGCTTTTCAAGTGATTTCAAGCTAACATCGGTGGTTGCAGGTGGTGACTCCATTAGAGGAATTTTTGGGCAAGTTCTCTATTCATCTCCAAGGCCTAGAGGCCTAGTGGTTTGCTTCTTCAAACCCTTGCTCCCTCACTGTTTTACTTATATCCATATAATTACTTGATAACAGTAACATATAACTCATTTAAGTGACATAAAATCACCTAATAAATCACCTAATACATTTTTAAGTCACTTGCACCATTTGGGCGTTCATTGATTGGGCTAATTTTACTAATTTGGATGACTGTCATACTATTTTGAAGTGCATAGCAAGGTCTGATATATAACAATGGCATCAACACTTATCTCTTGCATTTGCTTGCATTCATAAGCATTTTCTCACTGTTGGCAATCTCATCTAAGGTGCCCTCATTTAATCAAGAGAAAGAGATAATTTTGGGATTGTTTTGACATATTTAGTGTAAGATTAGCTAATGCTGCCCTAAAAGTTTAATTATTGTTCAATGGAACGTAAGTTACATAAGGTTTCTTGAATTGGTTGATAGCATATTGTGGAAAGAATTGCTAACATTGGTGACATTGGATTTGGAAGTTAATTTACTATTGGTTTAGTTGTTACATTGCTCCTATTGTTCAAGAGATCTAACATTGTGTTTTCTTTTGAGTTTCACAATCCTAAAGTTCATAACATTGCACTTGATACTTTCACTCACATAAACACATAATCCTAAGATTTAATATCTTGTTGAATGGTTAATATCGCTTAAATTTGTAATTCAAGGAATTATTGGATATTTGTATTTCTTGTTCTCTCACAATTACATTAAGATCTAATTGCTACACTTTGAATTTGGCATTGTGATAATTGATTGACATAACTTGGAAATTTGCTAATGGTGTTGAGAACTTTGATGATCTAATCGTGTATCTCTTGGGCAATTGTCATTAATATCATT
This sequence comes from Pinus tabuliformis, assembly GCA_031772625.1. Taxonomy (NCBI): domain Eukaryota; kingdom Viridiplantae; phylum Streptophyta; class Pinopsida; order Pinales; family Pinaceae; genus Pinus; species Pinus tabuliformis. The sequence continues at coordinate 1,862,387,433 of CM062817.1, forward strand.
TTCATTCTTGTGTCGTCTCATATAAGTGTTGAAGGGAACATTGGTTAATTGTTCTAAGTAACATTTTGGATAAGTGCTCTAATCCCTTTTACTTGCCGCCATTGTCATTATTGTTTCATGGTTAAAATCTATTGTGGACGATAATTTTATCCTTGGCATATTGGTGATTTGTTGTTAAGAGCATCTATCTTGTTCCTTGAGCAATTATCTCTTGGTTAGATTTGATACATCTTGTGGGCATTATTAAAATTGAACACTTTGTCTTGCATATAAGATTATCTTTTCATTAATTGATTAAGTACTCTTTGTCATAAGATTAATCGTAACTAAGTACTTAAGATCATAAACAATCTTAACTCAATAGCACTCAAGCGTCTTGCATTGCATTCTAGGCCTAGATTTCCACTAACTAACTTACCTCCAAGCATAAGCTTGGTTGATAGAAAGATAGGAACACCCTTCATCTCTTAGCTTGCAAACGCTAGACCCTCTCTAGTGGTTAAAACGATGACCTTGCAGTCGTTAGAGCCACAATGTTGGTAAGATCCCGTGCACCTTGACTATAGCTTCGTAGTGACAACCTCTTACGAATGTGTGGGATAGGTGCGAGGTGGGGAACTATCAATCCGGGAATACCACTCTTTCATCTAAGGATGCCTAATCGCTTCTTTCTCTAGATTGATTCTCAGGGCGGGACACTGCAAGGTGGGTAGTTTATCTGGGGCAGATGTAAACCTTGGGGTTGTGAAGACCTTTGCTGATTTCGAGGTTATAGAAGTTGTGGATGAAAAGGACACTTATCTTGCACTTCTGGGGTTTTAATGGGCTAACTAGACTCTGCAGCACCAGAGGCACTGGGTATGTTAGATTTCAAGGGGAGGTATCGTTAACCAAGCCTTTGCTTGCTTCGCTTTGACTTCTCTTTGCAACCTACTTTTGAGACTAGCCAAAAAATAGATAAGGATCAAGGGATATACTTAGCTAGGCATATAATTAAAATCAATCAAGATTGTTGCATCTCACCTTGGTCATAGGATTTGCATAGAATATAGGATAGTGAAGCATATAAGCAACGATTGTTCATCTGGTCACTTGGTATTAAATTGATATAAAGCAAGTATTTGACTCCATAAGGCACTGGTCTCATATAACGATCTAATCTAATCTCTTAACTTGCTAAAATCAACCAAGTGGCTAGGCCATTCAATTGTGTCTCCTAGACTTGTTGGTTGCCAACTGGTCTTTCATTTTCACATTCCATAGGGACTACCCCCCATAGCTTGTTGTTGGGAGACAACTAGAATGGAGAGGTCGGGGATCAGAGTGACAACCCCCATCTTGATTCGTTGTCGCACCATGCCTGTACAGTTTGAGCGACAATAGGGCTCCTTTTTGGATTTTTTTTCCAAACCTTAAGGTCTTTATTAGTCTTTACATCATCACAGTAATGGGACACCAATTGCAAGTTGTAGTGAACATAAACCAAGCTCTCCGCTTGGTCTAAACCCAACCTGTTCCTTTTAACACTGTGGATGAAAGAATAAGAGCTCCAACACCTCTCTGTAGAAGAAGTGTTTACCACCTGTGATAGCACCCACAATGGCAAAGTTTGTAGAAGTGGAGTAGCACCTCCATGCATGTTCCACTACTCGAGAAGATAAATTCTCTCGATCTCTAATTGCATGCATACTCCCAAATGGACGAGTGCTAAGCATATAGTTGCTCAAATGTTTCCGTAGCATGGTAGACTCCTCCACATCAGGGACTAATTTATCCAATGCTTTCATATAACCATTTAGAACCTCTGGATCTAGGTGTGGTTTTGTTAAATTTGGCAACTAGGGCCAACCTCCACCTTGGACAACTCATATGACGTGACTGATATTTTTATTGGATTCCTCTCTTCGAGAGGTGTAGGATTGATCTAAAGATCATCTCATTCTGACATGTACAAATGGAATTTGAATTTATTTTGTTTATGGACAAATTGTCAAGGTCGGCTAGCAAACTAATGTAGGCTCAGAAGCCCAACAGTCACGTCTATTCATCCTCAACATTTGCATATAAATAGAAGGTGACTTGGCCTCATTTGGACATCACTCATATTCTCATACATCTCTCTCTCCTCATCTGATTGAGTACGAATTTCTGGGCTCCTCTCTCTCTCCACACGTGCGAAGAAGAAGACAGATTTTCTGTTTCAACGTTGACCGAATTTCAGGAAAGTTTGACCAGCGTTTGACCAGCAATGTTGACCTTGTTTGACTGTGATTTTGGTGGGATAATCTTTGTTTGGGTAGGACGCATTTATGGGCACAAAAATCGAGGCAATCAGTACTGTTTGACCAATGTTGACTGCAACGTTGACCTGCATTGACCAAGTTTGACTGAGTTTTTCAAGATTGTTTTGGGTTGATTTGAATGACTGTTGGAGGCCGAGTTGACTGGATTTGATCGAGCTAATTTGGAGGTCAAAATCTGCCCTATTGACCAGTGTTGACTTTCTGGTTAGGGCTTCCTGTGGCTATTGTTTGACTAGACAAATTTCACTTTGATTGGGCAAGTGAATAGTACATATTGTACTCTCTCTCTATTGAACTTTTGAAGAATGATAAGAAGAATTGATCAAAGGGTTTCCCTACATTGGGGTTTGTTCCTGGCTGGCGCCATATCTTGTGTTCTCTTGTCTTGGCTTGTTTTCCATTGTTTTATTTATGTTATATCTGCATTTACTGTCATGTTAATGTGATTGATAATTTGGAAATTGATATTGGGCTAATAAGAAAATTGAAGTAAATTGCTCTTATTGGGCCAAACTCTATGTGGGTCATCTTATTTATGGCAGCTGATATTTTTATTGGATCCCTCTTATCGAGAGGTGTAGGATTGATCTAAAGATCATCCGATTCCGACAAGTATTCATGGAGTTATGAATTTATTTGTGTTATAAGACATATTGTCAAGTCGGCCAACATCTTGAGTAGGCTCGAAGCCCAGTAGACATGTCTATTCAACCTCTACGTTTTTAGTATAAATAAGAGAGGATTTGGAGTCATTAGTGACACACTCTTCATGTGATCTCCTCCTCACCACGTCTTGGGTTTTTGGTGAAAGAGAGACACACAAGAAGATACATTGGATGATGCCCTAGCAATATATGCACAAACATTCATACGATATAATGGGATACGCTATAATCATACACAACAATATACGCACAGACTCTAATATGCTATAATAGGGTACACTGTTCATGACATCTATACGCAGGGTAGAGAATCTCCTTACACGCAGTTCATGATGACATGGAACGGTCGTAGTCATAATTGCTGTCAAGTAGATGGTAGCCACGATGGAAACAGGTATGTAGCCGCAGTAAGAAGTGGTCGTAGTAGAGCTGCAGGCATAGAAGTATGGTAGCTGCTGTGATAATATGAAAGCTGCAGTCAAGCACGTTCATACACAGTCATCAGTACATGAGGCCGCAGTCAAGCCGCAGTGATAAAGAGTCAAGTCGCAGAAAACCATAGTGATGGAGAGGGAAGCCGCAGTCAAGTGTAAGGGTGCCACAGTCATGGTAAACAGCAGTAGCAATCTGGCAAATCAAGTCTCAGATAAGGATGTTGTACTTATATGAGTTCTGGGCTATTTATAGTCTCGGACATAACCACGGTGAGCCGCAGTCTTGATGAAGCCCTCTCAGTGGTCTCAGCTTAATGGGTAGAAGCATTCATGATTGTGATCATTCTATACGCAGTCACCTACTTGATGATCACTACCTTTGTCACGACTATAGTCTAGACATGGTGTGAGGAGAAGGGTCATAATAATACAATCTGGGCATAGCTACAAATATCTTTGGTGAGAGTGCAAACAATACAATCTGGGCATAGCTACAGATATCTTTGGTGAGAGTGCAAACACTACTCTCAGTGGTTCTGTCCTAGAAGATTGAGGAGACCTAAATCTCAGTCCACTGTTGGGCTAGGCCGTAGGCCATAGCTAGCAGTTGGAGGCCCTTTCTAATAGCCGCGTTGAAGAAAAGCAGCACTATAAGGCAGCATGATGATCATGGACATGGACAGCATGATGATAAATGAGATCATGGATATGGGCAGCATGATGATGAATGAGAACATAATGATGAAGATGCAGCATAATAAGGAGCAGCATCATGATGAGAGCAGGAGCAGCTTAGTCATCAAGGTTCAACACATGTGACAGTACAGCATGGTGTCACACGGTTATGTGCAGCAAATGGACGATAGGCAACACTATGATAGGTGAAGGAATCACCTTAGAGAATCAGTTGAAGCAATATGTCTTCAACTGATCTCATGCGATATCGAAAGTCAAAATATTGACTTCTATTGTAAATGTACTATCTCTCTCTCTCTGCTGAACTATGAAGAACATAAAAGAAGAATTGATCAAGGGTTTCCCCACATTGTGGGGTTTGTCCCTCGCTAGCGCCACATTGTGTGTCCTCTTGTCTTGGCTTGTCTTCTGCGATTTATATTTATGTTCTATCTGCAGTTTACTTTAATGCTGATATGATTGCTAACTGTGAAAATTTAAATAAATTGCTCTAGCATAGAACATACCTATAAGGACGTTGTACTTATATGAGTTCTGGGCAGCTTGGTGTCACACGGTTATGTGCAACAAATGGACGATAGGCAGCACTATGATAGGTGAAGGAGTCACCTTAGAGAATCAGTTGAAGCAATATGTCTTCAACTGATCTCATGCGATATCGAAAGTCAAAATATTGACTTCTATTGTAAATGTACTATCTCTCTCTCTCTGCTGAACTATGAAGAACATAAAAGAAGAATTGATCAAGGGTTTCCCCACATTGTGGGGTTTGTCCCTCGCTGGCGCCATATCTTGTGTCCTCTTGTCTTGGCTTGTCTTCCACTGTTTTATTTATGTTCTATCTACATTTACTGTCATGTTAATGTGATTGCTAATCTGGAAATTGATATTGGGCTAATAAGAAAATTGAAGTAAATTGCTCTTAAGCATAGAACATACCATTGTTATCTAAAATTAATAGGTTTTCTCCTACTCGCCCCCCTAGGTGCTAGTGTTGAAAGCCATGATGGATGATAGTATTTAGGTATCAGAACATATGCTAAGGCATGCAACGAAGTGTTTAGCATATCCCATCATTTTTCCACCTCTGCATGAATATAATTGTACAAGGTGAGATCTCTAGGTTCAACAATGTCTTTAATCTACCCCAACATGCTATCTATTTGCTCATACACCTCTCTAATTATTGGCTGATCTGAATTTGCAAACTTGATCATGTAATAAACTGGTTTTGTGAATTGCACACATATTTTATCTGTGACCAAAAGTAACTATCAAGGATAGTGTCCTTGGCTACATTAGCACCATCTCTAGGAGTGTTAATGTCTTCCCATGATTCAGAGGTCACCATATTAGTTAAAGCTTGTCTCACCTTCACTAGCTGCCTAAAAGTGAGGTAATAACTTGCAAATCTTGTTTTTGCAAGTTTAAGCAACTGCAACTTGGAGTAAGTGCCATGAAAGTAGTTTACCCTTGTATGCCTTGAGATAAATTTAATGAGTTTCTTCCCTCTCTTGTACAGCTCATTAATTTATCCACATTCTTTATGCTTCACAATATCATGCATCAAAAGGTTCAATGTGTGCACCAAGCACCTGGACCAAAAGATGTGTGGATGAGTACGCTCGATAATTTTTCTTGTTGCATTACAATTTGCTACATTATCAGTCATCACTTGAACCACATTTTTAGGACCAACATCTTTGATTGATTGCAATAGGAGATCCACAATGTTTTGGGAAGTTTCACTAATGGAGGAGTCATGACATGTAATAAACACTGCACCACTAGCATAAACACCAAGAACATTTATCAAATGTTGGTTTTTAACATTTGTCCACCCATTTGATACAATGGATACCCGACAATCCACCCACTCATTTGTAAAACGTGTCAAAGCTCTTTGAACCTTTGCTTTTTCTCCTTCTAATAACACTGTTCGAGCTTTCTCATAGTTGGGGCTCTTGTATCTTTTTGTGGCTTCATTGATGGCCTTAACCATAGCATGCCAATTGGGAGAGCAAAACACATTGAATGGTACACTGCAAGCACAAAGAAACCGTACTACCTTTGCATCCACATTATCCCTCCCAGCAACATTCAGGAAATCCCCTATTGCTCTTCTACTTCCAGAGGTTGCAGAAGTACCATGAGGAGATGAGCTACCAAATCTAGAGGTTGGACTTGATTCAAAATGAGTTTTTTGTTTTTTGTTTTTTGTTTTCCTGTTGTGCAACCTCCTCTATTTGGCTGTTTTTTCTTCTTTGTTCAGTTGAAACCTTTGGGCAAATTTCTATCCCCACGACACCTTTTTTGTCATCAATGTCCAACACCCCACAATGTGTTGAGAAATCTAGGGCATCATGAATTAGGTAATTTCTCTTCTTTAGTAACTGCTTGTGAGTGACTTTTACTTCATTAGATTAGGATCTTCTAGTTGCTTAAATTATTAGTGTTCTTCTTCATCAAACAGTTACTTATGCATGAACATAAATAGACAAGAGACACAAAATGTAGGCTATATCAGCCAGGGCCAAAACCTCTCACTCTTTGAGAGGAAAACCCACACAAATTCTTCTTATAGAGATTTCAATTGACGAATACTAAGACCAAGACCCTTGACCTATTAGCCACTCCTCTTCCACTTCGACTTTCTTAGCATCAAGACATTGTCACCACCGAGATCTTATCACTGTCTTCACATTGAGATCTCTATTACTGTGATACCTCCTCGCTGTCATACTACAAAGTCCTTACTTCTGTGATAGCACCGTGACTTCTTCTAGCACCGAGACCTTTGAGACAACACTGATATCTTTCCTTTAAGATGGCACCGAGACCTATCCGAGTTCCCTTTCCGAAATGCTTGTCACTGTAACCTTGATCCGAATTACAAAGGTAATCCTTGACTCTTCACCGAACTGAAGTCTCGTAACCAAACTATATTTTTCTTCCTCTCTGAAATGGTCATCCGAATCTCAAAACTAATCCAAACTACTGTGTGTGTGATTAGCTCAAAAGAAAGGTCCTCACTGTCCCTTAATCCCTTATTCGAGTTCCATCCGAACTTGTCTCTGTACTATAGATCCGAACTTATCTTTGTTCTATCCACCAGAAAATCTTTGACTGTAGAATAGGCCGAGGTCCCTATATATAGTACCCTGTCTGTAATATTAAGCTGACATGAATATATGAATAGGTGTGTCTCCAAAATGGTGAGCCGACATGAGTTTGTTACTTTATCTTGAAGCCGACATGAAGCGGAGCACTTGTACTTGTCGTTGGAGGGCTAGTTGACAATCCTATTGACTCATATACATTCTTCATACATGACATTGACTCTATATGATTTTTATGATAAATCCTAAAGGTTTTCAATGGGAGCCATATAAATTAAAACCTCTTGCTCATGAAACATATGAAGCAAGGCATAATAATAATTTTATCTTTTTCTTTTCATCATTTACAAAAATCACAATTACATGTCATTATGAAGACCGAACCTAGTTACACTTTTCAACACAAAGATGCCTCCTCACACAGGTATATGAACCACTATATGGTTTTCCTCCATGACAACAAGGGCACATAAACTTGTAGCTTCCATCAACTTTTTCCCCTTCAAGTTTGGTCACAAAATTCCACAAGGGTGTTAATGCAGCTTTCCCCTCTAACATTTCAATGTCCTCTTCACCCCCTTCCTCTTCAAACCCTTCCTCCTCATCATACATTGGGTCACTCATATGGGGACCACTATCCTCTTCTTCTTCTTCCCTTCTATTCCTACTCCCCCTTGCCATCATGAAAACCAAAAGTGGAATGATACATAGAAGCCAAAAAGAACACCATTTTGGAATATGAATATAGATGGACAACTTGCAATGAAATGAGCAAGAAGAAAGAACGAGAAAGAGTAGGAGGGGGAGGAGAAAAAATATAAACAACAATGACAAAAAAATGAGGGAGTTTGGGGTTTGCACTTACCTCTTTAACTTTTGTAGATGGAAGCCCTTCTTTATTCCTCCTTCACTCCTCTGAGCTCCTCCTTCAGTCCTCCAAGCTCTCCTCAAGCCTTTCTTCTCCAAGCTCTCTTCTTCTATCTTTCTCCTCTCTTCTCCAAGTTCTCCAAAAATACAAGAGTGAGGAAATTAGAGGGGGAAATGTGCTTTATCCCCATCTATCATTTCCCTAACTCAACCTAAACCCACCCCAAGTCAAGTTAGACAAAAATAAAATAAAAAAATTAAGTCATTTGGGTCAGCTGCGCAGAACTGTCCGTCGGGCATCGGATCCGTGCCCGATTCGCTGCGGATCTGAGGGACATCCACCTTTGGATTTGAGGCAGATCCACTGTCGGATCCGCGGTTCGGAAATTCAGAATCGCGAATTGGGCCGACATAGTTCCAAAATTCTAGGAATCGTGTTCGTTGGCCCGATCTACGGTTCTGAATTTCCAAACCACAGATTCGATAGCGGGTCCCTCGTAGATCTATAAGGGACGCAGATCCCGGGGGTGTGGGGCGTTTCGTGCAACATTGGTAGAGGCAAAGGCTATACTACAAACTCAATGACACAACCATGTGGGAATAACATAGGTGCACTCGAAGTGGGCTGGAATGGCCCCTACATTGGTGGTCACCTCTACAAATTGATGGTTACTCTAAACTAGGAGTCCCAATGAGATCCATTGAAAACCGCTCGACCCTATACAAGACAAAAGGACTAGGGACTTAGCCCCAAAGGATAGACCATGGGCGACCAAACTAGGCCTAGGAATACCATAATACAAGGCCTCCACATGGGTTACAAGACTTTTGACTTGCATTCTTTGGGCTTATAATGATGCTGCCAAAAATGAAATTGCACATATGCAGTATATGTCCTTGTTGAAATGAGGGGTAGTAGGGCCAAAGGAATATAACTTGCTTATAATCCCATTTTGAGATTTCTAAGAAAAAATGAATTGCATTCAAATCAATAACTACTAGTTAGGATCCCGCATGAAAATCTATAAATGGATTTTGTTGATGTTTGTAGCATCAGAAGGTCTTCTGCATAGGCAAATTGTCTTCTTTAGGTCCTTGCTCAAGAGGAGCACATATTATTAGGAAAAGCACATTAATTAATTTATTGATTAATTTTGGCAATTGGGCTAAAGTTTTTAAGGATAAATAATTTAATTACTTAAGTGACTTAGATATAATCTCTAGCATTGATCTAAGTGGGTTAAGATTTAATCTTAAAACTATAAAGGGAGCCTAAGGGAGAGGAGGAAGACACATCATTGTGATTGAGGAAGCAATTTATTAAGGAGTGAGAAGCTTAGTGATTGAAGAGAAGAAGAAATTTTGTAACAAGGGTTTTCCATAAGGGAAATTAAAGAAGGCTAAGAATTTGAAGACAAAGGTCGAGATCTTTGTAGAAATTTCTGTTTTCCCACCCCGGTTTTCAGTTTCTCCTTATTTCTCCCATGTAGTTAAATGCCCATTCCCATAACCATACATTTAACAGACTGAAAAAAATAAATATTGCTGAAAACACAAATTCTGGAAATTTTTCAGAATGCTGGAAATTGCAGAATTAAAAATCAGCAATCAAAAACAGCCATTAAAACACATTAAAACACTGATATTTTTGGTCAACTTGACCCTGGAAAAACCCCCTACAACTCTTGGGGAAAACTAGTTTGAGAGCTCTTCTTTATTTTTGAAAATTGCCTTTTTTACAGTGAGAATTATTCAGCAAAAAATCAGCAAGCAAATTTACAACTTATCTCCTTTTTCGTGCCTCACAGCAATCTGGAAATTACAGCAAACAGGGCAGCAATAAATGTTGTACGACCTTCGTTTTGTGTGCAGAAAAATCAGCAAATTGCTCCTCGATTTTTGTGCAAAAATCTGCCTTTCACTATGTGCTGAATCAGCTGTACAAATCTGCTCAACTGCTGCCTTGGAATGTGTGCCAAGCTGCTGTCTCCTTCTCCTCCCTGCTCAGAAATCTCTCTTGCTCTCTTGCTCTCCTTCTCCCAATCTGCTCATGAAAGAATGAAATGACCTTTTCCTCTTTTAATATAACTCCAAGTGACTTTTGGGTGATCTCTAAATCCAATGGCTGAAATAGATTTAGATCAATGGCTGAGATTAAATGCTCATTTAAATCTCACTTTCTATTTTTTAATTCACCCCACTTTAATAAAGACCCACTTAGTCATTTATTTCCAAAGTCACTTTTCCTTTCTAATTTTTCATTGACTTTATAAAAGTCACTTTAAAATTAGACTTAATAACTTTATCACTTAAAGTCACTTTTAAATTAGATTTAACTTTATAAAATTATAAAGTCACTTTAGGAGAAAAATTAAATTCTTTTGGACACTTTTCCCTAGGCCAAAGATCAAAGCCTAAGGGAACCACCTGTCCTCCGGTACCAAATTTCAACACTCCCTCTTACCGAGGAAGGTGTTCCTCACCACACCCATCTTGTCCCTGAAGTAGACATGCTTGCCCCGTGGTAAGGCTTTGGTAAGAATATCTGCAACCTGCTCATCAGTGGAAATATACTCAAGCTTCACAGCTCCCTTCTGAACATAGTCTCTGATGAAATGATATCTGATCCCAATATGCTTTGACCTGTCATGAAATACTGGATTCTCCGTGAGTTTAATGCAACTCTGATTATCACAGTAAATCACTGAAGGTCTCAACGACTGACCAAATAAGCCAAACAACATCTTGCGAAGCCAGATAGCCTCACAACTAGCTAGACTGGCTGCCATATACTCTGCTTCCGCTGAACTCAGTGCTACTGACTACTGCTTCCGGCTGAACCATGACACTACTGCTGAACCCAACCCAAAACAACACCTTGAAGTGCTCTTCCTATCAGAAGCACAACCTGCCCAATCAGAATCAGTGTATCCTGCCAATCTCACTCCATCTCCCTGCCTGTAGTCCAGACCATAATCCACTGTCCCCTGCAAGTACCGCAAAATGTGTTTTGCAGCCACCCAGTGAACCTTCCTAGGCTCACACATAAACTGACTCATCGTGTTGACTGCAAAACAGATATCTGGTCTAGTGTTGACCAAATACATCAAGGAACCAATCAGCTGCCTGTACAATGTGGGATCTACCAACTCGGAATCCGAAGCATGAAGCTTCTTCCAGTTGGTGATCATAGGTGTCGACATGGGTCTACAATCCTCCATGTGGAATCTGCTAAGGATGTCCACAATATACTTCCCCTGCCTTAGGAAGAAATGCCCCTCCTCCTGCCACACCTCCAAACCCAAAAAGTAATGCATCAAGCCGATGTCCTTCATTTCAAACTCCGCCGCAAGATCTCTCTTGCAGTGTGTTGTCGCGCGGATTGACACGACAACGCTCAGACCGGGGGCTGTCACTCTGATCCCCGATCCCTCCGTTTAAGCCTGTCTCCCGCGGCTAAGGGGGGTAGACCCTGTGAGATGATGAGACCAACTGTCGACCAATTGGTTGGGAGACACGAGACACGATATGAAAAGCACTAAATGGATTTGATTAATTGAGCAGACCAGTGCCTTAAGAGATTGTGGTTAAAACGATTACTTGTTAAATGATATAAAAATATGGACCATGAACAGCAATCATCTATCATCAGCTAAAGCTCAAAACGATATCCGACAACTGAAAATTTAAAAAGATGAATGCTTTAAAACACCACGAGAATCGTAAATCATTAACCAGATATCAATTTCGTGTCTCGACTTGAAAACTTAGATCTCAGCATGAAAGATATAACATGATAATTCCCGAAAATAACTGGATCTAAAAAAAAGAAAATTTTCCAAATTTTTATTTTTATTTTTTTATTTTTTATTTTTATTTTTATTTTTTTTTAACTTTTTTCAATTTATTTTTTTTATTTCTCAATGTTATAAAAAATGAAAATTTAAAGTCTAAAAAATTTAAAATTTAAAATCTATTCTAAAACTAAGCTTAATCCTAAACTAAACTTAAAAATAAATTAAAATCTAACCTAAAGTCTAATTAAAATTAAATCTAAGGACTAAATAAAAAAAAAAAACTATTTTAAATCTAAACAAAACTATGCAAATTTTAAACTAAAGCTAAAACATTAAAATACAAATCTAAAAATAAAAAATCTAAAATCATTAAATCTAACATAAAATTTATTTAAATATAACACGAAACTATAGTGAAACTCTTTGATTTTTCATAAATTTAATTCTAACTAGAACTATTTTAAATATAAAACAAAACCTAAAAAAAACCCAAAATATACCTACACTATCAAAACGCATCAATTTTTTTTTTTTTGTAAATGAATCTTTTTACATTTTATTAAAACTATATGAAAGCCCAAATAAAATAAATAAAAGCAATCTGAAAAAAACACTAAACGTATTAAAAAAAAATGAAACCTACGGCAAACGAAAAGAGACCAAAACGCAACCCCAGTCCACTGTGCGTATCACCAAGGCAATCGAACTTTCGATTTTAAGATTACTCCTGAGCCCTAAAGCAAATCGAAATGACTGACCATCAAATGAAATTTAAAAAACCTGCGTGTTTTTTGTTTTCTGTTTGATTTTCATAATGCAGGTTTGCGGATGGGCAAGGAGGGCGACCAGGCAGTTCGCGTGAGAGGGATCGTAGATGCAGGGATTCGATGACGGAACTAAATCAAACATATAACTTCTGAAAAACAACGAACAGTCAAGAACCCAATCTCGATTTTTCATGCGATTGACTGCGTTTAAAATGGAATCGGTTTTACCTGGGCAGCTTTGATAGCAGACGGCGGCAATAAAATGAAACAATGCTTACCTGGATGTAACCACGCAGAACAAGATCGATTTTCCTGATACTGAATGATTTTGATACCTGAGGCGATGAATGTCACGTGGGAACCCTGAAGATGCCCTTTCGGTGCGTTTGTGGTTTCTTCTGTCGGCGGTAAATTTTTTTTTTTTTGGGCTGATCAAAAGCGGATTGGTTTGAAAACACACACCAGACAAACCGCGATGGCTTTGATATCATACGGCGGTAGCAGTGACAGAAACAAAATAGTGCTCACGTGAAGACGCAGAGATATGTGACTCAACCAAAGCAAAAATGTGACGGCAGCCTATCAAAATCGTGACCTCGTTTTGAAACAAAGAAACTGAATGCGGAAACCATGAACAGCTGTTCGGCTTTCTAGAAAGTCGATTCTCTGTCGGCAGCTCAGCATTTCTGAAGGGAATCATTTGCTAACTGAGACAAAAGAAATCGTAGCCCTGAGTCGTTGATACGCTGATTGCCGGGCTTTCTAGAACTGGTATCGTTTCAACATTTTACTTCTCTTATCGTGCATGGACGAGGATTATACATCTATGAAACGCTGGAGCTGCTGTTTTTCTGCGTGAAGGGAGGTCGGACTCGGATCTGCTGGCTGAGCAGGCTGTATACACATAAAAATTTATTGCATTTAGATTTAACAATGAAGCCTGCATAAAAAATTTGAAGGAATTGCCTGTGGGCCGATCTTGGGCAACTGCAAAAAAAAAAAAAACCCAAATGAAAAATCTGTGTAAAGTAAACATACAAAACCCCAGATCAGAAAAAATTAAAACCCTAGAACAATTTATTAATGTACAGATTTGGCCCCTTAACAGCCCGATTCATCAATAAGCACAGAAAAATTTTAAAGAAATAAAATTTTCAGGTTTTCACTGTGAGGAACTTCAGAAAATCTCTCATGCAAATTATAAAAATAAACCGAATGATAGACCCAGGATCAAATCCAACTGGGCTCATCAAAAAATGCTTGCGGGAGTTGGCTGGTTCAGCCGAGAACTTCCCCGAATGCCCACAAAATTCCTTCAGAAAATGCTTTCTGCACAGCTCAAAACAACCGTCAATAAAGAGGGCAAAAATGCTGCTAGATCTCAAACAATAATGGGGATACCTGCCATTACTTCAGAAACCCTAACAGCACTCAAACCCCAGCAAGTGAACAAGATACTTGTGCTCACAATACTCTACGAAAAGCTATTATTAATGGCTGAAAATAAAATATGCAGAAAATTTAAACAATTTCACAGCATTTCAAGAGAGTAACACCAGCAAGATATGGACCCCAAAGTCTTCTTTTATTAACCAGAAACAGATTTACAAGAGAGCTTCTTCAGTATCTGACTCACAGATCCAATGATCTGAAATGACCCCTAGCACCCTATTTAAAGGAAATGATCCCAACGACTAGTTCGAGTGATCCATGTAGAAATGATCTCGACCGTTGATGAGGATCAAGACATCTCTTGATCTCATCCGTCGATTTATTCACTTAATTTTTTATTATTATTTTTAAAATTTTTAAATTTTTTTTTAAATTTTTTATTATTTATTATTTTATTTTATTTTTAAAATTTTTAAATTTTTAAAATTTTTTATTATTATTTTTTAAATTTTTTATTTATTTTATTATTTTATTATTTTTATTCATTTTTTAATTTTTTAATTCATTTTAAAATGGATCACATGAACTAAGCCTTCGGAAACATCACCTAGGACCTAGGACTTAGGACTCATGAGGGGATTTAAAACATTTTTCGACCCTCAGGACACATTACATCATGACTTTTACAATTTACATCTTAAGGGAGAAAACCCCTTTAACATAGACCCTCACAAATCACCCAATTCTGCGACACAACTATAATCTAGCAGATTAACACACTAGGATTCTCCTAAAGTTCTAATGACAAAATCCATCTCGGCTTTGGGGTCAGGTTTGAAGGAAAACCCTGCCGATCCATGGATCGGTGAGACGAAAAACCTTCCGGGACATAGATTATCATAGAAAGTTAGGTCCACCTAGGCAATTTTACATACATGACTCTGATCTGCTTAGATTATTTACAATTCATACATGCAGACTGGGTTTACAATCAAAATGATCAAGTTGCTGATGATGGCAGGACGGCACGGACATGCTGATCAGGTGCTGCTCCTTTCTGTCAAGAAAAACGGGGTGCACTGCATGGGTAGTTGACCAGTAGAGGTCAACATCTGGCTCTACTTGGGGACACGTTGCTGCTTGCAGGAATGTGAGAATCCAGAATCTGCATCCATACAACACAAAACAAAATATAAGTAGCGTCCGTCCAAAATCATCATATACATTAAGCACGGGAAAGATAAAAGCTCTTCATTTATTAACTATCTAAAGCATAAATGAAAATGCGGAAAAAACAAGGAGTAGGGTTAGAAATACGATACAAAGGATGCCCTACGGCATCAGATGTGTTCAATAAAGTGCATACTGAGCATTTGCCTGCTTTCAGGCAAATCTGTCGGCTGCTTGTCGGATGTGCCATGTCCAATTTTGCATATGGTAGGACTTCTTTCCTATCCGAAAATCAAGCTGCTCACGACCATCTGATGCATTAAATCTTCTTCTTATTTTCTTTCTCTTACGCTTTTTCTTTCTGGCAGGTTGAATTACTGATGACACGGAACTTTCTGTTTCAAAGCTATCAGATGAAGTATGTAAGATATGCATGCTATGTCTTTCTTTATTTTGCATCTGTTCTTTATCATTCTTAAGTCTGTCCGGATCACCTTCAATTAACCATCTTTCAATCGAATCAATAACCTCCTCATAATAAGATGGAACTTGTTGCAGCAAATGAGAAGACTCCTGATCTGTTGATGTTTGCTGGTTTCTCTTATCCTCTGCCAATTGCTGAAACCTTTGAACTTGTATTTTAATGGCATCCATCTGACTAGAGTGTTCAACCTTTATAGCACTGATTTGTCTGGCATGGTGCTCCTGCATGTCTTTTATTACTTTAACATTCTCTTCCTTTATGTCCATCAAGCAATGCTGCATAAAATTTATTTCTTCTTTATGATTCGCTTGCATGTCAGCCAACTGATTATTATGATTGAATGTCATGATAGTCATTTCCTCATCCATAGTTAATAACTTGTTTTGCATAGAGTCAATTTCCTTATCATGATCAGCTTTCATGGTCACCATAGTTTCCTCTAAGACTGACATCTTGCTTTGCATGATTCTAATTTCTGTTTCATGATTAGTCTTCATGGCCTCAATTTCTTTAGCATGGTGACTTTGCGTGACCTCAATCTCCCTATTACGTTTTTCCAGGTGGGTGCATAAAGTTTTCACATCATTGACACAATTAGTTTGATTGATTTCCATATTTTTTACCAGCATCATTAGATCTCGTATAATTTGCTTTTGCTCTTCTTTTTCATTGTCATTTGTCCCTAATTTTTCACTATCATGAACTTGATCTGCAATATTTCCGGTGGATGACACATTCTGACATGATGAATCGTCTTGGGATCTTTCAGCTGGACCTCTTATCAAATTACTTTCATTCTGTTGCACAATTTTAGAGGTAGAAGGCAAGCTGTTTGGACTATCATATCTATCTTTAAAAGCATTGAGAATGTCTTGTAAAATAGTGAAGAAATCATTAGGAAAATTATTAAACCAATTCAAGGCATCACCCTCTAAAGAATGGACAAATAGACGCATCTTGAAATCTTCATGATTATATTGAGGAAATCTACAATATAAGATCATTACACAAGTAAACCTGTTTAAATGCTGTCCAACAGTGACCGAATCACCACCCGAGAACTTAAATAATTTACCAACGGCCTCTTTCGGAAGATCATGGAGATTATCAGTAAAATGACATGGTTTAAATGAATAATCCATGATGAACAATAAGGGATCAACTGGATGATAGAAAAAGATTTCTGCTCAAGAAAATTAAGAGATGAAAGAAGTGGAGTCGCCACTTGAACAATGAATCTGATTCTAGGATCCAAAAAGTAATCAACAAACAGATGTGCGGGAGGCTTCTTGTCTGGGAAAAATAAGAAAGTGGAGTCGCCACCCAAACAAGAAACAAACCGAAGAGATGCTACTGATATGGGATGAAAAGATGCCAAAAATATTGAATCTGCCAACTCAACTGAGAGATGAGAGATGAGAAGATGAATGTCGATGAAACTCCAGGAACAGAAAGACTCTGTCCCCGGCAACGGCGCCAAAAAATGTTGGCGTTGCCGGGCCAGACGAATGATAGGAAATGAGAAAAAAGATTTGTCGTTTTGAAACACCGAGAAAAAGTATCCCCGGCAACGGCGCCAAAAAATGTTGTTGCGCGGATTGACACGACAACGCTCAGACCGGGGGCTGTCACTCTGATCCCCGATCCCTCCGTTTAAGCCTGTCTCCCGCGGCTAAGGGGGGTAGACCCTGTGAGATGACGAGACCAACTGTCGACCAGTTGGTTGGGAGACACCTTCACCTGTAATGAGTCTCTCTGCACCTGTAATGATCAAGTCATCCACATACAGCACCAGAATGAGAGGCTCCTCACCAATCACAATAAAGTAAAGGTTCGGATCTGCCTCACTCTTTGTGAAACCCATCCCCTGCAAGTATGCATCTATCCTGGAGTACCAAGCTCTGGGAGCTTGCTTCAGGCCATAAAGGGCCTTCTTCAATCTGCACACATGGGACTCCTTCCCATGCACCTCAAAGCCCTGTGGTTGCTCAATGTACACCTCCTCCTGTATGAAGCCATTGAGAAATGCGGTCTTCACATCCATCTGGTGGATCTTCCAACCCATCTCTGCTGCTATCGATATAATGGAGCGGATCGAAGTATATCGAGCCACGGGAGCGAAGGTCTCCTCATAATCAACTCCCTCTACCTGGGAGAACCCTCTAGCCACAAACCTCGCTTTGAATTTCTCAATGCTGCCATCTGCAGCATGCTTTACCTTGTAAAGCCATCTGGAAGTAACCACGGATTTGCCCTCAGGCCTCGGCACCACCTCCCAAACATCATTCTTCATGATAGAAGAATACTCCTCCTGCATGGCCTCTCTCCAGACCTGCTGGCTAGCTGCCTCCTCATAGCTAGAAGGCTCAGAGTCAAGGATGCTGGTAACCATCGCCATATAGCTACAAAACCTCTCAGGTGGTCTACTCTCTCTGACCGACCTCTTCGGCTCAGCAACAGATGTGGCATCTCTCAAGGTGTCCTGAAGCCACTTGGGCTTCCTCTTCCCTGAGCATGCTTCTCCCATAGGAGAATGAAACTCCTCCTCCTCATCACCATCAGTAGCCTGAACTCCTGACTGTCTGTCTGCTGTCCTCCTGCCTGCACCTGAACCTGTAGAAGCTGAGGTACCGTGTGAACTGTCCATCAATGGACTCCCTAGTGAACTGCTCTGTGAACTGCTCTGCATGCTGCCCGGAGCACCACCCCTCTGGCTCGGCGAGCCACTGCTCACTGATGGACCTGACATCCTCATAGATGTACCTCTGGATCCTCCTGATCCCTGCCCACTGGATCCCTGCGACTGACTCAACTGCTGCTGAGGATCTGGCTGATCCAGATACTCTAACTCCCGTGACCTCCTAAAGGCCCTGTCCTCCTCGAACTTCACATCCCGTCTGACAACAACTCTCCTCTGTGCAGGGATGTAAATCCGAAAGGCCTTTGAGGTCTCACTGTAGCCCACAAAGATACCCTTCTATGCGGTGGGCTCTAGTTTGGTCCTCTTCTCCTTGGGTATATAGGAGTATGTAATGCATCCAAAGATATGAAGATGACCAATATCAGGCTTCTTCCCAGAGAAAGCCTCCTTCGGAGTCATGTGCCCCAAGGCACGATGCGGACTCCTGTTCTGCAAGTAAACAGCTGTGTTGCAGGCCTCTACCCACAAGAACAATGGCAACCCCTGATCATATAACATGGCTTTGGCAGCCCCTATGATGGATCTGTTCTTCCTCTCCGCAACCCCGTTCTGCTGGGGGTTGTAAGGAACAGTGAACTCCCTCCTAATGCCTGCCTCCGCACAATAGTCAACAAACTCTCCAAGGGTGTACTCTCCTCCATTGTCCGACCTCAAGGACTTGATCTTTCGACCTATCTGAGTCTCCACAAGAGCTCTGAACTCCTGAAACCGCTTGACGACCTCACTCTTGGTCTTCAAAAAATAAATCCAGGTCCTCCTGGAGTGATCATCAATGAATAAAACATAGTACTCATATCCACTCAAGGAAACATGAGACATCCGACCGCTCACATCGGAATGAATCAAATCAAGTATCCCCGTCGCTCTGCTGTCACTGCTGGGAAAAGGGGATTTGGCAAATTTGCCCATCGCACAACCTCTGCAAGTATCAAAGTGATCAGTACTGAAATCTGACACACCTGTAGTGATCTCCCGCAATGTCCTCAAGGCTCCATGATACATATGTCCCATTCTGCGGTGCCAAATCTCACACAGCTCAAAACTGCTAGCTCTGCTGTCGGTACTACTGCTCAATGCCAAAAGGGGCTGGAATGCAAACTTGTACACCTTTGCATGGCGTACACCTATCACTCTAGCTGAATCAGCTGGAGTGTCCCTGGGATACATCAACACCTGTCCTCCCCTGAACAGTACGTCATATCCTCTGTCCTCCAAAGCTGAGACGGATATGAGGTTCTTCCTCATCCCTGGCACATAAAGAACCTCTGACACCTTCAAGGGAGGTTTGGACTCCCTCTGAAATGTCACTGACCCCACCCCGACCGCTCTAACAACTCTGTCATCACCGAGTACTACCTCAATATCAGTGCCACTCTCTGAAAGCTCTGAGAAGTACTCACGGACACCTGTCATGTGACGTGAAGCCCCACTGTCCACATACCAGATACCTGAAGATGCTCCGCTAATCGAGGGAAAAGCATGCTCCCTCTGAACCTGTGTAGCAGGTGATCCCGCACTAGAGGAGTCACACGTAGTGAACGCAAACTCTCGGTCAAAACGACCAACAAAGTCCTCAATCTCTGCTGAAGCTGCCACGTCCTGGTTCTTCCTCTTCTTCTTCTTCTTCTCCGGACACACAACTGCATAGTGTCCCATCTTTTGACAATTCCAACACTTCACCTTGGAATAGTCCTTCTGTGTGTTCCCCTGTTTACCTTTACCTTTGCCTTTGCCCCCACCACTGCTTGTGGAAGCCTGCTTCTTCCCTTTGCCTTTCTTGCCTCCTGCCACCAGTGCTACATCCTCATCCTGCTCAACTGGCTTGGCTGCCCCAAGCTGTCCTTTCCTGATCTCTGTCTGAATACAATCATCCCAAAACCTCTCCCATGTGGGAAGGGTCTCACGTGCACAAACCCCATCAGCAAAGTTCAACCATGAACGGGGGAGGCCATTCACTGCAATACGCACCAACTCAGTGGATGGAATGGCCTCTCCAATCGCAGCCAACTCATCTCTCACATTGGTAATCTTTGTGAGATATCCAGCTGCACTATCATTCCCCATCTTAATGTTCTTCAGCTTCTCCTTCAGGACCATCTTCCAGTTCTCATTGGTACTCTGGTAGAGATTGGACAATGCTGTCCACATCTCATGGGCATTTCTCTTTCCTCTCACATGAGGAATGTAATGGTCTTTGATTCTGTCTAGAATTAGCCTCTTACCCTTATTGTTCTTCTTTTTATACTCAGCCAACTGAGTAACATCAGTGGGCACAACAACAGGGTTCTGTGCGGTATGCACCATGATATCCCAGACTTCTGCCTCCTCAAAGATACTCTGCATTCTCTCCTTCCAAACACTGTAATTTGTATGCCCATCCAGCCTATCCTCCACCCTCAATCCCAATGACATCCTGCTGTCCTAAAACTGAAAAATAGCACTGCTGTAGTAAAGATAAAACTGCTGTTTATGAAAAAATCAGCTTGCTGGAATTTTCTGAGTGAAAAATCAGCAACTATAATTTTTCCTTTTGCTGTCCCAAACTGCCCTTCAGCACTCAAGCTCTGATACCATGTAGAAATTTCTGTTTTCCCACCCCGGTTTTCAGTTTCTCCTTATTTCTCCCATGTAGTTAAATGCCCATTCCCATAACCATACATTTAACAGACTGAAAAAAATAAATATTGCTGAAAACACAAATTCTGGAAATTTTTCAGAATGCTGGAAATTGCAGAATTAAAAATCAGCAATAAAAAACAGCCATTAAAACACATTAAAACACTGATATTTTTGGTCAACTTGACCCTGGAAAAACCCCCTACAACTCTTGGGGAAAACCAGTTTGAGAGCTCTTCTTTATTTTTGAAAATTGCCTTTTTTACAGTGAGAATTATTCAGCAAAAAATCAGCAAGCAAATTTACAACTTATCTCCTTTCCCGTGCCTCACAGCAATCTGGAAATTACAGCAAACAGGACAGCAATAAATGTTGTATGGCCTCCGTTTTGTGTGCAGAAAAATCAGCAAACTGCTCCTCGATTTTTGTGCAAAAATCTGCCTTTCACTATGTGCTGAATCAGCTGTACAAATCTGCTCAACTGCTGCCTTGGAATGTGTGCCAAGCCGCTGTCTCCTTCTCCTCCTTGCTCAGAAATCTCTCTTTCTCTCTTGCTCTCCTTCTCCCAATCTGCTCATGAAAGAATGAAATGACCTTTTCCTCCTTTTCCTCCTTTAATATAACTCCAAGTGACTTTTGGGTGATCCAAGTGACTTTTGGGTGATCTCTAAATCCAATGGCTGAAATAGATTTAGATCAATGGCTGAGATTAAATGCTCATTTAAATCTCACTTTCTATTTTTTAATTCACCCCACTTTAATAAAGACCCACTTAGTCATTTATTTCCAAAGTCACTTTTCCTTTCTAATTTTTCATTGACTTTATAAAAGTCACTTTAAAATTAGACTTAATAACTTTATCACTTAAAGTCACTTTTAAATTAGATTTAACTTTATAAAATTATAAAGTCACTTTAGGAGAAAAATTAAATTCTTTTGTACACTTTTCCCTAGGCCAAAGATCAAAGCCTAAGGGAACCACCTGTCCTCTGGTACCAAATTTCAACAATCTTGAAGGAGGAGGTTGAGTTTTTTGTGCAGGTTGTGTCGAGCAAGGAAGGAGGTCGAGTTTCTAGTTGGGGGGGGGAGTCTTTCCAGTGTGCAAGTTGTACAATTAAGCGAGCATGTTGCTGCAAAATCTAGTAGGTCTTGTAGAGAGGTACCATACAAGGAAAGGACTAGACCAAGTGACAACAACAAGGTAATGGTCCACTGTCACCATAGCCACTATCCCCTAGTCTTTATGGATTTCCACCAATGGGAGGAGTCCTGGTATATAGGTCACCTACAATAGATATTCTAGGCTTAGAGGTTTAAGGTGACACAATAGGCTTCCAAAGGATGGCTCAACTTAAGTACAAGGTTCAAACAATGAAAAGAAGGCAATTCACATCCCTTAGAGAGACCAAACTAGGGCACGCTAGACCTAGGGTTTGATTGATAACATGCAAATGGAGTGTCCTAAGGTTAAGGTACTAAGGAAAAGGTTTTCGATTATGAGTATTGGCAATTAGATGGAATTTGAAATCTTCAAGAAGCCCTCGAGTTGAAGCTTAACCAAACTAGGGTTTGGGCAAATAAGCTAGGTCAAGAGAAATTATGGTGAAAAATGGATGAATTAGTCACCAAGGAGGATGATTTTGAGGCAACCAATCCTACTCTTGATGTTGAATCCTTACAATGCCAAAAACTCCTCTCTTAGCCTAATTTGCACCAAGCCCTAGATGAGGCCACTTATCCATAAGAGGGTCGAAAATAGAGAGATAGAGAGAGCAGAAATCAATTTATGGATAATGTAAAGTTTGATCACCAAATGACAAGTTTCATGCCTAGTCCTTGGGTTGATAGAGTCTATGGGATTGATAGATTAGCCAAGTCTTGCAAAGGAGTAAGGATATTTTGATGCCCTAGCACAAAACCATAACTATTACCTTTGTGAGGGATCAATATTCACTTGGGAGAGCTAATTCAAAAGTTCACCAAGGGGATTGCCATTAACATTTCATTCATGAGTAATGCATACAATGATGATATCTAGATTCTATGCAATTGATCTTCAACAATAATTGGTACAATAGAAAACCCTAGATTACCAATACATTCCATACATTAGACATAAGATCAAAATTTCATCAATAAAAAGCTCACTTACAAGATAAAATGCATGAACAATCCATTCATTGATCCAAGATAACTTCTCCAAAGCCAAGACAAGAGCTCCAATAACAATGTTCTCCATATATCACATCTCTCCAAAGATACAAGAGGCCGAAATTCTCCTAAGGAGGGCCGAAATAGTCCAAGTGATGATGATTGAAATGAAGGAACCTCTCCTTTATTTATATGAGGAGGATGATTCCAAATATTAGCCTAAAAGCCCCTAATAACAAGTTAAATCACAAGAAACCCTTGGGTTACAAGCCAACCCACTAGCTTTTGATCATAAGTGCAAAATAAGCCCACACGTCTGAGTTGCTAGCCTTCTAGTGTTCATGTCATGCATGAATCAGGCTCCAAGTGGCATCTCCAAGTGCTATGAGGTGTCCAATGTGGTGTAGTAGCATGTAAAATTCATGATTTGAGGGTTGACCCTCAAATTCACCTCAATGGCTCCCTGTGATCCCAAAATCTAGCTGGGGCACCAGAAAGTGGTATCTATGGGTCTCCAACTGTGAAAAGTGTCCATCTCTTCTCCAACGTTGACGGCTTTCAAGGTGTAATCCCTCCCAAGTCTCAAAAGGTGAGACCATCCTCATCTGGGCCCTGAATTAGCTGCCATCCCTCATAAGGTGCTAAGATCGACCTGGAGGAATGCTAGGTCTAGGTGTGTCATCTTGAAGAATCATTAAATTTAGTGGAAAGTGGTACATTGTCCTGGGTGCAAGGTGTTGAGAAATCTAGGGCATAATAATTAGGGGATTTCTCTTTTGTTGATAATTGTTTGTGAATGCTTTTTACTTCTTTAGATTAGGATCTTCTCTTTCATTAGATTATTATAGTTTTCTTCTTCATCAAACATCTACCAATGCATAAACAAGAAAGAGACAAAAGACACAAAATATAGGCTATCAGTTGGGGCCAAAATATCTCCCACTTGAGAGGAAAACCCAACCAAATTCTTCTTCTTATAGAGACTTCAATTGACGAATAACAAGACCAAGACCCTTGACCTATTTGCCACTCCAAGACCAAGACACAAAGCTTCCTTCTCTTCCTTGAGTCAACGATAGTCAAACTGTTGAATTTCTCTCTACTTCTTGGCTACACTTCAGATTTCGGTTTACTACAATTTCTTGGCCTATTTCAGAAGCCCTAGTTGCAGTGCTTGGTAAGTGTCACTTTCTATGTAGTGCCTTTGACTCCTTCGCTTAGGATAGAGACTCCTTGCTTAATTCAACTTCCCTTTGACTTGTCCTTCTCCCAATTCGATTACCTTAGATGATTGTAATCTTCTCAGCCTTTCCTGTAGCAGATGATCCCTCTCTTCTTCGCACGTGTGACAGAAGAACAACCCTAAAACAGACCCAAAACACCTTCGCTCTTCCTTCCTTCTTCTTGCTGGCTATGAGACTCCTTTCTGGGTGATTCTCGCACTTCCTATTGCAGACTTCCTCTTGACCGAAATTTTGTCTTTGAAATGAAGCTGAGCTGCCCTATTTATAGTGGTTTGCCCATCAAATAAGCCGACCTGAACTGTGGGTGAGCCGACATGTCTTTTGGAGAGGTTTCATTATTCCTTCTTGAAGCTGACTTGTAGGAGGTGCTTTAGCTTGGTCTTGGAGGGCCTTTTTATTCTTTTAATGACTCATACAAATATGTATCATGCCCAAGAAGGGTTCTTCATGCATGATGTTGACTCAATTTGACTTTATGACCAATCCTAAGGGCTGACAATGGGAGCCTTACCTAAAAATAAAATTCCTTGCTCATGAAACCCATGAGACAAGCATTACAATAATAATTTTATTTTTCTTCTTTGCATCAATTACACATGTCATTATGAAAAATGAACCTGGTTACACTTTTCAACACAAGGAGTGCTCTGGTACATGTGCGATATGTTGTTGTTGCTAGGAGCCCAAGAGTCTCAACGCTTCACTTGATAGTGCTAATATGCCTCTTTAATGGCCTGGGTACTTGTGGGTAAGGTGCCCAAGACATAGGCCATTGAACAACTTGACAATCACAAAATAGATTCTAGTGAAAGCAACTAGTCGTTAGGGACAAAAATCATTATTACATCTAAGTGAACCAAGCTTGGGTGTCATGGGCTATTTAATACTTCAAATAAGGTTCCCCTTCCACAATTAGGGCCTTGAACTCGCAATGGTGTTTTCTTTCTAAGTAGGAGTGGCTAAAGGACAACTCCATTGGGTGTTTCTATTCCCTAAGTGGAAGTAACATTTCCTTAGTCTACCCTTAAATTGATAGGTATTAATGAATAATAATGATGGTAACATAGGGGATAAGACTTCAGGCCAAGTGCCATGGTCAAAGGGATCAACTGATGGGGGAACCACAACTTGAGTGTATAGATGTGAGGAGGGAGCATTCATGGATGCATGAGTTACCAACTCGACCTTTGTTTTTCCATCCCTCTCGTGCGCTTCCATCATTACCCCTTAATGATGAGTTAGATTATTTCTCATCGGGGGTTAGGACATGCAAGGGTTCCTTTTTATGATGTAATGGAGCAACATATGCTCAGGAACCAGGTGATGGCCATTGAGGTAGAGCTTATGCTAGGCTTTTGCCCACGTACTAATGTGTATGCCCCTGACCATCTTTTACATTTTAATTTTTCTTTCTTAGTTTGTTGTGGCCATGATATGCTCTTAATGTTTCTTTTAGATGCATCAACTTCCTAGGGAAAAGTTTCCTGGCCCTACATAGGTATGCAGATGTATGGGTGCCAAATCCCAAAGAATCAATGTTTAGTTGAACATGAAGAATGGAGGTGAGATAAGGGCTTGTAACGTATAATGGAAAGTGTTAAGTATGACATGGGGATAGATGGAACTACTCTATATCAATCAAGGCTTCCCAAGTAATGCCCCTCCTATACCCATTGGGCCATTAGGGGAGGTCCCATTGGTCTAGGATCAAAATTTAATCCCCCATTTAAGGTGAGAGAACAATATCACGATCAAAACCCATCTTTTTTCTAGATCACCCCATAAGCCATATCAAATGCCCAAATACAAACAAGCACAAGCACCCGATTGCAAAATGATTAAAGTATCTTTTGAGTGGAAGCGTTATTAACTCAGAGAGATGTGAGGACTGTGAGTAATTGAGCTTATAGAGCCGAAGATTGAATTGACATGGATATGAATCAGGCTTCCTTTGTTGTAATGGCATGGACCAATATTGCTCTGCGTTGAGCATTATTGTAGATTCAATGTTGAGTTGAATTTCTGGGTTGAGTGTTGGGAATGTATATGCCCAACAAATAAATCGTGACCAAGGTGTGGTCAAATCCTTAGCAAGAATCGCCATCTTTGTGCTAATGAACCAGAATGCTGATTGAAGTGAAGAGATCGCTGTTTGGAATAAAATCAAATGCTGTGAACGTTGAGTTCCATTGCTGGATGAGATTGAATGTGCAAGTCAAACAAAACCCTGTTGGTTGTAGATCCATGTGAATTTCTGGAGAAATCTGCGCAGAGGAATGTGGTCATACTTGGGATAGGCGTTGTTTGATAGCTGAAGGAATTCAATGGTGGAGTTTTATTTGTTAAGAATTTCCTTGCAACTTCTGAGTTATAAAATTGTTAACTGCTAGATTGTAAAAATCACAAATCGCTCCAATGGAGACGTGATCCTGGGAATGTTATGTGCGTTGGAAATGTTGGAGGTCGTTGGTAAGCATTGGGCATTTAAATTTTTGGGTATTTTCAAAGTTTCAGATCTAACTCTGTTTGAATGGTAAGTGGGTTTGAGTATTTGGATTTATATTATCTGTTCATCTGTAAGTTAAACCTTGAATATTGATTGGTGAAGGCGTTGCAAAGGGGCTCGATCTCTTTGGAAAACGAGATCCACTTTGTGACCGATTTGTGATGTGTGGAGGGAAAAATCTCTCAGATAATAGAGCATTAGATTCTGTGGAATAAACAAATGTTTTTGTTTATTCGTCGTTCTAGAATGTGATTGTTTACCCAACACGGGATATATAGTGAATGCGTCAGGTTGGATTTAATTATGGAATGTGTGTTGTTGAATTCACAAACTGCTACGAAGACCGAGCCTAAGGAAGCCTCCGACGTGGGAAACCAGTGTAAGCACCAATTTTCTCAGCTCTTTCATGTCCCAAATTTAATCTCTGATTTGTTTTTTCTCTGAAACTGCTGTGTGAGTCGTGGAGTGGAGTAGGCATGGCAAGCATCACTACGCCGTCGAATCGTAGCCTGGATGAGACCACAGCTTGAAGATTCAAGGAACCGAGGTCGTGATTTGAGAGAACAGTTGATTAGAAAGAGTCGTATTTGCAAAAAGTAATTCTCCAAGTGAAGTCAAAGTGGAATAGCACTGCGTGAAGCCAAAAGTGGACTGTGGAGGTAAATTATTAATGTTTTTCTTCATGTATATTCTTGTTTTCAAATACCATGAGTAATTAAACCTACAAGTTACCATTTGTGAGAAGCATCAAACAATGATAGTCACTTTCTTAAAGGGAGACTGCTATATAACAAAGACAAAAGTAACCAGAACAATTTTTTGTTTAGAATGGTTTTCTCATAATATGGACACATTTTTTTATTTTATTGATGGGCATACGAGTTGCCAAAATTTAGAAGTGGAGGAAAGTAAAAGATGGGCGTGGAGAATATTTCATGAAATGGAGTTATAAGACATTGATGCTTAAATTACAAATGCATATATTATTATTGGAAAGACAGTTGTTCACCAGTTTAAGAGCACATTGTATCAAGCATAATAAAAATATCATTTTTTGGGGTGTTGAAATGTCCTAGATCCGCCCGAAAGCTGAATAAGGGGATCTTAGGTACACTTTGCTAGCATGTGATGGTGATTTTCTGTTAGGCCCCTATACTACTAGTGTAACCCCTTATTGTTATTAGTACAACCCACTTATTATATTAATGTACCCATGTAGTGCCCATATTGTTACTATTGTGCCCCATAGAAGCCCATTATTGTTATTATTGTGCCCTTACATTATTATTGTTATGTCGGCTCTGATTATGTTATGACCCGTTGGACTCCTATATATAGAAAGGAGGTCTTTTCATTTGTATCATCCAAGAATTGTTCATTTATGTAATATAAAGGAGGTTGCCCCCTCGAAGAGGCTGAATTCTAAGGTGTTGATCTATCTTTTCTATCTTTTCTTGAGCTGGTTTCATAACATTTGGTATCAGAGCTTTGGATTCTAGGGTTTCGCTGCTCCAAACAGGTCATCGTGGCATTTTCGCTATAATTTTTTTTCTGCGATGTTTTAGAAGTTGAAAAAAAAATCCGTTTGAGAAGAAATCGCGCTGAACCTCGGGTCCGAATTTTAGAGCTTTTCGTGCTATATTTGCGGAGATATGATTTGAGGAAGTTGGTCTTTTTGCAGACTCCTGAATTACATTCCAAACAGGTGACCTGGGGAAAATCGTCATAACTTTCTCTCTGGGGATCAGATTGAAATTTCGTAAGAAGGTACAGAAAGAGGACGGACTGTAGTTTCTTTTATGCATTTTTCAGATCCAAAGGTCGAAACAGTGACTCGTGGCACGTCGTGCAAGTTCGCTTTACTGAACTAGTCTATAATCAAGTCACTGTGGTAGATTTCGCATAACTCTTCCTTGGAGAATCCAATTTCGGTCAGACTTGTGGCATTAGAAAGAGGACACAAAGGGCTACCGCAGGTCGTATTTTCAGAACTTAAAGATCCAAAAGTACATAGTTACAGTCGTTTCCAGATCGAGCTCCTAAAATCAAGAAAAAGCAAGATGAGGAAGTTTGATGGCAAGGATCCGGTAAATTGGATACTTCAGATGGAGCAATATTTTGATCTACATGGTGTGCCACTGTTACAAAAGGTATGTATTGCATCTTCATATTTAGAACCAAATCAATTTTTATGGTATGAAGGGCTTTGTTCTCGTAAACAACTTGTTACGTGGTCAATTTTCACGGAGAAAATGATAGCACATTATGAGGATACAAAGAGCAACACCTTCTTTAGAGCAACACCACAACAATTGGAAAGAGTAAAAGGGCTTTGTGACATATTGGAAAGAAAATTTATGGAAACCAGGAAGCATACCCCTCACAACTATAAAGATGGAAGTGTTGTTTCTCCTAGCCTTCCACAACCTACAAGGGTTACACCACAACAATTGGAAGAAAAAAGAGAAAAAGGGCTTTGTTACAATTGTGATAGAAAATGCACTAAAGGTCATAAGTGTGCTGAGAAGAAATTATTTTATATAGAATATGAAGAGGAGGAAGAAAAGGATCAAGAAACATCAAAAGAAGAAGATATACGCCAGGACCCCACCCCAGAGAAAGAAGAAATGAATCAGACCATATCTTGTAAAGAATTGGCAAGAATTACCACTCCTCAAACTCTCAAGATAGAAGGACATATCAAGAAGAAAAAGGTGAAGGAAGTGAAAGATCACACTGAGAAAGAAGAAATGAATCTAACCATATCTTGTAATTCATTGGTCGAAATTACCACTCCTCAAACTATCAAGATAGAAGGACATATCAAGAAGAAAAATGTTCAAGAAGTGAAAGATCACATCGAGCATCAAGAAATGAGTCCGACCATATCTTGTAAAGGATTGGAAGAAATTCCCACTCAAACTCCAGAGATAGAAGGACATATCAAGAAAAAGGTTCAAGCAGTGAAAGATCACATTGAGCATCAACAACAAGTTCTCCAAATTTTAAAGGATAATGCCACTTCGGTGCAAAATCAAACGAGACAACAGGTAGATCAACATCGTAGTGAAAAATGTTTTGATGTAGGTGATTGTGTATTTTTATTGCTACATCTCAAGCAAACTATTTATGAAAGGAAATGTTGGCAATACTACATGCACTTAAAAAATGGCGACCTTACCGAATGGGAAGACTCTTCAAGGATGAGGATGTGGAAGCATTGTTTTGTGCTATTTCTATTATCCAACCAGATTGGATAAACGAAGCAAGGGATGAATGGAAGAAGGATGAAGAAGTATGGCCACTTATTCAAAAGTTGCAAAAGATCCCAATTCAAACAATAGTGCCAGAAATTGAAGAGGAAGGAAAAATCATATTGGAACCTAGAGCAGTCACAGAAACAAGAACCCGACAGCTACGAAATCAATCAATTTCAGAGTATCTCATCAAGTGGAAGAACTTACCCGTTGAAGATTCCACGTGGGAAGACAAGAATTTTATACAGAAGCATGAAGAACTACTCAAGCGTTGAGGACAACGCTTTTTGAAGGAGAGGGGCATGTTAGGCCCCTATACTACTAGTGTAACCCCTTATTGTTATTAGTACAACCCACTTATTATATTAATGTACCCATGTAGTGCCCATATTGTTACTATTGTGCCCCATAGAAGCCCATTATTGTTATTATTGTGCCCTTACATTATTATTGTTATGTCGGCTCTGATTATGTTATGACTCGTTGGACTCCTATATATAGAAAAGAGGTCTTTTCATTTGTATCATCCAAGAATTGTTCATTTATGTAATGTAAAGGAGGTTGCCTCCTCGAAGAGGCTGAATTCTAAGGCGTTGATCTATCTTTTCTATCTTTTCTTGAGCTGGTTTCATAACATTTTCTGCTTGGAGGCTTATGGTATTTTGTGTCTAGTTTTGACACTATAGTTGCAATTTTTCCATCATACAACAATACACTCAAGGAGTTTAAGCATTTGTAATCAAGTAGCTACAACTTACAAGTAAGGACAAACAAACAAAACACATATGTTCAAGCACCCACAATTAAGAAGATGCAAAGAACAAACTCATGCAATCGTCAACATTCCAAGACACGTCTACATCAACAATCAACTACACCAACAACATTTGCATCATTTCAACATCAATTTTTGAACAATGCACTTGCAACCATTTTTTGTAAGAGTCAAATCAAATCAAAATTGAATTGTATTGTAACTTGCAAATCATAATATTTTGTAAGTTAACTTATTAAGTTGAATTTGAGTTGTATTGGATGCATTCTCGGTTGAACCCGACACCCAAGCCTTGAATCATTTGAACTTGTCATTACATTGTAAAAATCATTAACTTGGGTGCATTTTCGGTGGTAGCCAACACCCTAAGCTTGTTAAAACAAAATCAAGTGAGCGTGAAATTGAAAGAAGCAAAGCACAAATATAAGATCAAGCGATTGGGACGCTGATTGTGAGCAAATGTGGGCATTTTTGTTCACTTGGATAGTCATTGGACCTAACAAAGGATAGATAGATCCTTTTGCATTGTAGTTTGGCATTAGATTGAGTTGTCAAACATTTTTAGAGATGTGTCAGACTTTAGTTGATTCACTTCTCTTGGTTCTCTCTCTTCATATTGGAGTTTTCAGCATCTAGTTTTGGTGGATTTCAGGGAATTTTTAATTGAGGTTCAGCTCAGCAGTTTCAGCATGAATACTTGCAGATGGTACCAGGTTCTTACTCTGGACTTATGATTGAGGGCCGGGGGGATGGGGGACGGGGGAATGTTAGCCTGAAATCTCAATCAATAAGTCGAAAATAATAAAATTATGAAAATTGGAAAATATAATTCTTACTTGTCTTTGATGTTCTCATCAATTCTAGAATGAGTCTGTTCCTATACTTGAGAGTTTGTTGAGGTCTAGTTGGTTGAGAGATTCTCTCCAACTAGTTAGCCTCCTAGATTAGTGTGGTTGAGATATTCACTCAACCAAGAGATTGCATGTCCAATATAGACTAACTATCTCGAGACATAGCTTGATGTATATATATTGTATCATCATTCTTTGTGAATATACAATCAGGCTTAAAGCCTTTTCCGCCATGTTTCTGTCTCTTGAATTAAGTTTTTATTTTCTTTAATTATCTTCAAGCGCACCTTTGTCCATGTGCTCATACCGGATTGGTGAGAAGGATATGGCTGATGCAAGTGGTGGAGATCTATGGCAGTTCATCAGCTAGTGATGGCTGTCAGGGACTGCTGGCTATGTGGCTGGCTGGCTGGCTGTCAAGAATAGGAGAAAAGTTTTCTCTTATAGGGTTACCCATTTTGGGGTAACAGGGCCGAAATTCACATGTAGAGGCTGAGATATGTGAGGGCCGAATTTATTTGGGAGGCCAAATTTCTCTCGGGCTGAGAATCCAGTGGGCTATTTTTAGGTTCAATTATCGCTGTAATTTCTAGTTAAAATAGTCAAAATAGTTGATATAAATATGAAAGGAGGGATGCACTTATTGCACTTAGAAAAGAAATAATTGTTGCATTCTTTGCAAATCGCTCTTAAATCAGACCAGTGATTAATAGGATTGTCACGACTCTCACTAAAATATGTTTACTATTTGAAATTGATATTGCACACATATTTCCCCTTTTGTTGCCAAGGATATTTTTTTATTTCTGTTCAGTATAACTTCTATCTTTATATTTCGAAAGGATGTCATGTTCTCTTTTATTATGCCAGAGTTTGCTTCCCTTGCTTGAGAGAAATCATACAGTTCACTTTCAACAATTATGGAAATGCCATTGAATGGGTAGAAAACTTTCACTAAGGAAATTTCATTTATAATGTTGGTTGGCTTGCAGGCATTACTTTATGCTGTAGGGTTGGGGAAAGGTGCTATTCCAACAGCTGCAGCAGTGAATTGGGTGCTCAAGGATGGTATTGGCTACCTGAGCAAAATTTTGCTATCTAAGTATGGGCGTCATTTTGATGTTCATCCAAAGGGATGGAGGCTTTTTGCAGATGTTTTAGAAAACACAGCCTGTGGTATGGAGCTTCTAACCCCTGCATTTCCCCATCTTTTTGTCTATCTTGGTGCAGTTGCGGGAGCTGGCCGATCAGCATCAGGGTTGATTCAGGTATTTTCATCTTTCACCTTTGAAACATGATATAATTGGAATATGCTGGAGGTTAGTAAATGTATTTCATTTACTGAAAGCAGAAAATCCTAATAACTTCTGTAAGATATGTTAGAGGTTGATGCTTCTGAATTTCATTGATCATTTTGTAAGATTAATAATTTAATACTTATATCATATTCATCATCTCTCCTAGTTGCTATTGTAATAGAAATCATTCCCCATGCATGTTGTCAGTTGATCACTTGTACCTTATTTGCCCCCGTAATAGACAATAATAGTAGTTGTGATATGGCTGTAATATTATTTCTTATTTTGCTGAGATACTTAGAGTACATACATTTTGTTTCCAAAACACTTAGGTGGTTATAGTTCTGTTAGCAGTTGTTATAAGTCAATCTAGAAATGATACCACTCTATCCAAAAATAGCTCAAAATCCCTCGACATGTGATATATTTGTAGAAAACAAGAATGATATGTAGCCCTTTCTCGTCTGACTTGAACACAAACAACGTCGATGGACATAGCTTATAGTTGCCGTTGTAAAGTATATGTTGGATGACATTGTAACAAAAGTAAGCGGGGTTAGGTCACATTAAATTTGGGAGATTAGGAGGAGAAAGTGACGGCAACCTCATTTACTCTAATGCCTTGGAATAAATATTATTGTGTATAGTGTTTGGGTCTTGCTTATATGGAGGATCTAGTGTAAAAGAAACGTCCATTCAACATATTTTATTTAAATGTTGACAAAACAAAAGTGATTATTTGTGTATATAAGTGCATGGTTATGATGTCAATAGGCTCCCCAGCCTATAGAAGTAATCCCATAATGCATAAGAGAAAGATATGCCAAGAAGCAAAACAGTATGTCTTAATGAATGTGTAGTATTTGGACATTCTCGGAAAATATTTTTTGGTTCAACAGGACACATTTATTCTCGTATGGGGCATATCATTATTACCCTATATGTGTGAATGATTTCAACATATTTCCTACTCATATAATGGGCTTGTAGATCAAAGAAGATAAATTTTATAGAATGTTGTCAATTATGTTATGATGCATTTACGATTGATGGCCTTGGATATTTTGTTGTTTTTCATTTTTCAAGAAATGGAATTTGAGGAACAAGGCTATTGATTTCTTGGATGCGACACTCATTGAAATTGGAGGTGATATCATTGATATTCGCATAGAATTCTGAAATATAAAAAGGATATCGAAAGGATTCAAGAATAGGTTTAATAAATCTACCTAACGCTTTTTATCTTCACGTCTGATCATATGCTAATTCCAAGGCAAAGTGCCTAAAGGAAAAATGGTTTATTTTGATGACTGATGGCTGGTTTCTACAGCTTAAAATTAATAGTGCTTAAAAAGAGCTAAAAAGAAAGGCAACAATTTGATCTCCTCTGCAAAGGAAGGTAGAGGTTGAGAGGGAGGCAATATTATTTGGCCAAGCCTGTTGGAACAGTAGGTCTAGTGGTGTGCAACCTCAATTCGAAGGTGGTGGGAAGGAGGCCAAGGAAGGAGGGTACATTCAAGTGAATGAAGGAGGGATAAATAATGCAAGGCTCGTAAGTTTTCCATATCAAAAGCCTTCAATAGATCTCTTTATAGTTCTGCTATTAGGACTTATCTGCTTCTTGTCATAATCACATCATCAGCATACATAGTCACAATTAAATTACATTTGAACTTAAAACTTTCACCTATTGGTTTGAATACAATTGTATTATGTCAAACCCATTGTCTTTGAAGTATTCATCTATTTGCAATTACCATTCTCTCGATTCTTGCTTGAAACCATATAATAACTTTTTCAAATGACAAACCAAATGTTTTGTTCCATGCTCAACAAAACGTTCTTTTTTGTACATACATACCTCTTTTTCCAAAAACTTATTTAGGAATCTAGTTTACGAATGAATTTTTACCAAGTTAGCCCAATGGCAACATTGTTATGATTGTATCCCTGGCTCTCAACGCACACCCTACAAGTGCCAATGTAACCCTGTGAAGGATTAAGACCTCGTATAGGGAGACCAAGCCCAAAATGGGGACCATCTGCAATCCTGCATAAGATCCAATGCGTCCCCTAGCCTTCCAGTACAACAAGTCATTAGAGAAATTGAGTAAATGAGCTTACCAAATCATGGACCACAGGCATGGACTTCATGATGGCCTCCCCTTCCATAATGGGCTTCGGGATGTGCCAATGTCTCCTAAACTCCAAATGGGGTTAACCAATAATCCTATTAAGTGGTTTCTACTTCTAGAGGGGATGATACAGTCAGGGTACATGCTTCAAAAGGTGGTGGCATGTGACAGATAGGTGAATGAAGTAGGGGATGAGAAGGGGTTTCCTTGGGTCACATGATGGGGTACACGGGTAGCTAATAAGAGGGAAGCCCACAATTGGGTTTATAACATATGGGAGGGAGCAATCGTGGTACATGAGGTGCCCCGACCTTGATTTTTCCACCCTTCTTTATATGCCTTTTTCCTTTCTATGATTTTCTTTAATTAATTGCTCAAGGTTCAAGGGGTGAGAGCATGATGTATAAGGTATAGTAGTGAATACCCCCTTTTAAGGTGGGGCAATTCATTGCCCACCAGGGGTAGGGACAATAATGGGTTCCTATATGATGAAAGGGGCTCATAGAACCCATAGGAACTAGTGTGATGGCCATGATGATGGGGTAGAACTCATGTATTGACTTTTGCCCACATGCTAAATGTGTTTGTCCCGGCCATCATTTGCATTTTGTGGTACATTTTTCTGTTGAATGTGGCCATATATGCTTTTATTTTTCTTTTTAGCCGCATCAACCTCTAGCCTTCATTCCAGGCCATGACCCAAGGTGTGGGCAAGGGGAAGGGGCATACTAACCCTATGTGGACCCAAGTGGGAGAAATGATGAATGGGGTAATAATGAGTGGAAAGGGTGTAATATAAGTGGATAAGGGAGTGGGAGCACACAACCAAAATCGCGGTTTCTCGTGAAATACCATCCCTAAAGCCAAATGGTCAGTAAAAGAGATCCCATGAGACTAGAATCCAAGGTTAATATCCAAAAGGGGTCTAGGGGACGGGAGCATCGGACCTAACCCATTCTTTCCTATGAATCCCCCCATTAATCCATGCCCAGGATTGTCCATGATAAGCAAACTACAATACTCAATTACCAAATGACAAGGCATATCTTTAGGTTCGGGAGGCCCACCTTCAAACATACGATCATGTCAAATGGGCGAGGGAACACATGGATGGCTCATGTGGCGGAGAAATGGCACAATGGGCTAGTTGGTGGCTGCAAGGGGTTGCAGGCCGAGGACCATCTTGGAGAAAAAAATTCTCCTAGGGATATCACCCACAAAATGGTGGGTAATAGTCACCTTCTTCAAGGTTCTCAAAAGGAGAATTATCGAGAGTAATATCCTTGAGAAAGGTAAGGTTAGTCTCAACTTCACTTTCCATGGACTCATCCTTCCTAACACATGTGTTCTCAAAATCATTCTTTTCATCATGTGGACCCAAGGAGGACTCATCTTCCCATTCGTCACTTAGATTCTCAAGGTCTTGATGATGCTCGATGAAGCCTTCCTCTTGAATGCTCAATGTGGGGCATATTTGAAAATGCCTAAGAAAGCCATCAACGAACTCTTCAATGGATGAGATGCTCCTAGGTTTGTGATTTTGCAACCATGAGTTATGAACATAGAGAGAACTAAGGAATAACAACATAAGGACATCTGGGTGGACCACTTTCTCTGTTGAAGTATGTGTATTAAATCTTTCCACACGGTCAATTGCGGAACTTGGGTCACCATCAAACATAGGTACCCCACGCACCACATCTTTCCCGTGACATGATTGGGGTGCCCAGGGATGCTAGTGATGTCCAAAGCGAGAAAATCATCAAAGAAAGACACTTTACTTTGGGTATACATATAAATTCTGTAGGAGTCGCCAGGGTGATTTTAAAGATGCCTAGAAAAATGCTTGCTTCACCCTACAAGCATCGACCTTAAATTTCAATGAAGAACTACAACTTCTTTCTTCCAATGGAGTCGCCAATAATGATATGTCAATGTGTCGTATGGGGAACAAAACACATGTTTCGTGTCCCTGACTACGACGCAAAAACGTTACCACTCAAACTAGCAGGGGACCTAAAGGGTATCCCTAAAGAGGCAAATGCTAGACAAAGGGCAACAAATGGAGATTTTAGCCCACTGTCACCTTAGCTAAGGCTCCCTAATATTTACAGACTTTCACCGATGGGAGTAGACTCGACATATATGGAGTCACAAATGAAGGATAAATCAACAAATGGATATAGAGTGACCCAAATAATTCCTTTCCAGAGGAGTTTGATGAATGGAGCTTGCTTGCTTTCTAAGCAAGGTACAATGTCTTCTAGAAGAAGGATGGGAGGATTTGAAGGTTATGCTTAGGGAATATGACTTGTGAAAGAGTTTCCTAATCCCTGAAATCCTTATTGAAATTGGTATCCTGGATGGTTCTTGAAGAATTGTCTTTTCAAAAGAATGGGACCACACGATACCAAGTGGACCCAGCCTGGGTTAGGAGGTAAGAGTTTAGCAACCAACGATATTCTTAACCTAGACAGGAAGGGGGAAAGGATCAAAGAAAGGATTTTCACTTAAAGGTGTTGAGTTGATCCTACGAGGGACTAGCCTTGGGGATACCAGGGCAAAGTTTGATCTTGGAGCTAGGGCTTGGCTTTTCTTACAACTCCACTGTCAGAATGGCTTCAAAATTGGAGGAAGCCTTGAGGAGACACCAGCATAGGCGATACTAGGGGATTGAACTTTTTGGAGGGTTATTTTGTTGGGAAATGATGCCCTTGGTGACCCAACCTGGATAGGCCTAGGAAAAGGTGAAAATAATTGATTTAGGGTGACAACCTCTTGGTAGATTAGTGCCTTAGTCTTGGGAGAATGGATTCTATGATAAATATGGATGAGGACTTCGTTTCTTAGTCAAGGAGGCCTTAAGACTACCTCTCTAGCCTTCTAGGGCAAAGGGAAGCAACCTTACAACTTTTATTCTTCCACTCAGTGTTGCGGGGGAGCGCCCCCCCCCCCCCCCTCGCTCCCGCTCCCGATCCGTGCTCCGGGCGGGAGAGACTCGGGAGCGGGTCGGGAGCGCGCTCCCGAAATCGCTCCCGAAAAGGGAGCGATTTCGGGAGCGCGCTCCCTAAAAAAAATTTCGCTCCCTGCCTTTTCGGGAGCGTTTTCGGGAGCGTTTTGCCTTTTTTGCATTTTTTTTTTTTTTGTAGTAATGTTCGAAATGCAATTTTTTTTGAAAGAAACAAATAGTTTTTGAGTGGGGCAACTTAATGATCAAGTCTAGGTCCTAGTATTGATATGCTATTCATGGTAATGTTAAATTCTTAAAGTAAAAGTGACATTTTCTTTAATTTTCATTTTCATCCTTTTACTTAAATTTTTAACATTACCATGAAATGACTCAGGATGTTTGAGAGTGGTTTCGTCCTCATTGGATTTCATATGGAGAAAGTAGAATTTTAGATTTCATTCAAAATCCAGCAGACTTATCAGTTTTTCAGGATTTCAGGATTGGGGATTGCAATGTTTCCATTGAATTTTGTCATGTATTAGGGTATGGAACTCATATTTAATCAAGAGTACCAATCCCTCTATGTACCTTGATGTTAGTGACATTGGTTGTCGAACTCCTCTATCATGACCCTTCTAAAAATGTACGCATCACTCAAACAAAATCTTGACTTGACATGCTATGCTTTTTCTATCTTATGTTAATGCTTAGAGGGTGATATTAATGACAAAGATCCCTATACAGATACAAAGGTAATGACAAAGATACCTCTGGATATTAATGCTTGGAGGGTGATATTAATGACAAAGATCCTGATTTTGCAACAAGACTAAAAAATTAGACATTTCTCGTGGTGGCAAGAGGCCCAAGCATAAGAAATAGATAATAGATTTACTTCTCTTTTCTAGTTTCTAGTAGCTTTTATAACTATTGACTCTTTCATATTTATTATGATATTTTTTTAAACAATATATGACAATTTAAGTTTGAAGTTGGCAATTATAACTCATTAGTAATGAATTATGAATATGATGCTTCATGAAAGTTGAAAGTTGTTTCATTTCATTTCATTTTATAACATTTCATTTCATGTTAGATATTATTTGTTGTAATGGTTACACTTAGCTTACAAGTACAACTTTGGTGATCAATGATGATAAATGTTATATATTGAATTTTGAAAGCTTGAAACTTTAAGATTGATGAATCATGAGACTCA
Organism: Pinus tabuliformis; assembly: GCA_031772625.1. Taxonomy (NCBI): domain Eukaryota; kingdom Viridiplantae; phylum Streptophyta; class Pinopsida; order Pinales; family Pinaceae; genus Pinus; species Pinus tabuliformis. Next base: position 1,862,426,830 of record CM062817.1, read on the forward strand.
ATATGTTGTATGTTACTATGTTACTAACTTGCGGACGTGGTTGATGAAGATTATAACTTCTAGATGATTGTTGTTATATGGTTCAATCTATGCTTTTTTATGTTTTTTATATCTAATTCATCATTCTACATGTTTTTGTTGACATATATGTATCAAAAATTAAAAAATATAAAATATATATATATTTTTAAAAAATCGCTCCGGGATTTGCTCCCAAACCGGGAGCTTCTGAAAATGGTCGCTCCCGCTCCCGCTTCCGCTCCCGCTCCCGCTCCCGCTTCCGCTCCCGCTCCCGCTCCCAAGTAACATTGCTTCCACTTGCCAAAGGAGATGGCTTCTCAAGATGAATTCGTTGATAGAATTATCGCTAGAAAATTTCATTCAAATTACATGGCCCATACATTGAGAGATGCTATATAGAGGCAAAATTCCACAATTTAAGCAGTAAATGCATGCAACAATGAGCCCTAAAAATAGCAAAAATCCCAATCCAATGTATATGATAAAGTAAAACAAGAATAACATTAAAAGCATGTGCTTACATGTAATAGAACATATCCAACCATCCACAATTTGACAATAGAGAATCTTCAAGACAAGATAAACCAAATCCAAACATCAAAATTCATCCATAAAGCTCCAATTCATCCTCCAAGAAAAAGTGCGAAATTCTCAAGAGAGAAGAGATCCAATCCAAAGTGATGATGAGCTAATGAACTCATCTCACTTGTATCTATACACTAATGAGAAGTACAAATTAGTCTCCTTGGCCTACATAAGCCCCAAAAATAAAATAATTGCTAATAATCTAACTTTTGGTGACAAGCCCACCAAACTAGCTCGCAAATGAAATAATAAGCCTCTTAAGAGGTCAGATGATGAATAATACATGTCGTAGGCCCCCCCAGGAGGCCTAATGAGGTCCATAGGTGCCATGATGAAGAATAGGACCCTCAAAAGTGATGGACAAGGGGTTGGCCCCTTGTTCTCCAGACAATAAACTTGTGGTGCTCCCAGTGGGTGTGGGGGCACAATAATAACCTCACGGGTCTCCAAATGAGCCGAAGATGCCTGTAGATCATCTGCAAGGGCTCTAATGATGGTTTAGGTGATGCCACATCATCCTACAAGTCCTGGGTCAACTGCCAAGTGTATGGTACATCTGTGGGACGACTGGGAAAACATGAGCTAGGTGCAATTCCTCGTTGAATGGGTGAATCTCGAGCATCTCTGAACATCCTCAGGGATCCACGGAGTACTGTCTACTGCTATGGAGGCCCATGGCTCTCAACACACACCCTACATGTGCCAATGTAGCCCTCTGGAGGATTAGGACATCGTATAGGGAGACCAAACCCAAGATGGAGACCATCTACAATCCTGCATAAGATCTAATGCATCCCCTAGCCTTCTAGTACAACAAGTCATTAGAGAAATCGAGTAAATGAGCTTACCAACCATGGACCACAGGTGGGGACTCTATAATGGTTTGCCCTTCCACAATGGGCTTTGGATGTGCCAATGTCTCCTAACTCAAAATGGAGCTAACCAAGTATCCTATTAGGTGGTTTCTACTCCTAAAGGGGATAATATGTTCAAGGTACTTCCTTCAAAAGGTGGTGGCATGTGACAAATATGTGAATGAAGTAGGGGATGAGAAGGGGCATTCCTGGGCCACATGCTGGGGTACAAGGGGAGCTAATAAAAGGGAAACCCACACTTTGGTTTATAATGTATAGGAGGGAGCAATCGTGGTACATGACGTGCCCCGACCTTGATTTTTTTCCACCCTTCTTTATATGCCTTTTGCCTTTTATGATTTTTTTTGGTTAATTGCTCGGGGCTCAAGGGGTAAGAGCATGATGTATAAGATATAGCAGTGAATACCCCCTTTTAAGGTAGGGTGGTTTATTGCCTACCAAGGGTTGGTACAATCATGGGTTCTTATATGATGAACGAGGTCCATAGAACCTGTAGGAACTAGGGTGATGGCCATGATGATGGGGTAGAGCTTATGTATTTCCTTTTGCCCACATGCTAAATGTGTTTGTCCCGATCATCTTTTGCATTTTGTGGTACATTTTCCTGTTGAATGTGGCCAAATATGCTATTATCTTTCTTTTTAGCTGCATCAACTTCTGGGGCATCATTCCACGCCTGATCCACGGTGTGGGCAAGGGGAAGGGGTGAGCCAGCCCTATGTGGATCTAGTGGAGGAATGTGGACCCAGGTGGGAGAAATGATGAATGGGGTAATAATGAGTGGAAAGGGGGGTAATATATGTGGATAAGGTCATAGGACCACACAACCAAAATTAGGGTTTCCTGTGAAATACCATCCCTAAAGCCAAATGGTCAGTAAAAGAGATCCTATGTTGTAGGCAACGCCTAAAAAGGTGGTGTACCGGTATCGAGGATGCTTCGAAACACGGCCAAAACGCTGTTGGCCGTACTGTACGACGTTTCACTATTTCGAAATGCCATATGGTACGGCTGGCGGCGTTTCGGGCAGCAAAAAGGAGAAATTAATTTTTTTCTACCTTTTTCGACCAGCTCAAGGGGTGAAGAAGGGCGTGGGCCCCTTCTAACACCCAAATGTCCAGATTTAGAGCTCTCTCTTTTTGCTCTTGATATTTGTGCTAGTGGTGGTGCAAGTGCAACTGGAAGTACTAGTAGAATTGCCTCTTCTATTTATCAAGCATCTTATGTTGAAGAATCTAGGGCAGTCAAAATTAATGAGAGTCTTCTTAGCATGATAACAATTTGTGAAGTTCTTTTGCAATTTTATCTTAGCTTGATCTTCTTATTATTATTGGTATGTGTGTTTGCTTCATCAAAATGCTATAAAAACAAAGAGACAAGAACACAAGATATTTGGCTTTCTGCTAGGGCCAAAACCTCTCCCTCTTGGAGAGGAAAACACTCAGAAAAAATCTTCTTATAGAAATTCCCATTGACGAAAACCAAGACCATGACCCTTGACCTATTTAGCCACTCCAAGACTAAGACACCAATCCCCTTCCTTGTCACTGCTTGAGATCATTATCTTCGCTGCACCACTGAGGTCATCATTGCTGCACCATCCTGATCTTTATCACTGTTGCAACATCACTGTTGTACCTTCACCGAGGTCTTCATCATGACAATGAGATCTTCATATGCATGATTGAGAGCTGCACTTAGATCCACTGAAAGGCATGACTGTTTCTCTATAGATCCACTTCGCTGTACTGAGATCATAGTTGCATCATCACCGAGACATTGATTAGGATCATGACCTTACATCCTCATTATGCCGAGGTCATGACTGTGTTCATCAGACAAAGTGCATACTGGACTCCTCATACTTGTACTGAGATCTTGACTGTATCTAGAATGCCGAGACTGTTTGTGCTACAATGGGATTCTTGGGTTCATCTTCATCACCGAAACTATGACTGTGATTTCAACCTTCACCGAGATCAATATCATCAAACTACCACTGAGGAGAACACTGTGATTTCTCGAGATCTTTCTTATCACAATCATGTCGAGACTGTACTTCTGTGATACCATTCGAAAGAGTAGAGATCTCAGGGATCTGCGAGGATTTGATACTGTGATTACTCACTGTAATCACCACTGTTCTGTCCTCCTTTTATGCAAACCTTAGACCTTATACCCATCCGAATAGCATAGTAATATCTCTCCATCCGAAACCCTAAACAACTGCCTTCCTGTAATGCGGATCTTAGCCTATATACCCATCCGAAAATTTCAGAGAAATGTGAGTTGCGTGTCTACATTTTGCTGATACCTTGATGAGGTATTTACAGTGGTTTGTCTCCATATTTGAGCCGACTTCAATGAGTGAACCGACATGTCTAATTATTGAGCCGATGTGATTGCCGTTTTTGCTATTTAATTAATTTTGAGGCCGACATGATGATCTCCTTCTCGTTTTGCTTGTAGACTTCATTGTGCTTGTAGCTGGAGGATTGTGCTTGGTCTTTGGAGGGATTCTACACATTTTATAGAGTAGTATACATTAAATATAGGCCCAAGAAGAGCTGCTTCATACATGACTTGACTCTTTGACGTTATTAATAAATCCTAAAGACATGAAGAAGAAGTCTTTGACCTATGACACTTCTTGCTCATGAAACCCATGCAACAAGGCATGCAAAATAAATTTATTTTCTTTTATTACATCATTTTCAAAGATCAAATCATTATGAAGACCGAACCTAGTTATACTTTCTTCAACATCTTGTTCTATCTTTGTTGATGAGGATCAAGAGTTTTATTAGTAATGATATGTTAATGTAGCCATAATTGTGTTTAGCTCATGTTTTATTTCAGTTTTAGCACATATAGCCTCACATATAAAGGTTGATTTTGGAGCCTTGGATGTAAAGCCTTATTTATAAAGGCTAATTTTGGATATTTGCATCATGTAATCATTTGTTGGAGTTAATATAAATTTGGATTTCCTTCTAAAATGTCATTTATATATGTCATTCTTTCTTTTCTTGGAAAGTAATGTGTTATTTAATATTGTTTCGGAAACTTCTAGACGTTTCAGCGTTTTGTGCAACTTAGAAGAGATCCCACGGGACTAGAATCCAAGGTTAATATTTAAGAGGGGTCTAGGGGACAAGAGCACAGACCTAGCCCATTCTTTCGATCGAATTCCCCCATTAATCCATGCCCAGAAGTGTCCATGATAAGCAAACTACAATACTCAATTACGAAATGACAAGGCATATCTTTTAGGTTCGGGAGACCCAACTTCAAACATACGATCATGGAAGATGGGTGAGGGACCACATGGCTAGGTTAAGTGGCAGAGAAATGGCACAATGAGCTAGCTGGTGGTTGGTAGTTGTCGGCTGAGGACCATCCTGGAGAAAAAAAATTCTACTAGGGATATTACCCATAAAATAGTGGGTAACACTTGCTCAACCAAATGGCTTCACAACAAGCCATACTAGCTGCAATATATTCAGCCTCAACGGTACTTAGTGCAACAAATTTTTGTTTCTGGCTCATCCATGAAATTGAAGCGGACCCCAAGGAGAAGCAACACCCTGAAGTGCTTTTTTTATGCACCACACTGCCAGCCCAGTCGGCATCAGTATATCCATGCAGTCTTAGATCCCCGTAGTGTATCTCAGTCCATACTTGATAGTATCATGAATATATCTTAGATGATTCTTTGCAACAACCCAATGTATATGTTGAGGCTCAACCATAAATTGACTCAATGTATTAATAACAAAGCATATGTCTGGTCGTGTGTTCGCCAAAAACATCAAAGCTCCCACAAGTTGTCTATATTCAGTAGGATTTGCCAAATTCGGACCAACAACACTTCCACATAGCTTCTTGAAATTTAGTTCCATCGGTGTAGTCACTGATTTGCATTCCACCATGCCACATCTTTCTAATAACTTCACAATATATTTTCCTTGAGAAAGGAAAATCTCACCTAGATTTTGCCAGACCTCTAAGCCTAGGAAGTAATGCATCAATCCTAGGTCCATCTCGAATTCAGAAGTCAACTCCCTCTTACATTGATAAATGAGAGGGTCTGCACTAGTCAGAAATAGATCATCAACATATAAGACCAAAATAAGTGGCATGTCCTTTTCAACCTTGAAGTATAAGTTCGGATCAACATAGCTCCTTGTAAATCCTAGCTTCATGAGATAGCTATCAATCCTCTCATACCAAGCCCTAGGGGCTTGCTTTAACCCATAGAGTAAATTTTTTCAACTTACATGCATGCGTCCTTTTATCCTGCTTTTCAAACCCCTGAGGTTGTTCGAAGTAGACTTCTTTCTTAATTGAGCCATGTAAGAATGCGGTCTTGACATCCATTTGATGTAGGCTCCATCCTTGATTTGCAACAAGAGAAACTATGGATTGTATAGTGGTGTATCGAACAACTGGTGCAAATATCTCATCATAGTAAACTCCTTCCTTTTGAGAAAAGCCATGAGCCACGAACCTTGCCTTGTATTTTTCAGCGCTTCCATCGACTCCATGTTTAATGTTGTAGTTCTATTTTGAAGTGACCACAGACTTGTCATTGGGTCTAGGCACCACTTCTTAAACATTGTTCTTCATGATTGACTCATATTCCTTAGCCATAACATCTTTCCATAACTAGTGATTCACAGCTTCTTCGAAAGTGCAAGGTTCGGTTTGAATGATGGTACTCATGGCAGGCAAGTATCCTTGATACCTAGTGGGCTTCTTACTTTCTTGAAATGTTCCTCTTGGGGCAATATGATTTTCAACATCTTGAAGTGTATCATGGAGCCATAGAGATCTTTTCTTTGAGGTAGAGGGATCACAAGGAGGTGGATCAAGTGGACCAATCGGTCCAACAACATCGGGCATGGGTTCATCCATCAGAGGTTCTTCTTGTCTTTTAGCATCATCATCCTTCCTTGTAATAGGGAGATCCCTTGCTTTTCTGAGGGCAATGTCTTCATGAAAATTAACATCTCCACTTACTTCCACATCTCTTTGATCGGGTACATAAATTCGATATGCCTTTGAATCTTCACTATATCCAACAAATACACCTTTCTTCCTGGAGGCTTCCAACTTGTTCCTTTCCTCCTTTGGTACATGAAAATATACAAGACAACAAAAGATTCTAAAATGAGCAACATCGGGTTTCTTACCAGTGAAGACTTCTTCAGGTGTCTTGAAATCCAAGCTTTGATGAGGACTCCTATTTTGAATGTACACAATAGTGTTTGCAGTTTCTCCCCATAAAAACTTTGGTAGATCTTGATCATGAAGCATGGCACATGTGGCTTCCATAATTGTTCAATTCTTTCTTTCGACAACCCCATTTTGTTGCGGATTATATGGAACGATGGTCTTCCTCTTAATACTTGCCTCTCTGCAAAAGTCATTGAATTCATTAGATTCATACTTGGTTCCATTATCAACTCTCAATGTCTTGATCTTCTTTCTTGTATAATTCTCCACTAAAGCTTTGAAAGAACGGAACCATCTAAATTCTTCATCCTTCTTCCTCAAGAAATAAATCCATGTCTTGCGGGAGAAGTCATCCACAAACATCATATAGTATAAGTATCCTCCCAATGAAGTCACGGGCAAAGGATTGGCCATGTCAGAATGGATCAATTGAAGAATATTAGTCGTCTTGCTCTCACTAGAAGGGAATGGTCCCTTTATATGTTTTCCAACTGCACAACCTTGACAAACTCCTTCATGATTCATATGAAACTTGGGCATCCTTGTAACCATCTTCCTTACACTAGGTAAGGCTTTGTAATGTAAGTGAGCAAATCTTTGGTGCCATAGCTCACATTGAATAGAGGTGTCATTTGCCAAAGCTCCCAAAGGACTTCCACCAACTTGATAAAGACCATCAATCTTGAACCCAAGAGTAGAAACATCTTTAAAGTTCTTATTCCATGCATGTTCCTTTCCATCAATGAAAACTAACTTGAAGCCTTTGTCTTCCATCACAGAAATAGACACCAAATTCTTCTTCAAATCTGACACATACACAACATGTTGAGGATGTATGGTTTGACCATAGTTTAAATGAAGAGAAACAATTCCTATCCCTTTCACGGGGTAGGTGGCATTATCTCCAAGAATAATATTTAGATTAGTTTTCCTCTCAACTAAATTTAAGAGAACCTCCTTATATCCAGTGAAATGCCTTGAGGCTCCACTGTCAATTAACCAGTGATCCAGGGTGTTCGGAGGAGAGGCAACGGATAAAGCAGAAATGAGATAGTACTCATCTTGTTTTTCAACAACATTATTTTTATCATACCTGGCAGTTCTTGTCCTCTTGGGAGGTCAATTATTTCCTTCTCGAGCAGGAGGAGCATTCCTCTTTTTTGTTGTTGTTAGACTTATTATTCCTTTGATTGATGTTGTTGTCCTTTGGAGAATTCTTCTTGTTAGGACATTCTTTGGCATAGTGTCCAAAATTGTTGCAATTGAAGCATCTTCCTTTGCCTTTTCTTTTCAATCCTTTCTTATATCCTTAACCTTGCCTTCTTGAATTTGATGGACCAACATCATTCCTTACTTTAGCATGAGCATAGAAGGCAGTTTGTTCATTTCCATTGAAAGTCTTATCTCTTTCCATCCTTCTTGTTTCCTCTTGAGTGCATCTAGCCAATAACACATCAAAACTTGGTATCCTGTCATTATTGAGAATGGTGGTGATGAATGTTTCCCATGGCCTTGTAAGTCATCCAAGTGCAATAAGGGTGAGTTCCCTATCATCAATAGCTTCTTCAATAGAAAGCAAATCATTCTTTACTTGAGTTATTCTCATAAAGTATGCTTGTATAGACTCCCCTTTGTCCATTTTGATATTCCTCAACTTGTTCTTTAGAAAGAGGATTTGATTTGCATTGTTGACTTTGAACATCCTAATCAACTTATCATACTTTTCCTTGGAAGTTCCCAGATCAAAAATATAAGAAATTAGATGCTTTTGAATGGAGTCAACTAAGATTTTCTTAGCTTTGACCTCACCTTTTCTATACTTTGTTCTAGCAACAATAGGTGCATTTGAAGGAGGCTCTACTACCTTCCCTTTCACATAATCCAACACTTCATGTTCTTCCAAGGTCAAATAAAGTGTCATCTTCCAAGCATGATAATGTGATTTGTCATTGAGCTTATCCTCAGTCTTGAAATAAGAGGTAGCAGTCATGGAGACTTGTCCCAATAGTCCTTGTCCAACAACAAGTATTCCAACAATGATTGCTTACTTTTTCCTTGGGCTTGTCTTCACCTTATCTCTGATACCATGTTAATTTTTATGGTATGTTCTATGCTTGCAACAATTACTTCAATGTCTTATTAGCCCAATAACAATTCCACTTCAGATTCCAATAGCAATCACTATAAACTCAATAATCACTTAGTATTTACTTTAGATCATCATTGACAGTAATTTTATATAGAACATCAACAATATGCACAAGAAGACAAGCCAAGACAATGAACACAGAGATTTAGGTTAATTACAGGGCAAAACCCTACAAGGGGAAAACCCAACCAATCCTTCTTATTAATAAATATCAAATGTTCAACAGAGAGAGAAGATCCAATTTAGTACAATTTTCCTTATCATGGGGGCCTTTATTTTCATTAAGTAAATTAATGAAGGAAATATTTGGAGGGTAAATCTTCTGCCGTGTGTGATGGATTTTTCACTTATGCTTTTGCTGAACATTTTAATTGTTAAGATAACATTGTATTTTTTATTCAACAATTCAAAATCAATTTACTGGTTAAATAGTTTTTAGGTATAAATATTGCTAGGGCTATTCAATCAGAAATGGTGTTGAAAATTTGACATGGTATCAGAGCAATAAAGTCCAAGGGGTTGGAATATCGATTTATCACAGGTTTACAGCAGAATAATTTCTCAGAAGTAATATTTATTTGGGTTGAGTATTTGATTTGGAGGTTGGAAGGATGGCTACAATCAGATTGAGTTTTGAATATCAATTGGAGGGTGCATCCAACTACAGTCCTTGGAAGGAGAGGATAACATTGGTGTTGCTGGAGAATGGGATTTTGGAGTTTGCAAATCAACAAGTCACCCATCCTACTGATCCTGCCCTACTTGCCTTCCATAACAAGAAGGATGTGAAAGCCAGAGGGATAAATATGGATACAGTGAAGGATCATGTGATCCCTCGTCTTTCTAGAAAGAAGATTGCCACAGACATGTGGTAGGCTTTGACGAAGTTATATCAGAGTGACAACTAGAATAGGAACATGGTGCTAAGGGAGAAGCTTAGGGGCCCCAAGATGTCTAGATCATATATCCTAGCATCTTATCTTACTAGGATTTCACAAGGTCATGATGAGTTGGCTGCAGTTGGGGAGGCTATGTTAGATCAAAAATTGGTGAGGACGACCTTGAATGGCTTCACTAAGCCATGGGCTCCCTTCGTTCAAGGTATTGTGGCACGTGCAAACCTACCTGATTGGGAGAGTCTGTGGGATGATTTCATCGAAGAGGAGATTCGAGAGGAATCTCTACAAGGTGGCCAACACAAGGGTGATGATGAAAACCTTGTCCTTGCTAGTCAAGCAAGGAAGGGCAAGGGAAAGGCCAAGAAGAATTCTGGAGGAGAGGCTACTTCAAGAGCTGAAAAGAAGAAAGACACGAGCAAAGTAAAATGCGTTGCATGTCATAAATTTGGTCATTATGCAGGTCAATGTCCAAACAAGAAGAAGGGCAAAGGGAAGGCACAAATTGCAACTTTAGCAGATTCATAGATCAATGAGTTTGCCACCAAGTTTGAAAAGGAGTTCTTGTTGGTGTATTATCTTTTTGGCACCATATTCAAGTGTGCATGGTTTGTGGATAGTGGTGCTTCTTGTCATATGATGAGATCACAAGAGTTGTTCATCAACATTTTAGAGGGAGACTCGAAACTACATGTGGAGCTTGGGAACAATGCTAGGTGTACAGTAGATTGTATTGGGACTATTCCGTTTCAGCTAGAGTCTAGAAAACCTTTGGAGGTGACAAATGTGCTCTATGTTCCAAGGCTAACAAAGAACCTTCTATTTGTCCCAGCTGTGGAGGACAAGCGATACAAGTTTTATTTCCGAGATGGACATGTACTTGTCATACTGAGAACTAATAATCCAAGTGTAGGGAGTGTCACTGGGAGGAGAGAGGGTAACTTGTACATGTTGCAAGTCCAACTTGTATGTGCTCTGGTTCGTGAGAGTGACAACTAGTGTGAGTTATGGCACTGGAGGATGGGTTACTTGCATCATAGGGCTTTACCAATACTGAGTGAGATTGTCACCAAGCTTCTAGAGTTCAATGTAGAGCAGAAAGGTGTGTGCAAGGGATATGCACTTGGCAAGTATACGAAGATTGCTTTTCGAAGCAGTGATATCGGATTCAAGGGGATTTCGATCTAGTGCATTAAGATGTGTGTGGTCCTATGTCATTGTTGTATTTGAGGGGTTATAGTTACTACATGACCTTCATAGATGATTTCTCTATAGATTTACTTAATGAAGACCAAGGATGAGGTCTTCAGTCGGTTTTGAGAGTTTAAGGCTCTCGGGGAGAGCCAGACTGGGAGGAATATCAAGGTCCTAAGAGCAAACAATGGAGGTGAGTATACCTTCAACAATTTTAAGAATTTTTGCAAGGAGGTAGGAATCAAGAAGGAACTAACAATACCATACAACCCTCAACATAATGGGGTTCTAGAGAGAAAGAACAAGGCCATTGTTGGAGCTACTAATGCTATGATCCATCATTACGATCCGCCCATGTTCCTTTGGGTAGAAGCATGCAACATGACAATATACATTTGAAACAAGAGTCCTCATAAGGTCTTGGAGGACAAGACTCCTAAGGAGGCATTCACAGGACTGAAATCGGAGCTGGGTCATTTCTGCATATTTGGTTGTCCAGTTTATATCCATGTACCTTGAAAGAAGAGGACGACGATAGAGCCGTCAACAAAAAAGTGCATCTTTAAGGGTTACAACAAGACTTCAAAGGCATATAAAGTGTATATTCCATCGCAAGGGAAGATTATGGTGAGGAGGGATGTCAAGTTTGAGGAGAGCCGAGCCTTTAGGAAGTCACATGGACCCCTTCTAGTAGTGACAGTGGATAAGGAGCAAGAGGCTCTTAAGATCGAGGAGAGACCAACACCACCAATAACTCTGACTCAGTCTTCAGATCAGGAGTTGGAGTTGGAGGTTCCTTCTAGTTCTGTTAGGAGGAGGCCAAGATGGTTTGAGCAAACATTGAAAGATGCTCAAGAGCATGTGGACGCTGCTAAGAGGACTTCAAGGAGAGCAAATCACCACATGAGTTTTCCAACTATATGACTGTTGTGAGTGACATCAATGATTTTGAGCCTTCCAGTTTTTAGGAGGTTGCAAACTTGCAGGTTTGGAGGGATGACATGGTGGAGTATTATTTCATCATGAAGAACGATGTGTGGGACATTGTGCCCAGGCCAAAGGGGAAATCAATTGTTGGCTCCAAATGGATCTACACGATCATGCATGCTACAGATGGGATTAGTGGAAAGTACAAGATGAGGTTCGTGGCGAGAAGCTTTTCCTAGGGGAGGGAGTGGATTATGAGGAGACATTCACTCCTGTTTCCGGTTATACTCCTATCAGGGTTGTTATATCTATTGCTTTAGAGATGGGGTGGAGGATACATTAGATGGATGTGAAGACAACCTTCTTCAATGGAGTGATTGAGGAGGAGGTGTACATTCAGCAACCTCAGGGTTTTGAATGCATGAGAGAGATTCTCATATATGTAGGTTGAAGAAGGCACTATACAAACTCAAGCAGGCACCAAGGGCATGGTACTCGAGGATCGATGATTATCTACTAGGCATGGGCTTCACCAAGAGTGAAGTGGATCCTAAACTGTATTGTGTAATAGCTGGTGATGATCCACTCATCTTGGTTCTCTATGTGGATCACCTCTTTCTCACAGGGTCAGAGAAGCTCATAGATGTGTAAGCGATATCTTGCTTTGGAGTTTGAGATGAAGGACATTGCCATGATGCACTATTTCTTGGGATTAGAGGTGTGGTAGTAGACAAGTTAGATTTTCCTGGGATAGGGAAAATATGCAGTTGATATCTTTAGGAGATTCAGGATGGTGGATTGCAGGGCTATGTTTACACCCATGATTACCGACTTGAAGAAGCTGAATGATTCTGAGTCAAAGTTGGTGGATCCCACATTGTATAGGAAATTGATTGGTTCTTTGATGTATTTAGTCAACACGAGGCCAAATATATGCCTTGCTGTGACTACCCTAAGCCAGTTTATTGTGGAGCCAAGGAGGGTGCATTGGGTTGCAGTGAAGCATGTGCTCAGGTGTCTATAAGGTACAATGGAGTATGGGCTAAGGTATGTCAGGGGTGGTGGAGTGCAATTGTAGGGCTACATAGAGTTAGATTGGGCTAGGAGTGCAGTGGACAGGAAAAATACCTTAGGGTGTTTCTTTAGCTTTGGCTCAACAATGATTTTGTGATTTAGTAGGAAGCAGTCTTTCATTGCACTTAGTTTAGAAAAGGCCGAATACATGGCATTGTGTTTGGAAAGTTGTGAGGCCATTTGGCTTCATAAAGTGCTCGTAGGGTTATTTGGTTCGAGTGGATCCCATAGTGATTCACTGCAATAATCAAAGTTGCATCAACCTCTCGGAGAATCCAGTGTTTCATGACAGGTCCAAGCATATAGAGATCATGTATGATTTCATCCAAGACAGGGTTCAAAGGGGAATGTGAAGCTTTAGTACATTTCCATAGATGAGTAGGTTGCAGACATTCACACCAAGCCTCTAGTGAAGGGGATATTTGTCTTCTATAGGGATAAGCTAGGGGCGGTGTAGAATATCTTCCTTGCTAGGAGTGAGTGTTGATGACATAGCTCAGATAGGTGCTTCTGCATAAGTTAAGTGTCAAGCATGTGGAAGTTGTCCAAAGACTCTCTAGTTACTTTCTCATGTTGTGGAAGTGACTTTTATGATTTCTTTCCTAATTCTAACCATAGTTATCAGAACTTGACTGATCATTGAACCTGTAGACCCCCTAGACTGGGAACTGGTCAGAATCGTACGAAAACCTGTAAAAAAACCGGACTAAAAAACCGGCCAACCAAAAACACATAAAATGTTCAAATTTTAAAGAAAAACATATATATATTCATGTGCATCCATATGAATATAAACCATTTATACAAAAATAAGCAAAAGTTCTCATTTATATAGTGTGTAAGGGTGCACATAACCAAAATAGCACAGAGTGCAATCCATCTCTAAACCGAAAATACATCAGCAAACAAGCTCCACATGACCTCTAACATACAAAAAAAATTATGCTACAACAAATACCTACATATCATCAAAATCATTGCCTATATTGGGATCTTCGTCATCAATATCACCCTCTAGGCATTAAAATAAGATAGAAAATCATAGCATGTCAACTCAAGATTTTGTTTTATTTGAGTGATGGGTGTTTTATTTAGTAGGATCATGACAGAGGAGTCCAACAACCAATGCCACTAATGTCAAGGAACATAGAGGGCTTGGTGCTCTTGATTAAATACTAGTTCTGTACCCTCGTACATAAGAAAATCTAATGTAGCATTGCAATCACCCCAATCCTGAAATCCTGGAAAACTGTTAAGCCTGCTGGATATTGAGTGACATCTAAAATTCTACTTTCTCCATATGAAATCCAATGAGGTCAAAACCACGCTCAAAGATCTCGAATCATTTCATGGTAATGTTAAAAATTTAAGTAAAAGGATTTTCATCCTTTTACTTTAATAATTTAACATTACCATGAAGTGCATAGCAATAGTAGGGCCATATGCTTGAATATTAGGCACCTATTGTGGGCTGGTTCCCAACTATGACATACATTAAAAGAAAAAATCAAAACAAGGCACACTTGCTGCGTTCTACGTGACTTTACCGAACCGAACCAGACAAAAACGATTCAAGTCACCGGTTCGAACTAGTTTTCGCCTCAAAATGGTCGGACCAGTCTGGACTGGCCGGTCAGGTTTGGTCGTTATAACACTGAATCTGACTTAGGAAAAAGCACATTGATTAATTAATTAATTAATGTTGGCTATTGGGCTAAAGCTTTCTAAGGGAAAGTGATTTAATCACTTTAGTGAATTAGATCTAATCTCTATTGTTGATCTGAGTGGGTTAGGATTTAAGTCTAGCCATCAATCACTTTGGAGATTGAGAGTTAGGGTTTTGGCTCAATGATAATTATAAAAGAGAGTCTAAAGGAGGAGAAAAACACGTTGAATCATTGAGAAAACGATTTTCTCACGTGGAGAGGGAAAGACTCAAGGGTAAAGAGAAGGAAATGTTGCAGCAAGGAAATTCTGATGAGATAAACTTGAAGGGGTCAAGATATTGGAGAGAGGAGGCCGAATTCGCAGGGAGGCCAAAACTTGGTTTAGAGTCTTGCATAGGGGGCCATGTGGCTTAGGTGGAGGGCAAGACATTTTTCCAATGTGCAGGCTGTACATGGCTAGTAGAGAAGAGGCCGAATTGTAGGTTGGAGAAGCTGATATTTCTAGGAGCTGAAAATTTGCAGGAGCCCAAGTTTCCAGAGGGCTGAAACTTCCAGGGAGCCGAGATTTCCAGGTTCCATTTTGCTGTATAAACTCTGTATTTCTCCATGGGACATTTGTTTTCTTTAAACCAGAACAAGAATTTTTGGAGAATTGGTAACTTCGAAGGATCGACCATCATTATTACACCAGATACAACTATTTCCTAATGCCACAAACATACCAGTTACAACATGTCTCCAGAGATTTGAACCCACGTAGTTGGGGAAACAAATTGTTCACCAAACCACTTGAGCTAAGATCCTTTGACATTTCTCTGTGGGTCATTTTCCCTGCTAAGACAACCCTTAATTTTCTTGAGCAAATTAATGAAGGAAATATCTGGATGGTAAAATTTCTGCTGTATGTGATTGATTTTTCACTTGTGCTTCTGCTGTAAATTTTAATTGTTAAATACCAGCGTATTTTTTATTCAACAATTCAAAAAATTAATATATTGCGTTAAATAATTTATGGGTATAAATATTGCTGTGAATATTAAATTAGATCTGGCCTTGAAAGTTTAACACATATGTGATGCTTAAAGTTTTCATGCTTTTAAAATGTTGTCGATTGATTAGACATTTCTTGTAAAAGACTTATCGTGAAGGCCTTGTAATGGGACATTTGCCTTTTCAATAAAAATATTGTTGAGTTTGTTCTCTCTCTTATTTCCTTTATCTGCTGTATTTTTGAACATATCCTAACAAATAAATTATTGTTGGAAGTAATATTTCATAGTAGGACAACAAACTTCATAATTTTGTTCAAGAGTGGCATCGATAGGGATTGCCAAGACTTATTTCTGTTGAAATTTGGCAGCGTCGGGATGAATTTCCCCAAAGGGAAACCCAACTACCCCAAGGAAAAACCTATTTCTTCCCCAAAAAAGAACTCAAATTGGACAAAGGAAATTATTATTATTATCATTATTAATTAATGGGGCAAATCAATTTGGGACAAGCACTCATTAAGGCACATGGAAAAATATATTTAAATATTATTATGAGCAAAGTTTGAATTTAAGTAATTCCCTCCATAAGCTACAAAGTTGGCTTCGTAATGCTTATGTCAGCCTTCCTCTACAGGTCGTGTCCTTTCACATTCAGAAACAACTATAAATACCCTATCGATGTACATTCAAGCAGGGCATACTTGACTCTGAGGTTCGATACATATCTCTGTGGCTCAATATACCTTCGTTATGGTTCATATGTTTGTTTCTGAAGTTCGATACACATCTTTCTACTTGCATTCTCTATATACTCATACAGTGAGGCTTGCATTAAAGTTCTGTGGATTGCATGTGATTGTTACAGTGGTTCTACTATGTGTGGTTCATATTGTTATTACTATGGCTCATATAATTTGTGCGACTCGTATCTATGGCTCACAGTGGCTCTTATCTATGGTTTACATTATCTATGATTCGTATGGCATCACATCTGTGGTCTCGCTCTATATTATAATGCTCTATGGCATCATCACATTCTTTTATTGGTTCATTGACTGAGGCTCTTATTGGTTCATTTATTGAGGCTCGTATTGGTTTGTTGAATGAGGCTCGTATTGGTCTGCTGACTGAGGCTGGCATGGTCTGTTGCTGAGGCTGGCATGGTCCGTTGACTGAGGCTGACATTCGTTTATTGTGGCTTGCACAGTGTCATCGCATATAACTATATACAATGTCATTGCATCTATTACAGTGGCACCACACTACAGTGTCATCACATTTATAACAATGGCATCACATCTTTTGCAGTAATATTTAGAGAATCTCACTCTAATAACTCTGAGGCTCTCGATCTCATATACTTTGAGGGGCTCAACATTACATAGATGCTCACACATCTGTGGTTTGATATATAACAACGATTGCAATATATAACAATGTGATATCATGTGGCAACGTTGTAATATCAATGGTATGGCAGTAACTATATATATTAGTGACCCTTGACATGGCAAATAACCTTGATGCATGACCTTGACATGGATATGGCAGTGACATTAACATGACAGTAATCTTTGTTATGACAGTACCTTGTCATATGACAGTTAAACTACTTGTATGATGGTTGACAATAACCCTATATGACAGTGATATAGCAGTAACCTTGCTAGCAATGATATGATAGTGGTTGCGACAACAGTGATATGGCAATAACCTTGATGGCAGTGACTTTGATGATAGTGATGAGTGACAGTGACAGTGACAGTCACAATGACAGTGACAGTGACAGTGCACAATGACTTTGACGACAATGATGAATGACAATGACAATGATATGGCAGAAACCTAGTATGTTTGTAACCCTTGATATGGAAGTGACCTAATGATGACAATGACTTCGAATCAGTATGATAGTGCCAGTATATGGACAGAGGGATGTATGGCAGCTCATGTGACTGTGATATACATGGCATGGTATGACAGTGCAGTGATGTATATATATAAGGATCATGTATGATCCTTGGTTGGTCCATGGTGGCCTAATATGATTGATGTGTCTCATTGTACCTTGTATCTCAGCTAAACATTTGATGAATATCTAATAGAAGAAGATGCTAATCGGGTTTTCCCCCTTGTGGGGTTTTGACTTGGGCTCTGTTAATTTGGTAGCTCAGGGACAAATTCCCTCCTTTTGACAACCTTCCTCATCTAGAGAAGACCTCTTTGCCCTTGGAAGAATTTAATTTGGCCGAGGAAAAAAGGTTAATTTTTGATGGAAAACCCACAAGTGCACAAAAGTTTATGGGCATGGAAATTTGACGTCCTTGGACACATATAAATAGACCTCATGTCACGTCATTTGGAGGCATCATCACACAAATCTTCTTCTCTTTGGAGGTTCGGCTACTGAAATTGCAGGTCTTTTTCCACACGTGCGAAAAGGAGAGAGTCTTTTTAATTGGGCCGAAATCTGTCTTTGACCAGCCTTTGACCAATGTTGACTTTTTGGTGTTTGGGAGGAATTTGACTTGGCATTTTGTGTCTGTTTTGGAGGCCGAGTTCTTTGGCAAGGAGGACGAACTTTTCTGGGCACTTTGACCTTGGTTGACTGCAGATCTGCAACTAGTGTTTCAACAGACTTTGACTTTGACTTTGACCAATTTTGGAGGACTTTTTTGGGATTGTTTTGACTGCACTTTGAGCAGCATTTAAGGCTGCATTTTTTGACAGTTGACTGAGCTCTTTTCGAGGCATGTTGACTGTTGACCATTTGGCACTACTGCCGCTGCCGTTGACTTTGACCACAATTGCAGATTTGACTTGTTGACCAGATTTGACTATTGGGCTCATCTTTTGGATATGGATTGGTTGGTTTGATTGGATAGTCAAAGGTTTGACTATGACTCTTGTTTGATGAATTGGAACACTGTAATCTCTCTGCTGAACATTTGATGACAATCTAATAGAAGAAGAATTTGAAAGGGTTTTCCCCCTTGTGGGGTTTTATCCTGATCTTTGATCAAATCTTGTGTCTCTTGTTATTGCTCTTGATTTTCTTATATTGTACATTGCATTTACTGTTCTATCTACAATTGCTGTTTATCATTGCGAGATTATATTTGATTGCTAATTGAAAAAAAAATTGGCCTAAGTGATTGTACTAAGCATAGAACAGTGGAAAATTAACTCTCTGACCTAAATCCTGGTGTTTTTATCATGTATGCTTTTCTTCTGTTGTTCTTAACTGTTCTGCTGCATTATTGATGTTTCTTGTTCTTCTACAGAATTGATAATGATGATATGATGTTATGGGGTGAATGCAATGTGTAAATGATGAAAAAGTTTGAAAAAGCAATTATCTACAGCAGAGAATAATCTAGCTCTAAAAATTAACAATTTCTTTAGTTATTTTCAGCATTATCAAGGCAGATTTTCGCATGCTGTTAGTAGCCTTTTCCTTCTTAAATTATTCACCATACTTCCCCTTTTAGATTGGTATGTCTTGACTCCATTTGCTGAACATTTGATAGCCACTAATCCCTTGTCCTTGATCACCCCATTTTATTTCTTTACTACAATGTATTTGTTTCAGTATGGCTAACTCTTCATATTCACCTTGAGCCTAGTTGTCCTCTAGTAATCCTACGTTAGGGAAGCCCCCCTTGTGGTGGAAAAAAGAAAACCTAAAGGGAAAGAGCCACTGTGGTGACAGTGGGTGGCCTTCCCAAGCTATGCTTGAGTTGTGGTTTTTGTGATTGGGACTTTGGCAGGTTGGTGAGAAAGTGAGAAGTAATAGGGTTTTTAACGACGACTTCCATTTCAGTTTATGTTTTTCTTTACCATTTAAATTTGTTTTAGCACTTGCCCTGTCTCTTTCAATTTTATTATTAATGTTTTCATTGATAGAGATTACATTCTTTCCAATTGGACAGGCTGCCACAAGGAGCTGCTTTTATGCTGGATTTGCTGCTCAACGTAACTTTGCAGAGGTGAATTTTCATGTAGTTTGACACTGTACATTTGTCAATTTTGGATGGCTGTTTGCTTAAAACCAGTGAAGGGCTGTATTGGTTCTTTATATGGAGATACTCACAACTTCCTGTTAAGCAAGGAGAGTAGTTTACAATTTTGTAATGGATTTCTAAATGATGTCTGAGTGTGATGTATCTTGATCATCTGAAATATTGTATGTTTCGTAAAGTATATGATCTATTGTTTAGATTTCATATAATGATAGAGGGTCATTTGTTTAGCTCATTAAAGGGTTTTTGTAATCCACTGTTAGTGCTTCAATTTTTTTTTTCTTTATTTTATTTCTGCTGGCAGGTAATAGCTAAGGGTGAAGCTCAAGGCATGGTGAGCAAATCTCTTGGAATTATTTTTGGTATTGGTTTATCAAACTATGCTGGTTCATCAGGACCATTATTGGTGGCCTCTTTTGCCATAGTGACTAGCATTCACATGTTCTGCAACTTCAAATCATACCAAGCTGTTCAGCTACGAACCTTGAATCCATATCGTGCAGGTAACTTCATTTGAAACCCTATATTTATTATTTATTCTCTTTTACCAGAAAATAATGGAGTCAGAATATTTAAAGCAACTCTAAACTATTAAATACCATTAATCAGGTTTTTATTAGATAATAGAATTGATCGGGTACCTCCTTCATGTACACTGCATTTTTTTTCTTCCCCTGGGACATTGCATCTAACTCTATATTCTATGCATAGTGGTTGTTAGAAGATATATTGGTATCAGCAATGATTTAGAGAGTGTAAACTATTCACTTAATTGCATAAAGTGGTTGGCACATGTTGACGTTTGTTATTTCCCTCTATGTTGTAAAAATAGTTTCTTTGCAAACCACATATCTCAATTGATACATTTTGAATGCAGTCACTTAATTGAAACCTAATTAAGGGGCAAGAGATACAAGAAAATATTCAAACTGTATGGCCTAGTTATAAAATGGAGTAAATATTTTGAAAGCTGTAACCTATATACAATTATTAATATTAAGTTCTCGAGTAAAAGTGGATGAATCCTATTCTTAAGGCTTTTGATTTTCATGGATATAAGATCTTCAGGGACGTGGAGAGCCTTTTCTTCTATAATTGTGTTCAATCATTTAATTGATTTTTTTTTGGCTCTTATATATCAATCTTCTAAAAAGTCGTCTATTTATTTTTTCTATACACAAAGAAACTAAGAATACAAGAGTACTTGGAAGAGAGAAATACTTCTTCGATTATGAAATGAAGAGAGCACAAATCCTTTTATAATAAATATATGGAAAAACCCTAAGTGTGTAATCCCTAGGTGCTGAACCGTAATTATTGAATTAAATATTACAGTCATTAATGCAGCACTCAAGTATGATTTAAACTAAAGTCAATAAGTAACTTTATTAATATGCCTAAGTCTATAGTCTAGATGACCATTGCAACAAGATAATGCTAACATCCTCCCTTAATGGTCATTTCAGAGACACTAATGCATCACGCAAAAATGCCTTCCACTGACTTTCATTTTCGTCTTCCAAATGCAATGCCAAAAGTAAAAATGATTTTAACTTTTCACTATCCTGAATGCAACTTTTTCGAAAGCAAAACGATTTTGACTTTACTAAGATGCATTTATATGAATTATGCTTTTCTTTTCATTTCGAATGATTTGATGCACTTAATACAATCTTTAGCTTTCAAACATTGAAAAATGTGATCTATTTTCAATGATGAATCTCAAAAAAGAACTTTTCAATGCAACTAATCTAATGCATTTTCATGAAAAGTAAATTTTGAAATAAAAGCTAAAACAAATGCAAAATGATGTCTTCAATGATTCCACAGAAAACAACACTCAATCAATTAGCGAAACAAACATCTCAATGACACCAACAAGCAACAAGTGATGACCAATTGACCAGAAACCCTAGAACTCAGTAAGATCTCATTTTGAAGCCAATGAGACAAATTTTGCAAATTAATCAAGACAATCAATCAAAAACTGACAAATCCAAACATATAGGATGGGAAAAGACCTTAGGGGTCAAGACACATTGGATTCTAAGGAAGAAAACTTAAAAATTCTCACATTCAAAGATCATCGCTACTTTATATACCCAAGTTATCATCGCTACTTTGCATACCCAAACCCGCGATGGTTGGGGTCATCATCACTACTTTGTATAGCAAAAGGGATGCTGATTTCAGCGCGACCAAATAGTGAAGAATTTTTTTTTCCATCGCGACTGTACAAGGAAAAACTCTCGATGGCATCGCAACTATTAGAGCTAAACCTGCGATGAACAAGGAATATGGGAAAAACCAAAAAGATTCCAAGAAACAATCCAGACTTAGCACTCTAAGGCAATAACCAGTGATGGTATAAACCTAGATTGATGCAAACAAGTCGAAAAATCGACGGTTGGTCTAACTAGTCAAAGGATTTGATTGGAGGAATGGATGGAAAGGGTTATTGCCTCCTCAGTGGAGTCGCCATTTTGTTGTCTAGGTAAATCCTCTCTGCGGACAGAGACGATCCCTCTAGCCCAATGAGTGGTCTAACAATCGAAGTGACAATCTACCAGACACTTTCTTTAGTTACAATTGAAAAGAGAGACAAAGAAGATGGCCTACTTCGTTTTGATGCTATCTCGATTTCCTTTGTTGAAGACCTTGGATCACCTAGTGACCTAGTTTTCCATAGTGGAAGCATTTGACCTTGGAGAGGTCCTTCTTCTTTCTCTTGTCCTGCTTTCCCGCAGATGCGAGAGCCACATCTGCTTCTTCCTCATTTTTGATTCTGATCCCTTTTCCGCTACTCCCCGCCTTGGTCACCCGTCTGATCTCTTCTTGGTGAAGAGCCGCCCACAGTTCCTCCCAATCTGGAAGGCTCGACCTGCTCAGTATGCTCTGGACAAATACCTCCCAATCCTCTGAGATTGCGTTCAATGCGTTCCTCACCATCAGTACCTGATCCGGTGTGGCCCCTATGCAAGTTAGCTGATCACGGATCTCCTTCAATCCACCGAGGAAGACATTTGTCTTCTCTCCCTTCTGCATTTGGTATGACCACATCTGATTTTCAAGTAACATCTTCCTCTGCACAGAAGTATGTTGGTACAATTTCTTCAGGGTCTCCCACATCTCATTTGTCGTGTCCTTCTCGACAATATGCAACACCACATGATCCTTGACCACATCAAGGATGATGCACTTTGCCTGGTCATTGCCTCCTCATACTTCTCATTTTCAGCTCGGTCAACTGGGATCGCTATCGTTTTCAAGGCGAAGTGCTTGATGCGATACCTGTTTAGAATGAACAAGATCCTAGCCTTCCAGACTACGAAGTTGGAAGCTCCGTCCAGTCTATCCTGATCTCTCAGTCCATTCACTCCCATCTTGTTGCACTTCTTCCGACTCCTCTGAGTCTCTTTACTTCCCTCTTGGAAGTCCTCGGTTCGACTCCCTCTGAGTCTCGATTTCCTTTCTGGAAATCCCTCCTCCTTGGTCTTGCCCTGTTAGGTATTGTTCTGACCACAGTACCCCACCAGCTTCGCTTCGCAAATTATCCACAACCCCCTATACCTCAGCAACTTGAAGAACTGAGCCTCTAGGCTCTGCGCAATCCCGACACCGGCAAAATCTGCACCTCCTGGCCACAACGTCAATCCTTCCTGGTTGAGAAAGATGACCGGGCACTGCGTAGGTTAGGTCTGCTCCTCTCTGCCACTGCGTTGATCCTCCTCCTGGCTCGAACTGATGATGCAGGCACTCTGCGTCACCCCTTCCTTGCTGCTTTCTGCTAGGAACAACTTCTGTCACTCGGGACAATTGTTTTCTGCTGCTACTGCTCTGCTCAGCTGATGCCTTCAGTTATCTTGTGATCTGCAACCACGCTCTAATACCATGTTGGAATTTCTAAGTTTAACCCGTTAGAAATTCTTCCTGTACTATCTGATTTATTTCTTCCTACTTGTTCAATTACTTAACAAGTTATTTACCATGTAAATACTGAAAATAAATACAAGTACAATATCAACACATACAAATCATCAATTGAAAGTAAACAAGCACACAAGTGACACTGTTGTTTTTGGACTAATGCCCCTGGAAAAACCCAATGTGGGAAAACCGGTGCAGCGGTTCAAAGGGTTTTATTATTATGCAGTTTCAGAATACAACCTGGGTGCCAGAAATGGCTCGCCAAATAGAGAATGCCCTCGACAGTAGTACCTCTTAGTCGGAGACAGATATTCCAGCTAAATCACCGGATGAACGATCCCACAGCAACAATGTAACCTTTGCTGCTTTGTGTCACACTGATAGGGACTGCGCCACCCTATCCGGCTCTCCAGTTCTCAGTCTATACCACGAAATCCTCCCAGCTCTGCCTCTAGGCCTTGCGTCAGCCTCTCTGGCCCAGCGTCAGCGTCTCTGGGCTCTGCGTTAGCTTTTGGAGCCTCTGCGTCAGCCCTTGGACCCTCTGCGTCTCACATGCTGGCCCTCTTTGGCTCCGCGCAGCTCTTGGTTGCCTCTGCGTGGCCTCTAGTTGGCTCTACGTCCCTCTGCCGGCTTTGTGCTGATCCTCCTGGTACTAACTCTGCCTCTCTGCTATGTATTCACTGCCCCTCAGCTACAACTCAAATCACTCACTCAATTTCCTTAGCAAACCTTGCCCCAAAAAATTGAGTTCTTGATGTCTCTTGGTGTGTTCTCCAACTGACTCTCAAGCCTCCTCTTATACTTTTCCGTTGGTCCATCAATGACCGAGATTAAATATCTAACCAACGGCTAAGATTAGATTTGGCTTGATCCATGACTTTTGGACCATTCTAACGTAGTTTTATATTAATACCCATTAATATTTTATTTTTCCTAAAGTTTAGACTTAGGAACTCCATTAAAAATATTAATTATTTTAATATCTCCCAAACCAGTTAGATTCTGCCCAAACCCTTTCTGGGTCTTGGAGATCTCATGTGCTTTAACCTCTCCACCGATTTTCATGGTTAGAGCACATCCGATGCTACCCCAAATCAACACTCTGGAAGCTTCTAGATCACAAAGCTTCTCATCCTTTTTGGGAAAATATCCTTTTTGGGATCATTGCGGGTGTACAAGAAAACAAAGCGATGCCATTGCAGGTCTGGTATAGTGCAACAGGCAACCATCACGGTTTTTAGTCTCATAAGAGCGATGATTCTCAAATCAGGGTTTAAGAGCTATTTCCTTAAAGGGAAGCTCAAGGCATTTTCCAATCAGTGTTTTAGGGAGGATTTCAGTTGCATATCTGAATGAGTACACTACATGATGATCATGTTTCGAGCAATTCAGGATATGTCACACGGAAGTGCGGGAGGTGTGACAAAATACTATGTAACAATGTGCATTAATTCTTTCTACGTGGTTAATTGTGGAGAGTGGATCACCATCAAACACGGGCATCCCACCTAGCATCCTTCCCGCGACATGATTAGGATGTCTAGGGATGCTTGCAATGTCCAAAGCGGGAAATTTACGAAAGAATGACGACCTATTTGAGATATACATGAAACATATGTAGGAGTCGCTGGAGTGAAATTAAAGATGCCTAAAAGAATGCTTGCTTCACCCTACAAGCATCGACCTTAAAGTTCAATGAAGAACTAGGGCTTCGTTCTTCCAATGGAGTCACCAATAATGATATGTCAGTATGTCGTATGGGGAACAAAACACACGTTTTGTTTTCCTAGCAACGGCCCCAGAAATGTTACTGCACAAACCAGCAGGGGACTTAAAAGGGGTTCCTAAGAGGACGATTGCTAGGTTAAGGGCAACAGTGGAGGCTTAGCCCACTGTCACCACAATTTAAGTCTCCCTACTCTTTATGGACTTTCACCGATGGAAGGAGTCCTGGTAGTGTAGGGATCACTTGTAAAGTATATGTCAATGGATAGGTGGAAAGTTACACTGGAAACCCTTTCCCAAGGATGGAGTGAAGAATGGAACTTGCTTTCTCTTTAAGCAAGGGACTTGGTCCTCTAGAGGTAAGGGGTGAGGATTGGAGGGTTGAGAGAGAAGGAATAGGCTTATAGACGAGGTTCCCAATCCCTATAATTCTTGGGAAACTTGGATTCCCAAATGGTCTTTGACAAATAATCTTCATTGAGAAGTAGGACCATACGGGGCCAAGTGGACCCAGTCCAGGTTCGGGGATGGAATGTAGCAACCAATGATGTTCCTATCTTGGACAAGGTGAAAGGAAAGGACCAAACAATAATATTTACTTTAAAAGGTTGAATTGATATTGTTGAGGTCTAGCCTTGAGGATGCCTAGGGAAAATTCGATCCTAGAGCTAGGGCTTGGGATTCTCAGAGATTCCATCGTTAGAATTGCCTCAAATTTGGAGGAGAGGGAGGGGACCCACCAATGTAGTAGCCTGTAGGAGATTGAAAATTTTCCTTGGGTCAATTCTTGGGAAATTGATGCCCTAAGCGACCTAATGGGCTAGACCTAGGGAAAAAAGGGGAAAAGGGTAAAAAGAGGGTTAAAATGATCATCCTTTTTGAGGGATCAGTGCCTAATTCACTTGGGGATATGGAGTCAAGGATGATGATGAGTAAGAACTTGGTTTCTTGATCAAGGAGGCCCGGAAAGTCAACTTCATCCAATGTTGAGAGAAAGAAAAGAAAAGTGACCTTCAAGCATTTATACTAAAAAGAAAATCATGCAAGTTGATCGAGACAAATAATCTCTAGGACATTTCATTCATATAACATTGACCCATACATTAAATTAACTAAAACATGCTTAATTCCACATTTCAATTATGCAACAACTAGCCCTAATTTTAGCAGTATGCAACAACAAGAATAACAACGTCAAAATTTACTTACAACGTTATAGAATATATTCAACCAGCATTTCGTTTGCAAGACAAAGCTCAAAGATAAGAGAAATAACCCAAATCCATACGACAAAATTCATCCATCTCCAAAAAATATCCTCCAAGGAAAAAGTGTGAAGTTCTCTATGATTAGAGAGATCCCAAGTCAAATGATGATCCAAATGAATGTATCTAACATCAATATATAGCCTCCTAAGGAGTTCGAATTAGCCTATGGGCCTACATTAGCCCCTAATGATAAAATAATGTGCAAATAAAACCTCTATTGGTGACAAGCCCACCAAACTAGCTCACAAGTGTAAAAATGAGACTCCCAAGGGGCCAAATAATAATATGTACATGTCGTAGGGCCCTCCAAAGGCCTAATAATGTCCTGAAGTACCATATTGAGGAATAAATTCCTCGGAATATGAAGAACAAGGGGGTGGCCCCTTGTTCTCCAAGTAGTAGATCTGTGGTGCTCCCAGTGGGTATGAGGGCACATAAATGACCACATGGGTCTCCATATGAATCGGAGATGCTTGTAGATCCTCTGCAAGGGTCCGAGTGGTGGAAATGATGATCCAAATGAATGTATCTAACATCAATATATAGCCTCCTAAGGAGTTCGAATTAGCCTATGGGCCTACATTAGCCCCTAATGATAAAATAATGTGCAAATAAAACCCCTATTGGTGACAAGCCCACCAAACTAGCTCACAAGTGTAAAAATAGGACTCCCAAGGGGCCAAATAATAATATGTACATGTCGTAGGGCCCTCCAAAGGCCTAATAATGTCCTGAAGTACCATATTGAGGAATAAATTCCTCGGAATATGAAGGGCAAGGGGGTGGCCCCTTGTTCTCCAAGTAGTAGATCTGTGATGCTCCCAGTGGGTCTAAGGGCACATAAATGACCACATGGGTCTCCATATGAATCGGAGATGCTTGTAGATCCTCTGCAAGGGTCCGAGTGGTGGAATGAATGCTGCCATGACATCGTACAAATCCTGGGACACCATTCAAGAGTGTGGGGCTCCTATGGGGGCTCGCTAGGCATAATATACCAAGCATAACACCATCATCCCAAAAGTGGATCGCTAGTAGTCTCTGAGCATCGATGAAGATCTGTGGAGTGCTGTCTGCTGTTGTGGAGGCCAATGGCTCTCTATGCACACCCTATATGTTCCAATGTAGACCTCTGGGGGTTAGGATCCTGTATAGGGAGACCAAACCCAAATGGAAACCACTTGTAATCCTGCATAAGATCTAATGTGTCCCCCAAGCTTCTAGTACAACCAATTATTAAAATAATCGTGTAAAAGAGTTTACAAGCCATGGATAACAAAGTGGGCACTTCATAATGGCATGTGCTAGTGTCTCCAAACTCCAAAGGGGGTTAACCAAGTATCTTATTAGGTGGTTTCGGTCCTTAAAAGGGATAGTATGTCCAAGGTACGTCCCTCTAATGGGGGTGGCAAGTGATAAATAAGTGAAATAGTGTAGGGAATGAGAGGGGCAATACTGAGCCACATATTGGGGCATAGGGATAGCTAGATAAGGGGAAGCCCACACTTGAGTATGTAATTGTTATGAATATAATTTATGTAAAAATAATAAAAATAGATACTAAATAATAAACATAATAATATGTAATTAAATAATAATTAGTTAAATAAAGAGGCATGTTTCTATAGACATGCGTGTTCATGAAAAGGTACTTACTTGGCTATATATACAAGACCTTCATTTTGAATTGTATCATCGTTCTTATTCATACATTTTAATATATATTCTTGTATCCCAAATGGAGATCTACATATTCGTTCTTCAATGTTCGTTACATTTGGGATCTCCTGGTGATATCTACATGTTCATTCTTCGGGGATATCACCCACGAAGTGGTGTGTAACAGGGACCTCAACACATGCTTTGTAGAAACCCAGTGTGCATGAACAAGCTTAATCATGTATTGACTCAGAGTATTGACTGCAAAGTATATATGTGGTCTAGTGTTCACTAAGAACATCAGTGCCCTAATTAGTTGACAGTACTCAGAAGGATTTGCCAAGTCAGGTCCTGTAGCATTACCACAAAGCTTCTTAAAATTTATTTCCATTGGAGTATTCATGGATTTACACTTAGTCATGCCAAACCTTTCTAGTAGTTTGACAACATATTTTCCTTGAGAAAGGAAAATCTCACTAGATTTTTGCCATACCTCTAGGCCCAGAAAGTAGTGCATCAAACCAAGATCTTTCATTTCAAATTCAGAAGCTAACTACCTCTTACAATGGAGAATAAGAGATTCACTACCAGTCAGAAATAAATCATCAACATACAATACCAAAATCAAAGGCATACCTTGGACTATCTTAAAGTAAAGATTTGGATCTGCATTGCTTCTGGTAAAACCAAGCTTCATCAAGAAGCTATCTATGCGAGCATACCAAGCTCTTAGAGCTTGCTTCAAACCATAGAGGGCTTTCTTCAGCCTACACACATGAGTTTTTGGATCATGTACTTCAAAGCCTTGTGGTTGCTCCACAAATACTTTAAGGAAGCCATGCGAAAAAGTAATCTTCACATCCATTTGGTGAAGAGACCATCCTCGGCTAGCAGCTAGAGCTACAATAGATCAGATGGTGGTGTAACGAGCAATGGGTGCAAAAATTTCGTCATGACTCATAATCTATTCCCTCTTTCTGAGAGAAACCTCTAGCCACAAATCTAGCTTTATATTTTTCAATACTGCCATCAACACCATGTTTAATTTTATACAACCATTTAGAAGATACAATAGATTTACCTTGGGGTCTTGGAACCACTTCCCATACATCATTATGAATGATGGATTCATATTCTTCAGCCATTGCATCTTTCCACACTTGGGCCTTTACAACTTCTTCAAAAGTGCATGGTTTAACTTGAATAATGTTGCTCATGGCTACAACATATCCTTGGAATCGACAAGGTTTCTTGCTTTCTCTGAAAGTTCCTCTGGGGGCAACATGTTTATCAACATCTTGAAGAGTGTCACGAAGCCATAAAGGTCTCCTTTTAGAAGGAGGATCACATGGAGGAGGATCCAAAGGATCCATGGGCTCCATGGGTTCATCAACAAGATCAGTTTTAGCTTCAGGGTCTTCTTGTATTTCAAATACATCATCTTGACTATCAACATCAGCAGGAGGAAGATGAGTGTCTCTTTCTTTTCCAAGAGTTGCATCTTCATCAAATGTTACATCCCTGCTAAATTCTATATTTCTTTGACCAGGTACGTATATTTTGTAAGCTTTAGAATTCTCACAATAACCAACAAATGTACCTTTCTTACCTGAAGCTTCCAACTTGTTCCTTTTCTCTTTTGGGACATGAAAGTAGAAATGATACCCAAAATTTCTTAGGTGCCCAACCAGTGAAGACTTCTTCAGGAGTCTTGTTGTTTAGGGCACGATGAGATCTATTTTGAACATAGACAACTGTGTTTGCAACTTCTCCCCATAGAAACTTTGGCAATTTCTGATCATGCAACATAGCTTTGACCGCTTCCATGATAGTTCTATTCTTTCTCTCGACCACACCATTTTGTTCTGGGTTATATGGTACAATGGTCTCTTTTCTGATTCCAACTTCTTTGCAGAAGTCAATGAAATCACTGGAAGTGAACTCTCCTCCATTGTCAGATTTGAAAATTTTGATATGCTTTCTAGTTTGTTTTTCTACTAGAGCTTTGTAATCTTTGAACATGTTAAAAGCTTGACTTTTATTTTTTAGAAAATAAATCCATGTTTTGCGAGAAAAATCATCCACAAAGATAATATAATACAAGTAACCACCAAGAGAAGTTATAGGCATTGGTCCACATAAATCAGAATGTACAAGATGCAATACTTGATTGGTTCTACTTTTGCTTGAAGGGAATGGTCCCTTCACTTGCTTTTCGCTTGCGCATCCTTGGCAAATGCCATCATGATCAAATCTGATTTCTGGCATTCTGGAAACCATCTTTCTCACATGAGGTAATGCTTTGTAGTGCAAGTGAGCGAACCTTCGGTGCCAAAGTTCACTTTGATGATTGATGTCATGGATTAGTGCATGAATAGGTCTTCCATTGATTTTGTATAGAGTCTAGACCTTCACATCTAGATCCTAGCATGAGGGCATCTCTCATGTTGGATCTCAATGGCCAAGTGAGAACTTTACCATTTATGAAAGCAACTTTCATTCCTTTATCTTCTAAAGCTGATATGGACACAAGATTCTTCTTTAAACCAGGTACATATAAAACTTCTTGAAGAGTCAAAGTTTTACCTTGATCTAGATGGAAAGAAACGGAACCAGATCCCTTTATGGGATATGTAGAGTTATCTCCAAGAATGATCTTCAAATTTGTCTCCCTCTCAACCAAATTAGAGAGTACTTCTTTGTAACTAGTAAAGTTCCTTGAAGCACCACTATCAACCAACCAATTATCACAAGAATCTGCAGGAGATGAACTAGAAAGAGAAGAAACAAGAAAGTACTATGATTGAATCTCAATTGCATTAGTATCATACCTTCGGTTCCTTGAGGAATGATAGTTTCCTCTACGAGCATAAGGAGATTCTATTCTTCTTCTATAATCAGAATTGTTGGAGCGATTGTTGAAGTTCGATTTTGATGTTTTTTTGTTTTTTGAATAGTCACGAGCATAGTGGCTATGCTTGCGACAATTGTAGCATTGGACTTTTGGTAAGTCTCTAGTTCATTGAGAGGAGCTGTTGGAAGCAGACTTTCTCGAATAGTGCATTCCTCTTCTTCCTTTCTTCTTTTTGCCTTGAACGACAAAGGTAGTAGGTTCTCCCTCTGGAAATCATTCTGGCTTCTTCTTGAGTTCAGTTTCTCGGGAGCTCATCAAATGTAGGAAACTTGTCATTATTACTGATAGTAGTAATAAATCTTTCCCAAGAAGAAGGAAGACCTCCAAGCAAAATCAATACTAGTTCTTTATCGGAAACAACTTCACCAGAAGTTGACAGCTAATCTTTGATTTTTGATATCCTCATGAAGTATGCTTGAATGTTTTCTCCTTTGTTCATCTTAACATCATTGAGTTGATTCTTCAGAGCATGAATTTGACTCAAGTTGTTCACTTGATACATTCTAATTAGCTTGTCATACATTTCTTTGACTTTCTTCAAATTGGAAACATAAGTGATGAGGTGGTCTCCAAGAGAGTCAAGGATAATCTTTTTAACCTTGACTTCTCCTTTCTTGTATCTGGCCTTGATAGCAGCATTGGAGTTTTTAGCTGGTTCTGTTACCTCTCCTTCAACATACTCTAGAACATCATGTTCCTCAAGAGTAATATCCAATCTGGCCTTCCAAGAGAAGAAGTTTGAAGCATCAACCAACTTCTCTTCATTCTTAAAGTAGAGGAAGACATCTTGATCTGCTCAAAATTTTAGTAGCAAATAGAAAGGGACAACAAGAGATATTTCAATTGTAAATGAAATATTTTAGCAGCAAAATAGAAGAGAAATTTTAGTAGAAAATGTGTAGTAAGTAAAAGGAACAACAAGAGATATTTCAGCAAAAGAGAGCATCGAATGGAGTAGACAACACACTATATTTCAAGAAAAAACGAGCTGCAAGTGGAGCGGACAACAAACTATATTTCAGCAGAAAGAGAGTTGCAAATGGAGAGGACAAGTTATATTTTAGTAGAAAAGGAGTTGCAAATGGAGCGGAAAACAAGCTATATTTCAGCTGAAAGAGAGCTACAAATAGAGTGAACAACAAACTATATTTCAGCAGAAAAGGAGCTGCAAATGGAATAGACAACAAGAGATATTCTAGCAGAAAGAGAGATGGAAATGGAGCTTGTCTTCACCAAAGCTCTAATACTATGTTGAAATTTTGATGCTCTATGTTGTTACAATTACTTTGTTGGCTTTGTTGGCCCTGACCCAGGTTCATTGTTAGTCAGCCAAACAAATCCCTACACTACTGACCCTTTCGGCATCAGTCGACGGAGTGTGGACTGAAGTCTCACCCGAAGCAGTATGGGGGGATGCTGGAACCAAGTTTTCGCACCTTGAGATGGTCGTGATGTCAGTTTATACCCTCTTTTCCTACTTTCGCGCAGGTCGCTAAGCCTTAGGGCTCTATCAGTCTACCCTTTATTCCGCCCTAAAGTGCCACCACAAAGGTGTACAATTGAATTGACCTTCGCGCAGCCCTAACCCATGGTCTAGGTACTTTTGCGCAGCTTTGCAATGTATTGTATAGGTTCCCAAGTTATCTCAAGTGTTTTACTTATCTTATTAATCAATAACAGTTAGTGTCGAGTAAACTGATATCCTTACTTGCGTTCAATTAACCGATACAATCACATACATTCGCGCATCAAATAAACATTGTAAATTAAACCCAAAATGCAATATAATCAAATGCATTAACAGGGACTAAATACAGAGTAATTGTAGAATACTTCTCTTTATTAATATCTTCCAGTTTAATACGGACTCTATCTGCCTTGCGCACACAACTGCAGGGGTCCGCGCACTCAGCTGCGAACTTCCACTCTAGGCCTCTGCGCACTCAGCTGTAGAGCCTCTACCTACACTAAGACTTGAAACACTTAGACTTCTCAACCAAAACTCCAATGCTTCTTTTTCTCCCTGACTGCCTAGAGCGAGCTTACTTAGCTCTTTTTTATACAATCCCATGGTCCACAGACCATGGGTAGATCTTTACAGCCGACTTGATACTTTACAAAATAAGGGCGGACAACCCTTTATGACCCTTGACACCTTCACGCTCTGCGACCATAAAATATGGAGACTTTACAATTTTATTACAAAATTGTCCCAAAATATGGGCTTTTAGCCCCAAAAATGCTCTTGGGGGAACCCGTTCCCAACGGGCCCCCAACACAAACATGGTCACTCGCCCTCGAGTCACTCTGCGGGTGCGGAGATTTTGGCGTGAAGACCTCCTAGCTCGATCTGTATGACGGCAACCTCGGCGGTGCATTGCGCGACCGCCTACTTCACTTCTTCAACCAACTGCTTTGTCGCTGGTCCTGAACTGTCAGCCTGAAGCTTCTGCTTAGTCGGTTGCAGACTGGCAAGCTTGCCTTCAATGTCGGTTGTGACTGAATAAGCTTCGTCCAACCAGGGCTTCAAGCATGCCTTCAACACTGCCTCTTTGCGCTGTGCTGCATCTACCTATTCCTTCAATGTTTTGGCCTCCTGTAGCTTTGCCAGTCTCTGTGTGAGAGCGATGGTGTGCGCTGTACCTTTTACGTCGTCATAGTGCTGTTGTAGTTCTTGCGCCTCTGTCTCCAGCTGCTGTACATTAGGATCCTCCTACAGACTCGTCAGGACCTCGAACGACTGTTCAAATAGTTGTGTGCAGTCTGCTACTACACTATCTACTGCTGTTATCGCCTTTGTGATAGCGGTTGCGTGCAGCTCCTTTACTCCCAGTGGAATTGAAGGCTGGGCCCTTCAACGGCAAATCTGCAATCTGTAAGTTCAGCTCAAGCTGAACCTTAGCCAACTTTGTGCGAGCGTCGCGCACCCCTGTAGCAAGCTTGTAGACCTATTCATCTACCTCCGCATCCTCAGGAATGGCCAATTTGGGGACCATTCGGCAGGCTTCCCTCACGACCTTAATCATGCGCTGATTTGTGTTAGTAAGTTCCACCATGGAAGTGAGGGCGGTGTCTCGTTGTAGGGCCATCTGTACATTATTAATCTTCTGCTCACTGATTACCTGCAAAGCACGCTGTTTGCGGGGCCCTCAGCGCCGCAATCACCCCATCCTGCAGTAGGTGGACCACCTCGCCAGGAAGTGCTGCCAAGTTCAACCCCACTCTCTTGAGGGAGTGCTTGGGCCTGTCAGCTTCGTTTTCTGTGGTCAGTGCTCCATCCGGCAACACTATCGCTTGGGAGTCCTTCGCACGCAGCATCTCGGCGGCTTCTGAAGTACCAATGGCAACGTTGGTGGACATCGCGCCAGCTTGTGATGCGCGGATCTGCAGCTCATGCAGACCCGTCTGGATGGCCCCCAATAGTTGCTGTTACTGCTGCTTGAATTGCTGCAGTACCTTCGCGGTGACATCCCGCACCGTGTCTCCAATGTCATTCAAATCTCCGTCTGTGAGGGTGATTGGGTCCAACGATGTTTCACTGGCCTTGGATTTCTTCCACAGCCCCACTTTTTCTTCTTCTCTTAGATGTTTGATGTGGTACGACGCTGTCTGCGGGTCCGCTCCATGTTGCTCTGTTTGCTTGTCCGTTTCTTCCTCTGTTTCGGGCGAAGGTGACCTCGCGCCTTTGTCAGAGCTGCACTCTATTTCACTTGTTTGCTTTTCCGCCTGCTGGGCAGCAACACGCTCTTCCTGGGCCTTGTCAGTGGCCTCCTTCTTCCTCTTCTCAGCCAGTTGCGCCATCTTGAGCTTGGCCTCCTTTTTGCGCTGTGCAGCGGACTTGCTCGACCCACCGCTGACTCTGAGGCAGTGCGCCACTCTACCGGCCAGCGATCAAGAACTGCATCAATCGCGTCGTCCGTTGCCAAGTAAGGCAAGTCATACCACTTCTGCTTAGGGTCCTTTCGTGCCCTGACAATCTTGTCCGGCAGCAGAGGTATGTGCAGGGCGACCTTGCTTTCGTCGATGTCCTTCGGCACCTTGGTCTTGCCTTTGCGCGGAGGGAGGTATTCGGGCAACTTAGTGGTAGGGTCAAAACGCTTGACTTCAATGTCCTCCATTTCCACCTCCAAATCCTCATCATCCATCGGGATGTCCTCAATTTCTTCCTTCTCCGTCTCCAAGTTAATGGTTTTACCTTTTTCCTGTGCAGTGGGCTTGTGCTTTTGTGGGTTTCTTCTAGGCGACCCGCGCACCGGTATTGCAGCATGCTTGCCCTTCTTATCCTTCGCACTCTCTTTGTTCGGGGTAGGCTTTGGTCTAGGCATCAGTGGTGACTTGGGGACTTCAACGAGTACCTCTGCAACCTCTGGAGTAGCACCTTCTGCCTCCATAACAACCTTTGGCACAGCCCCCTCGACTGTCACTGCTTTGGTGTCCATACCTTCGGATCCTGGGATAAAATCATGGATGAAATTGTGGTTGGACACTGGAAATCGATCAAACCCTAGGTAGTCAAGCAATTCTTTGAAGAATGTGCGGATCATGCACGTTTGAGAGCTCACCAACTCAATGTTCAAACTTCCAAGTGTTTTTCGTTGGGCCTCCACCTATAATTTATAGGCCATTTTGAATTCAAATCCGACCGTTCCCCCACATTCGGTTCATTAATGCCAGATTGGCAACAAATTTCCAAGGATCTTGCCGATAAATTTTGTCTTAAATGCTGGCCGCTGGCTCGATTGGGCCACATTATCATCGTCAAATCATGAACAGTGACTTTAACAGTCACTTTTCGGCTGACCTGCACGATTTCTCCCTGGGTAGCGCAACTCTCTTCGCGCTGTCGCGAACCCTGTGACATTGCCTCGTTTCGCACAATCCTCCAATCGCGTAGTTCCCCAACCCAAGCAGTGTATTTTATAGTCCCGTGCCTCCTTTCAGCTGCCTAGAGCACTAAGACTATGTTACCTTCATATAGTCACCTAGCCGGATCACCGGTTTATGGCTTCAATCGGCTACAATTCACCTTTCCTGGGAAGGGATCTCCATTCAATTTAACCAACTGAACTGCTCCACCGTCGGTAATCTCCTTAATGGCAGAGGGCCCTAGCCAATGCATTCTGAATTTCCTTGGAAATTTATCAAACTTGCTGTCATATGACAAAACCAGATCATTTACCTTAAAGGTGCGCAGTTTAATGTACCGATCATGCCATGCTTTTTCGCGTTGCTTTTGGACCTGTTGGTGAAATCCAGCCAGAAATCTTTCTTCCTCAAGCTCAGCAAGTTGTGCGAGCCTCTCTTCCAGGGCTCCGCGATTCGTCATACCTGTGAGTGTCGCTATGCGTAGACTAGGCACAATGTATTCCATGGGCATCACTGCTTCAACACCATATACAAGCCTAAAGGGTGTCTGCCCAGTCAACTTTTTGCATGTCGTTCGATAGGCCCATAGTACTGCGGGTATGCGCAGGTCCTAATCACTTCGCTGAGCGTTGCAAACCTTGGTCAGTGCGTTCTCTAGTACCTTATTGAATACTTCCACCATCCCATTAGCTTGTGGGTGATAAGGCGTGCTTTTCTGGTGATACACCTGAAATTCCTCCATCAGCGTGCTGATCGTTTCGTTCAGAAAGTGTGTACCGCGATCACTCATCAAAACCTTTGGACACCCAAATCGCGTCAGTACATACTCAAAGAGAAACTTCGCAGCGGTCGCGCCTGTGCAGTCCTTCACAGGTTGTGCCTCCGCCCATTGAGTCAAATACTCAGTCGCGGTGATAATGTACCGCGCTCCCGTCTTCTTTCCTTGGGGCTGAATGGGTCCCACAAAATCTGTTGCCAATTTCTTGAAACGTTGTAACATCATCTGTGGGTTCAGGGGCAGCTCATCTCTCCGCAATGGCCTGCCAGTCCTTTGACATAAGTCCCACACCTTGCAGTAAGCTTTTGAATCCTGACGGAGGGTTGGCCACCACAATCCTGCGCGTAGAATCTTTTGTGCGGTCGACCTTCCTGCGTCATGCCCTCCCGTGTTGCCCCCATGAGCATCTGCGAGGATATTGCTCCTTTCAAATTCCGGTACATATCGTCGTAATACTTCATCAGACCCCATTTTGTACAGATGTTCAACAATGACAGAAAAGTCTACTGTGCGCACCACTAACTCCTTTTTCTGCTAGACGGTGTAGCCTTCTGGGGTAGTTCCTGTCGTTAGGAAGTGTATGATGTCTTCAAAGTGACCATCTGCGATGCGCACTGCAAAGAGCTGTGCGTTAGGCAATCCTTCGTCCAAATTAGTGGGCTCTTCCCCCGTTTCGATGCGCGACAGATGGTCTGGTCCTGTGTTCAATCGTCCAGGTTTCACAATAACTTCAAAATCATACTCCTGGAACGATAACAACCACCTACAGATTCTTCCCCCCAACACAAGCTTATTGACTAGGTATTTTAACGCAGAATGATCCGTATGCATCTTAAAATGTCCACCCAGCGAATAGTGTCCAAACTTCTGGAGCGCGTATACCATGGCTAATCCTTCGCGCTCAGTGGTGGAATAGTTCTTCTCAGCCTTGGATAACCTCTTGCTTGCGAACGCTATAGGATGGTCCAATTCTCCTTCGTCGGCCTGTGTCAGTATTGCTCCTAGTGCTATACATGACGCGTCTACATGTACATGAAACTCCTTCTTCCAATCCAGGAAGACTAAAATCGGCGTGGTGACCATTTTTCCTTTTAGCACATCCAAGCTTTTTTGACAGTCCTCGTTCCAACAGAATGTGACATCCTTTTTCAACAACTTCTCCATAGGCGCGGTGATCTGGGCATAGCCCTTGATAAACTTCCTGTAGTACCCAGTATGTCCCAAGGTTGCGTGCAGCTGTTTCACACTCCTCGGCGCCTCCAAGTTAAGTATCACTGCGATCTTCACAGGATCTACCATCAGTCCCTGTCTACAAACCACATGACCCAGTAGAGTCCCAAAAGGAACACAAAACAAACATTTTTTAGATTGAGCGCAATCTGGTACCTTCGACAAGTATCTAGCATTAAGCGCAAATTGGCCACATGGCGTTTTACCAACCCAAACACAGTCCAGTCATCAAAGTACACCTCCAGAAACTTATGAATGAAGTCTTTGAATGCAGCAATGACTACACGCAAAAAAATCGCAGGCGCATTCTTTAATCCGAAAGGCATTACAATGTACTGAAAACATCCCCATTCAGTCGTGAAGGTCGTCTTGCTTCTATCTTCAGGTGCAATTTTGATTTGATGGTACCCAGAAAACCCATCAGTGAAGGAGTACGCTTCCTGGCCACCTACATTATCCAATACCTCATCAGTGAATGGAGTCGGGAAAGGATCATGCACACAAGCGTCATTCAACTTCTTGAGATCTACGCATATCCTTATTTCATCCTTCTGCTTCTTTTCATGTACCACCATTGGGCTCACCCAATCAGATTCTTCTACAGGCTCAATGATTCCTGTCGCGAGCATCTTATCTAACTCTAAGTGGACCTTCTCCTTATACTTCGGATTGAGACGGTAAGGTCTTTGCTTAACCGACTTCACATCGGGTTTTAACGTGATCTTCATAACGCCCAGGTCCCCTATTATCCCCTTTAACTCCGTAAACTTGGTAGGGAACAAATCCTGGTATTCGCGGAGCAATTCAGCGACCTTATCTACCGTCGCGCCATCCCAGTAATCTCCAATCTTTGCGAATTTGGGCTCCACCTCTGTACCAATATTTACCTGTTTCGTTTTCAGTGGCGCGGTTATATCAGGATTCTTGATCTGCGGTCCCTCGACCTCGCGGTGACCCTCAGTTTTAGGGATATTAATCTTTCGTGGGTCCTCGTCTTCTTCTTCAGCAACCATGTTATAGCATTCTAGCACATGGCTCCACTGAGTAGTCCAATCGAGTTGAATCAGATCCAAAGGATCCTGCGGTATCCTAAAGATTGCTGCTTTAACTTCTTGTAGCGCTTCGTCAATACAATCAAACTTGTCTTCGACGCTGAATGTCATTTCGAACCCTTCGCGCAGAATATCGCATTCGCCTATGCCATGGCGGAGCTCTGTCTCCAAGTACCAGTTCATCGGGGTGAAATCCAAGGTGTGACAAAACAAGTGCACCCATTCAGGTTGGGGCTTCGCTCCATAGGCCTTAGCCCATTTGGCCAAGTGTGCGCACGGGTCCTTCCCGTCATACTTGTTTGTCACTCGTACCTTTGGCTTCCCAAAGCATGTTCTCATCATCCTCCTACATTCGCGCCAATCGTCAAAACTATCTTTGTGCATATCCCACCATCTCGCGGGTGTAGCGCGCAGTGTCCAGTCCAAAGCCTGAAAGAGCTGCTTCTCTGATACTTCCCTCTCAAATGCATCCAAAAACACATCCACATCATTCAAGCCATCATAAGTGGGTAAATTTCGTACCTCTGACAACACACAGCGCAGCGACTGGGTCATCATGTTACAACTCAGTGTGATTACTTCATGTAGCCGATTCTGCCAGCGCTCTAATTCTTCGTCCGAGTCTGAGTTGCAGGAACTCGTGATCCCATGTAATCTGGTCATCCACTGTCGGATTCACCCAATCTTGGTCTCGTGCTGTTATTTTATATATGCAGTCCAAATCATCATCGCTTTCGTAATTGCGCACTGGTTCAGTATAGCGTGATCCTTCAGCAGAATCTAGGGGTACTATTACGCGAAGCGATTTCTTTTCAAATATTATCTTTCGCTTTTTTAGGTTGATTACCCCGTTCATGTCAGTAGCCCAATCAATGTTAAGGAGCGCAGGGTAGGGGTTGCTGTCATCCACAATTTCTATTACTTCAAAATCAGCCAATGCGTTTGCGCCCTCAATATCTACAGTTACTCCCTGCAACCGTCCCATGGGGATGATTTTCTGTTGATTTGCCATCCTTAACTGAATCGGAGACCACTGCGGCGCAAGTCTCCCCGTCCGCTCCGAAGTTTGCTTCGGCAAAACGTTCGTGTCTGACCCCAGATCCAGAATAACCTGATCCATTTCATATTTTCCTATCTGCGCAGTGAGTCTCATCTCACTCCCTGTCCTTGCCTTATGCTTACTAATCTTCCGTACCACACGTGGTTCACCCGCAGTGTTTCCGGTGCATCTATTTATAAGTTCTTGTAACCCCTTCACAGCCTTGCTATCGCACAACAGCTTCGTGCAGGTCTCTAGAAAGGTCGTAAGCATAGAAGGGCCCTGTTGTGGCCACAACCACCACCTTATTAAAACTTGCCCTGATAGCAATTCTGAATGGGTCCCCTAGAAATTTGATCTTTCATCTCTCCGAATGATTTGTTTCATCCCAGTGATTTTAACTCTATGATGAGTCAAATTTTCAATTCCTAATGGTTGAGCCCCTTGAATAAATTTCGGTTGCATGGTTCATTCATGACCCAGCCTCGCCCTTCATTCATTCCCTTCGTCAGGACTTTTCAAATCCTCATAAGCATCCGTAGTACATTTAT
This sequence comes from Pinus tabuliformis, assembly GCA_031772625.1. Taxonomy (NCBI): domain Eukaryota; kingdom Viridiplantae; phylum Streptophyta; class Pinopsida; order Pinales; family Pinaceae; genus Pinus; species Pinus tabuliformis. The sequence continues at coordinate 1,862,467,479 of CM062817.1, forward strand.
GCCTGCGCGCATAATCACCCCTACCCTCACTATAGTCGTTTGTGTACTTAACACACAAAACCTTCTATCGCACCTCATTTCCATTTTAACTCTTTGCAATGAAAAACTTCACAAACATGCATAAATCATCCCTTTTTCGCTTATCGCACTCAAACTTGGCACATAATGCATACCATAAGGCACCGGACCCGACAGCATTATAAACCACAATATATATATATATATATATATATATATATATATATATATATGTCGGGTTCGAAGCCCCGTCGCATATCGCAATCGGCCAAGGTCTAAGGCTTATATATATAAGGTGCGCCACTATACTCCGGACCCGACGGCACTATTAACCATACTTCATACATATGTCGGGTTCGGGGCCATATCGCATATCGCATATCGGCAGAGCCTGGGCCTTATACACAATGTGCGCGGCGATATGGCGGACCCGCCGAGCTTATCAAATATGATATATATATATTTTCGGGTCCGGGCCATATCGCATATCGCAATCGGTGGAGCCCTAGGCTTGTGTATATTGCGATATGCAATATGCCAGACCCGACGATATTTATAGGCCCCGATACATAAAATTTGAGGTCCGGCCTAAGTGACCGGAGCGGGATTTTCTTTGTATTCCCGTGTTTTCCAAAATTCCCGATATAACAAAGGGAGCGGGTTTTTAGTGTAAAAGGCGCGCCTGTGGAGTCCCGATAGTGTAATCGCACATCGGGGAAGTGGAAGGCATGGGTACTGCGACCCGCGGAGGGGCCGATACCCAATTGCGATTAAGTGAAGCCCTCAAAAACCGTGCCAAGCCTATGGATTAAGCGGGAAAATTGTGTGTTATGTGTGTTTTGTGCGTAAATCCTTTTCTTTCACACTTGTTCCCCATAGTTTTATAAAAGTTAATGAAGGCAGCGTTTATGTTTTGTTTGAACATTTCTGTTATATTGTTCACAATCATGAAGCTAATGATAACTATCTCTGCAGGCGAGAAGTAAAGGACGCAGGAGTGGATTCGAAGAGTCATGTATGCAGAAGCGTTGTGTTTAAAGATCCGGCCTTAGGCGTTCCAGGTCGGAATCCCACGTGTTGCCTGTGCATTTCGAAAGCAAAGTTGTCTCGGTTTTCATCATGGGGAGGCGACACACAGTCACCCCTTTTATCAACATTTGTTCACTTCCTCAAGAAACGAAGCGCTCCAGCAGATATGCTTTCTACGTGTCAGCGGTTACGCTGACGATCCTATCTCTGTATACTCAATTTGTATATTGAAAACAGTGGGGGGAGATGAAGAGGCAGGGAAGACCAAAAGTCATGGGATTTTGCATAAGTATTACCTCCGAAGATGAGAAGGGGCTTTTGGGTTTGGGAAGGACAACTTTGATTATTGTGAATAAAGAAAGATTGTTTAGCTCAATAAAGAGCCTGTGTTTTAGATGGATTTTCCTTTTTATCATGTGTTTTGATCAGAATGTTGTTGCTGGTATAAATGCAAATGTATATTTGTATTGTGCATATTGATGACTTACAGTTCATGGTTATGCCTGGTTACTTGAATGTGATTCAATATCATGGTTAAAACATGAAAGGTTGCTGACTCAAAACTCTGTTGGACATCAGTTGCAAGCTCCTCTTCCATAAACGGAATGTGTATTCCTGTAGGAATGATTGGATTGTAATTAAGTGTTAATGCAGCCTTGTTCTTGTATGAACCAGTGATTGATTCATCTAGACATGGAATTCATATATGATGTTTGACCTCCCTTTTTCATGCTCCTGCAGTATAGATTAGGATAGTTAGGACATGGACTAGAGTAGTTAAAGGAAGTGTAGATAAGATTTAGTAAAGTGGTTAGCTGTTTTAGTCTGTTGATTTAATTGAAGCCTTCTGCCCAGAAGAAATCTTTCAATTTCTATTACAGTTCACGGGGTCCCTTAAAACCCATTGGAACTAGCCATCCCAAACGAAAGCAGGCCTAATTAGGGTCTGTGATAGGGTTAGTTCCCTTTGTTGGTATAGCGAACATTCTCCATGTCAACAGGTCCATTTCCTGAACAGGCTTATCCCAACTCCTTGAGGTAGAGGCCTTAGCAAAGCTCTTCTTTTCTTCCATGAACGTTTCGCGTGCGCGCTCCAAATCAAATTCAACCTCCTTCACCGGAGCTTTGCGAACCCATGCGCTGTCTTCAGGTTGTTTCCCCTTATCGTCGCCCATTGCAATTCCACTTCGGAGCACTATATTCACATTCGGATCCTCTTCATGAGGCTCAGACCTCATCATTTGCAGGTTCTGAGTCGGCTGCAGTGGTAGCACCCCTTTGTCGCGTATCCTTGCTATCAGTGTAGGATAGTCCTCTATCTCATGATCAAACTGAGTACAATATTTGCACGATGGACGCATTGGGTTAGTGCATTCGCAGGCATAGTGTCCTGGTCCTCCACAATTGTAATAGATCAGCTGTCCCCGACCTCTGCCAGGTCCTCCTTGGCCTCGGCCTCGTCTGCGCCCCTGAAAGCCTATTCGCATCATCCCAGCGCTCTGGTCTGGAGGCCACGTTTCTGCCTGAACTCTATAGGCGGGTGTTCTGTCCATCATCAATTCATAACTTCGACAGTTGCGCTCATCATGGCCTGCCGTCTTGCAGAACAGTTGTTGTGGTGTTTGTACAAACTTCTGCAACAAATGACAGTTATCAGTCTTATGTTTCCCTGCTACCTGACATATAGCAAACCACAACGCAGGCCCTGCGCTCGATCTTGCTTGGGCGTCTGGCGTCAAGGGCATTGGTCCTCCTCCTGCAATATAGTTCGCAAAGACCGGGCAGTGGTCTTTGTCATGCCCCTAACCTTTACATTTCAGGCACCATATCTCTTCGCGTGCCTCCGGTCGAACTGTTTTGTCTTGCTTCAAACTTTGCATTTCGAGGCAAAGATTTTGCAACTGCGCATGGATCTGCTGAACCCCCAGATTCAGATCTTGCATTGGTGTTTCATGCAGTCTTATTGCAATCTCCAAGGCCTCTGCCTGAGTCGTAATCTTTTGTTGTGACAGTGCAACCCTTAGGTGAGGCAGGAGCGAAGCCACGAACCACTCGCGGTGCTGTCCATCTGTTAAGTTCATATTAGCTTCGTAGATTTTACACTTCAATCTCTGATCCAATTCCCAAGGTGTCTCACCTGGTTTCATTGCGATTTCCTTGAACCCCACAATCGACTATGCCTCGGATTTAGGCCTACTGAACTCTTTATTCAGCGCGGTTTGGATCTCTGCCAACTCGGCCAGTGGGTTATCATTAGAGTACTTGATGTACCAAGTTAGCGCGCGATCCTGTAAAGCACTAACCAATGTTGCCTTCTTCATGTGATCGTCTGTGATGCCCTGAGCTTCCCATACAACTTTTACGACAAACCAGAACTGGTCCGGGTCCTCATTTCCCAAGCCCTTAAACAAAGGCAGCTTCATTGAATTCACCATGTTGAACTGTGGTGGAGGTGGTGGTGGTGTGGGCGAAGTCGTAGGTGACGGTGGTGAAGGTGGAGGTGGTGTAGGTGGAGGTGGTAGTCGCGGGAACCCTTGTTTTATCAACTGAACTGCACTTTGCGGAGAAGCCTGCGTTACTCCCTCTTCGTCATTCAAAGGAGGTGAAATCAGTGGGTTATATTCAGGACCGTTTCTTCCTTCGTTTCTATAAGTCTTTCCACTTCGCATAGCTCCGAACATCAAGGTAGCTGCATAACCCGTTTTTCGCACAATAACATCTTAATCCAAGTGTTTAAAGACTTCAAGTACTTACCTTGTGGACCTTTGAAAAAGCGTCGCTTCGCCTCACTGTAACTGATTGAGGTATCGACCGCGAATTCTGTCACAAACCCTCCTATGATACGATTGAGCCAATGATCGACAACGTGGGCGATCTTATCCTTAGAGGCTTCTAGTCTCTGTACTAACTTCGGGGTCCAGACAATAGGACCGTCAAGCCTCCACCTTCCTTGGCTATTCGCTAGCTTCGCGATCCACTCGTATAACTCAACTAGAAAGGAACAAAAAAATATCTCGTGGATTTTTGTATACAGGTACCTGTCTAGCCACTGTTCCTTTGTCAGCCACGAATTTCTGTTCTCTTGCGACGCGAATTCGTGGATCTTTCTATCCAACCAGTCTTTGATCTCTTTCTTAGTTGGATTCTAGTGATACGACATCACACATCTCTTATGCAGATTCCGGTCCTGACAATGGAACCATTTGTTGGCTTTGTTGGCCTTGACCCAGGTTGAGCGTTAGTCAGCCAAACAAATCCCTACACTACTGGCCCTCTTGGCATCAGCCCGCGGAGTGCAGACCAAAGTCTCACCCGAAGCAGTATGGGGGGATGTTGGAACCAAGTTTCCGCACCCTAAGATGGTTGTGATGTCGGTTTATACCCTTTGCCCCTACTTTCGCGCAGGTCGCTAAGCCTTAGGGCTCTATCAGTCTACCCTTTATTCCGCCCTTCAATACCTCCGCGAAGGTGTATGATTGACCTTCGTGCAGCCCTAACCCGTGGTCCAGGTACTTTCACACAGCTATGACAATGTATTGTATAGGTTCCCAAGTTATCTCAAGTGTTTTACTTATCTTACTAATTAATCACAGTTAGCATCGCGTAAACTGATATCCTTATTTGTGTTCAATTAACCGATACAATCACATACATTCACACATCAAATAAACATTATAAATTAAACCCAAAACGCAATATAATCAGATGCATTAACAGGGACTAAATACACAGTAATTGCAGAATACTTCTCTTTATTAATATCTTCCAGTTTAATACAGACTCTATCCGCCCTGTGCACACAGCTGCGAACTTCCACCCTAGGCCTCTATGCACTCAGTTGCAGAGCCTCTACCTATGCTAAGACCCGAAACACAGACTTCTCAACCAAAACTCCAATGCTTCTTTTTTCTCCCTGACTGCCTAGAGCTTACTTAGCTCTTTTTTATACAATCCCATGGTTCACAAACCATGGGTAGATCTTTACAGCCAACTTGATACTTTACAAAATAAGGGCGGACAACCCTTTATGACTCTTGACACCTTCGCGCTCCGCGACCACAAAATGTGGAGACTTGACAATTTTATTACAAAATTGTCCCAAAATATGGGCTTTTAGCCCCAAAACTGCTTTTGAGGGAACCTGTTCCCAACACACTTAAATCTAGAACTTCTTTATTCAGCAAAATAAGTTAAGTTACTGTAGATAGAACATAAACCATATAAACCGTATGCACAATTGAAGACAATCAAGAACTCAATGAAACACAGAGAAGTTAGGTCAATGACTAGGGTAAAACCCAACCAGATTCTTCTTCTATTAGAAATCAATTGTTTAGCAGAGATACAAAGTACAACGAGAGAATGAAGAAGTTCAACCAAATTTGAAGATCTCTGACAACAGTTGCTGATGGAAACACTGAATCACTTTTGCTTTCCAAGATCTGCTCTTGCTCTTCAAGGCTCTTTCTCTCTCTCTCTCAATCTTCCTCTAGACTCTCCAACTCTCTCTTTCTCATGTTCGAATTCTCCTCTCACAAGCACAAGTAAGTGTGTCAAGTGAGGATGAGAGACACAAATATATAGGAAGAGCAAGGAGGTTGAATTCATGAGGGAGTAACTCCTATGCCTTGAGGAGGAGTTACATATGCCAAAATAGGAGTGCAACTTTTGTCATAAAGGAGAGGAGTGTAACTTATGCATTAAAGAGGTGTAAGAGGAATCTTTTTATGACGAGTCATTAAATTGTGTAAGAGAGTTTAAGAGGTGCGTAAGAGCATTAAAGAGAGAGAGGAATGAATCCATTAAGAGAGAGAGAGTAACATATGCATTAATTGAGGGGAGTTACATATGACATGATTGAGTCTCATGATTGAGAGACTTGAATTTATTTTTAATAATAATATAATAATGTCATAAAGAGGATAATAATAATAATAATAATATTGATGATTAAGTTAAAAATAAAACAATTGAGATTGATTAAGGACAAATAAAGTGTTTTTCCTTAAAGAGGTGTAAGGGCAATCTTTTTATGATGAGTCATTAAATTGTGTAAGAGAGTTTAAGAGGTGCGTAAGAGCATTAAAGAGAGAGAGGAATGAATCCATTGAGAGAGAGAGTAACATATGCATTAATTGAGGGGAGTTACATATGAAATGATTGAGTCTCATGATTGAGAGACTTGAATTTCTTTTTAATAAGAATATAATAATGTCGTAAAGAGGACAATAGTAATAATAATATTATTGATGATTAAGTTAAAAATTAAACGATTGAGATTGATTAAGGACAAGTAAAGTGTTTTTCCATCGTATATATATGATTACAAATTGATGGAAAGTGGTTTACTATTTTTGGAAAGTCATGGTTGCAAAGATAGACATGGCTTTCTATTTTTAGAAATTCACTTTAGAAAGGTCGGAAATGAAATTTTATTCAATGAAATTCATCCCATAGCTGTCAATTTTCAACTGCTTTAGTTTGGAATCTGCCATGATCTCATGGATGAGTAGATAGCAAGACCTTGTTGCTTTGAGTAGTGCTTAAGCAAAGTACGTGGCTGCATGTGAAGCAAGAAAGGAAGCTATATGGTTGAGGAAGCTTTTGACAAATTTGTTCAAGAAGCCTTTGGATCGTACTGTGATAAACTGCGATAATCAAAATTGCATCAAGATGTCTGGAGATCTCGTGTTTCATGCTAGGACGAAGCATATTAACAATAAGTTACACCACATTAGGAACTTGGTACATACTACAGGATGGGATCATGAAGCTATAGTATGTCTCGACAGATGATCAAGTAGCTGATATACTAACAAAGTCTCTTCCTAATAAGAAGTTTGAAAATGTTAGAGGCATGCTTGGTTTAGTTGATTTTGCTGATCTTGTTGATGATGATAAAAGTTTGGAAGAGATTTGTTGAGGTCTTGTGTGTGAGAGACATTGTCTCGGAGGACATATGGCCGACACTATGTGTTGATGTCTTGTTCCCAAAGTAGGGAGGGTGGTGTTGGTCATGGAGCTCTGACCTTAGATACACACCTAGATATCTAGGTTGATGGTTAGAAAGTAAGCTTGATGGTACCTAGAGAGGCTGAAAGCTTTATTCCATCTTAGTTCCACTCGGATAGATTCCCTTGGTCAGGAATCTAATCTGTGGCATTGTGGTGCCTAAACTGTTGAGAGACCTTGGATAGATTGCCCTGGTCAGGAATCTAGTCCATGGCATTGCGGTGCCTAAACTCTTCATAATTCATATAGTTTGAGATCTTCCTTGTACTTGTTATGAATACCTCCCTAGTTAAGAGGGAGTGTTGAAGAATGTAATTAGGCTCGGTCTTCATAAATGTATTTATTAAAAGAACGAAAAATAATTTCTTAGTATTGTTACAATGACTTATTAAAGCATGGGTTTCATGCTTGGGTCATCACTTTATTAGTCAAAGTCCCCATTGTGAACTCCTAGGATTAATATTGAGTCATTGTATATTTTATGAAACCCTTTTTGGGCTTTTGAAAGATGTAAAAATAATTATTTTTGAGTAAAAAATGAATTATGTAACCTCCACACTAAGTCGGCCTCAATTGGGCAATTCAACCTCACCAAAAGCCTATATATTGGAGTAGATTGAATTCATTTGGACACACTCTCTCACAAGTTCGATATCCAAGAAAGAGCTGGGAAAAAGTGCGAAGTTGAAGAAGGAGGCTAAAAGGAGTGCGAAGTTGGTCAAGAAGGAAGGGAAGGACAAAATCGAAGTTTTGGGCTGTCTATCTCTCTCTCTCGTGTGGGCTACTTTAGGACATCGAAGTCTATTTGTCAAAGTCGAAGCTGCTGCTGCTGCCAGTTGTTTCCTGTTGCTGCCAAGTCGAAGTTGTTGGGGTCAAAGCGCTGCTGCTACTAGTTCGAAGGTTTGGATCAAAGAAGGAATGGTTGACTTGGTGTGGAGGAGGTCTGTATATAGGTTGAAGAGTCTTAGGAAAAATATTGAGGGAAGAGATTTTGACTGATGTTTCCCCTGGATAGGGTTTTTGCACTGGCGAAGTGCCTACATGTTATGTAAAAATTAGTTAGATTAGGTTTATTATTTAATTTTTCAGTTAAATTAGACGAAAGGGCACGATCATAAGATCATGCCCTTTCCCCAAAGGGTGTCCATGGCAGTATATCAGCCAGGAACCCCATTTGTAATCATCATCATCTGTAATTCATCTTTTAATAAAATATTTATACATATATTACTGTTTTTCAAGAATTTTCCGCATTATCTGGTATTGGAGCTCCGATACTAGATAATGCTGAAAATTCAGTGTACAAGGTCGAATTGTACACCCGAACAACTACTAAAAGAAAGTTAAGAGAATCAAGAACATATCTCATCAGATTCAACAAAGTTAACAAACTCTCATGAAAAAGTTGATTCCCCAAAAAAGTCGTATGAAGAAACAAGCAGAGCGTAACAGAACCGAAAGAGAGTTTGAAGTTGGAGAATGGGTATTTGTTAAGCTCCAACCATATAAACAATTATCCTTAAAACAGAAAGGAAAAAACAAATTGGCACCAAAGTTTTATGGACCTTATCAGATCAACAAAAAGATTAGCCAAGTTTTGTATGGTTTAAGTCTTCCAGAGACAAGTCGTGTTCACAATGTCTTCCATGTATCTTGCCTTAAAAGGGCACTAGGTAACAATCAAACAGCACAAACAATGCTTCCATCCCTAGATGATGAGGGAAGAGTCATTTTAGAACCAGAAGGTATTTTGTCTACTAGAGAAAGAAAGCTTCGATATCGTACTATCAAGGAATATCTAATCAAGTGGAAGGACTTACCCGAAGAAGAAGCTTCTCGGGAGAATGAAGCATTTTGTCAACAACATCCGTCGTTACATATGCTTTGAGGACAAAGCATTCTTTCGAGAGGAAGACAATGTTATGTAAAAATTAGTTAGATTAGGTTCATTATTTAATTTTCAGTTAAATTAGACGAAAGGGCACGATCATAAGATCATGCCCTTTCCCCAAAGGGTGTCCATGGCGGTATATAAGCTAGGAACCCCATTTGTAATCATCATCATCTGTAATTCATCTTTTAATAAAGTATTTATTCATATATCACTATTTTTCAAGAACTTTCCGCATTACTACATCTTGTGTCTTGTGTTTTTGTGATCTTCATACACATAATTTGGTAATTGCTTTATGAAAGATAATATAACAAATAAGTAAAAGAAGCCAACATAATTCACAAGTAATTATCAAGAAAGAGAAACCTAACCCTCATTCTACTAGCATTGATTTCTCAACATGAGGTGAGTACACCCTCATGCATGGATAATACTTCCAAGAGTAGTGTGCCCAGCTAGTGAAAACTAAGTCATCACATGCAGGCATTGAGCCTTTGGTCTGAAGACAAACTAATGCATGGCATTCTTGGGATTTATGCTGCTCCTAGAATAGACCAACCTTATCATGTAAGAGAATTGCGCCATCTCTAAATTTAGAGCAAGAATTTATCTAATGGTGGTGCATGCATGTTGTAGGAATGCATGGGCACTCTACCTACCTATCTACATAACAATGGGGCTTCTCCCAAAGAAAACTAGCGTTGCACCTACCTCCATCTCCTATTATTGTTGTGCAAACATCTCCAGATATGGATATGCTACGCCAAAGTATGGATCTACTATCAACGTTCCATGATGAAGAGAGAGAACCAACTACTGAGCAAACAAGTTAAAATTTTAACACAATTACCTTATGAAGATCATCGAGCTTTAAGATCAACATGTTGCTACTAGGGTACAATGGAGAATGAGGAGTTGTTGCCCATAGCATTAAATGGGTTCTCTTCATCGTAGGACCCTTTTGTTTGTGGTGCTTGTGCTTGTGAGATGATCTCATTCAAGAAGAAACAAGACTAGAGACAATTTCATCCAGATCAAAGGAGATCTAAGAGAGGAGTTAACACAAAATGATTTGGAAGGGGTCAAAAGTAGGACGATTGAAGTTTCTTAAACTAGTACAAGAGAGAAATGGGTCACTTGAAGTGTTTCAAGTGTCACAAGATGGGCCACTATACTTCTTAGTGTCTTGGGAAGAAGAAGGGGAAGGACAAGCAGCAGCAAAAAGGGCAGTTTGCAGGGAATGTAGAAGCTTCAATTGAAGTGGATAAGTTGCTATTTAAGCTTGAGATAGCCTTTTCGATGTTTTTGTGCCTTTTCACTAACATTGTCTCTTGTGTAGGGTGGTATGTGGACAACGAAGCATTTAGAAACATGACCTTTGGCAGGAAAGCATTCATCAAACTTAAGCAGTTGAAGGTCAACATGCAGGTGGGTTTGCACGATGATGCCACATATCCATTTATAGGGATGGGTTATGGGTTCAATCTCTTTTCACATGCCATCAAGCGATATGATTGAGGGTATTTTGTCTTATGTGTTTTTGGTTTATCAAAGAATCTTCTTTCAATGTCAGCCATGATCAACAAGTTATTATCAGAGATGGCAACTATGACCCCAGTTGGAATTTGGCCAAAGGTATTCAAGAAAGTGGCCTTTACATGTTGCTTGCTTATCAAATCAAACATGGAGGTTTAGTGCATAATTGTGACAAATTGTGTGATCTTTGGCATGAGAGACTTTGTCACTTGCAACATGGAGCTGTACCTTTCTTGAAGGACATGGCATGAGAGACTTGGTCACTTGCATTATGGAGCTTTACCTGTCTTGAAAGACATAGTTCAGGGATTGTCGAACTTCGAGATCAAGAAGACAGGAGCGTGTAAGGGATGTGCACTCAACAAGCATACCAAAACTGCTTTTCCTAGCATCGAGCATAGATCAAGAGGGATTCTTGATCTAACTCATTTAGGTGTGTGCACCAATGACTCAAGTTTCTTTGACAGATATGATTTATTATGTTTCTTCCATTGATGATTCCTCTAGGAAAACCTGGATTTAATTTATGAAGAAAAATGAAGAAGTCTTCAATCAGTTCCAAGAGTTTAAAGCTCTTGTGGAGAATTGGACAGATAAGAATATTTAGATGCTAATATCTGATAATTGAAAAATGTATACCTTGAAGGATTTTGATGCCTTGTGCAAGGATGCAAGGATCCAAGGGAGTTGACAATACCTTACAACCCTCAGCAGAATAGGGTTGAATAGAGAAAAAACAGCTCCATCATAGAGACAGCCAAGGCTATGATTCATGATCTAGATCTACCCATGTGTCTTTGGGCAGAATCATGCATTATAACTGCCTACATTCAAAACAGGTGTTACTGGTGAGAAACCACAGGTAACACACTTTTTTCTTTTTGGTTGTCCTGACTCCTGTGTATTCATCTTTCTGGTGAGAAAAGATCCAAGCCTGAACCTTCTACATGAATGGTACCTTTGTTGGATGCAATGTGTACTCTAAGGTTTATAGGATCTATCTTCCACAACAGGGAAAGGCAATAGTGAGCCGAGATTTAAAATTTGATGAAAATGCGTGGTTATCTAAGTCACAAGATTCTCCTACAGAGGTAAATGAGGGGGAACAGGTTACTGTCCTACGTGTTGATCTACAGAGTACAGCAGACCATGATGCAGTTCGGCCAGGTTCCGGTGCAGGAGCCAATACCTCATTGCCACCCACAACAGCAAGAAAGCTTTGGCAGCATACCCAGACATTGCAGGAGGGACAAGAGCAAGAAGGGGCACCCAAGATTTCTTTCCAGAAATCTATGGAGATTTAAGAGTGACACGACTGGGTAGTGGTTAGCAACTCTCACAGAATTTGTTCCCTGGAGAATAATTTGTCCCCTTCAAACTTTACAGCTTTAATGTTGTCAAACTTTCCCTTTTGCCTATGTGCCTTTTAGAAGAATTTAGTCCCTTTACTACGATACTTAGTCAAATCTTCCTGTGATTTAGGCACCTGTGGTTTTCCTAAATCGACTCATGAATGTGTACATGCATCGACAGTATCAGAATTTACCATTAGCTAATATTCTTTATGATTACTAATAGTATGCCCAGATGAATTGGCCCACATAGGATTGTCCAAAAGTATCGGTTTGAAAGTCATGAATTTCAAACTTTATTCTTGTTTGCACTGCCCTTTAAATTTGCTTTTATCAGTTGCAATGGTAAGCAAGGTGTCTTAGTATTGAGATATGGGTATCTAATGAAGATTCTTCTTACTTTTTAGTGAAAAAATTATCTTGATGAGTTTGTAACATATTTTCCGCATTTTGATAATCATCTTGAGGTTATAACAATCTTCAGTGTAATATTTATGTGCAGACGTTTGCTGGCAATTTTATCAAAGTTAAAACTTTATATTTTGTCATTTTTTAGAGGCCTTCTTATTGAATGTGCTAAATTGCAGGTCTGATGTTCAGTGAGTATATTCGTAGTGGTTGCATACCATCTGTGAGGGAGGTCAATGATGAGGAGCCAATATTTCCTGGAGTTCCCTTCCTCAAGGCCAAATTTAAGTCACGTTCTGTGAGTCTTTTTTCGTTTTGGTCTTTTTTATTTCAAACCTCTTTTGATCGGTAAAACAAATTAAGTATAGGGACATTATCACTACTGAAATGATGGTCATCAAAATATTCATATGACTATAATTCATTTTAAATATTGAAATGTATAGTGGGAAAATATTGCTTGTTTGAAATATGGCCATTAATTTTCTACACAAACAAATAAATGGTAGGATGAGCAGTAATGAAAAGTTTCTAGATCTTTCTAAATTTTGTGTTGCACTTGTACCTGATCTTCATCTATAGCGACACCTGTTGCTAGGAGCACATTTGAGATGAATCTCCTGATTAATTGTATTGTCTGTGTGTGATCTATGATAGATCTTACCAATGCTAGCAGAACCAGACCAGTCATTGAACCGGTAGACCCAAAAATATGAATTGGATTGAAACTGGAAAAAGACTGTTTGACCAGAAAATACATAAAATATTCAAATTTTGAAAAAAAACATATATATTCATGTGCATCTAAGTCACAGGACACGTCCTCCAAGGTCCCGTGTCCTGTATTTTACGTGTCGGACACGAAAATGGCCCTAAAACGTGTCGAAAACGTTTTGCATCGTGTCCTGTAAAATGTAAAACATATTCGCTAGTTTTCATTGTGTCCTGCATCTGGAAAACACGTATTCCATTGATAGAAAACGTTGCCTGCATAAGCTGCAATTTTTTTGAAAGAAACAAATAATTTTTGAGTGGGGCAGCTCAATGAAATGACTCAGGATGTTTGAGAGTGGTTCCGGTCTCATTCGATTTCATATGGAGAAAGTAGAATTTTAGATTTCATTCAAAATGCAGCAGACTTATAAGTTTTTCAGGATTTCAGGATTGGGAGATTGTAATGTTTCCAGGGGACACCACTTGCCCGGGCTACCCCTGCCACCAGTAGAGGACGTGGTCTATCTCCTATAGCTCCTACTTCTAGTTCTTCAGCTTCTAGAGCATAGCAAACTCCACTGCCAACTCCACCAGCACCAGCATCTACATCTAGAGGGAAAGGGAAAGCTGTGGCATTTTCTCGCAAGAGGGGCAGAGTAAATCAATAGGATTAGACTTTAGTTATTTTCTTCATTTTATTGTATATGACATTATGACATGATGAGATACATTATTATATTTTTTGTTGATATTTTGAGGCTGAGTTGGGACTCAGGAGTCGGGACTTACTATTCAGGACATGATTCAATGTTATGTGTGATTTTAGCACTAGAAATAATATTAAACATTTTATATATTAGTTCTTTTATCATATTTATGTGACAATGTATTTATTTTATGTTGTAGATGGTTTAGATATTAAAAAAACTGAAAAAAAAATAATATTTTTATACCAAACGATTTTTTCCCGATTATTTCCGATTATTTCCCAATAATTACGATTTTTTTCGATTTTTTCCTTGCGCAGATATTATCCCGATAACGATTAATGCAACATTGTTGTAAACACTGAACAGTGATACATTTTGATTTTGATGACTTAATGGAAAATCTGCATTTTATGGTTTTAATATCTAAGTTCTAAATTTATAGTTAGTAGTAAGTACTTAGTAGTTTCTTATGTGCTTGTAAGTTGTACATGAACAATGAACATTGAATATTCAAGAATCAAGACCAAGCATATCACATTCTAATTTCTAAATAGTAAATTTTGATTCTATTTATTTTTTTAAAGTGAACTATGAACTTTGAGAAGTAATTATATTTTAATTTGATTAGATAAGCTACAACCTGCAATTTAATACAGATAAAAAAATATATTTCGGTATATATATAAAACGTGTCCCCTGTGTCCTGTTTCTAGGTCGCTGCGTTTTGTATTGAATACTCGTATTTACGTGTCCTCTATGTCTCGTGTCCTCGTGTCATGTGACTTAGATGTGCATGCATACGAATCCGAACCATTATACACAAATATGCAAAGTTTATCATATATATATATAGCAAGGGTGCATCTAATCACAATAGCACTGAGTGCAATCCATCTCTGAACGAAAAATGCATCAACAAAGAGGCTCTAGATGGCCTCAAGTGTTTAAAAAAGATCATGCTACAACAAATAACAACCTATCATCAAAATCATTCACTATATTGGGATCCTCATCATCAATATAACCCTCTAAGCATCAAAATATGATAGAAAAAAATTAATATGCCAAATCAGTGATTTCGCTTGGGTGAAGGGTACATTTTTACTAGGGTCATGACAGAGGAGTTCAACAATCAATGCTACCAACATCGAGGTACATAGAGGGATAGGTGATCTTGATTAAATGTTAGTTCAATACTCTCATAGATGACATATTCCAATGGAAACATTGCAATCCTGCCAATCCGGAAATCCTAAAAACTGTTAAGTCTGCCAAATTTTGAATGGCATCTAAAATTCTACTTTCTTCATATGAAATCTAATGAGGATGGAACCATTCTCAAACATCTTGAAACAATTATTCGTAATGCTAATGATATAGAAGGATGAAAATGAAAGATAAAGGAGAATGTCACTACCATTAATTACATAGCATTAGTAGGGCACTAAGGTTCAATATTAGGCTTCCCAATGTTAGAAAACCAGAAAGGCAGAAAAAT
Organism: Pinus tabuliformis; assembly: GCA_031772625.1. Classification (NCBI taxonomy): domain Eukaryota; kingdom Viridiplantae; phylum Streptophyta; class Pinopsida; order Pinales; family Pinaceae; genus Pinus; species Pinus tabuliformis. The sequence continues at coordinate 1,862,482,650 of CM062817.1, forward strand.
TCTCTTATATTGATAATTACTTGTGATATTCTTGTAGTCTTATTAACTTTCTTTATGTTCTTTTATCTTCTTTTCATCAAGCAATCATCAAATCAAAACATGAAGATCAACGACACCAGATATAGGCACTCAACCAGGGCTAAAACCCCTCTATAGGGGAAAACCCAGTCAAACTCTTCCACTAATAGATTCAAATCAAGTTGAGACAAACCAAGACCTTAGACTTGACCAAACTACGTTCCTCCTCCACCAAGTTAGCCTTCCAAGATGATTATGCAAACTTCAGTCTCCTCTTGCCTCCCAGCTTCAACCCAGCAACAACACATAATTTTCGCCCCCCAACTTCCAAAATTTCAGCCCTACTGCAGATCTGAAATTTCGGTCCTCTTGCAGCTCTAGAATTTCGCACGTGTGAATCACAAGAGAGAGAGAAAGGTCTCCAAACTTCTTCGCTAGGGTTTCCTCTTCTTCGTTAGGGTTTTTCTTCTTCCTTGAATTTCGCACCCACTTTTCTTTTCCAGCAACTGCAGATCAAACTTGTTGTGTATGTGCTCCAAATGAGGTCGAGTTGTTGCTTTTATATAGTAGATTCTGTCTCCTAATGAGGCCGACTTGTCCAGGTTGAGTCTGACTTGGTGGAGGCCTAAATGACGTAATTTACATCAAAATAAGTTTATTTCTTGATCGATAAAGCCCAAGAAGGGTCTTTTACATGATGAAAGGACAAGGACTTTTGACGTAAACCCTAGAAGCCTATAATGGAGGCTTTGACCTAAAACTCATTGACCCAAGCATGAAACCCATGCTTTAATAAGTCAATTTCTTTTACAATGAAATTTGTTTTTCTATTCTTTTGACAAATACATTTACATTATGACTCAAATAAAATTATGAAGACTGACACTAGTTACATTTTTTAACACTCCCTCTTAACTAGGGAGGTATTCATAATTACATATATACAGAGGTACATGGAAGATCTCAAAATGGTATGCTCTATGAAGAGTCATAGCACATGCAGTGCTATAGATTAGATACTTGACCAAGGTACTCTAATCTGGTGGGACTAAGGTATACTCAAGCTGTAGCCACTCTAGGTACCATCAGGCTTTTAAGCTCTAACACCAACCCAGGGATCTAGGTGCGTATCCAAAGTTAGAGCTCCAAGACCAACGCCATCCTCCCTACTTCGGGATCTAGACATCAACACATAGGCCAACCAGATGTCCTCCCAAGCATCTTGTCTCCCCAAGATGCTTTATCTCTCCTCATCACTTAAATCAAATATATCCACTAATCCAAGCATGCTTCAAACATTCAACCTTCTTATGGAGGGATCTACACAAACAAAACCCCAATTAGTAATAAACCTTGACAGGTATATACAAGTAAACACAAACATTTGGGGTCCTCAATCATCTTGATGCTAGTTATATCAACATCAACTTATCTAGATACGACTTGTCAGAAGCTTTCTTCTTTTGCTTCTTCAGTAGTACCGAATACAACCTCGGTACTTCTCAAGTCTATTGTTTGTAAATCAATTTGTAGTACTTTCATCCATTCTGTGAAAATTTCGAAACTGAAATTCTACTGCAGCAACTGATTTATTTCATGTACTTATTCTTCACAATAAGTTATTTATGAAATCCCTTTAGCAAATATTAAAATAAACTCTACTGCAGTGATCACATAATTACATAGAGAAAAATACATGCACAAGAACCAATCACATCAACACAGTGGTTTTGTACAATTGTCCTCGGAAAAACCCAATGTGGGAAAACCGATGTAGCAGATGAGGGCTTTATTAATCTTCAGCAGGAATTGCTTTTACAAGGAGTGATTTTACAGAGAAATTGAAAGAAAACACTTGAGACTTTCGCTTTGCAACTTTTTGACACTTTGGAGACCCTTCTCCCACTCCTACGTCACCTCTGCGTCACTCTGCGTGGCTCAACGTGGCTCTGAGTAGCTCTGCGTACCTTTACGTCAGCCTGCATGAGGGCTACGTCTCACCTTTGCACTGCGTCTCTCTCTGCGCTATCTCTCACTGTCCCTGCGTCACCTCCTCCTCAGACACAACTTGTTGCTGATGCCCTCCTCTTCCTCCACCCCACAACTCTCCCTCTGAAATCGATCTCCTCTCTTGAGAATCGATTTTTCTTGAGATACTGAGTATCTGTTGGTTTTTCTCCAAATGATCCTCAAGTTTTCTCTTATACTTTTCCTATTGATGAATCAACGGCGGAGATTAAGTCTCTAATCAACGACTAAGATGAAAACAGACTTGATCCTTGTCTCTTAGAAGCTTCTCACCCTTATCTTTATTAATGCCCATTAATGTTTTTATTTTCCAAAGTTTAGACTTAGGAACCCATTTTTATTTTCTCAAAACGATTTCTGGGTCTTGGAGATCTCATGTGCCTTAGCCTCTCCACCAATTTTGATGGCTAGAGCACATTCGAAGCTACCAAAAATCAACACTTCGGTTTCATTCTTTCTTCAAGGTATTTACTATGATTGTCATAATATGCCCTCCCTCTTAACTAGGGAGATATACCCTTTCTTTTATCCAAGCTCCCTCTCAACTCAACAACTTTCTTCTTTTATTTTATTGGAGAGACATCAATCTTTCAAGACTTTATTTCTTTCTCATGGCATCATGGTCATGTTGATCATCATCATTCTTGTAGACCTAGTTTTAAAAACCAGTTCAGTTGAATCGAAAATCGGTCAAACCGACTGGTTAGCTCCTTGAGATATCAAATCAGCCTAATAAATTCTATTGGTTTGTTGGTTAGGATCGATTAGGTACCAAATCGGCTGGTTCTACTGATTTTGGTACCAAATCGGTCGGTTCGGCCGATTTAGTACCTGACCAACCGTTTTTTGTAAAAAACTGTCAAATTAGGAAGCCACATGGTTGGGCATGTTGATGGGGCTCCCAGGTGGTTTTTAGCTAACCATGGTAGGTTCCCTTCTAAATATGGCCCCCTAAGCTTATAAAAGAATGCCTAACTTCCTATTTACCTCACACATTTGATTTCTAGTGTTTGTGTGCATATGAGAGCATGGACAGTTGTGCACTGGCATTGAGTTTTGGAGCAACAACAAGTTTGGAGGTTCTTTGTCATCTTGGAGCTAGTTTGGAGCTATCTGGTGGAGTCGAGGGTTTTGATCCCAATGCAAATCTAGTTGTTGAACGAAGAGATGAAGGAAGTGAACCAACAAGACCAAGCATGGCACATGGTGACTTCTGAGGGAAGCAATAGTTGTGTAGCTTGGTGAACTCATGCTTCTAGTTCTGCTAGCCCTAGTGTTATTTCTCATGCTACTATTAGTAATGCTATTGAGGTTGGAGAGGAGTTTGAGGAGTCCTCAAATATTTGTGTAGCTTGGCGAACTCATGCATCTAGTTCTGCCAGCCCTAGTGTTATTTCTCATGCTACTACTAGTAATGCTATTGAGGTTGGAGAGGAGTTTGAGGAGTCCTCAAACTCTGAGCTAAATGATGTTTTTGTAACTCCCGCTGATGATCGCATGTGTAGTAGTGGTAATGAGTTTGATGAGTGATCATGTTGATCAGTGATTTGTAGTAGGCTAGTGGCCTAGTAGCTTCAGTTGTAGCATTGTTTTTTGACTCTAGATGCCATTTAGAGCCTCATTGGTTATGTATTTTGTTAATGATATCATTGATATGTATTGCACTCTGTGCCATTTTGTTATATGCACCCTTACATGGTATATAGATGAGAAAACTTTTCATATTTTGTCTCTAATGGTTTGGAATCATGGTTTGTAATCTTAAAAATATATATATATTTTTTTCCATTAAAATTAATTAATTTATGTATTCTTTCCAATTCCGGTTTATTGAATCCAATTCGACCCGGTTTGATACGGTTCTGATTCAAATCACGATTAGATAGGTGGCCGATTCAAAACCCGGTTCAAGTTTTTAAAATTATGCTTGTAGCTTCCTTCATCATGCTGATCATTATTATCATCTTCAATTATGAAAATCTTCAACATCTTGAAGATTATGTACCTGCAAAACTTTAATAGCAAGTACAACCAAATACAAATATACAGAAGCTTGAAGTCAATTATGTTATTACAATGGAAGCATCAAAACATTCAAGCTTTAGACATCAAATACCTCAACCTAGTTAGGTTCATAATTAGTAAGTGCCATATATTTTATATACTAGACTTCAACATCTTGCTAGGGTTTTGTCATAAACCCTAGACTCCAACTTTGAGACATAAAGCCTTAGATATCAACAACTCAATCAAGATATCAATCATAAGGTTTCAACAATATGCACTTGAAATTACATGTCAGACTCTACTAGGGTTTGTTGCAAACCTTAGATTTCATCAATAAAGCTAAATTATCAATAATCAAGTTAGCATTCTCACATATCTAGGGTTTTATTATCATGCACTAGCATCTTATATCAATATTTACTAGGTAAACCCTAGATACAGACATTGGAATTAGATATACAACAATTAGTCTAGGATTTCGATCATACAAAAGAATATACATCTAGGGTTTCATTCCTATGATCTTACTATAACTATTACAAGGGTTTTGTTCATAAATCCTAATTCACCAAACCCTAAAAATGTAAGGTTTCATTATATTACCTAGACATTAACAACAAACCCTAAAGGACTAAGGGTTTTACCATGACATTATCAAAACCCTAAACTTCAAAAGAATAGGATTTCATTAAATGTTCTAGATTTTATCAACAACCCCTAAGTGTACTAGGGTTTCATTAGTAACATTGACATGCCCTTAGCATCAAGAGGCTAGGGTTTTACAGTGAACCCTAAAGGTTAGGGTTTTACGAAAAATGATCAAATGACAAGAGATAATATACCAAGGGTAGATTCAATCTAATGATTAATCACCCTAATAAGAATCTTTATGATTCAAAACCTTAGACATAAAGATGTTATTAATGTAAAACAAATTTCAAAAGAAGAGTGATCATGCCTTTTGCATCAAAAATTGTAGTCTAAGACATACCTTGAGTTGTTATTTAACAAACCTCATAGAGTATCATTCTGAAGGGCTTCCTTTGCAACATAATTTCTTTCATGATTCAAGTCTTTCCTTTGAAGTCTCCTCTACAACCTTTATGTATTCTGCTAGCTTTCTTACTGAGGAAAATATAAAGAAAAAGGTCATGAGTATACAATACAAACAAATCTCGAAGTGAGGAGGAAACCAAACATGAAAGATGAAACAAAGAACAATATACTTATCTTTTGGTAAAATGGTGGAGGCTCCCTCTTAATCTAGTCTTTCTGAGGGATACCTACAACTTAAACAATTCAAAAAGTTCTAACAAGGTATATTAGATCTATGAACTCTAGAAATTAGAACATAAAAGAAACATTACAAAACATAAAATAGTAGACTTAGAAGGATATGTAAGGGAAAACTTAATAGTATAAGTCTTTGACTTAAGATTCTTCGGTCTTGTTTTTCTTGGGTGGAGCTCCATCGACAACCTTGGTTGGCTCTTTCATCTTGGGTTCCTTCCTCGTCTTCTTCTTTTTCTTGTTGTATGGCAACTTGCAGAATTTCAAGGTGTGGCCATACTAGTGGCATCTACAACACTTGAACGGGACACCCTTGTAATCCAATAGTTGCAATGTGCTTGTACCATCCCCCATATCCAAGGCTTCTAATAAATCTTCTCTCACGTCAATTTTCACTAAGACTCTTGCTGTCTACTTGTCTTCCGCCTAAAGAAAAGAGAAGTCCCAAGTTGTTTCCCACGTCCCTGAAAATCTCCTCCTTCCATAATTTTGGTAACCAACTAGGGAGTCGGACCCATATTGGGGATACACCTAGTTTTTCCTGATTCGCATCGAAAAGGGGTGTCCAAAATTTGAAGATAACAGGAGTCAAATGTGAAAATTTCTGAATCCTTACAAACATAAATCCTATTGCAGTCATTGATTTAGCATCTCCTACTTGTTATTTCATTCAACAAGTTATTTAATTTATAAACAGTGATGAAAAACACTACTGCAAACTACACTGACATATAGATCATAAACTGAAACAATAGATATGACAAACACACAAGGGACACCGTTATTTTTGGACAACACGTCCCCGGAAAAACCCAATGCAGGAAAACCAGTGCAACAAATAGAGGGTTTGTATTATTAAGCAAGAAGAATCTGAGTACAACTGGTTGCCTCTCACACTAGCTAACCTTTTAGAGGAATCAAGGCAGCAAGAAATACATACGAGGGTTTACCTCGTTCCTGAAGTCACAACTGATCCAATGAGCGATTTAGCTCCTCTCGGCAGATATTGCGAAGTCCCATGCAATCACTGCGTGGGCTAGTGTCTTGCCTCTAGAAGACTGCGTCACCCTTTTTGCTGGATCGACTTGCTGAGTGAAGTCAGTCGTTCAATGTCCTATGATCCGCAATCGCTCCGATACCATGTGAAAATTCCCGAATCTTTACAAACAGAAATCCTACCACAGTCACTGGTTTAGCATCTCCTACTTGTTATTTCATTCAACAAGTTATTTAATGTTGATTTTGGGTAGCATCGGATGTGTTCTAGCTCCAAAATTTTGTGGAGGGGCTAGAACACATGAGATTTCTAGAACCCAGAAATCGTTTGGAGAAATTCCACCCGGATGAGGAGTTATTAAAATAATTAATATTTTTAATGGGTTCCTAAGTCTAAACTTAGGAAAATAAAAATATTAATGAGTATTAATAAGAATATGGGTGAGAAACTTCTAAGTGACGAGGATAAAGTTTGTTTTAATCTTAACCGTTGATTAGGGACTTAATCTCGACCGTTGATTCATAAACAAGAAAAGTATACGAGGAGGCTTGAGTGTCAGTTGGAGATACACCAAGAGAGATCAAAGAATTCGATTTTCTGGGGCGAGGTTTGCTGAGGAAATCAAGTTAGTGATTAGAGTTGTGGGGAGGGGTAGTTCAGCAAGGGATTTTCATCTTAGGCTGAAGAATACATATCGGAGAGGCAACGCAGTGCCGGGAGAGACAGCGCAGGCCCTAGAAGGGCTGACGTAGAGGCTGTAAAGCTGACACAAAGGACGTAGAGGGTTGACGCAGTGAGACGTAGAAGCCGCGGAGGCTGACGCTGGGGAGATTCAGTGGGGCAGATTGGGAGCATATCAACAGATTCTGAGCCGTGAGAGGGTGACACAGCTACTGGAGGAGTGACGTAGTTCCAGAGCAGTGCTTGGAGCAGCTTTCGCTGTCCAGCATAGGGAATAGCCGGAGTCGCTGTGGGGTTGATCATCCGTTTGTTGATTTGCCAAAATATCTGTGTCCGAATAGAGGTACAACTGCCAAGGAAATTCTCTCTTGGGTGAGCCATTTCTGGCACCCTAGTTGTATTCATGAAATCTGCTTAATAATACAAACCCTCTATATGCTGCACCAGTTTTCCCGAATTGGGTTTTTCGGGGATGATTGTCCAAAAATAACGGTGTCCCTTGTGTCATTGTCTCAGTTTGTTTCAGTTCATGATCTATACATTTGTGAAGGCTGCAATAGTGTTTACATCGATGTTTATGAAATTAAATAACTTGTTAATGCAAAGACCAAGTGCATGATCCTATATGGGGTCAAAGATCATGTAGTACCACACATTGTTGAGAAGGAAACAACAAGGGAGATGTGGGAGGCGCTGACCACCTTGTACCAGGGCTCTTCCGTCCAACAGAAGATGTTATTAGAAAATCAGCTGAGATAGTACCAGATGCAGAAGGGAGAAGAGATCGATCCCTTCCTTCTCAGGTTGCAAGGGATTCACGACTAGTTGACTTTTGTGGGGTCTACACTAGATCCTAAGTTCATGGTCAGGACTTCCCTGAATGCAGTCATCGAGGACTGGGAGACATTTGTCTAAAGTATCTTTGGCAGAGCGACTCTCCCCAGTTGGTAGGAGATGTGGGCAGCTCTTCGACAGGAAGAGCTTAGGAGGTTGACCAAGACAGGGAGTAGCGGCAAGGGAACTCGGGTCAAGAAGGAGGAGGAGGAGGATGCAGCTCTCGCATCATTGGGACAGCAAGGGCAACAGAAGAGAAAGAAGGACATAACCAAGATCAGATGCTTCAATTGTGGGGAACTTAGACATTATGCCACTTAATGCCCCCAGAAGAAGGGCAAGGGAGAGGCTTTTGACTCGAAGGCTACTCCAGCGAAAGCTGACAAGGAAAGCGAGGATGACGATTGTGCCATGAGTACTCATGCACCTCTGGAGAAGAGGTGGGGCGACATGGAGTTGTAGTTGAGAGGACTACGTGACGGGCAAGATCCTTGAGGTGCCCAAACTCTTGGATCGCATATGGCTACGGGAGCCGTTAACAATAGTAGCAAAATGACGGGTGTCGGTTGGAGCGAGGTGTGATGGAGCGACAGTGGGAGAGCTAGAGTGTCGAAGTCTGAGGCAGCACAGTGGATGTTGTAGCAGGGCGAGAGGCACATAGCAGTTTGTAGCAGCGTAGTAGCAGCAGAGAGGGAGCACAGATTAGCAGTAGAGGTAGCTTCAGCATCACGAGGCATCCAGACTGACCAACATGTCAGTTTTGGGTGAAGTTTCAGTTACTTACTTCTCAGTAACTGAGTTGTTGTGCAGCAGTTAGCAGTGGCAGTGATATGGGAAACATGAGGTAGCGTTTTGAGAGGGAGTTGTACTAAAAATGTAGCAGTGACAGTGGCAGTGCCATGGTCAACAATATAGGAAGCAATAGTGCAGTGGATGAAGGGCAAATGGCCGAGCATCAGCAGCACAAAGGATCGATACAGTAGATCAGTGTAATGCTTCTATGGGGAAGTATTGCTAGAGCACATTCCTCGCTAAGAGGGAGTGTTGATTTTGGGTAGCAATAGATGTGCTCTAGCTCCAAAATTTTGTGGAGGGGATAGAACACATGAGATCTCCAGAACCCAGAAATCGTTTGGAGAAATTCCAACAGGATGAGGAGCTACTAAAATAATTAATATTTTTAATGGGTTCTTAAGTCTAAACTTAGGAAAATAAAAATATTAATGGGTATTAATAAGAATATGGATGAGAAACTTCTAAGTGACGAGGATCAAGTCTGTTTTAATCTTAGCCGTTGATTAGGGACTTAATCTCGACCGTTGGTTCATCAACAGGAAAAGTATAAGAGGAGGCTTGAGGGTCAGTTGGAGATACACCAAGAGAGATCAACGAATTCGATTTTATGGGGCGAGGTTTGCTGAGGAAATCGAGTTAGTGATTAGAGTTGCAGCGAGGGGAAGTTCAGCAAGGGATTTTCATCTGAGGCTGAAGAATACATAGCAAAGAGGCAACGCAGTGCTGAGAGAGACAGTGCAGGCCCTAGAAGGTTTGACACAGAGGCCGTAAAGCTGATGCAGAGGACGCAGAGGGTTGAAATAGCGAGATGTAGAAGCCGCAGAGGCTGACGCTGGGCCTTAGAGGCAGCGATGGGGAGATTCAGTGGGGCACACTGGGAGCAGATCAACAGATTCTAAGCCAGGAGAGGGTGACGCAGTTACTGGAGGAGTGACGCAGTTCTAGAGTAGTGCTTGGAGCAACTTTCATTGTCCAGCATAGGGAACAACCGGAGTCGCTGTGGGGTTGATCATCTGTTTGCTGATTTGCCGGAATATTTGTCTCCGGATAGAGGTACTACTACCGAGGAAATTCTTTGTTGGGTGAGCCATTTCTAGCACCCTAGTTGTATTTGTGAAATGTGCTTAATAATACAAACCCTCTATATGTTGCACCGGTTTTCCCGAATTGGGTTTTTTCGGGGACGATTGTCCAAAAATAATGGCGTCCCTTGTGTTATTGTCTCAGTTTATTTCAGTTCATGATCTGTACATTTGTGAAGGTTGCAATAGTGTTTACATTGATGTTTATGAAATTAAATAACTTGTTAATGCAAAGAACGAGTAGGAGATTGTAAACCAGTAATTGCAGTAGGGGTTTCTGATGTGTTAGATTCATGAATTTTCACATTTAATTTATAAACAATGATGAAAAACACTATTGCAGACTACACTGACATACAGATCATAAACTGAAACAATAGATGAGACAAACACACAAGGGACACCGTTATTTTTGGACAACACGTCCCCAGAAAAACCCAATGCGGGAAAACTGGTGCAGCAGATAGAGGGTTTGTATTATTAAGCAAGCAGAATCTGAGTACAACAGGTTGCCTCTCACACCGGCTAACCTTTCAGAGAAATCACGGTAGCAAGAAATACATACGAGGGTTTACCTCGTTCCTCAAGTCACAGCTAATCTAATGAGCGATCTAGCTCCTCCCGACAAACACTGCGAAGTCCATATGCAATCACTGCGTGGGCCAGCATCTTGCCTCTAGAAGACTGCATCACCCCTTCTGCTGGATCGATTTGCGGAGTGAAGTCAGTCGTTTTTCCCTCCTGGCTTAGAACCTTGCTTCCTTAGCGAAATCTCGAACTACTGACAAATACTCTGCACTGTCACTGCAAGAGACCCTCTTGGCCTGTGTGAGCCCCTCTTGGGATGTGTAGGCCTCTGCGCTGCCTCCTTGATGCTCAAGCTGCCTCTCTGCTACGTACTCTTTGGCTCAGAACTTCCTCTCCAATCCAAATCTCTACTTCTGCCCCTCTCACTACAACTCAGATCACTTGTTCGATTCTCTCAACAAACCACACCCCAAAAAATTCGAACTGACTGATCAACTTGGTGTATCTCCAACTGACCCTCAAGCCTCCTCTTATACTTTTCCTGTTGATGAATCAATGGCCGAGATTAAGTCCCTACTCAATGGCTAAGATTAAATTAGACTTGATCCTCGTCACTCAGAAGCTTCTCACCCATATTTTCATTAATACCCATTAATATTTTTATTTTCCTAAGTTTAGACATAGGAACCCCATTAAAAATATTAATTATTTTAATAAAACACAATTCGGGTGGAATTTCACCAAACGATTTCTGGGTCTTGGAGATGTCATGTGTTCTAGCGCCTCCACAAAATTTCGGAGCTAGAGCACAAACATCAAATCAATGCTCCACACCCATTGGGAAATGGCCATGGCTTCTTCATGGGTTTTGCAGTCTAGCTGGATCCACCCTTTTACGAATAGGAAAACTTTGGGGGATTTTGGATAGTTCGACTTAGTTCCAATGCGACCCATACTTCTAGGGTTTTGATGTTAAATTTGTGTCCCCTTGTTTTGCCTACTAGGGTTCTGTCAACCATGACTGACACTTCTTGTAAACGCATGTCCACCCCCACGCTCAAGTTAAATCTGGCATTGGTTTTCCTTTTTTTGATGACATTATCGACCTCTTCCTTAGCTGCCTGACTTGATGCCCTTGAGTTGATCTGTGTGTGGCCCTCGTCTCTATGGGCCTCTTGATCTCCTCCCTGAGGTTCAACCTCCCCTCCTGCTTTGCTTGTAGAATCTATAGGGTTTTGAATATTGTTGCTCGGAATTGGGTTGAAACCTTTTGGCTGGATAGACTCTGATGGAGCTGAAGCAATAGAGGAGAATGGTGGTGAAACAGATGCTCAAGGTATCTGTTGCTTATTGTCCCAATGGATGCAAATGAGGATTTAGAGCACAGCTCGAGAGCCTCAGGTGGAGCATTCTCCAAAGGACCTGCATATATGGGTAATGACTCAAAGGGTGGCGAGGATACCTTAGAGTTTACCCATAGCTCCTCTAAGAGAGACTTAACCCTCAGATGACCTAGTGAGATAACTCTCACTTTCTCTTAACCCACAACTGTCTAGGTTGGTTGCTCAACAAATTGCATGTCCCCTCTGCTAACCACCGACACAGTTAGATCTGTGGGGATCTGTGAATGGAGGGCGAATCCTTCAAAGACCTATCGCCCGGCTTGCCATGTAGCCTTAAGTTTTTCCGTGTTTCTAAAGATAGGGATTTTGTCCTCACTAACCTTTTGATAATCTACAATGTCCTCCATTACTGAACAATAAAAAACTTACTAGTGCCAATCAAAGCTTGTCAGACACTTCTTGGCAATGTCGCCCTCCAGACCTTAACCGCTGCTAGTTGCCTTCTTGCTCAAAATCCTAGGAGCTTGTAAAAAAGAAAGTCTAGAAAAAAACAAACTTGTTGACTACTTTCCTCATCTGTAGCGATCGGGTAATTGCGAGATCTGTTAGGTGAAAAGTAAGAGTAAAAAGTTTAGAAGGCTTAAACGACAAGGGTAGGGGGATTCCCCCTGGTTATCCTCCAAACCCTAGTCATACACAATGACCCTGCAGACTTGCAACCTCATTGCAATCCCTCTTCAAATCTCAGTTTATACATACCTAACAACCATCGAAACCCATTTCCTACCCTAACCCTACTCTCTATTGGAAGGCCTTTGTTCCCTTATTATTGATTATCATTTGAAGGTCCTTTCCTTAGCTGCTATGTGACATTGTTCACCTTATCGTTGTTGATTTTTATAGTGCAATTAAAACAAACACAATTTTTTGCGAGATAATTGATTCCAATGATACATTTACTTCTTTAGCACATTCCAGATCATGAAGCAATTACACTTAAGAAAATTTCAACCATAGATGCAGTAGGGCAATAGAGATCACAGTAAAACAATGCTTCACAAGAGACACAAAAAGTTATCCTGGCAACAATCAAACTAGAGAAAAACCCAACAAATCTTTTCGTAGGAGAAATTGTCCAATTCAATCAATATGTACATCTAATTTTCCAGTGAAAATATCATTCCATTGACCAAAACAAATTCCAAGTCAAACCAGCCAAAGGAGAGAAAAAGTCAAGCTTTTGCTCACAAGTCAAATTTGGCCTGCTGCTGCTCCTGGTCAATTGAGGTCAAAGGGGGCCGAATTTCGGCCTTGCTGCTCCATAGAAGGTTCGGTTAAACAGGTTTGATTTGTAGTCAAAGATGTTGAGAAATTAATAGGGCAAAAATTAGGGTGATTTCTCTTTTACTTGATAATTGCTTGTGAAGATATGTTGACTTCTTATTACTTTTGTTATGTTTTTTTCATCAAACAATTACCAAAACCATAAACTGTGAAGATTAAAAAAAGACAATGAACGCAAGATATAGGCTGCTCCAAGCCAGGGAAAAACCCCTCCAAAAGGAAAACCTAGTCAAATCTTCTCTTCTTAGAGAATCAGATCAAAGTGAGAAATCCAAGACCCAAAATCTTGTTGAAATAGGTAACTAGGTTCATTCTTCATAATTATGAAATCTACTCTTGATTCTTGTATATTGTAAAATGAAAGAAAATTATTATTATTATTTTTGTAGCATGGGTTTCATGCTTGTTGATCCCTACTGGTCAACTACCCATGTAGTGCACCCCATTTTTTCTTGACAGAAAGAAGCAGCAACTGATCAGCATGTCCGTGCCATCCTGCCATCATCAGCAGTTTGATCTTTTTGTTGGTAAACCCAGTCTGCATGTATTAACTGTAAATAATCTTAGCAGACATGAAGTCATGTATGTAATTTGCCTAGGTGGACCTAACTTTCTGATGATAATCTACGTCCCGGAAGGTTTTTTGTCTCACCGATCCACGGATCGGCAGAGTTTTCCTTCAAACCTGACCCCAAAGCCGGGATTGATTTTGTCATTAGAACTTTAGGAATCCTAGTGTGTTGATCTGCTAGATTATCGTTGTGTCGCAGAGCTGGGTGTTTTGTGAGGGTCTGTATTAAATGGGTTTGTCCCTTAAGATGTAATTTTGTAAAAGTCATGATATAATGTGTCCTGAGGGTCGAGAAATGTTTTAAATCCCCTCATGAGTCCTAAGTCCTAGGTCCTAGGTGATGTTTCCGAAGGTTTAGTTCAGTGATCCATTTTAAAATGAATTAAAAAATTAAAAAATGAATAAAAATAATAAAATAATGAAAAATAATAAAAAAATTAAAATTATCAAGCAGAAACCCTAACTAATAAAATAATAATATTTTAATGTTAATAAATCGACGGATGAGATCAAGAGATGTCTTGATCCTCATCAACGGTCGAGATCATTTCTACATGGATCACTTGAACTAGCCGTTAGGATCATTTCCTTTATATAGGGTCTTAGGGGTCATTTCAGATCATTCGATCTGTGAGTCTAAGACTGAAGAAGCTCTCTTGTAAATCTGTTTCTGGTTAATAAAGGAAGACTTTGGGGTCCATATCTTGCTGGTGTTACTCTCTTGGAATGCTGTGAGATCATTTCATTTTTTGCATATGTTATTTTCAGCCATTAATATTAGCTTCTTATAGAGTATTGTGAGCACAGGTATCTTGTTCACTTGCTGGGGTTTGGGTGCTGTTAGGGTTTCTGAAGTAATGGCAGGTATCTCCATTACTGTTTGAGATCTAGCAGCATTTTTGCCCTCTTTGTTGACGGTTGTTTTGAGCTGTGCAGAAAACATTTTCTGAAGGAATTTTGTGGGCGTTCGGGGAAGTTCTCGGCTGAACCAGCCAACTCCCGCAAGCATTTTTTGTTGAGCCCAGTTGGATTTGATCCTGGGTCTATCATTCGGTTTATTTATTTGATTTGCATGAGAAATTTTCTGAAGTTCTTCACAGTGACAAATCTGAAATTTTCGTTTCGTTAAAATATTTCCGTTCTTATTGCTGAATCTGGCTGTTAAGGGGCCAAATCTGTAAATTAATCAGTTCTCTTAGGGTTTCAATTTTCTCTGATCTAGGGTTTCAAATTTTTTGCTTTATGCAGTTTTTATCAGGGTTTAGGGTTTTTAGGTTTCATTTTATCACATAAAAAATTTGGAAAATCATTTTTGCCAGTTTCAGTTGTTTTTCATGTTATATCTTAAGATCTGAATTTTTCAAGTCAAGATGCGAATATGATATCTAGTTAATGGTCTAGGATTCTCGTGGTGGTTTAAAGCATTTATCATTTTTCAAAAATTCTCAGTCGCTGGATATCGTTTGGTTATGTGATTTCGCTGATACCTTTTGATGACAAATGATTGTTGTTCACGGTTTATTTTTCTATATCTAACAAGTAATCATTTTAACAATAATCTCTTAAGGCACTGGTCTGCTCAATTAATCAAATCATTTTAGTGCTTTTTATATCGTATCTCGTGTCTCCCAACCAACTGGTCGACAGTTGGTCTCATCACCTCACAGGGACTACCCCCCTTAGCCACGGGAGACAGGCTTAAACGGAGGGATCGGGGATCAGAGTGACAGCCCCCGGTCTGAGCGTTGTCGTGTCAATCCGCGCGACAACATTTTTTGGCGCCGTTGCCGGGGAATTTGTTTTCTCGGCATTTCAAACGACAAATCATTTTTCTCATTTCTTATCTCTTCATCTGGCCCGGCAACGCCAACATTTTTTGGCGCCGTTGCCGGGGATAGAGTTTTTCTGTCCTTGGTGTTTCAACGACTTTTCATCATTCATCGTTCATCTTTTTATCATTCATTTGAGCCGGCAACGCCAACATTTTTTGGCGCCGTTGCCGGGGACAGAGTTTTTCTGTTCCTGGCGTTTCAACGACTTTTCATGCATCTTCTCATCTTCTCATCTCTCACTTGAGCTGGCAGATTCAATATTTTGGCATCTTTTCATCACATATCAGCAGCATCTCTTCGGTGTGTTTCTTGTTTGGGTGGCGACTCCATTTTTCTTATTTTTCCCAGACAAGAAGCCTACCGCATATCTGTTTGTTGATTGCTTCTCGGATCTTAGAATCAGATTTGTTGTTCAAGTGGCGACTCCACTTCTTTCATCTTTTGATTTTCTTGAGCAAAGATCTAGTTCTATCATCCCTTACTGTTCATCATGGATTATTCATATAAGCCATGTCATTTTACTGATAATCTTCATGATCTTCCGAAAGAGGCCATTGGTAAATTACTTAAGTTCTCGGGTGATGATTCGGTCGCTGTTAAAAGGCATTTAAACATGTTTACTTGTGTAATGATCTTATATTGTAGATTCCCTCAATATAATAATGAAGATTTCAAAATGCGTCTATTTGTCCGTTCTTTAGAGGGTGAGGCCTTGAATTGGTTTAATAACTTTCCTGATGATTTTTTCACTTCTTTACAAGACATTCTCAATGCTTTTAAAGATAGATATGATAGTCCAAACAACTTGCCTTCTACTTCTAAAATTGTTGAACAGAAAGAAAGTAATTTAGCTGTTGAAGAAAGATTTCAAGGACAGAATGTGTCATCCACCGGAAATATTGCAGATCATCATAGTGAAAAATCAGGGATAAATGACAATGAAAAGGAGGAGCAAAAGCAAATAATACAAGATTTAAAGATGCTGGTGAAAAATCTGGAAAGTAACCAAACTAATCTTATCAATGATGTTAAAACTTTACGCACCCATCTGGAAAAACGTAATAAGGACATTGAAGACACGCAAAATCAGCATGCTAAGGAAATTGAGGCCATGAAAATTAAATATGAAACAGAAATTAGAAGCATGCAAAGCAAGATGTCAGTCTTAGAGGAAAATATGGTGACCATGAAAGCTGATCATGATAGGGAAATTGACTCTATGACATTCAATCATAACAATCAGTTGGCTGACATGCAAGCGAATCATAAAGAAGAGATAAAATTCATGCAACATTGCTTGATGGACATAGAGGAAAAGAATGATAAGGTAATAAAACACATGCAAGAAAACCATGCCATGCAAATTAGCGCTATAAGGGATGAATGCTCTAGTCAGATTGATGCCATTAGAATACAAGTTCAAAAGATTCAACAATGGTCAGATGATAAGAGAAACCAGGAGCCTTCTCATTTGCCGCAACAAGTTCCATCTTACTATGAGGAGGTCATTAGGTGGATAATTGAAGATGATCCAGATAAGCTTAAAAACGATAAAAATCAGATGCAAGACACAAACGGAATTAGCATGCATATCTTACACACTTCATCTGATAGTTTCGAAACAGAAAGTTCCAGATCATCAGTAATCGATCCTGCCAGAAAGAAGAAGCGCAAGAGGAAGAAGATTAGACGAAGATTTGATGCATCAGACGGCCATGAGCAGCTTGATTTTCGGATAGGAAGGAGTCCTACCATATGCAAAATTGGACGTGGCACATCCGACAAGCAGCCGACAGATTTGCCTGAAAGCAGGCAAATGCTCAGTATGCACTATATTGAACACATCTGATGCCGTGAGGCATTTTTTGTATTGTATTTCTAACTCTACTCCTTGTCTTTTCAGCATTTCATTTCTGTTTTAGGATTAGATTTACTTTTCATGTTATTAGATAGTTAATAAATGAAGAGCTTTTAATCTTTCCTGTGCTTAATGTATATGTTGATTTTTTGGGATGGACGCTACTTATTTTTGTGTTGTATGGATGCAGATTCTGGATTCTCACATTCCTGCAAGCAGCAACGTGTCCCCAAGTAGAGCCAGATGTTGACCCCTACTGGTCAACTACCCATGTAGTGCACCTCGTTTTTTCTTGACAGAAAGAAGCAGCAACTGATCAGCATGTCCGTGCCATCCTGCCATCATCAGCAGTTTGATCTTTTTGTTGGTAAACCCAGTCTGCATGTATTAACTGTAAATAATCTTAGCAGACATGAAGTCATGTATGTAATTTGCCTAGGTGGACCTAACTTTCTGATGATAATCTACGTCCCGGAAGGTTTTTCGTCTCACCGATCCATGGATCGGCAGAGTTTTCCTTCAAACCTGACCCCAAAGCCGGGATGGATTTTGTCATTAGAACTTTAGGAGAATCCTAGTGTGTTAATATGCTAGATTATAGTTGTGTCGCAGAACTGGGTGATTTATGAGGGTCTGTGTTAAGTGGGCTTGTCCCCTTGAGATGTAAGTTGTAAAAGTCATCATGAAATGTGTCTTGAGGGTTGAAAATGTTTTAAATCCCCTCGTGAGTCCTAAGTCCTAGGTCCTGGGTGATGTTTCCCACGGCTTAGTTCGATGATCCATTTAAAAAATGAAATAAAATAATAAAATAAATAAAAATTAAGAAATTAAAAAAATTTAAAAAATAAAATTTTTTTAAAAAATTTAAAAATTTAAAAAATAAAATAAATAATAAAAAAATTTAAAAATTTAATAAAAAATAATAAAAAATTAAAAATTTAAAAATTTAAAAAAATGAAATAAATAATAAATAATAAAAAAATTAAAAATTTAAAAATTAAAAAAATAAAATAAAATAATAAATAATAAAAAATTTAAAAATTTAATAAAAAATAATAAAAAAATTTAAAAATTTAAAAATTTTAAAAATGAAATAAATAAAAAATAATAAAAAATTTAAAAATTTAAAAAATAATAATATTTTAAGTGAATAAATCGACGGATGAGATCAAGAGATGTCTTGATCCTCATCAACGGTCGAGATCATTTCTACATGGATCATTCGAACTAGCCGTTGGGATCATTTCCTTTATATAGAGTCTTAGGTGGTCATTTCAGATTCATCGGATCTGTGAATCTGTACTGAAAGCTCTCTTGTAATCTGATTTCTGATTAATAAAGAAGACTTTGGGGTTCAAACTGGCTGGTGTTACTCTCTGGGATTGTTGTGAGATCTTTAATTTTCTGCATATTTCAGTTTTCAGCCATTAATCATAGCTTGTTTTTTTTAGAGTAGTGTGAGCACAGGTATCTTGTTCACCTGCTAGGGTTTGAGGGCTGCTAGGGTTTCTGAAATAATGGCAGGTATCTCCATTATTTCCTGAGATCTAGCAGCTTTCTCTCTCTCTTTGCTGATGGTTGCTTGAGATGTGCAGGAAAACATTTTTTGAAGGACATTTTGTGGGCGTTCGGGGAAGTTCTCGGCTGAACCAGCCAACTCCCGCAGGCTCTTCTGTGCAGAGCCCAGCTGATTGTGCCCTGGGTTAATCTTCTAAATTTTATGGCATGTTTTACATTGAGAGATTTTCTTTATGATTCACAGTGAAGTTCAAGTTTTTCTGATATTTCGAAAGTATTACTGTTGTTATAGCTAAATCTGGCATTTCAGGGGCCTTAATCTGTAAATTATTGGGCTGTCTTAGGGTTTCATATTTTGGTTCAGTTTTCATTAGGTTTTTTTTTTTTTTTTTTTTTTTTTTTTTTTTTTTTAAATTTGCATATATCTGCAGGCTTTTGTTTTTCTTTCTTGCAGGTTACAGAGTGTAGCTCGAAATCGTTTTCATTATCGAACGCACACCCTGAGGTCTCGCAAAACTTTGCCGTCACCTGTTCCTATCCAAAAATTTCCTCAGCACGTCAAAATTCCAGTGTTTCTGAGGCTGGGTCACGTTTCACGCTTCTCTGCGGCTGAGGTAACTTCGGTTTCAACATACACAGGTATTCCATCGCCGCCATTGAAATATCGTGCTCCATTTCTGCCATTTCAATTCGAAAGATACACGGAGCAGGGTTTCTATCACATGTTAAAGCTCAAAATCGATTTCAAGCCGCTGACAGGTAAGAAATTCGGTTTTTAGTTTTGCGTCTCTATCCAGCCAGCAAATGCTCAGGTAAAATATTAAGCTAATTCATGCAACCATCACCGCCGTCGAGAGCTGGACAACGCAGGAAAGATCTTGAAGGCTGCATACTTATAAACAGTGGCATGAAATTTTTCCATTGTCGAAGCACTCAGGTAATTTCCAGAACGATACGTATTCTGTCACCGAAAAACGAATCCTACTTTACGCGCAGTGGAATTTTCATTTTGGTTACGGGTTTGCTTTGGCATAAGAAGCTTGAATCGATTTTTTGGGCTACGTTTCTGTCATTGTAATCGCCCGCCGCCTTTCATTTTGTTTTGCGTGATCCATGGTAGCATCGTTCACATCTTTGTCTGCGTATTTAGAATGAGCCGTTTTGCAGTTTTATCATTTCGAGTTTAGTTATTTTTGTATTTCAAATAAAATCGAAAAAAGGTTTTAGATTGTAATTTAGATTTTGATTTTTAGTTACGTTTAGGTTTTAATCTTAAATGTTTAGTAGGGGTTCATTTTAGGTTAGAGTTTGTAATGTTTTGATTTAGATTTTAGTTTTATGTTTTGTTAGTTTTGTTTTATATTTTAAATAGATTTTAATTAGTCTTTAGATTTAGGTTTTTTTTTTTTTTTTTTAAAATCTTAGATCTTAAATTTTGTAATAAATCTTTTTTTTTCTTTTTTTGTTTTTTTTTAGAATTTTTTAATATGAAAAATAAAAAATGAAAAAGATATTTTTTAGGCCTTAGTTTTTATAATTAGTTTTTAATTTTAGGGTTTTAGATTTTAGATTTTAAATTTTGTTTTAGCATAGATATTTTTTAGTTTTAAATTTTAATTTAAAAAAAATATATATATATATATAAAATTTTTGTGGAAAATTAGTTTTTGTCAGTTTCAGAGGTTTTCCATGTTATATCTTTCATGTTGAGATCTGATTTTATTTAAGTCGAGATGCGAAATTAATATCTGGTTAATGGTTTATGATTCATGGTATTTTAAGGCATTTATCTCTTTTTAAATTTTCAGTTGCTGGATATCGTTTTCATCATTCTAAGAGCGTTGTGATTTAGTTGATGATAGATGATCGCTGTTCATGACCCATGTTTTTATATCATTTAACAAGTAATCGTCTTAACCACAATCTCTTAAGGCACTGGTCTGCTCAATTAATCAAAACATTTTAGTGCTTTTTTTTATCGTATCTCGTGTCTCCCAACCAACTGGTTGACAGTTGGTCTCATCACCTCACAGGGACTACCCCCCTTAGCCGCGGGAGACAGGCTTAAAAGGAGGGATCGGGGATCAGAGTGACAGCCCCCGGTCTGAGCGTTGTCGTGTCAATCCGCGCGACAACATTTTTTTGGCACCGTCTGTGGGAATTTGTTTTCTCGGCATTTCAAACGACAAATCATTTTTCTCATTTCTTATCTCTTCATCTGGCCCGGCAACGCCAACATTTTTTGGCGCCGTTGCCGGGGATAGAGTTTTTCTGTCCTTGGTGTTTCAACGACTTTTCATCATTCATCGTTCATCTTTTTATCATTCATTTGAGCCGGCAACGCCAACATTTTTTGGCGCCGTTGCCGGGGACAGAGTTTTTCTGTTCCTGGCGTTTCAACGACTTTTCATGCATCTTCTCATCTTCTCATCTCTCACTTGAGCTGGCAGATTCAATATTTTGGCATCTTTTCATCACATATCAGCAGCATCTCTTCGGTGTGTTTCTTGTTTGGGTGGCGACTCCATTTTTCTTATTTTTCCCAGACAAGAAGCCTACCGCATATCTGTTTGTTGATTGCTTCTCGGATCTTAGAATCAGATTTGTTGTTCAAGTGGCGACTCCACTTCTTTCATCTTTTGATTTTCTTGAGCAAAGATCTAGTTCTATCATCCCTTACTGTTCATCATGGATTATTCATATAAGCCATGTCATTTTACTGATAATCTTCATGATCTTCCGAAAGAGGCCATTGGTAAATTACTTAAGTTCTCGGGTGATGATTCGGTCGCTGTTAAAAGGCATTTAAACATGTTTACTTGTGTAATGATCTTATATTGTAGATTCCCTCAATATAATAATGAAGATTTCAAAATGCGTCTATTTGTCCGTTCTTTAGAGGGTGAGGCCTTGAATTGGTTTAATAACTTTCCTGATGATTTTTTCACTTCTTTACAAGACATTCTCAATGCTTTTAAAGATAGATATGATAGTCCAAACAACTTGCCTTCTACTTCTAAAATTGTTGAACAGAAAGAAAGTAATTTAGCTGTTGAAGAAAGATTTCAAGGACAGAATGTGTCATCCACCGGAAATATTGCAGATCATCATAGTGAAAAATCAGGGATAAATGACAATGAAAAGGAGGAGCAAAAGCAAATAATACAAGATTTAAAGATGCTGGTGAAAAATCTGGAAAGTAACCAAACTAATCTTATCAATGATGTTAAAACTTTACGCACCCATCTGGAAAAACATAATAAGGACATTGAAGACACGCAAAATCAGCATGCTAAGGAAATTGAGGCCATGAAAATTAAATATGAAACAGAAATTAGAAGCATGCAAAGCAAGATGTCAGTCTTAGAGGAAAATATGGTGACCATGAAAGCTGATCATGATAGGGAAATTGACTCTATGACATTCAATCATAACAATCAGTTGGCTGACATGCAAGCGAATCATAAAGAAGAGATAAAATTCATGCAACATTGCTTGATGGACATAGAGGAAAAGAATGATAAGGTAATAAAACACATGCAAGAAAACCATGCCATGCAAATTAGCGCTATAAGGGATGAATGCTCTAGTCAGATTGATGCCATTAGAATACAAGTTCAAAAGATTCAACAATGGTCAGATGATAAGAGAAACCAGGAGCCTTCTCATTTGCCGCAACAAGTTCCATCTTACTATGAGGAGGTCATTAGGTGGATAATTGAAGATGATCCAGATAAGCTTAAAAACGATAAAAATCAGATGCAAGACACAAACGGAATTAGCATGCATATCTTACACACTTCATCTGATAGTTTCGAAACAGAAAGTTCCAGATCATCAGTAATCGATCCTGCCAGAAAGAAGAAGCGCAAGAGGAAGAAGATTAGACAAAGATTTGATGCATCAGACTGCCGTGAGCAGCTTGATTTTCGGATAGGAAGGAGTCCTACCATATGCAAAATTGGACGTGGCACATCCGACAAGCAGCCGACAGATTTGCCTGAAAGCAGGCAAATGCTCAGTATGCACTATATTGAACACATCTGATGCCGTGAGGCATTTTTTGTATTGTATTTCTAACTCTACTCCTTGCCTTTTCAGCATTTCATTTCTGTTTTAGGATTAGATTTACTTTTCATGTTATTAGATAGTTAATAAATGAAGAGCTTTTAATCTTTCCTGTGCTTAATGTATATGTTGATTTTTTGGGATGGACGCTACTTATTTTTGTGTTGTATGGATGCAGATTCTGGATTCTCACATTCCTGCAAGCAGCAACGTGTCCCCAAGTAGAGCCAGATGTTGACCCCTACTGGTCAACTACCCATGTAGTGCACCCCGTTTTTTCTTGACAGAAAGAAGCAGCAACTGATCAGCATGTCCGTGCCATCCTGCCATCATCAGCAGTTTGATCTTTTTGTTGGTAAACCCAGTCTGCATGTATTAACTGTAAATAATCTTAGCAGACATGAAGTCATGTATGTAATTTGCCTAGGTGGACCTAACTTTCTGATGATAATCTACGTCCCGGAAGGTTTTTTGTCTCACCGATCCACAGATCGGCAGAGTTTTCCTTCAAACCTGACCCCAAAGCCGGGATTGATTTTGTCATTAGAACTTTAGGAATCCTAGTGTGTTGATCTGCTAGATTATCGTTGTGTCGCAGAGCTGGGTGTTTTGTGAGGGTCTGTATTAAATGGGTTTGTCCCTTAAGATGTAATTTTGTAAAAGTCATGATATAATGTGTCCTGAGGGTCGAGAAATGTTTTAAATCCCCTCATGAGTCCTAAGTCCTAGGTCCTAGGTGATGTTTCCGAAGGTTTAGTTCAGTGATCCATTTTAAAATGAATTAAAAAATTAAAAAATGAATAAAAATAATAAAATAATGAAAAATAATAAAAAAATTAAAAAAATCAAGCAAAAACCTTAACTAATAAAATAATAATATATTAATGTTAATAAATCGACGGATGAGATCAAGAGATGTCTTGATCCTCATCAACGGTCGAGATCATTTCTACATGGATCACTTGAACTAGCCGTTAGGATCATTTCCTTTATATAGGGTCTTAGGGGGTCATTTCAAATCATTCGATCTGTGAGTCTAAGATTGAAGAAGCTCTCTTGTAAATCTGTTTCTGGTTAATAAAGGAAGACTTTGGGGTCCATATCTTGCTGGTGTTACTCTCTTGGAATGCTGTGAGATCATTTCATTTTTTGCATATGTTATTTTCAGCCATTAATATTAGCTTCTTATAGAGTATTGTGAGCACAGGTATCTTGTTCACTTGCTGGGGTTTGGGTGCTGTTAGGGTTTCTGAAGTAATGGCAGGTATCTCCATTACTGTTTGAGATCTAGCAGCATTTTTGCCCTCTTTGTTGACGGTTGTTTTGAGCTGTGCAGAAAACATTTTCTGAAGGAATTTTGTGGGCGTTCGGGGAAGTTCTCGGCTGAACCAGCCAACTCCCGCAAGCATTTTTTGCTGAGCCCAGTTGGATTTGATCCTGGGTCTATCATTCGGTTTATTTATTTGATTTGCATGAGAAATTTTCTGAAGTTCTTCACAGTGACAAATCTGAAATTTTCGTTTCGTTAAAATATTTCCGTTCTTATTGCTGAATCTGGCTGTTAAGGGGCCAAATCTGTAAATTAATCAGTTGTCTTAGGGTTTCAATTTTCTCTGATCTAGGGTTTCAAATTTTTTGCTTTATGCAGTTTTTATCAGGGTTTAGGGTTTTTAGGTTTCATTTTATCACATAAAAAATTTGGAAAATCATTTTTGCCAGTTTCAGTTGTTTTTCATGTTATATCTTAAGATCTGAATTTTTCAAGTCAAGATGCGAATATGATATCTAGTTAATGGTCTAGGATTCTCGTGGTGGTTTAAAGCATTTATCTTTTTTCAAAAATTCTCAGTCGCTGGATATCGTTTGGTTATGTGATTTCGCTGATACCTTTTGATGACAAATGATTGTTGTTCACGGTTTATTTTTCTATATCTAACAAGTAATCATTTTAACAATAATCTCTTAAGGCACTGGTCTGCTCAATTAATCAAATCATTTTAGTGCTTTTTATATCGTATCTCGTGTCTCCCAACCAACTGGTCGACAGTTGGTCTCATCATCTCACAGGGACTACCCCCCTTAGCCACGGGAGACAGGCTTAAACGGAGGGATCGGGGATCAGAGTGACAGCCCCCGGTCTGAGTGTTGTCGTGTCAATCCGCGCGACAACAAGCTCCAATCCTGAAAATCAATCTACCTCGCCATATGGTGAGGGCTTCGGTGATCCCCCATGTGTCAGCTTGAGAATGAACCGGATCGCCTATTATCCTGACCATGCTCACTGAGAAGTGGAGTGTCCCAACAACCCACTGGATCCCCTAACCATACTGGAGGTCCACAACTCCCAACCCTCACTTCCTGCTGCTGTGATATGTTGCTAGCTGTTGGGACCCCTCTTTGCCTCATCTCTGGCTCCTGTATGTATCCAATAGGTATGCACTAAGCATCAAGAATCTGTCCCGCGAATGGCCAACTACTCTGCACCTGCCAAATCACACAGCAAGATCTGCTATCCCAGCTCCTAATGATGTGCTCGGGTACTGTCGGAAGCCTAGGCATCCTCTTGACAACAAAGACTACCATCCCCTGTACCTCATGCTCACCTAACGCCTCGAGCTATCCTGCTAAAAGTGCACCATGCAGCTCCCTCTTAGTCACCTCCCTAAGTGTGAACTCAGGGGTGGAGCATATGCTACCTTCGCAATAACCCATGCATTTCCCAAGCCCGTATCTATCAGCTCGTGCCCTAACCAAATGCCACCGTTGGAAAGCCTCTCTCTGGATACTTTGTGTCCTAACTAACTGTCTCGAGTGACCCTCTCGCGTCCTCTTGCTTGTGATGAAGGAAACAAGGGACAACATCGAGATTCCAACTACTCTGTGCCTACAAATAATATGGAAGTGAGGCAGGCGCTAAGGACCCATGGATGTCATCAAATGATGCTCATCTTCCTCCTCATCAATCCTAGGTGGACTATACCCATCAAGCAGTCTCCTTAGACGTAACGCTCCAAAATCAACATGGCCAGCGTCACACCTCACTACATACATCAAAGGACCCTTATGTCGCCCTACATACAAGCATGTACCTTTGTGTCCCTTGGCACCTAGTTGCACCCCTTTGTGTCATGTTGGATACCACTATTGGTCACCATATCATCTTGAATCAGCTGCCATCCCTCCTGTGTCGAAGCAGTCATCACTCCATGCAAAAGCTCTAAGGGGTGTGAATCACCCCTCCTACTCCATAAGGCAAGCCCACACATCACAATACACCACCATACAGCGCTATGCTCCCACTGGATAACACTACCTACTGCCATACTATCCTGCACCATAAGGCATACCACGTATGCCAATGTATCTACCACTCTACTAGTGGACCCATCATGATGTGTGACATATCACCACGGTAGACTTGAGCAGCCTAACTCCATACATCCTAAGGGGAAATATCGCTACTGCATCGATCATCCGTGGCCCCCATGCCCAAGACATCAATGGGAGAGCATCGTCTCCATGCCACTCTATCCGGTGGCTCGTTAATGCCACCTCCTCTGACAATCCCTTGCCAGAATGTGCTAGTCATCCTACCAATCCATGCACAACCAACATCCCCAAACATCTCACGGGGTCAGCCTGCTCCCCAGTCAATCCAATCCGTCACTAATGCTGATGTTGACCCGAAAGTGTGTGGATGCTCCATCACCGAGACCGTCTCACCGCCAATACCCTCACTAGCCAAATCCATGAGGTGGTGGGGAATTCCACCTAGTTCCCAATGCCAACCTGGGCCTCCAGTGTCCCCAATGTTTGGGGGCTCCTGCTGGGTTTCACTCAAGACTGACTATCTCGACAAATCCAATCCACTCCACCGAGTACCAACTCAAAATCTCTCGCCATCCAACCTTAAGGGCAGGATCGAATGCATGCGTACCAACACATGCAGCAACCTCATCATGTGAATGCTATGCCCTGCACCACTCATGTCACCTCATCTCACTACCCTAGTCAACACATGAGATTTGACTAGGTAATTTTGTCTCTCCCACTCCAATGTGCAAAGGCACTAGCACTACGACCCCTGTCTATGTATGTTTGAAAAGGGTTGCTCCAACGCTCAAATGTGGGTTCTAGCTATACCATTAGGGAATCCAATCATTCCCCAACGCGAGTCAGTTTGGCCGCTGACTCAGCACAAACCGCTCTCACGCCCTCCAACTCCTCATTCTACTATAGAATGGCTTCACAGACTATCTTGGCCTTCTTTCCCAGTGCTAGAAGGTTGGCACTAAGTTATTGGTTCTGCTGAGGACAACTATCATCTGGAAACTTGGTCACGGTCCTGGGCATCTCATCAACTGACGAGACCTCATCCATGGGTGGCACCTCATCAACAGGTGGCCCTCTGGGTGTATGCCCTACTCTCTCCACTAAGGTGTTAACTGAAGCTAGCAAAGGGAACTCCAACAAGAGTGACACTTGTGTCACACTAGGTATGTCCACATCCTCCTCGCACTCCTGTGTGCCCTCGGCCTCCTGCTCAACCTCCTCCTTAGGCTCCTGATATCTAAAGCTTAGGTCCCCACCAGTAGAAGCCCTCTTGGTCTCATCCTCTAACTGTCCTCGTCTATGCTCCTCAAACAAGAAAGCCCTCCTAATCCTAGGGTCCAACACCTCACACTCATCATTCCTATCCACGGAGGATCTCATCTATGTCTGGTTCCCTCTCCTTCTCTAGTTCATCCAAAAAATTAGGCATGGTAGGTCGGTTGCACTGGCCATGGGTATTGTTCTGTTGAACTATGCATGCATGTGTGTGGCTTCCCTGTTGGTTATGTCTCAATGTCCCCATCATTTGTGGCATCCTCTCTAAGACCTGTTGGTTTTTCCTCCTCATCTATCGGTTCTGCCTCATCAGCTCCTCCATGATCCCTTGTGTACTCTTCCCTTTTTGTGTCATTGGAATGCCCACAAATTCACCAATCACTATGCATGTTGTTGAAATTTCTAAGTTTAACCCGTTAGAAATTATTCCTGTACTTTCTGGTTTATTTCTTCCTACTTGTTTAATTACTTAACAAGTTATTTACCATGTAAATACTGAAAATAAACACAAGTACAGTATCAACATCTACAGATCATCAACTGAAAGAAAACAAGCACACAAGTGACACCTATATTTTTGGACCAATGTCCCCGGAAAAACCCAATGCGGGAAAACCGGTGCAACTATTCAGAGGGTTGTATTATTATGCAGTTTTCAGAATACAACTACGGTGCCAGAAATGGCTCACCCAATAGAGAATGCCCTCGGCATTAGTACCTCTCCTTGGAGACAGATATTCCGGTTGATTAGTCGTCGAATGAACAATCCCACGGCAACAATTGCAGCTCCCACCACTTTGCGTGACTCTGATAGGGACTGCGTCACCCTACCCGGCTCACCAGCACCTATTCTGCCCCACGAAATCCTTCCAGCGCTGCCTCTTGGCCCTACGTCAGCTCTGCTAGCCTTTGCGTCAGCGTCTGGAGCTTCTGCATCAGCGTCTGGAGCTTCTGCGTCAGCCCCTAGACCCTCTGCATCTCACACGCTGGCCTCTCCTGGCTCTGCGCAGCTCCTGTCTGCCTCTGTGTCAACCTCTTCGGGCTCTGTGTTGTCTCTCTGGTACCAACTCTGCCTCTCTGCTATGTATTCACTGCCCCTCGCTGCTAATCACTGATTCTATCTCTCTTAGCAAACCCCACTCTAGAGAATAGAATGACTGATCACTCTGGTGTGTTCTCCAACTGACCCTCAAGCCTCTTCTTATACTTTTCTCATTGGTCCATCAACGGTCGAGATTAAATCTCTAATCAACAGCTAAGATTAGATTTGGCTTGATCCATGATTTTTTAAACCTTCTAACCCAATTTTATATTAACACCCATTAATATTTTATTTTTCCTAAATTTGGACTTAGGAACTCTATTAAAAATATTAATTATTTTAATATCTCCCAAACTGGTTAGAATCTGCCCAAACCATTTCTGGGTTTTGGAGATCTCATGTGCTTTAGCCTCTCCAACAATTTTTATGGCTAGAGCACATCCGATGCTACCCCAAATCAACCCATGCACAACCAAAACCTCCATGATCTTGCTAGCTCCCTCACAACTACAGAAGATCATGCTCTGATATCACTATAATGTCCCAAATTGAAATTTACAATGAAATACCAAAACATGCACTAGCTACAACACAATTAATAAAGTAAAATCTGGACACCACAAATGCAAATAAAATTTAGAACTTCATTGGGCAGCAATATCAATTCTAAGCCATTTTATTGATGAATACAAAATTTGAGTACAACTGGTGGTGGAAAGTGTTGATTTGGGGTAGCATCAGATGTGCTCTAAGCCTCAAATTTTGTAGGGAGGCTTAGGCACAGGTATTCCAAAGAACCCAGAAAGCGTTTTGGGAAATTCCACCAAGTAGTGATTTTATTAAAATAATTAACATTCTTAATGGGGTTCCTAAGTCTAAACTTAGGAAAATTAAAATATTAATGGATATTAGTCTAATCAGGGGTGAAACTTCTAGAAAAAGACGTAGATCAAGTCAAAATGATCTAAGCCTTTGATTAGGAGTTAATCTAAGCCGTTGTTATCCAACATGAAGATATAAGAAGGGGCTTGAGGGTCATTTGGAAAACACACAGAGAGATTGAGAAAATCGATTTTCTGAAGTGAGAAGTTCTCAGGAGGAAAATCGATTGAGGAGATCTTGCAGCAGAGGGGCAGTGAGAATCCGGGAGAAGGAATTTCCGGAGAGTACGAGGCAGAGGGAGAACAGAAAGACGTCCAGAGGAAGGCTGACGTTGGACCATGCAGTGCCAATGCAGAGGTAGCACAATCCTCGAGGGGAAGTCGAGTTCCTGTTGAGGGAAGTCGAAATTCAGTTGCTGGAAGCCAGGGTGTGAGTCTGGGAGGCAGAAAGTCGATTTCTCAGCCAGCAGAGGATCCAAAGGAGAGGCAGCGTAATACCCAGGAGGGGTGACGCAAAAACTGCCTAGGGTGACGCAGTTCTGCACAGAGGCCACGCAGAAGGTGACGCAGAGCCTCCAGAGTAGTAGGATCAGTCACTGATTCTCCAGTGACAAGGTGAGATCACTTCACCAGTCTTTTGTTCAGTATTCTCTCTGTATCAGATTGCTAGATGAGCATCCTAGAATTGTACACAGAATTTCTCCTACATAATGATAAAACCCTCAGAGCTGTTACACCGGTTTTCCCGCATTGGGTTTTTCCGGGCAATATTTGTCCAAAAATTATTGTGTCCTATGTGTTGTATTTTTCTTTCTTACTCGGTGTTTTATTTCCGCATATATGTTACTTAGGTGAAGGTTGCAGATGTATTTGCTTCGATATTTACCATAGAGCATAGTAAATAGCTTGTATGGATTAACAAGTAGGAGAAGTAACATTAGTTTTCTGCAGTAGGGATTCCTCTAGTGGAATTTTCACATGGTACCAGAGCTAGTGCAGGGGAGACAAGAAGCGCAGAACGAAAATCCCCAGCGTTGAGCAGAAGGGGGAATCGAAAAGTTGCAGGAGGCAGCAAGTCGAAAACCCAGAGGGTTTACGCAGTTCTAGCCGGAGGGCCGTAAATTCGAGGTAGTCTCTCTCCAAGTGAGTTGATGGAGAGAAAGAGCTTCTAGTTCGAATTTTGTCGTGGTACAAGGAGCAGCGTTGAGCCTTAGCGTGAGGAGCAATTGGTGGGACGCAGATTTTCAGTGGGCAGTTTAACCGAGCTGAACGCTGTCAGAAGAAACAAGAAGAGCATAGTGAGGGAATACTTCCTCGGTGATTTCTTGCCGAGGAAATCAACATTTCTCAATTGTTGAGCAGCAGAGGAGCAACAACAAGAATGCGTAAGGCAACCTAGGAGGTACGTAGTTGAGAGAAAGAGGGAGTTGTTCGATAGTTTTCGAAGGAGATGGCAACCAGTGGCTTGAGGGATCAGGACAAGTTGGACGGGGCTTCCAACTATGCCATCTAGAAGGCTAGGATGACTTTCCTTCTAGATGAGCATGTCCTCAAGATGTACGTTGATAATGTGGTAGTTGTCCTAGTAGATGCAGATCCGCTGAAGAATTACAGAGCTGAGATGGCAAAAGCGAAGAGAATGATCCTGGATGGAGTCAAGGATCACGTGATGTGCCATGTTGCAAGCAAAGGGACCGCTAAGGAGATGTGGGATGCCTTGGCCACATTGTATCAGGGATCTTCCGAGCAGCGAAAGATGTACTTAAGAGCAGAAGCTGAGATCTGCTTAGATGTAGAAGGGAGAACGTGTGGATCCGTTCCTCAAGAAACTGAAGGAGATCGTGATGAGCTGTCAGCTGCGGGACATACACCTCAAGACTCGGAGTTAGTGAGACTGACTCTAAACTCCGTCTCAGATGATTGGCAAATCTTTGTCTAGAGCATCCTGGGCAGAGCAGAATTACCAAATTGGAATGAGATGTGTGCAACCCTGAAACAGGAAGAGCTGAGGAGAGACCTGCTCAAGGTCAAACTTGACGAGAATAGCGACAACATTGGGTTGAAGCCCAAAGTGGAGGAGGATGATAACGTAGCCCTTGCATTCAAGGGAAAACAAGGGCAACAGAGACGAAAGAAGGATGTCTCCAAGGTGAAGTGCTTCAAATGTCGCGAGATGGGCCACTATGCATCGTAGTGTCCTATGAAGAAAAAGGACAAAGATGAGAAGCATGATCCGAAGGTTACAGCTGCCAAGATCGACGAGGAGGAGTTCGCCATGACAGCCGAGATACCTCCAGGAGGGAGGTGGGCTGATATAGACCTATAGTCAAGTGGACTGCAGATGGGCAGGATCCTTGAGGAGCCCACCTCCTGGATCGTCACCTTGTTACGGGAGCCTATGATCAGGAGTAGCGGGATGGTGGGGTTTCAGTTGGTGCCATGGAGTGTTAATGTGATAGATGCAGTGGCTAGAAGAACCAGAGACTCAGCAGCGCAGAGCAAAGAGGCAACAATGCGAGGAGGCACAGTGCAGAGATTCAGCAACATAGTGGCTTCAGAGGTAGCATGGCACTAGCAACAGTCAGGATGTCAGCACCGCTTGTCTAGTTTTGGGTGTTTTCAGTTGCTTCTCTCAAGAACTGAGTTGCAGTGCAAATGCAGTGTTGGGTAGAAGGACTAGTGGCAGCACGAATGCAGAAGGAGTTGTAGTATGGATGCAGTGTTGACAGAGGTAGTGCTGGCAGGAGTACAATAGCAACAACATCGCATTGGTTGATGGGCAGCATGTTAGGCATCAGCAGCGTAGGGACGATGCTTCAGAGTCAGAGCAGTATGCAGAGAGGCAGTGTATTGCTAGAGCACATTCCTCACTAAGAGGGGGTGTTGATTTGGGGTAGCACGGATGTGCTCTAAGCCTCAAATTTTACAAGGAGGCTTGGGCACAGGTATTCCAAAGAACCCAAAAAGCATTTTGGGAAATTCCACCCAGAAGTGATTTTATTAAAATAATTATTATTTTTAATGGGGTTCCTAAGTCTAAACTTACTAAATTAAAATATTAATGGGTATTAATCTAATCAGGGGTGAAACTTCTAGAAAAAGGCAGAGATCAAGTCAAAACGATCTAAGCCTTTAATTATGAGTTAATCTAGGTCGTTGGTTGTCGAACGGGAAGATATAAGAAGGGGTTTGAGGGTCATTGGGAAAACACACAGATAGATTGAGAAAATCGATTTTCTAAAGTGAGAATTTCTCAAGAGGAAAATTGATTGAGGAGATCTTGCTATAGAGGGGCAGTGAGAATCCAGGAGAAGGAATTTCCAGAGAGTACGAGGCAAAGGGAGAACAGAAAGACGTCCAGAGGAAGGTTGACGCTGGTCCACGCAATGATGACGTAGAGGTAGCACAGTCCTTGAGGGGAAGTCGAGTTCCTTCTAAGGGAACTCGAAATTCAGTTGCTGGAAGCCAGGGTGTGAGTCTGGGAGGCAGAAAGTCGATTTCTCAGCCAGGAGAGGATCTAGAGGAGAGGTAGCGTAATACCCAGGAGGGGTGATGCAGTTCTGCGCAGAGGCCACGCAGAGGGTGACATAGCCTCCAAAGCAGCAGGATCAATCACTGATTCTCCAGTGACAGGGTGAGATCATTTCGCCAGTATTTTGTTCAATATTCCTTCTGTATCGGATTGCTAGTTGAGCATCTTAGAATTGTACTCAGAATTTCACCTACATAATAATAAAACCCTCAGAGTTGCTGCATCGGTTTTCCAGCATTGGGTTTTTCCAGGGACTATTTGTCCAAAAATAATAGCGTCCTATGTGTTGTATTTTTCTTTCTTGCTCAATATTTTTTTTCCGCATATATGTTAATTAAGTGAAGGTTGCAGATGTATTTGCTTCGATATTTATCGTAGAGCATAGTAAATAACTTGTATGGATTAACAAGTAGGAGAAGTTACATCAGTTTGTTGCAGTAGGGATTCCTCTTGTGGAATTTTCACAGAAAGTGTGCACCTGGGCTTGCTACAACAAGCAAGCAAATACCTAGGTGAAAATATCTAAGTTACTCCACTCAAAATGGCTCCTCCAAGCTATGCGTTCAACCCAAAAATTTCTACAACTGTTGTTGTAGGTGAACTATTGTTTGCAGCACCAAAACTCCAAAAATTCTGCAAAATTCGCAGCAAGATCCTTGATGCCAGGCCAGTAACACCCAGAAATGTTTCGGGTTGATCCCAACCTCCCTGAATTACCCAATTTTGTGCTACGACCTCCAATTGTTGGTTATGCGTTCCCCTCAAGCCAATGTTGCAATTTTGGTCTCGATTCCTCCCTCAAAAAGGATGTAGAGCTCCCTCGCAATGGGAATGAATTCCTCCTCAGTCCTTACACAGCCCAGGTAGCAAACAACCCCACAAATTTCCTCCAAGGAAAAGACTGTGCAAGCCCTAGAAATGTCGAAATTGGTTCTCACTGGAGCAACAATCTCTAGCCCTAAAACTCCCCACGAAGTTTGGTCCAATATCAAGGAATTTTCTCCTAATTTCTCCCGCTGAAATTCCCCTTGTAGACCCCACAACCAAGCAAAACAAATTCTGGCACTGTGTCCTCCTGGAGGTTCAAACTAGTTGCATTATGGCTGGAAATGATCCACAAACTCCAACAATCTCCTCTCCAATAAGCTCTAAAATTCTCTCCTAGGGTGGCACTATAAGTCCACCAAAGAGAGAGCTGGGATCTCCACCTGGAAATCTCCTTGCTAAGAAGCACTGGTAGTCTTGGCTAAGCAGCTCAAGAGTACTCTAATTCAGAAAATCAATTTGTCAAAAGGCCCCAAAAATGATCCCTCTTCCTTTTATTTATCTTTGTTGCACCCTTTCTCTCCTTGTGGGCCCCACCAATTCGACCTCCTTCTCCCTAGCTCGATTTTCCTAAGGGGTTCGAATTCCCCCTTTGGGTGGCCCCACATCCCACTATCAATTTAATTTTTCCTTTTCTCCAATGTTGGTGGCCTCCATCTCTCCAAAAATTAAGTGGGGACTCCCTCCACCCACTTTTCCTATGTTTACATGCCAAAATATTTCCCAACACCCAAATTGCAAAAAATGGAAATTCTTCTTAGCAAAATTAATTTAATTGGGAGCATTACAAACCTTCAAATGACGAATTCCAAGACCTATGACCCTTGACAGAGACTCCTCCAAGACCCAATCAAACCTCTCTCTTGATCAGCTTGGCCTCTACAAAATCAATGTTAGTCAAACTTGCTTCACAACTCCAAATTTCGGCTTCTATTACAAGTCTGCAATTTTTAGCCTACCTGTAATCCCTGCAACTTCGCACGTGTGATCAATTTAGGGCAGAATTAAGGTACTTCTCTTCTTCTCTTGGCTTGGACTTCTCTTCTTAAGATTTCAGCTTGCAAGTATGATCCTTTGACACTAGTTTTTCAACTCCTTTTGAGGTCTACAATTTATCACTTCAGAAACCCTAGCTGCAGTTCACATGTGTGAGAGATATAGGCCCAAAAACAAGCTTCTAAACTTCGATTTTTCTCCTCCTTGTACTCTCCACTTCTTTGCTCCTTTTGCGTCTCTCTTTTTTCTTGATCGAACTTCTTGTGAGTTGAATGAATGTCCTCAAATGTGGTCGACTTCCATCTTATATATAGGCTTCTAGGGAGCCCTAATAGGCTAACTTGTCAATCTCAAGGGGCCAACTTCACTGCTTTGTAGGCCGACTTGACTTTTGTAGATTGACTAGGTCTTGGAGGGTCTTTTATGACAGCATTATGACTCAAAAAAATTCTCTTGACATAATACAAGATGCCCAATGGAGTCTTTCATACATGCAATGATTCAATTGACTTCTTGACTCAATGACAAATCCTAGAAGCACTCAATGGGTGTTTGACCTACAAATAAATTGACCTTGAGCATTGTTGACCCCTACTGGTCAACTACCCATGTAGTGCACCCCGTTTTTTCTTGACAGAAAGAAGCAGCAACTGATCAGCATGTCCGTGCCATCCTGCCATCATCAGCAGTTTGATCTTTTTGTTGGTAAACCCAGTCTGCATGTATTAACTGTAAATAATCTTAGCAAACATGAAGTCATGTATGTAATTTGCCTAGGTGGACCTAACTTTCTGATGATAATCTACGTCCCGGAAGGTTTTTTGTCTCACCGATCCACGGATCGGCAGAGTTTTCCTTCAAACCTGACCCCAAAGCCGGGATTGATTTTGTCATTAGAACTTTAGGAATCCTAGTGTGTTGATCTGCTAGATTATCGTTGTGTCGCAGAGCTGGGTGTTTTGTGAGGGTCTGTATTAAATGGGTTTGTCCCTTAAGATGTAATTTTGTAAAAGTCATGATATAATGTGTCCTGAGGGTCGAGAAATGTTTTAAATCCCCTCATGAGTCCTAAGTCCTAGGTCCTAGGTGATGTTTCCGAAGGTTTAGTTCAGTGATCCATTTTAAAATGAATTAAAAAATTAAAAAATGAATAAAAATAATAAAATAATGAAAAATAATAAAAAAATTAAAAAAATCAAGCAAAAACCCTAACTAATAAAATAATAATATTTTAATGTTAATAAATCGACGGATGAGATCAAGAGATGTCTTGATCCTCATCAACGGTCGAGATCATTTCTACATGGATCACTTGAACTAGCCGTTAGGATCATTTCCTTTATATAGGGTCTTAGGGGGTCATTTCAAATCATTCGATCTGTGAGTCTAAGACTGAAGAAGCTCTCTTGTAAATCTGTTTCTGGTTAATAAATGAAGACTTTGGGGTCCATATCTTGCTGGTGTTACTCTCTTGGAATGCTGTGAGATCATTTCATTTTTTGCATATGTTATTTTCAGCCATTAATATTAGCTTCTTATAGAGTATTGTGAGCACAGGTATCTTGTTCACTTGCTGGGGTTTGGGTGCTGTTAGGGTTTCTGAAGTAATGGCAAGTATCTCCATTACTGTTTGAGATCTAGCAGCATTTTTGCCCTCTTTGTTGACGGTTGTTTTGAGCTGTGCAGAAAACATTTTCTGAAGGAATTTTGTGGGCGTTCGGGGAAGTTCTCGGCTGAACCAGCCAACTCCCGCAAGCATTTTTTGCTGAGCCCAGTTGGATTTGATCCTGGGTCTATCATTCGGTTTATTTATTTGATTTGCATGAGAAATTTTCTGAAGTTCTTCACAGTGACAAATCTGAAATTTTCGTTTCGTTAAAATATTTCCGTTCTTATTGCTGAATCTGGCTGTTAAGGGGCCAAATCTGTAAATTAATCAGTTGTCTTAGGGTTTCAATTTTCTCTGATCTAGGGTTTCAAATTTTTTGCTTTATGCAGTTTTTATCAGGGTTTAGGGTTTTTAGGTTTCATTTTATCACATAAAAAATTTGGAAAATCATTTTTGCCAGTTTCAGTTGTTTTTCATGTTATATCTTAAGATCTGAATTTTTCAAGTCAAGATGCGAATATGATATCTAGTTAATGGTCTAGGATTCTCGTGGTGGTTTAAAGCATTTATCTTTTTTCAAAAATTCTCAGTCGCTGGATATCGTTTGGTTATGTGATTTCGCTGATACCTTTTGATGACAAATGATTGTTGTTCACGGTTTATTTTTCTATATCTAACAAGTAATCATTTTAACAATAATCTCTTAAGGCACTGGTCTGCTCAATTAATCAAATCATTTTAGTGCTTTTTATATCGTATCTCGTGTCTCCCAACCAACTGGTCGACAGTTGGTCTCATCACCTCACAGGGACTACCCCCCTTAGCCACGGGAGACAGGCTTAAATGGAGGGATCGGGGATCAGAGTGATAGCCCCCGGTCTGAGCGTTGTCGTGTCAATCCGCGCGACAACATTTTTTGGCGCCGTTGCCGGGGAATTTGTTTTCTCGGCATTTCAAACGACAAATCATTTTTCTCATTTCTTATCTCTTCATCTGGCCCGGCAACGCCAACATTTTTTGGCGCCGTTGCCGGGGATAGAGTTTTTCTGTCCTTGGTGTTTCAATGACTTTTCATCATTCATCGTTCATCTTTTTATCATTCATTTGAGCCGGCAACGCCAACATGTTTTGGCGCCGTTGCCGGGGACAGAGTTTTTCTGTTCCTGGCGTTTCAACGACTTTTCATGCATCTTCTCATCTTCTCATCTCTCACTTGAGCTGGCAGATTCAATATTTTGGCATCTTTTCATCACATATCAGCAGCATCTCTTCGGTGTGTTTCTTGTTTGGGTGGCGACTCCATTTTTCTTATTTTTCCCAGACAAGAAGCCTACCGCATATCTGTTTGTTGATTGCTTCTCGGATCTTAGAATCAGATTTGTTGTTCAAGTGGCGACTCCACTTCTTTCATCTTTTGATTTTCTTGAGCAAAGATCTAGTTCTATCATCCCTTACTGTTCATCATGGATTATTCATATAAGCCATGTCATTTTACTGATAATCTTCATGATCTTCCGAAAGAGGCCATTGGTAAATTACTTAAGTTCTCGGGTGATGATTCGGTCGCTGTTAAAAGGCATTTAAACATGTTTACTTGTGTAATGATCTTATATTGTAGATTCCCTCAATATAATAATGAAGATTTCAAAATGCGTCTATTTGTCCGTTCTTTAGAGGGTGAGGCCTTGAATTGGTTTAATAACTTTCCTGATGATTTTTTCACTTCTTTACAAGACATTCTCAATGCTTTTAAAGATAGATATGATAGTCCAAACAACTTGCCTTCTACTTCTAAAATTGTTGAACAGAAAGAAAGTAATTTAGCTGTTGAAGAAAGATTTCAAGGACAGAATGTGTCATCCACGGAAATATTGCAGATCATCATAGTGAAAAATCAGGGATAAATGACAATGAAAAGGAGGAGCAAAAGCAAATAATACAAGATTTAAAGATGCTGGTGAAAAATCTGGAAAGTAACCAAACTAATCTTATCAATGATGTTAAAACTTTACGCACCCATCTGGAAAAACGTAATAAGGACATTGAAGACACGCAAAATCAGCATGCTAAGGAAATTGAGGCCATGAAAATTAAATATGAAACAGAAATTAGAAGCATGCAAAGCAAGATGTCAGTCTTAGAGGAAAATATGGTGACCATGAAAGCTGATCATGATAGGGAAATTGACTCTATGACATTCAATCATAACAATCAGTTGGCTGACATGCAAGCGAATCATAAAGAAGAGATAAAATTCATGCAACATTGCTTGATGGACATAGAGGAAAAGAATGATAAGGTAATAAAACACATGCAAGAAAACCATGCCATGCAAATTAGCGCTATAAGGGATGAATGCTCTAGTCAGATTGATGCCATTAGAATACAAGTTCAAAAGATTCAACAATGGTCAGATGATAAGAGAAACCAGGAGCCTTCTCATTTGCCGCAACAAGTTCCATCTTACTATGAGGAGGTCATTAGGTGGATAATTGAAGATGATCCAGATAAGCTTAAAAACGATAAAAATCAGATGCAAGACACAAACGGAATTAGCATGCATATCTTACACACTTCATCTGATAGTTTCGAAACAGAAAGTTCCAGATCATCAGTAATCGATCCTGCCAGAAAGAAGAAGCGCAAGAGGAAGAAGATTAGACGAAGATTTGATGCATCAGACGGCCGTGAGCAGCTTGATTTTCGGATAGGAAGGAGTCCTACCATATGCAAAATTGGACGTGGCACATCCGACAAGCAGCCGACAGATTTGCCTGAAAGCAGGCAAATGCTCAGTATGCACTATATTGAACACATCTGATGCCGTGAGGCATTTTTTGTATTGTATTTCTAACTCTACTCCTTGTCTTTTCAGCATTTCATTTCTGTTTTAGGATTAGATTTACTTTTCATGTTATTAGATAGTTAATAAATGAAGAGCTTTTAATCTTTCCTGTGCTTAATGTATATGTTGATTTTTTGGGATGGACGCTACTTATTTTTGTGTTGTATGGATGCAGATTCTGGATTCTCACATTCCTGCAAGCAGCAACGTGTCCCCAAGTAGAGCCAGATGTTGACCCCTACTGGTCAACTACCCATGTAGTGCACCCCGTTTTTTCTTGACAGAAAGAAGCAGCAACTGATCAGCATGTCCGTGCCATCCTGCCATCATCAGCAGTTTGATCTTTTTGTTGGTAAACCCAGTCTGCATGTATTAACTGTAAATAATCTTAGCAGACATGAAGTCATGTATGTAATTTGCCTAGGTGGACCTAACTTTCTGATGATAATCTACGTCCCGGAAGGTTTTTTGTCTCATCGATCCACGGATCGGCAGAGTTTTCCTTCAAACCTGACCCCAAAGCCGGGATTGATTTTGTCATTAGAACTTTAGGAATCCTAGTGTGTTGATTTGCTAGATTATCGTTGTGTCGCAGAGCTGGGTGTTTTGTGAGGGTCTGTATTAAATGGGTTTGTCCCTTAAGATGTAATTTTGTAAAAGTCATGATATAATGTGTCCTGAGGGTCGAGAAATGTTTTAAATCCCCTCATGAGTCCTAAGTCCTAGGTCCTAGGTGATGTTTCCGAAGGTTTAGTTCAGTGATCCATTTTAAAATGAATTAAAAAATTAAAAAATGAATAAAAATAATAAAATAATGAAAAATAATAAAAAAATTAAAAAAATCAAGCAAAAACCCTAACTAATAAAATAATAATATTTTAATGTTAATAAATCGACGGATGAGATCAAGAGATGTCTTGATCCTCATCAACGGTCGAGATCATTTCTACATGGATCACTTGAACTAGCCGTTAGGATCATTTCCTTTATATAGGGTCTTAGGGGGTCATTTCAAATCATTCGATCTGTGAGTCTAAGACTGAAGAAGCTCTCTTGTAAATCTGTTTCTGGTTAATAAAGGAAGACTTTGGGGTCCATATCTTGCTGGTGTTACTCTCTTGGAATGCTGTGAGATCATTTCATTTTTTGCATATGTTATTTTCAGCCATTAATATTAGCTTCTTATAGAGTATTGTGAGCACAGGTATCTTGTTCACTTGCTGGGGTTTGGGTGCTGTTAGGGTTTCTGAAGTAATGGCAGGTATCTCCATTACTGTTTGAGATCTAGCAGCATTTTTGCCCTCTTTGTTGACGGTTGTTTTGAGCTGTGCAGAAAACATTTTCTGAAGGAATTTTGTGGGCGTTCAGGGAAGTTCTCTGCTGAACCAGCCAACTCCCGCAAGCATTTTTTGCTGAGCCCAGTTGGATTTGATCCTGGGTCTATCATTCGGTTTATTTATTTGATTTGCATGAGAAATTTTCTGAAGTTCTTCACAGTGACAAATCTGAAATTTTCGTTTCGTTAAAATATTTCCGTTCTTATTGCTGAATCTGGCTGTTAAGGGGCCAAATCTGTAAATTAATCAGTTGTCTTAGGGTTTCAATTTTCTCTGATCTAGGGTTTCAAATTATTTGCTTTATGCAGTTTTTATCAGGGTTTAGGGTTTTTAGGTTTCATTTTATCACATAAAAAATTTGGAAAATCATTTTTGCCAGTTTCAGTTGTTTTTCATGTTATATCTTAAGATCTGAATTTTTCAAGTCAAGATGCGAATATGATATCTAGTTAATGGTCTAGGATTCTCGTGGTGGTTTAAAGCATTTATCTTTTTTCAAAAATTCTCAGTCGCTGGATATCGTTTGGTTATGTGATTTCGCGGATACCTTTTGATGACAAATGATTGTTGTTCACGGTTTATTTTTCTATATCTAACAAGTAATCATTTTAACAATAATCTCTTAAGGCACTGGTCTGCTCAATTAATCAAATCATTTTAGTGCTTTTTATATCGTATCTCGTGTCTCCCAACCAACTGGTCGACAGTTGGTCTCATCACCTCACAGGGACTACCCCCTTAGCCACGGGAGACAGGCTTAAACGGAGGGATCGGGGATCAGAGTGACAGCCCCCGGTTTGAGCGTTGTCGTGTCAATCCGCGCGACAACAGAGCCAACCATGGAGTGTTAGGCACTGACACTGTTGAGTCGCTTTGGTAGGTTGGGTCTAATCTGGATCATCGCATATATTGATCGGTAAATTGTTGTGGATATTCCATTGGATAGTTTGTTGCAACATATCTGATAATATTATATTAAAGATCTGAGATTTTGCACTATTATAGTTTTATTAAACTTTAAGATTTGTATATTTAATTGTAATTAGTGCATGCATGCGAATGGAAAATATTTAGAAAAATAGAGAATGACAAAATAAGCTCACACCCACACATAAGACGTAAGATATGCTCTAGGAAACCCTTTTAGGAGAAAACCCAGCTGGAAGGTGAGGCTGCTTCGCCCTTTTTCTCTGTCTAGAAAATAAGGCTGTAGGTACAAAGAAGTAATGCCTGTGACCCGTGGGCTGCTACAGTGCACAGATCCTCTGTGTGTGCTCTACCTCCTATCTCTCCTAGCTATCTTTGCTAAGCTATGAAACAAAATGCTCTCGAAAGAATGGAATGCCTTTTCCTTCTAGTGGCGCGGTTATAACACAACTCGATAGCCTACTAGTTGTTAAGTTTGACTACATCAACTCTAAAGTAGAGTTACAATATAGACTCTTTTAGAGTCTTTTACATCACAAACACATGGCTAACCCCTCTTCCATGAAGAGGTAGCCTCATATCTTATGAGGGTATCTCAAATAAGAGACCAACTACAAGAGCTAGGAGAAATAATGTTTGATCGAGAGATGACCACCATTGTGCTCAATGCACTACCTGATGAATGGGGCAATTTTGTATCGAGCATTTATGGGAAGAAGGAAACTACTCCATTTAGCGATCTGTGGTCATTATGCAAGACTGAGGAAACTAGATTAAAGGTGAAAAACGATGTTGGGTCAAGTGAACAAACTCAAGTATTTGCAACTATGGCAAAGAAGAAATGGAAGTCTTGAAAGGGATTTCAAAAGAAAATCGACATGTCAAAGATTCAATGCTATGGATGTAATGAATATGGGCTCTTCAAGAGAATTTGTCCTAAACTCAAGAAGGACAACAAGAAGGGAAAGGAAAGGAATGAAGCCCATGTCGCCAAAGAAGTAGAAGAGCTTGAAAAGAAGAAGTCAAAAAAAGAGGAAGTAAAAGACCTCTATTATGATTGAGATGACATTATATACTTGGTTTTTTTCAGTTTGTAGAAGATACAAAGTCATGATAGAAAGCATCACACACACAATATGATGCATTCTAGAAATAGAGATGACATTGTCATAGAGCATGGAAGGGTAGCTGAAGTAGAAGTTCATATGGCTGAAACAGTTATATCACATGATAGAAAGGAAGTAACTCATGAAATCGTCATTAGAATCATAGAACGACAACCAAAGTAGTAGTCTATATGGTTGGAAAAAGTCATCTAGCAAGATAAAGAGATCATACATCATCATCGTTAGAAAAGAGCATTTGCAGAATAAGGATCATCAAGATCCTTCATTGGAATCCTTGAAAGAAAGGGTTCATCATTCTTTGAAGAAGCGTCTTGCAGATAGTCTACATTCCACATAGTGTGGGATCCATAGTTTAGAAGGATGATGGTATGATGACAAGATGTGCAGCATGTCAAGTTGGTTGATGTACTTTCATCTTCAAGCAAGGAAATGAAGCTGCCTAAATGAAGTCTCGATGGCCACATGAAGGAAAAGGTATGTATATATTCGGTAATAGATAAGGTCATGTCATCATATGGTTGAAAATAGAATAGGTAGAATGCTCTATCTCATGAGCATGATGAAGAAAAATCTTCCTTTAGAAAGATACATGAAGGCATGTAGACGATATGCCTTGAACTCTTCTACATATTGACAAGATGAAATCAACATAATATGATCTCATGAATAAAATGAGGAGGTTGGCAACTATGGTTCCTATGATGAAGGAAGATCCTACGGAAGTAACATGTGAAAAGGATGAAAGGAGTTTGTGAAAGATGTATCTATAGTCACGTAAGAAAATATATGTGATCAACATTTGATAACTGAAGGATTAGCTATGACATCTCCATGGAGAAAGGGATGAAGAACCTGATACGTATGCTGAGAAGGAACCTTGGTAATGAATGTCTTGGAGATGGATTCATGCATGTGTAGGATGTTGATGTTGATGTTACAAGAAGTTAATGTCATGATCAAAGGCCATCATAAAGAGGTACCTTGATTTAATGTTCATTTTGATTTTTGAAAAAACATCTGGTTGGGTTGAAACAAGGTTATTGAAAGAGGATGGAAGATCCTGAAAGATCATGAAATTGGATGGAATATCTTGAAAGAAGCATGACTTGGTGTTGAAGAAAAATGTAACTAGGTTCGGTCTTCATAATGAAATGATCTTTGTAAATGATGTAATAAATTATTTTTGTATATCTTGCTTCATGGGTTTCATGAGCAAGAAGTGTAATTAGGTCAAAGACTTCTTCTTGATGTCTTTAGGATTTTTATTATTATGTCAAAGAGTCATGTCATGTGTAGAGAAGCTCTTTAAGAGCCTATGTAAAATATATCTATGTTAATGCTGCCCTCCAAGACCAAGAAAAATCCTCCAAGAGCAAGCACACTGAAATCTGCAAGCAAAACAATGAAGAAATCTTATGTCGGCTCCAAAAATGAATTAAATACATAAATGGAAGTCATGTCGGGTCAAGGAAATGACATGTCGGTTCATGGGATCACATCGGCTCAATTATGTGGCTCAAATCACTATAAATAACCATCTAGGGTCAGAGCAGAAGGAACAAGAAGAACTCGGTTTTTCTCTTTGAATTTTCGTGTAAATATTGGGTGCAGGTATCCGCAGTCAAGGAGGAACAGATCTCGCATAAGGTATCTACAAGCAAGAAGGAGATCTCGCATTCCTCTCTCTAAAACCTCACATGAAGGAGCAATTCTGAATTAGGGCTTGACTGCACCTCGGTTGGGTATTAGGTGTAGTCATGACCAGAACCTCGGATGCATGAATGAGGACGCAGTATTGTCTCGGCATAACTATGAATTGAAGGCACAGACCCCGGATAGATGGAGCAATAAGATCTCTGAATGGATATACAGTCTCGGCATAGAGATATCTCTGAGGTATAGTCTTGGCGTATTGAAGAACCACAATCACAACAGTGACATAGATGATCAGAATCATGACGGTGAAGGAGAGTAACAGTCTTGGCATAATAAGGAGGAGTTAACATAACAATCTCAGCATGATTGTGACAAGCAAAAGACTCGGATCTATCACCTTGATTGTTTTACATAATATCTCTGTTGCAATCTCAGTGAACAACAGTGATAAGGGTTTCAAGGAGTAAGTCTTCGATCTTGACATAACTATGATTGTCTCATTATTAAGATAATAGGATCACAAGGATCTACCTTCTCAGCATATTCTTAGTAATGACATTGTAGACGCAGCAC
The DNA here is from genome assembly GCA_031772625.1 of Pinus tabuliformis. NCBI lineage: Eukaryota > Viridiplantae > Streptophyta > Pinopsida > Pinales > Pinaceae > Pinus > Pinus tabuliformis. The sequence continues at coordinate 1,862,527,402 of CM062817.1, forward strand.
ATGATGACTACTGTATAATGGAATATAATCACCATCTTATCATATGAATGAAAAAGAAGGATCTCTGTGATATATACAGAACCTTATCTCTAGTATGGATAGAATATGGGATCATGATCTTTGATGATCCTATACAACAAGTGAAGATGCAGCAGTAGTATGATGACAATGGCATGGTAGATGAAAAGAGGATGACCTCAGTGAGGACAAGAGATCTCAAGATGCAATAATGAAAATCTCAGTGATGCAGCAATAATGTCTTCAGTGGTGCAAATGATGATCTCAACAGTGGCAGAGCAAAGGATTGATGTCTTGGTCTTGGAGAGGCAGATTGTGTCAAGGGTCATGGTCTTGGCATTCGTCAATGGAATCTCTATAAGAAGAATTTTGCATGGGTTTTCCTCTCCAAGAGGGAGAGATTTTGGCCTTGGCAGAAAGCCAAATATTTGTGTTCTTGTCTCTTTTGTTTTTGGTAGCAGTTTGATGAAGTGAAAACACGCACTAATAATGAATGAAAGATCAAGCTAAGATAAATTGTTATCATGCATTAGAAGAATCATTGTAATTTCTGAATGCCCTAGATTTTTCAACATGGTATCAAAGGGATAGGTTCAGCAGTCAAAGAAAGGGCAGAAAAGAGACATACAAGAATCAAGATTCTAGCAAGCTCAAGGATGGCAAATCAAACCCTAGTCATGATCAAACCCTAGATCAGAGATCAGTCTACAACAACAAGGGTTTCGGATGTCAATAGTCTTCAGATCTCAGGGTATGTGACAACAGTTTTGACAAGTTCATCTACAACATCTCAGTATCTCAGTTTGAATACTTAAGATATCAGGGGAACTTGATTCAAAGGCATATATAGGAGTGCATATGGACAGTACTCAAATCAGAAGTTGTACTATCTAATGGATCGCTATGCATCATGGCAAGCAACTTCAATTCGATATGTATCAGCAGTTTGTTGGAAGGCAATCTTCCTATCAAGGATCTCAGTCAATGGAAGCATCAAAACATCTGCTCCAACTACTGCCAACATGATCAAGGTGAAGACTTCATCTTCACAATCAAGTAAGTACCTTTTCATTTTATAATCAAATTTGGTTTTATGACTTCATGATTGCAAGAAGACCTATATATTGGATGGGTCATCAAGGGTCTTGCATGGAATGAGAAGGATTGTCATTATCCTTAGAGAAGTCAGTACATCAAGGTCTCCTTTGAAGTCATGAGAACTCTTGAAGTTCTACAAAGTAAGAAAGGGGACATAAGAAGGATACATGAAATGCTAGAGGATATACTATCTAAAATACAGTAAAGAAAAATGAAGAAATATCTTCATGAGATCTCAGGTACAAGATCTGGGAAAAATGGTGAATAATCATCATTGATATTGATATTGATAAGCAAGGTAACAAATGTCCACAAATAAGAATGTTACCTTGCTGAACAATTTGTGGTCTCTATGCTGAATAGAGAAAGACAAAGGACTCAAATATGTGCAAGGTAAGGCTGACAAGGTAGTACTATGGAAAGATTACCTGATGGATGGAGGAAGCTGAAGAAAGGATCAGGGAAAGAGGGAGTAATAGATCTCCATTATGAATGAGATGGTGTCCCTCTCAAAAGGATCCTATCAGAGGTCCTTGCAGATATGGTCATGGTAAGAAGATGTGTTAAATTGGCAACAAGGGCCAAACTCCATGTGGGTCAGCTTATTTATGGCAGCTAATATTTTTATTGGATCCCTCTCGTCGAGAGGTGTAGGATTGATCCAAAGATCATCCGATTCCGATAAGTATTTATGGAGATATGAATTTATTTTGTTTATGTAATTATTATCAAGCCGACCAGCTCTTAGTATAAATAGATGAGGATTTAATATCATTTGCACACATCTCTTGTGATCTCTCTCCACGTGTTTGGGTTTTGTGGACAGAGAGATCTAAAGGAGAATACGTTTCTCTAAAGGCTGATCTAGCCTTACCCTAGCTGCAGTAAAAAAAAAAAAAAAAAAAAGCGCAAACCCTCCAGATTCCTATTTCTTCTTCCTGGTTTGATCCAGACACCCAAGTTCGACACTCATAAGTTGCTCTCATCTGTGCATGCGGTACTTGCATTTCTGCGCGTCCGTATTATCTCTGGTGGAAGAAAACTCAAATTGATAAAAATGGGGGATTGGGGGTCGGTCCTCGTGGGAGTGATCTTGTTCGCGTTGCTGACGCCTGGGCTCTTGTTCCAGTTTCCCGGCAACAATCGGACTGTAGACTTCGGCAACTTCGGGACTAGCGGTAGATCAATTCTGGTTCACTCCTTTATATTCTTTGGGCTCTTTGCGCTGTTCACTATTGACATCGCAGTACATATTTATACCGGCTGACCGACAGGCTTTTCGCTGGGCATTATATATATACGCTGACGTTGGACATTCATAGAAATATATGTGCTGGGAAGTCATACAATATACCTACGCAAGTCATGAAGATCCGCGGGAGGCAATGTAGACACATACACAAGTCATGAAGATCCTCAGGCAAATGAAGACAGAGACATCTTCACGCAGTCATAGGAAACATATCAACGGAGTCATAAAGGGTAGGCGCAGTGATGTGAAGGAAGCCGCATTCATGTGAGACCTGTAGCTGCCAAACACAATGTGAAGATGTCATCACTATGCAGCCCTAAACTACAATGCCATTAACGATGTAAAGGAGAAGTTGCAGTAAAAAGTATCCGCGGTAAGATGGAGCTGCAGGCATAGAAGAGGAACCACCATAAATGATAGCCACAGTGATAACGGAACAGCCGCTGTCAAGCATAAAAGAACCACAGTCAAGCATGGAAGAGCTACAGTCTTAGTTGCAATCATGTAAGATAGCTGCAATCACTGTCAAGAGATCAAAAGTCTCTTTGCACCTTGGATGTTGAAAGGCAGACAGACTAGATATCGAATTCTGGGCTAAATGATACAGCGATCTCTCATGTACAGATTTCAGATGAACTAAGGAGACTGTGTATCTATTGCAGTCTCGATCAGCATACTGATATATATGTTTCCTCGTTGTCCATGTCAAAGGAAATATGTATGTGGTTGTAAGAATTTCCAGCTAAGGCTCAGGAATGTTTCTGATATGGTATAACAAAATTTGGATTGCTGTAGGTGACAACATGATGATAGGAAGAGTGTTTAATTTAGGACTGTTGGAAGGAATTTGGAACTATAGCCTAGCTGCTTTGCTAGGCTGCAAGCCATAGCAAGCAGCTAAGGCTGAAGCATGAAGGTATTGCAAATTTGATGTAGCAACATAGTATTGCAGCTAGATGATGAATGATAGGCATATTAGTAAGGAGCAGCATGATGATGAATAAGATCATGAGCATTGGTAGCTTAATGATGAATAATACCATGGAAGATGCAGCATGATGAGCAGCATAAGCTGAGAGCAGCTTTTTCATCAAGGTTCAACACATGTGACAGTACAGCAAGGTGTTACACGGTCAGGTGCAGCAAACGTACGAGATGCAGCACGATGATAAGTGAAGGAGTCACCTTAGAGAATCAGTTGAAGCAGAATGTCTTCAACTGATCTCATTGTTATAGAAGATGATCTATGCTTAGATCTAGACAAGTCAAAGTGTTGACTTCTGTTGTAATTGTACTCTCTCTCTCTCTCTCTTTCTCTACTGAACTTTGAAGATAAAAGAAGATTTGATCAAAGGGTTTCCCCACACATTGTGGGGTTTGTCCCTGGCTCGCGCCACATCTTGTGTCCTCTTGTCTTGGCTTGTCTTCTGCGTTTTATATTTATGTTCTATCTGCAGTTTATCGTAATGCTGATGTGATTGCTAACTGTGAAAATTTAAATAAATTGCTCTAGCATAGAACATACCTAATCTTAACATGGTATCAGAGCTGAGGTGAAGACAATGCCCAAGCAAGAGTGAAATAGCAATCACCGAAGACAGTTGGGACAAGACAGAAGGATCAATGGGTTCCTCATAATTCACCGAGGGCGAATTCAAAGCAAAAGAATGTTATCAGAATGGCGCAGCGGAAGATTTTGATGGTCCATCTTAAGATCACTTCATTGGGAAGTTCGGATCTAAGGGTTGAAGGAAAGGCGGATGCCTTGTTGAAATAAGTTCGGCCGTTATGCGAAGGAGTGTCTGAATGGCAGAGACACATCTCTTGATGAAGATAACAATCATTCCTGGGACATCTTCAATGATCAAAAGAGTGACTGGTAATGCAGGTCATCAAGGAAATGGTCGACTCTTCCATGAAAAGCAAAAATCTCTTTTATGTACCTGATCGAACCTGATGTCCATCTCGGAAATGGAAGTCAAAGGTTGCAGGGTGGCACTTATCGATTGAAAGGTACGTGTTTAGATCTTTTAAAGATGTTTTTGAGTTCAGGGTTGTATCAAGTTGCAGGAAGTCCACTGGGGACCATGTCCATTGACTCAGGTCTGTGAGTCAAAGGTGACTAGAATGCCTGAATTCAAAAGGAAGCATGAAGGTACATGTCTGAAATGTACCAAAGGAAAATATTATAAGGGTACCATTCCCCTCATGCAGCAGGTTCACAGGTTTGGAACAACCCGAGGAGTTTGAGAATCATGGTCAAGGAATCTCATGTATACAGGTGGAAGAAAGCCCTCTATAGCTTGAAGAAAAACACCTCAGGCATAATATGAGAGGATTGATAGCTGTCTAATGCAGCTGAGATTCACTAGGAGTGAAACCGATCCAAACCATTACTCAAAGGTTATGGATGATAAACCTCTCTTACTGGCACCTATGTCTAACAAGGTGCAAACCCTCTCATTTATAGGAGACAGAGGGAGTTGGATTCTGAATGTGGGAAGATAAGCTGCAAGCCTGTGACTACCTCGAGGATTTTAACTTTCAAGAAGTTATGTCGGACTTGATTTGGGAAATGCCTCTGAGTTTCATAAACTCAATCGCGTTGATGTTCTTGGAGAACCTCCGTCTGGACATAGGTGTTGCAGTTAGCATGGTGAGCTCATATTTGGTTGAGCCTCACTGGATTGGTGCCAAGAATCTTCTGAGATATCTTCAGGGCACAATCTGTCATGGATTGAGATACACTGCCGAAAATATGAAACCACATGATTATGATGAGTGGGCAGGCAGTGTGGAGGATCACTAGAGCACTTCTCAGTGCTGTTTCTATTTGGAATCTGCCTCGATATCCTGGATGAGCAGGAAGTAGAAGTCGGTGACTCTGAGCACCACCAAGGCAGAATTCATTGCTGATAGTATGGCCTTCTGTGAGGCGGTCTGGTTGCTGAAGCTCTTCAGTGAGTTGTTTGTACACATGATCGATTATTGAGGAATCCCATTTGACAATTCTCTGCAGATAACCAAATAGATGGGATTCGATTATTGAGGAATCCCGTATTTGACAATTGCTCCAGCAGATAGACATCAAATACTGCCTTATCTGGGATATGGTAAGTCGATGATCAAGGAGGCTCGATCGCATTAAGATGATGTATAGGTTAGAGCCCCGTGGAAAGACCAAATTTGTGATTTTCCCGAATGACTTGGAGTCGTTGAGAGACCTTTGTAAAAGGGTCCTGCATACATTGAGCTCTGGGAGCTTTGGGGGGCTTGCAGTTCTATTGGAGCAACATACAACCACAGGGTGACTCACCTTCCCCTGGTGGTGCGCGTTGGAACAAGATGATTCGCTCTCTTGTGGGACAAGATGATTCGCTCTCTTGTTTAGCAGGATGATTAGTTCTCCTGTGAGGCTTGGATTGATGTGTTCTCCATGGCGATTGTAGCATGATTGATGTGTTCTCCTGTGAGGCCTGGATTGATGTGTTCTCCATGGCGATTGTAGCAGGATTGATGTGTTCTCTTGTGAGGCCCGGATTGATGTGTTCTCCATGGCAGCCTGGATTGATGTGTTCTCCATGGCGATTGTAGCAGGATTGATGTGTTCTCCTGTGAGGACAGGATTGATTAAGTTCTCCTGTCGAGGCATCCTACCCATGCAGTCTGGGACTCATGGGAAGTACCTCTCATCTGATCAATGAGCAGGGAAATGAAGTTAGGGACCATAGTAGTACCGATGGACGCATCGTTGTATCTACCGTACTCCCTACGCTAGGATGTCCTCCATTGATCTGGGATCAATGATACTGGTCTGGGACCAGTGGTAGGAGTTGTACATACTATGACGCTGACTTCGGGTCGGCTGAGACTGGTCTGGGACCAGTGGTACATACTCCGAGACTGACTTCGTGTCAGTGCAGTACTGGTCTGGGACCAGTGAGAGTCGTACATACTATGACGCTGACTTCGGGTTGGTTGAGACTAGTCTTGGACTAGTGGTACGCACTCTGAATCTGACTTCGGGTCAGTGGAGAATGGTATGAGACATTCTCGATCAATTCTTCTTCTTCATAGTTCAGCAGAGCTGAGCAGAGCAGAGCTAGCAGAGCCAACAGAGCTGAGCAGAGCAGAGCTAGTAGAGCCAGCAGAGCTGAGCAGAGCTAGCAGAGCCAGCAGAGCTGAGCAGAGTAGAGCAGAGCCAGCAGAGCTGAGCAAAGATGGGCAGAGCAGTGCAGGGCACTGATGGCAGAGATAGTACAGTCGGACTTATGGATCAATGGATGGAGTTCTCCCTAGTTGAGAGGGAGTGTTAAATTGGCAACTAGGGCCAAACTCCATGTGGGTCAGCTTATTTATGGCAGCTGATATTTTTATTGGATCCCTCTCATCGAGAGGTGTAGGATTGATCCAAAGATCATCTGATTCCGATAAGTATTTATGGAGATATGAATTTATTTTGTTTATGTAATTATTATCAAGCCGACCAGTTCTTATGTAGGCCCTAGAAGCCCCACTGACGTGTCTATTCATCATCCTCGTTTTAGTATAAATAGATGAGGATTTAATATCATTTGCACACATCTCTTGTGATCTCTCTCCACGTGTTTGGGTTTTGTGGACAGAGAGATCTAAAGGAGAATACGTTTCTCTAAAGGCTGATCTAGCCTTACCCTAGCTGCAGTAAAAAAAAAAAAAAGCGCAAACCCTCCAGATTCCTATTTCTTCTTCTGGTTTGATCCAGACACCCGAGTTCGACACTCATAAGTTGCTCTCATCTGTGCATGCGGTACTTTCATTTCTGCCCGTATTATCTTTGGTGGAAGAAAACTCAAATTGATAAAAATGGCGGATTGGGGGCCGGTCCTCGTGGGAGTGATCTTGTTCGTGTTGCTGACGCCTGGGCTCTTGTTCCAGTTTCCCGGCAATAATCGGACTGTAGACTTCGGCAACTTCGGGACTAGCGGTAGATCAATTCTGGTTCACTCCCTTATATTCTTTGGGCTCTTTGCGCTGTTCACTATTGACATCGCAGTACATATTTATACTGGCTGACCGACAGGCTTTTCGCTGGGCATTATATATATACGCTGACGTTGGACATTCATAGAAATATATGTGCTGGGAAGTCATACAATATACCTACGCAAGTCATGAAGATCCGCGGGAGGCAATGTAGACACATACACAAGTCATGAAGATCCTCAGGCAAATGAAGACAGAGACATCTTCACGTAGTCATAAGAAACATATCAACGGAGTCATAAAGGGTAGGCGCAGTGATGTGAAGGAAGCCGCATTCATGTGAGACCTGTAGCTGCCAAACACAATGTGAAGATGTCATCACTATGCAGCCCTAAACTACAATGCCATTAACGATGTAAAGGAGAAGTTGCAGTAAAAAGTATCCGCGGTAAGATGGAGCTGCAGGCATAGAAAAGGAACCACCATAAATGATAGCCACAGTGATAACGGAACAGCCGCTGTCAAGCATAAAAAAACCACAGTCAAGCATGGAAGAGCTACAGTCTTAGTTGCAATCATGTAAGATAGCTGCAATCACTGTCAAGAGATCAAAAGTCTCTTTGCACCTCGGATGTTGAAAGGCAGACAGACTAGATATCGAATTCTGGGCTAAATGATACAACGATCTCTCACGTACAGATTTCAGATGAACTAAGGAGACTGTGTATCTATTGCAGTCTCGATCAGCATACTGATATATATGTTTCCTCGTTGTCCATGTCAAAGGAAATATGCATGTGGTTGTAAGAATTTCCAGCTAAGGCTCAGGAATGTTTCTGATATGGTATAACAAAATTCGGATTGCTGTAGGTGACAACATAATGATAGGAAGAGTGTTTAATTTAGGACTGTTGGAAGGAATTTGGAACTATAGCCTAGCTGCTTTGCTAGGCTGCAAGCCATAGCAAGCAGCTAAGGCTGAAGCATGAAGGTATTGCAAATTTGATGTAGCAACATAGTATTGCAGCTAGATGATGAATGATAGGCATATTAGTAAGGAGCAGCATGATGATGAATAAGATCATGAGCATTGGTAGCTTAATGATGAATAATACCATGGAAGATGCAGCATGATGAGCAGCATAAGCTGAGAGCAGCTTTTTCATCAAGGTTCAACACATGTGACAGTACAGCAAGGTGTTACACGGTCAGGTGTAGCAAACGTACGAGATGCAGCACGATGATAGGTGAAGGAGTCACCTTAGAGAATCAGTTGAAGCAGAATGTCTTCAACTGATCTCATTGTTATAGAAGATGATCTATGCTTAGATCTAGACAAGTCAAAGTGTTGACTTCTGTTGTAATTGTACTCTCTCTCTCTCTTTCTCTGCTGAACTTTGAAGATAAAAGAAGATTTGATCAAAGGGTTTCCCCACACATTGTGGGGTTTGTCCCTGGCTCGCGCCACATCTTGTGTCCTCTTGTCTTGGCTTGTCTTCTGCGTTTTATATTTATGTTCTATCTGCAGTTTATCGTATTGCTAATGTGATTGCTAGCATAGAACATACCTAATCTTAACAAGATGCATCGTGGCATCATGGAAACAAGAGCTCGTATGAATCATAAAGGATATAGCTCTTGGGAATCTCATTGTACATTAAAGAAAAGGAAGAAGCCATCCAGGACAAAGGAAACATTTGCCAGATGGGGATATACTAGGTCCTGAAGAGTCTTTGATAGAAACCTCAACGGAGGATCCCCTAGTCTGGGAAGGCAACAAGTGCTTGATCAGGAATTCCAACTTATGGAAATCATGAGATGAAGGACTGATGACATGATGAAGCAAATCAAGGGATTAAAGATCCGTTCAATCAAGAAAGTTGTTGAAAGAAGCCTGAAGGGAAACTGAGGTATGCATGCTTATTTGACATTGTAATGTCATGATATATGGTTGCATGTAAAATGGATCAAGCATGATCAAAAGGGAAAGGATCTCCTCCTCTGAAAGGATGTAGAAAGACATAAGTCAAACTAGATGAAATCAACATAATATGTCCTCATATGAAGTATGAGGTAGTTGACTACAATTGAAGAACTCTGAGAGCTCCTGGGAATGAAAGACATGAGGATGGAAGAGATCGTGAAACATGCAACCATGATAAAGGCAATCAACATCTAGAGGATCAGGAAGACTTGACCAGGAAATCTCCCGGAATGATGTGAAGACTCTGATGGAAGTCTAAAAAGATGAAGACCCTTGACAAACAGATATCGTTGGGAGATGTGTCAACATGTATGCAGGATGTTGATACCTACAAGAAGATGTCACTGGAAAAAGGCCATCACCAAAAGGTAATATGTGATTTGTTTTTGGTGTCTGACCTCTTGAAAATGTTTGGGTATGTGTGCAGGACCAAGGTAAGGAGAGTTGCGAAGGATGTCACAGCTATGTACCCTGTGAATCACCATTGAAGAAAAGGTGAAGATAAATGGCCCTATGAAGGAAGCCCTAGATATAAAGTCAAGGAGGATACTTTTCGAGATGACATGATGGAGGAAAGTGATGGATGGATGAACCCTACATGTGAAGAAATTGATGACATCGAAGTCTTGGATCATCAGTCAACTAGAAGACCCTATAAAGTACTGATGATAGAGTCCCTGGGTAAGAGGGAGCTCTGGGTGGTTCCTATGAGTAAAGGAACTCGAGCAAGTTTCTAAGTGAAGAGAAACTTGGAACTCGTCCCTGGTTAAGAGGGAGAGTTAGACACGACATTCTTGTCTTTAGTTTGGAAGAAAGAATGGAGGATTGTGTAATCATCTGGTATCCGATACTCTTTGAAGATGTGGTAGGGCATCCAAGACAAGAGTGGGCAAGAGGACCGATATTCTTGAGGGCTGGGAACCTAAGATGAGAATAGTCCTAGTAGGGCATACTTGGAGAACACCTGGGTGGGTATGACCTTAAGAGAGACAATGATGATGCATGTCTATCAATCATTGGTCTCGCCAATGTTGTGCTCTGATCTAAGTGAGAGATGGAGTTGTTAGTCAAGGCCTTGCTATATGGAAACAATGTTGGTTGAAATGATGCTAGAACAAATGGACTGTAAATCCGATTCTTCTTATGAGAAATTCTTCAGATTGAGAATGACCAAGTACCATTATGAATACCTCCCTAGTTAAGAGGGAGTGTTGAAGAAAATGTAAGTAGGTTCGGTCTTCATAATGACATGATCTTTGTAAATGATGTAATAAATTATTTTTGTATATCTTGCTTCATGGGTTTCATGAGCAAGAAGTGTAATTAGGTCAAAGACTTCTTCTTGATGTCTTTAGGATTCTTATTATTATGTCAAAGAGTCATTTCATGTGTAGAGAAGCTCTTTAAGAGCCTATGTAAAATATATCTATGTCAATGCTGCCCTCCAAGACCAAGAAAAATCCTCCAAGAGAAAGCACGCCAAAATTTGCAAGAAAAGCAATGAAGAAATCTGATGTCGGCTTCAAAAATGAATTAAATACATAAATGGAAGTCATGTCGGGTCAAGGAAATGACATGTCGGTTCATGGGATCACGTCGGCTCAAATATGTGGCTCAAATCACTATAAATACCCATCTAGGGTCAGCACAGAAGGAACAAGAAGAACTCGGTTTTTCTCTTTGAATTTTCGTGTAAATATTGGGTGTAGGTATCCGCAGTCAAGGAGGAACAGGTCTCGCATAATGTATCTGTAGGCAAGAAGGAGATCTCACATTCCTCTCTCTGAAACCTCGCATGAAGGAGAAACTCTGAATTAGGGCTTGACTACACCTCGGTTGGGTATTAGGTGTAGTCATGACCAGAACCTCGGATGCATGAATGAGGACGCAGTATTGTCTCGACATAACTATGAATTGAAGGCACATACACTGGATAGATGGAGCAGCAAGATCTTCAAATGGATAGACAGTCTCGACATAGAGATATCTTTGAGTTACAGTCTTGGCGTATTGAAGAACCGGAATCACAATAGTGACAGATGATCAGAATCATGACGATGAAGGAGAGTAACAGTCTCATCATAATAAGAAGGATTTAACATAACAATCTCAGCATGATTGTGACAAGAAAAAGACTCAGATCTATCACCTTGATTGTTTTACGTAATATCTTTGTTGCAATCTCAATGAACAACATCGATAAGGGTTTCAAGGAGTAAGTCTTCGATCTTGACATAACTATGATTGTCTCATTATTAAGATAATAGGATCACAAGGATCTACCTTCTCAGCATATTATTAGTAATGACATTGTAGACGTAGCACATGATGACTACTGTATAATGGAATATAATCACCATCTTATCATATGAATGAAAAATAAGGATCTTTGTGATATATACAAAACCTTATCTCTAGTATGAATAGAATATGGGATCATGATCTTTGATGATCCTATACAACAAGTGAAGATGCAGCAACAGTATGATGACAATGGCATGGTAGCAAAAAAGAGGATGACCTCAGTGAGGACAAGAGATCTCAAGATGCAATAATGAAGATCTCAGTGATGCAGCAGTATTGTCTTTAGTGGTGCAGATGATGATCTCAATAGTGGCAGAGCAAAGGATTGATGTCTTGGTCTTGGAGAGGAAAATTGTGTCAAGGGTCATGGTCTTGGTATTTGTCAATGGAATCTCTATAAGAAGAATTTTGCATGGTTTTTCCTCTCCAAGAGGGAGAGTTTTTGGCCTTGGCAGAAAGCCAAATATTTGTGTTCTTGTCTCTTTTGTTTTTGGTAGCAGTTTGATGAAGTGAAAACACACACTAATAATGAATGAAAGATCAAGCTAAGATAAATTGTATAAATACTTCACAAATTGTTATCATGCATTAGAAGAATCATTGTAATTTCTTAATGCCCTAGATTTTTCAACACTTGGAAGAGGTAGTTGTATGAAGGATAGCCACATGTGGACTAGAAGAACACTTCTCGATGAAGAAAAAGGATGACATGGTTGTTGGTTCAACACTATGTTTCGTTGAAGGGAAGTGATGGAGAAGATGGTTGATGCCCTATGAAAAGGTTCTGAAAGAAGATAGCTCCTTGATGAAGAAGTTGAATTTCATCACATGATGTCGAATGAAGGAGCTCTACAAGTTGCTGGTAGTACCATGATCTCCACCGAAGAGCAGGACGTTGCTATTGGTAACAAGTCCCTAGTTAAGAGGGAGCTTTGGTATATTCCATTTATAGGAATGAGTGAATCCTCCCTGGTTGAGAGCGAGAGATAGACACATCATTCTTGTCTTCATGTTATAAAGAAAGAATGGAGGATTGGGTAAGCATCTGGTTTCCGATACTCTTTGAGGATGAGGTAGGGCATCCAATAGGTAAGAGTAGTCGAAGAGGAAATTCCTTGAGGATGTGTTAATCCAAGACAAGAATGGTCCTAAAAGGACATACCTTGTGAACATTTGAATGGGGTATGTTCCTTGAGAGACAATGATGATGGTGTCTATAAGTCATTATCTCGCCAGCCTTGTGCTCTTATCTTGTGGAGAGATAGAGTTGTTAGTCAAGGCCTTGTTATGTGACAATGTTGGTTGATATGATGAGATGCACAAATATAAGCTGAGAAGATAGCTTATGAGATGGCCCGACTCTTCTTATGAGAATTCTTCAGTATGAGAATTTCCAAGTACCTTGTATGTATTATGAATACCTCGCTATGTATTGTTGAGAAATCTAGGGGCAGCAAGGTAGGTGATTTCTCTTCTTGATAACTGCTTGTGATGTGTTTTTACTTCACTTAGTTAGCTTCTTCTTTCACTTATTATTATTAGTGTTCTCTATCATCAAACAACTACCAAAGCATAAAGGACAATGAGACAATAGGACACAGTATGTAGGCTATCAGCTAGGGCCAAAACCTCTCCAACTGAGAGGAAAACCCACAAGAATTCTTCTTCTTATAGAATCTTCAATTGACCAATTCCAAGACCTAGACCCTTGACCAAGACCCTCCAAGACCAAGCCAAACCTTGCTAGCAACTTCTGCAAATTTTGACTTCAAGCAGTTTCTTTTGTAGCTTTGACCTATCTAGCAGCTTCTTCTGCAAATTTGACTTGCCCAGCAGATTCTTCTGCAACTTCGACCTGCCCAGCAGATTCTTCTGCAACTTTGCCCTGCCCGGCAGATTCTTCTGCAGAAACCCTAGATCTTGTTCCTTTCTCCTTCACTTGGGTAGATTCTATTAATTTTAGATAACAATGGTTCTATGCTTGCAACAATTACTTCAATGTCCTTTTATCAACCCAATGACAATTTCCACTTAATTATCAATTGCAATCATATTAACCATTACTCACATTGACTGTAACTGTAGATAGAACATAAACAATAAATGTAGAAGACAAGCCAAGACAAGAGAACACCAGTGTTTGGTGAATGCCAAGGAAAAACCCCAAGATGGGGAAAACCCTTTGATCAATTCTTCTTATTATTATATCAAATGTTGAACAGAGAGAGAGTATAATAATAAAAAGTCAAAGTCAAAATTGACTTGCCAAATCACTGTCCAGAGTCCAAAACAACCATGTCAAATCTGCAATTCTGCCCTCAGTCAACAGCAATCAAATCAGCCCTAACCAGAAAGCCAACAATAATCAAAGTTTGGTCAAATCTGTCCAAAAGAGCTCGATGAAAGGAGAGAGGAACTTGGCCTCTCTTGTTGGTCAAAGTCAACCCAAAACAATCAACAAATCTATAGTCAAATTGTTGGAAAATCGGAAAGGCGGTAAAGATTTTCTTGATCTTGATAATTACTTGTGATGTTTCTTATTATTACGATTCTTTATATCTTCTTTCTTTAGTTCATCAAGCAATTACCAAAAGCAACAACACATAAAACAATGAACACAAGATGTAGGCACATGGGAGGGAAAAATCCCACTTGAGGGGAAAACCCAGTCAAAGTAATTCTTCCTTTCAATAGTATCCTTTGAGACTCTTCACCCTAGACCAAGACTAGACCTTCCCTCCACACCAAGTCAACCTCCAGAAGATTGGCCTCTTCCCAGCAACTTTGACTATGCAACAACTTGCAGCAGCTAACAGCTTCTAGCAGTAGTCCAACTTGGAAGACTTCGATCTCCCAATCCAGAGCACAAAACAGAGAGATACCACCACCAAAATTTCGATTTTCCTTGATTCCTTAGACTCACCCAAACTCGCATTCACTTTGGCTTCCTGACAACAAACTTTCCCAACTACCCACTTCGCACTTCTGCCCAACAACAAAATTTTCACACTTATGCCCAGTAGAGAGAATTCGAACTTGATGAGAAGTGATGCTCCAAATGAATTCGATGTCCTTTTTTTATAGGCTTCTTGTGGGGTCGAATAGGGTCTTAGGTCGACTTGATTTTCCCTTAGGCCGACATGGTGTGGAGGTTACATAATTCATATTTGACTCAATACTTAACCTTTTTACATGATTCAAAAGCCCAAGAAGGGCCTCTTTGAATATACAATGATTCTATAGACTCAGAATAAATCCTAGAAGTCTTCAATGGGGACTTTGACCTAAAACATGGTGACCCAAGCATGAAACCCATGCTTTAATAAGTCACAATAATAATAATAAAAATTCTTTTCTTTATTATTTTGACAAGTACATTACATATTGACTCAAGTACATTATTGAAGATCGAACATAGTTACTTTTTCCAACACAAATTCGGTTGAGTTGAAATCAACCCTGCGATCAAACAGGCCTGCAGTCAACGTAGGTCAAAGTGCCCAAATCACCTCGACTTTTGTGCCAATAAATGCGGCCTCTTGAGGCAGAGATCCTCCCAAAAAATCAAAGTCAAAAGTTGCCCAAGAAGTCAAAGTCAATACTTGTCAAACCCTGATCAAACTGCAGAAAAACTTTAGATTTTCGGCCCTGTAATTTTTGTCCTCCTTTTTGCCACACGTGAGAAAAATCAGTTGCCTAATAGTTTTACGAACCAATCAGATGAGGAGAGAGATGGATGTGTGAGTTGATGAAGTGCCAAATGAGGTTTGAGGTCATCCTTTTTTATACAAGTCATTGAGGGTCAAAAGACATGTCTAATGGGCTTCATGAGCATACATGATGCTGTGGCCGACCTTGACAATTTGCACATGTATGGGTTTGACCTCAAAAACATATTTCTCCTTGTCCAAATTTAGTGATCTTTGGGTCAATTTTGGTCCCTCTCTAAAAGAGCAATTCAATGCAATAATTATCTCCATCAAATGAGTTGTCCAAAGTGGAATTCGGCCCTAGTTGCTAATTTTAACACTCCTTCTCAACTAGGGAGAATTCCACCTGCCAATATCTAACCATCGATCATCATGCCATCTTGTCATCATATACCATCTCTGCGTCTCATCTCAATTCTGTTGAACACTGATATGGATAATGAAGAAGAATCGATCGAGTGAGTCACAGGACCTTACTATCCACTCATAAAAGCTAGTCCACATAACCAGGGGTAGAACCCCAATCAGACTTGATCCTGAATGATCAAGTTGGTGAACATCATGCATCCTAGACATAGGGAGTACGACAGTACATGATGCATTCATCTATAGTGCTATGGTCCCTATCCTCTTTTCCCAACTCATTGGCTAGATGAGAGGTACTTCCCAAGAGTCTCGGACTACATGGGTAGGATGTATGTTGGGGCATCTGCAGGAGAAGGTGAACCATTAATCTTGCTCATATGGATGAACTACACATCCTATGGATATATCATCAGCTATAGGGGAAGGTGCACCACTCACGCTATTCTCTCATATATCAACATGGGGTATCACAGGGAAACATGAACCACTCACCTTGTACACAACATACCTATAGGAGAAGGTGAACCACTCACCCTATGGTCACACATAGCTCTAAGAAGTACCCCAAGCCCCAGGAGCTCCTAGAGCTCAATGTCCAACTCAAGCTAGACCCTCATGGGAAGGCCCTTCCACGACTCCAAGTTTCTCTCGGAATGTTAAGAACTTGATGTTCACCCAGGGCTTCGTGAGGATGTCAGCAACTTGCTCACCAGTCTTGATGTGTTGGAGCCTTATTGCTCCTCGTTACTCCATATCCTGGATAAAGTGGTACTTGATATCAATGTACTTGGAGTGGTCGTGGAGCACGGGATTCTCTGAAAGGCGAATCCCACTGGTTATTGCAATAGATCATTGTGGTATCCAACACGTGCTCAAATAGCTCACTGAAGAGCTTCCTCAACCATATAGCGTCACAACAGGCCATACTAGTTGCAATATATTCAACCTCAACTGTGCTTAGAGCAACCGATTTCTGCTTCTTGCTCATCCAAGAAATTGAAGTAGATCCCAAAGAGAAGCAACATTATGACATGCTCTTTCTCTCCATCACATTGCGAGCCCAATATCCATGTAACCTCAAATTCCCGATAGTGTATCTCAACCCATAATTGATTGTGCCATGAAGATATCTCAAGAGATTTTTAGCAACAATCCAATGTATGTGACGAGGCTCAACCATAAATTGACTCAAAGTATTTACAACAAAGCATATCTCTGGACGAGAATTTACTAAGAACATTAGGGCCCCCACAAGTTGTCTATTCTCGGAAGGGTTTGCCAATTTGGGCTCAACAACACTTCCACATAGCTTCTTGAAGTTGAGTTCCATCGGAGTAGACACAGACTTGCATTCCACCATCCCACATCTCTCTAGCAGCTTCATAATGTATTTTCCTTGAGAAAGGAAAATATCGCCTAGCTTTTGGCAGACCTCCAATCCTATGAAGTAATGCATCAGTCCTAGGTCCTTCATCTCCAACTCGGAAGTCAAGTCCCTCTTGCATTGATAAATGAGAGGGTCAACACCTGTTAGAAAGAGATCATCAACATAAAGGACGAAAATAAGAGGCATGTCCTTTTCAACCTTGAAGTGTAGGTTTGGATCAACATAGCTTCTAGTAAACCCTAGCTTCATAAGATAATTGTCAATCTTCTCGTACCAAGCCCTAGGGGCTTGCTTTAACCCATAGAAGGCTTTTTTCAACTTGCATACATGTGTCCTCTGATCGTGTACTTCAAACCCGTGAGGTTGTTCCAAGTAGACTTCCTTCTTAAGCGAGCCATGCAAGAAAGCAGTTTTGACGTCCCTCTATTGGAAGATCCAACCTTGGTTGGCAAAGAGAGTAATGATAGATCGAATAATGGTATATCAGGCAATTGGTGCAAATATTTCATCATAGTCCACTCCTTTTTTAGAGAAGCCACAAGCTACGAACCTGGCCTTATGTTTTTTAGCACTCCCATCAGCTCCATGTTTAATTTTGTAAAGCCTTTTAGAGGTGACCACAGACTTGTCCTTAGGTCTAGGCACCACGTCTCAGACATCATTTTTCATAATCAATTCATATTCCTCATTCATCGCATCTTTCCATACTTGGTGCTTTACAACTTCTTTGAATGTGCAAGGTTTAACTTGAACAATAGAAATGAAATGAAATGATATGATATTTTAACGTCCACAATGTGAAAATTCTATCATTGTAGCAACTGATTTACTTTTCCTACTTATTTTATCATAAGTTATTCATGAAATTACTTCAATAAACATTAAACTAAACACTGTTGCAGATATCATATCGTAATACAGAAACAAAAATATGCACACATTGACACAGTTATTTTGGACTAATGTCCCTGGAAAAACCCAATGTGGGAAAACTGGTGCAGCAAGGGAGGATTTTATTATTCAGCAATTTTCTTGTACAACAGGGTGCCAATCTGGCTTACCCACAGATAGACAAACTTCCAGCACTTTCCTAAACCTAGCGTAGGCCCTACTGACCTCTGCTATAGCCTGAAACCCTCTGCGTCAGCCTACTGAGGCTTTGCGCAGCCTCTCTGGGCTTCTGCGTCACTCTGCAGCCTCTGCGTGGATGACGCAAGCCCTTTCGGCTTTGCGCAGTTTCTGCTGCCTCTGCGTGGCTTCCTCTGGCTCTGCGTCTGCCTCTTTTGCACTAATCTCCCGTCCCTCTGTTCCTTATTTGCTGTCTCCTGACTGCTCTCTAGACCACTGGTTCATTTTCTCAGCAAACCCTGCTCCAGAAATTGAACTGACTGGTCTCTCTTGGTGTGTTCTCCAAGTGCCCCTCAAGCCTCCTCTTATACTTTTTCTGTTGACATCTCAATGGACGAGATTAAATCTCTAATCAACGACTAAGATTAAATCTGGCTTGATCCATGTCTTTTGGACCACTCTATCATAGATTCATATTAATACACATTAATATTTTATTTTCCCTAAGTTTAGACTTAGGGACTCCATTAAAAATATTAATTATTTTAATATCTCCTGATCTGTTTAAAATTTGCCTAAACGCTTTCTGGGTATTGGAGATCTCATGTGCCCCAACCTCTCCACCAAATTTCGTGGCTAGAGCACATCTGATGCTACCCCAAATCAACACTCCCTCTTAGCGAGGACTGTGCTCTAGTAATACTCCTCACAGAGTATTACTCTGATCATCTGGCGTCAGTACCTGTGTTGATGCTAAGCCTCCCTCCCCAACATCCTCTACACTGCTGCATCTTGTACTACTGCCCATGGTTCTGCCACTGCCACTACTGCATCTGTACGACAACTCCCTCTGCATCTGTGCTGCTGCTGGTCCTTTCTCCCAGCACTGCATCGACACTGCACCTTCCTCTGCATTTGTGCTGTTGTTGGTCCTTTCTCCCAACACTGCATTTGCACTGCAACTCCCTCTGCATCTGTGTTGTTGTTGGTCCTTTCTTCCAACACTGCATCTTCACTGCAACTCCCTCTTCATTCGTGCTGCTAACACACTACTTCTGAAAGGGGTTCATTACCATCCCCATCCTTTCCCTGAGGTAGTCAAATTTTTACTTTCCAAGGGCCTTGGTGAGGATATCTGCCACTTGTTCCCCTGTAGAAGTGTAGTTCAATTGTATAGCTCCACGTTGGACACAATCTCTGACAAAGTGACACCGGATATATGCTTTGACCTATCATGAAATACTGGATTCTCAGAGAGTTTGATGCAACTCTGTTTATCACACATGATCTTGGTCACCTCCATATTTCTTCTGAATAGGTCTACCAACAGTTTTCTAAGCCATATGGCCTCACACGAAGCTGTGCTTGCTGCCATATATTCTGCCTAAGACGAGCTCAGAGCTACGGACTTCTGTTTCCTACTGCACCAGGAGGTTATTCGTGATCCAATGTTGAAGCAGTACCCAGAGGTACTTTTCCAATCCACTGAACTTCCTGCCCAATCTGCATCAGTAGATCCACTTAACCTGATATCCTTCCCCTTTTTGTACAAGAGCCCATAATCAACTATTCCTTGTAAATACCCGAGAACGTGCTTGGCTGTTGCCCAGTGAGCCCTCTTTGGTTCCACCATGAACTGACTGAGGGTGTTGACAACGTAGCAAATATTTGACTTGGTATTGACTAGATACATCAGGGACCCTATTCGTTGTTGGTATAGGGTGGGATTGACATCGTTGTCTTCTGATGCATCAATCTTCTTCTAGTTGGTGGTCATTGGGGTAGCCATAGGTCTACAGTGTCCCATCCGTAACCTTTTCAGAATTTCTGTAGCATACCTTCCTTGCCCAAGGAAGATTTCTCCTTTCTGCTGCCAAACTTCCAACCCTAGAAAATAGTGCATTCGTCCCAGATCCTTCATATCGAACTCTGTGGCTAGATTCTTCTTGCAGTCTTCAATGAGTCTGGATGATCCTGTCAGGAAGAGATCATCCACATATAATACTAAGATAAGTGGCTCGCTCTCTACAACCAGATAGTAGAGATTCAGATCCACATCACTCTTGACAAACCCCATCTTCTGCAAGTAGCCATCTATTCGACCATACCACGCTCTTGGTGCCTACTTCAGCCCATACAAGGCTTTCTTCAGTCTGCATACATGAGACTTCTTCTCATGAGTTTCAAAGCCCTCTGGTTGTTCAATGTATACTTCTTCTTCTATTACCCCGTTTAGAAATGTCGTCTTGACATCCATCTGATGGATCTCCCATCCCATCAGTAGATCCACTTAACCTGATATCCTTCCCCTTTTTGTACAAGAGCCCATAATCAACTATTCCTTGTAAATACCCGAGAACGTGCTTGGCTGTTGCCCAGTGAGCCCTCTTTGGTTCCACCATGAACTGACTGAGGGTGTTGACAACGTAGCAAATATTTGACTTGGTATTGACTAGATACATCAGGGACCCTATTCGTTGTTGGTATAGGGTGGGATTGACATCGTTGTCTTCTGATGCATCAATCTTCTTCTAGTTGGTGGTCATTGGGGTAGCCATAGGTCTACAGTGTCCCATCCCGAACCTTTTCAGAATTTCTGTAGCATACCTTCCTTGCCCAAGGAAGATTTCTCCTTTCTGCTGCCAAACTTCCAACCCTAGAAAATAGTGCATTCGTCCCAGATCCTTCATATCGAACTCTGTGGCTAGATTCTTCTTGCAGTCTTCAATGAGTCTGGATGATCCTGTCAGGAAGAGATCATCCACATATAATACTAAGATAAGTGGCTCGCTCTCTACAACCAGATAGTAGAGATTCAGATCCACATCACTCTTGACAAACCCCATCTTCTGCAAGTAGCCATCTATTCGACCATACCACGCTCTTGGTGCCTACTTCAGCCCATACAAAGCTTTCTTCAGTCTGCATACATGAGACTTCTTCTCATGAGTTTCAAAGCCCTCTGGTTGTTCAATGTATACTTCTTCTATTACCCCGTTTAGAAATGTCGTCTTGACATCCATCTGATGGATCTCCCATCCCATCTGGGCTGCAAGAGATATCACGGTCCTAATAGATGTATACCTGGCTACTGGGGCGAAGGTTTCCTCATAGTTAATCCCTTCCTTTTGAGCATACCCTTTAGCCACAAACCTGGTCTTGTATTTTCAATACTGTCGTCCACAACATATTTGATCTTGCAGATCCATCTTGAACCTACCACAGATCTGTCTTGAGGCCTTGACACCAACTCGCAGACGTCGTTTACCATTACAGAGTTATACTCCATTGCATCTAGCCAGACCCGATGCTGAGCTGCTTCCTTGAAGTTGGCAGGCTCTCCATCTTGAGCTACTAACCCCTGATCCGTGTCTCGTTGTTTTCGCTCCCTTTTACTGTTCCTTGGCTCTCCGATGAAGTTCTTTGCATCACGCAGAATCTGATGGAGTTCCTTGCTGGTTCTTCCTCTGCCAACAGGTGCTTCTGTTTGCTCCTCTTCCTCATCCTGAGAATCTTCCTGATTTGAGGAAGGATTCTTCACTTCCGTTGGTTGAAGAGGCATGACCAACGGATCCTCTTTCAACTGCTCCTTGGAAGGCATTTTGCGAGATCTTTCGAAAGCTCTGTCCTCCATGAACTTTACATCTCATCGTACTACTACCTTCCTGCTCCCTGGAAGATAGATCCTGTATGCCTTAGCGTTCTCGCTATATCCTGCCAGATACCCCTTTTCTGCAGTCTGATCCAGCTTCTTCCTCTTTTCTTCGGGTATGCGACAAGATGCCAAACTCTCAAATATCCTGAAATGACTAACTTCAGGTGTCTTCCCAGTGAAGACTTTCTTAGAGTAATCTTGCCCAATGCCTGATGAGGAGTCCTGTTCTGAATGTAGACCGCTGTGTTGCATGCTTCTGCCCACAGGAATTTTGGCATATCCTGATCATATAGCATGGCTCTAGCTGCTTCTACAATAGTCATGTTTTTCCTTTTTGCCACCCCATTCTTCTCCGGATTGTAGCGAGCTGTCCACTCTCTTCTGATGCCCTCCTTAGTGCAAAAATCAATGAAGTTCTTATCGACATATTCTCCACCATTATCTGAGTGCAAAACTTTTATTTTCTTACCTGTCAGATTCTCCGCTAGAGCCTTGAACTCCTTGAATCGACTAAAAACCTCATCCATGGTGTTCAAAAAATAGATCCAAGTTTTCCTCGAGTGGTCATCAATGAAAGTAAAGAAATACTCGGCACCGCTGAGAGCTTTGACGGACATAGGTCCGCAGATATCTGAGTGTATCAATCCTAGTACACTCTTGGCCGTGTGTTTGCTCCTAGGAAATGTCGCCTTGGCATACTTTCCTAGAGCGCAACCCCTGCATACATCATCTCGTTCCGTCCTCAGATCTGGAACTCTTGTTACAGTGCTCTTGAGAATTCCCAGAGCTCCATGGTGCAAGTGACCCATCCTTCTGTGCCATAGTTCGTTCAAGTCTTTGTCCCCATCACTGCCTATTAGTGCCATTGGAGATTCTAGTTGTAATTTGTACAACCGATTACTTTTGATCATGATCTGCACTTTCCTTTTCCAGCTCAGGTGTTTGATGTATACCTTTTCCTTGATGAAGTAGACGTCATAGCCCTTGCCTTGTAGTTGTGAGATGAAAAGTAAGTTCATCCCCAATCTTGGCACATGCAGCACATTTATGGCACGGAACTTCTCTCCCGATTCTGTCTGAAAAACTATGGTACCCTTTCCTACTGGAGTACACTTTGCCTTGTTCCCCATGGTGATCTGAAAGTTCATGAAGCATAAAAACTATGCTGAAGCAATAAAACTGATAGCTTGTAGCATTGAAACACGAAAACTGGTAGCTTGAAGGATTTAATATAAAAATACACACAGGTATTTAATAATAATTTATTAATATATATAAGATGTATAAGATGATATATGATTGTTACAATGAGGCCTTGCTTTTATATCTCAGCAAGTGACCTTTCGTGAATGGGCATGTCTTTTAGACATGCCTTTTCACTTAATTAAATGACTATTTAACCTAAATAATATTTAATTATTTAATATTAATATTTATTTTATTTATCTAATTGTTATGAATTATATTCATAACATAGCTTCTCCCTTCGGAAGCTTTGTTCTCAAAACTTTAACACTGGGGGTTTTCTTCACTTAGTGTATGTCATCTCGATGTATGTAATGTGGCCTTCCTTTCGTCTTATAGCTAATTAGTGATATTCCTTTGAATTTTTTTGTTTGTTTGTTTATAATATATATATATATATATATATATATATATATATATATAGATTATATATATATATATATTAAATGATTAGATTAATTAATTAATAGATTTTACTTAAGTTATATTTAATTCTGCTATCCCAATCGATTATGATTATTTGCTTAATGGGATGGCTTAAGCGTATACGCCCAAACGAAATGACGCCAACCATTGACCTTTCGAGTGGAGCATGTCGTTTGACATCTAGTCTTTAACGATGCTGCGTCTTTGTCCTCAAAGATTAACGTTTGATGTTATCGTCGATGCAGGAGTGGTGACTGCGGACAGGGCACGACGCATAAGATAGCAAGCACGATGAAATAGCTATTATGGGAGCGAATTGAGGGGCAGCATGATGGCACTGCTTCAGGGAACAACAGAGATAGGGAAGTGAAACAATGGCAGCGGAATTCCCTGACAGGGTTGTCGAGTTGAACGCAACTATAAATTCGATCTCCTTCATCTGATGTTTTATTTTGTGGGTGTTTGAATGATACTTTCTGGATAGGAAAACTGCAGTAATGGCCAGTAAAAAAAATCGAGGGAAGGATCTTCTCCTTTAGAAATGGTGACTATTACGTCCACATTTTCCTTACCCTCCACCCTCGTAGCTTCAACTTTTATATCCCCGCTACCATATTTTTTCTGCAATATAATTGTTGTCTGGCCATCTATCTTCCAGGGCATGTTTTCTTTCTCCCAAGAATCCAAGTGCCATTCAAGCGAACACAAAATCTCGTCTTTGAGCTCCTTCACTAGGATTTCATTTGATTTTGTATCGATTTCAGATTCTGAAGTAAACTTGCATCTTGAAACCCATGATGTTCATTCCATTATTTCTTTCTTGCAACGGTTTTGAAACACACACCCGAGGAATGAATGGAGATCCCTATTGTGCTTTAATGCTCTGAAAGCCTCTGTTGCCACAAAAGAAAACACTGCTCTGCGATCCACACATAACACAGACATTGCTAACACAAATTTCTTCGGTTCAACCTTCTCAAGCAGCTGCTCATTCTCCGCATTAATTTCATCGAGCCACTCTTTTGTAAAAGGGTAACACTTGGTTCCATAAAATTCTATGATAAAGTATGGAGTAAACGACAATTCCCAATGTAATTTCTCATTTGAATTTATAACAACTACCTTGGCCATAGTCGAAACTTGGCAGTATCGAAACAATTTCTTTATAGTCTTGTCTCTGAATGGCAAAGCTAGCCATGGCATCCTGGCAATAATCTTTTGAAACTGCTTATCCCAAAGACCACTTATGAATTTGGTTGACGAAGATAAAGCGTTCCATTGTTTAGAGACACAACTAAATCTGAGCAAGTGTTCAAGTGACAGCCACGACAATATCTTGGCAATGATAGGATTGCAAGTGCTCTCCAGCGCCTTACGCTTGTCATCAAATTCATCAGCATCTGCATGCTGGTCTAGCCACTGTTTAGTCTGTTCAATGGCATCCTCAATCTTCGTCTTATCAGATTGATCTAATTTTGCTGCAATCTTATCACCTCTGAATGGTGTTCCTTATGTTGAGCTTCTTGGAATCCTTTTCATTTTCTACAGAAAGCCTTGACTCGTTTGATACAAGATTCATAGGAATCAACTTAGATAAACTTTCTGCATCCTTGGTGGGAATTTCCGTCAATGGGGCCTCAACGTGCCCTTTTCTGGACTTCATGCCTTCTTTTTTGTTACTTTCATCATAAGACATCTTCACCAGAACTTCATTATTAACTTCCATTTTCATATCATTTTCAGCTTCCTCATTTTCACTATCAATGTCCATATCATTTATATTCAGAGTTTCGTTGTCTTTTTCTACAAGACTTTTCTTTAGACATGTTGAAACTTCAACACATGATTTTTCTAATTGCTGAAATGTTTCTTGAATACTAAATTGTTCAACGTAATCAGGATATGAACGTAATGGCACATTGTGCAGCGAACTATGTTCAAAGCCCCACATGATTATATCGTGTGCCATGGCTCTGATACCACTGTAGCATAAAAACTATGCTGAAGCAATAAATTATAAAACTGATAGCTTGTAGAGCTGAAACACGAAAACTAGTAGCTTGAAGGCTTTAATATAAAAATACACACAGGTATTTAATAATAATTTATTATATATATATATATATAAGATGTATAAGATGATATATGATTGTTACAATGAGGCCCCGCTTTTATATCTCAGCAGGTGACCTTTTGTGAATGGGCATGTCTTTTAGACATGCCTTTTCACTTAATTAAATGACTATTTAACCTAAATAATATTTAATTATTTAATATTTATATTTATTTTATTTATCTAATTGTTATGAATATAATTCATAACAGTTCATCTTCTCTTCTCGATATTCTGAGAAACAGTCCTTGATTCCTGTCATATGCCACGAGGCTCCACTGTCTATATACCATACTTCTGATGATGCAGAACTAGTCATGCACGCCACTTCTTCTTCCAACTTGGAAGCCAACATAGAGAAATCAAAATCTCTCTCTCTTGTGCAATTTTCTGAAAATCTGCGTGAGTCCCCTAAGGTGGATGCCTCTGCTGTCTTGACCCATAATTGATTTTCCCTTTTTTGTCTCTGATTACTTGCTGTGATACCATGTGAAAATTCTATCACTGCAGCAACTGATTTACTTCTCCTACTTATTTCATCGTAAGTTATTCATGAAATTACTTCAACAAACATTAAACTAAATACTACTGCAGATATCACATCGTAATACAGAAACAAAAATATGCACACATTGACACAGTTATTTTGGACTAATGTCCCTTGAAAAACCCAGTGTGGGAACACTAGTGCAGCAAGGGAGGATTTTATTATTCAGCAATTTTCTTGTACAACAAGGTGCCAATCTGGCTTACCCACAGATAGACAAACTTCCAGTGCTTTCCTAAACCCAGTGTAGGCCCTACTGATCTTTGCTACAGCCTGAAACCCTCTACGTCAACCTACTGAGGCTCTGCGCAGCCTCTTTGGGCTTCTGCGTCACTCGTGCAGCCTCTGCGTGGATGACGCAGGCCCTTCTGGTTCTGCGCAGTTTTTGCTGCCTCTGCGTGGCTTCCTCTGGCTCTACATCTGCCTCTTCTGCGCTGATCTCCCGTCCCTCTGTTCCTTACTTGCTGCCTCCTAACTGCTCTCCTGTCCCTCTATTCCTTGCTGCCTCCTGACTGCTCTCCAGACCACTGGTTCAATTTCTCAGCAAACCTCGCTCCAGAAATTGAACTGACTGGTCCTGCTCAGTGTGTTCTCCAAGTGCCCCTCAAGCCTCCTCTTATACTTTTTCTGTTGACATCTCAACGACCGAGATTAAATCTCTAATCAATGACTAGGATTAGATCTGGCTTGATCCATGTCTTTTGGACCACTCTATCAAAGATTCATATTAATACACATTAATATTTTATTTTCCCTAAGTTTAGACTTAGGGACTCCATTAAAAATATTAATTATTTTAATATCTCCTGATCTGTTTAGAATTTGCCCAAACCCATTTTGGGTATTGGAGATCTCATGTGCCCCAACCTCTCCACCAAATTTCGTGGCTAGAGCACATCCGATGCTACCCCAAATCGACACACAAGACTAAAAATAGTTTATGGGACCATTAGTTCCCTGCTTTCCACCTTTTGCAATTCAATCCTTTTCTTATTCAAATTGATGATGAGCTAGCCCAACCTTCCAACAATCCCCTCGCTGAAAAGACAATGCCATGAAATCGATGCTAACATATTCCCATAACTTTCTCTCATGTCTTTGAATGCCTCACGTTCCAAAATGAAATGTTTTTCCGATTCCATTGCCCTAGACGTGCAAAATGTACACAATCGTTCTTCCCAAGCTTCTTTAAGCCTTTTCCACTATCCTATTTCACACCAAAGCTGATGCAAGTTGGTTCTTAATTGAGCAATAAGACCCTTTGCCCTCTACGGAATGGTGGCCCCAATGAACTCTTTTTGTTGTAGATCACACACAAGGTTGAATTCTTCAATGTACTACTTCTTCTTTCTACCCAACTCTTTTCCCCATACTCGTTTACGAAATTTCTCCATAGCAAAATTCTTTAGCTCCTTGCTATTTGTGGGACAGGCATTAAGGTAGATATTCCATTTTTGCATCCATGTGTAGTTTTGTTTCATCCATGTTTTCTTTCTTTCACTCATGCCTTCTTTGAAGATAACATTAGGCCATCTACCTACTCCCATTTGCTCAATTCTTTTTAGATATCTTATGAGC
This sequence comes from Pinus tabuliformis, assembly GCA_031772625.1. NCBI lineage: Eukaryota > Viridiplantae > Streptophyta > Pinopsida > Pinales > Pinaceae > Pinus > Pinus tabuliformis. Next base: position 1,862,555,118 of record CM062817.1, read on the forward strand.
CGCACCATAGCAATTTCTTCGATGGGAGTTGCTCCTGTTTCACTCAACATTATCTCATAAGTTACCGAACTTTTTATTTTGAACTTGTTCATGATCAAGTGTTTTTGGATTTTCTCAATTTGTTTCGATTTTGAGACGGGGTTGTTGCTGGTCGACAATTCACACCCATATAGCATCACTGGACAAACTAGGAGTCCAAAAAGCGCTTTAATCGTTTTCCAATCCCATAACTCTGCCTCTCTACATCTGTTTTGAAGAGCATATAATGCTTTCCACCCTCCTAAAATTCTCTTCTTTTTGCAGTGCTCCCAGTTAAGTTTGTCGTTGAAATCAATCCCAAGGTACTTGTACTCATTTACTTCATTAAGAATGTTGCCTTCAAAGAAGAACGTACGCTGGCTCTGCTTCCTTTTATTAGAGAATCATAATTCTGGTCTTGCTAGTATTGACTTGCATCCCCACTGCTCTACAAAAATGCTCAAGGGCATGTAGGTGCATTTGTAATGCATGGGCTGATTTAGAAATCAATACAACATCATCAACATATAAAAGAAGCTTTATCACAAACTCCCCCAACTGAACACCATCTCCACCTTGCAGATTTTGCCACTCTTCCAGTTTATCAATAAATAAACCAAAAAGAGTAGGGGATAGAGGGCAACTTTGCTTGACTCCAATGTCACTTCTAAAGCTTTCTGAAATACCTGCTGATGTTCTAATTTTGACTTTCACCTCTTCATAAAGTCTATGGATAGCGACTATATAATGCAAAGGAATTTCAAGTTATTCCATTCTACGCCACAACTTATCTCTAGGGACTATGTCAAATGCCTTTTTGAAGTCAACAAAGCAGCAGAATACTTGTTCTTTGTCCTCCCGAACCTTTTCAACAATGTGATACCATGATCCACTATAGAATGCTTCAGCCTAAAACTCACTTGTCCTCTTGCCCTCTTTTCTTTTACTTCTGCCCACTTACTGATTCTACTTTCTAGCATGCTGCCAAAAAGCTTTGCAAACAAAGCTTTGCTCATAATAGTTCTATAGTTGGAAGGATTATTAATGTCTCCACTTTTAAAAAGAGGTATTGCTAGGCTAGTTGTCCAGTCTCTTGGGAATCCTTGTTGAATGATGTTGTTGAATATTTCCATGATGTGCGGTGTAAGAGTGTTCATTCCCCATTTTAGATAGTCTGCTTGAAGCTCAACCAAGTCCTTTGCATTTCCTGTTTTCAATTTCTTAATTCCAATCTCCACCTCCTGTAACGTGAAGAGCTTTGTAGTTGTGTTGATCTTGGGAGGAGGCTCCGCCTCTGATTCTTTCTCATAGAGTTGTCTTGCATATTCAAACCATTGATTGGCTGTAATATTATTTTCGATTTGCTTCTTCCTTGGTTGAAGTTCCTGCCAAAAAAGCTTTGGGTTATTCTTGCTTAGATATATTAACTCTTCTCACCTTGTTTGCATGAACTCATATTTTTTCCTTTTTAGTATCTGCTTATATAACTTTACATTCATCTTCTCCTTGCTTGCCTTTTTCAAGGTTCTCCTTGCCATTTTGCATTCCTCATCAAACCAAGCATTTATAGGAAAACAATTTGATTTTGATTTCCTATTTTTTGCTCTTTTGCACTTCTCAAGTGCACTTTGAATTATATTTGTTAACTCATGACTGTTGAAGCTTTTGAAACCAATTTTCTCCTTCTAAATTAATCTCTCTAACATTGTCTTGAAGATAGTACAATTTTCTTGTGTTAGAAGAATTTTGCCCCTTGATAGTGATTGCCGAGAGCATTGGGTTTTCCTCCTATGTTGCCTTTCTTCTAACCATGATAACTTTATATAAATTGGGTTATGGTCTGATTTTAAGTCCCAAATATGCTCTCCAATCTTAACTTTGTCTATCTTTTCTATCAAGCTTTGTGAACACATCACATAGTCAACGACACTTGCCCCATTGTATGTGTTGCAAGTGAAGTTCCTAGACCTTTTCCATCTATCTAGACCATTGCAAATAATTAAATTGAAAGCACCACACAGTGTAAACAACTCCTCTCCAAAATGATTGCTAACTTTGCCATCTTCTGAACACCTCATCCATTGGGGATTCTCCTCTTTAGTGAGCCAAATATGATTGTGATCCTCTTTGCAACGTAGTACTCATGGCAACCAAGTATCCTTGATACCTGTTCGACTTCTTACTTTCACGAAATGTCCCTCTTGGAGCAATATGTGTTTCAACATCTTTGAGGGTATCTTTGAGCCATAGTGGTCGTTTCCTTTAGGTAGAGGGATCACCAGGTGGTGGATCAATAGGATCCATCAGGCCATCAACATCGAGCATAGGCTCATCTATCAGAGGTTCATCTTGTCTTTTTGTAGCATCATTATCGTCCTTCCTTGAGATGGTGAGATCTTTGGCTTTCCCAAGGGCAGTGTCTTCGTCAAAGGTGACATTGTGACTTACTTCCACATCTCTTTGACCAGGTACACAGATTTTATATGCTTTGGAATTTTCATTGTAGCCGATGAATATACCTTTCTTCCGAGAACTTATTCCTTTTCTCTTTAGGCACATGAAAGTATACCGGACAACCAAATAATCTAAAATGAGAAATACCAGGTTTCTTACCAGTGAAGACTTCCTCGGGTGTCTTGAAATCCAAAGCTTGATGTGGGCTCATATTTTGAACATATACGACAGTGTTGGCAGCTTCTCCCCATAAGAATTTTGGTAGACCTTGATCATAGATCATGGCATGGGTGGCTTCCATAATTGTTCGATTCTTTCGTTCAACAACACCAATTTGCTTGGGAGTGTATAAAACAATTGTCTCCCTTTTAGTGCCAACCACTCTACAAAATTCATTGAATTCATTTGATTCATATTCGGTTCCATTGTCGGTCCTCAATGATCTATGCTTGCAACAATTACTTCAATGCCCTTTTATCAGCCCAATGACATTTTCCATGTAATTATCAATAGAAATCACATTAACCTTTACTCACATTGACAGTAACTGTAGATAGAACATAAACAATAAATGTAGAAGACAAGCCGAGACAAGAGAACACCAGTGTTTGGTGAATGTTGGGGAAAAACCCCAAGATGGGGAAAACCCTTTGATCAATTCTTTTATTATTATATCAAATGTTCAACAGAGAGAGAGAGTACAAAAATACAAAGTCAAAGTCAAAGTCAAAATTGACTCGCCAAATCACTGTCAAAAACAACCCTGTCAAATCTGCAATTCTGCTCTCAGTGAACAACAGTGAAATCAACCCTAACCAGGAAGTCAACAACAATCAAAATCTAGTCAAATCCTTCCAAAGGAGCTCGGTCAAAGGAGAGAGGAACTCGACCTCTCTTGCTAGTCAAAGTAAGCCCAAAATAATCAACAAATCTACAGTCAACTTTGGTCAACTTGAAGTCAACCCTATAGTCAAACAGGCCTGCGATCAACGCAGGTCAAAGTGACCAAATCACCTTGGTTTTTGTGCCAATAAATGCGGCTTGTTGAGGCAGAGATTCTCCCAGAAAATTGAAGTCAAAGGCAGCCCATAAAGTCAAAGTCAACATTGGTCAAACCTTGGTCAAAGTGTAGAAAAACTTCAGATTTTTGACCCTGTAATTTTTTTCCTCCTTTTTGCCACACGTGTGAGAAAAATCAGTTTCCTAGTGGTTTTACGAACCAATCAGATTAGGAGAGAGAAAGATGTGTGAGTTGATGAAGTGCCAAATGAGGTTTGAGGTCATCCTTATTTATACAAGTCATTGAGGGTCAAAAGACATGTTTGATGGGCTTCATGAGCCTACATGATGATGTGGCCGACCTTGACAATTTACACATGTCCAAATTTCTCCTTGTCCAAATTTAGTGATCTCTAGGTCAATTTTGGTCCTCTCGAAAAGAGAAATTCAATGCAATAACTATCTCCATCAAATGAGTTGTCCAAAGTGGAATTTTCCCCTAGTTGCCAATTTTAACAGATTCTCTCTCCTAGAGAATTCGTCTTCCAAAATAGCTCCTTTTTGATGACCTAACTTCACTTCTACAACTTGGATTTTCTATAGCAGCAAGAACCCCAATTCCTTTGCACGTGTGGAGAGAATTGGCCCAGGAACAATACCAAAAACTCGAATTTATTTTCCTCCTTCATCTTCTTCTTCTTCTTTGCACTCCTTTTTTCTCTTGTGATCGAACTTGAGTGTGTGTATGTGTGTCTCCAAGTGAGGTTGAGGTCTCCTTTATATAGGCTTTCCTTTGGGTCGAATTTCTCCTCTTTAGGCCGACTTGATCTTTGCATTATGACTTGGTCTTGCCGACTTGATCTTTGCATTATGACTTGGTCTTGGAGGGTTCTTTGACTTGACTTTGACTCAAATAAATTCTTTTTACAATATGTAACATGCCCAAATGGGTCTTTCATACATGACAATGACTCATAAGCCCTAGAAACTCTCAATGGGAGCTTGACCTACAAAATAAATTTCCTTGAGCATGAAACCCATGCCTCAAGAACAATAATAATAAATTTATTTTTCTCATTACATCAAATACATAAAATCATGATTACATATGTCATTATGAAGACCGAACCTAGTTACATATTTCAACATGCTCGACTCTTCTCATGCGAATTTTTTAGTATGAGAATGTCCAAGTACCTTGTATGTATTATGAATACCTCCCTAGTTAAGAGGGAGTGTTGAAATTGGTAACTCGGTTCTGTCTTCATAAATATGAAATGTACTCTTGATTCTTGTATATTGTAAAATGAAAGAAAAAAATTATTATTATTTTTATAACATGGGTTTCATACTCAAGGTCAATTTATTTGTAGGTCAAGCACCCATTGAGTGCTTCTAGGATATGTCATTGAGTCGAGAAATCAATTGAGTCATTGTCATGTATGAAAGACCCCATTGGGCATCTTGTATTATGTCAAGAGAATTTATTTGAGTCATAATAGTGTCATAAAAGACCCTCCAAGACCTAGTCAATTTACAAAAGTAAAGTCGGCCTACAAAGCAGTGGGTTCATCCCCTTGAGATGACAAGTCAGCCTATTAGGTCTCCCTAGAAGCCTATATATAAAATGGAAGTCGACCACATTTGAGGACATTCATTCAGCTCACAAGAAGTTCGATCAAGGAAAAAGAGAGACCTAAAAGAAGCAAAGAAGAGAAGAATACAAGGAGAAAAATAAAAGTTTAGAAGCTTGTTTTTGGGCCTATATCTCTAACACGTGTGAACTGCAACTAGGGTTTCTGAAGTGATAAATTGCAGACCTCAAAAGGAGCTGAAAAACTAGTGTCAAAGTATCATACTTGCAAGATGAAATCCTAAGAAGAGAAGTCCAAGCCAAGCAAAGAAGAGAAGTACCCTAATTTTTCCCTAAATTGATCACGTGTGAAAATAGTGGACCTGTAATAGAAGTCGAATTTTGAAGTGAAGCTGAAATTTGGAGCTGTGAAGCAAGTTTGACTTGCGTTGATCTTATAGAGAACAAGCTGATCGAGAGAGGTTTGACTTGGTCTTGGAGGAGTCTTTGTCAAGGGCCATAGGTCTTGGAATTCGTCATTTGAAGGTTCTATAAGAAGTGAATAATTCTTGTGGGTTTTCCTCTCAAGAAAAGAGGTTTTGGCCTTGGCTTGCAGCCTACATTTTGTGTCCTCTTGTCTCATTGATCTTCATTGTTTGGTAGTTGTTTGATGATAGAAAAACACAATAATAATCAAGTGAAAGAAGAAGCTAATAACAAGCACATCAAGTTAAAGAACATCACAAGCAGTGATCAAAGTAAGTGAGATCACCTTATCTAGTTGCCGTAGATTTCTCAACAAATCCAAGACCAAGAACTCCCACAAGACTCAAGTCATCCCTCCTTCCAAGCTCTTTCAACAAGCCAAAGTCAACTCAAGTCAACAATAGTCAAAACCTTCAAATCTGGTCCAACTGATTTTCAACCCATGCAACAGATTTTCGACCTTGCAACACTTCTGAAATATCTTGGCGCTTACAGCCGGCCTGTACCTTTGCACGTGTGGCAGAAACTAGGGTAGAAACTTCACACGTGTGACAAAATTTTCCTCCTTTAACCTTCGCTCTCTCTCTTTTGACTTTAGCTCTTTTCCTTGCCTTCTTCACTAGTTTTCTCTCTATTTGGCACAAAAATTGAACTTGCTTGAGATGATCCAAATGAGTACAAGTTGCACTGTATTTATACACATCCAGGAGGTTGAATGGATCCCTTCCAAGGCCGACTTGTCTAGGCGGGGCCGAATTGTTCTTGTGGGGACAAAATTGACAATTTTGACTCAGATAAAATTATTTTTCTTGCTTCTTTCAAAAGTCCAAATGGGGCTTGACTGAAGTATAATAGAATGAGTCATGACAAATATTCTTTTGACTCATAAACCCAAGAAGCATGTGTAGGAATTTACAGGGTAAGTTCCTCAGACAGAACACCAAAGGACACCGCTCACAACCAGATCGCAGATCAATACACCAGTATTTTTGACGTGGTTAAAACCCTCAAAGAGGGAAACAGTCCACGGCCTGAGCCAACGCGGCCACTTCAGGCAATTTATTAATGAAAGAATGAAAATTTACATAAGCTTCTCTCATAGACGGATTACCCTACAAATGACCCTCCATGCGCTTTAAATAGAAATCATGGACCAATCGGGTGTCAAGCCACAGATCAAGTGTCGGTAATACCGAGGAGAGAATGAACCGTCGGATCACTACATATCGTGACCGTCGGATTGTAAGTTACAAAATGTACAAGGTAAAGAAACACACTTTACCTAACTCTATACTAGACCAATTTGTACTTAACTATTTCCTATGTGTCGGAATATCCTAACATCCCCCCTTAAGAACAACTTGGGATAGAATTGAAGGATTTACAAATATGACACAATAGGAGAAGGAAGGAGGCACTAGAGCCTATCCCCCTTAGTGACAACTTCCTGAACTCCAACCATAAATCGAAGTTTAGTAAACTTCGCCTCTGTGAGAGCCTTTGTGAAGATGTCTGCAACTTGATCATCTGTTGAACAATATTGCACTTCAAGAACATGGTCGTGAATGAGCTTTCTGATGAAGTGCATGTGCAGTTCAATGTGTTTGCTGCGCTGATGTTGGACTGGATCTTTGCATAGTTGAATGGCACTTTGATTATCACACCAAAGTGTAGTCGGATGCTGCTGCCGAAAGCCAAACTCTGACAGGATCTGACGAAGCCACAAGGCTTCCTTACTAGCTTCTACGGCACCACGATACTCTGCTTCTGCTGATGAAAGAGAAATGGCACCTTGTTTCTTGCAAGCCCATGTAATAGGTCCTGAACCAAGAGTGAACACATAACCGGCAGTAGACTTCCGATCATCAGGGTCACCAGCCCAATCGGAATCAGTGAAACCAACCAATAGAGGAGATGCTTCGGCACTGTAATGAATCCCAAACTGAACTGTACCTCGAACATAACGAAGTATTCTTTTAGCTGCTTTCCAATGACTTTCACGTGGGTTTTGCATAAACCGAGCAACAAGGCCAACGACAAAGGAAAGGTCAGGTTGAGTATGGGTTAGATACAGAAGATTTCCTACAAGTTGACGGTATAAGGTAGCATCAACTTCAGGAGAAGTACAAGTGACTGAAAGTTTGACTCCAGACTGGAAGGGAGAAGGGGCTGGCTTACAGTCTTCCATGTGAAAGTGGCGTAGAATATCACAGGCATACTTGGACTGAGAAAGGGAAATACCTTCCTTGGATTGCAAGACTTGAAGACCGAGAAAATAATGTAAGTGTCCTAAGTTTGTCATTTCAAACTTCTTTTTAAGGCTAGACTTCACATGGTTTATAAGGTTGGGATCACTACCAGTCAGGATAAGATCATCAACATAAAGAACAAGAATGATAAGAGACTTGCCCACTTTCTTGGTGTAGACAGTATTGTCAGAATGACACCTAGAAAAGCCAGATTCTAAAAGAAAGCTATCCATTTTGGCATACCAAGCTCGAGGAGCTTGCTTGAGACCATAAAGGGATTTCTTAAGCCGACATACAAGGCTGGAGTCTGTTTTTATGAAGCCAATGGGTTGTTCCATGTAGATTTCTTCATGCAAGTCCCCATGCAAGAAGGCAGATTTAACATCCATCTGATGGACTTCCCATTTGAACGAGGCAGCGAGGGAAAGAACAAGGCGGATAGAGTTCATTTTGGCAACAGGGGAGAAGGTTTCAGTGTAGTCAATGCCTTCAACTTGTGAAAAACCCTTAGCAACAAGACGAGCTTTATGTTTATCAACTTTCCCATCTGGTCCATACTTGGTTCTGTAAACCCATTTGCATCTAACAAGTTTTCGTCCCTTTGGTAGAGGAACAAGATCCCAATGTATCATTTGCCAATAATGAATGATATTCTTCATTCATAGCTGCTTCCCAATCTGGATGGCCTGAAGCTTCTGCAAAGGTGTCAGGATCATAATTTACTGGAGCTTGAGCCAGTAAAGAAGAGGCTCTGTCAAACTGAGAACGTGTGCGTCGCTGATCTGTAGGATCACCGGCAAGATCACCTGCTGCATCTCGAGTAGCACGAACCCATTTTGGAAGCTGAGGAGCTGAAGGAGGATCTTGAGATGGTGGGGGAGGATTGTCATCCTCACTTTCATCATTTGAAGAAGATAGGGAGAGGTGGCACATCCGCCGGACTAGGCTCGCAGGCCGATATATTTTCATCAAATTTTACATCTCTTCTAATGATAACATTTTTGGACTTAAATGGAATAAGTCTATAGCCTTTGACATCTTCAAAATATCCAACAAAAGTACATTTTTCACTCTTAAGTTCTAAAGCTTTATGCTTTTCATCTGGAATGTGGGCCCACGCTTCACTTCCAAAAACACGAAAGTGACTTACATCTGGTTTGATTGAGCTCCATGCTTCTTCTGGAGTGATATTCTTTAAAGCCTTAGTAGGAGTGCGATTTATTATGTAATTTGCACAGTTAATTGCTTCTGCCCAAAAACTAAGACCAAGTCCTTTAGATTGTAGCATACAATTAGCCATTTCCTTTAAGGTGCGATTCTTCCTTTCAGCTACACCATTTTGTTGTGGAGTATATGGAACAGTATGTTGCATTTGAATTCCATTCTCAGTGCAAAAGTTGATGAATGTGTTTTTAACATATTCTCCGCCATTATCAGATCTTAGCTTAAGAATTTGATGTCCAGATTGTTTTTCAACAAAGGCCTTGAAGGCCAAAAATGTGTTAAATACTTCACTCTTGAGTTTTAAGAAGTATACCCAAGTGCGTCTGGAGAAATCATCAATGAAAGTTAAGAAATACTTGCAGCCAGAGAATGAAACAACTGGAAGTGGGCCACATAAATCACTATGTACAAGCTGTAAAGGGGCTGAGGCATGCAAGAGGCACGTTTTTCAAAACTGTCCCGATGATGTTTTCCGAGTACACATCCGGAACAAACACCATCTCTGCAAGATACCATAGGAAGACCTGTCACCATATTTTCTTTACATAGATGCTGAAGGGAGCGATAGTTTAAGTGACCAAATCGCTCATGCCAAAGTTTGCTCACTTCATCGTTATGAGCAACAAATACTGAGGGAAGATTTGATGACCCAAAGTTGTGAAACTTATACAACCTTGTAGAATCATCAGCAATGCCAGTAGCTAAAATCTGTTTAGGATCTCTTAGGTCCTTGATTACAACATCATGAGGTGAAAATTCAACGATTTTACCTTCACCTAAATGAGTTATCTGATATACAGATAGAAGGTTGCAGGATAAGGTTGGAACACATAATACATCATTAAACTGACCATTGTCTAGATGAACAGTTCCAGTCCCTACAACACTAAGAGATCTATCATCACCAACATATATATTTTTGGTGTTACAATCATTTAAAGAAGAAAACATGGCTTTGTTTTTGGCCATGTGATAAGAAGCTCCAGAATCAATGAGCCACTCATGAGAATGAGAAGAAGAAGATACATTTAATGCATAACCAGACCGAGATGATTGACAACCACATGCAGAAAGTGCCATTCCTGAAGATGAAGTTGAAGTTGAAGAATGCTCCAAATGGATGTTATGTTTCTTCATCGTTGTTTCCAAGGCTTCCATCTTCTTAAAGCATTTGGATTCTAAGTGGCCATCTCGATTACAAAAGTTGCAATGTCTATTAGTCTTCTTCCATTTGTTTTTATTTGTCTTATCATTTTGTTGAAATGATTTTTCATTTTGAGGCTGAGATTGCTTAGGACCCTTGTTTGGTTTAGGACCATTCTTTTTAGGATATGACTTCTTAGGATTCTTTGAATTTGGTTGCTGCTGGGCGGCTAACGCTTTCTTGGAAGAGTTTCCAAGATTAAGAAGACCAAGGTGTAAGAGTTTTTCTTGTTCTCTTATTAAAGAATCACAAAAAGAGTCAAAGGAAGGGGACTTGTAGTCTGTTCCTTGAGAAATGAAGGCTTCTCTTGTAGAATGGAAGGTGGAAACAAACACAGAGTAGGCTGGTCCCAACTTAGTAAGAATGGAATAGATAAGGTTACTATCTTCTTTCTTAACCTTAACACCTTCCAAGAGATATCTAAGGGTCTTGAACTTGGACAAGAAATCTTCAATGCAAGAAAAATTATTAGGGTCCAATGTAAGCAACTCATTTTCAAGTTGATGGGCTCTAAGTTCATTTTTAATCCCAAAAACTTTATTGATTTGTTTCATTGCTTCATCAGGAGTATCAAGTTCTGCAATATGGAATCTAAGATCTGGAGAAATAGACATCCCTATCAATCCACGTGCTTGATCTTGTCTATTTTCCCATTTAGCAGCCTTATCTTCATCCTTCGGTTTCTTTTCTTGGCCTGAGGCTATTCTGTAGAGACCTTTACTTCTAAGTAAATCTTCAATGTAGGACAACCATTGGAAGTAGTTGGTGCTGTCAAGGGTAACTTGGTATTGACTTTCCATTTCAACAGAAACTGAAGCTAAAGATGCTGAAACTAAGTGTTCCAATGGATAGATCTCGAAAAATTAGGCTGGTTTAAAAAAAAACGGCTCTGAAAATGGCTTTTGGATGAAGAAGTTATGGCTTTTTGAAAAAAGTTGATGAAGTCGCTGACGAAGTGCGGGAATGTGCGGAAATGAAAAATCCGCCCCCAAAAAATGGAGACTTGAACCCAAGACCTCTACTCTCATAAATTAGCTTTGCACCAAGTGAGGTATACAAAAAGTTTGAGAGAGAGAGAGGGGGGGGGGTTGATGCTTTGGGTTGCGTGCTTGCTTTGAGAAGGCTCTTTTTCCCTACAAAACAAAAAACACAAAACCCAACACAGACATACAAAAAAAAACGAACCTTGCGGCTCGAAGTTATCTTTAGCCGGAAACTAAATATTTTCCTCAATGTTTCTGATTTTCCGAGATCACACTAAGGCGCAGGGAAAAGAGCATACGCATGAGAAAAATCCTTCCTTTCTGTTTCTGATTTGCCCAGATCGCACAGAGTCGCAGGGCAAAGAGCATACGCAGAAATGAAAGGTATAGATCCGGTAATAAAAAAGGCTAAATAAACCGAAACCGAAATAAACAGAGAAAGATAACTGTAAACTGCAAATAAACACTGTATACCTCCAGATCTTAAAAATGACGCAGCTAGGGCTACCAAAAACCTTTTCGCGTGAAACGAAAGGGGTTCCTCACTGGAACAGATGCTCCCAACACAATAGAGCAGTCCTCTCGGCCCGAAAGTAGTCAGAAACAGTAGATCTAGGAAACAACAGTCGGATGCAGTTCTACCGGCTTCAGATTTGGATCACCAATGGACGCGGCCCTCAAATAGCTCTGATACCATGTAGGAATTTACAGGGTAAGTTCCTCAGACAGAACACCAAAGGACACCGCTCACAACCAGATCGCAGATCAATACACCAGTATTTTTGACGTGGTTAAAACCCTCAAAGAGGGAAACAGTCCACGGCCTGAGCCAACGCGGCCACTTCAGGCAATTTATTAATAAAAGAATGAAAATTTACATAAGCTTCTCTCATAGACGGATTACCCTACAAATGACCCTCCATGCTCTTTAAATAGAAATCATGGACCAATCGGGTGTCAAGCCACGGATCAAGTGTCGGTAATACCGAGGAGAGAATGAACCGTCGGATCACTACATATCGTGACCGTCGGATTGTAAGTTACAAAATGTACAAGGTAAAGAAACACACTTTACCTAACTCTATACTAGACCAAGTTGTACTTAACTATTTCCTATGTGTCGGAATATCCTAACAGCATGAAAAACATGCTTGACCTAAATAACCATTTGACTTGAGCATGAAACCCATGCTTGAAAAATAAAATTTATTTTTATTCTTTTGCTTTTTACATGAAATATACAATAACATAAGTACAATGATAATTATGAAGACTGAATCTAGTTACATTTTCCAACAAATGAGAGCCAACACCAAAAGTCCACGTCCAAAAATCAACGCAGAAATTTGGCCAACTTCTTGTGAAAATCACTGCAGCAACTGATTTACTTTTCTTACTTATTTCATCATAAGTTATTCATGAAATTACTTCAACAAACATTAAAATAAATATTGCTACAGATATCACACCGTAATACAGAAACAAACATATGCACACATTGACCCAGTTATTTTGGACTAATGTCCCCGGAAAAACCCAATGTGGGAAAACTGGTGCAGCAAGGGAGAATTTTTATTATTCAACAATTTTCTAGTACAACAGGGTGCCAAAATGGCTTACCCACAGATAGACAAATTTCCAGCAGTTCTTCTGAATCCAACGTAGGGCCTACTGACCTCTGCGTCAGCCTACTGAGGCTCTGTGCAGCCTCTCTGGCCTTCTGCGTCACTCCTGCAGCCTCTGCGTGGATGACGTAGGCCCTTCGGTTTTGCGCAGTCTCCGCTGCCTCTGCGTGGCTTCCTCTGGCTCTGCGTCCGCCTCTTCTACCTCCTCGTTGATCTTGTCTCTTTGTTCCGTACTTGCTGCCTCCTAACTACTCTCCAGACCACTGGTTCGATTTCTCAGCAAACCCTGCCCCATAAATTGAACTGACTGGTCTCCCTCAGTGTGTTCTCCAAGTGACCCTCAAGCCTCCTCTTATAATTTTCTCGTTGACAATCAATGGCCGAGATTAAGTCCCTAATCAACGGCTAAGATTAGATCTGGCTTGATCCATGTCTTTTGGACCATTCTAACACAGTTTTATATTAATACACATTAATATTTTATTTTTCCCTAAGTTTAGACTTAGGGTCTCTATTAAAAATATTAATTATTTTAATATCTCTTGAACTGTTTAGAATCTGCCCAAATCCTTTCTGGGTATTGGAGATCTCATGTGCCCCAACCTCCACAAAATTTTGTGGCTAGAGCACATCCGATGCTACCCCAAATCAACACTCCCTCTTAGCGAGGACTGTGCTCTAGTAATACTCCTCACTGAGTATCACCTTGATCATCCAGCATTAGTCCCTGTGCTGATGTTAAGCCTCCTTGCCCAACATCCTCTCCACTACTGCATCCTGTACTGCTACCCATGACTCTGCTACTGCCACTGCTGCATCTGTATGACAGTTCCCTCTGCATCCGTGTTGTTGTTGGTCCTTTCTCCCAACACTGCATCCGTGCTGCTGTTGGTCCTTTCTCCCAACACTGCATCCGCATTGCAAATCCCTCTGCATTTGTGCTGCTGTTGGTCCTTTCTCCTAACACTGCATTTGCATTGCAACTCCCTCTTCATTCGTGCTGCTAACACACTACTTCTGAAAGGGGTTCTTTACCATCCCCATCTTTTCCCTGAAGTAGTCAAATTTTGACTTTCCAAGGGCCTTAGTGAGGATATCTACCACTTGTTCCCCTGTAGGAGTGTAGCTCAACTATACATCTCTTCGTTGGACACAATCTTTGACAAAGTGACACTGGATATCAATGTGCTTCAACCTATCATGGAATACTGGATTCTCAGAGTTTGATGCAACTATGATTATCACACATGATCTTGGTCGCGTCCATATTTCTTTTGAATAGATTTACCAGTAGTTTTCTAAGCCATATGGCCTCACACGAAGCTATGCTTGCTGCCATATATTCTACCTCAGATGAGCTCAGAGCCACAGACTTTTGTTTCCTACTGTACCAAGAGGTCATTCTTGATCCAATGTTGAAACAGTACCCAAAGGTACTTTTCCGATCCACTAAACTTCCTACCCAATCTGCATTTGTAAATCCACTCAACCTGATATCCTTCCCCTTGGTGTATAAGAGCCCATAATCAATTGTTCCCTGTAAATACCTGAGAACGTGTTTGGTTGCTGCCCAGTGAGCCCTCTTTTGTTCCACCATGAACCGATTGAGGGTGTTGACAACGTAGCAAATATTTGGCCTGGTATTGACTAGATACATCAAGGACCCTATGAGCTGTCAGTATAGGGTGGGATCGACATCCTTGTCTTCCGATGCATCAATCTTCTTCCAGTTGGTGATCATTGGCGTAGCCATAGGTCTACAGTCTCCCATCCTGAACCTTTTCAGGATTTCTGTAGCATACCTCCCTTGCCCAAGGAAGATTTCTCCTTTTTGCTGACAAACTTCCAACCCTAAGAAATAGTGCATTCGTCCCAGATCCTTTATATCGAACTCTGTGGCTAGATTCTTCTTGCAATCCTCAATGAGTCTGGATGATCCTGTCAGGGAGAGATCATCCACATATAATACTAAAATAAGTGGTTCGTTCTCTACGACCAGATAGTAGAGATTCGGATATGTGTCACTCTTGACAAACCCCATCTTCTGCAAGTAGCCATCTATTCAACCATACCACGCTCTTAGTGCATGCTTCAACCCATACAAGGCTTTCTTCAATCTGCATACATGAGACTTCTTCTCATGAGTTTCAAATCCCTCTGGTTGTTCAATGTATACCTCTTATTCTATTACCCTGTTCAGAAATGTCATCTTGACATCCATCTGATGGATCTCTCATCCCATCTGGGCTGCAAGAGATATCACGGTCCTAATAGATATATGCCTGGCTATCGGGGCAAAGGTTTCCTCATAGTCAATCCCTTCCTTTTGAGCATACCCCTTAGCCACAAACCTGGCCTTTTATTTTTCAACACTGTCGTCCGCAACATATTTGATCTTGTAGATCCATCTTGAACCTACCATAGATCTATCTTGAGGCCTTGACACTACCTCCCAGACATCATTTACCATTATGGAGTTATACTCCTCCACCATCGCATCTAGCCAGACCTGATGCTGAGCTGCATCCTTGAAGTTGGCAGGCCCCCATCTTGAGCTACTAATGCCTGATACTTGTCTAGTTGTTTTCGCTCCCTTTTATTGTTCCTTGGCTCTCCGATGAAGTTCTCTGCATCACGCAGAATCTGACGAAGTTCCCTGCTGGTTCTTCCTTTGCCAACAGGTGCTTCTGTTCGCTCCTCATCCTGAGAATCTTCCTGATTTGAGGAAGAATCCTTCACTTCCGTTGGTTGAAGAGGCATGACCAATGAATCCTTTTTCGACTGCTCCTCGGAAGGCATTTCGCAAGATCTTTTGAAAGCTTTGTCCTCCATGAACTTTACATCTCGTCGTACTACTACCTTCCTGCTCCCTGGAAGATAGATTTTGTAAGCCTTAGCGTTCTTGCTATATCCTACCAGATACCCCTTTTCTGCAATGTGATCCAACTTCTTCCTCTTTTCTTCAGGTATGCAACAATATGATAAACTCCCAAATATCCTGAAATAACTGACTTCAGGTGTCTTCCCAGTGAAGACTTTCTCTGGAGTAATCTTGCCCAATGCCCGATGAGGAGTCCTGTTCTGAACGTAGACAGCTGTGTTGCATGCCTCCGCCCACAGGAATTTTGGCATATCCTGATCATACAACATGGCCCTAGTTGTTTCTACAATAGTCCTGTTTTTCCTTTCTGCCACCCCATTCTGCTCCGGATTGTAGGGAGTTGTCTACTCTCTTCTAATGCCCTCCTTAGTGCAATAATCAGTGAAGTCCTTATCAACATACTCTCCACCAATATCTGAGTGCAAGACTTTTATTTTCTTACCTGTCAGATTCTCGAACTCCTTGAATCGACATAAAACCTCATCCTTGGTTTTCAGAAAATAGATCCAAGTTTTCCTTGAGTGGTCATCAATGAAGGTAAGGAAATACTCGGCACTGCTGAGAGCTTTGAAAAACATAGGTTCGTAGATATCTGAGTGTATCAATCCTAGTACACTCTTGGCCTTGTGGTTGCTCCTGGGAAATGCCGGCTTGGCATACTTTCCGAGAGCGCATCCCCTGCATACATCATCTCGTTCCGTACTCAGATCCGGAACTCCTGTTATAGTTCTCCTGAGAATTCTCAGAGTTCCATGGTGCAAGTGACCCATCCTTCTATGCCATAGTTTGTTCAAGTCTTTGTCCCCATCACTGCTTATTAGTGCCATTGGAGATTCTAGTTGTAGTTTATACAACCGATTACTTTTGAACCCGATCTGCACTTTCTTTTTTCAGCTCGGGTGTTTGACGTATACCTTTTCCTTGATGAAGTAGATGTCATAGCCCTTGCCTTGTAGTTGTGACACGGAAAGTAAGTTCATCCCCAATCCTGATACATGCAGTACATTTGTGGCACGGAACCGCTCTCCTGATTCTGTCTGAAAAACTATGGTACCCTTTCCTACTGGAGTACACTTTGCCTTGTTCCCCATGGTGATTTGAAAGTTCACCTTCTCTTCTCGATATTCTGAGAAACACTCCCTGATTCCTGTCATATGCCACGAAGCTCCACTGTTTATATACCATACTTTTGATGATGCAGCACTAGTCATGCACACCACTTCTTCCAACCTGGAAGCCAACATAGAGAAATTGAACTCTCTCTCTCTTATGCAATCTTCTGATAATCTGCGTGAGTCCCCTGAGGTGGATCCCTCTGCATCGTGATCTCGACCCATAACTGATTTTCCCTTTCTGTCTCTGATTACTCCCTCTGATACCATGTGAAAATTCTATCACTACAACAACTGATTTACTTTTCCTACTTATTTCATCATAAGTTATTCATGAAATTACTTAAAAAAACATTAAAATAAACACTGCTGCAGATATCACACAGTGATACAGAAACAAACATATGCACACATTGACACAGTTATTTTGGACTAATGTCCCCCGAAAAACCCAATGTGGGAAAACCGGTGCAGCAAGGGAGGATTTTTATTATTCAACAATTTTCTAGTACAACAGGGTGCCAAACTAGCTTACCCACAGATAGACAAATTTCCAGCAGTTCTTCTGAATCCAGCGTAGGCCTTATTGACCTCTGCGTCAACCTGAAACCCTCTGCGTCAGCCTACTGAGGCTCTGCGCAGCCTCTTTGGCCTTCTGCGTCACTCCTGCAGCCTCTGTGTGGATGATGCAGGCCCTTTTGGTTTTGCGCAGTCTCCGCTGCCTCTGCGTGGCTTCCTCTAGCTCTGCGTCTGCCTCTTCTGCCTCCTCGCTGATCTCCCGTCTCTCTGTTCCATACTTGTTGCCTCCTGACTGCTCTCCAGACCACTGGTTCAATTTCTTAGCAAACCCCGCTCCAGAAATTGAACTGACTGGTCTCCCTCAGTGTGTTCTCCAAGTGACCCTCAAGCCTCCTCTTATACTTTCGTTGTTGACAAATCAACGGCCGAGATTAAGTTTCTAATCAACGGCTAAGATTAGATCTGGCTTGATCCATGTCTTTTGTACCATTCTAATATAATTTCATATTAATACACATTAATATTTTATTTTCCCTAAGTTTAGACTTAGGGTCTCTATTAAAAATATTAATTATTTTGATATCTCCTGAACTGTTTAGAATCTACCCAAATCCTTTTGGGTCTTGGAGATCTCATGTGCCACAACCTCTCCACCAAATTTCGTGGCTAGAGCACATTCGATGCTACCCCAAAGGATAGTCAAGGATTCAGTCAACACAACCCATAAATAATCAAAATCAATTATGGTCAAAGTCAAGGTTCGTTGGTGAAACTTCAGATCTCTTCCTCCTTTGCACATGTGAACAAAAGATCAAATTTGCTTGAGAGAAGTCGAGTTGATGATGCCAAATGAGGATGTCTCTTTGTCAATTTATATGTGTCTTATCAAGTGGGTTTTGCCCAAGTGTGAAACCCCTTTTCTTGGTGGGGCTTGTTGTCGCCCAAAATATACAGGCAAGATGCGACAACGACTCAGGGTGGGGGTTGTCACTCTGATCCCTGCCCTCTATGTTCTAGTTGTCTCCTTACAACAAGCTATGGGGGTAGTCCCAATGAAATGTGAAGGTAGGAGTCTTGTTAGCTACCAACAAGTCTGGGAGACACAACTGAATGGCCTAACAACTTGGTTGAATTAGCAAGTTAAGTGATTTGATTAGATTTATTATGAAGACCAGTGCCTTGAATGGAATCAACTATTTGCTTAAAACAAATTATTACCAAGTTATCAGATGAACAATTGGTGCTTAAGGATGCTTCAATATCCTAAATGAGATGCAAGCCCTACAATGTAGGTGAAATGCAAAATCTTGGTCTATTTTAAGTTATATGCCTAATCTAAATGTGTCCTTTGTCTTAACTGTTTTGAAGCTAGATTAGGTTGTGAGAGAGAAGTCAAGGGGAAGCAAGCAAAGACTTGGTTAACGATACCTCCCGTTAGGTTCTATCCACCCGATGCTTTTCCTGCTACAGAGACTTTGGCTTTGACGACAACAAGGTCACCGTCTTAACCACTAAAGAGGTGCTAAACTCTTCAAGCTAGATGAGAAAGGTGGCCTATGTCTCTATCGACCAAGCTTAAGCTTGGAAGTAAATTAATTAATTCAAGATACTAATCCTAGTATGCAAGTGCAAGAGATGGGTGAGTGCTCTTAAGATGAGATCACTTAATTACTCAAGTACTCAAATACAAATGATCTTCGATTATGACAATATAGTACTTAAACAATATTATGAAGACCAATGCCTTGAATGGAGTCAACTACTTGCTTAAAACAAATTATTACCAAGTTATCAGATGAACAATTGGTGCTTAAGGATGCTTCACTATCCTAAATGAGATGCAAGCCCTACAATCTAAGCGAAATGCAAAATCTTGGTTTTTTTTAAGTTATATGCCTAATCTAAATGTGTCCTTCGTCTTAATTGTTTTGAAGCTAGATTAGGTTGTGAGAGAGAAGCCAAGGGGAAGCAAGCAAAGACTTGGTTAACGATACCTCCTGTTAGGTTCTAACCACCTGATGCCTCTACTGTTGCAGAGACTATGGCTTTAACGACAACAAGGTCACCGTCTTAACCACTAAAGAGGTGCTAAACTCCTCAAGCTAGATGAGAAAGGTGGGCCTATGTCTCTATCGACCAAGCTTAAGCTTGGAAGTATATTAATTAATTCAAGATACTAATCCTAGTATGTAAGTGCAAGAGATGGGTGAGTGCTCTTAAGGTGAGATCACTTAATTACTCAAGTACTCAAATACAAATGATCTTTGATTATGACAATAGAGTACTTAAACAATATTATGAAGACTAGTGCCTTGAATGTAGTCAACTACTTGCTTAAAACAAATTATTACCAAGTTACCAGATGAACAATTGGTGCTTAAGGATGCTTCACTATCCTAAATGAGATGCAAGCCCTTACAATCTAGGTGAAATGCAAAATCTTGGTTTATTTTAAGTTATATGCCTAATCTAAATGTGTCCTTCGTCTTAACTGTTTTGAAGCTAGATTAGGTTGTGAGAGAGAAGCCAAGGGGAAGCAAGCAAAGACTTGGTTAACGATACCTCCCGTTAGGTTCTAACAACCTGATGCCTCTGCTGCTGTAGAGACTGTGGCTTTGACGACAACAAGGTCACTGTCTTAACCACTAAAGAGGTGCTAAACTCCTCAAGCTAGATGAGAAAGGTGGGCCTATGTCTCTATCGACCAAGCTTAAGCTTGGAAGTAAATTAATTAATTCAAGATACTAATCCTAGTATGCAAGTGCAAGAGATGGGTGAGTTCTCTTAAGGTGAGATCACTTAATTACTCAAGTACTCAAATACAAATGATCTTTGATTATGACAATAGAGTACTTAAACAATATATGAATGATAATCCCAACCACAGGAGAAATATGCTTAAGCTTAACGTTGCCAGAAAATGTGACAAGTAATATCAATAGACAATTGCTTAAGAGACAAGATTAATGCTACTTCGATACAATTAGCAACTTCAAGATTATAGTTAATGAATAACCACTATTCCAAGATACACAATTAGATTTTCTTATCAAACTTATGATTAAACTTGATTATGAAATTCACAAGGGATAATCAATTCACGAATGAGTAATCTATCTATTTATCCAACAGTGATAATAGCAACGAGATCACAATGTCACCTTAGCACAATTAACCGAACACTTATCAATTCAATTGGAGCACTTATGTGTGAATGCAAGAGTGAAACTAGATACCAATGTCCAAATTTGAAGTCCAAAATCACCTCAACCGCAAATGATTATGAATTACAAGAGCTTATTAGCCAATTTTAGAGACCTATATGTGATATATTATCGCTCAACCTTGTTTTCAGAGGTCTGCAATTTTATATAAGCAGTCAAATGACAATGTACAATGCCCAAAATAAGCTAGAAAATTAATGCATTCAACTTTCCAATGATTACCAATGATATTGAGACTGCTTAGAAGCTATAGATCAGACTGTTTTGTTCATTGACCCAAATTGAGACATATTTTCATGCAACTGCAAGCTTGCTTCTGCAAAATGGAGATCACACAATTCAAGTCAAACTAGGTCGTGCTCCTTCAAAAGAACCTCTTTTTTTTCTTTTCTTCCTTTACGAGTATTCATCTCATAAACATACTTATTTCCTTCCATATTCATTAGATCATGACACATAGCATCATATGTCCATTCATTTATCACTGGAGCAATTGGTGTGGAAGGAAATGTAACTAGGTTTAGTCTTCATAAATGTACTTTTGATATTTGTACATATTCAAGAAAAGAAATATTATTTGTATAATATATGTCAATGAGCTTCTTGCTCATTGAAATAGGTCTAGCACATGTTAAGTGTTATAGGTGAGTCAAGGAGTCAAAAGAAAATGTTGAAGACCTTAAGGGCATGTTACACCATGTATATAATTGTATTAGAGTCAAAAGGAATACCTCCAAGCAAAGTCAAAGTCTCCTCCTTGCAACGACATCCTTCAAGCAGCAAAAAGATGAAGAAATAGACAAGTCGGCCTAAAGGAGGGACAATCCTCTATAATATATATATAGATGTTGTCCACTCCCTCACAACGTCAACCAAGCATCTCTGAAATCTGCGAAGAGAAGAGGCAAGAAAAAGGGTAACGAAGGACGAAAAGGAGGTATCCTAGTGCAATGAAGGAAGGAGGAGAAAAACCAAAGTGAAGAGCACTGTTTCTAGGGCTAGAAACAATCACACATGTGAAGAAAAGGAGGTCAAGTCTGCGGGTATGACAGCAAAGTCAAACAGTCCATGAACGAGTATTGTTTGGGCTTGAAACTAGGCCTACAAGGCCTCCCAAGTCAAGCAAAAAAGCCTATCTCTCTAGCGAAGGAAAAGGACCCTAATTCTCTAGGGTATGTACCACACGTGAGAAAACTAGGGCAGTTGTACAGTCATACACCTATACTTCAAGAAGAGTCTCGTTGGATCAAGAGAAGGGTGTCTCCTTAAGTGAAGAACATCTTGAAGAAAGGAAGAAGAATATCTCATCAAGAAGGTAACAAGGAAGAAGAATATCTCATCAAGAAGGTAACATAGCCGAGGTCTATCTCTAGACAAAGTAGCGAAGAAAAAGGACGAAGTGCTAGGGAGCAAAGTGTCGGAAGGAGGAAGTCCATGTGTCGGGGAACATAGTGCAAAAAAGGGAAGGACTTGACTTGTGCTTGGAGGACATCCTAGTCAAGGGTCTAGGGTTTGGCATTGATCAATAAGAAGTTTCAATAAGAAAAACTTACTAAAGGGTTTTCCTCTCAAGAGAAGAGAGGTTTTGGCCCTACCAGAGAGCCAACATCTTGTGTTCTTGTTCTTATGTTTTTTGATAGCAGTTTGATGAAGTACACACACATGCATTAATAAGAAGAAGAAGATTAAGCTAACAAGAAAAGTAAAAAGACTCCACAAATTGTTATCAAGTCAAGAAGAATCACACTACACCTAATGGCCCTAGATTCTTCAACAATTGGATCATTTGATTCATCAACAATGAGCAATTCACAAGTTTCTGTCTGTGGATAATTTGGTATTGTTGATTTGTATTTGACAAAGGTAATCCAATAGTTCCGTTGCAAGTTTGGTAGAAACTAATTCACGGAAAGTGGTCAACATTGTTGTATCTTCAGCGGATTTGGGGACACAAAATTTGACTGTTGGGAATTCCTTCATAGATGCAAAAACAGTGGCAAGTCGGTTGGCCATGGTGTTAATGCAAACTTTATAGTCTTGACTTTTATCACTCTGCTTTGCAAATAGTTGCTCAAGTGCCTTCTCATTCTGTAGAAAATCCCTGAGCATCAATAGCTAGGTACTCCAAATTCATCTCTCATAGTTGATATTTTGTATAATAAACTTGTATCCTTTTTGATAAGTTGCAGTAAATCTCTTGAAATAGGTGAACTGAAGAACACACATGCCTTTTTGTATAATGGAGACCTTCCTGTCATGTCAGAAATAAACATAGAAACACTTTCCCTTGTTGGTTGAATAAAATAGACAACCTCCATAGTGGGAAGAGGTTGCCTCCGCTTACTTAAGTCCTCGACCAATGAGATGCCTTCCTCGGTTATATCAGCCATCTTGCAAGAACAGGACATCACTTTGACAATTACTTTGTCCATGATAAGCACCTTCCAATCTGACTTTGAACCATATCCACTTAAAACTGAAGCAAAATTTAAACATTTTATGCTCTTCTTAGGAACTGCCACTAAACCCTCAAATGGATTTCTCTCATACTCTACATCATAGGTACTTAGGAGTGTTGACCTTACATCTACTAAAAATCCCTTAATATCTGGAAACTGTGGTTGCAAATCCTTTAGTGTAGCTGAACCATTTGTTATATTTTCCATGAAAGTGTAACCCCTGTTGTGCTTGTGATCATCAAGGTTTTGAGGTAATGAAAGTTCGGAATTACAAGTCTTCATCCAATTTAATGGTTGACATGAACTTCTTGGAGGGAGAAATTTCATAATTGCACTTTTAAAAGTCATGGCTTGCAGAGGTCTTTTTCGTGAAATTGGAAACATTGACCTTCTTACCAAAGGCGACCTTGTTAGTTACTGTTGAAAAGCATCATCACAATGTTCTTTACCATTATTATAATCCAGGCCATCTTCATCTTTAAGATCATCTTCATTCTCATCATAATCTAAAATTGACATAACCTCTTCCTGGTCTTCTGCAGAATGTAGTGATTTTTCATGAATAATTTCTGTCGATTCATTTTTATCATCTTCTTCAACTGTCTTATCTATGTCACCTTGAGGATTTCGTAATTCAACATGTTCAACAACATTTCCTTGGTTAAAACATTCTTTAATGTTAGTTCCTTTCATGTTAATGTATTCTTCCTTTAGACATGCTGTAAATTTTGCACATGATTTTTTTAATTGCTGAAACGTTTCTTGAATTTCACTTAACTGCTCAATGATTTCCGGACAATAACGTAATGGTATATTGTGCAACGAATAACGTCCAAAGGCTCGCATGGCTTTGATACCACTGAAGCAACAAAACTTACAGTTGTTTGTGCTCTTAAATATAAAATACACAAGGGTATTTATAAATAATATTTTATTAATAATATGAAATGTACAAGGATGATGAATGTTACAATGAGGCCCTGCTTATATACCTAGGCAAGTGTCCTTTCATGATTGGGCATGTCTTTTAGACATGCTTTTTCACTTAACTAATGACTATTTAAGATAATCATTATTTTGATAATTTATTATTTATATTCATTTTATTTTATATAATTTATATTCGTAACTCATAAGCTTGGTCGATAGAGAGATAGGTCCACCTTCCTTACCCAGCGTGCGAAGTCTAGAACCCCTTTAGTGGTTAACACGATGCCCTTGCAGTCGTCAAAGCCACACTCTTTGCAGGGCCCGATGCATCAGGTCGTTAGAACTCAAGGAGAGGGGTCGTTAATCAAGCCATAGCTTGCTTCCCCTTGGTTTCTCTCTCGCAACCTACTCTAGAGACTAACTTCAAAACAGTTGAATGGAAGGATTCACCTACGTAGGTGTATAACTTAAAATAAACCAAGATTTTGCATCTCACTTAAATCTTAGGAAAATAATTCAATATAAAACAAGTATTTGACTCCATTAAGGCACTGGTCTTTCAACATAAATCTAATATAATCTTTAACTTACTAAATTAACGAAGTTGCTAGTTCATTCAGTTGTGTCTCTCAAACTTGTTGTGTCTCTCATCTTCACATTGCATAGGGACTACCCCCCAAAGCTTGTTGTAGGGAGACAACTAGAACGAAGAGGGCGGGGATCAAAGTGACAACCCCCTCCCTAAGCGTTGTTGCATCTCGCATGTATAATTTGGGCGACAACAGGGCCGACCTGTCCAATTTGGAGCTTGCATGAAGAATAAAATATCCATTTAATTCCTTTTGATTTTGTTGACTTAAATACCGGCCGGAGCTACAATATTTCAACAATCATTGCATATCAATCAAACCCTAATTTATAGCAACTTTATCTTTGATCGAGACATAGAGTATTTGAACCCTAGTAGAGAACATCTAAGCCTCTCTAGGCCTTGCCTCTACTCTATCCATATTTGACCTCTTATTCATCACCTTGAGTCATAGCGTTAGAATATCCTTTAGGTGATCTAGAGAAGCCTCCCTTGTGATTGAATACTAGTAAAGAGCAGGAAAAAGGTTGTTGAGGTCACAATAGAAACCCTTTCTCTGGCTACCATAAGGTCTAGCCCCACCCAATGAGGCTTTGCACCGAGCTTGCTAGATTTTGCAGCAACAAGTTCCAAGGGTTGTTAGTTGCGTTATACGGAACCAATTGGTTTTCCATACAAAACTAGCCGACTCTATGAAAAATGGCCATTTCGGCACCGAATTGCCCTTTTCTAGTTCAGGCCAACTGGTTGGACGAGTTTTGCCTCGAAACCAATTGGACCAAGTGGTTCCACTGGTTCTGATCCAAATCTGATAACATTGGATCTTACTAATAATTCAATGAAATACAAAATTTTATATAACAAATGAAAAATTAAAAACCTTTAAATTTAGTTATAAACTTCAAAATGACTATATTGATGCTTCAAGAATTCTATTATATTAATCTATTGAACTCATTTCATAATTCTTAATTTTGTAGTATTTACTAGATTATTTGATTTATTTATATTTTTTACATCTATATGATTTTGAAACCCTAAATTATTGAAACCTTGAACCTCAAATCTTGAAACTTTGCTGCACCTATGCTAACATTAGTTCCTCCTGTTGATTTTTGGTAGCATCGGATGTGCTCTAGCCATGAAAATTGGTGGAGTGGCTAAGGCACATGAGATCTCCAAGACCCAGAAATGGTTTGGGGAAATTCCACCCGGATGGAGAGATATTAGAATAATTAATATTTTTAATGGGGTTCCTAACTATAAACTTAGGAAAATTAAAATATTAATGTGTATTAATATAATATGGGTGAGAAAGTTCTAAATAACGAGGATCAAGCCAGACCTAATTTTAGCCGTTGATTAGGGACTTAATCTCAGCCGTTGAGTCATCAACATGAAAAGTATAAGAGAGACTTGAGGGTCAGTTGGAGATACACCAAGTTGATCAGTCAATTCGATTTTCTGTGGCAAGGTTTGCTGAGAAATCGTGTTAGTGATCTGTTGCAGCGAGGGGCAGCTCAGCAGAAGGTTGAGAATACATAGCAGAGAGGCAAAGAGAGTGTCGGAGAGATAGCGTTGAGCCTAAGAAGGCTAATGCAGAGGCTGAGGAGGCCAGCACAAAGGACGCAGAAGGCCAAGAGGTTGACGCAAGCAGTGCAAAGGGCTGCAGAGCTGACGCTGAGCTGAAGATGTTGCGCAGAGGAATTTTCATGGGGCAGACTGAGAGTTGATTAGCTGACGAAGAGTCGTAGGGTGGTGACGCAGTTCCTAAGGGTAGTTTGGAGCAGCTTTTGCTATCCAACTAAGGGAGCAATCGAAGTCACTGTGGGGCTATTCATCCGATTGCTGATTAGCTGGAATATCTGTCTCCGAAGAGAGGACTACTACCGAGGGCATTCTCTATTGGGTGAGCCATTTCTGGCACAATTGTATTTAGAAAACTGCATAATAATAAAACCCTCTATTTGCTGCACTGGTTTTCCTGCATTGGGTTTTTCCGGGGACAATTGTCCAAAAATAACGGTGTCCCTTGTGTTGTCTCAATTTATTTCAGTTGTTGGTCTGTATATTTGTGAAGGCTGCTATTGTGTTTATTCCGATGTTTATATGATTAAATAACTTGTAAGAACAAGTAGGAGATAATAAACCATAAATAGCAGTAGGGATTTCTGATGTGTTAAATTCAGAATTTTTCATATGGTATCAGAGAGATTGTAGATCACAGGGGGATTGGAGACGTCAGCAGAAGAAATTTGAAAAATTTGCAGCAGAAGCAGCTACCCCGAGAGACAGTGTTGTTCCAGAGTTGAAGCGGAAAGAGAAGAGGTGACATGGTGCTTAGAGAGTGATGCAAAGGCTCACGCAGAGCTTCATCAGCATTTCGAGCCAGGAGAGGGGCCAGCGCAAAGGCAAAGAGGTGCAGATCAGGCCTATGCAGTTTCCGGTCATCTTTCTCAGCCAAGAAGGATCGACGTTGTGGCCAGGAGGAGCAAATTTCACCCAAGCAGTGATTGCGCAGAGCCTGAAGGGATCAGATTCTTCAGATGTTGGGGCTAAGGGAGTTGTGCAGATTGTGATTTGAGGCGCTGGTGGGACGTTGTTTCTGTTAGGTGCAGAACAGTGTCTAAGGAGACAGAACCAAGGTAGAGGGAATCACTACCTCGACGGATTTCTAGCCAAGGAATCCAAATCCAAGTTGCAGTTGCAAAGTAGGATTGGAGAGGAGTGGTTCGACAATTGGCCAAAGAATTTCCAAGAGGGAAATCAGGACTCAGAGGGGTTCCCGAAGAGGAGCAGAGATGGCAGTGAGCGGACTAAGGGATCATGACAAATTGGACGGGGCTTCCAATTTTTTCATCTGGAAGGCCAAGATCCTAGCAGTCATGGACAAACATCGCATCAAGGACTATGCCTTGAAAGTAGTAGCTATCCCAGTTGACCCAGCTGAGAATGAGAAGTATGAGGAGGCTCAGGCGAGGGCGAAGTGCATGATCCTAGACGGGGTCAAAGATCATGTCATAGCACATATCGCTGAAAAGAACACAACAAAGGAGATGTGGGACACCCTGACCACCTTATACCAGGGCTCTTCCATGCAGTGGAAGATGCTATTGGAGAATCAACTGAGGTCATATCAGATGAAGAAGGGAGAGGAGATAGATCCCTTCCTCCTCAGGTTGCAAGAAATTCGGGACCAGCTTACTTTTGTGGGGTCTACACCGGATCCAGAGTTTATGGTCAGGATTGCTCTGAATGCAGTCTTCGAGGACTGGGAGACATTTGTCCAAAGCATCTTGGGTAGAGCGACTCTCCCCAGTTGGGGGAAGATGTGGGCAACTCTTCGACAGGAAGAGATCAGGAGGATGACCAAGGCGGAGAGTAGTGGTAAGGGAGTTCGAGTCAAGAAAGAGGAGGAGGAGGATGTGACTCTAGCATCTGTGAGACAACAAGGGAAGAGGAAGAAAAATGACATCTCCAAGGTCAAGTGCTTCAACTATGGGGAGTTGGGACATTATGCATCTCAGTCCCCTAGGAAGAAAGGCAAGGGAAAAGCTTCCAATTCAAAGGCAACTCCAGCTAAGGCGAAGAAAGAGGTCGTGACTGATGACGATTGTGCCATGAGTGTTCATGCACCTCTAGAGAAGAGGTGGGGAGACATTGAGTTGTAGTCAGGAGGACTACATACCAGGGGCAGGATCCTTGAGATGCCCAAACTCTTGGATCACATCCGGTTACGAGAGCCCTTAACGATAGTAGCATGATGACAGGTGTCAGGTGGAGCAAAGTGTGGTGGAGCAGCAAGGCAGGGCTAGAGTGCAGAAGTCTGTAGCAGCGTAGTAGAGGTTGCAGTAGTGTGAGAGGCACATAGGTGTTTGCAGCAATGCAGTAGCAACAGAGGGAGCAAAGGATAGCAGCAGAGGTAGCTTCAACATCACGAGGCTTCCAGTGTGACTAGAATGTCAATGTTTGGGTGAAGTCAGTTACTTACTTCAAGGTAACTGAGTTGCAATGCAACAATTAGCGGTGGCAGTGCTATGGGCAGCATGATGCAGCATATTGAGAGGGAGATGTAGTACAGATGTAGCAGTGGCAGTGGCAATGTCATGGGCAACAGTACAGGAAGCAGCAGTGCAGTGTATGTGAGGCAGCAGGCCAAGCATCAGCACAGGTACCGATGCGGAGGATCAATGTGATGTTTCTATGGTGAAGCATTACTAGAGCACATTCCTCGCTAAGGAGTGTTGATTTTTGGTAGCATCGGATGTGCACTAGCCATGAAAATTGGTGGAGAAGCTAAGGCACGTGAGATCTCCAAGACCCAGAAATCGTTTGGGAAAATTCCACCCGGATGGAGAGATATTAAAATAATTAATATTTTTAATGGGTTTCCTAAGTATAAACTTAGCAAAACTAAAATATTAATGTGTATTAATAGAATATGGGTGAGAAAGTTCTAAATAACAAGGATCAAGCCAGATCTAATCTTAGTCGTTGATTAGGGACTTAATCTCGGTCGTTGAATCGTCAACAGGAAAAGTATAAGAGGAGGCTTGAGGGTTAGTTGGAGATACACCAAGTTGATCAGTCAATTTGATTTTTTGGGGCAGGGTTTGTTGAGAAATCGAGTTAGTGATTTGTTGCAGTGAGGGGCAATTCGACAGAAGGCCAAGTATACATAGCAGAGAGGCTGTGCCGGAGAGACAGCGCAGAGGACGATGAAAGCCAAGAGGCTGACGCAGGTAGCGCAGAGGGCTGCAGAGTTGACGCTGAGGAATTTTTCGTGGGGCAGACTGAGAGCTGATTAGCTAATGCAAAACTGTAGGAGGGTGACGCAGTTCCTAAGGGTAGTTTGGAGCAGCTTTCATTGTCCAGCTAAGGGAGCAGTCGAAGTCACTGTGGGGCTATTCATCCAGTTGTTGATTAGCCAGAATATCTGTCTCCGAAGAGAGGTACTACTGCCGAGGGCATTCTCTGTTGGGTGAGCCGTTTCTGGCACCCTAGTTGTATTCAGAAAATTGCATAATAATAAAACCCTCCATCTGCTGCACCGATTTTCCCGCATTGGGTTTTTCCGGAGACGATTGTCCAAAAATAACAGTGTCCCTTGTGTTGTCTCAGTTTATTGTAGTTGCTGGTTTGTATATTTGTGAAAGCTGCTATTGTGTTTATTTCGATGTTTATATGATTAAATAACTTGTAAGAACAAGTAGGAGATAATAAACCAGAAATAGCAATAGGGATTTCTGATGTGTTAAATTCAGAAATTTTCACACCTCCAACTCTACTTCAATATTTTTTACATCTATATGATTTTGAAACCCTAAATTATTGAAACCTTGAACCTCAAATTTTGAAAATTTGCTGCACCTATGCTGACATCAGTTCCTCCAACTCTACTTCAACTTTCAAGTCATTCACAAGAATCAAAGGACCAAGGGAAAATGGTCATTGACCATAGAACTAAATGGTGGCCATTTTTGTTTAACAGAATGTGTAATGATTGCATCCAAGATAGATTTGTGAAGCAGGAAGTAAAAATTATGAAAAAATTAAGCTTCATAGATCACTGATGAGGGTAGGCATGCATCTAAAGCCAGAATTATTTATTCTTAACTTGATGGCTGTCTTTAGTTGCTTGTTAGAGCTGATCTACAGCAGCAATGGTGAGGTTAATGTATTCAGTGTTTCCTTGTGGACGGGTTGTATGTAGAAGCTTGAATAAATTTGTTTGTGCACACATGTTTATTAGTATTCTATTAAGAAGTCTGCTAGAGCACATAATAGGTTTAAACCAAATTGATATGCTTCACGAAATTGATGTTTGGATCATGTCTTAAGCAATTCTAAATTATTGCCATTATCTTTAACCTTTTCAAGATTTAAACATGTTTATATTTTTCTTGCATGATGAACTTTCCTGGAAAATGTTGTTTCTTTGGTTAGCATTCTTATAGTCTTTCATTTTTTTAACATTTTATAATATCCCATTTCTAGGTATCATCCAGCCAGATACTTTCTCCGGAAACAAAGGAGGCAGCAGAACAAATTTATGCCAGGTTGCAGTTAGGATCAAAATTTAGCAATGTCATTTCTAGTCAGGGAGAAGCAGATGCTCTCTATGATCTATACCAAACTGAACAGTATCTTTTGGCCGAAAAAGAGGGTAAATTTCTGGTAAGTTGCCAAGATTCTGACCCCTTTTATGCTTCTTTCAAACTTGTCCATGGGAGATTGGCAGTAACAATTGGATAATTTTTTATTTGTGATTAGGTTATTCTTAAGAATGAAGCTTCTCCTCGAGATATGCTGAGAGCAATGTTCCAAATCTGTCACTTGTACTGGCTTGAAAGGCATTTGGGTGTTGAATCCAGAAAAATCGTTAACGATTGCATGGCAGGGGGGAAATTAGCACTGTCTCATGATTTCATGGTGAGAGAATTTGACAATCTACAAAAAAAAGCAGCAACAGTAGGCTGGTATCCTGAAGGGCTTGTTGCAAGGCCATCACCATTTAGGGTGCATTTGAATTATATTACTTCTTGACCATGAGGTCATTTTTGGAGACTAAATTTAATGACTGCTTTTTTGCCCTTAATTGGTTGGTAGTGGTTCATTTCTATCATTGGGGAATTATGGCAGTTGTATCTACAGTTTTTGCCGTTAGATATACTCAAGCTGCCAAAGTCCAAGGGTTGAAGATGATGCAGAAAGCAGTGATATTTTCACTCAAAACTGGACAGGACATGATTTATTATGACACAACTGATATGTATTCCCATTTCCAATGACCTCACTGACTCAGTCATAGCAAAGCATGCAGTTAAGTCTGTGGAACAAATTTAGGAGAATGGAAAGCTCCTATGAGATGATCCTTCCACATGAATTGACTTTATATTCATCCAGCTATGTATATATAATGATTAATCAGTTGCAATAGTCTGTATATCAAGGGAATAGGGTCCCTTTGTTGCCAAGTTTATCTAAAAATAACCTTGACTCATGTTCTCATAAGTTTGCCAAACTAGAATTTTAAATCCAAGCTAAGCTGGTACATAATATTTTTGCTTGCGCTTTCTAATTGGTTATCATATACAATGACCTTACTACTGTCACTTCTCCCCCCAAAGTATTGTTATCAATCCTTAAAAGAAATACAGTTTCTTTACTGTTAGTAAATATAATTTTTACTCACATCTGTTATTCAAGCTTTTGAAGAGTTGAAGTTGGTAAAGAAATGTTTCTTTCTATTTTATTCCTTGGAATGCTTATTTTTCTTTTTGCTTCTTATTGGTACCTCTTCATTATCTATAGCTATTCAGAAACCAGAGCTGCAGGTGTAATCATGCTTCTTTTTAGTTTATTCTTTGATTGCAGCTACACGAATGCTACAGGTATTGCACTGTAGAGAGGATCAATCTAGAAGAGTTCTCAGCTTACCATACAAAAACTTTGGAACAGAACTACGCTTTGAGGAATTTCATATGAATCTTATCTGGGATTTAAAGGCTTACCGTGTAAGATTTTGACAGTTCAGATCCTTTTCAACTATTTTACAAAGTTGTGAATCTGTGCGCAGATGCACAAGGAAAAAAATGAAGAACGTTAAAATGTAACTTCCCTTGGTAACTTGGCTTGCAAAATTTATCCTTTTGATCCCCAAACTTCAACTTCTGTGATGATTGTTGCTTTCAGTCTTGCTGCAGCAGAATGATGCCCTAAATTTGCACGTGTGAGACAATTTAGCCCTAAAAAATCCTTGGACACTTCACTCTTCCTTCCTTTGTTTCTCTTCTTCTTCACTCTTTTTATTAGTTACTTTCTTGTTCTTCAATGAGTTGCTTGGATGCCTTTCCAATGAGGTTGAATACCTTGTATATATAGGCTTCATGTGGAGGTTGAATAACTCTTATGAGGCCGACTTGTTTGATTGCTAAGCCGATTTGTCTTGGAGGAAGTCTTATGACACTTTTTGACTTACAATAATTTTCTTAACATGATACAATATACCTAATAGAGTCTTTCATATATGACAATGACTCACTTGACTTTTTAACTCTATGACAAACCCTAGAAGCACTCAATGGGTGCTTGACCTACAAGTAAATTGACCTTGAGCATGAAACCCATGCTACAAAAATAATAATAATATTCTTTCTTTCTTTTTACAATATACAAGAATCAAGAGTACATTTCATATTTATGAAGACCAAACCTAGTTACTTATTTCAACACTCCCTCTTAACTAGGGAGGTATTCATAATCCATACAAGGCACTTGGACATTCTCATACTAAAGAATTCTCATAAGAAGAGTTGGATTGGTAAGCCATATCATAAGCTATCTTCTCAGCTTATATTAGTGCATCTCATCATATCAACCAACATTGTCATATAGCAAGGCCTTTACTAATTGCTCTGTCTCTCCACTAGATTAGAGCACAATGTTGGGGAGACAAATGATTTATAGATACCTTCATCATTGTATCTCAAAGCACATACCCCATTCAGATGTTCATAAGGTATGTCCTTCTAGGACCATTCCCATCTTGGATTTACACATCCTCGTGGAATTTCCTCTTCAACTACTCTTACCTATTGGATGCCTTACCGCATCCTCAAAGAGTATCAGAATTCAGATGTTTACCCAATCTTCCATTCTTTCTTCATAAAGAAGACAAGAATGATGTGTCTATCTCTCCCTCTCAAGTAGGGAGGATCTACTCATTCCTATAAAAGGAATATATCCAAGTTCCCTCTTAACTAGGGACTTTCCCAAGCTCCCTATTAACTAGGGACTTTCCCAAGCTCCCTATTAACTAGGGACTTGTTAACAACAATAACTATTTTCTTTTTGGTGGAGATCATGGTACTGTCAGTTACTTGTAGAGCTCCTCCTTTCAACATCTTGTTAACTATTTTCTTTTTGGTGGAGATCATGGTACTGTCAGTTACTTGTAGAGCTCCTCCTTTCAACATCTTGTTATGGATGAACTTCAACTTCTTCTTTATGGAGCCATCTTCTTCTAGAACTTCTTCGTAGGGCATCAACCATCTTCTTCATCACTTCCTTTCAACAAAACATAGTGTTGAACCAATAATCATGTCATCATTTTCTTCATTGGGGTGTGATCTAGCCCACATCTAGCTATCCTTCATAAACAACCTTTTCCAAATCATGTTTTTTTTAGGATCTTCCATCCAAACTCATGAGTACTAGTTGTAGGTGACTTCTACAACCCTCTTTCGGTAGCCCTGTTACAACCCAACCAGATGCTTTCTCAAATATCAAAATGAACATTAAATTAAAGTTACCTCTTCATGATGGCCTTTCATCATGACATCAACATCCTTTCGCATACTGTATGAATCCATGCCCAAGACATACATTACCAAGGTTTTCCTTTTCCAACATGCATATCAAGGTCTTCAAACCTTCTCTATGGAGATGCCATAGCTAATCCTTCTTGTTATCACATGTTGATCACTTATCTTATGTCACATGACTATAGATACATCTTTCATGAACTCTTCTTTCACCTTTCTTCACATATGGCTTTCTCAAGATCGTATATACACAGTTCCTTGATCATAGGAACCATAGTTGCCAACCATTTCATATTCTTCATGAGGTCATAGCATGTCAATATGTAGAAGAGTTCAAGGCACATTGTCTGCATGCCTTCATGCATCATTTTTATGGAAGAGTTTCTTCTATTTTTATCATTCTTATGAGATAGAGTATTCAACCATTCTATCTGCAACTATTTGATGACATGACTTTATCTATCTATTACCAAATATATACACACCTCTTCCTTCACGTTGTCATCTAGACATTCTTCTAGCAACTTCCTTTCCTTGCTTGAAGATGAAAATACTTTAACTAAGTTGATATGTTGCACATCTTTGTCATCATACCATCATCCATCTAAATTGGGGATCCCACACAAGGTGGAATGTGACATCTGCATCTTCAAATAGTAATGAACCCTTTTAGCAAGGATTCCAATGGAGGATCTTGATGATCCTTATCCTGCAAATGCTTCTTCCTAATGATGATGATGTATGATGATCTATCTTTTTGTCTTGCTAGATGACTTACTTCAATTATATAAACTACTACGTTTATTATCCTTCTATGCTTCTAATGAAGATGGCATCAAGTACTTCCTTTCTGTCATGTACCATGACTGCTTCAACCATATAGACTTCTACTTTGGTTATCCTTTCAAGCCTCTATGATGATGTCATCTCAATTACTGTCATAATGCATCTTATCATGACTGTGATGCTTCCTACTTTTACTTGCTAACTTCTTATGCACTTTGAAAATAAGCTAAGTGTGTGAGAGATCTTCTAATAGTGGAGGTCTATCACTTCTTCCTTTTTTGACTTCATATTTCCAAGGTCTTCTACTTCTTCAGTGATATGGGCTTCATTTCTTTCCTTTCTCTTCTTGATATCCTTCTTGAGTTTAGGACAATTCCTTTTGAAATGCCCACATTCATTACATTGATAACATTGAATCTTAGACATGTTCATTTTCTTTTGAAACCTTTTCTGAGATTTTCCTTTCTTCCTTCGATACTTCATCTTGTATAGTTCGGTTCTCAACGATATAATTTCTCCTGTAGTGCTTACATAGAATAATTCTACCAGTTTTTCATAGATCTCTTTCGATGTCTTCAACTTTACTACAGAGGGGATGAGAGAATCCTTGATTGACTCAATAAGGATCCTTTGAGCCCTTATTTCTCCTTTCATGTATTTTGATAGTGCTTGGTTTGGAGATTGATCTTGTGACATATTCACTAATTTCATCTTCTGTGAGGATCGAATCTATTCTCTTCTTCCATGCAAGGTTCTTCGATGACCCAACAAGTTTGTTGTTCTCCTTGCAGAAAGAAGTCGTTGTAGATTGAGACAAAATATAAAATACTTTTCAAGTGAAGATGCTTCTTTGATAGTGATATCTTCAACTTGGTGCCTTTTTTATGATGTTGACTTCCACTTCTCCTTTGTTATTGACAATTGAAGATGCCTCCTTGATTTCTTGATGATCTTCTTCAAGGATGTTTGAGATGTGATCTTTTAATCAATAAGAGGGAGATCACTTTGGTTCCTTTGATGATGATGAAGTGTCTCTTCTTGCTTCCTTTGGTTGATGATTGTGGAATGTGCAAGCTTCCCAAGAATGCTGCTTCAAGTGTAGAGTCCTTCTTTGAATGGAGGTAGGGTCTTTGAGGTCGTCTTCTTCTTCTAAGAGTCGTGATGATGTGATCCTTGTGATGTGATGGATAGTCCTCCTTAATGCCTTTTGTTTTCCTTGATGCTCACCTTATGCTCGACCCTTATGTATCCTTCTTCATTTGGATGATCTTTAAGTTCCCTTCCTTGTTGTTGTCACCTTAGCTTTGATACCATGTTGAGAAATCAAGGGCAACTAAATTAGGGTGATTTCTCTTACTTTAATAACTGCTTGTGATGTTCTTTTACTTAACTTGATGTACTTGTAATTGATTTCTTCTTTCACGTGATTATTCTTGTGTTCTTTTCATCAAACAACTACCAATCTATGATAATCAATGAGACAAGAGAACACAAAATATAGGCTGCAAGCTAGGGCCAAAACCTCTCCTCTTGAGAGGAAAACCCACAAGAGTTATTTTCTTAAATCCAAAATTATTTTCTTCTTATAGTTTCTTCAAATGACGAATTCCAAGACCTAAGACCCTTAACCAAGACCCCTATTGTTGAGAAATCTAGGGCAACTAGATTTAAAATATTTATTTTACTTTGATAATTGCTTGTGATCCTTTTTACTTAACTTGATTAACTTCTTCTTTAACTTGACTGTTATTGTGTTTTCTATCATCAAACAACTACCAAACAATAAAGATCAAAGAGGCGAGGACACAAAATGTAAGTTGCTAGCCAGGTCCAAAACCTCTCCTCTTGAGAGGAAGATCTGCAAGGATTCTTCTCTTCTTATAGAATCTTCAAATGAAAAATTCCAAGACCTAAGACTCTTGGCAAAGACCAAGTCAACTTTTCTCCTTGATGAGCTTTCCTTCTAGCGATTTCGACCTTGACAACTTCTTCAGCAATTTCAATCCTAATAGTTTCTTCTACAACTTCAACCCCAATAGTTTCTTCTGTAACTTTGACCAGCCCAACAACTTTAGAAACCCTAACATAGAGAGAGAGAGAGAGAGAGAGAGATCCAAAACTTCGATCTTTCTTTTCTTCTTCTTATCCTTGAATTTTGTCCTTTTTCCAACTTTTTTCTCTTAGTGATGATAATGCATGGATCATTGATAGTGGAGCATCAAAGCACATGACAGGAGAAAGTAAACAACTTCATACACTATCAAAGGAGCCATCTTCTCATGTAGTGGAATTGGGTGACAACAAAAGTTATGTTGTTAGAGGCTTGGGATCAACATCGTTGAAGCTAGAAAATGGATCGAAGTTGCACCTCAACAACATACTATATGTTCTAGGTTTGAAAAAGAATTTGCTTTTTATTTCTTGTTTAGAAGATAAAGGGGATAGAGTTACTTTTGTTGATGGAAAAGTATTGGTTTGGGGAAAAGACTCTAGGATTCATAAAGCTAGGGTTATTGGAATTCATGAAGGAAGCCTTTATAGAGTTATTACACCACCTCCTCAAGCTTTGGTTCATATGGAAATCAATCCCATTGAGCTATGGCATAGGAGGTATGGTCATCTACATTATAAGGTCATCCCTACTCTTAGTCAATTGGTTCACGACATTCCCAATATGAAGTTAGATCATGAAGGTCTATGCAAGGGATGCTCTTTGGGAAAACATACAAGAAAGCCATTTCCAAATAGTGAAACTAAGTGTAAGGAAATATTAGACCTCATTCATTCTAATGTGTGTGGGCCCATGTCTGATAAATCACTTGGAGGTCATCTCTATTATGTGACATTCATTGGTGACCATTCTAGAAAGCCATGACTCTACCTTCTCAAAACAAAAGATGAAGTATTTGATAAGTTCAAGGAATTTAGGTCCGAAGTGGAAACCCTAACTAAAAGAAAGATAAAAACTCTAAGGTCCAACAATGGTGGGGAATACGCTTCTAAGGAATTAATTACATATTGTAAGGAAGCAGGAATTAAGAGGGAGCTCATTGTTCCCTATTATCCCGAACAAAATGGAGTGGATGAAAGATAGAATAGGTCAATTGAAGAAGGCATTCGTACAATGTTCCTTGATCATGACCTATCAAAATTATTATGGGGAGAAGCAACAATGACAGTCGTGTACATTCAAAATAGAAGTTCTCATAGAAGTTAAAATAATATAACACCCGAAGAAGTATTCACAGGAAAGAAGCCAAGTGTGGATCACCTCTGAATCTTTGGAAGTCCAACATACATCCAGGTTTGAAGGAAAAGCGAAAGAAGTTGGATTCTACAAGTATTGAGGGAATATTCATTAGATATAGTCTCTCCTCCAAAGCATATAGAATCTACATTAAGGAAGGAAGACATATCGAAGTAAGCAGGGATGTCATATTCAATGAAAATCAAGCGTATAAGGAATCAAAGGATATTCCTATTGATTCTAATGACGAAGAAGTTCCAATATTCGTAGAAGAAGAAGATCATCATGAAAACCCTACTACAAATCAAGAAGAAGAAGAAGGATCAAATGAGCCTATTCAATCTATGGTCATCCAAACCACTAGGAAAAGGCCAAATTAGCTAAAAGCTACATTAGAAGATGTTGAAGGACATGAAGTTGCGAGAGGAACCTTTCGGGAAAGTAAAAGACCAAATAGATACTTTGTTTATGCTGCATATATGACAAAGTTAATTGAAGTTGAACCATCTACATTTAAGGAAGTTGCTCATCAAGAGGCTTGGAAGAAAGCGATGCAGGAAGAATATCAATCCATCATGAAGAAAGGGGTTTGGAAATTGTTCGTAGACCTAATGACAAATCGGTTGTCACCTCCAAATGTATCTATAAGATCAAATATGTTGTTGATGGAAGTATAGATAGGTACAAAGCTAGATTTGTTGCAAGGGGTTTCTCTCAAAAGGAAGGAACTGATTATGAAGAAACCTTTGCACACACTACAAGGTACACTACCATTAGATATTTGGTTTCATTCGCTGCTACAATGGGTTGGAATATCCATCAAATGGATGTGAAAACCGCATTTCTGAATGGGACATTTGATGAGGAAGTGTATATCAACCAACTTGAAGGCTTTGAAGTTAATAGCAGGGACTCTTATGTTTGCAAACTCAAGAAGGCCCTATATGGTTTGAAGCAAGCACCTAGGGCATAGTATGCAAGAATGGATGCCTAACTACTTAGAATTGGGTTCGTAAAGAGTTATGTGAATAATGAGCCCATCATTATTCTACTAATTGTGGATGATCTATTCATCACAGGTGTGGATCGAAGAATTCAAGAAAGCATAAAGATGTTGGCAGTTGAATTTGAAATGAAGGATCTAGGACTGATGCACTATTATCTGGGTCTAGAAGTATGGAAGAGAGTTGGGGAGATATATTTGGGGCAAGGAAAGTACATTATCAAGTTGTTGCAGAAATTCAGGATGATGGATTCCAAGTCGATGACTACACCTATGACCAGATATATGTTTTGTAGTAAACATTCTTAGTCAATTTCAGTTGGAGCCTCATCATGATCACTGGATAGTTACCAAACACATATTGAGGTATCTTCGTGGCACTATACATCATTGCCTAAAGTGTGATAGTAAGGATGTCAAGCTAATTGGCTTCATAGATTCTGATTTGGGTGGGAGTGAGACCGATGGAAGGAGCATTATCGAAGGATGTTTTAGTCTGAGAGCTGCTATGATCTCATGGATGAGTAGGAAGCAAGATCTCGTTGCTTTAAGTAGTGCTGAGGCAGAATATGTGGTTGCATGTGAAGTAGGAAAGGAGGTTGTTTGGTTAAGGAAGCTTCTGATAGATTTGTTCGAGAAGTCTCTGGGTCCTACTGTGATTAATTGTGACAATCAAAGTTGTATCAAGATGTATGGAGATCTCGTGTTTCATGCTAGAACAAAGCATATTAACAATAAGTTCCACTTTATTAAGAACCTGGTGCAAGATGGGATCGTGAAGTATGTCTCGACAGATGAAAAGGTAGCAGAGATATTAACAAAGGCTCTTCCTAATAAGAAGTTTGAATATGTAAGGAACATGCTTGGTTTAGTAGATATTGCTGATTGTATTGATGATAAGAGATTAGAAGAGATTTGTTGAGGCATTGCAAGTGAAGCATTTCCTGGGAAGACATCTGGCTGGCACTTTGTGTTGATGTCTAGGTACCAAAGTAGGGAGGGTGGTGTGGGTCGTAGAGCTCTGACCATGGATACGCACGTATGTCCCTGGGTTGGTGGTGCCTAAACTCTTCATTGTTCATATAGTTTGAGATATTCCATTATATTCGTATATTATGAATACCTCCCTAGTTAAGAGGGAGTCTTGGAAAATGTAACTAGGTTTGGTCTTCATTAATGTATTCGAGTCATCATGTAATGTACTTGTGAAAAGAATAAAGAAAATAATTGTTATTATTGTATCAATGACTTATTAAAGCATAAGTTTCATGCTTGGGTCATCATTATATTAGTCAAAGTCCCCATTGTGGACTCATAGGATTAATATTGAGTCAACAGAGTCATTGTACATTTAAAGAGATCCTTCTTGGGCTTTTGAATCATGTAAAAAGGTTTACTATTGAGTCAAATATAATTTATGTAACCTCCACACCAAGTCGGCCTAAAGGAGATTAAGTTGGCCTAAGGGACACCAATTCGACCTCACTAGGAGCCTATAAATAGAAGGAGATCGAATTCATTTGGAGCATCTCATCTCAAGCTAGTTCGATATCTCTAAGGAAGCTGGAGAAGTGCAAAGTGGGTAAAAGAAGTCTAAAGTAAGTGTGAGTTGGATCAAGTCTAAGGAGAAGGAAGAAATCAAAGTTTTGGTGCTACTCTCTCTCTCTGTTTTGTGCCCTAGTTTGGGAGATCGAAGTCTTCCAAGTGTTGCTACTTCCAGTTGCTGCATGATGCCATAAGTTGTTGTATAGTCGAAGTTGCTTAGGTGAAAGTGTTGTTGTATAGGGGTCGAAGATCTGGGAACACTGACTTAGTGTGGAGGGAATGTTTGGTCTTTATCTAGGTTGAAGAGTCTCAAAGAATACCATTGAAGGAAGAGAATTTTTGACTGGGATTTCCCCTCGAGGGGGGTTTTTCCCTGGCATAGTGCCTACATCTTGTCTCTAGTGTTTTTGTGATTTTCATACACACATAATATGGTAATTGCTTCATGAAATATAAGATAATAAAGAAGTAAAAGAAGCCAGCATAACTCACAAGTAATTATCAAGAAAGAGGAATCAAACCCTAATCTACTTGCATTCATTTCTCAACAAATGGAGATGAGTGAATGCATCATATACTTTGATATGTGCCCAAAATAATTGCATTAATTGCAAGTCTCTGTAATAAAAAATAATTCTTTCTATTCAAAGATATTTTCAACTAAAAATGTAGCATCTCAATATTCCTCCATACACCATACAATTTTATTACAATATAATATATGGCTATATAAAATAAAAATATCACATACCATATTCCTTGAGGCTTTCATAAAAACTAAACTCATAAACAACTCAACCCACATACCATATGTACCATAGTTTTCATGCATGTCACTTTATACCATGTTATTTTATATGAGCCAAGCATATGTGATACTTAAATCTTCAATGCACCAAATTAAAAGGAATTCAAGGCATACACACTTATCAACTCCAACGAACCATACATATCACATACCATTCACGACAATAATTAGTACAGAGCTCCGAGCATAAGGACTATCGATGGTTGCATATATTGTTGTTAGCATATCGAATTACACAGTCGTCCAGGCAGCGATTACACGGTCTCGCAGTGTCACGGTCTTCATACTATATACTATTCGAACCAACTTCATTATTTAATCAACACAAAAGTGGACTGTAAGCGGCGATTCTATCAAACGATACGTGATGGAAGTTTATAATTTTCCTTACCGCATAAGTGAAAGGGAGCCATTGATTATGGATGAGGGCTTTGAAATATCGCACAAGCAAAAATCATACAGTTCAAGAGACCCTAACCTTCGACCTACCATTCTTCTCCTTTGAAGGATTGGAACTTCAACACAAATAACTTTTCATACAAAACTTCACAAGCTCAATTGAATGCAACACGACCAACAACATTTGAACAAAACCATCCCACACGGATTTCAAGCCATAAGCACTGACATTTACAAAGCAGAGTCTTCAAGCTCAGACCTTTAAAAAAATGTTCAATGCACACACAACGCCGCTCCTTTTACAGGTCAGTCTTACCATATGTCTGCAACAAACAGCAAATCCAATGAACCAACGCTCACTAAGGATGTTCAACGTGGCTCCAAGGCTCCAAATTCTAGCAGAGGGACAAAATATGGCAAAAAAATGATAGGAATTACTACCAAAAAAGACTAATTTGGCAGTTGGCTCTAATAACATGTTAGGCCAGGAGTAACTTTATGAATAACTTGTT
This sequence comes from Pinus tabuliformis, assembly GCA_031772625.1. NCBI lineage: Eukaryota > Viridiplantae > Streptophyta > Pinopsida > Pinales > Pinaceae > Pinus > Pinus tabuliformis. The sequence continues at coordinate 1,862,597,273 of CM062817.1, forward strand.
GCATTCTCATTAAGATAACATATGACTATATACAAGGAGAGGGAGACTATTGGGTTTCGTCTTCCAACTTCCTTTATTTTTACTATTTACAATATTTGCATCAGTGGACCCAATCCACAAGATTAGGTGTCAACAAAACAAATACCAAACAATAAGATCAAAGAGACAAGATGACACAAAATGTAGGTTGCTAGCTAGGGCCAAAACCTCTCCACTTGAGAGGAAAACCCACAAGAATTCTTCCCTTCGAATGACGAATTCCAAAACCTAAGGCCCTTGACAAAAACCCCTTGATGAGCTTTCTTCAACAATTTTGACCCTTGTAACTTCGATCCCAACAGTTTCTTCTACAACTTTGACCCCAACAGTTTCTTCTACAACTTCGAACCCAACAGTTTCTTCTGCAACTTTGATCCTAGCAGATTCTTCTGCAACTTTGACTCGCCCAACAACTTTAGAAACCTTAACATGAGAGAGAGAAAGAGAGATAGAGATCCAAAACTTCGATCTTACTTTTCTTCTTATTATCATTGAATTTCGTCATTTTTCTAGCTTCTTTCTTGAGGACATTGAACTTGCTTGTTGTGTATCCAAATGAGGTCGAGTTTCTTCTTATATATAGAATTTCTAGGGGTACAAATTGCTTCCTTGAGGTTGACTTAATCTTTCATGTAGGCTGACTTACTTGAGGCACCATGACTTGGTCTTGGAGGGTCTTTGACTCAAATAAGTTTTTCTTAACAATATGTAACATGCCCAAAAGGGTGTTTCATACAAAACAATGGCTCTTATCACTTGTTGACTCAAAGACAAGCCCTAGAAGAAGTCAATGGGTGCTTGACCTATAAAATAGATTTCCCTTGAGCATGAAACCCATGCCTCAAGAATGACAATAATAAATTTATTTTTCTAAATCATGATTACTTTTGTCATTATGAAGACCGAACCTAGTTACATATTTCAACACTCCCTCTTAACTAGGGAGGTATTCATGATCCATTCATGGTACTTGGACATTCTCAAACTGAAGAAGTTTCATAAGAAGAGTCAGATTGGTAAGTGTTAATTTTAGGCAACAATGGTATGTTCTATGCGTTAGAGAAATTCTACTTCAATCTCTTTATTAGCCCAGTATCAATATTCAGATTAGCAATAACATTAACATGATAGTAAAAAGCAGATAGAACGTAAACATAAACAATAGAAGACAATCCAAGACAAGAGGACACAAGATGTGGCACCAGCCAAAGACAAACCCCAATGTGGGGAAACCCTTGATCAAATCTTCTTTTAGTCTTCAATAGTTCAGCAGAGAGAGATGGTACAATTTACAAATCTGATAATTTATAACAGCAGCAAAAGAGCCCTAACCAAAAAAGTCAACATTGGTCAACAGGGAAGATTTGACCCTCAACAAATTGGTCAACTTCAGTCAACTTTGGCCTCCAAACAACAAGATAAAACAACCCTCAAAACAGTCAAATTCAGCCTAGTCAAAGTCTAGTCAAACAGCCCACCTGTGGTCAGCCCTATCTGCAGTCAACGTTGGGTCAATTTTCCAGAAGTTTGGTCTCCTGAAATTTCAACCTCTTGAAATTTCGATCTTCTACAATTTTGGCTCCCTGAAATTTCGCTCTCCTAAAATTTCGACTTCCTAAAATTTCGGACATGTGAAGAGAGAGAGGCCCTGAAATACGTTCCCAATCAATGAGGAGAGAGAGAGACGTGTGAAGATGAGTGTGTCCAAATGAGGCTAAGTCATCATTTATTTAAAACAAACGTTGAGGATGAATAGATGTGACTGTTGGGCTTCTGAGCCTACATAAGTTTTTTGGTCGACCTTGACAATTTGTCCATAATCAAAATAAATTCATAACTTCATTTGTACATGTCAGAATCGGATGATCTCTAGATCAATCCTACACCTCTCGGAGAGAGGAATCCAAAAAAATATCAGTTGTCATAAATAAGATGACCCATGTGGAGTTTGGCCCTAGTTTCCAATTTTAACACTCCCTCTCAACTAGGGAGAACTCCATCAGCTAATCCATCTGCCAATCTGTATTGTCTCTGCCATCAATGCACTTCTCTGCTCTGCTAAACTATGAAGAAGAAGAAGTGATTGAGAATGTATCATACCATTCTCTACTGACCTGAAGTCAGTCCCAATCAAAGGAGAGTGTGCCATACCACTCTTATTGACCCGGAGTCAATTCCAATGAAAAGAGTGTGTCATACCACTCTTAATGACCTGAAGTCAGTTCCAATTGATCCTAGATCAATATCAGTCATCCTAGCATAGGGAGTACAGTTGTACATGATGCATCCATCGGTAGTACTATGGTCTGTATCCTCATTTCCCTACTCATTGGCTAGATGAGAGGTACTTCCCATGAGTCCCAAACTGCATGGGTAGGATGTCTCAGCAGGAGAAGGACGAACCACTCATCCTACCTACATGTCGCCAAGGGGTATCGCAGGGGAAGGTTGAACCACTCACCCTATGGTTGCTCATCACTCCAAGAAGTACCCGAAGCCCCTCGAAGCTCCCAGAGCTCAATGTCAATCTCATACAGGACCCTCATAAGAGGGTCTCTCCACGACTCCAAGTCGTTCTCGGAAGGCCAAGAACTTAACCTTCCCCAGGGGGTTTGTCAGAATATTAGCGACCTGCTCATCAGTCCTAATGTGATGGAGCCTTATTTCTACTCGTTGTATCATATCCTGGACAAAGTGGTATCTGATATCTGTATTCTTGGAGCGATCATGAAACACGAGATTCTTTGATAATCAGATCCCACTCTAGTTGTTGCAGAGTATCACAGTGGTATCCAACACATGTCCAAACAACTAACTGAAGAGCTTCCTCAACCAGACAACTTCACATCAGTCCATACTAGCAGCTATGTATTTGGCCTCGGCGGTGCTCAAGGCAACCGAGCTTTCTGCTCATCCAAGATATCGAAGCAGAACCCAAAGAAAAACAACAAACAGAAGTGCTCATGTGATCCACCACACTGCGAGCCTAATCAACATTAGAATAACCATGCAACCTCACATTTCTGGCAGTGTATCTCAGTCCATGAGTGATAGTGCCCCGAAGATATCTCAGAAGATTCTTCGTAGCAATCCAATGTATATGATGAGGCTCAACCATGTATTGGATCAATGTATTAATTTCAAAACATATGTCCGAACAAGAGTTCACCAAAAACATCAATGCTCCTATGAGTTGACGATACTCAAAAGCATTTCCCAATTCAGCGCCTGCAGCACTACCACATAACTTCTTAAAGTTAAGTTCCATTGGGGTAGTCATAGGCTTGCAATCCACCATCCCAAATATTTCCAATATCTTCACAACATATTTTCCTTGAGAGAGGAAAATTTCGCTTGCCTTTTTCCAGACTTCCAACTGTAGGAAATAGTGCATCGGTCCTAGGTCCTTCATCTCAAATTCAAAAGCCAACTCCCTCTTACATTTGTGAATGAGAAGGTTTGCACCAGTCAGAAAGAGGTCGTCCACATAAAGTACCAGAATGAGAGGTTTATCATTTTCAGCCTTAAAGTAAAGGTTTGGATCGACTTCACTTGTAGTGAACTCTAGCTTCATTAGATAGCTATCAATCCTCTCATACCAAGCCCAGGGTGCTTGCTTCAACCCATAGAGAGCTTTCTTCAACCTGCATACATGAGATTCCCGATCCTGTACTTCAAACCCCGCGTGTTGTTCCACATAGACTTCCTCTTTGATTGAACCATGCAAGAAAGCGGTCTTAACTTCCATCTGATGTAGGTTCCATCCTTGTGAGGCAATAAGGCCTATAATAAAGCGGATGGTGGTGTATCGGGCAACAAGTGCAAATAACTCATCATAATTTACACCCTTCCTTTTGAGAGAAGCCTCGAGCAACAAAGCAAGCCTTGAACTTTTTTGCACTTCCATCAGCTCCATGCTTGATTTTGTAGAGCCACTTAGAGGTGACAACCGATTTGTCCTGGGGTCTAGGGACCACATCCCATACATCATTCTTCATAATTGACTTGTATTCTTCCATACTTGTTGCTTCACTGCTTCTTTGAATGATGAAGGCTCATTTTGAATGATAGTGTTCATGGCGATTAAATATCCTTGATACTTGTTCAACTTCTTGCTTTCATGGAAATTCCCCCTTGGTGCAATGTATCTCTCAGCATCTTCGAGAGTCTCCCTAGGCCATGAGGGTCTCCTTTTGGAGGAGGAGGGCTCACAAGGAGGAGGATCAATAGGATCCATAGGTTCATCAACATCAAGCATCGTTTCGTCCTCTTTTTCACCCTGATTTCTAGTGTCAGCTTCTTTCTCCTTCTTTAGGATAGGAAGATTGTTGATCTTCTTGAGGGCCATATCTTCATTGAAGGTGACATCATGACTTATCTCAACTTCCTTTTGATAAACCACATAAATTCTATATCCCTTAGAATTTTCACTATAGCCCACAAATATTCCTCTCTTCCCAGATGCACCCAATTTGCTTCCTTTCTAAAAATTGTAAAATGAAAGACATCGGGTTTCTTACCAATGAAATTTTCTTCGGGAGTCTTGGAGTTCAATGATTGATGAGGGCATCGTTTTGAACATACATGGCAGTATTTGTAGTTTCAACCCATAGAAACTTCGGAAGGCCTTGATCATGAAGCACGGCACGAACAACTTCTATAATAGAGCGACTCTTCCTTTCAGCCACACCATTATGCTCGGGATTGTATGGCATTGTAGTCTCCCTCTTAATTCCAGCTTCTTTGAAATAATCTTGGAATTCATTGGATTCGTACTCGGTCCCATTATCAGTCCTCAATATCTTGATTTTCTTTTCAAATTGGTTTTCGATCAAGGCTTTGAAGTGTCGGAACCAGGGGAACACTTCATCCTTCTTTTTCAAGAAGTAGAACCAGGTCTTGTGAGAATAATCATCCATAAAGGTGAGATAATATAAGTATCCTCCCAAAGATTTTACGAACATCATACCAGATATGTCGAAGTGGATCAATTGCAATATATCTATGGTCTTGTTACTACTTGAGGGGAATGGTCCCCTTGTAAGTTTTCCTTCGGCACATCCTAGACATACACCTTCATGCTCTACTTTGAACTCAGGCATACCTGTCACCATCTGTCTCACATCGAGTAGGGCCTTATAATGAAGATGGGCAAACCTTTGGTGCCATAGTTCATATTGTAGAGATGTGTCGCAAGACATGGCTCCCAATGGACTTCCTCCAACTTGGTACAAAGTGTCAACCCTGAACCCAAGAGTAAAAGCATCTTTAAAATTTCTTTTCCAAACAAGTACCTTTCCATCGATGAATTCCACCTTGAATCCTTTGTCCTCCATGGTTGAAATGGGCACTAGGTTCATTTTTAGATCAGGTACATATAGTACTTCTCGCAAATGAATCGTGTTACTTTGATTCAATTGAAGGGTAACATTCCCTTCTCCCTTCACAGGATAGGTGGCATCATCTCCAAGGACGATTTCAAGTTTGTCTCCTTTTCTATTAGATTAGAGAGGGCTTCCTTGTATCTGGTGAAATGCCTTGAGGCACCACTATCAATCAGCCAATTTCCCCCAGTGTCTGGAGGAGAGGCAGTGGAGAGGGCCGATATAAGATAATACTATTTTTTCTTATTGTTAACAACATTGGATTCTTCATACCTGGAGTTCCTTGATTTGTTGGAGGGTCGGCCATTTCCTTGATGTCCCACATTCCTTTTTCCTTTTCCATTTGACCTGTCATTCCTTTGATCATTGTTGTTGAAGTTGCCCCTGGAATGATTGTGATCATCATCATGCAATGTGTCCCTTCAATTTGGACACTCCCTTGCATAGTGGCCAAACTTATTGTAAACAAAACATCTTCCCTTCCATTTTTGAATCTCGGTCTTCCTTGACTTTGCTTCTTTGAACCTTCATTGTTCTTCCTCTTAGCATGAGTGGAAAATGTAGTGGGGTTGCTTCTACTAGAAGGCATTTCTTGCTCCACCATTCTTGTTTCTTCTTGAATGCATCTTGACATCAATTCTTCAAACCCTGGAATTCGATCATTGTTGAGTATAGTGGTTCTAAATACAAACCACTCAAGTGGGAGTCCTCCAAGGGTGGTGAGAGTAAGTTCCCTGTCAAGAATGATTTCTCCAATAGAGAGTAGATCATTCTTGATATCATTAATCCTCAAGAAATAGGATTGAATGTCCTCGTCTTTTCCCTTCTTAATATCCTTCAATTTATTCTTGAGAAATAGAATTTGACTAGCATTACTAACATTGAACATGTCAACCAACCTGTCATAGATCTCCTTGGAGGTCTTCAATTCAGAGATATAGGCCACCATATGCTTGTCAATGGAATCCCTGATAATCTTCTTCACTTTGACGTTAGCCCTATTGTACTTGGTCTTCGCAGCAGCCAGTTGTTGAAAATAGCAACAAGAAATGCTAAATATAGAAGTGCTAAAATTAGCATTGCTATAAATAGCATTTCGGGATACATTCCAATTTTAATTAGTCCCTAAACTAAAATTGAGAATTAAAATCGAATTTGATCTTAGCAGTTGTTTGAAAAATAATGAATTAATTCATCCTTAGTTAACTAGTTGGAGAAAATCAAACATAAAGTCTATGTGGAGACATGCAACAGTTATCCCTTTGATTGAGGAAGTTATCCATCAGTTAAGGAGATAAGGTTGAGTTGTAATATTGACTTGTAATTAGTTAGCTCAGTTAACTGAGTTAAGTCCAGTTAGATTAGTTCCAATAGTTGGAGGAACTAATTGTGAGTTCAGTTAGTTAATGCATGCATGCATGTAACTACTGCACTTCAGATAATTGAATATTCTCTCATAAATAACTCATGCATGTCAGTGCAGTCAGAGACCCAGTTGAGATCAGATGATGGGACAGTGTACTATCAGTTGCAGGAATATTCCCATGAGGATATTTCTTGCATGCAGAAGGAATTCATTCCTTGGTGGATTGTGCAGTTACATCAGAGGTCAGAGAGTGTGTGTGAGGTAATTTCACACAGGTGGCAGCTTCTGGACCCCAAGAGAAACTGTGCAAGGAAATAGGAGGCTTGAAGGATTGAAGGAAGGCATATGTTGTGTCTATTCAGTCTATGAGCTGGGTTGAGGGATTGTACTAAGAGCTTGATAGCTTTTGAGCTAAAGCTTTATGTAATCTCTGCTATGTTTTCCACTTGTTTGATATACAGTTAGAGGGGTTTTTAGCTGAGGCTTTCCCCAGGTTATTTTTTTGTGTTCATGTGTGATTGAATTCTCATTCTCTGTTATATGTGTTCTTAGTTGATTGTGCTCAAATTGATAAAGCTTCCGCAAAGTTTGTTTGTAGAAGTAGATCTAGTATATTGCTTTAGTATATTGCATTATCAAGTGATCTACAGTGGGAAATTCTACATGGTATCAGAGCAAAGGTGATCAAAACAGAGAACAATATACAAAGAAGGGAGAAGTTTGAAGTTCCTGATTATAGAAATCGAATTCTTATCACAACTCAAATTTCACCAATGGCGTTCAATGGTTTAAGACTCAAGTATGCCCTTGATGGCAGCTCGAATTATATAGCCTGGAAGGATCGCATGAAAGCGGTATTAGAGGACAACGGTCTAAAGGACTTCATTGATCAAGAAGTCCCCAAGCCAGCAGCAGCTAATGCCCAAGAATTTGTGGAATGGAAGAAATGTGTGGCTAGAGCGAGGAGAATCCTTCTAGAGGGAGTTCGAGACCACATAGTCTCGAGTCTCCATGGGAAGGAGACGCAATTTTCAATGTGGAAAACATTGAAAGATCTATATCGGAACAGCAACGATCAGAGGAAGCTGGCGCTGAAAGACAAGCTTTGGAAAATGAAGTGTGAAAAGAGCGACATGATCTCTACATATCTGAACAAGCTCACCACCTGTAGGGATGAGCTTGGAAGTGTAGGGATCACGGTAGCTAATGACAACATTATGAGTCTTGCTCTCCTCGGTCTTCCTAAGAGCTGGCATAGTTACCAAGACTCGGTAAATGGAAGAGAGAAACTGCCAGATTGGGAACTACTTTGGTCGGATCTGATGCAGGAGGAGATAAGAAGAAACACTAGAGATGGATCTTCATGAAAACAAGATGATGAAGAAAATCTAGCCTTAGCGAGTAAGGTGAGGAAAGGGAAAGGGAAGGCGTCCCATTCCAAATATAGTTCTTCCCATGGTGGGAAGAATATTGACAAATCGAAAGTGTGATGCTTTCATTGTCATGAGGTGGGCCATTATGCTACGAATTGTCCACAGAAGAAATCCAAGAAGGGATCCTCAAAGGGATCAGATGGTTAGGCACCGGCCTCACAGTTCGAATTGGATTTCTCTCTCATCGCATGCATGGTTTCATCCATGGTGGGATGTGTTTGGTACCTGGACAGTGGAGCTTCATTTCACATGACCGGCGACAATAATCTTTTCAGTACCTTGGAGGAGAAGGATCTCTAGATGTGGATCGAGATGGGCGATGATGGAAAGTACCATGTTTCAGGTGAAGGTACGGTTGTGTTTCAGAGGGAACATGGAGCTCCTCTCACCCTAACTGATGTAAAGTATGTACCAGGTTTGAAGAAGAATCTTGTGTCTGTCACTATGCTAGAAGAAAAAGGCTATGATGTAGTCTTTAGTAAGGAAAGGTATTCCTGAGGCATATCGGCATTGGTCAGACCAAGAGGATTGGGATTCGAGTTAAGAATCTCTACAAGTTGGAGGTTGACGACTGTGTTGCATTGAGTTCCAAGGCAAAGTTGGTGCAGAGCCAAGATGTTGACGAGCTATGGCATAGAAGATTGGGCCACTTGCACCATGGGGCCTTGAAGATCATGCAGCAGATTTCTACCAGACTTCCCAAGGGAAAACTGAAGCAGACGGATACATGCAAAGGTTGTACCTTGGGTAAGTATGCGAAATCTTCCTTTTAGGATCGAGACAATAGAGTTGGAGTAATCCTGGAGCGATTTCACACAAATGTGTGTGGACCATTCTCTACAGCCTCCACCGCTAAACAAAGGTACTATGTTATTTTTATTGATGATTTTTCTCGTAGATGTTGGATCTACTTTATGCAGAAGAAGGATCAGATCTTCTCAAGGTTTTATGAGTTTAAAGCCTTGGCAGAGAAAGAATCTGGAAAGAAAATAAGGGCCTTGCATAGTGACAATGGTGGAGAGTATGTCTCCCAACATTTTAAGGACTTCTGCACAGCAGAAGGAATTAAACGGGAGTTGACGGCACCCCATAACCCACAGCAGAATGGGGTGGCCGAAAGGAAGAACAGATCGATTGTGGGAGCAGCTCGAGTGATGTTGCATGACCAAAGCCTACCACTTCATTTGTGGGTTGAGGCATGCAATACAATAGTATACTTGCAGAACAGAAGCCCGCACTGTATACTGGGGATGAAGACACCAATGGAAGCCTATTCCGGGAAGCGACCAGATGCGAGTCACTTCAGGATCTTTGGATCATCGGTTTATTGCAATGTGACCAAATATGCCCGAAAGAAGCTAGATCCAACAACGGAGTTGGGGATACTTGTGGGGTACACTAATACACCCCACAACTATCAGGTGTTCCTTCCTACCAGTCAGAGGACAGTGGTACGCAGAGATCTGAAGTTCGACAAGCAGAAAGCCATGCGAGTATCACTTGAGAGGGAGCTCAAGTTGCATGCAGAGGAGGAACTTTTAATTCCTAAGGAGGAGGAGCCTCAGACTGATGCAGAGCAGCTGCATGCAGAGGATCCAGGAGTGGAGACATCCACTCATGCTGAGTCTTCCAGAGATGGGCGGAAACGCTCAAGGGAAGCTGACAGGTTGATGATGGATGCGCGAGAGAATGTGGGACAACCATCTTCTCAGCGCAGACAGAGGAGGTCACCCGAGCGGTACACTGGTTACATGGCCCTGGTTGGGGAGTGTGTAGAGTCCGAACCTTCTTCATTTGAGGAAGCAGTGCAGCAACCAGTCTGGGTTGATGCTATGGTGGAGGAGTATGAATCCATCGTTCGGAACTATGTTTTGGATGTTGTCCCAAGACCTCAGGACAAGTCAGTGGTGAGTTCCCAATGGCTTTACAAGGTAAAGCAGGCCGTTGATGGTAGTGTTGAGAAACACAAGGCAAGATTTGTTGCCTATGGTTTCTCACAGGTCGAGAGGATCGATTACGATGAGACCTTTGCTCTTGTAGCAAGGTACTCATCTATCAGATCGATGTTGGCACTATGAGCTTAGATGGGTTGGAAGATACATCAGATGGATGTAAAGACTGCGTTCCTCAATGGCACAATTGAGGAAGAGGTGTACATTGAGCAGCCGGAAGGATTTGAGACCTTCGATCGTGAGTCACATGTGTGCCAACTCAAGAAGGCTTTGTATGGGCTGAAGCAAGCACCCCGTGCTTGGTACACCAGGATCGGCAGCTATTTCACCTGGTTGGGCTTCACCAAGAGTGAAGCAGATGCGAACCTTTACCATATCATGGTAGAAGGTAAGCCATTGTTCATTGTTCTTTATGTGGATGATCTGATATTGACAGGTGATGATCAGTTAATCAAGTCTTGCAAGAGAGTTTGAAATGAAGGACATGGGCCTTATGCACTACTTTCTAGGCATGGAAGTGTGGCAAAAGGATGGGGAAGTGTTTGTATCTCAAGGCAAGTATGCCAATGAGATACTTAGGCGATTCCACATGGAGAAGTGCAAGCCCATGCAGACTCCTCTAGCTGGTAACTAGAGGAAGGAGGATGCTACTTCAGGTGAGGTAGTAGTTGCTACTGTTTATCGGCAGCGTGTGGATTCATTGATGTATCTAGTGAACACATGACCAGATTTGTGCTTTGCAGTGAACCAGCTGAGCTATGGTTCAGCCTACCAAGCTGTTTTGGAAGGTAACGAAGCATGTGCTAAGATACCTCAGAGGTACATATTAGTATGGATTGTGGTACAGGCGAACAAAAGGAGTGAAGCTTTAGGGCTTCACAGTTGCAGATTGGACAGGGAGTCCATTAGACCAGAAGAGCACTTCAGGAGGAATCTTCAACCTTGGTTTAGCTGCAATTTCTTGGTACAGAAGGAAACAGAGGTCAGTTGCACTTAGCTTAGCAGAGGCTGCATACATGGTTGCCAGTCAGGCAGCATGTGAGGCCATTTGGATGCGGAAGATTCTAGTCGGATTGTTTGGTCAGAGGATGGATCCAACAGTGATCTATTGTGATAATCAGAGTTGTATCAAACTCCATGAGAATCCAGTATTTCATGAGAGGTCCAAGCACATCGATATCCGGTATCATTATCTTCGAGACTGTGTGGTGAAGAGGATCATGTTGTTGCTGTATGTTTCGACCGAGGAACGGGATGCAAATATTTTGACTAAGGCATTGTCAAAATGCAAGTTTGGGTTCCACAGAGACAGGATTGGGGTGATAGATAATCCCTTTCTTGTTGAGAGGGAGTGTTGAAAATAGCAACAAGAAATGCTAAATATAGAAGTTCTAAAATTAGCATTGCTATAAACAACATTTGGGGATACATTCCAATTTTAGTTAGTACTTGAACCAAAATTGAGAATTAAAATTCAAATTTGATCTTAGCAGTGGTTTGAAAAATAATTAATTAATTCATCCTGAGTTAATTAGTTGGAGAAAATCAAACATGAAGTCTATGTGGAGACATGCAACAGTTATCCCTTTGATTGAGGAAGTTATCCATCAGTTAAGGAGATAAGGTTGAGTTGTAATTAGTTAGCTCAGTTAACTGAGTTAAGTCCAGTTAGATTAGTTCCAACAGTTGGAGGAACTAATTGTGAGTTCAGTTAGTTAATGCATGCATGCATGTAACTACTGCACTTCAGATAACTGAATATTCTCTCATAAATAACTCATGCATGTCAGTTCAGTCAGAGACCCAGTTGAGATCAGATGATGGGACAGTGTACTATCAGTTGCAAGAATATTCCCATGAGGATATTTCTTGCATGCAGAAGGAATTCATTCCTTGGTGGATTGCGCAGTTAGATCAGAGGTCAGAGAGTGTGTGTGAGGTAATTTCACACAGGTGGCAGCTTCTGGACCCCAAGAGAAACTGCACAAGGAAATAGGAGGCTTGGAGGATTGAAGGAAGGCATATGTTGTGTCTATTCAATCTATGAGCTGGGTTGAGGGATTGTACTGAGAGCTGGATATCTTTTGAGCTAAAGCTTTGTGTAATCTCTACTATGTTTTCCACTTCTTTGATATATAGTTAGAGGGGTTTTTAGCTGAGGCTTTCCCCAGGTTATTCTTTTGTGTTCATGTGTGATTGAATTCTCATTCTCTATTATATGTGTTCTTAATTGATCGTGCTCAAATTGATAAAGCTTCCGCAAGTTTTGTTTGTAGAAGTAGATCTAGTATATTGCTTTAGTACATTGCATTATCAAGTGATCTACAATGGGAAACTCTACACTGGTGCATTTGAAGGAGGATCAGGGTTCACATAAATCCATCATAATCCATCACTTCTTTTTCTTCCAAGGTCAATTCAAGAGACATCTTCCATCCATGATAGTCAGATTTATCATGGAGCTTGTCTTCAACCAAGAAGTAGGATGAGGAACCCATTGAACCTTTTTTCCTTGCCCAACTTTCTTTGGTGATTTCTTTTTCACTCTTTCTCAGGCTTTGTCTTCACCTCACCTCTGATACCATGTTAATTTTAGGCAATAATGGCATGTTTTATGCTTTAGAGCAATTTTACTTCAATTTCTTTATTAGCCTAGTATCAATATTCAGATTATCAATCACATCAACATGATAGTAAAATGAAGATAGAACATAAACATAAACAGTAAAAGACAAGCCAAGACAAGAGGACACAAGATGTGGCACCAGCTAGGGACAAACCCCAATGTGGGGAAACCCTTAATCAAATCTTCTTTTAGTCTTCAATAGTCCAGCAAAGAGAGATAGTACAATTTACAACTCTGATAATTCATAAGAGCAACAAAAGAGCCCTAACCAGAAAATTCAACGTTGGTCAACAGGGAAGATTTGACCCTAAAAAATTGGTCAACTTTAGTCAACTTCAGCCTCCAAACATCAAGATAAAACAACCCTCAAAATAGCCAAATTTAGCCCAGTCAAAGTCTAGTCAAACAACCCACCTGCGGTCAACCCTAGCTGCAGTCAACGTTGGGTGAAATTATCCAAAAATTAGGTCTCATGAAATTTCGACCTCCTGAAATTTTGCTCTCTTGAAATTTCAGCCTCTTGAAATTTGGGCCTCCTGAAATTTCGGACATGTGGAGAGAGAGAGGCCCAGAAATCCGTACCCAATCAATGAGGAGAGAGAAAAGTGTGAAGATGAGTGTGTCCAAATGAGGCTAAGTCATCATGTATTTATAGCAAACGTTGAGGATGAATAGACGTGATTGTTGGGCTTCTGAGCCTACATAAGTTTGTTAGTCGACCTTGACAATTTGTCCATAATCAAAATAAATTCATAACTTCATTTTTACATGTCGGAATAAGATGATCTCTAGACCAATCCTTCACCTCTCAAAGCGAGGAATCCAAGAAAAATATCAGTTGTCATAAATAAGATGACCCATGTGGAGTTTGGCCCTAGTTGCCAATTTTAACAGTCAACCATCTCATAAGCTATCTTATCAGCTTATACCAAAGCATCTCATCATATCAACCAACATTGTCACATAGCAAGGCCTTGACTAACAACTCTATCTCTCCACAAGATCATAACACAATGCTAGTGAGACCAATGACTGGTAGACACCATCATCATTGTCTCTCAAGGCACATACCCCACCTGGGTGTTCACAGGGTATGTCCTTTTAGGACAATTCTGTTAAAATTGGCAACTAGGGCCAAATTCCATGTGGGTCATATTATTTATGGCAGCTGATATTTTTATTGGATCCCTCTCATTGAGAGGTGTAGGATTGATCTAAAGATCATCCGATTCCGATAAATATTTATAAATTTATGAATTTATTTATGTTATGGACAAATTGTTAAGTCAGCCAGCAACTTATGTAGGCTCAAAAGCCCAACAGTCATGTCTATTCAACCTCTACGTTTTAGTATAAATAGAAGAGGACTTCATGTCATTTCTACACACTTGGATCTCTTCCTCTCTCTACTTGTCTTTGGGTTTTAGTAGGAGGAGAGATCCTAAGGAAAAGCCGGAAAAGCCGGAAAAGCCAAAAAATCTGGAACTACCGGAAAAGCCGGAAAAGCCGAAATTGCCAGAAAAGCCGGAACTGCCGAAAAAGCTGGAACTACTGGAAAAGCCGGAAAAACCAAAACTGCCGAAAAGTCGGAAACGTCGAAAAATCCAGAAAATCCAGAAAAGCCGGAAATGCCAAAACTATCGGAACTGCTGGAAAAGCCAAAACTACCACGAACTGCCGAAATAGCCGGAGCATCTGTCTCTGAAGGAAGGCAGCATGATGTATGAGATCATGGGTAGCATAATAAGCAAGCATGATGACATGATCATGGACAGCATAATGATGCATGATGACATGATGTATGGGCAACATGATGAAGATCATGGGCAGCATGATGTATGGATAACATGATGAAGATCATGGGCAACATGATGTATGGACAACATGATGAAGATCATGGGCAGCATGATGTATGGGCTACATGATGTAGATCATGGGTAGATCAGTGATGTATGAGATCATGAGCAGCAGGATGATGCATGATGCAGCATGATGGTACTACATGGTAAGGTGCCGAAAATGGACGAAATGCAGCACTATGATGGGTGAAGGAGTCACCTTAGAAAATCAGTTGAAACAATATGTCTTCAACTGATCTCTACCGATATCAAAAGTCAAAGTGATTGACTTCTATTGTAAATGTACTATCTCTCTCACTTTCTCTGCTGAACTTTGAAGAACATAAAAGAAGAATTGATCAAGGGTTTCCCCACATTGTGCGGTTTGTCCCTGGCTAGCGCCACATCTTGTGTCCTCTTTTCTTGGCTTGTCTTCTGCAATTTAGATTTATGTTCTATCTGCAGTTTACTTTATGCTGATGTGATTGCTAATGTGGAAAAGAAATTGAAATAAATTGCTCTAGCATAGAACATACCTAAAATTAACATGGTATCAGAGCTGAGGTGAAGACAATGCCCAAGCAAGAGTGAAAGAGCAATCACCAAAGACAATAGGGACAAGACAAAAGGATCAATGAGTTCCACATCTCTCTTCTAAGTTCGCTAAGGGTGAAGTGGAAGCAGAGAATATTATCAAAATGGCACAGCGGAAGATCACTTCATTGGGAAGTTCAGATCTAAGGGTGGAAGGAAAGGCAGATTCCTTGGTTGCAATAAGTTCGGCCATCATGCAAAGGAGTGTCCGAATAGCAGAGACACATCTCTTGATGAAGATAACAATCATTCCAGGGACATCTTCAATGATCAGAGGAATGATGCAGGTCATCAAGGAAATGGTCGACTCTTCAAAGAAAGCAAGGAACACCAGAATCTCTTTTATGTACCTGATCGCAAGAACCTGGTGTCCATCTCGGAAATGGAAGTTTAAGGTTTCAGGGTGGCACTCATCGATGGAAAGGTATGTGTTTGAAAATAGATTTTTCAAAGATGTTTTAGAGTTCAGGGTTGTATCAAGTCCACTGGGGACCATGTCCATTGACTCAGCACCAGAGGTCTATGAGTCAGATGGTGACTTGGATGCCTGAATTCAAAAAGAGCATGAAGGTACATGTCTGAGATGTACCAAAGGAAAATCTTACAAGGGGACCATTCACCTCATGTAGCAGGTCCACAAGTTTGGAACAACCCATGGGGTTTGAGATTCATGAATGGGAATCTCATGTATACAGGTGGAAGAAAGCCCTCTATCGCTTGAAGCAAAACACGTCTAGCATAGTATGAGAGGAATGATAGCTGTTTGATGAAGTTGAGATTCACTAGGAGTGAAACCGACCCAAACCATGACCCGAAGGTTGTGGATGATAGACCTCTCATACTAGCACCTCATAAAGACAACCTATTTCTGACAGGTGTAGACCCTCTCATTTGCAGAAGTAAGAGGGAGTTGGATTCCGAATGTGGAATGATAAACTGCAAGCCTGTGACTACCTCGAGGATATTAACTTTCAGAAGTTATATGGTAGTGATGTCGGACCAGATTTGGTAAATGCCTCTGAGTTTCATAAACTCAATCACGTTGATGTTCTTGGTGAACTCCAGACATATGTTTTGCAGTTAGCGTGGTGAGCTCATATTTGGTTGAACCTCACTGGATTGGTGCCAATAATCTTCTGAGATGTCTTCTGGGCACAATCTCTCATGGATTGAGATACACTGCCGGAAATATGAAACTGCATGATTATTCGAATGTTGATTGGGCATGCAGTGTGGAGGATCACTAGAGCACTTCTTAGTGTTGTTTCTCTTTGGATTCTACTTCGATATCATGGATGAGTAGGAAGCAGAAGTTGGTTGTTATAAGCACCGCTGAGACCGGATACATATCTACGAGTATGATCTTGTATGAAGCTACCTGGTTGGGGAAGCTCTTCAATTGAGCTATTTGCACCACTGTGATTCTCTGTGACAACCAGAGGTGGGATTCGATTATTGAGGAATCCTGTATTCGACGATTGCTCCAACAGATAGACATCAGATACTACCTTATCTGGGATATGGTAAGTCTATGAGCAAGGAAGCTCCATCGCTATGAGATGATGTACAGGTCGCTACACTTTGTCTAAGCCCCAGGGGAAAGATCAAATCTGTGATTTTCCCGAACGACTTGGAGTCGTCAAGAGACCCTTGTACAAGGGTCCTGCATGTTGTATACATTGAGCTCTGGGAGCTCTGGGGGCTTGTGGTTCTTACTGGAGCAACATACAACCACAGGGTGACTCACCCTCCCCTAGTGGTGCGCACTAGGACAGGATGATTCGCTCTCCTGTGGACAAGATGATTCACTCTCCTTTGGACAAGATGACTCGCTCTCTTGTGGGACAAGATGATTCGCTCTCCTGTGGACAGGATGATTCGCTCTCTTGTGAACAAGATGATTCGCTCTCTTGTGGGACAAGATTATTCGCTTTCTTGTGGGACAGGATGGTTCGCTCTCCTATGTAGCAGGATGATTAATTCTCCTGTGAGGTCGGGATGATGTGTTCCCCATGACGATTGTGTAGCAGGATGATTAATTCTCCTGTGAGGTCTGGATGATGTGTTCTCCATGAAGATTGTGTATCAGGATGATTAATTCTCCTGTGAGGTCTGGATGATGTGTTCTCCATGACGATTGTGTAGCAGGATGATTAATCTCCTGTGAAGTCTGGATGATGTGTTCTCCATGACGATTGTGTAGCAGGATGATTAGTTCTCCTGTGAGGTCGAGATGATGTGTTCTCCATGACGATTGTGTAGCAGGATGATTAATTCTCCTGTGAGGTCTGGATGATGTGTTCTCCATGACGATTGTGTAGCAGGATGATTAATTCTCCTGTGAGGTCTGGATGATATGTTCTCCATGACAATTGTGTAGCAGGATGATTAATTCTCCTGTGAGGTCTGGATGATGTGTTCTCCATGGCGATTGTGTAGCAGGATGATTAATTCTCCTGTGAGGCCTGGATGATGTGTTCTCCATGGCGATTGTGTAGCAGGATGATTAGTTCTCCTATGAGGACAGGATTGATTAAGTTCTCTTGTCGAGGCATCTTACCCATGCAATCTAGGACTCATGGGAAGTACCTCTTATCTGATCAATGAGCAAGGAAATGAGGATAGGGACCATAGTAGTACCGATAGACGCATCGCTGTATCTACCATACTCCCTATGCTAGGATGACCTTCATTGATATGGGATCAATGATACTGGTCTGGGACCAATGGTAGGAGTTGTACCCACTATGACACTGACTTCGGGTTGGTTGAGAACTGGTTTGGGACCAATGGTACATACTCTGAGACTGACTTTGAGTAAGTAGAGTACTGGTCTAGGACCAGTGGTAGGAGTTGTACCTACTATGACACTGACTTCGGGTCGGTTGAGGACTGGTCTGGGACTAGTGGTACACACTCTGAAACTGACTTCAAGTCAGTAGAGTACTGGTCTGGGACCAGTGGTAGGAGTTGTACCTACTATGACACTGACTTCGGGTCGGTTGAGGACTGGTCTAGGACCAGTGGCACACACTCTGAGACTGACTTCGAGTCAGTGGAGAATGGTATGACACATTCTCGATCAATTCTTCTTCTTCGTGGTTTAGCAGAGCTAAGTTGAGCAAAGCAGAGACAGCAGAGTAGAGCAGAGCCAGCAGAGCTGAGCTAAGCAGAGCTGACCTGAGCAGAGCAGAGCTAGCAGAGCAAAGCAAAGCAAATCAGAGCCAACAAAGCTGAGCAGAGCTAGCAAAGCTGAGCAGAGCTAAGCAGAGAAGTGCAGGGCACTGATGGCAGAGATAGTACAGTTGGACATATGGATCAGCGGATGGAGTTCTCCCTAGTTGAGAGGGAGTGTTAAAATTGGAAACTAGGGCCAAACTCCATGTGGGTCATATTATTTATGGCAGTTGATATTTTTATTGGATCCCTCTCATTGAGAGGTGTAGGATTGATCTAAAGATCATTCGATTCCGATAAGTATTTATGAAGTTATGAATTTATTTATGTTATGGACAAATTGTTAAGTCGGCCAGCAACTTATGTAGGCTCAGAAGCCCAACAGTCATGTCTATTCAACCTCTACGTTTTAGTATAAATAGAAGAGGAATTCAAGTCATTTCTACGCACTTGGATCTCTTCCTCTCTCTACTTGTCTTTGGGTTTTAGTAGGAGGAGAGATCCTAAGGAAAAGTCGGAAAAGCTGAAAAAGCTGGAACCACTGAAAAAGCCAGAACTACCAAAAAAGCTGGAATAGCCGAAAAAGTTGGAAAAGTCGGAACTGCCAGAAAAGTCAGAATAGCCGAAAAAGTAGGAAAAGCTAGAACTGTCAGAAAAGCCGAAAAAGCTGAAAAATCGGGAACTACCGGAAAAGCCGGAAATGCCAGAAAATCCGAAAAATCCGGAACTACCGGAAAAGCCGGAACTATCGGAACTGCCAGAAAAGCTGGAACTACCGGAAAAGCTGGAATTGCCAGAAAAGCCAAAACTACTGGAAAAGCCGAAACTACTGGGAACTACTGAAACAGCCGGAGCATCTGTCTCCGAAGGAAGGCAGCATGATGTATGAGATCATGGGCAGCATAATAAGCAAGCATGATGATATGAGCATGGGCAGCATAATGATGCATGATGACATGATGTATGGGCAACATGATGAAGATCATGGGCAGCATGATGTATGGACAACATGATGAAGATCATGAGCAGCATGATGTATGGGCTACATGATGCTACATGATGTAGATCATGAGCAACATGATGTATGGGCAACTCAGTGACGTATGAGATCATGAGCAGCATGATGATGCATGATGCAGCATGATGGTACTACACGGTAAGGTGCAGCAAATGGACGAGATGCAGCACTATGATTGGTGAAGGAGTCACCTTAGAAAATTAGTTGAAGCAATATGTCTTCAACTGATCTCTGTCGATATCAAAAGTCAAAGTGATTGACTTCTATTGTAAATGTACTATCTCTCTCACTTTCTCTGCTAAACTTTGAAGAACATAAAAGAAGAATTGATCAAGGGTTTCCCCACATTGTGGGGTTTTTCCCTGGCTAGCGCCACATCTTGTGTCCTCTTGTCTTGGCTTGTCTTCTGCGATTTATATTTATGTTCTATCTGCAGTTTACTTTATGCTGATGTGATTGCTAATGTGGAAAAGAAATTGAAATAAATTTCTCTAGCATAGAACATACCTAAAATTAACAAATTCCTATCTTGGAATAGCACATCCTCAAGGAATTTCTTCTTCAACTACTCTTACATCTTAGATTCCCTACCACATCCTCAAAGAGTATCGAAATCAATCTCAAGTGCTTACCCAATCCTCCATTCTTTCTTCACAGTATGAAGACAAAAATGATGTGTCTATCTCTCCCCATGGCCTTCAATAAGAGTTACTGTTGTTAGTACTGGTCTAGTACATGACACATGAAGTAGAGAACCATATCTGTCACTCCCTCTTAACTAAGGAGGACCAACTCATTCCTATGAAAGGAATATACCCAAGCCCCCTCTTAATCAAGGACTTGCCCAAGCTCTCTCTCAACTAGGGACTTGTTTCCAACAACAACTATATTCTCTTTGATGGAGATCATGGTACTATCAATGGCTTGTGGGGCTCATCCTTTCGATGTCATGAACTTCATCTTCTTCATTATGGAGCCTTCATCTTCTAGTTCTTCTTTGTAGAGCATTGGTCATCCATCACTTTCCTTGAACAAACCACAAGATTGAACCAATACTCATGTCATCCTTCTTTTCATCAGAAAGTGATCTTCTAGTCCACATCTAGCTTTTCTTCATACAACTACCTCTTCCAAGTCATGTTTCCTTTAGGATCTTCCATCCAACCACGTGAGTGCTAGTTGTAGGTGACATCTACAACTTTCTTTCAATAGCCCTGTATCAACCAATCCATATGTTCAAAATTAAAAAAAGAACATCAAATGAAATTTACCTTTTGTGATGGCCTTTCATCATGATATCTACTTCTTGTAACATCAACATTTTGCACATTCATAAATATATCTCCAAGACTTTCAATGTCAAGGGTCTCTTTTCTTTACAGACTTTATCAAAATCTTCATATCCTTTCCATGGAGATATTATAGCCAATTATTTTAGTCATTGGATGTTGATCACTTATTTTGTCTTGCATGTCCATAGTTTCATATTTCGCGGACTCTCCTTCCTTTCTTCACATATTGTTCCCCAGGAACTTCCATACATAGTTCCTTCATCTTGTCAACTACGTCATATTCCATATGAGAATATATTATGTTGACTTCATTTTATCAATATGTGAACTAGTTCAAGGTATATGCATTCATGCATCTTTCTAAAGGAAGAGATCCTTTTTTTATCACGCTCATGAGATAGAGCATTTACCCATGCTCTCTGCAACTATATGATGACATGACTTAATCTATCAAATACATACATACATACCTCTTTTCTCCTTTTGGTCATCTAGACCTCCTTTGGCAGCTTCCTTTCCTTGCTTGAAAATGCTTGACATGCTGCACTCGTTTATCATCATACCATCATCCTTCTAAACAAAAGATCCCACACAAAGTGGAATATAGACCATCAGCGAGACACTTGCTTCTTTCAAGTAGAGGTGAACCTTCTAATGAAGATTCCAATGGAGGATATTGATTATCCTCATCCTTTAAATGCTTCTTCCTATAGATGATGTATGAAACAACGTAAACTTTGAAATGAGCACTGATATGATTACCCGTTTTTTTGAGGTAGCAAAAAAATCATCCGATTTTGAAAAGTGTTGATTCAAAATACACATTTTTTTTGGAGCATACTTTAGAGACTTTAAATTTTCTTATGAACATTTTTTTTAAAATGTTAATGATTTTCATGCTAATTTTGAAAAGTGTTGATGAGGCATCAACCCTTTTGTTAGAGCGCTTATTTTTTACACTTTAAATTTTCTAATATATAAGTTGTGAATATTTTTTTAAAAAATTTGGTAATTTTCAAGTGGATTTTGAAAAGCATCAACATTGTTTTTTAAGACATATTTTTGACACTTTCAAATCAGTTATCAAATTGACAAACAATGAGAATGGTTTGAAAAAAAAACACAAGTTTAAAAAATAATAACTGGTAAAAAAAATGGCATTAAAAAAATTAAACAAAAATTAAAATATTGAAAAAACTAAAAGCTAAAACAAACAAAACTTCTAAAAAATAATAACAAAGAAAAATATATATTAAAATATAATCAAATTAAAAATCGGGCAAAAATAAATAAAAAATATATATAACAAAAAATGACAAAAGAAAAAAGAAAAAGAAAAAACATAAAAATGTAAAAAAAAACAAAACAAAACAAAATTAACACATACATATATATATATAACAAATAAATAAATTAAAGATTAAAAAATAATCCTTAAAAAAATCATAAAAACTTGAAAAAAAAAAAATTAAAAACTAAATATGGAAAACTATTTAAAAAAAATAAAAAATTAAAAAATTAAATCATACAAACTCTTTAAAAACATAAATCTTTAAAAAAAGATTTTAAAAAATCGCTCGTGAAGGCACCACCGCAACAATCCAACGGTCCCCAGGGGGTGGAGGACCTGATTATGAGAATCAAGCCTCCACCCTCGCGACCCAACAGACACTAGGGGGTGGAGGCCTGATTCTGAGAATTGGGGCAACCCCTCTCGCCCCACCATCGCAGCCCAACGGGCCCCAAGGGGTGGAGGCCCGATTTCGAGAATCGGGCCTCCACCCCTGTGGACCCATTGGACTACTGGGGTGGGGCCTTGGCAAGCGGTTTTTTTTGTTCATTAAGATTTATGTTTTGTAAAAATTTTATGATTCAATTTTTTTTTAAATAGTTTTCAATATTTAGTTTTTAATTTATTTATTTTTAAGTTTTTATGATTTTTCTTTTTTTTAAATGATGTTTTATTTCGTTTTTTTTTTTTTTTTAATTATCATGTATCATTTTTTTGTTTATTTTAGAAATAATTTCTTGTATTACAAAAATAATAATAATAATAATTTGTTTGTTTTCATTATATAATTTTTATCATTTTTAAGTTAATTTTGTTTTTTTGTCTTTTTTTTATATATTTTTTGCTATGCTTTTAATTTGGTTATATTTTAATATATATTTTTCTTTGTTATTATTTTTTACAAATTTTTGTTTGTTTTAGTTTTTTGTTTTTCAATATTTTAATTTTTGTTTTTTTTTTTTTCAAGTCATGTTTTTTTAATGTTTTAATATATCTTTTTATTTACTTGTTATTTTTTTTTAAACTTATGTTTTTTATTTTTGTTTTTTGTTTTTTTCAATGTTTTAATTTTTATTTTCTTTTGTATTTTTCATTTTTATTTATTTATTATTTGGTTTTATTTTATTTTTTCCTGCAAAGTCTATGTTGATCCTCGACTAGCAACCCAATCTCATTGTGTCAATTTGATAATTGATTTTAAAATTTTTGTTATAATGTATCAAATCTAACCCCACAATGTGTCAATTTAATGGTTGGTTTTTAAGTTTTCATTAGA
This sequence comes from Pinus tabuliformis, assembly GCA_031772625.1. Taxonomy (NCBI): domain Eukaryota; kingdom Viridiplantae; phylum Streptophyta; class Pinopsida; order Pinales; family Pinaceae; genus Pinus; species Pinus tabuliformis. Next base: position 1,862,620,559 of record CM062817.1, read on the forward strand.
ATGGGTCAATTCGCCTACACTGCATGTCAATTTGATGGTTTATTTTTAATTTTTTGTTGCAATGTGTCAAGTTGTATTAGGGTAAGATTTTGAAGTCGTTATACTTTTAGCATTTGAAAAAAAAAATTACTCTTCGTATAATGACTCTTTCATTCAAGTATTCATTTTTTTTAAATTAGTCATAGAAACTTAAGGTTTTTTGTAGTCATGATCTTTGGTTTTAATTCCATGGTTGAAAAGTTGCAAAAATTTTAAGGGTTTTTTGAGTCATGACATTTTATCCTTAACGTCATTGCAAAAAAATGTTGAAAATATACCTCGAAAAAAAAAGACATTATTACAACCTCAACACTTTTTGTTTTCAGGGTGTTTTTTGCACAAAAAAAATTGGTTTTTATTTGTTTTTACTAGCATTTTTTAAAAATGTTGAAAAAGAAAACGTTATTCCAGCATCAATATTTTTCGTTTTCGGACTGTTTTTCATGTTTTTTGGGGGTTTTTTGCCTAGAGTTCTCGTTTTGAGTTTATAGTTCCCTTTTCAATGTTTACGTTGTTATGATGATTTCTTTCTATGCTAGATGAATTTCTTCCAATCATATTACTACTTCGGTATGAGCTACTATCATTATGATTGCTACAACCATGTAGACATTTACTTCAGTGATCCTTTCAAGCTTCTATAATGATGTCATGAGTTATTTCTTCAATCATATGCTTCAAATATGATGCCATCTCCTAATATGAAGCATCATATCATACTCACAATGCTTCTTATCTTGACAGTAATCTCTTAATCATAGTAGAGGTCATTTCACCTTCTACATTTCCTTGTTATGTACCTAAGAGACCTTAATAGTGAAGATATATTCCTTCCTTCTTAGATCTCTTCTCATCGGGTTGTTCTACTTCTTCGGTGATATGGGCTTCAATTCTTTCTTTCCTTTTCTTGTTGTCCTTCTTGAGTTTCGGACAATCTCTCTTGAAATTCTCATATTCCTGACAACCATGGCATTGTATCTTTTTTGACATATCGATCTTCTTCTTTTTCTAAGGACCAAACTTTCCAAACTTTCGTTGTCTTCTAGCCATGACAACAAATGCATGAACTTACTCATTTGATCCCACATCACTTTTTGTGTTCAATCTTGTTTCCTCAATCTTACATAATGACCAAAGTTCACTAAAAGGGGTGGATTCCTTCGTTCCATAGATGCTTTTTACAAATTTGCCCCTTTCCTTAGGTAGTGCATTAAGGACAACGGTGGTCATTTATTTGTAGAGACTATTTCCCCCAACTCTTGCAGTTGGTCTCTTATTTATGACACCCTCATAATATATGAGGCTATCCCTTCTTAATTGATGCCTTCATATTATATAGCTCGGTTCTCAAAGATATCACTTCTCCTGCATTGCTTATAGAGAACAATTCTATCAATTTGTCATAGATGTCTTTTGACTTCTCAAAGTTTTCCACATAAGGGGCCATCCATCACTTTCCTTGAATGAACCATAGGATTGAACCAATAGTCATGTCATTATTATTTTCATCAGAAAGTTATTTTCTAGTCCACATTTGGCTTTTCTTCATACAACTACCTCTTCCAAGTCATGTTTCCTTCAGGATCTTCCATCCAACCACATGAGTGCTAGTTGTAGGTGACATCTACAACTTTCTTTTGGTAGCCCTGTATCAACCAATCCAGATGTTGTTCAAAAATAAAAAATAAAAATGAACATCAAATGAAATTTACCTTTTGTGATGGTCTTTCATCATGACATCTGCTTCTTGTAACATCAACATCTTGCACATTCATAAATATATCTCCAAGACTTTCAATGCCAATGGTCTCTTTTCTTTACAGACTTTATCAAAATCTTCATATCCTTTCCATGAAGATATCATAGCCAATTCTTTTAGTCATTGGATTTCCCTCTTACGTGATTGGTCGGAGTAAACTGACATGGATCTTCTATTGGGCCCATGCAGCCAGATGTACAGCCTAGAGGACCATTCAAGTCCCATAAGTCGGAGATCGAGACCAATGCCTCATTGGTAACAAAATTAGAGCGATGTTGACTTCGACTAGTCGAAGTTTGGGTTGTGTGCTAACAAGAAGAGAGTGTGGCTGATACGCCAACCCAACTAGGTTGGAGGTCAAGGGTCGAGCAGTTGAGATGAAGGCAAGCCCTGAACTCTTAGGATGGGCTGACCCCAACTAAGTTGGAGGTCAGGAGGTCAGGAAATCGAGATGTGAGACGACATTGTGAGTAGGGAGACATATATGTCCTGACCATGCTGCTCACATGTTGGTTGGGTGAACCTGTGGTGGACCACTATGTGGCAGTAAGAGATAGGCAACCATCGTTCCCTATGCAAAATAAAGGAAAGAAAGGAAATATAAAAGTGAGTAAAAAAAAATGGGTTCGAGCCTCGTAATCTCATTTCCATGATCGGACAATGGGGACCAGATTTGCCAATGAGGACTACCTTACTCTAAGTGGGAAAAGGGGGCATGTTACAGAATGGTTTCAGAGCTATCTAGGTTCAAAATTGGATTGAATGAGCTTTTGTCACATACAAGTGATGATAATAAAATAAAAATAAAAAATAAAAAAGGAGAAATGAAATGAATAAAATTAAGTGTTAAAAGTAAATTTGCTTTCTTGATTATGGGTTGCAGAAAAGAAAGACAAACCAATATTATTGGAAATTGTTTGAAGATAGGACTATGGTCATGATGTGTGTTTGATGATTGTATTTACGGAATTTGTTGATTGTTTTTTCATGTTTAGGCTGCTAGTCTAATTATTATGTTGAAGGGACTGAATGATCGATGCATATGATTTATAAATGTCACTAACATGACTATTTTGTCACAGTAGAATCTCCATGGTAAAATCTTGATCCCGAGTTTGAATGATTATTTTTAAATGTCTATTGATGTGTGTGATTGACAACACATCACAAGAAGAATTAAACTAAAGAAGTCACAGTGATGAGACCGGAATGGTTGAATACAATTCCAATCAATCACGGCACAGAAGCAATGGGGTCAGAGCTAATGAAGAAGAGAGATCATTTGGCCAAGGGGGAGAGAATCATTCCCCAGACTGGATGGATACCTTGAGAATCCTAAGGGAAGAAATGAGAAGCTTTAAGGCCGATAATAAGAGCCTAAGAAAGGAAAGTAGAGATCAATGTTGTTATCCTGCAAAACCTCTCAGATTGGCAGAGGAAAAGGCAATCTAAGAGGAGGGAAAGTCATAGAGATAGAAAAAGCCTTCAAGAAACAGAAGAAAACACCAACGGAGGAGATGGTGGCAGATCTAGGAAATGGCACGAGCAAGGAAGTGAAGACATTGTGCCTGGGGGTGAACTTTTTAGCACCCCAAGGGGAGGAACTAGCATGCACGTGTAGTATTCAAGCAAACCCTCTAAGCCTAATGCTCGAAGACATTACCATTCTCTCCATCAACATCATTCAAAAATCAAAGAAATGGATCATGTGCCTGAGTAATTTAATAAGGAAAAAACCACCTACATTTGATGGGGACATGAAGAAAGTAGAGGATGCAGAAGCATGGTTGCTAGGAATGAAGAAATTTTTCAGGATACATGACTATTCAGAGAATATGAAGGCTAGAGTTTCCTCGTATAGCTTAAAAGGGAAAGCTGACATATGGTGGGAAGACTTGAAGAACGTTAGAGCCATTTCTAAGAAGGAGTTGACATGAGAGTTTGAGAAGCTCTTCAAAGAGCAATACCTATTTGAGCAATACTATGATAATAAAGTGAAAGAGTTATGTGAACTCAAAATGGGTCAGTTAACTAATGATGAGTATGTCACCAATTGTTTGGAGCTATTGAGGTATGTATCATATCTCAAGGAGGGGAAAGTCAAGACTGAAAGGTTCATCAGCGAGCTGTCGGTGGTATTCAGAGTTAAAATCGAACTGTTGGAACCACAAACCTTGAAGGATGCTATCAAGAAATTAGAGCACTACTATGAACAAGCAAAGCACAAGCTTGAAATTCAGAGTAACCGGTAAGTCAAGAGCAATGCTAAACGAGATAAGAATTGGCCCAAAAGAAACCCAGATAGGAGGGAAGTGAAACACCCATCTCAGGCACGACAAATTCATGAAAGATCCAATATTGTTGTCAAGAAAAATGTGCAACAACTGCTGTCGGCACAACCCAAGCTTGAAGGTTGAGAACCACTCAAGTGTTGGACTTGTGGTGGGGACCACAAGAGGAGAGACTACCCACATTAGCAAAGCGTTGGACCAAATATTTACCATGCTCAAGAGGCAAGTACAGTGGGTGAAGTGGCCCGGAGTATACAAAGGATTTACGCAGTGATGGACAATCACCAAGCATCCATCATTGAGATGAAAGGTAAGCTACAACAACAATTCATCTCTATTTTAATTGATCCATGATCTAACTATAGTTATATTAGCCCAAAACTTGTTGAGAAGTGCGGATTGGTCAAGGAATTGCATCAAGAACCTTGGTTGGTTCAATTGGAAACAAGCACAAGGAGAAGAATCAATCATTGGGTAAGGACATGTGCAATTGATATTAGTGACATGACAACCCACTTGAATGTGTTACCATTGGGTGGGTATGACTTGTTATTGGGCATGTATTGGTTGTACTTGCACCAGATCAAGGTATATTGCTATCAGAAAGCAATAGAATGCTTGGATGAACAAGGAACAAAAAGAGTGTTGCAAAGAAAAAGGAAAACCATATTAGTGAGGTTGATCACTATTATTCAAGCCAAACGCAGTAGTAGGAAAATATGCATGTTTTTTGTAGTACAAGTTTCCAAGAATGAGGAAGTTGGCAAAGAAACAAAAGATAAGGGAATTGAATTGCTTCAAAAGTACATTGTTTTGCAATAGTTTGCAGATGTTTTTCGAGTAGAGGTCCCCGGACTACCTCCTCATAGAGAGGTACATTTCTCTATTGGGTTGGTACCAGGAGCAGCGCCAGCATCCAAGGCTCCATATAGAATGAGCATCCCATATTTGGTTGAGCTAAAATTACAGCTAAAAGAAATGCTTGACAAAGGTTACATAAGGCCAAGTGTGTCTCCTTGGGGAGCACCAATATTATCTGTAAAGAAAAAAGACGGAACCCTTAGATTTTGCATTGATTACAGATATGTGAATAAGGTAACCATCAAGAATAGGTACCCATTATCGAGGATTGATCATCTCTTTGATCAGTTAAGAGAAGAAGCAGTTTTCTCCAAAATTGACTTGAGGCCAAGTTACCATGTATGTGTGGACTTTTATATATATGTATGTATGAATCTTATTGAGATGTGTTGTTGGTTTAACCATCACTTTGTATCGTTGGTTCACCTGCCTTCTAGCTTGTGATGTATCTTTGCTTGTGTGTTCCCTTCCAAGCCGCGTGTTTCCATAGGTTTCCAAGGGGCGCACTTATTCCACTTTCTGTGTGTTAGAACCCTTCATGCACCTTCCTTGGCTTGCTGTATTGGTCACACCCTTGCTACCAACAAGGACATCCTACTTGCCTCTGCGCACAACCACGGTCAAGGCAATACCATATGACCCACTGCTGGGACTCCTACACCAAACGGTCTGAGGTCTAGTTGGGACTTCTTACCGGGGAGATCCCCTGACATGTTGGAGGGTCCAACACTATTAACACATTCCCTATGAGAAAGAAAGGAAATATAAAATTGAGTAAAATAATAATAAATAAAATCCAAGGGTTTGAGCCTTGTAATCTTGTTTCCATGACCAGACAATAGGGACCAGATTTTCCAGTGACGAATCCCTTGCTCTAGGTGGGCAAAGGGGGTATGTTACACACCATTCAGTGATCTATGGGAATTATGTAAGATTGAAGAAACCATATTAAAATAAATAATAACGTTGAATTTAATGATAAGTCTCAAGAATTTGTAGCTATGTCAAGGAAGAAAGGAAAGTTTGGAAAGTTTGAGCCACGAAAGAGATTTAAAAAGAAAGTTGACATGTCTAAAATTCAATGTTCCGAATGTAATGAATATGGGAACTACAAGAGGAATTGTCCTAAACTCAATAAGGGCAACAAGAAATGGAAAGAAAGAAGTGAATCCCATGTGACCGAAGAAGTAGAAGAACCAGAAGAGAAGAAAACAAAGAAGGAAGAAGTGAAGAACCTCTACTATTAAAGGTCTCTCATACATCAAGTTCATTTTCAAGATAAAAATCATGATAGGAAGCATTACAATTATGATAGGATGCATTGTAGTAGTGATTGAGATGGCATCATTATTATAGGCATAGAAAGATAGTAGAAGCAGAAGTTTGCGTGATTGAAGCAAGCATCTTACTAGATAGAAAGGAAGAAGTTCATCACATCATCATTAGAAAGAAACATTTGCAGAATAAGGATCATCAAAGATCCTCCATCATAATATTTTTTGAAAAGGTTCACCCCTACTTGGAAGAAGCAAGTGTTACATATATGGTCTACATTCCACCTAGTGTGGGATCCACAGTTTGGAAGGATGAAGGTATGATGACAAAAATGTGTAGCATGATAATTTAGTTGAAATATTTTTCCATATTCAAGCAAGGGAAAGGAAGTTGCTAAAGGAAGTCTAGATGACCACATGAAGGAAGAGGTATGTACATATTTGGTAATTTTTATTAGATAGATAAATTCATGTCATCACTTAGTTGCAGATAGAATGGTTAGAATACTCTATCTCATGAGCATGATTGAAGAAGGAAATCTTCCTTATGAATGACACATGAAGGAATAAAAACAATATGCCTTGAACTCTTCTACATTATAACATGATAGAAACATCATATGACCTCATGAAGAATATGATGTGATGGGCAACAATTGTTCCTATGCAAAAGGAGCTATAAAGATCCCGAGGAAGCAGTATGTGAAGAATTTGAAAGGAGAGTTCGTGAAGATGTATCTACATCTACTTAGATAAGATTATTAATCAACATCTGATAAAAATTATAAGGATTAGCTATGAAATCTCCATGAAGAAGCTATGAAGACTCTGATAAGTATAGTAGGATAACCTTGGTAATAAATGTCTTGAAGATGGATTCATATCGTATACAAAAGGATGTTGATGTTGTAGAAGTATATGTTATGACAAAAGGCCATCATGAAGAGGTAATTCTATCTTTGAAGTTCACTTTTGATTTTTGAAAACAAACATCTGGTTGAATTGGAACAAGGCTACCGACATAAAGTTGTAGAAATACACCTACAACTAGTACACATAAAATTGGATGGATGATTCTGAAAGGAACATGACTTGGAAAAGGTAGCAGTATGAAGGATATCTAGATGATGACAACAAATATCACTTTCTAATGATAAGAAGGATTACATGACTAACAATAATTGGATCACCACTATGTTTCCTTAAATGAAAGTGATGAGAAAGATGGTCAAAACCCTACGAAGAATTTATGGAAGAAGGGTGCTCCATGATGTAGAATTTGAAGTTTATTCATGACATGAGGATGTAGAAAGAGGATACAAGCACCTGATAGTACCATGATATCCATGAAAGAATAGATAGTTGTTGTTGGAAACAAGTCCCTAGTTAAGAGGGAGCTTGGGTAAATCCCTTTCATGTAAAGGAATGAGTAGATCCTCCCTAGTTTAGAGGGAGAGATAGACACATCACTATTATATTATGTTGTCGCTGCTACAACACCCTCCAAAGTACCTGTTCATTACTCTCTTGTGCTAAACATTGTAGCCAAGGCATATCTTCAAGAATATATGGCAGTGGGGCATTATTTCTGGAAGGGCTCCCACATCAAACGGTGTGAATCCTAATGGGTACTTTTCATCGGGGAGACCCCCTTGCATGTTGGCATTATCCAACATCATCAACATTCTGGCGCTAAAAGGAGGGCATCCACCATTTTATGGTTGAAAACGCACCACATCCTAACAAACAAAATTATGCAAAAGGTAGGAACATTCCTGTGACCACTCCTACTCATACTCATGTAAATGAAGAAACTATTCAGACTATTCTGGGACAACCTTTGAAGTTACCTACGACCAAATCCGGTCTATTTGGCCTATTACTTGTCGGTTTGCAAGAGCCATTGGTTTACTCCATGTTGCTTCGATTCTGCCTCATAATCTTGTGAAGAAAGAAGTCACACCTAGTGGCATACGGGTTTCATCGGTGGAAGATTTAGTTATCGCAACCCTTGAGGATTCGGTTGAACCTACAAAAAACCAAGGGGAACTTTCACCTGTTGAGGAGGGTCTAAACAACGAAGGGGAAGATTTTCATTTTTCTAACGAGGAGCACCCTGATCACAACACATATTTGAACGATGAAGAAGAAGCTTCTTCATATTCAAAAGAAGATGATGAGGACAGAGACACAAACATGGTTGACATAGATTTGCATTGGATTTCCCAAGAGCCACTCGCTCTTTCGTACAATCTTCACAAGATTCAACATCCAAAAAATTTGTTGTCTAAGTTCAATCTAAACAAGAAGACCAAATCTGAAGACCATATAGATGAGTTCTACATGCATCTGCGAATGTTAGAGGTATGTTTCGATGATGTTGATTAAAAAATATTTCCATACACTTTAGAAGGTACAACATTTGTATGGTATCACAGTCTTCCAACCAATTCAATCTGAAACTGGAGGGAGTTTGAAAAGTTGTTTCTTGGAGAGTTTGATGATAATAAAACTCTCGCCATGTTGTTGAAATAACTCAGGAATTTAAAAGTAGGGGATAAAGAAAGAATCAAATATTTTAATCAGATATTTATGTGTTTGTTGAACAAGATCCCCACCAGTGTGTGTTGAAAAATGTGTAACTAGGTTCAGTCTTCATAAATATGAAATGTACTTTTGGTTCTTGTAAATTGTAAAATGAAAGAAAATTATTATTATTGTTTTTGGTGCATGGGTTTCATACTGAAGGTCTTTTATTTTACAGGTCAAGAGCCCATTGAGTTATTCTAGGTTTTGTGTAGGTCAAGAAGCCAGAGTCATTTTCATAAGTTGAGGACCCCATCAAGCACACTGTAAATTGTAAAGAAAAATATTTTTGTCTTTAAAAGTGTCAAGATACCCTCCAAGACCAGGTCAACCTAGCACCTGGCAAGTCAGGCTAAAAGGAAGAGTCGTGTCCACCTTGAAGAGCCTATATATAGGAGGAAACTATTCCTCCTTGAAACACATTCATGCATCACTCATTTCTAGTGTAGAAGGAGGAAGAAGAACGAAGAGGACGAAGGATACTTTTGTTTGGACTATTTCTCTCTCACATGTGTGAAGGAGGACTAGGGTTTCTGTAGTAGATATAGGGTTTTCATCTACAAGTTCGATCTTGGAACAAAAGAAGGCAAGAAGTTCAAGTGAAGGTCACCAAAGATCATCCTCAAGCTCTAGAAGTTAGAGAGAGACAAGTGAAGGTCTAAGGTAGCCTTAGAAGGAAAAACGAGGCTCACACGTGTGGCAGCAGTAACTGCTAAATGGCTGAAAATTTTAGGTCTGTAGTGGAGGCCAAAATTCTGCAACAGAAGGTCAAAGAAGTGTTACTAGAAGAGGTTTGACTGGGTTTGACTGGATCAAGGTTAGCACATCTTTCGAAGAGGTGGGTCTTGGTCTTGGTCTTGTTCTTAGTCTTGGAGGGTATTGGTTTTAGTCTTAAGGTCTTGGAATTCATCAATTGAAGAATCTATATGGAAGAGAAGAGATTTGCGGGTTTTCCTCTCAAGTGGAGATGTTTTGGCCTTGGCTTGCAGCCTATATTTTGTGTTCGTGTTCTTCTTGTTTTGGTAGTTGTTTGATGATATACACACATTGTTAGCGCTTGAATTTGGCCTCAGGCTGAAAAAGACAAAATCCAAGACAACATCAAACCACTTAGCCTCGTAGCTAGCCCTACGGGGACAGGAGAGGGCTCTCTCCGGGTCTATCTCGGCAAAAGGTCTTCAAAGGGCTGAGATGACCAATAAAGAACACTGATTTTAGGCTAGTAAACTGATAGGGAAAGTTTGATTTTAGATTTTTAGAGTTTTGTTGGAAAACTGAGCACGGCAATTTTGGGTGCGGGGATTAGACACAGTTTTTGCAGAGGTCTTTTTGGGGCAAGGTAGGAGATTGTCTTGATGCCTTTGAAGGAAGTGAATGGATAGATATGACTGGTGAGGAGCTAAGGAGAGCAAGAAACCATCAGGAGTTTTCCTTAAACAGATGAAAACATAGATATTAAGCAAACTTAAAGGCAGAGCATAGAAACCATGAATTCTACCTTAACACTTCATTTACTTAATTTGCAGAAGAGAAGAGTAGGAAAATTATACACATAACAAACTTACAAGTACATGAGAGAAACACACCATCAACACAAATCACCACAGGAATCCCAAATAGTGCTGCAAAACCCTGGTCTTTCCTTTGCCAAAATTGTAGAGATAGAAAGAGTAATACAGTCTAAGCTTATCCCTCAAGAGTCCAACCTCTCCAACCCCTGAAAATGATTGAAAAAATACATAATATAGGCAAGCTAACACATTCCCTTGCCTCTAGGGGTCGAGCTCATCATCCTAGGAGCTGTTTCAACCAATTCTAAACTGAGCACTACAATCTAGGCAATCAAAACAACTTGCCTCTATAAGCTAGGAAACCAATTCATTCATTAATTTTTTGTCATTTTATGAATGAATCTTCTAGAATAGGTAAATAAGTGTCATGTCAACATGAAATTACATCAAGGAGGATGAAAAATCCCACCAAAAAGTCAAAACTAGTCAATGTTGCGTTTTCCTGAGCTGAAGGTGCAAAACTGGCAAATTTTCCCAACACGTAGCGCGCCATTTCTCAACGCGTAGCGCGCCTTTCAGCCCACTTTTGAGGCACTTCCCGGCATCCAAATGAGGCACAAGTGGGCTTGTTGGAAAGTTCTGGATGTCTACTCTCCAGCCCAAGTGGAATTTATCAATTTGGTTCCCATTTGCCCCTCCAAAAATGCAATCTCCCAAGGCTGCTTCCTGTGTGTCCAAAAAGTGGCAGAAGGTCATTTTTTGCATGTTTTTTTACCTTTTGGGGGCCCAAATCTCCATGAAATGTCTTGGCAGTGGTTGAGCAAGTGTAATTTGTCATGAAAAATCCAAAAATGCTGAGTTTTTGTGAAATGGACCTCCCCAACTTAAGGGTAGCGCGCGGCGCGCTATGCGTTGAGGGCAAAAACCTGTTTTTTAGTGCAAAAATTCCAAAATGTCAAAAATTTCTCCAAATTTCTTGAAATTTGGACTGTAGGTTCTTCATCAAGGGTAATGATGAGCCAAGGATGCCTAAGCCAATATCTAGAGTCCTTCATCCACTTTTTGCCTCCTTGAAGCTCTCTTTACCTTTGCTTTCAAACTTCTGATTCTCGCTTTGTACACCAAGTTCTGGGACAAGTAATGATATTTCTGCCACCTCTATGAAGCCTCATGAGTGCATGTCCTTCCAAGGGTGAGTCACTTTGGGTTTCCACTTCATAATCAGATGAATGACCGGATGACATAACTGTTGTTGCACGACTGCCTTGGATGAATGTTGATATGTGAAACTGTTGTATACAATTGAATGTGAACTGCTCTTCTGATCTAAACAATGTTGTGACCAAGGGGAAAACAAATGTAACAAGGGAATATTAGGAAGGGGAGAATATCAGGGAATTAGGGAATAATGGAAATAAAACAAGGAATTTAGGGAAGGGAAGGGATATGGAAATCTTGATATTGTAGGATTTTGGGGTGAAGTAGGTTTTGGGATTAAGAGAGGAAAATTACGAAATTTTATGGGAAAAATTGAAGGAGAATGTGGATGGAGATGAGGGAAAAGAGGGATCAAAAATGGGCAACCTTGGACAACAAAATATTTTGAAACCCTAGCACCATTAAGTTTTTAAATCTTCCACAACAAAGTAGGGTTTTGACTTTTCATTTTCATGGCATTTTAACATATTAATTTCTCATTCATCTTGCAAAACCAAATCTAGCCATGGAGGAGAGGCCTACCTGCAATTTTCTTGAGAGAAAAGTGGATTTGGTAGCTTGCTGACAGTTTGTTGGGCGAAAAACCCAACGCGTAGCGCGCCTTGCCCAACGCGTAGCGCCCCTCTGACGCGTAGCGTACATGAAAAATAACACTGAGAAAGGCAGCCTGATGCGTAGCGCGCCCCTGACGCGTAGCGCGCCCTCCCTGATGCGTAGCGCGCACCCAGCTACATAGGGCATTTTGCAGGAGGATTTTGGAGGCCTTCCCGGTGTCGAAATCGGGCGCAGGATAGCTCGTTGGAAAGGTATCTGAGTCTACTTTCCAACAAAACTAGAATTTTTCAATTTGGAGTTCATTTTCCCTATCAAAAATCAAATCTCCCAAGACTGGTCAAAATGTGCCAAATGAGGCTGCCTCAAGGCAGAGTGCTGTTGCAGTCAACTTTTGAATGCCTTCCTCAACTCCAAATTGAGCTCATGATATCTCATTGGAAATCTATTTGTGTCTAGTTATCATTTGACTCATCAAGAAAGTCATTTGGCCAACCAAGCTATGAAAAAACTTGATTTTCACAAGGTCACTCCAGAGGTGCATTCGATTCTCCTGAGGCAACGATATTTTTGACATTTCTCTAAAACCATGATACCTGTGTAAAAAGTGAAGGAATTTTTTCTTCCTTGGCATGTTGTGGACAAAAACCTCTCTCATTTTTCTAAAATTCATCTTTTATTGCTCTGAAACATCTTTTGAGTGAAACTTATCCCGATGTGTGAAACAAGGAATTTTGTCGAAATGAAGCGAAATGAAGGGGATGAGGGGCTTGTAAATTCTTGGGGAAATTTTGGGAAGTAGGGAGGGATGTTAGGAAGCAGGGGAAAGTGGAATCTCAGAGATCGAGTGAGGGGAAGGGGTCCAAAAGGGCAAAACACAGGCCTAGCCTAGAAAATTGCCAAGTTGTGGCAAGAAACTAGGGTTTGTGCAAAAATGAGGAATTTGGCGGATCTAAAGGATGGGAAGTGTTTAATAAGGTACATTAATGATAGGGGAAGGTGTATGAACATTTGGATACAAGTTTTGCTAATAATTTGACCATCCAAGAGAAATTGCCTTCAAAACCCTAGGAGAGGGAAATGACCTTGCCTATGCGCAACTGAAGCATGAACAAGGTGTAAAATGACTCATTAGACACTGACATGATAATGAAAACCCTATGAATGATGATAGAATCAGCTGAATAGTGACATAGATTGGCATTTGGGCAATTTTAGAAGGAGTGAAAGTAAACCCTAGACCTAATGCCTAGTGACCAAATTTTGCTTGAAGACTCACTGAAATGACAAAATTTGACCTTGACACTTCAAAATCACTTTGTAAGAGTACGTTTGATCACTGGAGGAAGGCTGGAAAGACTGACACTAACACACATAATAATAAGTAAAAAGACATCACAAGCAGTTATCAAGTAAATGTAAATCACTCTAATCATTGCCCTATAGATTTCTCAACATGGTATCAAAGCTAAGTTTGGCTAAGGGTGTTATGAATTTCTCTACTATATTGAAAATGTTCCTCAAGAAGTGTTCAAAGGTAGCAATCCATCTCAAGAAAGGCATTAAGGAATCATGGAATATTTTATTTACTACAAATAAGGAAGTAACCAAGACAAAGGATGAAGGACTCTTCTTAGCACTCACTGGAAGATTTCAAGACGAGAACATTTGGGTAATCGATAATGGTGTATCTAGACACATGACTGGTCATCACAAACAACTGAAGACATTATAAAAAGGAAAATATTCTTACTCAGCGGAACTTAGAGATAATAAGAGCTATCTTATAAGAGGAATTCGGTCAACTTCAATAGTGTTAAATTGTCAACTAGGGCCAAACTCCATGTGGGTTAGCTTATTTCTGGCAGCTGATATTTTTATTGGATCCCTCTCGTCGAGAGGTGTAGGATTGATCCAAAGATCATCCGATTCCGATAAGTATTTATGGAGATATGAATTTATTTTGTTTATGTAATTATTATCAAGCCGACCAGCTCTTATGTAGGCTCTAGAAGCCCATCCGTCGTGTCTATTCATCATCCTCATTTTAGTATAAATATAAGAGGATTTGATGTCATTTAGACTCACTCTTAGGGTGATCTCCTCTCCACGTCTTGGGTTTTTGGAGAAGGAGAATTACCAAAGAGTATGATGCCCTAGCTGCAAAATGATGCCCTAATCCTACGTAGGACAAGAAGACATCTATTCGCTGGCAAATGATGGATTTCTATATTCTGTTCATCTCTATATGCTGTTCAGGAAATTTGATGCAAGGTGAAACCCTATACGCTGACACATGGGAAACCATATACACTGTATGTTGCTCATGTATATATATATATATATACATATACGCTGGTAATGAGCCGAATCGATGAAGTGAACGCAGTCATGATACGCTGCTCCTGGAGGCTTATACTCACATCAACGGAGTCATATATGCAGCTATATATATACGGTGTCATGCACAGCATAGAAACCCTACCATGCAGTCATATACACAGCAATATATATACGCACACTTCTCACGTTGTTTATGAAAACATACAATGATGCCCTAGCTGTAGTGGCCGCAGTAAGGAAGATAGCCGCAGTAGCCACAGAGAGGAAGACATAGCCACAGTATTTGATTTCATACGCATTCATGGTGACAGTTAATACGTTGTCCATGTAATACCTTTATTCACTATATACGCAGCCATAGCCACAGTCAAAGACTTGGCATAGAATTTACGCAGCAATGTAATACACTATGTATATATGCTGATCCAGAATATACACAGTTCAACGTTGTTTTTCATGGAGAAATTAATACGCTATCCAAAGAAACTAACACGCTGTCCAAAGAAATTAACACGTTGTTCAGAGAGAAATTAACACGCTGTTCATGGAGATATTTACCCACAGATCAGGGATATAATTATACGCTGTTCAAATTGACGCATAAGTCAAATCCGCAAGGAAGGAACAGACCTTACATCTTCTCTCTGGAATTTCCGCATATGTAAAAGAAATGGATTCGTAATTGAATTTGGGCACTTTGGGGTCTAAAGGCATTGAGTGCACCTTGACTGATTATTAGGTACAGTCAACCTTATCTCGTGTAGATGGAATTGAAAGAACTGTGGATGGATAGCCATGGCATAAAAGGATGTCTCTATTATTTTCAAAGGAATAGCATTAGCATCCTACAATCTTGGTCTCGGTTTGATGGTGATCTTGATTGAAGCATCCCTGTAGCAGCCAAACTCAATGAACAGCTGTGGTAGATCTATTCTCTTGGATCAACCAAGATTATGTTAGAAGTCCTGGCATAACTCTGATATCGAAATAGGTTGTGATGATGGTCAAGAGATCCTTGGCAGACTTGTGAAAGGACACAGTCTAAATAGCATGATGAGCAGCATGATGAATGGGCACCATGATGAATGAGCAGCATGAGTCATGAGCATGATGATGAATAAGATCATGAAAGATGTAGCATGATGAGCAGCATGAAGATGATGAACGAGAGGCAGCACTACGATAGGTGAAGCCGTCACCTAGGAGATTCAGTTGAAGCAGAATGTCTTCAACTGATCTCATCATTATAGGAAGTGATCTATGCTCAGATTCAGATAAGTCAAAGTGTTGACTTCTGTTGTAAATGTATTATCTTTCTCTCTCTCTCTTTCTCTGCTGAACTTTGAAGATAAAAGAAGATTTGATCAAAGGGTTCCCCCACACATTGTGGGGTTTGTCCCTGGCTTGCGCCACATCTTGTGTCCTCTTGTCTTGGCTTGTCTTCTGCGTTTTATATTTATGTTCTATCTACAGTTTATCATAATGCTGATGTGATTGCTAACTGTGAAAATTTAAATAAATTGCTCTAGCATAGAACATACCTAATCTTAACAAATAGAGATGTGGAATGGAAGCAGTATTCATCTCAACAACATCCTATTTATTCTAGGTTTGCATAAGAACTTAATTTCCATTTCAAGTCTAGAAGATAAGTGTGATAGAGTGGCTTTCACTGATGGAAAGGTTGTAGTATGGATTAATAACTCAAGCATAGAAAATGCTAGAGTAATTGGTATTCGTGAAGGAAGACTTTACAAGTTGATATCTCCTCTTGCTCAAGCTTTGGTTCACATTGTGTTAATTTTAGGTATGTTCTGTGCTTAGAGCAATTTATTTGAATTTTCATAGTTAGCTCAATATCTTTTCTAGATTAGCAATCACATCAAAATTAAAGTAAATTGCAGATAGAACATAAATATAGATCACAAAAGACAAGCCAAGACAAGAGGACACAAGATGTGGCGCTAGCCAGGGACAAACCCCAATGTGGGGAAACCCTTGATCAATTCTTCTTATATGTTCTTCAATAGTTCAGTAGAGAGAGAGATAACACAATTACAACAGAAGTCAACACTTTGATTTATCTACATAAGAGCATAGATCATCTCTAAGAATATGATACATGAGATAACTGAACTCAGTTGAAGACATGTTGCTTCAACTGATTCTCCAAGGTGACTCCTTCACCTATCATTGTATTGCAACTCATCGTGTTGCACCATGTTGCACCCATCATCACTATGTTGGACCTCATAAACATGTTGCACACATCATACTGTTGTACCTTATGCTTCCATTGTTGTCCCATGTGCCACTGTTGCACCATGCTGCCACAGTTGTCCCATGTGGCATTGCTGCACCATGCTACCACAGTTGTCCCATGTGCCATAGTTGCACCATGCTAGCCACTGTTGTCCCGTGTGGCATATTGTTGTCCCACTGTTAGTGATATTTCCATTCCATGTTTACTTGTTGTCCCATTGTTTTTTTGTTGTCCCGTCACAGCTTGCTATCCCAATTGTGCCATCATTGCACTATGCCATTGTTGCTAGCATTGTTGTCCCATCACACTGCACTGATGCATTGTTGCTCTTTAGTTAGGGCATCGCCTATAACCCTATTCCTTCACACCACTCAACAATCAACCCTCCAAATGACTATGGTTTACCAAGGGAATATGCCTCCACTCCTATGCTTCCTTTGTCTGCTTGTTTTACCTCAAACATAGCACATAGATGGCCTCTAGCTATTGGCTATGGCCTGCGGCCTAGCCCAGCAACTAGATGTAGCTGCGGATCCCTTATACACCACCCAAACAGCCCCTAAACAACACTTTTTTCTCCTCCATATTTGTGGCCTTCCTTGCTCAGCAATCTGCACCCAAGACAGCTCTCAAACAAGCCTCAAAGCAGCCCGTTGTAACCTACAGCAACTCGGCCTCTCCACAAAAATACCATGCTGCTCTTTAAGCTCCCCCACGTTGTCCCTTTAGCCCTTCAAACTGCGGCTAAGATTCCTGCAATCCCTGCTCTAAATCTACACTTGAAACAACCCCAAATAGATTTGTCTAACCCTTAAACTTACCTCATAAATACGTTGTCCATATAGCCCTTTCATGCTGTCTAGGGCAGCCTCCTAACCACGGTTCCAAGCCTCCTTCTCCATGCAGATTTCAGAGGTATACTTAGAGATATATATATCCACACATGGATGCGTAGAGCTTTCATAGGTTAGGGCTTGCTAGGACTATGGTTAGGGCTACTAACCTCCTCCATAGTTGCGTAGATCCTCCTTCTTAGTACTGTGTTAGGGCATCCTCCTTAGGACTGTGTTAGGGATTTTAGAGACTGCATTTAGGGCTTCATACTAGCTCTCCTTTACCTTCTGTGTTTTAGGGCTTCCTCTCTTAGATCTCTCTACCACTAAAACCCAAAACAAGTGAAGAGAAATCAAGAGTGAAGTGTGTGTAAAATGACTCTCAAGTCATCTCCTTTTATACTAAAACGTTGAGCACATGTGGGGTTTATTTGGTTATTGGCCAACCTTGATGAATTGTCTATTAACACAAATAAATTCATAACTCCATGATTACTTATCGGAATCGGATGATATTTAGATCAATCCTACACCTCTCAATGAGAGGGATCCAAGAAAAATATCAACTGCCATAAATAAGATGACCCACATGGAGTTTGGCCATAGTTGCCAATTCTAACACTCCCTCTCAACTAGGGAGAACTCCATCCGCTGATCCATCAGCCAGACTGTACTATCTCTGCCAATTGTGCCTACACTTCTTGGCTCTACTTTGTTCTTCTCTGCTCTTCTCTGCTCTGCTAAGCTCTGCTCTACTGAACCATGAAGGAGAAGAATTGATCGAGAATGTCTCATACCATTCTCTACTGACCCGAAGTCAATTCCATGTGAAGAGAGTGTGTCATACCACTCTTATTGATCCCATATCAGTTCCAAGAGAGTGAGTCATATCACTCTTACTAACCCGAAGTCAGTTCCAATTGATCCTAGATCAATATCAAAAGAGAGTGTCTCAAACCACTCATACTGATCCCAGATCAATGGAGGTCATCCTAGCATAGGGAGTACAGTAGATACAACGATGCGTCCATCGATAGTACTACTATGGTTCCTAACCCCATTTCCCTACTCATTGGCCAGATGAGAGGTACTTCCCATGAGTCCCAGACTGCATGGGTAGGATGCCTCGACAGGAGAACCACTCATCATGTCCCTAAGTCGCCACGGGGTATCACAGGGGAAGGCTGAGCCATTCACCCTATACACAGTGCACCATTAAGGGAGCGTGAGTCGCTCTATGGTCGCTTGTTGCTCCAAGAAGTACCCCAAGCCCCCCAGATCTCCCAAATCTCAATGCATGGATCATGCAGGACCCTCATAAGAGGGTCTCTCAAAGACTCCAAGTCGTTCAGGAAAGTCACAAATTTGACCTTTCCGCGGGGCTTCGACAAAATTTCTGTGACCTATACATCAATCTCAATGTCATGGAGACTCCTCACTCATCGATGTACCATATCCCAGATAAGGTAGTATCTAATGTCTATATGCTAGAGAAATCATATAATATAAGATTCCTCAACAATCGAATCTCCCCTTGGTTGACACAGAAGATCATGATGGTATCCATCATGTGTACAAACAGCTCACTAAAGAGCTTCCGCAACCAGACAAATTCACACGAGGTCATACTCATAGCTATGTATTCGGTCTCAGCAGTGCTTATAGCAATTGACTTCTGCTTCCTTCTCATCTAGGATATCAAAGTAGAACACAAAGAGAACTAGCACTCAAAAGCGCTCTTGCAATCCTCCACACTGCCTGCCCAATCAGCATTCGAATAATCATGCAGCTTCACATTTATGGCAGTGTATCTCAATCCATGAGAGACTATGCCCCGAAGATATCTCAGAAGATTCTTGGCACCAATCCAGTGAGGCTCAATCATATATGAGCTCATCATGCTAACTTAAAAACATATGTTCGGACAGAAGTTCACCTAGAACATCAATGCGAATGAGTTTATGAAACTCAAAGGCATTTCCCAAATCTGGTCAGGCATTACTACCACATAACTTCTGAAAGTTAAGCTCCATCGAGGTAGTCACGGGCTTGCAGTTTACCATTCCACATCTGGAATCCAACTCCCTCTTACTTCTGCAAATGATAGGGTTTGCACCTGTCAGAAATAGGTCGTCCTCAGAAGGTGTCGATATGAGAGGTCTATCATCCACAACCTTTGAGCAATGGTTTGGATCGGCTTCACTCCTAGTGAATCTCAGCTTCATCAGACAGCTTATCAATCCTCTCATACTAAGCCCGGGATGTTTTTCTTCAAGCCATAGAATGATTTATTCCACCTGCATACATGAGATTACTGATCATGAATCTCAAACCCCTCGGGTTGTTCCAAACCTGTGGACCTGCTACATGAGGGGAAGGGTCCCCTTGTAAGATTTTCCTTCGGTACATCTCAGACATGTACCTCATGCTCTTTTTGAATTCTGGCATCCCAGTCACCATCTAACTCACATCGGGTAGGGTCCTATAATAAGTAGACCTTCGGTGTTATAGATGAGATCTGTTAATTGACATGATCCCTAATGGACCATCCTGCAACTTGATACAAATTGCCAACCCTAAACCCATGAGTAAAAGCATCTTTGAAAATTTTATTTTCAAACACGTACCTTTCCATCGATGAATGCCACCATGAAACCTTTGACTTCCATTGCTGAAATGGACACCAAGTACTTCTTGCGATCAGGTACATAAAAGAGATTCTTGTAAATGAATCGAGTTACCCTCATTCAATTGAGGGGTAACATTCCCTACACCCTTTCTGGGATAGGTGGCATTGACTCCAAGTATAATCCCACGATTTTTTCCATCTATACCAAATTAGAGAGAGAACCATTCTATCCGTTGAAGTGCCTTGAAGCACTACAATCAATAAGCCAGATTCCCAAAGAGTCTGAAGGAGAGGGCCAATACAAGATAACACTTCTTTATCTTATCAGAAACAACATTTGATTCTTCATACCTATGGTTCTTTTCTTTCTTTGAAGAGTCAGTCATTTCCTTGATGACCTGCATTATCTGCCATTCCTTCGATCATTGAAGATGTCCCTAGAATGATTGTCATCTTCATCAAGTGATGTGTCCCTACTATTTGGACACTCCTTCGCATAATGGTCGAACTGATTGTAAATAAGGCATCTGCCTTTCCTTCCACCCTTAGATCCATACTTCCCATTGAAGTGATCTTTTAGGTAGGCCATCAAAAGCTTCCACTGCACCATTCTGGTAATATTCTCTGCTTCGACTTCACCCTTGGTGAATTAGAAGAGGGATGAGGAATCCATTGATCATTTTGTCCTTTCCCAACTGTCTTCGATGATTTCTCTTTCACTCTTGCTTGGGCTTTGTCTTCACCTCAACTCTGATACCATGTTAATTTTAGGTATGTTTTGTGCTTAGAGAAATTTATTTCAATTTTCACAGCTAGCTCAATATCTTTTCCAGATTAGTAATCACATCAGCATTAAAGTAAATTGTAGATAGAACATAAATATAGATCGCACAAGAAAAGCCAAGACAAGAGGACACAAGAAGTGGTGCTAGCTAGGGACAAACCCCAATGTGGGGAACCCTTGATCAATTCTTCTTATATGTTCTTCAATAGTTTAGCAGAGAGAGAGAGAGATAGTACAATTACAACATAAGTCAACACTTTGACTTATCTAAATAAGAGCATAGATTATCTCTAAGAAGATGATACATGAGATAGTTGAACTCAGTTGAAGACATGTTGCTTCAACTGATTCTCCAAGGTGACTCCTTCACCTATCATTGTGTTGCACCTCGTCATCATGCTGCACCTCACCGTGTTGCACCATGTTGCACCCATCATCTCTATGTTTGACCTAATAACCATGTTGCACACATCATACTGGTGTACCTTATGCTGCCACTGTTGTCCCATGTGCCATTGTTGCACCATGCTGCCACAACTGTCCCATGTGCCATTGTTGCACCATGCTACCACAGTTGTCCCATGTGCCATAGTTGCACCATGCTAGCCACTGTTGTCCCATGTGGCATATTGCTGTCCCATTGTTAGTGATATTTCCATTCCATGTTTACTTGTTGTCCCATTCTTTTGTTGTTGTCCCATCATAGCTTGCTATCCCAATTGTGCCATCATTGCACTATGCCATTGCTGCTAGCATTGTTGTCCCATCACACTACACTGCTGCATTGTTGCTCTCTGGTTAGGGCATCACCTACAACCCTATTCCTTCACACAACTCAGCAATTAGCCCTCCAAAAGACTATGGTTTACCAAGGGAATATCCCTCCACTCCTATGTTGCCTTTGTCTACTTGTTTTACCTCAAACGCAACACATAGAAGGTCTCTAGCTGCTGGCTATGGCCTGTGGCCTAGCCCAACAGCTCACTGTAGTTGCGGCTCCCTTATACACCACCCAAACAGCCCTTAAACAACACTATTTTCTCCTCCAGATTTTTGGCCTTCCTTGCCCAGCAATCTGCACCCAAGACGAATTTCAAACAAGCCTCAAAGTAGCCCACTATAACCTAGAGCAACTCGGCCTCTCCTCATAAATACTATGCTGCTCTTTAAGCTCCCCCACGCTATCCCTTTGGCCCTTCAAACTGTGACTAAGACTCCTGCAATCCCTGCTCTAAATCTGCACTTGAAACAACCCCAAACCGATTTGTCTAACCCTTAAATTTACCTCAGAAATACATTGTCCATACAGCCCTTTCACATTGTCTAGGGCAGCCTCCTAACCACGGTCCCAAGCCTCCTTCTCCACGCAGATTTCAGAGCTATACTTAGAGATATATATCCACACATGGATGCGTAGAGTTGTCATAGGTTAGGGCTTGCTAGGACTGCGGCTAGGGCTGCTAAGACCTCCTCCATAGCTGCGTAGATCCTCCTTCTTAGGACTGTGTTAGGGCATCCTCCTTAGGACTACGTTAGGGCTTGTAGAGACTGCGTTTAGGGCTTCATACTAGGGCTCCTTTACCTTCTGCGTTTTAGGGCTTCCTCTCTTAGATTTCTCTTCCACTAAAACCCAGAACAAGTGGAGAGAAATCAAGAGTGAAGTGTGTGTAAAATGACTCTCAAGTCATCTCCTTTTATACTAAAACGTTGAGCACATGTGGGGTTTATTTGGTTGTTGGCCGACCTTGACGAATTGTCTATTAACACAAATAAATTCATAACTCCATGAATACTTATCGGAATCGGATGATCTTTAGATCAATCCTATGCCTCTCGATGAGAGGGATCCAAGAAAGATATCAGTTTCCATAAATAAGATGACCCATATGGAGTTTGGCCCTAGTTTCCAATTTTAACACATTGAAATCAACCCATGTGAACTCTGACATAGAAGATTTGGTCATCTCCATTTCAAAATCCTTCCAACTCTAAGTTATATAGTAGATGGAATCCCTAACTTGAAAGAATATCACGAAGGAGTATGCAAAGGATGTGCATTGGGTAAGAACACCAAGAGCCCATTTGGAAGGAGTGCTTCATGGTCAAAATAAATCTTGGATCTTATTCATTCCGATGTTTGTGGTCGTATGACTCGTAAATCACTTTGAGGTCATCTATGTTATGTCACATTTATAGATGATCATTCAAGAAAAAATTTGGTTTACTTAATGAAATCCAAGGATGAAGTACTTCCCAAATTTCAAGAATTCAACACTGAAGTAGATAACCTTGCACAAAGGAGAATCAAGATACTAAGGTTTGATAATGGAGGAGAATATACATCCAAGGAAATCATAGCTTTTTATAAGGAGTTTGGAATTAAAAGGGAGATAATAGTTCCTGTTACACAAAATATTGTCACCATGACATTCTGCAGTTAGTGTGAGTCTATCACCACTCATACTTTCCTCCTATGCAAGTCTTAAACCTCAGCTCTTCATGTCAAGCCTTGAAAAATGAGAGAAAGCCCTTAAAAATCGCTAAAACTCTGGTTCCGCACTTTCTCTTAGCATTACCTGCGGTCCCGCACCTACTGTTCATGTCCCCTATAGACTTTCCCGCTCTGTTTCTGTGTAATTGGTGCGGACCCCTGTAAAAGTCAAAAAGGCACAAGTACATTCTTAAAACCTCACTTTGGGTTATTTCTCGAAGCTTCTAGAGGGAATCCTGAGGTGGCAAGTTCGCTCCTTTGAGGTTCATGCATCCCATAACTAAAGGAGCTAACCCCTTGATGTGAGGAGCTTATCCCTTTGAAGGAAGACTCTATCCCTTCATAGGTGGACCTGTAACTTCCTTCCTCTGCACTATAAAATGAGGCATTGGGCTGGTTACTAAGGAGGTTGAAAGTTAAATATTTTTGAGGGTAAATGTTGTTGGAATTTAGACTTCCTAATTGAGCTTGAGAGGAGAGATTGCATACCTTTTGATCTCATTGGGAAGAGTGTGAAGCTTGTCAAAGTAGAGGAGATTCTTGCTTGGACCCTGGGAGGAGCTCGTACAACATCAAGGCACCAAAGGTTGTAAAGTTCTTCTTTGTTCAAAGTTAATACAATCAAGTTTATTTTTCTCAATAAGCTGTCTTCTATGGTTTATTTCATGGATTCCTTGATCACCATGGTGAATATGATTTATTATATTGGCTATGCAGGTGTTATTTGATGTGTGCTTGTTTGTATTTGCAGGTTCTTAAAAGGAAACTCATTCGGACGGTCGAAGCGTGGCTACCACAAACTAGCATTGGACTTAAGGTAGGGTCTAAAACACCTCTTGGTATTTATTTATAAATCGCAATATTTAGAGAAAGGTATATTTTCTTGTTCTTCTTGTCACTAGATATCAGTTGATACTAGGGAGATCGGTCTTGTCCGCAAGAACGATTTATCCGGCCGAAAAGATGGCGACTAGATTTTATGAGCATAGTTCTTTGTCTTGTGTCAAGCTCGTTAAAACATGAAATAAGGAGTCATGAGCATAGTTCCTTATCTTGTGTCAAGCTCATTTAAAAATGAAACAAGGGTTTTGAGGATACTTCTTTTCCTGTGTCAACCTCACTAAAAAATGAAACAACTCCCTCGAGTCTTTCCAAGATTTTGAAAGTGAACCTTCATTCCATCCACCTGGTTGAATGCAATGAAGCTTGGGGGGCATGTACCTCATTTTGCATCATTATGATGGGGGCATGCGAACTTATAACAAGCATAGTTTTTTGTTTCAAGCTTGTGTAAACATGAAACTAAATCCAAGCAGAGTTCTCTATGGTTCAAGCTTGTGAAAAAATGAACCCATACCCGTTTTACATCTCGTGATTGCCTTTTTTATCCGCTAAATTTTGTTAGATGAGCCTTGGTTGTTTTCATTCCATCGCCACCATCTCTTTGGCTGATCATATGCTTTCACTTGGTTGTTTACCCTTCCTGAGGGACCGCATCTATGAGTGGTTTTGTTAGCCAGCCTCTTAACCATTACATGTTTTGAGCAATTCCACCATCACCGGAACCAGTTGCTACCCTTTATACCACTCATTCCTCTAGGACGAGTCCTCTTTAAACTCTTTTCTAACTCGTAAAATATGAAAGGATTGCCGAGTTTTTCCTTTTCAAACTCGTTAAAACGGAATTAAAAGGACGGTCCACTTACAGCTCTTTTCTGACCGCATAAACATGAAAAGATTGCCGGACTTTTGTCGTTTCAAGTTCGATATTGGTAATAAAACGACGTGTCTTTGATCGCTTTTTTACTTTTTCAGATCAGGGCCACTAATTATGAAAAGTACTCCTTGATCGTAATGGTCAAGCAGTTCTCTCAAGTATTATTTTATACTTTTTCAGGCTTGGGAGACACAAATTTACGAAAAAGGACAACCATGGAGTTTTCTTAAGTTTTTCTTCTGACTCCCTAAAATTGAAAAATGCTGAGTTTCTCCTATACTGGACTCGTTAAAATTTAACAGTAAAGGACCTGTTCAATTACAAACAGGAACGGACCACTCCTTCTTAGGGTTTGAATTTTAAACTAAGTTGGACTCATCCGAAGGATGAGCTTATAATCAAGCAAATGTTATCCTCCTCAAGCTTGTCAAAAATAAAGAGGTACTTGCCAGAAATGGTGGGGGAAAAGAGAGAAAAATGAACCTGTTTGTTATACTTTGTGTCCTAGAAAAGCATTCAACCACTCTTGAACACGACACTTTTTTTCACCTGGGTTGGGAAATCCTTTGCCTAACAGTTAATCAAACCATATTGAAAGTCTTCAGTTGGTTTCTGGGTATTAGCTTTGGGTCAATTGTCACCAAACCATCTGCAGTGTCGTTATGTGTTCAAGAGGTCAGTTCAAATAAACCATTCATCTGCAAAATATCTGTCATCCATCTTGACCATCCCTGAGTTAGTCCTTGCAAATATATTTCTTCAAACTTGATCTATGATTTCGTGTTGTGGGCTTGCCTACGATGGATCGCTTTCTATCGACTTCAGCTCATTATCTAGAAAGATGATCTAGAAATCGTCAGTACCTTGGAATCTGCATGCCTCAATGGCAGGTTTCTCGCCTTCGACGATAGGTTGCATCATTGACCTTCGATCAAAGGATTCTATGACATGTTCGACATCATCTCATCTATTCACATTTCATGGATTGTACTGAGTACTTTGAGAGTCATTGACATTACTAGTGGTTTCTCTCACACTTGTTAACAGTTTACATCATTGACTGGTAATTAAGTGGTTTCTACCATGTTCGACTTCAACACATTCATTCACATGGATAGAATCGTACTAGTTCAAGAAGCAGAAATCAAGACCCTGGATCTAGTTTCCACCATCCAGGCTGCGAGGAATTTTGTTATTCATTATACAGTGGACTATTCATAAACAGATGGTTGTGCCCATACTGTGTCTACGTATGTCTATACTTGTGATGTATTACAAGATCATTCCTATATCAGAGCAGTTTAGTTAGTTTTCTAGTCAGTTTTGATCTGAGTATGGGAATGCCTACCTCAGCGATGATATGATCACATATATATATTTTGTATTGAATGTTTTTACAGGTTCCAACCAAGCTCTCCACAGGATGATCCTCAAAATGATAAAGTACTTCACTCTTCTTAGATGACAAATACTATCCTCATCTATTACAGACTTCGCACTTTAGGGGGCAATCTGTTACACAAAATATTGTCACCATGACATTCTGCAGTCAATGTGAGTCTATCACCACTCATACTTTTCTCTTATGCAAGTCTTAAACCTCAGCTCTTCATGTCAAGCCTTGAAAAATGAGAGAAAGCCCTTAAAAATCGCTAAAACTCTGGTTCCACACTTTCTCTTAGCATTACCTGCGGTCCCGCACCTACTGGTCATATCCCTTGCGGACCTGCCCACTCTATTTCTGTGTAATGGGTGCGGACCCTTGTAAAAGTCAAAAAGGCACAAGTACATTCTTAAAAACTCACTTTGGGTTATTTCTGGAAGCTTCTAGAGGGAATCATGAGGTGGCAAGTTCGCTCCTTTGAGATTCATGCATCCCATAACTAAAGGAGCTAACCCCTTGATGTGAGGAGCTTATCCCTTTAAAGGAGGACTCTATCCCTTCATAGGTGGACCTGTAACTTCCTTCCTCTGCACTATAAAATGAGGCATTGGGCTGGTTACCAAGGAGGTTGAAAGCTGAATATTTTTTAGGGTAAATGTTGTTGGAATTTAGACTTCCTAATTGAGCTTGGGAGAAGAGATTACATACCTTTTGATCTCATTGGGAAGAGTGTGAAGCTTGTCAAAGTGGAGGAGATTCTTGCTTGGACCCTGGGAGGAGCTTGTACAACATCAAGGCACCAAAGGTTGTAAAGTTTTTATTTGTTCAAAGTTAATACAATCAAGTTTATTTTTCTCAATAACTTGTCTTCTATGGTTTATTTCATGGATTCCTTGATCACCATGATGAATATGATTTATTATATTGGCTATGCAGGTGTTATTTGATGTGTGCTTGTTTTTATTTGCAGGTTCTTAAAAGGAAACTCATTCGGACGGTCGAAGCATGGCTGCCACAAACTAGCATTGGACTTAAGGTAGGGTCTAAAACACCTCTTGGTTTTTATTTATAAATCGCAATATTTAGAGAAAGGTAGATTTGCTTGTTCTGCTTGTCGCTAGATATCAGTTGATACTAGGGAGATCGGTCTTGTCCGCAAGAACGATTTATCCGGTCGACAGTTCCATATAATCCTTAACAAAATGAAGTTGTAGAACAAAAGAACTGATCCATTGAAGAAAGTGTAAAAGCAATGTTGCATGATCAAGATCTACTGAAATGTTCGTGGGGAGAATCCATGAATACAACTATATATATTCAAAATCAAAGTCCCCATAGGTCACTAGATAATAAAAGCCCTGAAGAAATATTCACTGGGAAGAAACCAACTATGGATCATCTCTAAATCCTTGGTTGTCTTGTATATATTCATATATCGAAGGACAAAAGAAAGCATTTGGACCCTCCAAACATGAGAGCAACATTTTTTATCTACAGTAACTCTTCTAAGGCCTATAGGATCTACATAAAGGAAGACACAGTATATAAGTCAGTCGATATGTTATATTTGACGAAAGTATCACATTCAAGAAATCTAAGGAACTTCCTATGGACTATCATGTTGAAGAACTTCAAGTATTTGAAGAAGAAGAATCTAATCATGAAGATGAAGGTCCCAGTGAACCTGTTGTAACCTGTTTTAAATTTGATGTACATATTAAACATAAGTTTAAAGAAAAAATCAAATATTGAAAAGGAAAAGAAAGTGTGAAAGACTTTTATTATTTGATTAAACTAAGATATGATAGTTAATCAAAGCCTTTGCATTACTAATATCTCGTATTTATAAAGTTTATTGAATAAATTGAGTCCGACGGTGGGACCCTGTTTGACAATCATAGGTGTTAAAGTGCAAGGAGGTTCGTGATGCGAAAAAGGTGTAAAGGATGGGACCAGCCCAATGGAGAAAACCCGACAACAAAATCGAGTAGGAGGTTAACACAGGCAGTGCCCTCGCAAATACTTTTATGGGCTTGTTGACTTTCGAATGAACAACATAGATTCACTGCAAGGGCACCACCCAGAAATTGGTCCCGTACAGAGTAGTCCCCCTGCAGTGATGACATCAAGCTAGCCAGCTCATTCAGCTTTCATTCACCACGTCACATCTCTTGTCTTGTTTTCATCCAACCTGTCAAATCCTTCATTTAATTCGTTCTTTTCCCACGATGGAATTTAATGTTATTTTTCCCTCCTATGATTTTTTTCATTCCGCTATAAAAACCTTTTCTTAGCTTTGTTGAGTACATTGTTTTGTTGTTCACTGCCAAGAAAATCGAAGTCCATCTCACATCTGAGTCATCTTCGTCACCAATACCAGGTATTTAACCATAATCAACTGCTTATCTCTTAAAAATGGCCAAAAAAATTGTTTTAGCCGATTCATCCTCACACATTCTGCTCATGGATACCGAAAGAGACATTTTTGATGTTTCTTTCCCTGTCAACCATCATGAATTTTACAAACATATTTAATTAAACCAATCCAATTCCCCAATTTATGCTGTTTTGATAAAATCTGGTGTGTTGGTTGTTTTTTCCCTCAAACATACATGTTCCCTGAGTTTATTCATTGGCTAGTTTCAGCAATGTATCCTCAGAGGTGTTTTGTGATAAATAGGCTGGGAGAGAGTGTTTTTCAGGTGTCTTCCCTTCTGATTCAACAAGCATTGTGCTATCCTTCAGCAGAGACTTACTTCTCTTTCTCTGAAGAATCATTGACTACTTACTTTGAAGAATTATTTGAACCAGAGTCTGTTGTAATTCTCTTGTATCTAATGACTAATGGAAAACGGTTCCCCATAGATTCCACTCACTTTCCCTTTGATATTTTTGTTGAATATGTAAGACTAGTTCTTCAGGTATTGGCCATAATTTTAGGGAAAGAGGACATTACAGTAGTTGATAGAGCAGTCTTAGGAATGTTTGTTGTAGTGATGAAGCATGGGGTTATATTAGATATACCAACATATTTGGAAAAGGAAATCAATGTCCAGTTCATGAATTTCACTCTTACATGTTGTTTCAGGTTTCCTTCACTTGTAACATATTTATTCCTTTATTCCAATGTTGATAAATTCATGCATCTAGGGTTAAATATTATGGACACCCTCAAGCATAAGAAATTAGTGTTCTTCTGGACTGATATAGTAAGAATTGATCCCAGAAATGAAGGCATGTCCTATTTTGCCTCCTCTTTCCTTTCTATTGTATATTCAATCATTAATAGTTCACCTACACCAGCTTTGCTCCCTAAAGCACAATCTTTCCTTCAAGTGAGTAAGGATGTCAAAGTTGGAGACTAGTTTTCTTCCAGGATCATGTTGAAATAAGGTTATATGGAGCTGACGTTGAACCCTACAGATTGCCAACTTTTGTTCCTATGAGGATGTTTGCTCTTGAATTTATTAGACAGAGTCTGAATGTGGATCAAGTACATTTTGTACCTGCAAAGAAGGGGCTCCTTTTCAGGTTGCCTAGGACTGTTGGACCATTCATTGTTAATACTAGGCAAGCAACAGATGAAGTCCATAAACTGTTAGAAGGAATGAATTTGTTACTTGAAGAGAAATGGGCTTATGATACATATCATATAATTTCCAATAGCAGGAAATAAAATGGATATGCTCCTTATGTACATGAATCAAAGCCAGAAATTGAAAAACTGGAAAATGAAGGAAAATCATCCCCCTTGGAGAATATAGAGATTGAGACACCTCTAGCTACTGGAAAGAACCTTAAGAGAGGCAGGTCAAAGATGGTTGATTTAGAAGAAGAGGAGGACAGAGCAGAAAAAAAGGAAAATTTGTGCATCAGCAGCTCCCAGCATACAATTGTAGTTAGGGGAAACTTTTTGTACTCCTCCAGTTTCAGGGGAATCTTCTCAAGATTCAATATCTATGATCAAACAAATGTTTTTGTAGGTGAAGGAGAGAAATAAGAAAATCAGGGAAAACATGGAATCCCAATTAGAAGCCCAAGTATCCTCTAAACATCAGACAAGGTTGTCATCATCTATGGATTTAGAGAAAAGTTAGCTAAAATTTTCTCTTTCTCATCCATTAGCATTGTCAATAACATCTGTAGCAGGGTTCAACACTGTCAATTTGACAGTGGATGCAAAGAGAATTCCATTGCCTGATAAAATTAATCTGCATATGCAAACTGGGCAATTAATTTTTCATGATTTGTATAAATTTTCTTCAGCTACTTCCAAAGCTGAAAATATGCTGGAGAAAGTGGTAAACCAGCTGAAGTTGGAGAAAGCAAACTCCATAGCTCTTAATACCCAAAATGAAGAGCTGAAGAAGATAATTGTAAAAATTGGTGTTAATCCAGAGGACAGGTTTGCAGTTCAGAAATTGTTGCAGAGTGTTGATATATAGATTCAAACACTGAAGAAAAATTTGAAGTTGCCTTCAGCATAACATCCCATGGCTTTAGAGGTTGCAGGAGTTGAGAAAGAAAGGGAATTAGTAGTCCAAGAACTTTTAAAAAGGGATGAGGAGATAGTGAAATTGAATAAGGTGAATCCTTCTTTACAGCAAAAGATTTATTCACATGTATGTACAATTGTGGTTGCAACAAATTCTGAAGACCCTGTTGAGAAGTTGACTCATGTTAGGACTGAGTTGCACATTTCTGAGAACAAGTTGAAGAAGAAGTAGACAGATTTAGAAAATGTTGTCAAAATAATCAAATCAACTGAACAGGAATTGTTTATGACCAACGAGACTGCAAAAAAATATAGAAGGGACTCCCAGGCTGCTCAGCAAGAAATCAAAGAACTGAAAGAAAAAGTGAAAGGGAATATATCTCTGGTACAAGCAAGAGAAATCTTATGGAATGATATAATCAATACTGTAAAAAGTGTCTGGCAATTCCTAACCATCATTGAAGAGGAAAATATCATTGTTAGAGACTTAGAAGAATTCATCCTTAGTAATAAGAAGAAGTTACAAAATAGAGCCTGGTTTGCTAAGTTAATTGACTTCTTAAACTCAAAGTCTACATAGGAGATAAAATATTTTGGGATAGAAGACAGAAAAAAGAAGGTAATGGAGATAAACAAGATGATATTAAAGAATGCCAACAAGAAAGAAGCAGAGAAGAAATTGATGGAGATCAAAGAAGCAGTGATGAGTTTTGATATTAATTTTGATAAAAGAACAAGGGTTGGTTTGACATCCTGTTGGGACCAGAAAAATAATTTGTTATCTTGGGAGTTATATGAAACATACTGGTAGAAAAAAAAAAAAGTAAAATTAACTCTATACATGCAAAGACTGCAATTTTAAATGGATCTACAATTGTAAATTGTCTTCATAAATATTTTTAGCTTGTCTGGATGATGAAGACTATGTTTATCGAGAAGCCTACATACAACGGAATCATAGACTTCAGGATAGCACATGTCAAGTTTATAAATTCTCCCAGTACAAGTATAGAGATCTGGAGGAAGACCAGGGAATGGATGTCACCACAAGCTGCTGCCAAAGAAGCAAAACCCTCTACTGCTCCAGAATCTCAGATCGTTTGAGATGAAATATTCACTTTAGAAGTTGTTTATTTTAAAATCATATAATTTTATATTTCAATGTAATGTCGAATAGTCAGGTAGTTAGGAGGTTGACAGTTTTGATAACTGTCTTTTGAAAAGTTTGTATCAATGTATCTCAAGAAGATGAAAAAGGGTTCCGAATTTTTGCAATACCTCAAAGAGTACCACATTGTACTTTGATCTTCATTTCAATGATAAAGAAAGCTTTCAGTGATTCCATAAATTCTTGGGTATGATTTGTTTTTCCTGTGTCATATTATGTATGTTTATCTTCATTGAAAGAATTGAAGCAGTATATTCTTTATTTGTAGTTGATGGATATAGTTATCTATAAATTTAGAGGTTAAAAAGATCCTTAAAAACAATGCTCTTCTTTCAAAGTTTCATTTCTAATCAAACAAATTTTCCTCTAAGTTTAAGATAAAATATTCTACAGAGACAACCTTTTATTCTAAAGCTTTCACCAACACTTCTCACAAATTTCAATCCATTTGTATACAATAGTTAAAGGCCATTCAAAGTTGTATTTTATGTATTGAAGATTAAAGGGTTTAAAACTTAATAGTCTGGGGTTTGCAAAATAATGAGACAGACAAATAAAAAATCTGTAAATTTTAATACATGTCTTGGGCACTAATTTCTACTCAGCCAAGAATTGTCTCCCAAGGTACAACATTTTTTGGCGTCATTGCCAGGGAACGAAAATTTGAAGTTATTTTTCCCTGGGTTCTACAATATCATTTCTTCGGTTGATGAGCGAGGAAAGTGGTTAGGCTGAGACTCTCATCAAAATTTCAAACCTGGCTCCAAAACAACCACACACGAGGTCAGACACCTCACAGCAGAGAACTCCTACTCTTTCTGATCTAGAGAAGTTGGTTTCTAGGAGAGTTTGGAAACAGAAATCACCAATAACCCCAGATCCTACTTTATCTCCTCCTGGTACTAGTTCCACACAACCATTTTTTGTCTTTCACTCAAAAGAAGTAATAAGGAATTTTGATCTTTCTGAAGAGGCCCTTCCCCTTCTCAAACATCTTTTTCTGAACCAACTTTGGAAGAAAAATCCTTTGAGTCAGTTTCATTTTCTTTCCCTGAGTTTCAAGAAATTGAAGCAGTTGACCCTTCATCCACAAGTTCAACTATTTCTATTGTGAATCAAGTAGTTCCCATATCATCCTTGCCTCCACAATCATTTGTTTTTCAAGCAGGTAACCCTTATGCAACTAATATAAATTTAAATATGGCTATTCATCCTTTACTGTTGAATAGATATGCTTCCTTGAATCTCCCTCAACCTATGAATCCAATGCCACAAGATTACCATAAATTTTTACCTCATTTCACAGGGGAGGATGAGGTAACTATAGAGAATCACATTGCTACATTTTGTGCATTTGCTGAAAATCTGAATGTGGAATTTCTAGATGTGGTGATGAGATTGTTTGTTGAATCATTGGATGGAGAGGCCAGGAAGTGGTTCAAAACCCTTCCTGCAAATTCAATTAATACATGGGAAGAGTTGGAAAATGTGTTTACACAAAGGTGGGGAGAAAATAAAGATCATGGCTATTTCCTAACAGAATTTAATGCCATTAAAAGGAAGCCTGAAGAACAAGTAGGTGAATTCATAAAAATATTTAATAAGCTATACAATAGTCTGCCTGGAGAAATTAAGCCTCCTCCTGCAGGAGCAAAAGTAGTATTTGCAAGAGCATTTGATTCTGATTGTGGGTTTGCTCTGAGAGAGAGGAGGTCCCCTTCATTGGACCAAATATAGACTGATTCTCTTGAAATTGAAGCCAATTTGTCTACAATAGGAAAGATTAAACCAAAGGACACTGAACAAAATCAGCAAGATAAGGGGAAAGGAAAAGAAGAAGAAATGAAAGTTGTCCTTGATTATAATGAGCAAAAATTAGAAGAAATGACTAAGGTTATTAAAAATTTGTCCAATAAACTAATCAAGTTGGAACTGGAAAATAAGAATACACCTAGACAATTTCAGTAAGGACAAAATAGAAATTTTAACCCTCAGTTTAGAAAGCCACCATTGCAGATTTTGCAAAGGGATAGGAAGGATCAAGATCAGATACAACCTCCCTTATACATTGAAGATGAATCAGAGGATGTAGTAGAAGGAACTTCTAAGGAGCATGAAAACCAAATATCAACATTTTATGGGGAAGAGGAAGATGTGATTAGAAGAGAGGATTTAAATTCTAAATTTTAGGTTTCTCTAGATGATAATGAAATTGATTATTATTGCATAAAGTTTACTGATTTTATGCAGGCTGAATTTCATAAGAAATATGACCTTAGATCAAGAAAAAGGTCAAGGATGCAGGAGGTTAATGATGGAAAACAAGATCCAGTGGCTCAACATATGGCAATTCCACAACAAAATCAAAATCAGCAGGATAAGGGGAAGAAACAAGTTGACTCAAGCATAAAAATCTCTTTTCAGCAAGGAGAAAGTTCTAAGAAAAAATCAAGTATGGGGATTCTAAATAGACCTGTTCATGAAATGGTAGATGATCCTAATGACGGTTCAAAGCAAAAGGTGAATGATGAAAAACAAGAAAATATTGGAAAGCAAAATCAGCTTTTTAGCCTAACATAGGAATTAGAGAAGATTAAGATTCAAGTTCCTTTAACAGAATTGGCTAAAACTCCTACATATAAAAAACAAATTTCTGATTTTATTAATCTCTCTCAAGATGATCGTGTGGCTGATACAGTAAATTTACAGGAGGAGAGACCAGTAGTGATGTTTGGACCTCATGTAGAGGAAGTGGACTCTTCCACTCCACCTTTTTATATATCTTTGTTGGTTCATTCTTTTATGCTGCATAATTGTATGTTGGATTCTAGAGCTTCACATAATTTGATGCCTTTGTCAGTGATGAAACAATTGAACCTCTAGATTACTAAACCTTATAAGGATCTTTATTCATTTGATTCCAAAAAGGTTAAATGTGTAGGAGTGATCAAAGATTTAGTTGTTTCTCTCGCCCAGATTCCAGCTAGAAGTCTGGTCATGGATGTGGTGGTGGCAGACATTCCTGCACATTTTGGAATGCTCCTTTCAAGGTCCTGGGGAGAAAAATTGGGTGGTGTACTAAAATTAGATTTTACATATGCAATAATCCTTGTTTTCGGAGGTGAAGAGAGGAGGTTATACAGAGAAACTAGGTTTATCAAAACCATTACAAAGGAGGGTTCTGATAATTCTCCTGTGTACGGTCAGGAAAAGGATGATTTTCCTATTTTATGTTTCAAGAAGCAGAGGAAATTGTTGAAGACAATAAAGTGCAACTCCCTTCAGCAATTAAAAATGAGGAGCTAGTAGTTAGTGGAGTATGGAAGCTTTACTTTGATGGTGCTTATTCAAGAGATGGAAGTGGAGCAGGTATATTTTTTATTTCTCCAAAAGGTCATTTCTTTCATTTTTCTTACAAGTTGGAATTTGACTCCACAAATAATATCACTGAGTATGAAGCATTAGTTCTGGGATTACAAGCTGCTAAAGGTTTAGGGGTGTAGTGTATTTCTGTTTTTGGAGACTCTGAATTGGTAGTAAAGTAGATAAAGAATCAATGTCAAACAAAACATCCAAGGTTGAGAACATATAGAAATGAAATATGGGATTTGGTAGATAATTTCTTTGCTGCTTTTAATATACAGTTTGTGCCTAGAGAAGAAAATAGAATGGTTTATTCTTTAGCAGTTGCAGCTAGCACTTTTAAACCACCTTTAAATCCTAGATTGAGGTATGAAATTGAAATCAGGCACAGACCATCAATCCCAGATAATGTCAAACATTGGCAAGTGTTTGAGGATGAGGAACAGATTAAAGACTTTCTTGAGTTGATTAGAGAGTTTGCAGGTCTAGAGATTGATCAAGAGGAGGAAGTTGAAGAAAAATATTCAAACATGACATTTTTGAAAGATTCAGTTGGAAATCATAATTTTTTCAACTTAAATATAATGTAATACCTAAAGGTTTGGTACCCCTGGAAAAGTTGTTTAATGCAAATGATGTTGCAAGGAATCCAAAGAAAGCAGATTCGGAGGAAGATATTGAAGAATGTAACCTGGGAACAAATTAGCAACCTAAAATGGTTAGGCTTACCAAAGATGTTCCAGAACATTTTAAAAAACGCTATGTAAGTCTTTTTAACAAATTTGTGGATGCTTTTGCATGGATGTATGAATTTAAAGACTTATGATACCAAAATTATTCAGCATAAGATTCCTTTAAAACCAGGGGTGAAAGATTTTAGACAAAAGTTAAGACAAATTAATCCTTTGCTATTGCCATCAATTGAGAAAGAAGTTAAGAAGTTATTAAATGAAAAAATAATTGTTCCTTTAAGATATTCAGACTGGGTAGAAAATTTGGTTCCTGTAAGGAAGAAGAATGGGGAAATTAGATTATGTGTTGATTTTCCAAATTTGAATAGAGCATATTTGAAAGATAATTATCCTCTTCCCAAGATGGATCATATCTTACAGAAGGTAACTAGTTCTTACAGGTTATTAATGATTGATGGTTTTTCTGGTTATAATCAGATTTCAGTGGATAAGGAAGACCAGAAGAAAACAACATTCACCACTCCTTGGGGAACTTTTATGTATTCTAAAATGCCTTTTGGATTGATGAATTCAGGGGTCACATTTCAGAGGGCTATGGACATAGCTTTTGTGGGAGAAAAAGATAAGTTTGTTGTCATTTATTTGGATGATATTATTGTTTTGTCAAAGTCAATGAAGAACATTTGGAACATCTACAACAATTTTTTTTTTTAATGCAAAAGTTATGGTCTATTATTGAATCCTAAGAAATACCATTTTTCTTTAAAAGAAGGAAATTTTCTCGGTCATATTGTGTCAAAAGGAGGATTTAAGATAGACCTAAGTAGAGTAGAAGCAATCAAGAAAATACCACTCCCTAGAAATAAGAAGGAAATTCAAAGTTTCTTAGGGAGAATAAATTTTCTTAGAAGGTTTGTTCCCAATTATGCAGAGATTGTAAAAGGTATTACTGATATGCTAAAGGAAGGTGTTGAAGTGAAATGGAATTCAATTGCTAAAGAATCATTTTCTAGAATTAAAGAGGAACTTCAAGAAGCTCCTGTATTAATAAACCCAGATTATAAAAATGATTTTCAATTATTTTCCTTTGCTTCTGCTTCTACTATTGCAGCAGTACTTTTACAAAGAAATGAAGAAGGAAGGGAACAACTAGTGGCTTTCTTTAGCAGAGTGTTGAGAGATGCAGAACTAAAGTATAATATTTTGGAAAAGCAGGCTTATGCTTTAGTCAAATAACTTAAGGCTTTCAGGGTTTATATCCTTCAATCTCAAGTCACTGCATATGTTCCAAATTCTACCATAAAAGATGTTTTGATTCAAGGTGATGTGGAAGGAAGGAGAGGGACATGGATAACAAAGATTCAAGAATATGATCTGGATATAAAGCCAACTAAGTTAGTAAAAGGACAGGGTTTGGCAAAGATCTTAACAGAAACAAATTGCCAAGCTATGGGAATCAATTTGTTGATTGAAGTTGAGAAAGACAGTACCAATGCAAAAGAAGATGAAGAAGTAGATGAAGGTAAGTAAGAAAGCTCCAAGGATAAAGTTCAGTATAAATACCTATGTTCTGATTGGTATAAGGACATTGTCCTTTATTTATGTTTTCTTTGTTGTCCTCCCAACTTGAATAGATCAAAATACAAAGCTTTGAAAGTTAAAACTCAGAAATGTCTTTGTTAATGGAAAATTGTATTGGAGGGATCTTGGTGGTGTTCTTTTACTTTGTCTGACGAAAGGGGAAATTTTTCAAGTAGTGAATGAATATCATGGTTGTTTCTGTGGTGGTCATTATGGGTGGAAAGTGACAGCCCATAAGATTTTGAAAGCTGGTTTTTTCTGGCCTTCTCTATTTTCAGATGTTTACAAGTTGGTAAGGGGATGTCAAAAGAGTCAAATGTTTGCTGAGAAAAAGAAGTTAGCACCATTCCCTTTAATCATGCTTTTATAGAAGAACCATTCAGACAATGGGGGTTAGATTTTGTAGGGGAAATCAATCCAGCCAATCCAAGCCAAGTAACCCCAAGAAGGTCTACTGGTAAGTCACCATTTGAACTTGTTTAGGGAACTACTACATTATTTCCTAGTCAGTTGATAAATCTTGTTGCATTATTGGTCCAAGATATTCAAGAAGAGTTAAGCTCTCTGGTGATAAGGAAGAATCAGTTGATTGAACTTAATGAAAGCAAGGAAAAAGTCATGGAGAATTTGATTGGTTATCAGCAGAAAATGAAGATGATTTTTTACAAGAAATCTAAGGATGTTCTTTTTCAACCTGGTGATCTAGTTCTCAGATGGGATAAAAGAAGAGAAGAGAAAGGCAAACACAATAAGTTTGATCCTTTATGGTTTGGTCCTTTTAGAATTGTAGAGTCAAAGGAAAACAACACCTTCATTTTGGAAAATTCAGATGGTGAACTACTACAGCTGTCAGTGAATGGGCAGTACCTTAAACACTATTTCCAGCACTGACTGGTTTCTTCCAATCATTGTATATATAAGAGTGTCCATTTGTAAGAATGTCGGTGAGTGTCCATTTGTAAGAATGTCGGTAAGTTATTCATGGTAATGTGTGATGTTACAGTTTGACTCCATGCCCGAGGTGAAGGCACTAATCTGTGGTTCTTAGTGTTCTTTTTCTTAAAAAAAGAAACATTATCCCCAGGTGGAGCCAGATGTTGTAACCTGTTTTAAATTTGATGTACATATTAAACATAAGTGTAAAAAAAGAAAAAATCAAATATTGAAAAGGAAAAGAAAGTGTGAAAGACTTTGTTATTTGATTAAACTAAGATATGATAGTTAATCAAAGTCTTTGCATTACTAATATCTTGTATTTATAAAGTTTATTGAAATAAATTGAGTCTGACGGTGGGACCTTGCAGCGACAGTCAGAGGTGTTAAAGAGCAAGCAGGTTCGTGATGCGCGAAAGGTGTAAAGGATGGGACCTGCCCGATGGAGAAAACCCGACAACACAATCAAGTCAAAGGTTAACACAGGTAGTGCCCCTGCAAAGAATTTTTCTGGGCCTGTTTACTTTTGAATGAACGATGTAAATTCAATTCAGGGGCACCACCTGGAAATTGGTCCCGTACAGAGTAGTCCCTGGCAGTGACGATAGCAAGCGAGCCAACTCATTTAGCTTTAATTTTCCATGTCACATCTCTTGTTTAGTTGTCATCCAAACTATCAAATCCTCCATTTAATTCGGTCTTTTCCCACAATGGAATTTAATGCTATTTTTCCCTCCTATCATTTTTTCATTTCGTTATAAAAAAAAATTCTTGGCTTTATTTAGTACATTGTTTTGTTGTTCGCTGCCAAGAAAATTGAATTCCAACTCACATCCGAGTCAGCTTCGTCACCAGTACCAAGTATTTAACCATAATTAACTACTTATCTCTTAAAATGGCCAAGAAATATGTTGTAGCCGGTTCATCCTCACACATTCCGCTCATGGATACCGAAAGAGACATTTTTTATGTTTCTTTCCCTGTCAACCATCATGAATTTTACCAACATATTCAATTAAACCAGTCCAATTCCCCAATTTATGCTGTTGTGATAAAATCTGGTGTGTTGGTTGACGTTTTCCCTCAAACATACCTATTCCTTAAGTTTATTCATTGGCTAGTTTCAGCAATGTGTCCTCAGAGGTGTTTTGTGATAAATAGGCTCAGAGAGAGTGTTTTTCAGGTGTCTTCCCTTTTGATTCAACAAGCATTGTGTTATCCTTCAGAAGAGACTCACTTCTCTTTCTCTGAAGAATCATTAACTACTTACTTTGAAGAATTATATGAACCAGACTCTATTGTAATTCACTTGTATCTAATGATTAATGGAAAACAGTTCCCTGTAGATTCCACTCACTTTCCCTTGAATATTTTTGTTGAAGATGTAAGACCATTTCTTCAGGTATTGGCAAGAATTTTAGGGAAATAAGGCATTATAGTAGTTGATAGAGAAGTATTGATAAGAGAAGTATTAGATATACCAACTTATTGGGAAAAGGAAATCAATGTCCATTTCATGAATTTCACTCTTACAGGTTGTTTCAGGTTTCCTTCACCTGTAACATATTTATTCCTTTATGCCAATGTTGATAAATTCATGCATCTAGGGTTACATATTATGGACACCCTCAAGCATAAGCAATCAATGCTCTTCCGGACTGATATAGTAAGAATTGATCCCATAAATGAAGGTATGTCCTATTTTGCCTCCTCTTTTCTTTCTGGTGTATATTCAGTCATTAATAGTTCACCTGCACTAGCTTTGCTCCCTAAGGCACAATCTTTCCTTTAAGTGAGTAAGGATGTCAAAGTTAGAGACTGGTTTTATTTCCAGGATCATGTTGAACTAAGGTTATATGGAGCTGAGGTTGAACCCTATAGATTGCCAACTTTTGTTCCTATGAGGATGTTTGCTCTTGAGTTTATTAGACATAGTTTGAATGTGGATCAGGTACATTTTGTACCTGCAAAGAAGGGGATCCTTTTCAGGTTGCCTAGGACTGTTGGACCATTCATTATTAACGTTAGGCAAGCAGCAGATGAAGTCCATAAACTGTTAGAAGAAATGAATTTGTTACTTGAAGAGAAATGGGCTTATGATCCATATCATATAATTTCCAATATGAGGATAGAAAATGGATATGCTCCTTATGTACATGAATCAAAGATAGAAATTGAAAAACAGGCAAATGGAGGACATTAACCCCCTTGGAGAATATAGAGATTGAGACATCTCTAGCTATTGAAAAGAACCTGAAGAGAGGCAGGTCAGAGGTGATTGATTTAGAAGAAGAGGAGGACAGAACAGCAAAAAGGGAAAAGATATCTGAAGAGGCTAGTGCATCAGCAACTCCTAGCATACAATTGCAGTTAGGGAAAAAAATTGTACTCCTTCTCCGGTTTCAGGAGAATCTTCTCACGATTCGGTTTCTATGATCAAATAGATGTTTTTGCAGTTAGAGGAGAGAAATAAGAAAATCATGGAATACAAGGAATCCCAATCATAAACCCAAGTATCTTTTGAACATCAAACAAGGATGCTATCAGCTACAGATTTAGAGAAAAGTCAGCTAAAATTTGCTCACTCTCATCCATCAGCTTTGTCAATAACATCTGCAATAGGGTTCAACACTGTCAATTTGACAGTGGATGCAATGAGAATTCCATTTCCTAATAAAAATAATCTGCATATGCAAACTGCGAAATTAATTTTTCAGTATTTGTATAAATCTACTTCAGTTACTTCCAAAGCTGAAAATATGCTGGAGAAAGTGATAAAACAACTGAAGTTGGAGAAAGAAAACTCTAGAGCTCTTAATACCCAAAATGAAGAGCTTACGAAAATAATTGTAAAAATTGGTGTTAATCTAGAGGACAGGTCTATAGTTCAAAAATTGTTGCAGAGTGCTGATATAGAGATTCAAACACTAAAGAAAAAGTTGAAGTTGCCTTCAGCAGAACATCCCATGGCTTCAAAGGTAGCAGGAGTTGAGAAAGAAAAAGAATTACTAGTCCAAGAACTTTTAAAAAGGGATGAGGAGATAGTGAAGTTGAA
The DNA here is from genome assembly GCA_031772625.1 of Pinus tabuliformis. Taxonomy (NCBI): domain Eukaryota; kingdom Viridiplantae; phylum Streptophyta; class Pinopsida; order Pinales; family Pinaceae; genus Pinus; species Pinus tabuliformis. Next base: position 1,862,662,381 of record CM062817.1, read on the forward strand.
GGAGGTGAATATTTCTTTACAGCAAAATATTGATTCACATGTATGTACAATTGTGGTTGCAACAGATTCTGAAGACCCTGTTGAGAAGCTGACTCAGGTTAGGACTGAGTTGCACATTTCTGAGAACGAGTTGAAGAAGAAGCAGACAGATTTAGAAAATGTTGTGAAAATAATTAAAGCAACTGAGCAGGAATTGTTTATGACCAAGGAGAAATGCAGAAAAATATAGAAGGGACTTCCAGGTTGCTCAGCAAGAAATCAAAGAACTGAAAGAAAAAGTGAAAGGGAATATGTCTCTGGTACAAGAAAGAGAAATCTTGCGGAATGTATAATCAGTACTGTAAAAAGTGTCTGGCGGTTCCTAACCATCATTGAAGAGGAAAAGATCATTGTTAGAGACTTAGAAGAAGTCATCCTCAGTAATAAGCAGAAGTTACAGAATACAACCCAGTTTGCTAAGAAGTTAATTGACTTCTTAAACTCAAAGTCTACTCATGAGATAAAAGATTTTGGGATAGAAGACAGAGCAAAGCAGGTAATGGAGATAAACAAGATGATATTAAAGAATTCCAACTGGAAAGCATCAAAGAAGAAATTGATGGAGATCAAAGAAGCAGTGATGAGTTTTGATATTAATTTTGATAAAATAACAAGGGTTGGTTTGCCATCCTGTTGGGACCAGCAAAATAAGTTGTTATCTTGGGAGTTATATGAAACATTAATGGTAGAAGAAAAAAGTAAAATTAACTCTACACATGAAATGATTGTATTTTTAAAGGGGTCTACAATTGTAAACTATCTTCATAAAGATTTTCAGCTTGTCTGGATGATGAAGACTATGTTTATCGAGAAGCCTACATATAGCAAAACCACAGACTTCAGGATAGCACATGTCAAGTTTATAAATTCTCCAAGCACAAGTACAGAGATCTGGCGGAAGACCAGGGAATGGATGTCACCACAAGTTGTTTCCACAAAAGCAGAACCCTCTACTGCTCCACAAGCTCAGATCGTTTGAGATGAAATATTCACTTTAGAAGTTATTTATTTTAAAATCATATAATTTTATATTTCAATGTAATGTTGAATAGTCAGGTAGTTAGGAGGTTGACAGTTTTGATAACTGTCTTTTGAAAATTTTGTATAAACGTATCTCAAGAAGATGAAAAAGGGTTCCGAATTTTTGCAATACCTCAGAGAGTACCACCATGTACTTTGATCTTCATTTTAATGATAAAAAAAGCTTTCAATGATTCCAAAAATTGTTGAGTATGATTTGTTTTTCCTGTGTCATATTATGTATGTTTATCTTCATTGAAAGAATTGAAGCAGTTTGTTCTTTATTTACAGTTGATGGATATAATTCTCTGTAAATTTAGAGGTTAAAAAGATCCTTAAAAACAATGCTCTTATTTCAAAGTTTCATTTCTAATCAAATACATTTTCCTCTAAGTTTAACATAAAAGATTCTACGGAGACAACCTTTTATTCTGAATCTTTCACCAACACTTCTCACAAATTTCAATCCATTTGTATCCAACAGTTAAAGGCCATTCAAAGTTGTATTTTATGTATTGAAGATTAAAGGGTTTAAAACTTAATAATCTGGGGTTTGCAAAATAATGAGACAGACAAATAACAAATCTGTAAATTTTAATAAATGTCTTGGGCACTAATTTCTACTCATCCAGGAATTGTCTCCCAAGGTACAACAGAACCTATTCAACTTGTGGTCATCCCCGAATCAAGAAAGGGACATAACTGGTTGAAGTCTACACTACTTGATGCAAAGGGTCATGGAGTGGCTCAAGGCACATTCAAGGAAAGCAAGAAGCCCAGAAAATATTATGGGTATGCAACCTACATGTCAAAACTAATCGAAGCAGAGCCATCCACTTTTGATGTTGTCAATCATCAAGAATGGAAGGATGCCATGAATTAAGAATATCAATCTATAATGAAGAATGGCGTTTGAGATATCGTGCATAGGCCTGAAGACAAATTTGTGTTAACTTCTAAATGGATATATAAGATCAAACATGCAGCAGATGGGAGTATTGACAAGTATAAGGAAAGATTTGTGGCTAGGGGGGAAGATTTGTGGGTAGGGGTTTCTCTCAACTAGAAGGCATCGACTATGAAGATACATTTGCTCCGTAAACAAGGTATACAACTATACTTTTTTTTTCTCTTTGGCAGCATCGACAAGATGGAACATCCATCAAATGAATGTGAAGACTGCATTTATGAATGGCACAATTGATGAGGAAATATATATAGAAAAACCCTTGGGATTTGAAGTTAAAGACATAAAGGCATATGTTTGCAAATTGAAGAAGGCATTATATGGCCTCAAACAAGCACCAAGAGCATGGTATGCTAGGATGGATGCATACCTTTAGAGATTAGGCTTCACAAAGAGTTATGTTGATCTGAACCTTTGTATTAAGGTTGTGAAGGGTGAACCAGTAATCATGCTTCTGTATGTGGATGGTCTTCTCTTGATAGGTGTAGATGGTCAAATTGAAGAATGCAAGAAGCCACTAACAACAAAATTTGACATGAAGGATCTAGGGTTGATTCCCTACTCTTTGGGACTAGAATTTTAGCAAGGCCCTAGTGAGATCTATCTAGGTCAAGGAAAGTATGTGATCAAGATGTTGAAGAGGTTCGACATGATGGATTGCAGACCAATCACAACCCCAATGATCAAAAATTTCAAAAGACTAAGGAATTCTGAATCAAGCCCTATGGATCCTTCCAAGTATAGACAATTAATTGGCTCACTGGTGTATTTGGTGAATACTCGACCAGACATATGCTTTGCATTAAATGTGATCAGTAAATTCCAAGTGGAGTCAAAGCATGATCATTGGATAGGAGCAAAACATATTTTGAGATATTTGCAACAAACCATCCACTACTGCCTAAACTACAATAGGAAGAATGATGTACACCTGATTTGATATACAGATTCTGACTAGGGAGGCAGTGAGAAAGATGGAAGCAGCACTACAGGAGGATGTTTCAGTTTGGGATCCTCCATGATCTCATGGATGAGCCAAAATAAAGATACAATTTCTTTGAGTAGTTCTGAGGTAGAATATATTATAGCATGTGAAGTAAGCAGAGAAGCATTTTGGTTGAGGAAGCTGTTATCTGACCTATTTGAAGGACCAATGGACCCTACAGTGATACATTGTGATAACACCAGTTGTATATGATTGTATGAAGACCCAGTGTTTCACAGAAATAGAAAGCATATCAACAACAAGTATCACAATATTCGAAAGCTAGTACATGATGGTGTGTTGCAGCTATATGTATCTCCACCGATGAGCAAGTAGTTTACATATTGACAAAATATATTCCTAATAAGAAGCTTGTGTATTTGAGAGACGAGCACAGGGGCTTCACTCACTAAACCTCTGACATAGAATGTGCGTTCGTGGCATACTAAATAATACCCTTAATTTGACTACATATTGGAAAATACCTCAAAAAATTGCATTATTTAACCCCCTACCAATATAAATCCAATACACCTTCCCAATTTAAAAAACCCCTATTATCACTAAATATTGTATGTATCCAATTTTTTATTCACATTTTTTATACCCTTTTATTTTTATATCCCTACTATAGTGACATGGTGCCTCTCTTATGACCCCACATGCATTCTACAATGCACCTTTCTTCTTTTGATATACATTGTAAATGCATATTAGTTGCACCTTTCTTCTTTTGATATACATTGTAAATGCATATTAGTTCTCCCACAATGCAATTACTTAACCCACACTGAAACACATCTCACTGTGATTTGTGGCATTTAAGGGTCTAAGGCACACAAATATCAACCATGTTTTAGGAAGATTGATTATGTGCATGTATATAAAATAACATATAAATTGATCTATATGATGATGAAAAATCAATTGATGAATCTTTATGAATAGGTTTGCACCAAATAAGGTGTTCAAGCACAATTCTAGACCCTCTAGATGCAAGACAACTATCTACAACCAACGTTGGGGCCCCAAATCTCAAATCAAGAGTACAATCCCAACCTAGACATGCTTAGAAGAAGAGGATGGACAAGTCCCAACACATGCGCTCTTAAGGGAATAACATGAAAGCATGAAATCACCTTTTGATTCACTATCATCTCACCAATGAGATATGGGCTATCACTCATAGACTATGTAAAATGCAACAATGGATTGGAGATAACACAGAGGCGTTAAATGAATGGACTACAAGTAGAGCATAAGACAAAATTCTGGTTGTAGAGGTGATCTGCTCCATTTGGCTAGCTCAAAATAATGGTTTATTCCAAAACAAACCTCCAAATGTCTACAAGATTTTCTACATGTTGAAGGCAAGCATTAACTTATCATGCACCTCACTAAAGACAAGGCTTCCTTGCACTCTTATACCTTTGAAATACAATTCTAAAATTTCTAAAGGATATTTTGATTAACCAATTTTAAGGTCACAACCAAGCTAGACAATGTATTAGTGTATGATACCGCCTTACTTGTGGGACAAGAGACCCACCTCCGCACAATGATTTGACTGCTAAGTCAACGAAGGCATACATACTCTACCCCCTCTGGTTTTGAGCCTGTGACCTCTTAGGAGGACACACATGCTCTTAACCATTAGGCCCACTCAAGCTAGATATAATGGATTTCTCCTTAAGGTCTCTTTTACATAATGAGCGATTACATTGGAACTAACATCATATAGGAAATAGAAACGAACCTCGAAACAATATTAAGAACTAATATCACTTCCTTGAAATAGGAATGACCCTGGCATTTCTATAATTAGAGAGTCACTTGAAAATTTAAGCGAAACAATATTAAAGTAATGTCTTGAACACCAAGAACCAAGAGCCTTATCGCCCTATAACTAAGCAACGTATGCAAGATCAAATTTACAAAAAATACCTGCCAGAGAACATCCATGTACACAATTCTGCCAGAGAAAACATCTATAATGCCAAAATCAGTTGAAAAGCATGATATGAGACTTTCAAATTCAAAAACTAGTTGAGAAGCATGGGATCATACTTCCAAGATTTTATATAACGATTCTCTGAACGGAGGTGCTCGCAAGACAGACTTAGATGTCCAAGGAGGAAATGATATGAGAAAAGATTTGCCGGAAATTGAAAATAATCCTTTCATTGTTCTTTCCCAAGGGATTAAGCCAACGGTTTATATAAACACTTCAGTTAATATTGTTGTATAACACTTCAATTAATATTTTCTTCTCAATGTCAAGATTAGAATAGAGAACAACCATTTTCGCTATATACAACCATGATTACAAATATCCCAAAGCTTTTATGCAAAACCTGCAAACCAGAGGTTATAAAAGGCCAACGAGGTTTGAGCACTTCTAAAAGAACAAGTGTAGGAATCTGCTTATTACCTTGGAAGCTCAAGTTGGGTAGGACCAGTAGGACTCACATCACCTTCCACGACATATATTGTAGAATCTTCAAATCTAAACTAGTTGTCCTTGATTTTGATACATGAAACTGTTAATATCAGAATAATGGTCATTTTACCAATATGTCACAATAAATTGCAATAAATAGCTATGGCAGAATTAGTTGAAGAGAAGGCACACAATTTTCTTTCAGTTTCTCTGAACTTACTTTGAGACAACAGAAATATGAAACATTTGATCAAATTTGTTGTATCTAATAAAAACAGAAGTTGGAAACAAAATTCCATGCTAAGAAGATTTTGATCAACTCTAGTCTAACTTAGTTGCCTATAAAATGCAGGATTTAATCCAACTTAGTTGCCCCTAATTCAAACAAAAGTTAAAAACATAATTATGAGCTAATAGATTATGACAACTCTAATTTAATTTCGTTGTAACTGTAAAATAGACCCCTAGAGGACGGGAGAATAAGAATGGACCTTTGCTTACAAACTTGCACTTGGGACCCAAGCTTTGGAAAGAGTGGTAAGAATCAGGCCTTTGGTTGCACCTTTTGTGCAATTTATTAAATGTATGAAACAAGCCAGGGGCACATGTGACAAAATCTTCCGAGAATATATAATTCATGCTAATAGAGAACATATGGATGGTGGGCACAGGTTAACAAGTACTACTCCTTGCTAAATTTCAATGCATTTCAATTCTTGAATATATATTTTTCAAGATATTCAAGCAAATGTAATATGGAGGAAGAATCTTTAATAACGACATGGTAAGTAAAAAACAATATAATTAAATGTACATTCAAAATCGTCTAAATTTCTGTTTATTTAACAAAGCTTCCAAACTTCAGAAAGGAAATAAGTGCACAAGACATAAGTTAGCATTTTACATAGACAACATCAGCAATCAATTTTTTCCTAGTTGCTAAAAAGGACAGTAATTAAATTCATTATTAAGGAGAACTAAATGATAAAAAAATAAAAAAACACTCACTTATTATTAAAGATACACTCACTTATTAGTTCTAACATAATGAAAAAGCATTAACAAGTTAACATATGTGCAATACAACCATATCCAGTATTTCTCATTACATATCGCAGACTGACCTCAACAATACACAGTTGCATGTAGACTATGAATAAAATCATTTCTCTGAAGCCTTCATAGGAACAAACTTTCAGAAAGCTTTGGATTGTTTTTTTTTTTTTTGCACTGGTAAGGTGTACCTAGAAAAATATAAATATACATAAAACAATATACTAAAGTATAAAACTATGATATTCTTAAAATTAACAGCAAATGCAAGTGGTTGACCTTCCACTAGAATTCAATCACTTTTGTAGCAACACAACCAATAGTCATACAAGGATTTTTCATAAACATTGTGCCACCTACAATGTCCGCTCTAGTGTAAGAGCCCTGAGAAGAATCAAGCTCTTGGACCATCCAAGCAAAATTACTTTAAACACTATGGTGTAAACAAAAATCATATTGTCAAGACTCAAAACACAAACTAAATAACAGCAACATGAAATAACGTGAAAAAACATAGTATCCAGTATAAACAAGACTAAATTTGTATATCTACCCCATAATGAAGAAAAAGTTTCTTTATCTAACCATATTGCACTTGAAAGTTCCCAACTATATAGCATAAAGTCAAAATATCTAGGTTTTGCACCATCAAAAACCAAATTCCAAATTGCCAACCATTCCACTGTTTAAATCTAAACAACAAATATATGTCAAGGCCTGAAAATATTATGATATATCTTTTAAAAAAACATCTCCATCAAGCAATTGTTTATGGGATGATGATACAACCAATAGTAGATTTGTGCATCCAACTCTAGAAATGTCCACTTATACAAACTCAAAGCTTGCATGTTTAAGATCGTGCTTCATGCTAAAATAAATTGAATCTATGAAACAACTCCATAGACCTAGAGCCAAGTCAGCGTGTTAAGAACTGGTCAGAAAAGCTTTGTAAAAGCACTACATAAAACCTATGACTACTGTGAAAAACCTATGACCACTGTTAAGACACATTACAAAGCCTGGTGTTATAATATTCATCTGTTAGTTGAAAAGTACATATCATACAATTCACAGTCTACCATGCCCTCCTAAATTGAATCGAGCTTTTTCTTATCAATGTGCACTCTAGTAGAAGCTAGATCCTTCTTCTTATGAAATGTTGATGCACCAACTCCTATAGCTTTTGTTGAAGTGACATTTATGCTTGGATCTTGAATATTATTCTCATATTTGTTTGGCATGGTAGAAGTGGGGTAGGAGAGGTCACAAGGGTATTTCTTGGGCCTTCATTTAAAGAAATAGACTCTGAAATTTCCACTTTACTCTTCAATTTGGGCTTCAAAGCATGAATGCTTGTATAGAGCCTGCAAAATAAACCCATATCAATATATTTTGTTTATAACATAAGCACATCGTACCTCTTGTAACATAATCACATCGTACCCATAAATAAGCTAAATTGATAAGTGGATGAACACATACAAGAAGAATGTGTCACAGTCTAAGGGTTAGATTCCAATCCTTCTTCAGAGTATTGACACATATCTCTCCATTGCTTGCAATATTAGGGTGGAAGATTTTTGTGAAAAAATACCTTATAGTCCAAGCCAATCATTACTATTGAAAGATGCCAAAGTTTATTTCTTAGTTTTTACAAGTCATGCATCCCCCTTATATACTTGATGATTTAGATAAGCAGTAAGTAGAAAAACAAAAAGAATGTCTTATAGGCAACTAAACATATAAAGCAAACATGATTTCCATTTAAGAGAATGTAAATTAGATGAAGCATCATTATAAGGATCAACAATTACCTCTGGGAGGAGAGTTTGGAAAATTAGGAGTTAGAACTAGTTTCATTTGAAAAACACCAAATTCATATGGAGTGCTAGCTGTAGGAAAAAACATCAATAAATGTAAATATAGCTCATGTTCCAAAAATCTAGTAATAACCATGAAAAAAAAATGAATTCAGATTCTTCAGTAAATGCAATATAAGAAATAATCCCTTTCTCAAGCATAAAACATCCAAAATATGCTACATTGTTCTGGATTATTCTTTTAGAATGTACATGGTCCTTCAATGTCCGCAACTATGATTGAAAAAGTTGTCATCATTTACCACCACTTTTATACCTCCATGAGGTGATTCATTAAGACTCTTCAGCCCCTTTGAAATTTCATTTATCACCACGGGTGGGAGCTTCTCATTTTCAACCTATAACACAAGATATATATGTATTTATGTATGAAGATCCACTTCAAAATGGAAAGCATCACAAAAATTTATGCCTGACAAAAACCATATTAACTTATCGTGAGAAACTCGAAATATAACAACCTACATGCAATTTTCACCACTGTCCAGGATGTTGGGGTTTTACATTTTGTAAATTGAAGACTAATTGAAACTTTGCACCTTTAATTCTAGCATTGAGGAGATGAAAGGAAAAGGGACTTTCTTGCAGTGCTGAAGAAACCAAAATATGCCAAAAATATATGTATTGGTAAAGACAAAACATAAACATTCACAATATGCCAATTACTAATAGCTATTTATGTATAGGAAAATGGTAATAGAAAGCACAAAAAGGTCGAGTAAGAGATGAAAGGCCCCAACTATTTATTGATGTAAGGTTTTTACATTTGAAAGGAAGAGGGGCTTCCTTGTAGTAAGAAATAAACAAATTTATGCCAAAAATCTATGCATGAGGAGAAAAAGGGATAGAAACATTCATAATATGCCAATTTAGTTGTAGGAAAACCTATATTAGAGATAATTGAGTATCTATAATGAGTTAAAAGGCCCCATCATCCATCAGTAAGGTCAGGATTTTTACCATGTCCCACTGATACAATTGCCTAAAATTTAATTTGTAGCAATGGCTGAAAACATCCACTTGCTAATTTGGTAGATGTAACCTCCCTATCTAGTAGGTAAGATGGAATTTCACAACTCTCATTTACCTTGAAGGCTTGAGAATGAAAACTTCAGTAAGGAATGAGGAAAGAAAAAAGAATAGATAACATAGTCAAGGAATAAAGACCACTCGCCATGACAAGATAAAGGGGCCACATATTCATTCTTGTCTATATTGACCAATTGTATCTGGGTGAAACATGTGTACAACAGTAACATAATTAAAAGAATGAGAGTTCAAAGAAGATCCGTACAAAACATTTGCAGGTTGGTTGTAGAAAACAGTCAAGGTATGCATATGATGCAATGGTGTAGTTTTAGCAGGAAGAAATAAGAAAAGATATGAGGCTCCAAGAATTGGCAGGAGAAGAAAATATTTCTTCTTCTTTCTCTGGGACCAAGGATTCTTCAATTATTTTGCATGAGAAGTCTATTAATGACATAGTACACGCAGAATAAAATGGAAATCCTTTATCTGAAGAAAAAGGAAGCTTGTGAATGAATGGCATGCTTTTTGTTCAACCCATGGAAACAACATTAGTGTTTTCTAGTGTTCTATCTCTCCATACAAATAATCAACCTTTTCTAGTGCTCTATCTCCCCATAAAAATAATTAGCCTTCTCTAGTGCTCTATCTCTACATGAATATAATCAACCTTTTCTCTATCTCCGCATGAAAATTTTATACTAATCAAGTTTAAAAATTCTCAAAATGGCAGTCGAATTGGACTTGAATTCCAATGGTTGTACCACTATATCCTCCATGGAAAGGGGAATTGATGTGATTGGTTTTGGGTGAATTACATGAGCATTCTATATCAACGTAGCTTAGGATTTGGTACATATGAGCAAGCTATAATTGCATTAATGAATGAGATTCAAAGCCAATGGTCATTGCATTATGGATTTGTACATTGTTGGGAGATGAGAGATGTTATCTTCTTTTCCCCTTAAGTTTCAACCTTGTTAAAGTCCTTTTTTAGTGTACCAATAGGATAGGAACCATTCTATAGATGTATGATGATGTAGATAACATAAATATATGCAACTATATACTCTGTAAATTATTTGTCTTCAATTGTTCTTTGTACGACTGAGTTGGGTCAAGAGTACTTTTAACATTGAAAAGTTCATATAAATTACACTACATGTCTCAGAGGTTTGGTTTGCTCCATCTTCCAAATAAAAAAAATCATGTTAGCATGATAGAATTTATGTATCCACTAACTAACATTGCATTTGTAACGAATCTCCCGTATTTTTTTTTTAATCTTGTGTTGTTGAAACTCAATATTAAAATTCCCTTTAACAAATATTCTGGTTTAGCATGGGCATACACACAAGTCTCACTCCCTAGTATTTACCCAAAAAGAAAGAGGTTGAATTAAGCTAATGAAAATATTGATTCGATAATGGAAGGCATTATGTGTACTTAACATGGGCAAGTTGTTTCCTATTTAATCATAGCTTATTATTAATCTATGTCTGCAGAGTCATTATAAAATGGTTGACCAACAGATAACAAAAAGTTCTCAAGTTTGAGTTTGTGAAGCTAATGGTTCAAAAATTTACTTCATCCTTATTAGACACTCACTCAATGGTTATTACGCACCCACATTCTCCTTTAAGTCTACACTAGCAACTTACGACATTTATAGGGACATTGTTGTCCATGTCAATGATCACGATATGAGAGAAGTTGTAGGGTTAACATAAATATTCATCACAAATGTATATTATTGACATGTAAGCGCAAAGGAGATAGAAGAATTTGCAAACTAAGAAAACATCACTTTATAGGGTGAAAGAAACTATTAACAAATGGATTATGTACTTCCAATTCCATATAAGCGATGGTGGAATTTTGCCAAAAGGTTTCTGCAAATTTTCTTCATATATTTCTTCTTTGGTAAAGTGTCCTTCCTTCCAGCAAGAATGTTTGCATTGTGTCATGTCAAATCTACCTAGTTATTGTCATCAATCACATTTTGAGCTACATATTGCTATATTCGACATAACTAGTTTGAAAAACATATAACACCACAACCCAAACAAGGAGGAGGCCTTGAAATGCCCAAGTTACAGAAGAAAATCAGTTTAAACAACACTGTTAGGATTTGAAAAAGTCTCCAAGGTGTTTTTGTAAAAAAGGGTTTTCAATTCTGTGAGGACTGAGGAGAGTCACAACTATGTGCTTTAGTTTATTTCTGTTAGAGACTATGCCTCAGGTTTATGGTCCCTAGACCATTTTAGCCTCTCCAAATGATGTTTTATTTTATAAGACTAATGATGCAATAAGAGAGGGAATATCTAGCTAAAATTATTTTTTTGTATCTCAGCACATTGCAAATCATACAGTCCCTGTGGATGCAGATGGAGGTACAAAGAAGGTCATGCAAACCACTAGAGTTAAGGGCTATAATTCCCATCTTGTCTTTCATTCATTGTACATGACTCTGTTATGCTATAGAGAAGTATGAACTTAAAATGTCACATTGATTGTGTGCCTCTCTTTTGAGCAGGTCCATAGACACTTGCAACTTCGTATGGAAGCACAGAGAAAGTTTTTGCAGTCAGTTCTAGAGAAAGCAAGGAAACTCTTGCAAGTTAAAACTTGGGGTCAATTGGATTGAAAGTTGCTTGTTCAAAAATTTTTGAGAAGGCCTCAAGACTGAAAAGTGTCTACAATTTCTAATTTGACTTTCCCTACTTTGACTAAAATATCAGGTCTATTTCCAGAATCTGAAATTTTCAGTCAATAATTCTAGGTTGCAAACTTGTTTGGATATATTTCCTTCACTTCGAATGAGAGTTCAACGAAGATTCCTACAAAAAAACAGTCAAGATATGCATATGGCATACAATAGTGTAGTTTTTGTAGAAAGAAATGAAAAAAGATACGAGGTTGCAAGAATTTTCAGGAGAAGAAAGTAAAGTATTTCTTCTCCTGTTTTAAGGACCAAGGACTCTTCGACCATTTTGAATGAGAAGGCTACTAGTGACATAGTACAAACATAAGAAAATGACAACTGTTTATTTGGGAAGAAAAGGAAGCATGTGAATGAATGGAGTGCTTGTTCTTCAATCCATGCCAACAACATTAGCCTTTTCTAGTGCTCTGTCTCTGCATAAAAATGGCCAGCCTTTTCTAATGCTCTATTTGTGCATGAAAATAGTCAAATGCCTTAGGCAAGCAAATTTTATATGAATTAAGATAAAAACATGTTCCAACGAGAGTAATAAAATTTCAAACTGGTTGCAGAATTGGACTTGAATTCCAATGGTTATACCACTGTATCCTCCAAGGAATGGGGGCTTGATATGAATGGTTTTGGGTGGAGCATATGAGTCTTTGGCACATATGAGCACACAGTGGTTGCATTCATGAATGAGGATTAGATCCAATAGCCATTGTATTATGGCTTTATACATTTCTTAGATATGAGAAATCCTTTCGTCTTTTTCCCTTGAGTTTTAAGCTCGATCAAGACCTCTGCTAGCATATCAATAAGATGCACGGCATTCTACATTATATATGTGATGATGTAGATAATGCACTTATACAACTACATGCTCTGGAAATTCTTTAGCTTCAGTTGTTCTATGTGCCAAAAAGTGTCCAAGGCCTACAACAATATCCTGGACCCTAGGAAACAACAAATAGAATAAATTCAACTAAATGCCCTTTCACTTATTCATGTAGATTAAATAAATTCAACTAATTTTCCTTTCACTTCTTCATGTAGATTAAATAAATTCAACTAATTTACCTTTCACAACTAATGTATTGAATTCAAGTCCGAATTCAAATTATGATTGGAATTACTAGTCCAGTTGCGTAATGATTAGTTTCCGAGCGTAGAAACAATCTGACAGACATCAAAGTAATTGGAAGACAATACATTTTCAAGCGAACATAACTAAAAATTGTAGAACATCCGGTACATCAAAAACCCATTTCTCACACCAGTACAACTGAAAATGGAAAACAACATATATTATACTATGTATCAGAGTCCCAAATAAATTCTCTCTCACCTCATATGAGATCAGAAAAGTTTCTCTAATAAATCGCATGTTTTTTTTTTAAACGGACACTAACCTTGGCTGTTTGGGTAAACTTGCAACTATCTCAGAGATATAATTCTGAACATTAAAATCCTATGAAATGGAATCTACCATACCTCTATATAGAACTAAATTCTATGACTAAATCAGACCAAATGCACTTAATTCCCCTTACTGAAACTCTTTGTAATATTTGACTTATGTTTGAAGTTTGTAATGATACCATGAACAACCTCTTTCGAAGAGAGAAAGAGTTTGAAACAACTACGCAGCGAAAGTGATCGAGATATGCTTCTTTTCATGTCTCTTAAGCTTCACATTGTAATTATTTTTCATCCAACGTTAAGAGTGGTGTTATCCTGAACTTTTCTTCTCGGGCAACATTCTTTACTGTCCCGATCTGTGGAGGAAGCGATCAAGTGATGACCTCGATCTGTCAGTGATGGTTAGCTTCCTCATTATCTTCTTCCCCATCGATATTGAACCACCCTTGTTATGAGATGTTGATATATGGTGTTTTATGGAAAAATAACAGTATCTGAGTTGGGTGTAAACTTAAAGAAAGTAAAGTGAAGATCAGCGATGGTGGTGGCTGCTCGTCTGGCTATTAATGACCAGGAGTTCCATGAGGCCACTTCCACTTGCCATTCCTTCACAATTTGCTTTAGCATATAAATCTCTCATTCATATGTGGGATTATTCAAAACAACTCTATGAAACATTTCAAGGTTATCATTGATGGGTTTTCCTCCTTGAATAAGGACAACACCCTTGGCATACCTATGTACACCAATCTGAATTTCAAATGGTTGTTGTAAATTAGAAATTGCCAATCCTGGTGCCTTGCTAATATTCACTTTTGACTCTTCAAAATATCTCAGTTTGATTCTTTCTCCAACTCCCATCCTTCTTTGAAATGGTGACTATTGGTCACTAACAAGATCAAGTGCCTTATGAATCCCTTCTCTAATAATTGTTCAATTGTCACTTCATTTACTTCCAACAATGACTAATGATACAATTCAATGTTAGGAAATGGAGATTTGAGGAGAAACGGAATCCCATGTTCAACATTCGTCTTCATTGGAAACCCTTTGAGTTCTTAAAACACTTCATCATATGCTTCCACAAGTTTCTCTAGTTGTTACTATGCTCATTATTAGAAAATTTTATGGATTCTCCAACCTCCATTTTACCTTCATTTTGATTCTATCCTAAGAATAGTAATCTAAATTTCTTGTTTGTACTTATCAACCTACTTTCTTATTGTGCGCTTGTCAAAGATATTTTTCTATTTTATTTTGTGAATGTTGACAATGAAAAATGTCCATCCTTTACCAAGTAGTACTAATTTTCCCTTCATGTACAGGCTCCCAAGTATTACCCTACATACATCAAGTGGTATGGCATCCAAAACCACATCATCAATATAATTTGCGTCAATGGAAAATATAAACTTGCACTACTTGGTGACTCCCACTTCCATATCTTGAATTACCCATAGCGAAGAATAAGGTTGGAGATGGTCTTGCACTTATAGTCCAAGTTTTTCTACTAGATAGGATGATACAAAATTTGATTGTAATCCAAGATGAAAGAGACAATCAACCTTCATTTTATCAAGCTAAATTTTTGCATGGAATAATTTGGACATCTACCTTTCAATTCAAGACTAAAAATATTCAAGCTTACCTCTTTGTGAGTGGATTTACAAATTATTCTTCCAACAACAATGAAATTGCTCTAAATTTAGCTTCAATTTTCAACTATTAATATAGCCTTCTTTTTCTATTGCTTATGGTGTTGTATATGAATTTTGGATCAAATTTCCAACATTTGTCCTATGTGCCCATCAACATGATAATATTTACGATGGGTTGAGAATCAAGGTTTTGTTGAATGGTGGCTACCAGTTTTTTTAAGGGAAATCATCCTCTCTCTCAATGTCAGGATTGAAAATTACCAAGGCTCATGCTCAGAAATGAAAAGGAAGCAAGGAGGTTCCATTCAATATAGTTTTTTCATGTCCTAAGGGCACAAAATAGCCAAGTGGACCAATTAGATAATCATTTGGCTCTTCTAGATGAGGAAAAATTAAAGACAAAAGGGGGGATAATATCTTCATCCCATATCCCATAACATAATTGATATTATCTATAATTCAATAGAAAATGTCAAATTGCAATGAAGGACAAAAATAGAGACAAGGTGGTGTAGTGCATTCAATCTGAAATCATGGGTATTAATAAACCACAATGCCTGAGTACTCTCTCACATATCACTTGCAATGACATTGTAGGACCTTAATGGCATAAAATGTTTCTAGATATTATAAGTGCAATTATTTTGGTTTGTTTTGTTATGGAATGTGTTGGTTTCAAGGATGATAGTGGCTTCCAGAGACCAGACCCTTCCCTTCAAACTTCTATTTTGATGTTTCATTAATATTTTTTCTATGCATGTGTTTTGGCAGACTTTCTTCTAAATATGGGATCCACCATTCTGTAATAGAGCATCATTTCAAGTCTAGATTTGTGCCTTTTCAAGCTCATGTCATGAAAAACATGGAGGGTTTGGAGGATGGCCGGGAAGAGTGACCCAAGTCATTGCTTTTCATCTAAGCCATCAGATTCACATCATGCTTTGACACAGAATGAATATCTCCTTGTTTACAATTAGGTACCTATCTCAAATATGAATAATATAATTTTGATAAAGTTTGTTAAGTTATGGTATGTTCTATGCTTATAACAGTTTACTTCTTTTTCTGTTCCACAGATTAGCAATCACATGTACATAAAGTAAAGTGCAGATAGAACATTAAACGATCGACAGAAAACAAGCCAAAACAAGAGACACAAGATGTGGCGGCTAGCCAGGGACAAACCCCACAATGCGTGGGGAAACCCTTTGATCAAATCTTCTTTTATATTCAATAATTCAGCAGAGAGAAATAGTACAATAAATCTTATTTATATCAGCAGTAGCAAACCCTAGATCAGCAGCATCAGCATTAGCGGCTTCATCATCAAAACTAGGGCAAACTATATCTCCTCATAACTATTTATATCCTTCAATTAAGCTCTTCTAATATCATCATTCATAAAGTCCTGATGATGGATCCCGATTGGGATTTGAAACATTGACAGAAAATGGTTAGTACTGTGGATTCTCCAGTAACTGAGTCAAAAGATATAAACCACAGATGTCTTAAATCCGGAATCTTGTCCCTATACGGAGGGGATACTTGGAGTGAAATCATTTTACTCGAAAAATTTAGAGTGAAGATAGCAAGAAGAGCTGCGGACCTCACTTAGCTGATCCTTAAATCTACTCTCCTCATAACTATTTATATCCTTCAATTAAGCTCTTCTAATATCATCATTCATAAATTCTTGATGATGGATCCCGATTGGGATTTGAAACGTTGACAGGAAATGGTTCGTACTGTGGATTCTCCGGTAACTGAGTCAAAAGATATAAACCACAGATGTCTTAAATCCAGAATCTTGTCCCTATACGGAGGGGATACTTGGAGTGAAATCATTTTACTCGAAAAATTTAGAGTGAAGATAGCAAGAAGAGCTGCGGACCTCACTCAGCTGATCCTTAAATCTACTCTCCTCATAACTATTTATATCCTTCAATTAAGCTCTTCTAATATCATCATTCATAAAGTCCTGATGATGGATCCTGATTGGGATTTGAAACGTTGACAGAAAATGGTTTGTACTGTGGATTCTCCGGTGACTGAGTCAAAAGATATAAACCACAAATGTCTTAAATCCAGAATCTTGTCCCTATACGGAGGGGATACTTGGAGTGAAATCATTTTACTCGAAAAATTTAGAGTGAAGATAGCAAGAAGAGCTGCGGATCTCACTCAGCTGATCCTTAAATCTACTCTCCTCATAATCTTCTAATATCATCATTCATAAAGTCCTGATGATGGATCCCGATTGGGATTTGAAACGTTGACAGAAAATGGTTCGTACTGTGGATTTTCCAGTAACTGAGTCAAAAGATATAAACCACAGATGTCTAAAATCCAGAATCTTGTCCCTATACGGAGGGGATACTTGGAGTGAAATCATTTTACTCGAAAAATTTAGAGTGAAGATAGCAAGAAGAGCTGCGGACCTCACTCAGCTGATCCTTAAATCTATTCTCCTCATAACTATTTATATCCTTCAATTAAGCTCTTCTAATATCATCATTCATAAAGTCCTAATGATGCATCCCGATTGCGATTTGAAACGTTGACAGAAAATGGTTCGTACTGTGGATTCTCCAGTAACTGAGTCAAAAGATATAAACCACAGACATCTTAAATCCAGAATCTTGTTCCTATACGGAGGGGATACTTGGAGTGAAATCATTTTACTCGAAAAATTTAGAGTGAAGATAGCAAGAAGAGTTGCGGACCTCACTCAGCTGATCCTTAAATCTACTCTCCTCGTAACTATTTATATCCTTCAATTAAGCTCTTCTAATATCATCATTCATAAATTCCCGATGATGGATCTCGATTAGGATTTGAAACGTTGACAGAAAATGGTTCGTACTGTGGATTCTCCGGTAACTTAGTCAAAAGACATAAACCACAGATGTCTTAAATCCAGAATCTTGTCCCTATACGGAGGGGATACTTGGAGTGAAATCATTTTACTTGAAAAATTTAGAGTGAAGATAGCAAGAAGAGCTGCGGACCTCACTCAGCGGATCGTTAAATCTACTCTCCTCATAACTATTTATATCCTTCAATTAATCTCTTCTAATATCATCATTCATAAAGTCCTGATGATGGATCCCGATTGGGATTTGAAACGTTGACAGAAAATGGTTTGTACTGTGGATTCTCCGGTAACTGAGTCAAAAGATATAAACCACAGATGTCTTAAATCCAGAATCTTGTCCCTATACGGAGGGGATACTTGGAGTGAAATCATTTTACTCGAAAAATTTAGAGTGAAGATAGCAAGAAGAGCTGCAGACCTCACTCAGTTGATCCTTAAATCTACTCTCCTCATAACTATTTATATCCTTCAATTAAGCTCTTCTAATATCATCATTCATAAAGTCCTGATGATGGATCTCGATAGGGATTTGAAATGTTGACAGAAAATGGTTCGTACTGTGGATTCTCCGGTAACTGAGTCAAAAGATATAAACCACAGATGTCTTAAATCCAGAATCTTGTCCCTATACGGAGGGGATACTTGGAGTGAAATCATTTTACTCGAAAAATTTAGAGTGAAGATAGCAAGAAGAGCTGCGGACCTCACTCAGCTGAACCTTAAATCTACTCTCCTCATAACTATTTATATCCTTCAATTAAGCTCTTCTAATATCATCATTCATAAAGTCCTGATGATGGATCCCAATTGGGATTTGAAACGTTGACAGAAAATGGTTCGTACTGTGGATTCTTCGATAACTGAGTCAAAAGATATCTCACATACCAACCGTCGGATCGGCTTGATTCCACCACCAAAATTTGTGGCTTCCAAAGGAGGTTCAGATGAACCTACAGCGCAGTTCAGATGAGGAGATATTCTAGTCCACGTAGGTCAAACTTTACTTTTGCAGTTGCATCTTCAGTTTCAGCGGCTTCCTTCAAACTAGGGCAGCTAATATCTTGCAAACCGTCCGTCGGATTGACTTGATTCCACCATCAAAAGTTGCGGCTTTCAAAGGAGGTTCAGATGAACCTACAGTGTAGTTCAGATGAGGAGATCTTCTAGTCCACGTAGGTCAAACTTTACTTCTGCAGTTGCAGCTTCAGTTTCAGCAGCTTCCTTCAAACTAGGGTAGTCGATTTCTTGCAAACCGTCCGTCGGATTGACTTGATTCCACCACCAAAAGTTGCAGCTTTCAGAGGAGGTTTAGATGAACCTACATTACATATCAGAAGAGGAGGTTTGATGGTCCACGCTGGTCAAAGTTTGGATCTGCAGTTGCAGCTTCAATTTCAACAGCTTCCGGCTTCACATGTGTGAGAGAGAGACCCTTTTCTGCGCAGTAGAGAAGAGACTCTTTTCTGCGCAGTAGAGAGAGAGAGATGTGATGAGATGAGTGATTCAAAATGAGGAAAAGTCCTCCTATATTTATACACAACGTTGGTGTTTGAATAGATGCGACTGTTAGGCTTATGAGCCTACATGAGTTGTAGGTCGGCGTGATAATATTTCCATAATCAAAATAAATTCATATCTCCATGAATACTTATCGGAATTGGATGATCTTTATATCAATCCTACACCTCTCAACGAGAGGAATCTAATAAAAATATTATCAGCCATGAATAAGATGACCCACATGAATTTTGGCCCTAGTTGCCAATTTTAATAGAAGCTCAAAACTCCAGACATGCAGAATTAAAAGAGATTGTGAAAAATTGGAAAAGGAAAAATAAGAAACTTGAAGCTAGGTATCATGTGCTTTAAAAATTTTCCTAGGCATCACTAATTTTCAATTCCAAAAAAACTGGAAATAAGGGATGATCCAAAAAAAAAAGGTTCAACAACTCATAAGCAATTGCTACTAGTCAAAAAAATCAAAATCATCCACTAAAGTGAACCTTGGGAGAGGTTTTTGACCATAGGGAAAACCCTCAGAAACCCTAAAAAAAGAAACAAATCTGAAAACCCTAGATGAATAACCCTTAGGGTAGTGCCTCTGGCCAAAAATATTCAAATTAGTTGCACTAAGTAAAATGAAATAGGTTCTCACCTGCTCTAAAATTGTCCAAGGCCTACAACGATATCCTGGACCCATCAAAAGAAGTACGAGGAGATGCTTACTAGTCCAACACTTAGGAAGTTTCCCAGCCTATGAGCAGCATGAGTCGGAACCCTCGACGAACCCTCGGTGAACCCTTTGCGACCTTCACTGTGAAATAATCATGAAATGCCCTCTACGACCTTCACTGTGAACCCTCTACAACCTTCACTGCTAAATAATCATGACATGCCCCTTGAGACCTTCACTGTGAACCTTCTCTAACCTCCATTGCCAAAAAATCACCCTCTGCGACCTTCACTATGCTTGGTGTGAAACCTGTCCTCCCCTACTCACCTCTCCTACCCAATCTACAGAACAAGGAATGGACCTCATCACTGGAACTACTACTCTAGAAAGGGAAGGAAAGACTAATTCATTAGTCACTATCATTCGCATATGGAACTGGATTGGCTGAATGACCGACTTAGCTGACAGAACGAATGGCCCCTTTGGAAATGTTTCTCAACCTACGTGCCTTTGCGACCTTCACTTCCAGGAAATGTTGCTCAACCTACGTGCCTCTATGACCCTAGCTACTCAACCTACGTACCTCTGCGACCTTCACTGTGCCTTCACTGCGACCCTGGCTGCTCAACTTGCTTGCCTTTGCTACCTTGACTATGCCTATGGTTGCTCAACCTGCGTGCCTTTACAACCCTGGATTCTCAACCTGCGTACCTCTGTGACCTTCACTGTGCCTTCACTGCGAGAAAATCACAAAACCTGGCTTCTCAACCTGCGTGCCTCTGCGACCGTGGATGCTCAACCTGCGTGCCTTTATGACCTTCATTGTGCCTTCACTGTAAAAAAATCACAAACCCTGGTTGCTCAACCTGCATGCAGCCTTCACTGTGCCTTCACTGCTAAAAAATCACAAATAATGTATGCACTCAGCGTACTTTAATTTTGTTTTAGCTGCTTTTTTTTATGCGCTTGGCCATAATATTTAATAAAAAACACCCTAAAATACTAATATTTCTCTATGGTATATAAAAACCCAAAATCCCCTAGTTATATAGTCAATATAATGTTTTTTTTTTTTTTTTTTTTTTTTTTTTTTTTTTTTTTTTTTTTACCCCAATATGAACGCACGTGATATAGTATTGCTTCGTCAGTGAAGCCCCATGGAGACGAGCTTGGTCTGGTTGTTGTATC
The DNA here is from genome assembly GCA_031772625.1 of Pinus tabuliformis. Lineage (NCBI taxonomy): Eukaryota > Viridiplantae > Streptophyta > Pinopsida > Pinales > Pinaceae > Pinus > Pinus tabuliformis. The sequence continues at coordinate 1,862,683,814 of CM062817.1, forward strand.
CTCCCAAGTTGAGAGGGAGAGATAGGAACATCATTATTGTCTTCACTTAGGAAGACAAAATGGAGGATTGGATAAGCATTTGGCATCTCATACTCTTTGAGGATGAGGTAAGGCATCCAAGATGAGAGTAGTCGTGGACCAATATTCTTTGAGGATTGGCTTTCCAAGATAAGAATAGTCCAAAGAAGGTCATACTCTGTGAACACCCAGTGGAGTATGTACCTTGAAAGACAATGATGATGATGTCTATGAATCATTGGTCTCACCAGCATTGTGTTATGATCTTGTGGAGAGATAGAGTTGTTAGTCAAGGCCTTGCTATGTGACAATGTTGGTTGGTATGATGCTAAACATATGGGTTACCAATCTGACTCTTCTTATTAGATCTCTTCATATTTATAATATTCATGTACCATTTATGAATACCTCCCTAGTTAAGAGGGAGTGTTGGAAAATGTGTAACTAGGTTCGGTCTTCATAAATATGATATGTACTTTTGATTCTTGTAAAATGAAAGAAAAATATTGTTATTGTTTTTGGTGCATGAGTTTCATGCTCAAGGTATTTATTTTATAGTTCAAACACCCATTGAGTGATTCTAGGGTTTGTCCTAGGTCAAGAAAAAGGGTCATTGTCATAAGTTGAAGACCCCATCGGGCACATTGTAACTTGTAAATAAAATTTTTATTTTTTTTAAAAGTGTCAAGATACCCTCCAAGACCAAGTCGGCCAGACACTTGGAAAGTCGACCTAAAAGGAAGAGCCATGTCCACCTTGAAGAGCCTATACATAGGAGGAAACTCGTCCTCCTTGAGACACATTCATCCATCACTCATTTCTAGCGAAGAAGGAGGAAGAAGAAGGAAGAGGACGAAGGAGACTTTTGTTTGGGCTATTTATCTGTCACACGTGTGAAGGAGGACTAGGGTTTCTGCAACATATCTAGGGTTTTCATCTACAAGTGTGATCTTAGAACAAAATAAGGCAAGGTCAAGTGAAGGTCACCAAAGGTCATTCTCAAGCTCCAGAATTCAAAGAGAGGCAAGCAAAGGTCTAAGGAAGCCTTAGAAGGCCAAATGAGGCTCACACATGTGGTAACAGTCATTGTTGGAGGGCTGAAATTTTTAGGTTTGCAGTGGAGGCCGAAATTTTGTAGCATAAGGTTGAAGAAGTGTTATTGGAAGAGATTTGACTAGGTTTGACTGGATCAAGGTTAGCACATCATCCGGAGAGGTTGGTCTTGGTATTGGAGGGTATTGGTTTTAGTCTTAAGGCCTTGGAATTCGTCAATTGAAGAATCGACAAGGAAGAGAAGCGATTTGCGGGTTTTCCTCTCATGTGGAGAGCTTTTGGCCCTTGCTTGCAGCCTATATTTTGTGTTCTTGTTATTCTTGTTTTGGTAGATGTTTGATGATATACAAATAATAATAACAAATCTAATAAGTAAAAGAACATCACAAGAAGTTATCAAGTAAATAGAAATCACTCTAATCATTGCCCTATATTTTCTCAACAATGTGCAACCTCATGAAGATATCACTAAACATTATTACACATCGGCCTTGCCGACTAACATTTATGTTTTCATAAAGACAGTTGCGAAAGAAACATCAGCCTTAAACTTTGTGGAAGCTCTTACTATAGAGAAATATTTGTGATCTATTGGAGACATTGGCAACGATGAGGATTTGAAGGACTCCGAAAACACTGGTAAGAAAAACCAAGCCTCTTCTAGTAGAACCAAAGACAAAGATTTAATCAATGTGGAAGGATTTACCAAGTCTCTGAAGTTGCTCACAAACGGAGTAGAATTGAAGAGACGGTCAAGGAAGGCATCCACTATCAGTAGCAAGTCTTCCAAGCCACTGTTATTCAAAATAAATAAAAACTCTCAATCGGCCAAGTCTGCTCAGGGTTCTAACATGGTGTTCAATATCGAAAGCATGGGCATGGATATCTTCTGCAACTTTCATTAAGAAAACCATTCGAAAAATACATGCCTACAATGGAACCACAACATGAACAACATGATGGTGAATCTCGTTGACACCTTATTAACGGAAGATCAAACTAAGCAGAATGAAGAGACAAATGAACCTGTCGCAATTGAAGAAAGTATGGGTGTTGGACATTCATTGGATATGTTTAGTATCATATATAACAATTAAAAAAAAGTGTTGATCAGCCGACAACGAGTGAAGCTCCTCTCAGGTAGTCATTTGACCATTACAACCTGAGGAGCAAGGGACCTATTTCTGAGCATTAAATTAAGAAGTAATTACTGGACATAATTTTTCCGCCTTCTAACCCAACTTAGAATTCACATAATAATTCTGGAGGTTCTCCTTCTTCTAAGAACACTTCCAACTGTTGAAAAGTGTAACTAGGTTCGGTCTCCATAATGACATGTAATTATGATCTTTGTAAATGACAAAAAGAAGAGAATAAGATTATTATTGTAAGACTTGCTTCATGGGTTTCATGAGCAAGAGATTTTATTTATATGGCTCCAAGAGATTTTATTTAGATGGCTCCCATTGAGAGCCTTAGGATTTTCCATGAAGAACCCTTCTTGTGGATATAACAATGTATATGAGTCTATAAAAATGTCTAGAAGCCCTCCAACGACAAGCACTAATACTCCTCTTCAAGTCAGCCTTAAAACAGAGAAAATAACTCATGTTGACTCATCTATTTGGAGACACACATTTTCATATGTATAGGTCAGCTTATTATATGGGACAAACCACTATAAATAGGTGGAATGGTCTCTGCATTATTACAACACGGAGGTTCGGGTTCCTCTGAAATTTCAGTGATGAAGTACAGTCAACAGTTCAGTGACATCTATGAGATATTCAAATGGGTAAGGGAGGGACAACGAGTTTGTGTTTAAGGCTAAATCATAGTAAGTAAGGCTCAGACCTCTCTAATATTCAGGTCATGGTCACAACAAAAGGAAGAGAAAAAGTCAAATGCAAAGAAGGAACTCAAATAATCGATGGAGGAGCATCAAGGGTCCTTTTAGGGCTCAACAGAAGTTATGTTTCATAAGATAAGGGACTCTAGGCTATAGCAGAGGAAGACCATTGTGTGGTGCTATGAAGAAGCTATTGTTCTCGGATCTATCACAGTATTTTGGTGTTGCTACAGTGGTCACATTTTGGTGACACTACATTGACATGTCTCGGTGCCATCACTAGTGTATCTATAGCTTGTTGAGGAGATGATCTCAAGATTAAGAAGGTTGAAGAGGAAGAGGAGTCAAGAAGGAGAAAAGAGATGAAGACAGAGAACTAGTTTCTTGGTCTTGGAGTGGCTAATAGGTCAAGGGTCTTGTTCTTGGTATTTGTCAATTGGAATCTCTATAAGAAGAATTTGTGTAGGTTTTCCTCTCAAAGTGTGAGAGGTTTTGGCCCTGGATGATAGCCTACATTCTGTGTCTCTTTTCTATTTATTTTCATGCATTAGTTACTGTTTGATGAAGAATAACACTAATAAACTAAGAATAAGAAGATCCTAATCTAAAGAAGTAAAAAGCATTCACAAGCAGTCACTAATTGAAGATAAATCACCTAATGTCAATGCCCTAGATTTCTCAACATGGTATCAGAGCTAAGGTGACAGTGAAGGCAGGGCATCTAATCAAAGAGACACTCAAGGATTGAGTTTCAAGGAAGGCATCAAAGCAAAGTGAAGGATATACATTGAAGAATCAAACCCTAGATAAAATGAGGAATTCTACTTCAAATGAGTCTTGGGATCATCAAATAATCAAGGCCAAAGCCTTATTTATACTCAAGGCGAATATATCTACAAATCAAGGAAAATGGAAGTCTTCACCAACAAGAGTGTTGGATCCTATAGTCTTTAGGAAAAGACCACAAAGACCCTCATCAAGATGAAGAGATCTATAAAGAAAGGCATCTCATAGTATAGATAATCATTTCTGGGACTAATATCACATCATCTTGGAGATCCTAGAAGTATGTTTGATCTTCATTCATTCACTACCAAAGAATTCGAAGCATCTTGAAGGTGAGAAGGCATTATCATTTTCAAAATCTATAATGCAAGCTCCCTATCATTGCAGCAAGGATCCCCTCCTCATCCTTGAAGAAGATCATCCAAGGAAGCATCAAAACATCCTCATCAATCACCATCTAAAGGCATTGACATCATAAAAGGAGCAATCTCCTTTATTGAAGAATGGATTTTCATTTGGAAGAAGATCATCTAAAAGGGGCACTAGTACATCTTCTTCAAACACCATCAAAGTGATCAAGTTGAATATTTAATCTTCACTTGTCAAGTAAGTATCTTTCATTCTATAATAAAATTTGGTAAAATGACTTCGTTTTGCAAGGAGATCTATAAACGGGTTGGGTCATCAAGCATCCTTGCATGGAAAGAGGAGGATAGACATAGTCCTCAAAGAAAGTAAAGTCATTGAACATACAAATGAAAAGGTATCCTATGAATACATGGAAATAGATTCTTATGAAAGATCCCCTCATATAGCAGTATTGGAGACATCAAAGAGATAGTATATGATAATCTGGTAGAACTATTCTCTGAAGATGCGATAAATAAGGTCACATTAATTAGATCTGATCTACACAAGTTGAAGGTATCAAAGGATAAAGTGTTATCTTCATAAGATCTCAATTGCAAGATCTAGGAGAGATGATAAGGAGATAATCATCATTGTTCTAAATGCACTAACTGATGAACAAGGTAACAAATATCTATGAGGATAAGAAGGCTAGCCCATTCAACAACTTGTGGTTTCTATGCAAGATAGAAGAAGATAGGTCGAGGGAAAAAAATATTCAAACATTTATCAAAAGGAAAATAAGAACATAGCTAAGATTCAATGTTATGAGCATTATAGGAAATATTGTCCTAAGCTCAAGTAGGGCAATAACAAGGAAGATAAAAAGGAAGTCCATTTCACCGAAGAAGTGGAGAAAGTTAAAAGAAGGAAGTCCAAGGAAAAGGAAAATCATTAGAAGTAAGAGATTGTGACATCACCATAGGAAACATGAAGGATGTCTGATAGTCAACTATGAAGGATATAGCTCTTGAGAACCTCATTGGAAACTAAAGGAAAGGAATAAGTCATCCAGGAAAAGGCTCATCATACATCAAATGGTAACATTTGTTGTATAAGGATATGCAAGATCCTCAAGACTCATTGATGGAATATTCATCGAAAGGTTCACCAATCAAAAGTAGAAGCAAGTGTTTCATTAGGAACTCCAACTTATGGAATTCATGGGATGATGGTATGATGACATAAAAGATGAAGCAGATCAAGGGGTTGAAGCTCTTTTCAATCAAGGAAGTTTCTAAAAGAAGCCTAGAGGACCTAAAGGTAAATGAGTTATGTATGCTTGTATTCAATATTATAAAGTCATGTTGTATGGTTGTAGGTAACATGGATCATTGTTTGATCTTGAGAAGCATGATCAAAGGAAAGGAATCTCCTCCTATAAACGGTTGTTGGAAGGCATGGTCACACAAGATGAAATCAACATAATATGTCCTCATATGAAGTATGAGGTGGTTGACTACAATTGAGGAACTCTTATTGGAAGCTCCTGGGAATAGAATGAAATGTGTGAAGAAGGGAAGGAAGAGATCGTCAGATAATGCAAACATGGTAAAAGCAACCAACATCCAAAAGACCAAGAAGATTTGACTAGGAAATCTCCCGGAAAGACATGAAGACTTTGATGGAAGTTTGGAAAAGATGGAGACCCTTGAAAATGGATATCTTTGGGAGATATGTCAATACTACGCAAGATGGTGATGCAAACTGGAATATGTCATGATGAAAGACCATCAAAAAGGTAATTTTGATTTAAGTGTTCATTTCTTATTTTTTAACAAATATATGGATGGGTTTACGCAGGGATTAGGGGAATTTTGAGGTCTAAATTGGGCCTCCTAAGAAAAATGTACAACCAAAATAAACTTTATAATAACCAATAGGATTCAAGATGATGATGTTAACCATGGGGGATGATTCACCATTTTTAGAGTAAAAATGTAAAAATATTAAAAAATAATAAAATAATAAAACTATTTTTTCAACTCTTATTTTCAACTTATCTCCTTAAGGTTTTACTCAAATTTGGAGCGGGAGTACTCGTTGGATGAAAAATTTAATTCCTCATCCAAGGAGTACCCTTTTTCCATACTTTCGATGGACACTGCTACATGAAAAATGAGAAATACATGAAAAACGTGATTGCAAATACGTTTTTCATGTATTTCTCATTTTTCATGTAGCAAGGTCCATCGAAAGTATGCAACATGGGTACTCCTTGGATGAGGAATCAAATTCTATATCCAACGAATGTTGTCACTCGAAATTTGAGTAAACCCATAGGGAGATTAGTTGAAAATACGAGTTAAAAATTAGTTTTTTTTCCCTTTTTTCCTCTAAAATTGATGATGTAATCTAATCTTATTTTATGATTTCCACTATTATTTTATAAGTTCCTTAGGAGGCCCATTTTAGACCTTAAAACTCCCCTAATTTCCGCAAAGGGAAGAATTGTGGATGTCCTCCAAGAGGACAATATAGAAGGACGTAAGATCCTTCTGGAAAATATGGCATGAAGAAGGTAGCATGACATGAAGCAAGGCCAGATGAAGACTGATGGATCACTTTCTTATGAAAGGAGTAGTGACATGACTGACCCATGGATGAAAGTGATGGATGATGTATGCCCTCTGAAGAAGCCACAAAGGATGAAGACTCCTTAGTAAAGAAATTCATGACATCAAAGGAAGGAGACCTTCAAGCATCTGGTTGAGGAACTGTTGTAGGTCCCGAATTAAGAGGGAGCCTGAAAACAAGTTTCTTACTTGGAAGAAACTTGGAAATTCCTAAGACAGGAGGGAGATTAGGTACATTCCTTCTGTAGGAATGAGTACATTCCATTATTGGAATTGATATGTCCTTCTTAATTGAGAGGGAGATATAGACACATCATTCTGGTCTTCACCTAGGAAGACAGAATAGAGGATTGGGTAATCATCTGGCATTCGATACTCTTTGAGGATGAGATAGGGCATTCAAGATAAGAGTATTCGTGGACCGATATTCTTTAAGGACTAGTTATCCAAGATAAGAATAGTCCAAAGTAGGTCATACTCTGTGAACACCCAAGTGGAGTATGTACCTTGAGAGACAATGATTATGGTGCCTACGAATCGTTGGTCTTGCCAACATTGTGCTCTGATAATGTGGATAGGTTGTTAGTCAAGGCCTTGCTATGTGACAATGTTTGTTGATATGATGCTAGACAAATGAGTTACCAATTCAATTCATCTTATGAGAAATTCTTCAGATTGAAAATGACAAAGTACCATTATGAATATCTCCCTAGTTAAGAGGGAGTGTTGAAAAGTGTAACTACGTTCAATCTTCATAATGACATGTAATTATGATATTTGTAAATGATGAAAAGAAGAGAATAAAATTATTATTGTAAGACTTGCTTCATGGGTTTCATGAGCAAGAGATTTTATTTAGATGGCTCCAATTGAGAGCCTTAGGATTTGTCATTAAAGTCAAAGAGTCAATTTCATGTATGAAGAACCCTTATTGGGGATATAACAATGTATATGAGTCTATAAAAATGTCTAGAAGCCCTACAATGACAAGCACTAATACTCCTCTTCAAGTCGGCCTTAAAACAGAGAAAATAACTCATGTCGACTCATCTATTTGGAGACACACCTTTTCGGATGTATAGGTCAGCTTATTATATGGGACAAACCACTATAAATAGGTGGGCAGGGTCTCTGCATTATTACAACACGGAAGTTCGAGTTCCTCTGAAATTTCAGTGATGAAGTACAGTCAACAGTTCAGTGACATCTCTGAGATATTCAGATGGGTAAGGGAGGGACAACGAGTTAGTGTTTAAGGCTAAATCACAATAAGTAAGGCTCAAATCACTCTAATATTCAGATCATGGTCACAACAAAAGGAAGAGAAAAAGTCAGATGCAAAGAAGGAACGCAGATAATCGATGGAGGAGCATCAAGGGTCCTTTTAGGGCTCAACAGAAGTTATGTTTCATAAGATAAGGGTCTCTAGGTTGTAGCTGAGGAAGACCATTGTGTGTTGCTATGAAGTGTTGAAAATGCAACAAGATGATGGAGCTTAGTGGAAAGGAGTCGCCTTCACTAAGTGGGCCCGCGGGCTATTTTTGGCGCAAAGTCTATTTTTAGACTATGTCTATTTTTAAACATATGGATCATGGTCTATGAGTTGCAGGATGCTATTTGTGGATGATTGGTCATGTTGGTAAAAATAGATGGACTTCTATTTTTAGACATATGGGCGGATTCTATTTATAGATTGCCAGGCTAAAAATAGAATAGTCAAATATTATTAGCTCATAATAATATTTGGACTATAAACATTATCTTATCCTCTTGGAGCACTTCAGTTTGAGCTACAGATGTGGCACATGCAGCTGTCAGAAGGAAATATGCTTTTCTTATGGGTCAGTTGAGCTATTGCATGGTGGACTTCAGTTAGAACTCAAGTGGTTGAGTTTTGGTGGAGTTGATTGAGGAGTTGATGGAGTTGTGTTCAGCTTGACTTGGTTAAACTAATTGTATTTAGTATAATTGCAGAATACACTAGTGATGAGTGATGTGAATTAATTTTTAATTAATTCACTAATTATTAACTCATAAAGCAACTAAAGAATACATCAGTTAACTCAGTGCATGGACAGTTCAGTGGAGACAGGTGTTAGAGGTTGAGATTGCTATCAGTTGTGACTATAGTTGTGCATGAGATTTTGCACAATCAATGGATTGAGTAATGCCAATGAGGATTGCGTGGTTCAGCCAAGAAAATATGAGTTTGCTTCATCCATTCATCATTATTCTCATGCAGGATTGCGCAGTGGAGGCAGGCAGACAGTGGAGGAGATTTGAACCTGTGATTGATTCAGATCTGAGCTAGTTTGTGTGTAACAGGTGGAGATAGTACTGAGTACTTGTGAGGAGTATTGTACTATGTATTGTTACATGTTCTCAACCATTATAATATACAGATAGTGTGGGGTTTTCAACTGTATGCTTTCCCCGGGTTACATACTGTGTTAATGTGTGCATGCGATTGATGTTTCATTGTTTTTAATTTCGCAAAATTGATGATCAACGTAGAGGAGGTTATGTATTATGCATGTATTCCGCAATAGTGTATAATCGGGATTATCTCTGTGAATAAGTGTCATATTATTCAAAATTTCTACATGGTATCAGAGCCAAGTTGATCATCAGATCTATTATTCAGAAAGTGTTTACATTTTATTTCTTCAGGCAGAGTCTGTAATCGGGCCAGGTAGCCTCTGGATTTATTCCTTCCTTTGGAAGGTGAGATATCTGGTAAAAGCCCATATAGTCAATCGTTGTACGAGAAATAATTTGTTCTCACGAATTTTAAATCAGAAGCAGTTGAGTTTTGAGCTGGTGGAATTCGCATTTGCAGCAGTGTTTTCTTGGTGTCAAAGTTGAAATGTCTTTCAACGGATTGTGATTGGAGTATGCTCTTGAGGTCAGCTCGAATTATATTGCATGGAAAGACAGGATGGAGGCAGTGTTAGATGATAATGGGCTGAAGGAGTTCATAGAGGCTGAGGTTCCAAAACCTATTGATGATGTTGAAGGTGTGGTTTGGCAAAAGAAGACAACAAAGTGTCGAATGGTTCTGTTGGAGGGCGTGAAGGATCACATTGTGTCCAGCCTGCATGGAAAGGCTTCTCCATACTTGATGTGGAAAGCGTTGACAGATCTATTCCAAAACAAGAGCGATCAAAGGAAGTTGGCACTCAAGGATAAACTCAGAAACATTAAGTGTGAGAATGGAGACAGTATGCCCAGGTATCTCACAAAGTTCACCCAATGCTGGGATGAGCTGGGAAGTGTGGGGGTGACTGTCGATGATGAGGACTTGGTCAGCTTGGCTCTCCTTGGTCTTCCGAAGAGTTGGCATTCCTATCAGGACTCTGTCAATGGTCGGGAGAAATTGCCAGAATGGGAGAGACTTTGGTCAGATCTTGTGCAAGAGGAGATCAGGCGGAATATTAGGGACGGATCTTCATCAAAGGCATCTAATGAAGAAGATTGCGCTTTGGCTGCCAAAGCAAAGAAGGGGAAGGAGAAGGGTTCTCTTTCCGAATCCAGTTCTTCCAATGATGGGAAGAAGGTTGACAAGTTGAAGGTGAGATGCTTTCGTTGTCATGAGTTGGGCCATTATGCTACTAATTGCCCAAAGAAGAAGTCCAAAAAGGGATCCGAGGAAGGATCTGAAGGTGAGGCACTTGCTTCACAGTTTGAGTTGGATTTCACACTCTTCGCATGCATGGTTTCATCCATGGTGGGAAGTGGTTGGTTTCTTGACAGTGGAGCTTCTTTCCACATGACCAGTGACAAGAGTTTGTTCAGTACTTTTGGAGGAGAAATATCTCCAGATACTCATAGCGATGGGTAATGATGAGAAGTATAGTGTCTCAGGTGTAGGCACAGTTATTTTTCAGATGGAGCATGGAGCTCGCCTTACCTTGACCGATGTCAAGTGTGTACCAGGACTGAAAAGAAACTTGGTGTCGATCGCGATGCTGGAAGACAGAGGCTATGATGTAGTCTTCAGTAAGGGAAAGGTTTTCCTTGGACACATCATCACTAGACAGGTGAAGCAGATTGGTTCATGGGTCAAGAACTTGTATGCTCTTGAGGTTCAAGATGCATGCAAAGCCTTGAGCAGCGAGGCAACTGATGGAGACTTGGTGGTTGAGAGAGAGCGTATATTACCTCTCAACATGCAGAGCCAGAAGAAGTCTCAGACGATTGTGGAGGAGCCACGATTGGTGCAGTAGCTTCAGGAGGTTGTGGAGCAACCACAACAAGGGAAGCTGAGAGGAGATCGAGTAGAGACATCTACTCATGCAAAGACCTCCAGTAGGGGGAAACTTCGAGCCAGGTGGGCTGAGGGATCACATGCAGCCATACCTCCAGGTAGGAGGTGGGGCAATATAGAGTGATCGTCCCAAGGAGGAGGGGCAGGATCCTTGAGGTACCCAACCTCTTGGATGAGACCTTGCTACGGGAGCCCCGATGTGGAGTAGCAGGAACTGACTGATTGGGTAGAGACAGATGCGGATGGAGCAGCAGAGAGAGCGACAGTGTAGGGAATCCCAGGACAGCGCATAGCTCGCACACTGCAGCAATGCGAAAGGCACAAGTGTTTTGCACAGTGCTAGGTGGCACAGAGAGGTGTGCAATGGTGCGAGATGCATGGAGATGTTGCAGTAGCGCAGATGTTAGAGAGGGAGCACTTATCAGCAGCAAGTAGAGCTTCAGAATCAGAGTATGTTCCTAGCCCAACAGAGTGGTCAGTTGGGAGTGTTTTTGTTCCAAGTGTTGTTGGAGCAAGTGGACCGGGCAAATGTGTTGCATGCAGAACATTCCAGAGTTGCAGGATAGGGGTTGCAGATAATCCATATCTTGTTGAGAGGGAGTGTTGAAAATGCAACAAGATGATGGAGCTTAGTGGAAAGGAGTCGCCTTCACTAAGTGGGCCCGCAGGCTATTTTTGGCGCAAAGTCTATTTTTAGACTATCTATTTTTAGACATATGGATCATGGTCTATGAGTTGCAGGATGCTATTTGTGGATGATTGATCATGTTGGTAAAAATAGATGGACTTCTATTTTTAGACATATGGGCGGATTCTATTTTTAGATTGCCAGGCTAAAAATAGAACAGTCAAATATTATTAGCTCAATAATATTTGGACTATAAACATTATCTTATCCTCTTGGAGCACTTCAGTTTGAGCTAAAGATGTGGCACATGCAGCTGTCAGAAGGAAATACGCTTTTCTTATGGGTCAGTTGATCTATTGCATGGTGGACTTCAGTTAGAACTCAAGTGGTTGAGTTTTGGTGGAGTTGATTGAGGAGTTGATGGAGTTGTGTTCAGTTTGACTTGGTTAAACTAGTTGTATTTAGTCTAACTGCAGAATACATTAGTGATGAGTGATGTGAATTAATTGTTAATTAATTCACTAATTATTAACTCATAAAGCAACTAAACAAATACATCAATTAACTCAGTGCATGGACAATTCAGTGGAGACAGGTGGTTGAGATTGCTATCAGTTGTGACTATAGTTGTGCATGAGATTTTGCACAATCAATGGATTGAGTAATGCCAATGAGGATTGCGTGGTTCAGCCAAGAAAATACGAGTTTGCTTCAGCCATTCGTCATTATTCTCATGCAAGATTGCGCAATGGAGGCAGGCAGACAATGGAGGAGATTTGAACCTGTGATTAATTCAGATCTGAGCTAGTTTGTGTGTAACAAGTGGAGATAGTACTGAGTGCTTGTGAGGAGTATTGTACTATGTATTGTTACATGTTCTCAATCATTATAATATACAGATAGTGTGGGGTTTTCAGCTGTATGCTTTCCCCGGGTTACATACTGTGTTAATGTGCGCATGCGATTGATGTTTCATTGTTTTTAATTCCGCAAAATTGATGATCAAAATAGAGGAGGTTATGTATTATGCATGTATTCCGCAATAGTGTATAATCGGGATAATCTCTATGAATAAGTGTCATATTATTCAAAATTTCTACATGAAGAAGCTATTGTTCTTGGATCTATCACAGTATTTCGATGCTGCTACAGTGGTCACATTTTGGTGACACTACATTGACATGTCTCGGTGCCATCTCTAGTGTATCTATAGCTCGTTGAGGAGATGATCTCGAGATTAAGAAGGTCAAAGAGGAAGAGGAGTCAAGAAGGAGAAAAGAGCAGAAGGCAGAGAACTAGTGTCTTGGTCTTGGAGTGGCTAATAGGTCAAGGGTATTGGTTTTTGTATTCGTCAATTGGAATCTATATAAGAAGAATTTGTGTAGGTTTTCCTCTCAAAGAGTGAGAGGTTTTGACCCTGGATGATAGCCTACATTCTGTGTCTCTTTTCTATTTATTTTCATGCATTGGTTACTGTTTGATGAAGAAGAACACTAATAAACTAAGAAGAAGAAGATCCTAATCTAAAGAAGTAAAAAGCATTCACAAGCAGTCACTAATTGAAGAGAAATCACCTAATGCTAATGCCCTAGACTTCTCAACAACAAGAACAAGTACGTCACTCCTGCTGCAATGAATAAATTTACACCACCAGATTCATCAACGCAACCTATTACAACAGTAAACATTGATTACAACATTGTGGAAGATATGAAATGAGCTCGCGTAACCATTTTGTTGTTCGAGCTTGCAAGGATAACAGGCCAGCGGGAACTAATTCTCCGAGCACTCTCATCACACCCTCTGGTAGGTAACGAAGTTTTTTCTACTCAGGTAATGTTAGGTAATTCTTGTGATATCCTCAAATCTGTTGTCAATGTTGTAAATTTAAGTTCTAACACTCTATGCCCATCGGTTTTTTTAAATTTTGAAATTTTTAATTAAAATGTTCACAATTGTTTAGTCGATTTTGGTGCATCTACAAACATGATGCCATTGTCAATTGTCAAGAATATAAATGTAAAATGGGATAGAATTGATTCACAGATCATACAAATTGATAGATCACTTGTTCACGTCATTGGTGAACTCCGAAATGTTCTTATTTGACTATCATCTAATCACAGATTTCAACAGTTTATTAATATTGTAATTGTGGAAATTCCCGAAGCATATGGTTTACTGCTAAGCAGAGATTGGTCCAACAAACTCCAAGGATACTTTTGCGATGGACTAGTCTCACTTATGGCTTCCATACAAGGGCATAAATAATCAAATTCGAGTTGAAATTGAGCCCTACTTGAAGCGTACCGTGACACAACTTGATGAGAAGAATGAACCAATGAGCTTCGCAGAAGTGATCTTTGAAAATTGTTTTCTTGAAGGGGATCATAGATGTTATCTAGATCATCCTTCGCCAGTCCCACCAGACAAAGTTGGAACTCCTTCGTAGAAATCCAACTGGTGATAATGACATTTGTACAGTAGATGTAGGTAGTACTAGTGTAGGACGTAGCTCTAGTTTTTCTAATACTTGGATTTTATATTTTGATGGTTCGAAAATGCAAGAGGGATCTAGAGGTGGTTGTGTTTTATTAGACCCACAAAAGAAAAAACATTTGATCTCATGACACTTGGAATTTGAATGCACCAACAATATTGCAGAATACGAATCACTCATCCTGGGTTTAAAGAAAGCCATCGACCTCAAAGTTGAGGTTCTCAAGGCAATAGATGACTTTGAAATCATCGTATGACAAGTACAAAATATTATACATTATGTGTCACCTAAAGTCAAAAGTTATCAATAAGAGTTATGGCATCTAATTTTGCAATTCCAAGCTTTCAATATTATTTATGTTCCTAGGATTCATAATGTTGTTGTTGATACATTAGAAAATTCTATTGCTATGTTGTCACTGCTTAGAGATGGATTTTCTATTGAAATTATGTATAGGCCATATGTACCTGATAATACCACTAACTTTTGTGTTTTTAATGATGACCAGCAAATATTGGATTTTATGGTGATCACTAATGTGTTCAAGGATGCAACCACTGACGAAGATGAGCACGATAAAATATTGCAAGATGCAACACAAGCAAGAAAAGGGAACCCCATGCCCAAGGGCGTGGTGTCACTTGAAAAGTTGTATGACTTGAAAAATCGCTTCAAGGGATCGGTAAACGCGAAGACTCATAACTTGACCCTATCGCACGAGCAAATAAATCATGTTACAAAACAAGATCTGAATTTTGTTAATATCGATACTTCTTGCACACCTCAAGGGCAGTAAGATTTAATCCACCTTTTCAAGAAATATCTGGATGTTTTCGCGTGGACATACGATGAGCTCAAAACTTATGACATGTGAATAATCCAGCATGTAATTCCAATCAAGGAAGGGGCCAAGCCTTTTCAACAGAACTTGTGTAAAGTTCATCCGACACTTGAGCCCCTGATTCAGAAAGAGTTGCATAAGTTGTTGGATGCTCGAATCATCTTCAAAGTGCGACATTCAATATGGGTATCAAATTTGGTTCCGATAAGAAAGAAGTCTGGGAAAATACACTTGTATGTGGATTTTCACAATTTGAATTGTACCTCGGACAAAGATAATTATCCAATGTCGTCGATGGAGTAGATCATGTAAACAGTATCAAGGTCTGACATGTTTTCCTTGCTAGATAGATTTTTTGGCTACAACCAGGTTCTAGTGTCGGAACCTGAAAAACACGAAACAACCTTTCGGACCAAATGGGGTACATTTTATTTTAAGAGAATGCCATTTGGGCTTATCAACGCAAGTGCAACTTTTCAACGTGCTATAGAAATTGCATTTCATGGTTTGATTTGACAAAGTGTAGTGGTCTATCTTGAGGATGTAACAGTGTTTTCGAAAAGAAGGTCTGACCACTTATGCCACCTAAAGCAAGTTTTCAAGCAATGTCGCAAATACGAGATATACCTTAATCCCAAGAAGAGTGTATTTGCAGTGTCTGAGGGAAATCTCTTGGGCCATATCACCGCAAAGAGTGGGATTAAGATGAACCCTGAAAGTGTCCTAACTATTATGTAGATTCCCTTCCCAGTGAATAAGAAAGCCATGCAGTCCTTCTTGGGGAAAATCAATTTTCTCCACAAGTTCATCTCTTATTATGCTCAGATAGTGAAACCACTACAAGAGATGATAAAGGATACAATATACAAGTGGGATAAAAGGGAAAATGATGCATTCTCCCGTATAAATCAAGTGATCGCAGAAGCACCAACACTATACAGTCTAGACTTCAGCAAAGATTTCTTGCTCTACACCTTCGCTTCTTATAACTCTTTGGTTGTCATTCTTATGTAGAGGGATGATCAGAAAAATGAATGGCCCATATCATTCATGAGTGTCAGCTTGCAAGGACTAGTTTTAAACTACCCGGCCATCGATAAACAGGTGTACACAGTTTATAAGGCAGTAAAACACTTTCGACCTTATCTTCTAAAGAATCATTGTATTATTTTTGTGCCACACACAGCTGTCAGATCATTGTTTGTTCAACAAGAGCTAGGTGAAAGAAGATTGAATTGAATGACCAACTTACAAGAGTACGAAATGGAGTTCAAACCAGTTCACACTATCAAAGGCCACATTTTATGCCAGCTAGCAGCAAAAGCGACAAATGCACCAGAAGATGACTCTTCAAGATGGGAACAAGAGATTGAAATGTACAATATCAAACAAGCTACCCCCACGGATACACCAACCTCTTGGTACATAGACGTGCCATAGTATCTTGAGCACAGTACTTTTCCCTCTCACTTATCAACAAGATAGAAGAGGGCAATAATATTGAAAGCTCTATCTTATCAGTTGGTACACGGAGTGCTTTTGAGAAAGCACCATAATAGAGTCCTTCTTAGGTGCTTGGAAGCACAAATATTCTGAATGGGTTTTGCATGATCTTCATGATGGACTAGCCGTAGGACATCTCACGGGTGAAACAACGCATAAAGGTATGCGGGTCGGTTTCCATTGGCCCAAACTTTTCAAATATGCTCACACTTATGCCTACAAGTGTCCGTTTTGTCAAAAATGTGTTGGCAGAAAAAAGAAGTCAATTGCCCCATTGCAGCCCATTATTGTGGAAGAACCATTTCAACAATGGGACCTACATGTTGAAATGGGACCCACATGTTATCGATGAGATCATTCCACACTCATCAAAGAAACACTGCTATATCCTCACTACTACATATTACTTCACGCGGTGGACAAAAGAGGTTCCCCTCAAGCGAGTGAATGATCAAGAAGTCATCATCCTCCTCAAGTATAATATTATTATCAATTTCGACGTTCCGACTTCACTTATTTTTTACAATGCAATGTATAATTTCTCATTGCTAAAACTTTATGATTTTTCATTGGAAAATGGTATCATATTGAAACACTCACCTAACTACTACCCGTAGTGAAATGGTCTTGTTGAGTCAACCAAAAAGAATCTTATTCGTATCATAAAAAATATTGTCTTCTCTTAATAAAGGAACTGGCACTCTTCTTTGTTGAATTCTCTATGTGTTGATCGTGTCACGCCTAAGCCTTCTCTGAATACCTCTCCTTACTTCCTAATGTATAGAAAAGAAGACATCCTACCTCTGAACTTCTACCTGCATGCCCTTCAACTTTCGCAAGAATCTCAGGGTAAACCTTGTCTTCTAGTTCAGATTAGGATAGACACCCTTCTTAAGCTACAGGAAGAAAGAAAGAAAGCAAAAGAAAAAAATTATCTTCAAAAGAATCGTATCAAGAGATGGTTTGACAAGAAGTATGCTGAGAAAAGTGAATTCAATGTGGGTAACCTAGTCTTCAAGTGGGATAAATCCCACGAAAATAAGGGGAAACACACTAAGTTCCAATCTATGTGGATCAAACCATTTTTCGTTCATGAGAAGCTTGGCCATCACACTTACCATCTTCAATCTTTAGATGGGAATATTGATTCTCTTCTTGTAAATGGCCAAGATTTAAAACATTATTTTCAATGATAGTCTAAGGTTGTGTCCTACCCTATGTACATAGCCCATTGTTTTGTTTGCTTATTTTTCGTATTCAGTCTTTTCGTTTGTTTTCATTCATGTGAATAAGTGTCATGTTCAAGTGTGTTATGGATTCCCATGAATGTGGAAAAATTGAAAAGTGTTTTATGACACTGCAACATTGGGCATACCGTTAGTCATTTTTTTTGTTGGTTACACCTTTTGGTCGATGACGTTCTGATGGAAAATACAATCCTTGCATAAGGAAAGCTTTGTGTCGAACCATGATATCCATTCTTATTATGGAAACATCATGCCTACACTCAGTTCTTTATCTTTTGGTGTTCTCCATGCTAATCCAATCAAGTAGAGAAGGATAAGGGGAAAATCTAAAGAAGAAAACAAATATCAGAGGTTTTATATATACTTATCTAAAGGAACAACCTATTCTACTCTCAATAGGTAAGGGTCCCTCTTCCACCCCATAAAATGAATAAGTGTTGATGCACAGTCCTATATAAAATAAATAAATAAAGGGTGAAAGAAGAGAAATGATTATTGCACAGAGAGGTGAAGCAAGCAACTCTGTCAGGGAACTGTCCAGGATCGTTGGCGGCGGAGCAATGTTTGTGTTCTTGAAGTGACTTTGTCGGGGTATTGTCTAGGCCTACTAGCAGTGGAGCAACACTAGAGATGAAAAACTATAATCTGAAAATCTAAAGCTCACGAATAACATTACCCTTCTCCTTATTCGAAACATTGCGATATGGTTGATTCTATGATTGTGTCCAACCGAGGAAGGATAAAGGGGACTATGTTTATGCATCGAGTAAGTGGGGAAGTTAGAGTAATCCAAATGATGAATCAATACTCCCTGGGGAACTAGATCCTCCACGAAATATTTGACCAAGGCAGAGAAGTTGGAATTCAACTAATGTGTCGCCAACTGTTGTCGTTGCTACAACACCCTCCAAAATTTTGGCTTACATCCAAATTTCAGAGTCTACTTTTAATTTGGATATTGTCGTCGCAAGTATTAAGAATCATTACACATGTTTTCTCTAAGTGTTCTCATCCCATTTAGAATAAAATCAAAGTGTCATCTTTTAGCATGACAGACTTTGCACATTGCACAAATGTAGTTTTGGTTTGTTTCAAGGGATGATCTTTGTGTAAATGATTTATTGTTATCATGTAGACATGTATCGCACTCATTTCTAGAGTTTCAAGCATTGTCCCACAAGTGTCGTCACTTTCATTGCAAAGTGTATCTTTAGTGTCGCACTTGGGGAAATTTGTCGCAATGTCATCGCATTGAGGAAAGTATGTTGTTCATGTGTTCTGGGTGATCTATGTTGTGTCGTCAAGTGTTCTAAGTGTGTGATCATGCTCAAATCTTGTCCTTATTCATTTTCACCTTAGTGATCCGGCACTTAGAAAAACATAGAAAACTTTCCGACCAAGCAACTTGGCATCACTCAGCCTTCCTGAGATGCGCACTGTGCAGTTTCAATCTTCAAGCTTCAACATTTCCTCTTGGTACTGCACAATGCATAGTCTCTTCCTTCCAGAACTGCAGACTGCGCAGTCTTAGTGCTCAGTCTCGACCCTTGAGATCCAAAACTACGTAGTTCCTGACTTCAGTCAGTCTCCTCTACGCACTGCGTAGTCTCAAGCATCAAGCCTCAACCTTGAGCCCTTGAACTGAGAAATCCCTTGGCCTTTGTCCCTCTGGAAATGCGTAGTGGGAAACCTCAAGCCTCAAGCCCTTAGCCTGACCCCTTGAACCCCTCAACTACACAGATTTCTAGCCCTAGCTTGCCTAAACTGCACACTGCACAATCTCAAGGCTATTCCTAGCCCCTAACCTCCTAAGTTGTGCAAATACGCAATCCTTGAACCTGTGTCTCATCATGTCACCCATTTCCAACTCAATTAATGGATCATCATTAAGCATGTTATACTAGGGGTTTATCAGACTGATGTTATCTTGTCATGAGTGGATTTCAGTTGCAAGTGTCATTTCATGTCATGATAGGATGATGATGAAGGAGGTGAAGAAGAAGACCCTACTAGAAGAAACCTTTGTAGTTGTGAAAACAATTGATCAATCAAGAGAAGACAAAGGGACATCAATTTGCGATAACATCTGGAGATCAAGATTACATTGAAGACTTCCCATTTTCAAGCCTCAAGAAGGAGGAAGAGAAATAACATGCACCATCTCTCAAGATGACTCAAAGATAGTAGTAGAAAAAATGACTTGACATTTCCACATCATCATGCAATCCATGTCATCAATGTCTTGTCATGTCATTATTGGCCACATAATTTGTGAATTTTGTAATTTCATTTTATCATAAATGTAATGTAAAGTGGAAGTCCAAGAGACATGTATAGAATGTGAAAATTCATGTAGGAGTCGAGAGGTCATAGAGAAGTAAAATAGTCATGAGGATAGTCCAAGGGTCATAAGGGAGGTAACTCTTGGCTCCTCCTACTAGGCATTAGAAAGGAAAACAATTCTTTTGGAGGAGCAAGTGGTTGCTCTAATGCTCCACTATTGGGGATAGCGGTGTTCATTGTCTTGATGTATCTTGGAACTTTTTCTTAATTCAGAAGCTCATTGAGCCATTATTCTTTCATGCATATGTCATAAATATTATAAGACTATTCTTTGAATGTTTGTGATGTATGTTGTTTTCATGTGTACCAAGGAAATTGAACTACGTAAATATTGTAGGACTATTCTTTGAATGTTTGCGATGTATGTTGTTTTCATGTGTACCAAGGAAATTGAACTATTTCGGTGCCTTTGGTACTTATATTGTTGAAGGCGTGTTGTATGGGTTTTGACAATTGTTGCTTCTATGTGAACTATTTCTCTAGTTTTTCAACAATTCATTCATTTGTACATGCTCGTGTGCCTTTTCTAGATTAGTACTATTGCTTGTCTTTAAAAATCTCACTTTTCCCTCCCCTTTCGGTAGAAGAACCCTGATACATTCCGCAGTTGAAAATTCCACAAAGCATACTCACTTGCTAATCTAAAAGTACCTATGCATTACTCTCTTGTGTTGAACATTGTAGCCTAGGCATAGCTTTAAGAATATATGATAATCAGGCCTTATTTCTGGAAGGGCTCCCACACCAAACAGTGCGAAGTCTAATTGAGACTTTTCATCGGGTAGGCCCCCTTGCATGTTGGCGGTATCTAGCACTATCAACATATTCACATCATGAATAAAGAATGGAGGATTAGGTAAGCATCTGAGACCAATATTGATACTCTTTGAGGATGAGGTAGGGCATCCAATAGGCAAGAATAGTCAAATAGGAGATTCCTTGAGGATGTGTAAATCTAAGAAGGGAATGGTCCAAAAAGTACATACCTTATGAACATCCAGATTGAGTATGTGCCTTGAGAGACAATGATGAAGGTGTCTGTAAATCATTGTCTTCCTAACATTGTGCTCTAATCTAGAGGAGAGATAGAGATGTTATTCAAGACCTCGTTATATGACAATGTTGGTTGATATGATGATATGAATTGATATAAGCTGAAAATATAGCTTATGAAATGGCTACCAATCTAACTCTTCTTATTAGAATTATTCAGTATGAGAATGTCCATGTACCATCAATGTATTATGAATACCTCCCTAGTTAAGAGGGGGTGTTGAAATAAGTAACTAGGTTCAGTCTTTATAATATTTTATGTACTCTTGATTTTATGTATTTGATGTAAAATTTAAAAGAGAATTATTATTGTTATTTTATAGCATCGGTTTCATGCTCAAGGTTAAATTGTTTTAGGTCAAAGCACCCATTGTGTGCTTCTAGTTATTGTCATAGAGTCAAGAAGTCAAAAAAGTCATTCTAATATGTAGTAGACACTATTGGGAATTTTGTAACAAGTAAAAAGAATTTATTTTGAGTCAAAAGTGTCAAACTTCCCCTCCAAGATCAAGTCGGCATGCAAAGAAGAAATCGGCCTAATTAGGGTTATTCGTCCTCCTTGAAAACCTATATATAAGAGACCATTTAACTTCATTTGGACACTCACTCACTCATTCACTCAAGGAAGTGAAGACAAGAAGAAAGAGGGAAACTAGATATCTAGAAGGAAGAAGGAAAGGAAAAGTTATGAATTTTACTCTCTCTATCTCTCACATGTGCGAAGAAGAAGCTAGGGTTTCTACAGCTACAAGGACGAAATTTTTGAACTATCAAAGAATGGATAAAATCCGAATTGAAGAAGTTAGTTTGATCATCTACAAGCCTTTGAAGAAGAAGCATCCCATGTGAAGGAAGGAGGAAGCCTAAAATATCCCTAATCACTCACACGTGCAAAATTGCAGCTAATTTCATGAGGGTTGAAAATTGCAAAACTGCAGTGAGGGCCAAAGTTTGTTGCTAGGGGTCGAAGTTGAGCATTTGGAAGAAATTTGGCTTGGTTGACTTGGTGAAAAGAAGCACAACCTCAATAAGGTTGACTTGGTCTTGGAAAGGTGTTGGTCTTGGGTCTAAGGGTCTTGGAATTCGTCTTTCAAAGATTCTATAAGAAGAGAAGAATTTCTTGTGGGTTTTCCTCTCTAGGAGAGTATTTGGCCCTGGCTAGCAACCTACATCTTTTGTCCATGTATTCTATTGATCTTCATGTTTTGGTAGTTGTTTGATGATAAGATCACTATAATAATAAAAAGAAGAAGAATACATTCATAAGTACATAAGGTTAAAGTAATAACATCACAAGCAGTTATCAAAGTAACAAGAAATCACCTCTAATCTAGCTTCCATAGATTTCTCAACAAGGAGTACTCATGTTAAATATTTTCGATGGATCCTGCTACACAAAAAATAAGAAATACACGAAAAAAATGATTGCAATCATGTTTTTCATGTATTTCTCATTTTTCATGTAGTGAGCTCCATCGAAAGTATTCAACATTGGTACTCCTTGAATGCAAAATTAAATTTTGCATCCAATGAGTGCTCCCGCTCGAAATTTGAGTAAAACTGTAGGGAGATAAGTTGAAAAAATAGTTTTTCCATTTTTTGTATGTTTTTACCATTTAATTTTTGACTCCAAAAATGGTGAATCATCCCCCATGGTTTGCATCATCATCTTCAATTATATTGGTTCTTATAGAGCTGATTTTAGTTGTACATTTTTGTTTTGAGGCCCATATTTTACCTCAAAATTTCTCTAATGCATGGTTGAGCATAAAGTAGACTTCAGTCTCCTTGTCCACAACAGAAGCAGAATATATCGCAGTAGCAACATGTTGTACTTAGGTTCTCTGGATGAAGAAAACCCTACAGGATCTTCAAGTAAATTTTAATGAGCCAATTCAGTTATTCTGTCACAACACTAGCGCCATAAGTCTGATCGGGACTAATGCAGGAACACAAAAAAAAATAGATATAAACATAAACAAAAAGATGCAACAGAAATAAAACTTCATTTCATTAATATTAAAGAATTGAAATATGCTTAGATACATAATTGAAATAAACTAGCTCGGGCGATGGTGGCTTATCTCTGAGAAGAGATGTGCTAGCTACATGCCTCTGAATTGTGTTACAATGAGGCTCGAGGAACTTTTTATTATTGAACAACAATGGGAAAAACCTAAACAACCAAAACCCTAACCCCCAGAGATGAAACACCAAGACTTTGTGGGCCCCTAAGGGTTAGTTGGACAGCCAACTTCCCGAGGTCGTAACTTGGTCATATGGTCTTTGTTTGGCACGTACGATACCTTGTTGGAAATATCTCTCTGAGCACTACAAGATTTGCTGCTAGCCCCTACCTATGGCTATTTGACAATCGTGGACCTCAAAAAAACGTCGTTTATGGGTTCAAAACAGCGTCAGAAGTTCAAGACTTGAAAAACTGCTAAAAATAGTAAATGTTGCTATAATCAAGGAAACAAACGAAATCGACTGGAGGTCTAGGTGGAATACATGGGTGGCCACCAATATCCACCTGGATCAAAGTCTCTCTAAGAATCTTGTAATGCATTCAAAGACAAAACACATTCCTATTAATTACCACTTTCTTCAGGAATAGGTTGTAGAGAATAATATCAAGGTAGAGTACATTAGAACAAAGGAACATGTAGCCGATATATTCACCAAACTTCTACCTCGGAAACCTTTCAGTACGTTCGGAAAAAGATTTGGATTCTACCAGGTTCACATTGATATACATTCCATTCAGCGAAGCAGACAGGGGGATAAAATCATGTTGAAGGAAAAGAAAGGCATATCTCTCGTCAATGGAAGTTACCCCTTGTAATTTATGTCAAAGGGGGGGATAAATCAAGGGAATAATATCAAAGGCATTGATTCAGGGGGAGTGTGTGTGTTTCCATTAATGAAAAAGGAGGAAATTGTTGAACCATGGTTGTCATTGATGTCAACCCAAGCAACAACCAGAAGAAGCCCCACTTTCAATCACAAAAATGACAAGGAAAATAAGGTATTTGGGGTTAGGATCATCGACATTTGATTCTCCTTGTCATGATGATTTCGATGGTATGTGGTACATCTCCTAATTCCTCACGGTTGAGGAGTTACACCTCCGTAAATATTGGAGCCCAAATTTTGGTCAAGAAGCCCCAAAGGATATAGTTCAAGCAATTTGTTTTTATTCAAGGAAATTAATTTAAATGGTCCTATTTGAATCTATGATCAAGGGATAATTGAACTATCAAGTTGGCCACCGAATTAAAATTATTTTGGCTCCAATATAATTTTTGAAAGTTGAAGTGTTCAAGTCGGCCTCATAAAATAACCTTTTTTGGCTCCAAATTTGAAATTAAAATTTAGGTTGACTTTCCCTCTAGAAGGCACCTCAACCACAATATATTCAAGGTTTATTTATCCTCAATTACAACTAAAATCTAAGTCTTTTCAACGCAATATATCTATGTCTATCTGCGGCCTTTGGAGTGGTCATGACAAGCATGAAGACAGGTCAATCTGTGGGTGAAATACTTTCTATATTTTGTTTGTTGGGTCTTCACTGAGGCTTTAAGGAATTTTTGAGTTCATTTGGTTTGTTTGAGGGAGATTTGGGCTTATCTTCTGAGGAAGTTCGTTGATGTTCTAAGGCATATTTATCACGATATTTGGCCCTCTATGATAGGGCTATCTTGATCCAAATTTGAGACAGAGCTTGCAGTAATTGATGTGAAATCATTTGAAGACCATGTTGATTTATTGAAGCAAGGTTCAATTGTTTATTCACACTCTTTCTGAGGCTGTTTCAGCCTTCAATCTAGGACAAAATTGAGGCATTGTATGAGGCAATTTTTCGTGGAGATTTTGTGCATTAGTCAAGCCTTATTTCTAAAACCTATTTTGGCCACTTTCAATACTGCCTTATGGTATTTTGTGACAATATTTTTATCCCTTTTGATCAGCTTGTTTGAACAAACTTTCAGCCTCACTATGGTAATATATTTGGCCCTTTTTATCAACTTGTTTGCATAGATCTCTTTCAGGACTATTTTGTGGCATCTATGTGGGATATAAATTCGCCCTAGTAACTAGCTCTATGCAGCATACATACTCGGCCTAACATTTGTGATCATACTTGTGGCATCTTCAGCCATGTCAAACTCTTGAATCGGTACTTGTATTTGTCTAAGCTAAATATTAAGTGTGTGTATGGAGTATATGTTGGCTTGCTAAAGCATATCCTCTGAAAGGTATATTTGGAATCATGTCACGGTTGGTTGAGGTAAATTTTATAACCCTAATTCGAGCCACCTAAATCATTTTCTAGTGAAGTCTAAGCCTGGTTAAATATCACTTCAAGGCAAAGCCATCAAAGAAGTTGAAACAATTCACTAAAGTCGTTAAGGTCAAAGAGGCTCGGCTATCAATCATTTATATATAGCAAGAACTATGTATTAAGGGAAAAAGCATCAAGGCATGGGAAAAGAAGGTAAAGGTCAGATCAGAAGACTTAAAATGCATCTTCAAGACACATTTTACATCAACATGCATCATCAAGCACAATTGTAGCATACATGTTTCACTAGAAGACTTGAGGTACGTGATTGATTAATTTCAGTTACATTGTTATGTATCATAAAGTTTGTAAAAGTATCATTTAGTAGAAGCTCTAAAGTTTTGAATAAGTTTTATATCTGAAGCATATATCAGCAGGAAGGGTTTCATTGAAAATCTTTGTAAGTGGGTCATTCTCCCTGGTACGGAGGCCCAAAAATAGTTTCTTTATTTTATATATTTTTAGGGTGGATGGGTGGTGCAAGGAAGGAGAGTGGAGTCTCCTTCGAGTTGTATCCTAAAAATTCTTCAGGGTGGTAGGGTGGTTCTAGGGCAAGTTGAATTTTGTGGGGTGTTGGAGCATCCTATCAGTTGTAGCTGATAAAACTAGGGCGCTGGATTGTCCTTCTAGTTGGAGCTCGTAAAACCAGGGCGCAAGAGCATCCTTTCAGGAACTGGAGCTACCTGATAAACTTGAATTATTTTTTAGAGTACTATGGAGTTGGGGATTACATTTTAGTTGGAGCTAAAGCATTTTTGTACTCACAAAATATTAGAAAAGTGTTCGTTGGTTTTTCTCCTATAAAGGTTTCCAACTAAAAATTTGTTGTGTACTGCTCTTGTGATGTGTTGTTGATTATTGTTGTATTATTCAAGCTCTAAACATTTTTAATTAACTAATTGTAATCAAAATATTAATTCCTCCCCCTCTCAGTGTTTCCAATAAACATAATCTTTTAACTGTCAGTCAGATGTGTGATCAAGCTTATGATCTCACCTTTCATGCTAAACATTGTGAAATAAGGAACACTAGTTTCAGAAGATAGTAGGAAGAGAAATAAGGGCTCTAGGAAATCTATATATTCTTGATGAAATTCAAGGAGAAAAATGTTACATAGGATAGGTAGACAAAATTTGGTTATGGCATAAAAAGCTAGGACACTTAAGTTGTAGTGTCCCTCCTTGGTTAGTTAGTTTTGGTGACACTTGGAGAGGTTGATTTTGATGGAATGATATAAATATTATGTATTTCATACTTATATATATAATTTTGTAAGATATAGCCCTGGTTTGGTCACATGGTCGCTGCATGCTTATGATAAAACCCATGGTTGTGTGTAAAAGACTGATTTTGGTAAGTACATATCAACAATGTTTCTCTTTTAGTATCCTAATTTTGACTTTGGTGCATGACATGAATGATGATATATGATTGTGAAAAATAAATCTATGATTGATTATAGTTGTATTTATGATGCATAATTTGTATGATTATGTGTGCTTAACTTTGTAATGAGAATGATGTGGCAGGGAACTTGGTCACTTTCCAATGAGGATGTTCAAATCAAAGATGAGTGTGGAATTCATTTCTTCAAATCAAAATGGCTATGGAAGTCATGTACATCTCTGAGTAAAATTTGATTACATTAATTTCATTATGAAATTCATTAGATGGTTTTAAGCTATGAAAATTGTTATTTGTGCAGGCCTTAGCATAAGACCTTACCAATGAACCATCATACGAGTATGAGCTCACAATCAGTACCTTGAGGTGAAGCATGGAGTTTCAAGCAGAATAGATGAAAAGCCATGGAATATCAAGACGTAGAGTCTTGGATCTATGAAATAGATAGGTGCGTGAAGTCCTAAATCTTTGAAAGATCCAAATGCAGAATCTTAGATCTATTTAATAGACCAAGGCACAGAGTCCTGAATATACTAGGGCAAACAGCCCGGAATATATTAGGGTGTGGAGTCCTAGATGTAAGGAAAAGGGTGTGTAGTTCTAATAAATCTGGAGAGGAATGCAATAGGGGTGTGAAATCCTAATCCTCCAATAGAAAAAAAAAACACCACTCATGAGCATAAATCCACAGGGTAAGCCTACCTAGATTATCCTTGAATTAGTCTAATTCCAAATTTGCCCACTTTTAATGGGCTCTTAAGTTAAATAATATTTTAATAAAAAGGGAGATTATTTATTAGGAAAAAATGATAATAACAAATTACCTAGAAAGAACACATGGAGTGATGAATATTAGAAAATTAATTTAATTAATAATTAAGAAAATTTGAGTGTTTGCCACCTCAGGTGAGGGTGATGAATAATATTAAATTTTACAAATTAAAAATAAATTAATTTTGCATGAAAGGGGTGATGTGTCACCCCACTCATTGCCTATAAATTTTGAAGTATTTTTCCATAGTAGGGGAGACCTAGAAAGTAATATGATGCTGCTAAAATGTATTAAGATTAAATCTAAAATTAGACATTTGTAGATATAATACTATGTTTTAAGCATGGAATTAATGTTTGCTAATATGGTCCAAGTTGTGTTACAATAGGGGTGTTGAAAATGGCAACAAGAAAATCTTGATTTAATTCTCCCTTGAATTAAATTAGGAGAAAATTGTAATTCCACATTACAAGAAAACAAGAATGAGTTAACTAAGTTAGTTTCACTTAGTTGGCTCAGTTAATTTGAGTTGAGGACATAATTTAAGTCATGTAGAGTGGTTACTAAATTTCAAGAGCCTAGGGTGAGTTTAATTTGAGTTGTAATAGTTTAATTCAATTAAATTGAGTTAAAAACAGTTAAACTAGTTCCCACTGTTGTTGGAACTAGTAGGAGGTCTAGCAGTGAGGTGAAACTTCAAAGTTCAACCAGATAACTGATAAATCAAACATAATTAACTCATGCATGCATGAATTTCGAGTTACCCAATGTTAGCATTATTAATTAGGTGTTGTCCTTGATGGCAACCTACCTAATGAGTTGTCCTTGATGACAACCTATTTGATCAATGGAAACCTACTTGATAAGTTGTCTCTTGATGAAAATTTGTTTGTTAAAGGTATAAACAGGATGTGTTTACAGATGTGACAGAGTGTTTTGAAAAATGCATGGCAGTTCAGAGGCAGTGGAATGATAAAGTTGGAATTTCAATAACTATACGTGGGTTCATCAAGACCAAGTCGCGTATACACACAAGTTTAAAGAAGCAAAGGTGCATACAGTTTCTGCACCATGGTATTCTAAATACCAAGGGTACTTACCATGGTATTTCCCTGTGGTATTGAGCCCAACAACGATTTTTTTTCTCCCGTCTAAGAAAACCATTGGCTAGAGTATGGTTTTAACCTATGGAATTTAAAAAGGATAAACTATATAAGGTGGTGAAGATCAAAGTGTGTAAGGTGTGCAAGTGATGGAAATATTATGAATAGTTAGATCTAAAGCAAATGTGCATGTGAAAGGGTTTCTGATGAATACTTCAAATTGAAGTATATTTGCGTTGTAAGGGCCATAGTTGATACATAGATCTGAAATAATTATGCACCAATGAATACAATGATGGATCAAGACCATGAGACTTGAAATAACTTTTCATTGTATGATTTTCTCATGGATTGACTAAACCTAAGTATTCACGCATGTTTTTATCTATAAATATTATGATCTGGGTCTTTCTGAAGTTTTGAAGAGTTGTGCAATTTTAGGTCAAATTTTGCATATCTATACGTAGGTTGGTCTCAGTAAAGTTGTGTATACATACGGGTTCACTTCTTCAAAGTAATGTATATAAAGGAAGGATTTATGTTCATAAATAACCGATCAACCTGATCAGTGTTGTTGTATCTCTGTTGTCTGTCAATGATGTCCTCATGTTGATCTGGGTTGAGTGATAATGTCTGAAGTATAACTAATTGAATGATAAAGTCGAATTTGGTTACATGTTGATTAGTTGAAAAGATTATTGATGATGCCAACTGTATGAGAGTTTTGTAAGCTAGCAGCATATTTCAAAATAACTCTGGTCAACTCTGTGTCTGATTCAAAATTACAAATCTTTGGTATATTGAGATCTGTACGCAGGTTGCTCTAAAGAAAAGCGCGTATACACGCAAGTTGCCTTAAGTGAAGTAGTGTATACATGTTGGCATATGGTTGATCAGGATCTGCAGTAACGGAATATGGTTTCTGTGATATGCAGTATGATGTTTGATATTCTGGTTACAGTTATCTAACTGTTCCAGTTGATTGGTTGAGTTTTGATTAAGTTTCAATGGTTTGGGTTTTAGTGATTGGTTGCTTCAGTTGTGTCGGAGATTGATGATTGTGTTACAGTGATGAGTTACAATTTAATTATTGATATTGAGCGTAAGTGTTGGTAGTGGGTCCAGTCTGAAAATTTGATAAAACGTGACCTACAAGTTATGATGTGTTGTAGCATGTGGATCCAATATGAAAATTTATGAAACATGGTACTCAGAGTTGAGGGAGTTGGAGCTTCCTTCCAGTGGTAGTTGGTAAATCAGATCAGGGGTTTGGAGCTCCCTTCCAGTAGCAGGTGGAGAATGAGTGAAGGTTGTAGCCTTTTGCAGGTTGGTGTCTGCATATTGGTACAAGTTTACACCAGTACAAGAGCCAAGGGGTTGGAGCTCCCTTCCAGTAGGAGTTGGAGAACGAATGAAGATTGTAGCCTTCTGCAGGTGGGTGTCTGCGTATTGGTATGAGTCTGCACCAGTATAAAATTGTAAAAATATTTTTTCTATATATTAAAAAGAAGTCAGAGACAATAGCGAAAGGTGGTTTTCTCCCACATTCAGTTTCCACCTTAAATCTTGGTGTTCATGTGTGTTGCTTATGTGTGATACTTTATTTTGTTCTTACTGCACCTTACTGCTTGTCAAATGCCTGATAAATCTCTTACATTCTAGTTTAAGTTTAACAGATAAAGAATTAGTTGTTTTACAAGTTTACTAAGCATACACTAGTTTCTTTTACAACAGTCGCATACATAGCAAATTGGGTTCAGTAAAGTCGCGTATATATTTCAGAAAAGAAAATCATTATTGTGCATTTTTAAAAATACTAATTCACCCCCCCTCTCAGTATTTTTCCAAACAATTGGTATGAGAGCAGGTCCTTTCGCAGAAGCTTGACCGCTAGAAGGAGATCTGTCAAGACACTAGGAAAGAAGCAAAAGAAAAAAGCACCTCAAAAGAAGAAGACATCTCAAACAGACAGTGACAGAAATAGAGACGATTGGCTATTAGATGGAAGAAAATATTCAAATATAGAATCACCTCAGAATGAAGATGATCAAGAAAAAGAATTATCGGGCATTGATTTTTGGTCCTCTGGTGATACATTTCCCTATTCATGCAATTTTGAAGATAATGAATATGGAAATGAAACAATTGAATTTTCTCTTATGGGTAAAAGTGAAAGAAATCTAATGACCATAGAAGTAGA
Source organism: Pinus tabuliformis (assembly GCA_031772625.1). NCBI lineage: Eukaryota > Viridiplantae > Streptophyta > Pinopsida > Pinales > Pinaceae > Pinus > Pinus tabuliformis. The sequence goes on from CM062817.1 coordinate 1,862,714,713, forward strand.
AGTTAAAAGGCTCACAGATAAAATTAGAGATCAACAAGATCTATTTGATAAAAGGGAATGTACCTACAAAGAAGAGGTTACCAGGTTAAAAACTCAGTTGGAGGAAGGAAACAAAATAAGGAAGCAGTACAAGGAAAAGGAAGATCAATGTCAAAGGTTACAAGATGAAGTAACATCATTAAGAAATCAAGTGAATGAAAAGGATACAACAACCAAGGAACTTAAAGAAAGAACCAATTACTGTAAAGGTCTTGAAGCTGAGGTCATCTCTCTAAAAGAAGATCTTGAAAAATCAAATAAGCAGAATGAAGAACTACTTCAAGCATTTGAAGAACAAGAAGATAAGATTCTCAAATTAAAACAAGTGAAGGAAGGAATAAAGGTTGAAGAAATCATGAAGAAGCAGTAACTAGAAAAGGAAAAGAAATATCAGGTTGAGGTAAATATCCTAAAAAGCAAATTAGAAGAAAACAATAAACTTTTTCAATTTCAAGATGGTACTAAGATTTTGGATAATCTTCTTAATAGTCAAAGATATCCTTGCCATCAAATATGGTCTTGGTTTTCATGAAACAAAGTGAATCTAGCTCACAAGCTGAAGCAAGGAATTCTAATGCAAAATATGAAATGCTCAACAAAAAGATAAGTAAACCCCATCAATAACCAAGAAAAGAAAGTCTTCAAAGGAAATCATTTACTCCTAACTATAGAAGTGTTAACCAATTTTTTCCTCTAATCAATAATGTTGAATGTTCTATATGTCATAATTTTGGACATGTTGCAGCGAGTTGCAGAAGTATAATGTTTCAAGCTAATAACCGTCTCACAGAAAGATCATCAGCGTCCAAGTACTTTAAGGGATATTGTTTTCTTGCAATATGTTTGGTCACAAAGCCATTAATTTCAATAGAAGGAATATGAAACATATAATATGTTATGCTTGTAGCAAGTTTGGGCATGTAGCAAAACAATGTAGGAACAAGTCTATGGACAATATGGTAAGCAACCAAATAAGAACATTGATATCAGAAAATCTGAAAAAGATGTATCCACCAACAAGAAAGAAAAGGAAGATCAGATAAGGTGTGGTCTTGCTCTATGCTCATTCGAAGACGAAGATAAATAGTACATAGATAGTGGATGTTCTCATCACATGATTGGAGATAAGAGTAAAATGGAGTCTCTCATGAAGAACAATCATGGTAATGTTATTCTTGGAACTGATGTTCCAACAAAGTTCTAGGACCAGGTACAGTCAAAACAAACTCAGGGGGAGATGAAAGTGTGAAATTTCAGTATTTCACTTTCGGCTTGCGAATCTTATGAAGAAAAGTCATGTATATACATGAGTTCTAAACTGCACAGTCACGTATATTTTGGTTTGATGAAGAAATAGTGGGACAGACTCAGGAAAAGGGTCTGATATGGTTCAGTCAATTATCAATTGTCTTTTCTGTTTTGATGGTTGATGATTACAGTCTGTTGATGTTATTTAGAAGTGCTTTTGGCCCTCATAATTTTTTTATGACTTGATGTATAACTGGTTGATGATGATGCCTTGATGATTCTTACTGATATATGAAATGATCAGATCTGACAGTGAACAGTTGGCACAAGTTCAAGGGGAGCATTTGTTATGCTTCTAATAATGCATTTTTGGCATTATGTTTGCTTTAGAAGTCCTTGGTACATAATGATGCTTATCAATGGTGATGATGCTTATGTTGTTGAAGTGCTTAAATGATACATCATGCTATGCTGCGGTCATGGATTGCTTATGATGAATTCACAGATAATACTTATATCTTCCTTGAGCCACATAGTTGTTTTGATCTACTGATCAAATTTATGGATGATTATTTTGATGATGCATATAGTACATATGTTATGTTGCTTACATGGTGATCTTCATAAGTTCAACGAGAAAAATAAAGCTTGAGTACACAACTTCATTATTTGATGACGATAAGTGTCACTCATTACTTTTATGCAGTTGTCATCATGCCTTCAAAGATGCATAAATTTCATATGATGCAGTTATGGATGAGGATTCCTATAGTTCTTGGCTCTCAAATGGTATATTGTTTGAGGATTGTTTCTTTTGATGGTATCAAGAAAGTTTTACAAATGATTGTGAGCTCATGGTTTTCTTTTCTCATTGATGAGAATCTAGATACATATTGCTACCTCTATGATGGATACATTACTGTAGATAAGGATCACATGGATGATTACTTAAGTTGCATATTGGTAAATGATGTTGGTATAAAATATCTTCTTGTATGACAAAAATTGGCCAAGAGAATGGTGTTATTGCAGGTTTCATGAAGACATGCCTATTTGGAGACATGGCTTACCTAGTCACATAATGATGATGATAAGGAATGATGAATACTTCTTCCTATATTACTTTATGATGATAGGCTTGGTTCTCACATATGTTGATTATCATGGTTGATGCTTATCAGATGTGGGATGTTAGAAAACTCCCTAGTGATGATACATGTTTGATATATTGAGGGTTGTTGTGGAAAGAACATGCAATTCTTGCTACGATGATTTGATGATGATGTTGTGTTCATGGATGATGAATATAGTGCTTTCACATGTATATGATATGATATGAAAGGTTTTGTGAAGATATAAACATTACTGCTTGGAGATATGGCATATGCTTAGTTGATTCATGAAAGGATATGTTTTTTATGAACATGAATTAAGGCTTTTTCTACTAAGGAAAAAGAGCACGGTCAAGAGGATGAGTTGATAGCAGATATATATGAAAATTTGTATGCAACATACTTAGTCATTGGTTGATGACATTAAAGCTACATTGTCTTATCTTGCGAATTGATGATGGACATATACAAGTTGTTGTTCTTGATGCTGTTAACAAATGCTTATGGTGCAGATCATATATGGTGTATGATAGTTGTTGATAACTATCATGGTCTTGTTTAGGTCTTTGGTTTTTGTTATAAATGTCATTTGATGTAAAAGTCATATAAATACTTATGATGTACTCATTGTAAAATTCAGCCATGTATGGACTATTGTGGTCAAGTCCTTTTGGACATATGATGAATTTTGAAACCCCATTGTGTTTGGGAAGTTGATGTAATAATGATGTCAAATGTGCAAACCCACTGTGATTGGGTGATTGATGTAAGTTTTTGGTGATAGGACAAGTTCTATGAGTCATAGAGTCATGTACTTCATTGTACATTTGTCAAATATTTTGGCATGTGCTCAGGGGGAGCATGATCAGAGAATTCAGCATGTGCTCAGGGGGAGCATGGTCAGTGAATTCAGCATGTGCTCAGGGCGAGCATGGTCAGTGTTCATATTCAGCAATTCAAATATGGAAGTCTTCATTCAACATTGATCAGCGGTTTTCCCTTGATGTCAAAGGGGGAGAGTAGCTTGGTGTTTGGGTTGGTGTTTGGAGAGTAGCTTGATGCTTTGAAAAGATTAGTGGTTGGCTTGATGTATTTACAGATTGTGGTGAACAAACACCAAAGTGGTTGCCATCAAGTCCAAAGGGGGAGAGTGTTGGCATTATGAATTAGGTGTTGTCCTTAATGGCAACCTACCTGATGAGTTGTCCTTGATGACAACCTATTTGATGAATGGAAACTTACTTGATAAGTTGTCTCTTGATGAAAATCTATTTGTTAAAGGTATAAACAGGACATGTTTACAGATGTGACAGAGTGTTTTGAAAAACGCATGGTAGTTCAGAGGCAGAGGAATGATAACGTTGGAAGTCCAAGAACTATATGCGGGTTCGTCAAAACCAAGTCACGTATACACGCGAGTTTAAAAAAGCAAAGCCACATACAGTTTCCACACCATGGTATTCTAAATACCAAGGGTACTTACCATGGTATTGCCCTGTGGTATTGAGCCCAACAATCGTTGTTTTGATCCCGTCTAAGAAAACCATTGGCTAGAGAATGGTTTTGACCTATGGTATTGAAAAAGGCTAAACTATATAAGGTGGTGAAGATCAAAGTGTGTAAGGTGTGCAAGTGATGGAAATCTTATGAATAGTTAGATCTAAAGAAAATGTGCATGTGAAAGGGTTTCTGATGAATACTTCAAACTGAAGTATATTTGCATTGTAAGGGCCACAGTTGACACATAGATCTGAAATAATTATGCACCGATGAATACAATGATGGATCAGGATCATGAGACCTAAAATGAATTTCCATTGTATGATATGCTCATGGATGACTAGATATAAGTATTGATGCATGTTTTTATCTCTAAATATTATGATATGGGTCTTTCTGAAAAGCTACGCAATTTTAGGTCAAAATTTGCAAATCTATATGTAGGTTGGTCTCGGTGAAGTCGCGTATACACACGGGTTCGCTTCTTCAAAGTTGTGTATATAAAGGAAGGGTTTATGTTTATAAATGACTCATCAACATGATCAGTGTTGCTATATCTCTGTTGTCTGTCAATGATGTCTTCATGTTGTTTTGGGTTGAGTGATAATGTCTAAAGTAGAATTGATTGAATGATGAAGTTGAATTTTGTTACATGTTGATTGGTTGAAAAGATTATTGATGTTGTTAACTGTATGAGTGTTCTGTAAGCCAATAAAATATATCAGAATAACTCTTGTCAACTCTATGTCTAATTCAAAATTACATAGTTTTTGGTATATTGAGATATGTACGCAGGTTTCTCTACAGAAAAACGCATATACACGCGGGTTGCCTTAAGTGAAGTAGTGTGTACATGATGGCATATGGTTGATCAGGATCTACAGTAACAGAATATGGTTTTTGTGATGTGCAGTTTGATGTTTGATATTCTGGTTATAGTGATCTGATTGTTCCAGTTGATTGGTTGAGTTTTGATTAAGTTTCAGTTGTTTGGGTTTCAATGATTAGTTGATTCAGTTGTGTCAAAGATTGATGATTGTGTTACAATGATGAGTTACAGTTTGATTACTGATATTGAGCTTAAGTGTTGGTAATGGGTCCAGTTTGAAAATTTGACAAAACATGGCCTACAAGTTATCATGTTTTGTAGCAAGTAGATCCAGTATGAAAATTTATGAAACGTGGTCCCCAGAGTTGAGAAAGTTGGAGCTTCCTTCCAGTGGTAATTGGTAAATCAAATCAGGGGGTTGGAGCTCCCTTTTAGTAGCAGCTGGAGAATGAGTGAAGGTTGTGGCCTTCTGCAGGTTGGTGTCTGTGTATTGGTACAAGTTTATGCCAGTACAAGAACTAGGGGGTTGGAGCTCCCTTCTAGGAGTTGTAGAACAAGCGAATGTTGTAGCCTTTTGCGAGTGGGTGCCAACGTACTGATATGAGTTTGCACCCATTAGGGGAATTTTGAGGTTTAAAATGGGCCTCCTAAGGAAATAATAAAATAAAATTAGATTACATCATCAAATTTTAGAGGGGAATTTAAACATACAAAAAAAAAACAACAACAACAACCTCGTATTTTCAATTTATCTCCCTACAGGTTTACTCAAATTTCGAGTAGCAACACCTGTTGGATGCAGAATTTCATTCCTCGTCCAAGGAGTACCCATCTTGCATACTTTCGATGGACCCTACTACACGAAAAATGAGAAATACATGAAAAACATGATTGCAATCACGTTTTTCATGTATTTCTCATTTTTAAGTAGTAGGGTCAATCAGAAATATGCAACATGGGTATTCCTTGAATGAAGAATTAAATTTTGCATCCAACAAGTACTCCCACTCGAAACTTGAGTAAAACCTTAGGGAGATAAGCTGAAAATACGAGTTGAAAAAATAGTTTTATTATTTTATTATTTTTTAATCTTTTTACTTTTTTACTCCAAAAATGGTGAATCATCCCCCATGCTTGACATCATCATCTTAAATCCTATTGGTTCTTATAAAGTTGTTTTTTGTACATTTTTCTTAGGTGGCCCATTTTAAACCTCAAAAGTCCCCTAATGTATACAAGATTGTAAAAAGCTTTTTCTTTATATTAAAAAGAAATTAAAGACGATAGCGGCATGTGGTTTCCTCCCACATTGGGTTTCCACCTTAAACCCTGGTGTTCATGAGTGTTGCTTATGTGTGATACTTTGTTTTTTTCTTACTACACCTGCTTACTGCTCATCAAATGCCTGATAAATCTCTTACATTCTGGTTTGAGTTTAACATATAAAGAATTAGTTGTTTTACAAGTTTACTAAGCATACACTAGTTTCTTTTACAACAGTCGCGTACATACGCGAGTTGGGTTCAATAAAGTCGTGTATATATTTCAGAAAAATAAAATTATTATTGTGAGTTTTTAAAAATAATTATTAAAACTCTAGCCGCCCCACCACCCCTCTCAATGTTTTTGCCAACACCTAGTTGATATTAGAGTTCTAGGGTAGTGTACTATCAGTTGTATAATTTTCTGAGTTGTACAGTTGATTCATGCAGTTAGAGAAGGGACTACAACGATTGCACAATTCTAATTGGGAATTTCCCTAATTAATAGTGGTCTAATGCCCAAGGAAACAACGAATTGGGAGCTTGGAGGGATTGAAAATTGACTAAGTGTTGAGCCAGCGTCAGTCAGTTAGGCAAAGGATAGAAGATATAGGTGCAGGTTGTGCTCAAGCTTGAGAAAGCATATTGTATGCATCGAAATTCTCTCATTAATGCAATACAAATAGTAAGGGGTTTTCAGCAATTTCTTTCCCTTCGATAAATCTTTGTGCATGTGTGATGTTTCCTTTTAGCACGTATATGATTTTTGTTTGAGATGGTTAATTAACTTTCACAGATGAGTAGAGTAGCTTCAAGTATTGTGATGTATTAAATTTCATGAGCAGTTTTAAATCTACACATTATTTTCTACATGTTATCAGAGCTAGATTTGTAGAAATTTATACATGGTATCAGAGTTGGATTCACATTAGAAACCTGTCCAAAGCCACCAATGCATATAGCTCAGCGAGGAAGTTGCAGTGCGACACGGTTTTTCACATTGATTAACGGGGATTTTCCCGTCCCACATCCACCCAAACTCCATTGAAACCAAAGTTCTTTCATATAAATCATTTAAGTCCTATTCACTCGAACACAATCCTATAACTTGCATTAAACAAACTCAAAGACTCCAAGGATTTCCTGAGGCTTTGTTGAGCTTTCCTTGGATCTGAATGTGACCTAGAGCACTCCCACAATGAGAATGAAACATTGGACATTTACATATGTCTGTCATACACATCACACACAGTGCATAATCGATTCTCCGCATAAATAGAGTGCATTATAATATTAAACAAGTCAGGGAACTTTTCACTTTATAAACATACCAACAATCAGAGCATTGTAATAACAATTAACCGCATGTCTTCATGCAACCAATCAAATTTGCATATAACTTCAATAAACATTCATTTCATCCACAGAACGTTAGTATTCCAACTTAGCCAAAAAAACATCCAAGGCATATTGCCCATCAAGGACATGCAACAATTTTCAATGACCATTCAAGAACATTATACAACCATGCATCAACTAATAACATACAAGTCATGGTAATCATTCACATTCAAATATGCATATGACATTGCACTTATTTGAATGGTCATAAATGGTTGGAACTGAAGGTGGGATTTCAACTCTTCATCCAACCATAAGCCAACTACACCACATTCTTTCTTACAATTGTCCACCCCCGAGCCAAATCCATGATCTGAGGGATTTCTTTCTCATGGATTTTAACCAAGCTTAGTTGGGATAATGCTCAGCCCCAAGAGTATAGGTTTACTTTATAGGTGGTTTATCAATTGTGTCTTCAAGGCAAGCACTGCAAGAACCTGTAGCTCGTTGTCTGGATGGTTTATCATCTTACTTTGCACACACTGAGTGGTTTATCAGCCCTCTTCAGCGAACACCCCAGTGGATTGCTACCCTGTCTAGTGGTTTATCAGTCGTCTTGGCAAGCACTAAACGGTTTATCAACTTTCTTCGCAAGCACTTAGTGGTTTATCATCCATCTCAGCGAACACTCATAGCCCAATTCCTCCTCTAAGTCTCCCAGTGACCTTTCATTCTTGGACACCAAAGTCCAACAACTTCTATGCATCTGTTATCACTCAGGTTGTTCCCAAAAGTTGTAAGAAAGGGAATATAGTCGAGGTAACCACAGACCAATCTTTTAGATACAGAATCTAGCTAATTTGTATCCAGAGAAAGCTCTCTCTTTTTTATTTAGCTTTGTTTTTTAAAGCTATTAGGCTAGTTATGAAGTTCAAGGTTTTTTGTTTGAGTTTGGGTGGTGAGATTCAATAGAACAGAGAGGTAAAACTGAGTAGTTCAGTCCATTGGGCATGATGGAGTCAAATGAGATGGTTTTTTGGATTTGGTTTCTAACAGAGGATGGCATCACAGAGCAAGGTAATCAAACAGGGAACAAATTAAAGAGCTGAAAACAGATAGAATGGGCTCAAATGGGTGAAGGGCAGTTAAGAATCCCTTAACATATTGAAAAGAGGGAAAGTGAATGATTACTGATAAGGAGCAGTTAAGAATTCCCTAGCAAAAAATCAACATGAAAGAATCAGAGGAAACAGGAGCAATTAAGAATTCACTTTATACTAATTCTGAAGAAAACACAAAGAATAATGAAGACTGAAAACAGAGTGCAGTTAAGCAAATTCTGAATTAATCTTTCTCTTTATCATTCAGATCATGAAACATAGATAACATAATAGACAAGAAAACTGTAAAACACACGATATAAGGGTACTTATTGATCCATAGGTTGATTCAAGAATTTTGTGACAAGTCTTCTGCATCAATTCTTCATCCAGTAGGCCAGACAACAGTTTGATTCCAACAACTTTTTATTCCAAAGTGTATGAGTTACAGCAAAGTCTAGGGAAATCTACAAACACCCAACCTCTTCAAAACTCTAATGAAGGGGGTATTTATACAATAGAATATGTACAACAGGTATCTCATCAAAGTTGTGAGATAATATCTGGATTTTAACCTAAAGTAATTTACAAGCAAAGTAGAAACAGCTAACTTATGTTGTGCTGGAGGCAGGCTTTTAGGGTTCGGCTTGCAGCTGTCCTGTAGTAGCTCTGTGCCGACTGTTTGTCTTAACTGCCCTTTAATTCTGATCTGCTTTCCTTTGTCGGCTCCGATACTCTTTATTTCTGACTTGATTTGCCTTTAATTCTGCACTGATACTCTTTAATGTTGATCTGATACTCTTTGACTTGTTGCGTACCCTGTTTTCTTTGTTCATATATGTCCAGTGTTTAGCCCAAAATATCTTTGTATATGTCGGTTTCTCTCTTCTGCAAGCTTTGGAAATCCCTCTGTTTGCTTTAAACTGTGTTAAACGAGGGAGAAAACTGCAAAATGGTGGGTCGGCAGAGTCTGCGAGCTCGTTGCTGGAGCTTTCTGGTCCGGAGGCGGTTGAAACACTGGAAATGCGACCTTGGTCCCTTTTACGCCTGGAGCGCGCAGGGGCGCTGAATGAAAAAACATAACAAAATGACCTTTTCATCCTTTTATTCGACAGAATGATTTTTGGTGGGAAAATTTTGGTTCGAAGGACGGATGACGTCAACATGACGTACGGGACAGATGACATGGCGGTGACGTCAACAGATGACATCAGCGGGGGGGAGGGCGGTAAATGGTTTTGCCTGCACCGCTTTTGGGCTTGGGCAGTTTTGGGCGGAGGGGCAGCGAACACGGCAGGCGGGCGACGCGTGTCCACGGTACGGGACCAAAACCATCGTTTCCCCGGGACTTAACGTGCGGCAGAGGAGGGGGTCGCGAAATGGATGTGGATCGTCGGATGCGAGGGCGCTGATCGGACGGTGGATGCACTGCGGAGATGGCGGGAGGTTAATTCGCGGGGCCGATCAAATTAACGTTAATTAATGATATCAAGCGCGTTTTCATTGGTTATCGGAGTGATTAAGTTAGGTTATTAATCAACCCTGATGGTGATTAATTCCATTATTTGCACACGGGGAGGGTTCTTATTAAGCTCCAAATGAACTTATTAATCCCATTTGTACAGTGATATGGTTATAACTAACCGGGGTGGGGATATTAACAATGCGGGGTTTTTGACATATTTATATAATACGAGAATTTGGGAAATGATTTTTACACGGGAGTTATATAATAAAGTTAAAGTTAACATGAAAAATGATTTAAAAATAAGCGCTAAGTTAAAAACTTTAGGCTTAGGATAAAAAAAGGGGTTTATGTGATTTTTATACAAATTTCCTAAGTAAAATGGGGTTTTTACTTAGGCAATGGATGAAATGGAAGGAGTGGTTTTTTGGAGATATTATGCAGATCTTAATATTTGAGGGGGAAATTAGTAAGTGTTTTGGGGAAAACATGAAGGGGAGTTAGTCATGCCTCGCTTGAGTTGCTCCAAGAGTAATGTCTGCCATAGTACATTGTGACAGGAAGTGTAAGTTAACACATTTTTTAGAGACAAAACCTATCACAAGTCTCATTCTGCAACAGCAATCTACCTACCCAGCCTACTTTGCCTAACATTTTTTCTTCCTTACTTTGGGTGCACTTAGACTAGCAAACCCTTTTCAATCTTCTTTTCTTTTCATTGTAAGCCTACCTAAGTCTGCACTTATTACTTCCAAGGGTTCAGATTAGACTGTTGAGCTCCTTTGCTTCTCTACCTATCTACATATTTGCCAAGATTAAACAGTTTGGTCAGATTTTATTCTCTATCTCTAAAACATGAAATTCAAACATGAACTGGCCAAGATTAAGTTGTTTGGCTATTCATCAATTGTGGCAAGAAGTTCAACAATCTGCACACAATGCTTATTTGCAGGAAATGAAAAAGTAGTGGCATTTAGACTTGCACACTTTCCTGGTCTTTTTATTTGGGGTTCATTTTTTCTCATTTTTTCTTTTGACCATTTTATTCTTTTTACCCTTTAATTTTTCTTTTAGCGTATACCCTCTTTACATTTTTTAAATTTTTTTGATTTTTTGATAATATGGAAACCTTTACAGCAAGGAAAGGAAGAACATATTACAGAGCTCAACTAGTCAATCATGAAATATGACACCTATTACTATAGGAGTACAACAGCATCAATATGGGGTATCACATCCCATCAGTATTAGCAAAGTTTCTCAAGCGTGTAGCTCCTTACACCTGCCTTTCGCTTTGTCTTTTTTCCATAGTTTTCTACACTTGCTCTATTCCCCCACATTCCCTTGTTTTGCTTTTTCGTTCTTTCTTTTTACTCTAAGCTCTTCGTGGTGCCCCCATTGGACTGTTCACTTCCCCTCCCCTTCATGTCATGGAAGCAGGGAAAAACGTGGGCATCTCCTCTACCCTGTCATGTCTTTGCCATTTGTTTGGTGGTGGGCTACACTAGCCAACACCACTTACAACTCTCCCTTAGATCATGGATCCGTATGTCCCACTCTTCAAGCCAACCAAATATAAAATTATTTTATAATCACAGTAATCATTTAACATTACAAAATCAGAGGCTAATACAAGGGGTGTTACATTAACCATTCATGCAATCATGTGTTTTCATTTAATGTTATGGGCATATTGATATGGATCATGGGGCAAACTGGATGACTGACCGATCTCGATTGTATTTTTGTTCCCACACTTCGCTTAGGAGGTTAATCTTTGACACTAAGTGGGACCTTCTTTAAGGCCTTAGGAAGGGAAACATTGGGGAAGCAGTAATTGATACAGTGTATCCATAGTAATCCATACTTACCATTTTCCATATCTCCCTTGTTTTTCATCTCCATTCTTTGTATTGGTATTCATTGGCCATTGGGATTGGCACCCTTCATCCACATCTCTGAGTCAGGACCTAGAAACTTGGCCCAAAAGGTTGATGCAGCTAAAAGAAAGATAAAAGCATGTAAGGCAATAATGAAAGAAAACGTAAAATGCAAAAGATGGTTAGGATTATATTTAGTGTGTGGGCAAAAGCCTACCAGGGGATTTGCCTTGCTCATTAGCCATCACCCAGTTCCTCAAGCATTTAATGCTTCATCTAAAGAATGGAATCTTGAAATTCCCAACCTTGATGAGTGAGAAATTGCTCCATCTTATAGGGGTATTGGTAAAATATAAAAGCGAGCTTGGGCACCTAAGTTATGCAACAAATAAAGATAAATCATAAAAGTAAAAGGCGTGCCAAAGGTATGGAAAAAGCAAGCCAAGGAAAGGGGTAACGCGTGCCACCATAATTGCTTCCTCCTTAAATCTATACACTCAGGATGTTGAACCCCCATTAGTTGGTCACATGGTTGTGGCACCTGCCATGAAGTCTTTCCCACTCTAAAACCATTATTATTACACACACCTATGAATTGATGGGCTAACATGTGACTCCCCTTGGGGGCTAGAAAGACCTAATAAGGCTATTGACATAAGCATCCCTAATATAAGTGTGATAACTTGTTTACTGTTCATGATCTAGTTAAACATTTGAAGGTGAGTTTTGTAAGAAGTATTCTTGTGCCCCTAGCATTAGATATGGTCCACTATGATGCTTTAACGGTTTATGTCCCTCATGATTATTGATCTCACTTCATCTTAAGAGGTTTTTACCAGGTAGTGTTATCACAACGATAGAGACCCCTTACGAGATGGGCTTGATCCCCTTCAACAACACTCTAGAGGTCGTTGCACCCCATCTAGAGAGAAATTCTAACCTGTGATGCAACATTTCCCCTCCAAAGATGAGCATTGTGCTATGAAATTATTCCACATGATACTTGACCCTCATGTAGCCCCGAATGTTGAAATGTTGAAGCAATGAAGTTTGGCATTGGACTACTAGATGATGTGCCCAACGAGACCCAAGATGCCTCTAGGCTGGCCTCGACACTGTTTGATGGATGTTGCTTATTCTAGAGCCCAGATGATGGTGATGATCCTTGAGATGACATGGGAGGGCTTACACATACCCTTGGACCCCAACACTTGAGCATGATGGTGTCATGTCACTCCCTTTGCTCATAGAAGGGTGGTGTAGAGCATAATTATGATGACATCATGGTTTTGGAGGCACTTAATGGAGGCATACCCATGCCCTTTGAGCCATTCTTGGAGTGAGGAGCACCCATGATCCATTTTATCACTTGCTCGTGGCACCTTGAGCACTTATTGAGGATGATTTCATAGTGGAAGGCATTATTTCCCACACGCATGGGTTATTTTTAACATTTATGTTATGTTTTTGAGTTATATTGAGGTCGACTTGTGACCTCACTCTTGTTGAAGCTTAGCAAACTTCTTTAGGGCTTCACTTGTAAAAATTATTGAAATAAGCCAAGTTAGACCTCATATAAAGAGACGAAGCTTTCTTTCATCTTTTTCATCACCATTCACTCATCACACTCTCCTCTCTTTAAGAATGCGCATTAGTCTTCTTGTCTCCATTTGGGCAAAATGTGATCTTTTGTAGTGCAAGTTTTCTAAGATTGATTGAAGTGATTCTTGTAGAAAATTATGTTAAGTTTACCGCATATTTTATATGTTTGCATGTTGTATTTGTGTAGTAAGGTTTCTACATGTGTTGATCTGAATGGAAAATGGCATCAACCCATGGTATTCATCCACCCATGGAATTTACCCATGGTATTGTAAGTGGCATCCACCCATGGTATTGTAAGTGACATCTACCAATGGTATTCATTCACCCATGGAATTGACCCGTGGTATTGTGACATCCACCCATGGTATTCATTTACCCATGGAATTGACCCGTGGTATTGTAATTGAAAAATACTATAAGTAACAAGTCGTATTTTGTAAAAGGACAGATTGTCCACCACAATGTAGTCCTTACAGTTATTATTTGTTTTAATAAAAAAAAATCTTTGTGGTTTTGTTTATTGGACATTCTACTCTTTTTCTTCTGGCAATTTCAATTTTTCAGATCTTAGGAGCCTCCCACCCAAAATTTGGATCAGTGCTATCAGAGCAGGTTACGATTCCATGGGAATGAGGGTTTCATGCATATTTTAGTTTCAAATTTTTGCAGCTATATTCAACAAACTTCAGGCACGCATTGCAACATCCACATAGCACTTTCTTGGGCCAAGCAGGAAGAATTTTTCTTTTTTCATTTTTTTTGCAGGAAATTTTTTTTTTGGCGACAAGTTGATCAAATCTGAAACATTTGATGCAATATTTACAAAAACAAATAATAGATCTGGATTCCTTGCGAAAAAATACCAAAATTCAAAAAAACAAGCAGCCGAATGAGAGTCTGGATGAAAAAGATATCGCTGATTTAAAATCAGCTATGTTGTAGAATTTTTTTTCTGACAACAACTAATGCATGGAGACACTCCTATCATTTTTTGAAGTTTTTTGTGCAGAATTTCAGAAAAAAGATTGTAGATCTGAGCTCCTCTTGAAAAATCACCCAATTTAAAAAAAAAATGGGTCGAATCAGAGTTCGAATGTGGGAGATATCGCTGATTTAAAATCAACTATTTTTTCAGAAATTTTGCGACGGCAGAAAAATTGCAGTGCGAATCTGAGATTCTAGAGTGTCTAGATAAAGATTTCCAACACATGGGAAGATGCAAAAAAAATACCAAAATTCAAAAAAACAAGCAGCCGAATCAGAGTTTGGATGAGGAAGATATCGCTGAGTTAAAATCAGCGATGTTGTAGAATTTTTTTCTAACAACTGATGGATGGAGACTCTCCTATCATTTTTTGAAATTTTTTGTGCAGAATTTCAGAAAAAAGATTGTAGATCTGAGCTCCTCTTGAAAGATCACCCAATTTAAAAAAAATGGGTCGAATCAAATTTTGGATGTGGGAAATATCGCTGATTTAAAATCAACTATTTTTTCAAAATTTTTGTGACGGCGGAAAAATTGCAGCGCGAATCTAAGATTCTAGAGTGTCCAAATAAGGATTTCCAACACATGGGAAAATGCAAAATGGTCCTTCTGCTTCTAAAAACAGGTTATAATAAATATTCTATGTTATATTGACCGAGTTATGTCCATTTTAATTTTGGAGCTGCATTCGGAGCAGGTTCCCATTGGAAATGTGCCCTCTCACCCCACTTTAGTAGGTACCTGCTTCACATTTATCAGTTTCAACATAGCAACATTCGGCTTAGGTTATTTGGAGACGTGCCCTCCCACCCTAGGCTATGTAGGCACCTGCTACTTCATCAACAACCAACTTCACGGTTATGGGTCAACCGCACAAAATCCTTGTCATCGAAGTCCATTTGCTAGGCTGCACACTATTAGTATCACAGTTGGTCACAACCATTACAGGGTATCTCTATCCTCGGATCTTCGTTTGTCATGGTTATGGGTCATTCACAAACCCACACTTCATCGAAGCCCATTTGCTAGGGCGCACACTGTCGATATCACAGTTGGTCACAAGCATTACAGAGTATCTCTATCATCAGATCTTCGTTCATCATGGTTATGGGTTAACCACATAAAACCCTTCTCTTCAGTAGCTCTTCATATTCAACAAAGGCTTCACAAGAGGGAACTTCACGCAATGGGGACCATTGCTTTTTAAGGAGGGAGGAATTATCTGAATGGAAAATGGCATCAACCCATAGTATTTATCCACCCATGGAATTTACCCATGGTATTGTAAATAGCATCCACACATGGTATTGTAAGTGACATCCACCCATAGTATTCATTCACCCATGGAATTGACCCATGGTATTGTAACTGAAAAATACAAGAAGTAACAAGTCGTATTTTGTAAAATGACAGATTGTCCACCACAATGTAGTCCTTACAGTGATTATATGTTTAAAAAAAAAAATCTTTGTGATTTTGTTTATTGGACATTCTACTCTTTTTCCTCTGGCAATTTCAATTTTTCAGATCTTGGGGGACTCCCCCCCAAGATCCGGATCATGTGCCATGATATAAATTGTTGAATTTTATCTTGAAATCTTGCTCCTCTATGATATGTAAAATTGTTATCCTAGAATCCTATAAGATAACTCCGAGTGTCCATCTCTTAAATTTAAAACCTTGCCGCACAAAGAAATCGTTAGGGTTTGGAAGTGGGTGCCCTAGTCATCCCCCCATTTCAACAAAGTTGTTCTCATTGATTTTTGCCCTAGAAAACTCCATTTTCCCATTCTAAGGAAGGCACTAATCATAGTAGTGTTGATCAAACCCCTTTCTTTAATAAATTTGTCTTTATTCTTTCTAATTCTTAGATATTTAGGGTTAGGGATAGGGTTTTATGTGAAATATTACTAAAAAATAATTTATTTTTGATGTATATTTGTTCTTAAAGTAGAAAATGCATTTAATAATTATACAAAAACAAAACCTAACATTATTTGCATGTTAAAACCCTCCTTTAGGGTTGACGTCATCATCCTTTTGCTATTTATGCATAGTTTCAGCCATAAAACTACATTATAAACCCTTGATCCTAAGTAACTATTTGAAGGTCTTGCCCCTTGTGTTGATTAATCATTAAGAGACCTTTTCCTTGGGCTGTTATATGACATTTCTTGCCTCATCATTGAAAATCTGTGAAACCATATAATCAGTCTAGGAGCATAGTACTTGAACTCCGGCAAAGATTACTTAGGACTTCTAAGCTCCACCGGTACTATATCCCAATCTTGAGACCTCATTCAATCACCTTGAGCCATTCTCATTGAATGTCCCTTAGGTGATCATTTACAAAAGCCTCCCTTATGGTTAAATACCATTAAATAGCATGATAAAGGTTGCTAAGGAGACAGTGGCAACAGATCTATTGTTGCCATAAAGGTCTGGTTCTGCCTAGTGGGGCTTTGCACTATGCCTGCTAGATTTTGTCGCAACAAGAACCATATACCAAACAATACAATTTTTAGCAAGCTGTATTGACTGCTCAGTGCGATGCCGTGAATTAATTTGGTTATATTATTATCAATTGAATACTAAGAATTCTCAAATCAGTCAAGGGTTCAAGAATTAGGCACCTTACAAGTTTCCAAGCTTAACCTGATGGCTGCAAGGATTAAATCTTTCATGAGATGAAATGAAAATTACTAATTCAGCCTGAACTTATGATACATCTAATTTCATCAGCTCATACAAAATGGACCATCATGATCCATTTCATGACAAAATGTATTACAGTTGAATAAGCGGGTTATTCCAGAACCTTGCTTCTGGAGGATCTTTGAGCTTATCCTCTTACAATAGGAATATATCCCTCTCCCAATAAAATGGCCGAGATTCAATTAGAAGTTGCAACTTGTAGATTTGCTAATTTTATGTGTTTGGGTACATCTCCCTGATTGCCTCTGCCCAAAAGCATACTTTGTGCAGATGAATCTTTCTTGATCAGCCTAAAGACTGCAAAAAATTGTAGTAGGCGTATTTAATATCAAACTGCATATCATACCCTGCCAGACAACCAATTATTTTAATGTTTGAGCTTTCATGGTACTAGCAACAATATTAACAAGAAGAAAAACAAATACTGAATCCTATGCAGCATGCAGAAGCAAAATAATACTCACAGTAGTTAATTGCAATTGTGCGTCCTTCACTGTCAGGGGTCTGCTTAACGTGATGAAACCACAAGCTTGGCCTGGATTGGTGATCAATAATTTTAGACAATAAGCTACAACTTGGAAATATAAATGAAAATTATTCTTTAAAGGTTGCAGCTATACTTTTGCAACCAGACTTGCTTGATATGCACATAAGAATTAAGTCTGAAGTTCTGAACTTATAAAATGAACTACTACAAATGCTAAATCTCTCTTTTGTGATGATTCCTATAGATCAATGTTTCTATAGGAATCGTGCTTCACCCACTGAAATGCAAGCATGCTTTTGGAGATAGCACTCAATTCATATTCTTGACCTAAGATGAAAACTGTTTCTAATAGTAATTGATGGATAATGGGGTTTTCATTGTTCAGACCATAAGTCTTATATCCCTTATGAGGGAATTTTATTCAGAAAGGTAAGCTCATGCTTCTTTTTCCCTTTGCTATTTGAAGGGGGGAAAGAAAGAAAAGACAAAATGTGTATACTCAAGTTGCTAGTAATTAAAACTGTAATGAATGGCTTTGCTAAATTTGTTTCTGTAGTCAATTTACATTTGAGTCTGTTAACTCTGAGAAACAAAACCTCACTAGTTCCCCCTCACAATTACAATAGTAACAATAATGTGCATTTGCTCTAAGACATGGCACAATCATTTGCATTGGCCGTAAGAAATGGTTACACTACACCCTCAAACCTGTCTTAGGGAAGCTTGATATCACCAACAATCCCTTCTTGGTTGACATTCAAAATCTCGACCCATTTCACTTTCTTTAATAAAAAGTAAAAATTCAGAGCAAGGCAGAGCAAACTGTGAAGGGGCTGAGGATACTCACAGGTAAAGCATCTCGCCTGCTCGGACTGTACATTCAAATGGCTTTGGGCCATTAAAATATCTGGGGAATAACATTCTTTGTTGTTCAGCTTGTGATGATGGTGGGTAAGGATCAACACTCGACCATGGAACATATCGCAATGGTGTATCTAACTCTATTTTGAACTCTCCATTTTCCTGTGATGTATTTCCAAATCAACAGCAAAATAAGTTTAGAGGTATATCCAGTGGCCTGCGAGACTAAACAACAGATAAAGAGATTGCATCATTTGTTCCACAAGCAAAATCAAGTGACTCTATATTACACGAATTGCTGGGCATACTTAAACACCAATCAAAGATTAGAACCCTAATCCGATATACCAACCCAGAAGAAAGAACATACATTGGAAGAGTAATAATAAAAACTCACATAACCTAAGAAATCAAAGACACAAATCCACTATCTGATGATAGAATATGCTAAGTTCTACTTTAAGAAAATGGAGGATAATATATTCTACAGTGCTGGATGAAATATGTGAGCACAGGAGAACAGGAGAAACACCTCCCTCCTCATCCACATGGCTCTTGACTCAAAACCTCAGGAGGTTTGACCAGCATGTAGGATTTGGCATAATGGTGACAGAGAAGAGCAAGGAGGTAATTGGGGCATGCCTGATAGATGAGCCCAGCACCTCTGGCACATAGCGTAGAGACCATTTTTCCATCCTAACGAGTTTGCTGTTATATGGCTGTGGCAGCAAGTTGCAGGAATAGGTGTGGTGGTGAACCTGTGAACAGGGCATACCATGGCAGCTAAGATAAGATAATTTTACTATGGTCCAACAAATGACCAAAAAGGTCGGTCAATAAGACTAAGAAGTACATTTAGCGATACCAAGGTAGGTCAATGGGGCTAGGAAGGACTTTCAGTGAATATCGATCAGTAGAAGTGCTATAGGCTACCCTAGTAGCATCAAAGCAAGATAAAACAAGAACATGAAAGATATGAACTAAATATTACATCAAAGGAGGAAGAAGAATGCAAGAGATCAACTAGATATGGGATGAGGAGGAATAAGTATTTACCATGGAATCTATCACTGAAAGGGATCCAATGCATTATCTAACAATGTCCTCTGTATAGTAGCCAATGCTGAGAGGGCCTGGCTATATGATTTTTGGAGGCATACACCCTCAGAGAGAACAGTGCCAGGGCATCTACTGGAGGTGAAATCCTACCTCCGTTTCAGGCCCTAAGATGATTCTTCGACCAATAAGTACAACCACTGATTTGTTCGGATGCACTGCCCCTGTCACCTCAACAATGCTCCTCTCTGTTAACACCAGATTTGTTCAGGATGCACTGCCACCATCACTTCAACAGTGCTCCTGCTCTCTGTTAACACAGGATTTGTTAATTCCAATTTAAGGAAGCTCTAGCACATGTTCATGAGTACACTCAGATCAGGTTTGGACTTCTCCAAAGTCTTCTTGATCAATTCGACATTGATGGTTCATGAGTACCTTGGCCATATTGGCACATTATTGCAGATCCTTATTCAGCCAAAGTTTATTCCAGAATTGTTTTGTATGAGTATTTGGAGATCATGAAGAAACAGCATTTGAAGGAGGCAGCACATGTGCTATTTTTAGCAGGTTTCCAATTCTTGCTGTTTAGTTTTCCACGCGAATAGGATTGACATTCAGACTTTGAGTAATGCATGTGTGTTGAGGACAGTCAGATGGGCACTTTTAGAATCTCGATTCGGCTATTTTTTGAAGTTAAAATTTTGGAGACTGGATCTTTTTCAGCAGCAGCTGACAGCTTTGGGGACCCAGCTGAGAGTACTCCAAATGGCCACTTCGAGATTTTCAAGATTCACTCTTAGAAAATTTCTACTTTGGAAATTTTATCTTTCTTGAAAGTAGACTTGGATACCCTTTTGATGAGCATGTGGTTTATTTTCTGTACAATTCTAAGTTTTAGGCCTTGGTCAAAATCAGTCAAACGTAGGTCTAAAAATAGGAATTTTGTGGCTTCAAAGATACCCACATTTTTGTTTACCCAATCTTGAGTATAGTGTGGGTATGAAGTTTGGCAACGATCTAACATTGCTGATTTTTGGGTGAAAGATAATGTTTGTCTAATTTTATATTTGAACATATTTTTAGATACCATTATAATGAGCAGCAATGGTGTCAAATCTAAGTCATTCTGAGAACTTGGTTCAAAATTAAGGTGTGCCATGTGTCATATTTCCATGTTAACCTTTTGACCATGTTCTTTGTACCCTTTATTTTCAGCTCTCAATTCTCTTGACCAGTTGAGTATTTTGGCCCAGTTCAATAGTGGTCATTCCTTGCAGATGCATTTGCACGTCATTTTATGGCTCATTGGGAGGTGAACCCTACTTAAGGAGGATTTGGGTTGAGTTGATTGGAGTTCAGTGCAGTTATCTTCAGTTCAGTTGAATTGTCTTCAGTTCACTTCAAGCACATGTTATTGTTGCCTTAAAGTGGAGCACACCACTTCTAGAAGCCTCCCAGTTGCTATTTTGGGCAGCAGTTCACTTATGCATACACTGGAGAAGTGCACCCCAAAGGATCTTATCCTTACCTTGATTTTGAGATTTTGAGCAGGTTTCACACTTATTTTTGGCAAAGGGAGGTGTGCCCACCTTAACTTGATTTGGAGTAATTTGCACATCAAGCAACTTTCATTTTTAGAAATTACTTGAAATGAGCGCATATGTCTTGAGAAGATCTCGTGCCTTCTATTTTCAAACAAAACCTTATTAATTTAAAGCTTCAGATTAGTAAGCCTTGGATAGGACTTGGGAGTTCATAAGAAAAGGCTATCCTTGGAGACCTATAGAGTGTCTGAACCTTATCCATCCACCCATGCATGCGTATACTCTGAGGAGGAGGGCAATGAACCTTGAGCATATTTTGAGCAGGTTTCACACTTATTTTTGGCAAAGGAAGGTGCCCACCTTGGAGTTCTATTCACAAAACTTGCTTACTTGTTTTTGGCATCCATCTACCTATCCCATGCACCCCTCTTGAAGGTTTACTATTAGTAGGTGCTGAAGGTTATTTCTACAAGATTCATATATCATTTGTTCGAAGCTATTGCACCCTGTTACCGCTCAAACTAGCAGGGTCCCAGGAGGGGATCCTATAGAGCAACTACTAGGTCAGGTGGCAAAAATGGAGCAATACCCACTATCACCTCAACTAAAGCTCCCCGCTCCTTACGGACTTTCACCAATGGGAGGAGACCCGATATAATAGGAATCACAAGGATCAATAGATCAATGATGGGATGTGAAGTGATTCCTAAATCCTATTCACAAGAGAGGCTCAGAAAGTTGGCTTGCTTGCTTTGGAAGCAAGGTGATAGGCTCCCTAGGAAGGGCTAACGGGAAAATTAAGCCTAGGTTTGGAGAATATCCCTTGACAAGAGGTGTCTTAGACCTAAGAATCCTTAAGGAGAAGTGGCTTCTATGTGATCCTTGTAGAATTTGAGTTACCAGGTTGCGGGACCACAAAGAACCCAAGTGGACCCAAACTAAGTCAAAGGTGTGGAGTTGATCAACAACAAAGGGGCTTGACCTGGTTAGTGAGGAGAATGGGATCAATGGATTAAGTTTCTTTTGAAATTTGAATGCAATGATCCAAATGAGGACAGTAACCCAAATCAACCTAGGGAGAAAATTATCCTCGAGCTATGGCTTGCGATATCTCAGGATTCCACCGACGGATTGTGCTCAAACTTGGAGGACCCCTTAAGAAGACCCCAGAGCAGTTTGGACCAATTTTCAAGGTGTTTGGATGGATACAAAAGATTTTACTTGATGCCCTAGATGACCTATCGAGGTTAGGCCTAGAAAGAGAAGGAAAGGTGAAAAATAATATTCTTTGTGATCACCTATGGACTAGATCAGTGCCTAACCAATTGGGAGAATGGAGTCTAATGGAAACAATGTTTAGAGATGCTTAATTTCAATCAAGGAGTTCTCCAACAACTTTGCATGACAAAAGCAACAACTAGGTTACAAGGGATATTTATACTTCTAATTATTTGAAAATGATGACTTATCAAGATAATGCATGAGTAATCATGTATCTCTCGGACAATAAACCACCATACATTTCAACAATCAACATGAAAAATCCCCCACAAAGACAAGGTCAACAACTTCGCATAAGCCCAAGAGTTGATGAACAACAAAGGGGCTTGACATAGTTAGGGAGGAGAATGGGATCAATGGACTAAGTTTCTTTTGAAATTTGAATGCAATGATCCAAATGAAGACATTAACCCAAATCAACCTAGGGAGAGAAATGATCCTCGAGCTTATGGCTTGCGATATCTCAGGATTCCACCGTCGGATTGTGCTCAAACTTGGAGGACCCCTTGAGTCAACTAGGTTACAAGGAAAATTTAATTTGTATACTTCTAATTATTTGCAAATGATGACTTACAAGATAATGCATGAGAAATCATGTATCTCTCGGACAATAAACCACCATACATTTCAACAATCAACATGAAAAATCCTTCACAAAGACAAGGTCAACAACTTCGCATAAGCCCAAGAGCAGCTACACCAACTTCATGAATGAAAATATTCCATAGATCATTTTATGAGACAAAATTACAAGATAAGCATGAAAAGAGTACTCACAATGTACAACAAGATTATTCCAATCATCAAGTGCAAGAAAAGCGAAGCTCCAAGATAGAAAAATCAAGATCTTCCAAACATCGAAATGCATTATTTCTCCAATTCATCCATCCAAAAGGCTAGCGAAAATCTCAAGAGATACAAATGATCCAAATCCAAGTGATGATGAGAGGAATGAATGAGCCTCTCATCTATTTATACAATCCAATAGGGGATTCGAATGGCCTAACTTGCCTAATTTAGCCCCAAATAATAAAATAATGTACAATAGTGATATTCATATAACTTGGTGACAAGCCCACCAAGATAGCTCAAAATAGAAAGATAAGCCTCTCAATAGGGCAAACTAGTAAACATGATGAGTTGTTGGGCCACTGACAAGGCCTAGTGGAGTCCAAAGTGTGCCAATGTGTGAGAATAGGCTCCAAATAT
Source organism: Pinus tabuliformis (assembly GCA_031772625.1). Lineage (NCBI taxonomy): Eukaryota > Viridiplantae > Streptophyta > Pinopsida > Pinales > Pinaceae > Pinus > Pinus tabuliformis. The sequence goes on from CM062817.1 coordinate 1,862,738,235, forward strand.
AGTGAATGAGGGGTTGGCCCCTTAATATCCAAGCAAGTCACATGTGGTGTCCCCAAGCGGGTGTGGGGGCACAATGACATCCTCATGGGTCTCCAAGTGGATCGATAATGCCTGTAAACCATTTATAGGGGCTAGAATGATGACATAAGCCCTCCCTTGTCTCCTCATCTGGACCCTAGAACATCTGCCAAGTGTGCGGTACAAGTGTGAAGTCGGTTGGACACAATGATCTAGGTGCATCATCCTCATCCAAAAGGTGGAACACAAGAAACCATTGAATGGCGTTGGGGATCCATGAAGTGCCCTCTGCTATGGTGGAAACCCATGGCTCTCTACACTCACCCTACAAGTACCAAAATGACCCTCTGGAGGGCTTGGACCCTGTATAGGGAGACCAAACCCTAAATGGACCCATCTGCAATCTTACATAAGATCGAATGCATCCCCTTGTGTTCCAATACAACAAATCATTAGAGTAATCAAGTAAAAGAGCTTACAAATCATGAAACACAAGTGGACACTTCATAATGGCATGCCCTGCCATAGTCGCCTTTGGCATGTCCAAGTGTCTCCAAGCTCAAAAGGGGGTTAACCAAGGACCATATTGGGTGGTTTCATCCTCTAACGGGGGTGATATTTCCATGGTACATCCATCAAACGATAGGTGGCCTATGATATAGTGATGGAATGGAGTGGGGGTGAAGCAGAAGCTCTAGGCCACATGCCATGTTACAAGGGTAGCTAATATAGAGATGCCCACACTTGAGTATATGAGTGTAGGAAGGAGCAATCGTGGTACATGAGTTACCCCCGCATTTGTTTTTCCACCCTTCTTCATATGCCTTTTGTCTTCTATTAATTATTTTTCTTTAATTGCTTGGTGCTCCAGGGGATGAGAGCATGATGTGCAGGATAAAACAGTTGATACCCCCTTTAGGTGGGACAGTTCATTGCCCACCAAGGGTTGGGACAATCATGGGTTCCTTAATGATAGAAGGGGCTCATCTAGGGCCCATAGAAACAAGGGTGATGGCCATAAATAAGGGGTAGAGCTCATGTTTGGCTTTTTCCCACGTGCTAAATTTGTATGTCCCAGTCATCTTTTGCATTTTATGGTACAATTTCCTTTTGAGAGTGGCCAAATAAGTTTTTTCTTTTATTTTTAGCTACATCAACCTCTGGGGCATCATTCCAGGTTCGACACGAGCTGTGGACAAGGGGAAGGGGAGGCTAACTCCTTGTGGACCCAATGGACAAATGTGGACCCGAATGGGATATATGATGAATGGGGTTGTAATGAGCGGAAGGGGAGTGATGTATATGGTTTTGGGAAGCGAGACCACACAACCGAAATTAGGGTTTCCCATGTAGTGTGTTAAAATTGGCAACTAGGGCCAAACTCCATGTGGGTCATCTTATTCATAGTTGATAATATTTTTATTAGATTCCTCTCGTCGAGAGGTGTAGGATTGATCTAAAGATCATCCGATTCCGATAAGTATTTATGGAGATATGAATTTATTTTGATTATGGAATAATTATCAAGCCGACCAGCAACTCATGTAAGCTCAGAAGCCCAACAGTCGCATCTATTCAATCAGCGACAATTGTGTATAAATACAGGAGGTCTTTTCGTCATTTGGACTCACTCATCTCATCACATCTCTCTCTCTCCTGCGCAGAAAAGAGGCTCTTCTCCTACTGCGCAGAAAGAGACTCTTCTCTCACACGTGTGGAAGGAAGACGCAGAATTTAGGGCTGCAACTGCAGATCAAAAGTTTGACCAGCGTTGACCATCAAACTCCCTCCTCAGAACTGCGTTGTAGGTGAATCTGGATCTCCTCTGAAGGCCGCATTTTTTGGTGAAGGAATCAAGCCGATCCGACGGTCGGTTTGCAAGATATTGTCTGCCCTAGTTTGGCTGATCTAGGGTTTGTTGCTACTAATGTAAATCAGATTTATGTACTATTTCTCTCTGCTGAATTATTGAAGATAAAGGAAGATTTGATCAAAGGGTTTCCCCACATTGGGGTTTGTCCCTGGCTAGCCGCCACATCTTGTGTCTCTTGTCTTGGCTTGTTTTCTGTCGATTGTTTAATGTTCTATCTGCACTTTACTTTATGTACATGTGATTGCTAATCTGTGGATAATAATAAGAAAGATAAGTAAACTACTATAAGCATAGAACATACCATAACTTAACATGGTATCAAAGCTGAGGTGAAGACAAAGCCTGAGCAAGAGCAAGAGCAATCACCGAAGAGAAGATTGGCAAGGCTATCCTAAAAGAACTATGGGGTCCTCAACACTCTTCCCTGCCTAAGACAAGCTCCATGAAAAAGCTGACTATCACAGATGGAGGATGTCTCTCGATCTAACCTTAGAAGATCAAGGAGTGTTGGACCATGTGAGAGGCAATATTGTTGAGCCTCCATCAAATGCACCCGCTGCTGCCAGGAACAAATGGAAAACCGGTGAAGTCAAAACAAAGAAGATCATCCGGGACTCTATCGACAAGCGCTTGGTGGCCTACATCTCCGACTTGAACACCTCCAAGGAAATCTACAATAGACTGGTGAGTTTATTTAAAGTTAATGATGCAAATCAAGTCTTGTTTCTTAGAAATAAGCTGAAGGAAATTAAGAAGGGCAAAGATGAGAGTATGCAAGCATACTTCTTAAGAATCACCGAGATCAGGAACAATCTCCTATCTATTGGGGAGATTATTACTGATATGGAAATGGCACTCACGACTCTTGGAGGATTACCATTCGAATGGTACGTGTTCAGGACTACTCTTCTGAACAATAATGTAATTCCTGGTTTCGAGGAATTAATGGCTAGATGCATTCAAGAAGAAACAAGGGTAGAAGAGCAAGAAATGCCCATGCCTAAAGGTCCTCCTGCTGCCTTTTCTTCTCATGCTAAGAAAAGAAATAATTCCGGGACTAAATCAAAAAGAAAGGCTGGACCTAAGGGTGGAAGAAAAGGACAATGTTACATTTGCGATAAAGCAGGTCACTATGCAAGAAAATGCCCTGATAGAAGGGACTCACACCGGGACGATGATCAAAATCCCTCTCATGGCAATCAAAGGAATGGAAAATTTAATAGCAAAGGTAAAAGGAGTGTTGGAAATCAAGGAAGAGGACAACCATTCAAGAAGAAATTCCAAGTATGAATCCAACACTGTTGATAATAAGCAGGATGAATATTATCTACCAACTGCTCTATCTACCTCTGCTCCTTCAGACTCAATGGGAATTTGGCTCATTGATAGTGGTGCCTCAAGGCACTTCACTGGTTACAAAGAAGTTCTCCATAATCTGATAGAGAAAGAAACTAACCTGGAAATTGTCCTTGGAGATAATATGAAATATCCCGTGAAAGGTGTAGGCAATGTCTCTCTTAAATTGAATCAAGGTAATACGATCCACTTACAGGATGTATTATATGTACCTGACCTCAAAAAGAACCTGGTGTCCATCTCGGCAATGGAAGACAAAGGCTACAAGGTGACCTTCAACGATGGCAAGGTACGTATATGGAAAAATAATGTTAAAGATGCCTTCACTCTTGGGTTTCAAGTTGATTCATTATATCAAGTCGGTGGAAGTCCGCTAGGTGTCATGTCTTGTGACACATCTCTTTAGTCCGAACTTTGGCATCGGAGGTTTGCCCACCTTCATTATAAAGCTCTACCTGATGTAAGACAAATGGTAACAGGGATGCCTAAATTCCAAGTAGAGAATGAAGGTGTATGTTCGGGATGTGCCGCTGGAAAGCTCAAAAGGGGACCATTCCCCTCAAGCCAAAGCAAGACCTCCAATATATTACAACTAGTTCACTCAGACATATCTAGTATGATGCCTGTGAACTCCTTGGGAGGATATTCATATTACCTTACTTTTACAGATGACTATTCTCGAAAGACTTGGATATACTTCTTGAAAAAGAAGGATGAAGTGTTCTCTTGGTTTCGACACTTCAAAGCCTTGATCGAGAATCAAACCAAAAAGAAGATCAAGATCTTAAGGACTGATAATGGGACTGAATATGAATCTAACAAGTTTCATGACTTTTGTAAAGAGGCTGGCATCAAGAGGGAGACTACTACACCATATACTCCTGAACATAATGGTGTGGCGAAAAGGAAGAACCGTACGATTGTGGAAGTTGTCCGTGCCATGCTCCATGATCAAAGACTTCTGAAGTTTCTATGGGCCGAAGCTGCAAACACCGTCGTATATGTACAAAACCGATGCCCTCATCAAGCATTGGGTTCCAAGACTCCTGAAGAAATGTTCACCGGTAAGAAACCTGACGTATCTCATTTTAGAATTTTTGGAAGCCCTGTATATTTTCATGTGCCGAAAGAGAAAAGGAATAAATTGGGTGCATCTGGAAAGAAAGGAATCTTCGTGGGCTATGGTGAAAATACTAAGGGCTATAAAATCTATGTAGCTGGTCAAAGGGAAGTCGTGATTAGTCATGATGTCACCTTTGACGAAGATATGGCCCTCAGCAAAGTGGACAAACTTCCAACTTTGAGGAGCTCTCAAGAAGCCGACACTAGGGAACCAAAAGAAAAGGATGATGAAACAATGCCTGATGTGGAAGAACCCATGGATCCTATTGATCCACCTGAGCCTTCCTCTTCTAGGAAGAGGCCCTCTTGGCTTAGGGGGCTACTCGATGATGCTGAAGGACACACTACACCCCGAGGAACCTTCCGTGAAAGTAAGAAACCCAACAGGTATCAAGGATACTTGACCATCATGAGCACGATCATACAAAATGAGCCTTCATCATTCTCAGATGCCGTCAAGCATCAAGTATGGAAGGATGCTATGACCGAAGAATATGAGTCTATTATGAAGAATGATGTCTGGGAAGTAGTTCCCAAACCCCAGGACAAGACAATTGTCACTTCTAAATGGCTTTACAAGATAGAGCATGCAGAAGATGGAAGTACGGAAAAATATAAGGCTCGTTTTGTCGCTCGTGGCTTCTCCCAGAAGGAAGATATAGACTATGACGAGATATTTGCACCTGTTGCTAGATATACCACCATCCGCTCAATCATAGCCCTAGTGGCTTCACAAGGATGGAACCTACATCAGATGGATGTCAAGACCGCATTCTTGCATGGTTCGATCAAAGAAGAGGTCTAAGTGGAGCAACCAAAGGATTTGGGATTTATGATCGAAAATCTCATGTATGCAGGTTGAAGAAGGCTCTCTATGGGCTGAAGCAAGCACCCCGAGCATGGTATGAGAGTATCGACAACTACTTGATGAAGCTGGGATTCACTAGGAGTGAAGCCGACACTAAACTCTACTTTAAGGTTGAAGATGACAAACCTCTCATACTGGTGTTGTATGTGGATGACCTCTTTCTAACAGGTGCAGACCCTTTCATTCACAAATGTAAGAGGGAGTTGGCTTCTGAATTTGAAATGAAGGACCTAGGACTGATGCACTATTTCCTAAGACTTGAAGTCTGGCAGAAGCCAAGGGAAATTTTCCTATCTCAAGGAAAATATGTGGTGAAGATATTGGAAAGATTCGGTATGGTAGATTGCAAGCCTGTAACTACCCCGATGGAGCTTGACTTCAAGAAGTTAAGCGGTAGTGCTGCTGGACCTGTTTTATGAAATGATACCGAGTATTGGCAACTTGTTGGAGCATTAATGTTCTTAGTGAACTCCCGTCCAGATATATGCTTTGCAATCAACACATTAAGTCAACATATGGTTGAACCTCATCACATACATTGGATTGGTGCCAAGAATCTGTTAAGATATCTTCGTGGCACTATTACATATGGGCTAAGATACACTGCCGGAGATGTGAGACTACTTGGATACACTGATGCTGATTGGGCAGGCAGTGTGGTGGATCGTAAGAGCACTTTCGGGTGCTGTTTGTCCTTGGGATCTGCTTCGATATCCTGGGTGAGCAGGAAGCAGAAGTTGGTGGCTCTGAGCACTGCCAAGGCAGAGTATATTGTTGCTAGCATGGCCTCCTGTGAGGCAATCTGGTTGCGAAAGCTCTTCACTGAGCTGTTTGGATTTACATTGGATACCACCATGATCCTATGTGACAACCAAAGTGGGATTCGTTTGTCAGAGAATCTCGTATTTCATGATCGCTCCAAGCATATCGATATCAGGTACCACTATATTCGAGATATGGTGTAGCGGGGAGCTATAAGGCTCCAACATATTGGTATAGATGAACAGGTTGCCGACATTCTGACAAAGCCCCTAGGAAAGGTCAAATTTTTTACTTTCCGAGAACAACTTGGTGTCGTTCAGAAACCCTCTGATGAGGGTCCTTTATGATGTATGGAGCTCTTGTAGATCCGGGGCAGGGGTGCAGGGTACTTCTTGGAGCGACATATGACCACAGGGTAAAAGAATCAAAACTTTCCCTGTAACACCCCATGGCGACTATGTAGCAGGATATTTAGTTCTCCTATGAGGTCTAGATGATGTGTTTTCCATGACGATTATGTAGCAGGATGATTAGTTCTCCTGTGAGGTCTGGATGATGTGTTCTCCATGACGATTATGTAAAAGGATGATTAGTTCTCCTGTGACGTCTGGATGATGTGTTCTCCATGACGATTATGTAGCAGGATGATTAGTTCTCCTGTGAGGTCTGGATGATGTGTTCTCCATGACAATTGTGTAGCAGGATAATTAGTTCTCCTGTGAGGACAGGATTGATTAGTTCTCCTGTCGAGGCATCCTACCCATGCAGTCTGGGACTCATGGGAAGTACCTCTCATCTGATCAATGAGCAAGGAAATAAGGACAGGGACCATAGTAGTACCGATGGACACATCGTTGTATCTACCGTACTCCCTATGCTAGGATGACCTTCATTGATCTGGGATCAATGATACTGGTCTGGGACCAGTGGTAGGAGTTGTACCCACTATGACACTGACTTCGGGTTGGTTGAGCACTGGTCTGGGACCAGTGGTACACACTCTGACACTAACTTTAAGTCAATGGAGGATGGTATGATACATCCTCGATCATTTCTTCCTCTTCATAATTTGGACAAAGCAGAGCAGAGCAAAACAGAGCGGAGCAGAACAGATCAGAACAGGGCAGAACAGAGCAGAGCAGAGCAGGCAAAATAGAGCAAAGCAGAGCAGGGGTCAAGTTGTACAGGGCAGTGCATTTGATGGATGAATAGTAACGACCGACAGACGAATCGTTGATGGAGTTCTCCCTAGTTGAGAGGGAGTGTTAAAATTGGCAACTAGGGCCAAACTCCATATGGGTCATCTTATTCATGGCTGATAATATTTTTATTAGATTCCTCTTGTCGAGAGGTGTAGGATTGATCTAAAGATCATCCGATTCCGATAAGTATTTATGGAGATATGAATTTATTTTGATTATGGAATAATTATCAAGCCGACCAGCAACTCATGTAGGCTCAGATGCCCAAAATTCGCATCTTTTCGATCATCAACAGTTGTGTATAAATATAGGTCTTTTCCTCATTTGGACTCACTCATCTCATCACATCTCTCTCTCTCTCTCTCCTGCGCAGAAAAGAGGCTCTTCTCCTACTGCGCAGAAAGAGACCCTTCTCTCACACGTGAGGAAGGAAGAAGTAGAATTTAGGGCTGCAATAGCAGATCAGAAGTTTGACCACCGTTGACCATCAAACTCCCTCCTCAGAACTGCGCTGTAGGTGAATCTAGATCTCCTTTGAAGACCGCATTTTTTTGGTGAAGGAATCAAGCCGTTTGCAAGATATTGTCTGCCCTAGTTTCGTTGATCTAGGGTTTGCTGCTGCTGATGTAAATCAGATTTATGTACTATTTCTCTCTGCTGAATTATTGAAGATAAAGGAAGATTTGATCAAAGGGTTTCCCCACATTGGGGTTTGTCCCTGGCTAGCCACCACATCTTGTGTCTCTTGTCTTGGCATGTTTTCTTTCGATCGTTTAATGTTCTATCTGCACTTTTACTTTATGTACATGTGATTGCTAATCTGTGGATAGTAACAAGAAAGATAAGTAAACTGCTATAAGCATAGAACATACCATAACTTAACATAGTGCCATTCCTAAAGCCTAGTGGCCAATAGAGAAGATCCCACGGGACTAGAATACAAGGTTAACCATCAAAAGGGCAGAGGAGACAAGAGTACAGACCTAACCCACTGTTTCCGCCGAATCCTTTTGTTGAAGAAAGTGTAACTAGGTTCGGTCTTCATAATGACATGATCTTTGTAGTTGATGTAATAAAAGGAAATAAATTATTTTTGTAATCTTTCTACATGGGTTTCATGAGCAAGAAGTGTCACTAGGTGAAAGACTTCTTCTTGATGTCTTTAGGATTTATTTCTATGCAAAAGAGTCATGTCTCTTCATGTAAATGTAAACAAGTCCACAAAGGTGTGAAGAAGCCCTCCAAAGACCAAGCACAATCCTTCAAGAAGTCTGCAAGCAAGAAGCAATAAAGAAGTCCTAATGTCAGCTCCAGAATATGACTTAAAATGAATAAATATAAGTCATGTCGGCTCAAGGGATATACACATCCATTCACCTTCATGTCGGCTCCAATTATGAATTAAATAAATTAATATAAGTCATGTCAGCTTGGGTAAGAGACACAAGAGTTCGTGGCTCACGTCGGCTCAAATAAGATGACGCAAACCACTATAAATACCCAATGAAGTTATCCGCAAATGGTACAAGGAAGAACTCGCATTATCTTCTGAAATGTCGATGGGTGCAGGAAGGCATGGCTTGGGTTACAGATGGGTTGCAGGTAGAAGACCTCGTATGAGTGCAGGCAGGATATGGTGGAACTCTCTCTGTAGTCTTGCTCTAAAACGAAGGCACAGTAATGAAGATCACGAATGCACAGTGATGAAGCTCTTGGACAAAGGCACAGTAATGAAGATCTCGAAGGCACAGTAATGAAGATCACGAAGGCACAGTGATGAAGCTCTTGGACAAAGGCACAGTAATGAAGATCTCGAAGGCACAATGATGATGGATCTCGCACAGTAGTCCTGGCTTATAGATTTGTGCCCTTGTTAACTCGTCTACCATCTGCAATGATTGACGTTGTTCTTGGTTACAATCTCAAAAATCGAAGTTGCAGTCTTGATCATAATATTCATTGTTGTCTCGGCATCAACATAAGGGTGATGATCTAAGACACTGTCACAGTCCTAATAGATATGTATAGTGAAACAGTATGACAATCTCGGCAAGATTGTATCTAGTAATAAAACTCAGATCTAGCACTTCGATGAGTAGTTGTGATGAGGGTTTCGAAAGATCTCTGTGATATATGTATTCAGAACCTTACCTCGAGCATGGACAGAACATGAGATCATTTCAGTGATCTCATTGTTCCAAGGATGCAGATCAATAAGGATCTGGTAACAACAAGTGAAGATGCAGTAGCTGTGTGACTGCATGATGATTTTAGGATGAAAGATCTCATCAAGCAATATTGAGGATCTCAGTAATGTAGCAGTATTGGCTTCAGGGATGCAGTGAAGATGATGTTCAGAGAAGTGAAGGATTGATGTCTTGGTCTTGGAGTGGCAGAGTGTGTCAAGGGTCATGGTCTTGGTATTCGTCAATGGAATCTCTATAAGAAGAATTTTTGCGTGGGTTTTCCTCTCCAAGAGGGAGAGGTTTTGGCCCTAGCAGTAAGCCAAATATTTGTGTTCTTGTCTCTTTTGTTTTGATAGCAGTTTGATGAAGTTAACTTACACATGCTAATAATGAAGTAAACATCAAGCTAAGATAAAATTGCATTAACACTTCACAAATTGTTATCATGTAACGAAGAATCATCTTAACTATGCATGCCCTAGATTTTTCAACACCTCCCACCAAGCCATGCCCAAAAGTAACCATGACAAGTAAACAAAAATACTCATTCACATAATGATAAGCCATACCTTCAGGGTTGGAAGGCCCACCTTCAAACATACGATCATAACAGATGGGTGAGGAACCACATGGCTAGCTCAAGTGGCGGAGAAAATGGCACATCAAGCTATCTAGGGGTTGCAAGGGGCTATTGGCTGTCGGTTGAGGACCATCTAGGAGAAAAAAAATTCTCCTATGGATATCACCCACAAAGTGGTGGGTAACACACCCCACTTGATGATTCTTTTATTGGGCTTCCATTCCCTTTATCTAGTTGTATTCTTTTAACCAAGCAAGGGTAAGATATTCCTAATGGATCGCAGCCTCAGCAACAATCAGCCCACAAAATGCTAAACATGTCACAAGCGGGATTTGAAAACAAGTAGGGAGGATAACATTTCTTCTCCCTAAGCCCCCTGGCAGAAGCACAATTGGCAATCGCCGTGAAAATGAAGTGTTATGTACTATGAGATTTTAGGTTCAAATTCCCAAGTTTACCCCTAGTCGCGTACAGGGGGGTGGCATGGTTCATCTAGGGGTTATAGTGGTAGCAGTCAGAATAGACCCCGTGTCACGCGTGTTGGAAATTGTAAATTTCAGTCTTCATAATTGTCAATGTATTTGAGTCATTATGTATATTTTATGTTACAAGAAAAAAAAGAAAGAATAATATTGTTTTAAGCATGGGTTCCATGCTCCATTTTGATGGTCATCTGGGTCAAGCATGTTCTTCATGCTTCTAGGGTTTTTCATGTGAAAAGAATATTTTTCTTGAGTCAAGAGAGTTCTTGTCAACTGTATAAGACTCTTTTGGGCAAGTTGTAACATGTAAAAGATGTTGATTTTGAGTCTAGAAAGCCCTATGAGCCTCCAAGCACAAGTCGGCCCTGGGAGTGACAAGTCGACCAAAAGAAGGATATTCGACCTCTTGAAAAGCCTATAAATACAAGCAGCTTCGACCTCATTTGGAGCCAATTCAATCATCTCAAGAAAGAAGTTCGATCTGAGGCAAGGAACAAGGAAAAAGAGAAGCTAGAGCGAATATCAAAGAAGCAGCACAGAGTCAAGAAAGTTTGTTTTGGGGCCTTATTTTCTCAAACGTGCGAAGGTTGGGGTTTTTGCAGCATTTGGGAGGCCGAGAATTACAGGTCTGAATTTCAAGAAGCCAAATTGCGGATCTAAGTTGCAAGAGGGTCGAATACTCTGACTTGACCTACTTGGACTCTAGTTGACCTTGAAGATATTGACTTGCTTAAAAGAAGAACTCTTGGAGGATAGAGACATGCCATAAATTAGGGTTTTTGCAATCATTACAGGGTCAAAGATTGCAGGTCAACACTGGGGGCCAAAGTTGAAGTTGGAAGTTGGTTGAAGCGGAATTGATCTTTGTTAATTTGGTTGATCTCTAACTAATTGGAAGGGCTTCTTGGAGGGTTGACTTGGTGCTTGGAGGAGGACTTGGTCCAGGGTTTTTGGGTCTTGGTTTTCTCATTTGAAGCAGATTCTATAAGAAAGGAAGAGATTATTTATGGGTTTTCCCCTTGGAGGGGTTTTACCCTGGCTTGGAGCCTATATCTTGTGTCCATTGTCTTTATTGTTTTGCTCTTGATAATTGTTTGATGAAAAGATCTAATAAAGAAAACGAAAAGATAAATAAAGTTCACAAGCAATTATAAAGGTTAAGGAAAAATTGAATTAATAGTTGCTATACTACATTCTCCAACAACGTGAGTACGAGATCGGCCTAGTCGTCGATTCCTCTAGTCAACAAATATATATATATATAGGGAATTAATGAAGGAGCGATGGAGCTCTGCTGTGCACACCCCACCTGCTGCTTTGACTCTGGTTAACTACAGTAGGCACCCGTAGCGGTTATCCTCCTCTAGCCTACAACACGCCGGTCCTAGCCTGCACAACTATCATTTTCAGTGGATAAGTATGGAGGGTATGGAACTTGACGCTGTGGACTATTCGTCGGATCCCTTCTCCGATTAGGTTATTTTGCCAAAACCTATCCCGAAATCGGCTACCGCTACATCTGCCATGTCCTGCTCGCTAATGGCGCTGATTGTCTCCCTTCCTGGGCATAAGGACAACTCCCTCCGCATCGGTTCCCTCTCAATCGACTCTCCTGCCCTCAATTGTCCGCCCTTGTCTCCTTCAACCCTCAACCTCCTCGCCTCATGCTCATCTCCGCTCTTCGATCCCACACCCCCCGCTGACCTTTGTTTCTCTCAGAACCCTAACCCTCGCCCTAGACCTGCATCAGAAGCGGCCACACAATCTCAGCTACCAGCTAATCTCCCTGGATCAGGCGAAAAATCACAGGAATCTGCATTCCCATCAGGATGTTTCGATACCCCTGTTATTAGGGTTAGGTCAATGGAGCCTTCCTCAGCAACAAAAAATCCAGCAGATCCATTACAAGACCATCCTACTGCGCCACGGACAGGGAAGAAGAAATCCAAGTGCATCAGAGCATCCGGGAAAGATTTCACTATTAAATTTGGCGAAGGTCTCACCATGGGGGATATCACCGACAGAGCAAGCAAAGTTCTGGTGGGTAGGGTTCGCGGCAGAACCTATACAGCGGATCGATTAGGGCAATGGGTGAAAGAGATTTGGGGGCAGATCTTCCTTCAGCTACTGGAGGTTCAAACTCTGCCTTGCGGGTGGTTTGCGCTTCACTTTGCACTCGAAGAATACACGAATATGGCCCTGGCTCAATTTTGGCACATAGAGATGGCGTCGATTTTGCTCAAAAGATGGAGCCCTCTTTTTGATCCTGAAAGAGAGCAGATCGGAGCAGGGCCTCTCTGGGTGAGGTTGCCAGGATTACCTCTGCAATACTGGTCAGAAGAGGTGTTCATCAAAATAGGGAATACCCTAGGTACGTTTCTGGATTACGACAAATCCATTGTCCAATCCAAAAACCGAACATTAGCCCGTATTTTAGTGCATCTAGACACTCGGGAGGGTCTGGAAGAAAGGATAACTCTGCAATGGAGGAATTTCACCCAGGTACAGATCTTGGACTATGAGGGAGTGCCATTTAGATGCCGAAGATGTCATAAGGTCGGGCACCTATTCAAAGAGTGCCCTCTGGTAGTGAAAGCCCAGGAGACAACAGTAGGACAAGAAGCTGGCATCGACAAAGGAACTCCTGTCATCAGTAGAAAGCATCTAGAGGCTAGCCCAGAACCTCCCCGGAAGGTGACCTCATCCAAGCTGGTGCAACACGAATCTGGAACACCTTTGGGACCACCATCCCCTCCTCTAACTCGAGCTCGGGCAGCTGCAGAAGTGGCTCGTTCAGCGGGTATTCCTCTTCCCTCATCCCCTATTCTATCTTATGTAAATGCATCTACTGCACAGCATATGCATACTGCACCGATTTCGCATGGTATCATCTCCCCTGCCTCCATCACCTGCTCACCTCTCCCTCATCACTTGGTTGATTCCACCACCCCCCCCATTACCCACCCGGTGAAATCCCCCTCACTCCCTCCATCTCCCTTGGCACCCTCTCATCCCTATAACCTTCGTTCACGAACTCCCTTTGGGGACTCTCATCTTTACAACATAGGCCTTGGCCTGACTCTACCTGCATCCTCTGCTAAACCACTTAGAGGGCGCAAATCATACCTCACACATGCTATCCTTCGCGCTGGGGCAAAGGTGATCTCGGGAAGACAATCCTCTTTAGATCGGGTTCTTAGAGAAAAGCAAACCCTAGATATGGTTCCCCCATGAAATGCCTCTCCTTTAACTGTAGGGGTTTGGCTAGTGCTCCAAAAAAACTAGCCCTTCGCAAACTTTTCACTACAGAACCGGTCGACTTAATCCTCCTTCAAGAAACCCTAGGGGAAGCACATCATGCTACAAAGATTTTGCAGGCTATATGCCTTGGGTGGGTTTTCACTGCTCTGGATTCCATGGGTCGATCTGGTGGTTTGGCCATGGGATACAACCCCCGTTCCATTAATCCCATATCGACCTGGGGAGGAAAGGGTTACATGGGCAATTGATTTTTCTCAGCAGATTTGGGAATGGAATTCACGGTCATGAATGTTTATGGGTCGTGCCAAGGAAGGGAGGCCTTCTGGAACCACCTCCTCAATCTATCCTTATCCTCTGCTGACAACTTCATATTGGGAGGGGATCTTAACTTTTCTATCGGATTCAGTGAGTCTTGGGGCTCATCGGCTCAGATTGATCCACTCTCAGATACTATGGAAAACCTCCTTGAACAGGCCCAGCTCACTGATGTCCCAATGATAAAGCCCCTGCCTACTTGGAGGAATAGAAGGGTTGGGGAGGCCGCCCTCGCCAGGAGACTAGACCAGTTTGTCATCAAGAATCAGTTGTTGCAACGTTTATCCCATTATAGGCAGTGGGTTGGGTCAGGAGGCATATCTGACCACTCACCTATCTACCTGGAAGTATCTGGTCCGCCAAACAAACCTCGGGCCCCCTTCAAGTTCAACTCTGTATGGCTACAGGATCCCTCATTCATTGAGCTGGTCACTAATCATTGGACACAAAACCCACCCTCTCGGTATCATTCATGGGCTGAAGGCTTTTGTCAAAACCTTCTTCAGCTCAAGAAGCTCACTATCAAGTGGGCCAAAGAAAAACATCAGAAGGATAACCATATCCTCTCATCTGTGGAAGCAGCCCTGGCGGACCTTACCAATGATAACAATAGGGGATTCATGAGTGTTGAAGCCAAATCCTATCTGATTGAATTGGAAAACAAAAGAGCAAAGATATTGAAGGACCGGGAGGAAACTTGGAGACTCAAGAGCCGTGCTATCTGGCTCAAAGCAGGGGATGAGAACACTAGGTACTTCCAAAACTATGCCAAAGGAAGAAAAGCCTCCAATACTATCTGGCAATTGCCCACCCCTGACAGAGAAATTGCTAAAACTTTCCACCAGCTCTCACAGCTGGGCATATCACACTTCCAACATCTCTTCAAGGAACCTCCTATCTCAAACCTGGCTGAGATCATCCGAGTAGCAGGGCATTTTCCTAGATTTGTCAACCAGGATACAGCCGATGAGATCACTGCACCTATCACCAGAGAAGAACTGGAAGGGACTCTCAAATGGTTCCAGAAAGATAAAAGCCCTGGGCCGGACGGTTGGCCTATTGAATTTTACTTAGCATTCTTTGAAATCATCAGGAACGACCTTCTCAATGTAGTCGAAGAGTGCAAGACATCTGGGAGAATGTATGAGGCCATCAATTCCACTTTCATTGCTCTTATCTCGAAATCGGATTCCCCGGCATCCTTCAATGAATTGGCTTCAACCCATTCTATCCCATCACATCTCCCCCAAGCAATTTTCTTTCCTCCATAATAGGCAGATCCATGAAGCCATTGGCACAGCCCAGGAAGCCATTCACTCTATCAAATCTAAGAATCTGAAAAGCATAATTCTCAAGATTGATCTTGCCAAGGCCTTTGATCGTGTAAGCTGGCTCTTCATTAAGATGATTCTTATCCACTTAGGATTCCCTATTGATTTCATAAACTGGATTATCTATTGCATAAACACAGTCTCCTACAGCATCTTGATCAATGGCTCGACATCCCAGTTCTTTCATGCCGACCGAGGGTTGAGGCAGGGCTGTCCCCTGTCTCCTCTACTATTCCTTTTAGTGATGGAAGGTCTCAGTAGGCTCATTGCCTCTGCAAAAAGGGAGGGCAGACTAAAAGGCCTGAGAATGAATGATCTCTACCATCTCACACACCTGCTCTTTGTAGATGATGTCTTGATATTCCTAGATGGCAGCGTTAGGGACTCAGCCACCTTCCATGAGATTCTCATCCTCTTTGAAAAAGCCACTGGTATGATTGCAAATCAAACCAAATCTATGATCACCCTGACCCATACTACCCCTCAAGAGGTCAAAGCAGCGCAAATGTACTTTCATTACATCCCCCACAACCTCTCGGATGGGCTCAAATATTTGGGTTTCCGGATAAAACCCAACAGCTATAGGATTTCTGACTGGATCTGGTTAGTGATCAAGCTGGAGAAGAGGTTGAAAATTTGGAACCATAGATTGCTCTCTAGAGCAGGGAGACTTGTCCTGATTAAATCTGTTCTAGAAGCCACCCCGGTATACTGGATGTCTCTTGCCTAGATCCCACGGGGAATCCTCAGTCGTATACAACAGATATGCTGCCGATATCTTTGGAATGGGCATAAGGAAGGTAAAACATTTGCCTGGGTAAGCTGGCAGAACATCGCCTTACCAAAGAAATTGGGGGCGATGGGGGTTAAAAGATCTGTCTTATTTTGCCCAAGCTCTCGCAGCAAAGATGAGTTGGTCTCTTCTCACTGCTAACAACCTTTGGACGACAGTGACATACCATAAATACATTTGGCCTCATCAGATCCTGGACTGGGTACATCAACATGATTGGCCACGTGGGGGAATATCCATTGTTTGGAAATCTATATTACAGACAATGCCTTTCATCAGAGCAGAATTGGCATGGCGCATAAACAATGGTTCCTCTGTGAGAATTGGTATCGATCCCTGGATAGGTGGGGGTAACAGATATCTTCTTCCACCGAACCTCTTACAATATCTTAATCACAGGGAAATCAAGACGATCACCCAGATTGCTGATCAAGAACACAAATCCATTCTCAGACAACGTTGGCGAACAGCTCAAGAACTAAATATTCCTGCACAGTGGCAGCACACTTGGGAAACATACCTTGGGGCTCTGTCCGAAGCGCATATAATCCTCAATCAGGACCAGTGTTGATAATATCAGTATCGGGAAAATATCGGCGAGGGTCCAGAAAATATCTTATCGTCGAAAATATCGGCAAAATATCGGCAAATATCGGCAAGCATAAAAAATGCATAATATATTCATTTTTTTCAGATTTCTAAACACATAAAGCAATAACAACATGAACTAAACATATTGGCACATAAATATGAAGAAGGCATTGATATATATGATGTCAAATAGAAATGATACATCAAACTTCAAAGGCGATACCAAATCTTGTTGATCCCTGATAATTGTCCAATCAAGGACTCAAACAAAATAACATCACATATCCTGTTGATCCCTGATAGTGATAAATTGATAATTGTCCAATCAAGGACTCAAACAAAATAACATCACAATGTCACATATCCTGCTGATCCCTGATAGTGATAATTGTCCAATCAAGGACTCAAACAAAACATCACATATATAAAACTTTAAAAGTATTTCATCATCATGAGTTATAAACTTATATGTAGCAAAAGTTGCAAAACAAATAAAACTAGCAGCTATCTATCTGAGACCATTGGCCTCTCCCTAGCAGCTTTCTTTCTATCTTGTTCAGCAATTGCTTCACAAGCTTTTTGTATAACCTCTGCACTAGAAACCATACATCTGCATCATATGCAGAGAGTTTAGCCAGATGGTATTTCAATCGTGTAATCCCTCCTGACATCTTGGTCCCACACAAGTTGCATGATATATGTGCCTGATTTGCCCCACCAACAGCCTCCCCATACTCCCAAAATGGGTCCAAGGCTTTTGGCATATTTGACATTTGTAGTGAACTAATTCAAACCTAGGGCACAAAAAAAACAAAAAATTGGCATTAAACCCCCCAACACAAAATGAAAAAATAATAAGTAATAACAACCTCATTCAAAAAAAATTACTACATTATTTGCATTTTGCAATGTGAATGAAAAATGGCAATAAGAGGGTGCATAAGAAAGTTGAAAAAAAAAAATGAAGCTTGCTGTCCAAATATGGAGAAAACCCTTGCATTGGTTCATGGACATGAAAATCATAGCAAATGGAAAAAAAACAAAGAAACAAAATGTTGGTAGGCAAAGAGGCAAGCAAGCATAACCCTAAATCTATGAAAAAATCATTAACATAGGGGTTTTTAAGAACATACCTACTAATGGAAGAAATGAAGTTTGTCTCACTATTCTTCAATCTTTGATCCACAAAAAAATCTTAATTGGTGGTGATAATTGTCGTTTGATCTTCAAACCCTCCTTGACAAGCACCACAAAACTCTTTCCCTTTCTTCTCCAACACTCAGAAACAGAAATGAAGAAAAAAAAACCAATTTTCGTTTTTTGTAGCCGCGGAAAAACACGCCCAGCGATATTTTATATCATCACGCGATATTTTCAAAAATATCGCCGATATTTCGGAAATCGCCGAAAATATCGCGATATTTTCTAGGCGATATATCGGCTCGCCGAAAATATCGCGATATTTCCGATATTCTACGATATATCGCCGATATTATCAACACTGATCAGGACCCAGATGTTCTAGTTTGGACTCCTGCTGATCACAGGATCTACAGTCCAAAACTCGGATATTTACATCTTCTACAGCCCCAAAAGCCTAACCACGCTAATGAATGGTGGCAGCAGCTATGGAGACTAAAAGCTCCCCCTCGGGCCCGCCTATTTATGTGGTGCGTATTAAGCAACAAAACCCCCATAGGAGAGGCACTTATGCACATATCCATCTACAGGCCGAGTAGGTGCGTTCTTTGCAAAAAACAACCGAATCAAATGAGCACCTGTTCTTGTTCTGTTCATTCGCCATCCAATTCTGGCAATCAATAACATAGCATCTCTCAATGAGAAATGCTTGGCAGGGCCCTTCTATTCTGCATGCTTGGAATAATTGGAACACAGCGCACCTGAGGAAAAAAGCACAATGTTTACCACTTATAATCTGTTGGACCATTTGGCTTGCCCGAAACCGCCTTATTTTTAAGAATGAGACTGTTTGTTGGCCCCTACTCATCGCTAAGGTAGTGGCAGTCTATCATGACATCCCGAATGAAGAACCATCACACACCCGTATAATATCAGGACCTGGTAATATTGAGAAAACTCGGTCGTGGGCCTTTTTCGATGGGGCTGCACAACCACAAGGTTGTGGAGGGGGATTCTATCTATACATCTCAGATCAGCATCATTTCAAAGTCAAATTAGGACTGGGGGAAGGAACAAATAACTTCGCTGAGCTTATCACTCTCAGACATTTGCTGCACTTTACACTTGCACATAATTGCACTTCCCTACAGATCTTTGGAGATTCACAAATTATCATCAACTGGTTCAATGCAAAAAATCAATGTCATGCTATATCACTTCAAAACATTCTGAATGATGTTTACAATCTCAAGACAGGTTTTAATATGGTCTCTTGTCAACATATTCACAGGGAATACAATGAAGATGCTGACAAGCTTTCCAAGGAGGGCTCGCTACTTCCCCGAGGCATGTGGTTAATCGTTGAACAACTGGGCACAAAGGTCTATCAATATCATCATAGACCATATATAGATTAGGATTACTACAGGGTGGAATGACCCTAAGTTATATTAGTATCTTTCTTGTTGTCGTTTATTTTGAGTAACTGCATAGACATAACAATATGTATATATTTATATTTCTGCTGATAAAAGAGACAAGTGTTTTTGATACTGGAAATGGCAAGGCCATATTTTTGCTACAGCAAATTATTGTAAAAAGATTTATATAGATCCTTCAGATACAGCATATGCCACAGGCATCTACTACATGTAATTTTTCCCTCATAATGAAAGATTAGGATTTTTTCTTTGGAAAAAAAAAAAAAAATATATATATATATATATATATATATATATATATATATATAGATATATCTTCTCCCTAACCACCTGAGCTAGGCCCATACATTTAGCCTTACCTTCTTCACTCATTCTATTCATAGTGATATTATATTTACTCCTAGTCTCACTCTATAAGAGTTAGAGACATGGTGAGGGTCGATGATCCATTGTTTGCTCGAGTTCTTTGGTCTTTTATCCCATTTTTTCCGTTCAAGTGTGACAGAGCAAATCATTCAATGAGAGTCAGACATCACTCATATCCTGTTCATGTGCTTCCAGTCCTGGATTTGGTGAGAGAAGGTGCTTTGAAAATGATTTTTCATCCCATGGAGTGCTTGGAATTTGAAGCCGATATCTCCAAATTTTGTACTTGCAGAGTGCCAAGGAGAGGCCAGTTTGATTTGCTGAGAGGGATAAGGTTTCTCCTAGTATTTTTTAGTGAGGTAAATCGTTGGAGCTGAGCTGGGAAGGCCGGCAGTTGTAATTCTCCATATTTGCTGCATAATAAAACAAAACCTCATTTGTTGCACTAATTTTCCCTTCGGGGTTTCTCCGAGGACATTTAGTCCAGAAATATTGGTGTCTATTTTTATGTATGTGCATCTATTTCTCAATTCCTGATTTTATAATTATGCAGCATATTTTTATTGTGAAGAATGCATTAGTTATTTATTCGTTATTTGTCGTAAACAGATAAACTGCTAACAAGTTAGAAGAATAAACTCAGTTGGTGCATTCGAGGAAATTCCACAAGGTATCAGAGCATTATTAATCAGATTGGAGACTCAGAGGCGAAAGATCGAAAAAATGTGCAATTTTAAAGGGAGGTCTGAAGCACAGGGTTCAGACATGCGCAGGTCAGCCAGGCAGTGTGAATTGCTAGGTAGAAAATCGATTTCTAGAACCAATGAGGCGGAAAAGTTAGATTTGCTCAATAGCAGTTCCAACAAGCCATGAATTTTTCGGATAGATGATTCCGGTGAGCAAATCAATTGATACGTAGAGTAGATCTAGGCGCACAAGATTTGCAGCAAGGGTCGATTTGCAAATCTGCGCAGGGCAGGAAGAAAAAAGCACAAAGAGGAGATTTCCATATTTTCTCATAAGGTATCTAGTTTTCAGGAGGAGATCTGTGATTTCCAAGTGTAGTAGGTCGAGTTAGACTTGTTAGTCCAGCCAGTGGGTACTTCAAGAGTAGCAGTACGTGTGCCAGATTCCGGAGAAGGGCTTCCGGAAGATAGAGCGAGTTGGCCAATTGAAGAATAACAGGCAGTTTGAGTTCCAAAAGGACACCAAAGGCGAGTGCATGATCAGATCTGCAAGTACAAGAACAAAACTGCGCATTTCTAGAGGGAGTCTGAGTAGCAGAGGGAAGGTTGAGCAGGAAGGAGAAGAAGATTTCCATCACTAGTCTCTAGTTTATTTAAGTTTCGCTTAAATGGCCATAGTGGGACTCAGGGATCAAGTTATACTTGACAGAGCCTAAAATTTTGCCCTCTGGAAAGCCAAAACGCAATTCCTTTTGGATGAGCATGGCTTGAAGGAGTTTGTGACAAATGTCATGGCAGAGCCATCATATCCATAGCAATTGGCAGCCTTCAAGAAAGAGATAGCCAAGAGAAAAAGAATGGTCCTAGATGGTGTTCAGGATCATGTCATCCCGCATATTGCAAATAAAAATACAGCGAAGGACATGTCGGATTTCACCGTAAAATTGTATGAGAATCCGTCAGAGAATCACAAAAAGATTCTTAAGGAGAAGTTGAGGACCACTAGGATGCAGAAGGGTGAAGGCATTACTTCCTATCTCACCAAACTTCAGAATGTCTGAGATGAACTTGCAGCCATTGGAGAGAAATTGTGCGATGATGAGTTGGTGCGCACAGCTCTAAATGGGTTTTCTAGGGAGTGGCATACATTTGTCCAAGTTATTTGTAGGCGAGACACACTTATAGGATGGGATCGCCTATGGAGTGACTTCACTCAGGAGGAGCTGAGGCTCGGCCTCGCAGAAGCTACAACAACAGCAATAAAGGACAGAACTCAAAAGGAGGCAAGAAGAAGAAAAAGGACATGTCGAAGCTCAAATTCTTCGGATGTGGTGAATTTGGTCACTACGTCACCCAGTGTCCAAAGAGGAAGAAGGGCAAGAAGGGTTAGCAACAAACAGCAACTTCGGCAAAGATAGATGAGTTGACCTCTAGATTGGAGGAATTCGCATTGATAGCAGCGATACCTCCATATGGAGGACGAGCATGATGCTTTAGAGTACTAGTATGGGCAGGATCCAAGGCACAAGCAACAAGGAGATCAATTAGATCACTTCAAGTTGTTGCAGCAAGACATCACCTTCGCTACAGGAGCCAACGGTACATAGAAGCAGGAGGTCAATGTTCAGCGAGGCGTAGTCGGGTCTTGAGGGATGATGCAGAGCTAGTTGCAATCAGATGCTAAAGAGGCACGGAGACAGTTGGGCGGAGTTAGATGCTCAATAGACAGTGTAGAGCTAGTTGCAGTCAAAGTCATGGGACAGTTGCAGAGCCAGTTGTACGGGCACAGTAAATCTGTAGAGATCGAGTTTCTAATTGCATTTAGAGGAGGCAGTGCGAATTACCTAGTTGCAAGTCACAAGTGCAGTTCCAGCTAGAGTGAGACTCCAGTAGGAGTTTCCATCCAAGGAAGATTTCCCAATTCTGCTTCAAAGGGAGATCAAACACACCATTGCAGTAGTTGTAGTAGCAATGCAGGAATAGTAGCAGCAGTGTGAGATGAATCAGAGTATGCACAGTGTTGATGGACAATGTTTTCCAAATTGACTTCTTCAAAGTTCATAGTGATTTCCAGTGACAGGGAATAAAATCAGCGTAGATGTGAAGAAAGGGGTAATGACAAATGTCAAACATCAACAGCATGTTCCCACAAAGCAACACATTGCAGATATACTCACAAAGGCACTAGGGATAGCCAAATTCATCTAATTCATAGAACAGATGGGTGTAGTGGAGAATACCTTCCTCGCTAAGAGGGAGTGTTAGTTTATGGATTTTTTATAGCATCGGACAAGTGTTCTAGTCTCGATTTTTGTCTAAGAGGTTAAGGAATATAAGATCTCCAAAACCCATAAAAGGTTTTGAGAGTAAACACTTAAAAACCTCTCAATTATATTAATTGATCAATAATTAAAAGTTCCTAAGTCTAACTTAGGAAAATTGATTAATTAATGGGTATTAATTGAGGAAATTGATCTTGCTCTAGAGACTTCTGAAAAAGTGGTTTGACAACGTCTAAGATGATCTAAGCCATCGAACATGATTAGATCTTGATCATTTATGCTCCAACGAGAGATTATAAAAGCAAGTCAATGGGATGGAGATGGACACAAGAGGGAAAGCGAGTTAGCTAAGGCAAATTGAACTACCCAGCCACAGTGATTCAACAAGGCGTAGTTCAATCCAATGAAGGAGAGTAGCAAGGGTTTGCAGCAGGGATAATTTCTAGAGAAATTCTCAGGTGGTTTTCCAATTTCCAGCGTTAGGGAAGGAAGGTTGAATTATCCAACAGGGAGGCTGAATTATCCAATGTGAATTGCCCAATCAGCCAATGTGGATTGTCGGGAGAGGAATTGATTCAACAGCTAGTGTCTGGGTCAAGTCTCGAGAGGCCTAGCGAATTGTTTCCAAAGGCAGAGACAAGCAAGACGACTTGGCAGGATGAGTTTTTGTGGTTGTGCGAAAGTCCTAGAGGTTGCAGTGTGCATTTTTGTCAAGGGGCACAAGTGCAAAGGAGAGTGTGAGTGGCCAAGGAGAGGCCAGTTTGATTTGTTGAGAGGGAGAAGGGTTCTCCCAGTATTATTTCAGTGAGATAAATTGTTGGAGCTGACCCAAGAAGGCCAACAGTTGTAATTCTCCATATTTGTTGCATAATAAAATAAACCCTCATTTGTTGCACCGATTTTCCCTTTCAGGTTTTTCAGGGACGTTTAGTCCAAAAATGTTGGTGTCTATTTTTATGTGTGTGCGTCTATTTCTCAGTTCCTCATTTTATAATTCTGCAATGTATTTTTATTGTGAGGATTACATCAGTGATTTATTTGTTTTGTCGTAAACAAATAAACTGCTAACAAGTTAGAAGAATAAACTCTTGTTGGTGCATTCGAGGAAATTTCACATGGTATCAGAGCATTATTGATTAGATCGGAGGCTCAAAGGCGAGAGATAGAGAGATCGTGCAGTTTCAAAGGGAGATGTGAAGCACAGGGTTCAGATCTATGCAGGCTAGCCAGGTAGTGCAAATTTTTATGCAAATAATCAATTTCTGAAACTAGTGAGGTGGAAAGGTTCAATTTTCTCAATAGCATTTCCAACAAGCAGTGGATTTTCCAGATAAAGGGTTCCGGTGAGCAAATCAGTTAATTCGCTTAGTAGATTTGGGCGCAGAAGATTTCCAACAAGGGTTGCATTTGCAGATCGAGGCAGGGCAAGAAGAGAAAAGCACATAGAGGAGATTTCCAGATTTTCTCAGAAGGTTCCCAGTTTCCATTTTTCACAAGGAGATCTGTGATTTCCAGCAGCAGTAGGTTGAGTTAGACTTTCCAGTCCAGCTAGTGCTACTTCAGGAGAAACAATACGTGTGTCAGATTTCAAAGAAGGGCTTCCGAAAGATAGATCGAGTTGCCCAGTTGAAGAATAACAGGCAATGCGAGTTCTAGAAAGGACACCAAAGGTAAGAGCAAGATTAGATCTGCCAGTACAAGAACAGATCTGTGCATTTCTAGAGGGAGTGTGAGTAGCAGAGGAAAGGATGAGCAGGAAGGAGAAGGAGATTTCCATCACTAGTCTCCAATTTATTTAAGTTTAGTAGAAATGGCCACAACAGGACTCAAGGATCAGGATATACTTGACGGAGCCTCAAATTTTGTTGTCGAGAAAGCCAAAATGCAGTTCCTTTTAGATGAGCATGGTTTGAAGGTGTTCGTGACAAATGTCATGGCAGAGCCATCAAATCAACAGCAGTTGGCAGCCTTCAAGAAAGAGATGGCCAAGATAAAGAGAATGGTCCTAGATGGTATTCAGATCATGTTGTCCTGCATATTGCAGATAAAAATACAGCAAAGGACATGTGGGATGTCGTAGCAAAGTTGTATGAGAACCCATCAGAGAATTGCAAAAAGATTCTCAAGGAGAAGTTGAGGACCACGAGGATGCAAAAGGGTGAAGGTGTTACTTCCTATCTCACCGGACTTCAGAATGTCCAAGATGAACTTGCAGTCAATAGAGAGAAACTATTCGATGATGAGCTGATGCGCACGGTACTAAATGGTTTTTCCAAGGAGTGGCATACATTCGTCCATGTTATTTCTAGGACGGGACACACTTCTAGGATGGGATCACCTATGGAGTGACTTCACTCAAAAGGAACTGAGACTCAACCTCGCAGAAGGTACTATCAACAGCAATAGCAAAGGACCGAAAGTGGAGAAGGAGGAAGAGGAAAACGTAACCCTTGCAAATAAAGGGAAGGCGAAGAAGGGTTCCAGTCAGGGATAGAACTCAAAAGGAGGCAAGAAGAAGAAAAAGTACCTGTCGAATCTCAAATGCTTCAGATGTGGTGAATTTGGTCACTACGCCATCCAGTGCTCAAAGTGGAAGAAGGACAAGAAGGGGCAGTTGCAGACAATAGCTTCAACAAAGATAGATGAGTTGACCTCTAGATTAGAGGAATTCACATTGATAGCAGTAATACCTCCAAATGGAGGAGGACCACGACGCTTCAAAGTACTAGCATGGGCATGGTCCAGGGCAGAAGTAGCAAGGAGATCAATTAGATCAGTTCCAATTGTTGTAGCAAGACCATCACCTTCGCTACGAGAGCCTACAGTACATAGTAGCAGGAGATCAGTGTTCAACAAGGCGCAATCAGATCTTGAGGGACAATGTCGACCTAGTTGCAAACAGATACTAGAGAGACGCAGAGACAGTTGGGCGCAATCAAATGCTCAGTAGACAGTGCAAAGCTAGTTGCAGTGATAGAGTCAAGGGGCAATTGCAGAGCTAGTTGCAGTCAGAGAGTCAAGGGGTAGTTGCAGAGCTAGTTGCTGTCAGAGAGTCAAGGGGCAATTGCAGAGCTAGTTGCAAGAGCACAATGGATCTGTAGAGATTGAGTTTCTAGTGGCAGTTACAGGAAATTCGTGCAATCAAAGGAGGTAGTGTGAATTGCCTAATTACAGGTTGCAAGTGCGGTTCCAGCCATAGTGAAACTTCAGAAGGAGTTTCTATCCAAGAGAGATTTCCCAGTTCTGCTTCAGTGGGAGATCAGACTCACCATTGCAGTAGTTGTAGTAGCAGTGCAGGAATAGCAGCAGAGCAGTGGCAACAGCAGTGTAAGATGACTCAGAGTATGTGCAATGTTGATGGATGGTGTTTGCCAAATCGATTCCTTGAAAATTCATAGTGATTTCCAGTGACAAGGAGTCAAATCAGCATAGATGTGAAGAAAGGGGTATGACAGATGTCAAACATCAACAACATGGGAAATCTAGCTATATGTTCCAACAGAGCAGCAGACTGCAAATGCACTCACAAATGCTCAAGGGAGAGCCAAGTTCATCTACTTCAGAGAATAGATGGGTGTAGCTCGCACTGTTTTTCATCCTTCCCGAACACCAATCCACAACAATTCCCCCTTTTCTTCGTAAAGCAAGGGGGCAAAAGGAGGAAGGGAAGAAACAAAACTCAAAGGTGGTTACCCGCTTACAAAAGGAGGCTCGAACAGAGAACAAGCTTCCCAAACCCCACGCCTTCAAAAAAATGGGGGCACTACAAGGAACGACGACCAAGAAGGACTAGGGTGACCACCCTGGGAGAACACCTTCCTCACTAAGAGAGAGTGTTAGTTTATGGATTTTTGGTAGCATCGAACAAGTGTTCTAGTCTCAATTTGTATCAAACAAGCTAAGGAACACAAGATCTCCAAAACCCAGAAAAGGTTTCGAGAGAAAACACTTAGAAACCTCTCAACTAAATGAATTGATCAATAATTAAAAAGTTCCTGAGTCTAACTTGCGAAAGTTGATTAATTAATGGGTATTAATTGAGGAAATCGATCTTGCTCTAGAGACTTCCCGAAAAGTCATTTGACGGAGTCTAAGATGATTTGAGCCATCGATCATGACTAGATCTTGGTCACTGATGCTCCAGCAAGAGATTATAAGAGCAAGACGAAGGGATGGAGATGGACACAGGAGGGAAAGCGAGTTAGCTAAGGCAGATCAAGCTACCCAGTCGCAATGATTAAGCAGGGCAAAGTTCGAGCCAGTGAAGGAGAGTAGCAAGGGTTTGCAGCGAGGAGAATTTCCAAATAAATTCTTAGATGGTTGTTTGGTTTCCAGCGTTATGGAAGGAAGGTCGAATTATCCAGCAGGGAGGCTGAATTCTGCAGTGTGAGTTGCCCATTCAGCTAATGCATGTTGCTTAGAGGGGGATCGATTCAGTAGCTAGTGCCCGAAATCAAGTCCTGGGAGGCCTGGCAAATTGTTTCCAGAGGCAGAGACAAGCAAGACGACTTGGCAGAAGGAGTTTCCACGGCCATGCAAAAGTCCCAAAGGCTACAGTGCACATTTTTGCCCAATGGTGAGAGTGCCAAGGAAAGTACGAGTGGCCAAAGAGAGGCCCATTTGATTCACTGAGAGGGAGAAGGGTTCTCCCAGTCTTTTTCCAGTGAGATAAATTGTTGGAGCAGACCCAGGAAGGCCAGCAGTTGTAATTCTCCATATTTGCTGCATAATAAAAGAAACCCTCATCCACTGCACTGAATTTCCCTTCAAGGTTTTTCCGGGAACATTTAGTCCAAAAATATTGGTGTCTAGTTTTATGTGTGGGCATTTATTTCTCAGTTCTTGATTTTATAATACGCGGCGTATTGTAATTATGAAGAATGCATTAGTGATTTATTCGTTATTTGTTGTAAACAAATAAACTGCTAACAAGTTAGAAGAATAAACTCCATTTGGTGCATTCAAGGAAATTTTACATGGTATCAGAGCACTATTAATTAGATCGTAGGCTCAGAGGTGAAAGATCGAGAGATCGTGCAGTTTCAAAGGGAGATTTGAAGCACAGGGTTTAGATGTGCGCAGGCCAACCAGGCACTGCGAATTGTTGGGCAGAAAATCGATTTCCATAACCAATGAGGTGCAAAAGTACGATTTACTCAATAACAGTCCCAACAAGCAGTGGATTTGTCGGATAGAGGGTTTCGGTGAGCAGATCAGTTGATTCCAAAAGTAGATCTGGGCGTAGAAGATTTGCAACAATGGTTGAAGTTGCAGAAGAGAAAAGCACACAGAGGAGGTTTCCAAATTTTCTCAGAGGGTTTCCAATTTCCAATTTTCGAGAGGAGATCCGTGATTTCCAACAATAGTAGGCCAAGTTAGACTTGCCAATTCAGCCAGTGTGTACTTCAGGAGCAACAGTACTAGTGCCAGATTCTGGAGAAGGGCTTCTCGAAGATAGAGCGAGTTGCCCAATTAAAGAATAGCAAACAGTGTGAATTTCGAAAAGGCCACTGGAGGCAAGTGCAGGATCAGATTTGCTAGTATGAGAATCCAAAGGGTGTGCAAGTAGCAGAGGGGACGCTGAGCAGGAAGGAGAAGGAGAGTTCCATCACTAGTCTTCAGTTTATTTGAGTTTCACAGAAATGGCCACAACAGGACTCGGGGATCAGGATAGACTTGACGGAGCCTCAAATTTTGGCATATGGAAAGCCAAAATGCAGTGCCTTTTGGATGAGCATGGCTTGAAGGAGTTTGTGACAAATGTCATGGCAGAGCCAATAGATCCACAGCAGTTGTCAGCCTTCAAGAAAGAGATGGCAAAGATAAAGAGAATGGCCCTGGACGGTGTTCGGGATCATGTTGTCTCGCATGTTGCAGATAAAAATACAGCAAAGGACATGTGAGATGTTGTGGCACACTCACATTAGTCAGCATATTACACAAATCAGGAAATAAGGAGGATCTCAAGATTATTTTTAATACATGTGTTAATTTTAGTTAACAATGGTATGTTCTATGCTTAACACAAGTACTTCAATGTCCTTTAGCAGCCCCATGACAATTTCCAATTTAGTTTTCCAATAGCAATCACATTAATAGTAACTGTAGATAGAACATGAATTACAAAATGCAAAAGACAAGCCAAGACAAGAGGACACCAGATTTGGCGGATGCTAAGGAAAAACCCCAAGATGGGGAAAGCCCTTTGATCAATTCTTCTTATTATTATATCAAATGCTCGGCAGAGAGAATACAAAAATCAAAATTGACTTGCCAAATCACAATCAAAACAACCCTATCAAATTTGCAGTCAAATTTTGCCCTAACCAGAAAGTCAAAATGGTCAACGCAGTAGCAAAACATCCTCTTTGAAGCTTGGTCAAAGGCAGTCATACTCGGCCTTCAGAAGTGGTCAAAGTAAGCCCAAAACACTCCCGAAAACATTGGTCAAACCTGGTCAAATTCTGCACTTCAAGTCTGTGATCAGCACTGGTCAAAGTGCTCATAATACCTAGGTTTCTATGCCAATTGATGCAGCTCTCCAAAACCAAAATTTTGACCCAAAAATCACAGTCAAACTTGGTCAAATACCCCTTGGTCAACATTGGTCAAACTCTACAACAGCCCTGCAATTTGGCCCTGTAATTCATCCTCTTTTCCAGCCACACATGTGAGAAGAATAGATGCCCAATGCATTGTACGAACCAATCAAAGAAGGAGAGAGAAGATTGTGTGTGATGAGATGATGCCAAATGAGGTTTGAGGTCTCTTATATTTATACAAGTCGTGAGGGTGAAGTGACATGACTCTTGGGCTTCATGAGCCTACATGATGATGCAGTGGACCTTGACAATATGGACAGTTGTGGGCATAAATTCAAAAACATATTTCTGCTTATCCAAATTTGATGATCTTTAGGTCAATTTTTGGACAATCATCCCAAGAAAAACCCAATTCGGGAAAACAGGTGCAGCATGTAGAGGGTTTGTATTATTAAGCAGATTTTTTAATACAACTAGGGTGCCAAATGTGGCTCACCCAACAGAGAATAACCTTGGCAGAAGTACCTCTATCTGGAGACAGATATTTCAGCAAATCCAACAACTAGATGATCAAACCCCACAGATGACCCTGTTGTCCCCAATGCTGGGTAGCGATGGCTGCTCCAAGCTCTGCGTTGGAACTGTGTCACCTCCTCTAGGAGCTGCGTCACCCTCTCAGTGAGCCTCCCTTGCTCAGAAAGTCGATATGTTGGACTGCTCTCTCTGTGCCCCACAGAAAAACCCCAGCGCTGCCTCTAAGGGCCTGTGTCAGCCCTTCCAGCTTCTGTGTCACCTGCGTCAGCCCCTCTGGCCTCTGCGTCACCCTCTCTGGAGCTGCGTTGTCTCTCCTAGTGTTGCTCTGCCTCTCTGCTATGTATTCTTCGGCCTTGGATTGAAGTCCCTCTGCCGAACTACCCCTCACTACAACTCAGATCACTAGCTCGATTTTCTCAGCAAACCTCGCCCCAAAAAAATCAAACTCTTTGATCAATTCGGTGTATCTCCAACTGACCCTCAAGCCTCTTCTTATACTTTTCCTGTTGATGAAAAAATAGCCGTGATCTAATCTCCAATCAACGACTAAGATTAAAACAAACTTGATCCTCGTCACTTAGAACCTTCTCACCCATATTTTAATTAATACACATTAATATTTTTATTTAATAACTCCTCATCCGGGTGGAATTTCTCCAAATGGTTGTTGGGTTCTGGAGATCTTACGTGTTCTAGCCCCTCCACCAAATTTCGAAGCTAGATCACATCAGATGCTACCCAAAATCAACACTCCCTCTTAGCGAGGAATGTGCTCTAACAATACTTCCCCATAGAAGCATTACACTGAACCACTGCATCGATCCTCTGTGTTGTTGATACTTGGCCTGCTGCCCTTCATCCACTACATTGTTGCTTCCTGTACTGTTGCCCATGACTCTGCCACTGCCACTGCTACATTTGTACTACAGCTCCCTCTCAAAATGTTGCATCATGCTACCCATAGCACTGTCACTGCTAATTGTTGCACTGCAACTCAGTTACTGAGAAGTAAGTAACTGATACTTCACCCAAAACTGACATCTTGGTCAGTATGGATGCCTCGTGATCCTAAAACTACCTCTGCTGCTAATCTGTGCTAACCCTCTGCTGCCATTGCACTGCTGCAAACTGCTCTGTGCCTCTCGCACTGCTACAACATCCACTGCGTTGCCTCAAACTTTGGCACTCTAGCAATGCCACTGTCGCTCCATCACACCTCGCTCCAACTGACACCCGTCATTTTGCTACTGTCGTTAAGGGCTCCTGTAGCCGTATGTGATCCAAGAGTTTGGGCACCTCAAGGATCCTACCCTTCATGTAGTCCTCTCAACTACAACTCCATGTCGCCCCACCTCTTCTCCAGAGGCACATGAGCACTCATGGCACAATCGTCATCCTTGCCTTCCTTGTCCGCTTTCGCTGGAGCAGCCTTTGAGTCAAAGCCTCCCCCTTACCTTTCTTCCTAGGGCACTGAGTGGCATAATGTCCCAGTTCCCCACAATTGAAGCATCTCACCTTGGTTATGTTCTTCTTCTTCCTCTTCTGCTACCCTTGTTGTCCCGCTGATGCGAGAGTTGCATCCTCCTCCTCCTCCTTCTTGACCCGGGTTCCCTTGTCGCTACTCCCTACCTTGGTCAACCTCCTGAGCTCTTCTTGTCGAAGAGCTGCCCACATCTCCTCCCAATTGGGGAGAGTTGCTCTGCCCAAAATACTTTGGACAAATGTCTCCCAGTCCTTGGTGACTACATTCAGGGCAATCCTGACCATGAACTCAAGATCTGGTGTAGACCCCACGGAAGTCAACTGGTCGTGAATCCCTTGCAACCTGAGAAGGAAGGGATCTATCTCCTCTCCTTTCTGCATCTGGTACTGTCTCAGCTGATTTTCTAATAGCATCTTCCGTTGCACAGAAGAGCCCTGGTACAAGGTGGTCAGGGTCTCCCACATCTCCCTTGTTGTTTCCTTCTCAACAATGTGTGGTACTACATGATCTTTGACCCCATCTAGGATCATGCACTTTGCCTTCGCCTAGGCCTCCTCGTACTTGCAGCAGATTAGCGTCGACCAGAACAGCAACTACTTTCAAGGCATAGTCCTTGATGCGATGTTTGTCTAGGATTGCCAGGATCCTAGCCTTCCAGATGACAAAATTAGAGGCTCCATCCAATCTGTCTTGATCCCTCAACCCATTCACTGCCATCTCTGCTCAAAAATAGGACTAGTTCTCTTCTCCCTCTCCTGCTGTCAATCTAGCAAGACTTGGATCAAGATTTCTTTGGCGCAAGAAATCCTATAAGGAACGAGCTCCTTTAGACTCCCTCTGAGTCTCGATTTCCTTCTCATAAATCCACAAACCAAATGTCGAATCACGCCTCTCTAATCCTCCTTTGCAGCTGCAACCCGGATCTAGATTTCTTTGGCTAGAAATATGTCAAGGCAGTGACTCTCTCTACCTTGTCTCTGTCTCCACAGACACTGTTTTGCACCAACAGCAATAGCGTCCCACCACCTCCTCAAATTGAATCTTGTCTACTCCCCTAGCCCCAGCCACTAAAGTATCTGAGCTCCTCTGGCTCTGCGTAATCACTGCGTGAGCTAGATCAGCTCCTCCTGGCCACTGCATCACTCCTTCCTGGTCTGGAAAGATGATGTGGCTCTGCATGAGCCTGATCTACCCCTCTGCTTCTGCGCTAGCCTAGATAGCTGACACAGTTACTACATGGGCTCCTCCCAGCTACTGCGTCACCCTCACCTGGCTCAAAATGTTGACGCAGGCTCTACGTGAGCCTCTGCATCACCTCTTCTACACTGCGTCACTCCTCCTTCTGCGTCTCAGGCTCTGGAATAGCGCTGTCTCTCAGGACAGTTGCTCTCTACAGCAAATTCTTCTGGATTTTCTTGGCTGGTGTCTTCAGGCTCCTATGATCTACAATCCTCTAATACCATGTGATAATTTCTAAATCTACACATCATAAATCCTACTACAATCATTGGTTTATCATCTCCTACTTATTATTTGCATTTAACAAGTTATTTAATTACATAAACATCGATGAAAAACACTATTGCAGCCTACACATACATAAAGATCATGAAAGAAATAAACTAAGACAATCACACAAGGGACACCGTTATTTTTGGACAATCGTCCCC
This sequence comes from Pinus tabuliformis, assembly GCA_031772625.1. NCBI lineage: Eukaryota > Viridiplantae > Streptophyta > Pinopsida > Pinales > Pinaceae > Pinus > Pinus tabuliformis. The sequence goes on from CM062817.1 coordinate 1,862,771,120, forward strand.
GGAAAAACCCAATTCAGGAAAATCGGTGCAGCATATAGAGGGTTTGTATTATTAAGTAGATTTTTTAATACAACTAGGATGCCAAATGCGGCTCACCCAATAGAGAATAACCTTGGCAGAAGTACCTCTATCTGGAGACAAATATTTCGGCAAATCCAGCAACTAGATGATCAAACCCCAGAGATGACCCTGTTGTCCCCAGTACTGGGCAGCGATGGCTACTCCAAGCTCTGCGCTGGAACTGCGTCACCTCCTCTAAGAGCCTCCCTTGCTCAGAAAGTCGATATGCTGGACTGCTCTCTCTCTGCCCCATAGAAAAACCCCAGCGCTACCTCTAAGGGCCTGCGTCAGCCCTTCTAGCTTCTGCGTCACCTACGTCAGCCCCTCTAGCCTCTGTGTCACTCTCTCTAGAGCTGCATTGTCTCTCCTGGTGCTGCTCTGCCTCTCTGCTATGTATTCTTCGGCCTTGGACTAAAGTCCCTCTGCCGAACTGCCCCTCACTGCAACTCAGATCACTAGCTTGATTTTCTCAGCAAACCTCGCCCCAAAAAAATCGAACTCTTTGATCAATTCGGTGTCTCTCCAACTGACCCTCAAGCCTCCTCTTATACTTTTCTTGTTGATGAATCAACGGTCGTAATCTAATCTCCAATCAACGGTCGTGATCTAATCTCCAATCAACGGCTAAGATTAAAACAGACTTGATCCTCGTCACTTAGAACCTTCTCACCCATATTCTAATTAATACACATTAATATTTTTATTTTCCTAAGTTTATACTTAGGAACCCATTAAAAAATATTAATTATTCTAATAACTCCTCATACGGGTGGAATTTCTCCAAACGATTTCTGGGTTCTGGATATCTTACGTGTTCTAGCCCCTCCCCAAATTTCGGAGCTAGAGCACATCCGATGCTACCCAAAATCAACACTATCCCTCTAAATGTTCCATTTCAAATTAGCAAGAAATCTTAAAATCGAGTAGTATGGAATATGAACTCCCCGAAATGCATGAGCATAATGTTCATAGACCTTTTCCCTACAATTTTCAAAGCATAAAAGGCTTTTCATGATAAAATGTTGAAAGGGCCCCAATATGAATAACAGCCATCCACATATTTCAATATCCACTGCCATTGAGAAAGGTCGGGGCTCCATTGAAAAAAGCCTAAGTCTTGGGACTTAACACTATTAATGAGGCAATAAATCCTTCCATGTATCACAAAAAATGCAATAACTCCTTCGGATGATACATGTAAGAAGGTACAGGCCATTCTTCTCAAACATGGCTTCTTTCAAAAAGAGTTTTGATCCAAACAAGAGCCACGAGCAAATTTTCTCCAAGCGTTTGAGGCTCAAAGAAAAATCTCGTGATATGGCTTTGGCCTAAATTGGGTTGTTGATCTAATCTATACAGAGAACGAATACCCTAGCACCTAAGCAAAAGATTCAACTAGATATGGGATGAGACATCGTATGGTGTCTCACTTAGTGCCTGTTGTGCCACTCACTGAAAGATCTGCCCACTGCTTAGTACGACTGTACAAGTGCTGAAGTTAGCTGAAAAAAAAGGTGGTACATTCTCACAGAGGGCACTGGAAGAAAAATGCACGGTCTGCCATTTGAAACTTGAAAGACACCACCTCATGCATGTAAAGAGCTAGACACCTCTGGCTAGATATTGGATGAAGGTGATCTCCCCAAATCGCAAAAAAGGAAGCGGTATCTTCTCCTGATCTCATAGTAGATGGGGCAACTGAAAAATGATATCAGGGCTATTAGGCATCAAGGCCATAAGATGTTGGTTAGTCCAGCCTGTTGGGCTCCAACAAAACTCATCTTTCATGGAGGAAATCTGATAAATGGTGGTGGCAGACTGGAGTGGAGCAGCGAGGACTCAAGATTTCAGGTAGTTCACAGCTGGCAAAGTGTGTCTCAGATTGGCCAGCATTCAGTGCAAAGCTACTCCATCTCCCTATCTGCAGCAAATGTTTGGACAGCACATGTTATAGTTTATAAGGGCTTGAGCTACATGGCCCAATCTCTCTGCACTCGATACAGATGAACCCCAAGATGTATCCTGAACTTGTTATGCAGCAGTACACTGTTAATTCAAGGTTAATGCAGTTGTTTGAGGCCATGGAAGCGTGTTCTCCCTAGCTCACCTTGATGGTGAGCCGTGGCCTACTGGAGATGTTATAGTGTTTACAGGCTGGGTCTTAGCAGCTGCAGCCACATGTTTAATAGTGTATGTTCTGTGTTTGGATCATGTTACTCCCTTGCATGAGACCCTGAGTTCTGTAAAGGGATTAATATTCAATATTGTATTGCAGTGTTGCACACCATGGCCATGCTGCTCACCTTCATGATTCTCTCTCCTTTGTAAGGCGGTGTAGCATGCTTGAAATTTGTTAGTTTCAGATTCCGTTTCAGAACGACACTTTGTGCTTTGCCACAGATTTTTTTCTGATGGCACCACCTATGAGCCAAGTGCTGTATGATTAATATAGGTGTATTTCAGATTTAAATAATATGTGTGTACTGCACAGGTCCTTGAGAAATTCAAGATCATTACAAATTGAAAAGCACTAGAACTGATTTGGATTGGATCATTATATTGTTTGTCATCCATCTCGATGCTTTATAGCAGAATAGTTGAGAGTGGATAGAGAGAGACAAAACAGAAAGGGTTTGTGTCCTGTAGCAGCCCACAGGTTTGTGTCCGTTTTAGAATGACACTTTGTGCTTTGCCACAGATTTTTTCTTATGGCACCACCTATGAGCCAAGTGCTGTATGATTAATATAAGTGTATTTCAAATTCAAATAATATGTGTGCACTGCACAGGTCCTGGAGAAATTCAAGATCATTACAAATTGAAAAGCACTAGAACTGATTTGGATTGGATCATTATATTGTTTGTCATCCATCTCGATGCTTTATAGCAGAATAGCTGAGAGTGGATAGAGAGAGGCAAAACAGAAAGGGTTTGTGTCCTGTAGCAGCCCACGGGTTTGTGTCTGTTTTAGAATGACACTTTGTGCTTTGCCACAGAATTTTTCTTATGTCACCACCTATGAGCCAAGTGCTGTATGATTAATATAAGTGTATTTCAAATTTAAATAATCTGTGTGTACTGCACAGGTCCTGGAGAAATTCAAGATCATTACAAATTGAAAAGCACTAGAACTGATTTGGATTGGATCATTATATTGTTTGTCATCCATCTCGATGCTTTATAGCAGAATAGCTGAGAGTGGATAGAGAGAGGCAAAACAGAAAGGGTGTGTGTCCTGTAGCAGCCCACGGGCTACAGGTCTCACTCCTTTGTATTTGCACTATTTCCACTCAGAGAAAGAGAGAGTAGGGAGCCTCACCTTCCAACTGGGGTTTCTCCTTTAAGGGTTTCTCGTATCATATATTGCTGTTATTGTGGTTTGTGAGTAATTGTTTGCCTGTTCTCTATTTTCCACATTCTATATCTTGCATGAATAAGCAGAAAACAGTAACTTAATAAATCTAGAAATCTAAAGGAAAATAATCTTCAATGTATACATTTTGGATTTCAGTATATTTTTCATCAGATCCGTTGTGATAAACTGTCGAGTGGAACGGCAGTCTACAAATGAAGAACCCTCCTAGAAAGGGCGAACCTTTAAAGACTGAAAGAGCTTTAAAACCTTAGTACTATATTTCTCGACTGCTGAAATTCAAACTGAACTGCATGGACAATTTACTTCATGCGCAGACATGCCAAACTGGCTTACTCCATTCAAATTAACGGAATTCACCTAAACATAACAAATTCCGCATAAGCTCGTCCATCAGTGATTCAATTGTAATTGCATTTTACGATCCATAGCTGAAGAAACCGCCTAGTCTTCCAACTACTCCGGATTCGAACTCTGCTCAGCCTTGCTGCCGAGCCAAGTTAACTCAAGGCTGGGTACGACTCTCTACTGGCACGTCAAAGTGGCTAAAAGAGAGTCAGACCAGACCCGCGAACAATTCACGGGCTATTTTCTGTCGAGTCCAACTCGCAGGTGGATGGAAAAATGTGTCAGTGTCAAATATAAATGCCAGAGAGAAGGAAAACCGATTTCTGCAGCCAAGTTTATGCCGAATTTTCGCTCGGTTTAAGGTTTAAATGTTATGGTTTTAACTTCAAGGGTTTAGTGTTGATGATAACTTTAAAGGTTTAGCATTTTAGGTTTTAGGATTTCGGAATGAATTTAGGATCGAACTCTTGTGCTCCAGTCTTACCGAGTCGTTTGCCAAAGACACATTTTTCAACATAGTTTCATCTTGAGTGCACTAATTACAAATTCAATTTCAATATTCAACACAAAACGAGAAGAGAGTACCTCGGATCTCACATAATGCGCAGCTGGATATTCCTTTATATACATTCTGTGCACATCCGTTGGAGGCAAGAGAAGAAAATGTTTTTCTCCTGACACAACCGCATACAAATTCTCATAGTGATCTTTATGAAACGAGGTGGTAGCTCTCTCGTTTCCTATCCAGAGATTCACCGCTTCGGGTTTCGAACTCAGAGCCTCGGTGGCCCAAGGAATATCTGTCTCGACATCCTCTGCCAATAAGGAGTATTCCGACATGAAACAGCCGTTCTGCTCCTGCGCATAGGCCACAGCGCCCCGCTCCCGGCGTTCCGAACCTGCGATGTACTCCAGAGCAGCAGGGAAAGGAATGCGTTCGACGTGGGCAGAAACGAAGCAAGAATCGCTATTTATGGTGGGTTTTACTACGGAATCCGCTCGGCCATTTGGGGTGAAGTGGAGGCTCACGATCTGGTTTTGTAGGCGGGAAGTCAGATAGGCGTTGGTCCATCTGGTGAGAGCGGGCCAATGTTGGAGCCCGGAGGTGATGATGCAGGGCTTGTTGGGCATCACGAAATCTCTGAGAAATTGGATAGGGGAGGGTGGAAGATGAAGACGTTCCACATCGAGGCCCGATCCCAGGGAGAGCTCTCGAACCTCTCTCCATAGTTTTGTGAAGCCGCCTTCTTCTTCTTCTGCAGCGTCTATATCCTCAACATATGCGGAAGTACCCATGTCGTCTTGTTTGCTGGATGGCGTAGACCATTCCACTAACTCGCAATTGCCTTGATGACGCAGAGATTTTTTTGATAAAAATTATACGTTGTTTGCCCAAATTCTTTATATGAAATGCAAAATCAGCGTAAGTTGATTGTGCAGAAAATGGACCTTTTTGGCAATTTAATTTAAAATTTCAAGTATAAGTAAAGATTTAAAACTCAGTGAAAAGAATCAACGGTGGCACTGAGCCGGAAAAAAGTCTCAAAAGCTGCTCCAGGTCTTTCAAAGGATTCAGGGCATTTCCGAGGCTTACGTACCGTGAGTTTTAACCATGTGTGCAAGACAGCAAACAAATTGGCGGACATCTTGGCCAATCAAAGTGTGCTCTGTACCAAAAGTAGGGCTGCACTGAGTTGGCCTGAGATGCCTCTGAATAGACTAAAGGCACAATGTCACGACTAGGCGGATGAGGACATAATGGTGTTCCGAAACAAAGACACGGAGGCGGGGTTTAGGTGATGTGGATTCTTGATGCAGAGTTTTTTTCGAAGTAAGAACATTCTGGGGATGTAGGTCATTGTCGGACTCCCCAACCCTCGACAGTACGAACACAGAAGTTTCAATTGGAAGTTGCTGCGCAGGCTCAGGTCTACGGATGGTCGGCCGAATAGATGGATTTTCTTCTTGCACTAGTTCATGGGGCCGCGAAGATGGGATGATGAGTGGGGCAGGAATTCCGGCTTTCCCGGCAACCATAAACCCCCCGTGTTTTTTTCCGTTGCTACAATACCGCTCGCAAGGTGGTTTATCGTCCATCACACACCCTTCACGCGGGAAGCGATTTTGTGGAGTTGAGAGCGATTCCATTCACCTTGCTCCAAGTGGCATAGTACAGGGAAGGAATACCGCCCTCATCGCGCGGTAATGTTCAGTGTGTTAGGCTCGTGCGATATGATCATCGGCTGTCGGATCAAGCAAGATGGATCTACGATCAGGAACAAGCGAGCATGTTGGTTAATCGCCGAGCAACTAGGTATAGCGATATCATCCTCCGCCGTTGGATCTAGCGTGGAGGATCTACGGTCAGGAACAAACGAGCATGTTGGTGGGTCCAGGATGGCTATCGCGTGGTTAATTGTCGGGCTTCTAGGTATAGCGATATTATTCTCCGCCGTTGGATCTGGAGTGGAGGATCGAAGGTCAAGGATAATGGTGCTGATCTAGGGAAGAATATCTTCCGGACAAGTTTCGAGTCTTGGTGGTTTTCGGTGGCTTTTGCGTGCTTTTCGTGCTCGAAGGTTATCCCCCACTCAGAACCGAATGCATCATTGGGTCTAACTCTTTATTTTATTTGTTTGATGGTTCGAGGGACCGAAGCTCAGTGTTTAAGCGTTTAGCTCGGGGCCCTAGGCTGTATGCGGGTGGCTTTTCTTTGGCCCATAGTTCCTTGGGCACTGTTGTATTTTATGTAAGTTGTTTTTAGATTTAATGAAATAGAAGGTACGACTCTTGCTTAAAATATATATATATATATATCTACCATCATTCAAATTGTATTGGTACTGAACAAATTTTTATGAGTTATGTTTAATTTTAAACGAATTTAGATTGTTAAAATTAAATTTGATTAGAGTTTTGAATGGATAGAAACTTTAATTTTCCATTTGTTAAAAAATTAGATAGTTTTATAAAATTATTTACCCTTAAAACTCTTGATTGGAACCTTAAGAGATTCCAACTTACTCGACTTAGTAGATGGACCTTGAAGTGACAAGTTGGGTAAGGTTTTACTCCGAGGTCAATTTGTGCAAATAAGTCGCTTGGTCTACTGTGCTAATCCCTTTTCTATAAATGGTCATTTGAGGTAGAGTTAGTACACCCAAGTATATATTTTCGCCAATGTCATTATAAATGAACTTCTTTGCCTTGAAATAACATGGAATAAGTCAATTACTTTGTGGTTTTTGTATATGCTTCAGAAAGTTAAAGGATGTTGATTTCGAAGTTCCAATTTACTCAACTTAATAAATTGACTTTGATGTGACAAGTTGGGTAAGATTTTACTCCGAAGTTAATTTGCACAAATAAGTCTGGTTACCTATCATTTTGTGGGTGATAATTTTAGGAGAATATTTTTTTTCTCCAAGATAGTCTTCCGCTAGCAGTCAGTGTACAAATTCCTTATAGATTCAAATTGCATATTGTAACATGCTAAAACAATTGACTTGAATCTACTTTGCTCATTAGCGGAAACAATAATTGATCAATGAAATCACAAAGTGTATAAGAGAAAGAATTCAATATCACATAACACAATGATTTTCTGGGGAAAGGCATAGATAAAAACCTCTGCTATTTGATATTGCATTAATCAGAAAATATGAGAAGATTACAATGCTTTGCTCAAGCCCGAGCAACCTTTGCATTATCTCTATCTATCTCACTGCTTGCCAGAGAAACTCAAGCCAATACTTAGCCAATTTTGTTGCCTGCCAAGCTCATATTTCTTTGCATTGTTCCCTTGGTAATTAACCCATATTTAATTGGAAAATTCCACAATTATGAATTGCGCAATCCTCATAGGTTTAGGAATTTACAGGGTAAGTTCCTCAGACAGAACACTAAAGGACACCACTCACAAATAGATCACAGATCAATACACCAGTATTGTTGACGTGGTTAAAACCCTCAAAGAGGAAAACAGTCCACGGCCTGAGCCAACGCGGCAACTTCAGGCAATTTATTAATAAAAGAATGAAAATTTACATAAGCTTCTCTCATGAATGGTTACACTACAAATGACCCTCCATGCTCTTTAAATAGAGATCATGGACCAATCGGGTGTTAAGCCACGGATCAAGTGTCAGTAATACCGAGAAGAGAATGAACTGTCGGATCACAACATATTGTGACCGTCGGATTGTAAGTCACAAAAGTACATAGTAAAGAAACACACTTTACCTAACTCTACACTAAACCAAATTATGCTTAACTATTTCCTATGTGTCGGAATATCCTAACATCCCCCCTTAAGAACAACTTGGGATAGGATTGAAGGATGTACAAATATGGCACAATAGGAGAAGGAAGGAGGCATTAGAGCCTATCCCCCCTTAGTGACAACTTCCTGAACTCCAACCATAAATCGAAGTTTAGTAAACTTCACCTCTATGAGAGCCTTTGTAAAGATGTTTGCAACTTGATCATCTGTTGAACAATATTGCACTTCAAGAACATGGTCGTGAATGAGCTTTCTGATGAAGTGCATGTGCAGTTCAATGTGTTTATTGCGCTGATGTTGGACTGGATCTTTGCATAGTTGAATGGCACTTTGATTATCACACCAAAGTGTAGTCAGATGTTGCTGCTGAAAGCCAAACTCTGACAGGATCTGACGAAGCCACAGGGCTTCCTTACTAGCTTCTACGACACCACGATACTCTGCTTCTGCTGAAGAAAGAGAAATGGCACTTTGTTTCTTGCAAGCCCATGTAATAGGTCTTGAACCAAGAGTGAACACATAACCTGCAGTAGACTTCTGATCATCAGGGTCACCAACCCAATCAGAATCAGTGAAACCAACCAATAGAGGAGATGCTTCTGCACTGTAATGAATCCCAAAATGAATTGTACCTCGAACATAACGAAGTATTCTTTTAGCTGCTTTCCAATGACTTTCATGTGGGTTTTGCATAAATCGAGCAATAAGGCCAATAGCAAAGGAAAGGTCAGGACGAGTATGGGTCAAATACAAAAGTTTTCCTACAAGTTGATGGTATAAGGCAGCATCAACTTCAGGGGAAGTACAAGTGACTGAAAGTTTGGCTCCAGACTGAAAGGGAGAAGGGGTTGGCTTACAGTCTTCCATGTGAAAATGGCATAGAAGATCACATGCATACTTGGACTGGGAAAGGGAAATACCTTCCTTGGATTGCAAGACTTGAAGACCAAGAAAATAATGCAAGTGTCCTAAATCTGTCATTTCACATGGTTTATAAGGTTGGGATCACTACCAGTAAGGATAAGATCATCAACATAAAGAACAAGAATGATAAGAGACTTGCCCACTTTCTTGGTGTAGACAGTATTGTCAGAATGACACCTAGAAAATCCAGTTTCTAAAAGAAAGCTATCCATTTTGGCATACCAAGCCCGAGGGGCTTGCTTGAGACCATAAAGGGATTTCTTAAGCCGACATACAAGGCTGGAGTTTGTTTGTATAAAGCCAGTAGGTTGTTCCATATAGATTTCTTCATGCAAGAAGACAGATTTAACATCCATCTGATGGACTTCCCATTTGAAAGAGGCAGCAAGGGAAAGAACAAGGTGGATAGAGTTCATTTTGGCAACAGGGGAGAAGGTTTCAGTATAGTCAATGCCTTCAACTTGTGAAAAACCCTTAGCAACAAGACGAGCTTTATGTTTATCAACTTTTTTATCTGGTCCATACTTGGTTTTGTAAACCCATTTGCATCTAACAAGTTTTCGTCCCTTTGGAAGGGGAACAAGATCCCATGTATCATTTTCCAATAATGAACGATATTCTTCATTCATAGTTGCGTCCCAATCTGGATGGCCTGAAGCTTCTGCAAAGGTGTCAAGATCATAATTAGCTGAAGCTTGAGCTAGTAAAGAAGAGGCTCTATCGAACTGAGAACGTGTACGTCGCTGATATGTAGGATCACCGGCAAGAGCACCTGCTGCATCCCGAGTAGCACGGACCCATTTTGGACGCTGAGGAGCTGAAGGAGGATCCTGAGAAGGTGGGGAGGATTGTCATCCTCGCTGTCATCATCTGAAGAAGAAATATTTTCAGAAGTAGAAGGGATAGAGAGAGGTGGCACATCTGCCGAACTAGGCTCGTAGGCCGATATATTTTCAGCAAACTTTACATCTCTTCTAATGATAAAATTTTTGGACTTAAATGGAATAAGTCTGTATCCTTTGACATCTTCAGAATATCCAACAAAAATACATTTTTCACTCTTAGGTTCTAAAGCTTTATGTTTCTCATCTGGAATATGGGCCCATGCTTCACTTCCAAAAACACGAAAGTGACTTACATCTGGTTTAATTGAGCTCCATGCTTCTTCTGGAGTGATATTCTTTAAAACCTTAGTAGGAGTGTGATTTATTATGTAATTTGCACAGTTAATTGCTTCTGCCCAAAAATTAAGACTAAATCCTTTAGATTGAAGCATACAATTAGTCATTTCCTTTAAGATGTGATTCTTCCTTTCAGCTACACCATTTTGTTGTGGAGTATATGGAACAGTATGCTGCATTTGAATTCCATTCTTAGTGCAAAAGTTGATGAATTTGTTGTTAACATATTCTCTGCCATGATCATATCTTAGCTTAAGAATTTGATGTCCATATTGTTTTTCAACAAAAGCCTTAAAGGCCAAGAACATGTTAAATACTTCACTCTTGAGTTTTAAGAAGTATACCCAAGTGCGTATGGAGAAATCATCAGTGAAATTTAAGAAATACTTGTAGCCAGAGAATGAAACAACTGGAAGTGGACCACATAAATCACTATGCACAAGCTATAAAGGGGCTGAGGCATGCCAAGAGGCACGTTTTTCAAAACTATCCCGATGATGTTTTCCGAGTACACATCCGGAACAAACACCATCTCTGCAAGATACTATTGGAAGACCTGTCACCATATTTTCTTTACATAGATTCTAAAGGGAGCGATAGTTTAAGTGACCAAATCGCTCATGCCAAAGTTTGCTCACTTCATCATTATGAGCAACAAATACCGAGGGAAGATTTGATGACCCAAAGTTGTTAAACTTATACAACCTTGTAGAATCATCAACAATGCCAGTAGCTAAAATCTGTCTAGGATCTCTTAGGTCCTTAATTACAACATCGTGAGGTGAAAATTCAAGGATTTTACCTTCACCTGAATGAGTTATCTGATATACAGATAAAATGTTGCAGGATAAGGTTGGAACACATAATACATCATTGAATTAACCATTGTCTATATGAATAGTTCCAGTCCCTACAACATTAAGAGATTTATCATCACCAACATATATATTTTTGGTGTTACAATCATTTAAAGAAGAAAACATGGTTTTGTTTTTGGCCATGTGATAAGAAGCTCCAAAATCAATGAGCCACTCATGAGAATGAGAAGAAGAATATACATTTAGTGCATATCCAGACTGAGATGCTTGACAACCACATGCAAAAAGTGGTATTCCTGAAGGTGAAGTTGAAGTTGTTGAGTGCTCCAAATGGATGTTATGCTTCTTCATTGCTGCTTCCAAGGCTTCCATCTTTTTAAAGCATTTGGATTCTAAGTGGCCATCTCGATTACAAAAGTGGCAATGTCTATCAGTGTTCTTCCCTTTGTTTTTATTTGCCTTATCATTTTGTTGAAATGATTTTTCATTTTGAGACTGAAATGGCTTAGGACCCTTATTTGGTTTAGGACCATTCTTTTTAGGATATGGCTTCTTAGGATTCTTTGAATTTGGTTGTTGTTGGGCGGTTAAGGCTTTCCTAGAAGAGTTTCCAAGATTACGAAGACCAAGATGTAAGAGTTTTTCTTGTTCTCTTATTAAAGAATCACAAAAGGCATCAAAGGAAGGGGACTTGTAGTATTGTTCTTGAGAATTGAAGGCTTCTCTTGTAGAGTGGAAGGTGGAAAGAAACACAGAGTAGGCTGGTCCCAACTTAGTAAGAATGGAATAGATAAGGTTACCATCTTCTTTCTTAACCTTAACACCTTCCAAGAGAAGTCTAAGGGTCTTGAACTTGGACAAAAAATATTCAATGGAAGAAAAATTATTGGGGTCCAATGTAAACAACTCATTTTCGAGTTGATGGGCTCTAAGTTCATTTTTAATTCCAAAAAATTTAGTGATCTGTTTCATTCCTTCATTAGGAGTATCAAGTTCTGCAATATGGAATCTAAGGTCTAGAGAAATAGACATCCTTATCAACCCACGTGCTTGATCTTGCCCATTTTCCCATTTGGCTGCCTTATCTTCATCTTTCGGTTTGGTTTCTTGGCTTGAGGCTATTCTGTAAAGACCTTTACTTCTAAGTAAATCCACAATGTAGGACCACCATTGGAAGTAGTTGGTGCTGTCAAGAGTAACTTGGCATGGACTTTCCATTTTAACAGAAACTGAAGCTATAGATGCTAAAACTAAGTGTTCCAATGGAAAGATCTCGAAAAATTAGGCTGATTAAAAAAAACAGCTCTTAAAACTACTTCCGGATGAAGAAGTTATGGCTTTTTGAAGAAAAGTTGTTGAAGATGTTGACGAAGTGCGGGAATGTGTGGAAATGAATGATAATGTTTAAAAAAATCTGCCCCCTTTCCAAACTTAATCTAATTAGCTCAACAAAAAGAAAGACTTGAACTCAAGAACTCTATTCTCATAAAGTAGCTTTGGACCAAGTGAGCTAGATTAAAAGGTTAGTAATTTTTGGAAAAGAGTAAGGGTTTTTTGTTTTTTAGTCACTGAAGCTTTGAGGTGCGTGCTTATAAAAGAAAGCTCTTTTTTGCCTACAAAAACAAACAACACAAAACCCAACACGAACATACAAAAAAAAAAACCTTACGGCTTGAAGTTAGTTTTAGCCGGAAACTAAATATTTTCCTCAATGTTTTTGATTTTCCGAGATCACACTAAGGCGCGGTGGAAAAGAGCATACGCATGAGAAAAATCATTCCTTTCTGTTTCTGATTTGCCCGGATTGCATAGAGTCGCGGGGCAAAGAGCATACGCAGAAATGAAAGGTATAGATCCGGTAATAAAAAAAAAAACAAAAATCTAAATAAACTGAAATAAACAGAGAGAAAATATCTAAAAACTACAAATAAACATTGTATACCTCCAGATCTTAAAAATGACGTAGCTAGGGCTACCGGAAACCTTTTCGCGTCAAACGAAAGGGCTTCCTCACTGGAACAGATGCTCCTAACACAATAGAGTAGTCCTCTCAGCTCGAAAGCAGTCAGTAAGAGTAGATCTAGGAAACGACAGTCAAATGCAGTTATACCAGCTTCATATTTGGATCACCAATGGATGCGGCCCTCAAATAGCTTTGATACCATGTATGAATTTACAGGGTAAGTTCCTCAGACAGAACACCAAAGGACACCGCTCACAAACAGATCACAGATCAATACACCAATATTGTTGACGTGGTTAATGGTGAGCACCAGTATTGCAACAAGAATGCTGCAACTCCTGAGGCTTCCTACTTTACTTTTATCAACCCAGTAGTTCATAACAAACTTGGAAGCAATGGTGTTGTATGCACAAGTACTAGCTCTTACTGCAGGCTGTCACTTGGTCAGCTAGCGCAAGATCACTAGGAGCTTAAGCCAACTTCTATGAATTCTCAGAAGAAGCTTTTAGCTGTGATGAAAGAAAGCTAACTCTAAAGAGGCTATTCTACTTGCAGAAAGAGAAAGAAGACTGGAGTGTAACGCAAACCCTAGCAAACCCTAATTCTTCCAACTAACCCTACTTTTGCAGAAAAAGAGATGAAAACTGATGAAATGAGTGCCATTGACTACTGAGAAGGTAAATTACATCTATTCAAGCTACTTCTGGAAGGAAATGAGAAAAAAACATCTTTTTTGGATTTTTGTGTATTTTATGTGGAATTGTTATGCTTGTAATTTATCTGTTTGTGGTTGTGGCAGAGATTTGGTGGCGATGGAAGGCGGCTTTGGGGTTTTTAGAGGTGTAGGAAGGTGTGGGGGAGTCTTAAGAAGCCTCTGGTAACCTTCTGGAGACTTCCTCTGCAATCAGACTTCAAAAAGTCACTTTCAGGAAATTCTACAGGGGGCTGCAGGGGATCTACAGGAGGATGTCGAGAGTTGTTTTTAGAGGTTTTAAAGGTGGAAAAGTGGTGGGAAAGGGTAGTGGAAGATTAGAGGGAGGTGTCAAGGTGTTTGAAGATCATCAAGGATGATTAGGAAAGAAAATGATGGTTGGATTTGTTCAAGATACAAGAGGGAAGCTTATGAGAAGAACACAAAAATTAGGGCAGATTCGTGAAGGGCTGTGAATGACTTGTGAAACCTGTAAGAAAAGAGATGATAGCTGTTTTATTGATGTACCATGAGCAAAGGTGTGTTGTAAGAGAGCTGCAAGTCAAAATACTGAAATTGAGCAAGAAAAGAACTAGCTGTACCAAAAGAATAGAACTATCTCTTATGTTAACCTAAATTCTGACCTAGTAAAATAAAATGTTGAACAGTGCTATATGAATAGGAAAGCATGTAAAGAGACCTATTGCAGAAACATAAATGAGCATGGCAAAATGGATCTGAAGCAAAACATTAACCTTTGAATCAAACTATAACACTAGAAATTGCATGGGGAAAGCAAAACTGTGTTTTTATGGCAACAAGCAGATCTTAACCTCAATTCATGGTCCCCAAAGGAGGAAAGGAGGTCAGGCTCTGTTGATGGCCTTTTTGTATCTTTATCTTACCACTATTTAACCTACTTCAGCAACTGAAATGGAAACAGCTATGTAAACCACCAAAAGCAACCTATTCTACTAAGGAAAAATGAATCTATCTAACATAAATTAATTCATGAACTAAAGCAAAAACATATAAGTACAAAGCAAGAGGTGTTGGGTAGCTTGGGTTGGGCCCTAACTCAAGAGCTTCAGCCCTCTAAAAGAAATCAGTGCTAGCTCAGAAAATATTTCATCTCCATTATCAAAAATAATAGTCACATTACATAAATTGTCACAAGAGTAAGCTCGAAAATGAGTTGAGCAAGAACTACAACAAAAGTGCGAAAATTTGACTAACAACCAACTAAACTACTAAGCACCTAAGCCCTCCTATTTATACAACTGGAGCCTCCAACAGCTCTCCTAAAATCAAGGAGGCTCGGCTCCCAAGACTAGAGATAGACAACAGTTCTTCTTCACTTGCTCGGCTACCCCTTTGATGCATCAATGTGGCTGTTGTGCTCCGAGTTTCCTGAAGGAGGATTCAAGGTAGGGAGTCATAAATGAGGGGGACACCCTCCTACAAATCCTCTCCCTTGTTTTCCTTGAATATTGGCTGCCAAATGCTCATTAATCCTTTGACTTTGTCCCAAAATTGACCAAAAATCTGCATAAAGCACACATTAGACTTCATGGCATAATGACTAACCCAATTCACTCTATTAGCATAAATATAATAAAAAACATGCAATAAACTAATGAGAATGGTGGATTAAGCTGAGTTAGGAGGCCAAATGAGCCCATATAATTACCCATTTTTGGGGCTCATCAGTTAAAACCCTCAAAGAGGGAAGCAGTCCACAGCCTGAGCCAACGCAGCCACTTCAGGAAATTTATTAATAAAAGAATGAAAATTTACATAAGCTTCTCTCATGCACGGTTAAACTACAAATGACCCTCCATGCTCTTTAAATAGAGATCATGGATCAATCAGGTGTTAAGCCACGGATCAAGTGTCGGTAATATTGAGGAGAGAATGAACCATCGGATCACTACATATCGTGATCGTTGAATTGTAAGTCACAAAAGTACATAGGAAAGGAACACACTTTACCTAACTATACACTAGACCAAGTTATACTTAACTATTTCCTATGTGTCGGAATATGCTAACAATAGGCCTTCCTCTAATTGCATGCACCATCGGTTTAATTTAAATGATTTTACAACTTGTAGTGCATTGTCCCTGAACTCCAATCTCAATTGGGTCTTTCTCTGATCTTACATGCATGAGTTAATTATGAGTGAATCTTCAGTTTATTGGTTGATCACTGTGGTTAGACCCCAGTACTATAGGTTACACCCCAGTACTATATGTTACACCCCACTACAGTAAGTTACACCTCACTGCTGCAGGTTAAACCCCACTACAATAAGTTACACCCCACAGCAACAAGTTACACCTCACTACTGGATCTCCCACTAATTCCTCCATCAGTTGGAACTAGCTTAACTAATTTTAACTCAGTTGGATTGAATTAGATAATTACAACTTAAAATAAACTCAACTAGTGCTCCTAATTGTAGGAGACACTCTACATGATTCTAGTTAGACCCTTAACTCGAATTAACTGAGTTAACTAAGTCAAACTAACTTAAGTAACTATTACAAGTTGTCATGAGATGTGGCATTACAATTTAATTCCTAGTTTAATTCAAGGACAAATTAAATTAGAATTTTCTTGTTCCATTTTCAACACCCCCTCTCAACAACAAAGGAATTATTTGCTACCTCGATCATGCCTATGTGAAACTCGAATTTGCATCTTGATAATGCCTTTGTCAAAATATTTGCATCCTGCTCCTCTGTAGGAATGCACTCTAGCAACATGATTCTCCTGTACACAAAATCTCGTAGATGGTGATACCAGATGTCGATATACTTGGATCGATAATGAAAAACTAGATTCTCAGAGAGTTTGATACAACTCTGATTGTCACAATAAATCATTGTAGGATCCATCTGCTAACCAAATAACCCAACAAGGATCTTCCTCATCCAGATAACCTCACAAGTTGCTTGACTAGAAACCATGTACTCTGCTTCTGCTGAACTTAATGCAACTGATCTATGTTTCTTGTTGTACCAAGGAACTATTGTTGACCCAATACTGAAGATTCCCCCTTGTGTGCTCTTCTTGTCGGATGGACTCCCTGCCCAATCTGCATCTGTTAAGCCTTAAATCTTCACTCCCTCTGTCTATTTGTACCTAATACCAAACTAAGTGGTGCCTCTGAGGTATATCAACACATGTTTAGCTGCCTTCCAATAGAGTTTGGTTGGATTAACCATGGCTTGACTAAGTTGGTTGACTACAAAACACATGTATGGTTGTGTGTTCACCAAATACATAAGTGAACCCATAAGTTCTCTATAAATAGTAGCCTCCACTACTTCGCCTGAAGTAGCATCTTCCTTCCCTTCCTCCAATTTCCTGCTATAGGAGTCTCCATGGGTTTGTTTCTCTCCATGTGGAACTTCGTCAATATCTCGTCGGTATACTTGCCCTGAGAGACAAACAGTTCCCCATCTCCCTACCATACTTCCATACCAAGAAACTAATGCATGAGCCTCAGGTCCTTCATCTTGAATTCTCTTGCAAGATCCTCTTTGCAAGATTTTATTAGCTTCTCATCACCTGTGAGAATCAAATCATCGACATATAATACTATAATCAACAATTTACCTTCAACCATAATATGGTAAAGGTTCGCATCTACTTCACTTTTTGTGAAGCCCAACCCATTGAAATAGTTTTCAATCCTAGTGTACCAAGAACAGTGTGCTTGTTTTAGTTCATACAATGCTCGCTTGAGTATGCACACATGCAACTCTCTGTTGAAGGTATCAAATCCTTTTGGATGCTCAATATACACCTCTTTCTAAATCATACCATTGAGGAATGTTGTCTTCACATCCATCTAATGTATCTTCCATCCCATCTGCGCTGACAGTGCTAGAATATATATGATTGAAGAGTACCTTTCTACTGGAGCAAAGGTCTCATCGTAATCAATTCCCTCCACCTGAGAGAATCCTCTGGCCACAAATCTGGCCTTGTGTTTCTCCACACTCCCATCTGCTACTTTCTTTACCTTGTAAATCCATCTAGAACTCACCACTGACTTATCTGTTGGTCTTGGGACCACTTCCCAAACATTGTTTCTGATAATGGAGTCATACTCCTCAACCATGGCATCAACCCATACTGGTTGTTGCACTGCTTCCTCGAATGAGGATGGCTCAACCTCTACACTCTCGCTCATTAAAGCCATGTAGCTAGTGTACCGATCTGGTGACCTCCTCTGCCTACGTTGTGATGTGGGTGCTCCCACATTCTCTCTAGAATCATGCATCAATCTATTAGCCTCTCTGGTGTGCTTCCTTCCATCTTTGGAAGTCTCTGCATGAGTGGGTGCTTCCACTCTTTGCTCCTCTGCATGTGGTTGCTCCACATCATCCTGAGGTTCCTCCTTTGGAGCTAAAATCTCCTCATTTGCATGTAACTAAAGCTCCCTCTCAAGGGAACATCTCATGGCCTTCTCTTCATCGAACTTCACATCTCTATGAACCACTGTCATCCTGTTGGATGGTAGGTACACCCGATAGTTTTGAGGTGTATCAGTGTACCCCACAAATATGCCCAACTCAATTGTTGGCTCTAGATTTTTATGTGCATCCTTGGTAACATGACAGTAGACTAATGAACTAAAGATCCTGAAGTGTGCCACATCTAGTTTCTTATCTTAAAAAGCTTCTTCTTGTGTACTCATCTCGAGAATTTGATGAGGACTTTTGTTCTACAAATAAACAGTTGTGTTGCATGCTTCAGCCCACAAGTGCAACAATAAGCCTTGATCATGTAACATCTCCTGTGTAGCTTCCACAATACTTTTGTTCTTCCTTTTAGCCACCCCATTCTGCTATGGGTTATGAGGTGTTATTAACTCCTGTAGAATGCATTATGATGCACAAAAGTTCTTGAATTCATTCAACGCATATTCTCCACTATTATCACTTCTAAGAGCTTTAACTTTCCTCCATGTATCTTTCTCGACAAGTGCTTTAAATTCACAAAATTTAGCAAATGTTTGATCTTTCTTCTACATGAAGAAAGTCTAGCACTTACAAGAAAAATCATCAACAAATATTACATAATATATGTGCTTGGTCATGGCGGTTATCAAGAATGGTCCACACATTTCTGAGTGAACACTATCAAGGATCGCTTGCGCTCGACTATCTTTATCATGAAAGGAAGCTTTGGTGTACTTCCCTAATGTACACCCTTTGCATGTGTCTCTCTTCTCTAGTGTACCCTTGGGAAGTCTTGTATAAATTTGTTGCATGATCTTCAAAGCTTTGTGGTGCAAGTGACCCAATCTTCTATGCCACAACTCACTGATGTCTCGGCTCTACACCTTCTTTGCTTTTGTGCTCAAAGCAGCACAATCTTCTACATCCAATTTGTAGAGGTTCTTCACCCGAACCCCAATCCGCTTCACCTGTCCTGAGGCTATGTGACGAAGGAAAGCCTTTCCCTTGCTAAATATCACATCGTAGCCATGGTCCTCCAACATGGCAACTAAAACCAAATTCTTCTTCAAACCTGGAACATACATGACATCTTTTAATGTGAGAGGAGTACCAGACTCCCTCTGAAAGGTAACAGTACTGTCTCGCTATACCTCCCATCATCTCCTATCTCGATGTGCATATGGAGGTCCTTATCCTCCAAGTCACTGAAGAACTCTTTGTTTCTAATCATATGGAATGAGTCTCCACTATCCAGGTACCACACACTACCCATCACCAATGTCACCATGCAATCAATGAGGGTGAAATCCAGCTTGAATTGTGAAGCAAGAGCTTCACCTACCATTCCTCCTAGAGGCTTCTTACCGACTTTCTTATGCGAACATTTTGTGGCATAGTGTCCCACATCATGACAGTGAGAACATTTAATCTTTGACAAGTCCTTCTCCTTGTCGCCCTTATTAGAATCTGATTTGGAATGGGATGACTTCCCCTTCCCTTTATTTGCCTTTCCAGCTAAGGCACAATTCTCCTCATCATCATGCTTGGATGAGGATCCATCTCTGGTGTTACGTCAAATCTCTTCTTGTACCAAGTCAGACCACAACCACTCCCACTCGAGTAGCTTCTCCCTCCCATTAACAGAGTCCCAGTAGTTGTGCCAACTCTTGGGAAGGCCTAGAAGTGCTAGGCTCACCATATCGTCTTCAACAATTGTAACACCGACACTTCCAAGCTCATCCTAACATTGGGTGAACTTGGTCAAGTACTTTGATATAGTTTCGCCCTTCTCCATCTTGATCTTTCTAAGCCTGTCCTTTCAGTGCCAACTTCCTGTGGTCACTGTTGTTTTGAAACGGGTATGTCAAGGCCTTCCAAATTGAAAGTGGAGTCTCCTTACCATGGAGGTTAGAGACAATATGATCTTAAACTCCTTCTAGGATAATCCTTCTTGCCTTTACCACACACTTTCTCCACTCTGCCAGATTCTGAGCATCAGCTACTAGAGGCTTAGGAATATCTTTGTTTATGAATTCCTTAAGCATGTTGTCTTCCGACATTACCTCCATCCTGTCCTTCGAAGCAATATTGTTTGAACTACCCTTAAGGGCATATTCGACTCTCAATCTGTAGAACGACATTATGTTGGCTCTAAAGTATGATACTGCAAATTCAATTTCTCCTGCAAAAGACAAACTCGTGCTCTCCACTTCTATAACAATTTCATCTCTGATACCATGTAAATTCAAACTATGGATTGTAATATGCTAAAAAAATTGACATGAATCTACTCAACTCATCAGCGGAAACAATAATTGATCAATGAAACCACAAAGCATATAAGAGAAAGAATTCAATCATACATAACACAATGATTTTTTGGGGAAAGCCACAGCTAAAAACGATGTTATCTGTATATTGCATTAATCAGAAAATATGAGAAGATTATAATGCTTTGCTCAAGCCCAAGCAACCTCTGCACTATCTCTATCTATCTCACTACTTCTGAGACAAGCTCAAGCCAATACTTAGCCAATTCTACTACCTACCAAGCTCATATTTCCTTGTGATGTTCCCTTGGTAATTAACCCATATTTAATTGGGAAATTCCACAAGTATGAATTGTGCAATCCTCATAGGCCTTCCTCTAATTGCATGCACCATCGATTTAATTTAGATGATTTTACAACTGATAGTACATTGTCCCTGAACTCCAATATCAACTGGGTCTTTCTCTGATCTGACATGCATGAGTTAATTATGAGTAAATCTTCAGTTTACTGGTTGATCACTGCAGTTACACCCCACTACTGCAGGTTACATCCAATTACCACAGGTTAGACCTCACTACGGTAAGTTACACCCACTAATGTAGGTTACAACCCACTATAGTAAGTTACACCCCACTACAATAAGTTACACCTCACTACTAGACCTCCCATTAATTCCTCCATCAGTTGGAACTAGTTTAACTCACTTTCACTCAATTGGACTAAATTAAAAAATTACAACTCAAAATAAACTCAACTAGTGTTTCTAATTGTAGGAGACACTCTACATGACTCTAGTTAAATCCTCAGCTCGAATTAACTGAGCTAACTAAGTCAAACTAACTTAGTTAACTATTACAAGTTGTCATGAGACGTGGAATTATAATTTAATTCCCAATTTAATTCAAGGACAAATTAAATTAGGATTTTCTTATTGCATTTTCAATAGCCAACAACCCCTTACAACCACCAATCAGCTCATTGTGCCATTTCTCCGCCACCTGAGCCAGCCATGTGGTCCCTCACCCAATTGTCATGATCATATGTTTGAAGGTGGGCCTCCCGAACCTAAAGGTATCCCTTGTCATTTCGTAATTGAGTATTAGTTTGCTTATCATGGACACTTTTGGGTATGGATTAATCGGGGGATTTGGCAAAAAGAGTGGGTTAGGTATGTGCTCTTCTCCCCTAGACCCCTTCTAGATATTAACCTTGGATTCTAGTCTCACGGGGTCTCTTTTGCTGACCATTTGGCTTTAGGGATGGTATTTCACGGGCAACCCTGATTTTGGTTGTGTGGTCCTACTCCCTCATTCGTATATATTACCCCATTTCCACTCATTATTGTCCCATTCATCATTTATCCCACCTAGGTCCACATTCCTCCACTGGGCCCACATAGGGTTATCTCTCCCCTTCCCTTGCCCACACCTTGGGTCAGGCCTAGAATGACACCCTAGAGGTTGATGCAGCTAAAAAGAAACATAAAAGCATAATTGGCCACATTCAATAGGAAAATGTACCACAAAATGCAAAAGATGGTCAAGACAAACACATTTAACACGTGGGAAAAATCCAATACATGAGGTCTACCCCATCATCATGGCCATCACCCTAGTTCCTACAGGTTTTATGAGCCTCCTTCATCATATAGGAACCCATGATTGTCCCAACATCTGGTGGGAAATGAACTACCCTACCTTAAAAGGGGTATACACTGCTACATCTCACACATGATGCTCTTACCCCTTGAGCCTTGAGCAATTAACTAAAGAAAAATCATAAAATTCAAAAGGCATATAAAGAAGGGTGGAAAAATCAAGGTTAGGGCACCTCATGTACCACGATTTCTCCATCTTATACATTATATACCCAAGTGTGGGCTTCCCTTTTATTAACTACCCTTGTACACCAGCATGTGGCTCAGGGTTGCCCCTTCTCATCCCTACTCCATTCACCTCTTCATCACATGGCACCACCTTTTAAAGGATGTACCTTGGACACATCATCCCCTTTAAAAGTAGAAACCACCAAATAGGATACTTGGTTAACCCCATTTGGAGTTTGGAGACATTAGCACATCCTGAAGCCCAATATTGAAGGGCAGACCATTATGTCCCCACCTGTGGTTCATGGTTTGTAAGATCTTTTACTCTATTTCCTTGGTAACTTGTTTTACTGGAAGGCTAGGGGACACATCGGATCTTATGCAGGATTGCAGATGGTCTCCATCTTGGGTTTGGTCTCCCTATACGGGGTCATAACCCTCCATAGGGCTACATTGGCACATGTAGGGTGTGTGTTGAGAGCCATAGACCTCAACAATAGTAAACAACACTCCATGAATCCCCAAGGATGTTAAAAGATTACTCAATATTCACCTATTGGACGAGGAAGATGCACTTGGTTCACTTTTGCCCAGCCAGCCCCACAGATGCACCGTACACTTGGTAACTGACCCAAAACTTGTAGGATGATGTGGCATCACTTACACCATCATTAGAGCCCTTATAGATGATCTACAGGCATCTTCAACTCATTTGGAGACCCATGAGGTTATTATTGTGCCCTCACACCCACTAGGAGCACCACAGGTTTTTGTTTGGAGAACAAGGGGCTAACCCCTTATCCATCACATTTGAGGGTCCTATTCTTCATTATGGCCCCTATGGACCTCATCAAGCCTCTTGGAGGGCCCTACGACATGTATTATTTATCATTTGACCTCTTAAGAGGCATATTATTTCATTTATGAGCTAGGTTGGTGGGTTTGTCACCAAAAGTTAGGTTATTAGTACAAAATTTTATTTTTGGGGCTTATGTAGGCTTAAGAGACAAATTCGAACTCCTCATTAGTGTATAAATACAAGTGAAATGAGTTCATTTTCTCATCATAAATTTGGATTGGATCTCTCTTCTCTTTAGAGAATTTCAAAATTTTTCTATGATGAAGAATTGGAGCATGGATAAATTTTGATGTTTGGATTGGAGTATTTTATCTTGGAGCTTATTTATTGTCAAATTGTTGATGGTTGGATACATTCTATTACATGTAAGTACACACTTTTATTGTTATTCTTGTTTTACTTTTGTCATTTGCATTGAATGGGATTTTCGCTATAATACGGCTAATTACTGCATTGCATAATTGCAAATTTGTGGAGTTATTGTTTCTATATAGCATCTCTCAATGTTTGGGCCATGTATGTGAATGAAATATCCTGGGGATAATTCCATCAAGGAATTCATCTTGATAAGCCATATCCTTTTCCAAGTGAAGTATAAAAGTTTTGAGGTCTCTTCCTCTTGCCCTAATGTTCCAAGGGACCAGTTTAGTGCTCAAAAATGATCGAAACATGTACGTTGGATATATCTTGGCAATCTGAATCCAACGCAACTCATTTCACACAAAATTGATATCGCATGCTCTCGATATTGTGTTCCGATCGATTTGGTAAACATCTAAAATTTAAAATTTCGGGTTGCAGGTAGCCCAGTTAGCAGTCTGCACGCTGGCTAGGAACTTGACTGGGCATATGACTGTATTTTTGTGGGCCAGTGGTTTTCTGACAAGTGGAATCTTTAGATTGGTTAGAATCATGTAGCTTCTATTGGTTTATGGTTTGTGAAGTGGACCAATTAGGGAGAGCCACGTGGGTCAATCCCTGGCAGCCATGTGGCCTCTTGTTGGCATTGAAATTTTTTGGTGGAAGGCCAAACAAGCCTAGTAGGAATCAAACCATGGATCGACTGAGTGGTAGGGTAGTGCTTTACAAATGCGTTGCGTGGTGGTGCTTACTACCTATGGTTCACAATATGTATATAAGGTTTACATATGCACAATTGGGGGAGGGGGTCGGGCTAAGCCCTAGCCCCTAGCCACCCTAGTGCCCATGGGATCACAGGCAGAGGGGCCAAGGGTCTAGGCCTTAGCCTAGCCCACAACCACAACCCGCAACAACGAAAACCTACGGAGCCAATAAAGAACCAGAGGCGGAAGGCTGGAGGGGGCCAGCCCTAGGGGCTAGCCCTGGGGTGACATGAACCCATACAACTACGGGCGTGGAAACTCGGAGGGGACTATCCCAAGGCCACATGGCGGACCACAAAACCAGGGGTGCGAAAAAACCAAAGGGCTCGGAGTTAGGCCCTAGAATCTCAGCACCCTATGTGGACATATGTGCCAATGTGACTGAAATTTTCGGGACTGGGGGCTTAATTGGTGGATTAATGGTCCTACAATTTTGCCCGTTGGGCGGGATTGTAGGTTATATTTGCGCGTTGGTTTCGGGTTTGGGATGCACAAGTTGGGTTTGGGGCGCACAAGCTAGGTTTGGGCCGAATTGGAGGATGATTAGCTGTGGATTTGAGAAAAAACTTGAAACATACATAAATTACACAATTTTTGGCTATATGAGGTGCTGAATTGGAGGATGATTAGCTGTAGATTTGAGAAAAAACTTGAAACATGCATAAATTACACAACTTTTGGCTATATGAGGTGCAAAAAGAACTCAGATGGGGGTTTTGGATAGTGTTGGATCCATTGGAGACATCAGGTTTGTTTATTGAGCTATGTAAAAGCATGTAAACATACTTTTGAGCACTTAATGAAAGAGGCCCTACATTGGAAGCTGGACCAAGAGATGTAGCCCAGGAGAGGGGTGAACTCCTTTATCATGTTTTATGTTATGTGTTTCAGATATGCTTATTTTGTCTCTATTTGGTTGTAAATTGTGGTTAAATTCACTTGTTTTATGTGTTTAGTAAATTGATCCTCTACCCAAAACACATATAATTTTCACTTGCAAATTGTTAAAAATCTTCAAGTTTACATATTCAGATCATTTTGGTATCAGAGCACAGGTTATTGTGAAGGTTTGATTTGTTTGCAAGTGTTTTTCTTATGCTTACAAGGTTGAAGCTTAAAAGAGGAGAAGGAGAACTTGTGGAGCCAAGATCTCAAATTGTTTCAAGGAGAACAAACACACCTCAAGCTTCAATAGTCATGGCACATGAAGAAGGTCCTAAAGGTATGTCTAAAGATGAGAAAAATTTCAGAAAAGCATTCTTTGAGATGTCTAAAATGGTCAAGGTTCTCTATGAAGAAAGGAATTCAAGATTGTATGGAGAAAGCTCAAAACCTCCTAGAGGAAAAGGAGACAAACCTCCAAAAGGAAATGGTGACAAACCACCACCTTCACCTCCATCCTCACCTTCACCTTCAACCTCATCATCTACTACTTCTTCTACCCTTTCAAAAACACCTCCAAGTTCCCCAAGGGGTCATGGTAAAACTCCTTTGCTTAAGCTTGATATTAAGTTTGAATTGCCTATGTACAATGGAGAGGTAAATGTAGAGAGATTAGATAATTGGGTTCGTCAGATTGAAGTGTATTGCAAGATACAAAGAATCAAGGATGATGAAACCAAGATTCAACTTGCTTCTCTTAGATTGGAAGGTGCAACATTTATTTGGTGGGAAGCCAAAACTCAAGAGGACATGAAGAAACATGGTAAGGTTTTATCCTCTTAGAATGATTTTGTTGTTGCAATAAGAAGGCAATTTTATCCATTAGCATACATGCAAAAAGCTATTATGGATTGGCAAAACTTTAGACAAGCTAAGGGGCAAAATGTTCAAAGCTATACTCAAGAATTTAGAAAAAGGGCTTTGATTTTGGGCATAGATTTGTCTTCTCAAGATACTTTGTTCATATATATTGGGGGATTGCATATTATTTGAGACACGCAATTCTCATGTTTAACCCTACAAAACTAGATGAAGTTTGTGTACGTGCAACTCATTTAGAAGCAAGAGGGAAGAATTTTCCTCAAGAGGGCAACAAAAAGCCATTCAAGAATGGTGACAAAGGAAAGGGGAAATTCAAAGGCAAAGGCAAGAAGAATGCTTTAGTCAAGAAAGAGGGAGAAAAGCTCACCTGTAAACATTGTTCAAAAGAAGGACATGATGAAGACCATTGTTGGAAACTTCATCTTGAAATGAGACCCAAAAAGTTTAACAACAAAGGGAAACAAAACACTGCTGCAACTACACAACATGATTTAGGATCTGACTCTGGGGATGAAACAAAGATCACAACCATGGGATTCAAAGGTAAGGACTATTACAAGTACTAGTTCTTCAAGTAGTAGCCTCAATGAAACTCAACATGAAAAAGAAAGAATAGAGCTTTTCCACATTAGAGTCATTTCAAAACATACCAAGATAGATACACTATTTTATAGTGGTTCACAAGCAAACCTCATTTCTGAAGACATTGTCAAGAAATTGAATTTGGAAACAACTCCTCATCCTAAACCATATCCTTTAGGTTGGATATGTGACAATGAAAAATTATATGTGACAAAAAGATTTAAATTAAGATTTGCTATCACTACAAACTTTATAGATGAGGTAGAGATTGATGTCATTCCACTTGATATTTGTGGTATTGTTTTGGGAAGCCCATATCTATATGATAGGAGAGCCATCTTTCATCACCATGAGAACAAATATCACTTGTTTAAAAATGGAATTGAGTACATTGTTAGAGCACATAACAAGAAGTTGAATCTGTCACATATAAATGCAGGACAAATGAAGAGGTTAGTCAATGCTAGTAAGAACTTTGTACTCTTGAAGATCAAACCCAAAGAGAATGTTGAAAATGAAACTTTCCAAGGATGTGATGCAAAGTTAAAATATGATTTGTATGAGGTTGTTAACACATATGATGAGATGTTTTAGGGGCCCAAAGGATTGCCTCCTAAAAGAGGTATGCAACATGAGATCCAATTGCAACAAGATTATCCTCTTCCAAACATTGGCATGTGTAGGATGTCGGTTATGTAGAATGCAGAGATTAAAATTAAAACACAAGATTTGCTTGACAAAGTGGTCATCAAACCAATCACATCTCCATGCAGGTCACCAATTTTATTTGTACCAAATAAATATGGTACATGGCGCATGTGTGTAGATTTCAGAGCCTTGAACAAGATAACGGTAAAGAATCGTTACCCTTTTCCTCGAATTGATGATTTGCTTGATCAATTGAAAGGTGTTGTGTATTTCACTAAGTTGGACTTGAAGGAGACACATAGAAGACAACTTTCAAAACAAAGCAAGGTTTGCTTGAATGGTTGGTTATGCCATTTGGACTTTGTAATGCTCCTGCAACATTCATGTGAGTTATGATTGATGTCTTAAGGCCTTTTCCTGATGATTTTGTAATTGTCTACTTAGATGACATATTGATATTTAGCAAGTCTCGTGAAGAACATGTCAGGCATGTGAAACAAGTCTTAGATGTCTTGAAGAAAGAAAATGTGTTTTTAAAGATGTTTAAATGTGAGTTTGGAATGATCAAGGTGGATATTGGTGGCCACCCGCCTATCCCACTTGGACCCTCACCATTATTTCTTTTAGTTTTTTAGTTTTCTGAATTATAGCTTAGTTTACTATTTTTGGCAGTTTTTCAGGTTCTAAACTTTTGGAGCCGTTTTGAAGCCCTAAATGATGTCTTTTTGGCAAAATAGCTCAGTGATTTCTATTGCAATTGCCTTGTCCATTGTAGTCCTCAAAAAGATCATTCCAACAAGGCATCATACACGTTAAACGGAGATAATATGACCAAGTTACGACCTTGGGAAGTTGGCTGCCCAACTAACCCCAATGGGGCCCATAAACTCTTGGTGTTACATCTCCTTGGGTTAGGGTTTTGGTTGTTTAGGGTTTTCTCTTATTGTTCAATAATAAAAAGGCCATTGAGCCTCATTGTAAATCAGTTTAGAGGCATGTATCCGTCACATCTCTTCTTAAAGATAAGCTACCATCGCTCGAGCTATCTTATTTCCATTATGTTTGTAATCATAGTTCAGTATTTTTCTATTAATGAAATGAAGTGTTTTTCTATTGCATATTTATTTTTATGATTATATTTGTAATTTGTTGTGTTCCTGTTTAAGTTCGGATAAGTGGTATCAGAGCGGTCTACTCTTTCTCTGTTTTTCTTTGCATGTCCCCAATGAGGTCAGGGTATAAGGAGTTAGGGCTCGATTTGGTTGAACCATTACAGGATCAACCTCACAAAACCCAATGACCTCCCATCGTGGAAGAAAAGAAAGACGAGGGGGCAACAGATTCTTTCAAAATGTTGCTCGAGGAAGCCCTCGAGCAATAGAGGGACGATATGATGGATAACTTTGCCCAGATCCTTCGACAACTACCCATAGGCAATGCATCTTTATCCAACAACCACTCTAATGTCGCCACTCCTTTTAAGGTACAATTTAACTTCGATATTCCCATATTTGAAGCCCTAATAGATGCAGACAGCGTAGATAAATGGTTAAATCTGTTGGAAGGATTTTTTTTTTTCATTTCATGACTTTTCCGATCGGGAAAAGATTACTTTTGCACTTCTCAAAGCTGCCCCACAAGTCAAGGACTGGTGGGAACTTACTATGAACAAAAGGACGAGAGTGAACCCTCGTTGTTTTTATCCGCACCCACTTGGAATTCTTTCTGAGATGCCATCAAGGAATAATATTACCTTGTTGGGAGCTATGAAGATAAATACACAAAGTGGACCACGCTACGGCAGGGAAGGGACCAAGATGTGCCAGAGTTCACAAATACTTTCCATACCCTTCGCATGAAGCTGGGTATCAAGGATACTGAGTGGAATTTGGTGCTCAAGTACCGCGGCTGTCTACAAAATTACATCCAGGACGAGATGGAGTTCCTGGGCATCTCCTCGCTGGGCACGTCACATCGGTATGTTGTAAATATTGAGCAGAAGTTTAAACAGAAGAAGCGAGACTTTGGATTTGCGAATCCAAAGCAAGGGAAAGGTGCCCCCAAACCACAGAACAAAGGACCAAGCCAAGGCGGGGCTACCCAGGACAACCCATCGAAGCCGCAAGCAAAGAACAACACCATGAAGATGAAGAAGGACATGGGAAAATGGTGTGAGTTCCATAAGAGCTCCACTCACAATACAAGTGAGTGTCGAGCCAAGCAGTCATTGGTGGTTGAGCTGAAGGCTTTTGAATCAGACGCAGGTTCTGACTCTAAATCAAAACCCGATAAGGGAACTGACAAAGGGAAGCAGATCATTGATGTGGAGCCCAGTGCCACTATGGCCACCACAAAGATCTAGAAAATTGAGCCTGAAGATCCGGAGGAGGGGGAACGATTCTTCCACTCACAGATGTGGGTGAAAGGTTCTCCGTTGCAGTTCATTGTCAACAGCGGGATCCAAAAGAACCTCATTTCAGTAGAGGTTGTGAAGTGTTTGGGCCTAAAGACTATAACACATCCATAGTCGTACACCATCGGGTGGCTTCACCAAGGACGATATCTTCGCGTCACCCAGCAGTGCTGCCTTCCATACAGCATCAAGCCCTTCACGGATGAGGTACTATGTGACATTTCTCCTCTTGAAGTTTCTGATGTATTGTTAGGACAACCATACTTGTGGAAGCGATAAGTTGTATGTGAGTCTAGACCTCGTTCTGTGATTATTACTTTGCCTAATAAGTTGTACAGGATACCGGAGGCAGCCCTACCTACCGCCATCTATTTGATCACTGCAAAGCAATGTAGTAAGATCATTTCCCAGACCAGGATTGTTTTCTTTTCTTATGATTCACCCCCAAGGCAAGAAGAAGGTTGTGACCACAACTTCCAGGCAGGGCTCCTCTGCATAGTAGTAGCAGATGGACAAGGTCGTGGAGGAGTACAGGGATATTTTTTGCCTCACCCATCAGAGTACCTCTGCACTATCACGTCAATCACTCCATCAATCTGACCTCGGACGTGTCGCTGTCCAATGGACTAATCTATCGACGCTATGTTCTAGAGAACGATGAGATCAAGAGGCAAATTCAGGAACTACTACAGAAAGGGCACATCAGGCCAATCTCATCACCCTCTGGGAGCC
Organism: Pinus tabuliformis; assembly: GCA_031772625.1. Taxonomy (NCBI): domain Eukaryota; kingdom Viridiplantae; phylum Streptophyta; class Pinopsida; order Pinales; family Pinaceae; genus Pinus; species Pinus tabuliformis. The sequence goes on from CM062817.1 coordinate 1,862,801,455, forward strand.
CGATTGTGTTGGTACAGAAGAAGGATGGGACCTGGAGGTTCTGTATTAACTATCGAGCGCTGAACAAGATCACTGTCTGGAATAGGTACCCAATCCTGCGAATTGATGACCTTCTAGACCAGCTCAAGGGGGCAAAATATTTTAACAAGATTGACTTGAATTCAGGTTATCACCAGGTGCCTATCGAACCCTCTGATGTGTGGAAGACTACCTTCAAATCCAAGGAGGGCCTTTTCGAATGGTTGGTCATGCCGTTCAGATTGACGAACGCCCCTGCAACCTTCATGAGACTGATGGATGACATCTTGTGACCCTTCACCAATGCATTCGTGGTGGTGTATTTAGATGACATCTTGATCTTCAACTAGAGTTGAGAAGAGCACCTCCACCATATTTGACAGGTCCTTCAAACCCTTCGACAACACAAGTTGTGTGCTAACTTGGAGAAATGCACCTTTGGCCTGAACCAGGTTCAATATCTAGGGTACATCATTGATGAGAAGGGTGTGTATGTGGACCCATTCTAGATACAAGTAATTTGGGTTTGGCCAGCCCCAACCATTCTAACAGAGCTCCGCAACTTTTTGGGTCTTACCAATTTCTACCGTAGGTTCGTGTTGGGGTTCTCTTATATCACTTAGCCTTTAAGTCAAGTCACCAAGGGCAAAGTGAAAGCACAGTTCTTTTGGTTGGAAACCCAACAGTGAGCATTCTCGAGTTGAAGAATCACCTTTGTTTTGCACCAGTGCTCACGTTACCAAACCTGCAACAACCATTTGATATTGAGACAGATGCCTCCAACTGTGCTATTGGTGCGGTTCTTACTCAACATGGGCATCAAGTGGCTTACCATAGTGAGACACTTTCAGACACAATTCGAAAGTGCCCCACTTACGATAAAGAAATGTATTCCATTGTGCAAGCTCCCGTCAATGGAAACATTACATTCTAGTGAATGAAACGGTCATCCACACAGACCACCGGCCCCTACAATTCATATAGACACAAGGGAAGTTGCAGAATGATCGCCATCAGAAATGGTCCACCTATCTGCAATAGTTCCATTTGAACATTAAGTATAAGAAGGGAAACACAAATAATGTCGTTGTTTGCCTTAGCTGACCACCGGCCATGGCGCTAATCACTGTGCTCGACTTCTGTCTGCACGAGACATCAAGGTGGCCGCATGTTTACAAGAGTGATCTAGAATTCGGCAGCATATACCAAACACTCCTGAAAGGGAAACAAGTTCCAAATTTTCACCTTCAGGATGCATTGTTATGCCACTTGGGACACATTTGCGTTCCTTCAAGTGAGTGTGCCAAGATGATTTGGGAGACACACTATAGTTGGGTCGCTAGACATTTCGGAATAGAGAAAACAATGGTGGTATTACAAAAGTATTTTTATTGGCCGAAACTTCGTCAGGATGTTGGGAAGTACATTAGATCTTGCACTACCTGCGCCATTGCTAAACCAACCATCAAGAAGTAAGGCATGTATACTCCTCTACCTACTCCTAGTCGGCCTTGGGAATTTGTCTCCATGGATTATATGTTGGGCTTTGCTTCTACTAAGCATGAAAATGATTGCGTTTTCATGGTCGTCGACAGATTCTCTAAGATGGCCATCATGGCAGCCTGCAAGAAGAGTATCACAACATAGGCCACTGTTAAGCTCTTCTTTGAGTGAGTGTGGGTACACTTTGGGATCCCACAGTCCATTATATCAGATTGAGACAAAATATTCCTGAGTGAATTTTGGTCAAGTCTCTGGTCGATGCTGGATACAAAACTTACTAAGTCCATGACTTTCCATCCCCAAACTAATGGCCAAACAGAGGTTGTCAACATGATGATCGTACACATTCTGCGCATGTACAACTCAAAGCATCCACGCACATGGGATGAAAGTCTCCCTTATGTCCAACACAGCTACAACAGAGCTCTCCACAGTTCAACAAGCCACAGCCCCTTTCAAGTAGGGCTAGGATTTCAGCCATTATGCCCCATTGATGTGGCCATACCATTTGCAGCCACTCAGGTAGATTTGGCTCATGTGTAGTCTGAAGCTAAAAGGGCTAACAGCTTCATTGAGAGCATTCAAAACATCCACCAATAGGTCCATGGTATCTTGGATAGAGCTAATGCTAAGTACAAGCAACGCCATGATCAGCATCGAGTGTCGCACAAGTTCTAGGTGGGTGACAAAGTTTGGCTACATTTGTAGAAGGAGTGCCTTACTGGACCCCACCGCAAGCTTTGCCCGCTCCAAAATGGGCCATACACAATCACCAAGGTCGTCGGTGACAATATCTTCAACCTCAACATCCCACCGTTACTTGGTCTGCTCCAAGTGTTCAATGTAGATCGCCTTCAGTCATACTATCCACCATTGTTGGACACATCTGACATTGCAAAACAACTCACACCAACAGAGCCCAACTCGGACTGCATGGAACAAGCCACAACTAATCAGATCATGGACACACATATCAAGAACTCTCGGAAATAGAGGATACAACTATATTGAGTTGTCAAAGCAGGCCAAATCCTTCACCAAGGGAAATGGCTCACTAGGGACCAAGTTAAGCAGAAGGTTCCTCATCTCATGGAGGAACTTAACGCAATGGTGACCATTGCTTCCTAAGGGGGGAGGACTAATCTAGGTGGATATTGTTGGCCACCCGCCTATTTCGCTTGGACCCTTACCATTGTTTCTTTCAGTTTTTCAGTTTCCTTAATTGTAACAAAATTTACTATTTTTGGCAGTTTTTCGGGTCCTAAACTTCTGGAGCTGTTTTGAGGCCCTAAATGAAGTTTTTTTTTTTGGTAAGAAAAATTGCTCAAATATTTTTAGAGAAATCACATCAATCGCTATAGTCCTTGGAGAGATCTTTCCAACTAGGTATCATATGCGTAAAACGGAGATAATATGACCAAGTTACGACCCTGGGAAGTTGGCTACCCAACTAACCCTAACAAGGCCCATAAACTCTTGGTGCTACATCTCCTCGAGTTATGGTTTTGGTTGTTTAGGGTTTTCTCTTATTTCTCAATAATAAAAAGGCCCTTGAGCCTCATTGTAACTCAGTTCAACGGCATGTAGCCGCCACATCTCTTCTTAGAGATAAGCTACTATCGCCCGAGCTATCTTATTTCCATTCTAATTGTAAGCATAGTTCAATATTTTTCTATTAATGAAATGAAGTGTTTTTCTCTTGCATCTCTGTGTATATGATTATATCTATAAGTTGTTGCATTCCTGTTTAAGTTTGGATCATGGAAAGATCTCATTAGTTTATTTGGGACATATTGTTGGAGGGGGTGAATTGAAGATAGATCCCTCAAAGGTTAAAGTCATTGTTGATTGGCCTAAGCCCACTAATGTAATTGAGGTGAGAAGATTTTTGGGAGCAACCCAATATTGGAGAAAGTTTATGTCTAACTTTTCTTCGATTGCAACTCCATTACATGCCTTTACAAGCATTAAGCAGGTTTTTCAATGGGGAGGCAAGCAACAAAAAGCTTCTGATGAATTGGAGAGAATCAATACAACTCCAATTCTTGCACTTCCTTATTTAATACAGCCATTTGAGATACAAACAGATGCAAGTGAATATGCCATGGGAGCGGTCTTGATGCAACATGGTAAGCCCACATGTTACCATTCTGAAGCTTTTAATGGTGCATTAGTTAACTATTACACTTATGACAAGGAACTGTATGCATTGGTGCAAAGTGTGAAAAAGTGGAAACACCATTTGATGGGAAAGGAAACTATCATTCACACTGATCATCAACCATTGCAATACTTTCAATCACAAACTAAGCTACAAAAAGCGAGGCAATTCAGATGGATGGGTTTCTTGCAACAATTCCACTTGGTGATAAGGTATAATAAAGGTATTTATAAGAAGGTTGTTGAAATGCTTTCTAGACCAACTGTTAGTGCTTCAGTTATTCTTAAACATAATTCTATCATGCATGAGAGCTATGTTTAATAATATTCCTTAGATGAAGACTTTAAAGATGTATATGCAACTTTGTGTCAAGGCAACCAAGTAGAGGAATTGGATTACCATGTGCATGATAAACTTTTGTATCATCTTAGCAAGTTATGCATTCAACAGGGTGAAAGAGTCAACATCACAAGGGAATCACATACTTCTCTAATTGCTGCCCATTTTCGTGTAGTTAAGTCGGTGGCACAATTAGAAGGTATTGTTATTGGCTTAAAATGAATGAAAGTATATCACAATATGTAAGAGGATGTTCTTTATGTGCTACAAGTAAGCCTAGCAATAGAAAGTTAGGATTGTATACTCCACTTCCAATTCCTTCCCGTCCTTGGGAAAGTGTCTCTATGGACTTTGTAGGAGGACTGCCTATGTCTAAAAGAAATCATGATTATCTTTATGTTGTGGTGGATCGTTTCAGCAAGATGTGTATTTTGATGCCTTGTAAGAAGCAGGTTACAGCTGAACAAACTGCACAAATGTTCTTTCAACATGTATGGGTACATTTTGGGTTGCCCAAATCCATTATTTCTGATCAAGATTCTCGATTTGTCGGGAACTTTTGGTCAAGCTTATGGGCACTCATGGACACCAAGTTGAAAAAGAGCACAACATTCCATCCACAAACCGATGGTCAGATAGAAGTGGTGAACATAATGGTAGTACATCTTCTTCATGGTTATTGCAGCAAACATCCCAAGCTTTGGGATGAACACTTACACTACATTCAACATGCTTATAACCGGGCAAAGCATTCATCGACTCAAACATATCCATTTGAGGCATGCTTTGGTTACTTACCAAAATCTCCTTTAGATTTTATCTTTGGGAAGGATGTTGCTATTGATGGTCATAGTGACATTGATAAGGCCAAGCAGTTCATTGAGCAAGTTCAATTGGTGCATAAAATGGTTCAAGAACAGTTGGAAAAGAGCCAAGCCAAGTACAATACAAGGCATGATAAGCATTGTGTTGACCACAATTTCCAAGTTGGAGATGAAGTTTGGCTTTACATTAGCAAAGAGAGGCTTAAAGGAGAAGGTAAAAAGTTGAAACCAATAAGGTATGGACCTTTTAAGATTCTAGAAAAGATTGGTAACAATGCCTTCCATTTGGATTTGCCTCCTTATATGCAAATGTATGTAGTTGTTAATGTTGATAATTTGAGACTATATGAGCCTCCTTTGATTGATGATCAAGGAGAGCATGTTCAGATTCCTTCAATAGAATATTTCTCGCCATAATTTCTTAAAGAATTGCAACAGGATACCATCCTTGATAGAAGGACAAGAACTTCAAAACGAGGGAATGTGGAGTACCTTTGTGTTGGTCTCAAAGGCACAAATCCAAGAAAATCTAAATGTATTGAGGTTGGAAGGGTGAGGGAACTATACCCTCATCTATTTTTTGATTGAAAGTAGTCTTTTGGAGGTCCAAAAGCTTCCAATGAGGAGGAGTGATCCAAAGGATCAGTTAGTGCTCAAAATTCAAAGTGCTAAAATATTGTCAAAACCTATACGATTGGATAGATCTCGGCGATCTGAATCCAACACAACTCGTTTCACTCAAAACCGATATCACATGCTCTCGATATTGCGTTCTGATCGATTTGGCAAACACTTAAAATTTTAAAATTTTGGGTTGCAGGTAGTCCAATTAGCAGTCCATACGCTGACTAGGCATTTGATTGGGTAGTTGACTATATTCTTGTGGGCCAGTGGTTTGCTGACAAGTGGCATCTTTAGATTGGTCTAAATTGTGTGGTTTCTATTGGTTTATAGTTCGTGAAGTGGATCAATTAGGGAGAGCCACATGGGCCAGTCCCTGGCAGCCATGTGGCCTCCTGTTGGCATTGCAAAATTTTGGTGGAAGGCCGAACAGGCCTGGTAGGAATCAAAGCATGGACCAACCAAGTGGTAGGGCAGTGCCTTCCCAATGTGTTACATGGTGGTGCTTACTACCTATGGGTCACAATATGTATATAAGGTTTACATATGCACAATTGGGGGAGGGGGTTGGGCTAAACCCTAGCCCCTGGCCACCCTAGCATCCACGGGACCGTAGGTGGAGGGGCCAAGGGGCTAGGCCTTAGCCCGACTCATGGCCACAAACTGCAACAATGAAAACCTATGGAGCCAGTAAAGAATCGGAGTTGGAAGGTTGGATGGGGCCAGACCCAAGGGACTAGCCTCGGGGTCACATGACCCCATATCACTATGGGCGTGGAAACTCTGAGGGGCAAGCTCAAGGCCACATGGTGGACCACAAAACTAGGGTCATGGCAAAACAAAAGGGCTCGGAGTTAGGCCCTAGAATCAGCCCCCTTGTGCGCCAACGTGATCGAAATTTTCGAGACTTGGGGCTTAATGGGTTGATTAATGGTCCTACAATTTCGCCCGTTGGGTGCGATTGTTGTCCATATTTGTACGTTGCTTCCTGGTTTGGGGTGCACATGCCATGTTTGGGTTGAATTGGAGGATGATTAGCTATGGAATTGAGCAAAAACTTGAAATAGGCATAACTTACTTAATTTTTGGCCAAATGAGGTGCAGAAAGAACCCAGATGGGGATTTTTGACAGTGATGGATCCATTGGAGACATCAGTGTTTCTTTTTGAGCTATGTAAAAGCATGTAAACACAATTTTGAGCAATAATGAAAGAGGCCCTGCATTGGAAGCTAGACCAGGGGATGTAGCCCAGGAGAGGGGTGAACTCCTTTATCGTGTTATGTGTTTTAGATATGCTTATTTTGTCTCTGTTTCACTATAAATTGTGGTTAAATTCACTTGTTTTATGTATTTAGTAAATTGATCATCTACCCAAAACACATATAATTTTCACTTGCAAACTGTTAAAAATCTTCAAGTTTACATATTCAGATCACCTAAAGGTTGAGTGAAGAAGTCCTTAAGTCCTCCTTGATTGAAATACAAGGTCCTTTCTCATCATTATCCTAGACTCCATTCTCCCCAAGGATTAAGGCACTGATCTTCCAATAGGTGGTCATTCAATGAATACTTTTCTTCACCTTTCCCTCTCTCTTCTTGGTCTATCCAAGTTGGGTCACCCAGGGCATCCTTTTCCCAACAAAATAGCCCAAGAAAAAGTTTGATCTCTTAGCCTCTCCTATGCTCGTGTGTCCTCAAGGCCTCCCATAATTTTGAAGCTATTCCAACGGTGGAGTTGTGAGATAACCAAAGCCCTAGCTCCGAGATGAAACTTTGCCCTAGTGCTCCCAAGGCTAGTGCCTCATACGATCAATTTGACACTTTCAAGTGATAATTTTTGCTTTGATCCTTTCCCCCTCCTTGTATGGGTTAAGAACATCATTGGTTTCCCGATTCTTCCATCTTAACCTAGGTTGGGTCCACTTGGTCCCGTGTGGTCCCAAACTTTTAAAAAGTCAAATATTCAAAAACCATTCGGGAAGTCAAGTCCAATAAGGATTTTAGGATTGGGAAACTCCTTCATAAGGCATATTCCTCTAACCTAACCCTCAAATCCTCACCTCCTCATCCTATAAATCTGTGTACCTTTCTTAACAAGCAAGTAAGCTCTATTCTTAAAACCCTTCTAGGAAAAGGATTATTAGGGTCACTTCACATCCATTGGTTGATTCATCCTTCACAAGTGAGCTTCTATATAACGAGTATCCTCCCATTAGTGAAAGTTCGTAAAGAGTAGGGAGCCTTAGCCAAGGCGACAATGGGCTAAACCTCCATCGTTGCCCTTTGATCTAGCAGTTGTCCCTTTAAGGGTCCCTTTTACGGCCCATGCTAGTTTGAGCGACAACATTTTTGGAATTGTTTTCGAGGAGGAAGAAGGTTTGCCTCCCTGGTGAATCATTTAGGAATTGATTCATTAACGACAATTCAAGCATTCCTCTGGCGACTCTACATTCTCTTTCCTATATGGAAAATCCTGAGATTATGATTTACCATCAAAGAAGAGATGATGAACCCCATATTCCATTTTTTAACAAAAAGGTCAATCAGTTGAGAAAAAACACAATATATTTAGACCTATAGAAATTTCCTCTATGGCCAAGGCTCTCTTTTGTTCAGTACCCAAAGACCCCAAAAGGCTCGTGTTCACAGGAAAAGAAGACCCCCAAGAACATCTTGTGAATTTTGAGTATCAAACATATGATGAATTATATAATGAGTATAGTCAAATGATTGCATTTGCTATGACCTTGATAGGGGATGCTCGGGATTGGTATTTTAATCTTCCATATGTACATTGGAGATATTTTTCCAAACCTTTAGAAGAAGGTGGTTTCCCAAAAAGGACATGGTCCAAATATACAAAGGCCTCTTGTCTTGTTAAAAAAAGGAGGATGAAACCATTGTCGAGTTCAACCAAAGATTCAACATCATTATCCATTCTATCCCTCAAGAGATGTCTCCCCCAAATGAAGTATCCATGGCTGCTTATGTCAGTGCCTTTTAGTATTTGATGTCCGAAATAAGAACTCTTCTAGTCTCTTCCAAGCTCAAACATGATGTTTGACCTTGACCAAGCCATGAGGCACAATTCCATCAATATGCTACAAATCAAAGATGAGCCTCCCCTCTCAAGTGAAGATATGCCCCCTCACAAAGAAAACGTGTCACAAGAAATCAACAATAAGAAGGAACCTCTTGATTCTAAGCATGACAAACCCTTTCTATGTAACCTTGGGAATAAACATGCACACTTTGAGAAATTGCATCCTAAACTTTGGGAGCCCTATCCATATCATGCCCTTGAGTATTATGAGAAAGCTTGGGATCACCTTATTGAGGAAGTGTCTGGGAAAGATGATTCTAAACTATGAATAATTTAAGGTATGTGGGCTGGTAGAAGGTAGAAGGGCCTTTTTCCATACATATCCCGAGAAATAATTCTCTATAAACATTGTCATTATCGAAACAGATCCAACATGCAACATGATTCTATCAAAACAACTCATTGGATATCTTAACTTGTCCACCAGTGGAGATAGTTCCACTATATACCTCCCTTGGAAAGAAAACTCCTATGTATCCATCCTTAGACAAGAATTCGTTGCCCCAATGATTGCTACCTCCCAAGAATATGATAATGACTTAGAAGAAGAAAATAATAAACTTGGGGAATGGAGGGTTTACAAAAATTGGCATATCAAAACCTCCCCTCTCCCCAGGCTTTGGGTAATGTATTTTGATGGAGCACACTCTAGGTCTGGATCGGGGCTGACATTGTCATCATATCCCCTTATGAGGAGTATTGTCTATTTCTTTTGAGACTCAAATTCACTTGCACCAATAACATCATTGAGTATGAGGCCCTCCTATTAGGACTTGACACTGCCCAATCAAGGAAGATTCAACAATTAATCATAATTGGAGACTTTGACCTTGTTGTCTCACAAATAAGGGGAATGTTTGAGACAAAGGATGAAAAGTTGAAACCTTATAGGGAAAGAATCATTAGCATGATCAAAATCTTTAAAGAGCTACATTTTATGGCCCTAGATCAATGTATCAATGGCATAACTAATGCATTAGCCATAATTGCATTCACATCCTCAATCATTCACATTGATATCGCCAAGACAGGGAGGTGTATAATTGACACAATCCACAAACCCTCTGTCCCTGATTACGAGGAGCATTGGCCTGTTTTCAAAGACGATCAAGACATAGAAAATTTCCTCCAAGACCATGAAGACACTGATAGGAAAAATAAAGATTTGGTAAACGAACAACATTTTGATAGGAATGATGTTACCATCACTAAAAAAGATGACCAAGAATCACCTAACACATTAGACCTCAATCTTGGATCTGAGACCTCTCCCCAAATGATCAAAATCGGGAAAAACTTATCTAAAGAAGAAAGGAGCGAGGTCAAAAAATTATTAGGGGAATTCAAGGATGTTTTCACTTGGTCCTATGATGATTTAATGGAATATATCCCTGAGGTCATCAAACATACCATCCCTTTCAAGGAAGGTGTGAAGCCCGTTAAGCAAAAATTGAGAAGAATAAACCCCAAACTTGCACCTTTGTTCAAGGATGAACTTCGAAGAATGGTTGATGCAGGGATAATCACCCCCATATGACATTCATCTTGGATGATCTAGGTGGATATTGGTGGCCATCCGCTTATTCCACCTAGACCCTCTAGTATGTTTCATCTATTTACTTGTTTATTTGAACATTTATTATTTTTAGTATTTTTTCGGGTCTTGGACTTTCGGAGCAGTTTTGACCCCCTAAACGATGTTTTTTTAGGTCCGTTGCAGGTTCAAAGCCATGGGGAAGGGCCCACAAAAAAACATGTAGTACTCAAAGAGACCTTTCCAACAAGGTATCATATGCGGCAAACGGATATAATATGACCAAGTTACGACCCCGAGAAGTTGGTTGCCCAACTAACCCCAAAGGAGTCCACAAAATCTTGGCGTTACATCTCTTGGGGTTAGGGTTTTGGTTTTTTAGGGTTTCCTCATGTTTTTCAATAAGAAATAGGCCCTTGAGCCCCATTTTAACATAGTTCAGTTGGCATGTAGCCGCCACATCTCTTCTCAAAGAAAAGCTACCATCACCTGAGCTATCTTATTTCCATTATGTTTGTAAGCATAGTTCAGTATTTATCTATTAATGAAATGAAGTGTTTTTATGTTGCATCTTTGTATTTATGATTATATCTGTAATTTGTTGTGTTCATGTTTAAGTTCAGATTAGTGGTATTAGAGCAGTTTGCTCTTTCCTTGTTTTTCTTTGCATGTCCCCAACGAGGTCAGGGTATAAGGAGTTAGGGTTCAATCTGGTTGAACCATTGCAAGATCAGCATCGCAAACCCCAATGAACTCCCATGGCAGAAGAAAAGAAAGAAGAGCGGGCAGGAGATCCTTTCAAAATGTTGCTCGAGTAAGCTCTCAAGCGACAGAGGAACGCGATGATGGATAACTTAGCCCAGATCCTTCGATAACTACCCATAGGCGACACATCTTCATCCAACAACCACTCTGGAAGTGCCACTCTGTTTAAGGTACAAGTTAACTTCGATATTCCCATATTTGACGGCCTGGTAGATGCACACGTCATAGATAAATGGTTAAATATGTTGGAAGGATATTTTTTAATTCATGACTTTTCCAATCGGGAAAAGATTACTTTTTTCACTTCTCAAAGCCGCCCCACACGTCAAGGACCAGTGGGAAACCTACTATGAACAAAAGGACAAGAGTGAACCCTCACTATTTTTAGCCGCACCCACTTGGGATTCTTTCTGAGACGTCATCAAGGGACAATATTACCCTGTCGAGAACTATGAAGATAAATACATAAAGTGGACCACGCTACGACAGGGAAGAGACCAAGATGTGACAGAGTTCGCAAATATTTTCCATACCCTTTGCACGAAGATGGGTATCAAGCATACTGAGCGACATTTGGTACCCAAGTATCATGATTGTCTACATAAGTACATCTAGGACAAGATGGAGTTCCTGCACATTTCCTCGCTCGACACGGTGTACCAATACGTTGTCAAGATTGAGCAGAAGTTTAAACTGAAGAAGCAGGACTTTGGATCTACCAATCCAAATCAAGGGAAGGGCGCCCCCAAACCATAGAACAAAGGACCAAGCCAAGGCAGGGCTACCTAAGACAACCCGCCAAAGCTGCAAGCAAAGAACAACACCAAGAAGATGAAGAAGGACACGGGAAAATGGTGTGAATTGCATAAGAGCTCCACTCACAAGACAAGTGAGTGTCGGGCCAAGCAGTCACTAGTGGCTGAGCTGAAGACCTACGAATCATTAGCATGTTCTGACTCTGAATTAGAACCTGATAAGGGGAATGACAAAGAGAAGCAAATCATTGATATGAAGCTCAGTGCCACTGTGGCCACCACCAAGATCTAGAAAATTGAGCCTGAAGATCCAGAGGAGGGGGAATGCTTCTTCCACTCATAGATGTGGGTGAAGGGTTCTCTATTGCAGTTCATTGTCGACAGCGAGAGCTCAAAGAATCCCATTTTAGAAGAGGTCATGAAGCGGTTGGGCTTAAAGACTACAACACATCCACAACCGTACACCATCAGGTGGCTTCACCAAGGATGAGATCTCCGAGTCAGCGAGCAATGTTGCCTTCCCTACAGCATCAAGCCCTTCACAAATGAGGTATTGTGTGATGTTGGTCCTCTTGAAGTTTGTGATGTATTGTTAGGACAACCATACTTGTGGAAGTGACATGTTGTATATGAGTCTAGACCTCGCTCTGTGATTATTTCTTTGGCCAATAAGTTGTATAGGATATCGGAGGTAGCCCCGCCTACCGCCATCTCTTTGATCACTGCAAAGCAATGTAGTAAGGTCATTTCCTAGACCAGGAAATTTATTTTCCTTATGGTTCACCCTCAGGGAGAGAAGAAGGTTGTGGCCACGACTTCCAGGCAGGGCTCCTCTCCACAACAACAACAGATGGATAAGGTCGTGGAGGAGTACAGGGATATTTTCACCTCACCTATAGGGGTACCTCTGCACTGTCAGGTCAAGCACTCCATCGATTTGACCTCGGGTGCGCCGCTACCCAATGGACCGACCTATCGACGCTTTGTTCGGGAGAACAATGAGATAAAGAGGTATATTAAAGAACTATTGCAGAAATGGCACATCGGGCCAAGTTCATCACCTTGTGGGAGCCCAATTGTATTGGTACAGAAGAAGGATGGTACCTGGAGACCCTGTATTGACTAGCGGGCGCTGAACAAGATCACTGTCCAAAATATGTACCCAATCCCACGGATTGATGACCTTTTGGACCAGCTCAAGGGGGCCCAATATTTCAGCAAGATTGACTTGAAGTCAGGTTATCATGAGGTGCCTATCAAACCCTCCGATGTGTGGAAAACTACCTTCAAATCCAAGGAGGGCCTTTTTGAATGGTTGGTCATGCCGTTCGGATTGACGAATGCCCCTACAACCTTCATGAGGCTATTGGATGACATTTTACGACCCTTCACCAATGAATTTGTGGTGGTGTATTTAGATGACATCTTGATCTTCAGCTGGAGTTGGGAAGAGCACATCCACCATATTCGACAGGTCCTTCAAACCCTGCGATAACACAAGCTATGTGCTAACTTGGAGAAATGCACGTTTGGCCTGACCCAGGTTCAATATCTAGGGTATATCATTGATGAGAAGGGTGTACATGAGGACCCAACCAATATACAAGTCATTCGGGATTAGCCAACCCCAACCACTCTAACAGAGCTCCGTAGCTTTTTGGGTCTTGCCAATTTCTATCGCAGGTTCGTGTTGGGGTTCTCTCATATCACTTGGCCTTTAAGTCAAGTCACCAAGGGCAGAGTGAAAGCAAAGTTTTTTAGTGTGAAATCCAACAACATGCATTTTCTAAGTTGAAGCATTGCCTCTACTCTGCACTAGTGCTCACATTACCAGACCTGCAACAACCATTTGAGATTGAGACAAATGCCTTCAACTATGCTATTGGTGCGGTTCTTACTCAGCATGGGCATCCAGTGGCTTACCAGAGTGAGACACTCTCAGACGTAGTCAAAAAATATCCCACTTACGATAAACAAATGTATTCCATTATGCAGGCCTGTCATCAATGGAAGCATTACATTTGTTGGTTTGTGTTATATTCTTTCCACGACTAGCCCACGTAGTTAACCGAGGGGTTAGAGGGGGGGCGGAGCCCCCCCTTTGTTGCACCGATTGCGTAGCGGGGGGGTCACAGGGGGTTTGAGGGGTGTAGGTAACCCTCCTCTATGGGGTCCGGGGAAATGCCCCATAAAATTTTGTTTTTTGGACCCTATATTAGGTTGGGCGGACCTACCTATGGTTTTGTGCATGATTTTTCGCACATGGTTTTGGACGCGATGGCTTTCGGTCCATGGTTTTGGATGCGATGGTTTTTGGTCCATGGTATTGGATGCTTCGGCATGTATAAATATGTATTGTAACATTGAAAGGAACATAATGAAAAATCAAGCTGGTAGTCCCGGTTTTGGGATCCAGGGGAAAATATCTGTGTATATGTGTTTTATGTGTTATACTCTCGCATTTTCTATTTTCTGTGCTTTAGAATTCGTATGTAGGTAATTTCTTACAGGGTTAAAACCTACATTTGGTATCAGAGCCCTTTTGGCTTCAAGGGGATGCTTTTGTTGCTGAGGGGTTTCACTCGGGCCTATGGTAGACCTTGTTTAGTGGGAGATCTGTGGGATCGATTCTGGTGGTGAAAGAAGATGGCGAGCAGTGGAAAGATAGAGATCGAGAAATTTAATGGTCAAATTTTTGAGTTATGGAAACTCAAGATGGAGGATCTGTTGGTAGATAAAGATCAATGGATCACGGACAAATCCAGGTACTAAACCAACGGGAGTGTCTGATGAAGAATGGAAGAAGTTGGATCGGAAGGCAAAGAGCACAATACGATTGTGTGTCTCAGATTTAGTATTGTTGAATGTATTAGGGGAAGCTACGATGAAGGCTTTGTGGGACAAGTTAGGGACTTTGTACCAATCTAAGTCTCTGGTGAATAAACTGTTCTTACATAAAAAGCTGTATAACCTAAGGATGAAAGATGGTGACTCAATGACAGAGCATCTAAATGCATTTAATATTGTGGTAAGTCAGTTATTATCTGTTGATATTAAAATTTCAGATGAATTCAAGTGCATCAGTTTGTTGTGTTCTTTACCAAATTTGTGGGATAGTCTAGTTATTGCAATAGGTAGCGATACGATTGCATTGCAGTTTGATGAAATAGTCTCATTCTTGCTGATGGAGGAGCTGTGACGGAAAAATATGGAGAGCCAGAATGGTGATTCCTTGTTTGTACGAGGACGGTCCCATAACATAAACAAAAATAAGTCATCGAGTGGGAGATCTAAATCTAGAGGGAGATCTAAATCTTCAGGAAAACCTGTAAAGGTGGTGTGCTGGAAATGCGGAAAAGAAGGGCACTACAAAAGGGACTGTAAATTTAAAGCTCTTGATAAAGAAAAGGGATTTGATGATGCTCCTTCTGCAGAGGCTAAAACCACCTCAGATGAAGGTGGGGATGTGTACTTGGCTTCTTCAAGTACACATGTAAATCATGAGGGATGGTTGATTGACTCAGGTGCATCCTTTCACTTCACTCCCCATAAAGAGTGGTTCTGTGAGTATGAGAAATATGACGGTGGTGATGTCTTCTTGGGGGATGACAGGAAGGCTAGAATCATTGGTGGCGGAAAAGTAAAGTTGAAGTTGCAAGGTGGAAGGGTTAGAACACTTCCGGGTGTTTTGCATATTCCTTCATTAGCCAAAAATCTGACTTCTGTAACCAAGTTGGATGATGCAGGTGTAAAAATAGTGTTCGATAAGGATACCTGCAAGATGGTTCGAGGGGAAATGGTATTGATTCGAGGAGTTTGAATTGGAACTCTGTACAAGCTGCAAGGTAGCACTGTTGTTGATGGGTGCAACAATTCTGTGGTTCCTGAAAGTGGAGCAGAAAATCTAGTGGTATCTGGAGAAAAGACCATGTTGTGGCATCAAAGGCTAGGACATATTGGAGAGAAGGGCCTTCGAATAATTCATGGTAAAGGTATGGTAGAAGGTATGAGTAATAGCTCTCTGGATTTTGATTTCTGTGAAAATTGTGTATATGGGAAGCAGAATCGGGTGAGTTTCCCCTCTAGTGGTAAGAGGGCGAAACATATATTAGAGCTTGTGCACAGTGATGTGTTTGGACCTGTGAAGGTTCCATCACTAGGTAAGTATGTGTACTATGTATCATTTATAGATGACTTCTCAAGGAATACATGGATATATTTCTTTAAGAAGAAATATGAAGTCTTTGACAGGTTTAAAGAATTTAAGGCTCTAGTGGAAAACCAGACAGGGAAGAAGATAAAGGTGTTGAGGACAGATAACGGTGGAGAGTTTTGCAGTAAGGAATTTGAAGAATTCTGTAAGAAGTGTGGTATAGCATGGCAGAAGACTACTTCATACACACTTGAGCAAAATGGAGTTGCAGAAATAATGAACAAGACGTTGATGGAAAGGGCAAGAAGCATGCTCAGTGGTGCCGGGTTAGGACAAGAATTCTGGGCAGAGGTGGTGGAGACAACATGTTACCTGGTCAACAAATCACCTTCATCAGTGTTGGAGGATAAGACTCCACAAGAGGTATGGACTAGTAAGAAACCCTCTCTTTCACATCTGAGGGTATTTGGATGTGATGCATATGTACATGTTCCAAAGGAGAAACAAACCAAGTTGGATAGAAAATATGAAAAGTGCATCTTTATTGGGTATAAGGATGGTTTAAAGGGTTATAAGCTTTGGAACCCAGTAACAAGGAAGGTTGTGTACAGCCGAGATGTGGTGTTTAGAGAGGTAAAAGATGTTATTAAACATGAAGTCCAACCAAAGGAACCTGAGAAGATAGAGTTTGAGCTTAAGGAGGAAGAATCAGACTCTACAACAGAGGAGGAAATAGAAGATGAAGAGCCACAAACTCTGGGTGTGAGAGGATCAGTTCGAGAAAGAAGGTAGCCAGAAAGGTATAGTCCATCTGCTTTCTGTTCAAATTTTTCTTTATCTATTACTGACGATGATCCCAGAACTATGAAGGAAGCAGTAGATTTAGAGGATGGAAAACTTTGGAAAGAGGCCATGGTTGATGAAATGGCATCTTTGCACAAAAATGAGGCTTGGGATCTGGTGGAGTTGCCAGCTGGAAGGAAACCCATTGGCAGCAAATGGGTGTTCAAGAAGAAGATAAATGCAGAAGGAAAGGTGGAGAAATACAAAGCTCGGTTGGTAGCAAAAGGTTATTCCCAGGTGCCGGGAATTGATTTTGGTGATATTTTTTCTCCTTTTGCCAAGGTAACTTCTATTAGATTACTTTTATCTGTTGCTATTGCTTTTGATTTTGAGGTAGAACAAATGGATGTGAAGACAACATTTCTTCACGGGGATCTAGAAGAGGAAATCTACATGAATCAACCTGAAGGCTTTGCGGTGAAGGGTAAGAAAGAACTGGTATGAAAGTTAAAGAAGTCTCTATATGGGTTAAAACAGTCACCAAGGATGTGGTATCAGAAATTTGATACATTTATACAGGGACTTGGTTTTGCCAGAAGCAAAGCAGATCATTGTGTGTATTTTAAATTAATTGGTGACCATGTTATTTATCTGGTCTTGTATGTGGATGATATGTTGCTGGTTGGAAATGACAAAGAAAATTATCTAGGATTTAAAGACCCAATTGTCCTCCAAATTCGACATGAAATATCTTGGTGCTGCAAACTATATTTTGGGCATGGAAATTAAAAGAGATCGGGCAAAGAGGAAGCTCTAGTTAAACCAAAGGAAGTACGTCGAGACAATATTGTAGAGGTTTAATATGCAAAATAATAAACAGGTGAAGGTTCCTATTCCTATAGGTGTGAAGTTATCTGCTGAACAGTGTCCTAAGACACAAGAAGAGGAAGAGGACATGTCCTGTGTTCCATATGCAAGTGCAGTCGGTAGTGTGATGTATGCAATGGTCAGTACTATACCAAACATTGCACATGGAGTGGGAGTATTGAGCAGGTTTATGTCAAAACCAAGGAAGGAGCACTGGAGATCAGTGAAGCAAGTTTTCAGGTATTTGCGTGGCATTAGTGATTATGGTCTGTGCTACCAAGGAAGACCAGGATTGGACAGAGTTTTGGATATTCGTGGCTTTGTTGATGCAGACTAGGCTGGAGATCTGGATCAGAGAAGATCTACAAGTGGGTACGTGTTTAACCTATTTGGAGGTGCAATCAGTTGGATGAGTAAGAAACAATCTGTAGTGGCACTATCAACTACAAAGGCAAAATACATGGCAGCCACTCATGCAAGCAAGGAAGCTGTTTGGTTGCAGAGATTGTGTTCAAGTATGGGGTTAGTACAGGGAGCTATAAGGATAGACTGTGACAGCCAAATTGCAATTTTCTTGGCAAAGAACCTTGCATATCATTCAAAGACAAAGCACATTGATGTTCAATATCACTTTGTGAGGGATATGATAGAAAAAAAAAAGGTGTTGCTGGTAAAGGTGGACACTTTGAAGAATACTGCAGATGCATTGATAAAATTTGTGAGCTCTGAGAAGTTCTCTTGGTGTAGAGAAACAATGGGCATTGCAGGGTTGGATAAATGACTAAGCTCTCTTATGGACCCCTATGGAAAGAAAACAACAAGTGGGAGAATGTTGGGTTGTGTTATATTCTTCCCACGACTAGCTCACGTAGTTAACCAGGGGTTAGAAGGGGGGCAGAGCCCCCCCTTCGTTGCGCCGATTGCGTAGTGGGGGGATCACAGGGAGTTTGAGGGGTGCAGGTAACCCCCTTCTATGGGGTCCGGGGCAACGCCCCAGGAAATTTTGTTTTTTGGACCCTATATTAGGTTGGGCGGACCTACCTATGATTTTGTGCATGATTTTTCACACATGGTTTTGGACACGATGGTTTTTGGTCCATGGTTTTGGACGCGATGGTTTTCAGTCCATGGTATTGGATGCTTCGGTATGTATAAATATGTATTGTAACATTGAAGGAACATAATGAAAAATCAAGCTGGTAGTCCTCATTTTGGGATCGAGGGGAAAATCTCTGTGTATATGTTTTTTATGTGTTATGCTCTCGCATTGTTTATTTTCTGTGTTTTAGAATTCGTATGCAGGTAATTTCTATACGAGGTTAAAACCTACAACATTCTGCGGAAGGAAACGATCATCCACAACCATCGACCCTTATGGTTCATACAGACACAGGGGAAGTTACAGAACGATCGCCATCATAAATGGTCCACCTACCTGCAACGGTTCCATTTGAACATCAAGTATAAGAAGGGCAACACTAATAATGTCATTGATTGCATCAGTCGACCACCGTTCATGGCGCTGATCACTGTGCTTGACTCCTATGGGCACAAGACTTCAGGGTGGTCGCATCTTTACAAGAGAGATCCAGAATTCGGCAGCACATACCAGAAACTCGTGAAAGAGAATCAAGTTCCAAATTTTTCACCTTCAAGATGCACTGTTATGCCACCTTGGACACATCTGTGTTCCTTCATGCGAGTGTACCAAGATGATTTGGGAAGTGCACTACAGTCAGGTCGTTGAACATTTCGGAGTAGAGAAAATAGTGGCAGTATTACAGAAGTATTTTTGTTGGCCAAAACTTCGTCAAGATGTTGGGAAGTTCATTAGATCTTGCACTGCCTGCGCCATTGCCAAACCAACCATCAAGAAGGAAGGCATGTATTCTCCTCTACCTACTCCTAGTCAGCCTTGGGAATCTATCTCCATGGGTTACATGTCGGGCCTTCCTTCTACTAAGCATGACAACGATTGTGTTTTCATGGTCGCCGACAAATTATCCAAGATGGCCATCATGGCAGCCTGCAAGAAGAGTATCACAACAGAGGCCACTGCTAAGCTCTTCTTTGAGTGATTGTGGATACACTTTGGGATTCCATAGTCCATTCTCTCAGATCAGGACAACAGATTCCTGAGTGCATTTTGGTCAAGTCTCTAGTCGATGATAGTTACAAAAATCACTAAGTCCACGACTTTCCATCCCCAAACTGATGGCCAAACAGAGGTTGTCAACAGGATGATTGTACACATTTTGCGCATATACAACTCGAAAAATCCACTCACGTGGGATGAAAGTCTCCCGTATGTCCAATATATCTACAACAAAGCTCTCCACATCTCAACAGGTCATAGCCCCTTTTAGGTAGGGCTGGGATTTTAGCCATTATGTCCCATTGATGTGGCCATACCATTTACATCCAATTAGGCAGGTTTGGCTCATGTCTAGTTTGAAGCCGAAAGGGCTAACATCTTCATTGAACACATTCAACACATCTGCTAATAGGTCCATGATATATTGGACATAGCCAATGCTAAGTACAAGCAGTGTCGTGATCATCATCGAGTGCTGCACAAGTTCCATGTGGGCAACAAAGTTTGGCTATATTTGCAGAAGGAGCGCTTCGTTGGACCCCACCACAAGCTTCGACCACTCCGATATGGACCATACACCATCACCAATGCGGTTGGTGACAATTCCTTTGAGCTCAGCATCCCACCGTTCCTTGGTTTTCACCCAGTGTTCAATGTAGACCGCCTTCGGCCATACTTTCCATCATTGTTGGACACATCTGACATTGCAGAATAACTCACACCAATAGATCTCAACCTAGACTACATGGAACAAACCACGACTGATCAGATCATGGAAACTCAGATCAAGAACACTCGCTAATAGAGGATACAACTATATCGAGTTGTCAAAGCATGCGAACTCCTTCACCAGGGTAAGTGGTTTAGCCGGGACCAGGTTCAACATAAATTTCCTCACCTCATGGAGGCTATGCACGCAATGGGGACCATTGATTCCTAATGGGGGAGGAATGATCTAGGTGGATATTGGTTGTCACCCGCTTATTCCACCTAGACCCTCTAGTCAGTTTAATTTATTTCCTTGTTTATCTAAGAATTTACTATTTTTAGCAGTTTTTCGGGTCCTGAACTTCTGAAGCATTTTTTACCCCCTAACCTCATGGAGGCTCTGCACGCAATGGGGACCATTGCTTCCTAATGGGGGAGGAATGATCTAGGTGGATATTGGTTGTCACCCGCTTATTCCACCTAGACCCTCTAGTCAGTTTAATTTATTTCCTTGTTTATTTAAGCATTTACTATTTTTAGCAGTTTTTCGGGTCCTGAACTTCTGAAGCATTTTTGACCCCCTAAACAAGGTTTGTTTTTTGTTTTTTTTTTTTTTGTTTTTGTTTTTGTTTTTTGTTTTTTGTTTTGTTTTTGTTTTGTTTTGTTTTTGTTTTTGTTTTGTTTTTTTTTTTTTTTTTTTTTTGTTTTTTGCTTTTAGGTCTGTTGTAGGTCCATGCCCAATGGAAAAACTTGTAGTACTCGACAAATCCTGTAATACTCAGAGAGACCTTTCCAACAAGGTATCGTATGCGCCAAACAAAGATAATATGACCAAATTACGACCTGGGGAAGTTCGCTACCTAACTAACCCTAATGGGGCCCACAAAATGTTGGCGTTACATCTTCTGGGGTTAGGGTTTTGGTTGTTTAGATTTTCCTCGTGTTTTTCAATAATAAATAGGCCCTACAGCCTCATTGTAACACAGTTCAGTTGGCATGTAGCCGCCACATCTCTCCTCAGATATAAGCTACCATCGCCCGAACTATCTTATTTCCATTTTGTTTGTAAGCATAGTTCAATATTTTTATATTAATGAAATGAAGTGTTTTTCTGTTGGATCTCTATATTTATGATTATATTTGTAATTTGTTGCGTTCCTGTTTAAGTTCGGATCATTGGATCTCTAATCTAATGATCACCCACCAAAAAACTGGTAACATTAGAATGTGTATTGACTTTAGGGATCTCAATCGTGTATGTCTAAAGGAAAATGACCCCCTACCCAATATGGAGAATCTACTGCAAAGGGTAACATGATATCAAATAATATCATTCCTTGATGGTCTTTCGGGATATAACCAAGTCATTGTAAAAGAAGAAGATGTTTGAAAACCGCCTTCACCGCGCCATGGGGAACATACATGTATCTTAGGATGCCTTTTGGCCTCCTCAATGTTGGATCCACCTTCCAAAGGGCCATGGATTTTGCTTAGGGACCTTATTGGGAAAATCATGGAGATCTATCAAGACGATTTAACTATCGCCTCTAAACAAAGACATGATCATTGCAAGCACTTGACAAAAGTATTTGAGAAATGTAGGCAATATAGTGTCTCCCTGAATCCTAAGAAGTTGATATTTGGTGTTGACAAAGGTAAATTATTAGGGCACGTGGTCTCCAAGGATGGGATTATCATTGACCCTGAAAGAATTCAACCCATCAAAGACATTTCCCCTTCTAAGGACCAAAGTGATTTAAGATCCTTTTTCGGCAAAATAAAATTTGTAAGAAGATTTGTGCCAAATCTTGTTAAATTCATCAAAATTATGAATGACCTCCTGAAGAAGGATACTCCTTACCTATGGAACCAAGCAACAAATAGGGCCTTTGAAGGAATTAAGGAAAAATTACTTCTGCTCTTGTTCTCTTTAGCCCCGATTACAATAAGGATTTTATCATTTAATCCTTCACATGTAAGGACACTATCACTGGCATCAAAATGCAAAAGGACGATGAAGGAGGGGAGAGGCTTGTGGCCTTCATGAGTAAGCCTCTCAGGGATGCTGAGACAAGATACATTATCACTGAAAATTAGGCATACGCTCTTGTCAAATCCCTTAAGTACTTTAGGGCTTATGTAGTGTACAACAAGATATATGCATATGTCCCTTACCCCGTCGTGAGGGATGTACTATTGTAATTTGATTGTCTCAGGTGTAGGGGGAAATGGGTGTCCAAAATTCAAAAATATGGCCTTGATATATGACCTAAGAAGGTCATCAAGGGACTCGGCTTAGCTGAAATGCTTACTAAGAGTAACAATGAAGCCATTAAAGAAGGAGAGGAGTAGTTATGCGCTACATCCACTGACCTCGAAAACGATGACTGGTACATGTACATTTTTTATTATTTACGTAGTCTATCTGCCCCCCCTCCCCACCTCATTGATCATAAGAGAAGAGCTTTGAGACTGAAAGCATCTAAGTTTTTCTTGACCCAAGATGGCCTTGGATGGATGAGTCCTGATGGGGTGATCCTCCGATGTGTTAGCAAGGAAGAGTCTGAAAAATTGATGAATGAATTCCATGTTGGTTTTTGTGGTGGACATTATGCTGCCCGAACCACTACTCATAATATTTTGAGGGCAGGTTATTATTGGCCCACCATTTTTGCTAACACCCTCAACTTTGTAAAATGATGCCAACCTTGCCAACTATTCGCTAGGAAGCAACACCTTGTGGCTATGCCATTGAAAAACGTTGCTATCGATGCACCTTTCCAACAATGGGGTTTAGATTTTATCGGTGAATTCAAAGACAATTCTAGCAATGGGCATAGATGGATCCTCACAGTGACTGACTATTTCACCAAGTGGGTTGAAGCGATACCAACCAAGAAGGAAACTGACCAAGTAGTTATGGATTTCCTTGAGGATAAAATTATTACCAGGTTTGGTGTTCCCGCCAAGATTGTCACTAATCATGCCAAAGATTTGGACTTCATGGCTCTAATTTCCCTGTGTAATAAGTATGACATAATCTTATCACATTCTTCTAATTATTACCCTCAAGGAAATGGACAAGTTGAGTCAAGCAACAAAAACCTCATAAAAATTATCAAAAGAACTATTGGCAACAATAAAAAGGATTGGGATAGCAAGATCAAGTATGCCCTATGGGAAGAATGACTGTAAAGGCTTCCACTGGTTTTAGCCCGTTCCAATTAGTCTATGGTTCTAAGGCCAAATTACCTATTCAAATGCAGTTACCCATCCTTGAATGCCTAAAAGCTTTCCCCGGTTAACAAAATGCCATACAATCCTGAATTGATCAAATAATTGAAAATGATGAAACTTTTTGACCAAATTAGCCGTAGTCATGATAAAATGAAAGCCACCTTTAAACATAACCAGCACAAAGCATTCAAACCCGGTGATATGGTACTCCCCTCGGACAAAATAAGAGAAAAATCCAACATGCACAAGAAGTGGGACAACCTTTGGATAGGTACATTTAAGATAAGTGATGTGGCGAGAATAAACTCGTACTATTTAGAAACTTTTTGAATTCAGACTTCTGTGATCTATAATATTTATGACAAAGAATCTTTCGGTAAAAATCACATAGGAGAAAATCTCATCGACGCGTTTCGAACCAACTAGTGTGGTTCATCTTCAGGACAAGATGAGGAACCAAATCTAGGCATTGAAATAAATAGATGTAGAGAGACGCTGACTAGCTGTTAGAATATAACAACTAGTTTGACTCAACAGCCGCTATATATATATATATATATCTTATGATTTGACCAAAAAAGGGAAAAGGTCAAATTAAGAGTTCCAAAATAAATTTATTATAGATACTATTATTATTAAAAATGAATTTTAATATTATAAATAATATTATTAAACAGTATCATAATAAATTTTATTATTACAAATAATATTAATAATCCAATTGATAATATTACAAAACTAAAGGTAGTTATATTATAGCCAAATAAAAGAAAACAATAAAGATACTATTATAGATAAAAATTAGTAATATAATATATTATAATATTATAAATAATATTTTTAAAATAGTATTATAATAAATTTTATTATTACAAATAATATTATTAATCAAAGTGATTTTATTAATAATATTACACAACTAAAGGAAGGATTATTAGAGCTAATAAAATAAATTGAATTAAAAAATAAAATTAAAATCTTACAAAATAAAAGGAAGGATTTTAATAAAAAAAGAAAAAGAAAAAAAAAAAGAGACTTGTTAATTTGAATAGAGACGATGGTTGGAGTATGAGCAGGGGTTGGATCCCTACTCTATCTTAAGATTTTTTATTTTTTTTAGTCCTTCCTTTTATTTTATAAGATTTCTAATTCATTCATTTATTTGTTATTTTTTATTGGCTCTAGTAATCCTTCCTTTACTTTTGTAATATTATTAATATAATCAATTTGATTAATAATATTATTTGTAATAATAAAATTTATTATAATATTATTTTACTAATATTATTTATAATATTAAAATTTATTGTAATACTAATTTTCAGTGATAATAGTATCTATAATAATATCTTTATTGGTTTCTTTTCTTTGGCTCTAATATAACTTCCTTTAGTTTTGTAATATTATCAATTGAATTATTAATATTATTTGTAATAATAAAATTTATTATAATACTATTTTAATAATATTATTTATAATATTAAAATTTATTAGTCCCTGCCAGGGACTATATGCGATCGATAGATCGCTGACTTTGCGTTGACCGACGCGATTTTTGATTATATTTGCCATATAACCTAAGTCGAACCAAGGTTTTGGGGGTGGAAAGGTTTTGGGGTCTTATTACGCGCTTCGCATCGTTCGAGGTGAAGGGCACGTGGTCGGCATGCGCTGTGGGGTCTGATCGGCGGCCAACTGTCCCTCCTCCAGATGCTGGAAAGTTCGGCTTGGGTTTTTGTCTTCGCGGCCTGGTATTGTTAGTTGCTTGTTTAGCTCTGCAGTCTGTGCGATTTTTCGTCTGCGGTGGGTTCCTTTGCTCGGGTATTGTTACTTGCTTGTTTAGCTCTGCAGTCTGTGCGATTTTTCGTCTGCGGTGGAGTTCCTGCCTGCTCGGTGTGGCTTTGGTAAGTTCGGCTACTGTATGGCATTCTGGTTAAATACTGAGGGTTTCTGTTACCTGCATGCAAGAGTCCATGGTTATTTGAGCATTATAAGTTAATGGCATTCTGGTTGAATACTGAGGGTTTGTCTTAGCTGTGGTCGGCATGCGCTGTGGTGGTCTGATCGCCGGCCAGCTGTCCCTCCTCGAGATGCTGGAAAGTTCGGCTTGGGTTTTACTGTCTTCGCGGCCTTTGGGTTGGTATTGTTACTTGCTTGTTTAGCTCTGCAGTCTGTGCGATTTTTCGTGTGCGGTGGAGTTCCTGCCTGCTCGGTGTGGCTTTGGTAAGTTCGGCTACTGTATGGCATTCTGGTTAAATACTGAGGGTTTCTGTTACCTGCATGCAAGAGTCCATGGTTATTTGAGCATTATAAGTTAATGGCATTCTGGTTGAATACTGAGGGTTTGTCTTAGCTGTGGTGGTCTGATGGCCGGCCAGCTGTCCCTCCTCGAGATGCTGGAAAGTTCGGCTTGGGTTTTACTGTCTTCGCAGCCTTTGGGTTGGTATTGTTACTTGCTTGTTTAGCTCTGCAGTTTGTGCGATTTTTCGTCTGCGGTGGAGTTCCTGCCTGCTCGGGTTTTATGGAAATTTCGGTAAATGTCTGCGTGAAGCTGTGATTCTTGGTTGTATTGTTTAGAGGTTAAGTTCGGCTACTGCATTATAAGTTAATGGCATTCTGATTAAATACTGAGGGTTGTTGTTACCTGCATGCAAGAGTCCATGGTTATTTGAGCATTATAAGTTAATGGCATTCTGGTTGAATACTGAGGGTTTGTCTTAGCTGCATGGGTTTTATGGAAATTTCGGTAAATGTCTGCGTGAAGCTGTGATTCTTGGTTGTATTGTTTAGAGGTTAAGTTCGGCTACTGCATTATAAGTTAATGGCATTCTGGTTAAATACTGAGGGTTGCTGTTACCTGCATGCAAGAGTCCATGGTTATTTGAGCATTATAAGTTAATGGCATTCTGGTTGAATACTGAGGGTTTGTCTTAGCTGCATGGGTTTTATGGAAATTTCGGTAAATGTGTGCATGAAGCTGTGATTCTTGGTTGTATTGTTTAGAGGTTAAGTTCGGCTACTGCATTATAAGTTAATGGCATTCTGGTTAAATACTGAGGGTTGTTGTTACCTGCATGCAAGAGTCCATGGTTATTTGAGCATTATAAGTTAATGGCATTTTGGTTGAATACTGAGGGTTTGTCTTAGCTGCATGGGTTTTATGGAAATTTCGGTAAATGTCTGCGTGAAGCTGTGATTCTTGGTTGTATTGTTTAGAGGTTAAGTTCGGCTACTGCATTATAAGTTAATGGCATTCTGGTTAAATATTGAGGGTTTCTGTTACCTGCATGCAACAGTCCATGGTTATTTGAGCATTATAAGTTAATGGCATTCTGGTTGAATACTGAGGGTTTTGTGTGCAGACTTCGTTAACCAATTTCGTCATTTGCACATTTTCTCATGGTACTGGCACAGGCTGGGTTGTCCATGAATATGGTCTAGACGAGAAGGAATTCGAACGGTCGGCTTCGTTGCAGGTATGGTGTTATTCTACTAATTGCTTTTTGTCAATTTTTGTATTACTTGCTTTTTGTCAATTTGTTAGGGTTTTAATTTTTGCATTGTGTAGGTTTATGGTCCAGTTACTCTAGGTTTATAGTCGAGTTACTCCGTGATCCCTGCCGGGGACTATATGCGATCGATCGATCGCTGGCCGTTGGTTGACCGACGTGATTTTTGATTATATGAACCATATAACCTAAGTCGAACCAAGGTTTTGGGGTCTTATTGGGGGCTTCGCATCGTTCGAGGTGAAGGGCACGTGGTCCCGTGACTCCCAAGCGGATGTGTAACGCTGGTATGAATCGGACAGTATACAATTGATTTGGTAATAAATTCAGATTGATTTACAATTAACTTGGGTTACGGCATGTGCTGTGGTGGTCTTATCGGCGGACAACTGTCCCTGCTCGAGATCCTGGAAAGTTACTCGGCTTGGGTTTTACCCTGTTCGCGCCCTTTGGGTTATTATTGTTACTTGGTTGTTTAGCTCTGCAATCTGTGCGATTTTTCGTTTGTATTTGTTGTATTGTCTGCGGTGAAAACACAATGCGGTTCCTGCCTGCCGTGATACTGTGGGTTTCTGTTACCTGCATGGGTTTTATGGAAATTTCCGTAAATGTCGGTTTCGACCACCATGTGACTTCCTTATCATTTGGGCCGAGACGACCTGGGTGAAGCTATGGTTCTTGGTACAGATTGAGTGGCAGTCTTTTGTAGTTTGAACTGTTTTTGCACATGAAGATCTAAATAAATTGGGGTTTTTGAACTGTTTGAAATGTTAAAATATTGAAGATTGCAGTCTGTTTTGTAACTGCACGGTTTCCTATCTTAGGCGTGTATTCAAGGTTTTTCGCTCGTATAATTTATGTGTATGTTTACTTTGGTCCATAATGTTTCTTTAAGTTTGTAATTCTGTTATGGATGTATGAATATTCGACTCTGATATTACTCCTAGAACGGAAGGTTGCTTTGTTAACAACTCTGTTAAGTTCATTTAGTTAGTGTTAAGTTCATTTGCTTTGTTAAGAAGTGCTGAATTGAAGGTTTGCTATATTGGTACTAGATGTTGTTCGTTTGCTGTTGTTTATATATTGGATGAAATGTTTCGTTTGCGAAAATTATAAGCTTTTCCGTGATACTGAGGGTTTCTCTTACCTGCATGGGTTTTATGGAAATTTCCGTAAATGTCAGTTTCCAGCACCATGTGACTTCCTTGTCATTTGGGCCGAGATGACCTAGGTGAAGCTGTGATTCTTGGTACAGGCTCTGTTGTGCATGAATATGGTCTAGACGAGAAGGAATTTGAACGCTCGGCTTTGTTCCAGGTACGGCGTTATTCGACTAATTGCTTTTTGTCAATTTTTCTATTAATTGCTTTTTGTGAATTTGTTAGGCTTTTAATTTTTGCATTGTGTAGGTTTATGGTTCAGTTACTCTAGATTTATAGTCGAGTTACTCTGTGATTGTTTTAAAAAATATAGATATTTAAGCTGTATTCGGTCATTTATATTTTTTCTCTCATTCAATTATATTGGAATTCAAATCTGGAATTGTCATTGTTTATTCTGTGTTTACATTAATATTAATATTAATATTATCAATTGTTATAATCATAACAATAATATTATTTGAGATGATCCCAACAAGTAGAAGTTGGGTAATGCATGCAACTAGCTCCGTATAATGATGTATCAAGACATTTTGTCTATTTAAACCTTAGATTAAAATCTCATGTTAGCTAGTTATAACCAGATTGGTTCTGATATGATGTTCAACTACCTTATTCTGCTCACAGAGAAAAAATTATTTTATTATGAAAACAAAATTACATTTATTGTATATGTTTCTGCATTTCACAGATATCCTTAAGCATAGGAAGTGATAAAAGTATTGCTGAGAACATATCTTGCTTCATAAACAGTTTTCAAAAATGTCAATATGACAGCCCTATCATAGTCATTCTAACATATATCACAGCTTTGAAGCCAGTTTTGTCTCATAAGAAATTAGCTCCTAGATATGTCCATAAACAGTCCCATAGAAAAATATAGATATAGAGATATGCTTAAGCATAGGAAGTGATAAAAGTATGGCTGAGAAGATATGTTGCTTCATAACCAGTTTTCAAAAATGTCAATATGACAGCCCTGTCATGGTCATTCTGACATACATCACAGGTTTGAAACCAGTTTTGTCTCATAAAAAATTAGGTCCTAGATATGTTCATAAACAGTGCCATAAAAAAATATACATATAGATATTGACATTTAAACAATCCCATGATTACATGAAAAGTGTGTCAAGACATTCCATGAGCTCTCCTTCCACTCTCTCTTGAATGATCCAAGCTCATGCTACCAAGTGTTATCTTGCTTTTGACAGTCCATCAGTTTCCATGTTCCTGTCTTTGTAAACATGTTGAAACATAATGTGTTAAATACTCTGTTTAAGCAAGTTGAATCTCCTGAAATATAGGTTGAAATTTATAATTATCCAATGAATTTGTTCCATTCATCCAATTCACCACAATTTGTGAATCATCAAAGATCTGTAATTTTTGGGCATCTTTTTTCACATGCCACAATTGCCAACAGTCTTGGGACAATTTGCTTAGGCAGATTGTTGCTGTGTTTGCCAAAGCTGTCCTTTGAACATATTACATGTTCATCATTTATATGGATCATACCTGCAGCGTCCCATAATGATGGATCTTGTTGAGAAGCGTTATGGAAGTATGCTTATGCACTACTCGTATCTGGTTCTCAATGCCTTGTTTGGGTTCCTTGATCCTTGAATTCTGTTTAGATCCATATAGTATAACCATAGTCTGATACCGAATAGCAGGAAACTTTTTACCTTGGAATATGTTGGATTTGCAACCTAGCACAAATCAGAGACGATACTTTTTATATTTTGACAGTTGAATTGGTGCACCACTTATGTAAAACTCATAAATAGCCTCATGGTTATTTTATTTCACAAATGCAATTGACAATGATGTTAACTTTCAGAAATATTCTTAAAGTTTTGTTGCATTTGTTCATTTTGTCTTTCCATTGCTTCCTTTTGTTAACTTCATTTTGTGTTTCGATTGTTCCCTTTTGTTAACTTGCACAAATATTCTTAGAATTATGCTCCATTTTTTCATTATGTCTTTGCATTGTTTCCATTTCCAATTTCTTTGTTATTTATAAATATGGCTTGTTGCTAGAAATTTGATATTTGTTTACCAAGATAATGCAATAGCCTATTTTTTTAATATACATACATTTTGTTCAAAACAATCATGTTCAGTTTTTGCTAACTTCATTAATATTTTTTGCAAAGTTGTACAAGACAATTGCAAAAGCCAACTCTGGTAAGCAATTGCAAATGATGGAAGAAATAATAGATGTTGACAATTACAAATTCAGATTGCAATGCATTTTGCCTGAGAACATTGATATTGTATTGAAAAGAAATGGTCTTTTTAGACTAAATGCATTTTCATATACTGTAGGAGATTGTCTATTTGACTCATTCGAAATGCTTCTACATTTTCGTTATACTTCAAATGAATTGCGAAATGGGTTAATAGACCACTTTCTTTTTTGCTTAAAGAACAATGACATTGAAGCAATACAGTCATATCAATATGAACTAGCACCTGAGTTCCTATACGAGTTACATGGTGTTAATGATATTGGTACATATCTTCATAAAATGCGTTATTCTGCATCTACAAATATAAAGGAGTCTGAACGAGGTTTATGGGGTGATACCTTTTGCATACGTTGGTTAGCTAAATGGCTAGATATATCAATTGCAGTTTGGTCATTGACAAGAAAAACGAGATATTTTCTCTTTAATCAACATGAAAATGCAATTCCATATTGCATTCTCTTTCACGATGCAAATCCTGTTAGTGGTCATTATGAACCATTGGTTTACCAAAAGTTTCCAATTTTGCATTTGCAACCAGTCTAATATCTACCTATCACCTATTTGCAAAGATATTGAAAGCAATTGGATGCACATTGCAAATAATATGCTTTTAAATGGACTAACAATTGCAAACCAAGTGACATCTAATTGTGGTGACAGTCTCTTTAATGCAATTTGCTATTTAGTAGCAACAGAATTCAATGCAGAGTGTTTGCGACTTTACATTGTGCAATCTTTTTGCAATGCAGTTATGCATAAGAATCAAGAGGCATTGCATTGTTTAGAGCAATACCTAGTAGTTGATGCGATACACTATACAATGAATAGCAACTGGCAACAATATCTGATAAATATGGCAATGCCATATGAAAAAGGACAAGTGGAAGGCGGACCATTTTGTCTACAATGGATATCTGTCATATTCAAAGTCAATATCCAAGTATGGTCCTCTGTTACTAATAACTTTGTCAATTACAGTTCCGCTTATTCGAGATGCAATGATATTGTTAACATCTTGTCATTCATGACAAATACATCACATATTCACTACCATGCAATGATACAAGAATATGTTCACAATTCTCAACAATTGTGCATGGAAGCAAATGATGTTTGTAATCAATTGCGTCATGAGCATGTACTAGAAAAAGAGCAATGTATATCTCAAGTACATTTTAGCAATAATATTGCATTTGAGATAGCATGTCATTTAGAGCAAATGCAACCAACTAAGGATTGTAGGCTGAATTATCACAAGCTAAATCAATTCATACGTACAAAACGCAAATGCAATGACAAATGCAAAAAACCATTTTCTAATAAGAAGTCAAGAAAGAAAAATGCAATACAAATTTATATGGAAAAAGTCGAAGACACGCCTAGGAATACATGTGCAGTTTGCAACAAATTGCATTTTGGAAAAAATATTAGATTCTTCACTATAGATTTGCAAGAAAAGCATATGAATTTGACGTTGAACAATAGGACCTTTAGCAATGAAAACATATGTGTTTCTTGCAAGAAAGCACTCGAGAATGGAAAGCTACCACAATTTGCAGCACCTGAACAAATAAGACGTAACATTTCATTGCCAACTGTAAATATACTTTCATACCTAGAAGAAAGACTTGTGTCATTGAGAATTGCATTTGCACAAATCAGACAATGGGGACATAGACGGTCACAAATTGGCTTAACAGGATCGATTATCAATGTACCAGTTCATATGGACATTGTGCAAAAAGCATTGCCACAATATCTAAATGATACAATGACAATTGCAGTTGCATTGAAAAGACGATTGCAATACAAAAATGCATACCAAACAGGTAAAGTGCGTCCGATTATTGTCATGAAGGCATTGAACGAACTATGTTCTAGAAGTCTTTATAAAGATAGCAACATTTGTATAAATGAGAATTGGGCCCATGTTTTACAAGAGAATAATGAATACATTGTACAACATTCAAACAGTGACAATGAAAGTGATACAGATAGTGATGCAAATAATGAAACACCTACTGAAACATTGGTGCATGGATTAATAGAATCACAACGCATCTACGATCTGCAAGACAAGATTATTGAATTGGCACCTGCTGAAGGACAACGACCATTAGGCATCTTCAAGGACAAATATGCAGAAGAAAAGAACTTTCCAACATTATTTTATGGCAATGCACGTGATCATGACATCACAAATAGGTTTAGTTACCAAAAAATTGTACAATGGGAATTGTTACAAGCAAGTGGTGACTTCCAATATCATACAACAAATTTGTTTTTCAAGACAATGCGAATAATAATTGATAAAGTGCTTTCTTGCATATGGGTGCGAATAAGAAAAGGACAACTAAAAGGCAGGAAAATATTAGCAAAAGATGTCAAGTATCGAGCAAATTTGGAAAAGTTATTGAAGTCTGACATTGGATACATAGATTTCAAAAACATTCGCATATCTTCTGACCATTTGGAACAAATTAGGAAAAACATATTTGCAATGATACGACAACTGGGGCCTCCAACTTTCTTTGTGACATTCACAAGTGCAGAACATCGATGGAAACCATTAGTAGATACACTTGTCACATTGTTTAGAAATAAAGCAAATAAAAATGCTATTGATATATTAGAAGATGATGACATTGACTACCTTATAAGAAAATATCCAGTCACATGTAGCCAATACTATAGACATAGAATTAATGCTATAAAGCGATTGATATCTCAAGATACTACATTCTTTGGAAAAATATCTAATTACTATTTCGTAACAGAATTCCAAAATAGAGGAACTGAACATGAACATGGACTATTATGGATAGAGAATGCTCCAATATATGGAAAAGAAAGCAACTCAGAAATTGAGAAGTTTCTTGACAATTACATCACTTGTAATACAGATCATTTGGAGCCAGATGTTGCTAAATTGCATAAACATCACCATACAAAAAGTTGTAAGAAGCGAAAAAATTCAAATTGCAGATACAACTTCCCCATGCCACCAATGAAATCAACAATGATCATTGAACCAACCAATGCAGAAAATAAAAAAATCGTAGAGAAATCAATATCGTTTTTTGCATTCTTGGAGCAAACAAACTACAATGATTCAACAACACATGACAATTTCCTCCTAGAAATAGGCCTACTACAAAATGAGTACATAGAACTATTACAACATACAGTAAAGCAACCAACAATTTTCCTGAAACGAAAACCTTCTCACATTTGGAATAACAGTTTTGCAAACGGTATCCCTGCTTTATGGAATGCAAATACAGATGCACAATTTGTGCTAAATGCATATGCTGCAGCATCATATTGTAGTTCATATATGACCAAAATTGACAAGTCTATGACAAATGCATTTAGAAGAATACGCAAAGAGCATCAGAAAGATGAAATTGATGCTATGCAAATGATTCGTAAACTTGGAAATACATTACTCAATCTACAGCAAATGTCAGCTCAACAAGCAGTGCATATAGCACTTTCATTGCCATTGAGTTCTAGTTCAAGGGAATGTATATTTGTAAACACGTCTCCAGTTGATGAACGCACGTTTATGCTTAAACCGCCTATTCTTTTGAAACAAGAACCTGATGATTCAGAAGATGTTATGTGCCATTCCATTGTTGACTACTACATTGGACGACCAAGTTCCATTAGCAAAATCTGCCTTGCAGAATTTGTATCAAATTACAAGAAAAATGGCAAACCCATATCTAAAAGGAAAAAACCAAATGTTATACGATTTGTCAAATATAACAAACACAATGATATTGAAAACTTTTGTCGAGAGAAATTATTGTTATATATGCCATTTGAAAATTGTGAAGATACATTGAAACAAGAATTGCCTACATGGCTCTCTGCATATACATTACATGAAAAAACAATTCAAGTTAATGAAGCCAAATTTACATATAACATCAATCCAACATGGGGTGATTTAGAGACTGCAGCAAATGAGCAAATTAGTTCTTTGAATACTAACGAAATGAATATGCAAAACCAAGAGAACAATTCCCATTATGAGGAATATGATTTGCAATCGGACTTGCAATTTCCAAAACAATTTGAAATGAAGAAAAAAATCAATCTTGGATTTCAAATTACTGCCCATCCATTTTTAATGGAGAACAATGAATATTACAAACTTAGAAGAATCTTGAACAAAGAACAACAAGCAATTGTAAAAGACATTGCAATTAAAAAAAAAAAAAACCCCAAGGAACCAATTTACCTTTTTATTACAGGTGGAGCAGGTGTAGGTAAAACGCTCACAGCAAAAGCGATTTTCCAAATGCTTATACGAATTTATGATTCACAAAACACAACTGATCCTATGAAACCAAAAGGTCTAATATTAGCATACACAGGAAAAGCTGCATATAATGCAGGTGGAACAACAATCCATTCTGCATTGCTAATGCCTTTTAACAAGTCTCAACTGTTCTCACTGAGCAAAGAAGTATTGGACAGCTTATCAAAGCTATATCAAGAATTGCAAGTAGCTTTCATAGATGAGATCTCGATGATTGGAAGTCGGTTCTTATATTTTATTGATAATAGACTCAGAAACATAAAACATGTCCAAACAAAATACTTTGGGAACATTGACATCATATTTTGTGGTGATTTCTATCAAGCACAACCTATTCAAGACTCTCTTATTTTTGAACAACCAACAATCAACAATCAAACAATAACACATGATTTCTGGAAGGATAATGTCAAGTGCTTCGAATTGCATATGACGATGCGACAAACAAATAAGAGATTCATATCAGTGTTAAATAGAATGCGAACAAATTGTCAAACATCTGACGATATAACATACATGAATACAAGTTGCATGCGCCTTGTACCAAATGATCCAACATTTCCCTATTTATTTTACAAAAACAAAGATGTTGCAATGCATAACAAGAAAATGTTGATGCTAATGCCTGGCAAAGAAATTTTGATTAATGCAATTGACGAAAATGAGGAGAATAACGACAATTTCCCAGCTCATCAACATACGGCTATTTTGCCTCCGCACCTTTTGATAAAGTTGAACATGTTAGTTGAAATGTATG
Organism: Pinus tabuliformis; assembly: GCA_031772625.1. Lineage (NCBI taxonomy): Eukaryota > Viridiplantae > Streptophyta > Pinopsida > Pinales > Pinaceae > Pinus > Pinus tabuliformis. The sequence continues at coordinate 1,862,836,933 of CM062817.1, forward strand.
CTTGCAATTATGATGCACCAGATGGGCTAGTGAATGGTGCAGATGGAATAGTTAAAGCATATACCCATACAAATAAGGTCGATGTTCTATGGATTAAGTTCCATGACCCTAATATTGGTCATCGGCAATCTAGAAAACTAGGTCATTTGTACACTTCAGAGATAGCACATGATTGGACACCAATATTGCGAATATCAAAACCAATGCCTATGACATCAAATATGGCGCCATTGAAAATACGAAAACAATTTCCAATTCAACTTGCATGTGCACGCACAATACATAGATCACAAGGCTTAACCTTGGATAGGCTTGCATTCGACCCTACTGGAGTACAAGTGCATGGCCTAGTATACACAGCACTATCACGTGTCAGAAACATAGAATCATTGTATTTGCTTAATCCTCTTAAACATAGTAACTTCAAGGTCAAGCAAAAAGTAAATTCTGAAATGCAACGTTTGCAAACCACTGCAAAATGGCAACTAGAATACGACTGTTCATCAATACAATCATTGCGATCCATCTTTATTCTTTCATTGAACACTCGCAATCTTCATGCGCATCTTACTGACATATGCAATGACTATGACACAATGCAATCTGATATCTTGTGGTTACAAGAAACACATATGTTCCTGTCTATGCAAAATGAATACTTCAAAAATTTCAATTGCATCTCAAGTTGCATTAAGCATGGAGTAATGATATTGATAAAGAAAAATATCATTATCCTTGAACATACCCATTTTGAAGACTTCTTTGTAGAAGCATTGCTTGCAAAAATAAAAGTTCACACATTACAAATTGCAATACTCAATATATATGCATCGCCACATGCAAACCTAAACAATATCCTCAATGTCATTGCAAAAGCTTTATACCACTTAGATCTAAACAATATCATAGTTATATTAGGGGACTTCAATATTGATATGGTGCATTGCAATCAAAAAACAAAGCAGCTAGAAACCTACATGCAAAACTACAATCTTCATTTCCTAGTTGACAAAACTAATAGCATGCACAAATCATTGATTGACCATGTTTGGGCAAATCTAGGTAATATAAAGTATAGAATTTTCGTATTGGATGCATATTGGTCTGACCATGATACAATATCTCTTGTCCTTGACCTATGATATACACATGAAACAGTTTACAAAATTCCAAATTTTGACATTTTTGCAATACCTCATTGGTTTTACCATATCTATTTTACTAAAGCATACTACAATATCCTTTTTGTGCTAAACGAAGTGATAACAGCATACATACTATGCATTCTATTCTACATTTACATATATGGCGTTCTGTATTGATCAATGCAACTTATGCCAAAGACAGCCTTTTCAATTAACCAACACAACTATCCTATCATAAATTTGCAGATATGACCTCATCTATTTATGCATGCAGATTCTGCTAGTAAAACCCTTTTCAATTGAACAGAACGACCAAGAAAAAAGAACAACAACATGCAACATAAACAAACAGAGTATATTCTTTTTGCCTTTCCTTTTCTATGGATCTTGTCTTCTTGTTCAAGTTTTACTTTTATATGTTCTTTTGACTTGTACTAAATATGTCTTACTATTCTATAACATAGCATAAATCTTGAAAAAGGAAATGAAACAATTGAAGAAATAGAATGCATAAGCCAATTAGAAAGCGCAAACCAACCACTTGTTTTGCAAAGGTATGTCTATGAGAACTACACAAAAATGGTAATTTGTATTTAGAATATTAATGTCTACTATATATGCATTCTATTTTTATTTTTACATATGTATGGTTCTATGGTTTTAATGTTCTTGTTCACTTTTTACTTCTAATTTGCACTAAATATATGTTACTATTCTATAACATAGCCTAAATCTTCAGAGACGAAAAGAAACAATTGAAGAAATAGAATCCATAACGCAATTAGAAAGGGCAAGCCAACCACTTGTTTTGCAAAGGTATGTCTATGACAACTATACAAATATGCTAATTTGTATTTAGAATAATAATGTTCAGCAAGGTATGTCTATGACAACTATACAAATATGCCAATTTGTATTTAGAATATTAATGTTTACTATATATGCATTCTATCTTTACATATGTATGGTTCTATGGTTTTAATGTTCCTTGTTAATTGTTTACTTCTATATGCTCTTTGAAATTGAACTAAATATATGTTCCTATTCTATAACATAGCATAAATCCTGAAAAAGGAAAACAAACAACTGAAGAAATAGACCACATAACTCAATTAGGAAAGGCAAACCAACCACTTGCTTTGAAAAGGTATGTATGACAACTATACAAATATGCTATTTTCTATTTAAAATATTAATGTTTACTATATATATCTTCTCTTTTTACATATCTATATTTAAATGTATATATATCAGATTAGTGTTTACTATATATATCTTCTCTTTTTACATATCTATATTTAAATGTGTATAAATTAGAAAATCTTGGACGAGTGAAGAAAGCACTAGTAGTAAGTCCCCCCAAACAATGCAGCAAGAAGACATGTACAGGTTACATATCACAATTTCTTTATTGATTGCTTATCACAAAATACATGTGATAATATCCACATCATATTGAACCATGCGTTTGCCTGTGTTAGTCCAACTGAAACAATCGCAGCCAAACTTCATTCAACAAATGTGCAAAATGATACATCAAAAAGGTATGCATATGAAACACAACACTCTAATCTATTTCTAGTTATTTAGTCTTTAGGAGAAACATAGTATTCTACAAATGTTTATAGCAATTTCTAACTAAGCAATTTTAATAGGCAAAAACAGATACTGCCAATTAAAGTATCAATTGAAGATCTCAATAGTCGTAAAATTGGGCAGCTATTTGTTGGAGACATAATGGTTGTCTATAGTGCATTCCTTGATAAAGCAAACAAATCACGTCAAGTATTGCGAGCTGATTTGACAGATGCTCAAGGAATGATGACTATAACGTTGAGTGTACCTGCACATTTGGTAGAGCGACATGAACAGAAAATTTTGCAAGGCAACAGCATCTCAATTACAAATTTCAGGATATTGCCTAAAAGTGTTTATGATCGCGGTGACTGTGACAAAATAATATTGCTTAATGAATCAAGTATCATAGAAACTGTACCTGAAGTTTGCAAAGAATATTGCTTCATTCCCAATACGACCATTAGGCAATTTGCAAACAAAAAAGAAATGTACCCAATTGGCACAATCACTGCTGCCGTTACACTTGCCAAACGAGTTGGATTGCATTACATACTCCATATCAAAGATGGAGATTCTGAAAACGACAATGCAACTGTATGTATTCAGATGTTACTTATTCCTAATTTTCAGTAGATAACATGCATCACTTCAATACATAGTTGTTGTAATTTGTCCATAGTTTTTGTAATTTGTCTTCTGCAATTGCAATTTTTCAATGCATACGAAAAATGTAGTTGCATATTACTTTTTGTATTTTTCAATACATAGCAATTTCTGTTCTGCAGTTGCAACTGTTTGACACATATGAACAATTTTTCCTTTCAATGGAAAAACAATTGCAAAAAGGACACTTTCCGCTCATTCTTTTCAAAAATTTAACAAAAAAGGTAAACACAACAGAAACAATATTCAGAGCATCGAAGTCAACGTTCATGACTGAACTTAACACAGATGCACTCAACAATCTCACAAAACTAACTACATCTACCTATGCTGTAAGTATAGCAATAATAATGTTTTTGCTGCATTTGCATTTGGCATGTAATAGTCTAAATTAACGTTTGAATGTTTTATAAACAGGTCGAAGGTATTCTGACCGCAACAAATCCATATTCAACTCCTTTCGAACCTGTTTGTGCAATTTGTAACTGCCCAGTGAATTCATCCATAGCAATAGCCAATGCAACAATTTTCTGTTCACAATGCAATGATAATTGCCCTTTCCTCTACAAGCATTGTATAAATGCTGTAATAGAATCCATTACAAATAACTTTGTCCAGTGCATTATCAGGGAGCCCTTATTACATGACTTACTTCCTGATTTAAAATCAATGTCATATGAGACATATTTGCAACAGAAAGCTACCACTGTTTACATCTTACGTGACTTCAAAATTCAGAGCAAGTTCACACTCAATGAAGATAGTGAGCTATTACATGTCAACTAACAAATGGAAGGTACATCAACATATGCCTTAACATGTTTTCTCTCAAATATGTCCTCTCTTCAATTTACACTGTTATCATTTTGTTCTAACTAACCATTTGTTATACAGATTACAAAATCCAGGAGCATGGCAGCCTTCACATCCATAACAAATGCAAAAGTAATATGAATATGTTTCTTCATATTATGCTCTCATATTATGCTCTCACGATAATACAAGTATTTGACTTGCAATTTTGACTCATTTACAAAGAATATGTAACGCAACAGTTGATGAAAAAAGGCTAGAAAGTCTTTATGCATCTGTGTTTGTACTGTTTCTGTTTCTGTTCTGTATCTCAAATGGAACGCATTCTGCATCATGCTTCAAGCTTGACAACCAGAGATTGTCTTGGCAGCTTTTGTATTTATATTTTTGTCGCATCTTAAAAAGTACCATGTTTGGTTTAAATTATATCATTGAATACAGCAAATGCAACATCAGATCAGCAATAATTTTGTATCTACAGCTGCTGAATGCAAACACCAAAGATTCCATAGATTGATTAAACATGGCACTTATTATCTACTCAAGTTAAATGACAAATTGTATATTGAATCGGCTAGTCATTTCTGTCTCCTCCTATGTTATGGCTGAATGCTATGTTAGTTTTTGTTTGTTGCATAGTGTAGCTAACGATTCAGGAAAGAGGCCTAGAAAGTCTTTATACATGTCTATTTGTATTGTTTCTGTTTCTGTCTTGTATTTGAGATCGAACGCATTCTGCAACATGCTTGAAGCTAGACTTTATAAATAGCATCAAACTATATGGACTTTAAAATGAATATATGTTGTTTGAAAATGGAATTATGACATAATGCATTTGGTATTATTAGTCCTTCCCTGGGACTATATGCAATCGATCAATTGCTGACCGTTGCTTGATCCGCATGATTTTTCATTATAATAGCATTATAACCTTAAGCCAAATGAAAGTTTTGGGCTCGAAAGGTTTTGTTTTATATTACCTATGTTTCTGTTTACTGTTAGCTCTACAATTTGCTTAAATTTTTTCCATGTTCCTAAACACATCTGATTCAAAGTCAAACGTAGAGTTATATTTTCGAAACAAATGCTACAGGGTAACTGCTTTGCATAAAATCTGGTAACATTACCAGGAAAGAATTTATCCCACAGACCATGTGAATATGCCATATATCTGGAGACTGCTGACATGATTTGCAGTTTACAATCTGAAGAATGCTCACATGGTTTCCAATCTACAAAGCACAAAGGACACAATGACTGATATACATTTCTGGTAGCTTCCACTCATTCCATTGGTATTCTTGCTCGGACTCAATGCTGAATTTCAAACCAGTAAGTTTATCTGAACCCATTTCATTTTTTATATCATTTGAAGTCCAAACCTTATTTCAGAAGTTTATGACTTTGTAGGTTCATGGTTTTGATCTCTCCTTGTGCATTGCCATGTTTAACTAGTTAACGTGAATATGAAGTTTGATGACACATACAGTTCTGTAACCAGTAATAGGATTGCATGTGATAAAGTACCTTTGAACAGCTTGATCTTATTTTGAAATTTTGTTGTCTAATTAGCAACACTGCTGCAATGACTTCTGAAATGAAGCACAGAACAGCTGCCAATATTAGAATATTACCAAGAGAACGCCTTGCTCAGTGTGCTTTCGAAACTAATCAGTTGGTTCAGGTATATACAATACTGAGTTTCTAATAAATTGTTTTTGCAAATTAAAACAGATCTCGTCAAGATTGGAAAACTGGAACAAGCCATGTTAGAGATCTGTTTTACTCTTATACAGCTATAAGTATTGCAGAAGAAGCCTTAGTTCACATAACTCCTTAACATGTTTTCTCTCAAATATGTCCTCTCTTCAATTTACAATGTTATCATTTTATTCTAACTAACTGTTTGTTCTACAGATTACAAAATGCAGGAACATGCTGGCCTTCACGTCCAGAACAAATGCAAAAGTAATATGAATATGGTTCTGCATTTTCATGTTTAGCTAGTTAGCATGAATCTGAAGTTTGATGGCAGATACAGTTCTCTAACCAGTAATAGCATTGCATATGATAAAATACCTTTCAGCAGCTTGATCTTATTTTGAAATTGTGTTGTCTAATTGGCAGGGGTGCTGCACTGACTTCTGATATGAGGCACACAACAGCTACCAATATTAGGGTATTACAAAAAGGAGAGCTTCCTCGGTGTGCTTTCGAAACTGATCACTTGGTTCAGGTATATACAATACTCACTTTCTAATAAATTGTTTTTGCAAATCAAAAAAGATCTTGTCAACATTGCAAAGCTGCAAGAAGCCATGTTAGGCATGTGTTTTAGTCTTATACAGCTTTAGTCAATCAAATACTCCTTTTAATCTTAAATAAAGTACGTTCGAATAGCTTGATCTTATTTTGAAATTTTGTTCTCTAATTAGCAGCACTGCTGCAGTGACTTCTGAAATGATGCATACAACAGCTGCCAATATTAGAATATTGCCAAGAGAACAGCTTCCTCGGTGTGCTTTCGAAACTGATCAGTTGGTTCAGGTATATACAATACTGAGTTTCTAATAAATTGTTTTCGCAAATTAAAAGAGATGTTGTCAAGATTGGAAACCTGGAACAAGCCATGTTAGAGATCTGTTTTACTCTTATACAGCTTTAGTCAATCAAATACTCTTTTTAATGTTAAACAAGCTTTTGACACATTGTACATGATATAAGGATTGCACAAGAAACCTTAGTTCACATAACTCCTTAACATGTTTTCTCTCAAATATGTCCTCTCTTCAATTTACAATGCTATCATTTTATTCTAACTAACTATTTGTTCTACAGATTACAAAATGCAGGAACATGCTGCCCTTCACATCCAGAACAAATGCAAAAGTAATATGAATATGGTTCTGCATTGTCATGTTTAGCTAGTTAGCGTGAATCTGAAGTTTGATCGCAGATACAGTTCTGTAACCAGTAATAGCATTGCATATGATAAAATACCTTTCAGCAGCTTGATCTTATTTTGAAATTGTGTTGCTCCCTGCTCACATAAGGCAAGTACAATCTGCAAGTATTTGATGCTTCTTTCTGTTTGCAAGTATTTCAGGTTTTTTTGCAAATACCATATCCAGACATCTTTGTTTTATTTATGGATCAAGATATTATTAGATGCAAAATTGAATTGAGATGTTTTAGGTTACACTTCCATGTTATTTCAGTCTTGCATAATTTGAGTACTGTTTTGACTCAACTAGTTTATTTGCATGAGCAACTGCAGTTGATGATATAAAGTGCAGCTCGTGAGAGAGCATCATGATGATGTCACGTGTTTTTATTCTTTCCCAAATATTTCTGTTAGCTTACCTAAGTTGTCAAATTTTTCCATCACATGGAGCACCGCATCAAATTCTGTTGGATTCGGATATAGATACAAATGACTTTTTTGCAATTCTTTATCTTCTAAAACAGAACCGGTCAGAGTTCAACGTGAAAGTACGTTTATTTTGTGCTTCAGTTGGTTTTTCATATATGTCTCTAAAACTTTCCTATGTGTTAGTCTGGATTCTGTGTGCATTGTGTTTTAGTTTAATTGCATTCATTTGACTCGAGAATTAAAAAAGAAAGATCATGACACATAGTTATTTACAAATAATAAATAAAATGATGCAAGCTTTTAAAATAAGCATGATAAAGAATGTCCAAGCAGTAAGTTTACCTCAACCCATTTCATTTTTTATATGATTTGAAGTGCAGTTCACACACAGTGTCGTGTATGCAGAAGCTACCTTTGGAGTACTTCGGCAAGGGGACTTAAACCTTTTTATGAAACCCGTGCCTAAAATTTCTAGTCGGTTGTTTGCATTTTGTTGCACCATTTTGCCCCTTTGTTCTATACTAAAACAATGCCAATCTCATAATTGCCTACATCCTCAGCATTGTGCAATATTTTCAGCCAATGTTTCTATTAGATCTCATTGAAAAGCACGTGCTGCAAGCCTTGTTCCAGAAGTTTATGACTTTGTAGCCTCACACTTTTGATCTCTCCTTCTGCATTCTCATGTTTAGCTAGTTAGCGTGAATCTGAAGTTTGATCGCAGATACAGTTCTGTAACCAGTAATAGGATTGCATATGATAAAGTACGTTTCAGCAACTTGATCTTATTTTGAAATTGTGTTGTCTAATTGGCAGGGGTGCTGCACTGACTTCTGATATGAGGCACACAACAGCTGCCAATATTAGAATATTACAAAGAGAACAGCTTCCTCGGTGTGCTTTCGAAACTGATCAGTTGGTTCAGGTATGTACAATACTCACTTTCTAATAAATTGTTTTTGCAAATCAAAAGAGATCTCGTCAACATTGCAAAGCTGCAACAAGCCATCTTAGGCATGTGTTTTAGTCTTATACAGCTTTAGTCAACAAAGCAACCTTCTGTTCTAGGAGTAATATCAGAGTCGAATATTCATACATCCATAACAGAATTACAAACTTAAAAAAACATTATGCACCAAAGTAAACATACACATACATTATACAAGCGAAAAACCTTGAATACACGCCTAGGATAGCAAACCGTGCAGTTACAAAACACACTGCAATCTTCAATATTTTAACATTTCAAACAGTTCAAAAACCCCAATTTATTTAGCTCTTCATCTGCAAAAACAGTTCAAACTACAAAAGACTGCCACTCAATCTGTACCAAGAACCATAGCTTCACCCAGGTCGTCTCGGCCCAAAATGGTGGTCGAAACCGACATTTACGGAAATTTCCATAAAACCCATGTAGCTAAGAGAAGCCCACAGTATCACGGCAGGCAGAAACCGCATTGTGTTTTCACCGCAGACAATACAACAAATACAAACGAAAAATCGCAGAGATTGCAGAGCTAAACAACCAAGTAACAATAATAACCCAAAGGGCGCGAACAGGGTCCGATTCATACCAACGTTACACATCCGCTTGGGAGTCACCCGACCACGTGCCCTTCACCTCGAACGATGCGAGGCCCCCAATAAGACCCCAAAACCTTTCCACCCCCAAAACCTTGGTTCGACTTAGGTTATATCGCTCATAAAAGCCATGCAGGTAACAAAAACCCTCAGTATTTAACCAGAATGCCATTAACTTATAATGCTCAAATAACCATGGACTCTTGAGGGAAACGAACAGACAATACTGCCGGACCTGGAACAACAGAACCGCAACCAAACGTTTGCTATACAGTTAACCGAGCAGGCAGGAACCGCATTGTGTTTTCACCGCACACAATACAACAAATACAAATGAAAAATCACAGAGACTGCACAGCTAAACAACCAAGTAACAATAATAACCCAACGGGCGCGAACAGGGTAAAACCCAAGTCGAGTAACTTTCCAGGATCTCGACGAGGGACAGTTGTCCGCCCACAAGAGCACCACAGTACAAGCTCAATTGTTGATGCCTTGCTATGAAGTCACTTTATTTACTGATCATGTTTTCTTTGTATGGTCAGATTTCTCATGCCAAAGTTAATCTTCTTGAAGTTAGACCAGGAAAATCTGAAGCACTGATTGAAATTTCAGGCAATCCACAGCAAACAAGTGCACCCATTTTGTATGCAGTTCTTGATCTCCCTCCGACATTTTCCAACATTTGCCAACAATTCGTCTACTGTCCCTCTGTTGCTACTTTTTGATTTTGATTTCTTAGAACAAAAGCAGATTCCTTGCTGCAATTAAATTTCTATTTAAGATAATTAACCATAAATCTGTCTGCAAACACCAACCCCTGTAGTACTAACTATATGCTTTGTTTCAAAATTCAGTCAAATCGCAATATAAACAGTATTGGCAATTTCTCTGAGTTTGAGGACCCAATTCTTCGTCAACGGACTTCTGCCAGATTTGAAAGGTACACAACATTTGCAAAATTTTGTCAATTGCTGCTATCATGGTGCTTTTGCTTATCACTATTTCTGTACTAATGTCCTTGGCATTGTATATCACCTTTGGCAGTGTGACAGCAGCTGGTGAGCTTATCACAAAAACTACAGTTGAAGTTGTAACATCTGAACGCACAGTTGCAGCCATTCTAGGAAAGTCTGGAAATGATCTTGTTAAAATTCAGCAGCTAAGCTGGTATAAAGAAGCATAAATTTCTGCAAATTCCATGGGATCCCCTTCAACTGAAATTTTTGAAACATGCAGACTTGGAATGAAGTGCTGCCATTGCTGACAAAATGACATTGTATTGACAGAATGACAAAATGTTACAGCACAAATCCTATGTTCTTAAATGATCATCTTGTATTTGAACATTCATCTAGTGGAATGTTGCATTAATTATTAGTTAATAAAAATTGGCATTGGCAGTTTTTATTTTGTCTCTATGGCTCTTGATTCATTATGCTAATGTTTAATAAATTAGGCTCTTTATGTGTTATATATTTGATTTTATGTAGAAAATCAATGTTATAATTCAATTTGAACAAGTTTCATAAATATAAATTACTATCTACTATATTTAGTTACTTGAAATCATTTATCTAATATTTGGGTTTGTTTGTTTCTAATATTTGATAGCCATGTTGGTCATGCTTTACCATCATTCACCATTTTCTATCTACTATATTTAGTTACTTGAACTCATTTATTTAATAGTTGGGTTTGTTTATTTTTAATATTTGTTAACTACATTGGGCACGCTTTACCATCATTCACCATTTTAATGATGATTGACCATTTTGACCATGGATTAGCGAGATGACCATGCATTAGCATCACAACCATGTTAATTGTGATTAAACACTTTTTACTATTATTAATCATGATAAACATGCCAATTATAATTAAATTTAAATATCTCTGATCCAATATAAAAATATTATTATTATTTGTTTTTATTTAATTATAATATCACACTCTATCTTTGATGTTTAAATAAATAATGCATTTTATGATTTAAATTACCCATATAATATTAAATACTGGTTATCTATTCATATTTAATTATAAGTATTAAATTATTTATAGTTTTAACTAAGTATAAATTTCCTATAATATTTTTATTATTCAGTATTCATAATGGAAAGATTACACTTCCAATCACAAAGAAATAAAATTCCTTGAATAAAAAGATTCCCACATTGAAATATAAAATTCCTTGAATAAAAAGATTCCCACATTGAAATGAACTTTTATGTATTTTTTAAAACAGTATTAATTGAATATGATTTTGATAATTTATAACATGTAATATCATTTCTCCCAGTTGTATTAACCTGCAATAATTAGCTTATGCCAAGGTAAGCCTTTCTTGTCACCAGGTATAAAGTTTAATAACATAATAAGTTTTAAAAAATCAAGCTGTCAAAACATTATTTCTAACTAATAAATAGAGTAATTTGAAGTGGTATAGTCAATCTCCATTCTTTTATTATTTTCAATTATCGCATTTTTCGTCATTCTATATGTCATCATACCTGCTATGCTTATGTTATGCCAAATAAATCAATTATATTAAACTATACTCCCTAATTAAGATAATCACAAAATAGAAAAACAACTATGTTTAATGGCATCTGTTTATCTGTGACGTAAGTCCTTTCATCATACTTCGAAAAAATTTCAATAAAAAACTAACTTACTTAAATGGAACACAGATATTGCAGAAAGCAAGAGTATACAACACCAAAAGATAATGAATTTTTTCTTGCAGATCACGATCAATTTACATTTCAACTCGTAAAGTTTAAATGTTTTTTTAATTTTAATCTGTTTATTTTAGTTTTTAATTTATAAAATAAACTTATCAAAATTACTTTGCTATTGTACTTAGATGCTATTTTTACTAACCCAAAACTATAAAAAAGACCAAAAGTCATGTCCTTTTGCATCACAACAAATTATTAATTAAATGCAACAAATTACTAATTAGAAATTAGATGCAGGGTTTATTTTCTTTGCTAATTAGTAATTGGACAAATTTAAAGTTCACACTAAAGTTATGATAAACAATATTTTTAAATAAATATATCTTTTGTTCTTTTGACCATGGAATAATTTCCTATCATTGACATTAACCTGAATGGTATCACTTATGTCCAAACATGTTACTAGATATCTAATCTTTCAATCATGGGTTCAAGACTCCATAATTTTTAAATGCTTAAGTTCTTCTTTGACTTTCGAGAATGATTTATCTAAATATTGAACACTCTCCACCACGAATTTAATTAACAAACTTATATTCATAATAATGTTTATTTGCTCATTATCATTTTATGAATATTTCCATAATATTCAAATGTAAAAAAATAACAAAATTCTATGTTTTGTGCACCATGAATTCATTATTATGCATTTAAATATATTTTATACCCCGTGCTTATTAAAATACATAACTTACTTTAACACTCTCTAATTCTTCATACATTATAATGCATTATTATTACCTTTTATAGTTTTTTTCCCTCAAGTTTTCCATGATTCACTCTTAAATTTTATTACATTTTAATTATTAATCTAAACATTTTTTAAATCATGACACATTGGAAAATTACATCTAAAACTAATCTTACATTTATCACAATTCTTACTTAACAAACGCAAAGTTCATTATATTTCACTCTTTGCATAAAGTCAAAAAGTCCATACAACAATTCGCTATCCAATTCACTAAATCTTAATACAAGTAAGCATGCCTACAACACACTAGTAATGCAAACCAGCTCTGATGATAATGCAAATTAAACACAAATTAAATCTCATAATAATAACTCACCAAACTGTTCTGTTAACCGGCAAGGACTAGCGCCACAACAGTGGCTCCTTGTTTTTAATAATAATAGTATCTATAATAAATTTATTGTGGAACTCTTAGTTTGGCCTTTTCCCTTTCTTGGTCAAATCAAAATATTATAAAAAAAATGAATAAATTATTAATAACGTTTGTTGAGTCAAACTAGCTATTATATTCTAACGGCTAATCAACTTCTCTCTACATCTATTTATTTCGATGCCTAGATCTCATTCCTCATCTTGTCCTGAAGATGAACCGCACTAGTTGGTTCGAAACGCGTTGACAAGATTTTCTCAAATGTGATTTTTACTGAAAGATTCTTTGTCATAAATATTTAGAAACTCCCAATGGACAGTTTGTTCCCCTCCCCATAAACGGACAACTCCTAAAGGAGTATTATCCTGAGGCCACCTGACATTGTATCATATGCATGGTAGAGTAGGGTGAACTGCATGTTGATTTTTACATTAGCACTAATGTCATATGATATTTTTCATGGTAGAATGGATGCATATTTGCATATTTTATTTTTCTATTGATTTTATGGCCTAACATTAAGCATGTGCGATCATGAGACATTGCGAAATCATGTTGCCCCGTGTTCTTCATCTATTATATGTGCAGGTAACAGGTCTATAGTAACCAAGAGATTGTTGGAGTTCTCGTGACCTCCCATTCAAGTAGATTCATCCACTTCTTTGAGAGATCGGGTTCTAGTTGGAGCCAGATGTTACCCAACATTTTGTGGGTGATATCCCTAGGAGATTTTTTTCTTCTCCAAGATGGTCCTCAGCTGGCAGCTAACAACCCCTTACAACCACCAGCTAGCTCATTGTGCCATTTCTCTACCACCTAAGCCAACCATGTGGTCCCTCACCCATCTGCCATGATCATATGTTTGAAGGCGGGCCTCCCGAACCTAAAGGTATGCCCTTGTCATTTGGTAATTGAATATTGTAGTTTGCTTATCATGGACACTTTTAGGCATGGATTAATGGGGGGATTCAGTGGAAAAGTGGGTTAGGTCTGTGCTCTTGTCCCCTAGACTCCTTCTAGATATTAGCCTTCGATTCTAGTCCCATGGGATCTCTTTTACCGAATATTTGGCTTTAAGGATGGTAATTCACAGGAAACCTTGATCTTGGTTGCGTGGCCCTGCTCCCTCATCTACATATATTACCCCATTTCCACTCATTATTGCCCCATTCATCATTTCTCCCACTTGAGTCCACATTCCTCCACTGCGCCCACATAGGGTTAGCTCTCTCCTTCCCCTTGCCCACACCTTGGGTCAGGTCTGGAATGATGCCTTGGAGGTTGATGCAGCTAAAAAGAAAGGCAAAAGCATAATTGGCCACATTTAATAGGAAAATGTACCATAAAATGCAAAATATGGTCGGGACAAACACATTTAGCAAGTGGGAAAAAGCCAATACATGAGTTCTACCCCATCATCATGGCCATCACCCTGGTTCCTACAAGTTTTATGAGCCTCCTTCATCATATAGGAACCCATGATTGTCCCAACCCTTGGTGGGAAATGAATCGCCCTATCTTAAAAGGGGGTATCCACTGCTACATCTCACACATCATGCTCTTACCCCTTGAGCACTGAGCAATTACCTAAAGAAAAATCATAAAAGGCAAAATGAATATAAAGAAGGGTGGAAAAATCAAGCCGGAGGCACCTCATGTACCACAATTTCTCCCTCCTATACATTATATACCTAAGTGTGGGCTTCCCTTTTATTAGCTACCCTTGTACCCCAACATGTGGTACAGGGCTTCACCTTCTCATCCCTACTCCATTCACCTCTTCATAGCATGCCACCACCTTTTAAAGGATGTACCTTGGACACATCATCCCCTTTAGAAGTAGAAACCACCTAATAGGATACTTGGTTAACCTCGTTTAGAGTTTGGAGACATTAGCACATCCTGAAGCCCACAATGGAAGGGTAGGCCATTGTGAAGTCCCCACCTATGGTCCATGGTTTGTAAGCTCTTTTACTCTATTTCCTTGGTGACTTGTTGTACTAGAAGCCCAGGGGATGCATTGGATCTTATGTAGGATTGTATATGGTCTCCATCTTGGGTTTGGTCTCCCTATATGGGGTCCTAACCCTTCAGAGGGCTACATTGGCACATGTAGGGTGTGTGTTGAGAGCCACAAGACTCCACAGCAGTAGACAACACTCCATGGATCCCCAAGGATGCTCAGAGATTGCTCAAGATTCACCTATTGGACGAGGAAGATGCACTTGGTTCACCTTTGCCCAGCCAGCCCCACAAATGCACCATGCACTTAGAAGACGACCCAGAACTTGTAGGATGATGTGGCATCACCTGCACGATCATCAAAGCTTTTACAAATGATCTATAGGCATCTTCGACTCATTTGGAGACCCATGATGTTATTATTGTGCCCCCACACCCACTGGGAGCACCACAGGTTTATTGTTTAGAGAACAAGGGGCCAACCCCTTGTCCATCACTTTTGAGGGTCTTATTCTTAATTATGGCACCTATGGACCTCATTAGGCCTCTTGGAGGGCCCTACGACATGCATTATTTATCATTTGACCTCTTAAGAAGCATATCATTTCATTTGTGAGCTAGTTTGGTGGGTTTGTCACCAAAATTTAGGTTACTAGCACATTATTTTATTTTTTGGTCTTATGTAGGCCTAAGAGACTATTTTAAACTCCTCATTAGTGTATAGATACAAGTGAGATGAGTTCATTTTCTCATCATCACTTTGGATTGGATATCTCTTCTCTTTAGAGAATTTCACACTTTTTCTGGGATGAAGAATTGGAGCATGGACAAATTTTGATGTTTGGATTGGAGTATTTTATCTTGGATATTCTTTATTGTCAAATTGTTGATGGTTGGATATGTTCTATTACATGTAAGTACACACTTTTAATGCTATTCTTGTTTTACTTTTGTCATATGGATTGAATGGGATTTTGCTATAATAGGGCTAATTGTTGCATTGCATAATTGCAAATTTGTGGAATTATTGTTTCTATATAACGTCTCTCAATGTTTGGGCCATGTATGTGAATAAAATCTCCTATAATTAAATAAAATTATATTTTTAAACATATTTTCACTAAACAAAGATAAAATAAAATAAAATTATAAACATTTTAGCTCACTCCAATAAAAATTAATTTACCCTCCATTGAAATATAATATCCACACATCAACTTAAACAAGGGTGATAGCTTCATAGTAGCATAGTCCTTGCCTCTTTGTTTGGGGCCCACATTTTGTCATAATTCAAGAATGCTTTATTTCCCTCCTCTGCATGATGAAATCCACCTTTGCATATCTTCCTCTGCACTCTGCACTTCTTTGACTTTTGCTATTGGTGGTTCTGGTTCAATGGGTTAAACCTTTATGAAATATTTTGACATTCGAGTGCTTATTAATTTTGTCACCCTTTTGTTGTTATTTGAGAACGTTATGTTTTTGCACTAGTTCTAAGGCTTAATCGTACTATTAGACAATCCCGTCCAAACTCCTAAGAGTTCACCGACTACTGACGGTCAACTTGGATTGGTTATATATCCTTGGAATCCTTTGTTCGACCCTGTTGTGATATCACGCAGCGTCCGTACAGTCCATATGATCAGCCAGGTGTTCCTTTGGAATTATCCCCTCATACATCTTCGATTGTTCATCGTCGTTTGTTGCCAGCTATGGAACATGAAGTCGATGCTCCAATTACCTCTCCGAATGAATCAGAAGTTTCTACTCCACACACTATCGAAGAGGAAGAACATCAATTTCCTCCTGAAGGTTTCCCCTATATAGGGAGCATTCCCATCAGTGTGTATTGGGATTTACCGCCTAATTATGTGACTTTGGCACAATTGGTCTCAGGTACACCTAGTGCCTCATCACTTTATCATAACCCTGTTTGGGCGTCTGGCGCCATGCCTACTACAAGTCCGTTCATTGCGAACCTGACCTCCCAATAGGTTGTTACCTCAGTCCCGGTGCAACCCACCGTTCCGAACCCTCTTGTCTCGTCTGTCCCAGTCACTCGTTCGGTTCAACTGACGGTCTCGAAGAATGTTACTATCAATTCTTCAATCCCTCCAGTAAGTGGACAAGTTGTGCCACCACTTGGGGGGCAGAATCTGAGTGTTTCTATGGTGTCAGGCACCACCAATGTGAGTAGCCCACGGGCTCACATGGTTGGCACGAACCATCCTTATTTTGGCATTATCTAAAACCCTATTGGTCCTGCTAGATCAAGCAATGTCTAGTACCAACAGGTTCAAAAGCCCGTTGGTTCATTTGGTTCAAGAAATTTCTAGCATCAGCAACCTTATGAGGCTCAGGTTCAGTACCAAACTCCTTACGTTCCATCTGGTTCTCAAGGAATGGTCAATCTTCCTTATGTCCTTCAGTCTAAGTAGTACGTTCAGTCTGGCCCATCCACTTTTTAGGGTGGATATGACTAGATTCAGTTCGGGAATTTTCCGAGAACTCTTCAAGTACCCTTGCAACAATAAGGACAACCTCTGTAGCCACAAGGGCAGCCTTTGTTGCAGCAAGGGCCGTCCACGCAACAACAAGGACAGATGATCCCACAACAAGGAAAACTGCAACATCCACAAGGGCAACCCTCGCAACAGTTGCAACAAACCATGCAGCAACAAATGCAGTCTGCTCCACAAACTTCCCAGCCTATGTCTTCGTAGGGCCAACCTCTGCAGCCGCAGGGAAAACCTTTGTAGCCGCAAGGTCAATCCTTGTAGCAACAAGGCCAACCCGGGAAACATCAACCCTTATATACATATCAACAGGTCAACCCTTGCAAGGATAAGGCCAGGGTCAAGTCCTGCAGCAGCAGGCCCAAAATCCTAATGTCCTAGGGAAATAGGCCCAGAATCCTTTTGTCCAAGGGAAGCAGGTCCAGAATCCCTATGTCCAAGGGCAGCAAGTGTACAATCCTTATGTCCAAAGACAACAGATTCAAAATCCTCTTGTTTAGGGCCAACAGGTTCAAAAACCATATGTTCAGGGACAACAGGTGCAATATCCATATGTGCAAGGTTAACAGGCTCAACAACCTCTTAACCCATATGTTTCTTATCAGCAACCTATGATCGGACAGTTTCAAGGTGTTCAAGGTCAAAATCCTCCCTACGGCCAAGGTAACCTATAGTGGGGGCAAAATCAAATGCCATATGACCAAAGCCCTCCATTATGGGGCCAAAATCCTTACTAGTAGGGATGGGCTCCTCCGGTTGGACCCGCTTATCGACCTCCAATGCCTTGTAATACTCAATTGTCGTTCTTGGCCACACTAGGGTTTCCAGATGTGTTTCACCTTACGAATGATCCAATTCTTCATTCGCCATATCAACCTTCGGTTCCATCCAACATCCCGAGCGATTGTCCTAAGTACGATGGGAAAGCAAAAGAAGATCCTCAAGCCCATGTGATGACATATCACCTATGGTGCTCTTCGAATTCTTACGTTGATGATTCTATTCGTCTCCATCTTTTCCAACGAACCCTCATAGGTGTTGCAGCCAAGTGGTACATCGAGCTTCCTCAAAGTACTTACCATGACTTCAACTCTTTAGCCATGGCTTTCCTCACACACTTCTAGTTGCCAGTTCGTTATGAAACTGGCACCTATTTGCTCACATCTCTTAAGCAAGATACTGCGACAGACATCTCTGATCACATCCATGAATGGAGATGTAGACGTCGCTTGATCAAATTCAAGCTTGTTGATCAGTTGCTCACCAAATGGTTTACCAAGTCATTCGTCACTCCAATTGCTCGCAATATAGCTATAGGTGGATGCATTATCGAAGAAAAATCCATTGCTTGTGCCCAATACTTAGATCTCGTCTATTCTCAGTCTTCCACTTTGTATGAGTTATTACCCGATGCTCCGCAACCAGCATCCGATCCCATGGCATCAAAGTCACAGGCTACACCTCCTGTTGATGGAGTAATTGGTTCAGTGTCCCAGACCCCTGCCAAATCTTCTTCCAAACAAAAGTCGGTCTGATACATTGCTTCCAATAATTCCTCCCAAAATCCACCTGACCCTGGTAAAACCTCAGAGGTCCACATTGTCCAGTCTACCACAGTGGACAAATCCTCGAAAGGTAAGAAGAAAGGCAAAGGCAAGGGTAAAGCTGATGCCCCAAAATAGGGTCCTCCTAAGTCATCTGCCAGTGACTCTTCACAACGGAAGCCTAAGTATCCATGCCTCATTTGCGAGGAGGATCACTATACTAAGGATTGTCTCTGATAGTTCGAAGTTAGTCATTTTCTCAAGGGACCCCAGTTATCCTGAAAGAGTCGTTTCCATCTTAGAAAACTCAAATGGTAGACCAACCTCAATCATCTTCTTCCTCAAGATCTCAAGTGTTCATGATGAGTGCGACTATTAATGTGGCTACTAAATCAAAAGATTGCCAAACTCCTGCTCCGACAACCGGGAAAGAGAAAGAGGCCACCCCTTCTTCTTCTGCCCCAAGTTCTGGCCCTCTTCATATCGAGCACCCTAACCTTGATTCCGCTATTCGGCCACCCTCTCGAGGTGTGCTAAGGAAATCCTCTTACAATCCCAACGCTCGAGTTGCTCAAAATTACAATATTGTTAAGGATTTGACTCAGGCACCATCAGCTATGTTGGCTCTCGAGGTACTCCAAAGCTGTCCGTCTCAGCGGAAATCCTTGCTGTCAGCTATTGGGGGTATTGATCTTACCGATTCCAATTTTATATGTTTTGATATAGAGAACCACGTCCCATGCCTGCCTCATCAGATTTCCTTTCTCATTCAGGTAATCTTCAACGAGAAAACCACTCATAGGTTGTCATCGATGAAGGTGCTTCTACATGCATCATGTCAGTCGCCTGCTGGAATGAAATTGGTTCTCCTACTTTGAACCAATCCCCTAAAACTTTGGAAGCTTTCGACAAGCGCGATTCGCAATGCTTCGTTGTCTTACCCAACCTTGCCATTACTTTGGAGGGCAAGACAGTACAATTCGAGGTAGAGATTGTTGACGCTAATCTCAATTATAATCTTCTACTTGGACGGATCTGGACCCATGCCATGCATGCTATCGCCTCCTCCCTATTCCGCATGATTCATTTTCCCCATCAAGGGAAGATCGTCACTGTTGACTAGCTGTCCTTCTTTACCTCTTCCTCCTAGGATGGCAATGTTCTATATGTCAAGCACACTAGTGCGAGTGTGGGGGCAGGTCTTTTTAAAGATTCTGCCTTGATGGGAATTTTTCCGCTCCCACCTCCTCATGTGGCCTTTGTCAACATGATCTCGGTCAAATATGATCCTTGGGTAATACCTTAACCAGATCTTGTTGATACCTGGGGCGAGGTTATGCCACTTAGTCTTGCCGAAATCAATTATGTGGAAATTGTTTCGGCCTCAAGTTTTGTATCCTCTGTTTTTCCTGTTTCGAGGACATCTCTCGATACGTATTCTCAATCCCCATGGCTTGGTGCTTCATAATCTCCTGATCCCTTAGCTACGACTTTTCTTGTTGATGAGAGTATCATGGAAGTAATGTCTCTGGAGGAACCACCTTGGCATGATACTCATCATTGTTCCTCATTCCTTCCTAGCTCGATGGTCATGTCTATGTTTCTTGAGAAATTCTCTCCTTTGCTGCCTAGTGTCGTGTCATTTTTGCCTGCCATCGTCAAGATTTTTCAACTAACAACACCTTTATCCCCTCATGGATTCAAGTTTTTTTCTCCCTCCCCGAGTTTTTATTGATTTCCCATTATTGCAATGGGGTTGTCATCTAACTTGTAACCCTCCCTCACCCAGGGGGCATGGGGGCAAAGCCTTATATGAGTTCTACTCTATTATTTGGTCGAGTTGATGCTTACTCGTCATGTCAATTGTAAAACCCCGGTGTTCATCTGTGTTGATTGATTACTCGAGTCCGAGCAAGGACTCCCTCAAAAAGTACTACGCTTATGTCATCTTGCATGGTTACTTGTGTACATTAGTGTGTCATTCCTTTTTGTGTAGTGTGGTTTGGTGTGTTAGTTTTCAAACAGCTTTCTTGTTTACTATATTTTCCCTGCTTTGCAGATATTTGTGACTTCTCACATCGGTTTTGCTGATGGTGCTTGTCGTAGTAGCCGGAATCTATCCTCTGTGGCATGGGCCATTTATGACCCTCATGGTGAGTTGATCAATCTTCAAGGTATTTGTTTAGGTTGCACAACGAATAATATTGTTGAATACATCACAATCATCGAACTGTTTTCAGAAGCCATTGCTCCTGACATTCGAGAGTTGGCTGTCAACCTGGATTCACAGCTTGTTGTTCTTCAACTCGACGAGCAATATTCCGTTAAAAACCCTCAGATATTGAGAATGTATCTATGTATTCGTCTACTGGAAAGAAATTTTGATTACATTACATATCATCATATTCTTAGATGCATGAATCCATTGACAGATGCATTAGCTAATTATGTGTTGGATAGACATTTACGAAACATGTGAAAAGACAAAACAAATCATTTGTACCATCGTAAGTGTTGGATACCTATAGTAATAGGTTTCATATTTCATGATTAGCAAGAGAAAAGCCAAATATGCTCTGCTTTGGTATCCCAAAGATCCCATATTTGCTAGAAAGCAAGAGCTGGGTAAAGTGTTTCAAGTATTGAGGACCTTATTTCAATTTTTGTGGATGATTCAACAGTTTAATCTGGATCATGCCATGTTTCAATTTTGTGTTGTAGAATAGAGAAAGAGGTCTGTCCAAATAGCTTAATCTTGGCAGACAAGTAGTTCAGGTAGAGAAGCAAAGGTTCCCAAAAGTTTAATCTGGGACCTTGGAAGACATAAGGGTAGAAGTAGATAGAGAGAAAAGGAAAAAGCCAAAGAAAAGAAAAGGCAATTGAGGGTTGCAAGTCCAAGTGCCCCTCCAAGAAGAAACAAAAAAATGCTAGGAAAATAGTTGGGTAGGCAGTTGTGGTTGCAGAAAGAATATGATCACCATTACACAGGCATCAATAGGTCTCTTGCCAAGGCAACAAAGCTATCAGCAAACAAAGTGGTGAATTCCATGAAATTACAGCAAAGAGAATCACTAACTTCTTTTCTTTTCCCTCTCTAGTCCATCACTAACACCCCCTTTCTAATTCCCCTCCTTCATTCATATTAACTCCTAATTCTACTATATAACCTCCCTTATCTTACCCCACCCCTAATAGTATTAACACTAAGGTGTATAAAACCCCAAATCTTATGTATATTCCCTCCCCTAGGCATAATAGCCGTGTATTTCTCAAAAGGGACCAAATGGCATCTGGCCACCTTGGTGAACCTATTCCACCCTTTTTCCCCTTTGCTGCAAGTTAATTTGCCCTCAAATCTCCTCTGCATTGCTAAAACCCCCTTTCCAAACCCATTTTGCCCATAAAACCTTTGCAAAGGTTAATGCCCGCCTCTGGCACGTTTCCCAATCCTACCGCATTGTGGTTGAGCCAAAACATTTGCAAAAACCCACATAAAACCCATAAAGTTTGATTTTTCCGCCCGCAGTATTAAAGGCGCATGTTTCCCCTCCGCCAGCCGTCGGATCAAGCCCATCAGATCCGACGGCCCACAGCAATATCGGAGCGCTTCCCGTGGCTGCACGTTAACTTCCGGGAAAGTGACGTTGCGCCTTGTCACGCCTCCTCCACGCGTCGAGCAATAAACCATCTCGGAGCCCGCTCTGACAGCCCCTGCGCCGTACCTAAACCGCCCCGAGAAACCGCGGCGGTTAAGGCTTTAACCGTGACCGCTGCACTTTAACCACCACCTACCCGCCGCTGACTCGCCGCCACGTCCTTGCCTGCTCGTACCTGCCTCTCCTATTGGCCCACCTCACTGCTGACTGGGCTGCCACCTCGCCGCCCCCTTGACCAATCACCCACTGCCACGTCGCCCGATGACGTCAGCTGACGTCACCTCACCATGACCCACCAATGACGTCATGCTGACGTCAGCAGGAAAAAGCGCCAAATTGGTAAAATAACCCATATTTACCAATTTTACCCGTGTTTTTACCATTTTACTGTGATTTCTGCTGAACGCTCTGCATGACCGTTTGAACTCAAATTTTCGCCAACCAGTCGATTAGCCCGGGCGACCTCCTCAAAAAGCAACCGTGCACCTGTGTTTCAACCTCTGCTCGTCGAATTACAGGTATTTAGACCATTTCGCCCTCCATACGACCTTCATTAAGCTCAGATTTGCTCAGAGGGATAATAGAACCATAAAAACGATATTTACACCGTTCATTTCCCTCCATTCATCCACCATTGTCATTGTGAGGGCCAAGAAACACCGGCAGAGCTTTAGAAACCTGCAATTCGCATATAACCTCTGTAATTCTGCGTTTTCCCAGCAGAATTCCTAATAGACATAATTCACCCGGTTGGAGAGTTCAGTTAGACCACAGAGAGGTTCTGTCACTAGACTCCAGTAGTATTTCAATTGCTATTGAGAGAATTCCCTTGAACACTCAAAACCTCATCTGTTTCTACAGAGGACTGCCTCCAGACTGTGTTTTTGCCATTCCACCTGTCTACCTACAATTATTGCAACTTGAAGAGCTATGGAGACCCCTATTGCACTGAATATTAAGCCCATCAATGCCCCTCACCAGGAATTAGCATGGAAAGCCCTGGGGGACATGGACTACCAAATGCTGGATTGGTTCCCCATGGGAACCAAGTACAATGTGATAATGCTGAATGAATTAAGAGCCCAGCACCTCAGTGGGGCAGATATCTTGGGGATTTGGGAGTCAAATTTGCCCATATACAACCTTCCCCAAGTCAATCCAATGCCAGAGCTTATTTATAGCTGTCAGGAATGCTATAACCCCAGCCAAAGAGCAGTCATGAGCCACAGGCCTAGTCCTGTTCCAGATCACCCCAGAGAGCATAAACCAGATGCTGTGCTTCAATACAGCCAAGAAATTGACCCCTCTGTCCATGCAGAATCTGATTAACACAGGGATCAAGCTGTCCAGTGACCAGATTGTCAAAATCAACCAACTGTTTGTCACACCAGGCTCTGAAACAGTCAGAACCCCTCCTATTGGGTACCATTGTCTGAATGAGTTGGGCAGAATGTTGGTGGATCTAATTGGCTATGTCCTAGGATTCAGGGGGCTGGAAGATGTAGATGAAAGCATAATGGCAATGCTGTCCATATTTGCCCCTGGTAAGCCTCCAGCTGTGCAGTATGATTATGCAACTTACATAGCAGAGAAAATCCATGATCAGTTCATGAATTTGAAAAGGGAGAGACTGTTCAGGTACTCCTCCTATATATATCATTTATTCCTTTTCTATCAGCCAGCTACCTTCTCTGTTCCTTTGAGGCCACTCAATGCCCAAGGAAGCCCAAGATCAGTTGTTTTCTGGACCTCTGTTTTTCATTTTACCTCAGTATCACCCTATACATACTGTGAATTTATTGATTTATTTGTTCATCCGGCCCTAACAGCTCTGCAAGGTACTCCTCCTCCTAGATTAACCGATGAAATGAAGAGGATTCTACATTTGAACAAATCTTACAATATTGGCAACTGGTACTTCTACCAGAACCACACAGTCATTAGGATATATGGCTGTGAATTGAACCCATTTAGATTGCCAAGGTATGTCCCCATGAGGCTTTTTGCCTTAGAGTATTTCAGGCAGTTTGGGAACTCAGATTACCTTCACTTTCAGAGTAGAAACAAGAAGTCACAATTGAAGGTAAGAAGCCAGCTAGGTTCCTTCCTGTATAACAAGAAAGAGGAAGGGTGGAAAGAGGCACACAGCATCCTGGAAGGCCTCAGATTGCAGACCAGTTTTGAGTGGATTCCTTATGACCCCAATCATTCTATCTCCCTCAGGAGAATTAGATACAAATTGGGCAACTATGCACATAAAAGACAACCTGAAATTGAACAGTATGCCAATGCACTAGATTGGGAAGAGGGTACACTAGTAGAACAACTCACTGAGGTAGAACTACTTGAGAAAGAAGCTAGGAATGTGCAAAAAGAAACTGACTTGGAAACTTGTGGACAGGTGCCCCTCTCCTACAGAAAGCAAATTGGAACAGCTGCTAGATCTTCAGCAGCACAGCAGCAAACCACTGAGAAGACATCCCAGGCAGCAGGCAAAGACAAAGGTAAACAGGTGGAACAGCCACCTGTATTGACAGAGGAACAAGTTGACACCTTGCTACAGCAGCAAGAAGAAATGGAACAACAAGAACTGGGGCAGCAACAAGAAAAAGCACAGTCCAGTGAACAGCAGCCCTTGCAGCAGGAAAAGGGGACAGATTTACCTAGTAACACTGAGCAGCAGCCCCAAACAGAGGTGCCTCCCAGGACAGATATCAATCTAGACACCTCAGTCCTCCAAACACCGCAGAAGGAGGATGTGACAAGGAAAAGGGAGAGAGAGACCCCCCACACCTCATCCTTCATCAGAGGAGAGAAGAGACAAAGACTGAATGACTCCCAAGAGGAGGACATAGCAGTAAGGCAAGCCATGGGCATGGGCCCACCCAGTGGAGAACTTTCGGCCAGCTCATCTCAGCGTGGACATGACATGACTATGGGTGGAGAGGTCAGCTCCTCCGGTCAACATAGAAAGGGCAGTCAAGTATAAAGCAGCAATTCATTGACATCAAAAGGAGGAGTGATCCCATAAAAGTGCAGCTGTACGATCACTTGTTGAACCTAGCTCCTAGCAACCAGCAGAGACTCATGTCTGCTTTCGATGTGAGTGAAGGCAAAATGATAATGAGCCACTTCATGCCCACAACTTTGCAGCCTCAGTCCACCTCAGACTATCTAAGAACCAACATGGAGGTTCTTGCCAAAGACATACACCCCATGGACAAGATTGAATTACATAAGCAGACTGGTGAAATGGTGTATGCCTCCCTGGCAGATGAGACATTGGAGAATTATAAACTAAAGAGCAGCCTGGACAACACAGCTTCTCAGCTGGAGTTAGAAAGAGCATCATCACAAGCCAAGGACAATAGGATCAAGTCCTTGGAAGAGGTAATTATAGAGATAGGGCATGATCCTAAAGATGTCAAAGGCATCCAAGAGCTCCTGAAGATAAGGGATGCAGACATGGCAGCCCTAAGAAAGAAATCAAACTCCCGGCCACCATCCATCCACAAACAGATGAAGTTGCCCAGCAAAGGCAAGAAAAGGATGCTACAGATCTGCTAGTATCCCTATACAAAGAGCTGGTTAGGACTCAGGACCAGCTAGGACAAACTGAAGCTGCAAAGGCAGCACTGCAAGAAACCCTGAAGCAAAGAGAAGAGGGCCAACCCTCCCAGCCTCCTCCTGTCATAATAAATCTTGAGGAAACCCTCCAAAGATTACTCCTCCTCCTCAGCAAACAGAAGCTACAGCACCATCCACAGCAGCAACAACTACAACATCAGAACAGGCTGCTAGTTTAGACATGCAAAAGCTGCAAGCTGAGATCCAAGCCATGGAATCTCAAATGAAAGAGCTGGATGAGCTTAAGAAAACCTTGACTAAGGTAAATGAAAGGTTTGACAAGAGCAAACAGAATGAGGCAGCCAAGGACAGAGAGGTAAAAGCTCTTAAGAGGAGAATTGCTGAACTAGAGAAGGAGCTTGCACTAGAAAAAGTGACAGCTGAAATGAAAGCAGTGCTATGGAGCAATATTGGGAGGTCCATTGCCAACCAGTGGCAATATATTGAGACCATGGATGAGCAAATGGTGCTCATCACTAAAGCAAACAAAGAAATACAGAGAGCCAGGGCAAGCCTCGGACACATGCCAGAAGCTGCTACTAGGATAATCAATACTCTGAACTATAAGACTAGCTCTCAATTAGCTGTCATGGGAATCACCAACAGGACAGAAACAATTGCTGTAGCCAAGAGAGTCATAACATTGAGGAACTTGGTTGGAACACTGGAGAGGAGGACACAGGATATGCAAACTGAAATCAACAGATTCCTGGAAAAGTTCGTGGCACTACAAAATAGAGGCCTCCCCAGCATTTTAAGCAGTGTAGGAAGACTGCTCACCCTAGAGAATTACAATAAGAGAATTGATGCCCAGGCAGTAGCAGAGATTGCACAACCACCCAGCACTTCAGCAGAGCCAGGGCCAGCCACCGGGCAGAGTATGTATGACAGGGTGGAGAACCTGTTTTTCCTCATGAATGAAGTTGACCATCTGTTTGATACACCACCTAACTTCTTCAAATTCACAGAAGCAGATGAAACTCTAGGGGCAATCTTAGCACACCAACTGCCCACACAGGATGCCTGGAGAAATTTGACACAGACAGTTTTGTCAGGCCAGAATCAGTAACGCCATTTCTACAGGCAAATAAGCATACATGCGCAGGCACAATTTTGAAGAAAGAGATCTACAGGGAAGAGGCAGAAGCTGAGCCAACTCAGCAGGACCATTAACTCGCCACAAGCAGCAGTCACAATCA
Organism: Pinus tabuliformis; assembly: GCA_031772625.1. Classification (NCBI taxonomy): domain Eukaryota; kingdom Viridiplantae; phylum Streptophyta; class Pinopsida; order Pinales; family Pinaceae; genus Pinus; species Pinus tabuliformis. The sequence continues at coordinate 1,862,864,458 of CM062817.1, forward strand.
CAGGTGACAAGTCCAGGATACAGCGTACAAAGCCTTAAAGACAGATCTTCCAGCATTTATTCAGAATATCTCGACCGACTTAGCTGTCTCCAAAGGCTAAAATATCTTCTGACAGAGCATTGAAATGCCTGTACTCTGTAATCAATGCTGCATTAAATTTTGATCATAATATCTTAAGTAGTTGGTAAGAATGTAAAATCTGAGATAACTCAGAACTCAGATATTTTGTAAATCACCGCAAGTATATATTGACCCTTCACAGCAGTTGAAGGGGTTGTTGCAATTTTCTTTGAAGAGCTCTCACTCATTGTAATATTTTCAGAGAAGTAATACAAAGGAATAATGGAATTTCCAAGGCTTGGTGTTCTTTGATGTATTGTGGTGAAAGATGAATGTTACAGGATTCCAGGGTGTTGCATAAAACAATAAGTATTCTCAAATCTCTTTGTTATATGTTTTCGAGTCTTTTGTTCTCTTTTGTTGTTCAAATGTTTTACTCTTGATAGCAAGGTGAAAGGATAGTTCCAGGATTTAACCATGTTTACCCTGGACTCAAACTGAGCTATTATACATGTTTTCCTCAGATACAGAGACAGAATTGTAATTCTTAATTGCTGCATTTCAAAACTGTGTCTTTTACTGTGACAGGCATTCTCAGGGATTCAATTTTTGCCCCTGAGACCTCTGTCTTTCTCCTCTTAAAGTTGTCTGTTGGAAATATATAGACAATAGGTGAAAATTCTTAAATGCTTTCACTGTTTGTGTTACCTGTTTCCAGTCATTTAATCAAAAATCTGTTCTATTAAACACTCAAATGGCCCTGTAAGTTCCATCTTTCATCTCAAAGTTTCAAACACATATAGCCACAGACTCCATTGCCCAATGGTACTCAACCTCTCTGAAAACTACATCACTAGAATCTAAAAGGAGTTTCATCAACCAAAACATAAACAAAACCAGTGTATAATAGCTAGCCTAAAACCCTATCATAAACAGTTACAAATCATAAAGAGAGAGCCCTCTCTGATCACAGTTTGGCTAGAAACAGTGATCCAAAGATTGGTTAGTGGTTACCCCGGCCGTATTCCCTTGGGAGTCATAGGGAACAACCTGGGTGTTAACATAATTGGCGACTCCACTGGGGAACTTAAGATTTTTTCAATTACTATCTATTTCCAAGAGCTACCATCAAGCCTGAAACTAGCCAAGAGGCCTTAGGACTATTTCTGTAAACACAGGGACAGCTTTAGGGAAGAGCTAACTAGGGAATCTTCATCTTAGCTTTGAGAAATATATAGTCATTCCAGAATTCTTACCTAGTCCTTGTACATACAAAACTTTCTGTATAAAGTTTTAAAGAATACTTAGAAGCTGGCTCCCAAAAGAAACCCAATGCACACTAGGGCAAACCCTGACCCTGATCAACCCATCATTGTTGATAATCCAAATATCATACCAAAGAACATAAGGAGACAGCTAAAGCAGGAAAAGCTTGCTGATTCAGATATAAGTTTAGGCCAACCTATCCTCATTCCAACTCCTTGCAAAGTTCTTTTCCGTTCCACACCCAATTCCCCCAGTTCACCATCAACCTCTCAAAGTCCTCTCCTTCCATCTTCACCATCTGTACACACTCCCTCAACCAGTTCCCCACTTATTACCCATCCTCTTAACCCGGTTACACCTGTAATCCCTGTTGTCCCATTTGTTCCTATTAACCCTATAAACCCCATAAACATGGCTAACAGATATGCACCTCTGCAGATACCAGCCAATGCTCCAGCTCTACCCCAAGACTACCAAACTAGACTCTCATTTTTTGACTCCCATGGCCCTTTGACAGCCATCGAGCACGCTAAAAAGATGCAAGACCACTTTGAGACCTATGAAATAGATGATGACAGTGTCAGGATGAGAATTTTTGTCCAAAGCTTAACCGGGGATGTCAGAACTTGGTTTAGATCCTTAAATGCAAATTCCATTGCAAACCCTGAAGTTCTATACCAGGAATTTACCAACAGATGGGAGAAAAAGAGAGATCCGCACCATATACTTGGTGAATATAACACTATTAAAAGAGGTCCCCAAGAAACGGTTTTGGAGTATTGTGCTAGGTTTAACAACATATACAATGCTATCCCCCAGAACTTAAGGCCCCCTCCTGATTTGGCCCTTTATAACTTCCCTGATGGTTTTGATTCTGATATGGCCTATCAGTTGAGAGAAAGAGACCCTCCAACCCTCGCAGAAGCCCAAAGAGTTGCAGTCACTGTAGAGGCCAACCTAATTGCCAAAAGAAACAGGGCAAAGCTTGAAAAGAAGGTTGGTTTCAAAGAAGAGCCCTCAGGCTTTGATCAAAAGTTGGATGCAATACTAAACAGCATGAAAAGACTAGGTGAAAGAGTGGAATCAGTTGAAAGAAAGTCATCATGGGAGGCACCACAAAACAATCCTCCTAGAAACCCAAATTTTAGGAGAACACAGAACCCCAATATAGGAAAGACAGGTGCTGACCAAGATATCAGACCCCCTTTTCAAGAAAATTATGCAGAAACTTCCTCAGCTAATCAGCTCAATGAAGATCCTGACATCAACTTAATAGGTCTGGATGGTAAAAGCCATGTTTTCTTAACACAAGAAGACCATGAGGAGGATGAAAACAAAACATTCCAAACACAATCAGGAGAGTCTTTTGACTTTAAACAAGGGTATGATACTGCTGTCTATGAAGTCCATAAACAATACAAACTAAGAAGTCGGACTGTAAATGCAAATCAGCCTGAGAAGGTAAAGGAGAAACAGCAATCTAAAGAAACCTTAGTCACTGAACCTGATGACAAAACAACCTTGCCTGCAAAGGAAGTAGTGGTTGAGGAGGTCACTGAACTACTGTCCACACCACAACAGCCCACGGCAACCTCATCCTCCCACCCAAATCCGAACATTACCCCTCAAGTCATGGGCATGAGGGGCAGGTTCCAAAATCAAGATGAAATCCAACAAGAAGATTCAATGAACAGAGAAAGGACTGCTATCCGTGACTCTAAAATTCAGGTGGATAAACCCTTTGACCTAGGAACAGAGATTGGCAAGTTAAAGATAGCAATTCCCCTGTCAGAGCTAGCCAAGCATGACATATATAAGCAACAGATCAAAAAATCCCTTCAGCTCACCAACAGCAAAGATGATGTAAATGTGCTAGATGACACTCCAGAATTACTGTTTGGCCCAGAGGTAGATGGAAAAACAGTAGTCACAGGGGTTTTACCTTTTTATGTCAGCTTGCATATACATGACAAAATACTGCACAATGCAATGTTTGACTCAGGTGCCTCTCACAACCTTATGCCAAAAGCGGTCATGGAAAGGTTAAACTTAGACATCACGAGACCATACAAAGACCTGTTTTCTTTTGATTCTAGTCAAGTCAAATGCTTGGGCCTAATTAAGGATTTATGTGTGTCCTTGGTTCAATTTCCCAACAAAACCATTTTAATGGATGTTGTGGTTGCTGATATCCCACCCAAATATGGGATGCTCTTATCAAGATCATGGGGAGCCAAACTCCAAGGCTCCCTGCAATTGGACATGTCATATGCAACCATCTCTGTCTTTGGACAACCAAAGAGACTTTATAGGGAAACACTTATGAAATATATGGTCAGCAGTGAAGAAAAGCCTCAAAATTTTCCAATATATGCTGTCCATTCGGACATAGACTCCTTCATCCTCTTCAATGACAGCACAAGCTCCTCAAACAATGACATTAAGACCGAAACACCCATACAAGAACAAAACATTGATCAAACAAGTGGCTCCTGCCAAATTTTAATCAGCCCAACACTACCCATTCACCCTCCTTTAGTTATCAAAAATTGTCAAATAAATGATGAAATTATCTTAGGAGACAAATGGGAAAGGAAACCTCAACTCATGCTCACATTGCCATCCCATGAACAGAATTTGAAATCTCCTGACCAGCAAGATAGTCTGTGGGTCCTAGAGTTTGATGGCTCAGTTAACAAGTTAGGGGCAGGAGCTGGAGTATGGATACATAACAAAGATAAAGCCTGTGCACAAGGCCGGGCTTATAGATTGAACTTTAAATGCACTAACAACATGGCAGAATATGAGGCTCTGCTACTAGGCCTCAAGATTGCAAAATCATTACAAGCACATAGCCTCTCAATCATGGGGGACTCTGATCTAGTAATTCAACAAGTAAAAGGGGATTTTGTCACCAATGACAAAAGATTAAGGTCCTATAGGTCTGCTGTAATTGAAATACTAGAAACTTTCTCCGAGTTTGTTCTCACAAAGATTCCAAGGGGCCACAATCTCCATGCACATAGCTTGGCAACATTTGCCAGCACCTTCAAATTCCCACTACAACCCAACAATTGTTTCACAACAGAGGTCAAATATAGGCCTTCTATTCCAAACAATGTCAAAGAGTGGCAAGTATTTGAGAATGACAGGCAAATAAACAACTTTTTAACCTTGCAACAAGAGTTTACAGGATTAAATATTGACCTTGAGACAGCAAGTCAATCTCAAATAATTGATGGAGCAAGTCAATCACAATTACAGTTTCAACAGTCTGCCCACCCAATGTCACCTAGAACAGCCAAACAACTACTCAGTCCAACCATTTTCAACAAAGAAAACATTCAGCAAATTCACCAAATTGACTGTGAAGAGCTGAGCAACGCTGGAGATGAAATCATACAACTCAAAGACAATCTTCTTCCAGCAGGTCTTACCCCACTAGAGGATATTTTTGACTCAAATGATGTCCCCAGGAAACCAAAGATGCAGCCATTAGATGCAACAATTGAAGAATGTAACATTGGTACCGCTGACAAGCCTAAAATAATAAAGCTATCTGCTGCTTTGCCCCCTGACCAAAAACCCAAATATATTGATCTCTTTAAAGAGTTCCAAGATGTCTTTGCCTGGGGTTATGAGGACTTGAAGTCTTATGATACCTCTGTTATCCAGCACACCATTCCCCTCAAGCCTAATCAAAAACCATTCAAACAGAAATTGAGAAGAATCAATCCTGTGCTTCTTCCTTCCATTGAAAAGGAATTACAAAAAATGTTCAAAGCTGGTATCATAGCACCAATCAGGTTTTCTGAATGGATTTCAAATTTGGTCCCTACAAGAAAGAAAACTGGTGAGATTAGACTTTGTGTAGACTTAAGGAATTTGAACCTAGTGTCACTCAAAGACAACTACCCCTTACCCAAAATGGACCACATCCTTCAAAGAGTAGTAGGAGCCTCAAGAATATCATTGTTGGATGGTTTCTCAGGTTTCAATCAAATCCTGGTACACCTTGATGATCAAGACAAAACTGCATTTACTACCCCATGGGGCACTTTCAAGTATGTGAAGATGCCCTTTGGATTGAAAAATGCAGGGGCAACATTTCAAAGAGCAATGGACATTGCTTTTGCAAAGGAAATTCATGATTTCTTGGTCATTTACTTAGATGATCTTACACCCTTTTCAAAATCCGACCAAGAACACTTGAAACATTTAAGACAAATCTTCATAACATGCAGAAAATATGGTATTTCCTTAAACCCCAAGAAGTCATTATTTGGTTTGGAAGAAGGGAAACTTCTAGGGCATATCATTTCGAAAATGGCATAAGAATTGATCCAGATAGGATACAAGCTATCCTACAAATGCCTCACCCAAGGAATGTCAAGGAGCTGCAAGGATTCTTAGGAAAAATCAACTTTTTGAGAAGGTTTATCCCAAATTTAGCAGAGTTAATCAGATTACTAAACAATATGCTAAAGAAAGATTCAAAGGTCAAGTGGACTGTTGAAGCAAAACAAGCTTTTGAAAGTATAAAATTGGCCTTGACTCAAACCCCAGTGTTAACTAACCCTCAGTTTGACAGAGACTTCATCATTTTCTCCTTTGCCTCCCAACACACTATTGCTGCTGTTTTATTACAGAAAGATGACCAAGGGAATGAAAAGCCCATTGCTTTTTTCAGCAGAGCTCTTAGAGATGCCCCCCTAAAGTACCAAATAATGGAGAAACAAGCCTATGCCTTAATCAAAGCCATCAAAGACTTTAGGATTTACATCCTTTACTCCCATGTTGTAGCTTATGTACCAAGTCCTATTGTCAAAGACATCCTCACACAAGAAAACTTAGAGGGAAGAAGAGGAAAATGGATTGCAAACATACTTGAATTTGACATTGAAATAAAGCCTACAAAGCTGATAAAAGGGCAAGGTTTGGCCAAGTTAATGACAGAAGCAAATTTCCAAGCCTTAGATATCAACCAACTGGACAGTGAAACAGAGCTGGCGACTCCAAAGATCAATGTAGCCTTTGAACAATCTCCATGGTACTCTGATATCTGTTATGTGTTACAAAACCTGTGTGCTCCCCCAGGACTGTCCAGAACTAAGTCTAGGTTCCTAAAAATGAAAACATCTAAATTTTGTGTGATAGATGAGAATCTACTCTGGAAAAACCATGAAGGTATTTTGCTGCACTGTCTTCTTGAGAGTGAAACTGACAATATCATGCAAGAATTCCATGCTGGAGACTGTGGTGGACATTTGTACTGGAAGTCCACTGTGGATAAAATATTAAGGGCTGGTTATTACTGGCCCACTATGTTCTCTGATATGAAGAAATTCACAACATCATGCCACAAGTGCCAACTGTTTGAAGGCAAAAGACAGTTGCTGCCACTTCCTTTGAGGCCCATTGCAACAGAGAGACCTTTTCAACAATGGGGCTTGGATTTCATTGGAGAAATTCACCCCTCATCTTCAGGACAACACAGATGGATCTTGACAGCAACAGACTACTTCACCAAGTGGATTGAAGCTGCCCCATGCAGACAAGCAAATGATTCAGTAATCATTCAATTTTTGGAGAACAATATACTGGCTAGATTTGGCTGCCCAGACAAGATAATAACAGACAATGCTGCTGCCTTCAGATCCAAGAAGATGGTGAACTTCTGCCATAAATTTCACATTACTTTGGGCCATTCTACAGCTTACTATCCTCAAGGAAATGGCCTTGCTGAATCATCAAACAAAAGCCTGATAAACATCATAAAGAAAGTGCTGGAAGAGAACAAAAAGAACTGGCATAAGAAACTAGTAAATGCTTTATGGGCAGACAGATTAACCACAAAAAGATCAATTGGGACCAGCCCATATGAGTTAGTCTATGGATTAGAGGCCAGATTTCCTTCATCACTAGGAGTGCCGGTTATGAAACTCCTACAAGAAAGCCAAGCAGAGCCAAATGACATGCAAAGAAGGATTAACCAGATAATCTGTTTACAGCAGACCAGAGAACAAGTTTTCAGCAGAGTGCAGATACTACAAGAGAAACTGAAAAAGGCCTTTGATAGACGAACCAAAGCAGAGGATTTCAATGTAGGGGACAAAGTTTTAAAGTGGGATGCAAGAAGAGAAGAGAAAGGAAAACATGGGAAGTTTGATTCTTTATGGAAAGGACCATTTTCTGTCCAAGCAGTACAAGGTAATAACACCTACTTCCTAAAAAGTTTGACTGTGACTGAAATGGATGAAGGTCCTGTCAATGGCAGGATGCTGAAGCACTATTTTGACTGTTCACTATGATAGAAATTCAGAGGTTCATTGTATATATGCAGTTGTACATATTCCTTTTTGATTTAAATTGTATAAAGAAGTTTTCCCAAATGCTGCACCTAGCAGCAACAGGCAGATAGAATCAGAGGTTCTCCAAGAAAAGGCACACAATTTTGACAGATTATATGCAGCAGGTTTCAAAGACAAAGATGGGCAGTCAAGGAACAAGGCAATCTGACCTGCTGTTCTTGGTCTTTCAAAAGAAAAACCATCCCCATGTGGAGCCACTGTTGGATACCTATAGTAATAGGTTTCATATTTCATGATTAGCAAGAGAAAAGCCAAATATGCTCTGCTTTGGTATCCCAAAGATCCCATATTTGCTAGAAAGCAAGAGCTGGGTAAAGTGTTTCAAGTATTGAGGACCTTATTTCAATTTTTGTGGATGATTCAACAGTTTAATCTGGATCATGCCATGTTTCAATTTTGTGTTGTAGAATAGAGAAAGAGGTCTGTCCAAACAGCTTAATCTTGGCAGACAAGTAGTTCAGGTAGAGAAGCAAAGGTTCCCAAAAGTTTAATCTGGGACCTTGGAAGACATAAGGGTAGAAGTAGATAGAGAGAAAAGGAAAAAGCCAAAGAAAAGAAAAGGCAATTGAGGGTTGCAAGTCCAAGTGCCCCTCCAAGAAGAAACAAAAAATGCTAGGAAAATAGTTGGGTAGGCAGTTGTGGTTGCAGAAAGAATATGATCACCATTACACAGGCATCAATAGGTCTCTTGCCAAGGCAACAAAGCTATCAGCAAACAAAGTGGTGAATTCCATGAAATTACAGCAAAGAGGATCACTAACTTCTTTTCTTTTCCCTCTCTAGTCCATCACTAACACCCCCTTTCTAATTCCCCTCCTTCATTCATATTAACTCCTAATTCTACTATATAACCTCCCTTATCTTACCCCACCCCTAATAGTATTAACACTAAGGTGTATAAAACCCCAAATCTTATGTATATTCCCTCCCCTAGGCATAATAGCCGTGTATTTCTCAAAAGGGACCAAATGGCATCTGGCCACTTGGTGAACCTATTCCACCCTTTTTCCCCTTTGCTGCAAGTTAATTTGCCCTCAAATCTCCTCTGCATTGCTAAAACCCCCTTTCCAAACCCATTTTGCCCATAAAACCTTTGCAAAGGTTAATGCCCGCCTCTGGCACGTTTCCCAATCCTACCGCATTGTGGTTGAGCCAAAACATTTGCAAAAACCCACATAAAACCCATAAAGTTTGATTTTTCCGCCCGCAGTATTAAAGGCGCATGTTTCCCCTCCGCCAGCCGTCGGATCAAGCCCATCAGATCCGACGGCCCACAGCAATATCGGAGCGCTTCCCGTGGCTGCACGTTAACTTCCGGGAAAGTGACGTTGCGCCTTGTCACGCCTCCTCCACGCGTCGAGCAATAAACCATCTCGGAGCCCGCTCTGACAGCCCCTGCGCCGTACCTAAACCGCCCCGAGAAACCGCGGCGGTTAAGGCTTTAACCGTGACCGCTGCACTTTAACCACCACCTACCCGCCGCTGACTCGCCGCCACGTCCTTGCCTGCTCGTACCTGCCTCTCCTATTGGCCCACCTCACTGCTGACTGGGCTGCCACCTCGCCGCCCCCTTGACCAATCACCCACTGCCACGTCGCCCGATGACGTCAGCTGACGTCACCTCACCATGACCCACCAATGACGTCATGCTGACGTCAGCAGGAAAAAGCGCCAAATTGGTAAAATAACCCATATTTACCAATTTTACCCGTGTTTTTACCATTTTACTGTGATTTCTGCTGAACGCTCTGCATGACCGTTTGAACTCAAATTTTCGCCAACCAGTCGATTAGCCCGGGCGACCTCCTCAAAAAGCAACCGTGCACCTGTGTTTCAACCTCTGCTCGTCGAATTACAGGTATTTAGACCATTTCGCCCTCCATACGACCTTCATTAAGCTCAGATTTGCTCAGAGGGATAATAGAACCATAAAAACGATATTTACACCGTTCATTTCCCTCCATTCATCCACCATTGTCATTGTGAGGGCCAAGAAACACCGGCAGAGCTTTAGAAACCTGCAATTCGCATATAACCTCTGTAATTCTGCGTTTTCCCAGCAGAATTCCTAATAGACATAATTCACCCGGTTGGAGAGTTCAGTTAGACCACAGAGAGGTTCTGTCACTAGACTCCAGTAGTATTTCAATTGCTATTGAGAGAATTCCCTTGAACACTCAAAACCTCATCTGTTTCTACAGAGGACTGCCTCCAGACTGTGTTTTTGCCATTCCACCTGTCTACCTACAATTATTGCAACTTGAAGAGCTATGGGGACCCCTATTGCACTGAATATCAAGCCCATCAATGCCCCTCACCAGGAATTAGCATGGAAAGCCCTGGGGGACATGGACTACCAAATGCTGGATTGGTTCCCCATGGGAACCAAGTACAATGTGATAATGCTGAATGAATTAAGAGCCCAGCACCTCAGTGGGGCAGATATCTTGGGGATTTGGGAGTCAAATTTGCCCATATACAACCTTCCCCAAGTCAATCCAATGCCAGAGCTTATTTATAGCTGTCAGGAATGCTATAACCCCAGCCAAAGAGCAGTCATGAGCCACAGGCCTAGTCCTGTTCCAGATCACCCCAGAGAGCATAAACCAGATGCTGTGCTTCAATACAGCCAAGAAATTGACCCCTCTGTCCATGCAGAATCTGATTAACACAGGGATCAAGCTGTCCAGTGACCAGATTGTCAAAATCAACCAACTGTTTGTCACACCAGGCTCTGAAACAGTCAGAACCCCTCCTATTGGGTACCATTGTCTGAATGAGTTGGGCAGAATGTTGGTGGATCTAATTGGCTATGTCCTAGGATTCAGGGGGCTGGAAGATGTAGATGAAAGCATAATGGCAATGCTGTCCATATTTGCCCCTGGTAAGCCTCCAGCTGTGCAATATGATTATGCAACTTACATAGCAGAGAAAATCCATGATCAGTTCATGAATTTGAAAAGGGAGAGACTGTTCAGGTACTCCTCCTATATATATCATTTATTCCTTTTCTATCAGCCAGCTACCTTCTCTGTTCCTTTGAGGCCACTCAATGCCCAAGGAAGCCCAAGATCAGTTGTTTTCTGGACCTCTGTTTTTCATTTTACCTCAGTATCACCCTATACATACTGTGAATTTATTGATTTATTTGTTCATCCGGCCCTAACAGCTCTGCAAGGTACTCCTCCTCCTAGATTAACCGATGAAATGAAGAGGATTCTACATTTGAACAAATCTTACAATATTGGCAACTGGTACTTCTACCAGAACCACACAGTCATTAGGATATATGGCTGTGAATTGAACCCATTTAGATTGCCAAGGTATGTCCCCATGAGGCTTTTTGCCTTAGAGTATTTCAGGCAGTTTGGGAACTCAGATTACCTTCACTTTCAGAGTAGAAACAAGAAGTCACAATTGAAGGTAAGAAGCCAGCTAGGTTCCTTCCTGTATAACAAGAAAGAGGAAGGGTGGAAAGAGGCACACAGCATCCTGGAAGGCCTCAGATTGCAGACCAGTTTTGAGTGGATTCCTTATGACCCCAATCATTCTATCTCCCTCAGGAGAATTAGATACAAATTGGGCAACTATGCACATAAAAGACAACCTGAAATTGAACAGTATGCCAATGCACTAGATTGGGAAGAGGGTACACTAGTAGAACAACTCACTGAGGTAGAACTACTTGAGAAAGAAGCTAGGAATGTGCAAAAAGAAACTGACTTGGAAACTTGTGGACAGGTGCCCCTCTCCTACAGAAAGCAAATTGGAACAGCTGCTAGATCTTCAGCAGCACAGCAGCAAACCACTGAGAAGACATCCCAGGCAGCAGGCAAAGACAAAGGTAAACAGGTGGAACAGCCACCTGTATTGACAGAGGAACAAGTTGACACCTTGCTACAGCAGCAAGAAGAAATGGAACAACAAGAACTGGGGCAGCAACAAGAAAAAGCACAGTCCAGTGAACAACAACCCTTGCAGCAGGAAAAGGGGATAGATTTACCTAGTAACACTGAGCAGCAGCCCCAAACAGAGGTGCCTCCCAGGACAGATATCAATCTAGACACCTCAGTCCTCCAAACACCGCAGAAGGAGGATGTGACAAGGAAAAGGGAGAGAGAGACCCCCCACACCTCATCCTTCATCAGAGGAGAGAAGAGACAAAGACTGAATGACTCCCAAGAGGAGGACATAGCAGTAAGGCAAGCCATGGGCATGGGCCCACCCAGTGGAGAACTTTCGGCCAGCTCATCTCAGCATGGACATGACATGACTATGGGTGGAGAGGTCAGCTCCTCCGGTCAACATAGAAAGGGGCAGTCAAGTATAAAGCAGCAATTCATTGACATCAAAAGGAGGAGTGATCCCATAAAAGTGCAGCTGTACGATCACTTGTTGAACCTAGCTCCTAGCAACCAGCAGAGACTCATGTCTGCTTTCGATGTGAGTGAAGGCAAAATGATAATGAGCCACTTCATGCCCACAACTTTGCAGCCTCAGTCCACCTCAGACTATCTAAGAACCAACATGGAGGTTCTTGCCAAAGACATACACCCCATGGACAAGATTGAATTACATAAGCAGACTGGTGAAATGGTGTATGCCTCCCTGGCAGATGAGACATTGGAGAATTATAAACTAAAGAGCAGCCTGGACAACACAGCTTCTCAGCTGGAGTTAGAAAGAGCATCATCACAAGCCAAGGACAATAGGATTAAGTCCTTGGAAGAGGTAATTATAGAGATAGGGCATGATCCTAAAGATGTCAAAGGCATCCAAGAGCTCCTGAAGATAAGGGATGCAGACATGGCAGCCCTAAGAAAGAAGATCAAACTCCCGGCCACCATCCATCCACAAACAGATGAAGTTGCCCAGCAAAGGCAAGAAAAGGATGCTACAGATCTGCTAGTATCCCTATACAAAGAGCTGGTTAGGACTCAGGACCAGCTAGGACAAACTGAAGCTGCAAAGGCAGCACTGCAAGAAACCCTGAAGCAAAGAGAAGAGGGCCAACCCTCCCAGCCTCCTCCTGTCATAATAAATCTTGAGGAAACCCCTCCAAAGATTACTCCTCCTCCTCAGCAAACAGAAGCTACAGCACCATCCACAGCAGCAACAACTACAACATCAGAACAGGCTGCTAGTTTAGACATGCAAAAGCTGCAAGCTGAGATCCAAGCCATGGAATCTCAAATGAAAGAGCTGGATGAGCTTAAGAAAACCTTGACTAAGGTAAATGAAAGGTTTGACAAGAGCAAACAGAATGAGGCAGCCAAGGACAGAGAGGTAAAAGCTCTTAAGAGGAGAATTGCTGAACTAGAGAAGGAGCTTGCACTAGAAAAAGTGACAGCTGAAATGAAAGCAGTGCTATGGAGCAATATTGGGAGGTCCATTGCCAACCAGTGGCAATATATTGAGACCATGGATGAGCAAATGGTGCTCATCACTAAAGCAAACAAAGAAATACAGAGAGCCAGGGCAAGCCTCGGACACATGCCAGAAGCTGCTACTAGGATAATCAATACTCTGAACTATAAGACTAGCTCTCAATTAGCTGTCATGGGAATCACCAACAGGACAGAAACAATTGCTGTAGCCAAGAGAGTCATAACATTGAGGAACTTGGTTGGAACACTGGAGAGGAGGACACAGGATATGCAAACTGAAATCAACAGATTCCTGGAAAAGTTCGTGGCACTACAAAATAGAGGCCTCCCCAGCATTTTAAGCAGTGTAGGAAGACTACTCACCCTAGAGAATTACAATAAGAGAATTGATGCCCAGGCAGTAGCAGAGATTGCACAACCACCCAGCACTTCAGCAGAGCCAGGGCCAGCCACCGGGCAGAGTATGTATGACAGGGTGGAGAACCTGTTTTTCCTCATGAATGAAGTTGACCATCTGTTTGATACACCACCTAACTTCTTCAAATTCACAGAAGCAGATGAAACTCTAGGGGCAATCTTAGCACACCAACTGCCCACACAGGATGCCTGGAGAAATTTGACACAGACAGTTTTGTCAGGCCAGAATCAGTAACGCCATTTCTACAGGCAAATAAGCATACATGCGCAGGCACAATTTTGAAGAAAGAGATCTACAGGGAAGAGGCAGAAGCTGAGCCAACTCAGCAGGACCATTAACTCGCCACAAGCAGCAGTCACAATCACAGGTGACAAGTCCAGGATACAGCGTACAAAGCCTTAAAGACAGATCTTCCAGCATTTATTCAGAATATCTCGACCGACTTAGCTGTCTCCAAAGGCTAAAATATCTTCTGACAGAGCATTGAAATGCCTGTACTCTGTAATCAATGCTGCATTAAATTTTGATCATAATATCTTAAGTAGTTGGTAAGAATGTAAAATCTGAGATAACTCAGAACTCAGATATTTTGTAAATCACCGCAAGTATATATTGACCCTTCACAGCAGTTGAAGGGGTTGTTGCAATTTTCTTTGAAGAGCTCTCGCTCATTGTAATATTTTCAGAGAAGTAATACAAAGGAATAATGGAATTTCCAAGGCTTGGTGTTCTTTGATGTATTGTGCTGAAAGATGAATGTTACAGGATTCCAGGGTGTTGCATAAAACAATAAGTATTCTCAAATCTCTTTGTTATATGTTTTCGAGTCTTTTGTTCTCTTTTGTTGTTCAAATGTTTTACTCTTGATAGCAAGGTGAAAGGATAGTTCCAGGATTTAACCATGTTTACCCTGGACTCAAACTGAGCTATTATACATGTTTTCCTCAGATACAGAGACAGAATTGTAATTCTTAATTGCTGCACTTCAAAACTATGTCTTTTACTGTGACAGGCATTCTCAGGGATTCAATTTTTGCCCCTGAGACCTCTGTCTTTCTCCTCTTAAAGTTGTCTGTTGGAAATATATAGACAATAGGTGAAAATTCTTAAATGCTTTCACTGTTTGTGTTACCTGTTTCCAGTCATTTAATCAAAAATCTGTTCTATTAAACACTCAAATGGCCCTGTAAGTTCCATCTTTCATCTCAAAGTTTCAAACACATATAGCCACAGACTCCATTGCCCAATGGTACTCAACCTCTCTGAAAACTACATCACTAGAATCTAAAAGGAGTTTCATCAACCAAAACATAAACAAAACCAGTGTATAATAGCTAGCCTAAAACCCTATCATAAACAGTTACAAATCATAAAGAGAGAGCCCTCTCTGATCACAGTTTGGCTAGAAACGATGATCCAAAGATTGGTTAGTGGTTACCCCAGCCGTATTCCCTTGGGAGTCATAGGGAACAACCTGGGTGTTAACAGTAAGCAAGAAAATACAACATATATATATGGTGATAATGTTTGATACATCAAAACCCCCAAAAATAATATGTGTGTTCAAATAACATTGGTGGCTCACAGGCCTCATATATCCGTGGCACGCAGGCCTAAAAAATGTAAATGCTGGACCTAAGAACTAATCAGCCTGGTGATCGTGGTAGCATGAAATTGCTCGTGCAACAGGAGTCAACAATCGACGGATCCGGTTTGATACTCCCACCGTATGCCTCTAGTACTGGCGCGGGATGTCTCCCGCCCGAGCATACTTTGGGATACCACGAGTCAACCCCTCAAGGTTCCTCGTGATCTCCTCCTCGTTGTCACTCCCCTCCTGATAAGGAGCGACATCAAAATGATGAGCGACGCGCCTGGCTATTAGGGACATCCGGCAGGACACTCTGGTCCAACATCTGCATTGATAAAATAAAATGTTATAAAGACATACATACATACATACAAACATACATACATACATACAGATATATATATATATATATATTATTAAAACAATTAAAAAATCATAAAATTAAAAATTGATTTTTTATCTTCGTCAACGAAATCCTCCCCATCTGGCAGCGGCATGTCCGGATCTCCGCGGAAGTCAATACTGCTGTATGGCCAATCCTCCATGACGATTAGCTGTCGTCGTAGCCATGAAAAGAAGGCGGGCCTGTAAGACATATGCTGGCCCCCAGTGATCTTAGGCATCAAACGACTCCAACGGGTCATCCATGGGTCTCGTGGCATCGACAGATCTACCTTAATCAGCTGGTACTAGAACAATGACTCTCGTTCCAAGAAAAAGGTCACTAATATGGATCTCAAGCAAAATTGCTTCAGATTCCCCGCCTTAGCTTTTTTTAGCTGGTATTTGATGTTGATCTTCAAGACTTCCACCCAATTGAAGATCGTCGGTGCTGTATAGTCGATAGCATGTAGAAATTTTGACTTGTTAGTCTCGTGCACTGCTTGGTACCCCGCCACTCTGTTGATAGTCAACAGTAGCACTCTTAGTGTCGGATCTCACACAGTGGCAATCTCAAACTTGTCGCTCTTGGATTTGAGGGCTTCAGGGCAATGTTCAACAAGTAGCATGGATATGCTTGCCCTAATCGGTCGTGACCCATATAGGTTCATTGGTTCCCCCCTCCAGGACATTCCTATGATGAAATATATGTCTGAAGTTTCTAACTCTAGCTCTTGGTCACCAATGATGAATATTTCCCGATTTATGTCCTAGAGACTAATCAAGTATCGAAGTAGCTCAGGTTGAGCCCGCATCCCTAGTGTGAGAAAGAACTTGAGGAGCCCACAGTTCTCAAAGCGTTCAGGCAATTTGGATCGTTCAATGATTGAGTGTCCACATTTTCGTGCTCATGTTCTTTCCAGTCTGCTATTTTCAACGATTCTTTCCTGCAAAAACCATGTATTCAAGTCAATAATCATTTTTGGCAAGTAAAATTTGGATTCAAACAGTGGTTTTGAGAGGAAAATGGTTTTTTCCTTGTTCACGTCGCCGGCGCACCTGTTTTAAAAATAGTTGTGTCGACGGTGCGATTGGGCGTTTTAATTACCCTCAGACGGCGCGATTCCATACGCGGAACTCACGCTAACCGAGGCAAATTTTTTTGCCAAAACCTCCATTCGAAATCCAAAAAATGGATGAAAACATGAATAAACAATATGGAAATGGAGCTTGGGGCCTTGGCTCTTACCTGCAACTGGCGGCTTGGCGAATGACCTCTCGAATCTCCTGCAATCTGATCTGTAAAAATTAGGGCAAAAGTGGGTGAAATTTTTTTCACAGCAAGGTAAAATGGTAAATGGTAAAAAATATTTACTTTTCCCTCCTTTTATTCAGTTTTTCATGAAATATTATGGTTTTTAAAGTATTTTGACCTATTTTGCCTCAAGAACTGGATAATGCACTTTAACCTTTTTGCGCAGCAACAGGTGATGGATGTTCGACGACGATGTCGAGTCACGTTTCAACTCTTTTCTCGACTTGTAAAACTCAAATGAAAAGATTGTCGAGTATTTTTCCCTTTTGACTTCTAAAAGCTAATAAAATGGGGGGTTTGCTTTCAAGCTCTTTTCCAACCTTTTAAACACGAAAAGATAGTCGAGCCCTTGTCATTTCGAACTCGTTAATGGATGCGAAACGTCGGGCGCCCAGTCTACCTTTACCCCTTTTTCGGGCTAGGATGCACTGTTTATGAAAAAGGTACTCCTTGACTGAAATGGTCAAGAAGTTCTCTTAAGTATCATTTTTTACCTTTTCAGGCTTGAGAGACACAAATGTACGAAAAGGGACCATGTGGAGTTTTATTTTCCGTGTCTTTTTCAAATTCTCTAAACATGAAAAAGATACCGAGTTACACCTTTATCGAACTTGTTAAGATATGAAATGACATCAAATTCGTCACCATGACGGACATGAGCTTCTCCTTCCTAGGGCTCGTTAAACTTACTAGGTCTGATTCATCTTAAGGATGAACTTACAGTGCAAGCATATGCTATCCCCTTCAAGCTTGCGATTAAAAATAATTGGGGTACCTGCCAGGAATGGTGGGGGGGAATTTTGAAATCTAATCATTTGTGTCGGCAACTCACTCTTGAACATGACACTTTTTGCTTCGTGTCGAGATGGGATATCCTCCTTGTTATCGTTGACCTTCATGGGTTGGGCCATTCATTTTTGCCTTCAATTTGATCTCTGCCATGTCACCATGACCACCGATCCTATGGATACAAAAGCTGCCAAACTTCCAGTCGTGTCGCTGATATGTTCAAGAGTTCTCCTTCTGCAGTTACACTTACCCCTGATTCTCTGTATCATCCAAAATCATTTTGCATCCCTTTGTCTCGTGTCAATTATGTGGGATACATTATGGCCCTCCTTCGACATGGTTGCTTCCTGTCGACTTCAGCTCATTATCCGGGAAGTTGACTGAGAGACTCCCTTCCAGTACCTTAGAGCTTGCATGCCCTAATGGCAAGTTCTTCGCACTCGACAACAAGTTCACATCATTGGCTTTTGATCGGGTGATTTCACGGGTGTTCGACTTCAGTTCCTCTATTCACATTCCGTGAATTGTGTTGATAGTACCTTGAGGACCATTGTCATTATTGGTGGTTTCTCTCGCACTTGTTAACAATTTACATCATCGGTTGGTAATCAAGTGATTTTCTAGCATGTTCGACATCAACACATCCATTCACATGTTAGAATTTGTACTTTGATCGGATCGTGTTGGAGCGCAAGACCCTGGGCTCAGATTACAAAAGTCCAGGTTGCAAGGCGGTGTGACATGATCATGTTGATATACATGTCTCTCTCAGATGGATGGTTGTGACCATACCATGAGTTATCATATGTGATCCTTCTCATTATTGGATGGTTGCGACCATACCTTGGTTTCGATATGATCCTCTTTATCGGATGGTTGCACCCATGCCTGGATCCGTTTACATGATCATTCTTTGGATGGTTGTGTCCATGCCACGATTCATGTATCATTTGACAAAGTTTTCAGTTATGTATATGTATCTATACTTTCTTGCAGGTTTTTCGACGATAAACTCCTGTTCCCTACACTGATTCATAAAGCATTTCATCCCTCACTCTAATTCGTCCTTCACGCTTTAGGGGGCATTTGTTACACAACATTTTGTCACTGTCCTTGTATTCCCCATTCCATGATCCTGGAGGACACCTACAGTGAACCCTACATGCTTTCCCTTCATGAAGAAACTCCCATTGTGTCCCTCTTCATGAGTAGAACAATTCCCTTTTGCACCATTTCCCAAAAATCTTCTGTTTTTCCCAGTTTACAAGACTGATGCTAATGACCCTTGTCCTCCTCGCGCCGATATGCAGGGATTAACACTATCCCTAGCACCGACCGGAGTGACTGAGCTTTGTTTCAGTCATGCCGATCCTCTTTTGGAAAGTTTTTTAAATAAGCAGCCGAAGCTTCCAACTCTAGATCTTTGTAACGAAAGTCTGGTAAATGGTTGAGCCAAATGGAGTCGAGGATGTCAGTTTGGGCTCCTTTCCCCTATAAGGATGGAGCTACCTCAAGAGATAAGACCTTCTCCCATGATAAGAGGAACCATCTCCCATCCATTCATGCTATACAAATCTCCATTTTTCCCAAGCACAAGCTAGTGTTAATGTTAGGGTACTGGTGCTAATTAAGTTTGGAGTAAATAACAAACTTTTCATAGTTGTAGCTCTCTAGTTGTGTGTGAGGAAGAAGTGTGAATTTGGTTTAGTGTGAAACCTAAAGGGAAGAGCCTTAAAACTATCATTGTTGAGGCCATCATGGAATGTTAACGGAAGTGTGTGGGAACCTGGTTTTGTCGGAAGAGAACAACAATGTCAAGACAATGGTTGTAATCTCTTCTTGATCTAATATATATGCAACTATCGATTGATTCCCTGCATAATGTGTCATCTCACATGTTTATAGCTTAATGCTTCTTGACTTGTTAAGTAGGTTGAATTACAATTTGTTTATTATCACAGTTGTTGTTTGTTGTTGTTTACTTGTTTTAGGCGTTCAAAGAAGGAAACGGGAGATAGTTGAAGCGAGCAAGCAAGGTCATCACCAAACGGGATAAGCGTACTAAGAAATAGGCCCTCTTAATTGATTCTAACCTAAGGAAATCTTCCATAGAATGTCTTGTTAGTGGCTAGACCCACTATCGGGCTAGAGGAATTGTTTGTGTCCGCACTTATAATTTTATTTCACCACAGGTTGTCTTGATGGGAACCAATACTATAGGAATATAAAATCCTGAATGGAGAATGCTCCAACTCTTCTTCATGATCAAAGGGTATAATTTATAGATTTGCTTGGTAATTCCCCTCTTAAGTGGGGATGTTAGAAGAAATACCATCATGGGTTGAAGATGGAGTTGTCATTTATGGGTTAGCTTATTCCTGAGATAGAACAACATACCTCTTTCTCATAGGAATGAGATCCTTGTTGTGGCTTCTTTGATTTGAGTTATTTTGATTGGGGTGACATATTTTTTACGGTGATCTTATTTGTCACAGTTATTTTGGTCCATGAGGGCTTGTAGGAGTGGCTCCAATAGGTCCCTACTTTAACTATGAGGATGATGCAATTTGCTTATTACTATTGTTTTTCTTATTGGTTGTTTGTCATTGTTATTCATTGTTTTCTTCATATGGTTTCACAAAATCCTTCTTAGAGCAACTTCTTTCTAAGTGCCAATATTCATGGCAGTGGTGGCATTTAATTAGGAGTTATTCATAGTCTGCATGTTGAAGATATTCCTAGTTTTCAAAGATTATTTGGATAACCCAAGGAAAACCTTTTTCCAAAACCACCTCTACACAAATTCGAGCATAAGCAAACATTCAGTTTCTCAGAGTTGCACTATCTATGTATTTTTCTAGAGCATTTCATATGGATCTCATAATGGTTCCATTCCATTATTGTGAAGGAAGCTGAGGAAGCATGGCCCAGACTAAAACTACTGAAGGTATATCACTTTCCAGTTTGAAATAAGGCATCAATTGATTAAGGTAAATTCCTTTGGTCCCACAATAGTAAGATCTACTTTAGAATATGAGATCCCAAACCTCTTTGGATTTAAAGAGGAAGGCATAATACACACAACTACAAAAAGAAACGAGTTATTTTACTGCCCTTATCCTAAGTGATGACCATAACATTGCAAATTTATTGATTAATCCTTTGCTCATTAGATTCAAAGCCATGTGGCGGGTCATAGGAGGAAGTGGGATTTTGTGAATCTCTTGTGGCATTTTAACAAATCAGGGGGTCACTGATTTTCTAAGCTTGCCATGAAGAATGACTAATAGTCAAAAAGCTCCAAGCTCCAAAAAAAAAAAAAAAAACTATTTCCCGTCAATAACCTCTACCATAATTGAAACCAAATCCACAAAATAAAAACTAATATTTTAGCCCAACTTTCCAAAACTTTAAATAATATAAAATAAATTAAAACTCTCTTAATATAATTTTTATTAATTAAATAAATTTATAATTTTTACCCAAAAAAATTCTACCAAATTTAAAAATAATAACAATACTTAAACTTATATTTTCATTTCCTTCTTAACTTTCCAGAACTTTAAATAATATAAAATAAACTCTCTTAATAAATTTTTTATTAATTAAATAAATTTATAACTTTTCACTAAAAAAAATCTACCAAATTTAAAAATAATAACCATACTTAAACTTAACTTAATAAATTTTTTTATTAATTAAATAAACTTTTCACTTTTCACTTTTAACCTCCCCATCTGGCAGTGGCATGTCCAAATCTATGCGGAATTCAGTACCGCTGTATGGCCAATCCTCCACGATGATCAGTTGTTGTCGTAGCCATGAAAAGAAGGAGGGCTTGTAAGACATATGTTGGCCCTTAATGATCCTACGCATCAAACGACTCCAACGGGTCATCCGTGGGTCTCGTGGCATCGACGAATCTACCTCAATCAGCTGGTACTAGAACAATGACACTCGTTCCAAGAAAAAGGTGAGTAGTATGGATCTGAAGCAAAATTGCTTCAGATTCCCCGCCTTAGCTTTTGTTAGCTGACGTTTGATGTTGATATTCATGGCTTCCACCCAATTGAAAATCGTCGGTGTTGTACAATCGATAGCATATATAAATTTAGACTTGTTAGTCTTGCACA
Organism: Pinus tabuliformis; assembly: GCA_031772625.1. Lineage (NCBI taxonomy): Eukaryota > Viridiplantae > Streptophyta > Pinopsida > Pinales > Pinaceae > Pinus > Pinus tabuliformis. The sequence goes on from CM062817.1 coordinate 1,862,886,169, forward strand.
CTGCTTGGGACCCTACCACTCTGTTGATAGTCAACAGTAGCACTCTCAGTCTTAGATCTTACACAGTAGTAATCTCAATCTTGTCACTCTTGGATTTGAGGGCTTCGGGGCAATGTTCAACAAGTAGCATGGATATGCTTGCCCCAATCGGTCATGACCCGTATAGGTTGACTGGTTCCCTCCTCCGGGACAATCCTGTGATGAAATATATGTCTGAAGTTTCTAACTCTAGCTTCTGGTCACCAATGATGAATATTTCCCGATTTATGTCCTAGAGACTAATCAGGTATCGAAGTAGCTCAGGTTGAGCCCGCATCCCTGGTGTGAGAAAGAACTTGAGGAGCCCACAGTTCCTCAAAGTGTTCAAGCAATTTGGATCATTCAATGCTTGAGTGTCCACATCTTCATGCTCACGTTCTTTCCAGTCTGCCATTTTCAACGATTCCTTCATGCAAAAACCATGTATTCAAGTCAATAATCATTTTTGGCAAGTAAAATTTGGATTCGAACAATGGTTTTGAGAGGAAAATGGTTTTTCCTTGTTCATGGCGTCGGTGCACCTGTTTTAAAAACAGTTGCGCCGACGACGCGATTGGGCGTTTTAATTACCCTCGAACAGCGCGATTTCGTGCCCGGAACTCGTGCCGACCAAGGGCAATTTTTTTTTTCCAAAACCTCCCTCTAAAATCCAAGAAATGGATGAAAACATTAATAAACAGTATGGAAATGGAGCTTAGGGCCTTGGCTCTTACCTACAACTGGCGGCTTGTTGAATGACCTCTCGGATCTCCCGCAATCTACTCTGAAAAAATTAGGGCAAAAGTGGGTAAAAAAATTTTCACAGCAAGGTAAAATGGTAAATGGTAAAAAATATTTACTTTTCCCTCCTTTTATTCAATTTTTCATGAAATATTAGGGTTTTTAAAGTATTTTGACCTATTTTGCCTCAAGAACTGGATAATGCACTTTACCCTTTTTGGTCAGCAACAGGTGATGGATGTTGATGCTGAGTCATGTTTTAGCTCTTTTCTCAACTTGTAAAACTCAAATGAAAAGATTTCCGAGTATTTTTGACTTGTAAAAGAGAATAAAATGGGGGGTTCACTTTCAAGCTCTTTTCCGACCCTTTAAACACGAAAAGATAGCCGAGCCCTTGTCATTTCGAACTCGTTAATGGATACGAAACGTCGTGCACCCAGTCTACGTTTACCCCTTTTTCGGGCTAGGATACACTATTTATGAAAAAGGTACTCCTTAACTGAAATGGTCAAGCGGTTCTCTCAAGTATCATTTTTTACCTTTTTCGGGATCAAGAGACACAAATGTACGAAAAGGGACCATGTGGAGTTTTATTTTCCGTGTCTTTTTCAAACTCTCTAAACGTGAAAAAATATACTGAGTTGCACCTTTGTCGGACTCGTTAAGATATGAAATGACATCGGATTCGTCACCATGACGAACATGAGCTTCTCCTTCCTAGGGCTCGTTAAACTTACTAGGTCGGATTTGTCTGAAGGATGAACTTACAGTGCAAGCATATGTTATCCCCTTCAAGCTTGCGATTAAAAAATAATTGGGGTACCTGCTAGGAATGGTGGGGGGAAATTTGGAAATCTAATCAGTTGTGTCGGCAGCTCACTCTTGAACATGACACTTTCTGCTTCGTGTCGGGATGGGATATCCTCCTTTTTTATGGTTGACCTTCCTGGGTTGGGTTGTTCATTTTTGCCTTCCATTTTATCTTTGCCATGTCACCATGACCACCGATCCTATGGATACAAAAGCTGCCAAACTTCCAGTCGTGTCGTCGATATGTTCAAGAGTTGTCTTTCTGCAGTTACACTTACCCCTAATTCTCTGTATCATCCAAAATAATTTTGCATCCCTTTTTCTCGTGTCAATGATGTGGGATACATTACGGCCCTCCTTCGACATGGTCGCTTCCTGTCGACTTCAACCCATTAGCCGGTAAGTTGACTGAGAGACTCCCTTCCAGTGCCTTAGAGCTTGCATGCCCTAATGGCAAGTTCTTCACACTCGACGACAAGTTCACATCATTGGTTTTCGATCAGGTGATGTCACAGGTGTTCTACTTCAGTTCCTCTATTCACATTCTGTGAATTGTGTTGATAGTACCTTGAGGACCATTGTCATTATTGGTTGTTTCTCTCGCACTTGTTAACAATTTACATCATCGGCTGATAATCAAGCGATTTTCTAGCATGTTCGACGTCAACACATCCATTCACATGTTAGAATTTGTACTTTGATCGGGTCGCGTTGGAGCGCAAGACCTTGGGCTCAGATTACAAAAGTCCAAGTTGCAAGGCAGTGTGACATGATCATGTTGATATACATGTCTCTCTCAGATGGATGGCTGCGACCATACCATGAGTTATCATATGTGATCCTTCTCATTATTAGATGGCTGCGAACATACCTTAGTTTCGATATGATCCTCTTTATCGGATGGCTGCGTCCATGCCATGATTCATGTATCATTTGACAGAGTTTTCAGTCATGTATATGTATCTATACTTTCTTGTAGGTTTTCCGACGACAAACTCCGATTCCCTGCACTGATTCATAAAGCATTTCATCCCTCACTCTAGTTTGGCCTTCACGCTTTAGGGGGAATTTGTTACACAACATTTTGTCACTGTCCCTGTACTCCCCATTCCATGATCCTATAGGACCCATACAGTGAACCCTACATGCTTTCCCTCCATGAAGAAACTCCCATTGTGTCTGTCTCCATGAGCAGAACAATTCCCTTTTGCACCATTTCCCAAAAATCTTCTATTTTTCCTAGTTTACAAGACTGGCGCTAATGACCCTTGTCCTCCTCGCGTCGATATGCAGGGAATAACACTGTCCCTGTGCTGACTGGAGCGACTAAGCTTTGTTTCAGTCATGTTGATCCCCTTTTGGAAAGTTTTTTAAATAAGGAACCGAAGCTTCCAGCTCTAGAAGCTTTGTAACGAAAGTCTAATAAATGGTTGCTTCGGATGGAGTCGAGGATGTCAGTTTGGGCTCCTTTCCCCTATAAGGATGGAGCTAGCTCAAGAGATAAGACCTTCTCCCATGAGAAGAGGAACCATCTCCCATCCATTCATGTTATACAAATCTCCATTTTTCCCGAGCACAAGCTAGTGTTAATGTTAGGGTACTAGTGCTAATTAAGTTTGGAGTAAACAATAAGCTATTCATAGTTGTAGCTCTCTAGTTGTATGTGAGGGAGAAGTGTGAATTTGGTTTAGTGTGAAGCCTAAAGGAAAGATCCTTAAAATTATAATTGTTGAGGCCATCATGGAATGTTAACGGAAGTGTGTGGGAACCTGGTTTTGTTGGAGGAGAACAACAATGCCAAGACAATGGTTGTAATCTCTTCTTGATCTAATATATATGCAATTATCGATTGATTTCCTACATAATGTGTCATCTCACATGTTTATGTCTTAATGCTTCTGGACTTGTTAAGTAGGTTGAATTACAATTTGTTTATTATCACGGTTGTTGTTTCCTTGTTTCAGGCGTTCGAAGAAGGAAACGGGAGATAGCTGAAGCGAGCAAGCAAGGTCATCACCAAATGGGATAAGCATACTCAGAGGTAGGCCCTCTTAATTGGTTCTAACCTAAGGAAATCTTCCATAGAATGTCTTGTTAGTGGCTAGACCCGCTATCAGGCTAGAGGAATTGTTTGTGTCCGCACTTATAATTTTACTTCACCACAGGTTGTCTTGATGGGAACCGGTACTAGAGGAATATAAAATCCTGAATGGAGAATGCTCCAACTCTTCTTCATGATCAAAGGGTATAATTTATAGATTTGCTTGGTAATTCCCCTCTTAAGTGGGGATGTTAGAAGAAATACCATCATGGGTTGAAGATGAAGTTGTCATTTATGGGTTAGCTTATTCCTGAGATAGAACAACATACCTCTTTCTCATAGGAATGAGATCCTTGTTGTGGCTTCTTTGATTTGAGTTATTTTGATTGGGTGACATGTTTTTTATGGTGATCCTATTTGTCACAGTTCTTTTGGTCCATGAGGGCTTGTAGGAGTGGCTCCAACGGGTCCCTACTTTAACTATGAGGATGATGCAATTTGCCTATTACTACTGTTTTTCTTCTTGGTTGTTTGTCATTTTTCTTCATTCTTTTCTTCATATGGTTTCACAAAATCCTTCTTAGAGCAACTTCTTGCTAAGTGCCAATATTCATGGCAGTGGTGGCATTTAAGTATGAGTTATTCATAGTCCGCATGTTGAAGATATTCCTAGTTTTCAAAGATTATTTGGATAACCCAAGGAAAACCTTTTTCCAAAACCACCTCTACGCAAATTTGAGCACAAGTAAACATTTGGTTTCTCAGAGCTCCACTATCTATGTATTTTTCTAGAGCATTTCATATGGATCTCATAATGGTTCCATTCCATTATTGTGAAGGAAGCTGAGGAAGCATGGCCCAGACTAAAACTACTAAAGGTATATCACTTTCCAGTTTGAAATAAGGCATCCATTGATTAAGGTAAATTCCTTTGGTCCCACAATAGTAAGATCTACTTTAGAATATGAGATCCCAAACCTCTTTGGATTTAAAGAGGAAGGCGTAATACCCACAACTACAAAAAGAAACGAGTTATTTTACCGCCCTTATCATAAGTGATGACCATAACATTGCAAATTTATTGATTAATCCTTTGCTCATTAGATTCAAAGCCATGTGGCGAGTCATAGGAGGAAGTGGGATTTTGTGAATCTCTTGTGGCATTTTAACAAATCAGGTGGTCACTGATTTTCTAAACTTGTCAAGAAGAATGACTAATAGTCAAGAAGCTCCAATATCAAAAAGAGAAAAAAAAAAACTATTTCCCTTCAATAACCTCTACCATAATTGAAACCAAATCCACAAAATAAAAACTAATATTTTAACCCAACTTTCCAAAACTTTAAATAATATAAAATAAATTAAAACTCTCTGAATATAATTTTTATTAATTAAATAAATTTATAAATTTTACCCAAAAAAAATTCTACCGAATTTAAAAATAATAACCATACTTAAACTTATATTTTCATAAATAATAGCCATACTTAAACTTATATTTTCATTTCCTTCTTAGCTTTCTAAAACTTTAAATAATATAAAATAAACTCACTTAATCATTTTTTTATTAATTAAATAAATTTATAACTTTTCACCTTAAAAAAATCTACCAAATTTAAAAATAATAACAATACTTAAACTTAACTTAATAACTTTTTTATTAATTAAATAAACTTATAACTTTTCACCTAAAAAAAATTCTTAACAAATTTTAAAATAATAACAATACTTAAACTTATATTTTCATTTCCTTCTTAGTAAAACCATCTTACAATCCATAGAATAAAATATCCTCACACCTACCTATTTATTTTTTGCGTGCACTTATAGTTGCCCTAGTGTATCTCACTAGAGTTGGAAAGTCAAATCATAAGATAGTGAAGTAGATTTATTATGGTCTCCTCTTGAACCGACATCTCCCCTAGTGTCTCACCTAGCTGATTGACCTAATCATTTCCCACTAAAGTTGGTAAGTCAATCATAAAATAGGGAAGTAGATTTTTGTTGTTAACCATTAATGAATAAACAACCAAACATTTGACAAATTGTCCTTTAATTAAAAAAATGAAAATACGACACATACACATCAATTTAAGTAGCTGGTTGTTGGTAATAAAGTTTTCCTTCTCAAAATGTTAGGAAAACTTCAATTGAATGTTGGTCGTCAACTTTAATTAAAAAACTAAAAAAAATGAAAATACTAAACGTACATATCAATTTAAGTAGCCGGTTGTTGGTAGTTAACCATTCATAAATGAAAAATCTTAAAATGTAAATCTAATAGTTTATCTCATCAAATGAGAAATACTAGGAAAACTTTATCTACATGTGAAAATATTACCTACACATCAATTTGAGTAGCTGGTTGTCGGTAGTTAACCATTTATAAATGAAAAATCTTAAAATTAAATTTTAATAGTTTATTTCATCATTTAAGTAGCTGGTTGTCGGTAGTTAACCATTTATAAATGAAAAAGCTTAAAATGTAAATTTTAATAGTTTATTAGTTAACCATTTATAAATGAAAAATTTTAAAATGTAAATTTTAATAGTTTATTTCATCAAATGATAAATACTGGGACAATTTCAACTAGAAATGTTAGTTTTCTGTTGTTAATTAATAAAAAAACTGAAAATTCTAAATAGTTTAATTTTTAGGTTGTGGTTAAGCTGGACATCAAATTGTGGAAAAAATTGAGGTTAAATCTTGATTTGTATTATTTAAAATGGTTTTTTAACTGCATATTTTGATTCAGCACCCTGAAAAACCCCTACGACGCTTTGATTGTGCAGAAATTAGCCATCAAACTTGCGATTTCAATAGATTGCTACCGGATTTTAGAGAAATTTGATCGGAAAAACCCACCTGAAAAGCTTCCAAAAAGTCTCACTAAAGACAACTCCTTTTCACTACTGACTACTGAGTTATTATAGGTTATATATATATATATATAAGTCTTCTAACGAGGCGGAGGAATTGCCCAGACAGCCAAAAGTGGTCGGAATCCGAGCAAAAAAATTTCAAAAAATCTTGTAGAGGCAGTGTTTGAATCGTGTTTTTGATAGTGGAAATGGATTCCACACCGTCAAAAACATCTAGGACACCTAAAATTTTGAAGTTTAACAACTATAACTTGGATTTACAGAAATCCTTGCTGGATTTTCTCTAAATATGATCGGAATTTCCATAACTTTTCGGGCAACTCCTCCGCCTCATTAGACCACGTATATATATATATATGAATGAAAAGTTAACAAATTTAATATTATATTTTTTAATAACTAAAAATATTGTCGTGTTATATTTTATTTAAATTTAATCATTTTTTAATGGATTAGGAAGTTTAAGATAGAGTTTTATGGTTAAAACCCACCTGGTTGTCCTCACTGCTAGTTTGACTACTCAGTACTGAGTTATTAGAGGTTTTTGCATTGTTATATATATATGTGTGTGTGCGCGTGAGAGAGAGTTGTCCTCACTGCTAGTTTGACTACTCAGTACTGAGTTATTAGAGGTTTTTGCATTGTTATATATATATGTGTGTGCGCGCGTGAGAGAGAGAGAAAAATTAACAAATTTAATTTTATATTTTTTTAATAACTAAAAATTTGTTGTGTTATATTTTGTTTTAATTTAATCATTCTTTTAATGGATTAGGAAGTTTAAGATAGAGTTTTATGGTTAAAACCCACCTACAAATGGTTGTCCTCACTGCGAGTTTGACTTGAGTTATAATAGTTTTGCATTGTTATATATGTGTGTGTGTGTGAAAAGTTAACAAATTTAATTTTATATTTTTTTAATAACTATAAATTTGTTGTGTTATATTTTATTTAAATTTAATCATTTTTTTTAATGGATTAGGAAGTTTAAGATAGAGTTTTATTGTTAAAACCTCGAGAGATTTGATCCCTTCTTGATAGATCCGATCTTAAGATGGATCTAGGCTAGTTTCAGTCGGTCATACAAAATTTGTTGAACATCTAATTATTTTGATCATTTTAAATATGCTAAATATGTCTAAGATTAATTTGGTCAGTTTAATTTAAAATTTGCTTAGTTACCTCAGTTCGTTGAGATGAGAGAGACTGTCAGTGACTTGAATGATGAAATACAAATTTTGAGTGCAAAGTGTCAATGTAACAATTTTGATAGATAGAAAATGTGAATACTAAGAATATAGTACAATCTTCATTGCAATCATTCTTAACAACTTTTTTCCATTTTCTCATATCGACTATATGAAAAGAGTAGTTGGAATCATAGACCATTCAAATATTTAACTCGAGGTACTGTAGTAAACATCATACCTTGTGTCTGTTGCTCTCTAATATTAATAGTAGTTTTCTCCATAGTCAACCATTGTGACTTATGGAGTGTTAAACCCCAAATAATTTTCAATGGTAGTTATTTTCTATTACGACGATTGAATGCAAAGTAATTAACCATTATGACTTATGGAGTGTTAAACCCCAAATAATTTTCAATGGTAATTATTTTCTATTACGACGTTTGAATGCAAAGTAATTAAAAATGTTGAATGAATAAAAATGGGAATAATAAGAATGTACCCAATTATAAATAGTTTATAGTTTCAAGAAGCAAACATTTGGGGTAAGAAAACATTTTATTTAGGATTATAGTTTCAAGAAGCAAACATTTGGGGTAAGCAAACATTTTATTTAGGATGAAAATTCAAGTATTGTATTTATGGTTGAATAATTTTTATGTGCTTACATTGAGAGAGAGTGTGTATGTTTTGCGGGTGAGAAGGAGAGACAAAGGGAGATAGAGATATAGACTGGGGGGTGGGGGGGATAGAGCTATAGATGGGGGGGGGGGGAGGGAAGAAGAGAGAGGCAAAGACAGGGATGGAGGAAGAGATATAGATATAGAGAGAGAAACGTTAGAGAGAGAGAAGGGGAAGAGAGAGAGAGAGGAGGGGAAAGGGAGGGAGGGAGAGAGAGATAGATAGATATGGAGAGAGAGTGTATATGTTTAGGGGCTGAGATAGAGAGATAGAGAAGGAGAGACAATGGGATATAGAGATATAGATGGAGGAGGTAGATATGTGCTTACACTGAAATTAATGCACACTATTAATCTAATTACTTTGAAATTAATGTACATCATACATCTTGTTGCATAAAATCAGAACACAACATCTACACTAAAATCAATGCATCTAGTGCAAACAATCAAATAAGATTAGAAATCAACATATGTACTGAAATCAATGCATCTAGTGCAAGCAATCAAATAGGATTAGAAATCAATATCTACACTGAAACCAATGCATCTAATGCAAGCAATCAAATATGAGTAGAAATCAACATCTATGTTGAAATCAATGCATATAGTGTAAGATATTAAATATGATTAGAAATCGACATCTACACTGAAATCAATGCATCTAGTGCAAGCGATTAAATTGGATTAGAAATTAGTATCTACACTGAAACCAATGTATCCTGTGCAAGCAATCAAATAGGAGTAGAAATCAATATCTACACTGAAACCAATGCATCTAATGCAAGTAATCAAATATGAGTAGAAATCAACATCTACGATGAAATCAATGCATTTAGTGTAAGGTATTAAATATGATTCGAAATCAATGCATCTAGTGAAAGTGATCAAATAGGATTAGAAATCAATATCTACACTGAAACCAATGTATCCTGTGAAAGCAATCAAATAGGAGTAGAAATCAACATCGACATTGAAATTAATGCATCTAGTGTAAGGTATTAAATAGAATTATAAATTGACATCTGCATTGAAATCAATGCATATAGTCCATGTGATCAAATATGATTAGAAATCAACAACTACATTGAAATCAATACATCTATTTTAGTGAAAATCTAAAATATTCATGACTTTCTAGATCTAACTTCTATCTCTGTATTTGTCTTTGTGAGACTCTTTTCTTCTTCCCTCTCTCTCTACCTTCTATTCTGTGCCTATATACCTCCCCCTCTCCTTCTCTCTCTTCCCATCCCTCATATTTTTTTAATATTTTTTAATGTAACGTTACATTACATGATTTAATGCTCCCTCATATTTTTTTAATATTTTTTAATGTAACGTTACGTTACGTGACAACATCTGTCTCATATACTGGGTTGTAGAACGCCTCTCTCTCTTCCTTTCTCTCTCTCACTGTGTCCCTCTCCCACACTCTATTCCCCCTTCCATCTCACTCTCTTTCTTAAATATGATCCCATTGTCTTGTATTTACGAAAGTATCTAAATTAATAAAAAACATAATTTGTCGTAAAATATTAAACCTATATTTTGGATCAATCATGTTAAAGAAAATACAATAAGAAAAGAATTAAAAGAATCACGCACTATCTTTCCGCTATCATTGTTAATCACTTTGCTTTCGCACTTCACTTGGATCCTTGGTTAAGATGCATCTATCATAGTTCATTATAATATTATTTATATTATATAAATTTCACATATTTATATATAAAAGTATTCTCATTTTTTAGTTTATTAAAACCTCCATTTAATCTCTATGAATATATTGTTAGTAGTCGTGAGGATGGAGGGTTTAGATATAGCTCAAAAGTAATTATAACCTAAAGGGCAAGCAGGTTTTAGACCTAAACATTCCACAATTGATCATTGTATAACTTTAAGGCACATCATTGAAAAAGTTTGGGAGAAAAAGGAAGAAACCTTTTGTTGCTTTGTTGATTTTAGAAAAACGTTTGACACGATTCCTAAGGATAAGTTGTGGCATAGAATGGAGGAATTTGGGGTTCCTAAACATTTGAGAGCAACTGTGCATAGGCTGTATGAAGAGGTGAAAGTCAAAATTAGAACTTCAACATGAATTTTTGAAAGTTTTAGAAGCGATATTGGGGTCAAGCAAGGTTGTCCATTGTTTCCTACCCTTTTTGGTTTAAATATCGACAAGCTTGAGGAGTGGTTAAATTCGCAAGGGGGTGAAGGTATCCATTTGAGCAAGTTTGTTATAAGGCTTATTTGGTATGCAAATGACCTTATTCTAATTCCTAAATCCGCTCTTGGTTTGCAAGAGCATTTACTGTCCTTTGAGCATTTTTATGGAAGGGTGGGGATGCAAGTCAATATTAGCAAAATGAAAGTAATGGGTTTCTCTAAAAAAGAAAACATAACCAACTTAAGTTATACTTTGAAGGCAACATTTCAGAAGAAGTTGTGGATTACAAATACCTCAGAATTGACTTCAACAAAAATCTAAGCAGGGATGGTTGTAGAAAGAAAAGAACTCTGGGGGGTTGGAAAGCATTTTATGCTTTTCAAAATAGGTGTAGAAAGGCAGAGTTATGGGATTGGAAAACCACTCAGACTTTTTTTAGGTTTTTGGTGATTCTCTGTGGTTGTCCACTGTGGGCCAGCAGTACATCCGACATGCAGTGGAAACAAATTGAGTAAATTCAGAAGCGTTTGATTACAAACAAATTCAAAATTAAAAGTGCAATTGCTTATGCTATCTTATTAAGTGAAACAGGGGCTGCACCTATTGAAGCAATTGCTATGGTACGAGTCATAAGGTATTTAAAAAAAATTGAGCAAATGGAAGATGGCAGATGACCTAAGGTTGTCTTTAATGACATATTGTGCAAAAGAAAGAAGACTTGGATGCAACAAAATAACAAATGGTTTAGTAAATGGGGTATTTGCCTGAACGCGTGTCCCATAAACAGTAAAGAGATAAAAACTTTTGTTATGGATACGTTTCACAAGCGTATTTGGGATAAGGAGTTAGGGAGAAAGAAAAAGTACTATATTGAAGTGTTTAATCCCACTCATAATCATCAACAAAAAGCGTACATAGAGGCCAATATTTATTGGAGAGCCAAAATTCTTATTGCTCAGTTAAGGACTAATTCTCATCAACTCCGTTGTGGAACAGATCGCTGGGAAAGACCAAAAGAAGTGTGGGAGGAAAGAATATGTATTTTTTTGATCTTTCGGAAAGGTGGAACATAAAAGCATTTCGTTTTAGAATGCGACGCCTTCAAAGACAACATAGAAAGTTATGTAGATATTCTGGCAGCTAGCTCTTGGGACAATCTATTTAGTGAGGGATTTGTCGGGAAGCTGGGAAGTGTTTATTGTGAGGCTTCACAGGAAAAGAGCTGAATACATCAACCATTTTAAAACGTTTTAAAGCTCTTTTAGAATGTTTAAAACACTTTTAAAATGATTTAAAATATTTTAAAACACTTTTAAAACGTCTTAAAACATTTTAAAGCACTTTTAAAATGTTTTAAAGTGTTTTAAGTCTCTTTTAAAACACTTTTAGAACATTTTAAAATACTTTTAAAAATGAAAAAACAATCTGTCCCATAAAATATCTTTAACATTAGAAAGACTAAAATAACCTTTTTTCTTCTTTCTTTCTATATACCCATAAAAAAAAAAATCCTATTTAATAACATATATAATAAAACATATTCTAACACTTAATAGATACCATAGATTAAACTTTATTTTTTGAAACATTAAATTTTTATAAATTTAATAATTCAAATTTATTATTTAAACATGTTATTTTAAATAAATTTTAAAAATAATATATCTAGGCAAAGAACAACAAAAAAATCCTATTTACTAACGTACATAAAACTTATTCTTATAGTTAAAAAAAAACACATTTAGATTACACTCTATCATATAACCACCCCAAAATTAAACCAAAATAATTATAAAAAAACGAACCTTTCGATTTGAAAATAGAAAGAATGCCTTTTCAGAATCATATTTAATCAAAACACCTACTGCATTAAAATAAATAAATTTCATTTCATTTCGTTAGGAAAAAAACCAACTGCGGGGTAGGCTTTAATGTCAAAGCCTGATAAATTCATCAACCAGTCCACTGGAAGTGATCTGGCCCAGGTCCTTGTCACACGTCGAACGCAGCACGTCATCGAACGTTCACAAAACGAAAATCAGGAGTCCTTGCAAGCTCCGTCAAATATCAATACACGCCACATGGTTTGAGCCAAATTTCTGCTCCCCACTTGTCTATTCCCATCTCCAGAGTAGTATAAAGCTAAAACCATCCAAGAGTATATTGGGCTTTCTCATACTTTGGCCACATTTAAGATCTTGATGGAAGCCAGGGCGGTTGCAACGATGGCTACTCTAAATCTAACGCAAAACCCCTTTTCTCCAGTTTCTTCTTCAATTATTCGTCAGCACAGTGGAATTGCCGCCCCATATTTAGGAATTCGCGGCTCTCCTTTCTCCATTTCGAGGCCAATTTCAATAAAATGGTCCAAAAATTCTTCCAACGCTTTGAAGCCGAAGATCGTTCGATCCGTAGAGGGCGATGGCTCTGCGACCGCCGTGGCAATCGACGAAGAGATTCCTGTTGAAAAGAGTGCGGATCTTAACCTCATTTTATTCTCAGTTTTTGCTCAGATTTGGTGTCATTTAAAGATGATATTTCATGCGTTAGCTGTTTGGAATTATTTGTAGTCATTTAAAGACAATATTTCAAGCGTGAGCTGTGATGAGCTAAACTCACAATATCAAGGTCATTTTACGGAAAGATAAATGTCATGTTAGGGTTTCACACAGACTGTTATATGAGAGTTTATCACAAACTGTCATGATAATGAAAACTTGAAGATTTGGTGCTAGTTCAGTTTCAAGTGGTAATTTCTGGTATAAATAGTTTACTGGTCTTTTTATGCTTTACACAGTTTTGGGGTTGCTGCCCTTTGTAACTCTCAGGGCATTGAAATTTATGAATGAGGCCATGGTGCTTGCATTATTTTTATTTTTGATGTCATTTATGGCAGGATATCCTGCATTTCCAGCTGTGCTTGACATCAACCAAATTCGAGATATTTTACCCCATAGGTAAATTGCTAACTTCTAAAATTTTCCTGGGTTTTCTTATTCACACAGCTGTTTATGGTGAACTACATCTTTTGGTAGACTTAGTCTTTTCGTCATGCAAAATAACCTGGGTTTAAAAATTGAATAGGTTTGAACTCTTTACTCCATATCAGTATTGCTGTCTCCTTATGTTCAAAAACATTTTAAGTTTTTCTTATTCATATAGTTGCTTATGGAGAACTGAATCCTTAGGTAGATTTGGTATTTTGTCATGCAGAAAGTCTTCGGTTTAATTCACAAAACTTATTATGTTAATTTACAAAATTGAATTTGTTGAATTCCCTGTTCCACATTCATGTGAATATCTGCTTGTATTTAGAAAAATCGAGATAAAAATATAAAAGAAGAGTGCCAATGTGAGTTTAACTATCCGACACTGGCAACATTTCGAGGTAATCTGCAAGCTGACTTCAGGGTGGAAGTCTCTGGTTTGGTTGCTTTGATGACATCTCTCACACTATGGCATTAACATTTTGTTCCGTGCCAATTTGACCTTCTATCTCAGTAATATCCATTATTCTATTCTCTTGAAAGCCGGATTAAATGATTCATTTAGTCGAATATTCATAAAGCATAACGTTCCGTCATAATCCACCCTTCATCTGAGCAATCTGTATTTGTCAAATTTGGAATAGTGTACCAGCTAATCTAATGTTTTCTTGTTGCCTATAGATTTGATTTCTGTTCGTTTGATTGAGTGGGAAAGCACATTTTTGGTGTCTGTCTACTTGCTTGGCTTGGAATGGTATACAAGCTAATCTAACTCATCCATTTTGAATATAGATTCCCATTTCTGCTTGTTGATCGAGTGGTGGAGTACAAACCTGGTGTGTCAGTTGTTGCCATCAAGAATGTGACGATAAATGATAACTTTTTCCCTGGCCATTTCCCCGAGAGGCCAATCATGCCGGGAGTTCTCATGGTTGAGGTAATTCTTTTCAATATGTTTTAATTCTTTTGATAAAACTCTTTTACATTCTGCTTAACTCTTAATCATAGTAACCCTGTTAGTTGGGTTAGTTTGGATCAAGCATAGTCACATGAATTACTTGTTGCAGGCAATGGCACAAGTTGGAGGCCTTATGATGTTGCAACCTGAAGTGGGTGGTTCCCGTGAGAACTTCTTTTTCGCAGGAGTAGACAAGGTGAGGTTTAGAAAACCTGTTGTAGCAGGAGACACGTTGGTTATGCGCATGAATCTGGTGAAGTTACAAAGACGTTTTGGCATTGCAAGAATGGAAGGGAAGGCTTATGTTGGCGGGGAAGTTGTTTGTGAGGGTGAATTTATGATGGCCATTGGTAGTAACGAATAATGTATTTTGTTGCTAGAAAAAACAGTTCCATCCAATTTTTAAGGATGATGCAATGTTTCATTTACACAACACGGAGTTCTAAGATTATTCTTCATTTTCCTCATTATCCTTTTTCAAATATGGTTGAATTTGTCGTATGTAGTATTACCGAAGCAAACCTTTGGTATAGCAATGATATAGTAAATTGGAGAACTCGAATGCACTAGTCTTATCCACAAAATAGGGTCTCTATAGGTCAGAGGGAGAAGTGAGCGTGCTTATAGGGAGTGCGAGATTAAGTGGATCTGTATTGAGGTTTCTGAAACTGTGGGCTTGATGTGATTTTCCTGTGGAAAAATCAATTACAGAGAGCAGCAGTGGCATTATGTTATATAAATTGGTGATGGTACTATGAGTAAGGATGCACTTTGAATGTTGATTAGTTTTAGTCTTGATCGTGGTGCTTTTATTATTTGTATAAGATATGTGGTCGCATCGTAGATCAGAGGAAATCAGTTAACACGAGGCTTCTAGTGAAGAGCAGTCTATGCAAGGTGTGAGCTTAAGTAGGTCCATTTTCAGTTAGATGACACAGGACACTTGATTTAAATATTCTGTTCGAAAATTAAAACGGTAGTAACTCCAGATTTGCACTCCAAATTGATATATCATCATATGCATGTGTAGTATCTACCATTTTTTAATGACATACATTATATTTTCTGAATCCTCATTGAATCAACAAGAAGATATGTATGGCCAAGATGTCAAACTTAGTTATAATGTGGATTCTTTTTCAGCATGGTGCATACTGTGACTGATTTGGCATCTGCGTGCTTGAGTTGTATCTAAAAGGCTTATTTGACACACAGTTCTGAGAATTTCTGTGTAGACCATTATGTGTTTAGTTGTTATGTTTTTTTCATCCTTTTCTTTTCCAAGGAAAATCTGAGCAGATCCACCCGAAGGGATCACATCCTGCTGGCCAAACTAATCAGAGCCTAACCTCGAGGGCGTCGAGGAGAATTGAACCCGTGACCTCCCAATGGCGAGGCGCTTTAGCAACGGAACCTCAACCAATTGAGCTAACCCTCGGGGCTTCCTTTTTTCATCCTTTTATTCTGACAACTGTGTTCAATTGAAAAGGAGCGGACCTTCTAAGAAGTTTCCTATGTTAGAACTCTTTAGAATAACCAAAACGTATGAACCTCAAACATTCTCATTTGTTCCATTGAAAACTCTTACAACCCACAGGCTTTCTTTCCATTCTATAATTTATAACTGTTAATAACTATGTGCTCATAGATGTAACACCATTCCTAGCCACCACTCAATTAAACTCTTTCAGCTCTTTCTTTTCTGACATGAAGTTTCATAAGCAGTTTAAGCATTACACGTTCTAAGGTAGTCCCTGATGTTTCTGGTACAGCAAGAATCATATCCTGTACAATCAAAGTCATTTGTTCAAGGTTATGGTTGTTGTTATTACCACATTGTCACATAAGTACAAATCCAATACGTTTTTTTAATAATACTCTGAATGTAGGTAAAATCATTCTTATCTTTGGTTTTTCAGTTGAAAAGGAAGTATGGGTACTGCGTATCCAAGTATAATTAGGTCAATTATCAACTGCTTACCTTATTTCCTGTTTTTGACTCTTATTTTCACATAATAATCTGAATGTAGGTAAAATCATTCTTATCTTTGGTTTTTCAGTTGAAAAGGAAGTATGGGTACTGCATATCCAAGTATAATTAGGTCAATTATCAACTGCTTACCTTATTTCCTGTTTTTGACTCTTATTTTCCTGTGAGCAAAAACTTCGTCCAGGATCATTAAACAGCTAAAACTTTTTCTTAGCTGATTCTTTGTTTAAAGATTATTGGTATGGAATCATGGATGGAACCTTTGGTGACATCTGATTTCCTTTAGAAGTTAGATTTCTGGCATGTATTCACGTGTTTAGTGATCTCATTTAAATTGAATTGGTAGTTGCCAACCTTCTGCTTTTCTTTATCGACACTGTAAACTTGCATATAAAATGGTGTCACATAAAGTAGTTGAAACTATTTGTACGAGGCTGATATTGATTCAAAGCCCTGTTACAAAATTTAGGCAGTCCTTTTGTTAGAATGCCATATGTGCCACCTAATAGTTCCATTCACTTAATAGACAGTTATACACCGGAAGATCTTGAGCAATCTCAAAGCAGGTTGTTGAATTGTACAGTTTCTGTAAAACTGAAGAAAGTAAAATATCTAATTTTGTACAGAATGGAATGAAGAACGTCTTATGAACACATAATGGAATTATTATGTAGGCAATTAGGGGAGTGCTTTGTAGTTATTCGAGGAAAAATGGGGCATGACATGGTTGGGTGTCTGGTAACTCTTGTCTGGTTGAATTTGGGTAGTTAAAGTCATTTGAAAATGAAAATTTATGGTCTGGTTGAGCATCTCTCCTTTGATTTTGAGTGTCCAAAACTGAGCAGTTTTCCTCCACTGCATCATTATTTTGAATCAATGCAATTTGGTTTTAAATAATTAAGCTTATTTACCCTGGAAACCCCAATGTGGGGAAAATCAGCAAAGTTTGGGCTTCTAGTCAGCTTGGAAATTTCAATTACAGTAAGTGTACACTTCAAAAAATTACAGCAGCAAAAATACTCAGCAATTTCCCTGTCATGGCCTGCCTTGTGTGGCCTATTCGAACCAGAAAATACTGCTGTATGACTTAAGGAAATACGGCCTGTACGGCCCAGCTATTTCAGCCTGTACGGACCTGGTAATTTCAGCCTGTATGGACCTCAGAATTTTGGCCTGTATGGCCCAGATAAAGTTAGTCTGCTTGCTATCCAAACTTGGCCTGTTTGCTTCCCTTGAAACTTGACCTTTTCACTGTCTTCTCTTGCTGTCAGTTCAACCTCCTGTTTCTTAGCAAAATCCCAGTCACTTGTGCCAAATCGATCTTTTTCTCCAACAATCTATTTCCCTCTTTATAATTTTCTGACCTAATCTCCAAAGTGATGGAGGGATGAGATTGCATCTCCATACTTGAGATCTATGGTCATGATATAATCTTCTGTTGACCTTTTTAATTTTATAAAAAAATTGCCAATAAAGTCAAAACATTAAATGACTTTATGCCTAAGGTCCAGACTTACAAAATAATTAAAAAATTTCTGTGAGAGAACCTTTTGGTGATAATTGCGTGTCATGGCACTTGACCAATGCAGAATCCCCTTCCAAGCTATAGTTTCAACCAATGTTGTGAAAATCATGACCGGGATTAAATCGGCGCGGGGAACAAATCGGAAAAAATCGGAATTATCTGGAAAAAATCAGAAAAATCGGGAAAAAATCGTTTGGTACAAAAATATTCACTTTTTTTTCAATTTTTTTAATATCTAAACCATCTACAACATAAAATAAATACATTGACACATAAATATGATAAAAAAACTAATATATAAGATGTTTAATATCATTTCTAGCGCTAAAATCACACATAACATTGAATCATGCCTGAATAGTAAGTCCTGACTCCTGAGTCCCAACTCAGCCTCAAGATATCAACAAAAAATATGATAATGTATCTCATCATGTCATAATGTCATATACAATAAAATGAAAGCCAAACTTTATTGATTTCCTCTGCCCCTCTTGCGAGAAAATGCCACAACTTTCCCTTTCCCTCTAGATGTAGATGCTGGTGCCCGTGCTGGTGGAAATGGCAGTGGAGTCTGATGTGCTCTAGAAGCTGAAGAACTAGAAGTAGGAGCTATAGGAGGTAGACCACGTCCTCTACTGGTGGCAGTGGTAGCTTGGGCAGGCGGTGTCACCTGGAAACATTACAATCTCCCAATCCTGAAATCTTGAAAAACTGATAAGTCTGTTGGATTTTAAATGAAATATAAAATTCTACTTTCTCCATATGAAATCCAATGAGGCTGGAACCACTCTCAAACATCCTGAGTCATTTCATGGCAATGTTAAAAATTTAAGTAAAAGTCCTTTTACTTTAAGAATTTAACATTACCATGAATAACATATCCATACTAGGGCCTAGACTTGATCATTAAGCTGCCCCACTCAAAAATTATTTGTTTCTTTAAAAAAAAATTGCATGAAAAAACCCAAAAAAACGTTATAAAACTATGCTGTCGCGACCCCCGGCGATTTTTTAAGTTTTTATCGCGATTTTTTCAATAAAAATCGGCAAAAAAAAATCCGGCGATTTTTTCGTTTAATTATCGCGATTTTATTGGCAGAGGGAAAAAATCGCAATTTTTTCATTTTATCGCGATTTTCACGACACTGGTTTCAACACTCCCTCTTAGAGAGGAGGGTGTTCTGCACCAACCCCATCTTGTCTTTGAAGAATACAAAATTTCCCTTAATCAAAGCCTTGGTCAGGATGTTTGATACTGCAGCTTTTTTGTTCCCTTCTGCGCATAATCTTGAATGAGCCTCGGCTGATCATGAAACACTGGGTTCTCTGAGAGCTTGATACAGCTCTGATTGTCACAGTGAATCAAAGTTGATTCCATCTCCTAATTAAATAATTACACAAGAAGCTTCCGAAGCCAAATTGCCTCACAAGATGACAAGTGGTAGCAGGGGGATGTGCCATGTGGAATTGACATGGAAGTGACAGGGCAGTGATGTGGCACATGTGTCATCTCATCTCAGGGTGCCTTGGTGGATTGGAGTTGACTCAACCTCATTCCAGTTTAGTTTTGTGTGCATGACCTTGCATGAGGTTGCCTTCTTGAGTTATTCTTATTTAAGTGGAGAAAGTGCATGGCTCATGTCCACTTCACTCCACCATACTCAAAGTGCATGAGTAGTTGAACTTGAATGCATGGACCTCTCTCTCCACTTCACTCAAGGTGCATGGGAGAGTTTGACTTGGACTAGTTTGAGTTCATTCCACTCCTCATCACTTTTAACATGGCACATGAGTTAGGTAGATGAGAACTTCTCCACTTCCACTTACTTCACCACAGGTTATTCCAGGCGTAATGTGTGAGACTTGTGCCCTATTTTGGAGGAGGGGAATACCATAAAGAGAGGTTGAATGGCCATTATTTGGCAGAGTTTTAGTGAGAGTAGTCAACAGAGTTTTTTTTCCACCATTTCTTTCTTTCTTCCTTGTTCTCTATCGATACTTCGTGCTGGGCATTTTTTGCGATCTATCTTGTATCTTGTCTTTATAATGTAGCTAGTCTTTCGGCAAATACAAAGACAGAGTTTGACCATGTTTTTCTTTTAGCTTTTTGGCTTGTGGACACAATGCTTCATGTTCTTTTTTCTTTCATATTTTGTTGATTATTGATTAAAATTCTCATATTTATTTCTAATAAATCAACCATTTTTGTCCTTGGATTTTTGAGTGCATGCCACGGTCCCATATTATACTATGATTTCTTGTGCTAATTTGTATATTTTTAGTTGATTTTCATTGCATGATAAACTAGGGACACCACCTTGAGGTTGGAAAAGCACCAGTCCAATCGCGGAGGACTTTTGCTGGTGACAAGTTGTGCAAAATCTCCTGTGTTAACATTGGTTTCTCACCATAGGTTTTGGAGTCATTTATCCTATAGTACAGATTTTTATGATAACAAATTGGTGTCGTTCCCAGGATTGTTGGCAATCCTTGGTTATTCTAACGATATCAGTGAGTTTTTGTTCAATTGCTGTATTTTATGTTTATTCACATGGCAACTCTATCTGATGTAGGATCAAAATCATTTTGGCTAACAAGAGGAAATCTCGATGATTCGACCATACACAAGGCATTGTTCTGGGTCTCATCAAACTTGAAAATGTATTCTAGAACACAAGGGTGGATCCCCACTTAATGACATACATTGGAAATTCCACTGCAGAAAGATTATGATTGATCATAGATGTTAAATACATATAGTGGGTGCAGGACAAAGTTTTGGAGTTTCCTCATATTGAGAAGTGAGAAGATAAACTTGTTTCAGATTCATCAATACATATGATGAGATTCCCCCTGCATTTCGACCAAGAAACGTTATGGTGGATTATGCTTTTGCTTTTGATCCAAAGTTTTGTAACCTATTTTGGAGTAAAAAACCAGCAAATTTAGAGTAGGCTTTCTTGTTTGCCCAATGAGTACAGGAATTCCTTGCAGCTGCCCAAAGATTGGATGGACTTCTTTCTGTTGTAGAAGAACATGATCACGAAAACCTTGCATCTTATCAAGTTTTCAGAGATAAAGAGGATGAAAATGACTCATGCTTGGATGATCATGAACCAAGAAGCAGAGTTTCATGAAGATGAAGTTGAAGAGCCAAGATTAGTAATGGTTTCCTTGGATTCTTCCATCAATGATGATAAAATGCAACAAGAATAACAACAAATCAGCTATATAGAAATGGATCAACAAGAGACCTTGTCAGTGCCTATCCCCATAGTGGTTCAAGAACAGTCCAATCAGATAACTTTACAAAGAGTCCAATCTTTAGTTGAACCAGAAGCTGATATTTCTCACAACCTGCCATTCATCTTGCATTCAGATTTTATTTTTCAAGAAGATCCTTTGCTGGATCATTGCTTGGATATTAGGGTTAATCATGATCGAGTTGAACCAAGGATGATGGATGCATTTCAGCAGATAGATTCGAAGAGTTTTGGTTCTTATATTTTCATGTTCAATACCTTTGAAGTACCATGTTCCAAGTTTTGACTGACAAGCCTCCATCCATTTTTCTAGCAACAAGTACATCAAGACATCTTTTTGGCCTATGAGATTTCATGATTTGTTGCACTGGAGGGTTGATTATGTTGATCATTCCCGTCTAATTGATCACTTGGTTGGATGGTTACATTGGTGATTCGAGTATGTTGATTGATCATCCTAGCTTTGGTAAATCTTCAATAAACAAAGGATAAACATACAAATGGGGCGAAATTTTTTAGGTTTTTATGGGTAGTTGTTATCCTTATGTCTGTTGTTATTTTGCATCATCCTTTTCAAATTCAGTATAGCTGTTTTTTATGTTTTAGGATAGCAAGTAAGATGTTTTACTTCACATATTTCCCTTCCCTTTTAGTTGACTTCACATTGTAGTTTTTGCAGTGTCAGTGTTTTTCCTTGCTATATATCAGCATATACTCTTGTTTCCCTGCATAATAAAGCAAAATAAAAGCTTCTTACGGGGCTTGTTTGTTATTTCCTTGCATGCACACATTATTAGTTTGCTGTCCATCATTAGTTTGATGAGTCAAACTCTGATTATTATGTCACCAATTTGTTTGATACTTTCTTGTGCTTATGTTTAGGTCACCCCTGAATGAGAATGTCATATTTTCCATCATGTGATAACTGATAATTGTGTCTGATAGGTGCATAGTGTTGAAGAGACAATAGGATGAGTGTTTAGTCAAATTATTGTTTTGTCTCTTAAGTTTGCATTGAGTCATTATCCTTAGTTAGTGAGCCCCTCATTCAACCTTGGGGATATGGCACCATTTCTTTTGCTTCTTGATTTCTGCTTCGTGTTGAGGGAAAGGCTTTTATCATTTTCTTCCTTTTAGAAGATCATCCCTCATCAACTCCAACACATTATGTGAGGACTGATTTGGAAGCTCGAGCATGTTGATGGTCATTAGCCTCATTGGTGGTCGTCTTGCATTCACCAAGGTTGATCATCTTTGGGTCTTGGTTGAATGGGCTTTGTCAATATTCAACTTCAGCACAAGCATTCACATTGGCAGGTTGTGCCTGTACCTTAGTGTGCGTCAGCCTCATTGGTGGGTTCCTTCGTGTTTGGCAGGTGTTTTTCTCATTGACATTTGACTAGGTGCCTCTCTTCCATGTGTCAACGTTAGCACATTTTCCAATTGGAGAAGCATACATGATGGATGGGTTGCAGGTAATAGTTGCATATGGGCATGTATGAGTAAGTCCTTTCAATCGATCAACGGAGGCACCATGCATATTGTCTCCATTGTCTAATGGACAAGCACAATGGTCTCCATATTGGATTTTCATAGGGATCATCATTTATAGCTACAGGTGCAAATATTCCGAGGTTTTGGACATCCCTCCCTTGGGGGAATCTCATCCCCCTTGAGTTGTCATGTTAACCCTCAGATTTGCCCCTTGCAAACTGGAGGGAGTGCCAACCAATTTTCATCAAGTTGGTGTTCAAAGTCAACTCTTAGAGTTCGTTTTCAAAGTTGGCTTCCACACAGATCAGAGATGGTCCTCATAGAGATCAAAGATTTTTCAGTGGTTTGAGCCTAGTCACAAGAAAGTGAGACCTAGTTTGAATCAACCATTTTTGTGTTCTTCTTTAGTCGATCTTAGGAGATATTATGTTATGTAGGGAGCAATTGGGTATCACAATTGCAAGATTGTTTTAATTTTTAAGTCATTAGTTCATTTTCCCTTGTCTGGTTGACTGCATAATTGAAAATTTGTCGTTCTACATGTTTTCCATTTTTTCCCTAATGGCATGTGAGTTGTCATTCCACAAGCCATTGAGGAATTACGTTTGAGCCATTGGAGAATGAATCTTTATTGCACCTAAGGAAGTTTTAGGTGAACTTGTTCAAAAGCCTTGAACAAAGTTCTATTTCTAAAGATAGAATAGTTACATGGCATATTATAGATTCCTAGCGAGGTGAACATGTGAAACATCCAATGTATTGGTATCTTAATGTTGTGGTTTATCCAAAGTTATCAGAATGAGCCATTGGAGAATGAATCTTTATTGCACCTAAGGAAGTTTTAGGTGAACTTCTTCAAAAGCCTTGAACAAAGTTCTATTTCTAAAGATAGAATAGTTACATGGCATATTATAGATTCCTAGTGAGCTGAACGTGTGAAACATCCAATGTATTGGCATCTTAATGTTGTGGTTTATCCAAAGTTATCACAACCAGATCAACATTGGAATAAAGTAAAATTACAAACTGGTCTGGAACTGATTGAAGAGTGGTATAAAAATTCTTGGAATAAAAAATACATAAAACACTCAAATTTTAATAAAAAAATATACATTCTTATACATTAATGCAAATCCCAACCATTAGCCTGAGTGTGCAAAGTTGTTCCAATTATATAACATGAAGGGCGATAATACAAAATGACATCAAGATAAAAGTTTTGTGATATATATAATAAAAGTTTTAAAAGAAGATCCATGAACATAGAGGTTCTAAATGGCCTTTGGAGCCCAAAATCATCACATTATAATCAAATGACTAAATAGCTCATATGAAGTCTGGTTCATTACACTGACTTGGCCCAGTCCAAGAATCTGAAGTATGCGTTCTCTTGGTGGTTAGCTTCAATGATTATTGCTATTTAATGTTTTGGATCAATTGGCACCATTGGGAAACATATAGATTTTCAATCAGTAGCCAACGTTGAGCAACCTATGCTCCTTCTAGGTTGAATCTTAGAATCACACAATTCATATCTCAAGGGGTACAGGAGGAAGGGGCAGAAGGTGTTGTTTTGCATATATGCTGAAAAAACTATCAAGTGTGCTGAATGCTGAAACATCCCAATCTCTATCCTTTTTCTGTATGATTTGATGTGTTTGATTCCATCACCAAACATTATGAAACATGTTCCCACTTTAACTTTTAACGTTAAAACTTCAGTTTCATTAACTTTAAGAATTAATATTGAATCTAAATACAATTTCAGGAAGAGATCCTCCTCTGCTTCCCATGTATCTTTTGGGTTATTAGTGCACGGATTGGAGCAATGTGGAGTTGGCCGATTCAGGGTTGGAACTGGCTAGTTTGATAGATCCATACTTGAATCAATCTAAAACCGGTTCAGATCACTAGAATGGACCAAACTTCCTCCAAACAGGTTTGAATCACCTTCTAGTTATGATAACTATGGGTTTATCAATCTCATATGCTTTTTGTCTTTGATAAAGGTTTGGATTTTTTGAACCTGATGTTGTAGGGATATATGGCTTTGGGAAAAGGAAGATTGTTCTTGAGTTGAACAATTCTAATTTTTGAGATCCATATTCCCATTGGAGGATTTCCTCTGTTTTCTTGGTAGATGATAAGAAAGCCAGTTTGATAGGTCCATACTTGAATCAATCTAAAACCAGTTCAGATCACTAGAATGGACCAAACTTCCTCCAAACAGGTTTGAATCACCTTCTAGTTATGATAATTATGGGTTTATCAATCTTATATGCTTTTTGTCTTTGATAGAGGTGTGGATAAATTGAACCTGATGTTGTAGAGATATATGACTTGGGAAAAGGAAGATTGTTCTTGAGTTGAACAATTCTAACTTTTGAGATCCATATTCCCATTGGAGAATTTCCTCTACTCTCTTGGTAGATAATAAGAGGGTATCCTCATGAGAGGCAGATATCTCAAAGAAAATTGCATAGTTAGCAATGTTTAGTAATTGGGCCTCCACAATTGCTCAAAAAGTATGTTGTGTTGCACATTGTCTTATGGTGACTTTGAAGAAGGGTGGGCACATTATGGGCTATTGGTTTGTTGACTATTTTGACAAGAATGACATCGATTTTGTCTTGAAAACTTATTTGAAGAAAAGTAGCAACACCCTTGAAGGTAGATGAAGAGAGATTATCTTAAATACACATTGAACGATTTGTTGGTTTTGCTTATCAACCTAATATTAGTGTGATAGATATTTGAAGCAAAGACATTGATGTGTCTTTATTTTGAAACAAAGACATTGATGTGGCTGTATTTTGAAATAAAGAGGTGGGCCTATCAGGCATTCATGGAGAATTGGGCTATTTAACTTCGACATGGATATTTCAAACAAAGGGGGCTTGATGGTTTGATGCAATGAAGAAGGGGGAAGGCCATATCTAATTCTTTCAACATTTCCATTACCTTGTCTGCTATCATGGTTTTGATCACTATTTGAATACATAGATGAATATCAAAATTGAGACTCCAAAGGGCAATGATTTCTTGGTCTAATTTAGCAAGAAATTTGTTAAGGTCACTGTCCACATTCATCATTATCTCATATATCAACTCTAATATCTAAGGTAAAAGTAGGTTTGAATTAGCCATAAGGCCAAAGGATAATGATATTCAAGCATCCGAAGCTTATCTTAAATAAGAGAGATTATCTTAAATACGCATTGATCCATTTGGTGGTTTTTCTTATTGACCTTACTTCAACATCATAGATATTTGAAGCAAAGACATTGATGTAGCTTAAACAAAGAGGTGGGCCTACTAGGCGTTCATGGAGGATTTGGCTACTTTAACTTCGACATTGATATTTCAAACAAAGGGGGCTTGATGGTTCGTTGCAGTGTAACCTATCAAGGATTGTTCGAAGGGAAGAAGGGGAAGTCCATATCTAATGCTTTCAACATATCCATTACCTTGTTTACAATCATGGTTTTGATCGCTATTTGAATACACAAATGAATATCAAAATTGAGACTCCAAAGGGCAATGAATTCTTGGTGTAGTGTAGCGAGAACTTTGTTAAGGTCACTGTCCACCTTCATCACTATCTAATATAACCCTAATATCGAAAGGGAGAAGTAGGTTTGAATTAGCCACAAGGTCAAAGGATAATGATATTCAAGCATCCAAAGCTAAAATCCCAAAATATTTTGATTGGAAAAACGAAAAGGGGAACTATGCTTTCATATGGGTATGTTGAGGGCTCAATGGATGGCAATACACGAGATGGTCCCTAGGTTGTTTCACTCTGAGTTCCAAGTAATGGCAAAGGTAGGGTGGTACTAGTCTGTCTCCCTTCTCAAAATGTCTATGGATTAAAACATAAGAAAAATCAACAAAATCACTTTCATGATTAAAATCATGACGAATCCTTTAAACCAACTTAGTGAACTTAACATGTCTTGCCCAAGAATGAATTTTGTAGATTAAGTAAGACACAAGTTGATGTTTTGAGATACCATCTTGATCACAAGCCTTCCCTTTAAAGATATGGGGTGTGCAAAATTTCTCAAACATGGATATAAAATATCCCTAAGCTGTTGTTGCTTCGTTGCCTAAGCATTCATAGCTTGTTGCCTCAACGGAGTCACCATAGCATCAAAGCCATTACTTTATTGTCAACTAGGGATCCATTACCCTAATAAAGGTTGTTTGATTAACTTCCTTGATTTAACTTCCTTTCTCTTCTTTTCTTTGGTTTATTTTATTTTTATATTTTTGAATAGGAGGAAGGAGCACTTAGTGAGCTTATTGAGGTTGTTTGCCTTCTAGTAGTTTTAAAAATTTGGCCATGCTTAAGTATGATGGGATTTCCATGGACAAATTGTTTCGTCAATCAAGATGGGAATGGCCACACAGATTATTTTTTTTTTCAACATTGAAACTTTTTTCCAAGGAAAAAAGCGAACTTTTTTATTAGGAGTAAAAAAGTTACAAGCAGATGAGTTAACATTCTGAAATGGTCTGCCTAATAAAAGGCCATCCTCCTCTAATGAGGGTCATCAGTACCCCTATACCGTGCTGCTCAAAAAAGAGCACTTGCTCTCGGCCTATACAGCTGTACCCAGAAGGAAAAACATGATCAGAAGTCCGAAATCCAGCTGGGCCTCCTTTCAAGAGGAAAACGACCCAGCTGATCCCATACCGATATTAATATCCACAGTCCGCTCTAAAAAACCAGAGCATCAAAGTATATGAAAAGTGAACAGTAAAACCATAGTAAAAACATATGCCACCAGATATCCTATGAAAGACAGATCATCTAGTGCATATAGCAAAAGAAAGTAAAACACTATGCATATGGAGGGTGATCCGACACACGGATCTGATCCTGGATCTGCTCTGTTATTCTCCACGAGCCCATAGTTTGTTGAAGACCTGCTTTAGAAAGCCCATCTGCAACCTCGTTGAATTCCCTGTATATATGTTCAATGGAAAAAACATTAAACTGCTGCTTTAAGGATTGAATTTCTTCTAAAAGAGGCATCAACATATAGTTCTGGCATCTGAATTTCCCAATAACCCAGTTTACAACATTCATAGAGTCTCCATAAATCTGAATAGTGAGGATATTTTTTTGGATGAGCCAACAGAGCAGTAGTTTTAAAGCAGAGAGCTCAGCGAAGTTATTTGTGCCCATTCCAATTCCTACTGAAGCCTTGAGAGAGTGTGAGTTACTAACGTGAATGCATATCCCAGCACCCGTGTTATTGTTTTGTGCGGCACCGTCAAAGAAAGCCCATGGAATCCCATCCCGAATATTGGGTTCTTTCCTCTGGTTATGATTGACATGTTCCTCATCCAAAGGAATGCTGTCGAGAATGGCGGTACTTTGAATGGCCACTGCTGCCACCGGAGTCAACTTTTCTCTGAAAATACTGCGATTTCTTGCAAGCCAAACACCCCAGCAGATGATGGGGGGCAAATTTCTCAAATTCCTCCCCTGAAAATGGTTCCACCAGAATTCCCAAGCTGCATTCATACTGACCCCTTCCCATCTTAATTTTACATTTAGGAGCCTTTCTGCTTCTAGCCAAACCTGTTTTGTGAACGGACATAAAAGAAAAAGATGAGCAATGGTTTCTTCATCCGCAAAACACAAAGGACATCTTCCAGGGCCCTGTTTAAAACGAGCTTGTAGAACTTCCCAGGTAGGAATCTTATGGTTTAAGGCACACCAGAAAAAAATTCTAGATTTTTTAGGGCATTTTAATTTAAACAATGGTTTCGACCACCAAACAGGAGGATTCCATCCTTTATTCTTCATCAAGAAGTTATATCCTGCCTTTGGAGAATAATGCCCTGTTTCAGCATGTGCCCAAACTAGAGAATCTGGCCTATCCTTTATTCTGACATTTGATCTTCTCAACTCCTGAATAAAACGCTGCCAATCATTTCTCCAGATGAAATTTAAACCTATCTCATCTTCAGTCTTCCAAACCTGACCCCAAATAGATGACTGCTCCGTACTTGCAATTTGACTTAAACTCCTTATACCTATGTCCTCCAGATGAGTGAGCAGTCCTGGCCACACAGATTATTAGGATAATAGAGTTCCAAATAATTTTCTAGCGCTTTGATATCTTAGACTGTAATGGAGGGGAATATGAAATACCTTGGACCTCTTAACCACAACCACTGGTGTCGAACAATTAAGGTTATCCTTGAGGAAAGCCAAAGCATGCTACCAAAGTGGGAACTATGCTAGGAAAATAAAACTATGACAACAAGACAAAACACCATTAATAAAGTAGGAAAGCAAAGACGAAGAAAATGTAAAAACCTAGCCTAGGAACACATGCAAATCCTACTATATAAAATCTATTTCACCTTAAGGCTTTACTAATTGGAGTACCTTCTCATATTATGGCCATTGTTAGGCAGGGAGAATTGAACTCCATATAAGTTGTACAAATGATAAGTTTCTTGGCCAATCTTCTCCAATATTTGATATAGACCTATCCACGAAGGTTGAGACTTTATATGTTTCCCCTTTGATTCATGATCTTTATCCCACATTAGCACTAGATTCTCAACTTTAAAGTTCTTGTTGGAAACGATTTTATCAAGCCATCAATTGACCACGCTCTAATGAACTGCAAATTTATGCTTTGCCTCATTTCTTTCTTCCTCAAGCTTGAGTAGGGAATTCATTGTAGAAGATTGATCACTTAAGACCTTGTGGGAGAGCTGCAAAGAAGGTAGAAAAATGTTAGACGGGAGGATAAATTCATTGATGTAAACTAAAAATTAAGTAAAGTTTCCCTAGGCAATGTTGGGAGTGACTAAGTTTGTCCATAACCTATTGGAAAGTGCGTCATGCCAATTTTGGTGGTGATCGACAAGTATATTTTTATTTATATGAATTAGGTTTTTGTTAGTTGACTTAGCTACACCATTCCACTAAGGATAATTTTTGAGGAGTATTTTTGAATGATTCCTCTTTCTAGGGAAAAAACAACTAAATTAGTTGATTTGAAACACTATGCATTATTGAAAACTAGTGTAGATGTCACTCCATGCATAATGATTATATGTTGCTCAAGAAATTGAGTAAATGTTCTATTATCTGTTGATGATAGTAACATCAGATAGGTACTCTTACATAGGTCCAAGTGTCTAGACGTGTGGAAGTCATGCAAAGGACACTTAACCCGAGTTAATCTAATGAAATGCAAAGGTTATTTGCATTAGTGAATTAGATGAATCTCAACAATTGATCTCAAGTGATGTCGAGATCTAATCTCAACTGTCAATCACTTTGGGGATTAGGGTTGTGGATTCGTTCAATAACTCAAACTTATAAAAAAAAGACTAGGTTAAGGGAGAAGATATATCTAACGAGCACAATATAGTGAGATCTTAGTAGTTGGGTGGAGAAGGACATTCATCATAAAGGGCAATGAGGGAGAAGGATCTAGATTAACCATCAAGATTGAAGGATAGGTTTTGGAGGGTTTGATCAATTGGAATTTCTCCAGGTTTTGTTTTATTTTTATTTTCCTTAGGGTGCCATTATTCAAGTATTTTTGCTCTGAGGGGGTAGGCTGAAGATTAATTATTGAAACAAGAGATTTGAAGGGAAAAAATCTCTGTCTTCATGTGTTTGAGATTGGTGTATTATTTTGCTTCCACAATTATCTTTTTATTTACGTGTTAAAATCTCAATAACGCGCTTTATTCAATAGATCTGTAATATTTATTTTACAAGGAATCTAGAAGGTTATTAATTAACTAGGTTGCTGGGTTTAGAGAAATAAACATGGTTTTAAGCTTTGTTTCTAACCTTCTTGTAGGAATTTACAGGGTAAGTTCCTCAGAAAGAATACCAAAGGACACCGCTCACAACCAGATCTCAAATCAATACACCAGTATTTTTGACGTGGTTAAAACCCTCAGAGTGCAAGGAGGGAAACAGTCCACGGCCTGTCCCAACGTGGGTACAGACAATTTATTAATCAAAGAATGAAAATTTACATAAGCTTCTCTCATGCACGGATTACCCGAACAATGACCCTCCATGCGCTTTAAATAGAACTCATGGACCAATCGGGTGTCAAGCCACGGATCAAGTGTCGATAATACCGAGGTGAGAGTGAACCGTCGGATCACTACATATCGTGACCGTCGGATTGTAAGTTACAATATGTACAACGGTAAAGAAACACACTTTACCTAACTCTATACCTAACTCTAAACTAGACCAAGTTGAACTTAACTATATCCTATGTGTCGGAATATCCTAACATCCCCCCTTAAGAACAACTTGGGATAGGATTGAAGGATTTACAAATATGACACAATAGGAGAAGGAAGGAGGCACTAGAGCCTATCCCCCCTTAGTGACAACTTCCTGAACTCCAAGCATATATCGAAGTTTAGTGAACTTCGCCTCTGTGAGAGCCTTTGTGAAGATGTCTGCAACCTGATCATCTGTTGGACAATATTGCACTTCAAGAACATGGTCATGAATGAGCTTTCTGATGAAGTGCATGTGTAGTTCGATGTGTTTGCTGCGCTGATGCTGAACTGGATCTTTGCATAGCTGAATGGCACTTTGATTATCACACCAAAGTGTGGTTGGATGCTGCTGCTCAAAGCCAAACTCTGATAGGATCTGACGAAGCCACAAGGCTTCCTTACTAGCTTCCACGGCACCACGATACTCTGCTTCGGCTGACGAAAGAGAAATGGCAGCCTGTTTCTTACAAGCCCATGTAATAGGTCCTGAACCAAGAGTGAAGACATAACCGCCAGTAGACTTCCGATCATCAGGGTCACCAGCCCAATCAGAATCAGTGAAACCAACTAACAGAGGAGCTGCTTTGGCACTGTAATGAATCCCAAACTGTACTGTACCTCGAACATAACGAAGTATTCTTTTGGCTGCTTTCCAATGACTTTCACGGGGGTTTTGCATAAAACGAGCAACAAGGCCAACAACAAAGGAAAGATCAGGACGAGTATGGGTTAAGTACAAGAGTTTTCCTACAAGTTGACGGTATAAGGTAGCATCAACTTCAGGAGAAGAACAAGAGACTGAAAGTTTGACTCCAGACTGAAAGGGAGAAGGGGCTGGCTTACAGTCTTCCATGTGAAAATGACGAAGAATATCACAAGCATACTTGGACTGGGAAAGGGAAATACCCTCCTTGGATTGCAAGACTTGAAGACCGAGAAAATAGTGTAAGTGTCCTAAGTCTGTCATTTCAAATTTCTTTTTAAGGATAGACTTCACATGGTTTATAAGGTTGGGATCACTACCAGTAAGGATAAGATCATCAACATAAAGAACAAGGATGATAAGAGAGTCACCCACTTTCTTGGTGTAGACAGTATTGTCAGAATGACACCTAGAAAAGCCAGATTCTAAAAGAAAGCTATCCATTTTGGCATACCAAGCCCGAGGAGCCTGCTTGAGACCATAAAGGGATTTCTTAAGTCGACACACAAGGCTTGAGTCTGTTTGTATGAAGCCAATGGGTTGTTCCATATAGATTTCTTCCTGCAAGTCCCCATGCAAGAAGGCAGATTTAACATCCATTTGATGGACTTCCCATTTTAAAGAGGCAGCAAGGGAAAGAACAAGGCGGATAGAGTTCATTTTGGCAACAGGGGCGAAGGTTTCAGTGTAGTCAATTCCTTCAACCTGTGAAAAGCCCTTAGCAACAAGACGAGCTTTATGTTTATCAATTTTGCCATCTGGTCCATACTTGGTTCTGTAAACCCATTTACATCTTACAAGTTTTCGTCCCGTTGGTAGAGGAACAAGATCCCATGTATCATTTGTCATCAATGACTGATATTCTTCATTCATAGCTGCTTCCCAATGTGGATGGCCTGAAGCTTTTGCAAAAGTGTCAGGATCATGATTTACTGGAGCTTGAGCCAGTAAAGAAGAGGCTCTTTCAAACTGAGAACGTGTACGTCGCTGATCTGTAGGATCACCGGCAAGATCACCTGCTGCATCTCGAGTAGCACGGACCCATCTTGGAAGTTGAGGATCCTGAGAAGGTGGGGGAGGATTGTCATCCTCACTTTCATCATCTGAAGAAGAAATGTTTTCAAAAGTAGAAGAGATAGGAAGAGGTGGCACATCCGCCGGACTAGGCTCGCAGGCCGATTTATTTTCATCAAATTTTACATCTCTTCTAATGATAACATTTTTGGACTTAAATGGAATAAGTCTGTAACCTTTTACATCTTCAGAATATCCAACAAAAGTGCATTTCTCACTCTTAGGTTCTAAAGCTTTATGCTTTTCATCTGGAATATGGGCCCATGCTTCACTTCCAAACACACGAAAGTGACTTACATCTGGTTTAATGGAACTCCAAGCTTCTTCTGGAGTGATATTCTCTAGAACCTTAGTAGGAGTGCGATTGATTATATAATTTGCACAATTAATTGCTTCGGCCCAAAAACTAAGACTGAGTCCTTTAGATTGCAGCATACAATTAGCCATTTCCTTTAAGGTGCGATTTTTCCTTTCAGCTACACCATTTGTTGTGGAGTGTATGGAACAGTATGTTGCATTTGAATTCCATTTTCAGTGCAAAAGTTGATGAATGTGTTTTTAACATATTCTCCACCATTATCAGTTCGTAGCTTAAGAATTTGATGTCCAGATTGTTTTTCAACAAAGGCTTTGAAGGCCAAAAAAGTGTTAAATACTTCGCTCTTGAGTTTTAAGAAGTATACCCAAGTGCGTCTGGAGAAATCATCAATGAAGGTTAAGAAGTACTTGCACCAGAGAATGAAGCAACAGGAAGAGGACCACATAAATCACTGTGCACAAGCTGTAAAGGGGCTGAGGCGTGCCAAGAGGCACGTTTGTCAAAACTGTCCCGATGATGTTTTCCGAGTACACATCCGGAACAAACACCATCTCTGCAAGATATCATAGGAAGACCTGTCACCATATTTTCTTTACATAGATGCTGAAGGGAGCGATAGTTTAAGTGACCAAATCGCTCATGCCAAAGTTTGCTCACTTCATCATTATGAGCAACAAACTGAGGGAAGATTTGATGACCCAAAGTTGTGAAACTTATACAACCTTGTGGAATCATCAGCAAGACCAGTAGCTAGAATCTGTTTAGGATCTTTTAGATCCTTGATTACAACATCATGAGGTGAAAATTCAACAATTTTGCCTTCACCTGAATGAGTTATCTGATAGACAGATAGAAGGTTGGAGGATAAGGTTGGAACACATAATACATCATTAAACTGACCATTGTCTAGATGAACAGTTCCAGTCCCTACAACACTAAGAGATCTATCATCACCAACATATATATTTTTGGTGTTACAATCATTTAAAGAAGAAAACATGGCTTGGTTTTTGGCCATGTGATAAGAGGCTCCAGAATCAATGAGCCACTCATGAGAATGAGAAGAAGAAGAAGATACATTTAAAGCATAACCAGACTGAGATGATTGACAACGACATGCAGAAAGTGCCATTCCGGAAGTTGAAGTTGAAGTAGGCTCCACATGGATGTTATGTTTCTTCATTGCGGCTTCCAAGGCTTCCATCTTCTTAAAGCATTTAGATTCTAAGTGGCCATCTCGATTACAAAAGTTACAATGTCTGTCAGTCCTCTTCCATTTGTTTTTATTGGTCTTGTCATTTTGCTGAAATGATCTTTCATCTTGAGGCTGAGTTGGTTTAGGACCATTCCTTTGAGGATAAGACTTCTTAGGATTCTTTGAATTTGGTTGCTGCTGGGCGGCTAACGCTTTCGAGGAAGAGTTTCCAAGATTAAGAAGACCAAGGTGTAAGAGTTTTTCTTGTTCTCTTATTAAGGAATCACAAAAGGAGTCAAAGGAAGGGGGTTTGTAGTCTTTGCCTTGACAAATGAAAGCTTCCCTTGTAGAATGGAAAGTGGAAACAAATACAGAGTAGGCTGGTCCCAACTTAGTAAGGATGGAATAAATAAGGTTACCATCTTCTTTCTTAACTTTAACACCTTCCAAGAGATATCTAAAGGTCTTGAATTTGGACAAGAAATCTTCAATGCAAGAAAAATTATTAGGATCCAAAGTAAGCAACTCATTCTCAAGTTGATGGGCTCTAATTTCATTTTTAATCCCAAAAACTTTAGCAAGTTTTTCTAATGCTTCATGAGGAGTTTCAATTTCTGCAATGTGGAATCTAAGATCAGGAGAAACAGACATTCCTATCAAACCACGTGCTTGATCTTGTCTATTTTCCCATTTTTCGGCCTTGTCTTCATCTTTGGGTTTCTTCTCTTGGTCTGTGGCTATTCTGAAGAGACCTTTACTTCTAAGTAAATCTCCCATGTAGGCTACCCATTGGAAGTAGTTAGTGCTGTCAAGAATGACTTGGCATGGACTTTCCATTTTTTGAAAAAAAACTGAAGCTGAAGATGCTGAAAGTAAGTGGTCCAATGGATAGATCTCGAAAAAATAGGCGGTTTTAAAAAAAACGGCTCTGAAAAAGGCTTCCGGATGAAGAAGTTATGGCTTTTTGAAAAAAAATTGTTGACGTTGCCGGCAAAGTGCGCGAATGTGCGGGAATGAAAAAATCCGCCCCCACAAAATGGAGACTTGAACCCAAGACCTCTACTCTCTTAAAAAGTCTTTGAACCAATTGATCTATACAAAATATTTGAGAGAGAGAGAGAGAGAGAGAGAGAGGGGGGGGGGGGGCCTCGATTTGCGTGCTTGCCTTGGGAAGGCTCTTTTCCCCTACAAAACACAAAACACAAAACCCAACACGAATATGCAAAGAAAAACGAACCTTACGGCTTAAAGTTAGCTTTAGCCAAAAAACTAGAATTTAAAAAAAAAATCTCAAAGTTAGCTTTTAACCGAAAAACTAAATATTTTTCTCAATGTTTCTGATTTTCCAAGATCACACTAAGGTGCAGGGAAAAGAGCATACGCATGAGAAAAATCCTTTCTTTCTGTTTCTGATTTGCCCAGATCGCACAGAGTCGCAGGGCAAAGAGCATACGCAGAAATGAAAGGTATGGATCCGGGAAAAAAAAGGCTAAATAAACCGAAACCGAAATAAGCAGAGAGAAAATGACAGTAAACTGCAAAAAAACACTGTATACCTCCCGATCTGAAAAATGACGCAGCTAGGGCTATCGGAAACCTTTTCGCGTGAAACGAAAGGGGTTCCTCACTGAAACAGATGCTCCGAACGCAACAGAGCAGTCCTCTCGGCCCGAAAGCAGTCAGAAACAGCAGATCTAGGAAACGACAGCCGCATGCAGTTCTACCGGCTTCAGATTTGGATCACCAACGGACGCGGCCCTCAAATAGCTCTGATACCATGTAGGAATTTACAGGGTAAGTTCCTCAGAAAGAATACCAAAAGGACACCGCTCACAACCAGATCTCAAATCAATACACCAGTATTTTTGACGTGGTTAAAACCCTCAGAGTGCAAGGAGGGAAACAGTCCACGGCCTGTCCCAACGTGGGTACAGACAATTTATTAATCAAAGAATGAAAATTTACATAAGCTTCTCTCATGCACGGATTACCCGAACAATGACCCTCCATGCGCTTTAAATAGAACTCATGGACCAATCGGGTGTCAAGCCACGGATCAAGTGTCGATAATACCGAGGTGAGAGTGAACCGTCGGATCACTACATATCGTGACCGTCGGATTGTAAGTTACAATATGTACAACGGTAAAGAAACACACTTTACCTAACTCTATACCTAACTCTAAACTAGACCAAGTTGAACTTAACTATATCCTATGTGTCGGAATATCCTAACACTTCTAAGGGACTAATTTATAAGTATTGCACACAGGATGTTTTTGAGATTGGTGTATTATTTTGCTTTTGCTATTATCTTTTTATTTACGTGTTAAAACCTCAATAGTGCTTTTTATTCAATGGATTTGCAGTAATATTTTTTGATAGCAAGGAATCTGATAGGTTAATAATTAGCTAGGTTGTTGGGGTTAGAGAAATAAACATTGTATCAAAGATCTATATATGAGGGAGTAATTTCTAAGTATTGCACACATGCACAGGGGCCATAAATCATAGACCATGCAGGAGCAATCCAAAAGTAGGATGTGTATAATGTTGAAATTTCTAAGTTTATCTGTTAGAAATTTTATATGTATTCTTCTGGTTTATTTCTCCTACTTGTTAACTACAAACAAGTTATTTAAACATATAAACATCGAAATAAACACAATACAGTCTCAACCATCCACAGATCAACAACTGAAAGAAATACCAAACACACAAGTGACACCGTTATTTTTGGACAACTTGTCCCCGGAAAAACCCAATGCGGGAAAACCGGTGCAACAATTATGAGGGTTTATTTATTATGCAGTCTATCCTTGAGTACAACTGGGTGCCAAACTGGCTCACTTGACAGAGAAAAATAACCGACAGTAATACCTCTCTATTCAGAAGCAAGTATTAAGAAAACTTGCCCCACGAAACCCTCTCCAACACCACAGAAGTACTGTGTCAGCCCTCCCGGCCTCTGTGTTAGCCTCAGAACCTTCTGCGTTAGCTCTCTGAGGCACTGCGCAGCCTCTACGACCCTCTGTGTCAGTCCTGCTGCCCTTTGCGTGGATGACGTAGGCCCTCTGGCCTCTCCGCTGTCCCAGCTAGCCTTTGTGTGGCCTGCTCTAGCTTCTTTGTCTGCCTCTCTGCCTCTGTGTTGGTCTCTCGGCACTATCTCTGCTTCTTTGTCCAGTACTCATTGCCCCTCGCTGCAAACTGATCACTGATTCGACTATCTCTTAACAAACCCTGCTCTAGAGAATCAAATGACTGATCACTCTAGTGTGTTCTCCAGTTGACTCTCAAGCCTCCTCTTATACTTTTCCTGTTGGTCCTTCAACGACCGAGATTACATCTCTAATCAATGGCTAAAGATTATATTTGGCTTGATCCATGTCATTTAGAATCTTCTAACCCAGTTTTATATTAATACCCATTAATATTTTATTTTTTCTAAGTTTAGACTTAGGAATTCCATTAAAATTATTAATTATTTTAATATCTCCCAAACCGAGTAGAATTTGGCCAAACCATTTCCGGGTCTTGGAGATCTCATGTGCTTTAGCCTCTCCACCAATTTTCATGGCTAGAGCACATCTGATGCTACCCCAAATCAACATATAAAGGTAGTGCATGTGTAGGTTAAGGTTGTAGGTTGCGTTTGTATGAAAAGCGAGGGCAGAGTATTGTTGTACGACAATTGGTTTGACACAAGAGAAAATTGTATGTAGTAGTCTCGATGATAGTCGTACGCTATAGGGAAAAGGGGAATGGGTGTTGTATGTAGTTAGGGAAGAAATTAGTCATTCGATGACAAGAATAGGAATAAAGTGAAATAAAATGAAAAAAGATGATTTCCAAACACAAGTTAGAGTAGCCACACTAAAAAGGTACCTAGCCTTTCGTTGTGAGTGGGGTATAAGAGTTGTCGCCAAGGATAAGGATTGGGGCTGCATGGATGACAAGTCAACCACCATGAAAATCTGAACGTGGCCGTATGTGAGCTGCTAGCATCCAATTGCCATATGGACGACAGGTCAACCACCATGAAAATCTGTACGTGGCCGTATGTGAGCCGCCAACATCCAAAATGCCGTGGGGTCTAAAAAAAATTTAAACTGTAGCCGTATAGGAGCAAGTTTGCAGCGGGCACAAGGATGTAGTATGTATGGGCTGAAAAAGATAGTCGCCGAAGTGAAGCAACGACCATACGAAAAGCTAGAACTGTTAGAAAAACCGTACGAGATGTGATGTAGGTGGGTCACATGTATAATAGGTTACAAGTTGTGTAGATCGAGTGCCCGTTGTATGGTAGAGAAGATTTGCAAATTTGCTAGCAGATTGGAGGAGGTTATTCTTGAGAAGGAGAGAGGGAGACCGTAGGAAGATTTGCCAGTAGATTGGTGGAGGTTATTCTTCAGAAGGACAAAGGGAGGCCATACCAGTCACCAGTCAAGGGTTTGGCAAAGAATTGATTTTGTGGTTGTTTTAATGGATTGAAACACAAAAAAATTCACAAGAGATCTAAGTAAATATATAATCCAACAACATTTTATTCTTGTGGGTGTTTGAAGGACTTAACATAAGGTATAAATTGCATCAACTAGTTGTTGAATTTCCACGACCCTGGTGTTAGGATAGAATCTTAAATCTCTAACTCTACCAAACCAAGAATCTCAACAAAACTGCTTTGCATAGCGGAACAATATAAAGCAGTAAATCAATCACGTGCACAATAAGGATAATAACAACAATATATGTAACCCAACTTCGTTATATTATCAACATATAATACAACAATCTAGGGCTCCTTTACATGGGATAATGGCCCTCAAATATCCACAAGTACAAGAATACAAGATATAGTGACAATTTCGCTACAATCACAACATCTATGTCGTATCTCTTCTTGCCGATCCTTTGCTTCCGATCTGCTCTCTAGCTGCCCCTTAGCCCATCAAGGAACAGTACATAGAGACACTAGGGGGGCTGCCACCTATCACTGCTGCAAGTCACTTCTGGGACAATGAACATGGGCTGATCCAATCTTCTCTTCTAGGTTTGCCAATACCTGATCATTAATCTGCCTTCTTAGTAACTTCCTTCGTCCATCAAAGAGCTACACAGGCCCAAATCTTCACCCAACACACAATTGTCAACATCCTTCTTGTCCACCTGTTCAAGGGCTACGTTGGACATCTACATGCTGTCCTCCATCAGTCCAAAGATGCCCAATGCAACTAGTCCAATCTCAACTGTGAAATCTACTCCTAGGAAAGGGCTTCTAACCACCCTAGTTAGCTCTCTTCCACTTGGCTTTCACAGGCCTCAAATTTGTCCACACTTGGACACCATCCCACTGCAATCAACTCAACATAAACTCATCACATCAATAGATACCTCTGGTTATGCATGCTGCTGTAGCTCCTCATTGGTTAGGGCACCCAACAATACTTGTTACAACTCTGTTTCTGCTCCAACAGTCACCTAGAAACCTGCGATCTCTTGTCCTTTATCTCCTGCTCTCATACGCTGACACCTGGGCTCATTTCCAACCTTGAAAAAGGACTCAAGGCACCCTCCTTAGCCACTGAATAGGGCTCGACCCTTCTGCAATAATCCACAGACTTTGGCCTATCAAAACAAGGAGAAGAGACCCTTCAAAACCCACGCACAAGCACCCAGGTTTGCCTCAAGGCATGCAACTGCCTCTTGCTCAAAATCAGACCTACAAGGAGATGAATATCTCATGAAAACAAGCCCAGATTTGTCCTCAATCCCATGACTATTCTCCTATAGCAACTCGACCTTATTTTAGATGCCAAACTCACCCAATCAAAGACCCAAACACATTTGTCCTCCTCTTCTAGAGCTTGGCTGTTTCAGATGAGTAATCTTATGAGTTGATGCACATTTGGATGATTAAAATGACTCTCCATCACCTCCTATTTATACACTAAAGGAGGGCTCCAAGAATTCTCAAAGAGACATGTCTTTTGGACATATTTACCTCAAGCCTACATGACTTGTATGTCCAAAAACCCATTATTTTCTTCAAAGATCCATAACTCATCGTAGACAACTCTGAATTCGACGATTTTCATTGTGTTGGATTCTCCTCAATGTCCTCTATCATCTTCATCCATCACATGTCGAAAATGCTCCATGGTTTTGGCCCAAACATCAATGGGTGCAAAACCCCAACCTTTGGTTCCAAGCCCACAAGTGACTTTTGTGGTGCTCCAAGCTCCAAACCCCGAACTCTAGGGCTTGGAGTATCTCCTAAGCTATCAAAAATTAACACTAGTCTTAGGTTTGAAGACCAGTTGGTTGGGATATCTAACTTCCTGTCTTGGAAGACAAGGTTTACCTTGTTGTTGAAAGAAAATGACCTTTGGAAGATTGTTGTTAAGGAAATTCAACCACCAATAGATGCAATGCAGTTGCCAACCCATGAAAAGGAGGACATTAAAGCTCAAGGAGTCATCATGGATGCCGTGAAGGATCACTTGATCCCTCACTTGGCAAAGAAGAAGACAACTAGGGAGATGTTCAAGGCTCTAGTGGATTTACTCTAGAGTGACAACATGAACATGAAGATGATCTTTGAGGAACATGTTTAGATTCATCAAGATGTCAAAGATTGATAATGTTACCATCTACTTCATGAGGATCAATTAGATATGTGATCAACTTGACACCACTGGGGAGAAACAAAGGACCTAGAACTCAAATATGTGGTATTGAATGGTTTCACCAAACCATGGGAACCACTTATCAAGGGAGTTTGTACTCGAGAGAAACTTCCCAATTAGAAGAGGCTTTGAGATCACTGCATCTACGAAGAGACTTGGGAGGAGTCTAAGGCCAACATGCAAGGAGATGGAGAGGAGAACTTGGCCCTTCTTAGTATGGCCAAGAAGGGAAAAGGGAAGGGTTCCATGGGTAACAATGAAGGATCATAGCTAGGAAGAAGAAGGACTTGAACAAGCTCAAGCGCCTCATTTGCCATAAGAATGGACACTATGCATCACAAAGTTCGGAGAAGAAGAAGGGGAAGGGGAAGTAGCAATAAACAACAACATCAACGGAGGTAGAGTTGGATGAGTTTGTAGTGGTGTACAAGAAGAACTTCTCATTGGTCTTTAGTGATATATGAGAAGAACTTCTCATTAGTCTCCTGTCCATCTATTGGTACCATCACTAGGAGTGCTTGGTACTTGGATAATGGTGCATCATGCCATATGACAGAAGCATTGGAGCTATTTGGTAGTTTGACGGATAAAGAATTAGGGGTTCATGTGGAGCTTGGTGACGCCGCCAAGCATGCAATGAAGAGATAGGGAACTACTAAGTTCTAACTCGAGTTAGGGGGAACATTGGAAGCCAAGGATGTGTTGTTTGTATAAGGATTGAAGAACTTGCTCTTAGTCTCAGTGATGGAGGATAGGGGATATGAAGTCATGTTCAAGAATGGTAGGTGCTCATTCGTCTAGAGGAGTCACCTAGATACAGTGGTGGCCATTGGGGTTAGAAGGGGAAAGTTACACAGGTTGAATAGCAAACCCGTTTAAGCATTGGTACATGACAATGACAACTTGTGTGAGCTATGGGGACACTTGCATTTGAGGGATTTGCTGATCCCGAGGGAGATTGTCATTGGTCTCCCATAGTTTAGTATTGAGCAGTAGGGCGTGTACAAAGGGTGTGTACTTGGCAGGACTACCAAGGTTGCTTTTTTGCGCAGTGAGAGTGGGTCCAAGGGATCTTAGATATCATTTATTCAGATGTGTGTGGATTGATGCTAGTGGCATCAGTACAAGGAACATCGTACTATGTCATGGTCTTTAATGACTATTCCAAGAAAACCTAGATCTTCTTCATAAAGACTAAGGATGAGGTCTTCACTCAATTTAGGGAGTTCAAGGCCTAGGTGGAGAACCAAATAGGAAAGATCAAGGTTTTGGGATCAGATAATGGGGGTGAGTACACCTCTAATGGATTCAAGTATTTTTGCGGGGAGGTAGGCATCAAGAGGGAGATGATAGTCTTGTACAACCCTTAGCAAAATAGGGTTGTAGAGAGAAAGAATCGGTCCATCATTGGTTCCGCTATGGCAATGATACATGACCAGGATATTCCTATGTTTCTTTTGCCAGAGGCATTTAACACAATAGTATATGTGTAGAACAAGAGCCCTCACATGATATTGGGGGACAAGACTCTTGAGGAGGCATTCATAGGGGTGAAGCCAAAGATAGGAGACTAAG
Organism: Pinus tabuliformis; assembly: GCA_031772625.1. Classification (NCBI taxonomy): domain Eukaryota; kingdom Viridiplantae; phylum Streptophyta; class Pinopsida; order Pinales; family Pinaceae; genus Pinus; species Pinus tabuliformis. Next base: position 1,862,928,762 of record CM062817.1, read on the forward strand.
CCAAAGATAGGAGACTTGAGGGAACTTTGGTTGTTCAGTGTACATCCATGTTGCTATGGAGAAGAGAGCAAAGTTGGAGCCTTCAAGACTGAAGGGGATATTTTCGGATAGAGTGAGACCTCAAAAGCTTACAAGATATTCATACTAGTGCAAAGGAAGACAGTTTTAAGTAGAGATGTTAAGTTCGAGGAGAACTTAACATCTAGGAAGTCTCATGAGTTGTCACCAATAATGACAGAGGATGAGGAGCAGGAGGCTTCATAGGGAGAGCAACGTGCAAAGACTTCCAGTTCAGGGAGTCAACCTTCAGGTGTGGAGGAGTCAATAGCTCCTTCTAGTTCTGTTAGCAAATTGATTTGCTTTGAGCAAACATTGAGGGATGGTGAGGAGCATGTGGAGGCTCCTAGGAGCATATTTAGGGAGAGTAGGCCTCTGAAGAAGTTTCCGAACTATATGGAATTGACGAGTAACGACATTGAAGAGGCAGTGGATTGGGAGGTTTGGACGAAAGCCATGGTGAAGGGTGATGCTTGGGACATTGTGCTAGTATTGGAGGGAAAGCTAGTTCTAGGTTGTTCTTCTAGAAGTACCATCCTCGCTAAGGAGTGTTGATGATAGTAGGTAATTCTACAAATGTCTAAGTGTCTAGACGTGTGGAAGTTGTCCAAAGGACATTTAATGTTAGCAATGGCTTTAATTAAAGCAATTATTAAAGTAATTGACTTTTATAAGAAAAAAGTGAGTTAATGTAATGAAATGCACAGGTTATTTGCATTAGTCAATTAGATGAATCTCAACTGTTGATTTCAAGTGATGTCGAGATTTAATCTCAACTGTTAGCCACTTTGTATATTAGGGTTGTGAATTTGGTCAATAACACAAAATTATAAAAGTAAGGCTAGACTAAGGGAGAAGACACTTCTAGTGAGCACAAGATAGTGGGATAGTGAGATCTCAATGATTGGGTGGAGAAGGACATTCATTCAAGTGTGCAGAGTCTGAGGAAAAGGGCAAGGGGCAGCAAGGGAGAAGGATCGGGTTCAACTAACAAGATTGAAGGACAGGTTTTGGAAAGTTTTATCAGCTGGAATTGCTCCAGGTTTTGTTTTATTTGTATTTTTCCTTTTAGAGTGTCGTTATACCACTAAAGGAGCCCTTGTATAATGAAGATTGATTAATGAAACATATTTGAAGTGCAAAATTCTCTGTGTGCATGTGTTTGAGGTTGGTGTATTATTTTGCTTCCACTACTATCTTTTTATTTACATGTTAAAATCTCAGCAGTGCTTTTTATTCAGTGGATAGGGAATCTGCTTGGTTAATAATTAGTCGGGTTGCTGGGGTTAGAGAAATTAACACGCCGTCAAGTTCAAGTCAGTTTGGTTTACTTATCCAACCACAACAAGATCCCATTGTTCAAACTTCAAACTTTAGAAATTTTATGAAATTGCAAATTCAGAAATTTCATTTCTTGCCTGGAGGTTTTTTGGATCTAGTCCCCGTGAATTATCAGCCTCAGGGACGATCTGAAATAAAATTTATAGCAGCAAATAGTGGACAATATTTTACTCTTTTTTCAACCGCAATCAACAAGGCAATCCAAGAGAAAAGATACCAAATGTGTGCCAATGAGCTTCAGTCCTGTCGAGCAATCTTATGAAGCATAAACCAGATTTGAAATGTTGTTAATGACAACAGTAATTGCAGCTATAAATCTGCCCTATCTTTTGCAATATCAATTGTAAAACCCTTAACAATTTCAACCTTAATTTATGTCAAATCAACGAGAGCTATAGGTGCTGGAAATTACCAAATTATGAAGACAATGATAACTAAAAATCAAATTTCCAATTCAGACAATTGTGGACTACTGAAACTATATATATATATATATATATATATATATAAGAGGAATTTGAAGTACATATGATCAGCTTATCACACGTTGGTACAACCCTTAAGCTATCCAAAATCCTAACGGGGAAAACCAAGAAAACCCTCGCTCCACCAAAGAGTTTCCACAAGCTAGCATCACTAGCAAGCCATCGTGGCAAGATGTCTTCTCTTCTCCTCTTCATCAAGTACAACCATATGGTGTATCACTAAACCCTAACTCCTTAACTCCTTAGGGTAGAAATCCTTGTTGAAGAAAGGGTAACTAGGTTTGGTCTTCATATTGACATGTAATTATGACTGATGTAAATGATATAATAAAGAGAACAAAATTATTATTGTAAACTTGCTTCATGGGTTTCATGAGCAAGTGATTTTAGAATAATAGGATTTGTCATTTAGAGTCTAGATTTAATGTCATGTATGAAGAGCTCTTCTTGAGCCTATGTTTAATGTATGCTAGTCTATAGAAATGTCTAGAAACCCGCCAAATACAAGCACAATCCCTCTTGAAGAAGTCAGCCTCCAAACAATAACAAAGGAAGATCATGTCAGCGTGCATCAATAGACACATCCATTCATATTGTCATGTCGGATTAATATGTGGGACGGATTACTATATATACCCAACTAGGATCTTCGCATAAGGGTAGAAAATAACTTGGATCCTTTTGAAGTTTCGGAGGGAAGTCACAAAAAGGATTTCGGAGGTCACAGTGAAGAAATTTTGGAGGTTTGTCCATAGTTCAAGAATTTGGATGTCTCTATTTTTCAGATGGGTACCACAGAGATGAAGTCTCGGTTTCATCACAATCCCGGTGATCTATGTCTCGGCATACGTTCTAGATGCAGTCACAGTCTTGGCATATTTGTGATGAGGAGGATCTCGGTGATCCCACAGTGACACACTCTGTCTTGGCATACATTCTAGACGCAGTCATGATCTCGACATGGATGTAATCATGGTTTTGGTATAGATACAATCATGATCTTGATGGAGACATAGTTACAAGGTCATGATCTCAAAGAATCTAGGTGTAACTCTCATTTATATATATATATATATATATACATATCTCAGTATAGAGATCTCATTGTTATGGTGAAGATCTCAGTGAAGGTACAACAATGGTGCAACAATAATGATCTCGATGGTGCAATAGTGAAGGCCTCGGTATTGCAGCAATGCTGACTTCAGTAGCAGTGATGATAATCTCAGCAATGATGAAGAAGAGGATTTATGTCTTGGTCTTGGAGTGGCCAAATAGGTCAAGGAGTGGCCAAATAGGTCAAGGGTCATGGTCTTGGTATTCGTCAATTGGAATCTCTGTAAGAAGAATTTGTGCGGGTTTTCCTCTCAAAGAGTGAGAGGTTTTGACCCTGGCAGAAAGGCAACAACTTGTGTTCGTGTCTCTCTTGTTTTGGTAACTATTTGATGAAGTAAGAAAACATACATTAATAATAAGAAGAGAAGATTGTGCTAATAAGAAAAAGTAGAAAGTACCTCACAAATAGTTATCATCGTCAAGAGAATCTTATTAACCTAATTGCCATAGATTTTTCAACATGGTATTGGAGCTAAGGTGCTGGAGTTAAAGGAAGGGCATAAAAGAGACATTCAAGGAACAAGTTTTCAAGAGCTTCTAAGTTATGGTTACAGTGACACTCAAGGATTGGTTTACAGTCATGAATGGAGATAAAATCACCTATATACACCCTCGGCATATACCATAGTTCGATGGTGCACAATCTTGGTCTATGTTACACCACAATGATATGCCACAGGAACCTTCAAGTCAGTGATGAGCTCAGATCACAGTGACATAGTTCGGTGAATGATACTAATAATAAGAACAGATTTCAGACTGTATTATAGTCACATAAAAGTGAAAATGTTCGGTATCTCATTAACACAGTCTCAACATACTTCGTACCGAAGTTTCGATGGTAACTACACTCTTCCTTAGCTTGATCTCATACTTGATCTCAATCTTGGATTACCTCAGTCACAATTTGGAGAAACGCTGCAACTAGGACAAATATCCTGGGGCCTCAAGAAAAGTATCTTGAAGACAAAAAGGCTCAAGTGATGATATGCTATGGTAGTATAAGAAGGTTTCAAAGAAAGTCTGATTTTAGTGGTGTCAAGGAAGTATTAGTTCATCAATCAAATCAAGCAAGGATCTCATCCTTACCCAGTAAAGAAGATCATTCAAGGAAGCATCAAGGTGAAGATTTCATCTTCACTTGCCAAGTAAGTATCTTTCATTCTATAATCAAGTTTGGTTAAATGACTTCGTGTTTGCAAGGAGATCTATAAATTGGTTGGGTCATCGAAATTCCTTGCATAAGAAAGGAGGATAGATATAGTCCCCGAAAGAGAAGTCATTGATATCTATGGAAAAGTCTCTGAAGGTCAAGCATTGTTTGAATGCATGGAAAAGGATCAAGGGACTCATAGGATTCTTATGAAATCAGTCAAAGGTCCTCTCATCCCTATGTAGCAGAGGAAACATCAAAGAGATATATGAAATGCTAGAAGATATATTCTCTGAAAATACGGTAAAGAAGGTCATATCACTTAGATCTGATCTACACAACATTGAAGGTATCAAAGAATCACTGAATATCTTTATAAGATCTCAATTGGGAGATATTGGAGAGATGATAAGAAGATAATCATCATTGTTCTTGAATGCACTAAAGTTACCTCATTTGACAACGTGTGGTCCCTCTGCTAGATAGAGAAAGACAAGTTGACGGCAAAAGTATTGAAGGTTAAAGGACTCAAACATTTGCAGAAAGGAAAGGGAAGTTTGGTCCTATAGCTAAGATTCAATGTTATGGAAAGAAAGCCCATATCACCGGAAAGATGGAGGAAGCTAAAGAAAAGGGCCAAAGAAAGAGGGAGTAACAAATCTCTATAATTGAGATGGTATCCATCATCATAAGCTCATAAATATTTTGTTTTAGATATGACCATGATTAATAATAAGATGCATTGTGGCATCATGGAAGCATTAGAAACAAGAGTTCGTGACATCAACATGGGAATCATGAAGGATAGAAGGAACAAAATCCATGGTAGTCAAACATGAAGGATATAGCTCTTGGGAACCTCATTGGACATTGAAGGAAAGGATGAAGTCATCTAGGACAAGGCTCATCATACATCAAGTAAAAGAGGAAACATCTGCCAGATGGGGATATGCAAGATCCTCAAGATTCTCTGATGGAATCTTCATCAGAAGGTTCACTAATCTAGAGAGAAGCAAGTGTTTCATCAAGAACTCCAACTTGTGGAATTCATGGATGATGGTATGATGACATGAGAGATGAAGTAGATCAAGGGGTTGAAGACACTTCAATCAAGGAAGCTGCTGAAAGAGGCCAAGATGACCTAAAGGTAAAATGAGGTATGTATGCTTGTATTTATATTATAAAGTCATGTCATATGGTTGCAGCTAACATGGATCACTACTTCTATGGAAATCTCCCGGAAAGATATGAAGACTCTGATGGAAGTCTGAAAAGGATGGAGACCCTTGACAATGGATATCTTTGGGAGATGTGTCAACATGTATGCAGGATGCTAATACCTATAGGAAGATGTCATGATGAAGAGCCATCTCATAAGGTACTATTTGATTTAATGTTATGTTTTGATTTCTTGAATAATATCTGGATGAGTTCATGCAGGGCTACTGGAACAAGAGTTGTAAGTGCAAGTACAACTAACATTCATGTGGTGGATGGAAATTCCTGAAAGAAACATGATGAGAAAGAAGTAGCCATATGAAGAAGGTTCTAGATATGTACCAAGAAGGCCACTTTCCATGAAGAAAGGAATGACATGACGAATCAAGGAGGAAAGTGATCGATGGCTAATGCACTACAAGGAAGAAGCTCGACTAAATTTCATGACACCAAGAAAAGAAGTTGATCAAGCACCTAAAGGACCCACGAAAAAGAAGCTGTTGATGAAAAGGAGAGTCCCTAGTTAAGAGGGAGCTCTGACAAGTCCCTAATTAAGAGGGAGCTTGTGAAGTCCCTCATCAGAGGGAGCTTGTGAAGTCCCTCATCAGAGGGAGCTTGGGTACATTCCTTTACAGGAATGAGCATATCTTCCCTAGTTGAGAGGGAGATATAGACACAACATTCTTGTCTTCACTTGGGAAGAAAGAATGGAGGATTGGGTAATCATCTGGCATCCGATGCTCTTTGAGGATGTGTAAGGCATCCAAGATAAGAGTAGGCAAGGGGATCGATACTCTTTGAGGGCTGGGAACCCAAGATAAGAATAGTCCTAGAAGGTCATACTCAATGAACACCTGGGTGGGTATGTACCTTGAGAGACAATGATAAAGGTGTCTATAGTCATTGGTCTCGCCAACATTGTGCTCTGATTTGATGAGAGATAGAGCTGTCAGTCAAGGCCTTGCTGTGGAAACAATGTTGGTTACTATGATGCTATACAGATGGGTTACCAATCCGATTCTTCTTATGAGAAATTATTCAGATTGAGAATGACCAAGTACCATTATGAATACCTCCCTAGTTAAGAGGGAGTGTTGAAGAAAGGGTAACTAGGTTCGGTCTTTATAATGACATGTAATTATGACTGATGTAAATGATGTAATAAAGAGAACAAAATTATTATTGTAAAGTTGCTTCATGGATTTTATCAGCAAGTGATTTTAGAATAATAGGATTTGTCATTTAGAGTCTAGAATTAATGTCATGTATGAAGAGCTCTTCTTGAGCCTATGTTTAATGTATACAAGTCTATAGAAATGTCTAGAAGCCCTCCAAAGACAAGCACAATCCCTCTTGAAGAAGTCGGCCTCCAAACAATAACAAAAGAAGATTATGTCAGCTTGCATCAATAGACACATCCATTCATATTGTCATGTTGGTTTAATATGTGGGACAAATTACTATATATACCTAGCTAGGATCTTCGCATAAGGATAGAAAAGAACTCGGATCCTTCTGAAGTTTCGGAGGGAAGTCACAGAAAGGATTTTAGAGGTCACAATGAAGAAGTTTCGGAGGTTTGTCCACAATTCAAGAATTCAGACTCTCTATTTTTCGGATGGGTACCACAAAGATGAAGTTTCGATCTCCTCACAATCTCGATGATCTCTGCCTCGACATACATTCTAGACGCAGTCACAACCTTGGCAAATCTGTGATGAGGAGGATCCCGGTGATCCCACAGTGACACACTTTGTCACGGCCTACATTCTAGACGCAGTCATGATCTCGGCATGGATGTAATCATGGTCTCGGTATAGATACAATCATGATCTTGATGGAGACATAGTTACAAGGTCATGATCTCAGAGAATCTAGGTGCAACTCTCATTTATATATATACATATCTTAGTATAGAGATCTCATTGTTATGGTGAAGATCTCGATGAACGTACAACAATGGTGCAACAATAATGATATTGGTGGTGCAGTAGTGAAGGCCCCTAGTGTTGCAGCAATGGTGACTTCAGTAGCAGTGATGATGATCTCAACAACGACGAAGAAGAGGATTGGTGTCTTGGTCTTGGAGTGGCCAAATAGGTCAAGGGTCATATTCTTGGTATTCGTCAATTGGAATCTCTATAAGAAGAATTTGTGCGGGTTTTCCTCTCAAAGAGTGAAAGGTTTTGACCTTGGTAGAAAGGCAACATCTTGTGTTCGTGTCTCTTTTGTTTTGGTAACTATTTGATGAAGTAAGAAAACACACATTAATAATAACAAGAAAAGATTGTGCGAATAAGAAAAAGTAAAAAGTACCTCACAAATAGTTATCATTGTTAGAAGAATCTTATTAACCTAATTTCCCTAGATTCTTCAACAATCCTATCCTAAAATCTTCACAAATCCTCTAGGAAACCTCGACGCTCCAAGAGAGGAGGTGATATAATGAAGAAAAGACTTGAGAGAGAGAGATTAGTGTGCTACTCTTCTCATATCTCTAATAAAAGATGTTGATGAATAAAATTGAATGAAAGGACTCTCCTTTTTCTATTTATATTAGAGGTAAGGTAGGCCAATAAAATAAAGTGGGGCTAAATCTCTACAAGCAACCTACAAAACACAAGTAGCCCACACATGTGAAGCACTACACTCCAAGGGTCCTCATGTGAAGTACTACTTCAATACAACCGCACTCCCCAAGATGTGTCCAACACTTCTCCTACAAGCCTCTAAGCACTGTAACATTCCTCTTAAGCCGTGTTCTCCATTAGTTCCACTCTGCTTGTTTGAACACTGTTGCAACCTGTTATGCACTACCTGTGGGTAGCATGCACAGGAGAATTTTTTTCTCCTAGATGGCCCTCCACCGACAGTGGGTAGCCCCTTGCGGCCACCAGAGAGCTCGATGCGCCATTATCTCCGCCACCTGAGCCAACCATGTGGTCCTTCACCCATCTATTTTGATCGTATGTTTGAAGGTGGACCTCCTAACCCTGAAGGTATGGCTTTTCATTGGTGTAATTGAGTCATTTTGGTTACTTATCATGGACACTTTTGGGCATGGATTAGTGGGGGGATTCGACAGAAAGAGTGGGCTAGGTTTGTACTCTTGTCTCCACTACCCTATTTTGTGGTTAGCCTTGTATCCTAATCCTGTAGGATCTCCTTTACTGGCCATTAGCTTTAGGGTTGGCACTACATGGGAAATCTCGATTTTGGTTGCGTGGTCCCGCTTCTCGACACCATATACATCACTCCCTTCCACTCATTTTAGCCCCATTCATCACTTCTCCCGTTCGGGTCCACATGTGTCCACTAGGTCTACATAGGGTTAGTCTCTTCCTTCCCTTATCCACATCTTGTGAAAATTCCCGAATCTAACACATCAGAAACCCCTATTGCAATAACTGGGTTACAATATCCTACTTGTTATTTACATTAACAAGTAACAAGTTATTTAATTGCATAAACATCGAAGTAAACACTATTGCAGCCTTCACAAATATACAGATCATGCACTGAAATAAACAGAGACAAGAACACAACAGACACCGTTATTTTTTGGACAATTGTCCCTGGAAAAACCTAATTTGGGAAAACCGGTGCAACATATAGAGGGTTTGTATTATTAAGCAAGTTCGTGAATACAACTAGGGTGCTAGAAATGGCTCACCCAATAGAGAATATCCTTGGTAGTGGTACCTCTATTCGCAGACAGATATCCTGGCAAATCAACAATTGGATTATCAAACCCCACAGCGACTTCGGCTTTTCCTTATGCTGGACAACGAAAGCTGCTCGAAGCAGTGCTTTGGAATTGCGTCACTCCTTTAGGAGCTGCATCACCCTCTCTCGGCTCAGAGTCTGTTGATCTGCTCCCAGTCTGCCCCATAAAATCTCCCCAGCGTTGCCTTTGAAGCCCTCTACGACTTTTGTGTCAACCTCTACGGCTTTTGCGTCAGCCTCTACGGCTTCTGCGTCAGCCTCTACGGCTTCTGCGTCAGCCTCTACGGCTTTTGCGTTAGCCTTTGTGGTCCTCTGCGTTAGTTCCTACAGCCTTTGCGTCAGCCCTTCTAGGGCTTGCGCTGTCTCTTCCGGTACATCACTGCCTCTCTGCTATGTATTCTTCAGCCTCAGATGGAAATCCCTTGTTGAACTGCCCCTCATTGCAATTGGTAACTAACTCGATTTCCTTAGAAAACCCTCCCCTAGAAAATCGAATTCTTTATTTCTCTTGGTGTGTCTCCAACTGACCCTTAAGCCTCCTCTTATACTTTTCCCGTCGACAATTCAACAACCGAGATTAAGTCCCTAATCAACGATTAAGATTAGAATTGGCTTGATCATCGTCACTTAGAACTTTCTCACCCATTTTATATTAATACACATTAATATTTTTATTTTCCTAAGATTAGACTTAGGAACCCATTAAAAATATTAATTATTTTAATATCTCTTCATCCGGGTGGAATTTCTCCAAACGATTTTTGGGTCTTGGATATCTCATGTGCCTTAGCCTCTCCACCAAATTTCATGGCTAGAGGACATCCGATGCTACCCAAAAATCAACACTCCCTCTTAGCAAGGAATGTGCTCTAGAAACACTTCATCATAGAAGCATTACTTTGATCATTTGCATCGGTCCTCTGTGTTGATGTTAGGCCTGCTGCCCCACATCCACTACACTACTACTTCCTGTACTGCTGCCCATGACACTTCCACTGCCACTGCTACATCTGTATTGCAACCCCCTCTCAAAATGCTGCCTCATGCTGCCCATAGTACTGCCACTGCTAACCGCTGCACAACAACTCAGTTATCGAGAAGTAAGTAACTGACTTCACCCAAACACTGACATCTTGGTCAGTCTGGAAGCCTCGTGATGTTGAAGCTACCTCTGCTGCTATCCTGTGCTCCCTTTGCTGCCATTGCACTGCTGCAAACACCTCTGTGCCTCTCGCACTGCTGCAACCTCTACTGCGCTGCTACAGAGTTCTGCACTTTAGCACTGCTTTGCCGCTCCATCACACCTTGCTCCACTCGACCCCTGTCATCATGCTACTGTCGTTAAGGGCTCATGTAGTCGGATGTGGTCCAAGAGTTTGGGCACCTCAAGGATCCTGCCCCTGTTCTGCAGTCCTCTCAACTACAGCTCTATGTCTCCCCACCTCTTCCCCTGAGGAGTATGAGCAATCGTTGCACAATCGTCATAAGTCTCGACATCCTTCTCCACCTTTGCTGGAGCAGCCTTTGAGTCGGAAGCTTCTCCCTTGCGTTTTTTCCCAAGGCATTGAGAGGCATAATGTCCCAGCTCCTCATAGTTGAAGCACTTGACCTTGGAGATGTCTTTCTTCTTCCTCTTCTGAACCCCCTGCTGTCTCGCTGATGCGAGAGTTGCATCCTCCTCCTTTTTGATTCGAACTGCCTTACTGCTACTCCCCACCTTGGTCATTCTCCTGAGCTCTTCCCGTCGAAGAGCTGCCCACATATCCTCCCAACTGGGGAGAGCTACTTTGCCCAAAATGCTTTGGATAAATGTCTCCCATTCCACGGAGATTGCATTCAGGGCAGTCCTGACCGTGAACTCTGGATCTGGTGTAGACCCCACAAAATTAAGCTGGTCTCGAATCCCTTGTAACCTGAGAAGGAAGGGATCTATCTCCTCTCCTTTCTGCATTTGATATGACCTCAACTAATTCTCCAATAACATCTGCCGCTACACGGAAGAGCCCTGGTATAAGATGGTCAGGGTGTGCCACATCTCCCTTGCTGTGTTCTTCTCAACAATATGTGGTATTACATGATCCTTGACCTCGTCTAGGATCATGCATTTCGCCTTCATCTTCGCCTGGGCCTCCTCATACTTCTCATTTGCATTAGGGTCAACTAGGACAACTACTGTTCTCAAGGCATAGTCCTTGATGTGATGTTTAGCCAGGATTGCTAGGATCTTGGCCTTGCAGATGACAAAATTGAAAGTCCCGTCCAATCTGTGCTGATCCCTCAATCCGTTCACTGTCATCTCTGCTCCTCTTCTCTAGACTCCCTCTGAGTCCTGATTTCCCTCTTGTAAATCCTTGGGCCAGCTATCGAATCACTCCTCTGCAATCCTCCTTTGCCACTACAACTCGGATTTAGATTTTTTGGCTAGAAATTTGTCGAGGTAGTGCTTCCCTCTACCTTGGTTCAGTTTCCTTAGACACTGTTTTGCACTGACAGAAACAATGTCCCACCAATGCCTCAAATCGAAATCTGCTCAGCTCCCTTAGCCCAGACAACTGAAGAATTTGAGCCCTTTTGGCTCTGCGCAATCACAATGAGAGCTGGATTAGCTCCTCTTGGCCATTGCGTCAATCCTTGCTGGCTCAGAAAGATGACTTGGCATTGCGTAAGCCTGATCTGCCTCCCTCTGCCTCTACGCTGCCCTAGACAACTGACGCAGCTATTGCATGGGCTCCTCCCAGCCACTGGGTCACTTTCACCTAGCTCAGAGTGCTGATGCAGGCACTGCGTGAGCCTCGCACTGCATCACTCCTCCTTCTGTGTCTTTGGTTCTGGAACAATGCTGTCACTTGGGGCAACTGCTTTTCTGCTGCAAATTCTCCAGATTTCTTGGCTGATGCCTTTAGTTGCCAATGATTTGCAATCCCTTTGATACCATGTGAAAATACTTGAATCTAACACATCAGAAACCACTGCTGCAATAACTGGTTTACAATCTCCGACTTGTTCTTTATATTAACAAGTTATTTAATTGCATAAACATCGAAGTAAACACTATTACAACCTTCACAAATGTACAGATCACGCGCTAAATTAAACAGAGACAATAACACAAGGGGCACCATTATTTTTTGGACAATCGTCCCCTGAAAAACCCAATTCAGGAAAACCGGTGCAGCATATAGAGGGCATTGTTTTACAAAACGGCCGAATCGACTCCGACTCGGCCGAGTCGAACCGAGTCAAAGGCCTGGGGAGTGACTCGGCCAGCTACCCGGTTCGGTTGACCGAGTCACATATGACTCGGCCGAGTCATATGTGACTCGGTCAACCCGGCCGGGTAGCTGGCCGAGTCACTGTTGGGACGGCTGGGCAGCGTAAATGATAAAAAAATTCATAACAGAGACTTATATATTGCAAATTAGACGTATTGGAGCATGCTCTCACCACTGTTAGCTTCAGAATGCTGAGATATTGTAACAACCTTTTGTATTGATCATGATGTTAGAACAGACCAAAGAAAATGTTCAAACAATGATCATGAACGAATGTCCTTAAGTTAATTAATTGACAACCGCCTGATGTATATAGGAATTGGATGCCTCTTAATGTGTACGGTGTGTAGAAATTTCACTTAGACGTTTTATGACAGCAAGAAGGACAAGTGAAATCACAATATAATGAGATAGATAATTGCTATTGTTAACAGTGATTTTTCAATTTGACAAATTAATGCATCTGAAAGATAACTCACAAAGAGAGAAATAATGCTATCTACTATCGCATAAGTCAACTAACAATGAGCTTCAGAGACAAAAGGAAAACACCAGGTCTAAGATATGGTACAGTGAACATTGAATCAGCTTGGATATGAATGTTGGACTCCAATTTGGCAATGTGACCCCTTCAGAATGCAATGCTGAGCCTACAATTACAAATTTATTGGCCCTGTACTGTATACATTAAGGAAGAGACCCTGTAGATGCTGGTGGCTGAGGGAGACAAGGCTGAACAAGGCTGCAGAAAAGAGAAATAAGCCTTTTAGACCTGTGATAATGCCCAATAAGCCAGTGGCCAGGGTAAGGAAAGATAATCAGGCCTGTAAATCAACAGGGATAGTCACAAATGACAAATTCTCAATGTAAACTCTCACCAATCCCTCAAAAATTCATCTCTAGGCCTGTAAATAAAATATCAGTATATATTATTAACAACAATAAATCTATTAAACCCCCAGCGTCAAGGGTAAATGTCCCCTTTAAAGCTTGTAATAGGGTTTGATACCCTCGGTGCCTGCAGCTAGGTTTCTTTTGGCAAATGTGGGCCAGATGAATACAAAGTTGTCTTCCATCTATATTATAATGCTGTGTGTTTGGAAACATGAATGAAAATCTTTAAAATTATGTTTAAAATATTTAAAATTATGTTTTTTAATAAAAAAAATAAATATTTAATGTATTTTTTACAACGACCGAGTCATTGAAATCGAGCCGGCCGAGTCATTACCGTTTCGGAGTCGGAGTCGGAGTCGATCCTCGGCCGAGTCATTACCGTTTCGGAGTCGGAGTCGGAGTCGATCCTCGGCCGAGTCAGAGTCGGAGTCGGAGTCGTAAAACATTGATAGAGGGTTTGTATTATTAAGCATATTCGTGAATACAAATACGGTGCCAGAAATGGCTCACCCAACAAAGAATATCCTCGACAGTAGTACCTCTATCCGGAGATAGATATTCCGGCAAATTAGCAACCAGATGATCAAACCCCACAACAACTTCGGTTGTTCCTTATGCTGGACAACGAAAGCTGCTCCAAGCACTGCTCTGGAACTGCGTCACTTCTTCAGGAGCTGTGTCACCCTCTCTCGGCTCAGAGTTTGTTGATCTGCTCCCAGTTTGCTCCACTGAATCTCCCCAGTGCTTCCTCCGAAGCCCTCTACGACTTCAGTGACATCCTCTACGGCTTCTGCGTCAATTCCTACGGCCTCTGCGTCAATTCCTACGGCCTCTGCGTCAGCCCTTCTAGGGCTTGCGCTGTCTCTCCCGACACTTCACTGCTTCTCTGTTATGTATTCTTCAGCCTCGGATGGAAATCCCTTGCTGAATTGCCCCTCACTGCAACTGATCACTAACTCGATTTCCTCAGCAAACCCTGCCCTAGAAAATTGAATTCTTGATCTCTCGTGGTGTGTCTCCAACTGACCCTTAAGCCTCCTCTTATACTTTTCCTATGGACGATTCAACGACCGAGATTAAGTCCCTAATCAATGGCTAAGATTAGAACTGGCTTGATCTTCGTCACTTAGAACTTTCTCACTCATTTTATATTAATACACATTAATATTTTTATTTTCCTAAGATTAGACTTAGGAACCCATTAAAAATATTAATTATTTATATATCTCTTCATCCGGGTGGAATTTCTCCAAATGATTTCAGGGTCCTGGAAATCTCATGTGCCTTAGCCTCTCCACCAAATTTCATGGCCGGAGCACATCTAATGCTACCCAAAAATGAACACTTGGGTCAGGCTTGGAACGATGCCCTGAAGGTTGATGCAGCGAAAAAGAAAAGATAAAGCATAATTTGGCCACTCTCAACAGGAAATGTACCACAAAATGCAAAAGATGGTTGGGACATACAAATTTAGCATGTGGGCCAAAGCCAAACATGAGCTCTACCCCTTATCCATGGCCATCACCCTAGTTCCTATGGGCCCTAGATGAGTCCCCTCCAACATTAAGGAACCCATGATTGTCCCAACCCTTGGTGGGCAATGAAATGCCCCACCTCAAAAAGGGTTACCTATTGCTTTATCTTACACATCATGCTCTCATTCCTTGGAACTCGAGCAATTATGAAGATAAATCAATCAAAGGCAAAAGGCATATGAAAAAGGGTGGAAAAAAAAAGGTCAGGGTAACTCATGTACCACGATTTGCTCCCTCCTACACTCATATACCCATGTGTGGGCTTCCCTTATTATAGCTACCCTTGTACCATGTGACATGTGGCTTAGAGCATTCCCCTGATTCCCACTCCGTTCCATCATTATATCATTTGCCACCTACCACTTGATGGATGTACCATGGACATGTCACCCTATTTAAAGGTTGAAACCACATGCCAAAGCCCACTATGGAAGGGCATGCCACCGTGAAATGCCCCATTGATTCCATGAATTGTAAGATCTTTTACTTGATTATTCTAATGATTTATTTAATTGGAGGGAAGGGGACATATTGGATCTTATGCAAAATTGCGGGTGGGTCTCCATTTGGGGTTTGGTCTCCCTATATGGGGTCCTGGCCCTTTAGAGGGCCACATTGGCACTTGTAGGGTGAGCTTTGAGAGCCATGGGTCTCCACCATAGTACAGAGTACTTCATGGATCCCAACACCACTCATTGATTTCTAGTATCCCACCTTTTGGTTGAGGATGATGCACCTGGTTCACCATGCCCAACCGGCTCCACGCTTGCATCATACACTTGGCAGATGTTTTGGGGTCCAGATGAGGATGTGTCTCACTGCAACATAGAAAGGGAGAGCTTATGTTATCATCCTAGCCTTGGTTTACAAACATTTTTGATCCACTTGGAGACCCACGAGGATGTACTTGTGTCCCCATGTTGGCTTAGTGGGGCCTGACCCAGGTTCAGAAGTGATTTAGCCAAGCAAATCCTGGTACTACTGGCCCTTTCGGCAACAGTCCGCGGAGCGCGGATTGAGGTCTCACCCGAAGTAGCATGGGAGGGTGCTAGAACCAGGTTTTTGCACCCTGGGGATGTTGGATATGAGGTGATTGGTACTCGGTTCAACCTTCACACTTGCTGTGCTACGCACAACAGCGGGCACCCTGTGCTCTATGATATTGTCTTCGCGCAGTTCTAGCCGTAGCGCGACCCGTGTTATTTACCCAGTTCTCCCTTAATTAAGCTCTGTTCGCTGACTACTTAGATTATTTTCATATATCAGCATTCATACAAGTATTTATCAATTGCGCGCAGTAATTAAATAGAGTAAAAGAAATGCATAACATCAAAATACGGATTCAAGAACAGATGCACAGAGTAAACTTCTCTTTATTAACTTTCAATCCCATGTACAGACCCGACTCCGCCTTGCGCACTCAACTGCAGCGGTCCGCGCACTCAACGGCGGAGTCTACTAGGCCTCTGCGCACTTAGCTGCGGACTCTACTAGGCCTCTGCACACTCAGTTGCACGGGTCCGCGCACTCAGCTGCAGACTCTACTAGGCCTCTGCACACTCAGCTGCAGAGCCTCTTCCTACTACTATGACCCAGTACACTTCAGATTCACCTCTAACCTCGAACCAGGCCTTCGCTATCCTATCTATCCTTGACTCCACTTTTACAACTTAGGGCCTCGCTCTATTGGTAGGTCGACACAACTTTACATTAAATTACAATATTTTAGGGCGGACAACCCTATGACTCATCCTAGACCTCCCGCTCCGCGTCCACAATTCGTGGAGTCTTATAATATACTTGACCAAACTTGGGCTTTGAACCCCAAAAACATGCTGCAGGGGATCCCATGCCCAACAAGCCCCCAACACAATCATCGTGACTCGTCCCGAGTCACTCTGCTGGTGCGGCAATCTTGGCACGGAGCCCCTCCAACTGTGCTTGTGCTGCGTGAAGGTCCGCAGTGCACTGTTCTGCCGTCTGCTGGATCTGCTCTGCTCTTTCGGCCGAATGCTCACTATCAGGGGCAAATCCCTGTCTTAAGGCATGCATCACTTTCATTTGTGTGAGCTTTCCTTCGATGTCGGCAGTGATGAGGAAGGCCTCATCAATCCAAGGCTGGACGCGCGCTTTAAGTACTGCCTCTTTCTGTCGCGCGGCATCCACTTGTTCCTTCAATGCCTTCGCTTGCTGTAGCTTCGCCAGTCGTTGGGTCAGGACAACTGTGTGCACCATTTCGCATACACTGTCATACTGCAATTGAAGCTCCTGCGCCTCTATTTCTAGGTGTTGTATGGTGGGGTCCTCCTGTAAGGAAGTGAGGACTGCGAAGGATTCTTCCAACATAGTAGTACAGGTCTGCACTGCCTGTCCTATTTCCTCCAGCCCTTTTTGGATAGCACCAGCGCGCTGTTCCCTAACTTTTGGGGGCGCGGATGACTACGCCTTTAATCGCAGTTCGACAATTTGAAGGTTGAGTTCCAACTGTATCCTTGTTGCTTCCTCCTTTGCCTCGCGGAATCCATTGGCCAATTTGTGAATTCGCATTCCTATTGGTAGATTGGCTGAGACAGCCAACTCCGGGACAGTTTTATAGGCATCGTCCACTGCCTGTGCCAGTCCTTGAGTCTGTGCAACGAGTTCTCATCATGTTGCTGGCTGAGCTGTTCCAGATTAATCTTTTGTTTGCTCAATACCTGTAGCGCACGGCTATGATCCCATCTTGTAACTGGTACAGGGTTTCTCACTGAAGAGCAGCAAAGTTTACGCTCAACCCCTTAATCCTGCCTACCGCAACTCAGTCAACTTCGTTCGCTGCCGCTAAGGCATCCTCGGGGAACACGAAAGTGTTGGTCATGCGGGCGCGCAACATCTGTTCCGTCTCTAATGTACCTGCTGCGGCATATGGGGCCATCGTTCTTGTTTGAGGGGGTTGCACCTGTAGTCCCTGTAACTGCATTTGTAGCACCCCCAACACAGTGTTTTGCTCCACCATCACTTCTTGGAGCGCGTCCTTAGTGACATCGCGAACCGTTTCGCCTATGTCAAAAAGATCACCTTCTGTAAGCATGATTGGGTCAATGGACGTCTTGGATGCCTTCGTCTTCTTTCTGGGGATCGGTTTCTTAGGGACACACGGTCGTTTCAACTGTTGCGAGGTAGTTTCCGGACCCACGCGCTCTTCGTCCAGGTCGATGTCCTTAGCCTCCTGTCTTGTGGACATTTCATGGTCCCACTCAGCCTCCTTTATTGGCGTTGTTGTTGTTTTTTCCGTCTACGTTGCTGCTGCTGCATTGGCCGTCTTCTGCTGTGCGGCTGCTTCTTGGTCCCGGCGCCTTTTTTTGGCCAGCTGCACGATGCGCAACTTGGTGTCCTTCCTTTGTTGGGCCGCAACCTTCTCCATTCCTGCCAAGTCTAGGGCGCGCCACTCCGGAGGCCATGTTTCCAATGCTGTGAAGATGGCGTCATCAGTGGCAATAAATGGAAGCTTTGTCCATTCCTTTGCTGGATCCTTCCGCGCCTGGACATGAATGTTGTGCATGTCCGCTTTGAACTCTGCAAAGCTTTGTAGAGTGGCATATACTGTGGGCGACAACCGTGGTCTTCTATTGATCCACATTCGGATGCTTGCCTCCATCAGCACTAAAAAAACCTTGATTGCGTGAATCCACTTTGCGTCCTTTGTGGCCCAGAGCGAAGCATACTTCGCGGCCTCAGGAAGGTCTTGGTTGATAGGCGGGAACTGGGTATCTGTCGGTAGTTTGCCTGCTACCAGCAAGATGGATAAGAGCAAGTGGAAGGTCTTACCCTGCTCTTGGGCCTCCTTGCAGTTCATAAAAAATTCTTCACAGAGGAACTCAGCGCAGTTGAACTGGACCCCCTCCGCGCATTGCTCGGCCAGTGCAACCACAGGCGCTGGTACTTCATCGGCACAACACTTTCGCATTAATTTGCCGGCCAGGAGCTGGGTGGCTACGCACATGCCTTTGTCCTTGATACTCGCAATTGCATAGCCGCGCTTCTTCTTTTCCAGCTTGTATTTGGTTTTCATGGCTTCTGCGAGAGCCAAATTGCTGCTTTTACTAGCTATTTCTCTGGGGTCCCTTCCCTTATAGGGAAGCTGAGAAATCCTGTGAATAAGTTCCGTCGTGATGGGAATAGGCTCCTCCAGCCATAGATACCCATCATGCACCAGGCATAGCAGCTGCTTGATGACGAAAATGGTGATGGGTGTGCGGTGAAAGTGGGGTATCCATCGTAGATGAAGTAACCCGACCTTCTCCACACCGTGCAGCCATTTTCGCGGCTCCAACGTGATCACTGGCCCCTCCAACTTCTGTTTCATCAAGCTTTCCGTCGTTAGGTGTAGGAACTTCTTGCTGTCTGCGAGGTCCCAATCTTCGAACTTCAGGGTAGGCACCTGGCTGAGGGGCGGACCTTCAAAAGTAATGCCGTCGGGGAGGAGCGGGGTCTGGAGCGCACTCTTCGTGGCCTCCATGTCTTTGGCCGCCTTAACTTTCCCTTTCCATGGAGGGACATACGTGGGTAACTTTGTTGCGGAAGGCATTGGTGGGACATCCTCCTCCACATCGTCTTGCGCCTCTATCTGATCAATTAGAGCCTGTAAGTCTTCCTCCTCTTCATCTGATTCAAAGGTGATGACTTTCCCTTTTCTTCCATTGACAACTTGCCGAACCGTGGGTTTCTTGGGGATATGTGGACTGGTCCCATAGTTTGCTTATCTTTCTTTGCCCGTGGCGTCAGTGGCAATTTTGGAACTTCTGAAGCAACTGTTGCATCTATAGGCTCCTCATGGACCATATGGGGCTTTGTGGCCTCACCAACGATATCGTCGGCGAATCGCACCCCTGTGAAAAAATTTCTGTTTTCCCACCCCGGTTTTCAGTTTCACCTTATTTCTCCCATGTAGTTAAATGCCCATTCCCATAACCATACATTTAACAGACTGAAAAAAAATAAATATGGCTGAAAACACAAATTCTGGAAATTTTTCAGAATGCTGGAAATTGCAGAAATAAAAATCAGCAATTAAAAACAGCCATTAAAACACATTAAAACACTGATATTTTTGGTCAACTTGACCCTGGAAAAACCCCCTACAACTCTTGGGGAAAACCAGTTTGAGAGCTCTTCTTTATTTCTGAAAATTGTCTTTTTACAGTGAGAATTATTCAGCAAAAAATCAGCAAGCAAATTTACAACTTATCTCCTTTCCCGTGCCTCACAGCAATCTGGAAATTACAGCAAACAGGACAGCAATAAATGCTGTACGACCTCCGTTTTGTGTGCAGAAAAATCAGCAAACTGCTCCTCGATTTTTGTGCAAAAATCTGCCTTTCACTATGTGCTGAATCAGCTGTACAAATCTGCTCAACTGCTGCCTTAGAATGTGTGCCAAGCTGCTGTCTCCTTCTCCTTCCTGCTCAGAAATCTCTCTTGCTCTCTTGCTCTTCTTCTCCCAATCTGCTCATGAAAGAATGAATGACCTTTTCCTCCTTTTCCTCCTTTAATATAACTCCAAGTGACTTTTGGGTGATCCAAGTGACTTTTGGGTGATCTCTAAATCCAATGGCTGAAATAGATTTAGATCAATGGTTGAGATTAAATGCTCATTTAAATCTCACTTTCTATTTTTTAATTCACCCCACTTTAATAAAGACCCACTTAGTCATTTATTTCCAAAGTCACTTTTCCTTTCTAATTTTTCATTGACTTTATAAAAGTCACTTTAAAATTAGACTTAATAACTTTATCACTTAAAGTCACTTTTAAATTAGATTTAACTTTATAAAATTATAAAGTCACTTTAGGAGAAAAATTAAATTCTTTTGGACACTTTTCCCTAGGCCAAAGATCAAAGCCTAAGGGAACCACCTGTCCTCCGGTACCAATTTTCAACACTCCCTCTTACCGAGGAAGGTGTTCCTCACCACACCCATCTTGTCTCTGAAGTAGACATGCTTGCCCCGTGGTAAGGCTTTGGTAAGGATATCTGCAACCTGCTCATCAGTGGAAATATACTCAAGCTTCACAGCTCCCTTCTGAACATAGTCTCTGATGAAATGATATCTGATCCCGATATGCTTTGACCTGTCATGAAATACTGGATTCTCCGTGAGTTTAATGCAACTCTGATTATCACAGTAAATCACTGAAGGTCTCAACGGCTGACCAAATAAGCCAAACAACATCTTGCGAAGCCAGATAGCCTCACAACTAGCTAGACTGGCTGCCATATACTCTGCTTCCGCTGAACTCAGTGCTACTGACTGCTGCTTCCGGCTGAACCATGACACTACTGCTGAACCCAACCCAAAACAACACCCTGAAGTGCTCTTCCTATCAGAAGCACAACCTGCCCAATCAGAATCAGTGTATCCTGCCAATCTCACTCCATCTCCCTGCCTGTAGTCCAGACCATAATCCACTGTCCCCTGCAAGTACCGCAAAATGTGTTTTGCAACCACCCAGTAAACCTTCCTAGGCTCACACATAAACTGACTCATCGTGTTGACTGCAAAACAGATATCTGGTCTAGTGTTGACCAAATACATCAAGGAACCAATCAGCTGCCTGTACAATGTGGGATCCACCAACTCGGAATCCGAAGCATGAAGCTTCTTCCAGTTGGTGATCATCGGTGTCGACATGGGTCTACAATCCTCCATGTGGAATCTGCTAAGGATGTCCACAATATACTTCCCCTGCCCCAGGAAGAAATGCCCCTCCTCCTGCCACACCTCCAAACCCAAAAAGTAATGCATCAAGTCGATGTCCTTCATCTCAAACTCCGCCGCAAGATCTCTCTTGCAGTGCTCTATGAGTCTCTCTGCACCTGTAATGATCAAGTCATCCACATACAACACCAGAATGAGAGGCTCCTCACCAATCACAATAAAGTAAAGGTTCGGATCTGCCTCACTCTTTGTGAAACCCATCCCCTGCAAGTATGCATCTATCCTGGAGTACCAAGCTCTGGGAGCTTGCTTCAGGCCATAAAGGGCCTTCTTCAATCTGCACACATGGGACTCCTTCCCATGCACCTCAAAGCCCTGTGGCTGCTCAATGTACACCTCCTCCTGTATGAAGCCATTGAGAAATGCGGTCTTCACATCCATCTGGTGGATCTTCCAACCCATCTCTGCTGCTATCGATATAATGGAGCGGATCGAAGTATATCGAGCCACGGGAGCGAAGGTCTCCTCATAATCAACTCCCTCTACCTGGGAGAACCCTCTAGCCACAAACCTCGCTTTGAATTTCTCAATGCTGCCATCTGCAGCATGCTTTACCTTGTAAAGCCATCTGGAAGTAACCACGGATTTGCCCTCAGGCCTCGGCACCACCTCCCAAACATCATTCTTCATGATAGAAGAATACTCCTCCTGCATGGCCTCTCTCCAGACCTGCTGGCTAGCTGCCTCCTCATAGCTAGAAGGCTCAGAGTCAAGGATGGTGGTAACCATCGCCATATAACTACAAAACCTCTCAGGTGGTCTACTCTCTCTGACCGGCCTCTTCGGCTCAGCAACAGATGTGGCATCTCTCAAGGTGTCCTGAAGCCACTTGGGCTTCCTCTTCCCTGAGCATGCTTCTCTCATAGGAGAATGAAACTCCTCCTCCTCATCACCATCAGTAGCCTGAACTCCTGACTGTCTGTCTGCTGTCCTCCTGCCTGCACCTGAACCTGTAGAAGCTGAGGTACCGTGTGAACTGTCCATCAGTGGACTCCCTAGTGAACTGCTCTGCACGCTGCCCGGAGCACCACCCCTCTGGCTCGATGAGCCACTGCTCACTGACGGACCTGACATCCTCATAGATGTACCTCCGGATCCTCCTGATCCCTGCCCACTGGATCCCTGCGACTGACTCAACTGCTGCTGAGGGTCTGGCTGATCCAGATACTCTAACTCCCGTGACCTCCTAAAGGCCCTGTCCTCCTCAAACTTCACATCCCGTCTGACAACAACTCTCCTCTGAGCAGGAATGTAAATCCGAAAGGCCTTTGAGGTCTCACTGTAGCCCACAAAGATACCCTTCTCTGCGGTGGGCTCTAGTTTGGTCCTCTTCTCTTTGGGTATATAGGAGTATGTAATGCATCCAAAGATGTGAAGATGACCAATATCAGGCTTCTTCCCAGAGAAAGCCTCCTCCGGAGTCATGTGCCCCAAAGCACGATGCGGACTCCTGTTCTGCAAGTAAACAGCTGTGTTGCAGGCCTCTGCCCACAAGAACAATGGCAACCCCTGATCATGTATCATGGCTTTGGCAGCCTCTATGATGGATCTGTTCTTCCTCTCCGCAACCCCGTTCTGCTGGGGGTTGTAAGGAACAGTGAACTCCCTCCTAATGCCTGCCTCCGCACAATAGTCAACAAACTCTCCAAGGGTGTACTCTCCTCCATTGTCCGACCTCAAGGACTTGATCTTTCGACCTGTCTGAGTCTCCACAAGAGCTCTGAACTCCTGAAACCGCTTGAAGACCTCACTCTTGGTCTTCAAAAAATAAATACAGGTCCTCCTGGAGTGATCATCAATGAATAAAACATAGTACTCATACCCACTCAAGGAAACATGAGACATCCGACCGCTCACATCGGAATGAATCAAATCAAGTATCCCCGTCGCTCTGCTGTCACTGCTGGGAAAAGGGGATTTGGCAAATTTGCCCATCGCACAACCTCTGCAAGTATCAAAGTGATCAGTACTGAAATCTGGCACACCTGTAGTGATCTCCCGCAATGTCCTCAAGGCTCCATGATACATATGTCCCATCCTGCGGTGCCAAATCTCACACAGCTCAGAACTGCTAGCTCTGCTGTCGGTACTACTGCTCAATGCCAAAAGGGGCTGAAATGCAAACTTGTACACCTTTGCATGGCGTACACCTATCACTCTAGCTGAATCAGCTGGAGCGCCCCTGGGATACATCAACACCTGTCCTCCCCTGAACAGTACCTTATATCCTCTGTCCTCCAAAGCTGAGACGGATATGAGGTTCTTCCTCATCCCTGGCACATAAAGAACCTCTGACACCTTCAAGGGAGGTTTGGACTCCCTCTGAAATGTCACTGTCCCCACCCCGACTGCTCTAACAACTCTGTCATCACCGAGTACTACCTCAATATCAGTACCACTCTCTGAAAGCTCTGAGAAGTACTCACGGACTCCTGTCATGTGACGTGAAGCCCCACTGTTCACATACCAAATACCTGTAGATGCTCCGCTAATCGAGGGAAAAGCATGCTCCCTCTGAACCTGTGTGGCAGGTGATCCTGCACTAGAGGACTCACATGTAGTGAACGCAAACTCCCGGTCAAAACGACCTGCAAAGTCCTCAATCTCAGTTGAAGCTGCCACGTCCTGGTTCTTTCCCTTCTTCTTCTTCTTCTCCGGACACACCACTGCATAGTGTCCCATCTTTTGACAATTCCAACACTTCACCTTGGAATAGTCCTTCTGTGTGTTCCCCGGTTTACCTTTACCTTTGCCTTTGCCCCCACCACTGCTTGTGGAAGCCTGCTTCTTCCCTTTGCCTTTCTTGCCTCCTGCCACCAGTGCTACATCCTCATCCTGCTCAACTGGCTTGGCTGCCCCAAGCTGTCCTTTCCTGATCTCTGTCTGAATGCAATCATCCCAAAACCTCTCCCATGTGGGAAGGGTCTCACGTGCACAAACCCCATCAGCAAAGTTCAACCATGAACGGGGGAGGCCATTCACTGCAATACGCACCAACTCAGTGGATGGAATGGCCTCTCCAATCGCTGCCAACTCATCTCTCACATTGGTAATCTTTGTGAGATATCCAGCTGCACTATCATTCCCCATCTTAATGTTCTTCAGCTTCTCCTTCAGGACCATCTTCCGGTTCTCATTGGT
Organism: Pinus tabuliformis; assembly: GCA_031772625.1. Classification (NCBI taxonomy): domain Eukaryota; kingdom Viridiplantae; phylum Streptophyta; class Pinopsida; order Pinales; family Pinaceae; genus Pinus; species Pinus tabuliformis. The sequence continues at coordinate 1,862,953,461 of CM062817.1, forward strand.
ACTCTGGTAGAGATTGGACAATGCTGTCCACATCTCATGGGCATTGCTCTTTCCTCTCACATGAGGAATGCAATGGTCTTTGATTCCGTCTAGAATCAGCCTCTTACCCTTATTGTTCTTCTTTTTATACTCAGCCAACTGAGTAACATCAGTGGGCACAACAACAGGGTTCTGTGCGGTATGCACCATGATATCCCAGACTTCTGCCTCCTCAAAGATACTCTGCATTCTCTCCTTCCAAACGCTGTAATTTATATGCCCATCCAGCCTATCCTCCACCCTCAATCCCAATGACATCCTGCTGTCCTAAAACTGAAAAATAACACTGTTGTAGTAAAGATAAAACCGCTGTTTATGAAAAAATCAGCTTGCTGGAATTTTCTGAGTGAAAAATCAGCAACTGTAATTTTTCCTTTTGCTGTCCCAAACTGCCCTTCAGCACTCAAGCTCTGATACCATGAAAAAAATTTCTGTTTTCCCACCCCGGTTTTCAGTTTCACCTTATTTCTCCCATGTAGTTAAATGCCCATTCCCATAACCATACATTTAACAGACTGAAAAAAAATAAATATGGCTGAAAACACAAATTCTGGAAATTTTTCAGAATGCTGGAAATTGCAGAAATAAAAATCAGCAATTAAAAACAGCCATTAAAACACATTAAAACACTGATATTTTTGGTCAACTTGACCCTGGAAAAACCCCCTACAACTCTTGGGGAAAACCAGTTTGAGAGCTCTTCTTTATTTCTGAAAATTGTCTTTTTACAGTGAGAATTATTCAGCAAAAAATCAGCAAGCAAATTTACAACTTATCTCCTTTCCCGTGCCTCACAGCAATCTGGAAATTACAGCAAACAGGACAACGATAAATGCTGTACGACCTCCGTTTTGTGTGCAGAAAAATCAGCAAACTGCTCCTCGATTTTTGTGCAAAAATCTGCCTTTCACTATGTGCTGAATCAACTGTACAAATCTGCTCAACTGCTGCCTTGGAATGTGTGCCAAGCTGCTGTCTCCTTCTCCTTCCTGCTCAGAAATCTCTCTTGCTCTCTTGCTCTCCTTCTCCCAATCTGCTCATGAAAGAATGAATGACCTTTTCCTCCTTTTCCTCCTTTAATATAACTCCAAGTGACTTTTGGGTGATCCAAGTGACTTTTGGGTGATCTCTAAATCCAATGGCTGAAATAGATTTAGATCAATGGTTGAGATTAAATGCTCATTTAAATCTCACTTTCTATTTTTTAATTCACCCACTTTAATAAAGACCCACTTAGTCATTTATTTCCAAAGTCACTTTTCCTTTCTAATTTTTCATTGACTTTATAAAAGTCACTTTAAAATTAGACTTAATAACTTTATCACTTAAAGTCACTTTTAAATTAGATTTAACTTTATAAAATTATAAAGTCACTTTAGGAGAAAAATTAAATTCTTTTGGACACTTTTCCCTAGGCCAAAGATCAAAGCCTAAGGGAACCACCTGTCCTCCGGTACCAATTTTCAACACCCTGGTCTGGTAGCAATCATCGTGTTTACACGGGATATGTTCTGTTGCGTACTCAAAGGTGGTAAGAGTGCTCGGCGCTCATTGCGCTGTAATCGCTCAAATCTCAAACAACCAAGTGTTGTCTTGTGGCGAGCCTTGGGGGTTTTATAGCATTTTTTGAATTTGAATTCGACCATTCCCCCCACTTCTGAGTCATTAATGCCTGTTTGACGACAGATCATCCCAAATCTAGCTTTTAATTTGTGTCTTAATTGTCTGTCGCCTGCTCTTCTTTGTCTTAAATTGGACATCTTGTCATGAACAGTGACACCAACGGTCACTTCCCAGCCTACCCGCGTGACCGCACAACCCCCTCTGCACGGGCGCGACCCTTGTAACACGCCGATCTTGCGCGCAACCTCCCTATCGCGCAGCTCCCTCACATACTCTTTTAAAGTCTCGCGGTCTTTTTCAATTGCTAGGAGCGCTAAGACTGTGCTCCCTACGGCTAGTTAGGTGGTCGCACCACCTGTGCGAGACTTCAATTCACCTTCCAGCCTAGTCCGCGGGCACTCCTTAATTACCCTCGCGACAATCAGCGCCGCGCATTCTTCCTTATGCGGTGTGCTCTCTTGGTTACTTTGTTTGGTAAGGTGCGGTCGCAGCCATGGTAGTAGAGTCACAAATTCTCGGCGACAATCTTCTAATGTAGTAGTATGGCTGTCCGTATCTTGTCTTGTCATTCTTAGTTTATCGATGAGACATGCTTGCGCGATTTTGTTTTCTAGTTTTTTGATCTCCGCATCCATTAACATGCTTTTCTTCCTCAGTCGTACTCAATCTTCTTCGAGTTCGCGAAGTTTAAGGTTCCCTCGCTGAATGGCTTCCTGAATCCGCATATGTTCGCCCTCGCGTAGCTGCATAATTCCTTCGTCCTGGTCCTCGCGTACTGTCCCAATTGCGGGAGCTATTGCGTGAGGATTCCTTTCCTCCAAAAGTTTGGTCTCGACTCTGCTCCTCAGCTTTGGAATCATCTCTGCGCTTAGGTTTTTGCACATGGTCCTATAGGCCCATTGAACCACTGGCACATGCAGGTCCCAATCAGTTCTTCGCGCCTGGTGAACCCTGTTCAGGACTCCGCATACTTTATTGAATGCTTCCACGTGGAACATTTGTGGTGCGTGTCGCCTTTCCTGCTGCTGCGTCCTGTTCCGATTTTCGATCCTGAGTTTGGGGTGTGCTTGTGTGGGCTGCATCGCACATGTCTGTACCCATCGAGATAGGTGGGCGCGCAAGTTGCTTCATCCTTCTTGACCGACTCTTGGCCGAAGCTGGGGCCTTCCAAACCGTAGGCGCATCCCCCTTATACATTCGCGCCAGTCCTCAAAATTTCCTTGATGTGTATCCCACCATCGTGCGGGTGTTGCGCGCAGTGCCCACTTCAACGCATCGAACTGCTACTGTTTCGGTACTGCGCTTTCAAATTTGCTCAGGAATTCATCCACCGCTGTCAATCCATCATAGGTCGGTATTTCCCTTGCCTCTGTTGTCACGCAACACAGTGATCTAACCATCATGTTGCAATTCAGCATCGTCACTTCGTGCAACCGATTCTGCCACCGCTCTACTTCTTCGTCTGAATCCGAAGTGCAGGAGATTTTGCGCTCCCACGAGATCCTCCCATCTGTCGTCAGATTCACCCAATCCTGGTCTCGCATAGTTATCTTGTAAATACAATCGAGATCATCATTGCTATCATCGTCACGCACTGGTTCAGTGTAGCGCGCTCCTTCGGCTGGGTCCAGTGGGACTACTACGCGTAATGACTTTTTCTTGAAGATCATTTTGCGCTTCTTCAGGTTGATGACTCTGTTCATATCGGTGGCCCAGTCTATTCCTAACAACGCGGGATAGGGATTGCTATCATCGACAATCTCTATTACTTCAAAATCCGCCTGCGCGCTCGCGCCTTCAATATCAACTGTTACCCCTTGCAACCTCCCCATGGGAAAAATCTTCTATTGGTTTGCCATTCGTAATTGAATAGGGGACCATTGTAACGCGGGCTTGCCCATGCGTTCCCATGTTTGCTTTGGTAATACATTCGCATCTGAACCCAGATCTAAAATTACCTGATCCATTTCATACTCACCAATCTGTGCAGTCAACCTCATTTCCCTTCTAGTGCGCAATGCATGCTTCTCCAATTTCTGGACTACGCGCAGTTCTCCTGACCCTGCGCACCTAGTGATTAGCTCTTATAGTCCTTTAACTGCCTTGCTGTCGCACAACAATTTCATGCATGTCTCCAGAAAGGTAGTGAGCATTGAAGGATTCATCCCCGGCTCTGGTTGATCCTTACTACCTGAGGTGGAGGCCTCCGTGAAGCTCTTCTTAGCTTCTATGGATGTCTCCTTTACGCGTTCTAAGTCAAACTCGGGTTCCTTTGCAGGAGCCTTGCGAACCCATGTACTTTCCTCTGGCTGCTTCCCCATATCCTCTCCCGTGGTTGTACCGCTTCTGAGCATCATGTTTATGTTTGGGTCCTCTTTGCGCGGCTCAGACCTCATCATTTGTATATTCTAAGTCGGGGGAGGCTGGAATACCCCTTTTTTGCGCATCCTTGTGATCAACGTAGGACAGTCTATCATTTCATGATCGAATTGAGCGCAATACGAACAGGGTATCCTCGTCGGGTTGGTACAATCACGAGCATAGTGCCCTGGTCCTCCGTAATTGTAACAAATTAATTGTCCGCGACCCCTTCCTGGTCCCATTCCACCTTGTCCTCGACTTCGCCCCTGGAATCCACCACGTGTCATCCCCGCATTTGGGTCGAGGGCTCGCGTTTCGGTCTGCATCCTATAGGTAGGGGTTCGATCCATCATTAGCTCGTAACTGCGGCAAGTGCGCTCATCGTGGCCTATCGACCTGCAGAAATTACAAAACAATTGCTGGGGTGTCTGTGTATATTTCTGCAACAAATGACAATTATCCGTTGTGTGTTTCCCTCCTATCTGACAGATTGCGCACCATAAAGTGGGTGCCATGCTCGGCCCTGCCTGTGCCTCCAGTCTCAACAGCATTGGCCCTCCTCCTGCCAAGTAGTTCGCGAACACTGGACAATGATCCTTGTCATGGCCCTGGCCTTTGCACTTTATGCACCATACTTCCTCACGCACCTTTGGCCGCGGTGCCTTATCCTGCTTCAAACTTTGCATCTCCAAACACAGATTCTGTAGTTGCACGTGGATTTGTTGAACTCCCAACCCAGGGTCTTGTATCGGGGTCTCATGTAATCTCATTGCCATTTCCAACGCTTCGGCTTGGGTGGAAAGTTTCTGTTGTGACAACGCCGTCCTCAAGTGCGGTGTCAGAGATGCTACAAACCATGCGTGATGCTGTCCATTTGTCAACGTCATATTGGCTTCGCGGATTGTACTCTTCAGCCGTTGATCCAGATCCCAGGGAGTCTCGCTCGGGAGCATCGCGATTTCTTTAAACCCGATGATTGACTGTGTTTTTGACTTTGGCCTGCTAAATTCCCTGTTCAGTGCGATCTAGATCTCCGCTATCCCTGCGTTTGGGTGGTCGTTAGAGTGCTTGATATACCATGTTAGTGTGCGATCCTGCAGCGCGCTCACCAATGTAGCCCAATGTTGCACGAAGCGGGAGCGAAGCGGAAGCGGAAGCGGGAGCGCGGAAGCGTCATTTTCCAAAAATCTAGGAAGCGAAGCGTCCGCGGAAGCGTCTGCTATATATATATATATTTTTATATTTTTTTGCATTTATACTCAAAACAAACATCCCAAATACCAAATTAATTGTAGAAGACATGAAAACATGCATATTTTTGCATAAATCAAGATAGATATGGCATCCATGATTCCATTGTAGTTACTAGTATGTACAACAATCATCTATATTCTAGCTATTACAAACATACATCAAATTTTTAAGCATATTATAAAACATAAAACATTTAAGCATATTATAAAACATAAAACATAGAGCATATTATGATTTATCTAGCAAGTGAGCAACTGTCAACATTTGTCATGTCCAAAATTCAAATAATAATGTTTACAAAATATGTCACTTGGTCACCGCCAAGCCAAAAAGGTTCAAAATTCAAATTCACAAGTCTACAAGTCTAATGAGTAATCTATGACAAAAAGTAGTAGATTGTGAATATATCTACTAATCTCTCCTCCTTCCACCACGAATAGAACGTGATGGCGGGCCTCCACGTGGTGGCAATGAAGAAGATGGTCCCTGTGTAAGTCGTGGCACTGAAACTGATGAAGAAGAACCCCCTGCTGTTGGTGTTGAACCATGGAACCTAGGAACCAAGGGACCAGATGGGGGTGGGGGTGGTGGCATATCAACACGGTCATCATCATCCTAGAATCGCTCAAAAAATTCATGCAAAAAAAAAAAAACACTAGTTAACAAAAAAATTAAAAACATGAATTAGAGAAATGCTTTATAAGGGAAAATTGGAAAATTCATACCACAATGGACATACCTGGATAAGAGCATCCTCTAATTGCTCTAGTCGCAACACTCCATCCTCCAAATTGGGCTCCTCTGGATTCTTGTCCCAAATCAACAAGTCTTTATTAGACTTTGCATCTTCACAGTAATGGGACAACAATCGCAAGTTGTAATGAACATAAACCAAGCTCTCTGCCCGGTCTAAATTCAACCTGTTCCTTTTAACACTGTGGATGAAAGAATAAGAGCTCCAACACCTCTCTGCAGAAGAAGTGTTTACCACCTGTGATAGCACCCGCAATGCCAAACTCTGTAGAAGTGGAGTACCCCCTCCATGCATGTTCCACCACTCAAGAGCAGAAAAAGTCTCTCGATCTTGAATTGCATGCATGCTCCCAAATGGACCAGTGTTGAGCGTATAGTTGCTCACCTGTCTCCGTACCAATGCAGCCTCCTCCTCATCAGGGATTAATTTACTCAATGCAGCCATATATTTTTCGTGAACCTCTCTATCTTGGTGTGGTTTTTTCCTGCTTCCCCCCCCAGGTGCTGGTGTTGAAAGCCATGATGGATGATAGTATTTAGGTGTCAAAACATATGCTAATGCATGCAATGGAATATTTAGCATTTCCCATCGGTTTTGCACCTCTACACGAATATAATTGTACAAGGTGGTATCTCTAGGCTCAACAATGTCTTTAATCTGCCCCAACATGCTATCCATTTGCTCATACACCTCCCCAATTACTGGTCGATCTGAATCTGCAAACTTGATCATGTAATAAATTGGTTTGGTGAATTGCAAAACATATTTAACCTGTGACCAAAAGTAACTGTCAAGAACAGTGTCCTTGACTGCATTAGCACCATCTGTGTCAGTGTTAATTTCATCCCATATTTCAGCACACACCAGATTAGTTAAAGCTTGTCTCACCCTCACTAGCCGCCTAAAGGTGAGGTAATAACTAGCAAATCTTGTCTTTGCAATTTTAAGCAATTGCAACTTGGAGTAAGTGCCATAGAAGTAGTTTACCCTTGTATGCCCTGTGATGAATTTAATGAGCTGCTTCCCTTTCCTGTAAACCTCAGCAATCCACCCACAATCTTTGTGTTTCACAATATCATGCATCAAAAGGTTTAATGTGTGAACCAGGCACCCAGACCAAAAGATGTGTGGATGAGTACGCTCAATAATTTTTCCTGCTGCCTTACAATTTGCTGCATTATCTGTGATCACTTGAACCACATTATTCGGACCAACATCTTTGATTGATTTCAATAGGAGATCTGCAATGTTTTGTGCAGTTGCACTGATGGAGGAGGAGTCATGACATGCAATAAATACTGCACCACTAGAAGAAACACCAAGAACATTTATCAAATGTTGGTTTCTAATATTTGTCCACCCATCTGATACAATGGATACCCCAGAATCCACCCACTCATGTGTAAAACGTGTCAAAGCTCTTTGAACCTTAGCTTTTTCTCTTTCTAATAACACTGTTCTAGCTTTCTCATAGTTGGGGGCCTTGTATCCTTTTGGGGCTTCATTGATGGCCTTTACCATGTCATGCCAATAGGGAGAGCGAAGCACATTGAATGGTACACCGCAAGCACAAAGAAAACGGACTATCTTTCCATCCACATCATCCTTCCCAGCAACATTAAGGAAATCCCCTATTGTTCTTCTACCTCCAGAGGTTGCAGAAGTACCATGAGGAGATGGGCAACTACCAAATTTAGAGGTTGCACTTGAATCAGAATGAGTTTTTTGTTTCTTGTTTTTTTGTTGCGCAGCCATCTCTATTTGGATGTATTTTCTTCTTTCTTCAGTTGAAATGTTTGGGCAAATTTGTACCCCCACAGAACCCTTTTTTTCATCACTGTCCAGCACCCCACAAAGATGCCTCCTCAGACGGGTATATGAACCACAATATGGTTTTCCTCCATGACAACCATGAGGGCACACAAATTTGTAAGATCCACCACCCTTTCCCCCATCAAGTTTGGTCACATAGTTCCACAAGGGTGTTGATGTACCTTTCCCATCTTGTGCTTCAGTGTCCCCTTCAAGTTCATCCCCTTCCTCTTCAAACCCTTCCTCCTCATCATACATTGGGTCACTACTATTAGGACCAAGTTCATCCCCTTCCTCTTCCCTTCTATTCCTCACCCTTGCCATCATTAAAACCAAGAGTGGAATGATACATAGAAGCCAAAAGAACACCATCTTGGAATATGGATATAGGTGGTGGACAACCTGTAAATAAAGGAGCAAGTAGAAACAATGGGAAAGAGTAGGAGAGGGAGGAGAAAAATACAAATTTTTTTTCAAAAAAACAAGGGAGTTTGGGGTTTGAACTTACCTCTTTAGCTCTTGTAGATGAAGTCCTCCAAGCTCTTGCTCCAAGCTCCTCCTCCTTCTCCTAGCTCCTCCTTCTTCACTCCTCCAAGCTCTCCTCTCTTCTCCTCTCCTTTCCTCTCTTCTCTTCTCCTCTCCTCTCTTCTCTTCTCCAACTCTCATAAACTCAAAGTGAGAAAATGAGGAATGAATGGGAGCTTTATGCTTTTCATTCCTCACCCTAAACTCACCCTAAACTCACCCTAACCCACCCCCTCATTGCTAAGTTAAGTTAACTTTAAAAAAAAATTAAAAAAATGAAGTGTCTTTCCTTAGCCCGCGCGGTTTTTTCGGAAGCGCTCCGAAGCGCTCGTGAAGTGTACGATTCCGGGCCCGAAGCGTGGAGCTTCCGGAGGCCCGAAGCGTGGCGCTTCCGGAGGCCCGAAGCGCCATCCGAAGCGCGCTTCGGGGCCCACGCTTCTCAAAAACCAGGAAGCGCATAAAAAATTAGGAATCGCGCTTCCTTGGGCGCTTCCGGAACGCTTCCGTACGGGACGCGATTCCGGCCTAGGATCCGCGGGGGGGGGGGGGGGGGGGGCGCTTCCTGCAACACTGATGTAGCCTTCTTAATATTGTCGGGTGTGACACCTTGTGCTTGCCATATTGCTCTTACCACGAACCAGAATTGGTCCGGATCTTCATTCCCTACTCCTCTGAACACTGGTAGTTTGATCGCTCTCACCATACTGAAATGTGGAGGTGGTGGAGGTGGAGTGGGTGGAGATGGAGGTGAGGGAGGTGAAGCGGGTGGCGGTGTGGGTGGAGGTGGTAATCGTGGAATGTGCTACCTTATCAAACTGACCGCGCTTCTCAGAGAGACCTTAGCGAACTCTTCCTCGCTAGGGTGAAATTAAGGGACTGTTTTCCAATTCTTCACTATTTTTGTAGATTTTTCCGCTCTGCGTAGTCCCAAACATTAATGTATTCGCATGACCCTTTTGTCACACAATAGCATCTTAATCTAAGTATTCAAAAATTTAATATACTTACCTCGCGGTCCTTTGAGAAAGTGTCGTTCTGCCTCGCTATAGCTCACGGTCATGTCTACCACAAACTTAGTGATAAATCCCCCTATGATCCGGTCGAGCCAATGGTCCACAGTTCGCACGATTTTATCTTCTGATGCTTCCAGTCTGCACACTAATTCTGGAGTCCACACTATTGGTTTGTTGAGCCTACACCTTCCCTGGCTGTCAGCTAACTTCACGATCCACTCATACAGCTTAGAAGGAAAGAATGCAAAGAAAATCTTGTGGATTTCCGTATACACATAGCGCTCCAACAACTTTTCTTTAGATACTTGCGGAGTTATGTTTTCCTGTGTCGCAAACTCGTGAATCTTCTTGTCCAACCACTCTTCAATTTCCTTCTTTGTTGGGTTCCAGTGGCACGACATCAGACATCCCTTATGCAGATCTCGGTCCCGGCAACGGAACCATTTGTTGGCTTAGTGGGGCCTGACCTAGGTTCAGAAGTGATTTAGCCAAGCAAATCCCGGTACTACTGGCCCTTTCGGCAACAATCCGCGGAGCGCGGACTGAGGTCTCACCCGAAGTAGTATGGGAGGGTGTTAGAACTAGGTTTCCACACCCTGGGGATGTCTGATATGAGGTGATTGGTATGCGGTCCAACCTTCGCACTTGCTATGCTACACGCAATAACGGGCACCCTGCGCCCTGCGATACTGTCTTCGTGCAGTTCTAGCCACAATGCGACCCGTGTTATTTACCCAGTTCTCCCTTAATTAGGCTCTGTTAGCTGACTACTTAGATTATTTTCATATATAAGCATTCATACAAGTATTTATCAATTGCGCGCAGTAATTAAATAAAGTAAAGGAAATGCATAGCATCAAAATACGGATTCAAGAACAGATGCACAGAGTAAACTTTTCTTTATTAAATTTTAATCCCAAGTACAGACCCGACTCCGCTCTGCGCACTCAGCTGCAGGGGTCCGCGCACTCAGCTACAGAGTCTACTAGGCCTCTGCGCACTCAGTTGCAGAGCCTATTTCTACTACTATGACCCAGTACACTTCAGATTCACCTCTAACCTCAAACCATGCCTTCGCTATCCTATCTATCCTTGACTCCACCTTTGCAACTTAGAGTCTCGCTCTATTTATACAATCCCATGGTCCGCAGACCATGGGTAGGCCGACACAACTTTACATTAAATTACAATATTTTAAGGCGAACAACTCTATGACTCATCCTAGACCTTGCGCTTCGCGTCCGCAATTCGCGGAGTCTTACAATATACTTGACCAAACCCGCGGACCATGGGTAGGCCGACACAAATTTACATTAAATTACAATATTTTAAGGTGAACAACCCTATGACTCATCCTAGACCTCGCGCTTCGCGTCCGCAATTCGCGGAGTCTTACAATATACTTGACCAAACTTGGGCTTTGAGCCCCAAAAACATGCTGCGGGGTATCCCATGCCCAACACCCCACACCCACTTGGGAGCACCACAATAACTTTCTTGGAAACCAAGGGGCCAACCCCTTGTCCACTATGTTTGGAGTCCATTTTCTCATCATGGCACACTTTGGGCTTCAGCAAGCCTCCTCAAGGACCAACAATCCAGTTTATTGATAATTCTGCCCTTTTGAGAGGCTTATTTTTATGTTATTGAGTTATCTTGGTGGGCTTGTCACTAAGGATGTTATTGTTGCACATTATTTTATTATTTGGGGCTTAATTAGGCCAATTAGGCAAATCGAACCCATTAGAGGTTATATAAATAGATGAGAGGTGATTCATTTCTCTCATCGTCACTTGGATTGGATTTTCGCTATTGTCCTTGGAGCTTCTTTCTAATGCGAATTTGGTGAATGAATATACTCTCTCTCTCGTGCAAGTAAAATTTTGATGCTATTCTTATCATTTTATTGGTTTACTACATGTTATGGTTATCATTATTCATGTATGGGTTAAAGTAAATGTGAAATTCTTCTGGGAACCTTGAATAAGTGATTTAATGCATGCGTTGTACTTGAAGAGGGTGGGTGAATGTTCCTAGAGGCACCTAATAGGTTTTAAGCCTCAAAACTTCATCTCTTTGACAAATTTGAAGTATAAATCCCTATTGACCTAGTTGCTAGCCTTGGAGAGGCTAGCAAAGATTAATTAGGGCTCCTTAGCTCACGAAAATTTGTGATCTATGTGTATCTTGACTCCATTAAGCCCAAGCAATAAGGCACTGATCCTCGTATCCCTTTGGTGGTCAAATTTACCTCTCTTTTCTTCACTTTTCCAATTTCTAGGCCTAACCCTAGAAGGTCACCTAGGGCATCAAATGAATCTCTTTGTAGCCATCCAAACACCTTGAAAATTGGTCCACTACTGCACTGTAGTTTGCTCAAGGGGTCCTCCAAATTTCAAGCAATTATGACGATGGAATCCTGAGATATAGCAAGCCCTAGCCTTGAGACCATCTCTTGTCCTAGGCTGATTTGGGCTAGTGTCCTCATTTGGATCATTGCATTCAATCCTCAAAAGAAAATTTGTCCTTTGGTCCTCTTCTCTTCCCTCATTAAGTCAAGCCCCTCCTTGGTTGATCAATTCCATACCCTTGACCTAATTTTGGGGCCACTTGGTCCTTTGTGGTCCTGCAACTTTCTAACTCTAATTTCACAAAGATCACATAAGGATTTTTTTAGTCTAGAAACCATCTCAACAAGATATATTCCCAAACCCTAGCCTTGAGAATCCTCTTAACCCTTCTTAGAGAGCTCATCACCTTGCTTTCAAAGCAAGCAAGCTATCTAATTGAGTCTCTCTTGTGAATAGGCCTTAGGAATCATTCCTTATCCTCCTATTGATCCATTCATCTAGTGGTTCCTCTTATATCGGGTCTCCTTCCATCGGTGAAATTCCGTAAAGAGCAGTGAGCTTTAGCTGAGGTGACATTGGGCTATTGCTCTGTTGTTGCCCCTTGACCTAGTAGTTGCTCCATAGGATCCCCTCCTAGGACCCCTATTAGTTTGACCGGTAACACAACCCAAGTGCCCTCAATTCAACTCCATGTGTCCATGCCAACATCTAAGCCACTCCATGTTGTATAGGGTTCAACGCCCTCCTCCAAAATGCCAAATGTTCCTCCAATGTAGGGCATCCTCTCAAGCAAGAAACCAATCTTCATGTTGCCATCATGAAGAATGTCCCAAATTGTTTGAAGATCTCCAATGATCCAAGGAAAAATGTCATACAAGTATCTAATGAGATCAGACAACTAGTAATTAACCCACCTCCAATGTGCAAGTCCATCAGGAACCATCTAAGGGCTAATTATACACTTACGAACCATCTAAGGGCCAATTATACACTATGTATCCCAAATCTCATGAAGCAACTCCACACATGGTGTAACCACTTTTGGAGTAACCCCAAAATCTAACACAAAGGGTTCTTTGATATTCTTGGTATGGAAACATAATGCAACTTCCATCTCTTACCTTGCACATGCATGACAAGTTTGACATTTTCTAACATGGGCACTGGAGTTTTTGAATAAAGTAGGCTAGTAGTAACCTACCCTTATTACTTTATAAGCTATGGTGCTAGTGGGTTTGCTATGCAATTTTGCAAGGACTTTTTCTACATCCAACTTCTCCAAACATTATAGCAAATCCCATTGTAGTTCTTTCGGAAAAGAATTCCACACATCAAGGTGTACTATGCAGATTTAACCCTTAAAGCCCTTCCGCTTTTGGGTTTAGATATTTCCGACTAGATTCGTCTTGTAAGTAAAACTTGAGGTTTTAATACCACAAATCGATAGGTAGCAAGGATAAATGGCATGTCAAAGTATGTAGAAACTTTATTCTCCCAACTTTCTTCATTAGCTTTGTATTGGGACTCCATTGCTAGCTTGCAGGTCTTGACCTTTAACGAGTTTGGTAGGTTTAATGTCCAAGATATACTCCTAGATGACCATCCCCTAGTTTCCATTGTCACTGTTGTAACTCTTGGAGACAGTTCCTGGCTATGGGGGAACTAGTGCCCAAGACATCTTAAGATTGAATAGAAATAGTTAATATCAATGCCGGAGAGACAGGCCATGAGGGCTTGCAACCAAAACTTCTAATTTTGAAACCCTAGCTTTGCAAAACAGATTGACTAGAGAAACTCTGAGAGTTGCAGGATCTTGGATTAAAGGAATGGTTTGAAGAAAATAAAGATGACAGAGTTGATACCCAGGCAATTAAGAATTTGAATATAACTTCTGTAGAAAGAATAATGGAAGGGAAAGAATCATGGGTGAATTCACAGCATGGTGGAGCGCCCTTTAAGGCTTCTTTAAATAAGATTTACAGGTACTTTCAGCTAATAAAACAACATTAGTAAATCTGCTAAATAAAAGAAGCCAACAGCCTCATTACACTCATGCTGATAGAGGAAAAACATTTAATGAAAGAATGAATACACAAAGGAAAACATTTCTGCAACTACTCCCAAAGCTGGAATCAAAACTGCTGTGTATTCTTAGATTTCAGAGAGAATTTCTGATTACAATGCCAGTCGTGAGAACTGGACTCCCAGCCCCTGAACCCTTTCCAATATCAATTTCAAACTTTTATCTCTGCCCCCAAGACCTAACTGGCTAACTGTTGTAATCAGTTTCAATAAGTATAACAATTATAATTTATTTCTCTCTTCTATTTTTCCTTTTTAAAAGTTCTTGAAAAATTAAATAGTAGAGATATCATTTTAATATTTTATATATATATATATAACATTAAGACAAAACTCTGACATTTGAAAATTTTTGCAATACTCATTTTTTTTTAAATTATTTGGACCTCTAAATCAAAACAAAATGAGTTTGGGCCCTATGGAAAACCACTTTCTGCCCCTGGGACCATGCACAGTGGTTTCTAGAACTTTGAAAAAGTGATGTCGAGTTGAAGATTGACCGTTTTCATGGGTAGTTTAGAAATACTGCTTTGCGGGACCACATTTTGCCTTAAACTTCAAGTACTTTGTCCTCCTGTGACTCTATTGGATCTGGATGTGAATGATCTGAATCATTAATTATTTACTGTTGACACCTAATCCGAAACGGATGGGTGAACTGGACAGTGATCAGGAAGATGAACTGATCCATTGTATTTATGTATATAAATATGAGTTAGCTAATGAATAATAAAAAATCAGTTTTCTCTCCCGCTCATTCTGGAGTTACCCTGCCCTGACATGGTATCAGAGCACAGGTCCCAGAAATAGCTGTAACTCCTGTCTCTGCCAGGTTTCTGCTGCCTCATGAAACCTCTGTCCTGAGAGACTGCGCATCCGTTTTCTCTGCGCATCCGTGCCTCTGTCCTGGAGTCTGCGCATTGTTTTTTTATAAACGTTTGCCTGAATACGCTGCCCCTCTCTGCGCTGCCCCTCTCTGCGCATCAATACCTGAATGTATCGGTTATTTTTTTTTTAGACATTAACGGTTATGATTTTAATTTAAGGCGGCAAACAGCCTGCCGCTGGCGATTACATTTCAGAGGGAGAGTTCATAGCTTCATTTAAATGTTCCTGTCTGAAGGAGAGGGATCCTCTCTGTTCTATCAATCTCACACCCAGAACAATGATTTGCACCACCGCGGATCAGAACAGTAGCATTGGTTGCATTGATTATAGAGGCTTCCGCTAGAATGAATGAGTTACCCAGCTTTGACCGCTGAAACTATTGAGGTCAGCTGATAGACCTTCTCTGTTCCAGTATACAACGGAAATCGAGCCTTCCTCAGATTCTTTGGAGGGTATACAGGTGGTTTGAGCATTTTTAAAGCACAGAGCCGCGATATTTGAAGGCGGAGAAGGCTTACTGGGCTTCTTCCTTGTGTAACCGGAATCCACCACAGCAAGCGCTTTTTGGGGAAGATCTTTCAACTGTTTCGTCTCTTATATGAGAACCTTCTCAGCAAATCCGATACTAAGGAGCTTCATGGGTTGCTATTCCTTGTCTGTAAGCCCCGGCAAAGGGTCCACTGCCCAGATCCTTATTCCATGATTGTCAAAGCACAGAAAGGCACCATTGTTACTGAAATGCAGGCAGAGAAGGAGCACTCTTGCCTGACTCTCCTTTTGCTCTTAGGGTGAATGAAATGGACCCAGGTTATTTTTCTCATTGCCAATTACAAACATAGCGAACACTACTTCTAATGCAAGGTGAGAGTGATATCTGAACTGGAAACAAGGCTTCTTACAGCTTTGAGGCTAACCTGTGGGAAGGACCAGGGATGCAGGGGAAGGACAGAGCTTTGAAAACCAAAGGATCCAATACAGCAGAACGGACTGCTAAAACCTTAAGGAATAGGACTGTAGGATTCCCTTAAGTTAACCACCAGAACTCTTCGATTGCATCTTGAGCCAAGATTGGCCTCCAAGTCTGCTTGAGAGTTGAGCCCTCTTAGAATGTGAAAGAAGGAGATTTTCCTGAACTTTGGCAACAGGAGATGAATTTTTTTGATAACAGTGGCTAGATGGATCTGATGAGGAGAATTATGATCGAACATTGCCTGGATGATGAGCCTAGAGTCTCCAAATACACAGAGGGAGCGGATGTTTTGATTGATTGCCAGGTTCAGCCCTTGCCACAGTGCTAGGGCCTCTGCTCTATTATTGGTTTCGATGCCCAGGCCCCAATGGAATCTCAATTCGGTTACTCCTCCAGGGTTCAAGAGAACCCCTCCACTGCCTGCCTCCCCAGGGTTTCCCTTAGAAGCCCCATCAAAGAACAAACAATAATCGTCTAAGGTTGATCTCCATTTTATAAACTCCTGTTCCTCCAATCTGATCTCCCAGTTGGTATGGATAGGAGCAGATAGGTCGGATCTATCATTCAGGTTCGGAACCAGTTCTTGGATCCATTGCTCCTCTTCTTTGTCCAGCTTTAATTCATTTCTAGGGATAGTATTGGCTTCCAAAGCCTCGCCAAGTAGAGCTTTGATTTTAGAAATTACCCGAGTAGGATTGCAGCTTTCATCTCTAAATGTCCTGTTATTCCTTTCCAGCCACAGCTTCCAGCATATAAACTTAGGGATCCACATCCAGCTTATTTTGAGAAATTTTTTTCTTTTAAGGCTAAAGGGAGATTGATTGACCCAGGTTCGGAACAGATTGGATATACTTTCTTGAAGAACGAAGTTTACATGGTTTAACCTCAGAATTCCCCTCCATACTACCTGAGCAAAAGGGCAGAGCAGCAGCAAATGATTGACATTTTCTTCAGAAGTCAAACAAAGGGGACATCTGGAGGGACCTTCCATCCCTCTTCTTCTCAAATTGTCTCTGGTGAGGATGCTGTTGTGCGCAACAGTCCAACAGAAAAAATCAATTTTGGGGAGAGAGGGGAAATCCCAAATAAATTTCCAAATAGCTGGATTGGGAGGAGCATAAGGGACAGCCAGAATTCTTCTGTAACCTTCAGCAGCTGTGTATGAGCCTGAGAGAGAGCCCCAGCCTCTTTTGTCTTTAGAGTTGGCTTTTGAGGGGGATTTGCCTTGAAGCATGTCCAACAGTAGTGAAGCTTCCTCCTGCATCATATGAGGAATCTCTCCCAGATTCCAACAGTCCCAGAGCCTGTCAGGATCGTTCTTCCAGGTGGATATGTCCCACAAGGTATGCAAATTGGAGGACTGGAGCCAAGCTCTGATATTGGCTAGCCCCTCAACTTGATTCAAAGGCTGGTCTCCCAGAATTGAATCATCCCAAATATTAATTTTTCTGCCATTACCTGGGATCCAGTAAAGCTGCTGGCTGAAATGCTCCGTAGCTTGTCTGCAAAGGTTGAAGATTGGAGATCCTTTTAAGGTTCTTGGAGGCTTATCCAGACATCTCAGTCGTTGTCCTTGGTAGTATTTCTTCCAGATGACTCTTTTGCTCCAACTAGATTTACCGGAGACTAGATTCCACAAGATCTTGGTTCCCAAAGCGAGGTTTTGAGCAGCCAAGTTACGAAGATGGAGGCCGCCTTCCAGAAGAGGTTTCTTGATGGTCTCCCAATTCACTAAATGAATCCTTCTGTCATTGTTGTTCCCACCTTCCCATAGGAATCTTCTCAACAAACTGTCCATTTTGCTGAGAAAGGATTTGGGGGCGAGAAGAACTGTGTTTTGGTAAAGCGGCATACTTATCAGGACTGACTTCATCAATATGACTTTCCCTGCGTTATTCAGCCATGAAGCACCCCAAGCTTGGATTCTGTTCTTTAACTTATCGAGCAGCGGCATCCAATGAGCCAGATTGGGTTTGGTTTTGAAGATTGGGATCCCGAGATATTTAAAAGCCTCCCAATTACGAATTCCATCCATTTCTAAGAGCCTTGCAATGTCAGACAGCTCCTTTGTTGTGCAGTTCCAGCCATAGATTGAACATTTCCGATAATTAATTTTGCTTCCTGAGATCGATTTGTAAATGTCCAGTTCCTTCTTGAAGGATCTGGCCGAGATTAGGCTGGCTCCTCCTAGCAGCAAAGTGTCATCTGCAAACTGTGCATGGTTGATATCCTTCACCCTCTGAGTCGTTCTAAGGCCTGGAAGAATTTGAGTCTGTTGATTGTGATCAAGCTGGAAACTGAGGACCGATGCCTGAATAGCATAAAGGAGAGGGGACAGGGGACAGCCTTGTCTGAGGCCTCTGGAGGCTTGGAAGAATTCAGTTGAGCGGCCATTGACCAGGGGAGCGATCCATGGGGAAGTGATACAGGCTTTCACCCAGTTTATGAAGCCGTCAGAGAAACCAAGATTCTTCATTACATTGAGCAAAAAATCATGTCTAACCCTATCGAAAGCATTAGCCAGGTCGAGCTTTATAACCATACCTTTCTCTTTTCTTTGACAACTTGAATGGACAGCTTCTTGAACCAGCACAATGTTATCCAAAATCTTTCTTCCTTTTATGAATCCACCTTGATTTTCAGGGATGATGGCAGGCAAAATATTCTTTAACCTGTTGGCTATTATTTTGGAGACCAGTTTGTAGCTAGAGTTGCATAATGATATGGGCCTGAATCTGCTAAAGTCGGTAGCGCCTTTCTCCTTTGGAATCAAAGCTAGGAATGCCGAGTTGATGCCGCCGCCTAGCTTTGCACAGTTCTGGGTTTTCCTGACCATTCTCAGTAAATCTTTTTGGATTGTTGACCAGCAGGCCAAGAAGAACCTGACAGTGAACCCATCAGGACCTGGGGCTTTATCAGGCTCCATAGAGTCCAGAATATGCTTTATTTCATCCATGCTGATCGGAGCAGTCAGCATGATGTTGTCCGAATCCTTAACGCTCTTGGGAATTAAATCCATTGGATAGATCTGGGGATCTATAGGATTTTCTTCAGGAGCCGAATATAGATCTTTGAAGAAGGAATAAGCTGCTCTCTTAATGCCATCAAAGTCCTTTATAACTGTGTTTTGGTGTTGAATCTCAGAAACTGTTTTGAAGTGCTTTCTGGCTTCGGCTTGCTTGTGAAAGAAACTGGTGTTCCTATCTCCGGATTTTAACCATAAATTTCTAGATTTCTGTCTCCAGAATTCTTCCTCCTCCCTGCTGGATTTATGAACCTTTTTTTGCAGCTCAACTTCTTTTCGAAGAAGATTTAGAGTTACAGGACTCTTCTCCATTGCTGTTTGATGGGCAGCAAGGGTGTTGAGAGATTCTTTTCTTTTGGCAGTAGGAGTTTCTAGTCTTTTGGCCCACTCCTTAAGACTTCTTTTTAAAACTCTTATTTTCTCTTCCCACACATAGAAAGGGGAACCATGGACAGGTCTATTCCAGGCATCCGAAACTACATCATGAAATCCTTCTTGCTGAATCCACAGAGGGCTGAACCTGAATGGAATGGGGCCTAAATTACCAACCAGAGAAAGCTCAAGGAGGATGGGCTTGTGATCAGAAATGAGATTTGGAAGAATTTTAGAAGTAGCCATTAGACCGCAAGTCAGGAAGGATGAGTGGACAAGGAATCTGTCCAAGCGGGCAGCTATATGATTTGGGGCTAATCTTTTGTTGGACCAGGTGAATTTGCCTGAAGAGGGTTTTATATCCTCCAGGTCCCAGCCCAATATAATGTCTTCAACCCATTCTCTAGCGGGGTCCCTCACAATGGATCCTCCCTTTTTCTCGTCAAGAGCAAGGGTGACATTCAGATCCCCTGCAATGATTATATTTCCTGGATTTTGTTCTGTAAGAAATGATTGAAGCGAGTTCCAACAAAATTTTTTCTCCTCTGGCAAAACGGGAGCATATAAATTAAACATACTTACTTGTTGTCCTGAATTTTTGTGAAGGAGCTGAGTGAAAAGCCAATGGGGACTGCTTTTTTCTTGGATGAGATCATATATGGAGCTATTCCAGAAGGTGGCTATTCCACCAGAAGCTCCTCTTGCGCTTACAGCTCTTCCTTGACCTTTTTGCCAAAATACTTTACTAGATTGGAGGAGGAGGGGTTCCTCCAGCTTAGTCTCCTGGATGAGAAGGATTTCAGGCGAATATATTCTCACTATGTCTCTGACGGCTTCCTCTTTCGACCTGCTGCCTAATCCTCTACAGTTCCAGGAGACGTATTTCATTATTTACTGATTTGGGGGGTTGAGGCTCCTTTTGGAGCCTTGTTGCTCTTACGCCCAGATCTCGTATTCATCATTCCTTTGAGGGTTTTTTGCGAACCTTGGAGGACATCTAAATAAGTTTTTTCCTCCCGCTGTTTCTTCTTGGATTTCCGACCCCTTGTCGATTTCATAGGAGTGACTTGTGAGTTATCTGTTTCAGAGTCTCTCTCCTCCGAGTCCTCCTCATATTCAGATGCGAGGCTAATATGCTCTTCATTTCCTTCTTTCCCCTGCTGACCGTCATCAATTGGAGGAACCGATGATTCGCCTTCAATATCTTTCACTTGCTTCGACTTATTTCCCGTTTCCTCTTGAGTCTCCAGGGTCTCCACCTGATCCCCTGAGGAGGATCCATCTTTGAAGTCAGCATTGGACTTTGGGTTAGATTGAGGTTTCCCCGATGATGCAGAGGGTTTCTGCCCCGGTGGCTTTGGGACCGCCTTTCCTTTTTTAATTTCTTTCCATCCTTCCTCTTCAACCGTGATCCCTGCTGAAGCTTTTGGGCAATCACGTTGGAAATGACCATGCTCGTGACAGGTTCGGCATTTGAACGGCAGCTGCTCATAGTCCAGCTTCTGATAATGCTGCCATTCTCCTACTGAGAGCTTGACCGCTTCAGGCAGACCGGCTTCCAGGTCGACCTCCACGCAGATTCTGGCGCATGTATATTGGCCCTTATGGTCAGCTTTATCAATGAAACGACCTAGCCCATTTCCGATCTTTTGCAGGGATTGATAGCTCCAGCAGTGTATCGGAAGGTTGGGAAGGCGAACCCAGACCGGCGCCTCCTTAGGGACATCAACGGAGGGGTCGAAGTCGGGGCTCCATTTATTCAGGTACAGACCTTGATTACCCATAAAATACGGCCCGTTTCTGAACACCAAATCCCGGTCTTCTTTGGTTGTAAACTCGAAAATGAAGTAGCCTCGTCCCACAGCATAGCAGATCACATTGTTTTTTAGCTGGGGTCTCCAGTTCCTCTGAATCCATTCGTCCGTGATTTTTGTGGATGGCCAGCGGCCCATAAACTGTCCTACTAGGCCTCTGTCAGCCAGAGCCAGGGCGATTTTGATCGTTTGTTCCTCTGGGAGATCAATCTCAGGTATCTCTTCCAGTTTCTTGATGAACTTTGGCGCCTCTGTAGCTTTACGTTTCTTCCCTTGCTGTTTTAATAGACTACTGAACGCCTCTGCAGATGAGACTGGAGGGTTGGGAGCGGCCTCCCCGCCCCCTGGACCGCTCATGGCAGCGTCAATCGCAGGCCTGCGGCTCTGTTTCGTGCGGCTAGGTTATTCAGAGCAGCGTGCGATCTTGGCTCGTATGTCAATGTTCGGATGTGCCACCGAATGTATCGGTTATTACTCATCAACAAGCGCTCATTTATTCTGCGCATTGTTTTTTTATGAACGTTCACCTGAATCCGCTCATGTATTTCCTGCTCATGTATTTGCTGTGGGTTTCAAGTGATATCATCGATTATTGTGAGCGCTCCACCACAAATCTGTAACGGACATCGTTCTTCTTCGATGATACATCCGCTTCGATGATACCTTCTTCTCTGCACGAAATCTAGATCTCCATTTTAGTGAGTTACTTGATACGCTTGTGTCTCAGAGAGCTTGCTTCAGCAGCAGCTTCACCTACATCTTGAACCATGGCGAGTAATGGGAGATCTTGAAGATGACTGCGAGCCATTCGGTGAACAAGGCTGTTGACCTTCGACGGAAGACAAGAAACTATCGGGCCTCGTGAGTTGTTCAGTCGTAAGCGGCACCAGTTCTATTTCTACCGAGGTTAACTCCCGGTCCAAAACAGGCCTGACAATGACTGCGTTTTTATTTGTTTTGATCAGTTAATGGTGCGGCCTCCACGGAATTTCCTTGGCGAATTTTCTTAAAATTAGCTTCAATGTCGGGATTTTGTTCAGTCTTTTAAAGACATTCAATTTTTCAGTAGATTCTGTTGCACAGTTCTCTGGTCTGTTCATTGCAATGTTGATGTTGTAGTCAGCCGACCTTTGATCTGCCATTGATGTTGTAGGCAGTTGCACAGTTTTTATAATGCTGTCTTAAAGCATAAAGTGATATTATTGCAACAGCAAATGGGAATGAAGTTCGAGATTTTTATTATTTGAAATGTTTGAAGTCAAAGTGATATTATTGCAGCAGTAAATGAAGTTCGATTTTTTTCATAAGTCAGCATTATGATATTTAGGGACAAGAAAGAGGATTGCTTGAGATTTTATAAGGCAGAATGATGATATTTCTGGTTTGTGATTCATATCACGATATCATTTCACCGACAAATAACAACTGTACATTTTGGTTTTACCTCCACTAACCTAGAAGTCTTTTATCAACAGAAGTTTTTTTTTTAGCAGAGATATTTTTTTACAGAATGCATTCAATCATTTCTATGGTAGGAATAGTTCTCACTGGCAAGGAGAACTATTCAGAATGGTCTCGGATGGTAAAACACACCCTCATCTACAATGAGTTGTGGAAAGGTGTGTGTGTCGGAGAAGAAGACAAAGACCCTGTGCAGCCTACATCAGATAAAGAACTTGCCATTTGGGAAAACAAGAACAGCAAAGCCTATGCATTGATAGCAGCATTTGTAAATGAAGAAGTAAGTCGTCATATTTCATCCTATTCCACTGCCTTTGAAGCTTTACAAAAGCTGAAAGAACTCTATGATACACATTCTGCACTTGAAGTTGTTCAGCTCATGATTAAACTCTTCACTCTTGAACTGAAAAATAATGATCCTCTTGCCCTTGCATCTGAAATAAAGTCTATAATGCATGATATTAAATCCACTAAGGTTGAGCTGGATATCTCTCTTATTGCCTTTCTCAAAGCACTCTATCCTACCTACTCCAACTATCTTGAGTCATTACAAGCAAATGGAAATCTTAAAGATATAACCTTTGACTCTCTTGCGAAAAAGTTTGCTGAAAGGGAGAAAGCCTTTGGAAAGAAGACAGTCCCTGAATCCTCTGAAGAGACTGTTTGCCTTGCTCATAAAGAAAAGCATCCTGCTCAAGATTCTACAAGAGGAAGAGGTGGACGAAGAGGAAGAGGAAGATACTTTAGAGGCAGGGGCGGCAGACATTCTCAAGCAGAAAAAGCAGATCTGCATTGCATTCGCTGCAAACGAAATGGATCACATGATGCTTCTACATGCAAGCTACCATGGGACAAGATTGAGCAGAGAAGAAATCAGCAGAAAGGTAAAACTGATGACACAGACAAAGGTAAAGCACCTGAATCCGCTCACTATATTGAGGCACAATGTAACATTGGAGTAAATGAAGACTTGTTTAATGCTTCACTTGCTTCTTCGAAAAATCACTGGTTGCTTGATTCAGGAGCAACCTGTCATATGACTCATAGGAAAGATTTTTTTGAAGATTTCACTGACAATGTTGATGGAGCAGTATGCTTTGCAGATCAGTCAAAAATCAAGCCATTAGGGCTTGGCACAATCAGGCTTAAACTGCCTGGTCTTCCAGACTTTCTTCTGGATCATGTTCTATATCTCCCACAGCTCAAGAGAAACTTGCTGTCCCTGGTCCACATCCGCCAGCAAGGTCACTCCATTCACATGTTTGATGGCAAGCTTGAGGTAAGAAAGGCATCTGACCACTCACTTGTCATGAGGGGTATAGAAGAAGAAAGACTTCTTAAACTGCAAGGAACCTCTGCTCATGCACAACATTGTTCATATATTTCTCATCATGAAGAAGGTACACTTCCATCAAGTTTATTATGGCATGCTAGATTTGGACATTTAAACTATGATAGTCTCCGCTTGTTGAAGAAAAATGGTGTTGCTGGTTTGCCTACAATTCCTAGAAAACATAAGCAATGTGATGCTTGCATTCTAGGAAAGCATAGCAAACAGTGTTTTCATGATTCACATTCAAGAGCACATAGGAAGCTTGAACTCATTCATTCAGATTTATGTGGTCCAATGCCTGTTTCTTCTGCAAATGGAAATAAATATATCATGACATTTATTGATGATTACACCAGAATGTGTTGGGTTTATTTATTGAAGAACAAATCTGATGCTTTTCAAACATTCAAGAATTTTCATAAATGGATTGAAAATGATGCACAATCTCATATTGGGTCTATTCGCACTGATAATGGAAAAGAATATACATCAAATGAATTTGAACACTATCTTCGCCAACATGGGATTAAACATCAAACAACTGTGCCTTATAATCCTCAACAGAATGGTGTAGCTGAAAGAATGAACAGAACAATTTTGAATATGGTACGATCCATGCTTTTCTTCAAAAATGTAAAGACAATGTTTTGGGCTGATGCTGTTCTATGTGCTGCATATATAAAGAATAGATGTCCATCTAGTGCTATAAGAAACAAGACTCCTTATGAATTGTGGTATGGACATGTTCCTTCGGTAAAACATCTCAGGATCTTTGGTTCCACCTGTTATGCTTTAATACCAAAGGTACATAGAAACAAACTTGGTGCTAGAAGTCGTAAGTGTATCTTCCTGGGGTATTCAAACACATCTAAAGCATACCGCCTCTATGATGAAGTAAATAAAAAGTTTGTTTTATCTAGAGATGTCATTTTTCTTGAATCATCCAAATCTGACAGTGTTGTTGAGCGGCAACTTGATCGCTTGGATAGATTCACAAAACCGAAATCATTTCAAGAGTTTGATAATCAGATTCCACATCTTGAAGGGGGGATTCCTATACTAGATCAACATGTGGAATCTTCTTCTGAAGAACAATCTCCCCTGCATGACACTCCAACAACGGATGATGCTTTAAGTGATGTAATTGATAGAATTGGGAGACTTAATCTTGATTCAGTCCCAACTCAATCAACCGAGCAGCCTGGACCATCTCAGAAAGGTCCCCCAAAGTGGCTGACAAAGACACTTGAAAGTGTTCATCCTGATGAAATTGGAAAAACAGGAACCAAAAATACAAACCGACAAGATGGAGGTGATGTAGATAACTCTAATTCACCTGTTGATATGGATGTTACTTATGATTGTGAATTGAACTTGTCTACAGATTTTGAACCAACATCCTTCAAAGAAGCTGCTTCTCATGATGAATGGAAAGAAGCGATGCAGAAGGAGTATGATGTCCTCATAAAGAATGGCACTTGGAAGCTGGTTGATCCTCCATTTGGAACCAAATCAATTGGCTGCAAGTGGGTCTACAAGAACAAGTACAAAGCTGATGGCTCACTTGACAAGCACAAAGCTAGGCTTGTGGCAAAAGGTTTTGCACAGAAGGAAGGGGTCGATTATGAGGAAACTTTTGCTCCCACAGCAAAATGGGCCACCATCCGGACACTCTTTGCACTAGCTGCTCAGAACGGTTGGAAAGTCCATCAAATGGATGTAAAAACTGCATTCTTGAATGGAGATCTAAAAGAGAATGTTTTTATGTCCCAGCCTGAAGGATTTGCTGTGAAAGGACATGAACATAAAGTATGCAAACTTGTGAAGTCCTTGTATGGCCTCAAACAAGCACCACGAGCCTGGTATGAAAAACTAACTGAGCATCTTCTGAAACTCAACTTCAATCATTTTGATCTTGATGATGCAACTTTATTTGTCAAGAAAGTTGGCAAAATAGTTGTATATCTTGTGGTATATGTAGATGATCTTTTAATGACAGGGAACAATGAAAGCTATATTGCATCCATAAAGAAAGAATTAGGAAATTTTTTTGAAATGACTGATTTGGGCTATGTTCATTACTATCTTGGCATTGAAGTAACCCAACATCCAAAGTCCATATTTCTTTCTCAAAAGAAATACATTGGAGATTTGTTAAACAGATTTGGCATGACAGAGTGCAATCCTCTTTCTACTCCAATGGAACAAAACTTGAAGCTCACATCTATTGAAGGAAAGGAATTTGAGGATGCAACAAAGTATAGACAGCTTGTAGGAAGTCTCATCTACCTCACTACTACCAGACCAGACATTTCATTTGCTGTTGGAATCCTCTCCAGGTTTATGCAAAAGCCTTGTGAGGGACATTGGTCTGCTGCAAAAAGAGTTCTAAGGTACTTGAAGGGAACTCAAGACCTTGGAATCAAGTATACACAGGTGGACGACTTCAACTTGATTGGATACTCTGATTCAGACTTCGATGGAGACAAAGAAACTGGGGTATCTACTTCAGGATATGCTATGAGTCTTGGATCAGGAGCTGTCTCCTGGAGATCACGCAAACAATCAGTACCAGCAGATTCCACAACAGAAGCAGAATATGTGGCAGCAGCTGAAGCAACGAAAGAAATTGTGTGGCTCAGGAAAATTCTTGAAGATTTGCAGGTAAAACAAATACAATCAACTCCACTCATGATTGATAACACATCTGCAATAAAGTTGGCCAAGAACCCAAAGTTCCATGATCGTACTAAGCACATCAATACTAAATATCATCTGATCCGACATCATGTTGAGGCCAAAACAATCCATCTCCGTCATTGTTCCACAAACGAGCAAATTGCAGACATCTTCACCAAAGTGCTTGGAAGAGAAAAGCTTGAAAGATTCAGAACGATGCTTGGACTCACCAACATCCCTTCAGATTAAGGGGGGGAATGTTGACACCTAATCCGAAACGGATGGGTGAACTGGACAGTCATCAGGAAGATGAACTGATCCGTTGTATTTATGTATATAAATATGAGTTAGCTAATGAATAATAAAAAATCAGTTTTCTCTTCCGCTCATTCTGGAGTTACCCTGGCCTGACATTTACATTTGTGCAAAAGGTATAAACATGCACTTACTCCTTGTGCCATTGGATATATGTCAATATCTCAGGCTTTCGAATTACAAGGTATGGGAAATTCTGCCTCTAAAGGATTGAACTCCTCTTGTACTTAATGCATCTATCCTGATTGCAATAGACTGTCTAGCATTGCAGAAACTTGAATGACTCGTTCACCCTCAAGAGCATATAATTGCTTTTGAAATGAGTTCATCATCTGTAATATCAAGTCCAATTTGACCTCAGCGACCTTGCCCCCAAGAAAAAATCTGCCTTTGCTATTGACAGCCATTTTAAGATTATCCCCACAGATAACTTGCACTATCAATTGATCTGCAACCACTTTCACTTACACAGGTTCAAATTCGTTTTGCACAGAACCATGGCCTGGTAACCAGCATCTCATGAAATGACTCAGTTTCAGGCTGCAACAACTGTGTGTTGCTGATTGGTTTCTGAATAGCATTCCTCATTATGTAGAAGGACTCTGAACCTGCCATTGGCTTTTTTGTCTAAGATTGAAAACCACCAATGCTGACATAAAGCCTTCTCATACCAACAATTTCTCCAGCATAATTGTACTGCACATTTGCACTGACAATTCCAGTAGACAGAATCTCCAAAATACCAGCTTCTGCCATTTTTATATTGGAACCCAAAGCTGCAGCAGCAGCAGCTATGACTGCAGGAATATTAGCTGTCTGGATACCATTCCAGCTGTCTGTCTTGCCTGGAACAAGTTTTATTTCTGACAGCAAAGAGACTACATCGCTTGTTTGAGGTGCTCTCTGCCATGTATTCAATTTGCATTATTTTTCCTGTAGAAGACCCTGAGCTATACAAGGAGCATAGGAAAGAGAATGAAAAATCCATTCCCAAACAATCCACTGCAACAAAGGACGTACTGTAGCCACCCAACTTGGATCAGTAGCAAGTGCAGATGGTACATGATTATTGACTGAGAATAGCAATGAGTCCAAACAAGATGAATTCCACGAAATCTGTGGAAACCTATTTCTCAGCTGACTCAACCAACTGATAGATATGTCACGGACATGTTCATGCTGGTGAGATACATTTTGTATAAAGAAACAGGCATGTGCAGAAACTATAGCCTCTCTCTTCTCTGCTTCATCTCCAGTTGCAGATATCCTGTCTTCCAGCCAGGATACAGCTGCCTCAAAGGTCCAGTGAACAATTGCAGTGAGACATTGATAGACAGCTGACATGAGATTTGGGGTTACAAGGTACTTGAAAACACAATCCAATCAAAAGAACTTCTATGTTGCATTAACCCTGAATCACTTCTAAGAATGCCACCATTGTAGCTAAAACGTAAAATTTCCAAGGATGCCACAGCCAGAAGATAAGTAGTCTTGACACCTGAAATTGTGCCCATTGATGCTATCTCAACCCGCCCCCCATAAAGCTGTTGAAAGGGCTGCACGTTGGGCTACTGCAGCCTTCTCATTCCCACTACCCTCGACGGCTGCCAGGGTTATGTAGTGCATTGAGCTTCAACTCATCTTCCAGCCATTTTACAGAACTCACTACAAGTGGTGATGTTCCTTGGGTGATTTTCTGGACTGCCGATGACCATTGTACATTCCACATATAGGGTCCTGCCACTGTTTGAAGAGCCATGGCACTCATGCTCCCTAGGCCATTCATGGTTGTAGAAAGCAACTTGTAAGATGGTTGATTTGTCTGGATAGGTGGAGCTAAACCAAACAGCACAATAAAAACCATAAATTTTGGAACAATTCTAGCAAAGGGAGGCTCTACATCTTGGGTAGGATCAAAATCTGAACATATCTCAGCAACAGAGGGCATAAGCAGCCCTAGCAAATCAGCTCCACTCCTGCCAGTCTTTGATTCTGCTACTAAACCCACGTCAGAACATAAAGCCAATAGACAGTGATGATAGTCAGACCTTAATTTAGCATCAGTAAGACCAGAGGCAACTGAAACAAATGCGGCAAGCAAAGTCTCAACCCTTTCTGTAGGAGCTTCTGGAGCTAATGTTCTGCTTTGAGTTGATCCAACAGTAGAGAGTTAGCTCCTTGGCAATACTACTGTTTCACGAAATGATTTC
Organism: Pinus tabuliformis; assembly: GCA_031772625.1. Taxonomy (NCBI): domain Eukaryota; kingdom Viridiplantae; phylum Streptophyta; class Pinopsida; order Pinales; family Pinaceae; genus Pinus; species Pinus tabuliformis. Next base: position 1,862,982,342 of record CM062817.1, read on the forward strand.
TCAAAACCTAAGCTTGCCATGCGAGCCACTGCATTCAACAGCCTAAGCCGCACAAGGCTAGGTGTTGAAGCATCACCCTCTTCCAAACTCTCAATAAAAAGAGGTAATATCATCTCCACAACTTCAGGCCTCTTCTAGCAGAAGCGCCATGTCAGCTGACAAGTGTATTACATGCCACGGGACTACAGGGATATTTTGCTTCTCTTTTTCCTCCTGCTCGCCATAGTCAGTTCTCTCTCGAATGTTTGCAGCTAATGCCAGAATAAAGGATTCTATTGATGCATGGTCTTTGTCCAACCCAAAAGTAATAATGTCACAGCTAGCTTTGGTGAAATGCAGTTTGTGAAAATTCCTAGACTCGAAGGAACCCCTATTGCAACAAATCTGCATCTACTTCACCTACTTGATTTTTAAATTACGTTCTTTTGAATACTGAAGCAAATTACTTCTGCAACCTACACTAATTAAATATTTGAGCTCATGAAACAGAAAACAGAGCAAAGAACAAGATACATAGGACACACTTATTTTTGGACACAATAGTCCCTAGAAAAACCCAATGAAGGAAATCCGGTGCATCAGTTTTGAGGGTTTATTATTATGCAGGATGTTATGTAAAAAATTAGTTAACTTAGGTTTATTATTTAATTTTAATTTTAATTAGACGAAAGGGCACGATCATAAGATCATGCCCTTTCCCAAAGGGTGTCCATGGCGGTATATAAGCCAGGCACCCGCAATTGTAATATCATCATCTGTAATTCATCTTTTTAATAAAATATTTCCATATATATTTCTGTCTCTCCAGAAGTTTTACACTTCATTGGTATCAGAGCAGACGATCCTCGGTTGCTCTGCTATTGCACAGGTCGTATGCAGCCATTGAGAACCGTTGTTCCGCTACAACACCCATTCTCCCGTTCCAAACCCTCCGTCTCCATCGCTACAGCACCCCTGTTCTCCACTCCGCTTGCAACCAGACCCCCGCGTATCTATTCTTCCACCTCTCGTGCCTGCTGCCGCTACTAACCGTGCTTCAGCTCCTGTCCACGGCCCTGCACCTTCCGCGTCCCTTCTTATTCCCCGTTGTCTGCCGTCCGACTGTGCATCTGCACTAGTCTTCCCATCACCGCTGTTCTGTGGTCCCAGCACCGTCCCCACCGTCCGCTAGCCACCGTGTAATCTGCCCACGGCTGCCGCCAATCAACGCGGCTGTTGACTCTCCAGCGTGCCTGTCGTTTCAATTAAATAGCGTAAAACGTAAATTCAAACATTACCTTTTCGTTATATATAGTTATAATATATAAATAACTATATATATATATATATATATATATATATATATATATATATATATATATATATATATATATTATAGTTTGAAAATTTTGTTATATAATATATATATATATATATTATAGTTTAAAATTTTTGTTATATAACATTATTTAAAAAAAATAAAAAATAATTAATTAATTAAATTAAATTATTAAATTAATTTAATTTAATTATTAAAAAAATAATTAATTAAATTAAATTATTAAATTAAATTAATTTAATTATTTAAAAAAATAATTAATTAAATTAAATTAATTTAATTATTTAAAAAAAATAATTAATTAAATTAAATTAATTTAATTATTTAAAAAAAAAAAAACAACTTAAGCTGGCAGATAAATACACGCCCCCGCAAACCCGCTCAATGTCGACAATGACAATGGCGGATTTCTAGAAAAAATTGGTCGAGAGCAAGCTTGGGGAGCAAGCAGACAAAATAAAAAATCTTCAAGATACGACGAATCGAATAGAAATAAAGATGGAAAATTACCATGTCCAGATAGAAGCAGGGATCAGAGAGGTCTTAACAACGCTGAAAAGTCTGTGTAAAAGGTTGAATTGTACACCCGAACAACTACTAAAAGAAGGTGAAGAGAATCAAGAACACATCTCGTCAGATTCAACTAAGTCCACAGACTCTCATGACAAAGTTGAATCCTCAAAAAACTCAGCGACACCCCACCAAGAAGCGAGTAACACAACCTTTACAAACAAGCAACTCTGGGATAACTTTACCAATGAACACCCTTTTTTCGCTCAACCAGTAGCGACATACCAGCGACGAGGAAAAGTCGAGATGCCTAAATTCGATGGAAATGAAAAAAACAATGTTGCATGGATAAATAAAGCAGAAGAATACTTTGAGATATATGACATCAATGACGATGACGAAAAGCTCAGGCATGCATCCATGAAAATGGAAGGAGAAGCATATAACTAGTATATGTGGTGGAAAAAGACAACACACGTCATTAGCTGGAGAAAATTTAAAGATGCATTCTTCAAAAGATTCCAAGGTGTAAAGGAAGAAGAATTCTTTTCAAAACTCATCAAATTACGACAAAAAGGAAGTGTGGATGAATACACTCAAGAATGGGAGACCTTAGTAACACGAGTACCTGGGTTATCAGAATCTCGTCTAATTTAGTCATACATCTCGGGACTCAAAACCCATTTACAAGCAGAACTTGAGATGCATGACATTACATCTATAGAAGTAGCAAGACGAAAAGCAAAAACAGTCGAAAAGAAATCCGAACCAATATTTTGGTCAACAACGGAAAAAGCTTATGCAAGACGAAGGATACCCCAGTATGTGGACTCAAATAATACAAAATATGTTCCACCACATCATCGTGAAGATGAAAAATCTAATGTGGAAATGCAAAGGATAAAAAAGGGTAAATGTAAACGTTGTGGTGAGAAATGGGACCCCAAACATAGATGTGCTAAAGGAAAAGAACCAAAGAACCTATATAATTGTGAAGCAACCAATGATTCAAACAGTGAAGATTATGACATAGAAGACATAGAAGACGCCCCAGAATTCTCACCAGAACTAGATGATGGAAGTATTCCACAAGTGTCATTATCAGCTATGACAGGTATATCACAACCTCAGACTTTAAAGTTAAAAGGACACATAAAGAAGAACAACGTAGTGGTTCTCGTCGACTCTGGAAGCACACACAATTTTTTAGATGCAACCGTGGCAAAGAGACTCAATATCTTTTCATTTCCCTTACCAAACATGAAAGTGATGGTAGCTAATGGTAAGAAGATTGAAAAGGTAGGGAAATGCCATAAGGTCAATTTGCAGATTCAAGACTTTAATCTAGAGTCTCCATTCTTCACAGTACCGTTAGGAGGAGTAGATGTAGTCTTAGGTATTAAATGGTTACGAACTTTAGGTACTTATGCCACCAAACATCAAGTACAATTTATAAAATTCAAATGGGGAGGTTAGAAGTACAAGCTACACGGATTCCAAGCACTAGAAAATCAAGTTGTATCATCATCTCAGATGATGAAGCTGAGTCGAAAAAGAGCACCTGCTTATGCAATACAATGTCACCAATTAGAAATGTTATTTGCAAATATGACCAGAGAAGAGTCACTAGAGATACAAGATCTGATTCGAAGGCATGAAAAAGTATTTCAAGACCTACCTATGAAGATGCCACCTAATAGGGAAATTGAGCATACAATAGAAGTCAAGGCAAGATCAGACCTTGTCAACATCAAGCCATACCGATATCCACATCACCAAAAAACGGAACTTGAGAGATTAATCCAAGACCTTTTAAAATGTGCGACCTTGATCATCTTAGAATATCTGATCAAGTGGAAGGACTTACCTGAAGAAGACGCTTTCTGGGAGAATGAATCATTCTTCAACAACATCCGTCGTTACTTATGCTTTGAGGACAAAGCATTCTTTCGAGAGGAAGGCAATGTTATGTAAAAAATTAGTTAACTTAGGTTTATTATTTAATTTTAATTTTAATTAGACGGAAGGGCACGATCATAAGATCATGCCCTTTCCCAAAGGGTGTCCATGGCGGTATATAAGCTAGGCACCCGCAATTGTAATATCATCATCTGTAATTCATATTTTTAATAAAATATTTCCATATATATTTCTGTCTCTCCAGAAGTTTTACACTTCACAGGAGAAATATCTGAATACAAATCTAGGATGTTCATCTAACAATCCTTTACAGAGAAAATACTGACGGAAAATCCGAGTGAGTTTTAGCTCACTTCACCCGACGGAATTCTAGCTGATTCGGCACAAGACTGGCTAACCCCGGCGATCTCTGCACTGGCCCTGCGTCAACCTTTTAGGTTCTCTGTTAACTTCTCTGCCCTCTGCGTCAGCTATCCCGACTGTTCTGACAGTTCCCAGTGGTTTCCGCTGTTCTCGGCAGATCTGGATTATGTGTGACAGGCAAATTTTCTTCTCTGCGCAGGCCTTTTTGGCTCTGCGTTAGGACTACGTGGGCCCAGACTAGCCCAACGTCAACTTCTCCTGGCTACTGCGCTGCCTCTCTGCAAGCTCTCTCCACCTCTCTGTTAGTATTCTCCAAAAAGTCCTCCTGGATTCTCACTACCCCTCTACTACTGAATGATCACTTAGTTCAAATTTCTTAGCTTCCTAGCCCCATAAATCAAACTCCAGATCAATTCTCTTTCCCTGTGTGTGTTTTCAAATGAACCCCAAGCCTTCATTTTATACTTTTCCTGTTAGTCTTCAAAGATCGAGATTAATTCTCTAATCAATGACTAAGATGAAAACATGACTTAATCTGCCTCTAGATCATTCTCACCCATATTTTGATTAATACCCATAAATTTTTAATTTCCCTAAGTTTAAACTTAGGAACCCCATAAAAATATTAATTATTTTAATAAAATACTATCCGGGTGGAATTTCACCAAACGGTTTCTGGGTTCTTTAGAACTCATGTGTCTTAGTCTCTCCACCAATTTTCAAGTCTAGAGCACTTCCGATGCTCCAAAAATTAACACAATTGTTTTATTGGTGACCACAACATTGGGCCTAAAGAAACCAACCATTTTAAATGAAGAAAGTCCCAATATATTTAATGAAACATCTTTTTGACAAAAGACCGAGTGAGTTGTTTTTAACAAAAAGCCAAATTTGCCCCACTTTTTTTGTTTTTAATGAACTAATAATCATAAATGCTTGTCATGTAAACCATGAGCATCAATATAACTGTTATTATCCATGGGAGGATTTAGCTACAACAGTGACCTAACTCCTTATGGACAGATAAGGATTTAAGTACAGAGTGTGATATGACGACAATGGCATGAGTCTTTAAAATGTAGGGTTCGAATTTTTAATAGTTTTAACTAAAGTATATACTTGCTTTTCAACAATTAGGTAATTGAGTTCAGATCCTTGAAATCCTGCACTTACAAAGGATATGGGAAATTTAGTTCCTTGCTTTTTGGTGTGAGCATGGTAGCTATGGAATACTCAGAGCCAAAAGTTTACATGTAGAAATCTTGATTGTGCATTAGACTACCCAAGGTGGGCCAACCACAATGGTTGATTTCATTTGATCAAAAATGGCATTTTGGATTGTAGTGCAATGGAATCTGACTTCTTTCTCGATTGTTTCTTGCAAAGGTTTAACACATTCAATGAAATAAGAAACGAATCATTTAACTAAGTTAATCATTTTGAGGAAGAGTTTTGCGTTGCCTTTTTGTGATGCAATTGTGAAATTATGTTCTTGCCTTAATCCTTTTTGGATCCATTGGTATTCCTTCTTTAGAAATAATGTGGGCTTATAATTTTCCTTCTAACCACAAATATGCACTTCTTTTGATTCTCATATCTTTTGCATCATTCAAAAAATTTCCGGAGATGATACATATGGTTAGAATGTATTTTTTGAGAAGCATGTTATATCATTTATATAAAACACTGTGCTTTTATTGATTAACCCTCGAAAGGAGAAATCCATTGTGCATTGAAAGTTGCACCAACAATGATGAATCTGAAGGGTAGTTACTTTTATGCAAACATGCCCCACTTAGTGTTAAATGTTGTGTTATGCTTATCTTGATCAACTACCAAAACTTGGTTGTATCTTGAAAATCCATTCAAGCATGATGGCATCTCGGATCTCTTCACTAATTGTAGGATTTTTCCCATCAATGTGAGGGGATAATTTTATTGAGAATTAAAGCTCACACAACACTTTTACATTAGTCTACTGTGAAATGAGAGAAGTACTTTGAGATATTTTTGAAAGCTAATTCTAATTTGTAATTCACTTTAGTAAAAATATGAGGGTCTTATATTTAGCTGTAAAGTCTAAAAAATTGTATCTTATGCATGCATGACTTAGACTAGGAGTAAACTTAAAAATAAATTAGGTTTTGGGTTTTAGCTAAAAGTATAAAGACAGGTCAAGATAAGGGCTTTTGCACACATTTAGGCAGTTGAGCAAGTCGAAGGGCAGAGAGAGAGAGAGAGAGATTACGTAGGAAATAGATGTATTTTGGTAGTTCGTAGTCCCCTATAGTTCCATATAGTGTATGCTAGATAATTTTATTAATGTTTGACTAATGACCACAAAAGTAGGTTAAGGGGGTCGTTGAGTACAATGATGTCATTACAAAGTAGTAGTACGAAGAGGTCTCTTATAAATGGCAAGATGCAAAGGTAAAGTAAATATAGTAGAGAGTGATATCTAAGCTAAGGCATGAACAACCCTTGACCCAAGGCCCAAAAACATGCTATAGGGTGGAGATATAGGAGGAGAAGATCTAGGGACAAGAAGAACAAAAAATAATGAGGTAGGCCTTTCATGGGATAGACCCATCTCTCCTAACATTTGAGGTCAAATGAAGGAAGCTCAGTATAATATGATGTCTAGAGGGAGAATTGGTGGGATGCTTGGATTATCAATTGCTTTGTTGTTTGGAAGAGGTAGTTTGCTATTTCAGCTTAGAGGATCTCATTTGTCTCTTGGGTGGAGTCTAGTCTAGTAGGAGGCTGAAGAATATGGGTTTGGAGCATGAGGACCTTTTGCATGGATAAGGCCAAGCATCTCTGGTTGAAATATTTGGAAGAATCTAGTGAGGGTCTGAGTCCCCTTTAATAGGCATTAGAACCCTCCCCCTAATCTCATAGTAGTGAAAGATGAAGTGCTCCTCATTCTTGACCTCTTGGAGATGGCATAGCTAGCAGATCTTGTTTGATCGATCTATTTGGTGGTCTATCTCTACTCGAAGTATATGAGAACCGACTCAAAACTGGCCTAGGGAATTGTAAAGAGTGTGCACCCAATGGCTCAGTGTATAGTATGGTCGAACAATGAACTCGTCCCTAAGCTCCAAGAAGTGCTCAATGTAGATAGCCATCTTTGGCTGCAACTTGCCTTGAAGGTTAACCCAAGTGATATGGATAAACTGCTTGTAAATGTCAACCTTCATGGTCCTATTCAACTCCCGTTTGGTAGGTAGGAGGTGGCTAGGTGTGTCTAATCGATATGTAAATAAACGAAGATGATCCATCTGAATGCAGATGGTTTCTAAAAGATTTGAAGCCCTCATGATCGGACCTCTAGTCGAGACTAAAGGGATAGAGAGGGAAATGGTCTCTAAAGAACAATAGGCTGGGTATTGGTCTCACCCCTTTACCGAGTTAGTGAAGCTTTGCATGTAATGTAGAAAAGAGACTAGTCTAAACATTGTTTCAAGTTGGAAGGGCTAGGCCCCAAAGTCTGCTAGGATGATGTGTTGAGGGATTGTCTACTTGCATCTAATTATGTGTTGGAGGAGATGGGTCTAGACTCTCTTAACGAAGGCCCAATTAGAATCAATTAAAGGTCTCAAAATATCAGAGCGATAGAGTATAGTGGGATGTATAAGGGAGTTCATGAGGGACATCTTGGACGAGATGTCTTGAAAATGGTGTTAGAAGTGTTGTTTTTGATGCAGGGCTAAGGATTCATAGCCATTGTTGATCCCAGGTTAGAGGGCTAGTCATAAATCGAAGTAGGGTTTTGAGAGTTGCACCCCCAAGTATGTGTAAGTATTAGTAATCTTGATCTCCTCTCCTCTAAAAAAGAAATGAAGATTCAATGTCTTCTTCAACCATTGAAGGTTATAACCTTGGTTTTACCTTTGTTGACCATCAATTGTCGAAGGTTGTAGAAGAGAACTAAGGCATCCATAACCCCTTTGGAGACGAGGTTAAGAGGGCCACGTCATGAACAAAGAGCAAGATGGATATTAGAACCTGGTGGAAGAAGCACCCTTCATTATCTTAGATTTGCTTGTGAAGAAAGGCTTTCAACTCATCAATATAAATCCCAAACAATGTGGGGGATAGGGGGCAACCCTACTTAACCCCAACAATACTCATGATGAAATCGAATGTCCCATGAGTTGTGTGGAGATGTCCAACTTATAACAATTTAGAATAGTTGTATTGTCATGGTTGCATGGAACAATTCTAAATAGTCATATTGACTTGATTGCATGGATTCATATAGTCATGCGAACATATTGTACAATACATACAATCTATACTTCTAGGCCATACAACCATACAATAGGTCGTTCCACGAAGTTTAGGGTGATTTTAGTTAACTACGCAATATGTTTTTTTTTTTGGTGGGCAGGTTGTAGAGGTTTCCTTGTAAGTTTGCATGAATTTGATTTATGCTTTTGCTTATTTAATTTCTAGCTATTGTGTGATTGATGCTATGGTTTAAAATCTATTTCTGCATTATTTAAATTCAATAATTACTTGTCTACTTGAGATCATATAGGCATTAGTCACCTAGGCTTGAAATTTTTGCATTGTATCAAAGCTATTTCTTTGATTGAGATTCTAAGGGATTTACAACAATAAATCAATTGGAGGGAAGAAGGGCCAACAATGAGAGGATTTCAAACTAATTTTCAGATTTGTGAATTTGTGTAGAGATCTCAAAGATGGCATCAACTAGCCTCAAATTTGAGGATCTAGTGGGTGGTGCCTCAAATTTCTTATCATGGAAGGTGAGGGTTACATACTTACTAGAAGAGAATGATCTTTAGGATATTAAGGACGTTGCAACTTTGCCTGTAGTAGTTGGCAACTCAAAACAAGAGGGAAGTCAAGCCCATGCAAATGATCTTGGATGCCATAAAGGTGTTAGAAAATCAGAAAGGCAAAAAGATTTTCTCTTGTTGATAATTACTTGTGATTTCTTTGAATTATTATTATCTTTCTTATGTTCTTCTTTTATCTTAGTTCATCAAGTAATTACCAAAACCAAAACACGAAGATCAAGGACACCAGATGTAGGTGCACAACCAGGGCAAAACCCCTATATAGGGGAAAACCCAGTCAAGAACTCTTCCTTTAGTAATTCAAATGAGATGGACCAAGACCCTAGACCAACAGACCTTCCTCCTCCACCAAGTCAACTTTCCAATATGTTTTAGCACATTTCAGTAATCTCTTCTTGTCCAACAACTTCAACCCAACATCAACCCAGAAATTTTAGCTCCCAACTTCACCAACAACTTTAGAATTTCTAATTCTTATGCTTGTGAGAGACCTCCTCCTTCTTCGCTATCCTTTTTCCTCTTCTCTTGAAATTCACACTTTTCCTTAGCCCAAAAGTTTCAAATTGAACTTGTTGTGAGTGTGTGACAAATGAGGTCGAGTTTCTGCCTTTATATAGTGATTCTGCTGCCCAGTTTAGGCAGACTTGTCCAGTTTGAGGCCGATTTGTTGGAGGAGGCCTAATTGACCTATTTTACAATAAAATAAATTTAATATTTGACAAATAAATCTTAGTAAGGGTTCTTTACAAGATGGCATGGACAAGGACAATTGACATAAACCCTAGAAGCCTTCAATGGAGGCTTTGACCTAAAAACAATTGACCCAAGCATGAAACCCATACTTTAATAAGTCAATTCATTTAATAACAAGATTTCTTTTTCTTTCTTTTGATAAATATACTTCATTATGATTCAAGTACAATTATGAAGATTGACACTAGTTACATTCTTCAACAAAAGGATCATTTGATCCCTTATGTATTCGACAAACGAACGATAAAGGAGATTTTTGATGTCCTGGTTAGTCTTTACCAGAGTCAAAACATAAATGGGAAGATGATATTGCAGGGCAAACTTAGTGTTAATTTTCTAACCCTAGCACCTGGTTAATTACTTGCTAGCGTATCGAATCTACTGAATAATAACACAACTAGAATATTAACACATAAAATAAACAATGGAAGAAAATTAAATTTTAATCTCACAATTACGTGCACATGAGACTTTTGCCCTTCAAATTACTACTCCACTCATTAAATTTAGAACTTACAAGGGCTCCTTTTATGGGAAAATGGTTCACCGAAGAAAATACATACAACAAGAACCTGGAACTAATACAATTGATCATACCCTATGCAGATCTTGTTGAATTTTTTACAGTGATGAACAATAGAAACCAATTTTCTGATCTGATAACTCTTTCATAATGATCTTTAATTAATTTATCTTTAAACCACTAATATCATTGAACAGTTATACACAAAACATTTCAACAGTAATGCAGTGAAAACAATAAGATCATAAGGAGATAGCCATGCACAATAGAGACAACAAATTTTCCTTGGGAAACCCAAACTTGGGAGAAAACCCAACAACTTTTCTTCTAGGAGAAATTGTTCTTCAACAAGGTTCACAATTACATAAATTGTCTAGAAATCTATGCCAAAAACCAAGTCCAATATACTAGTCAAGCATGGTCAAATACTAGCTAGTCAATGTTGGTCAAACCACCCAAGAACATAAAAGTCAATGTTGGTCAACAATTAGAATTTCGACCTTTGGTCAAGTTCAGACTCACGGTCAATTTTGGCCTACGATCAAAGCTTGAATTATAGTCAACGGTAAACTCAGTCAAACCTCAAAAAAACTCTGTCAAACTTCAGAAGAAACTTGGTTAATTTGTCCTTTTTCTGCTTCTTTCTATCGCTGCTTAAGAAGATATGTTTGTTGTTGTGTGAGATCAAATGAGGAACTCTCATTGTGTATATATGCTAGTCAAATGGGGTGAATTTGACCAAGGACACACCCTTTCATGGTGGGGCCGACTTGACCATTTTGAGCCTACATGAAGCCCCAAAACTAGAATTTTAATTTTAATTTTCATAATTATCCTTGGTTGACTTGGGAGGCCTCTTGGCATGCGGGAATACCTCTCGATGCTACACAAAAAGTCAACACTCCCTCTTTTAGCAAGGGAGGTATTCTCTTGGCTACAACAAATTTCTCCTTTGTAAGGAAAGTTCATGAGCTTGCCATATTGATGCATGTCTATAAGATAACTCCATCCTGGAGTGGGCAATGCAAGTATCTAGGACTTTTGGCCAATGTCCTTTATGGCTCCTTGGGCAAATGTATCAAACTCCTATGGTCAAAGTCATTTATGACCTAGCCAAGTCCTTTTAGTAGCCAAGTCCTTCTGGCTTCTCAGGAGAGAATTTGTCCTTGGACCATTTACCCTTAGCCAAACTCTTTAACGACTTCTTAGGTGAATTACATCTATCTCCTCTAATCAATGTCCTTTATGACCTAGCCATGTCCTTCTGGCATCTTAGGAGAATATCTGTCCAATCCTGTTATTTCACTAGGTTATTCACCTCTGGTCAATGCCCTTTATGACCCAACAAAGTCCTTCTAGCTTCTCAGGTGAGTGTATCCTATAATTTCCCCTGTAATTGCCTTGGACCATTCATCTTTTTGGTTAAAGTCCTTTCAGCCTTCATAGCTTCACACGTGTGAAAGAAAGAGAGAGAATTTTGACTTCTTATGCTTGTGAGAGACCTCCTTCTTCTTCGCTATCCTTTTTCCTCTTCTCTTGAAATTCACACTTTTCCTTAGCCCATAAGTTTCAAATCGAACTTGTTGTGAGTGTGTTTCAAATGAGGTCGAGTTTCTGCCTTTATATAGTGATTCCGCTACCCAGTTTAGGCCGACTTGTCATGTTTGAGGTCGACTTGGTGGAGGAGGCCTAATTGACCTATTTTACAATAACATAAATTTAATCTTTGACAAATAAATCTCAGTAAGGGTTCTTTACAATATGGCATGGACAAGGACAATTGACATAAACCCTAGAAGCCTTCAATGGAGGCTTTGACCTAAAAACAATTGACCCAAGCATGAAACCCATACTTTAATAAGTCAATTTATTTAATAACAAGATTTCTTTTTCTTTCTTTTGATAAATATACTTCATTATGACTCTAGTGCAATTATGAAGACTGATACTAGTTACATTCTTCAACAAAAGGATTATTTTGAGCCTACATGAAGCCCCAAAACTATAATTTTAATTTTAATTTTCATAATTATCCTTGGTCGACTTGGGAGGCCTCTTGGCATGCGGGAACACCTCTCGATGCTACACAAAAAATAAACACTCCCTCTTTTAGCAAGGGAGGTATTCTCTTGGCTACAACAAGTTTCTCCTTTGTAAGGAAAGTTCATGAGCTTGCCATGTTGATGCATGTCTATAAGATAACTCCATCCTGGAGTGGGCAATGTAAGTATCTAGGAATTTTGGCCAATGTCCTTTATGGCTCCTTGGGCAAATGTATCAAACTCCTATGGTCAAAGTCATTTATGACCTAGCCAAGTCCTTTTGGTAGCCAAGTTCTTCTGGCTTCTCAGGAGAGAATTTGTCCTTGGACCATTTACCCTTAGCCAAACTCCTTTACGACTTCTTAGATGAATTACATCTATCTCCTCTAGTCAATGGCCTTTATGACCTAGCCACGTCCTTCTGGCATATTAGGAGAATATCTGTCCAATCCTGTTATTTCACTAGGTCATTCACCTCTGGTCAAAGTCCTTTATGACCCAACGAAGTCCTTCTAGCTTCTAAGGTGAGTGTATCCTATAATTGCCCTTGTAATTGCCTTGGACGATTCACCTTTTTGGTTAAAGTCCTTTATGACCTAACTAAGTCCTTCTAGCTTCTTAGGTGAATGTATCCATCTCCTCCGGTCAAAGTCTTTTATGACCCAACCAAAGTCCTTCATGGCTTCAGGGGATTGTCTACCCAATCGTGCCAAGACCTCATCATTCCCTTCCAGTGAGGGGGACATTCGACATCTTTGAAGTATGTTCACAATCTAGTCATCTGTGGATATATACAGGAGCTCTACTGCTCCGTTCTGCATCATGTCTTGGATGAAGTGACGCGGCCATGTCCTTCTGGCTTTTGAAGCCATACTGCTTCATGATTTGAGATATAGGTTGCGATATACTCCGCCTTTGTCTGAATATGTATATTCCTCACTTCCCCTCAAACCACATCCAACTGTACAACACAAGTACCACTTGCTTTGCTGCCATCCACTATAAATGCCTTGGCTCAACCATAAACTGGTTCACGGTGCTCACTGCAAAGGAAATATCAGGCCTAGTGTTAACTAGGTACATCAAGGATCCAATCAAATCTCTGTGCATCGTGGGTTCCACCAAATTTGAATATGAATTTGACTCACTCGACTTCTTCACATTGGAAACCATAGATGTAGTCATGGACTTGGATTCCATCACACGAATCTCCTCAAAATATGGACAATGAAGATCTCATCTGATCTTAGCTACACCTCCAATCCCAAGAAATAATGTGTCTGCTAGAATCCTTCATTTCAATCTTTGAGGCCAATTCCCTCTGACACTGAAGCAGGTCTTTTTGTGGTAGTCTTGGTTGCTCCCTTTGCCATGTAAGCAAGTCCTTCTGTTGTAGCTACTCCCTCCACTCCGCCTAATGATTTGTACCCTTGGAACTTGAAGCTCATCCTGTCATCTGGCATGATCCTGGATATCATAACAATCTATAAAATATTCCCTTTCAAACATCAAACAATCTTACTGAGTCTATGCTTGAGTCCAAGAACTTGACCATCTAGTGAACGCAACAAAAATGTTCTCGTTGTCCACTCCCTCCTATTGGGATTACTCTCTTGTCAAAACCTTCTATATGCTACTGGCTGCTACATAAATCGTTGCATTGGTAGTTACCACAATGTACCCATTCTTCCCTCCATTCAAGAGGTCATGGAAGAAAATGTTGAGAAATCTAGGGGTAGCAAGATAGGTGATATTCTCTTATTTTGTTAACTGCTTGTGATGTATTTTTACTTAACTTTATTAGCTTCTTCTTTCACTTGATTATATTAGTGTTGTCATCATCAAACAACTACCAAACAATGAAGAACAATGAGACAAGAGGACACAAGATATAGGCGATCAGCAAGGGCCAAAACCTCTCCAATTGAGAGGAAAACATGCAAGAATTCTTCTCTTCTTACAAATATTCAATTCATGAATTCCATGACCTATGACCTTTGACCAAGACACTCCAAGACCAAGTCGAACCTTTCCTGCTTTCCAACAACTTCTGTAATTTCGATCCTCAGCAAATTCTTCTGCAACTTCGACTAGCAGATTCTTTTGCAATTTCGACCCAACAACTTTAGTGCTTTGACCTTTCACAACTTTGACCTTTCACAACTTCGACCCTTCAAAGCTTCAACCTTTCACAACTTCACAGCGTTGATGCAACTTCACAGCGTCGATGCAACTTCACAACTTTGATACCTTAGATTGAGAATGACCAAGTACCATTATGAATACCTCCCTAGTTAAGAGGGAGTGTTGAAAAGTGTAACTACCAAGTACCATTATAAATACCTCCCTAGTTAAGAAGGAGTGTTGAAAAGTGTAACTAGGTTCAGTCTTTATAATGACATGTGATTGTGAAAAGAAAAAAAATAAAATTAGTTTGTAATACTTGCTTCTTCATGGGTTTCATGAGAAAGAGATTTTATTTTTAGATGGCTCCCATTGAGAGCCTTAGGATTTGTCATTAAAATCAAAAGAGTCAATGTCATGAATGGAGAGCCCTTCTTGGGCATGTTACAAATGTATACTAGGCAAATTTCCCTCTAACACAAGCACTTGTTTCTCCTCTGCAAGTCGACTTCAAGATGAAGTAACAAACTCATGTCGGCTCACTTATTTGGAGACACACCAGTTCGAGATCACAGGTCGACTTATTTATATGGATCAACAACTATATATACATGGCTAGGGTCTTCGCATTTCTACAGTGAATTTGCTCAGATATCTTTGAGATTTTCGGATAACAATTACAGTGAGAAGTTCAGATGGAACTCGGATAGATGAGGAAGGGACAACGAGTTTTTGTTAGGACTAATCACAGTCAAGATAAGTTCGGACCTCTCTGTATTTGGGTGGATAGTTACAATCAAAAGAATTCAGATATCATTACAGTCAAGCCACAGTTCAGTAATGGAGACCACAAATTCGGTGTTATATCACAGTGAGCTATTTTCAGTGCAATCATAGTGAGCAAGATTCAGTATCATCACATGAAGGAATCTCTATTTCAGTAACATAGTTTCAGTATCATCAGAGTGAAAAGGATCTCGGTGACATCACAGAAGTAAGGTCTTAGTAAGGAGGTCTCATAGTAAAGGAGATCTCGATGTAAAGACAATGATAAGATCTCGGTGATGAGAATGTCTTGATGCTAAGAAGGTCAAAGTGGAAGAGGAGTCGAGAAGGATGATTGTCAAGAGAACTTGTGTCTTGGTCTTGGAATAACATCTAGGTCAAGGGTGTTGGTCTTGGTATTCGTCAATTGGAATCTCTATAAGAAGAATTTGTGTGGGTTTTCCTCTCAAAGAGTGAGAGGTTTTGGCCCTGGCTCATAGCCTACATTCTGTGTCTCTTGTAAATTTATGTTCATGCATTGGTCGCTGTTTGATGAAAAAGAACACTAATTACTGAAGTAAAGAAGATCCTAATCAAAATATTAAAAATCTCTCAATAACAATTACTAATTAAGAAAAATTACCTAATACTATTGATGCCCTAGATTTCTCAACATATCTCACACTCCTTTCCTTGTAGCTTCAGAACGAATCTTGCTACTTCTCTCTCAAAACAGGTAGAGTCTATTTGCTATATATTGTGGTTTGTCACTGTACTTTTGGGTCTACATGAAGAGTAGGCAGGCCAACTTACAGAAGATTGCGCTGGAGCCAACTTTGAAGAGCTTGAGGCTGACTTGATGGTTGAGGGGTTCACATGACTAGAATACATAGAATAATTTTCTTTCTTTGATATGATGAATCCAAGAAGGGTCTTATACATCATGACTTTTGACCTATTGACCATTGACCCAGGCATGAAACCCATGCTTTAATAAGTCAATTACTTTTACAATAAAAAACTTTTTCTTTCTTTTGACAAATACAATTATGAAGATGACACTAGCTACATTCTTCAACGTTCCCTCTTAACTAGGGAGGTATTCATAATGACATATATACATAGGTACAAGGATGATCTCAAAATGATATGTTCTACGAAGAGTCATAGCACACACAATGTTATAGATTAGATACTTGACCAAGGTATCTAATTGGGTGGGACTAAGGTGTGCTCCAAGCTTTAACCACTCTAGGTACCATCAGGCTTTAGCTCTAACACCAACCCAGGGATCTTGGTGTGTATCCAAGGTCAGAGTGTTAGCTCTGCTACGTAGTTCGGGATTTGAGGGTCGAATACATGTCTGGCCGTGCTGGTTATGCCTACAAAGGACCCGTATCAGTCGTTCTTCTCTTACCCCTTCATTCCGCTCACATTCCCATAACCCCCCGCCATCTCCGTTTTTCCCTTCATACCCGACATAAACCCCTGTTTCTTTAAGCCCCAAGCGCTAAGCTTAAAATCCCATGGCACCATATCCACGTGACCCCGCGCCTCCATAACCCTTCGTCGCCTTTTAATCTTAGCCGTTGATCCTCGACACCATGATCCAACGGCCCTCCCGTCACATCAATCGAACCAACCTGTGCGATTAAATCCCTGCTGTCCGATCATCCCCACCGCGATTAGACAGCGTTCGCTTCCCCTGCGCCCGCAAACTGACCGTGCATTAACTCGCGATCGAAGCGGTTTCCATCATGTCCCGTCCGCCACGCGTTGTGCGTTGACTAGAATCGCGCGTAATCCCTTTCAAGTGCGTTCAAGATTTCAACCATTGTGTCTGATTGATGTTGCCATGCCTCATGTGACTACGCAGAAAAAATCCACACGTACTATCTGAGGCTGATAAAGCAACCAGATTTATTGAACACATCCAACACATCCTCCAGCGTGTTCACGACATCCTAGAGAAGTCAAATGCCAAGTACAAGCAGCAACATGATCAACATCGTGTGCCACACAAGTTTCAGGTGGGCGACAAAGTCTGGTTGCATTTGCAGAAAGAACGCCTTACCAGAGCTAATCAGAAAGTCAGACCACACCGATATGGTCCTTACACCTTTACCAAGGATGTGGGAGACAATTATTTTGAGCTTAGCATTCCCCCATTCCTTGGCCAACACCTAGTGTTCAATGTGGACTTCCTTTGACCGTACTTCTCACCATTGTTGGACACATCAGACATTCTAGAACAACTCCAACCAACAAAGTTAAACCCAGACTACATGGAACATGCCACAACTGATCAGATTATGGACACACAGGTCAATAAACTCGCCATCAAAAGATCCAACTGTATTAGGTTGTCAAAGTTGGCCAACTCCTGCACCAAGGCAAATGGCTCACCAGGGACCAAGTTCAGCAGAAGTTTCCCCATCTCATGGAGACACTCAATGCAATGGGGACCATTGCTTCCTAAGGGGGGAGGACTGATCCAGGGGGATTTTGGGGGCCACCTTCCTATTCCACTTGGACTCCCAACACTGTTTCTTTTAGTTTTTCAGTTTTCTTTTTTGTAGCACAATTTACTATTTTTGGCAATTTTTTGGGTCCTTAACTTTTGGAGCCATTTTGAGGCCCTAAATGACGTTTTTAGGGAAAAATGAGATACCATAAGTAGTGCCAAATGTGGTGGCCAATTTTTTTCTGACTTGCTATTCGATATTTTCGAAACGAGTTGTTATGATAGCCAAAGAGAGATCGTATGCCAAAGTTACGACGCCGGGAAGTTGATGTATCAATTTACCCAAACTGGGCCCACAGTTTCAACGCTTCATCTCCTAGGGTTATGTTTCTATATGTTTAGGGTTTTCCATTGTTTCTCAATAATAAATAGGCCTTGGAGTCTCATTGTAACACAGTTCAGAGACATGTAGTCGCCACATCTCTTCTCAGAGATAAGCTACCATCGCCTAAGCTAGTCTTATTTCCATTATGTTTGCAAGCATATTTCAGTATTTGATATTAATGAAATGAAATGTTATTTTTGATGCATATTTGTATTTATGGTTATATCTGTAATTTGTTTCTTTCCAGTTTAAATTTGGATCAAGTACCTGAATAGTTTTTGTTATGCTTGAACGTAATGGTCCCTTTATATGATTTCCACTTGCACATCCTGGAAAAACTTCTTCATGATCCATTCTAATCTTAGGCATTCTAGAAACCATCCTCCTTACATGAGGTAAGGCTTTGTAGTGTTGTGAGAAAATATTATGTGCCATAGTTCACACTAAAGATCAGTATCATGGACCAGTGCATGAATGGGCTTACCTTTGAATTTGTAAAACCCTTCACATATTGACCCAAGAGTGAAGGCTTCTCTCATACTTGATTTCAAAGGCCAGGTTAGAACCTTTCCATTAATAAAAGAAACTTTCATGTCTTTATCTTCTAGAGCAGATATGGATATAAGATTCATTTTTAAACTAGGTACATACATAACTTTTTGTAGAAAAATAGGTTTTCCATCATCTAACTGAAATTAAACTGAACCATAACCTTTAACTTGGTGAGTAGAATTATCTCCAAGGATAATATTTAAATTATTCTCCCTCTCAACTAAATTAGAGAGTGTTTCTTTGTAACCAATAAAATGTTTGGAAGCACCACTATCAACAAAAAAACTATCAAATGAATCTTATGAAGAAGAACTTGAAAGAGCATAAACAAGAAATATTCTGATTGAATTTCTACTACATTATTTCTATATCTTAGATTTCTTGTTTTCTTAGGATGCTATTTACTTTGATTTTCAGAAGAGACTTTTCTATAATAAACTTTGTTTTTGAATCTAGGTGCTCTTCTTATTTCTTTACAGTCATGAGCAAAGTGACCATGCTTTTGACAGTTAAAACAAATAACTTTTGACATGTCTAGATTCCCTTTATTGATTTGAAAACATTTTTTTTATTACCTTTATTTCTCTTGTCATAGGTTGTAAAAGCATTAGGGTCTCCTTTATGATGTGAAATTCTCCCTCTGGAGATCGTTCTAGCCTCCTCTTGGATACACTTTCCCAAGAGCTCATCAAATGTGGGAATAATGTTGATGTTGTTGATGGTGGCGATAAAAGTCTCCCAAATAGGAGAAAGGAATCCAAGTGAAATAAACACCATTTGTTTGTCGGGTAAAACTTCACCAACTATTGACAGTTGATTTCTGATTTTAGTTATTCTCAGGAAGTATGCTTGAATAGTCTCTCCTGTATTCATCTTGATGTCCTTCAACTGATTCTTCAAGGCAATAATCTGGTTCAAGTTACTAATTGCAAACATGCCAATTAGTTTGTCATACATTTATTTAGTTTTCTTCAAACCAAAAACATAAGTAATGAGATGATCGCTAAGAGAATCAAGGATAATTTTCCTAGCTTTATTTTCACCCTTTTTATGTTTTGATTTGACAACAACATTTGAATTCTCTGGTGGATCAATTACTGTTCCTTCAACATAGTCCAAAACTTTGTGTTATTCAAAAGTGATATTTAACCTTGCTTTCCATGGACCAAAGTTTGAAGCACCTTTCAACTTCCCCTCTACCTTGAACGAAGTCATCTTGACCAAAAGAAAATTTTGTAGCAAGTGGGGCATCTTTAAGTGATCTTTGGTCTCCTTGGACTTGTCTTCATCAAGGATCTGATACCATGTTAAAATATGAAAGTTCTATGCAGAAATTTAAAAATTCCTTACAGAAACTTGAAAGTTCTATGTAGAAAACTAAATGTACTTGTGGAAAATTGAATGTACTTTGCAGAAAACTGAATGGAACTGAATGTACTTAGCATAAAGATGAATGTAGTTGGCAGAAAGTTGAATAAAATTTACAAAAAAATGAATGTACTTTTCACAAAACTAAATGTGCTTTGCATAAAATTGAATGTTCTATGTTGTTACAATTACTTAGAATGCATATTTTTTTCACAACTTTCAAATTAGCAATTGTAGATAGAACATAAACTTAAGGATCATATGAAGACAAAAAAATATAAATATGAGAGACACTGAGAGTTAGGTCGAATGATCAGGTTAAAACCCACAAGTGGAAAACCCAAAAGATTCTTCTTCTATTAGATTTCTTCAATTGTTCAGCAGAGTACACAAAGAGAGAGAGAGAATGAGAATGAGAATGAATAAAGTCACCAATGTTTGATCAACTTGCAGCTGAAATTCTCTTTCTCTTTGCTTGAATATCTACTTCTTTTCTTGATCAGATCTTGTCCTTCACACTTGGTCAACTCTTCCCTTGCTCTTAATCTTCACTTTCTCTCACATTTCTCTTTCACACACTCAAAACTAACTCTCCTTCACAATGAACATACTACATCAACTCTCACTTTCTCTTGCTTAAAAAGACGAGAAAGAAGAGGAGTTACAAAATCAATGTGCGCCTTAAACCAATAATAGGGGAATCAAATTCCATGAGGGATGAGTTACTTGAGGAAAAATGTAACTAATCCCAAGAATAGAGAGAGAGGCACACATGTCTTGAGGAGTTACAATTCAAATTAAGGAGAGAGATTTACACTTAGACATGAGAGAATATTTGGTGAGAGTTACAAATCAAATTGAAGAAGAGAGTTACAATTGCATTTATTAAGGAGCTACACTTTTTCCATACATTGAATTAGTAAGGCAGGGTTATGTTCTCTTAAGTGTGGAGTTGCTATTTTATTCCAAGAGAGAGGTTCAATTTTCCATGTAAGAGATTCTCAATTTAATTTACTTATTTCATGAGATAATTCAATTTTATTAATCCATTAAAGGTGAATGACTTTAGATTATTTTATAAATAATAGTATAATAATAATAATAATACTAGTAAGGATAAATATATTAGGTATTTACTTGTATAATCATGGTTGATTTGATTTTAAAATGGATTCGATATTGTTGGCTTTGCGGGCCCTAACCCAGGTTTAGTGTTAGTCAACCAAACAAATCCCTACATTACTGGCCCTTTCGGCACCAGCCCGTGGAGCACGGATTGAAGTCTCACTCGAAGAAGTATGGGGGGATGCTAGAACCAAGTTTCCACACCTTGAGATGGTCATGATGTCAATTTATACCCCCTACTCCTGCCTTCACGCAGATCGCTAAGCCTTAGGGCTTATCAATCTACCTTCTATCCCGCCCTTCAGTACCTTCGCGAAGGTGTACGATTGACCTTCACGCAGCCCTAACCAGTGGTTCAGGTATGTTTGCACTCCTATGACGATGTATTGTATACATTCCCAAGTTATCCCAAGTATTTTACTTATTATATCAATCAATTACAGTTATCGTCGCGTAAACTGATATTCTTACTTGTATTCAATTAACAAATATAATCACATACATTCGCGCATCAAATAAACATTGTAATATAAACCTAGATCATAATGCAATATAATCAGATGCATTAACAGAGATTGAATACATAGTAATTGTAGAATATTTCTCTTTATTGATATCTCCAGTTTAATTCAAACTCTATCCACCTTGTGCACACAGCTGCAGGGGTTTGTACACTCAGCTGCAGACTTCTACCCTAGGCCTCTACGCACTCAGCTATAGAGCCTCTACCTACGCTAAGAACTGAAAACACTTAGACTTTTCCACTCTTCTTCGCTACTAACTTAACTACTTAGAGCTTACTTACTTAGCTCCTTTTTATACAATCCCATGGTCCGCAGACCATGGGTAGATCTTTACAACTGACTTGACACTTTACAAAATAAGGGTGGATAACCCTTTATGACTCTTGACACCTTCACACTCCGTGACCATAAAATGCAGAGAATTTACAACTTTATTACAAAATTGTCCCAAAACATGGGCTTTTAGCCCCAAAACTGCTCTTGGGGGAACCCGTTCCCAACAGGTCCCCAACACAAACATGGTGACTCGCCCTCGAGTCACTCTGTGGGTGTGAAGATCTTGGCGCAAAGACCTACCAGCTCGACCTGTATGACTGCCACCTCGGCGATGCACTGTGCAGTCGCCCACTTCACTTCTTTGACCAATTGCTCTATTGCTAGTCCTAAATGGTCATCTTGAAGCTTCTGCTGGGTCACCTGCAAACTAGAAAGCTTAGCTTCAATGGAGGCCGTGACCAAATAGGCCTCGTCCAACCAAGGCTTCAAGCATGCCTTCAACATTGCCTCTTTGTGCTAAGCTACATCTACCTATTCCTTCAGTGTTTTGGCCCCTTGTAGCTTCGCAAGTCATTGTGTGAGGGTGACAGTGTGTGTTGTTCCTTTCACCTCGTCGTAGCACTTTTGCAGTTCTCGTGCCTCTATCTCCAGCCTTTGTACATTAGGATATTCTTGTAGATGGGTCAATACTTCGAACGACTATTCAAACAACCTTGTGTAGTCTGCTACTGTACTATCTACTGCCGCTATCACCTGTATGATAGTGGTTGCACGCTGCTCCTTTACTTCTGATGGAGTTGAAGGCTAGGCCCAACTGCAACTCTGCAATCTGGAGGTTCAACTACAGCTGAACCTTGGCCAACTCTATGTGAGTGTCACGCATCCCCGTAGCAAGTTTGTGGACCTATTCATCTATCTCTGCATCCTCTCGAATGGCCAATTCGGGGATCATTCGGTAGGCTTCCCTCACAGCCTTAATCATGTGTTGATTTGTGTTAGTAAGTTTCATCATGGAAGTGAGGGTGATGTCTCACTGTAGGGCCATCTGCACATTATTGACCTTCTGCTCACTGATCACCTATAAAGCGCGCTATTCACGGGCCCTCAGCTCCGTGATCACCCCATCCTATAGTAGGTGGAGCACCTCACCAGGAAGCATTGCCAAGTTCAACCCTACTCCCTTGAGGGTGCTGACAATGAGCCTGTCAGCTTCGATCTCTGTGGTCAGTGCTCCCTCCCGCAACATTATCGCTCGAGAGTCCTTCATGCACAGCATCCCGTCGCCTTCTGAAGTACCGATGGTGAGGCTGGTGGACACCGCATTGGTTTGTGATGCACAAATTTGTAGCTCATGCAGACCCGTCTGGATGGCCCCCAATACTTGTTGCTGCTGCTGCTCGAACTGCTGTAGTACCTCCATAGTGACATCCTGCACTATATCTCCAATATCATTCAAATCTCCCTCTGTTAAGGTGATTGGGTCCAGCGACATCTTAGTGGCCTTGGATTTCTTCTGCATTTTCATCATCAAATCATGAAAACTGACTTTAACGGTCACTTTCTGGCTAACCTACGCGGTTTTTTCCTGGGTAGTGCAGCTCTTTCTGTACTGTTGTGAACCCTGTGATGTCTCCTCGTTCCACGCAATCCCCCAATCACACAGTTTCCCACCTCAAGCAGTGTAGTTTACAGTCCCACACCTCCTTTCATCTACCTGGAGCACTAAGACTATGTTATCTTCATATAGTCACCTAGCTTGATCACTGGTGTATGGCTTCAGTCGGCTGCCATTCACCTTTCCTGGGAAGGGATCTCCATTCAATTTAACCAATTGAACTGCTCCACCATCAGTAATCTTCTTAATGACATAGGGCCTTAGCTAGTGCATCCTGAATTTATCTAGAAATTTATCAAACCTGCTATCATATAACAAAATTAGATCATTTAGCTTAAAGGTGCACAATTTAATGTGTCGATCATGGCATGCCTTTTCGCACTGTTTTTACACCTGTTGGTGGAATCCAGCCAGAAACCTTTCTTCCTCAAGCTCGGCAAGATGCACGAGCCTCTCTTCCAGGGCTTCGCAATCTATCATACTTGTGAATGCCGCTATGCGCAGACTATGCACAATGTATTCCATTGGCATCACCACTTTAACACCATATACAAGCCTAAAGGGTGTCTGTCCAGTCAACTCTTTTCACGTCGTTCGATAAGCCCATAGTACTGCGGGTATGCGAAAGTTCCAATCATTTCACTGAGCATTGAAAACCTTGGTCAGCGCGTTCTCCAGTACCTTATTGAATGCTTCCACTGTCCCATTAGCCTGCGGGTGATAAGGTGTACTTTTCTGGTGATATACCTAAAATTCCTCCATCAATGCGCTGATCATTTCATTCAGAAAGTGTGTACCATGATCACTCACCAAAATATTTGGACACCCAAATCGCGTCAATACATACTCAACGAGAAACTTCACAGTGGTCGCACCTGTGCAGTCCTTCACAGGCTGTGCCTCTGCCCGTTGAGTCAAATACTCAATCATGGTGATAATGTACCACACACCTGTATTCTTTCGTTGATGCTGAATGGGTCCCACAAAATATATTACTCGTTCCTCGAAAGGTTGTGACATCATCTGTGGGTTCATAGTCAGCTCATCTCTCCGCGATGGCCTGTTGGTCCTTCGACACATGTCGCACGCCCTGTAGTAGGCTTTTGAATCCTTATGGTGGGTTGGCCACCACAACCCTGCACGTAGAATCTTCTACGCGGTCACCCTTCATGTGTAATGCCTTCCCGCAGCACCCCATGAGCATCCACGAGGATACTACTTCTTTCAAACTTCGGTACATATCGTTGCAATACTTCATTAGACCCCATTTTGTACAGATGTCTGGTAATGACAGAAAAGTCTGTCGCGCGCACCACTAACTCCTTTTTCTACTGGGTGGTGTAGCCTTTCGGGGCAGTTCCTGTCATTAGGAAGTGTATGATGTCTTCAAAGTGACCACCGCGATGCACACTGCAAAGAGCTACGCATTAGGCAATCCTTCCTCCAAATTAGTGGGCTCTTCTCCTGTTTTGATGTGCGACAGATGGTCTGGTTCTGGGTTCAATCGTCCAGGCTTCACAGTAACCTAAAAATCATACTCTTGGAACAATATCAACCACCTGTAGATTCTCCCCCCCAACACAGGCTTATTGACCAGGTATTTCAACGCAGAATGATCCTTATACATCTTAAAATGTCCACTCAGCAAATAGTGTCTAAACTTTTGGAGCTGTATACCATGGAAAGTCCTTCGTGCTCGGTGGTAAAACAGTTCTTCTCAGCCTTGGATAACTTCCTGCTTGTGAGTGCTATAGGATGGTCCAATTCTCCTTCGCTAGCCTGTGTCAGTACTGCTCCAAGTGCTATACATGACGCATCTACATGTACATGAAACTCCTTCTCCTAATCCTGGAAGACTAAAATCGGCGCGGTGACCATTTTTCCTTTCGGCACATCCAAGATTTTCTGACAGTCATCATTCCAACAGAACATGACAACCTTTTTCAACAACTTCTCCATAGGCGTGGTGATTTGGGCATAGCCCTTGATAAACTTCCTATAATACCTAGTATGTCCCAAAGTTGCGCGCAGTTGTTTCACACTCCTTGGCACCTCCAGGTTAATCACTGCGATCTTCGTGAGATCTACCATCAATCCATGTTTGCATACCACATGACCCAACAAAGTCCCAAAAGGAACACAAAACAAACATTTCTTTAGATTGAGCGCAATTTGGTACCTTCGACAAGTATCTAGCATTAAGTGAAAACTTGTCACATGGAATTTTACCAAACCAAATAGAGTCCAGTCATCAAAGTACACCTCCACAAACTTATGAATGAAGTCTTTGAATGCAGCAATAATGATGCGTGAAAAAATTGCAGGTGCATTCTTTAATCCGAAAGGCATTATGATGTACTGCAAACATCCACATTCAGTCGCGAAGGTCATCTTTCTTCTATATTCAGGCGCGATTTTGATCTGATGGTACCTAGAGAACCCATAAGTGAAGGAGTACGCTTCCTGGCCACCTACATTATCCAATACCTCATCAGTGAACAAAGTCGAGAAAGGATCATGCACGCAAGCATCATTCAACTTCCTGAGATCTACGCATATTCTTATTTTATCCTTCTCCTTCTTTTCCTGTACCACCATTGGGCTCACCCAATCAAATTCTTCTACGGGCTCAATGATGTTTGCCGCAAGCATCTTATCTAACTCTAAGTGAACCTTCTCCTTATACTTCGGATTGAGACGATAAGATCTTTGCTTAAACGGCTTCGCATCAGGTTTTAACGTGATCTTCATAATGCCCAGGTCTCCTATTATCTTCTTTAACTCCGTAAACTTGGTAGGGAAAAGATCCTGGATTCGCATAGCAACTCAATGATCTTATCTACTGTCGCATCATCCCAGTGATCTCCAATATTCATGAATTTGGGCTCTGCCTCTGTGCCAATATTTATTTGTTTAGTTTTTAGCGGCATGGTTATATCAGGATTCTCGATCTGTGGTCCCTTGACCTTGCGGTGACCCTCAATTTCAGGGATATTAATCTTTCGGGGGTCATCATCTTCTTCTTCAATAGTCACATTATAGCATTCCAACGCATGGCTCAGCTGAGTAGTCCAATCGGGTTGAATCAGATCCAAAGGATCCCGCGGTATCCTAAAGATCACTGCTTTAACTTCTTGTAGCGCTTTGTTAATACAGTCAAACCCATCTTCAAAGTTGAACATAATTATGAACCCTTCGCACAAAATATCCCATTCTTCTGTTGTCTCCAAGTACCAGTTCATCAGGATGACATCTAGGCTGTGACAGAACAAGTGCACCCTTTCAGGTTGGGGCTCTGCTCCATAGGCCTTAGCCCATTTGGCCAAGTGTTCGTGTAAATCATCCTTTCCTTCATACTTGTCCTTCACTCATACATTTGGCTTCCCAAAGCATGTTGTCATCATCCTCCTATACTCGCGTCAGTCATCAAAAATACCCTTGTGCGTACCCCACCATCTCGTGGGTGTAGCGCACAGTGCCTAGAACAAATGATGGAAGCGCTGCTTCTCTAGTACTTCCCTCTCATATGCATCAAAAAACACATCCACATCATTCAAGCCATCATAAGTGGGCAGATTTCTTACCTCTGACGACACACAGCGCAATGAATGGGTCATCATGTTACAGCTCAGTGTAGTTACTTCAAGTAGCTGATTTTGTCAACGCTCTAATTATTCGTTCGAGTTTGAGGTGCAGGAACTCTCGTGATCCCACGTAATTCGTCCATCCACTGTCAGATTCACCCAATCTTGGTCTCACGCTATTATCTTATATATGCAGTCCAAATCATCACTTTCGTAATCGCGACTGGTTCAGTATAGCATGATCCCTTTGCAGGATATAGGGGTACTATTATGCGAAGTGATTTCTTTTCAAATATCATCTTTCACTTCTTTAGGTTGATTACCCCATTCATGTCAGTAGCCCAATCAATGCCAAGGAGCGCAGGGTAGGGGTTGTTGTCATCCACAATTTCTATTACTTCAAAATCAGCCAATGTGCTCGTGCCTTCAATATCTACAGTTACTCCCTGCAACCATCCCATGGGGATGATCTTCTGTTGATTTTCCATCCTTAACTGAATCAGAGACCACTGCAACACGGGTCTCCCCATCCACTCCCAAGTCTGCTTTGGAAAAATGTTTGCATCTGACCCCAGATCCAGAATAACTTGATCCATTTCATATTCTCCTATCTGCACAGTGATTGTCATCTCACATCCTGTCCTTGCCTTATGCTTACCAATATTCCGTACCACGCGCGGTTCACTTGGAGTGTTTCCAGCGCATCTATTTATAAGTTCCTGTAACCCCTTCACTGCCTTGATATCGTGTAACAACTTCATGTAGGTCTCTAAAAAGGTCGTAAGCATAGAAGGGTTCATATCCTGAACAAGTTTATCTCGGCTCCTTGAGGTAGAGGCCTCAGCGAAGCTCTTCTTTGCTTCCATGAACGTTTTGTGTGCATGCTCCAAATCAAATTCAGAATTCTCTAAAGCTTTGCGAACCCATGCGCTGTCTTCAGGTTGTTCCCCTTATTGTCACCAGTTGCAATTCCACTTCGGAGCACTATATTCACATTTGAATCTTCTTCACGAGGCCCAGCGCTCATCATCTACAGGTTATGTGTCGGCTGCGAAGGTAGCATCCCTTTTTTCGCGTATCCTTGCTATCAGTGTAGGACAGTCCTCAGCCTCATGATTAAATTGAGTACAATATTTGCACGATGGGTGCGTTGGGTTAGTGCATTCGCGGGCATAGTGTCTTGGTCCTCCACAATTGTAACAGATCAGCTATCCCCAACCTCTGCCAAGTCCTCCTCTGCCTCGGCCTCGTCTGTACCCCTGAAAGCCTATTTGCATAATCCCAGTGCCATGGTCAGGAGGCCGTGTCTCTACCTGAACTCTATAGGCAGGTGTTCTATCCATCATCAATTCATAACTTCGGCAAGTGCACTCATCATGCCCTACCGACCTGCAGAAGTTGTAGAACAGTTGTTGCGGTGTTTGTACAAATTTTTGCAACAAATGAAAATTATCAGTCGTATGTTTCCCTACTACCTGACATATAGCACACCACAACGTAGGCCCCACGCTCGGCCCTGCTTGGGCTTCCGGCCTCAAAGGCATCAGTCCTCCTCCTGCAATATAGTTCGCAAAGACTGGGCAGTGGTCTTTGTCATGCCCCTGACCTTTACATTTTAGGCACCATATCTCTTCACGTGCCTCTGGTTGAACTGTTTTGTCCTGCTTCAGACTTTGCATTTCGAGGCAAATATTTTGCAACTGTGCATGGATCTGCTAAACCCCCAGACTCGGATCTTGCATCAGTGTTTCATGTAGTCTTATTGCAATCTCCAAGGCCTCTGCCTGAGTCGTAATCTTTTGTTGTGACAATGCAACCCTTAGGTGAGGCAGGAGTGAAGCCACGAACCATTCGTGGTGCTGCCCATCCGTTAAATTCATGTTAGCTTCGCAGATTGTACACTTTAACCTTTGATCCAACTCCCAAGGTGTCTCACCTGGTTTCATCATGATTTCCTTGAACCCCACAATTGAATGTGCCTCAGATTTAGGCCTACTGAACTCTTTATTCAGTGTGGTCTGGATCTCTACCAATGCAACATTTGGGTTATCATTAGAGTACTTGATGTACGAAGTTAGTGAGCGATCCTGCAAAGCACTAACTAATGTTGCCTTCTTCATGTGATCGTCTGTGATGCCTCGAGCTTCCCATGCAACTTTTATGATGAACCAGAACTGGTCCAGGTCCTCATTTCCCAAGACCTTAAACAATGGCAGCTTCACTGAATTCGTTTTATTGATTTGTGGTCGAGGTGGTGGAATGAGTGGACTGGGCGAAGTCACAGGTGACGGTGGTGAAGGTGGAGGTGGTAGTTGCGTGAACCTTGTTTTATCAACTGAACTGCACTTCGCGGATACGCCTGCGCTACTCCCTCGTCGTCACTCAAAGGAGGTGAAATTAGTGGGCTATATTCAAGATCCTTTCTTCCTTTGTTCTTGTAAGTCTTTCCACTTCACGTAGCTCCGAACATCAAGGTAGCTACATAACCTGCTTTTCACATAATAACATCTTAATCCAAGTATTTAAAGACTTCAAGTACTTACCTCGCAGACCTTTGAAAAAGCGCCACTCTGCCTCACTGTAACTGACTAAGGTATTGACCGTGAATTCAGTCACAAACCCTCCTATGATACGATTGATCCAACGATTGACAACGCGGGTGATCTTATCCTCAGAGGCTTCTAGTTTTTGCACTAACTCCAGGGTCCAGACAATAGGACTGTCAGGCCTCCACCTTCCTTGGCTATCTACTAGCTTTGTGATCCATTCGTATAACTCAACTGGAAAGGAAGAAAAAATATCTCGTGGATTTTTGTATACAAGTACCTGTCTAGCCACTGTTCCTTCGTCAGCCGCGGATTTCTGTTCTCCTACGCTGCAAATTCATGGATCTTCCTATCCAACTAGCCTTCGATCTCTTTCTTAGTTGGATTCCAGTGATACGACATCACACATCTCTCATGCAGATTCTGGTCCTAGAAACAGAACCATTTGTTGGCTTTGTGGGCCCTGACCCAAGTTCAACGTTAGTCAGCCGAACAAATCCCTAGACTATTGGCCCTTTCGGCATTAGCCTGCAGAGCGCGGACTGAAGTCTCACCCCAAACAGTATGGGGGGGATGCTAGAACCAACTTTCTATACCCTGAGATGGTCGTGATGTCGGTTTATACCCCCTACTCCTGCCTTCGCGTAGGTCGCTAAGCCTTAGGGATTATCAATCTACCTTCTATCCCGCCCTTTAGTACCTTCGAGAAGATATACAATTGACCTTCGCGCAGCCCTAACCAGTGGTTTAGGTACTTTCACATTCCTATGACGATGTATTGTATAGGTTCCCAAGTTATCCCAAGTATTTTACTTATTCTATCAATCAATTACAGTTATCGTCATGTAAACTGATATTCTTACTTGCGTTCAATTAACAAATATAATCACATACATTCATGCATCAAATAAACATTGTAATATAAACCCATATTGTAACGTAATATAATCAGATGCATTAACAGGGACTCAAATACACAATAATTACATAATATTTCTCTTTATTGATATCTCCAGTTTAATACAGACTCTATCCACCCTGTGCACACAACTGCAGGGGTCCGCATACTAAGCTACAAACTTCTACCTTAGGCCTCTACACACTCAGCTACAAAGCCTCTACCTACACTAAGAACCGAAAAAACTTATACTTTTCCACTCTTCTTTGCTACTAACTTAACTACTTAGATCTTACTTACTTAGCTCCTTTTTATACAATCCCATGGTCCGCGGACCATGGGTAGATCTTTACAGCTGACTTGACACTACAAAATAAGGGTGGACAATCCTTTATGACTCTTGACACCTTCTTGCTCCGTGACCACAAAATCCAGAGACTTTACAACTTTATTACAAAATTGTCCCAAAACATGGGCTTTTAGCCCCAAAACTGCGCTTGTGGGAACCCATTCCCAACACATATATCAAGATCATCCTTGATCATTTAGACACGACTTTCTATTTTTGGAAATTCACTTCCAAATTGAGATGTGATATACTATTTTTGGAAATTCATATTAGAATTGTTAGAAATCAAATTTTATTATAGGTGGTTCAAACAAAGCTGAACAATATGATTTCTTCTAGGAGAAATTTAGGGAGAAATTCATCCCTGATCTTCTGATCAATTCATCAAAAGTTGACAGAACATTGTTATTGTTAATAGTAGTAATGAATACTTCCCAAGCTGCAAGAAGTCCATCAAGGGTTGTGTGTACCAATTCCCTATTAGATAAGGGCTCGTTAGCAGAAAAAATTTGGTCCTTGAGTTCAATAATCCTTATAAAATAAGATTGAATAGATTCTCCTTTATTCAATTTTATATCTTTGATCTGTTTCTTCAGGTCAAGGACGTGATTCAAATTTTGGACTTCAAACATGCCATCAATATTTTCATACATTTCCTTAGATGTCTTCAGTTTTGAGATACAGGTAAGAAGATAGTGTTTCAAAGAATCAAGTATAATTTTGTGGGCTTTGATATGACATTTCTTTTATCTTGCTTTAACAATAGTAGGGGAATTTTCAAGAGGCTGGGGTACACCTCCTCGGACATACACTAGAACATCTTCTTCATCCAAGCTGGTGTCCAGTCTGAGTTTCCAAGCAACATAATTTGAAGCCCCTGTCAATTTCTTGTTGTCCTTGAAGAAGGATGTGGTCATTTGAATTGATCTACTATTGTATTTTGAGCAGAAAATAAGTTATTTCAATAGATAATTGCCTTAATCTTACAACTCTTGAGCTTATCTTCACCACAACCCTGATACCATGTCAAATTTTGCAGATTTAAAAATTAATTTTTGAGATCATAAACCATAGAAGATAGTTAATGAATAGAAAGACACATGATTTAGTCCAAGACCAGGGAAAAAACTCACTATGGGGGAAAACCCTTTTTAAAATGATCTTCTATTAGATCATATTCAAATGTTTAGCACAGATACATAATCAGAGTACAAAACCCATTTTACAAATAACATTTGTAACATCCCTTTTTAATATGATAGCTTCAAAATACCACCACAAGCCTCCAAAGGTTTCCAAAATAAGAGCGGTAGACACAAGTGCGTGAAAAATTTCACAAGTACAAGAGCTAAATACTGAGAGAAATGTTCTCCAAATGCAAGATCATAATTATACTGAAGTGAGGGAAATATACTAACAATCAAACCCTAGTGCGAAAGCAATATCAAGAATAGAATATCTCTGAGCCAGATCAATATAAGAGCTAAATATTTTTGGTGTGAGAGAAATAACAACTGTAATAATACTTCTCTGGAGCGAGAGCATTAATAACAACAAATAACAAAAGAAAAAACCACTAGTGCGGGAGTTGAATGAGATTTATGCGATCTGTGAATAGATCTGCCAAATAATAGGTCTGCTAGATAATAGATTTCCCAAACAATAGATCCTCCAATGAAGATAAGAGATATGCAAATCTACAATAGATCTGCTACTAGTAATAAGAGATCTGCTACTGATAATAAGAGATATGCTACTGATAATAAGAGATCTAACAATGATGATAATAAATCTGGTACTAATAATAAGAGAGATAAATTACTGATGCGATGGCTTGATCATGGATGCGAGAGCTAGATCACTAAAGCGAGAGATAGAGAACTCGATGTGTTGCAAATGAAGGCTTCTCTTCAATATATAGAAATCTTTGAGGTAAAATCCCTTCCCCGAATTAAGTGTTTTGGAAGCTCCTAGAGTGATCCATTCAAATTAGACGACTTAAGTGATTTTATTTTGCAGATGTCTAATTGCTTTATAAAATATTTTTGAAATAAGTTTTTCTCTTATGAAAAATCATTTTCTCTTGAGAAATAATTTGCTTCAAGTGTGAAAGGGGTTAACCACATAAAGTTATTTCTGGGGAAATGTTTCCTTAGTTTCTCAAAATTCAACAAGCTCCACTTGAGTTGGAGAAGAGCCAACTAAAAGAGAGGAAAAGTTATTGGGGTGATAGATGGTAACCTATTAATTTGTTAGCTCAGGAATAAATTCCCTCCTTTGGAAATCCTTCCTCATCAAGAAATACCCATCCTATCCCTTTGAGGAATTTAATTTGGTTAAGGAAAAATATATTTTTAATATGAAAACCCACATGTGCACACAAGGAAAGGTTGACCCTAAAGAGAAATTGGAGATGGCTATAAATACAAGTCAAGTGATCCTCATCTGGACATCATCATCAAGCATATTATTCATCTCTCTTCTTTGGTTTGGCTCACATAGGTCTGAAGTAGTTTGTCCGAAATTGCAGGGTCTGAGCTTGCACATGTGGATTAGGATTTTGGTTTGTAGCCACAATGTTGGAACAAGAAAATTTTGGTTGTAGCCGCTTGCATACAAATTTCTTCGTGCGGTTGGAATGCTTCAATTGCCGACAAGATCTCTCACTTTGTGCAGTTGGGAACTAGGGTTTATATTGACAATTGACCGCAAGCTTGGAACATTAACTCTAATTAGTATTGTCGTTTGGATCATCTCTTGGATATCGTTTGGTTGGTTTTGCTGGATAGTTTTGTAATTGAAGAATTGGAATATTGTATTCTCTCTTTGTTGAATATTTTATGAAAATCTAATAAGAAGTAGAATTTGAAAGAGTTCCCCCCCTTGTGGGGTTTTTCCCTGGTCTTTGACCAAACATGGTGTCTCTTATTTGTATCTTATTGTTCATTACATTTACTATTCTATCTACAATTTCTATTGATCATTGGAAGATTAAATTGTTTTGAAAGATTGTTAATTAAAGAAAAGAATTAGGCTAAAGTGATTGTAACAAATAGAAAAATGGTAAAATTAACATGTTGTCAAAGGTAAGGTGAAGATAAGCCCAAGGAGACAAGGAACAAGAACAATCATTATTGAAATAAGTTGAGGAAGCCTATTTGGCTTGGTCAAGATGTCTACCTCCTACTTCAAGGATACTTATAAGCTTGGTGATTCATCTAACTTTATTGCCTGAAAAATAAGGTTGGAAATCATATTGGATGATAATGATGTTTTGGAATATGTACAAGTAAAGGTACCTAAGCCTCCAATGGATGCTTCTATTGTTATCAAGTCTATGTACTAGAAAGGTGATCTCAAAGATAAGAAGATTATTATTGATGGTTTACAAGATCATTTGCTTGTTTATGTTGGTAACTTAAAGGCATCTAAGGATATGTATGAAAAACTGGTCGGGATGTATGAGGTCAACAACTTGAATCACATCCTCTCTTTGAAGGATCAACTCAAAGAGATAAATATGAACAAAGGAGAATTTGTGCAATCCTATATCATGAGGGTATCCCATTTAAGGGATCAATTGCAAGATGTAGGTGAGTAGGTATATGATAGGGAGTTGGTATTGGTCACTCTTCGAGGTCTTCCTCCTTTTTGGGAAACATTCATTACTACTCTAAGGAACAATAATGTATTCCCGTCATTTGATGAGCTCGTTGGTAAGTGCACTCAAGAGGAGATCAGGATGATTGACAAAGGGAAAATTCAAAAGAATGAAGGAGAACCCTCGACATTTGTTATTCAATATAAGAAAAATAAAGGTAAAGGGATACCATCCAATCAAAGAAAGTCTTCTCCCAAATCGAGGGCCTCAAAGAGAAGATTGAGAAAAGATAGACCTCAAATTGAATGCTACAATTTCCATAAGTATGGTCACTATGCCTGAGACTGTCTGAGAAAGAGAGATGCTCCAAGATCCAACCGAGGCTACTATAATAACAGGTACGATGATAGAAGAATAAATGATGATAAAAGAAGAAGAGACACACCTCATGATCTAGAAGGAAGTTGTAGTCCTCAATAGAGAGCAAGAAATTCTAGGTATGAAAATAATGGAGCTGTTAGTCAATATAAATATATTCTTATTTCCACTCTCTCTAGTTCTTCTCCTCCAAATTCACATGATAGTTGGTTAGTAGATAGTGCGGCTTCTACACACTTCTGTAGATACAAGGTAGTCCTCTCCAATGTGGATGAGAGGGAGACAATTTTAAAGATATTCTTGGGGATAAATCTACATTTCAAGTTAAAGGTTTTGGTTATGTTAAATTTGACTTTTATTTTGGGGAATACATTCTTCTTCATGATGTGATGTATGTTTCAGAACTAAAGAAGAATTCAGTATCCATTTCTACCTTGGAAGAAAAAGGGATGAGAGTAGCTTTCATAAAAGGTAAAGTCCTCACATGGCTTTGTGGAATCTCATATGAGAATTGTATTCACATTGGGATCTAGAGTTGAAGGGCTCTATATAGTTAATGGGAGACCTCTGCTAGAAACGGTCCACGACACCAATCACCAGAGTGAGCTATGGCATTGCAGGTTGTGACATCTACACTATGAAGCCCTACCAAAGTTGAAGAAGCTAGCCTATGGGATACCTAATGTTCAAGAAAGGCATGGTGGAGTATGTCTTGGATGCACCAGTGGAAAGAAAATAAGGGGACCATCCCCCTCTAACAGGAATAAGACATATGATATTCTTCAACTCATTCATTTTGACCTTTGTGGACCTATGCCTATGCATTCTCTTGGTGGCCATATTTATTATATCATATTCATTGATGACTTCTCTAGGAAGACATGGATATAATATTTGAAGCACAAGGACAAGGACTTTGATATGTTTAAGGACTTTAAGGTGCAAATAGAGAATCAACCAGGGTATAAAATCAAGGTCTTTAGGTCTGATAATGACGGTGAGTACATTTCAAATGAATTTATTGACTTTTGCAAGAAGGAAGGTATTAAGAAGGAAACTATTGTACCCTACAATCTCGAGCAAAATGGAGTGGTTGAAAGAAAGAATAGGTCTATTGTGGAGGCTGCCAGAGCTATGCTACATGATCAAAAGTTACCAAAGTTCCTTTGGGGAGAAGCAACAAATACAACGGTCTATGTAAAAAATAGGGTTCCTCATCAAGCCTTGGACAAAAAGACTCCCGAAGAAATGTTCATTGATATGAATCTTGATATTGGTCATCTCAGGATATTTGGTTTCCTTGTATACTTTCATGTGCCGAAGGATAAGAGGAAGCTGGAAGTCACCAGAAAGAAGGGTATGTTTGTTGGGTATTGTGAAAATTATAAAGCATTTAGAATATATATTTTTGGACAAATGAAGATCAAGTTTAGAAGGGATGTGACCTTAGATGTTGATGTTTCCCTTAGGAAATCTAGAGACCTTCCTTCTCCTCCTCCTCCTCAGAAAGATGATGGACATATTAGAAGGTCCTTCTATGCCAGAATCTAAGAAGGATATTTTTTATGATCCCATGGAGCCTATGGACCCCTTGGACCCTCCTCCAAGTGATCCTCCTACCAAGAAAAGACCATTATGGCTTCATGATACTTTACAGGATGCTGAGAGTATGTTCCTTCCAAGAGGACCTTTAGAGAAAGTAAGAAGCCATGCAGGTACCAAGGGTACATTGTAGCTATGAGCACTATGATCCAAGCTGAGCCTTCTACCTTTGAATAAGAAGAGAAAGAACAAGTTTGGAAGGATTCTATGGATGAATAATATGAACCCATTATGAAAAATGTTGTATGGGATATTGTTCTGAGACTGAAAGGAAAGATTGTTGAAACCATGAAATGTTTTTACAGGACTAGACATGGAGCTGATGGAAGCATTGAAAAGTACAAGGCAAGGTTCATTACTAGAGGATTCTCCTAGAAATAGGGAGGATATTATGATGACTTATTTGTGCCATTTTCCTACTATACCACCATTAGATTGATTGTTTCCCTTGCTGCAAATCAAGGATGGACCCTTCACTAGAAGAATGTAAAGATGACATTTATTCATGTGATGTTACATGAAGAAGTATATATTGAGAAACCTTAGGAATTTGAAGCAAAGGACAAGAAAACTCATGTTTTTGGGTTGAAGAAAGCATTATAAGGTTTGAAGAAATCTCCTCGAGCCTGGTATGCCCACATTGACAGTTACCTAGTGAAGCTTGGATTCCCAAGAAGTAGTGCTGACTCCAACCTCTACTTCAAGGTGGTTCAAGGTATTCCTTTGATTTTGGTTTTATATGTTGATGATCTATTCTTGATAGGTAGTGAGCCTTTGATGATCGAGTGTAAGAGGGAGTTGGCCTCTGAGTTCGAAATGAAGGATCTTGACATGATGCATTACTTTTTGGGATTAGAAGTTTGGAAGAGACATGAAGAGATTTTCCTTTCTCAAGGAAAATATGTTGTAAATTTATTGGAGATATTTTGAATGATAGAATGTGAATCCTTGGCAACCTCGATGGAGATGAATTTCAAGAAGTTATGCAGAGATGCTGGACCCGACTTCACTAACCCTTCAGAGTATCATCAATTGTTTGGAGCATTAATGTTTTTTGTGAAAGGACGAACAAACATATGTTTTGCAGTGAAAACCTTGAGTCAATTCATGATTGAGCCACTTCATGCACATTGGGTTGTTGCCAAGCACATTTTGAGATATTTGCATGGGATGATCAATCTTGGTCTAAGATATACTATAGGTGATGTAAAACTACATGGATACACTCATGCTGACTGGGCTAGAAATGTTATTAATAGGAAATGAACATTTGGGTGTTGTTTTAGCTTGGGGTTTGCCATGATATCTTGGATGATCAAGGAACATAAGTCAATGGCTTTGAGTATGGCAGAGGCAGAGTATATTGTTGCTATCACGACTAGCTGTGAAGAAATTTGGTTGAGGCAGCTCTTTGGAGAGCTGTTTGAGCAGATCTTGGATAAGATAGTGATATATTGAAACAACAAGATTGGGATCTATTTGGCAGAAAATCTCGTGTTTCATGACATGTCCAAGCATATTGAGATCATATCTCATTACATATGTGACATGCTGCGGATAGGAGCCATGGGACACTGTCATATCTCGAATGATGTGTAGATTGCTTTGTTGAAAGGGAAGTTATTGGTCTTCAAAGATAAGCTTGGACTGATGGATGTGATCCTCCCAGGTAAGGGTCCCCGCTAAATGAGGACACTGAACTATTCACTTCCACCTTGTCAAAGCTCCTAGGTTGAGGAATTGATCCGAAGAGCTCATGGGGTTAAGGGAACTCATGGAAAATAGGTGTGTCTAATCCTTACCTCACAAAAATTGTGTATCTCCCCTATTCTCATCTTAGGGCGTGTCTAGTCCTTACCTCACGATAAGTGTGTATCTACCCTTACCGAGTATACCCCAATATGCATCCTCCCCACAAGATGGGCTTGTTGGGATTGTTCCTCCCCATCTGGCCAATGTGTTGAGATGATGACTTGTGCATGCCTGATCCTTACTACTATCACCCCAAGAAACTCACCTAGGTTGTATATCAGTGATGCTTGGGAACATTACAAACTCAACAAAATGTTGGAAAAATAGGTGGATGAATGAAAGAAATGCTGCATATTCAAGCCAGATAACCACTTCTACTATGATTGACCCCAGACATGGGTGAACACCCCCAGGCTACAAGGCTTTTAACCACCAATTACTCACAGTTTTAGAGACAATGTGATGATGGAGAACACTGATCACACCAGCAGATGCACAGGACCTTGTGATGGCCAGCTGCAACCAGTTAAAAGGTCTGTAAATCTGTTTCTAATACACAGACAGGATGACAACTCTCTGGCATTAAAACAATAGAAACCTGCAAGAAAATTCAATGATACATGCTAAATCCTAACACAAAGGTGGGATGACAGCCCCTCTAATGCTAAATATTAACAGCACATGAAATAATGCAGAACAGGAACAACCTGGAATAAGGAGAAGTAGTGGAGAGTGAGCAATCAACAACAAAAGAAGCTTGTATTAGCTAGAAATGCAGACTAGAAGTTGCAGGTTACAAAGTAGTTACAATCTCCAGAAGTTGAAGCTTGCAACAGAATGACATTCATCAACCTGATTACATTGTGTTTCTGGGTATATATAGAATCTGTTCACAAAAATCTCTGCTATGCTGTGTGTGAAGGTGTCTTAATGGACCACCAACCGTATTTACAAACTATTATGGGCCTCTGATACATTATGACTGTTCTAATTAACAAATTTGACATTCTCTGGTACTTTGGTGTACTCCTTGAACAGGTGGAATGTTTCCTGCATAAATGTCCATAACTGCTGAATGAATTCAACTGTTGAAGGTGGTACTTTCTCGTCCTTGACCATGCTGTTACTTATCTGTGGTAGCTGAGGACTTCATGCACTGAAGACCGGATCCTCTCTTGTTTTTTTGCCCATACAAATGGGCCAAAACACACAGCAAAATACAGAAAAAATGGACGAAGAGCTGAGGATGAACACTAGCCGTTGGATGGTTCAGGCGGACGGCCGAGATCTAATAGCAGGAGGCGATGGAAGACATGCAGTGCAATGGGGATCAATAGCAGTTGTTGGATTAAACAAACGAGCGGCGAAGATTAACGTATGGAGGCTACCGAGAGACATATGTATGAGAAGAACATGGACCGTCGAATCATGGTTGGGCCGATCCGACGGTTGACAGGGAGCGAAGATGCGAGAAAGTTAGTGGGCAGGGACCGTACTGGATGGCGGTAAATGGTTTCCCTGCACCGATCTTCGAGCAAAGGTGGTATACGTACAAGGCAGCGTGATGCAATAAGATTAAGGCACATGGCAGATGTGATGGCGGGGAAAACCACTTTCCCCGCGAGCTAACAGGTGTGCAAGTTACGGGAGCGGGGGCTGCGTATATCGTCAGATCCTCCGCAAGACGATCAGACGGTCAACAGGTTAATGCTCATGTTTTTTAGCCGATGCGACAGGTACGGGCGGGCCCAGGCTATGGATTATATTATATGTGTGGTGTTATAAGGGTTAAAGCTATAATGCCGGGGTAAAAACAAATAATAAGTTTATATATGGGTTTTAATAGAAATAAAACAAAAACGCCCAAAAGCTGTGAGAAATAGGTTAATGCAGGGCTTTTGTAATGTTTAAAACAAAATGCACGGGCACTTTGGGAAAAGGGTTTAAAGGGGTTTAAACGGGTTTTG
Organism: Pinus tabuliformis; assembly: GCA_031772625.1. Taxonomy (NCBI): domain Eukaryota; kingdom Viridiplantae; phylum Streptophyta; class Pinopsida; order Pinales; family Pinaceae; genus Pinus; species Pinus tabuliformis. Next base: position 1,863,022,478 of record CM062817.1, read on the forward strand.
TGAAGAGATTAAGGGGTAATGAAGGAGAATAAGGAGGATGAAAGGGAAGAAGAAATCCACTGCTGTGAACCTCTTGAAAGCATAACCAGCACTGCCAAACCTGCTTTTAACCCTTAAACACTGAATCTGTAGCAGAGCTAACACTGGCTCCTTCTGGGGATGAGATCCTCCCTGTGAGGTCTCAAGAACCTGCACATCAATGCCTTTCCAGCTGAAAACAAATTAGCCAAAATTCCTAGTGTTCCATTGGGCATGGAGTCTACTGTGCCTACACAAAACTGATAAAAGCAAAATATTTATAGCCTTTGAGGCCAACAGAGCTTAAACAACATAAACTTTCAAAAACTTCCCATTAACTGGGCCATCAAAAACTGTCTCTCCTCCCATACTTTTCAGTATGAAGGTGTTGTTCCTTTGAACCTGTGAAGGTGTTGTTTCTTTTCCTTTAGTGCATCCCATTTCAAAACCAAGTCACCAACCTGAAAATTATTTGATTTTGCCTTCCTGTCAAAGGCTTCTTTGACCTTTCTCTGATGTGCTGCAGCCTTTTCAACCAGCTGTTCTCTAATTTGATGTACCTCTGCTAGATCAATGATTCTCTTTGCCATGTCTTCTTCCTCATCCTACTCTTTTTTAAGGAATTTTGCCACAGGGAGAGATAGCTGAATTGGAAATACAGAATTAGTGCCATATACCAATTTGAAAGGAGAATACCCTGTGGATTTTTTCATGGTCACTCTGTCAGCCCACAGTGCGTACTTGAGCTTTGAATCCCAATTCTTTTTATTGTCCTCTAACATTTTTTTAATTATCCTGATTAGAATTTTATTAGAGGATTTTGCTAGACCATTTCCCTGAGGATAATATGAGGTGGAATGAACAAGTTTAATGCCCATTGAATCACACATTTCCACCAGCTCTTTTGCCCTGAAGGCTGCTGCATTATCTGTTACTAGTTTGTGTGGACAACCAAGTCCGCTGAAGATACTTTCTATCAAAAACTTGATGACCACATTATGATTAGCGTTCCTTGTAGGGACTGCTTCAATCCACTTAGTGAAATAATCAGTGGCTACTAATATCCACCTGTGCTGGCCACTTTAATGTGGATTAATTTCTCCAATAAAATCCAAGGCCCAATGCTGAAAAGGTCCTTTTGCCTGAATTGGTTTTAGGGGCCAGGATTTCAACTGCTGTCTTCCTTCAAATATTTGGCACCTGTCACAAGATCTAACAAAAGCAAACACATCAGAAAATAAGGTGGGCCAATAGTACCTAGCTCTGAGAACTTTATGGGCTGTAGTTTTCCAATAATGGTGCCATCCACATATGCTGTTATGAAACTGCTGCATAACTTCTTTTGACTGATATTTGTCCAGACACCTTAAAAGCACACCAGATGGATCCCTCCAGTAGAGCAGATTTTCCATAATGCAAAATTTTTCTACTCTAAGCTTTAAAGTTCTAGATTGACTTGGAGTAAATTCTGAAGGGATCTCTAGCTTCAACAAGAAATTAATTATTTCAGCATACCAGTTACACGAAGCTAGATTTTCGGTCACTGACTGTTTACTCTCGGTTTCAGTTGCCTCTTCCTTTTCTTCATTTGTTTGACCATTTTCTGCATTTGCATATAAGAACTCAATGTCTAATGATCTACAATTTTCCTCAGCCAATAGCTTGGCAAGCCCCTGACCTCTGACCAACTTGGTGGGCTTCAGTTCTATATTAAATTCAAGCATTTTAGCAATCCATTTTGCCCTTCTTCCATCAGCATCAGGTTGTGTTAGGACATCTTTTATTGCAGCAGAGGGCACATATGCAATTATTTTTGAATGCAAGATATAGACTCTGAAAGCCTTTAAGGATTTAATAAGAGCATATGCCTATTTTTCTATAATATCATACCTCAGTTCAACATCCCTCAAGTTCTTGCTGAAAAATGCTACTGGATGCTCTGAACCTTCTTCATCTTGCGGCAATAAAAGCGCTGCAATGGTGTCTTCAGAGGCAAAAGAAAATATATGGAACTCCTTGTTGTAATTTGGGCTGCTTAGTGTGGGAGCTTCCATAATAGCCTTTTTGATGGAATCAAATGATTTTCTTGCTGTTTCAGTCCATCTTACCTTTGATCCTTTTTCAACATGGAGGTCACATGCTTAACCAACTCTGCAAGATTTGGAATAAACCTCCTGACAAAATTAATTTTGCCCAAAAAATACTGAATATCCTTCTTTGATCTAGGGATAGTGAAAGACTGTATGGCTTTGACTCTTTCTGGGTCAATCTGAACACTTGCAGCAGATACAATATGTCCTAACAACTTGCCTTCTTCTAAAACAAGTGATTTTTTGGGATTGACTGATATTCCAAACCTCCTGCACTTCAGAAACACCTTTTTCAAATGCTGCAAATGATTTTGATGGTTGCTGGAGTAAACTATTATATCAACAAGGTAGATAAGCACAAATTTGTCCTTCTCTCCCACAAATGCTATGTCCATAGCTCTCTGAAAGGTGGCTCTAGCATTCATCAATCTAAATGGCATTTTGGCATACATAAAAGTGCCCCAAGGAGTGGTAAATGCAGTCTTTTCTTGATCATATGGGTGCACAACAATCTGATTAAAGCCTGAAAATCCATCCAAAAATGACATCACTTTGGCTCCTGAGACCTTTTGCAACAAGTGCTCCATCTTTGGCAGGGGATAGTTGTCTTTCTTGGAGCATTTGTTCAAATTTATGAAATCAACACACAGTCTAATTTCTCCACTCTTCTTCCTCACCACCACTAGATTGGCTACCCATTTTGAATACCTGAGAGGAACTATGATCTTGGCAGCCAACAATTTTTTAATTTATTTTTCAATTAGAGGAAGAAGCATAGGATTTATTGGTCTCAGCTTCTGCTTGCAAGGAACATTGTCTTTCTCCAGAGGGATTTTATGCTGAATTATATTCTTGTCATAAGTTTTTAGATCACTATACTCCCAGGAAAACACATCAGCAAATTGCCTCATTAAATCGCAGTATTCAACACTTTGATCAGCAGACAAATGAGTGGACAAATTTACATATTTAGGCTGACCTGGAATTCCTATATCATGCTTACAGACTGCAGATTGGCTTTCTTTTTGGGCAGCTTTGTAAGGCACATCATTCTGGTCAAACAATCTTTCTAGAGGAATTAGACCCTTTGGAATATGGTTACTAGGAAGTTGGACAATGCTGTCTTTACCAATTTTATTTATAAGCTGGGATTTGGGATTTTCTAACAAGACATCATTTTCTTGGTCAATTTGCATCTCAGAAAATTCACCAATGACTTGAAGGAATCTATTCAACTCATCATCATCTTCAAAAACTTTCCAATGGTGGACATTATCAGGGAAGGAAGGTCTATATTTCATTTGAACTTCATACACTAGTCTGGGAGGCATGGGAGGTATAAACAGACTAGCAGACACAACAAGGGAATCAACAAGTTGATTTTGGGCTCTAGGAATGTATGAAATACAAAAAAAAATCAAAAGAATCTCTAACTCTCCATACCTCATCTCTGTACACTTTCAGCCTTGGGTGCTTTGCCTGAAATGTTTTATTTATTTGCTGAATTATCGGATCAGCATCTCCAAACACCTTCAGATTCTTGATTCCTCTATATTTTGCTACATTAAGGCCTAACAGCAAAGCTTCATATTATTCTATGTTATTTGTGACTTGAAAAACCAGCTTGAAAGACAGCTGAATGCTTTCTTTTTATGGAGAAACTAGCACCACCCCTGCTCCTGCAGTCTCCTTGGAACACGCTCCATCAAAGAATAACTCCCAAATCTGACTTCCTTGCTCTTTCTTGGCCTGAACAATTGGTTTCTTGATCTACATTACGGCCTTATGAGATTCTTCCATTTGGAGAATGCATGCTCCAAAATCAGTGTCCACTGCATATATAGGATGATTTGTAGGGTTCTTCTCATCACTAATGATATATGCCAACTGTGCTTCTCTATATAACCTCTTTCTTTCTCCTCCAAACACTGGGACAGTGGCATACGATAAATCATTCTATAAGGTCCCACCTAATCTCTTAATCCACCCTCTGGACAGCAGCATGCCAAAATTAGGAGGGACATCTGCTACCATAATATCCATCATGATACTCTTCATGGGCAGCTGAGTTAAGGTAATGGCCAAATCTTTAACCAATCCAAGACATTTCACCTTCCTTGAATCAAAAGTGAATAAATCATGATAGGGTCTAGTGATATCAAGGTCTAACTCTTCCATGAAAACTTTAGGCATTAGATTGTGGCTGGCCCTTATGTCTAGTAGGTAGTTGTGGAGGATTTTGTCATGAATGGTCAATGAAACATAAAAAGATGGACAATTATTATCAGCAGGTTCAACCATAGGACTGAGCACAATAGCAGGTTTATCATCTTGCAAATTGATAAAGTCAATGGAGGTTTGTTTGGTTTGTAGCTCAAGGGCTTCAAGAATAGGCTTCCTAAATACTTCACTCTTCACCAACTCAACCAGAGGCACAAATATTTTCAATTTTTGAACCTCTGACTCAAAGCTGAAAGAAGAATGTGACTTATCAGAACATTTTACCTCTTGAACAGGAGCTTTGAGGATGACTGGATCAGCTGCTGGTCTTCTCTGCTTGCTATTCTGTGGTTCTGTTTGGACATCAGTTCTTTGGGAAAAAATTTATTTGACATTCTTTGCATTCGGCCTCAAATTATATCTCTGCTGCTTCTCACCAGTTTGTAGATCAACTCCTCTTTCCCACTCTTGACTATTTTGTTCTTGCAGCAATGACTGTTCATACTCAGCCAATGTCAAAAATGCAGCGCTGCCTTTATCTTCCATACAGTGAATTTGATCCTCATCTTCTTCAAATTGTTCCTCCTCCATGACTACATTTTGGAAAGGAGCTTTAACTTTCTGATCTTCTTTTGAATCTTCACCCCTCTGCATAATTTGTAAGTATTCATTTTCTCTTCTAAATGGAATAGGATTTCTTTGAGCAAATGTGTTCTACTGCCTTGTTCTCCCTGAATTTTGCTCAACCTTTAGCTTAGAAATTTCAGCAGCCAATGACTCTATCATCTTAGTCATTTTGTCTAATTTAGGCTCTAAAGATGATGCAGAAGAAGTAGATGCTTTGTTTCTCTGTTTCCTTCTATCAGCTTGGCTTTTAAGCTTCTCTGCAGCCATTATATTATATTCTACTTCTAAGGCTGCATCCCGCATGTCTGCCAGTCTGGCACATCTCCTTTCTCTCAATAACAGGCAGAAATCAGAGTCAAAAGCATTGGCATAAGTGAGTTTGGCAGAAGTGGGAGTAGGTTTCACCTCAGATGGTATCTTACTATACATTCAATTAAATCTTTTGTTAAAGTCAGGTATTGACTCCCCATTTTCCCTCTTCAGATTACCAAACTCAGTATGATAATACAACAAGTCCTTCTTATCTTCCCATTGTTTCAAAAATGCATCATCTAATGCTTCTATATCTGTTATAGATCTCTGGGGCAATTCTCTAAACCACTTCCTAGCCTCTCCATCAAGGCTCTGGACAAAAACTCTCATCCACACATCATTTTCACTTATATCTAAATGATCAGCATAACTGTAAAAAGCTTCAAGGTGTTATTCTACTGTTACTCCCTCTGTGCCAGTGAATTTAGGCATATATTTCTGATATTCTCCCACAGGCATAGGATTTAAAGGGACAGGCAATACCAACGGTCCATATCTGGCAGCTACAATTCTTTCTATCCTCATAGGTGCTTGCTTTCCAACCATGATTGAAATATTGGGAAGAATACTAGCAGATAGAGTAATAGCGGGTAATGTGATGGATGGTAGAGATAAAGGGATATTTTGGACTGAATAAGATGCTTTCTTTGGACTGAGATTCAAAGGGGAACTAACTGTACAAGGGGCTGAACTAATCTCTGAATATTTTTCCCTATTAGCAGTGCTGTGCTCTAAATCCTCAAACTGTAAATCTTCAACAATAACTTTATCATTTAGAGATGAATGAGACTTCTTAGGCTTACCTAATCCTGATGCCCCTTTCTGTGAAGCTTTCTTCGACTTAACAATCTTCTCAGGCTCAGGCACTGGTTCAGCTGGTAGTTTCTGAGGATTTCTTCGAGTATTTCTCACAAACTGAGCCAGAACTTCAATGTGGAGTCGCCAAAGGTTGGTCTTCCTGCAATGGAGTCGCCAGACAGATGATTACAACCAGAAACTGTGTTCAAACCTTGTCTGTCATCAAAGCTTGAAGCTGTGTCGTTCTCCCAGGGAAGCTGAGCTTCGATTCTTCTTTCCCTGGCAACGGTGCCAATTAATGTTATCACCCCAAGAAACTCACCTAGGTTGTATATCAGTGATGCTCGGGAACATTACAAACTCAACAAAATGTTGGAAAAATAGGTGGATGAATGAAAGAAATGCTGCATATTCAAGCCAGATAACCACTTCTACTATGATTGACCCTAGACATGGGTGAACACCCTCAGGCTACAAGGCTTTTAACCACCAATTACTCACAGTTTTAGAGACAATGTGATGATGGAGAACACTGATCACACCAGCAGATGCACAGGACCCTGTGATGGCCAACTGTAACTAGTTAAAAGGTCTGTAAATCTGTTTCTAATACACAGACAAGATGACAGCTCTCTGGCATTAAAACAATAGAAACATGCAAGCAAATTCAATGATACATGCTAAATCCTAACATAGAGGTCGGATGGCAGCCCCTCTAATGCTAAATATTAACAGCACATGAAATAATGCAGAACAAACACAACCTGGAACAAGGAGAAGTAGTGGAGAGTAAGCAATCAACAACAAAAGAAGCTTGTATTAGTTGGAAACGCAGACCAGAAGCTGTAGGTTACAAAGTAGTTTTAGTCTCCAGAAGTTGAAGCTTGCAACAGAATGACATTCATTAACCTGATTACATTGTGTTTCTGGGTATATATAGAATTTGTTCACAAAATCTCTGCCATGTTGTGCGTGAAGGTGTCTTAATGGACCACCAACTGCATTTACAAACTATTATGGGCCTCTAATACATTCTGACTATTCTAATTAACAAATTTGACATTCTTTGGTACTTTGGTGTACTTCTTGAACAGGTGGAATGTTTCCTACATAAATGTCCATAACTGTTGAATGAATTCAACTGCTGAAGGTGGTAATTTCTCATCTTTGACCGTGCTGTTACTCAATTGTGGTCGCTGAGGAATTCATGCACTGAAGACCAGGTCCTCTCTTGTTTTTTTGCACGCACAAACGGGCCAAAAACACAGCAAAATACATCAAAAATGGACAAAGAGCCGAGGATGAATGCTGGCCGTTGGATGGCTCAAGCGGACGACCAAGATCTAATAACGGGAGGCGATGGAAGACATGCAGCACAATGGGGATCAATAACAGCCGTTGGATTAAACAAACGAGTAGTGGAGATTAACGTATGGAGGCTACCGGGAGACATATGTATGAGAAGAATGTGGACCGTCAGATCATGGTTGGGCCGATCCGATGGTTGACAGGGAGCAGAGATGCGAGAAAGTTAGCGGGCGAGGACCGTATTGGATGGCGGTAAACAGTTTCCCTACACCACTCTTTGGGAAAAGGTGGTATACGTACAAGGAAGCACGATGCAATAAGATTAAGGCATGTGGCAGATGTGATGGAGGGGAAAACCACTTTCCCCGCAAGCTAACGGGTGTGCAAGGTACGGGAGCGGGGGCTGTGTATATCGTTGGATCCTCCAAGGGACGATCGGATGGTCAACAGATTAATGCTCATGTTTGTTAGCCGATGCGACAGGTATGGGCGGGCCCGGGCTATGGATTATATTATATGCGCGGTGTTATAAGGGTTAAAGCTATAATGCCGGGGTAAAACAAATAATAAGTTTATATATGGGTTTTAATAGAAATAAAACAAAAATACCCAAAAGCCGTGAGAAATTAGTTAATGCAGGGATTTTGTAATGTTTAAAACAAAATACACGGGCTGGTGGTTTCTAGTATTGTAGCAATAATGCTGCAACTCCTGGGACTCCCTTCTTCACTTTTATCAACCCGGTAGTTCGTAACAAACTTGGAAGCGACGATGCTATATGCACAAGTACTAGCTCTTGCCGTAGCTGTCACTGGATTAGCTAGCACAAGTTTGCTAGGAGCTTAAGCCAACTTCTATGAGCTCTCATAAGAAGCTTTTAACGGTGATGGATGAAAGCTAACTCAACCAGAGGCTAATCTACTTGCAGAAAGAGGTTGAAAGCTAGAAAGGAACGCAAACCCTAACAAACCCTAGTTTTACTGACTAACCCTACTGGTGCAAGTAAAAGGATGAAGCTACAAGAATGGATGCCATTGAATTTTAGAAAGGTAAAATGCATGTGACTAAGCTACTTCTGAAGAGAAATATGAAGAAAACATCTTTTTTCATTTTTGAGTACTTCGTCAAGATTATTTTGCATATGCTTTAACTGTTTTTGACTGTGCAGAGGTTAACTGGCGAAAGGAAATGGAGTAGGTTCTTGCAAGAGGTTGGGAAGGTTAGAAGAGGGCCTAAGGGGCCCCTAACACCCTTCCAGAGAGTTTCACAGTGATCAGATTCCAAGAAACCACTTTCGTGAGCTTCTACAGGAAGTCTGTAGGGGTTCTACAAGATGTTCTGTGGCTTCTACAAGATGTTCCGAAAGGAGATTTTTGAAGGTTTGATGGTGGAAAAGAGGTGAAGAAGTGGGTATGGAGGTTGATGATGATGTGGAAGGGTCTAGGACCTGGCGAATGAAGCAGGTGAGTGACAAGGACGGTTGGATTTGTTCATGGAGGGGTAGAGCAATGTTGCACAAAAATATGGAAATTAGGTCAAAGTGAGGGTACGTAGCAAATGTGAGGCAAGAATCAGAGTTGGAGGGTGGAGCAGGTGGTATTGATGGAGTAGGGGTAGGCAAAGAGGTTTTATAGGTGCTTTGCAAGTTATTTTCCAAACTATTCAAACAAAGACTCGAAAAACCAAAGACCTAGCTACTTTAACCTAATCTGACCTGAATATCAGCAAAGCAAATGAGAAGAAGTTTATTGCAACGAAATCATGTGAAATAGCTATGCAAACTAAGAAATCATGAACCTAAACATGTAACCTCAAATGGTATCAACTTCTGCAGATGAGAATCTACACTAACAATTGCATGATGAAGCAAAGACAGTGTTTTTGGTAGCGACAAGGACACCTTGGTCTCAGCTCATGGTCCCACAGAGGAAGAGGTGAGATCAAGGGTGCTTGATGGCCTTTTTCTGAAGATCTTCTCTGTTATTAACCTATCAAAACAATCTGAACCTGAAAATCCTTTTTAATCATCAACAATGACCTATATAATCAAGCAAAATTGTAATCTACTTAACAGAAATTATTTGATAAAGACATTCAAAACATATAACAGTATAAGAAGGAGGCCTTGGCACTTGGGTTGGGCCCAACCCCAAGAGCTACAAGCTCCTAATAAAAAGCTCAGGACTAATGCCAAAGGAAACTGCTTTCCATTTTTCAAAAATAACCATGTCACAAGAAAGTTGCACAGCAGAAACTACAAAAATGAGCTTAGAAACTAGCAGCACTATAGTGCAAAATACAATTGCTCAAAAAGTAAACTACAAAGGCTAGAAGCCTTCCTATTTATGCACTACGAGGGTTTCCAACAACCCTCCTTAACTCGAGGGGCTCGGCTGCTCAAACTGCCAGTGATCAGTCACTTTACACAAAACTGCTCAGCTGCCATTGAGAATCCTTTTCGGTGGCCTGCTGAACTCCGAGCTAAGGGTGGAGATTTCGAGGAAGGGGCCATTTAGTGTAGGAGACACCCTTCCCACGAATCCTCACCCTTGTTCCTTCATGCTTGGCTGTCATATGGCTCATAAATGCTTTGCTTTGGTCCAAAATTTGTCCAAAAATTTGCAATAACCATGTGTTAGCCTTCTTGGTCAAGTGACTATCCTCTTTCGTTCAACTAACATAAATATACTCAAAAAAACATGCATAAACTATGAAAAATGGTGGATTGATGAAGAACAGTAGGCAAAATGAGCCCAATAAGTTACCAATTTTTGGGGCTCATCATCACCCCCTTGCTAAATGGGTTGCTCATCCTCTGAGAAACTAATCTCATCATCCTTGATAGCTTTGACTGCCTCTCTCATGTTCTAGGCCTATGCGGTGATGTCTTCTTCCACTTCCTCCCACTGCCTATTTTCCTCTTCTTCCTTAACTCCTTCTAGAAATCCGAAAAGCAAGGGAGCACTGAATTTCATGCCGATCCAATTGGCCTGCAGATTTTGCATTGACTGTTTATAGAGGGGTACCCTTGCCAAGGCCTCCCTCATCCTGGTTGGAGAGTGGTATTCCCTTATCTTCAAATTGTGGGGCAGTGTGTTCCACCTCCTTGTGCAAGCATGGAGGCAGTTATCCCCCAACAGTCTCTCCATGTCCTCAAAGTGGGCAATAGCTTGAGCCTGTCGCTCAATGTGATCTGGTAAATCCTGAGGGCTGTTGGCCAAGTGCTGGTGGGTGCTTATCAATGCTGAGGGATCCTCCAGCTCTACTCTGATCATTAGTGGCTCACTGAGTTCCTTGCTCATAATATTTCGGACCTTTGCTGCTCTTTTTTCTTCAGAATTCATCCAAGAGGCCATGGCCATAAGTTGGACATCTCCTACCACAGTGTTGGGATCCCACGAATTCATATTTGGAAGGGCTAAGTTGTGCAAATAAAACTCTGATAATTTAGCCTTGTCCTCTGATGAGCTACTGTCACATAAAGCCACAAATTGATGATAGTTTTGAAATGGAGTAGTGCCCCTTTGGGCCAAGGTGTTAATCTGGAACTGCAACCATTGATCTTTAAGGTACAAAGCGTATGACTTGGCAGGCTGCCTACATTGTATGGCCTCTATTGCCCAACTGGCCATGCAGGCTAGTTGGGCTTCCTTCTCATGTACCTGTTGCCTTAGAGACTGTATCTCCTCTGCTGCCTGCAACTCCTTCTCCTGTAACTGTTTTGTTAGTGCCTCGATCTCAGCCTGCAACCCATCCTTTCTTTGTTGTTCATCCAAGGTTTCTTTGTCTGTTGGAGGCTTTTCCCATTGCTGCTGTTCTCCTAGAATGGAGGGCCTGTCTTCCTTATGGATTCCCTGTAGCTGTAGCTGCTGTTTCAGCAGCTTGTTCTCTTCCTGTAGTTTGGCACTCTAACAGCTTTCCACATGCTTCACCATAGCCAATTCTTTCCTTGAATCCTTGAGTTGTTCCTCTAGGGGGCCTATGTCTACCATACCCTTGGACTTGGCCATCCTCATCCAAGTATGAGTCCTAATCCTTTCTTCCTCTAGTGCAAAAAATAGTGGCACTGCAAATTTTTGGGGAATTATTTTCCCACCTTCTAACAAGTTATAGTATGTGCCCAAACTGGGCTGAGGACTTGGTTCCAATATTTCCTCTGTCCTTTCTTCTTCCTGTGGTTGTTTGGCCACCTTTTCCTCCAACTTCTTAGTCTCCTTTATGTTAGGATATTCCGACACATAGGAAATAGTTAAGTACAACATGGTCTAGTATAGAGTTAGGTAAAGTGTGTTTCTTTACCTTGTACATTTTGTAACTTACAATCCGACGGTCACGATATGTAGTGATCCGACGGTTCATTCTCTCCTCGGTATTACCGACACTTGATCCGTGGCTTGACACCCGATTGGTCCATGATTTCTATTTAAAGCGCATGGAGGGTCATTTGTAGTGTAATCCGTCTATGAGAGAAGCTTATGTAAATTTTCATTCTTTTATTAATAAATTGCCTGAAGTGGCTGCGTTGGCTCAGGCCGTGGACTGTTTCCCTCTTTGAGGGTTTTAACCACGTCAAAAATACTGGTGTATTGATCTGCGATCTGGTTGTGAGCGGTGTCCTTTGGTGTTCTGTCTGAGGAACTTACCCTGTAAATTCCTACATGGTATCAGAGCTATTTGAGGGCCGCGTCCGTTGGTGATCCAAATCTGAAGCCGGTAGAACTGCATCCGACTTCCGTTTCCTAGATCTACTATTTCTGACTGCTTTCGGGCCGAGAGGACTGCTCTGTTGTGTTGGGAGCATTTGTTCCAGTGAGGAACCCCTTTCGTTTCACGCGAAAAGGTTTCCGGTAGCCCTAGTTGCGTCATTTTTAAGATCTGGAGGTATATAGTGTTTATTTGCAGTTTACAGTTATTTTCTCTTTGTTTATTTCGGTTTCGGTTTTTTTTTAGCCTTTTTTTTATTACCGGATCTATACCCTTCATTTCTGCGTATGCTCTTTGCCCTGCGACTCTGTGCGATCTGGGCAAATCAGAAACAAAAAGGAAGGATTTTTCTCATGCGTATGTTCTTTTCCGTGCGCCTTAGTGTGATCTCGGAAAATCAGAAACATTGAGGAAAATATTTAGTTTCCGGCTAAAGCTAACTTTGAGCCGCAAGGTTCATTTTTGAAAATATTTAGTTTTTCGGCTAAAGCTAACTTCGAGCGGTAAGGTTTGTTTTCTTTGCATGTTCGTGTTGGGTTTTGTGTTTTTTGTTTTGTAGGGAAAAAGAGCTTTCTCAAAGCAAGCACACAACCCAAAACATCACCCCCCTTCTCTCTCTCTCTCTCTCAAATTTTTTGTATAGCTCAATTGGTTCAAAGCTATTTTAAGAGAGTAGAGGTCTTGGGTTCAAATCTCTATTTTTTGGGGGCGGATTTTTTCATTTCCGCACATTCCCGCACTTCGTTGGCGACTTCAACACCTTTTTTTCAAAAAGCCATAACTTCTTCATCCGGAAGCCGTTTTCAGAGCCGTTTTTTTTAAACTAGCCTAATTTTTTGAGATCTATCCATTGGAACACTTAGTTTCAACATCTTTAGCTTTAGTTTCTGTTGAAATGGAAAGTCAATACCAAGTTACCCTTGACAGCACCAACTACTTCCAATGGTTGTCCTACATTGAGGATTTACTTAGAAGTAAAGGTCTCTATAGAATAGCCTTAGGCCAAGAAAAGAAATCGAAAGATGAAGATAAGGCTGCTAAATGGGAAAATAGGCAAGATCAAGCACATGGATTGATAGGGATGTTTATTTCTCCAGATCTTAGATTCCATATTGCAGAACTTGATACTCCTGATGAAGCAATGAAACAAATCAATAAAGTTTTTGGGATTAAAAATGAACTTAGAGCCCATCAACTTGAAAATGAGTTGCTTACATTGGACCCTAATAATTTTTCTTGCATTGAATATTTCTTGTCCAAGTTCAAGACCCTTAGATATCTCTTGGAAGGTGTTAAGGTTAAGAAAGAAGATAGTAACCTTATCTATTCCATTCTTATTAAGTTGGGACCAGCCTACTCTGTGTTTGTTTCCACCTTCCATTCTATAAGAGAAGCCTTCATTTATCAAGGAACAGACTACAAGTCCCCTTCCTTTGACTCTTTTTGTGATTCTTTAATAAGAGAACAAGAAAAACTCTTACACCTTGGTCTTCTTAATCTTGGAAACTCTTCCAAGAAAGCGTTAGCCGCCCAGCAGCAACCAAATTCAAAGAATCCTAAGAAGTCATATCCTAAAAAGAATGGTCCTAAACCAAACAAGGGTCCTAAGCAATCTCAGCCTCAAAATGAAAAATCATTTCAACAAAATGATAAGACAAATAAAAACAAATGGAAGAAGACTGATAGACATTGCAACTTTTGTAATCGAGATGGCCACTTAGAATCCAAATGCTTTAAGAAGATGGAAGCCTTGGAAGCAACGATGAAGAAACATAACATGCATTTGGAGCAATATTCAACTTCAACTTCATCTTCAGGAATGGTACTTTCTGCATGTGGTTGTCAAGCATCTCGGACTGGCTATGCACTAAATGTATCTTCTTCTTCTCATTCTCATGAGTGGCTCATTGATTCTGGAGCTTCTTATCACATGGCCAAAAACAAAGCCATGTTTTCTTCTTTAAATGATTGTAACACCAAAAATATATATGTTGGTGATGATAGATCTCTTAGTGTTGTAGGGACTGGAACTGTTCATCTAGACAATGGTCAATTTAATGATGTATTATGTGTTCCAACCTTATCCTGCAACCTTCTATCTGTATATCAGATAACTCATTCAGGTGAAGGTAAAATCGTTGAATTTTCACCTCATGATGTTGTAATCAAGGACCTAAGAGATCCTAAAAAGATTTTAGCTACTGGCATTGCTGATGATTCTACAAGGTTGTATAAGTTTCACAACTTTGGGTCATCAAATCTTCCCTTAGTATTTGTTGCTCATAACGATGAAGTGAGCAAACTTTGGCATGAGCGATTTGGTCACTTAAACTATCGCTCCCTTCAGCATCTATGTAAAGAAAATATGGTGACAGGTCTTCCTATGGTATCTTGCAGAGATGGTGTTTGTTCTGGATGTGTACTCGGAAAACATCATCGGGACAGTTTTGAAAAACGTGCCTCTTGGCACGCCTCAGCCCCTCAGCCCCTTTACAACTTGTGCATAGTGATTTATGTGGTCCACTTCCTGTTGTTTCATTCTCTGGCTGCAAGTATTTCTTAACTTTCATTTATGATTTCTCCAGACGCACTTGGGTATACTTTTTAAAACTCAAGAGTGAAGTATTTAACACATTTTTGGCCTTCAAGGCCTTTGTTGAAAAACAATCTAGACATCAAATTCTTAAGCTAACATCTGATAATGGCGGAGAATATGTTAAAAACACATTCATCAACTTTTGCACTGAGAATGGAATTCAAATGCAACATACTGTTCCATATACTCCACAACAAAATGGTGTCGCTGAAAGGAAGAATCGCACCTTAAAGGAAATGGCTAATTGTATGCTACAATCTAAAGGGCTTGGTCTTAGTTTTTGGGCAGAAGCAATTAACTGTGCAAATTACATAATAAATCGCACTCCTACTAAGGCTTTAAAGAATATCACTCCAAAAGAAGCATGGAGCTCAATCAAACCAGATGTAAGTCACTTTCGTGTTTTTGGAAGTGAAGCGTGGGCCCATATTCCAGATGAAAAGCATAAAGCTTTAGAACCTAAGAGTGAAAAATGTACTTTTGTTGGATATTCTGAAGATGTCAAAGGCTATAGACTTATTCCATTTAAGTCCAAAAATGTTATCATTAGAAGAGATGTAAAATTTGATGAAAATATATCGGCCTGCAAGCCTAGTCCGACGGATGTGCCACCTCTCCCTATCTCTTATACTTTTGAAAACATTTCTTCTTCAGATGATGAAAGTGAGGATGACAATCCTCCCCCACCATCTCAGGATCCTCCTTCAGCTCCTCAGCTTCCAAAATGGGTTCGTGCTACTCGAGATGCAGCAGGTGATCTTGTCGGTGATCCTACAGATCAGCGACGCACACGTTCTCAGTTTGACAGAGCCTCTTCTTTACTGGCTCAAGCTCCAGTAAATTATGATCCTGACACCTTTGCAGAAGCTTCAGGCCATCCAGATTGGGAAGCAGCTATGAATGAAGAATATCATTCATTATTGGCAAATGATACATGGGATCTTATTCCTCTACCAAAGGGACGAAAACTTGTTAGATGCAAATGGGTTTACAGAACCAAGTATGGACCAGATGGGAAAGTTGATAAACATAAAGCTCGTCTCGTTGCTAAAGGTTTTTCACAGGTTGAAGGCATTGACTACACTGAAACCTTCTTCCCTGTTGCCAAAATGAATTCTATCCGCCTTGTTCTTTCCCTTGCTGCCTCGTTCAAATGGGAAGTCCATCAGATGGATGTTAAATCTGCCTTCTTACATGGGGACTTGCATGAAGAAATCTACATGGAACAACCCATTGGCTTCATAAAAACAGACTCCAGCCTTGTATGTCAACTTAAGAAATCCCTTTATGGTCTCAAGCAAGCTCCTCGAGCTTGGTATGCCAAAATGGATAGCTTTCTTTTAGAATCTGGCTTTTCTAGGTGTCATTCTGACAATATTGTCTACACCAAGAAAGTGGGCAAGTCTCTTATCATTCTTGTTCTTTATGTTGATGATCTTATCCTTACCGGTAGTGATCCCAACCTTATAAACCATGTGAAGTCCAGCCTTAAAAAGAAATTTGAAATGACAGACTTAGGACACTTACATTATTTTCTCGGTCTTCAAGTCTTGCAATCCAAGGAGGGTATTTCCCTTTCCCAGTCCAAGTATTCCTGTGATATTCTACGCCATTTTCACATGGAAGACTGTAAGCCAGCCCCTTCTCCCTTCCAGTCTAGAGTCAAACTTTCAGTCACTTGTACTTCTCCTGAAGTTGATGCTACCTTATACCGTCAACTTGTAGGAAAACTTCTGTATCTAACCCATACTCGACCTGACCTTTCCTTTGCCGTTGGCCTTGTTGCTCTTTTTATGCAAAAACCACGTGAAAGTCATTGGAAAGCAGCTAAAAGAATACTTCGTTATGTTCGAGGTACAGTTCAGTTTGGGATTCATTACAGTGCCAAAGCATTTCCTCTATTGGTTGGTTTCACTGATTCTGATTGCGCTGGTGACCCTGATGATCGGAAGTCTATTGCCGGTTATGTGTTCACTCTTGGTTCAGGACCTATTACATGGGCTTGCAAGAAACAAGGCACCATTTCTCTTTCATCAGCAGAAGCAGAGTATCGTGGTGCCGTAGAAGCTAGTAAGGAAGCCTTGTGGCTTCGTCAATCCTGTCAGAGTTTGGATTTCAGAAGCAGCATCTGACTACACTTTGGTGTGATAATCAAAGTGCCATTCAACTATGCAAAGATCCAGTCCAACATCAGCGCAACAAACACATTGAACTGCACATACACTTCATCAGAAAGCTCATTCACAACCATGTTCTTGAAGTGCAATATTGTTCAACAGATGATCAAGTTGCAGACATCTTCACAAAGGCTCTCACAGAGGCGAAGTTCACTAAACTTCGATTTATGGTTGGAGTTCAAGAAGTTGTCACTAAGGGGGGATAGGCTCTAGTGCCTCCTTCCTTTTGCTATTGTGTCATATTTGTAAATCCTTCAATCCTATCCCATGTTGTTCTTAAGGGGGATGTTAGGATATTCCGACACATAGGAAATAGTTAAGTACAACTTGGTCTAGTATAGAGTTAGGTAAAGTGTGTTTCTTTACCTTGTAAATTTTGTAACTTACAATCCGATGGTCACGATATGTAGTGATCCGACAGTTCATTCTCTCCTCAGTATTATCGACACTTGATCCGTGGCTTGACACCCGATTGGTCCATGATTTCTATTTAAAGCGCATGGAGGGTCATTTGTAGTGTAATCCGTCTATGAGAGAAGCTTATGTAAATTTTCATTCTTTTATTAATAAATTGCCTGAAGTGGCCGCGTTGGCTTAGGTCGTGGACTGTTTCCCTCTTTGAGGGTTTTAACCATGTCAAAAATACTGGTGTATTGATCTGTGATCTGGTTGTGAGCGGTGTCCTTTGGTGTTCTGTCTGAGGAACTTACCCTGTAAATTCCTACACTTTAGCTTAGCCCGAGTTTCCTGTAGAGATTTCTCAACTTCATGTAGAATAGTCTTTGTGTCCATTGTCTTCAGTCTTTCTCTCCAGGTGGAAGTTTTTGGGCTTCCTCACTCATAGGTGACGGAAATCTTTGAGGGAGACCCTTCCTTTGGTTTAGGGGTTGTGTCCTCAATAATAATTGGCTCCTTTGACTGCGGCTGGGGTCTACCAACTTTGATCCGTGTGCTCCTTCTTGCTTTAAAGTACATGGAGGTCTGCCTCTTCCGCTTCCCTTTTTGTTTTGGAGGTGTTTTTAAGGCGGCCAGCACAGCTGCTGCCTCTCTTGCCAATATTTCTGGCGATTTTCCTCTTTGCTGTTCTGTTTCCATGCTTCCTGTAGAAGCCTCTGTGTCAACTGTTTCTGCCTGAATTGTGGACATTTTAGGATCTGTTTTTACTTTTTGTTTTGGTGTGACTTCTGTGGCTGTGCCAGCCTTTACTTGGGATGTTTCTGCCTTCTCTGCTCTCCTCTGCAGTCTCTTTTCCCTTGGTGTTTGTGCTGCTGTTCCTTGCTCTATTTTAGACTCAGTAATTTGGCCCTCCCCCTCTTTCTCTTTTTGTCCTACTTGTGCTTGTTTATCCTGTGTTTCTTTACCACTGGTTTTCTCTCCTGCTTCAGTGTGTTCCCCTTCTTCACTACTGGATGAGGTGAGCTCCTTGGCTAGAATTCTAATATCATCATCTTTGGTCATGTTTCGGAAAATTTCCCAAGAGAGGGGGATAGTGTAGGTGTGGAGGGCATCTTCTACTAAAAGTTTGATGAGCCCATGATGGGCTAACTGATCCGGTGTCCCTTCTTTCAATTTTGTGCCACATTCACTTAATGACTGCAAAAGAAAATAGGGGATGCTCAACTTTTGTTCTGGAGGTAAATCCATTCCATGTCTTAGTTCATTTAGCAACCTGAAGTGATAGCCGTAGACAATGCTGAATCTCCCTTCACAGGTAATGTATTTCATGATTTGGAAGCTGACTTCGCTCCAAAGAGGAGGTAAGCTGGCTCTCCGGACCCCATTTTTGTCTTCTACAGGATGTTCTTCAGGCAGGAAGAATGCTTTCTTGGCTGCCTGGCCCAATGACCTTTCTTCTTTGCTCCATGGGAGTCCTAATGGGAGGCCAATAACACGACTGATGAGCTTAGGGGTAACTTCTAGGGTCAAACCCCTAAAATTCACTGTGGCCTGTGTCTTTGATTCAGGTTTTAGGGACATTAAGAATTCCTCCGTTATTTCATCGTCATGACCCTGAATTTTGTCACAAAAGGACATCCAATTGGCACAGGTGAAGAGGTCTACCACCTCTGGATGCTCACGCAGCTTGCTAGGGTCTAAATGTTCTCTCCTGATAAACCCTCCTGGCATGGTGAGAGTGCCCTGCTTTATGCTCTATCAGAAAAGGGAACGCTGTCTATGGGTTTTTCCCTGGACTCAAGGAAGAATTCTTCGGTTGTTTAATATTAATGAGCAACAATTCTCTGGTTTCAAGCCTGCTGTGACTCAGCTCTCAGTTATCTGGTTATGAAAGGAAGAGTTTTTGCTTCTACAGACAGAGGGCAGAGACCAAGTTTTCTTCTCGGGACACATTCAGATATGCAAATTTTAAAATTTTCATCCACAGGCTGGCTCTCACAGCTGCATATGCTTTCCTTATAAGAGAATTTTAGCAACAGGAAACGTGGAGAAGAATTTCGACGCAGAAAAACTGAGGAATATCATTCAACACACAGGAAAACTGCTATTTCCAACTCACAGGCTGATTTTTCTCGGACTCCCCAATTTAAAACAGTTCAATTCACCACCTTTTCGAAACATACCATGCATGGAAGAGTGTTTTCGAGCCTACCTCTCTCGGAACTCCAAATTCGACGAAGAAAAATCCAGGCTTTCTGCTCCGGAAAGCTGTGCCAGACTTCCTGTAGAGCGGCTTCCTGTAGAACTCTTGCCGGCTTCTGCAGGATGTCACTGCGCTTCTGAACGAGCCCGGTACGCGGGAGATTTTTTTGAACAGGCTGAAAAACTCGGTGGAGGACGACGGGTTAACAGATTTCAGAGGTAGAGGATGGGTACTTTGGTCGAGGACGTTGCAAGTGCAAATGAACAGCGGGTGGTGAGAGTCTTCAGCCAAATATCTTTTAACTACGGCGCAATTCGTGGCGAGGGAATGAGGTGGCCAGACCGAACCGTTGATCCAACGTCACGGCCATCATTTTTCTGTGTGTCTTTGACTGCCATCACCTCCCCTCTGCCATTAACCGCCACCACCACTACCAGTCCCACTGATTTTCCCCAACTGGACACTCCACATGTGTCGGCTGCACGTCTCGGTGGAAAATTTGAATGTAACTAAGCGTGTTCAGATCCAACGAGTCTTTGGAACTGGCTGAGGGTGGCCAGTTTGACTGGCCACCGATCCCGTTCAATCCAAACCATTTTCACAGCCATGCAGTTTTTGAAATATAGTTTATGCAATTGACGAATGAGGTTAGACACTTACCTATGTGGCCGTGGACACGTTATGCAGACCTTGGGTCTTGGAACCACTGCTTCGCTTGCTACTGCCTCGTGCACGGGTGTTAGAACCCATTCCTCCATTCGTTGATGTTGTATGTACGAGTTTTGGAACCCGATCCTTTGGTTGTCATCGCTGCATGCATAGGTTCGGCTTCGTTTCGGCTGTCGAGGATGTTCCCACGTTCAAGAGGAGCCTTCTGCATGTTCCCTTTGTTGATTTCGGCTGTCCCTGTCTTCAGAGTATGTCTTTCCAGAGGGATCAGCTGCTACAGGATTCCTGTAGGATATCCTGTAGCTGCTTCTCCTCCTGGAATGCAGGCTAAACGAGCAGGGCTATATTACGGACGAGGGATTTGTTGATGAAGAGTCCAGACGGAGATTGACAGGTAGGGTGAGCTAGACATCATTGCTTAATTTGTCGCTGAAAAATTCTTGCTGGCAATCTGAGGAAATGGGGTTTCTAGTATGACTGTGCAGGAACATATAACCAAGTGGGTGACGGAGGTGTACAGAGATGGAACAGGGTGCCATATGGTGATGGGTGGAAACAGGGGTGGCTGCAGGCCTAACAAATAGATTCCCACCATCAGATTCCCCTCCAAAATCAATTTTGGCTTGCCCGAAGGTTCTACAGGATGTTTCCTGTAGAAGACATAAACTTCCTGTAGAAGAGGCAGAGCTTCCTGTAGAAGGTGGAATCTGAACCCGAATGCGATCAAATCCTAGGAAAGGCGAGTGGTCAGGGAGGAAGTGTCTGTGAGGGTGTCCTATAGCCTGGTGTGGACCCCTATCCTTGTTTTGTGTGACCTTCTTAACCTACAATATATTCCTTGCAACCTGCAATTATTCCATAGAGATTAGGCTTGTTTTTTCTCTTTTTTTTTTTTTGAGAGACAGCTGGGGTGCCTCCATGAGGTTTTCACCCTCACTGTCTACCCCGCGCGCTTCTAAGAATTTTTCACCTAGGGATCTTTTTATTTCATTTCTTTGTTTTTTTTTTTTTTGATGATCAAGGTGTGGGTGGAGTAGAGACAGGGCTCTGCTCCATTACCAGTACTGATTTGTCCAAAGTTTCAATGAACTCCTACCTCGAAAGGGGTTTCCTGTAGATTTTCAATCGATGCCCATTGACGAGCATGGGGATGGCTTCTTCATCAATGGTCCTGATGAGGATTGAACCATTGTCGTTGCATTTCTCCACTGTATATGGTCATAATCACCTTGTCCTCAGTTTCCCTTTGAAATCCTTGTATCTTGAGTCATACAACAACGCCCAATCTCCTGGCTGGAATTTCTTTTCATTAACGTGCCGGTCATGCCATATCTTCCTCTGGAGTTGAACTACTTCTGAGTGGATGAGGGCCTGCATTTTCTGTTCATCTAATCCATTTAGCTACAATAATCTTTCTCGTTGTGCATGGCTGAGATCTAGGTCCAGCTGAGCTGCCACCCTTAATGTGTTGTACTCGAATTCTATGGACAGTAGAGCGTTCTTCCTGTAGACCAGCTCGTAAGGTGTGAAACCTGCTGTAGTTTTCCAAGTGGTGTTGTAGGCCTAGGTGGCCTCAACCAAGCGATCTGCCCAATCCTTCCTACTGCTGCTCACCACTTTAGTCAAAATCTCTTCCAACGATCTATTAGTAACTTCCACCTACCCATTAACTTTTGGATGATAAGGAGTGGAAGTTCTATGCTTGATCTTGTGATGAGAAAGAAGGTCTTAATCAGGTTAGAGGTGAACTGACTTCCTTGATTGGTGACCAACTCTCTTGGGTAGCCAAATTTGTAGAAGATATTTTCCCTTAAAAACTCAGCCACTTTTTCTTCTGTCACTGCCTTGATTGCCTTGGTTTCTGCCCACTTTGTCAGGTAGTCTATGCACACAATGATGTAAGACCTTTGCTTTGGAGGAGGGTTGATAGGACCCACAAAATCCATGCCCCACTTCTCAAATGGCTTGAAGGTCACTTGAGGTTGGAGGGGCATTTCATCCCTTGGAGTCGGTTTCCCCATCCTTTGACATCGGTCACATTGGTTGATGTATGTTCTGATATCTTGATGAAGAGTGGGCCAATAGTAGCCTGCCTATAGAATTTTGAAGGCAGTTATTTTCACTACAAAGTGACCTCCACAGGGCCCATCGTGACAGGTCAGGGGGATGTCAAAAACGTCCTCCTCCCTAACACAACACCTCAAGATCTAATCTGGGCCAAGTTTAAATAGGTTTCCCCCGATCCAAGTGAATGGGGCACTTTTCCTCACAATTTTGCTCTTCTCTCTTGAGGATAGGTGTGGAGGGAACTGTGTTGAGACCAAGTAATTTGCTATATCAGCAAATCATGGGGAGAGTATTGAAATAGCAAACAGGTGTTCGTCTAGCATTTGGTCATCCACTGTCCCTTCTTCACCTATAGGCAAATCCAATCTAGATAGAAAGTCAGCAACAACATTTTCCTTACCTGGCTTATCCACAATGGTCAAATCAAATTGCTGCAACAAGAGTAACCATCTAATGATACGAGCATTCACATCAGGCTTATTCGTTAAATATCTAATCGCAACATGATTAGTGTGTACGAATGTTTGATAACCAGTGATGTAGTGTCTGAACTTGTTTAGTGAGTGTACTACAACCAGGAACTCTTTTTTAGTTACGGTATTGTTCATCTCTGCCTTGGATAGGTTTTCGCTAACAAAGTATATGGCATATGGGAGTTTCTCCTCAACTTGTCCTAAGGCTACCCCTATGGCTTTGTTCGAGGCATCGGTGTGGATGTGGAAAGGTAGGGCCCAGTTTGGACCTCTCAAGATCGGGGCGGACAACAACTTATCTTTCAACTCATCTAGAGCCCCTTGACAGTTGTTAGTCCACTTAAACTCAACATCTTTCCCTAAGATGCCAAACAATGGCGAGGCTAGCTTACTGAAATCTTTAATGAATCTTTTGTAATATCCTGCTAAGCCTAGAAAACTCCGAACATCTCTTACCTTTTGAGGAGGTGGAACCTTTTGGATGATAGCAATTTTGTTAAGATCCACCTGTAATCCTTGCTGAGAAATGGTATGACCTAACACGGTCCCTTCAGTCATCAGGAATTCACATTTTTCAGGACTGAGGGACAGGTTCATCTCAATACATTTGTTTAAAACTTTTCCCAGGTTAGACAATGCTTCTTGGAAGTTAGACCCATAAGGAGTAAAGTCATCCATATAAATTTCCACTGAATCATGAACCAGCTCAGAAAATATGCTCAACACTACTCTCTGGAAAGTGGCAGGAGCGTTGCATAGCCCAAAGGGAAGGACCCAGTAGGCAAAGGTTCCCCAGGGACAAGTGAAGGTGGTCTTATCTTGGTCTTCCAGGCTGATTTGGATTTGATTATACCCGCTGAACCCATCTAGGAAAGAAAAGAACTTCTTCCCTGCTAGCCCATCTAGCACTTGATCTATGAAAGGCAAAGGGAAATGGTCCTTCTTGGTGGCTTTGTTAAGTTCTCGATAATCTACACAGATTCTCCACTTCCCATTTTTCTTGGGTACAAGCACCAGAGGAGAAACCAATTTGCTGTCCGAGATGGGGTAGATGAATCCTGCGTCCAACAACTTTTGAAATTCTTCTTTAACGATGTCCTTAAGGGCTGGATTCATTCTCCTCTAAGGCTGCCTGACTGGTTTACAATCCTCTTTAATGTAAATGTGATGGGTACAGACCGACGGATGGACTCCTTTCATTTCCTTATAGCTCCAGGCAAAAGCATCCAAATGGTGGCTCAATAAGCTATAGAGCTCCTTCTCCTGAGAGGGAGATAGGGATGAGCTGATCTTTAAGGTTCTTTCAGGGCCAAATTCCACATTTTTAACTCTGGGTGAGGTCGGATAGGCCACACAGAGCTCCACTAAAGCACTGACTTGGGTACATTACACTAAATCGTCTAATGATAGTGCAGTGGAAGGTGGATTTTGAATCAAATTCTCGATCAAGTCATCCTCGGTCAGAGGACCTCCCCTAGTGGCTTCTACTGTGCACAATGGTGCAGAGTAGACTTCACCCTCATTTTCCTCCTCCAACCAGAGCGGTAAGTCATGTTCTAACAGAGGTTGGGCAGGAGGGTATAGGACTAGCTATTTGGACATAGGCCCATTCTTGATGGTCATGCTCCCAGCTCAACAACTGACATAAGCATCCACAGTAGCTAACCAAGGACTTCCCAAAACAAGGGGGTATCCAGTGAGTTTTGCTTTGGTTGAAGGACCAAGAAGTCCACAGGGTACTCCCAAGAATCAATAGAGACCAGGACATCCTCCACAATCCCTTCGGGAGTCACGGTGGAGTAGTCTGCCAACTACAATACTGTCGAGGTCTTTCTTAAGGAACTATGAAGGTTAAGTTTAAGCATAGTGTCCCTGGTCATCACATTAATGGCAACCCCTAGATCAATCAAGGTGTGGGGGATTATGGTGCCATTGATGTGGACATCAACTACAGGACTCCCAGGGTCCAAATATTTTGGACAGATTACTTGTCCCAACATCAGATCGGACAATTGTCCTATGACATTGATAGCTGGGGCATCTCTCTTGCGCCTGCTTGGGTGCCTGAAACACTTCTCCTTGATCAATTTGTTGTAGATTGGTACATCTTTTATGGCTTGGAAAAGTGGAATTTTCACACACAACTGTTTAAGTTCTCCTAGAAGTTTAGTGCTCTAGGTTTGGTTGCGTGGCTATTGTTAGTCTCTCAGGAAAGGGTGGAATGGCTTTGGGTTCACTTTCCTGTTTCTCTTCCTATTCCTATGGGGTAGGAGGCTGGAAATCTGGATGGACCTTTCTAGATTGTAGGTTGATCTCTTGAATCTCCACAACATAGGTAGGGCATGTTGTCTCTCTAGTGTATACCTGCTGGGCCTGTCTATTATCGGGGTTCGGGTTCGGTTGAGAAGGCATCTGGGGTTGTCTTGGAGGAGCAGGAGGTAATGGTTGTGGTTGAGTAGGAGGTGGAGGAAAAATAGCGGGAGGAGATTTGTATTGTGGCCTCCACCCCAGTTGAGGTGCATTCCACTGAGGTTGTGGCTGGACATGAGAGTGAAACGAATGAGAAGCAGGTTGAGTATGGTACTGAGATGGATAAGACCAAGGAGGAGGTGTGGACCAGGAAGGATGAGCAGGGGGTCCCCAAGAAGGCATGTGAGCGGATTGGTTGGGGTTGTAATAAGCTTGCGATGTTCCTTGCATCCCCTGCTGGTAAGGTCTGGACCCATGCAGCCTCCTTTGGTTAAGGAAGTAGAGTGGCTCAGTGGCCCCTTCAGCCCCTTGGTACATGGCTTTAAGTCCAGGTAAGGTTGGGCACTGGTTCGTGGGGTGGTCTTCCTCACAAACGAAACATACCTCCACTGAGTGCAATGGACACTCGTTCTTAGGATGCTTCCTTGTACATCTGGGACAAAAAATGGCCAAAGCCCTCTCAGCTTCCTCTTTCTTCTGTTGGATTCGGAAGGTATCCAGTTGCATAGCAATGGTCTGTCTCATCTCACTTTTGAGGTCTTCCATCTAATTAGAAAACTCATGCTTGGAGAAGGTGGTACTAGCTGAGAGTGGATTCCCCCTACCTCGTTTCCGGGTTGCCCTAGAGTGGTTTCTAAACACAGTCTTTATGTCCTCGTAAGGTAGTTGGTAGATGTCTCCTCCAGCTAGTAGATGGAGGGTATCTAGAAGGTCTTTGAGGACTCCTCAGAGCAGAACCAGCTTCAGAGATTCAGGGTCAAGCATGCACCTGGCCCGTTTATAGCTAAGTTGGAACCTTTCCTCGTAGTCTTCTATAGACTCATTGCTTCCCATGGTCATCCGAAAGATTTCTCCCTTTGTTTCCTTTGACCTATAGTAGTCCCGATATTTGTTGTTAAAGGCTTGCTACATCTGAGCCCAAGTTGTGATACTGTTTCCAGGTAACCCCATGAACCAGCGTAGTGCTACATCCTTGAGGGTAGAGGGAAAGAGTTTCAACTTTTGCTCGTCTTCTGCATAGTCATAAGTTTAACAAAGGGCAACAAACTCAAACATGAAGGTATCAGGGTCTTCAGTGGTCAATCCATGGAAATGAGGTAAGGCTGAGGGACTTATGTTTTTCATCTTCATGTCCCCGTTGGTCTCTAGGATGGGGAAGGCACCTTCTATTCTCTCCTCATCTTCTCTACCATTTCTGTTTTTAGCCATGGTTTCAAGAGGAATGTTTTCTTGCTCTTCTTCTATTATAGGATCTTCGTATATCTCAGGAGGTTCACCTATAGGTTCTTTTGGATCACTGCCACCAAAGAAGAGAGAAGGGTGACTCAGTGATGTGGTGGGGGTGTTGGGAAGGACTTTTCCGGTATTATCTCTGTTCCTACAAGGCATGAAATGAAATATTTTTAGTTGCTTTTGTTTTTTCTCTGCTTGTACCTGCAAAACTGAAATAGATTGAATTGCAACTAACTAAAATCTATCTTGTTGAAATGAAAATGTGGAATTGAAATGAAAGCAGGAAAGAACTAATCTATTTTGCTGAAATGAAATTGCAGGAATGAAATGCTAAGCTACGCTTGCAGAATTGAAATGCCAATCTACGCTTGCAGAATTGAAATGCTAATATATGAAAGCAGGAAATGCTAATCTACTTTTGCAGAAACGAAATTGCAGCATGGAAATGAAACAATTACTCTACTCTTGCTGAAATAAACTACTTAGCAGAAGGTTGTAGTAGAAAATAGAAGAAAAACAACAATCACCAATACTCTGATGCTTCCCTGGCAACAGTGCCAAAAATATGGTGGGTTCCAGTATTGCAGCAATAATGTTGTAACTCCTGGGACTCCCTTCTTCACTTTTATCAACCCGGTAGTTCGTAACAAACTTGGAAGCGACGATGCTATATGCACAAGTACTAGCTCTTGTCGCAACTGTCACTGGATCAACTGGCACAAGTTCGCTAGGAGCTTAAGCCAACTTCTATGAGCTCTCAGAAGAATCTTTTAATAGCGATGGATGAAAGCTAACTCAACTAGAGGCTAATCTACTTGCAGAAAGAGGTTGAAAGCTAGAAAGGAATGCAAACCCTAACAAACCCTAGTTTTACCGACTAACCCTACTGGTGAAAGTAAAAGGATGAAGCTACAAGAATGGATGCCATTGAATTTTAGAAAGGTAAAATGCATGTGACTAAGCTACTTCTGAAGAGAAATATGAAGAAAACATCTTTTTGCATTTTTTAGTACTTCGTCAAGATTATTTTGCATATGCTTTAACTGTTTTTGACTGTGCAGAGGTTAACTGGCGAAAGGAAATGGAGTAGGCGCTTGCAGGAGGTTGGGAAGGTTAGAAGAGGGCCTAAGGGGTCCCTAGCACCCTTCCAGAGAGTTTCACAGTGATCGGATTCCAAGAAACCGCTTTCGTGAGCTTCTACAGGAAGTCTGCAGGGGTTCTACAGGATGTTCTGTGGCTTCTACAGGATGTTTCTACAGGATGTTCCGAAAGGAGATTTTTGAAGGGTTGATGGTGGAAAAGAGGTGAAGAAGTGGGTATGGAGGTTGATGATGATGTGGAATGGTCCAGGACCTGGCGAACGAAGCGGGTGAGTGACAAGGATGGTTGGATTTGTTCAAGGAGGGGTAGAGCAATGTTGCACAAAAATATGGAAATTAGGTCAAAGTGAGGGAACGTAGCAAATGTGAGGCAAGAATCAGAGTTGGAGGGCAGAGCAGGTGGTATTGATGGAGTAGGGGTAGGCAAAGAGGTTTTACAGGTGCTCTGCAAGTTATTTTCCAAACTATTCAAACAAAGACTCGAAAAACCAAAGACCTAGCTACTTTAACCTAATCTGACTTGAATATCAGCAAAGCAAATGAGCAGAAGTTTATTGCAACGAAATCATGTGAAATAGCTATGCAAACTAAGAAATCATGAACCTGAACATGTAACCTCAACTGGTATCAACTTCTGCAGATGAGAATCTACACTAACAATTGCATGATGAAGCAAAGACAATGTTTTTGGTAGCGGCAAGGACACCTTGGTCTCAGCTCATGGTCCCATAGAGGGAGAGGTGAGATTAGGGGTGCTTGATGGCCTTTTTCTGAAGATCTTCTCTGTTATTAACCTATCAAAACAATCTGAACCTGAAAAGCCTTTTTAATCATCAACAATGACCTATATAATCAAGCAAAACTGTAATCTACTTAACAGAAATTATTTGATAAAGACATTCAAAACATATAACAGTACAAGAAGGAGACCTTGGCACTTGGGTTGGGCCCAACCCCAAGAGCTACAGGCTCCTAGGAAAAAGCTAAGGACTGATGCCAAAGGAAACTGCTTTCCATTATTAAAAAATAACCATGTCACAAGAAAGTTGTACAACAAAAACTACAAAAATGAGCTCAGAAACTAGCAGCACTATAGTGCAAAATACAACTTCTCAAAAAGTAAACTACGAAGGCTGGAAACCTTCCTATTTATGCACTATGAGGGTCTCCGATAGCCCTCCTTAACTTGAGGGGCTCGGCTGCTCAAACTGCCAGTGATCAGTCACTTTACACAAAACTGCTCGGCTGCCCTTGGGAATCCTTTTTGGTGGCCTATTGAACTCCGAGCTGAGGATGGAGATTTCGAGGAAGGGGCCATTTAGTGCAAGAGACACCCTTCCTACGAATCCTCACCCTTGTTCCTTCATGCTTGGCTGTCATATGGCTCATAAATGCTTTGCTTTGGTCCAAAATGTGTCCAAAAATCTGCAATAACCACGTGTTAGCCTTCTTGATCAAGTGACTATCCTCATTCGTTCAACTATACTCACAAAAACATGCATAAACTATGAAAAATGGTGGATTGATGAAGAACATTAGGCAAAATGAGCCCAATAAGTTACCCATTTTTGGGGCTCATCACGGGCACTTTAGGAAAAGGGTTTAAAGGGGTTTAAATGAGTTTTGTGAAGAGATTAAGGGGTAATGAAGTAGAATAAGGAGGATGAAAGGGAAGAAGAAATCCACTACTGTGAACATCTTGAAAGCATAAAC
Organism: Pinus tabuliformis; assembly: GCA_031772625.1. Taxonomy (NCBI): domain Eukaryota; kingdom Viridiplantae; phylum Streptophyta; class Pinopsida; order Pinales; family Pinaceae; genus Pinus; species Pinus tabuliformis. The sequence goes on from CM062817.1 coordinate 1,863,051,651, forward strand.
AACATTTCCAAACCTACTTTTAACCCTTAAACACTGAATCTGTAGCAGAGCTAACACTTACCTTGTAGGGTAAGTGTGTATCTCCCCCAAGTGCCTTGGGTTGTGTCTAATCCCTACCTTGTAGGATAAGTGTGTATCTCCTCCCAAGGTTGTGGATGCAGGTATTCTACCACTTGTATCTTCAGGGTCCTGATGGGATGATCAACAAAAAATAGGATACTTTTGAACCTTACCTTGCAGTAAGTCGTATCTTGGCTATCGTCATCAAATAGTGGGTTGAGTTGTGCTCCCTTATGATGTGGGTTGAGTTGGAACTCCCCGATGATGATTATTCTGGGTGGTAGAAATGGCTCTTGAATAGATTAAGGGTGTATCTTGAGATCCCCTCCAATGTCAAATTATTACTCTTCTAGATTCGGGAGTGTTAAACATATGAGAAAAGATGAAAAAATATGATATTTGAGATGGGACATGTTACTACTCAATTTAGCAGGGGTCCTAGGAGGGGTTCCAAAGGGACTACTACTAGATCAAGTGGCAACAATGGGATAAGGACCCACTGTCACCTTAGTCAATGTCCCTTGCTCTTTACAGACTTTAAGCTTTGGGAGGACTCTCGGTATAGGGAAATCACTAAGAATTATGAGTCAATGATAGAGTAAGTAGTGATTTCTAGAGCCCGTTGTTATACAACAAAATGACCTCCTCATCAACTCAGAGGTGAAAGATATGATGAATGAAGCAAAGACCACAATTGCAGGCCTTGATTCCACACTAACACTGGTTACACACTAAAAACCTACTTTATAAAGCTTGTTACCAAGCCTAAGGGTGCGTTAATGACCCTACTAACTCAAGTTGTTAGACCAGGGGCAACGTTAGTGAAACTAAGGGAAGTTCAATGGGTCAAGCCAACGAATGGACTCACAAATATCTAGATATTTATCCCTAAATTTTCTAAAGAAAAGCAAGCAAACATCCAAAATCAAGATATTTGGAGGATTTCTAATCTAAGAAAAGAAGGAAAATTGGAAAGAGATGAAAAGCAAAGCAAGTTCATTGCTTTTGCCCCATTGAACTCTATGAGGAGCTTGGAAACCCTAACTCGATTGCTATATAAGCAACGCGAGGGTTATTGTGAAAGGGTTTAGAACATTTGAAAGGATAGCCTACTAAGCTGTTGTGAACTATCACATAGTTGAAGAAGTGAGCTAGAAGAGAGAGAGAGAGAGAGAGAAGCAGAAGGGGCAAAGGAAGATTGATACAATAGATGCTTGTAATGAATCTTCTGTTATTAATACATATCTGCAGTTGTGTTCCCTACTCCATGGTGTCGGTAACCTTTGTTCATTAAGTTGTTCATTTGATACTTGTTTAGATGGGTGGTTTAGTTGTATGCAAATAGATGTTCATTGTGCATTCTTATATTAGTTTTCAATATTGTATGTTGTAATTGTGTTTGCCTTTCCTTTGTGCAGGAATTGATTTGGAGCTGGCTTTGAGGGAGTTCTTCTTGGATGTATTGTGATATCCAAACAAATCTAGAAGGAGACTTGAGGTAATCCTCTTTCCATACTTTGTTAACTTATCTTTGATAGATGAACATGTGTATAACTTGGTAGCTTTTGCAGATAATCTTACTGTCTATCAACGGTCCTGGGAAGGCCTTTGAGGGTAGTTTTCATTCTCCATACACTGTGCATTTTACCCCACAACAGAATTGGCAACTCTGCTGGGGACTATACATCTAGTTCCCGATTTACCCAGACTCTTCTCTGTTCTCTCTTTCTTCCAAGAGCTCCCTATTCTTCAACAATCCTTTTTCTGATCCACCAAATATCTTGTTGCATCCTACTAGTATACATTTATCTCAAAAATTGATCTTGGAAACCCTTGTTGTGAAATATTTCCCACACTAACGCAGGTTACCAGGCTACATAGATCTTTATAAAGCACTGTGCCTATGTATAGGGAGCGTTAGTGACCCTACTAACTCTCTGTAACCATTGTTACAGAGCATTAGTCTCCCTTTGCCTTTAATTCCAGTAGTATCCGTGGACCAAAAGGGATGGAAAATCTTCTCATGGGCTGAAATAAGATCTGTAACTGTATAATGTCAGCAAAATTGGTGTCCTAGAAGTTTATTTTAGGAAAAAAATTTGGTTTTTCTCTCTTAAAAACATTTTTTCTAAAAGAAACACTGATGATTTGTATTCATCCTTCTGTTTAAATAATTGTGAGTTGCTTCATTTTGGTTTCAAGTAGTTGTTAGGAAATATTGGAAAAGAATCTTTTGGTTATGCATGTGTTGAAAGACTATAGATGCATAGACGAAACTATGAATATGTGAAAAATATGAATATGTAGAATACAGCTTGTATGCATCAAATTGAAAAAAAAAATCAGAGCATTGTTTTTGCATGATTTATTGAGTCAAGAGTCTCACCATATTTCATACGTCAACACCCCTACCGAAGACAATAATCAAGTACACATAAAATTTACATTAAAATCAATCAGTTACTCTTTTGAGCAAACCAACATTAGCTAGGCTAGGATCTTGGGATAAGCATGTGAGTGAACTGCCCAAGGTCGAAAACCAAACTAGTGTCGTTAATGAGTGAAAAATTCCTTCTGCACTCACACTACCGGGACCAATCTAGTAAAAGCAAGCAAAATACGAGACAACATCGGACTGTAATTGAAGGTAGCCTGCCTTCTCTTACTAATCCTTTGGGCATTCTGTGTATTGGGGGTCCCTTCGGGGATTTCGAAACTGAGTCGGGGACTCAGGTATCCTGCCCACACAATGTTCTATTTATGACTATGTCCCCCCGGTGGTGTCTGTGATCTGAGGTATCTCTAGTGGCCAAACTTATAGGAACTTACACAAGGTGACTGGGACGGGCTATCCTGGTACCTAACACAGATAGATCTACTTTGTCTTCAGTTTTTGGGAGGGTGCTCGTCTTCATGAGATTACTTGGCCCCTAAATCTGAGGTTCGGGTGAAGCTCTAAAGTAACCGCAACTGTACATTTGGCCATTCTTCTCTGTTATTCATTGAGATACCAGGTTTCATCTCCAGTGATCGATGCTTATCAGATGAGGTAATTTCCCTCTATTTGTTGATTGATCCATTTAGTGTATTTTTTATATATATTTTTAGGTACCTGAGTGCTATCATTTTGAGACTTTAAAAGAATATCACAATAAAATTTATTGATAAAAATTAATGGTCACCGTGGCTACATCCAGCCCTCGTCATCACTCTAAATGATTGTTAGGACTTCCTCCACTCATTGTGGAAGATCCGCCGAGTTCCACTGAACCGGATTCCCCATCTTTGGGGGATCAGTCTCCTAGATCTCACACGGGATCTGTTTGGACTACTGACAATTCAAGTTTGCCAGAGGATTTCTTTACCAAAGGATTCCTTCCTTCCTTTAACACTCCGCTCACGAATCCGTTGGAACCTGTCTTGGCTCCCGTGGTACTTGTACTTCCTGCTTCAGTAGTTGGAACATTTCCATCTATCCAGTCGATGACTAACAACTTGTGGAACTTTAGGGACACTTTTGGTCCTTCACCACTCCCCCAGTTGACAGTCATCACAACACCGGTAATGTGGAATCCCGCTATCCCATTTGTCCTAGGTACAACCACTCACCTAACACCCTCTATGAGTGGAACCCAGTAGATGCCAAGTTCCACCCCTACGGTTCCACACCGCATACCTTCGACAAGTGCCACATATAGTGCTCCATATAACACTCAATGCGACACTATGGGCGTTGTTCCCATTTACCAACAACATGGTCAGCCACCAATGTACAGTTCTAACCCCCAGGTTCATATACCTGGGGGGGTTCCCAATATTCACATGCCGGTAGGGAACATAACAGTTCCCCCTTCGTTCTCAGGCATGCATGGTTAGTTGCTAATTGACATGAGCATTCCCTTTGTCAATCAAGGACAAATGGTTAGTTCTGTGTAGGGCGGGAATCCTCAGGGGGTTCCCAACTAGTCCATGGGGGCACCCTACTCACATACTTAAATGAGTAAAGGGGGAACCACTTATACTGGGGGCAATTACATACCCCGATATCAAAATCCTCATGGAAATCCACTCTACAACACCATACCTCAAAACAACTGCTACACCATGCAACCCATGTATAATATGTGGAACCAAATGATGGGAAGAGCGCAAAGCTCCTCAAGTCATCCGTCATCACCATGGTCTGAGTCGGTGGCACCTAACTCTCTGCCTTTCTTGGAAACGTTGGATATACCCGAATTATACAAGTTGAAAGACGACCCCATCTATCACAACTTACAATGGTTGCCGATCCCGCATAAAATACCAACAGACATCCCAAAGTTCGATGGAAAACAAGAGGAGGATCAGGGCACCCATATCACCACCTACCATCTCTGGTGTGTTTCAAACTCTATGGTGGATGATAGTGTCCAGTTACATCTTTTTCCCCACACCCTCATTAGAAACGTAGCGAAATGTTATATTGAGTTACCATGTGCGTCAATAAACACCTTTGACACTTTAGCGATGGAATTCCTAAAGCACTTCCAATTACCTATCCGCTATGAGACTAGGACAGAGCTCCTCACTTCATTTCATCAGGATACCGCCACCCACATCTCCGATCATATACATGAATGGAGACGTAGGCGGAGGTTAGTAAAAGCTCCCATCCCAGAATTTCTCTTAACGAACTGGTTCTACAAGTCCTTACTCCCGCAAATTTCTAGAGATGTCGCTCTAGGTGGTTTGGTCACAAAAGATCAATCCATACATCGTGCCCAACACTTAGATCTGATATATTCACAGTCTGGAACTCTTTACGACATAATCCCCAATGCTCCTGGTAACCCCAATGCTTCTGCCACTCAACACCCCATAGTGCACGTCGATGGAATTGTTGGCACAACCTCTGAGGTTGCTGTAAAACAACTCGGTGGTTCCATTGCCAACCTAGCAGTGGACCCCTCTACCAATACAACTGCTCTTCCTACCACTGCAATAAACTCTGTGCAGTCTACACAAAAACCTGGTGGTAAGAACAAGAAGAATAAGAAAATGACCACTCCTTCTGAAGAGTAGTCAACAAAGCAGCCAAACCTAAAACAGAAGGCCACTGCGCCTACTGACGAAGAAAAGGATAAACCCACCAGATATCCATGCAAACTCTGTGCTGAAGACCACACGACTTGGCGTTGTCTACGACTTCAAGAATGCACTGAATACCTTGCCAAAAAGGATACTCGTAAGGCCCCTGTTGTACTTAGGAATCCTTTTCCCACTCAACAACAGCAAAATCTTATTGCAAACCAACCACAACCCCGCAAGGGGGCAATGATGGTTCGTAACATCCTTCGGCTGGTGAAGGATCTTCTATTGTTTACACATTTGAAATGGTAGAACTCGCCACAAGAGCCAAATCATATGGAGCTCCTGTTGCTCTAGCAGCAGAATCATCCTTAGGTCGAAATCCACCGCCGCCTAATGATTTTCATATCGAAATGCCAGTTGAGGACCTTGTAATTCGACCCCCAAAAGGGGCACTTCAACGCACAACGCACAATACATCTGCACATGCCGCCCAACACTACAACATTTTAAAGGATTTTACGCAAAGGTCATTGGCTATGTCGGCCCTCGAAGTATTACAAACATGCCCAATGCAATAGAAAGTGTTGGTTTCGACCATTGGAGGTATTGACCCAATGGATTCCATGCTTGCTATTTTCGACATGGACAAGTGTAAACCTCCCCTTTCTCACCAGCTTGCATTCTAGGTGCATATCACTTTGAAAGATAAAGGTATACACATAACTGTCATCGACGAAGGTGCTTTTACTTGTGTCATGTCAGCTTCATGTTGGCTCACCCTAGGTTCTCCAACCTTATCCCTACTGTCGAACTCCCTAAAAGCTTTTGAAGGCCACACCTTTATCCCAAAAGGATACCTAGCCAGTTTTCCGGTCACTTTGTATGGGAAAACCGTAACGGTGGACATAGAAGTCGTGGATAGAAAACTCAACTATAATCTCTTGCTGGGTCACAGTTGGACATATGCCATGATGGTCATCGTATCTACTATCTTTCGTATCAGCCAATTTCCATTGGATGGAAAGGTTATTATAGTAGATCAGTTGTCTTTATGCACCCCTGATTATTCACCATTACCAAGTGGCTCTGTACCCATAGTAGGAGGTGGAACTCATAGGTATGTCAGTTTAGGTACCGGTCTACTGAAGGCTTCTTCCCTCATGGGTTGTTTTCCTCTTCAACTACCCAAGGTTCCACAATTGGTCAATGTGCTTTCATCTATTCCTCATGAACTGACCAATCCATGGATCCTGCTAGCTACTTCGGACCTTGACACATTCGGAGACCAGATGCCATTGTCGTCAGCTGAATTGGCCTACCAGGCCATTCAATCTACATCCGAACCTCTAATCATGTCAGTTACTGATGACGGTACCACTGCCCCTTCCATAACCGTGCCTTCTTTTGATCTCCTCGATCAAATCCTCCCTACGGACGAAGCTATTCGAGAAATCATGAGTTTAGAAGAGCGACCTTGGGAGGATTGGCATCATCGTGTTTCGTTATCTGATTCAGACACAATGGCTCTTCAAATCCTGTCTCTTGACATACCAAAAATCGTTTCCTCACCCTATACGACCATCCAAACTTTGTATGTGGAAGGAAACATGGGAAATATTTCAAAGACATTACTCATCGATATTTCTATCAAGACAGGCATCGTGGAGAACATCCAGGTTGGAGCTGATTGCAACCCTAAGGAAATTGCAAGCTTCATCCACCTATTAAGGAATTCCACGATGTATTGGCCTGGTCTTATGAGGAAATTCCCAGCATAGATCCTTCTATTGTCGAGCATGAGGTCAAGATTTACGACAATGTAAAACCTATTCGTCAAAGACTTTGACCGGTCCATCCCTGCAAAATGATAGCCATAAAAACTGAAGTGGAAAAATTGTTACATGCTAGTTTCGTTTATCCCGTTCCTTTAACGGAATGGGTTTCCAATCTGGTTCCTGTAGATAAAAAACGAGGAACCATCTACATATGTGTCGATTATTGAGACTTGAATGTCGTGTGTCCTAAGGATAATTATCTGACACCGTTCATCGACCAAATCACTGATGACTAGACTAGTTGTGAATCATTTTCATTTATGGATGGATTCTCATGTTATAACCAGATCTCTATAAAACCCAACGACCAACATAAAACTACCTTTGTATGCCCCTGGCGTGTCTTTGCCTATAAAAAACTCCCATTCTGTTTAAAGAATGATGGAGTGACTTTTCAAAGAGCCATGGATTATGCGTTTCATGATATCAAGCATATTGTTCAAGCTTACTTGGATGACCTTCCAACCCATTCCAAGTTACAAACGTAGAACCTCAACCATTTAAGAACAATATTTCTAAGGTGTCGGTTTTACAACATCTGCTTGAATCCGTATAAATGTGTTTTCTTCGTCAAGTTTGGATCCTTACTTGGATTAATTGTCTCCAAGTACGAGATTAGGGTTGATCCCAATAAGGTAAAAGAAATTTTTCAATTGCCCAAACCACAATCCATTCTTCAGCTCCAACATTTGCAAGGGAAAGCAAACTTTTTACGATGATTCATTGCAAATTATGTTGAATTGACAAAAGGCTTCATGCGCCTGCTTAAGAAAGGAGTGTTGTATATGTGGGATGAGCAAACTCAACGATCATTTGATGCCTTGAAAAAGGCACTTATATCAGCCCCACTCCTCAGCGCTCCCGACTATAGCTGCGACTTTCTTCTTTACCTAGCAGCCTTGCCATCCTCCCTTGGAATGGTCTTGGTTCAAACACACGATGACCGGAGTGAACATGTGATATATTATTTGTCCAAAGGCTTGGCTAGGCCCAAGCTCAAATATTTGCATGTGGAGAAGCTATCATTGGAAATCATCTTTGTTGTCAACCGATTCTGACACTACATCATGCTGCGACAGACTACTGTCATTGCCTTAGAGAATCCCATGAGACATATTTTGTCTCGTCAAGTAATTAGAGGTAAATATTCAAAATGGATTGTCATCCTCCAACAATTTGATCTGGTTTTCACAGCTACCAAGGCAAAGAACTCCTTAGTCTTCGCCGAACTCTTGTCGGACCTTCCCATCGTTGATCCAAATGAGATAGCCCACGATCCTCTCTCAGATGAAGCTATCTATCTTATCGACACCATCGATCCTTGGTATGGAGACATTCTTGTCTACCTCCAAGCGCAACGGTTCCACCCCGAACTCACGACCGACGACCGTCATCGCATCCATCACCAAGCACAACACTATCTAGTGATTAATGATATGTTATATCAGCGCAGTGTGGATACAGTTCTTCGACGTTGCCTCACTCATGAAGAGGCAGAGCACGTTTTAAATGATTTCCATGCTGGGGCATGTGGCGGTCATCTTTCTGGCATATCCACTGCACAAAAAATCTTGTGCGTAGGCTATTACTGGCTGACCTTGTTCAAAGATTGTGTCAAGGCCGTCTAACAATGCCATCCTTGTCAAATATTCACAAATAAAATGCATGCCCCTCCGGCCCTACTGCACCTGGTAGTCTCCGTTGGCCCTTTTTCCAAATGGGGGATAGACTTCGTCACCTGTAATCTCGTTTCCTCTGCTGGACACAACTATATCATAGTAGCTATGGACTATTTCACGAAATGGGTCGAAGCCCTTCCTACCTACAGCGTCGATGGAGAAACTGCAGCGCTATTCCTATTCAATCAGGTTATCTGTCATTTTGGTGTACCCAGCACAATCGTTACAGACCATGGATCTCACTTCCAGAACCATATGATGTCTAATTTAACATTGCTGCTTGGTTTCTGTCAGGATCAATCATCCTCCTACTACCCCCAAGCTAATGGTCAAGTAGAGGCCGTAAATGGTGTCTTGAAAACCATGATCCGAAGGTTGGTAGGAAACCATAAAACCAATTGGCATTGAATGTTATATTTGGCGTTATGGGCATACCGAACTTCAGTAAAGACTGCCACAAGCTTTACACCTTTTCAACTGGTGTATGACCTAGAAGCAGTTCTACCCATTGAGTGTCAGATCCCTTCCCTGAAACTAGCCGTTGAACTCCTACCCGACACTACTGCCGAAGAAGAATGCTTACTATACCTTGCTCAGCTGGATGAAACCCGTCGAGATGCTAAACTGACACTCGAAGCTCATAAGCGTTGGGTAAAATCCCAATACGACAAAAAAGTTAATCTTCGTTCTTACGAAGAGGGTGGCCTTGTGTTACTCTATGATAAAAAACATGATCTCTTAGGGGCAAGCACACTCCAACCACTATGGCTAGGTCCCCATATCGTCAAGAAAGTCCTCTCAAAAGGGGAATATGAATTACAAGACTGGGAAGGAGTCTCGCTCAAGGAGCCCCAAAATGGGCTCTACCTAAAGAAGTATTATGCCTAGGATTGCACTAGGCATATGCTGTGTAATTTTATGCAATTCTCAATAGAGCACTTTTTGAGATATTTTATTGCTCTTTAAAAAATATAAACATCTCCGAGTTTTTATCATTGAGCTCGTTAAATCTATGCGACGATAGTTAGAGCACTTTTTGAGATATTTTATTGCTCTTTAAAAATATAAACATCTATGAGTTTTTATCGTTGAAATCATTAAATATATGCGACGATAGTTAGAGAACTTTTTGTGATATTTTATTACTCTTTAAAAAATATAAACATCTCCAAGTTTTCATTGTCGAACTCGTTAAAACTATATGACGATGCTCTGAGAAAACTCTTTTTTGATCTTTTTCCAGCTCCTTAAATAGAAAAAGACCAAGGGAGCATTTCTTTTTAGGCACTTTTTTCTCCCTCTTTAAATTGAAAAAATCCCGAGCTTTGGCTTTAGGATCATTAAAATTTATAAAAATGACCCGAGCATTCTTTTAGGTACTTTTTTCAATCGTTAAACTGAAAATCCTGAGTTTTTGTTATCGAGATCGTTAAAGAATATATGGTAGCGGCAAGAGCACTTTCTTTTTTGGGACCATTTCTCGCTCTTAAATAACAAAATCCTCGAGTTTTTCCCCTCCTTCGAGCTCGTAAAACTATGAAGAAGGGTTGAGTCGTTCCTTTCCGTCTTTTTCTCGCTCACTAAACTGAAAAAGATACCCTAAGTTTTATTCATTTGACTCATTAAAAATTTTGATGAAGGTATTGAGTTTGTCGTTGCATGACTCATTAAAAATTCATGACGAAAAACAAGTTTAGTCCATCGCCTCGTACTCGTAACAAAACGAGGTCGAAATCTATTGAAAGTAGGTTTCTCTTTATCCAGGTTCAATAGATTAAATAACGGAAAACTAACCAATCCGGGTATACTATTAACCTTTTGTCGCACCCGGTTAACAACTATGACAGAGGGACCACCATGGAGTTGCACTTTACGATCTTCTCAGAGTCTTTAAATATGAAAAGACCACCGAGTTGTCTAGTCTGGACTCTTTAAATTACACAGACAATATATAGAGTCGTTCTTTTTACAATACTTTTCAGACTCTTAAAACATGAAAAAATCGACAAGTTTGACTGTCTAGACTCATTAAACTAATCAGACAGGGCAAAGAGTCGTTCTTTTTGCTGTCCTTTTCAGACTCTTTAAAAATGAAAAGATCAATGAGTTCACCTGTCTGGACTCATAAAATTAATTAGACGGGGAAAGTGGACAATACAATTGTATTCCATATTTGAAAGCGTGGTTTGGCAGCACTCGTTCCCTTAAACATGGAACTCCCTCAGATAAACCTTCTTTTGATGGCCTCTCAATATGAACCCTACCATCCTATGAGTTTTAGCCTATAGACCTTGATGTAATTACATCTATGTATCCTAACACTCTGCAGCGTTCATGAGTCTAGTGTTGTTTGGTTAAAACCATTGTCGTGCCTTCTATTGTTCAAGGGTTACCCATTTGTTTCCTCCATCAACCGATCAAACATATCCTTTCATCATGCCCTCTGTTGTTTAGACCCAAATGCTCAAAAGATTCCTCAAAAAACAAAATCATTCTTGTCCCGTTTCATGTCGATTGATGTCTATTGATCAGGGGTTCTCATTATTGACTCTTGGTTAAGCGATTCTACGGGTGTTCGGCGACGAGGACATCTTTCACACTCGCTAGTTTGTACTGTGCATCTTGGAGACCATCACCATTATTGGTGGCCTTCCTCACATCTGTTAACGGTTTCCATTATTGACTGGTAATTAGATGATTTCGTGCATGTTCGACATCAATGCATATTTTCACATGTATCGATCTATGCCGTTCGGTGAAGCGGAAATCAAGAGCTTGGGTAGAGGCTTGCATCATTTAGCCTTGTTTCCTCTCCCAAGCTACATATATTGTTTTCTGGAGACAACTGTTTTAGGATAATTGTATTATGACACTGGATCCGCATTGTGCTTATCGTCAGCTAGCCTTGTTATATCTCTTTGGAGAAAATTACTCTAACATAGCTACTGAGCATGGGAATGCCCGACTCAGGACATGATTTTAGTAGTTTTATATATATGTATTGTATCAGGTTTTCCTTGCTGCCCGAAGCTTTTCTCTCTCTCTACATTTTGACAGGAAAAATTACAGTTTTAGTAAAGTATTTCAGCCATCATCTCTGCCTCTGATCTCATACTTTAGGGGGCATCTGTTATACAACAAAATGACCTCCTCATCAACTCAGAGGTGAAAGACATGATGACTGAAGCAAAGACCACAATTGCAGGCCTTGACTCCACACTAACATTGGTTACACACTGAAAACCTGCTTTATAAAGCTTGTTACCAAGCCTAAGGGTGCATTAATGACCCTACTAACTCAAGTTGTTAGACCAGGGGCAACGTTAGTGAAACTAAGGGAAGTTCAATGGGTCAAGAAAATGAATTGACTCACAAATATCTAGATATTTATCCCTAAATTTGCTTAAGAAAAGCAAGGAAACATCCAAAATCAAGATATTTGGAGGATTTCTAATCTAAGAAAAGAAGGCAAATGGGAAAGAGCTGAAAAGCAGAGCAAGTTCATTGCTTTTTCCCTAGTGAACTCTATGAGGAGCTTGGAAACCCTAACTCAATTGCTATATAAGCAAGGTGAGGGTTATTGTGAAAGGGGTCAGAACATTTGAAAGGATAGCCTACTAAGCTGTTGTGAACTATCACATACTTGAACAAGTGAGCTAGAAGTGGGAGAGAGAGAGAGAAGTGGAAGGGGCAAAGGAAGATTGAAACAACAGATGGTTGTAATCACTCTTCCATTATTAATACAGAACTGCAGTTGTGTTCCCTACTCCATGGTGTTGGTAACCTTTGTTCATTAAGTTGTTCATTCGATACTTGTTTAGATGAGTGGTTTAGTTGTATGAAAATAGATGTTCATTGTGCATTCTTATATTAGTTTTCAATATTGTATGTTGTGATTGTGTTTGCCTTTCCTTTGTGCAGGAATTGATTTGGAGCTAGCTTTGAGGGAGTTCTTCTTGGCTGCATTGCGATCTCCAGACAAATCTAGAAGGAGACTTGAGGTAATCCGCTTTCCGTACTTTGTTAACTTATATTTGATAGATGAACATGTGTATAATTTGGTAGCTTCTGTAGATAATATTACATACTGTCAAAGGTCCCGGGAAGGCCTTTGATGGTAGTTTTCATTCTCCATACACCGTGCATTTTACCCCACAACACCCTTTCACAATAGAGACTCAAATAATAGGGCTTTCTTGTTTTAGAAGAAAGATGAAGGGCTCTCTAAGAAAGGTTTGAGGGATGCTAGAACCTATGGATTAGAGGTATTCCTTAATGAAGAATGCCGTAGACCTAATATTCCCTTTAAAAACAATATTCCCAAAGTGGATTTGTGGAATGAGAAAAAGTTATGTTGTGGGTCCACGAAGGGAGCCTTGGGAAAGTCCTAGCTTAGACTAGGGTTTGAATGATTTTTGAGAGGATGTATAGGCTAAGAAAGGATGGAGGAAATTCAAATGGATGGTTAACTTCCTTTGATTTTTGTGTCTAGTAGACTCTCCAAGATGCCACTAACCAAGGACACTTAGGGAAAAAAATGGAATTGGGGCTAGGGATTAGGATATCTCAAGATATAGCCACGATATTTCGTTGAAATTTTGAGGACACCTATAGAAAACCATAACGTAGTAGTGGACCAACTCACACTTGAACAGGAGTTCCCTAATGAAATTAGCACTAGGCCCTAGAGGGTACAAGGGTTAGGGAAAGAAAAGGGAAAGAAAAGGAGGAAATACAGGTTTAATGTGATCAACAAGACAAGGATCAATGCCTAGCCTATTGGGAGAATGGAATCAAGAATGACATTTGAATTTGAGATTTTTGTCTCATCAAGGAGCCTTATTGAAACTTCACTTGTACTAGCGAAGCAAATATAAAGTCTCAACAAGGATTTATACTTCGTTGTGAAAATTAAATGGAGGTTCAAGGTTTAACCACCTAAGTTAACCCCTATGAACATTCACTGTCATTGCCAAATGAATAACGCAACCAATAGATCAAGATTACGAAGTGATTAAATATTTTTGCATAAATTTAGAGCAAGAACAACATCATGTTGTGATATTCCATACATTAGATATATAATCATAAATTACACATGAAAGAGAAACTTAAATGACAATAAGAGTATATCCATCCATCATATTTTGAAGAGAGAAGCTCAGAGATAGAGTAGCAATAATCCAAACATCAAAATGCATTAAAGATCCTCCAATTTTCCCATCAATGGATAGTGTAAAATTATCAAGAAGAGAAATATATAATCCAAGTGATGACGAGGAATGAAATAAACCTCTCATCAATATATGTGATCCTCTAAGGGATTAACCTTGCCTAATTAGGCCTAATGATTCCCCTAATAATAAATTAATGTACAAATAACAATCCTTTGGTGATAGCCCCAAGGGTTAGCCCAACTGGTCGAGTCGTGCCTCGCCAAAACAGGAGGTCACAGGGTCGATTCTACCCGAAGCCCTTGGGGTCAGGTCTATGATGGCCGAGGGGTTTGATCCTAGAGATCAGCCTTAGAATTTACGTGGACGTAGCCTGCACCCCCTGACCACGGATGTTCGTGAACCACCGGGAAAAAAAAAAAAAACAATCCTTTGGTGAAAAACCCACCAAATAGCTCCATAATATGAAAATTGAGCCTCTCAAGAGCACCAAAATGATAGACAAGTAGCTAGGAGGGCCCTTGGGAGGCCAAATGTAGTCCAACATGTGCTAGAATGAATGAAAAAACACAAAAAATATCGATTAAGGGGACGACCCCATGATCTCCAAGAAAATGACCTATGGTGCCCGTAGGTGGCTATGGGGGCATAAAATCATTCTAATAGGTCTCCAACTAAATCAAACAAGCATGTATCCCATCTGCAAGGGATGGAAAAATGATGCAAGCCCTCCTTTTGTCTCCCATAGTGAGACACAACCCCATTTGGGCCTTGGATCAACTTCCAAGTGTGTGGTGCAAATGTGTAGTTGGTTGGGCAAGGTCTTCTAGGTGTAGCATTATCATCAAATAAACAGAACATGAGAAAGTAATGCGTGGTGCTGAAGGATGCCATGGCATGGATATTTGCTCTATGCTATAATGGAGGCCCATGGCTCTCAATTCACACCCTATAAATAATAATAATAATACAACCCTATGGAGGGCTTGGACCCTGTATATGGAGACCAAACCCCAGGATGAAGACCCATCTATAATCCCGCTTAAGATACAATGTGTCTCCTCACCTTCCAGTACAAAAAAAAATTAGTGTAATTGATCAAATGAGCTTACAAGTCAAGGAATCAAATGGGCACTTTATAGTGGCATGCCCTTCCATAATGGGATTTAGAGTGTACACATGTCCCCAAGTTCAAAAAGGAGCTTAATCAAGGACCCTTTTAGGTGGTTTCAACCACTAAGGGGGTGATAGGTCCATGGTACATCCGTCATATGGAAGTTGAAATATGATATGTGACAACCCATCCATGGTTCTCACATAAACTACATTGTAAATATTTTTTCAATAGGTGAAATAAAAAAAAAGTGGTCTAAGTCAAAGGGATACATATTTCAGAATTGTGGAGGAGGATTTGTTGCTTGAGATGTTGTGGTTTCTTGTGCAGAGAAAGAAAACTGGATTGCAGGACAACCATTAAAAACCGGTCGGTGCAGGAATTTAAGGGACTAGTTCTTGAATTAAATGGGTTGCAAGAGAAAGTATGTAGGCCCATATTGATTAAGAAACAACAACAAGAAAATAGGACAAGAAGTCCAATAGAGATATCGTGCATTGCAAGACAACAAGGATGTAACATCAAATGAAAACAAAACAAGGGAAAAAGAGGTAGAAGGGGATTCATTCGAAGAGAGGCTAGAAGCATTCGAGGGCATGCAAGAGGTAGACAGAGAAGAATCAAAATAAATCTATACAGAGAAGAGAAGAGAAGGGGATTGGTTTTTTGGTTCCCTAGAGGGTGTGGCTTGAGCTGCTAGTCTTTGGATCCCTATAATAACTTGGGGTCCTTGGAGGTTGTGGGTTGAGATAGGATCCTCGGAGCTTTTTAACAACTAGGGTTCCTGGAGGCTATGGGTTGAGACATAGGTCTCTGGAGCCCTGTAATAGCTTGGGTCCTTGGAGGCTTTATGATAGGTCCCTATAATACTAGTGATTACCCCATTACTATTGTAGTTGTATCCCTTATTAATATAGTTGTGCCCCTATTGTCCCCATATTTTTATTACTGT
Organism: Pinus tabuliformis; assembly: GCA_031772625.1. NCBI lineage: Eukaryota > Viridiplantae > Streptophyta > Pinopsida > Pinales > Pinaceae > Pinus > Pinus tabuliformis. Next base: position 1,863,067,538 of record CM062817.1, read on the forward strand.
GACCCATAGAATCCCTCTATTGTTATTTTTGTGGCTTTATATTATTATTGTTAGGTCGGCTGGGTTATATTGTGACTCCTTAGACTCCTATATATAAAAAGGAGATTTTCTCATTTGAATCATCCAAGAATTGCTCATTTATGTAATGTAAAGCAGGTTTCCCCCTCGAAGAGGCTGAATTCTAAGGCGTTGATCTATCTTTTCTATCTTTTTCTTGAGCTGCTTTCATAACATTTGGTATTAGAGCTTTAGATTCTAGGGTTTCACTGCTCCAAACAGGTCTTCGTGGCATTTTCGCTACAATTTTTTTCTGCGTATTTTCAAAAGCTAAAAAAACCCATTTGAGAAGACATTGCGCTGAATCTCGGATCCAAATTTCAGATCTTTTCGCACTATATTTGCAGAGATATGATCTGAGGAAGTTGGTATTTTTGCAGACTCCTAAAATACATTCCAAACAGGTGACCTGGGGAAAATCGTCATAAATTTCTTGCTGAGCATTGGATTGAAATTTTGTAAGAAGGTACAAAAAGAGGACGGAATTTAGTTTCTTGTGTATATTTTTTAGAGCCAAAAGTCAAAACAATGACTCGTGGCACGTTGTACAATTTCTCTCTACTGAACTAGTCTATAATAAGGTCACTGTGGGAGATTTTGCATAACTCTTTCTTGGAGAATCCAATTTGGATTAGAATGGTGGCATTGGAAAGAGGACGTAGAGGGCTACTGCAGGTCACAATTTTAGAATTGGATGATCTGAAATTACAGAGATACACCAGATTCAATATCAGGCTCCTACAAAGTGAAAAAATGTGTGTAGTTTTTTTAAATTTTTTGCATAAGCTTGGTTTGAAAAATTATTTTGAAGGAATTCAAAGGGCATAGTAAAGCATTATTATCGGTAATTTATTCCCCGAGGAAAGAAAATGCAAACACCTAGTAGGAAACCTGAAAGCTCTAGCATGACTCATGAAGAAGAAGAAGAAATGCAACATGATATATCAAAATTACGAGACCAAGTGCAACAAGTGTCACTTGCACAAAAAGGAACAGAATCTAAGATGGATGGTTTAAAGAAAGATGTAGAAGCTAAGATGGATAGTTTAAAGAAAGGTGTAGAAACTAAGATGGATTGTTTAAAGAAAGGCGTAGAAGCTAAGATGAATGACGTGGAAGCTAAGATGGACGATTTGAAGATAGAATTGAAGACAAACATGGAAGAATTGAAGATAAATATGAATAAGTTGCTAGAAGAAATGGTCACTAATGGTGAAAGGGTAGTAAAGGAAACTCATGATGAGAAAAAAAGAAATGTTAATCATGATTCCATAGACTCTGATGTTGGATTGAAGAGCCACCATATTCCAAAAATCAATATGAGGAAGTTTGATGGCAAGGATCCTGCAACATGGATATTACATATGGAGCAATTTTTCGATCTCAATAATGTGCAAAACACACAAAAGGTATGTATTACAACTTTATATTTGAAACCAAATTAGTTTGTATGGTATCAATGGCTTTTCTCTCATAAAAAAATTATCACTTGGGCAATTTTTACGGAAGAATTGAAAGCACATTATGAGGATACAAAAAGCAACACTTTTTTTAGCCAATTGATAAGTCTCAAACAAAAGGGTTCAATAATGGAGCACATTGAGGAGTTCCAAAAATTGAACATAAGGGTAAAAAATATTCCAGAGGAGCATAGGATTGATGTGTTCATAGGGACTTTAAAGGATAATATCCAACATGATGTTCGCCTTCGGGAACTTGATTCATTAGAGAAGGCATTTAGGTTAGCAAGAAAAATGGAAAGTAAATTATGGCAACCAGGAAGAATATCGGTCACAACTATAAATATGGAAGTGTTGTTACCCCTAGCCTTCCACAACCTATAAGGTTGACACCACAACAATTGGAAGAAAAAAGAGAAAAAGGGCTTTGTTTTAGTTGTGATAGCAAATACACTAAAGGTCATAAGTGTGCTGAGAAGAAATTATTCTACATAGATTGTGAAGAGGAAGAAGAAAAGGAGAAAGAAAGGTCAAAGGAAGATGATATACTCCAAGAACAAAGCCTAGATAAAGAAGAAATGAATCCGACCATATCTTGTAATGCATTGGCTGGAATTACCACTCCTCAAACCATCAAGATAGAAGAACAAATCAAGAAGAAAAAGGTAATAGTGTTGATTGATTCAGGAAGTACCCACAATTTTATTCATTGTAAGGTAGCAAAGGAATTGAATTGCTTCCTATATCCAGCACCAGAGTGTCAAGTGATGATTGCAAATGGAGGAACGATAAATTGCTCCGGAAAGTGCCATAATATCAAGCTATCCATGGGAGAATATGTATTTACTAGCCCAATGCTTTCCATTCCAATGGGAGGTGCTGATGTTGTACTAGGAGTCCAATGGCTACAATCCTTGGGTACAATAACTTTTAATTTTCAAGAACTTTTCATGAAATTTTCTGCGGAAGGAAAGGAAGTTGAATTAAGGGGTATTGCAGGGAAACCGGGAAAGATAATAAGCTCTAACGGTATGACAAAGCTTCTAAAAAAGGAAAAAATAGGTGTAATTGCACAATTATGTTCGCTAGATGTTTCCACATTGGAATCATCTATTTCTCCAGATCTCTAAAAGGTCTTGGACAATCATTCCAAGGTATTTGAGACTCCCAAAGGTCTCCCACCTATTCGTGATCATGATCATGCTATTCATCTGATTCCAGGAAGTGTTCCTCCAAACATCAGGTTGTATAGATATCCCTATGCCCAAAAGAGTGAAATTGAACTTATGGTTGCAGAAATGCTAGAGGCTGGTATAATTCAACCTAGTCAAAGTTCTTTCTCTGCTCCAGTAGTATTGGTGCACAAGAAGGATGGATCATGGCGCATGTGTCCGGATTATAGGGAGCTCAACAAGCTCACTATTAAAGATAAGTTTCCCATTCCTGTCATTGATGAATTATTGGATGAATTGCATGGATCAATTTACTTCACCAAGTTGGATCTTCGTTCAGGATATCATCAAATCAGAATGAAGATTGAAGACATTCCAAATACAACATTTAGAACTCATGAGGGTCATTATGAATTTTTGGTCATGCCTTTTGGCCTTACCCATGCACCTTCTACATTTCAAGGTTTGATGAATTCCATTTTCAAACCCTTCCTTAGAAAATTTGTGTTAGTATTTTTTGATGATATAATAATCTACAACAAGTCTTGGAAGGATCATGTTGAACATGTTGACAGGGTGCTACAACTATGGGGGGAGAAACAATTATATGCAAAGAGATCCAAATGTTTCTTTGGAGTACAAGAGGTGGAATATCTGGGTCATATTGTATCTCCTGAAGGAGTTAAGGTAGACCCTAGCAAAATTAAAGCCATTAAGGAATGGAAAATCCCCATATACATTAAGCATCTGCGAGGATTTCTCGGGTTGACAGGGTATTATCGCAAGTTTGTTAAGAATTATGGGAGAATAACAACACCTCTAACAACATTATTGAAGAAAGATGCATTTTCATGGACTCTAGAAGCAACAAAGGCCTTCGAACATCTTAAAGAGGCAATGTGCCAAGCACCGGTATTAGCTACACCAGACTTCACAAAAACCTTTATTGTGGAATGTGATGCTTCAAGAAATGGAATTGGTGCTGTTTTAATGCAAGATGAAAGACCCATTACTTTTGAAATCCATCCAATCAAGGGAAAGTTTTTACACAAAGCTATTTATGAGAAGGAAATGTTGACAATACTACATGCACTTAAGAAATGGTGACCCTACCTAATGGGAAGACACTTCAAAGGTAAAAACGGATCATGATAGCCTTAAATACTTTTTAGAACAAAGATTATCCTCTGAAGAGCAACAAAAGTGGGTCACAAAGATGTTGGGTTATGACTTTGAAATCATCTACAAAAAAGGGAAGAAAAATGTGGTGGCAGATGCACTCTCAAGAAAGGATGAGGATGTGGAAGCGTTGTTGTGTGCCATTTCTATTATCCAACCAGATTGGATAAATGAAGCAAGGGAGGAGTGGAAGAATGATGAAGAAGTGTGTGTACTTATTCGAAAGTTACAACAAGATTCCAGTACATCTGATACATTTAGCTGGCAAAATGATTCGTTATGGTACAAGGATTGCTTATACCTCTGTAAGAATTCGCAACTCAAAAAAAAGATTCTTATGGAATTGCACACTTCTCCCTTAGGATGGCACTCAGGATTTTTAAAAACTTACCACAGGGTTAAGAAGGAATTTTTTTGGGATGGCCTTAAATCAGATATTCAAAATTTTGTGGTGGAATGTTTGGTTTGCCAACAAAATAAAGTTGAAACAATTAAGACCCCGGGTCTATTACAACCTTTATCCATTCTAAGCCAACGTTGGAAGGAGGTTTCAATGGATTTTATCACAGGTTTACCGAAGTCTGAGGGAAAGAGTGTCATCATGGTGGTAGTTGACAGACTTACCAAGTATGCACACTTTTGTGCATTATCACATCCATTGAAAGCCAGTACAGTTTCTACTGCATTTATGGAAACAATTCAAAAGCTACATGGAAACCCAAAGATTATTGTAAGTGACAGAGATCCCATTTTCACTAGAAATTTTTGGACATAATTATTTTCTTGTCTTGGTACTCAGTTAGCTCATAGCTCATCTTATCATCCTCAATCTGATGGGCAAACTGAGATAGTAAACAAATGTTTGGAAGGATATCTTCATTGCTTTGTATTTGATAAACATACACAATGGGTCAAATGGTTTCCTCTGGTTGAATGGTGGTATAACACTTCCTTCCATACAACAACAAAAATGACCCCATTTATGGCACTTTATGGATATCAGCCACAATCCATCACATCATATTTAAGAGAAAATTCTAAGGTTCAAGCAGTGGAACATCACATTGAACATAAACAACAAGTCCTCCAACTCTTAAAGGATAACCTCGTGTTGGCATAGAATAGAATGAAACAACAGGCAGATCAACATCACAGCGAAAGAAGTTTTGATGTAGGCGATTGGGTATTCCTACACCTACAACCATATAAACAAAATTCCCTCAAGCAAGCTAAGAAGGATAATAAATTATCACCAAAGTATTATGGTCCGTACAAGGTGTTTCAAAAGATTGGTACTATGGCATACAAATTGGAACTTCTTGCAGCGTCTCGAGTGCACCCAGTTTTCCATGTTTCATGTTTAAAGAAGGTTATAGGCGACAAGCTCCCAGTTCAAACAATATTGCCAGAACTTGATGAGGAAGGAAAAATTATATTGGAACCGGAAGTAGTTACAGAAACAAGAACTTGATAGCTACGAAATTGATCAATCTCGGAGTATCTCATCAAGTGGAAGAACTTATCCACTAAAGATTCCACATGGGAGGATGAGAATTTTATACAAAAGCATCCAGAACTACTCAAGCGTAGAGGACAACACTTTTTTTGAAGGAGAGGGGCATGATAGGTCCCTATAATACTAGTGATTACCCCATTACTATTGTAGTTGTATCCCTTATTAATATAGTTGTGCCCTTATTGTCCCCATATTTTTATTATTGTGCCCCATAAAATCCCTCTATTGTTATTTTTGTGGCTTTATATTATTATTGTTAGGTTGGCTGGGTTATATTGTGACTCCTTAGACTCCTATATATAGAAAGAAGGTTTTGTCATTTGAATCATCCAAGAATTGCTCATTTATGTAATGTAAAGGAGGTTGCCCCCTCGAAGAGGCTGAATTCTAAGGCGTTGATCTACCTTTTCTATCTTTTTCTTGAGCTGATTTCATAACACTTTAGGTTGGTATGGAATCTCTAGAGCCTTATAACAACTTGGGTCCCCTGGAGGCTATGGGTTGAGATAGTAGACTCTGGAGCCCTGTAACAGCTTGGGAAGAGGAAATCTTTAAGAAACATCAAAGGAAGACCTGATTGAAGACTTGTGGTTACTGCATTATTATAACATTGGATTTTGGACACCCTAGAAGGGGGTGAATGCTTGTGTGAGAACTTGGGGTGAGGTGGTGTACCTCTAGACTCCCCATGCTATTGAAGGAAGCATTGGTCAGCTGGTGGGATTTAGGAAGGAGGTCCTCTGGAGTCCCAATTTCAGTTTATATCTGGTGTTTTAATCCCTTAAGCAAGCATCCCCTTGTGACTCTGGAATCTGGCTCAGGGGTGATAACTGCAAGTGAGTTTGGCTACAACTATCTATGGTTAGGTGGAGAGTCCTTTTCCTAGACTCAGTTTCCTTGCAAGTTCAAAGATAAGTATCTTCTTATACTTGTCTATCTAATGATGAATGTATGATGCATTTATAATTGTAATGGTTTTGGATTTTTGGCATTGCATTTGTGTTGTTAATGCTTGAACATGTGGTTATCACTCTATGGGAGATGTCACTGATGGACATGTCTAACACATTTGTCTATGTGTCACTTATTTGAAATGAATGAAACTGATGATGAACTAAGTACGCATTAAATTATGAACCTAGAAATAAAATGTTGTGTGATCAAGCTTAATGTTGTTGAACAGAAAACATTTAATGCACAAACTATGTAAAGAACCACATGAGAATACAGACTATGCGATATTACTGAGCTGAGAATTACTCTAAATAAATGATTAAGTATGTTTTAAGCCACACATAAATAAATAACAAACCATGATACAAGCCATAGAAAAATCCATAAGAGCTTGCAGGGAATCTTGAAAATAGTGGGTTCAAAGATCCTTTTATTAATATGAAATAGTTATATGGGAGATCCTCTGCTTAGCAAGGTCTGCATTTACGTATAAAATCTTATCACCTAACTTACAAGCTGCTTTTACACATGACAAACATTGCATTAATGTTGAAATTTTTGTTTCCCTTGGGGCTATTCAAACCCCATATGCTTTACCTAAATGGCCTCTCATTCATGTATCATCAACACTCTGGAAATCTTTCGCTAGAAAAAGGACATAACTAGTTTGGCCCTAGAAGGTTCTACATAGCCATGGAGCTCGACTTGGATTTGGAACTATTGGCATGTGGTAGGCGAGGTGGAAACCACTTAGGATTCCATGCCAAGCTTGTGGTAGGTAATGGTTGATGGAGCGCCTACACCATCATGTGTGGAATTCCCTGTCTGAGAACAAGGAATGCAGACGGGCTAGGAACTTCTTCGAGTTTGATTCATCCAAGATTAGGAGGGTTAGCACCATGGAATTCCTTAATAAACCATTGATGTTGAGGTGAAGCCTTGATGTTGATCTGGTGGCATGTCGGATATCTAAGACAAAGTCATGGTCAATAAGACTAGCTTGGGGAATTTTATGTGGTAGTAAAGATTGTCTTTGGGGAGATCAGGGAGATCTCCTTTTGAAACATCACATAAAGTAGGGTTGAGGTCCCTTAGAAGAGCCATAATAGAGATTGAAGTAAGACTTTTCATAGTGCAGAGGGATTGAACCCTGAACTTATAAGAAAGGATTGGGAAATCTTATCCTTTTGTTGATCATAACCCTAGTTGCGAAGGATTCCCATTGGCATGTCTCTATTTCTCTCTAACATGATTGGTCATGGGGGAACTAACATGGCTTGAATATAGAAGCCATGAGTCTTATTCGAGAACATTTATAAGGGTGTGAGAAAAGGAGAGTCGTGTGAAAGGAAGAGGGATGATCTGACACGATGACGTGTGCACAAAAGTATTGTTATTGGCTAGAAGATTAGCCCAAAAGCACATAGGCTTGGATCCCTAGCCGAAAGCATGGAAACAAAAAAGGTGCAAAGGAAAACATGGAGAAAATACTAATAGGATGATGTAAGGTGGTTATGTGGCTGAGCTCGCACCATTGCAATAATGCTATTGGTCAAATATTGGCCCACTCGCAGATTCAGCGCAACAAAGTTCATCCCAAAAGAGATTAAGATGGTTAGTCAATTGCAAGCGCCAAGATGGAGGCAAGTGGATGACGTGGGCATGGTTGCGGTGGTAGTAGGGAGTTAGTGGTGGCAGACCAATGGGAAAAGATACCATATGGCCACCATCCACGCAAGCCAAGTAATAGAGTCCCGACGAGTGGTAAAGGGTGCACTCTAGAGTGCGCTGGGAGGGACCCAATGGGGTGACGTGGGATGGCTGTGCTGGACATACACGCAAGCTTGGTAGAATTACCATTCGCAGAGGGCAGGACCACAAATAGGTCATCCCGACACTATGAGCCAAAGAGATACAATGGCGTTATGACAAATGATTCCGAGTTAATATGGTTGGGAGAATGTGAGCCGATGGAGACAAATATTGGTAGACAAGCCTTGGGCCAATGATGATACAATAGAGGGGCCCTATTTTCCATATAATCCAGAAGCAGAGAAGCTAGTGGGTAACCAAACATGCAATTTGGGGAATCACTAGGAAAGATTGAATGGGGTGACATGTCTAGTAGGACAAACACAGAAGGCACTTGCTAATGCAGAGAGCAGAAGTTGTTGGGTTTTTAGCGGGCATAACATATACATACATACATATATGGAATTGATAACTCAACGAGGAAAAAAACGAATAGATATATATATATATATAGATATATAGATATATATAGATATACCCCATTCCTCTAATGGTAACCTGAGGGGTTGGGGAAGTTATAGAGTGGTATCAAAGCATCCAAGTTCAACACTTGGACTAGATGGGCTTTGTCACAGGAAAGTGATGATTTTGAAAATTGACTAGTTAACAATTTAGGTGTTAAAAGTCAGTTTGAATTATTGATCACTGCTTTTCTCATAAAATTGTGCTAGTGTGAATTGTTTGGTTGACAACAGCTCGGGAGAGTAGGACCATGGCCATAAAAATGATGTTTATTGTTAATTATCATGATAAATGGATTGAATGATTGATGCATATGATTTGTAAATGTGTTTCACACTAACATGGTTATTTTTACACAACATAAAACCCCATGGCAGAACCATGAATGCAAGCTCATGGTCATGATTACGTGTTTATTTATTATTTTGAAATGTATAACAATGTGTGTGGTTGAAAAAACATCAAAATCATCATAAAATAGAGAATTTAGAATAATGAGGACCAGAATGGTGGAGTAATTTTTGATCAATCATAGCATGGAAGTGCTGCAGTAAAAGCTAATGAAGAAGAGGAATCAGTTGGCCAAGCAGGAGGGAATCACTCCCCAGACTGGATGGACACCCTGAGAAGCCTAAGGGTTGAGGTGAATAGCTTTAAGACTGACAATGAGAGGTTGGTAAGAACCCAAGAAAGGCAAGCGAAGATCAATGAAGTCCTCTTACAAAGTCTCTTGGACTGGCAGAGACAAAGACAACCTGAGTTGAGGGCCAGTCATAGAGATAGGAAAAGCCTTCATGTGTCATAAGAAAACACCAATGGAGTAGATGGTGGCAGGTCCAGAAAGAGGCACAAATAAGGAAGTGAGGACACTATGCCATGAGGTGAGACTTTGATCACTCCGAGTGGAGGAAATAAAATACGTGTGCATTATTCAAGCAAGCCATCTAGTTTTGCTACGTGGAAGCACCACCATTCTCACCATTACCATCATCACCATTCAGGAATCAAAGGAAAGGACCACATGACTAAGGAGTTTAAGAAAGCCAAACCACCCACACTTGATGGAGATATGAAGAAAGAAAAGGATGCAAAAGCTTGGCTGATGGGAATGAAGAAGTTTTTTAGAATACATGACTATTCTAAGAATATGAAAGGTAGAGTCACCACCAATAACTTGAAGGAAAAAGTAGATATATGGTGGGAGGATTTGAAGAATGTTAGAGGTATTGTTGAGAAGGAATTCACCTGGGATGAGTTTGAAAATATCTTTGGAGAGTAATACTTGTTTGATTTCTATTATGATAATAAGGCAAGATAGTTCTATGAAATCAAAATGGGCCAGTTAACCAGTGATGAGTACGTCACCAAGTTTTTAGAACTATTGAAGTATGTGTTGTATCTCAAGGATGAAAAAGCCAAAATTCACAAATTCTTCAGAAGATTTCCTATGGCATTCAGGGATAAAATTGAGTTGCTGGAACCCCAAACCATGAAAGATGTTATCAGGAAGATGTCACATTGCTATGAGCAAGAAAAACACAAACCTGATATTAAAAGTAATTGGTAGGCTAAAAGAAACCTTGAACATAAGAAGAATTGGCCTAAGAAAATCTCAGAAAGGAAAGAATGTAAGCACCTAGCTCATACAATACAGTTCTAGTAGAAATCCAACTTTGTTGATAAGAAAAATTGTAGCAATCAAAAACAGCACAAACCAAGTTTGAAGGCTGAGAGTTGCTTAAATGCTGGACTTGTGGTGGGAATTATAGGAGGAGAGACTGTCCTCATCAACTAGATGTCAGACCAAAGTGTTGGGACGTGGTCCCCTAGTGTTAATTTTGGGGCTAAAAGCCCAAGTTTTGGGGCATAAAGCCCAAGTTTTTGTATGTAAAGTGTAAAGTATTCGCAATTTATGGTCGCGGAGCACGTAGATGTAAAGTTTCTTAAAGGGTTTCCACCCTTCTTGTATGTAAGTTGTGTCGAATTTAGAATATTTACCCATGGTCTACAGACCATGGGATTGTATAAAAAGGAGAGTCTTAGAAGAGTCTAAGGCAGAAGTAGTAATATTGATGATGAATGTAATGGGTCATTAGTGAAAAGCGAAGAGTTTTAGAGTAGAAGAGAGGCTCTGTAGCTATGTGCGTAGAGGCCTAGGGTAAAAGTCCGCAAGTGAGTACGCGGACCCCTGTAGCTGAGTGCACATGGTAGTTAGAGTCTGTAAGAAGATCTGAAGTACTAATAAAAAAGATTACTCTAGAAATACTCGTGTTTGATCTATTTACTTATGTTATGAATAAATGCGGTTATGTTATGCTGAATAATGGGTTTATGATTTAATGCTATATTGAAGTGTGAATCTATATTTTTTCATTGTTATCTAAATGAAAGTAATGATATCTATTTATGCAAAGAACATATTAATGCATATTGAAGTTATCAATTACTTAAGTTGATTTGGGTAAATACGGAAGTAAGAGTAATTACAAAAGTGCGTAAGTGGTTGATTCACTCAGTTAGGGTCCGCCAATGATAGTCATAGACCTTCGCAAAGGTCTAGAGGCCAGTTAAGAGAAGTATATCGATAAGCCCTAAAAGGATTAGTGATCTGCGTGAGGGCATAATTAAGTCATAAAACGATGTCACTGCCATCTTTGGGTGCGGAAACTTGGCTCCAGTATTCCCCCATACTGCATCAGGTGAGACTTTAGTTCGTGCTTTGTGGATTGATGATGAAAGGGCCAATAGTGTAGGGATTTTTTTGGCTAAATTAACGTTGAACCTGGGTCAGGGCCCCCTAAGGCAACAAATGGTTCTATTGCCGGGATCGGGATCTGCATAAAGAGATGTGTGATGTCGCATCATTGGAATCCGACTAAGAAAGAAATTGAATACTGGTTGGATAGAAAGATGCACGAATTCACAGCACAAGAAAATAGAGATCCGCAATTGACAAAAGAACAGTGGTTGCATAGATACCTGTACATAGATATACTCGAAATCTTCTTATGTTCCTTCCCGGTTGAGTTATACGAGTGTATCGCTAAATTGCCAGATGACCAAGGAAGGTGGAGGCTTGACAGTTCGATAGTGTGGACCCCAGAGTTAGTGTGGAGATTGGAAGCCTACGAAGATAAGATCCCACATGTTTTTGGTCATTGACTTGATCGTATCATAGGAGGATTCGTGACAGAGTTCACGGTCGATATGTCAGTCAGTTACAGTGAAGCAGAGTGCTGGTTCTTCAAGGGACCACGAGGTAAGTGTTTAAGGTCTTTAAATACTTGGATTCAGATGCACTTGTGTGAAAGGTGGGTTATGTAGTTACCTTGATGTTTGGAGCTACATGAAGTGGAAATTTCTTTAAGGATAGAGGGAGAATAGGCCTTGAATAAAGACCGTTGATTGAACCTCCTCTGAGTGACGATGAGGAAACAACACAGGCTTCACCATAGAGTGTTGTTCATTTAATAACAAAAAGGATCCCGGGAATACCCCATCCACCCACCCCACCTCTGCATTCACCTCCATAGCATACCCCTTCACCCACACCACCACCATCTCTGCCACCGTTCAATATGGCAAATGTTGTAAAGTTGCTTGTTTTCAAGGGTTCAAGAAATGAGGACGCGGATCAGTTTTGGTTTGTCATGAAGGTCGTATGGGAAGCTTAGGGTATTACGGATGATCAAATGAATAGAGAAATGTTGGTCACTACTTTACAGGAACGGGCACTGACATGGTACATTAAGTATTGCACTGATAACCCGATGGCTTCATTAGCAGATATTCAGACTGCGCTGAGTAAGGAATTAAGTAGACCTAAGTCTGAAGCAAAATCAATTGTGGGATTCAAGGAGATCATGATTAAGCCGGGCAAGACACCCTGGGATCTGGATCAAAGATTGAAGTGCACGATCCGCAAAGCTAACATGAATCTTATAGATGGGCAACAATGCAAATGTTGTGTGGCTTCACTCTTGCCTCATCTCAGGGTTGCTTTATCACAACAAAAGATTGGGACCCAGGTGAAAGCCCTGGAGATTGCGATGAAATGGCATGAGACACAGACAAAAGATGCTAATATGGGAGTTAAACAGATTCACACGCAATTGCAAAACCTTTGCCTAAAGTTTCAAAGTCTGAAGAAGGATAGAGCAGTTCGACCAGAGGTGCGCGAAGAAGTTTGGTGCCTGAAATGCAAAAGTCAGGGGCATGACAAAGATCACTATTTAGTCTTCGTGAATTATGTTTCAACAGGCGGGCCTATACCTCTGATGCTGGAATCTCAAGCAAGGCCAAGTATAGGGCCCTCGCTATGGTGTGCTATCTGTCAGGTAGCTGGAAAACATGTGACAGACAATTGTCACATGCTGCAGAAATTTGTACAGACACCACAACAACTCTTCTACAACTTTTGTCAATCGGTGGGTCATGATGAGCGTAACTGTCATAGCTATGAGCTAATGATGGATAGAACACCCGCATATAGAGTGCAGGAAGAAAATCGGCCTCTGGATCAAGGCGTTGGGGGAGTGCGAGGAGGATATCAGGGATGCAGACGAGGCTGAGGTGGAGAAGGACCTGGTAGAGGTTAGGGACATGTTATTTGCTACAATTGTGAGGGACTAGGACACTACGTGTGAGAATGAACGAACCAAATGTGACACTACACTCAGTTTGACCACATGATAGAAGACTGCCCTGTATTACTAGCTAAGATATGCAAAAAAGGGGCACAACCTCAGCAACCTACCTAGAACCTACAGATGATGAGGGCTAAACCCCGAGAATAATACCCCTATGTGAATATTGTGATGTGAAGTGGAATGAAAACTGGCGAAGGTAAGGGAAAGTGGCATGAAGGGGGTGAATGGGTCCACAAATCTCCAGAGAAGGAGGTTCGATTTGATTTGGAGCGTGAGAAGGAAACTTTCATGGAAGCAAAGAAAAGCTTCGCTAAGGCCTCTACCTCAAGAAGTCAGGATCAACAGTTTGAATAAATGGAGCCATCCTTGCTTACTACCTTTTTGGATACATGTATGAAGCTTCTACATGATATCAAGGCCATAAAAGGATTATAGGAGTTGATCAATAAATGTGCTAGTAATACTCTTGAGGGACTGTGCGTGGTCAGGAAAATTGGTAAGCATAAGACAAGAATAGGGCGTGAGATGAAGCTCACTGTGCAAATAGGAGAATATGAAATGGACCAAGTCATTCTGGATCTAGGGTTCAACGCGAATGTTTTGCCTAAAAAAACATGGGAAAGAATGGGGAGACCGGCACTGCAGTGGTATCCTATTCAATCGAGGATGGTGAATCAGTAAAAGATTATCCCCATGAGAAGATTACAGGGAGTGACAGTCGATATTGAAGGCACGAGTGTGTTGGACAATTTTAAAGTGATAGAGATTGTGGATGAAAACAATCCCTACCCTGTGATCCTTGGGATCGACTGGGCTATCGACATGAATGAGGTGATCAATTTGAAGAAGTGGGCGATGTCATTTGAAAGAAAACCGCTCTGCATCATAGTACCATTGGACCCCGAAGAAGGACCATGCTGCACTGAACTAATCCGTGATTACGAAAGTGACGATGATTTGGACCAAATTTATAAGATAACGACGCAAGATCAAGATTGGGTGAATCCGACAGCTGATGGGTGTATTTCATGGGACCGCGAAAGCTCTTGCACATCAGATTCAAATGAGGAATTGGAACACTAGCAGAATCAATTGCACGAAGTGTCTACGCTACACTATAACATGATGACCAAATCACTGCATTGCATATCATCGGATGTAAGAATTCTACCTTACTATGATGGTTTAACTGACGTGGATAAATTTTTGGATGCATTTAAAAGGGAAGTGCCAGGGAAGCATTTCTTCTAAGCCTCGGACTTGGCGTTGCATGCTACCCCTGTAAGATGGTGGGCTATGCATAAAGACAACTTCGATAGATGGCACGAATATCGAAGAATGATGAACATGCGGTTTGGTTGCCCAAAAGTACGCTTGATAGAGAAATACGATGGAAGGAGTGATTTGCGCGATCACTTAGCCAAATGGACCGATGCTTATGGAGCATAACTGCAACTAGAGTGGGTGCATCTGTTCTGTCACACCTTGGATGTAATACCTATGAATTGGTACTTGGAGACAGAGCTCCGCCATGGCACGAACGAATGGGATATTTTGAGATAGGAATTCTTGATGACATTTAGCTTTGAAGATGGATTTGAATGCATTGATGAAGCACTGTAGGAGGTCAAAGTAGTAATCTTTAGAATACCGCAAGATCCCTTGGATTTAATTCAACTAGATTGGACCACCTAGCTACACAATGTGTTGGAGTGATACAATGTGACTGCTGAAGAGGAATATGAGGATCCGAGGAACATTAACATCCCAGAAATAGAAGGTTGCTGCGAAGTTGAGGGGACGCAAATAGAAAATCTAGATATCACCATGCCGCTGAAAACGAGACAAGTGAACATTGGGATAGAAGTGGAGCTGAAGTTTGTGAAGATAGGGGACTACTGGGATGATGCTGCAGTGGATAAGGTCGTTGAGTTGAACTGTGAATACCAGGACTTGTTCCCTACAACGTTTTCAGATCTGAAAGGGATAATAGGATATTTAGGAGTAATGAGGATAACATTGAAACCAGATGCGAATCTTGTGAAGCAGAGGCCATATCACTTCAATCCTAAGTACAAAGAAAGGGCCCGCTTAGAATTGGACAAAATGTTAGCGGCATGAATCATTGAACCAGTGGAGGAGTCTGACTGGGTAAGTCCTATGGTAGTTCAGGAAAAGAAGCAGAAGGATGAAATAAGGATATGCGTAGATCTTAGGAAGTTGAATGGTAGGTGGGTGCATGATCCTTTTCCAACTCCGTTCACCAATGAAGTGTTGGATAATGTAGGAGGATAGGAAGCATATTCGTTCACTGATGGGTTTTCAGGGTACCATCAAATCAAGATCGCGTCGGAGGATATAAGTAAGATAACCTTCACAACCAAGTGGGGATGCTTTCAGTATACTATAATGCCTTTTGGACTGAAGAACGTGTTGGTGATATTTTCACGCGTAGTCATCACGGCGTTCAAAGACTTCATTCACAAGTTTCTGGAGGTATATTTCGACAATTGGACGGTGTTTGGGATGGTGAAGCTCCATGTAGCTAGCCTACGTTTGATGCTGGATACATGATGGAGGTATCAGATTGCGCTCAATTTGAAGAAATGTTTGTTTTGTGTTCCTTTTAGAATCTTGTTGGGCCATGTGGTATGTAGACAAGGATTAATGGTGGCCCCAGCTAAGATAACATTTATAATTAATTTGGAGGTGCTAAGAAGTGTGAAACAGCTGCGTACAACGCTGGGGCATACGAGATACTATAGAAAGTTCATGAAGAGTTATGCCCAGATTACCGCACCGATGGAGAAGCTGCTAAAGAAAGATGCTACATTCTGTTGGAATGAAGAATGTCAGCGGAGCCTGGATCTGTTAAAGGAAAAGATGGTCACCGCACCAATCCTAGTCTTCTTGGATTGGAAGAAGGAATTTCATGTGCATATGGACGTGTCATGTATTGCACTCAGAGCGGTACTGACACAGGACAGTGAGGGAGAGTTGGATCACCCTATAACATTTGCAAGTAGGAAGTTGTCTAAAGCTGAGAAGAGCTATTTAGTGACATAGTGTGAAGGTTTGGCTATGGTGTGCATGCTCCAGAAGTTCAGACACTACTTGCTAGGTGGACACCTTAAGATGTATATAGACCATTCTGCATTGAAGTACCTGGTAAACAAGCCTGTGTTGGGGGGGAAGATATAAAGATGGTTGTTGTTGTTTCAGGAATATGATTTTGAAGTCATTGTGAAGCTTGAATGATTGAATGCAAGACCAGATCATCTGTTGCACATTGAAACAAGAGAGGAGCCTGCTAATTTGGAGGAAGGACTACCTGACGCGTGGCTCTTTGCGGTGTACGTAGCTGACAATCACTTTGAAGATATCATACACTTCTTGACGACAGGAACGGCTCCAGAAGGGTATACTAGTAAAAAAAATAAGGAATTGGTGGTGCGCGCGGCATACTTTTCTGTCATTGCAGGACATTCATATAAAATGGGCTTTGATGAAATTCTACGCTGTTATGTGCCTGAGTTGCAATGAAGCAGCATCCTAGCCAAAGCTCATGGAGGGGCTGTGGGAGGCCATTATGTAGGCAAGGCAATAACGCAGAATATTTTATGCGTTGGGTTGTGGTGGACAACACTGTATAAGGATTCCAAAGCTTATTGTAAGGCATGTGATGCATGTCAAAGGACTGGTAGGTCATCACAAAGGGATGAGCTGTCTCTAAATCTGTAGATGTTGTTACAGCCATTTGAGAAATGAGCAATTGATTTTGTAGACCCGATTCAGCCTCCAGGAAAGAAGACAAGTGCGTGGTATATCATCACTGCGACAAAGTATTTGGCCAGATGGGCAGAGGCACAACCTGTAAAGGATTGTACAGGGGAGATAACAATGAAGTTCCTCTTTGAATATGTGCTGACTAGGTTTGGTTGCCCAAATATTTTGATGAGCGATCGTGGTACACATTTCCTTAATGAAACGATCAGTGCATTGATGGAGGAATTCCAAGTTTATCATAAAAAGAGTATGCTATATCACCTGTAGGCTAATCGGACAGTTAAAGCATTTAATAAGATATTGGAGAATGCTCTGACAAAGGTTTGCAATGTGCAGAGGAATTATTGGGATGTGCACGTACCTGCGGTGCTAAGTGCTTACAGAACTACTTGTAAGAAGCTCACTGGACAGAAACCCTTTAGGCTAGTCTATGGCGTAGAAGTTGTGATGCCAATGGAGTATATTGTACGTAGTCTATGCATAGCAGTGTTCACAGGAATGGCGGATTGCGGATCCTTAGAAGAGAAGCTTGTGCAATTGACAGAGCTTGAAGAAGATAGATTTTTGGCTGGATTCTATCAGCAAGTTTATAAGGAGTGCGAAAATTCATGGCATGATTGAGACATCAAATTGCGCACCTTCAAGGTAAACGATTTGGTTTTATTATATGACAACAAGTTTGATAAATTTGCAGGAAAATTTTAGATGCATTGGCTGGGGCCATATGTAATCAAAGAGATTACTGATGGAGCAGTTCAACTAGTGAAATGGAATGGGGATCCGTTTCTCGAAAAGGTAAATGGAAGCCGATTGAAGCCATACAATGAGGATCTAGCTAGATGACTATATTATGGAAGCATAGTCTTAGTGCTCCAGGAAATTGAAAGGAGGCACGTGACTCTAAAATACACTGCCCGGGTTGTAGAGTTGTGCAACTAGGGGACTGCGCTAGTTGGAAGAATGTCACAGCATCAGCAAAAGCACGACAGGAGTTGCACTATAGAAGGAGAGACCACACAGGGCAGCCAAAAAGTGACTGTTACTGTCATTGTTCATGATTTGATAGTGAGAAAATGGCTAAGAGGAGCGGGGGTGACATTTAAGGCTGAAATTAAGAGCGAGATCTTTGAAAATCTACCACCAATCTAGCATTTATGAGCGGATTTTGGGGGGAATGGTCGAATTTGAATTCAAATTTTCCTATAAATTACAGATGGTCACCCAACGAAAAACACTTTTCATTTGGAGAGTTGATGTGTCATGTTATTGGTTGCGCATGAATCCTACAGTTTTTGAGGATTTGGTGGCTAGTTCAGTGTTTGACAAGTTACCTAAGGAAACCTAGGAGCTCCTTAATAGCCTCATGTCGGCGCCTATGGAAACTGCAAGTGTTGGAGGATCTATGGCCTCTGAGGGAGCTACCCCTGAGGTTGTAAGTGTGCAGGTGCCTGCAGCAGTGCCAAAATCATCGAGGTCGCTAAGGCCAAAGCCTATGTTGGCAAGAGAGGCTTCCAAGATGAAGAAGGATAAATAGAAGGTGACACGTCTGATGCACAAGTCGCCAAGCAAGCATCAGAGAAAAGAGAAGCCCGCCACGTAGGAGAAAGGAAAGGTGGTAAACCTAGAGGCTGACGAGGGCGCATAGGACATTGATAATGAGGAAGTAGACCCTATCTCAAAGCTACTAGAATACATCCGCCCATGCCAGGGCAAGGTAAAGGTCCCGAAGGACCTTGATGAAGGAAAATTTCTCCTTAACACACCCCTCCTACTATAAAACATAACATTTGAAGGTCCATGCTTGGCGTGTGTCCCACATCTGAAATTAGATAATTGGGACTTGGGGAACACTGGGCGGTTCCCCCACCTGGCTACTAATAATTTCATGTAGAGAGTATTCTACAAGGACTCGGGTGCCACTGCACTGGAGTCGGTGAAGTGGATTTTTCGGGTGGAAAAGGCAAGATTACTAAATCTGCTATGGGTGCCGCATTACCACCGTGCTCCCATAAATTTGATAGTTATCAAATAGTTGCTGTGCCTGGTGCATGACAGGTGCCTGTGGTTGGGAGAGACAATCCTTATAATTGACATGCTGATCCATAGGATCACGCTACTACCCCATTTAGAGCTGAATCCAGCCAAGGATGAAGGAAAAGTTTAAGCTTGTCAAGAAATCATGCGGATATTCAATTTCGAGTATTACGGACCCCGCAGTGAAGGAGGCCACCTAGATCTTAGCTGGGAAGGTAATGAGTAAGTGTCGCATAGTTGAGGTGTCAGCACTAGTTGTTTCATTAGCAACCCAGTGTGCAGAGGGATTACAATTCAATTGGGCATGCTACTTGTGCAGTAAGCTCCTTGCGAATTGTAGGGAGGCATAGGACCACAACAAAACATTCCACTACTCATGGTTGTTGTTATCGATTGTGTTGGTTGCATGGGAATTGCCGGAGGACAACCAGTTTCCTCCGATCAAAAAATATTTGCCAGAAGAAGTGAAGTTTGCTTCGCTATGGGCAATGAAGTACGTTGGATGGGTCCGGGAGAGTAAAATATTTTGGGTGCTAATGGAGTCAAGCATCCGTGCAGCCATCAATCGCAAGCCACGACTGTCACCAACTGTTTTTGAGCAGTTGTTGGGATACATAGAGTTCAAAGTAGACTTCCATTATATCTCCACCCAGGTGCGCAAGGACCTAGAACATAAGTGGTATGATATAACATACCTCACGACAGATGATGCCATAGCAGCGGTCCTCGATTGTTGGTCAGTCGAGGGGCGCACAACATCGAATTTTTCTGTCGGGTCTAGTAAGTCTATTGGAAAGAAGAAGAAGGAAGAGGCCCAGTCAAAAATTCAACAGTTGGCTGAAAAGATAAAGAAGGAGGCTGAGGAGAAGGCACGTGCAGAAGTGGAGCATGCTACCAAGGAATGGGAGGAAGAACGCGACTTTGACAGAAGTTAGAAATCCCCTTCACCACAGATAGAAGAAGAAGAGCGATTAGTGTAGGATGGTGCAGATCTGGAAAGCACTCCCTTCCAAGTGAAGTGGAATCAAGAGCAGGAGAGGCAAGGGTTGTGAAAAAATACCAAGGCCACTAAGTCGTCCCTAGACCCGATCACCTTGACAGAGGGCGACTTAGATGACATTGGGGATAAGGTAAGGGACGTGACAGTGGAGCTATTGTAGCAGTTTGAGCAACAACAGAAGCAAGCTTTGGTTTCCATTCAAATAGGTTCGTGCAAGCTACATATCTAAACCACTCAACTGCAAGCAGGGATAGGGCAGAGCAACGTGACGTCGACTAGTTTAGCATTGGGAATGACTGAAGCCATGGATATGGTTCTCTCTTTGGATCCTTAAGCCATCACGCTGCTTGATGGATCCCTAAGCACAGAGATAGATGCTGACAAGGCTACTTTAAGGAACATTGGTCTCAACTTGGCTATGCTCCCAAGTGAATTCCTTCACACGCTACAAGCAGTTGTGATTGTAGAACTTAGGGCGCAAGAGCAGCGCGATCAGCAAGAAGAAGGTTAATAACGAATAAATGTTTGTTGAAAAAACAACAATGATAGACACCTAGAAGAAGGTCCAGGAGAAGAATGAGTGAACTGCAGCAGTAGTAGCAGAAGCCTGCAGAACCGTTCCGGAACTACACATCCCAGAAGAGGCATCGTTGGAGGCCAAGATTTGGAAGTTGGCTGTAGGTGTGCATGATGCTCGGACCGAGATGGCCAAGGTTCATTTTGAGTTGAACCTAAAGATTACAGAGCTCGAGTTGAGGGCACAACCTTCAACTCCACCAGAGGTCAGAGAATAGTGCGAGGCAACTGTCAAGAATGCATTTGCTGCAGTAGATGCTGCGATGGCAGAATGTAGTACGCTTTTTGAGCAATCGTTCGTTGGAGGTCCTCATGATTCTGTAGAAAGATCCAAACCTGCAGAGGTTGAATACTGAGGCAAGGGAATTACAACAGTAGTATGATGAAGCTAGAGTGACGACACACACCATCGCTATCACACAGAGATTGGACAAGCTACAAGAGGCAAAGGAACTGAAAGAACAGGCGAAAGCAGCATAGCGAAAAGAGGCAGTCCTCAAGGCCAGATTGGGGCCATAGCTAGATACGGCCTATGTGCTCTCTTCCACCACTAGGGAGAAGTTGGCCAGCCAGTAGATAACACAACAAAATATCCAGGCAGATAGCACAGGACCAACAACGAAGCAGCTGATGGAGTAGGTCAAGAAGGCGGCTACGCAATGTATAGTTGAAGTTGCAGTGTTGCAAGTGGTTCTAGGAGGTCTTCACAATAAGATCTCCATGCCAGCAGAGTTACTCAGGGGCGAGTCACCATATTTGTGTTGGGGGCTTGTTGGGATAGGGTCCCCTAAGGTTAATTTTGGGGCTAAAAGCCCAAGTTTTGGGGCAGAAAGCCCAAGTTTTTGTATGTCAAGTGTAAAGTCTCCGAAATTTATGGTCGTGGAGCACGTAGATGTAAAGTTTCATAAATGGTTTCCTCCCTTCTTGTATGTAAGTTGTGTCGGATTGTATAAAAAGGAGGGTCTTAAAAGAGTCTAACACAAAAGTAGTAATATTGATGATGAATGTAATGGGTCATTAGCGAAAAGAGTGAAGAGTTTTAGAGTAGAAGAGAGGCTCTGCAGCTGTGTGCATAGAGGCCTAGGGTAGAAGTCTGCAGCTGAGTGCGTGGACCCCTGCAGTTGAGTGCACAAGGTAGTTAGAGTCTATAAGAAGATCTGAAGTACTAATAAAGAAGATTACTCTGGAAATATTTATGTTTGATCTATTTACTTATGTTATGAATAAATGCGGTTATGTTATGCTGAATAATGGGTTTATGATTTAATGATATATTGATGCGCGAACCTGTATGTTTACATTGTTATCTGAATGCAAGTAACAATATCTGTTTACGCAAAGAACATATTAATGCATATTGAAGTTATCAGATACTTAAGTCAATCTGGGTAAATACGGAAGTAAGAGTAATTATAGAAGCATGTAAGTGGTTCATTTGCTTGGTTAGGGTTCGTGAATGACAGTCATAGACCTTCATGAAGGTCTAGAGGCTGATTAAGAGAAGTATATCAACAAGTCCTAAAAGGCTTATCGATTTGCGCAAGAGCTATGGGGTAAAATGCACGGGATAAAAACTACCCTCAAAGGCCTTCCCGGGACCTTTGACAGACTGTAAGATTATCTGCAAAAGCTACCAGTTACACACATGTTCATCTATCAAACATAAATTGACAGGGTATGGAAAGAGGATCACCTTTGGTTCCTTCTAGATTCACTTGGGGATCTCCATGCGGCAAGAAGAACTCCTTCTAAGTCGGCTCCAAGACAATTCCTGCACAAAGGACAAAGCAAACCAATCACAGCATACACTTCTGAAAACTCATGTCAGAATTCGTAACAAACATGTATTAATGTATAACTTAACTACTCAACTCGACAAGCATCAGAATGAACAAATAAATGAACAATATCACCGACACTTTGGAGTAGGGAACACAACTGCAGTTCTATATTCAGAATGGAAGAGTGATTACAACAATCCGTTGTATCAGCCTTCCTTACCCTTCTTCCTCTCTCTCTCCCCCTCTTTCAGCTAACTTCATCAAGAATATGACAGTTCACAACAGCTCTATGGGCTATCCTTCCAAATGCTCTGACCCCTTTGCAATGGCCCTCTTGCTGCTTATGTAGCAATCAAATTAGTGCTACCAAGCTCCACCAAGAGTTCATTAGGGCAAAAGCCATGAACCTGCCTTGTTTACAAGATTTTTCCCATTTGCCTTCATTCTCAGAATAGAATTTCTCCAAATATCTTGATTTTTGGAGTTTCCTTACTTTTCTTGCACAAATTTAGGGATTCAATATCTAGATATTTATGAGCAAATTCATTGGCATGACCTTCTGAACATCACTTAAGTTCACTAACGCTCCCCCTAGCGCTCCCCCTGGTCTAACAACATGAGTTAGCAGGGTGAATAATGCTCCTTTATGCTTGGTAACAAGCTTTATAAAGTAGGTTGTCATTGTATAGAGAGCGTTAGTGTGGATTCTGGGCTTGCAATTGTGGTCATTACTTCAGTTATCTTGTCTTTCACCTCTGAGTTGATGAGGAGGTCGATTTTTCCTATAACAGATTCCCCCTAAAGTATGAGATCAGAGGTAGAGACGATGGCTAAAATACTTTATGAAAAAACACTGTAATTTGCTATCAAAAATCTTTGTAGAGAGAGAGAAGTTTCGGGCGGCAAGGAAAACCTGACACAACATAGATACATATATGTAAACTGCTAAAATCATGTTCTGAGTCAGGCATCCCCATGCTCAGTAGCTATGTCAGAATAATTTTCTCATTTGAGATATAACGATGCTGGCCGCCAATATGGCATAGGGTAGATCTAGTGTAATAATAGATTATCTTGAAATAGTTGTCTCCAAAGAACAATATCTGCAGCTTGGGAGAGGAAACAAGGCTGAATGATGCAAGCCTCTACCCAAGGTCTTGATTCTCGCTTCACCGAACAAAATGGATCGATGCATGTGATAAAATGTGTTGACATCGAACATGCCCAAAATCATCTGATTACCAACCAATAATGGAGACCGTTAACAGATGCGAGGAAAGCCACCGATAATGGTGATGGTCTCCAAGATGCACAGTGCAAACTAGCGAGTGTGAAAGATTTTTTTGTCGTCAAACACTCGTAGAATCGCTTAACTAGGAGCTAATAATGAAAACCCATGATCAAACACAAGGTAACCTGCCACTAATGTCCGTAAGTACCAAGGCACTGAATGTGTTTTTGGGTTATCTTCCTAGATAGAGTGTTGAAGTCGATAGGAAGAAACTTGTTGAAAGGTAGGCAATGACGTGTCCTACATCAGTCGACACGAAACCGAACAAGAATGATTTTGTTTTTTGAAGAATCTTTTGAGCATTTGGGTCTAAACAACGGAGGGCATGATGAAAGGATATGTAGGATCAGTTGATAGAGGAAACAAGTAGGGACCCTTGAACAATAGAAGGCACGACAACGGTTTTAACCAGACAACACTAGACTCATGAACACTACAGAGTGTTTAAGATATGGAGATGCAATTACATCAGGGTATATAGGCTAAAAACTCATAGGTTGGTAGGGTTCATATTGAGAGGCTATCAAAATGAAGGTTTATCTGAGGGAGTGCCATGTTCAAGGGAACGTTTGTTGCCAAACCACGCTTTCGAATATAGGATACAGTTGTATTGTCCACTTTCCCTGTCTAATTTTTTAATGAGTCCGGACGGGTAAACTCATCGATCTTTTCATGTTTAAAGAGTTTGAAAATGATTGCAAAAAGAATGACTCTTTGCCCTATCTAATTAGTTTAATGAGTCTAGACAGGCAAACTCATCGATTTTTTCATTTTTTAAGAGTCTGAAAAGTATCGTAAAAAGAACGACTCTATATCTTGTCTGTGTAGTTAAAGAGTCCAGACTAGACAACTTGGTGGTATTTTCATATTTAGAGAGTCTAAAAGGATCGTAAAGAGAGACTCCATGGTGGTCCCTTTGTCAAAGTTGTTAAACGGGTGTGACAAAAGGTTAATAGTAAGACCTGGATTGGTTACTTTTCCATATTTTAATCTATTGAACCTGGATAAAGAGAAACCTTTTTCCAATAGATGTCAACCTCATTTTGTTATGAGTACGAGGCGACGAACTAAACTCATGTTTTGTCATGACATTTTAACGAGCTCAGTAACAAAAACTTGGGATTTTTCAGTTTTTAGCAAGCAAGAAAAAGTGCCTAAAAGAATTCTCGGGTCATCTTTAGCATGTTTAATGAGCAGCAAAACATAGCTCAAGATTTTTTCAGTTTAAAGAGTGAGAAAAAGTGCCTAAAAAGGATGCTCTGTTGGTCTTTTTCAGTTTATGAGCTGGAAAAAGATTGAAAAAGAGGTGCTCAAAGCATCATTTGCATATATTTAACGAGTGCAAATGATGAAAAACTCGGATATGTTTATTATTTTTTAAAGAGCAATAAAATATCACAAAAAGTGCTCTGACCATCGTTGCATATATTTAATGAGTGAAAATGATGAAAAATTGGGGATGTTTATATTTTTTAAAGAGTGATAAAATATCCCTAACAGTGCTCTATTGATTGTGGTATATATGTTTAACGAGCCCTACTACAAAAAACTCGGAGATGTTTATATTTTTTAAAGAGCAATAAAATGTCTCCAAAAGTGCTCTATCCATGGTTGGATAGTTTTTAACAAGCTCAACAATGAAAACTCGGAGATGTTTATATTTTTTAAAGAGCAGTAAAATGTCTCCAAAAGTGCTCTATCCATGGTTGGATAGTTTTTAACAAGCTCAACAATGAAAACTCGGAGATGTTTATATTTTTTAAAGAGAAATAAAATATCTCAAAAAGTGCTCTAATGAGAATTGCATGTAGCTTTTACTGCTTTTCATTCCTAAAAGTACTTTCATCAAAAGTGGTAAAAGTATAAAAAAGCAACAATTCCTATTATCTGGGTTCATGCATGATAAAAAATCATGTAGAATGGACTACTTCCACTTTAATGATTTTCAAAAAATCATGTCTCTCAAAGTTATATAAAGAGATGCTTTGAGCTTTCACATGCATCATTTTCACTATTTTGAAGTTTGTGAGAGCTCGCTGGAGCTAAAGAGGAGCAAATTTTCCTCAGACCATTGCAGGAGATCTGGGCAACCATTCGACGTGCCGTCAGTCCCAGGTGAGAGCTAAAACCTTGCTCTATGCTTTATTAAAATTTTTAAAACAGTTTTATAGGTGGAATTTTGCATATCTGAGGTGCCCTAGAGCCATATTTGCGCACTAACGCCCTCCAAATGGCCAGTAGAGAGCTTTAAATTCTTTGTACGAGCTACTGGAGGGCATTAATCCTCCCTGTGCAGCACTGGGGGGGGGGGGCGTTAGGGCTGTAGGGCATAGTTGAAACCCTCATGCATGGATTCCTTAAGTGATTTTGCCCCATTTTAACTGTTTTTAGGGTTATTTTGTGTAGGTTTCAAGCTGAAATGACTCACCTATGGAGAGAATGGGCCCATGATAATGAGGAATTGCTGATGCGAAACGATCTAGCTTGCATACGTGCATTGCGCCATTTTAGTTTGTTGAAGTATGCAAGGCTAGAGCTGATGAAAGGATAGGAGGATTTACTGAGATGGATCATACAGCGCTGGGATGAACACGAGCAAGTGTTCAGGATTGGAGATTAGGAGCTAGTGATTGACCAGGGTGACATTTACTTTTTGATTGGTTTTTCATGCTGTGGGGCACAGGAAAACCTCATCAGTGGTAGGTCAGATCCAATATCTACTTCAGAGCTGGTACAGATTTACGGCATCCCTGGGAGTGGACTAGTCAGCAACAGAGTCCCTATGGAGAGGATTCGATCTCAGTTTATGAGGGAAATTTTATGGTTGATTGTGTGAGTTGCAGGGTCAAAAATTCCCCACGTAGTGACAAAGGCTCAAATGTTTCTTGCCATTGACTGTGTCTAGCCCCAAATGTTCAACTGGTGTGAAGTATTGCTTCACCAGTTGAAGGCAGAATTAATAGCATGCAAGACCTGTACCCAGTACACTTTTGGGTACAGTACTATCATAGTCTCATTTTTCCTTGAGAGGGTACCTATCATGCACCCACGGGTGAGCTTAGGTCCCCTTGATCTAAGGGAGTCAAGGCAGGGTCACTGGTCATCACTTGATCCTCGCACAGGAGGAGGACCACTTCGAAACTTCTTTGACAAAGACTTCTTCCAGTGGCTTTGTAGCCAGATTGTGATTGTTGATGAGTATGCTTATGAAGGCATGGACTTTACCAGCGACACAGACTTGATGCTACCACCCGTGACCAACTGGGGTCCTCAAGGTGAGAATAATTTTGATAGTACTTAAGTATTTTTGCGCTTTTGAATGTATATGTAATGTTTTTTAATGATGAGATAAGAACTGACATGAAAATTTTATGCTTAACACAGATGTGGCGCCAGTACGACCTGCAGGTGAACCTTGCTATGTGCAATGAGGCAGCCAACTACTTGCTGGAGGGGGCGATGCCGACAGTCTTCGCGAGGTTTTGAGGAACCTAGAGGGTTTGACTATGGGTGTCCCCTCCCTTCCTATGAGGGAGATTCCCGCTCATATGTAGCGACACACCATTGGTGTACCTGAGCGGTTTCTGGTTCTTCTTTAGAGGGTAGCTAGAACTGTTTTAGCTTTTCTGGAGCAATAGGCTCTTTTGAGCAGGTTTTCTAGCGTAGCCATATGAGTGTTTGTAGCTAGGCTTTGAGCCATTTTGTACTTAAATCATCCAAGTTCTGGAATATTTTGATGTAAAAAACTAGATTTCGATATATATACCTATATCTATATATCTATATATCTATATATATATATATTTGGTATTTTTGTGGTGTAAATGTGTTTTAAAATGTTTTTTGTGACAAATTTTTAACTTTAGTAAATGTTTTACTTCTCATGCATGCTGCTATAAAAAATGAGACAAATGCCAATCCAATACATAGTTAGCTAACGAATCAACGACTGTATTTAATTCTCGAGGAACATGCTCATATGTGATTATTTCAAATCGACGTTCCAAGAGTCGCACCCTTAGATAGTTACGTAACAAGGTTGGATTACGGATGTGATAATGGTTTGTCAATTGCATAACGACTAGCTGGGAGTCTAACCTGACCACCAGATTGGAGATGCCCCTTGATGACGCTTCCGTGAGAAGCGAAACGATGGACATGTACTCGGCAATATTGTTGGTGGTGGTACCAAGAAAGACCCCCCCGGAGCAAAATAGTTCCGACTTGGGTGTATAGATGACCCAAGCAGCTGATGCAATGTGCCGTGTGTGATGACTAGCACCATCCGTGTATCCTACATATGCTAAGGGCAATGACGACATCTGCATTGCAAGAAGAATGCATGAGACAAGTACTCCACTAAATAACAAAATAATCCAATCACATCAAAAAGGGTAAGAAAAACCTATGAATACATAAAATTACAAAGCACATGCCTAGTGCGATACTAGGCACAATACTTTTTTAGATAGAGCCCTTATGTGGGCTCCTTGAGTGGGATTCTATCCCAGTCCTACAGTTCATATGCCCCCAAGGGGAGGACTTTCGTTATGACACAGGGACCTAGCCAAATGGGTCAAAGCGTGCATGCCTCCAAGAGATTATCTTTTGGATGATAGAGTGATATGAAATCGCCCTCCTGGAAAGAAAAAAACCTAATCTCTTTTGCAAATTGGGTTTGTACCTGCTCCTTGTGAGCTGTGAGTCCCAAATCGGCATCTCGACAGGTTTTATCCAGTTGTTTGAGGTATAGTAGGTGTTATTCTTCGGCAGTGGGGTTGGGCATGGGTTCAACGGCCATTTCGAGGGAAGGAATTGGCCACCCATTTCGTTTTGCCTTGTCGTAAATTTGGATCTCATGTGCAACAAATGACGAGTTAAAGTTAGGCATTTCCTCGTGAGACCAAAAAAATTCATCATGGAATTCCTCATGTGGGTAGGTGGAGCTTGCAATTTCCTTAGGACTATAATATGCTCGCATCTGGGTGTCTTCCACGATGCCTGTCATGATTGAAATATCTATGGGTAATGACCTGGAAGTGTCATCCATATTTTCTTCCACCCCAAAAGTTTGGATACTTGTATAGGGTGGGGAAATGATTTCGTTTGTGTTAGAGGATAGGACTTGAAGAGGCATCATGTTTGAATTAGATGTCGGACCCCAAAGATGCCAATCCTCCCAATTTTTCTCTCCAAAACTCATGATTTCTCGAACGGCTTCATCCGTAGATGGGAGTTGATTGCATGGATCTAAAGGAGGAGCAGTTATGGGAAGGGGGTGGTACCGTCGGTGATAGCCAACATGATCAGAGATGTGGATGCAGATTGAATGCCTTCATAAGCTGATTCAGCTGGTGACAGCAGCATCTGGTCTCCGAATGTGTCAAGGTCTGAAGGCGCCATTGGGATCTAGGGATCGGTTAGTTCATGAGGAATTGATGAAATCATGTTTACCGATTGTGGAACCTGGGACAACTGTAGAGGAAAACAACCCATCAAGGAGGAAGCCTTCAAAAGACCGGTACCTAAACTGACATAGTAGCCAGTTCCACCTCCTACTAGTGTTACAGAGCTACTTGGTAATGGGGAATAATTAGGGGTGCAAAAAGACAACTGATCCACTGTAATGACCTTTCCATTCAATGGAAATTGGATGATTCGAAAGACAGTGGATACGATGTGCGTCATGTCATATGTCCAACTGTGACCCAGCAATAGATTATAGTCGAGTTTCTTGTTCACAATTTCTACATCCATCGTTACTGTTTTCCCAACCAAAGTGATGGGAAAACTGACTAAGTATCCTTTTGGGACAAAGGTGTGGCTGTCGAAAGCTTTAAGGGAGTTCGATGGTGGGGATAGGGTTGGGGAACCCAGGGCGAGCCAACATGAAGCGGACATGATGTAGGTTGAAGCACCTTCATCAATGACAGTTTGGTGTATACCTTTACTTTTCGAAGTGATATGCACCTGAAATGCAAGTTGGTGGAAAAGGGGAGGTTTACACTTGTCCATGTCGAAAATAGCAAGCATGGAATCCGTAGGGTCAATACCCTCGATAGTTGAAAGCAAAGCTTTCCTTTTGCTGGCGCATGTTTGTAATACTTCGAGTGCTGACATAACCGATGGTGCTTTTTCCAAATCCTCTACGATGTTGTAGTGTTGGGCGGCATGTGCAAATGTATTTTGTGTTGTGCATCGAAGTGCCCCCTTGGGGGGTCGAATTACAAAGTCCTCAACTGGCCTTTTGATATGCAGATCATTGGGTGGCGATGGGTTTTGACTTGAGGATGGTTCTGCTGCCGAAGCGACAAGAGCTCCATAAGATTTGGCTCTTGTGGCTAGTTCTACCATTTCAAATGTGTAAATGGTAGAAATTTCTTCACCAGTTGAAGGATGTTGCGAACCGTCGCTGCCCCTTGATGTGGGTTGCGGTTGGTTGGCAACAAGATTTTGCTGCTGTTGAGTAGGAAAAGGATTTCTAAGGACATCAAGTGCCTTACCAGAATCTCTCTTGACAAGGTACTCCATGCATTCTTGAAGACGCAGACAATGATAAGTTACGTGTTCTTCAAGACAGAGTTTGCATGAATAGTTGGTGCCTTTATCCTTTTCTGCATCAGTAGGTGCACCGGACTTCTGTTTCGGGTTGGGCTAGTTAGATGACTACTCCTTAGAAGGAACTGTCTTGTTCTTATTCTTCTTGTTCTTGCCACTGGATTTCTGTGTATACTGCACAGAGTTAACAGTAGTGGCAGTAAGAGCAGTCGCTTTGGTAGAGGGGTCCACTGCCAGCTTGGCAATGGAGACACTGAGTTGTTTTATAGTGACCCCAGAGGTTTCGCCGACAATCCCTTTGGCGTACGTTCCAGGGTGCTGAGTGGTGGGAGGATTGGGGTTACCAGGAGCATAGGGGATAATATCGTAGAGAGTGCCAGACTGTGAATAAATCAAATCTAAGTGCTAGGCATGACGTATGGATTGGTATTCTGTGACCGCACCACCTAGAGTGACATCTCTACCGATTTGTGGGAGTAACGACTTACAGAACCAGTCCGTTAAGAGAAAATCAGGGATGGGAGCTTTGACTAACCTTTGCCTACATCTCCATTCATGGACATGATCAGAGATGTGGGTTGCAGTATCCTGATGAAACGAGGTAAGGAGCTATGTCCCTGTCTCATAGCGGATTGGTAACTAAAAGTGCTTTAGGAACTCCATCGCTAAAGCATCAAAGGTATTCACTAATGAGCATGGTTACTTAATATACCACTTTGCAGAATTTCCAGTGAGGGTGTAGGGAAAAAGACGTAACCGGACACTATCATCCACCATGGAGTTAGAAACACACCAGATATGGTAGGTGGTGACATGAGTGCTCGGGTCCTCCCCTTGTTTTCCGTCGAACTTAGGAATGTCCGTCTGTATTTTATGTGGGATTGGTGGCCATTGTAAGTTGTGGTAGATGGGGTCATTTGTCAACTTGTATAAGTCAGGAATATCCAATGTTGCCAAAAAAAGAAAATTGTTGGGTGCCCCCGACTCGGACCATGGTGATGACGAATGACCTGAGGAGCTCTGTGCTCCTCCCATCGTTTGGTTCCCCATGGTGTACATGGTGTTACACAAAATATTGTCACCATGACATTCTGCAGTCAGTGTGAGTCGATCACCACTCATACTTTCCTCCCATGCAAGTCTTAAAACTCAGCTCTTCATGTCAAGCCTTGAAAAATAAGAGAAAGCCCTTAAAAATCTCTAAAATTCTGGTTCCGCACTTTCTCTTAGCATTACTTGCGGTCCCGCACCCACTGGTCATGTCCCCTGTGTACTTAATCGCTCTGTCTCTGTGTAATGGGTGCAGACCCCTGTAAAAGTAAAAAAGGCGCAAGTACATTCTTAAAAACTCACTTTGGGTTATTTTTGGAAGCTTCTAGAGGGAATCTGAGGTGGCAAGTTCGCTCCTTTGATGTTCATGCATCCCATAATTAAAGGAGCTAACCCCTTGATGTGAGGAGCTTATCCCTTTGAAGGAGGACTCTATCCCTTCATAGGTGGACCTGTAACCTCCTTCCTTTGCACTATAAAATGAGGCATTGGGCTAGTTACTAAGGAGGTTGAAAGCTGAATATTTTTGAGGGTAAATGCTGTTGGAATTTAGACTTCCTAATTGAGCTTGAGAGGAGAGATTACATACCTTTCGATCTCATTGGGAAGAGTGTGAAGCTTGTCAAAGTAGAGGAGATTCTTGCTTGGACCCTGGGAGGAGGTTGTACAACATCAAGGCACCAAAGGTTGTAAAGTTTCTTCTTATTTTCAAAGTTAATACAATCAAGTTTATTTTTCTCAACAAGCTGTCTTGTATGGTTTATTTCATGGATTCCTTGATTACCATGATGAATATGATTTATTATATTAGCTATGCAGGTGTTATTTGATGTGTGCTTGTTTGTGTTTGCAGGTTCTCAAAAGGAAACTTGTTTGGACGGTCGAAGCGTGGTTTCCACAAATTAGCATTGGACTTGAGGTAGGGTCTAAAACACCTCTTGGTTTTTATTAATGAATCATAATATATTTAGAGAAAGATAGATTTACTTGTCTTGCTTGTCGCTAGATATCTGTTGATACTAGGGAGATCGGTCCTGTCCGCAAGAATGATTTATCCGGCCGACACAGAGGCTGCGTGGTGTAGCAGTTGCTTTGCGGTACGGTGTTGTAGAGTGGATTTCCATGAGGATTTTGATACTGGGGTATGAAGTTGCCCTCGATATAAGCGGTGACCCCTTGACTCATATGAGTTTGTGAGTAGGGTGCCCCCATGGATTGGGTGGGAATCCCTTGTGGATTTCCAACTGACACAGAACTAACCATATGGCTTTGATTGACTGAGGGAACACCCATGTCAATAAGCGACTGTCCGTGCATGCCTGAGAATGGCAGGGGAACTATGACATTCCCTACCGGCATGTGCATATTGGGAACTGCCCTAGATATCTGAATCTGGGGGTTGGAACTATACATTGGCAGCTGACCTTGTTGTTCGTAAACTGGAACTGCGCCATAGTGGCACATTGAGTGTTATATGGAGCACTATATGTGGCACTAGTTGAAGGTATGCTTTGTCGCACCATAGGAGTGGAACCTGGCATCTGTTGGGTTCCACTTATAGAGGGTGTTATGTGAGTTGCAGTACCTGGGACGAATGGGATAGTGGGATTCCACATTACCGGTGTTGTGATGACCGTCGACTGGGGAAGTGGTAGAAGACCAACAATGTCTCTATAATTCCATAACCCTTGAGGCATCGAGTGGATAGATGGGAAAGTACCTACTGAAGAAGGAAGTATAGTTACCACGGGAGTAACAATAGGTTCCAACAGATTTGTAAGCAAAGTGTTAAAGTGAGGAATAAATCCTTCCGTGAAGAAATCCTCCGGAAAACTAGAATCATCGGTCGTCCACACAGATCTTGTGTGCAATTTAGGAGACTGATTCCTCGAAGATGAGGAATCCGATTTAGTGGAACTCGGTGGATCCTACACAATGAGTGGAGGAAGTCCTAACAATTGTTTAGATTGACGATGAGGACCGGATGTAGCCACAGTGACTGTTAAGTTTTATCAAATAGATTTTAATGTGATATTCTTTAAAGTCTCGAAAATAATAGCACTCAGGTACCTAAAAAGAAAAAATACACTAAATATGTCAATCAGCAAATAGAGGGAAATTACCTCGTCTAATAAGCACTGATTATTAGAGATGAAACCTAGTCTCTCAATGAATAACAGAGAAGGATGGAAAAATGTATGGTTACGATTACTTTTGAGCTTCACCTGAACCTCAGATTGAGGGGCCAAGTACTCTTGTGAAGATGAGCACCCTCCTAAAAACTGAAGACAAAGTAGATCTATCCATTTTAGGTACCAGGACAACCCGTCCCAGTCACCTCGTGTAAGTACTTAGAAGGTTTGGCCACTAGAGATACCTCAAATCATAGACATTACTAGGGGGGACATAGTCGTAGACAACATGCTGTGTGGGCAGGATACTCGAGTCCTCGACACAGTTCCTAAATCCTCGAAGGGACCCCCAATACACAGAATGCCCAAAAGAGTTGTAAGAGAAGGCAGGCTACCTTCAATTACAGTCTAATATTGTCTCATATTTCACTCTGTTGTTAGTGGAGTGGTCCTGGTAATATGAGTGCAGAAGGATTTTTCACTCGTTAACGACACTAGTTTTGATTTTCAACCTTGGGCAGTTCACTCACATGCTTATCCCAAGGTCCTAATCTAGCTAATGTTGGTTTGCTAAAAAAAGAGTAACTGATTGATTTTAATGTAAATTTTAGTGTACTTGCTTATTTTTCTTCGGTAGGGGTGTTGACGTATGAATATGGTGAGACTCTTGACTCAATAAACCATGTAGAACAATGCTCTGAATTTTTTTTTCAATTTCTTATGCAAACAAGTCTTATTCTACACATGTATCTTTTCACATATTCATGGATTCGTCAGTGCATCTAAAGCCATTCAACACTTGTATAACCGAAAGTTTCTTTTCCCAATATTTTCTAACAACTACTAAAATCCAAAATGAAGCAGCCTACAACTATTTTGACAGAAGGAACAATACAGTTTATCAGCCTTTCTTTCCAAAAAAATTTTATTTTAAGAGAGAAAAACTAAAACATTTTCTTAAAAATATTTTTTCAAGACACCAAATTTGTTAACATGATATTGTTGCAAATCTTACTTTAACCCCTGAGACAAGTTCCCCCCTTTTGGTCCACAGAATCTTTTGGAAAACATGGAAATGGGTAACTAACACTCTGTCTCTTTGTAAACAGAGAGTTAGTTTGGCCACTAATGCTCCCTGTGCACAGTCAAAGAGCTTTCTAAAGCTCTGTGTAGACTAGCAACCTGTGTTAGTGAGGGAAATAGCTCAAACAAAGGGTATTTAGGATTAGAAAAGGATTTGAAGAAGTGGGAAGCTCTTAGAAGAAAGAGAAGATCTGAGAGGAGTCTAGGTTGACCAGGAACTAGATGTATAGTCCCCAGCAGAGTCGGCAATTCTGCTATGTGGTAAAATGCACGGGATGAAAACTACCCTCAAAGGCCTTCTCGGGACCTTCGATAGATTGTAAGATTATCTGCAAAAGCTACCAGTTACACACATGTTCATCTATCAAACATAAATTGACAGGGTATGGAAAGAGGATCACCTTTGGTTCCTTCTAGATTCACTTGGGGATCTCCGTGTGACAATAAGAACTCCTTCTAAGCCAGCTCCAAGACAATTCCTGCACAAAGGAAAAAGCAAACCAATCACAGCATATGCTTCTGAAAACTCATGTAAGAATCCCTAACAAACATGTATTAATGTATAACTTAACTACTCAACTCGACAAGCATCAGAATGAACAAATAAATGAACAATATCACTGACACTTTGCAGTAGGGAACACAACTGCAGTTCTATATTCAGAATGGAAGAGTGATTACAACAATCCGTTGTATCAGCCTTCCTTACCCCTTCTTCCTCTCTCTCTCCCCCTCTTTCAATTAACTTCTTCAAGAATATGATAGTTCATAATAGCTCTATGGGCTATCCTTCCAAATGCTTTCACCCCTTTGCAATGGCCCTCTTGCTGCTTATGTAGCAATCAAATTAGGGCCGCCAAGCTCCACCTAGAGTTCATTAGAGAAAAAGCCATGAACCTGCCCTGTTTACAATCTATTTCCCATTTGCCTTCATTCTCAGAATAGAATTTCTCCAAATATCTTGATTTTTGGAGTTTCCTTGCTTTTCTTGCACAAATTTAGGGATTTAATATCTAGATATTTATGAGCAGATCTGTTGGAATGACCTTTTGAACATCACTTAAGTTCACTAACGCTCCCCTTGGTCTAACAACATGAGTTAGCAGGGTGACTAACGCTCCTTTATGCTTGGTAACAAGCTTTATAAAGCAGGTTGTCAGTGTATAGAGAGCGTTCGTGTGGATTCTGGGCTTGCAATTGTGGTCATTGCTTCAGTCATCTTGACTTTCAACTCTAAGTTGATGAGGAGGTCAATCTGTCCTATAACAACGAGGGAAGAATTAAGGCATAAAACAACACCACTACCATCTCTGGGTGCGGAAAATTGGTTCCAGCATCCCCCCATACTACTTCAGGTGAGACTTCAGTCCGCACTCCATGGATTGATGCTGAAAGGGCCAATAGTGTAGGGATTTGTTTGGCTAAATTAATGTTGAACCTGGGTCAGGGCCCCCTAAGCCAACACAAAGATTAACAATTCTTAGGAGGCGAGTAGGGTGGGTGTAATAGCTCGTAGTATGCCAAGAATTTATGCAGCAGTGGACAATCAAGAAGTAGATCACCAGGCATCCATCATTGAGATGGAAGGTAAGCTACAAGAGCAAGTCATTTCTATTTTAATTGATCTAGGTTCTAATTATAACTATGTCAGCCCAAATCTTGTTGAGAAATGTGGTTTGGGTAAGGAGTTGCATGAAGAACCTTGGTTCATTCAATTGACAACTGGGACAAAAAAAATCATCCACTGGGTAAAGTATTGTGCATTTGAGGTTAGTGGCATGCCCACAAAATCCCCCACTTGAATGTGTTGCTATTGTGTGTGTATGACATATTATTGGGCATGAATCGGTTGTACTTACACTAGACCAAGGTTGATTTCTCTGAAAAAACAATTGAATGCTTGGATGAGAAATGAACAAAAAGAGTGTTGTAGGGTAGTAAAAATCCCATTTTAGTAAGGTTAATCACAACTATGAAAGCCAAACACAACAACAGAAAATGATGCATGTTATTTGCAGTGCAAGTTTCCAAGAATGAGGAAACTAACAAAGAAATAGAAGATGGGGAAACTCAATTACTACAAAGGTACCTTGTTTTGCAACACCGATGATGAGTACGTCTCTAAGTTTTTAGAACTATTGAGGTATGTGTTGTATCTCAAGGATGAAAAAGCAAAAAATCATAGATTCGTCAGCAGATTGCCTATGGCATTCAGGGATAAAATTGAATTGCTGGAACCCCAAACCATGAAAAATGCTATCAGGAAGTTGGCACATTGCTATGAGCAGAAAACACAGACCTAATATTAAAAGTAATTGGTAGGCTAAAAGAAATGTTGGACATAAGAAGAATTGGCCAAAGAAAAGATCAGAAAGGAAAGAATGTAAGCACCCAGCTCATACAAGATAATTCTAGAAGAAATCAAACTTTGTTGATAATAAAAATATGTAGCAACCGACATCAGCACAACCCAAGTTCGAAGGCTGATAGTTGCTCAAGTGCTGGACTTTTGGTAGGAACTATAGGAGGAGAGACTGTCCTCATTAGCCAGATGTTGAACCAAAGATTTGCAATTCTTAGGAGGTGAGCAGGGTGTGTGTAATAGCTCGGAGTATGCCAAGAATTAATGCAACAATGGACAATCACCAAGTAGATCACTAGGCATCCATCATTGAGATGGAAGGTAAGGTAAAAGAGAAAGTCGTTTCTATTTTAATTGATCTAGGTTCTAATTATAGCTATGTGAGCCTAAAGCATGTTGAGAAATGTGGTTTGGGTAAGGAGTTGCATGAAGAACCTTGGTTTATTCAATTGAAAACTGGGACAAAAAAAAAATCATCCATTGGGTAAAATATTGTGCATTTGAGCTCAGTGGAATGCCCACAAAATTCCCCTCTTGAATGTGTTGCCATTGGGTGTGTATGACATATTATTGGACATGAACCGATTGTACTTACACCAGACCAAGGTTGATTTCTATGAAAAAAAATTGAATGCTTGGATGAGCAAGGAACAAAAAGAGAGTTGTAGGGTAGTAAAAAGCCCATTTTAGTGAGGTTAATAACGGATATGCAAGCCAAACACAACAACATAAAATGATGCATGTTATTTGTAGTGCAAGTTTCCAAGAATGAGGAAACTGACAAAGAAATAGAAGATGGGGAACTCAATTACTACAAAGGTACCATATTTTGCAGCAGTATGAAAATGTATTTTCGTTGGAGGTTCCTGAATTACCTCCTCACAAAGAGAGAGATATTTCTCTATTGAGCTGGTACCTAGAGAAGAACCAACATCTAAGGCTCCATATAGGATGAGTGCCCCAGAATTGGTTGAGCTAAAATTGTAGCTAAAGGAAATGCTTGACAAAGGTTACATAAGGCCTAGTGTGTCCCCATGGGGAGCATTAGTATTGTTTGTAAAGAAGAATATGGAATAGTTAAAATATGGATTGATTACAGGAAGCTGAATAACATGATCATCAAGATTAGGTACCCATTACCAAAGATTGATGATCTCTTTGATCAATTGAGGGGAGAAATTTTTTTCTCCAAGATTGAATTGAAGTCAGGATACAATCAAGTAAGAATCAAGGAGGAATACATTCATAAAAAAGCTTTTAGGACAAGATATGGGCAATATGAGTTCGTAGTGGTGCCCTTTGGGATTACGAACGCCCCTTCCATGTTCATGTGCCTGATGAACAATGCGTTATGTCCTTATTTGGACTAGTTTTTAATTGTATTTGTTGATGACATATTGGTGTATTCACAGATAGAATAAGAGCATGCGAAACATCTATCTACGGTGTTACAATTTTTCAGAGATCATAGGCTCTATGAAAAGCTTAGCAAGTGTGACTTCTTCCAGTCACAAATACATTACTTGGGGCATATCATTTCCAAGGAAGGAATCTCAGTTGATCCTAAAAAGATCAAAGCCATAATGGAGTGGCCAACTCCAAAGAATGTGGATGAAATTAGATCATTTATGGGACTAGAAGGATATTACAGGATATTTATCTAAAATTTCTCCAAGATAGGCCATCCCATTACAACCTTGTAGAGAAAAGGAAAAATATTTGAGTGGACTGCACAATGTGTAGAAAGCTTTGAGTAGTTCAAACAATTGCCCATTAATGCACTAGTCCTAAGAATTATAAATGTTGAAAAGGATTTCATGCTGTGTAAAAATTCCTGCAAAGAGGGACTCGATGGAGTCTTAATATAGGAAGGGAAATTCGTATGCTATGAGTCCAAAACGTTGAATGAGCATGAGTTTAATTATGTGACACATGATTTAGAGTTGGCTGCCATCATTCATGCCTTAGAAATGTGGAGGCATTACCTCTTTGGTAAGAAATTTATGCTCATGACAGACCACAGTGGGATCAAATATTTGTTTGGACAACCGAAGTTGAAATCAAGTACATAAAAAGTGAATAAAACAAAGTTGGTGATGCTTTGAGTAGAAGAATTTAGGTAAATCACCTAGCAGTTGTAAGTTCTTATATAATAGATCTGATGGAAAGAGTCGAAGGTGTTGGAATGCAAGATGAGAAATATCAACAAGTGAACGAGAAGATATTACAAAAGGCAGTGATGAAGAATATCACCTCACAGAGGATGGCTTACTCAAGTTTAAGAATAAAATTTATGTGGCTAACAATGATGGAATGAAAAGACTGATAATGAAATAATTCCATGCTAAGCCTTATTCGGGCCATCCCAAGTATCAAAAGACCCTTACAACCCTTAAACAATACTATTACTGGCTAAATTTGAAGAAGGAAGTGGCTAATTCTGTTGCAAGATGCCTGGAATGCCAACAAGTAAAGGTCGAGTGCAAGCATCCAACATGATTGTTGCACCCTATCCCCATTCCAGAATGGAAGTGGGAGGTAATTTCTATGGATCTCATTATAGGATTTCCTAAAACATCCAAGCAAAATGACACAATCATGGTAGTGGTGGATAAATTGATTAAGATAGCGTAGCAGTAAAATCCACTAATTCGGCTAGAGACATAGCACAAATCTCCATAAAGGAGTTTTTGAAGCTGGATGACATCCCAAAGAATATTGTCTCATAAAGAGATGCTAGATTCACTTCCCAGTTTTAGAAGGAACTATTTGCAGAAATGGGAATAAAATTGGCATTTAGAACAACCAATCATCCATAAAATGATGGAAAACAAAGAGGATTAACAAAATTATTGAGGACATATTAAGAATGTATGCGTTGCATTTAATTATGCAAGGAGTTGTTTCTCCATGATCTTGTGTCTAAATCAGATCACCAGACAGAGAAAGCAAGACCATTCAAAAGATAAGAAAGCCCCAATCCCAAATGATCAATCATGCATTAACGAATTGGTTCTAAACTACAAGGAAATAAGAGAACACCTGGCCTCCTTGCAGGTTGGGAAAGGGTTTTGAGTCTAATGTAGATTCTAGTGCTCCACTCGAGTGATCTACCTCATCCACACTTGATCTTGTTGAAGAATCTAGGGAAGTTAAATTAGATAGATTCTTCTATACTCGATAACATTTTGTGAAATGATTTTACTATTTATCTTATCTTGATATTCTTCTTATTATGAGATGGTGTGTTTACTTCATCAAACTGCTACCAAAACAAAGAGACATGAACACAAGAAGTTGGAATTCTTCCAAGGCCAAAACCTCTCCCTCTTGGATAGGAACACTCGCACATAATTCTTCTTATAGAGATTGTAATTGATGAACACCAATACCATTATACTTGATCCTCTATTCCACTCCAAGAACAAGACACCAATCCTCTTCCTTTGTTACTACTGAGATCATCATCATTGTTGCACCATTATCGACGTATTCATCAATGGGATCTTCATAATTTGATATGTATAGGAGAGCTACATGTAGATCCACTGCAATCATGACAGTCTCTTCATAACTGTACCTTCACTGAGATCATAGCCTTTGTGACTATGTCTCCATCAAGAATGAGATCATGACTATGACAGGATCATCAATGCACCTTAATGTATGTCGAGATAAGTGAATCACTGTGAGATCCTTCTATCATACTTATGTCGAGACTGTGTATGCTACTGTGGGATCCCTGAGATCCTTGTCATCATTTGTTATGCCGATATTTTGTGACTGTGTTTTCTTCCTATACCGAGGCTCTCATGATACTGTCTAGCACTTGAGATAGATTCTTATCATTCTACCTATGCTGAGACTGTAACCATTTCAAAAGTACCCATCTAAGATTACTATGAGGTTGTCCATCTGAATTATGATCCTTACTATTACATGAAGAAACTTAGTCTTGTACCCATCCGAGATCACAAAGGAATGCAAGTTCCTGCACCTTCGAAGTTGCAGCGATATCTGAATTTTTCTCACTGAAATTCTGAACTTTACACGCCTATTTATAGTGGTTTGACCATGTATTTGAGTTGAAATGACCAAGTGAACTGTTGTGTCATTTATATGAGCTGACACATCATATTTTAGTCATTTCATTCATTTTTTTAGGTTGACATGATGTTCTCTTCATCGTTTTTCTTGTAGTCTTCTTCGTTGAAGAATGGTGCTTGTCTTGGAGGGATTCTTGACACTAGGTTGACCCATGTACATTACATAAATGCTCATAAAGAGCTCTTTAACATAATCTTGGCTCTTTGACTTTCCTACACCTATGGAATGAGCCAGAAATTCATTCATATAATTTTATAAAATAACATTTCTTTTTATTGACAAGTACAAAGATAAAAATTACATTGACAAATACCGAACCTAGTTACACTTTTCTTCAACACTCCCTCTTAAATAGGGAGGTATCTACAATGGTACTTGGTTATTCTCAATCTAAAGAATGTCTCATAAGAAGAATCAGATTGGTAATCCGATTTGTATAACATCATATCAATCAACATTGTCATAGTGCAAGGCCTTGACTAACAACTCCATCTCTCCACGAGACCATGAGCTACAATGCTGGTGAGACCAATGACTTATAGACACCTTAATCATTGTCTCTTAAGGTACATACCCACTAGGGTGTTCACTAAGTATGACCTTCTAGGACTACTCTTATCTTGGGTTCCCAGCCCTCAAAGAATATCGATCCTCTTGTCTACTCTTATCTTGGATACCCTACACAGCCTCAAAGAGTATTAAATGCCAGACGATTACCCAATCCTCCCATTCTTTCTTCCCAAGTGATGACAATAATTTTGTGTCTATCATGTGTCTACATTTCCATTCATGGACTTCATCTAGACTTGTGGTTGTTAGTACTGGTCTAGTGCATGACACATGACATGGAAAAACACAATTGTCATTCCTTTGTAATCAGGGGTGATCTTAATTCAAACTCCCTCTTGATCAGGGACTTGTTAGAGCTCCCTCTTAGCTAGGGACTATTCTATATATCAATTTTTTTTATTTTTTTATTTTTTATTTTATTTATTTATTTATTTATTTTTTTTGTGGGTCCTTCATTTGCTTGACCAACTTCTCTCCTTGATGTCATGAAATTTAGTTGAGATTCTTCCTTGTAGGGCAACAACCATCGATCACTTTCCTTCTTATTCTGTCATGTCATTAAGTTCTTTATGGAAAGTGGCCTTCTTGCTATATGACTGGAACCTTCTTCATATGGCTACTTCTTCCTCATCATGTTTCTTTCAGGAATTTCCATCCACCACATGAATGCTACTTGTACTTGTACTTACAACTCTTGTGCCAATAGCCCCGCATGAACTCATCCATATATTATTCAAGAAATGAAAGCATAATATTAAATCAAAATGTACCTTTTGAGATGGCTCTTCATCATGACATATTCCTGTAGGTATCAACATCTTGCATACATGTTGACACATCTCCCAAATATATCAATTGTCAAGGGTCTTCATCTTTTTCAGACTTTCATTAGTCTTCATATCTTTCCAGGAGATTTCCTAGTCAAATATTCTTGGTCTTTTGGATGTTGATCACCTTCATCATGGTTGCATATCTCACAATATCTTCCTTCCTAAAAAATTCCATTTCCAGGAGCTTTCAATCAGAGTTTCTTAGTCAACTACCTCATACTTCATATGATGACGTATTATGTTGATTTCATCTAGTGTGACTTATTCCTTCTTGCATTATTTCAGAGGAGAAGATCCTTTTTCTCTTGATCATGCTTCTCAAGATAGAATTAATGATTCATGTTACCTATAACCATATGACATGAAATTATAATATTAAATACAAGCATACATACCTAATTTTACCTTTAGGTCATCTAGGCTTCTTCCAGCAGCTTCCTTATTTGAAAATATCTTCAATCCCTTGATTTGCTTCATGTCATCACACCATCATCTCATGAATTCCATAAGTTGGAGTTCCTGGTGAAACAATTGCTTCCTCTCTAGATTAGTGAACCCTTTGACGAGGATTCCATCAGATAACCTTGAGGATCTTGCGTATCCCCATCTGGCAGATGTTTCATTTTTTCCTTAATGTATGATGAGCCTTGTCCTAGATGGCATCTATCTTTCCTTCAATGTTCAATGAGATTCCCAAGAGATATATCCTCAATGTTTGATTGCCATGGATTTTGTCCATTTTTTCCTTCATGATTCACATGGTGATGTCACGATCTCTTGCTTCTAATGCTTCCATGATGCCATGATGCATCTTTTTATCATAATCACAAGATCTAGGAGCTTATGATAGGACATTTTATGAGGGATATTATCTTACTCATAGGGTAAATTTGTTGCTTCCTCTTTCCTTGGCCATTTTCTTTAGCTTCCTCCATATTTCAGTGATATGAGCTTCCAAAATATTTTTATAGCATTGAATCTTAACTATACTTATTTTGTCTTGCTTGAGGACCAACCTTGCCCTCCTTTTCTGCACATGGCTGAGTTCTTTTTACCTTCTTCATTGTTGCCATCAACTTGTCCTTCTGTATCTTGAATAGAGACTACAAGTTGCTGAATGAGGTAACCTTCTTGTTCATGGATATTTGTTACCTTTCCAGTGCATCAATGATGATTGTCTTCATTCCTAGATCTTATATATAACACCTTGTGAAGATATCCTACATCCTTTGATGCCTTTTTACTTTCATGTAGATCATATTTCATTTTCCCTTATTTATTGCACCTTAAGAGAATGATTTTATCATCTACATCACTTTGATGTCTCCAATTTCGCTATGTGAGGGAATATTTCATAAATATGCCTTTTCATAAATTCATAGGAGACCTTTTGATGACTTCAACTACTTAATGGACTATGTCTTTTCTCCTGCTTCAAGATGATAATCTTTGACTTTGAGTTATATTGCTTTGTAGTCATATTGATAAAGTTATTAGTGACCTTTCTGATGATGACTGTGGAGAAAATATTCTTTGCCGATGTAGACTTGATCCTTTATTCTTGACAAAAGCCTTAACCTTACTTTAATGCCCTTCTTGAGGATTGATCCTTGTATGTGTATTTTGCTGCCCTTTGTTTGACTTCTGCACCTTAGCTCTGATACCATGTTGAAGAATCTAGGGAAATTAGCATTAGA
Organism: Pinus tabuliformis; assembly: GCA_031772625.1. Lineage (NCBI taxonomy): Eukaryota > Viridiplantae > Streptophyta > Pinopsida > Pinales > Pinaceae > Pinus > Pinus tabuliformis. The sequence continues at coordinate 1,863,111,656 of CM062817.1, forward strand.
TAGATTCTTCTATACTTGATAATAATTTGTGAAATGCTTTTATTATTTATCTTATCTTGATCTTCTTCTTATTATGAGTGTGTGTGTTTACTTCATCAAACTGCTACCAAACCAAAGAGACAAGAACACAAGAAGTTGTCATTCTTCCAAGGGCAAAACCTCTCCCTCTTGGAGAGAAAAACCAACACATAATTCTTCTTATATAGATTCTAATTGGTGAACACCAAGACCATTATACCTGACCCTCTATGCCACTCCAAGACCAAGACACCAATCCTCTTCCTTTTTTACTACTGAGATCATCATCATTGTTGCACCATCACCGAGGCCTTCATCAATGAGATCTTCATAATGTGATATGTATAGGAGAGTTCCATGTAGATCCACTGATATCATGACAGTCTCATCATAACTGTACCTTCACTGAGATCATAACTTTTGTGACTGTGTCTCCATCAAGAATGAGATCATGACTGTGATAGGATCATGACTGCACCTTAATGTATGTTGAGATAAGTGAATCACTGTGAGATCCTTCTATCATACTTATGATGAGACTGTGTATGCTACTATGGGATCCTTGAGATCCTAGTCATCACTGGTTATGCCGAGATTTTGTGATTTTGTTTTCTTCCTATACCGAGGCTTTCATGATAATGTCTAGCATGCTGAGACAGACTCTTATCATTCTACCAATGCCGAGACTATAACCATTTTACTAGCACCCATCCGAGATTACTATGAGGTTGTCCATCTGAAGTTTGATTCTTACTGTTACACAAAGAAACTCAATATTGTACCCCATCCGAGATCACAGAGAATGCAAGTTCCTGCACCTTCGAAGTTGTAGAGATATCCAATTTTTCCTGACTATAATTATGAACTTTACATGTCTATTTATAGTGGTTTAACCCTATATTTGAGCCAACATGAACTGTTGTGTCATTTATATGAGCCAACATGTCATCTTTTAATTATTTAATTTATTTTTGCAGGCCAACGTGATGTTCTCTTCATCGTTTTTCTTGTAGTCTTCTTTGTTGAAGAATGGTGCTTTTCTTGGAGGGATTTTTGACACTAGGTTGACCCATGTACATTACATAAATGCTCATAAAGAGATCTTTAACATAATATTGACTCTTTGACTTTCCTACAACTATGGAATGATAAAGAAACTCATTCATATAATTTTATAAAAATAATATTTCTTTTTCTTGACAAATACCGAACCTAGTTACACTTTTCTTCAACATATCTTAATCCCTACACACAATCACAACCAAAAAAATACAACAAATGACCTTCCTTGGAAGATTGTTAGATAAAAAAGTAATAGAATCAACCATATAGCATGTTGAATACAAATTCATATAGGGAAGGAACATGTGTTTCCATTAATCATGAAAAACATATTACAATGCTTATACCTTCACCTCAAAGCTTCCTTTCCACGATCTGACAGAGTTTCCCCACTATGACAAGGAAATGAGCATGAAGAGAAACACTCAAGTAGAAAAGACCTCACAATCTCTCTCACTAGCAGCAAGATGGCAACATAGACTCAAGATCTCTAGCCCAAAAATTCAGCTCTCCAAAACTTTGTCTCTCCAACTCTCTCTCCTGCTACATCTCTCCAACTAGTCTGACCCTCTCAAATGATCTAGTATAAATAGGCAGAAGAGAGGTCCCAAGAGGATGTATGTGGATGCTCAAGACAACGAGAAGTCATGGAAACTTCTAATTGATAAGTCTTGTCCAGCTTGAATAGGTGACAAATCAAACTAATCTCCTAGGGACTAAGGCACTCTAGAAGTCATCCCCAGTCACTAGCACAAAAAGTAGTGAAAAAGACCCTGGATGCTCCCATAAAGAAGGGTTGGGAGCAACTAGGAGGCTCTAGATGCTCCCATAGGCCTCCATCCATGTGTCCAGGGGTCAAAGCCAGATTCACTCTAATAAAGAGGGGCTAGGAGCGACTGGGAGGCTCCAGACACTCCCATAGGCCTCTATCCCAGTGTTTGGGTGTAAAACTAGAGAACAAGTAGGTCATAGGTCTGGAAAAAGTCAAGCAACCTAGAGTACTAAGGGTTACTAATCCAACAGGGTAAAATAGGTTGATAACACATGCTGCCACCCTTTAAAGGATGTATGTTGGACATACTATCCCCTTTAAAAGTAGAAGCCACCCAATAGGATACTTGGTTAATCCCATTTAGAGCTTAGAGACATTAGCACATGCCAAAGCCCATTATGGAAGGGCATGTCATTATGAAGTGCCCACATGTTTTCCATGGTTTGCAAGCTCTTTTACTCAATTTCCGTTGATGACTTGCTATATTGGAAGGCTAGGGGACACATTGGATTTTATGAAGGATTGCATATGGTCTCCATTTTGGGTTTGGCCTCCCTATACAGTGCCCTAACCCTCCAGAGGGATACATATACACATGTAGGGTGTACGTTGAGATCCATTGGCCTCCACAACAGTGGATAAAACTCCATGGATCCCCAAAGATGTTCAGATATTGATCAAGATTCACCTCTTGGATGTGGAAGGTGCACCTGGTTCACCATGCCCAACTGGCCCCACAGTTGTACCATGCACTTAGTAGATGACCCGATACTCGTATGCTGGTGTGGCATCACTTACACTATCAACTGAGCTCTTAGAGAAGTTCTACATGCATCTTCGACCTACTTGGAGACTCATGAGGTCACTTGTGTTCCATCACACCTATTAGGAGAACCACATGTTTATTATTTGGAGAACAAGGGGCCACCCCCTTGTCCACTACTTTTGGGAGTCCTATTCATCATTGTGGCACTTATGGACGTCATCAGGCTTCTTAGAAGACCAAACTCCATGTATTGTTGATCAATTGACCTCTTGAGAGGCTTATTATTTTGTTTATGAGCTATTTTGGTGGGCTTGTCACCAAAAGTAAGTTATTTTGCACATTATTTTTATTTTAGAGGCTAATGTAAGCCCAAGTAGCTAAATCAAACTCATTAGAAGTGTATAAATAGAAGCGATTAGGATCCATTTTAGCATCATCACTTGGATTTGGAACTAGTATCTCTTTAGATATTTTTGCTATCCTTCTTGGAGGATGAATTTTTGGAGCATGGAATGGATTTTAATGTTTGGATAATTTTCATATGTATTGGAGCTTATTGATGGAATTTTTTGGATGGTTAGATACATTTTTATACATGTAAGTACATTTTAATGTTATTCTTTCTTTCTAATTTTGTCACATACATTTTTGCTGATATATCACTATACTAGGGCTTATTTGCTGCATCTCTTATGCAAAGTTGTGGAAATTTTGTTTCTAGATAGTGAATGATTCATGTATGGGCCATGCATAATGAATGAATGTTCCTAGGGACATTTCGTCACTGAAATTCATCTTGAAAATCCATTTACCTTGCAAAATGAAGTATAAAGTCTTTGAAGTTTCTTCCGTTGCTACCCTAGTGCCAAGCAAAGTTGTCTTTGAGGCCTCTTGTTGGGTAAATTAATTGCTTAATAAAAAAAAACTAACCACCTGAACACTAATTATCAATATGAGGAACAAATTTTTGTTTCAAGGCAATCCAAAAAGTATATGAAAGGAATTACCAATAGCTAACACTGGTTTTACATGATTAGGTTCTACATTATCAAGCTCATTCGATAAGAAATAAAATGTAAGACTTGAAAAACAATAATAAATTTTAAAAACAGAAAGTAAATGACATGAAAATAATTATTCTAATCACATGATTTGAAACAATACTAAATTAGACCACACCTTGTTAAATTAGAAATTTAACCTATTGCATCGAACAAAAATTGAAATTCAAAGAAATAATAACACAGCTAAACTACTTTAGATGTTCAAAGCAACACCTCGTCCAAGGTAGTGGGCCCAACTGCCCAAGAGTCAGTTTTGCCTTGAAAAATAATTTATATCAGATTACGAATAAGAGATGTAGGACTCAATGGATAAATTCTTTCATTAAAATATCTCACAAAAATAATTACACTAGAATGAAGTTCTTAGCTTTGCCTCAAATTCAACAATTTTCCATCCCCCCTCTTTAATATTTGTTTTCATTTAAATACACAAAGAGTAAAGGGAAGTTACAACTACATTGATTAAAAAATTATTTCCCCTTACAATTTTGGATTGATTACAAAATCTCAATAAACAAGATCAAATCTCTCCATAATGATTCAACTAGAACAAGTTGAATCTGGTATTGCAATTTGGAGAATTTGGAAAACATGAACAACAACAAATCTCATAAATTCGCTTTCGAAGAGCCTTGCATTTCTCTCAATCCAGACCGAATTTTGGAAAAATACTCATGGGAAAACTAATTTGGTCCGTTCCGCACAAAACCCGTGTCTTAGATTTTTCCTGAAAAGTCCAATGCAAAACTGTCATTTTTTTGGAATATTTGACTATAAGTTGGAGATCAAATTTTCAATCTAGAAGAGATCTTGGAGGCTAAAATAGTGAGAGATTTTATAAAAAAAATCATTAACAAACCATTATTGGAAAAATTATGCATAATAATCATCAATTTATTAAAAATAAAGGAGAATAAACATCACTAATCCACAAGAGCATGAATAATTATAAAATGGAATTAAATGATAAATTATGATAAATAACGTGATAAAAGAATGGTGGAAATGGATGAAATAGATGTCAAGAAATGGTAATAATAATGACAATTTAGTGGCCCAACATCTCCCCCAAACTGAACATGTTGCATGCCCTCATGCAACCCAATGTCTCTATATTAACCATTAATCAAAATGCTCACCCCAACTCACGATATTGATGGAACATAAGAATTCTTACCAAAGGCTTTTTCAAAACAATGGTTATTCAGTTATAGAAATGTTGGTGAAGTTGTAACAATTTTCACATTAACTTCGAATAATATGTGTATGAAGTTGCAACAAAATATGATACAAGTAACATTAAACTTCATTAACCATTTTATCAAAAACTACAATCTGGATTTTGTTAAAATTTTGCAGACAATTTCTACTATATTTATGCTTTTCCACTTCGAAAATCAGAGCAATCTAATCCACATATTTCAAGATATCAACAAAAAAATTGTAGGTGATAGTGCATGATTTATGTAATTTTACAACCTAGTTTAGCTTGAAATTTTCTGGGTTTGTTCATTTTAATGATACATCGTTGTTTGAAAATCACACGAATCCGGTTGATGGTTTTAAAGATATACATGAATTAATTTTTGCATTGTATAAAAATGAAATTATATGCCTTAAATGAGGAAGAAAGGAGAAAACATCCATCATGCATAACAACTCCTCCCCCAAATTGGAAAATTAGCATGCCCTCATGCTACACTAGAAAACAATTTGAGGTTGTTGCTACAATCGTTGTTGAAATCTCTGCTTGGTGTAAAACAACAAGGAATAAGGGAGGTTTTGAGAATGAATAAGGATATCGATGGATGATAAAGAGTATTGATGACATGGTCATGATAAATAAATTAATGAGAAATACACTCCCCCAAACTGAAAGATTTTGTGTCTTTTAAAAAAAATGGGAAGTGGTGAAGAAGTGGAACTAATGATTTGAAAATATGAGTAAATAATGCTCGGTGGTTTTTCATGACATTCTCCTAAACTTTTAATAAATAAAAAACTTATGCTATTTTACCTCAAGTTTTACCTCCATGAAAGTGTGGAATGGCATGGATGGATTAATATTTGTTGAATCTGATGTAGGCTAAGTTGATGTTGGAAGTGATGCGGAAGGTGGAAGCCATGCAAGCTGAAAGAAAGTAATCATAAAGTGTAGCAAGGTTTCCTTCCCCCAAACTGATTAGTTGTCCTGTCATCAAGATTTCTATAACACATCTCATGAGTAGCCTCAATCAGTAATTCATCACCTCAATTACCTCATTATATATAAAAGTGACATAATCATGTTATGAATGCCATGGGATAATAATGGATAAAAAGGGAATATAAAAGAGGGTAAAAATGATGAGAAAAAGATGCATTCCCTATACCCATCAACTTTGGTTTCTATGGGCACAAAAATGGTGAGAATTAGTTATCTCAGTCTTTGCTTCTCAAGATATAACCAATTACCTGGCATTCACAATTAGAATTAGGCCTCTTTATGTTGAGAAATGACAACGAGAAATTCCAGTTTAATTTGCCCTTGAATTAAATTGCACATTAAATTTGAATTCTATTCTCATAGCAACTTAAAATAGCTAAATTAAGTTTATTAAACTTACTTAACTTAGGAAATTCGAGTTGGAAGTATTTTGCAAGTCATATATATGTTCTCCCTACTTTGTAGGAGTCCAAAGTGAGTTAATTGTGAGTTGTAAAATAGAAGAATCAGTTTCATGAGTCAATTCAGTTAAATTAGTTCTCAAACTGATTGAGAGAACTAATAGTGAGTTAACAGTCAGTGGTGACACTAATGAAATCCACCAGTGTTGCTCTAGTTAATTGAATATTTACTCATCAGAACCTCATGCATGTTGATTATGGAAAGACCCATTTGAGAGTAGAGTGTAGGGAGAGTGTACTATTTGTTTTAGATTTTTTTGAGTTGCATTGATAGTGCATGCAATCAAGAACTGATCCTTAAGGGATTGCGCTATTTTTAGAGGCTTTATTTCCCTTTAAATACAATCTATTCTCCATAGGAATTACACATTGGAATTGTTAACCTTGCTGGCAAAAGGCCCACAGATGGATCCATATAGGCTCTTGAAGTCTCTAGATTTGCTTAGAAACATGCCAATGGATCCATTAATGCACTTGACATTTTCAATTTTTTCTCAAAGATCAGCTAATGATCAAATTCAGTGCAAGAGGAAAGCCCTTGGAAGGGCAGAAATGCACTATCAGGAGGCTCAAAACACTCTAAAAACATGAAAAAGCATTACTGCAGGCTTTAACTGGGAGTTGCACAACTCTCGTTAGATCTATCCAATCAACGATCAAGATCTAAGTGGCAAATTGCATATTGGCCGGGCAGAGGGGACACACTAAAGGCAGGCACATGACATCGCCTATCAGCGATCGCCGATGATCGGATTAGCGCGTCGCATCAACGGGGAACATATGCGGTGATATATATATATATATACATATACATATACATATAGATAAGGCCCAGGCATTGATTGATCAACGATTGTGATGGGGTTGCATCGCTGTATCGCATTGGCACTATACCATAAGGTAGGGCCTATGCATAGGTGTAAGTGTGATGCGATAACCAAACCCGACAACATTATAGTGGGGATTTCATACATTTTGAGATCCATGCCCAGACCATTTTCAATGTATTTGGTATATTTTCATTATATAAACGAAAATATAAAGGGAGCCTTGGCAGTGCCGATGGCGATAAAGCCCGGACCCGAAAGAGTTCGGGAATGATATTATAATATTTGAGGTCAAGGGAAAGCCAAATTTTAATGTTTTTATGTATTTTCATTATTTCAATGAAATACAAAGGAAACCTAGAGGCCTTGCGATTGTGATGAAGCCTGGACCCTGTTGAGGCCTCGAAAATCGCAGCAACAACATTGGGGATAACCACCCGGTCCGGACCTTAGTACAACTCCTTTTCCGTTTGGAATAGTGGCTCCAACTGGGGATAATGGGACCAGTTTCCAAAAAGTGGATAAACGAGATGAATGGATGATTTATAGACTAAGCTAACGGTGAGCGAATAACTAAAACTATTAACAAGAATACATAAACTATGATCTATCCCGGGAACTTATTGAGCTTTAAAGTGCAGCGCTTGATGATCCGTGTCTATAAACAGGCATATAGATGACTCCATTTAAGAGACAGGGACATTATTTCATTCATGGTTACTATGCTTAAATAGTTAAGCAAAGCGATTAAAGCGATATTACCACACTTATCATTTATATCATTGACATATACATGATTAAAAAAGAAAGGCACATCATAAAACATCCAATAGTGGAATGAATATAGATCTGCTGTTACAGCGCATGCATATAATCAATAATAGCAAAAATAATCACATAACAATTCATATGAAAGGAATGAATTCAGACATAGATATAAATACCATATGAGCTGCTTGACACTCCCAATATCAATCGCTACTTGTAATTCTTCCTTCAACGCAGAAACATTCTCAACAAAGACAATAGTGCACAATTGCATAAAAAGCTTCCTTGTCGAATTAAGAACAACTGGTCCAGTTTCATAAAAGAATATTGACTGAAGCACAATAGTGCAAACTTCAGTCTTTAAGTCTGGTACAAAACTTTACGACCCTTTCCAAAACAATGAAAGGGTCTATAAATACTTAACTAATCTACCTATCTATAAAACAGAAATCCTATTAAATTGGTATCAATCAATCTTGATCTGATTTTTTTTAGCGATCTGGCAGTCGGCGACATGATTCATCAGGTAGGCTGCTTGCCTTTATATCTAAGCTGACTTATCGCAAGCATTGGCTCTACTTCAGGAGGTTTGTTGAGGCGCGAGCTGAGCTGGGCGGCATAGGTGGCATCCTGAATATCGGGAATCATATACCCGATTGCATCTGTTAGGCATTTGAGGGCGGATCTCTGTGTATGCGGCTTTACCAGGAAGAACCAATATGCGTCCCAGGTTAAACTGTTAATCCCAGTGATTAATCTCCCCTTTTCCTCTAAATCAGGATAACATGATTGCTCCAATGTGTTCGTTGTTGTCAACTTTCCTGGTGTACATTGGGAAATCATATTTGATAAGTAGAGAGTGTTGTTAACTAGTTCAACTAGATTGCTGGAAGTTGATTTACATCTTGAAGTTGCCCTCTCTGCTTTCATTAACTAGGACTGCCATTCTGTGAAGAGTATGTCTTTGTGCGTTTCTAGGATCCTGGGCAAATTCGTCGCTTTTCCTTGATCAGAATCTTGCCAGTCAAGAAATGCAGCTATGGTTTCTTCGGCTTGATCCAATTCATTTCTGGCCTTCTCTACCTGCTGATTTATGAACGTCGTTAATTCACACAGTGGCTCTGCCTGGGTGATTTGTTGACACAGAAACTTAATTTGGGATATTAATGTAGTGTTTATTTGTAATGCTTCTTCTCTGAATTCAGCCACTTGTGGAACGCCCTTTATTTTTTTGAGCTGTGATGATAATTGAGCAATTTGCTCATCCTTTGTTTTCATCATTTGCTCATTTGCTGCCTTTAATTGTGCCAATGCCTCTGATAATTCCTTCTGTTTCTGGATCGCGCTTTGGTCGATTCTTTGCTTTTCTGCCTGCAATTGTTGAGTTAGTTGACTGTTCACTTGCTGTTGTGTCAACAATTGCTGCTCTGCCTGCTCTGCCTTCTGCTTTGTCTCAGCTAACTCTGCCTGTAATGAGAAAATCTCTTGATCCTTGGTTTTCAGTAGAAGACTTACCTCCGATGCCTTATCAATTGTCGCTGCCGAATAGGCTCCCGCATACTGTGACAGTTTTGTCAGGTCATGAGAGGGGTCAAATTCCTCTTTCCAAACCACATTTCCCGTAACAGTTTGCTCTGGGAAAAGGGAAGGTTGATCAGTCCTTCTTCTTTTCCTTTGTCGTTTAACCACTGCTTTATGCCTTGGGCTATAGAAGACATCCAGGGGAGGAATATCTTCCACCTGCAAAATGATTTGGTCGGAGGGGTCCTTTGGTATTATCTCAACCTCTTTGGAAATGGGTGGGTCGCTGGTTCCACTTAGAACCTGAGGTGAAGTGATGTCCTGTGTATCGGTTGTCTTGGAAGTGTCTGTATCCTTTGAACATTCCAACCCACTGATGATGGAATCAAATTGCTTCCATTCCTGGAGCAATTTAGGGTCAATACGAGTATCTATATTGACATCAATGGTGGTTTGTTTATGCTTTTTGGCTTGGGACTCCTTCCGCACTTTTTCCTATTCTTTCTTCTGCTGTTCCTCTTGTTATTTCTTTTGTCTTTCCTCCTGCTCTTTCTTTTGCTGTTCCTCTTTCTCTTTCCTCTGTTTTTCTTCCTGTGCTCTCTTCTGGCTCTCTTCTTTTTCTTTTTTCTGCTTTTCTTCCTGTTCTCTCCTCTGCTTTTCCTCCTGTTCCTTCTTATGATCTTTTGTTATAATCGGAGGTTCCTTTGACTGTTACCGATCAGGCTCGCTTGATGATGTCGCTGGGGTTGTCGCTAGTAAATCTAGAGGTAGAGTTTGCAACCTCTGTTCTCTAAGTTTATTAAATTCAGTCAACCCTTCATCATTATATTTCACTCTAGCGAATGCTTTAACCTGATTTATTGTCTCAGCTGAAGAGAACAGGTCGTCAAACATATCTTCTTTATGGTCAAATCTTGTCAATTTGGCCTGTTCTAGTGCAGTATAGGCAACTTTGTTTGGATCAAACGGCCTATTTGGGAGAGTCACCAGAGTTAAGGATTGAATCTTTGTAGCTTCCTTTTCTACATGTTTGAGATCATGCAAGGTATATACACCGCATCTCAAAGGAAAAGAGGGCCAGCCTTGCTTCTTATTTTTCTTGAGCGTTTGTGTAACACTCTCAGCAATGATTTGGTAAGAAATTTCCCTCGCCAACAGTTTATCCGGTATGTATAAAGGGAGGACATGAGGTTTGGCTTGGCTACCGAAAACTCTTATGTAGGTAAATCTCTCCTCTCCAAACCATCTACCTATTGCGGTTAAATCAATTCCGGCTTGATAAGAAATCTTGGGAGTAGGTCTATCGAAAATGGAATAATAAATGGGCAACATAAAGCCATTACAGACTTGGTATAGATGATGTTTATAAGAAGATTTCCATAATTTCTGATGATATATATGAATAGGCGTGGGGTCTTGTGCAGTCCACCTCCAGCCGAGTACGGGGAATTCAGAGTTAAAACACAGGGTATCTAGAATATAGGCACTGTAGTAGAATGGGGGAATTACCCTTTCAGAAATACGGGTCTTGCTTCTAAACTCAAGCACAGCTGTTGCTAATTTGTCAGAGAGGATAGTGGCCCAATCCATAATTACACTGTTGCATGCTGCTTCCATTAGGGGAACCATTTCTATGGTAAAATTAGCAGAGTCATGCAATCCCCATAATCTACACATCATTATTCCAGCATAGCAATAAGGAGAAGCCAGAGAATCAACCGAGTACTTACCGGAAGATTCATGTTTGTGCTTGGCCGGATTTTGTCTCCAATCCCGGATGGGTTTGGATTCAACTTCGTTCTCGTTCGAGAATTTTTCCAGGAATGCCTTATTGTATATCTTCTCTGGCTCAGGCAAATGATACATTTGCCTCAAATCATCAGCTTTAAATGACCCGAAAATTCTCCCGTCTCTGGTGCTGAAGGTTCTATCCAGGATTGGGATTTCTTCAATTGCCCACCGCACTACATCTGTGTATGGGAGAATTTGTTCCCTAGTTGCTATCCGGTGAAGGAAAGAGTCAGCTAAATCCTTGAGAGTATTCTCTGATTTCCGAGTAGAATCTGCAGTAGCTTCTATTATTGTCTTTGCTGGTTCTTCGGCTTCAATCAGGTTGTAGGTACCTTGCCAAGTAACTCTGACGAGACCCAAACATGTAGTATCAGATATCAATCCCTTCTTTTTGTCCACGACAACTTGTCCTGCAGCTGGCGCAGCAGAAACGCCTGTGGTCTTCTTGGATTTCTTCCCCATTTTTCTTGAGCTTTCTCCTTTGGATGAATTCTGCACAGAGGCGAAAATAAACGTAACATGGAGATATGCCAATGAAAATCCAATATGGGAAAGATATATTGATCAAAGCGTGCTGAGAGATTAACTCTAAAAAATGGCCGCGGATACAATCTATGGGAAGATCTTTCAATTACATTAAATGGCTGTTTAAAACCTGCCACCCCTTAAATGCACATTATATCATTATTCGGCCGAATGGCCCGCTTAAGCATGCTATGGATATTTTGGCGGTTGAGCGCAGGTGAATGATTGCTTAACAGATCAAGCTTTAAATATGAACGGATCGTAATATTCCTCCACTTAACGGCTTTTTGAAATCTGTGCTTTATCGCAATCGGCGATCGGGGAGAGCTTAACCTCTTGTATTGACACCGTTTAAAATCCCCGATCGCAGATAGCCGATATCGCATCGCGTCGGGAGAATAGGGATTATATATGACATGGACAGCATATCGCCGATTTGCCGATTGCGATATCGCATCGCATCGGGCTGCGTCACCTGGGCGCCTTATTAATGTGCATAGGATATTGCCGATTGCCGATTGCGATATCGCATCGCATCGGGGTGAAAGGCTTGGGGTGCTTTAAGACTGCGTATAGAGTATCGCCGATAGCCGATAGCGATATCGCATCGGCGGAAACCAATATGCCACTTATTTGTGTTTTCTATGTCATTGCGATATGCGATCTTGCGATCGCTTTATCGCAATGATAAAAGATTATTTTATTTGATCAAAATGGGTTTTTCAAAAAGGTTTTTATATAATGTCTTCATTTGGTTATCGGACCTTTTTGAACAATACAATATTGATACCAATTAATTTCTAAAGGGACCCATTTCATATGATAATTTTGTAAATAAAAATGATATGAAATGGGGGGTTGTTGTAGAGCACAACAATTGGCGATTCGCTGGAAGAACCAGTTATCTCTGAAAAGCCTAGAAATACTTAAACTTTTTCAAAATAGAGTTCTAATCAAAAGGGAAAATTCTAATGTAACTAGGTATACATGCATTCCAAGTAAAATGAATGTATTTTTGCTAATTTCCTCTCTTTTTTAAGAAAATAGATACATTCTAAGTTTTAAATAGGCCTCTATTGGTTTATAATGATAAAACAGAAAACCTTTCCAAATCAGCTTTTATAGTGAACTCTTCTGTCATAGGTAGAGCCTCTGTTGCCAGCAAACGTTCATAGTTTCGACAGGGATACCTTTTAACCATGTTATTGTCCATTGTTCCATCCAATTAAGAGTGTGATTAACAGAATGAATTCAAAACATGTTTTCATATTTTGTATTTCATTTCCTTTTTCTGTTATTGATAAGATAAAAAGCCATTGTCCTGGTTTGGTGGCTAGCTATTGACAATGCCATTCACTGGTAGTAATCTAACCGAACAAGCTGGCTCGTGATGAGACCCCTTGTCTTATAATTCTAAGCCATTACCCTGTTATGGTATGCAGTATTGGTAATGTCGGTTAAACTATTTCCCTATGATCATGGTAAGCAGGCTTGTAATAAGACCTCTTATCTTTTGTATCAAATATTTTAGAATTACACTCTGAGTAATCATAAACTTTAGTGAGTGGGATGGACAATTTTCTCTTTTAAGAGTAAATGGATGACAGGGTAAGAGTTGAAGATGCTGAAATTGGATTAGCTTCTATGTTGATATTGATAACCTTTTGAGACCAATTTAAAAGCAGAAAATGATTTACAATACTTCTAAACTTTGAGAGGAGTTCACAAAACTTGAAATGTGGTTTCAGAATACAATGATACCTAATTTCCTAGAAATTAGCCCTTTTGGTTAAGACTTCTATTATTTAAAAGCAAATATTCATACTACTTCTGTGGGATAACTTTTCAAACACAGCAAAAGGTCAATGGAAGATATCCTACAACTCTATTTCCTAATGATCCTACAAACTATAAAATCCTATTAAAATAAAAGGAGAAGGGGCTACCTCCTCAATTGAAGAATTTTTTCAAGATAAGGCCATTAACAGGGAGAGAATCTCTCGAACCTGATAAATCTTGCAATATAAAGGTCGAATGGCCTATCTTTTCACAGATCTGAAATGGTCCAAGCCACATCTTCTGGAACTTGGTGTGTTTACCCTTGTCCTCATGGGCTTTGTCCCATTTCAGAACTAAATCACTGACTTGAAATTGTTTTGAACTGGATGAGACTGAATCAAAAGCTGCTTTGATGATTTGCTGATGTTTGGCATGAGTAACCCTGGCTTTTTCTCTTTCTTCTTCTAGTTTTAGAATTTGATCATGTCTAAGCTGAATAGAAGAAGAAGAGTTTCCTCAATGAACTGTACTAGGGCTAAAGAAGGAAGAACAAGATTTGTGGGCAGTAGTGCTTCTTTTCCATACACAAGATTGAATGGGGAAGATCCTATAGAAGCTTTCTGTGTTATCCTATCAGCCCATAATGCAAACATTAAGGATTTGTGCCAGTTTTTATGATTTTGTTCTATAGTTCGCTTAATGATTTTGATCAGATTCTTATTAGTAGACTCTGCTAAACCATTACCCTGGGGATAGTAATTAGCAGAATGCTTTAATTTAAATCCTCTTTTAATAGCAAAATCAAACATAGCATTGCCTGAGAAATAAGATGCGTTATCAAAAACAAGAGCATTTGGGACACCAAACCTGGTAATGATGAATTGATCTATGAACTCAATGATTGCTTCAGAATTTGCTGTCTTCAAAGGAATTGCCTCCACCCACTTAGTAAAATAATCGGTAGCAGTAAGGATATACTTATGCTGTTTGGAAGATGGTGGAGTAATTTCCCCAATGATGTCCAATCCCCATTGCTCAAATGGTTGTTCAATGTTGACTGGTTGCAGAGGGAAAGCTGATTTACGTTGTCTTCCACTAGAAGTTTGACAATTGAGGCATTTCCTTACATATTCGTGGGCATCTCTAAACAGAGTAGGCCAATAGTATCCATCATGAATAATTTTGTGAGCTGTTGTGTCAGCTCCAAAATGTCCTCCTGCTGGTCCATCATGTAACTCCTGCAAAATCTTTTGTGCTTTAGGTTTCTCAAGGCATCTTAATAAAATAGAATCATAATTCTACTTAAAAAGCACATCATCAATAATTGTGAAATTCCTTGCTTTTAACCTAATGGCCCTTTTGTTCTTGTAAGACAGGTTTGGAGGTGCATAACCATTCTTTAAATAAAAGATTAAATCTGCATATTGAGATTCAGAATCAGTAACACTTATCTGGTTGATTTCTTCAGTTTGATCTGTATCACTTGATTCTGGAATGTTGGATGCTCCTGCCAATATCCTGCAAAAACCTTGGCCCCTAACAATATTTGCTGGTTTAATTTCTAAGTCATATTCTTGAAGCGCTGTGACCCAATTTGCCCTTTTTTCACCCAGTTCTTTTTGGATTAATAGTTGCCTAACTGCAGGGAAAGGAACTATAACTTTTGTGTGGGTTTTCAAAAGGAAGGGTCTATAATGCTTGACTGCTTTAAATACAACAAAGGCTTGTTTTTCTACATCGGAGTAATTTAATTCAGCACCCTGAAGATTTGAGCTAAAAAATGAAATGGGTGCTTCTAGATTGTGATCATTTAGTTGCGTGAGTACTGCAGCATAAGACAAGTTGGATGCGATGGTATACAATGTAAAATGATTAGAAAAATTTGGAGTATTTAAGGCTGGGGCATTGATTATTGATTGCTTGATTAAATCAAAAGCTTCTTTTTCTGCTGGTCCCCACTTAAAGACTGAATTTTTCTTAATCATTGTTTGAAGTGGCAAAATAATTTGAGAAAAATCTGGAACAAATCTTTTAACAAAATTGATCTGGCCTAAAAATGACTGCATTGATTTTTTATTGTGCGGGAAAGGGATTTCAGAGATTTCTTTGATCCGATCAGGATCAATATAAATGCCATCTTTGGACACAATAAAACCCAAGAGCTTTCCTTGATCAAGAGCAAAGAAAGATTTTTTAGGGTTAAGAGAAATACCATATCTTTTGCAACGCTGAAAAATTTGATTTAGATCATGCAAATGATTGTACCTCTCCTTAGAGAATACAGTAATATCGTCTAGGTAGACGACTACTGTTTTATTAATCAACCCTCTAAAAGCTATATCCATAGCTCTTTGGAATGTTGCTCCTGCATTTATAAGTCCGAAAGGCATTTTCTGATATGCATATGTTCCCCATTTTGTTCTGAATGTGGTTTTAAGCTGGTCATCAGGATGAACTAGGACTTGATTATATCCTGAGAAACCATCTAGAAAGGACATCAATTCAGAGCCTGCTACTGATTGAAGTATTTGCTCCATAGTAGGTAATGGGAAATTGTCTTTCAAGCTTGCTTTATTCAAATTTCTGAAATCAATACAAATTCGAATGTCGCCATTTTTCTTTCTGACTGGCACCATATTAGAGACCCAGTTTGAGTGTCGGACAGGAAAAATAATCTTGGCTTTCAAGAGTTTGTTAAGTTCTGATTTAATCTGGCTCTCTAAGTTTGGATGTATTTTCCTTAACTTCTGCTGAATCGGTTTCTGATCGGGAAGCATTGGAATGGTATGCTGGATAATGGATGTATCATATGTCTTCAAATCATCGTACTTCCAAGCAAAGACCTATTTATTTTTCCTTAACAGTCTAATGAATGCCTCCTTCTCTTCCAAGGAAAGTCCTAGTCCTAAGTTAATGTTTTGAGGAGTTTGCTCGGTGCCAAGATTTATCAATTCAAACCTAAGGGTAGAACTTTGGAGCTTTGCATTAGTTACAGGTTTAAACCTGTCTTTGATATCATAAAGATCCTCGAGCTTTACCACTGGCTTAGGGATTGAATTTTCCTGAGGCGTTTCTTTCATTTGTAGATCATGGTCATTTTCCTCAATAATTTGATCGTCATAGGACTTTTCAGAAGTTAGAAATTGTAAAATATCCTCATCATGGTTGAATACTCTCCAATTAGTGACATTGTCAGGAATTGAGGGCCTAAAAAGCAATTCTACGGAAAATCTATCTGGGCTGTAGTCTTCAGAAGGTAGGAGCTTGGAAGCTACATTGGCTAGGAGATCGGCTGCCGAGTTTTGAGACCTAGGGATGGAGGAAATGTTGAACGCGGAAAAGTGCGATGTAAGTTCTTGTACTAGCGATTGATAATGCTTGAGGTGATTTGAAAGACAATGGATTGCATTCCTCACCTGTTTAACAATAATTTCAGAATCGCCGAATACTTTTAGATATTGCACTTTAAGGCCGATTGCTTTATATAGTCCCTGGACTAAGGCTTCATATTCGGCTGTATTGTTAGTGCATTCAAATTCTAGCCTACAGGACAGCATTGTCTTTTCCCCTTGTGGACTAATTAAAATACATCCTGCTCCTGAGCCCTCACTAGACTTGGACCCATCGAAATATAAAGACCAAAATAAAGAAGTATTAACAATTGTATTTACAATTTTCTCAGTATCATTGAAACATCTTGATCGATCTGTTTGTGAGAAATTTTCAATCTGAGATGTAGAATGGTTTACTGAGAACGTAGAGGGTTGGGCAAGGAAGTTGCCAAAGAATGACTCTGATGAATAATTCCCCAAAATGTTGTTGTTGAATGCTACTGGCTGGTTTTCTTGTTCGAATTCTGTAACTGTATGGGTCATATGTTTTTCCCGATCGATCCTTATTTGATTTGGCTTACCTTTGTAGGGAAGCCACATATGTGACCAATCAGTGGAAATATACCCATGCAATTTCTCAGACCAATCCCTACTCAAAATTAAACCGTAAAATTCAGATATATCGTCTATTAGAATATCAATTCTCTGTACTATTCTGGGATCAGCAGATAACCTAATAGTCACGGAATTAATTTCTCCTAAAACCTGTACTTTGGTCCTGTCCAACTGTACAATATGAATAGCAGACTTCTGGGGTTCAATGTTCAGTTTAGAACAAACTGAAGCTGGCATTATGTTAGATGATGCCCCTGAGTCAATTAAACAGTTGTGCAGGTTTCTATTGTAAATCTCATAGGTCAATAGGAAAGGTGGGGTATGAGAATTTGATCTATCGCCAATCAGAACTGAATCGGTAGCTTCAACCATACTGGGAGGGGGTTGGCCTGAATCATTAGCAGCTTTAGCACTGGGAAGAGGTGTAGAAGGAACATCATTCAGTTCTTTGAGAAGCAATTTCTGTTGATGTTTTAATTTGCTAAGCTCAAACATAGTAATGTTTGCTTTAGTTTTCTTCATGTCATCAACAATATTGTACTCCATTGAATCTGATACCACTAATGTTTTAGATATTGAAGGAGCATTAGAAGTCGAAGGCTGGTTTTGAGGGGCTGCTGCAGGTGATTTCTTTGCAGGTATTTTTTCTTTGGTTGTAGCGGCACCAGCACTCCTTTTCTTTGATGTTACCTGAACAGGTTCGGAAGTACTTTTACTCCTAGTAGTGACCGGGAACGCTTCCTCTTCATTATCGGAATCGGAATTGGGGAGTATAAAATCCCACATTCCATGACATTCTACTTCTTCTTCTTCATCGCTAGTTGGTGAGATGGTTTCCTCTTCCTCTTCTTCTTGCTCTGAATCAGCATTGGATATGACATTTGGTGGCTTTGATTCATTTTTCTTATAAGTCCTAAAGGGTCTTTTGGTTGATGTCTCGGCTACCTGTTTCTTTATTTCAACCATTTCATTTGATAAAGTTTTTAGGACTTTTTGCAAACCCTCCATGTCATAGGGGTCTTTTGAGATTTTCTTTCTTGAGTCATCTTTAAAAGAGACTTTTTTGGCTTTTCTGTCTTCCAGGGCAGCTTTCTTTTCTAGAGCATTGATACGTTTCTCCACAGCAAGTGCTTCTCTCATGTTTTTGGCTAAGGTAGGTTTCCCAGCTCTATCTACAAAAATGGCTATATTGGCAGGTAGGGCGGTGATATACCATTCGCTTCGAATTTGTTCACTTGGTTTGGAGGCTGTAGGGATTTTATTCAGGAGTTTATTGAAGCGAGCATTAAATTCCTTAATTGGTTCCCTATGCTCTATTCTCAGATTGGAGAGATCGTTTATTAAAGTAGCCAAAGACCTATCATCTCCATATTTGGTAAGAAACTGCTCTTGGCAAGTGTTCCAACTGGTAATGGAACCAGAGGGTAGAGAAAAATACCAGGATCCTGCTGATCCTTGCAAGGTATAAGGAAAAAGTCTAACAACAACATCTTGTTCTGTTACTCCTTTCAAGTTGACTGCCAACATGAAATTATTGATGTGTTCCTCAGCCTGGGTCCCATCATCTGGATTAAACTTGGGTAGCCATTTTTCAGGAGCATCTGGTAACGGATGCAATGGTGCAGGCATATTGACTGCACCAGGTCTGGTCCATGGATCTGCCATTATAATAGCAGTAGTGCTTGATACTACTGTCGGGACTACAGATGACTGGGAAGGAAATAATGTTGAGGAGTGAGCAGGTTGGGATGCTGAAGCTCCTAATCCCTGGTGAACAACAATATGTAATGGGGGAGTGGATGGTTGACTTTGCAGAGGGGAAGATGCAATGGAGGATGTGGATGAAAGCTCTTCACTGTCAGATCCTTCAGTATATTTCTTCGCCTTTTTCCTTTTGGGTAAAGGGAACTCAGTGGGTTCAATACCGAGCTTTTCGCTCTGAAGTCTGGTGAGAGGATGAGGTAAATTGAACTGCGAAGTCGCACTGCTTTGTGATACCTCAGATTTCTGTGTTGAAATCGAGAAGCTCTGAAGTTTATGGATAAGAGACTGGACTTCAGGTGATTCAAGACTTAATTGTTCTGGAGTATGATGGGTTTGAGCAGTGGTAGTTGATTCCTCCTTCTAGCGCCAAAAATGTTGAGGCCTCGAAAATCGCAGCAACAACATTGGGGATAACCACCCGGTCCGGACCTTAGTACAACTCCTTTTCCGTTTGGAATAGTGGCTCCGACTGGGGATAATGGGACCAGTTTCCCAAAAGTGGATAAACGGGATGAATGGATGATTTATAGACTAAGCTAACGGTGAGCGAATAACTAAAACTATTAACAAGAATACATAAACTATGATCTATCCCGGGAACTTATTGAGATTTAAAGTGCAGCACTTGATGATCCGTGTCTATAAACAGGCATATAGATGACTCCATTTAAGAGACAGGGACATTATTTCATTCATGATTACTATGCTTAAATAGTTAAGAAAAGCGATTAAAGCGATATTACCACACTTATCATTTATATCATTGACATATACATGATTAAAAAAAGAAAGGCACATCATAAAACATCCAATAGTGGAATGAATATAGATCTGCTGTTACAGCGCATGCATATAATCAATAATAGCAAAAATAATCACATAACAATTCATATGAAAGGAATGAATTCAGACATAGATAGAAATACCATATGAGCTGCTTGACACTCCCAATATCAATCGCTACTTGTAATTCTTCCTTCAACGCAGAAACATTCTCAACAAAGACAATAGTGCACAATTGCATAAAAAGCTTCCTTGTCAAATTAAGAACAACTGGTCCAGTTTCATAAAAGAATATTGACTGAAGCACAATAGTGCAAACTTCAGTCTTTAAGTCTGGTACAAAACTTTACGACCCTTTCCAAAACAATGAAAGGGTCTATAAATACTTAACTAATCTACCTATCTATAAAACAGAAATCCTATTAAATTGGTATCAATCAATCTTGATCTGATTTTCTTCAGCGATCTGGCAGTCGGCGGCATGATTCATCAGGTAGGCTGCTTGCCTTTATATCTGAGCTGACTTATCGCAAGCATTGGCTCTACTTCAGGAGGTTTGTTGAGGCGCGAGCTGAGCTGGGCGACATAGGTGGCATCCTGAATATCGGGAATCATATACCCGATTGCATCTGTTAGGCATTTGAGGGCGGCTCTCTGTGTATGCGGCTTTACCAGGAAGAACCAATATGCGTCCCAGGTTAAACTGTTAATCCCAGTGATTAATCTCCCCTTTTCCTCTAAATCAGGATAACATGATTGCTCCAATGTGTTCGTTGTTGTCAACTTTCCTGGTGTACATTGGGAAATCATATTTGATAAGTAGAGAGTGTTGTTAACTAGTTCAACTAGATTGCTGGAAGTTGATTTACATCTTGAAGCTGCCCTCTCTGCTTTCATTAACTGGGACTGCCATTCTGTGAAGAGTATATCTTTATGCGTTTCTAGGATCCTGGGCAAATTCGCCGCTTTTCCTTGATCAGAATCTTGCCAGTCAAGAAATGCAGCTATGGTTTCTTCGGCTTGATCCAATTCATTTCTGGCCTTCTCTACCTGCTGATTTATGAACGCCGTTAATTCACACAGTGGCTCTGCTTGGGTGATTTGTTGACACATAAGCTTAATTTGGGATATTAATGCAGTGTTTATTTGTAATGCTTCTGCTCTAAATTCAGCCACTTGTGGAACGCCCTTTATTTTTTCGAGCTGTGATGATAATTGAGCAATTTTCTCATCCTTTGTTTTCATCATTTGCTCATTTGCTGCCTTTAATTGTGCCAATGCCTCTGATAATTCCTTCTGTTTCTGGATCATGCTTTGGTCGATTCTTTGCTTTTCTGCATGTAATTGTTGAGTTAGTTGACTGTTCACTTGCTGTTGTGTCAACAATTGCTGCTCTGCCTTCTGCTTTGTCTTAGCTAACTCTGTCTGTAATGAGAAAATCTCTTGATCCTTGGTTTTCAGTAGAAGACTTACCCCCGATGCCTTATCAATTGTCGCTGCCGAATAGGCTCCCGCATACTGCGACAGTTTTGTCAGGTCATCGGAGGGGTCAAATTCCTCCTTCTAAACCACATTGCCCGTAACAGTTTGCTCTCGGAAAAGGGAAGGTTGATCAGTCCTTCTTCTTTTCCTTTGTCGTTTAACCACTGCTTTATGCCTTGGGCTATAGAAGACATCGAGGGGAGGAATATCTTCCACCTGCAAAATGATTTGGTCGGAGGGGTCCTTTGGTATTATCTCAACCTCTTTGGAAATGGGTGGGCCGCTGGTTCCACTTAGAACCTGAGGTGAAGTGATGTCCTGTGTATCGGTTGTCTTGGAAGTGTCTGTATCCTTTGAACATTCCAACCCACTGATGATGGAATCAAATTGCTTCCATTCCTGGAGCAATTTAGGGTCAATACGAGTATCTATATTGACATCAATGGTGGTTTGTTTTTGCTTTTCGGCTTGGGACTCCTTCCGCACTTTTTCCTGTTCTTTCTTCTGCTGTTCCTCTTGTTCTTTCTTTTGTCTTTCCTCCTGCTCTTTCTTTTGCTGTTCCTCTTTCTCTTTCCTCTGTTTTTCTTCCTGTGCTCTCTTCTGGCTCTCTTCTTTTTCTTTTCTCTGCTTTTCTTCCTGTTCTCTCCTCTGCTTTTCCTCCTATTCCTTCTTATGATCTTTTGTTATAACCGGAGGTTCCTTTGACTGTTGCCGATTAGGCTCGCTTGATGATGTCGCTGGGGTTGTCGCTAGTAAATCTAGAGGCAGAGTTTGCAACCTCTGTTCTCTAAGTTTATTAAATTCAGTCAACCCTTCATCATTATATTTCACTCTAGCGAATGCTTTAACATGATTTATTGTCTCATCTGAAGAGAACAGGTCGTAAAACATATCTTCTTTATGGTCAAATCTTGTCAATTTGGCCTGTTCTAGTGTAGTATAGGCAACTTTGTTTGGATCAAACGGCCTATTTGGGAGAGTCGCCAGAGTTAAGGATTGAATCTTTGTAGCTTCCTTTTCTGCATGTTTGAGATCATGCAGGGTATATACACTGCATCTCAAAGGAAAAGAGGGCCAGCCTTGCTTCTTATTTTTCTTGAGCGTTTGTGTAACACTCTCAGCAATGATTTGGTAAGAAATTTCCCTCGCCAACAGTTTATCCGGTATGTATAAAGTGAGGACATGAGGTTTGGCTTGGCTACCGAAAACTCTTATGTAGGTAAATCTCCCCTCTCCAAACCATCTACCTATTGCAGTTAAATCAATTCCGGCTTGATAAGAAATCTTGGGAGCAGGTCTATCGAAAATGGAATATTAAATGGGCAACGTAAAGCCATTACAGACTTGGTATAGATGATGTTTATAAGAAGATTTCCATAATTTCTGATGATATATATGAATAGGCGTGGGGTCTTGTGCAGTCCACCTCCAGTCGAGTACGGGGAATTCAGAGTTAAAACACAGGGTATCTAGAATATAGGCACTGTAGTAGAATGGGGGAATTACCCTTTCAGAAATACGGGTCTTGCTTCTAAACTCAAGCACAGCTGTTGCTAATTTTTCAGAGAGGATAGTGGCCCAATCCATAATTACACTGTTGCATGCTGCTTCCATTAGGGGAACCATTTCTATGGTAAAATTAGCAGAGTCATGCAATCCCCATAATCTACACATCATTATTCCAGCATAGCAATAAGGAGAAGCCAGAGAATCAACCGAGTACTTACTGGAAGATTCATGTTTGTGCTTGGCCGGATTTTGTCTCCAATCCCGGATGGGTTCGGATTCAACTTCGTTCTCGTTCGAGAATTGTTCCAGGAATGCCTTATTGTATATCTTCTCTGGCTCAGGAAAATGATACATTTGCCTCAAATCATCAGCTTTAAATGACCCGAAAATTCTCCCGTCTCTGGTGCTGAAGGTTCTATCCAGGATTTGGATTTCTTCAATTGCCCACCGCACTACATCTGTGTATGGGAGAATTTGTTCCCTAGCTGCTATCCGGTGAAGGAAAGAGTCAGCTAAATCCTTGAGAGTATTCTCTGATTTCCGAGTAGAATCTGTAGTAGCTTCTACTATTGTCTTTGCTGGTTCTTCGGCTTCAATCAGGTTGTAGGTACCTTGCCAAGTAACTTTGACGAGACCCGAACATGTAGTATCAGATATCAATCCCTTCTTTTTGTCCACGACAGCTTGTCCTGCAGCTGGCGCAGCAGAAACGCCTGTGGTCTTCTTGGATTTCTTCCCCATTTTGCTTGAGCTTTCTCCTTTGGATGAATTCTGCACAGAGGCGAAAATAAACGTAACACGGAGATATGCCAATGAAAATCCAATATGGGAAAGATATATTGATCAAAGCGTGCTGAGAGATTAACTCTAAAAAATGGCCGCGGATACAATCTATGGGAAGATCTTTCAATTACATTAAATGGCCGTTTAAAACCTGCCACCCCTTAAATGCACATTATATCATTATTCGGCCGAATGGCCCGCTTAAGCGTGCTATGGATATTTTGGCGGTTGAGCGCAGGTGAATGATTGCTTAACAGATCAAGCTTTAAATATGAACGGATCGTAATATTCCTCCACTTAATGGCTTTTTGAAATCTGTGCTTTATCGCAATCGACGATCAGGGAGAGCTTAACCTCTTGTATTGACACCGTTTAAAATCCCCGATCGCCGATAGCCGATATCGCATCGCGTCGGGAGAATAGGGATTATATATGACATGGACAGCATATCGCCGATTTGCCAATTGCGATATCGCATCGCATCGGGCTGCGTCACCTGGGCGCCTTATTAATGTGCATAGGATATTGCCGATTGCCGATTGTGATATCGCATCGCATCGGGGTGAAAGGCTTGGGGTGCTTTAAGACTGCGTATAGAGTATCGCCGATAGCCGATAGCGATATCGCATTGGCGGAAACCAATATGCCACTTATTTGTGTTCTCTATGTCATTGCGATATGCGATCTTGCGATCGCTTTATCGCAATGATAAAAGATTATTTTATTTGATCAAAATGGGTTTTTCAGAAAGGTTTTTATATAATGTCTTCATTTGGTTATCGGACCTTTTTGAACAATACAATATTGATACCAATTAATTTCTAAAGGGACCCATTTCATATGATAATTTTGTAAATAAAAATGATATGAAATGGGGGGTTGTTGTAGAGCACAACAGACCCGAAGGGGTCCGTGAAGTGATATATATAATATTTGAGTTCCGCTAACGGTAATTTTCCCATGTTTTTAGTGTTTTAGGCATATTTTAAAATACAAAGGAAAAGTCAAAACATGCAGGACTTCGGGCGGGTCATGGGCAGTAAGCAGTTTAGGCCGAGCTCCACCTGATGCCATACAACTGCTGCCACATGTCTAAGACAAGGAGAGAGAAAACCACCCTCATCGTGCGGTTAAATCCAGTATAAAAGAGGCACCAAAAATGAATCACAACCATTGGATCTATGACTCCCAGATCAATGGTGGAGATGTGTTATCACTGCAATGGTGGACCTGAGAGGAAAATGAGCCATATCTAATAATTTTTAGGTCCGAAAAAGACAGAGATGGGCGGGATTTTCACAAGACTACTGTGCTTTTCTGCATTTAGCAGAAAACATTCATTCTAAAATATCTAAAGGAAAATAGAGGCCTGATAGCCCTCCCATTGCAACATGGCTCGCCCTAAACAGAAAACAATCATGGAGCATGTGTAGCTAGCTCGAAATAAAATTGATCAGGGAGCATAGACAACATGACACAACCAGAAAAAACAGAAGGATCGTGGAGCATCTATGGCATAAGAGAGCTCCCAGACAACGTAAAAACTGCCAAAAATATTTGAATGTGGTTATTCCTCTGTCAGAAGAGGAAAACCGCCGAGCCATGCTTGCCTAGAGGGTATAAAATCAGTTAAACAATGCATATCAGGCAGAGTAAGACTTCGAGCCTTCTAAAGAGCTCAGGAGCATTGTAAACAGATTATAAATAGCTTTTAGTGAGATGTAATAAGGGTTCAACTTCTAGAGACTATTGCTACTTTGTTCCTTCAAGCTCTTCATCTTTACTCTAGCAATACAAGCTTTTTTTGCCATCATATGTTCAACATCCATTCTCTTTACTGTTCTATGCTTGCACTAGAACAATTTGTTCATGTTTCCTTTATGTCTAAGGCTAGATAACTGATATCTTATCTATGCTTTGATAACTTAGACTTGCAAGCTTCTTTGCTGCCTGTAGCTAACTATTCATATGTGGAAATATATGCATCTACCAATACAATCAGTACCCTCTTTTACTGCCTGTAGCTAGTCATTCATTTATGTTTATGTATGTAATCTACTGATACAGCCAGTATTCTCCATCTATCCTTTAAATCTACAAATTATTGAGCATTAGTGGTTTAAAGCCTTGCGTTGTTGAGGGTGTTCATGCATGCCTTGAGTGGGAATAGAGCGGAAATGGTCATCTGACTTGATCCAAACCATCATCCATTCAAATAGTTCATCGAACAATATTGAAGATTATATGTTACCAGGCATCTTCTATCTACAACCTAGGAGAGTTTCCTGGAGTGCTAACATAATTGGCGCCGTTGCCAGGGAGAGGAAACTGAAGCTCAACTTCCTTGGGAAATGACATAGATCCAGCTTTGATGATAGACAAAGTCTGGGCACTTTTTTGGTTGTAATCATCTATCTGGTGACTCTACTAGAGGTCGAACCTCTTGTCAACTCCACTTCATAGTTCTGGCTCAGTTTGTGAGTCATACTCGGAGAAATCCTCAAAAGCTGCAAGCTGACCCAGTGCTTGACCCTAAAAAAATCATCAAAGAGAGAAAGTATTGCAGAAAGGAGCATCAGTTTCAGGTAAACCTAAACAATCTTCTATATCTCTTCAAGAAAGGCTTGTAATAAAACAAATACATGTTGAGAGTATAGCATCTAATACTAGCAGTGAAGAAAAACTCCCAAAGATTCATAAAGCTCCTTATTCTTTATGTTCTCCTTTTGCTTTAAGCCCTAAGGAAAACTCACCTCCTATCCATCATACTCCTTTAGTCCTATCAGTCACCCCTCAACCCACTACCATTTAGATTGCCAGTACTCTTTTAGCTACCACAACTATGGCAGGTCCACAAGCACCTACCAAAATGGAAAGAATCATAGTCGCTAGGTATAGGTCTCTAATACTGACTACTCCTTTAAATTCCATTCCTACTGGAGAATATTAGAAATATAGGCCTAAATTCACTGGCACTGAAGGTGTTACTGCTGAAGAACATCTTGAGTCATTCTATAGCTATGCTGATAATCTGGACATTAGTGAGGATGATGTGTGGATGAGAGTCTTTGTCCAAAGCCTAGATGAAGAGGCTAGAAAATGGTTCAGAGAACTAACCCCAAGATCTATAGCAGATATTGAAGCTTTAAATGATGCATTTCTAAAGCACTGGGGGGATAAAAAGGACCTCCTCTACTACCACACTGAGTTTGGAAACTTAAAGAGAGAAAATGGTGAGTTGCTGTCTGATTTTAATAAGAGGTTTAACCGTATTTATAGCAAGATACTAGTTGAAGTAAAACCCACTACTACCTCTACTAAACTCACCTATGCCAGTGCTTTTGACTCTGACTTTTTCCTATTGTTGAGAGAGAGGCGATGTGCTACTTTGGCTGACATGCAGGATGCAGCCTTGGAAGTGGAATCAAACATCATGGCTGCAGAGAATCTAAAGGGAAATGTTGATAGAAGAAGACAGAGGGGTGATTCTTCATCATCCTCTGATCCTAAGATAGATAAAATGACCAAAATGATCGAGTCATTAGCCTCCGAAATCTCCAAATTAAAGGTTGAGTAGCACCTAGGGAAAGGAAGAGTTCCTAATACCTTTGCTCCTAGAAATCCAAATCCAAATCCATATAGAAGAGCTAATGAGCAGTTGTAGATTTTGAAAAGAAACAAAGATCCAAATGAAGACCAAAGGGTGAGGGCTCCTTTTCAAAATGTAGTCATGGAAGAAGAGTAGTTTGAACAAGAGGATGAGATCCATTATCTAGAAGACAAAGGCAACACTTCCTTTTTGACCTCAGCTGCATATGAAAAGTCATTATGCAATGACAAGATCAGCCAAGAATGGGATGGTAAAGCTATTCTACAAACTTTAGATCAGCAAAGATATAATTTGAGGTCAAAGATAAATAATGCCAAGGGAAATCCTATTCAAAGAGCTACTGTCCTTGCATTACAACAAGATAATAAGCAAAAATAACCGGTAGTTGATCCCATCGTCCTCCAAGCTCCAGCTCATGAGGTAAGAGGTCTTGAAAAGTCTCCTTGTCCTTTCAATTTTCAATTAGAAATTCAAAAGCTAAAGATACCCATGCCTCTGATTGAACTATTGAAGAATGAGTCCTTCAAAAGATCCATCCTCAAGGCCCTTGAGCCTAAAGCCATCCAAGCCTCCACTGACTGTGTGAATCCGCAAGATGACAAGCCAATTGTTATTATCAGCCCAATGACCTAGCCATCAATTTGTCTCAGCTGCCTATGAAAAGCATGATGATGGATATTGTGGTGGCAGATGTAACCCCAAGTTCGGTATGTTACTTTCCAGAGGTTGGATCAAGAGACTAGGTGGATCATTACAAAATGATTTGTCTTATGCTACTGTCCTAGTTTTCGGAGGTGAGAGCAAGAGATTATACAGAGAGGCGCAGTTGGCTTATATCATCAGCAATGAGAAGAATCCCACTAATCATCCCATTTACACTATTGACACTAATTTTGGAACATGTATTCTTCATATTGAAGAATCTCAGTTGGCCTCCACGCAGCTCAAAAAACTAGTTTGCCAGATCGCAGCTAAAGAAAACCCACAGATCTGGGATATGTTTTTTGATGGGGCTTGCTCTAAAGAAGCTGCAGGGGCAGGTGTAGTCCTTGTGTCCCCAACACAGGAACACATTCATTTATCTTTCAAATTGACCTTTCAAGTCACAAACAACATTGTAGAGTACGAAGCTTTGATTCTGGGCTTAAGCGCTACTAAAGAAATGGGTTTAAAAGGCTTGAAAGTGTTTGGAGACGCAAATATCATTATTTAGCAGGCAAATAAAACTTTCCAAGCTAAGTATCCAAGGATGAAAGCATACAGAGATGATGTATGAAGGCTCAATGATTATTTTAATGATTTTAGCATTTCTTATAGTCCAAGAATGAAGAACCAGCTCGGCGACTCCCTTGTTGTCTCTGCTAGCATGTTAATTCCTCCTTGGCCTCCTAAATTGACATATGAAGTTCAGATAAAATACAGACCATATCTACTTGACAATGTCAAATATTGGAGGATTTTTTAAGACGATGAGGAAATTAATAGGTTTTTGCAAGTCATTAGGGAATTTTCTGAAACGTGCATCGATCAAGAAAATGAAACCATGGAAGAATGCAGCCAGTCCAAGCTGAAAAGTGAAGCATCGTGCAGCTGCCGAGTAATCACATACCAAAAGGAATAGTGCCTCTAGAGAGGCTTTTCAATCATAATGACGTGCCCTATAATGCGGCCAAAACAGAAAATGAGTTTGTTGTCTGTAAACACAATATATGCAACCCATCCTGTCCAAAAAAACATAAATCTATCCACGCATTTATCCTCTACCCAAAATTCCGACTATTGTACCCTCATGAAGCAATTCGCTGACATTTTTGACTGGGAATACAATGATCTTAAAACCTATGATGCAGACGTCATTCAACATAAGATCCCACTGGAAAAGAACACCATCCCTTTTAAGCAAAAATTAAGACCTATCAGCCCTCTCTTATTGCCTTTGATTGAGAAAGAAATGAAGAAGCTGTTGGCTACCAAAATCATAGTTCCCTTAAGGTATTCAAAGTGGATAGCCAACCTTATGGTGGTAAGAAAGAAAAATGGAGAAATCAGGCTTTGTGTCGACTTCAAAAATCTGAACAAGTGCTCTAAAAAAGATAACTATCCCCTGCCCAAGATGGAACACTTGCTGCAAAGAGTTTTAGGGGCCAAAGTTATGTCTTTCTTAGATGGATTTTTAGGTTACAATCAGATAGCTGTACATCTTGAAGATCTAGAAAAGACCGCCTTCACTATTCCTTGGGGCACTTTCATGTACTCCAAGATGCCTTTCGGACTGATGAATGCTAGGGCTACTTTTCAGAGGGCCATGGACATAGATTTTGTGGGAGAGAAGGACAAGTTTGTCCTTATTTATCTTAATGACATAAAAGTCTTCTCCAATAGCCATAAACACCATTTACAACATTTAAGGAAGGTCTTCCTAAAGTGCAGACAGTTTGGAATCTCAGTGAACCCGAAGAAGTCATAGTTTTCTCTAGAAGAAGGAAAACTTCTGGGACATATTGTTTCTACTGAAGGTGTGAAGATTGATCCAGCAAGGGTTCAAGCCATTCAGACATTATCCATCCCAAGGTCAAAAAGGGGCATTCAATCCTTCCTGGGTAAGATTAAATTTGTAAGGAGGTTCATTCCAAACTTTGCAAAGCTAGTTAAGAACATCACTTGCATGTTGAAGAAGGGATCAGAAATAAAATGGACAACTGCTTCAAGAAGCTCTTTTGAGGCCATCAAGCAAGCTATCATGGAAGCTCCCACTCTAATCAACCCAAATTACACTAAGGAGTTTTGAATATTCTCTTTTGTCTCTTATGATACACTTGCAGCAGTTTTGTTGCAGAAAAATAATGAAGGCATAGAGCACCCCACAGCCTTTTTCATCAAAACTCTAAGGGATGCTGAACTGAGGTATGACCTCATCGAAAAAAAAAACTTATGCTCTCATTAAATCTTTAAAAGCATTCAAAATTTATATTTTTCATTCCAAAGTAGTTTCATATATACCTTCGGCCTCAGTAAAAGATATCTTAACTCAGCCAGATATTGATGGAAAGCGAGAAAAATGGATTGCAAAATTCATAGAATTTGACATAGAGGTGAAGCCCACTAAGCTTGTCAAAGGCTAGGGCTTGGCTAAGCTTATGGCTGAAGAAAATTGTAGCTTGTTAGACATAAATTGCATAGGTCTAAATTCAGATGATGAACAAATAGAGGGGGTAGTAGAAGAGCAAAAGAAGAATCAATGTTTGGATGAAAATCTAGTCACATGCGAATGGTATTATAACATAGTTCATTTTTTGCAAAAGCTAGAAGTCCCTCCAGGGATTAGCTCAAGTCAAGCTCGTGCCATTAAACTCATATCAGCCAAATTCTGCATTAATAAAAATATGCTCTATTGGAAAGACCCATCAGGAATCCTCTTGAGATTTCTAGATAAAGAACAATCTATGAAGGTCATACACCAGTTCCATTCTAGCATCTGTGGAGGGCATCATTATTGGAAACCACATCTCACAAAATATTGAGGGCTGGAAATTATTGGCCTACTCTATTCTCTGATGTGTTTTCTTTTGTAAAATCTTGTGACAAGTGTCAGAGGTTTGCAGGGAGAAAGCAGCTAAAATCTCCGCCCTTGAAGCCAGTATATGTCAATGGTCCCTTCCAGCAGTGGGGCTTGGACTTTATAGGTGAGATCAACCCACATTCCAGTGGCACACGAATGGATTTTAGTATCCAATGATTATTTCACCAAGTGGATTGAGGTTATACCCACTAAGAATGACAATCATCAAGTTGTCATAAAGTTCTTGAATGAGCATATTTTCACTAGATTTGGTTGCCCAACCATACTAGTCATTGATAACGCAGTAGCTTTCAAGGAAAAAGAATTGATGGATGTGACTGAATCCATGGGCGTTCAAGTGGTGCATTCTACCTCATATTATTCTCAAGGCAATGGCCTAGCAGAGTCATCTAACAAAAGTCTGGTAAGGGTAATCAAAAAGCTGTTATAGGACAACAAAAACAACTGGGATTCCAAGTTGAAGTTTGCACTATGGGTTGATAGAGTTACCATCAAAAAGTCCATAGGGAATTCTCCATTTAAACTAGTTTTTGGTGTTGATGCTACTTTCCCTATCCAACTCATTCTCCCTATGGCTAAGTTCTTGCAAGAAGAACAAGATGTAGAGAATGATATGGTAAGAAGAATGAATAACCTGGCTGAACTATAGTAGATCAGAGAGTAGTTGGTTGAGAAGTCAAAAGCTCATCAGAAGAAAATCAAAGAAACCTTTAACAGGAAGGCAAAGGCGGACAATTACAAAGTTTGTGATTGGGTGCTTAAATGGAAAGTTTGACTCCTTATGAACAAGTCCTTTTATCATCACTCAAATTTAGCAGAACAATACATTCATTTTACACAGTCTGGAAGGAGGAGATACTTTTGGTAGCCCAGTAAATGGGTGGTTCTTGAAACTTTATTTTGTTTAAGGCTTTAAAGCCTTGTCATTATAAATATGTTTTTCCAGTTTTTATTTAATTACAAAATAGAGTCCATGCCCAATGGAACACTAGAGGGAAGATTTAATTTTTGTTTTATAGGAAAGGCATTGATCTGAGATCCTTCAAACCTCATAGGGAGGATTTCAACCCTAGAAGGAGCAAATGTTAGCCTTGCTGGCAAAAGGCCCACAAATGGATCCATATAGGCTCTTGAAGTCTCCAGATTTTCTTAGAAACATGTCAATGGATCCATTAATGCACTTGAAATTTTCAATTTTGGCTCAAATATCATCTAATGATCAAAATTGGGCAAGAGGAAAGCCCTTGGAAGGGCAGAAATGCACTATCAGGAGGCTCAAAACACTCTAAAAACATCAAAAGGCATTACCTCGGCCTTAAACTAGGCATTGCACAGTTGTCGTTAGATCTAGATGATCAACGGCCTAGATCTAAGGGAAAATTGCATATCGGCCGGGTAGAGGGCATAGACTAAAGGTCGGCACATGACACTGTCGATCAGCGATTGTCGATGATCGGATCAGTGGGTCGCATCGGTGGGGAACATATGCGGTGATATATATACATATATATATATATATATATATATATATATATATATATATATATATATATATATATATATATATATATATATATATATATATATATATATATATAAGGCTCGGGCATTGAGCGATCAACGATTGCGATGGGGTCGCATCGCTATATCGCATCGACACTATACCATAAGGTGGGGCCTATGCACAGGTGTAAGTGTGATGCGATAACCAAACCTGATGACATTATAGTGGGGATTTCATACATTTTGAGATCCGCGCCCAGGCCATTTTCAATGTATTTGGTATATTTTCGTTATATAAATGAAAATACAAAGGGAGCCTTGGTAGCGCCGATAGCGATAAATCCCGGACCTGAAAGGGTTCGGGAATGATATTATAATATTTGAGGTCTGAGGAAAGCCACATTTTAATGTTTTTATGTATTTTCATTATTTCGACGAAATACAAAGGAAACTTGGAGGCCTTGCAATTGCGATGAATCCTAGACCCAAAAAGGTTGGGAAGTGATATATATAATATTTGAGTTCCGCCAAAGACAATTTTCCCATGTTTTTAGTATTTTAGGCATATTTTAAAATACAAAGGAAGAGTTGAAACAGGTAGGATTTCGAGCGGGCCGTGGGCGGTAAGTGGTTTAAACCAAGCTCCACCCGATGCCATACAACTGCTGCCATGTGTCCAAGACAAGGAGAGAGAAAACCACCCTCATCGGGTGGTTAACTCTAGTATAAAATAGGCACCCAAAATGATTCACCACCGTTGGATCTATGAATCCCAGATCAACGGTGGAGATGTGTTATCATTGCAATGGTGGACCTGAGAGGAAAATGAGCCTATCTAATAATTTTTAGGTCCGAAAAGGACAAAGATGGGCAGAATTTTCACAAGATTGTTGTGTTTTTCTACGTTTAGCAGAAAACAGTCATTCTAAAATATCTAAAGGAAAATAGAGGCCCGATAGCCCTCCCATTGCAGCATGGCTCACCCTGAACAGAAGACAGACATGGAGCACGCGCAGCTGGCCCAAAATAGAATTAATCAGGGAGCATAAACAACACGACATAACCAGAACAAACAAAAGGATCGTGGAGCATCTCTGGCATAAGAGAGCTCCCAGACAGTGGAGCAACAACCCAAAATATCTGAATGCAGTTATTCCTTTGTCAGAAGGGGAAAACCGCTAAGCCATGCTTGCCTAGAGGGTATCAAATCAGTTAAGCAATGCATATAAGGTAGAGTAAGACTCCAAGCCTTCTAAAGAGCTCAGGAGCATTGTAAACATGCTATAAATAACTGTTAGTGAGATGTAATAAGGGTTCAACTTCTGGAGACTATTGCTACTTTGTTCCTTCAATCTCTTCATCTTTAATCTAGCAATACAAGATTCTTTTGCCATCATATGTTCAACATCCATTCTCTTTACTATTCTATGCTTGCACTTGAATAGTTTGTTCATGTTTCCTTTGTGTCTAAGGCCAGATAACTATTATCTTATCTATGCTTTGATAACTTAGACTTGCAAGCTTCTCTGCTGCCTGTAGCTAGTCATTCATTTATGTTTATGTATGTAATCTGCTGATACAGTCAGTATTCTCCATCTATCCTTTAAATCTACAAATTATTGAGCATTAGTGGTTTAAAACCTTGTGTTGTTGAGGGTGTTCATGCATGCCTTGAGTGGGAATAGAGCTGAAATGGTCATCTGACTTGATCCAAACCATCATCCATTCAAATAGTTCAGAGAACAATATTGAAGATTATATGTTACCAAGCATCTCTGATCTGCAACCTAGGAGAGTTTCCCGGAGTGCTAACAGGAATAGAGACTTGGAGAGCTTGTGAAGAGGCTAAGATTTGGCCTTGAGCTTGCTTATGAGTTAGAGATTGAATTTTCTGAGTGTTGGGATTGTTCTTGAGAGAACAAGCATTGTAATTTCATCTTGATTTTCCGGATTAATACAAAATAGATAGTGGGGTTTTGAGTTGTGGCTTTCCGTGGATATTTATTGTGTTATGTGCTTTTGATTATTTTCCTCTATTGATTATTATTTTCTCGATGTTTATGGGCTTCCTTTGTAAAGCTTAGAAGTAGATTCTTGTCTCTTGCTTTAAAAAATTGCATTAGCTTGTGAATCTACAAGATTTTCTACATGGTATCAGAGCAAGATTATTTTTTGGGCTGAGAGTTGCAGAGCAGATATGAAAATTTTTGTGCAAAATTTTCAGAAACAAATAGAATATCTAGATTCATTGGGAAAAGATACCCAAATTCAAAAAAAAAAAATCAGCCGAATTGGAGTTCAGATGAGGGAGATATAACTGATTTAAAATCAACTCTCTAGAGGAGATTTCGAAGTTTTGAGCTTCTGGGTTACAAGTGAAAGTTGAATTTGAAATACATACTTCAGGATCAACAGATGGAATTCCATGGGTTGAGGCTCGAGTATTCCTTGAAAGGCAGCTCTAATTTCATAGCCTGGAGGGATAGGATGGAGGCTGTGCTAAAGGAAAATGGCTTGAAGGAATTTGTTGAACAAGCAATTCCTAAGCCAATATCTACTAATGCACAAAACTTGGCCGAGTGGAAGAAGTGAGTGGTGAAGGAAAGGCAGATAATCCTTGAGGGAGTTTGAGATCGTATTGTCTCGAGTCTCCATGGAAAGGAAACTCGGCATGCTATGTCGAAAACATTGACGGACTTGTATCAGAATAGTAGTGATCAAAGGAAGTTGGCACTGAAGGATAAACTTCGTAAAATAAATATGGAGAAAGGCGAGACGATTCCAAAGAACTTGACCAAGTTCATTCAATGTTGGTATGAACTTGAAAGTTTTGGAATCACGGTTTTCGAGGAGGATATGGTGAGTCTTACTCTTCTTGGGCTCCCAAAGTGTTGGCATAGTTATCAGGACTCTATCAATGGTTGGGAGAAGCTGCTAGATTGGGAACGAATATGGTCAGATTTGATGCAGGATGAGATCAAGAGGAACATCAAGGATTGATCTTCATCAAAAACTAATGATGAAGAGAACTGTGCCTTAGCGATTAAGGCGAGGAAGGGGAAAGGTAAAATTTCCCATTCCAAATCAGATTCTT
Organism: Pinus tabuliformis; assembly: GCA_031772625.1. Lineage (NCBI taxonomy): Eukaryota > Viridiplantae > Streptophyta > Pinopsida > Pinales > Pinaceae > Pinus > Pinus tabuliformis. The sequence goes on from CM062817.1 coordinate 1,863,147,271, forward strand.
ATCATGGAGGTAAGAAGAAGGACATGACGAAAGTTAAATGCTTTCATTGTCACAAGATGGGTCACTTTGCTACAAATTATCCATTGAAGAAGTCCAAGGAGAAGTCCTCAGGAGGAGCAGTGGGTGAGGCTTTGGCCTCCCAATTCGAATTGGACTTTTCCCTCATTGCATGCATGGTGTCTTCAATGATGGGAAGTGTCTGGTACTTAGACAATGGAACTTCTTTCCACATGACTAGCGACAAAGAGTTATTTAGTGAACTAGAGGAGAAATATCTCAAGATGCATATGAAGATGGGTGATGACGGTAAGTATAGTGTCACTGGTGTGGGCACTATTAATTTTTAGAGTGAACATGTAACTCCACTCACCTTGAAGAATGTTATGCATGTACTGGGACTGACGAAGAACTTGGTATCCATTTCCATGCTTGAGGATAGAGGCTATGATGTGATCTTTTCCAAAGGAAAGTCATTCCTTCAACACATAGCAACAGGTCAAGTAAAGAAGATAGGGGTTCGAGTTCAGAATCTCTATAAGATAGAGGTAGAGGATTGTGCTATTTTGAGTTCAAAAGCGGAAAAGATGTTGAGTCGAGATGTTGACAAGTTGTGGCACAGGCGATTGGGCCACTTGCATCATGGGGTTTTGAAGATATTGAATCAAAACTCTTCCGATCTTCCCAAAAGTATGCTTGAGCAAGTAGATATATGCAAGGGTTGTACTTTGGGAAAATACACCAAGTCTTCCTTTGGAGACAGAGACAGTGGAGTAGAGTCTATTATGGAGCGAGTCCATTCAGATGTGTGTGTACCATTCTTGATAGCATCCACGTCCAAACACATGTATTATGTTATATTTTTTGATGACTATTATCCTAAATGCTGGGTATTTGTTATGCAGAAAAGGGATAAAACTTTCACAAAGTTTTGTGAGTTCAAATAATTGGTATAGAAAGAGTCTCACAAGAAGGTTAAAGCTCTATGGAGTGATAACAATGGTGAGTATGTCTCCAATGAGTTTAATAACTTTCGTGTAGCAGAAGGGATTAAATGAGAGTTGACAACACCCCATAACAGTCAACAGAATTAGGTTTCCGAGAGGAAGAACAAGAGCATAGTAGGGGCAGCAATGACGATGTTTCATGATCAGGGCCTACCACTACACTTGTGGGCTGAGGCATGCAACACAATGGTTTATGTTCAAAACCGTAGCCCACATTGGATACTTGAGATGAAGACACTACAGGACGCTTATTCCGGTAAGAGGCCAGATGTTGGTCACTTCAAGATTTTTGGGTCATCAGGTTATTTCCATGTGACCAAATAGGTATGGAAGAAGCTTGATCCAACACCATAGTTAGGGATCTTTGTGGGGTACACTGATACACCCCACAACTATCAGGTGTACATGCCGCCCATTTGGATGACAGTGGTTTGCAGGGATATCAGATTCGATGAGGAGAAGGCCATGCCAGTATCCCTTCAGAGGGAGCTTGAGCTACATGTGGATGAGGAGCTTTTAGCTCCTAAGGTTGAGGGCCTCAGATTGATGTGGAGTAGCCACATGTAGAGGTTCAAAGAGTGGAGACATCCACTCAGGCAGTGTCTTCTAAAGAGGGAAGAAAGCTCACTAGAGAGGTTGACAGATTGTTGGATGATACACAGGAGAATGTGGGGGCACCCTCTTCTTAGTGTAGACAGATGAGATCACTAGAGAGGTACACTGGATACATGGCACTTATGGATGCATGTGTTGTGACAGATCCATATTCCTTTCAGGAAGCAATGTAGCAGCCGGTTTGGGTTGATGCGATGGTGGAGGAGTATGACTCCATAGTTTGAAACAATGTTTGGGATGTGGTCCTGTTGTGCCCTACAACAACCCCCCATTTCATAACAATTTTATCACAAACAATTTACATATGAAATGGGTCCCTTTTAAAATTTTTAATCGGTATTAATAAACTTGTTCAAATAAGGTATGATAATCAAATGAATTTATGCAAAAAACCCTTATTGAGCAAGTGATAAGCAATTTTTGGTTAAGTCCAAAGAAGTAATCGCAAGTTCGGTTGCCATCTTGGTTTTTCCCGATGCGATATCGCTATCGGTCATCGGCAATAGCAAATGCACACACAAAAGGGCACATACCTTTTCCCCGATGCGACGCGATATCGGCGATCGGCTATCGGCATGGCACTATGTCGTGTGGAAAATGTTTTAACACTCCGGCCCGATGCGATATCGCTATCGGCATTCGCTAAAAGCAATTGATACACATCTGGGGGTTATGTTCGCGCGCCGAATGCGATATCGCAATCGGCGTTCGCTAAAAACTTTCCCAAGTGATAACGCCACACACACACTTCCGATGCGATATGATGACGCTTAATGATGACCTCAGTTCCAAAAGGTGATTATTTCAAAGCATTAAAGTTATATTTAAAATCGATTTGACAAAATCACAGATTTCAAAAAGCCGTTAAGTAAAGGGATAAGGTAATGCATGCGTATTTAAAAGCTTTGCCCCTTCGAATTAACGAGCAATTACGATTAGACCTTTGAAAGATCTATTACACGCTTTAAGGAGTCATTCGGTTTAATAACTTAAGTAATGGTCATTTATGAAGCTGTAGGCCGTAAAATCACCATTATTACATCTACGGTGCCTGCTCAAATCATTAGATCCGCAGCCTCTTTTAGGAATAATCTCGCCACGCTTCAAATCATATATTTATCCCGTTATGGATTGTCATTGTTATTTCTTTGTTACGATTTCTCTTGCACTTGTGTAGAATTCGACTAACGAGAGAAGTCTGAATATGATGGGAAAAAAGTCCAAGAAGATGGCAGGTTCTACTGCGACACCCGCCTCAGGCCAAGCTGCTACACCTTCTAGGAAGGGCTTAATCTCAGATACTACATGCACTGGTCTTACTGGTACTACATGGCAAGGGACATACAATTTGCTAGAAGGAGAACAACTAGAAGTGACAGTAACGGAGGCAAGTGTGGATGAATTAAGAAAGTCTGAGGCAACTCTTAAAGATTTGGCTGACTCTTTTCTGCACAGAATAGCAGCCAGGGAACAAGTCCTGCCTTATACTGATGTGGTACGTTGGGCAATTGAAGAAGTTCCTCTCACTAATAGAACCTTCGTTTCTAAGGATAGAAGGATTTTCGGCTCCTTCAAGCCTGAAGACTTAAGACAAATGTATCATTTGCCCAATCCCGAGCAAGTCTATAACAGAGCATTCGTGGAAAAATTTGCCAGAGAAAATGAATCACCAGCCGAACCTCTACGAGAGTGGAGGCAAAATCCAGCAAAACACAAACAGGATATGTCGGGTAAGTACTCCAATGCCTCTCTGGCTTCACCTTACTGCTATGCTGGAATTATGATGTGTAGATTGTGGGGATTTCATGATTCTGCAAATATCCATGTTGATATGGTTCCCTTAATGGAAGCGGCCGTTAATAGTATAATTATGGATTGGGCCACTATCCTGTCTGATAAGTTGGTCTTAGCTATTCGTGAGTTTAGAGCCAAAACCAGAGTCAGTGAGAGAAAAATCCCACCTTTTTATTACTCTGCATACATTATGGATGCCCTTTGTTTTAATTCTGAGTTTCCTGTCCTTGGTTGGAGATGGACAACCCATGACCCAACACCTATTCATTTGTATCATCGTAAATTGTGGAAACCGTCTCACAAAGACCATTTGTACCAAATTTGCAATGGTTTTATGGTTCCCGTTCACTATTCTATTTTTGACAGACCTATCCCTAGGATTTCCTATGAAGCCTCTTTTGACCTGCCAGCCGTAGCCCATTGGTTCGGCGAAGAATGTTTTTCTTATATCAGAGTTTTTGGAAGCAAGGCCAGGCCACATGTTCTTCCGTATACATCCCAGACAAACTGTTGGCCCGAGAAATCTCTTATCAGATAATGTCTGAAGGTGTTACCCAAACTCTCAAAGAGGAGAAGAAGAGAGGATGGCCATCGTTTCCTTTAAGAATTGGAGTTTATACACTGCTAAATTATAAACATGCAGAAAAGGAAGCAGCAAAATTCCAAATGCTATCTCTAGTTTCTATTCCCAACAGACTCTATGACCCGAACAAGGCTGCTTTCATTGCCTTGGAACAGGCTAAGCTGACAAAGGTGGTTCACCAAGAAGACCAGTTTGACGACCTGTTCATGGGTGCTGATTCAATAAGCCAAGTCAAACAACTTGCTGCAATGAGATATGAAGATATGGAATTAATTGAATTTAATAAACTTAGAAAGCAAAGGTTGCAAACTTTGCCTCTAAAGTTATTATCTACAACCCCAACTTCATCCTCAAGCGAGCCTGATCAGCCAGAAATAAATTCACCTCCCGTTACAATTAGAGAACAGGAGGAAAGTCAAAGAAAACTGCAGGCAGAAAGGCAGCAAAAAGCACAAATTGAACAAGAGCAGAGAAGGCAAAGGGAGGTAGAAGAGCAGAGAAAGCAAAGAGAGATAGAAGAACAGAGGAAACGAGAGGAAGAAGAAAAAATAAGGAAAGAACTGGAAGATAGGCAGAAAAAGGAATTAGAGGAACAGCAACGGAGAGTACAAGAGGAGCAACAGCGGAAGGCATTCGAAGAACAACAGAGAATTGAAAAAGAAAAAGAACAGAGTAAGCAAATCTCTGTCGATACTGAATTGATTGAGGAATGGAACCAATTTGATTCCATTATAAGTGGTAAAGAAGCCTCCAAAGACTCAGATGCCTTAAAGACTCCCGATATTACTGTTTCTCCGGTTCTTGAAGGAACCAGCGGCCCACCCACAGTACAGAACGTTGAAGAAGTTACTCAGAATCCATCTGATCAAGTTGATCTTCAGGTAGAGGAAATTCCTCCTCTAGACATTTTCTACAACCCTAAGCATAAAGCCGTTGTAAGACGCTCAAGGAAGAGGCGAAGGCTTGATCAACTTTCTGTCTCAAATGAGCAAACAGTCACGGGCAATGTCGTCTGGAAGGGAGAATTAAGTCCCTCTGAAGATTTAACAAAGCTGTCGCAATTTGCGGGAGCTTATTCAGCAGCAACCATTGACAAAGCATCCGAAGTGAGTCTTCTTTTGAAGACTAAAGAGCATGAGGTATATGCATTGCAAGCAGAAGTGATAGAGGCAAAGAATAAAACGACACAGGCGGAAGAACAATTGCTGGCTCAACAACAAGAGAATCATTTGTTAACCCAGCAAATTGAAAAACTAAGGATAGACCAAAGTGACATTAAAGCACGTGAATTAGCAGAGGCATTATCACAGTTGGAAGCATCAAATGAGCTGTTAATGAAATCTAAAGAAGATCAAATAGTTCAGCTCTCAGCACAACTTGAAGGTATTAAAGGCGCCAAGAGTATTGAAGATTTCAGAACAGAGGCAACTCTGATAAATGGCGCTTTAATATCTCAGATTAGACTTTTGTGCCAACAGCTAGTTGAGGCTGAGTCACTTTGTGATATATCTACAGCAGTATGTAAGCAAATCGAGAAAGCCAGGACTAACTTGGATCAGGCCGAAGATGAAATAATAGAATATATTGAATGGCAAGATACTCCAGAAGGGCAAGCTGCTAATTTAGCCCGAATCAGTGAAACATACAAGAACATACTTTTCATGGAATGGGAAACACATGTAATGAAGGCAGAGAGGGCAGCATCCAGATGCAAAACAATTTCCATGAACATGATCAATATAGTCAATGATACATTGTATCTGGCTAACATGATTTCACAATGCACACCTGGAAACATAACAACCGCAAATATGCTGGAGCATAAGAATTATCTTAAGCTGGAAGAACAAGGGCGGTTAATTGCTGGAGTAAATACCTTGACCTCCGATGCATACTGGCTTTTCTTGATTAAACCGCATTCTCAAAGGTCGGCTCTCAACTGTCTAACCGACGCTCTCCAATACCTGATTGCCGATTTCCAAGATGCCACATATGATGCACAGCTGACTTCTCGCCTCAATACTCCACCTGAAGTAGAGCCAATGCTGGCTATATGTCAGCGAAAGAATAAAGGCAAAGAGACAGCTGACTGAAGCATCGCCGCCGACTGCCGATTCACCCAAATTGCAAAATGATATTTGTTGATGCCGATTTCTTAGTTTTCAGTTTTTAGATATTTAGTAGTTAGATTAGAATAGTATTTATAGACCCTTTCATTGTTTTGGAAAGGGTCGTAAAATTTTGTAAAAGACTAAAAGGCTGAAGTTTGCACTATTGTGCTTCAGTCTATATTCTTTTTGAAACTCGACCACTGGTCCTTAATTTTACTTGGAATGCTGTTTAAGTAAATTGTGCACTATTGTCGTTTGCTTGGAATGCTTTCTGGTTGGAAGGAAGGACTGCTACATAGCGATTAATACATTGGATTGATCAAACAGCTTGCATGGTACTATTATCTGTATCTGTTCTCTTTTCAGTTATATGAATTGCTGTGTTATTACTTTGCTATTATTGAATACATGTATGCAATACAACAATAAGTCTTCATTTCATATCACTATTGAATGTTTTGAGATTTGTTATCTTTCACCCATGTATGTATCAATGATATAAATGACTGAGTACAGTAATTCGCTATTATAGCTCTGCGTAACTACTTACGCAGAGCAATCTCAAATGATTAAACATCTATGCTTGTTGTTAGTGTCATCTATATGCCTGTCATTAAGCATAGTTTATTAAACGCTGTACTGTCTGAATTGATAAGTCCCGGGATTAGTTTATAGTTTTTTGTATTTCTTTTATAGTTTAGTTATTTTGTTTATTATCATTTCATATTTTAAATCATCCATCCATCCCGTTCACTTATAATCTTTGGGAAACTGGTCCCGTTATCCCCAGTCGGAGCCACTATTCCAAACGGAAAAGGAGCTGCACTAAGTTCCGGACCGGGTGGTTTCCCCGATGTTGTTGCAACGAATTTCGAGGCATCAACATTTTTGGCGCTAGAAGGAGGGCCATCAACTGTGAATGGCAAGTAGGTCCAACCCCACAAACCATTCTAAGAGTAATTCCCCCTCCAAACCATCTTCTCCTTCTCAATCACATGCTGGTTTACCAGCACATGATCAAAGAAAAGAAGAATCAACCACCACTGCTCACACCCATAATATTTCAGAACAATTAAGCCTTGAATCCCCTGAAGTCCAGTCTCTAATCCAGAAACTTCAGAGCTTCTCCATCTCACCACAGAAATCTGAGATATCAGAAAGCAGTGCGACTTCGCAGTTCAACCTCACTCATCCTCTCACCAGACTTCAGAGCGAAAAAACTTGGTATTGAACCCACTGAGTTTCCTTTACCCAAAAGGAAAAGGCCAAAGAAAAACACTGAAGGATCTGATAGTGGAGAATTTTCTTCCACATCCTCCATTTCATCTCCTCATCTGCAAAGTCGACCATCCACTCCTCCATTACATATTGTTGTTCATCAGGGAATAGGAGCCTCAATATCCCAACCTGTTCACTCTTCATTTTTGATACTTCCTCAAACATCTGGAACCCCGAAAGTAGTGCCAACCACTGTTGCTAGCACAATGGCAGATCCATGGACTAGGCCAGGTGCAGTCAACATGCCTGGACCATTACATGATCTACCAGACGCTCCCGAAAAATGGTTGCCTAAATTTAATCCAGATAACGGAACCCAAGCTGAAGAACATATTAACAATTTTATGTTAGCAGTCAACTTGAAAGGAGTGACAGAGCAAGATGTTGTTGTCAGACTTTTTCCCTACACTTTACAAGGATCGGCAGGATCCTGGTATTTTTCCTTACCTTCTGGTTTAATTACCAGTTGGAACACATGCCAAGAGGAGTTTCTTACCAAGTATGGAGATGATAGGTCCTTAGCTACTTTAATAAATGATCTCTCCAACTTAAGAATAGAGCATAGGGAACTAATAAAAGAGTTTAATGCTAGATTTAATAAACTCCTGAATAAAATCCCTACCGACTCTAAACCAAGTGAACAAATCAGAAGCGAATGGTATATTACTGCCTTACCTGCCAACATAGCTATTTTTGTAGACAGGGCTGGCAAACCTACCTTAGCTGAAAACATGAAAGAAGCACTTGCTGTTGAAAAGCGCATTAATGCTCTTGAGAAGAAAGCTGCTCTTGAAGACCGAAAAGCTAAAAAAGTTTCGTTTAAAGAAGATTCCAAGAAGAAAACCCCAAAGGACCCCTATGATATGGAGGGTTTACAAAAGGTCCTTAAAACATTGTCTAATGAAATGGTTGATATCAAGAAACAGGTGGCCGAAACCTCAAATAAAAGACCATTTAGAACTTTCAAGAAAACTGAGTCAAAGCCACCCAATGTTATATCCAATGCAGACTCAGACCAAGAAGAAGAGGAAGGTGAAACAACTGAACAGACCGATGATGAAGAAGAAGTAGTTGAGTGCCATGGAATGTGAGATTTTATACTCCCGAACTCTGATACTGAGAATGAAGAAGAAGCCTTTTCGGTTACTACAAGAAGTAGAAGCGCTTCTGAACCTACTCAAACAAAAAAGAGGAGTGCAGGTGCTGCCACACCAAAAGAAAAAGTTCTTCCAAAGAAATCTCCGGTAGCAGCCCCTCAAAACCAACCTCCAATTTCTAATTCTCCTTCAACATCCAAAACACTAGTGGTATCTGACCATATGGAGTATAATATTGTCGATGACATGAAAAAGACCAAGGCAAACATAACTATGTTTGAACTAGGTAAATTAAAACATCAGCAAAAACTGCTCCTAAGGGAATTTAACGCTATTCCCTCTTCCCCTCTTCCCAGTTCAAAAGCTGCTAATGATTCAGGACAACCCCCTCCAGATATGGTCGAGGCTACCGATTCGGTTCTGATTGGAGATAGATCCAATTCTCATACCCCACCTTTTTTGCTCACCTATGAAATCTATAATCGAAATCTGCATAACTGTTTAATTGATTCAGGGGCTTCATCCAATATTATGCCAGCTTCAGTTTGTTCTAAGCTGAACATAGAACCCCAGAAGTCAGCCATCCACATTGTACAGTTAGACAGAACCAAAGTTCAGGTCATAGGAGAAATTAATTCCGTGACTATCAGGTTGTCTGCTGATCCCAGAATAGTACAGAGAATAGACATTTTGATAGCCGACATACCTGAATTTTACGGTTTAATTTTGAGCAGAGACTGGTCTGAGAAACTACATGGATACATTTCCACCGATTGGTCACATATGTGGCTCCCCTACAAGGGTAAGCCAAATCAAATAAGGATCGACCGTGAGAAGCATATGACTCATACAGTAACCGATTTCGAACAAGAAAATCAGCCGGTGGCTTTCAACAATAACATTTTGGGAAATTATTCTTCACAATCATTCTTTGGCAATTTTATTGCCCAATCTTCCCCTTTTCAAGTTAATCATTGTACATCTCAAGTAGAAAATTTTTCACAATCAAATTTATCCAAATGCTTTAATGTAGATCAAAAGGATGTAAATATTTCTGATTCTCCTTTATTTTGGTCTTTGTATTTTGATGGCTCTAAGTCCAGCGAGGGCTCAGGAGCAGGTTGCATTTTGGTTAGTCCAAAAGGCGAAAAGACAATGCTTTCTTGTAGATTAGAATTTGAATGCACCAACAATACAGCCGAATACGAAGCACTACTTCAGGGATTATATAAGGCAATTGACCTTAAAGTCCAATATTTAAAAGTATTCGGCGATAGTGAGATCATTGTTAAACAGGTAAGGAATACAATCCATTGCCTCTCAAGCCACCTTAAGCATTATCAAACGTTAGTGCAAGATCTCACTTCCCATTTCTCAGCATTCAATATTTTATCAATCCCAAGATCGCAAAATTCAGCAGCTGATTTACTAGCCAACGTAGCTTCCAAGCTTCTCCCTTCCGAAGACTATAGTCTTGATAGATTTTCTGTAGAGTTAATTTTTAGACCTTCAGTTCCTGATAACATCACTAGCTGGAGGGTTTTCAACCATGACGAGGATATTCTGCAATTTTTGACCTCTGAAAAGTCCTATGACAATCAAGTCATTGAAGAGGATGAGCATGATTCTCAAATGAAGCAAACATCTCAAGATAACGTTATTCCTAAACCTGTGGTAAAGCTTGAAGACCTTTATGACATTAAAGATAGGTTTAAACCTGTAATTAATGCTAAACTCCAGAGCTCTACTCTTAGGTTTGAATTGATTAATTTAGGAACAGCTCAAACTCCTCAGAATGTAAATTTAGGATTGGGACTTTCTACAATAGAAAAGGAAGCATTTATCAAACTTTTAAGAAAAAATAAACAAGTTTTTGCTTGGAAGTATGATGACCTTAAAACATACGATACATCTATCATACAACACACTATTCCTATGCTTCCCGATCAAAAACCAGTCCAGCAGAAGTTAAGAAAAATCCATCCAAATTTGGAGAGCCAGATAAAGTCGGAACTTAATAATCTTTTAAAAGCTAAGATTATCTTTCCTGTCCGACACTCAAACTGGGTCTCCAATATGGTACCCGTCAGGAAGAAAAACGGCGACATCAGAATCTGTATTGATTTCAGAAATTTAAATAAAGCAAGCTTAAAAGATAACTTCCCTCTGCCTACCATGGAGCAAATCCTTCAATCGGTAGCAGGATCTGAATTGATGTCTTTTCTGGATGGTTTCTCAGGATACAATCAAGTACTGGTCCACCCTGATGACCAATTAAAAACTACATTCAGAACAAAATGGGGAACTTACGCATACCAAAAGATGCCTTTCGGACTCATAAATGCAGGAGCGACATTTCAAAGAGCTATGGATACAGCCTTTAGAGGGTTAGTTAACCGAACAGTAGTTGTCTACCTCGATGACATTACTGTATATTCTAAAAAGAGATATAATCACTTGCATGATTTGAATCAGATTTTTCAACGATGCAAAACATATGGTATCTCTCTTAACCCGAAAAAGTCTTTTTTCGCTCTCAACCAAGGCAAGCTCTTAGGGTTTATTGTATCTAAGGATGGCATTTATGTAGATCCTGAGCGAATTACGGAAATTTCTGAAATTCCTTTTCCACACAATAAAAAATCGATGCAGTCGTTTTTAGGACAAATTAATTTCGTTAAGAGATTTGTTCCAGATTTTTCACAGATTGTACTACCACTGCAAAAGATGATTAAAAAGAATTCAACCTTCAGATGGGGACTAGAAGAAAAGCAAGCTTTTCATGATATTAAACAATCCATAATCAATGTCCCAGCCCTGAATACTCCAAATCTTTCTAATCATTTTACATTATATACTATTGCATCCGACTTATCTTACGCAGCAGTACTAACTCAGTTGAATGATGACAATTTGGAAGCGCCCATTTCGTTCTTCAGTTCTAACTTCCAAGGCGCCGAATTGAATTATTCAGAAATTGAGAAACAAGCTTTTGCTGTCTTTAAAGCAGTCAAACATTATCGACCCTTTCTTCTTAAAACCCATACTAAAGTAATAGTTCCTTTCTCCGCAGTTAGGCAACTATTAATTCAAAAGGAATTGGGAGAAAAGAGGGCAAACTGGGTCGCAGCCCTCCAAGAATATGATCTAGAAATAAAGCCAGCAAAATTTGTTAAAGGTCAAGGTTTTTGTAGGATCTTAGCAGGAGCATCAAACATTCCTGAATCAGGTGATACAGAGCAAAACCAAGAAGTCAATCAGCTAAGTATACCGGATTCCGAATCTCAATATTCAGATCTAATCTTTTATTTAAAGAATGGTTATGCACCTACCAATTTGTCCTACAAGAATAAGAGAGCCATTAGATTGAAAGCTAAGAGTTTTTCTCTTATTAACGATGTGCTCTTCAGGAGAAACTATGATTCTGTATTACTAAGATGCCTTGAGAAACCTGAAGCTCAAAAGGTTTTGCAGGAGCTACACGATGGACCGGCAGGAGGACATTTTGGAGCTGATACAACAGCTCATAAAGTAATTCATGCCGGATATTACTGGCCTACTTTGTTTAAGGATGCTCATGAATATGTAAGGAAATGCATTAAGTGCCAAACTGCCAGTGGAAGACAACGAAAGCCAGCTTTCCCTTTACAACCAATCAACATTGAACAACCTTTTGAACAATGGGGATTGGACATCATTGGAGAAATAAATCCTTCATCTTCCAAGCAACACAAGTATATCCTTACAGCAACTGATTACTTTACAAAGTGGGTAGAAGCAGTTCCATTAAAGACAACAAACTCGGAAGCAATCATCGAATTTATAGATCAGTTCATCGTAACCAGGTTTGGTGTTCCAAACGCTCTTGTCTTTGATAATGCTTCTTACTTCTCAGGCAATGCAATGATTGATTTCGCTATCAAAAGAGGATTTAAATTAAAATATTCTGCCAACTATTACCCCCAGGGCAACGGTCTAGCAGAATCAACTAATAAAAATCTAATCAAAATCATTAAGCGAACAATTGAAGAAAATCATAAGAACTGGCATAAATCCTTGGTATTTGCATTATGGGCCGATAGAATTACACAGAAAGCTTCCATAGGGACCTCTCCTTTTAATCTTGTTTATGGAAAAGAAGCAGTTGTACCAACCAATCTTCTTCTCCCATCTTTAGCCCTAGTGCAATTTATAGACGAAACTCCTTCTTCTTCTATACAGTTTAGACATGATCAAATACTCAAACTTGAAGAAGAAAGGGACAAAGCCAAGGTTACACATGCAAGACATCAGCAAGTCATTAAAGCAGCTTTCGATCTAGCCTCATCCAGCCCTAGACAATTTGAAGTCGGAGATCTAGTCCTGAAATGGGACAAAGCCCACGAAGACAAAGGTAAACATTCCAAATTCCAAAAACTGTGGCTAGGACCATTTCAAATCTGTGAAAAAGTAGGCCATTCCACATTCATACTTCAAAATCTATCAGGGGTGAGAGATTCTCTCCCTGTCAATGGTCTAATTCTGAAGAAATTCTTTAACTGAGGAGGTAACCCCTTCTCTTTCTAGCTTATTAGTTTTTCATAGTTTGTAGGATTTGTAGGAATAAGAATGTGGGACATTCCCATTGACCTTTCGCTGTAAATAAAAGCTGTCTCGCCATAGTAATATTAATATTTACTTTTTAAAAAATAGCATCCTGAACCAAGAGAGATCATTTCTAGGAAATTAGCTATCTTTTTATTCTAAGCATTTCAGACTCACCTTTGTAAATTTCACTCTGAACAAAGATCTATGAATCATCTTGAGTGGTTGAAATTAGTCCCCAAAGGTTATCTATACGAAAATAGGAGCTAATTCATCTTCAGCATCTTCAACTCTTAAACCTGTCATCCATTTATTCTTAATAAGATAATTGTTCATCCCATTCACCAACAGTTTTTGATTACTCAGAGTGTAATTCTAAAATATAAAAGATTAAAGATAAGAGGTCTTATCACAAGCCTGCTTACCATGTTCAGAGGAAAATAATTTAACTGACATTACCAAAACTGCATACCAAACAGGGTAATGGCTTGAAATCTCAAGACAAGGGGTCTCATCACGAGCCAGCTTGTTCAGTTTAATTACTACCCGTGAATGGCATTGTCACCTATCTGGCCACCAAACCAGGACAATGGATTTTATCTTAAACGAAAAAAGAAATTGAAATTCAAAAAATACGAGAATATCTTTTGAATTCATTCTGTTTAGTCACACTCTAAGGTGAATGGAACAATGGACAAGAACATGGTTAAAAGGTAACCCTGCCGAGACTATGAACGTTTGCTGGCAGCAGAGGCTCTACCTGTGACAGAGGAGTTTATTTTAAAAGCTGATATGGAAAAGTTTTCTATTTTTACTTTTACAAACCAATAAGGACTTATTTTAATACTCGAAGTGCATTTATAAAAAGAGGAAGTTTAATGAAGAAACCTGTTTTATTTAGAATCAATAGATATCTAGTTATATTAGAAATTTCCTTTCTTTTATAAAGATTCTATTTGAAAAAATGTAAATATAATTGTTAGTTCAGAGATAACTGGTTCTGCCAGCGAATCGCCAATTGTTGTGCCCTACAACAACCCCCCATTTCATAACAATTTTATCACAAACAATTTACATATGAAATGGGTCCCTTTTAAAATTTTTAATCGGCATTAATAAACTTGTTCAAATAAGGTATGATAATCAAATGAATTTATGCAAAAAACCCTTATTGAGCAAGTGATAAGCAATTTTTGGTTAAGTCCAAAGAAGTAATCGCAAGTTCGGTTGCCATCTTGGTTTTTCCCGATGCGATATCGCTATCGGTCATCGGCAATAGCAAATGCACACACAAAAGGGCACATACCTTTTCCCCGATGCGACGCGATATCGGCGATCGGCTATCGGCATGGCACTATGTCGTGTGGAAAATGTTTTAACACTCCGGCCCGATGCGATATCGCTATCGGCATTCGCTAAAAGCAATTGATACACATCTGGGGGTTATGTTCGCGCGCCGAATGCGATATCGCAATCGCGTTCGCTAAAAACTTTCCCAAGTGATAACGCCACACACACACTTCCGATGCGATATGATGACGCTTAATGATGACCTCAGTTCCAAAAGGTGATTATTTCAAAGCATTAAAGTTATATTTAAAATCGATTTGACAAAATCACAGATTTCAAAAAGCCGTTAAGTAAAGGGATAAGGTAATGCATGCGTATTTAAAAGCTTTGCCCCTTCGAATTAACGAGCAATTACGATTAGACCTTTGAAAGATCTATTACACGCTTTAAGGAGTCATTCGGTTTAATAACTTAAGTAATGGTCATTTATGAAGCTGTAGGCCGTAAAATCACCATTATTACATCTACGGTGCCTGCTCAAATCATTAGATCCGTAGCCTCTTTTAGGAATAATCTCGCCACGCTTCAAATCATATATTTATCCCGTTATGGATTGTCATTGTTATTTCTTTGTTACGATTTCTCTTGCACTTGTGTAGAATTCGACTAACGAGAGAAGTCTGAATATGATGGGAAAAAAGTCCAAGAAGATGGCAGGTTCTACTGCGACACCCGCCTCAGGCCAAGCTGCTACACCTTCTAGGAAGGGCTTAATCTCAGATACTACATGCACTGGTCTTACTGGTACTACATGGCAAGGGACATACAATTTGCTAGAAGGAGAACAACCAGAAGTGACAGTAACGGAGGCAAGTGTGGATGAATTAAGAAAGTCTGAGGCAACTCTTAAAGATTTGGCTGACTCTTTTCTGCACAGAATAGCAGCCAGGGAACAAGTCCTGCCTTATACTGATGTGGTACGTTGGGCAATTGAAGAAGTTCCTCTCACTAATAGAACCTTCGTTTCTAAGGATAGAAGGATTTTCGGCTCCTTCAAGCCTGAAGACTTAAGACAAATGTATCATTTGCCCAATCCCGAGCAAGTCTATAACAGAGCATTCGTGGAAAAATTTGCCAGAGAAAATGAATCACCAGCCGAACCTCTACGAGAGTGGAGGCAAAATCCAGCAAAACACAAACAGGATATGTCGGGTAAGTACTCCAATGCCTCTCTGGCTTCACCTTACTGCTATGCTGGAATTATGATGTGTAGATTGTGGGGATTTCATGAAATTGCAAATATCCATGTTGATATGGTTCCCTTAATGGAAGCGGCCGTTAATAGTATAATTATGGATTGGGCCACTATCCTGTCTGATAAGTTGGTCTTAGCTATTCGTGAGTTTAGAGCCAAAACCAGAGTCAGTGAGAGAAAAATCCCACCTTTTTATTACTCTGCATACATTATGGATGCCCTTTGTTTTAATTCTGAGTTTCCTGTCCTTGGTTGGAGATGGACAACCCATGACCCAACACCTATTCATTTGTATCATCGTAAATTGTGGAAACCGTCTCACAAAGACCATTTGTACCAAATTTGCAATGGTTTTATGGTTCCCGTTCACTATTCTATTTTTGACAGACCTATCCCTAGGATTTCCTATGAAGCCTCTTTTGACCTGCCAGCCGTAGCCCATTGGTTCGGCGAAGAATGTTTTTCTTATATCAGAGTTTTTGGAAGCAAGGCCAGGCCACATGTTCTTCCCGTATACATCCCAGACAAACTGTTGGCCCGAGAAATCTCTTATCAGATAATGTCTGAAGGTGTTACCCAAACTCTCAAAGAGGAGAAGAAGAGAGGATGGCCATCGTTTCCTTTAAGAATTGGAGTTTATACACTGCTAAATTATAAACATGCAGAAAAGGAAGCAGCAAAACTCCAAATGCTATCTCTAGTTTCTATTCCCAACAGACTCTATGACCCGAACAAGGCTGCTTTCATTGCCTTGGAACAGGCTAAGCTGACAAAGGTGGTTCACCAAGAAGACCAGTTTGACGACCTGTTCATGGGTGCTGATTCAATAAGCCAAGTCAAACAACTTGCTGCAATGAGATATGAAGATATGGAATTAACTGAATTTAATAAACTTAGAAAGCAAAGGTTGCAAACTTTGCCTCTAAAGTTATTATCTACAACCCCAACTTCATCCTCAAGCGAGCCTGATCAGCCAGAAATAAATTCACCTCCCGTTACAATTAGAGAACAGGAGGAAAGTCAAAGAAAACTGCAGGCAGAAAGGCAGCAAAAAGCACAAATTGAACAAGAGCAGAGAAGGCAAAGGGAGGTAGAAGAGCAGAGAAAGCAAAGAGAGATAGAAGAATAGAGGAAACGAGAGGAAGAAGAAAAAATAAGGAAAGAACTGGAAGATAGGCAGAAAAAGGAATTAGAGGAACAGCAACGGAGAGTACAAGAGGAGCAACAGCGGAAGGCATTCGAAGAACAACAGAGAATTGAAAAAGAAAAAGAACAGAGTAAGCAAATCTCTGTCGATACTGAATTGATTGAGGAATGGAACCAATTTGATTCCATTATAAGTGGTAAAGAAGCCTCCAAAGACTCAGATGCCTTAAAGACTCCCGATATTACTGTTTCTCTCCGGTTCTTGAAGGAACCAGCGGCCCACCCACAGTACAGAACGTTGAAGAAGTTACTCAGAATCCATCTGATCAAGTTGATCTTCAGGTAGAGGAAATTCCTCCTCTAGACATTTTCTACAGCCCTAAGCATAAAGCCGTTGTAAGACGCTCAAGGAAGAGGCGAAGGCTTGATCAACTTTCTGTCTCAAATGAGCAAACAGTCACGGGCAATGTCGTCTGGAAGGGAGAATTAAGTCCCTTTGAAGATTTAACAAAGCTGTCGCAATTTGCGGGAGCTTATTCAACAGCAACCATTGACAAAGCATCCGAAGTGAGTCTTCTTTTGAAGACTAAAGAGCATGAGGTATATGCATTGCAAGCAGAAGTGATAGAGGCAAAGAATAAAACGACACAGGCGGAAGAACAATTGCTGGCTCAACAACAAGAGAATCATTTGTTAACCCAACAAATTGAAAAACTAAGGATAGACCAAAGTGACATTAAAGCACGTGAATTAGCAGAGGCATTATCACAGTTGGAAGCATCAAATGAGCTGTTAATGAAATCTAAAGAAGATCAAATAGTTCAGCTCTCAGCACAACTTGAAGGTATTAAAGGCGCCAAGAGTATTGAAGATTTCAGAACAGAGGCAACTCTGATAAATGGCGCTTTAATATCTCAGATTAGACTTTTGTGCCAACAGCTAGTTGAGGCTGAGTCACTTTGTGATATATCTACAGCAGTATGTAAGCAAATCGAGAAAGCCAGGACTAACTTGGATCAGGCCGAAGATGAAATAATAGAATATATTGAATGGCAAGATACTCCAAAAGGGCAAGCTGCTAATTTAGCCCGAATCAGTGAAACATACAAGAACATACTTTTCATGGAATGGGAAACACAGGTAATGAAGGCAGAGAGGGCAGCATCCAGATGCAAAACAATTTCCATGAACATGATCAATATAGTCAATGATACATTGTATCTGGCTAACATGATTTCACAATGCACACCTGGAAACATAACAACCGCAAATATGCTAGAGCATAAGAATTATCTTAAGCTGGAAGAACAAGGGCGGTTAATTGCTGGAGTAAATACCTTGACCTCCGATGCATACTGGCTTTTCTTGATTAAACCGCATTCTCAAAGGTCGGCTCTCAACTGTCTAACCGACGCTCTCCAATACCTGATTGCCGATTTCCAAGATGCCACATATGATGCACAGCTGACTTCTCGCCTCAATACTCCACCTGAAGTAGAGCCAATGCTGGCTATATGTCAGCGAAAGAATAAAGGCAAAGAGAGAGCTGATTGAAGCATCGCCGCCGACTGCCGATTCACCCAAATTGCAAAATGATATTTGTTGATGCCGATTTCTTAGTTTTCAGTTTTTAGATATTTAGTAGTTAGATTAGAATAGTATTTATAGACCCTTTCATTGTTTTGGAAAGGGTCGTAAAATTTTTTAAAAGACTAAAAGGCTGAAGTTTGCACTATTGTGCTTCAGTCTATATTCTTTTTGAAACTCGACCACTGGTCCTTAATTTTACTTGGAATGCTGTTTAAGTAAATTGTGCACTATTGTCGTTTGCTTGGAATGCTTTCTGGTTGGAAGGAAGGACTGCTACATAGCGATTAATACATTGGATTGATCAAACAGCTTGCATGGTACTATTATCTGTATCTGTTCTCTTTTCAGTTATATGAATTGCTGTGTTATTACTTTGCTATTATTGAATACATGTATGCAATACAACAATAAGTCTTCATTTCATATCACTATTGAATGTTTTGAGATTTGTTATCTTTCACCCATGTATGTATCAATGATATAAATGACTGAGTACAGTAATTCGCTATTATAGCTCTGCGTAACTACTTACACAGAGCAATCTCAAATGATTAAACATCTATGCTTGTTGTTAGTGTCATCTATATGCCTGTCATTAAGCATAGTTTATTAAACGCTGTACTGTCTGAATTGATAAGTCCCGGGATTAGTTTATAGTTTTTTGTATTTCTTTTATAGTTTAGTTATTTTGTTTATTATCATTTCATATTTTAAATCATCCATCCATCCCGTTCACTTATAATCTTTGGGAAACTGGTCCCGTTATCCCCAGTCGGAGCCACTATTCCAAACGGAAAAGGAGCTGCACTAAGTTCCGGACCGGGTGGTTTCCCCGATGTTGTTGCAACGAATTTCGAGGCATCAACAGGTCCGCAGAGCAGAGGACAATTTAGTTGTGAGATCCCGTTGGCTTTACAAGGTAAAGAAAGCTGCAGATGGTAGTGTGGAGAAGCATATGGCCAGATTTGTGGCTTGTGGCTTTTCATAGGTATAGGGGATTGACTATGATGAGACCTTTGCTCATGTTGAAAGGTACTCGTCAATCAAATCTATTTTGGCACTATCAGGATAGATGGGTTGGAAGATCCATCAGATGGATTTGAAGACTGTCTTCCTCAATGGAATGATTGAGGAAGAGGTGTACATAGAGTAGCTCAAAGGTTTTGAGACCTTGGACTATGAGTCGCATGTGTGCTGATTCAAGAGAGCGTTGTATGGGCTAAAGCAAGCACCCTGTGCTTGTTACACCAGGATAAATAGCTACTTCACTGGGTTGGGCTTCACGAAGAGTGAAGCGGATGTGAACCTGTATCAAATAGTGGTGGAAGGTAAGTTGTTAATCATTGTACTTTATGTAGATGATTTCATACTGGCAGGTGATGAGAAGCTCATCAAATCTTGCAAAGAGGACCTTGTGTTAGTGTCGGTATCTTCATCCCTCCATAAGTGATCAAAATTTCTCTTTTTGCATGCATTTTAGGTGTCCCATCCGATCAACGACATTCCATTAGGTCATGGATCAGCTCATGGTAGTGGTTCATTATCAAATTTCCCTCATGGTTTTTACCTGCTGGCCTATTTTCACAAATTCAAGTCATTTACAGTCATTTTTATCATTACACTTGCAGAAGTCATTTTAGGGTTTTCAAGTCTCATTATGTCTAGGGTTTGCCACCATGGTATTCAAAAGCTCAATAAGAGGTCAGCAGGTACATGAGGATGTCAAATAAGTTCATAAAATCACAAATTTTACTGATGATTTGCTCCATAAAGTGTTTTTACCTCAAAACTCTGTTTTGAGGTGAAAACAAAGTTTTTTTGTTTCATGTAAAATTTTTATGTAATTTTATTGTTTTCATATGTAATAAAGCATCATCTACAACCCTTGGTTACCTTGCAAAACTCCAACACTCCAGCTCTTGCAAAAGAGACAAGAAAATCCAAGCATCAGTTCATCAAATGACAAAAAAGAGCCAAACTGCAAAAACATGGTTTTTAAAAAAAAAGTGAAAAGGAACTTTAGAAAGTGGTTTTTTTAGATGAAAAATTAAAGTCAGTTGTATATAAAGGGATCCTTTGTGTTAGAAGACATCATTTTGTGCTAAAGTGAGAAAGAACAAGAAGAAAATCGCGCTTTGAGGATAGAGAGGGAAAGTTGCAGCAAATTTCAAGATTTTTCCCAGTGTGATGCACCTGAGCAATGGCACAGCGCACCTACCAGGCGCTACGTACCGAGCGTAGTTTTTGCAAAGAGATTTCAATGGGCGTTATGCACCTACTAGGCACTACACACCAAGGCGTTGGCACGACGCACCTGTCAGCCAAGCTAAAAAATTCATGCCATCGATTTTCTAAGCCTCTAAATTTGAAAATATCATCTCTTCAAGTAAGTGCATCCTCCCATTTGCCATAGCAAGAGAATTTTTAATCCATCATAATGATTTGAATGGTGAAAAATCAAACCCTAGTTGCTTCAAAGTTGCCTTGACAAAATTGTCTAGGGTTTTGTAGTTTTTGTCATTCTTGTTGTTTTTACTCCCTTCTATGTTTTTCCCACATCCCATCCCCTTGCACTAAATTTCCCTAATTCCCTTCCCTTTTCCCTCTCCCATTGACACTCACCTTACCCCCTATCATCAAACCCTAAGCCTTATACCTAATTCCCACTATTCCCCAAAAACCCTAATTCCCCTTTTACTAAACCCTATCATTCCCTAAAAACCCTACATCCATCATCAAAACCCTCCTTTTCATTTTTATTATCAATCAACCCATCAAATCCCAAAGAAAAAAAATAGCAGTCACCTATACTTAAGAAAATATCTTCATACTCATCATTCTACACTCTACATTTGCAAATATAGAAATAGATTTAGCTTATGAAAGGGATGAAGAAACTGTGAGTGATTCTTCCCAAGAAGTACATGCACAAAGAAAACCACATAAGAGAAGAAAACACATCCAGGAGGAGCCCACCACACTCACAGAGTTACTAGCTTTCCATCTTGCAGTAACATGCTTTAAATGTCAGTCTTGCTACCAGTTTTGTGAGATGGTGGAGAGGGTGAAATACCACCATGGACTTGCTAGGTAATTTGTCCTTCATCTTCACAATGGGCAGGTAAACTTAGCAGGTGTTTCCTTCACTTTGACACCTGAAACCATAGCTGCAGCAACAGGTATTCCAAATGTAGGTGAACAGTGAAACAAAGGAAATCTTGTGGGCAAAGAGCATTATGAGCCTTACATCAAGGCTAGTTATCAAAAGCAAATTAGTAGGGTCTTTCCTTTTAGATACCTACAAAACACTTATGCTCCACTCATGAAGCTCATTACCAAATACTTCACTTGTGAAGGGAGGTTTTCTTGCTTATACACTTACCATGTTAGATTATTGATGCATTTCACTAGAGTGAGGATGATGAACCTCCCCTATTTCATATGCAGAAATATTGAGAAAATGGCTACATTAATGCAAAGGAAACCTCTTCCTCAATAGTTTAGTAGCATTTATCATTTTTCATTGATCAAGATTGTTCTTTTGCATTAGATGAGCTTATTGAACATTTCATGGGATACCTTCATTTCACATGAGGTTTTCAAAAGCCCTCAAGTGACCCCATCAATGTTTCAAGTGGAAGGAGGGCTTCAAATCAGCCAGAGGTTCATGAGACTCAAACTACAGGTGTTCCAATATTTTTCACTTATAAAAAAGGCACAAGGAAATTATTTGCAGCTGCCAAACGAGTATTATCTCCACCTGGGGTGGAAGGGGTCTCATTTCCTTCACCAGACCATAGGAAAATGCTATCTTCACCTGGGGTGAAAGGGGCTTTTCCTTCTTCTTCAGTAGCATAGGTACCAGATAAAGGGAAGCAACCATTGCATGATGAAGGGCCTTCTGAAGGTTAGACGAGAGATTTTGTTTTGATTCAGGAGGAGGATACTGATTTGATCTCCTAAAACTCAAGGCTTAAGGAGGTCATTAGAGAGAAAGAAGCTGATATCCATGCCTTATCACTTAACCTTGAGAGGGCTAAGTGGATCATTAACTACCTTGAGCAACAGAACAAGAAATTGGAGGATAAACAAACAATCATGGAGCTGCAAACCATAAGGGAAAACAGGCAAGCAACAAAAAGAAGGAAAGTCAAATTGACACCTCTTGAGCAAGAAATTGAGGCTGACCAAGAATCATGACTAGAAAAGTTGAATATGAACTTGGAGAAGCTGCTTGAGAAAGCCAACAAGGAGAAAAATATGTTGCGCCACATGGCTTATCACTATTTGGCCCGAAACAAAATTTGTAAAACAAGGATAAGAAACCTAAAAGCCAAATTAAGGAGAACTTTGAGGAGCAAGAAAGAGCAAGATAAGCTCAAGATCTTGGCTGAAGCTTCATTGGCCCAGCATAGCACCTAACATAGATCACTCATGCCAAATTTCAAGAAATTTGGTAAACTTTTTGACATTTTTGAAATTTTCATGGAAAAAACAGGTTTTTCCCGGCAAGTGCGTAGTTCCACTGGCACTCGCTTTTGATAGGGACCTCCATTTGAAGAAAACTTGGCATTTTTGGATTCCTTATGAAAAGTTATGCATGCTCAGAAATTAATAGGAAATTTTGACAAGTTTTGGACCTCCAAAAGGGCCAAAAACACCCAAAAAATGCCCTCTTTGCCACTTTTTGGCCACACAGGAAGCAGTCTTGGGAGATTGCAATTTTGGAGGGGCAAATGGACTCCAAATAAAAAAATTCAAGTTGTTCCAGAAATTAGACTCAAAAGGATTTCTAACGAGCTATCCTGCACCTGATTTGGACCTCAAGAAGCCCTCCAAAAGTAGCTTGGAAAAAGCACTACACACAGAAAAATGGCACTATGCACAGGATGAAAAAGTGCCAATTTTGCTCAAAAACTCTATTTTTCGCCTAGTTTTCTTCTAGTTTGAATTTTTCTCTCTTATGGTCAAATTCATGATGTGAAATGATGTAAATTGATGTACTATGATGTAAAAATGATAAAAATTGACTTGATAAGGTAGATACATCAGTTGTAGGTGGTTTACAGTTGAATGAATCAGTTTCCTAGGTTTTAGAGGCAAGCAGTTCCACTGCCCATTTTTGTGTTCCTAGTTTAGATATGATTGAAACCACCCCTCTTCTCATGGATTCGAACCCTAATGGATAGCACAGGTGGTTTGCAGGTCTATATCATTTGTTTTTTCAGTCATTTGTAAAGGTTGGACTCTTGTGAATGCTTTGAGCACTATTGTACATCATCTCTGTAGTTTCGTAAGGAAATAGACCAGGGTTTGCAGCATTTTGTGGGATTCTTGTGGCAACGTGACTTAGTATTGTTTTTCCTTCTATGATTAAAGTTATCATATGTTTATGTGTGCCATTATCTCTCTCTTTTCTACTTAACTAAATGAATCAAGTATAAAGGTGGAAATCATTGATGTTGCAGTGCTCTACCTTAGGGTTTCATTAGTTTTACATGTTTTCTACTATTTGAAGAGGACTCATGACACATTCATGCCCTCTCCAACTCCTCACTAGTCTTAAGACACACCATTACACCTAATATGAAGTACTAAAGCATTTTCCTACCTCACCCCACAGAAACCTCTGCAAGACTGAGTTCATTCCCCGGACCCAAAATTGCCTTTCACATTTGATCCAGCAATCAACCATAAAACTCAATCAAACTCCTCTGAGCATATACCTAGCCTAAAATTAGTCTTTATATCAGTCATCTCAAGCCTCATTTTCTATATTTTCCTAAGATTGATAAGGAGAGAGCCCTCTCCTGACCTGGTAGGGCTAGCTACCAGGTTAAGCGTGGTTTGATGTTACCCTAGACCTGCCTTTCTCAGCTTGAGGTAGATTTAGGCCATAACATATTGGCAACTCCACTGGGGAAGAAAAGTTTGTTTTTTATTGTTGTTTTCTTTATAGACTACAGACGGAGCCTAAAGTTAGCCAGGTAGCCTTCGAACTGCTCTTGCTTTGCAAGTGCATAAGTAGATGAATGCTGCTTCAGTCAATCTTCGGTTTAGTTTATGAAATAAACATTTGAACTGAAAACTATTACCCCAGTATCTTAAAGCAATTCTAGACTTTCAGATGATGAATTTAGAATTTGATAGGCTAAAAAATTGGTAATTTCCAATTGATTTTTGGGAATAATTCAACACACTGGCTTCTAGACGATATCCTGATCCTCCTCCCGTGTATGAAAACCCAAATCTCATTACAAGAATTCTCTAGCAGTCAAGTTCTGTGATACCATTTTTTAGATCTCATTCATGTCCATTTGTTTTTGAATACCTTGAAGATCTTGAGTTTGATGATCATTTTGATCTATCGTTGTTTGAAACTAAATCTAAAAGTGCAGTTGGTTCTACTGTTCTAAATCTGGAGTTTGCCAAAGATCTTGAAACTCAAAGGGCTAATAGATCGATTGATGATTACATCTTGAATCTTCAAACTTCCATTGTGGCTACAAATATTCCTGAGTTCTTAGAATCTGCCATTGGAAATAATACTGAGAGGGGGGGGGGGGTGAATCAATATTATCAATTCAAAGGATATATGCTACTTCAGTTAGTAAAACCCACGTATATACGCAACTATGTAGAAGGAAACCGGCGTATACAATGCAAACTTATGATTTAGTTTATCTTTCAGATGTTGATTATTAATCTATGTATTTGAGTGAAATAGACAGTAACCAGACCAGTAAAACAGAACAAAAGACAGTCACACACAAGAACACAAGATATAAGGTGGAAACCCAATGTGGGTGAAAACCACCTGCTGCAATTCGTCTCTATCTTTCTTTAATTAGAAACTTCTTTTTACAATGTATTGGTGCAGTCCTTTACCAGTACGTAGGCTACAACCTGGAAAGAGCTACCACCCTCTCTCGTTTTCCAGCTTCTCCTAGAAGGTAGCTACAACCCCTTAGCTCTTGTACTAGCCAAGATACTAGTACGTAGGTGCTGGCCTACTGAAGGCTACAACCTTCTCTTTCTTCCAGGGACCACGTTTCATAAATTTTCAGACTGGATCCATGAACATCAATCAATCATCAAGTATATCTGCATCAAACAATCTCCTTTTCCCCAATTAGCACTGAATCAAGTAAACACTTCTCTGACAGCTGTACCCAGAACACAGTAACAGTAACCACACACCAAATTGTGAACCCAGAATACTGCAGCAATAAACAGAGGCAGCTAGATCATAATAAAAGATATACGCTACTTCAACAACCTGAAACCTGCGTGCATACGCTCCTGTGTTTGGACCAACTTGCGTATACGCTGTTTTCATTCACTGAACCAGCGTGTATATGCTCTTTCACTTCACTGAACCTGCATACAGATCTATAAAGAACAATTCATTCTTTCAAATATTCAGACACTAATTAACCCAGATTTTCAGATTTATAGATCAAGCATGCGCCTCATATAATAGATCAAAATCATACAAAGATACTATTTTTCAAGCTTAAATATTATGACCCATCAATAGAACTTTTCCTTCTTTATGCGCTAAGGTTCCTTCTTCATTCAGATCCAGATTTGCACCATAACCCCAATCACAAATATTTCAGATCTAGCACTTATTAGATATTCAATTCATTCAGATTGATTGCCTTACCAAAAGATCTCCTTCCTCTTTTATAGTCTTAGGCCTTTCACAATACCACGGTCCAAAACCATAATAACACAATACCATGAACCCAATACTTGGGGTCAACACTTTTGGATGCAATAACACGGACCAAAACCATAGGATCAAAAACTATCGGACTAATACCATGAGCCAACCATGAAAGTTTGTGAACTTTTCTCTTCATGAAAGGAACTTTTCTCTGCATGAAAGTACGTGAACTTTTCTCTATATGAAAGAAACATTTCTCCGCATGAAAGTGCGTGAACTTTTCTCTACATGAAAGAAACTTTTCTTTGCATGAAAGTGCGTGAACTTTTCTTTACATGAAAGAACCTTTTATCTTCATGAAAGTGCGTGAACTTTTCTCTACATGAAAGAAACTTTTATCTTCATGAAAGTGCGTGAACTTTTCTCTACATGAAAGAAACTTTTATCTTCATGAAAGTGCGTGAACTTTGCTGCACTATAATTTATCATCTGAGATGAGTGGGTTGCCATCAAGTACAACATATGTATCATAATGCCAACAATCTCCCCCTTTGGAATTGATGGCAACAACAACCAATCACTCTCCCCCTTTGTCATCAAGGGGAAAGGGCAGACCAAGATAATCTCTTTCCTAGATAAACTTTCTGCTGCCCATACTCCCCCTGAGTACCTGCTGAAATCTCTGAATGAGCTCCCCCTTTGTATATGCCAAGGTGTACCACTCTGTCCATGCTTCCTCTGAGTACATGCTGAAGTCTCTGCTCTACTGAAGTGTGCTATTCATGCTCCCCCTGACTATAAGCAAGGTCATTCAGATCAGCAACCATGATTTCCTTCTGTTATTTCTCTGCATTTATTCCACCTGAAACCAACAACAGCTGTGAACTAGAACCAAAAGCTTCTAAGATAATGCCAACAATGCATCATTAGAAGTTTATCTGCTCCCCCTGAACCTGTGCCAGAAGGTCTCTGTCAGACCCAATTCAGATTATCTCCACCATAACCAGAGCCTGTCCCTACTGATATCCATCAAGTGTCCATATACGTGACTATATCTGCACAAACCTGCGTATGTACGCGGATCCTCCTCAGGCAACTCGCGTACACCCATTTTTCTCTGAAATAGACAAGATTTAACAGCAAGATGATGCATCAACTACCCCCAGCTTTTGTCTGAGGTATTCAAATGTCTCCCTGGGCAGTGGTTTGGTGAGAATATCAACAACTTGTTCCTTAGAAGGAACATACTCCAACTTGACCTTTTGTTCCAACACTTGTTCCCGGAGAAAGTGATACTTGATTGGTATGTGCTTGGTTTTTGAATGCATGATTGGGTTCTTAGAAATGCTGATTGCACTTGTATTATCACATAAGATGGAGATAGGTGGTGTACAAGTGATTTGAAAGTCCTGCAAGGTTTGCATCATCCAAAGAAGTTGAGTGCAACAGGATGTAGCAACCACATATTCCGCTTCAGCTGTAGATAAAGCAATCAAACTCTGTTTCTTCTTGAACCAAGATACTAATCTGGAACCCATAAAGAATGCTCCACTACTTGTGCTCTTTCTGTCATCCACGCTTCCAGCCCAATCTGCATCTGTATAAGCATGTAGAGTGAGATCTGTATCTATAGGATACCATAAGCCATAGTTTTGAGTTCCTTGAAGATACTTGAAAATTCTCTTTACTGCCTGAAGATGGGTTTCTTTAGGATTTGCCTGAAATCTTCCAACTATTCCCACTGCATGCATGATGTCTGGTCAAGTACCTGTCAAATAAAGAAGACTTCCAATCATGGATCTATAGGTTGGTTGATGCACTGCTACAGATTCATCATTTGCACTGAGGTTGCATCCTGTAACCATAGGGGTACATACTGGTTTTGCATCTTCCATGCCATATTTCTTCAAGATCTGCTTGAGATACTTGGTTTGAGACAAAAAGATACCGCCTTCATTTTGTTGGATTTGCAATCCAAGAAAATATGTCAGTTCTCCAAGCAAAGACATTTCGAATTATTTCTGCATTACCATGGCAAAGCTTTGACTCATCGCTTCTTCATTGCTGCCAAATATAATATCATCTACATACACAACAAGTATTAGCAATTTGTCATTTTCAATTTTTATATAAAGATTGCTATCTGCTGATCCTTTTGAAAAACCCTGTTGATGAAGATATTTGTCCAAACGATAGTACCAAGCCCTTGGAGCCTGTTTAAGACCATAGAGAGCCTTTTTTAGTCTGCATACAAGATTTGGATCATTCCCAAGGATGAAGCCATCTGGTTTCTCAATGTACACTTCTTCTTCTAAGTCTCCATTCAGAAAGGCTGATTTCACGTCCATTTGAAATACTTTGAACTTCTGAAAGCTTGAGAGAGAAAGGAACATTCAGATGGCCTTAAGTCTAGCAACGGGAGCAAAAGTTTCTTCAAAGTCTATACCTTCTTGTTGAGCATACCCTTTACAAACAAGTCTGGCCTTGTTTCTAATCACTTCCCCATTTTCATTCAACTTGTTTTTAAAGATCCATTTTGTCCCTATGACATTCTTATCTTCTGGTCTAGGAACCAACTCCCAAGTGTTATTCTTTTCAATCTGCTCAAGTTCTTCATCCATTGCCTTGACCCAGCATTCATCTTTGCATGCCTCTTTTACATTTTGAGGTTCAGTGGAGGAGAGCAATGCCAAATAGCTTGAGGCTTCTGCAATTGTTCTTCTTGTTTGTACACTTGCCTCTTTCTGCCCCAAAATCTGAGATTCTGGATGATTCTTCTGAACGTACCTGGATGGAGTCTTCTCTTCTATCCTTATCTATTCCTCTGGTGCCTCTTGAGGTTCTTCTTCATCATCAGTCTGATTTGGAGAGTAGTCTTCATCCTCTTCGATATTTTCATAATTTACTTGCCTAGGAATGTATCCTTTTTCATCAACCACTACATCAATGCTGTCAACAATTCTTCCAAGTCTTTTATTGTAACACTTATATGCTTTGCTGTGGGGAGAATAACCAAGGAGAATGCCTTCATCTGCTCTAGGTTCAAGTTTGCCAAGCTGTTCATCATTATTCTTAATATAGCATTTTCTTCCAAAATTTTTGAAATGCTTTACCGAAGGAGTCTCACCATACCAGAGCTCATGAGGAGTTTGAGTGCTGTTCACTCGGACATTTGTTTTGTTGAGAATAACAACCGCAACAAATGCAGCTTCACCCCAGAAGGTTGCGGGAGTTCCAGACTCATCAAGCATAGCACGAGCCATTTGTTGGACCGTTCTGTTCATCCTTTCCACCACTCCATTTTGCTGAGGAGTCCTAGCTGTAGAGAATTCCCTTCTTATTCCATGTTCTTCATAGAAATCGAAAAATTCATTTGAGGTAAACTCCCCACCTCTGTCGGACCTGAGGCACTTAATTTTGTGATCTGATTCATTTTCAGCCAAGGCTTTGAAGGATTTGAATTTTTCGAATGCTTCGTCTTTATGCTTCATAAGTCCTAACCAAACCATCCTGGAGAAGTCGTCAATGAATAATATAAAGTATTATTCTCCTTGAGGTGACCTTGTCCTAAATGGACCACATACATCTGTATGGAATAGCTCAAGAGGCCTGCTAGCTGATCCTTCCTTCTCAGGGAAGTTAGTTCTGGTTTGCTTACCAAACTGACATGATTTGCATATTGTGTTGTTTGGAATTTTGATATCTGGAAGACCACGAACTTCCTGGTATTTGCATGCTTTCCTTATTTGTGAAAAGCTTAGATGCCCCAACCTCTGGTGCCATAACCAGTGTTCATCATCCTTGCTCAAATAGCATTGTTGTTGTCCTTCTTCAAATATGTATAAATTATTTGGAGTTCTTCTACCTTTGATCACTGTTTTTCCTGTATCAAGATCACGAACACTACATCCATTTGATCAAAATATTACCTCGGTTCCTTGATCACACATCTGACTGACACTCAGTAGATTATGCTTCAAGCCATCAACATACAAAACATTTCCAGCTTTGACCTTTTCTTTCAATTGAGCAGTGCCTCTTCCTTTTATGACTGCAGGGGTATCATTTCCAAAAGAAACTTTCTTTCCCTTTTCTAAAAAACTATATGATTCAAGTTTTTCTTTATCACCTGTCATATGCTTCGAACATCCACTATCAATGTACCATAGATTTTCCTGTCCTTCTGCATAAAAAGCTATCCCACATCTTTCTGGTTGTGGTTCCTTTATTCTCCATGTTCTGGTGCTTGAGGCTTGTTCCTTTGTCTGCCGAAACCTGCTCTTGCATTCAGAATCTTCATGACCAAAGTTATTACAAATAGAACATTCAATTTCATTTTCAAGGGCCGAAAAGTTGTTATAGGTCCTTTTCGTAATCCCAGTCATACTTCTTTGTTTTTGAGCTTCTCTAGTCATGATTGTCTTATAGGCAATACATTGAGCTACTTTGTGACCAAAGTTATGGCAAGAGAAACATTGGCCATTGAAGAAACTTCTGCGATTATCAAATCTACCAGCCAAATGATTGTACTTTCTATTTTCATCCATTCTTGAAGCAAATTGAGAAGTTTTTACCTGTGGCTGGTTGTAGCTTTTGTTCACCCTTAAGATGGACTGCCCTGGTTTACCTGGTAGTCTTTGTTTATTCTTGATGTAATTCGTCCCTGTTTTACCTGGTGATCTCCATTGGGCTTTTTATCATTCCTTCTTGCTACATCAAGATAACTCTTTGAGGTGGATGCTTGAGATGCTTCTCCATTATACCCCATACCTGTCTTGATTAGTGGAGAAAACTGTACATTGATTATCTCATCCAGAGTTTCAGATCCTTTAACAAATTTAAGATTAAAAGCCTTTGTTTTCTCAATTTCTTTTCTAAGGCCAACAATTTCACATTCTAACTTCTCAAGAAATTTTTCTTTTTCATCAAGTTGGAATTGCAGAGTATCAATGATCATATCTTTTTCTTCTAAACATGTTTTGAGTCTAGAAATCTCTTCATAAAAACCATCTACATCTATAGCGTCCATGTAATCATCATCTTCAAAAGCCATTAAAAGTTTATAATCATTACCTCGTTCATCTTCGTCACTATTTGATAGGCCATCACTGTCTTCATAAGTGTAGTAACTTTTCTTAGTTGCATTCTATTTCTTGTTCCATCTAACAGGTTCCTTCCCTTTGTCAATCTTATCCTTATGAGGACACTTGGCAGCATAATGACCGACCCTTCCATAAGAAAAGCATTTGAAAGGTAACTTACCTCGGAATCTTCCAGCACCCTGTGGAAGATTCTTGACAAAATTTGATTCTTTTTCTTCTTCTGACACATGTCCTGACTCATAGTAGTCTCCTTTGCCTGAAGCCTTGAAAGCAACTTCTCTCTTGTCTGATGGTCCTCCTTTCCTCATTTCATAAGCAGTTAGAATCCCATGCAACTGTGACATGGTAAGGTTTCGTACATTCTCTTTTTCTTCTATTGCAGAAACTTTAGATTCAAACCTAGGGGACAAAGATCTTAGAACTTTTTCAACCACAACAGCCTCTTTTATTTCTTCACCCAAGTTTTTCATACAATTAACAATCTCATCTACACGAAGGAAATAGTTAACTACACTTTCATCAT
This sequence comes from Pinus tabuliformis, assembly GCA_031772625.1. Classification (NCBI taxonomy): domain Eukaryota; kingdom Viridiplantae; phylum Streptophyta; class Pinopsida; order Pinales; family Pinaceae; genus Pinus; species Pinus tabuliformis. Next base: position 1,863,178,915 of record CM062817.1, read on the forward strand.
TATGCATTCTGAGATTTTTATACTGAATTCTGAGGGTTTGAAGTTTTGCTCGTTTTACCTAATCATCTCCTTCATAGCTCAGTACAATCTTGTCCCATATTTCTTTTGTGGATTTATACTGCATAACCTTGACAAATTCTAATTGAGATAGACATCCTAATAGAGTATTGACCGCCTTTGCATTTGTTTCATATTTCTTCTTCTCAGCCGGATCTGTAGGAGTTGCTGATGGAAAAGTATACCCTATATCTATGATATCCCAGACTTCTGTACCAAGAGATTGAAGATAGGCAGTAACTCTTACCTTCCAATATACGAAGTTTGTCGCATCAAAAATCGGTGGCCTAATTGATGCTTCCCTCTCGTAGTTGCTCATGATGAAAGATCTTCCTTCAAGCGATCAAGCTTCTTTTGAAGGACCTGCTCTGATACCAATTTTTGGAAATAACACTGAGAGGGGGGGGGGGGTGAATCAGTATTATCAATTCAGAGGATATATGCTACTTCAGTTAGTAAAACCGTGTATATACGCAACTATGTAGAAGGAAACCCGCGTATACAATGAAAACTTATGATTTACTTTATCTTTCAGATGTTGATTATTAATCTGTGTATATGAGTGAAATAGACAGTAATCAGACCAGTAAAACAGAACAAAAGACAATCACACACAAGAACACAAGATATAAGGTGGAAACCCAATGTGGATGAAAACCACCTGCTGCAATTCGTCTCTATCTTTCTTTAATTAGAAACTTCTTTTTACAATGTACTGGTGCATTCCTTTACCAGTACACAGGCTACAACCTGCAGAGAGCTACCACCCTCTCTCATTTTCCAGCTTCTCCTGGAAGGGAGCTACAACCCCCTTAGCTCTTGTACTAGCCAAGATACTAGTACGTAGGTGCTAGCCTACTGAAGGCTACAACCTTCTCTTTCTTCCAGGGACCACGTTTCATAAATTTTCAGACTGGATCCATGAACATCAGTCAATCATCAAGTATATCTGCATCAAACAATCTCCTTTTCCCCAATTAGCACTGAATCAAGTAAACACTTCTTTGACAGCTATACCCAGAACACAGTAACAGTAACCACACACCAAATTCTGAACCCAGAATACTGCAGCAATAAACAGAGGTAGCTAGATCATAATAAAAGATATACGCTACTTCAACAACTTGAAACCTGTGTGCATACGCTCCTGTGTTTGGACCAACCTCGGTATACACCGTTTTCATTCACTGAACCAGCGTGTATACGCTCTTTCACTTCACTGAACCTACGTACAGATCTATAAAGAATAATTCATTCTTTCAAATATTCAGACACTAATTAACCCAGATTGTCAGATTTATAGATCAAGCATGCGCCTCATATAACAGATCAAAATCATACAAAGATACTATTATTCAAGCTTAAAGATTATGACCCATCAATAGAACTTATCCTTCTTTATGCGCTAAGGTTCCTTCTTCATTCAGATCTAGATCTGCACCATAACCCCAATCATAAATATTTCAGATCTAGCACTTATTAGATATTCAATTCATTCAGATTGATTGCCTTACCAAATGATCTCCTTCCTCTTTTATAGTCTTAGGCCTTTCACAATACCACGGTCCAAAACCATAATAACACAATACCATGAACCCAATACTTGGGGTCAACACTTTTGGATGCAATACCACAGACCAAAACCATAGGATCAAAAATTGTCGGACTAATACCACGAGCCAACCATGAAAGTGCGTGAACTTTTCTCTTCATGAAAGGAACTTTTCTCTGCATGAAAGTGCGTGAACTTTTCTCTATATGAAAGAAACATTTCTCTGCATGAAAGTGTGTGAACTTTTCTCTACATGAAAGAAAATTTTCTCTGCATGAAAGTGCGTGAACTTTTCTTTACATGAAATAATCTTTTATCTTCATGAAAGTGCGTGAACTTTTCTCTACATGAAAGAAACTTTTATCTTCATGAAAGTGCGTGAAATTTTCTCTACATGAAAGAAAATTTTATCTTCATGAAAGTGCATGAAATTTGCTGCACTATAATTTATCATCTGAGATGAGTGGGTTGACATCAAGTACAACATATGTATCATAATGCCAACATCTGCATCCGCTACCCTTGGATCATTTGCTGTTGTCTTTAGTTCAGAAATTCCTACTGAAACTCCTTTTATCCCCACCATTCCTGTGCAGCCCACCATATCTGATCAGAGACCCCCTGTCTCTTCTCCCCCATCAACCCCTTCAACACCTCAAACATCTCACATTTCTTCCCCTCCTTCTACACCTCATACACCCATTACATCGACTGCTATTGTTGTTCCAACTCCTCCTACATCCCTAAGGCCAGTTTCAAATCCACCTAGAGTAATGGTTGCCCGATTATCACATCCCTACTCCTGAGAGAATACTGTCGTTGCTACGCTGTCAATGCATTCATATATCCCCTTTGATATTCATCTGATTCTTCCTCTAGGACTATTTCATTTGCTAAGATGAAATCTTCATCTTTTTGTACAGCTAGGTTTTCTAAATACTCTTCATCCTCCGTGATATAAATGGGCAAACCATCTGGTGTAAAAAAGTGATTCTCCTCTCCAATCGGATTATCATCATCATCTGATTCTGGGCCATGTACAAAATTCTGTTGTAATGGTGTTTTAACTTGTTGCTGTGCTATTTGGTCTTGTGCTCTTTTCTCCCGTTGTTTAATCCTGAACCGTGGTTGCTGTTGACCATGGAAATTTGGATTTCTAATTTGTGTCTCAGGCTTATCTACGATAGTTAATCTAATAAACATCTTTTCAATCTTGCAAAGAAAATGATTTGAGGAAGAAGCTTCTTCCTTTATGGTCACCTTCTTCTTGGTCTTTGCTCTAACTCTCTTAGCTAGCATATTTTCTTCCACACTCACTGCAATTTTCTGCATATCCTCCAATGTAGCCGGGTCTCTTTCTCTCAATTGATATGCCATGTCAGGATCAAAGCCATCGGGAAATTTTATCAAAGCCAGCCCCATTGGTGGCTTTATATCAGCTAGAATAGCATTATAAATAGTATTGAATCTAACACAATAATCCTGGACACTTTCACCAACATTCCTCTTTATGTTTTCATACTCGGAAAGGATTTGGAGTGGATTTTTCTTTACCTCCCAATGATCCAGAAATTGTCTATGAAGAACCGCCAATGTATTGATAGTCCCAGCTGGCAATGCTTTGAACCACTTTCACACTTCACCTCCAAAATTTTGTACAAATAATCTCATAGTCACATTTTCTTCATCTATCTCATGAAGGTCAAAGAAATCATTTTGATAGGATGAACGATTTCTTTGACCTTCATGAGATAGATGAAGAAAATGTGACTATGAGATTATTTGTACAAACTTTTGGAGGTGAAGTGCGAAAGTGGTTCAGAGCATTGCCAGCTGGGACTATCAATACATTGGCGGTTCTTCATAGACAATTTCTGGATCATTGGGAGGTAAAGAAAAATCCACTCCAAATCCTTTCCGAGTATGAAAACATAAAGAGGAATGTTGGTGAAAGTGTCCAAGATTATTGTGTTAGATTCAATACTATTTATAATGCTATTCCAGCTGATATAAAGCCACCAATGGGGCTGGCTTTGATAAAATTTCCCGATGGCTTTGATCCTAACATGGCATATCAATTGAGAGAAAGAGACCCGACTACATTGGAGGATATGCAGAAAATTGCAGTGAGTGTGGAGGCAAATCTGCTAGCTAAGAGAGCTAGAGCGAAGACCGAGAAGAAGGTGACCATAAAGGAAGAAGCTTCTTCCTCAGATCATTTTCTTTGCAAGATTGAAAAGATGTTTGATAGATTAACTATTGCAGATAAGCCCGAGACACAGATCATAAATCCAAATTTCCATGGTCAGCAGCAACCACAGTTCAGGATTAAACAACGGGAGCAAAGAGCACAAGACCAAACAGCACAACAACAAGTTAAAACACCATTACAACAGAATTTTGTACATGGCCCAGAATCAGATGATGATGATAATCCGATTGGAGAGGAGAATCACTTTTTTACACCAGATGGTTTGCCAATTTATATCACGGAAGATGAGGAGTATTCAGAAAACCCAGCTGTACAAAAAGATGAAGATTTTATCTTAGCAAATGAAATAGTCCTAGAAGAAGAATCAGATGAATATCAAAGGGGATATATGAATGCATTGATAGTGCAGCAACGACAGTATTCTCTCAGGAGTAGGGATGTGCCAATCAATCCAATTCAAAAGCGGAAGGAAGCAACACCACCAAAGAATGATTCTCCAAATGTTCAGAAGAAAGGAAAGGAACTAGCAGATCCTACCTCCAGCAAAACACAATCAGCAAATGAAAAGTCAAATCAGCCAAGTGTAGCAAAGGAGAAGACTGAAAAGAAGGATGCTCCACTCAAAGAGGTAGAGAAAACTACAGCCTTTAACTTAGAGAATGAGATTGCTAAGTTAAAAGTGTCAATACCTTTGATAGAATTAATGAAGAATAGCAGTTATAAAGGTCAAGTGTCAAAGATTTTGAATATAGATCCCTTGTCTGATATGGTTAATGTGGAGGATGACCAGCCTGAGCTTATCTTTGGTCCGACATTAGAAGGCCAATCTGAGGATAGTGATGTAGCCCCTTTTTACATCAGCCTTAGATTGCATGATTATGTCTTGCACAACGCCATGTTTGATTCAGGAGCATCTCATAATCTGATGCCAAAGGCAATTATGGAAAAACTGGGTTTAGATATCACTTGCAAGTATCATGATCTTTATTCCTTTGATTCTGGTAGGGTCAGATGTATTGGTCTCATTAAGGATTTGGTTGTCACTTTAGATCAGATTCCAGCAAAGAATGTTCTCATGGATGTGGTTGTGGCTGACATTCCCCCTAGATTTGGCATGCTTTTATCTAGATCATGGGGCACAAAACTCAAAGGGACATTGCAGTTAGATTTCTCCTATGCCACTATTCCCGTGTTTGGTCAATTGAGGAAATTATATCGGGAGAAAAAGATGAAGTATATGATCACAAGCAAGGAGAAACCTTTGAATCATCCAATTAATTATGTACATACAGATTTTGAATCTTTTGTTCTTTATTCTGACAGTGGTTTTAATGATGTAAATAGTCAATTAGTTGAAGTTGAAGATATTCCGGAGATAACAGAAAATTTCAGAGTCGTACTTGATCAAGAGAGACAAAGGCTTGATAGTACCGCTGAACAGTCAACATTTCGCCAACAACAAAAAATTGATGGACAACAGCCAAAGATAGAAGAGCAGGTAGAATTTCAGCACTTGGAAGATGAAGTAGGCTTGTGGAGTATGGAATTTGATGGAACAATAGGTAAGGATGGTACGAGAATTGGTATTTAGATACGTAACCTTGTTTTCCTACCAAACAAAGTCCCGAGTAATGTAAGAATTTTTTCATATAAATTGGCTTTTGATTGTTCCAATGATGAAGCTGAATATGAGGCTTTAATTGCTTGTTTGAAAATCCTCAAGAAGTTGAATGCAAAGAGAATTTCAGTTTATGGCGACTCTGAATTAGTAATCAAACAAGTCAAGGGTGAATACCAAGCCAAACATCCTCGAATGCGGGCTTACCGTAATGCGGTTTTAGATATTTTGAGGTTGTTTCCATATTATACTTTGACATGTGTCCCTCGTGTACAAAATGTTATTGCAGATTCCCTTGCTACAACTGCAAGTAATTTAAAGATCCCGATGAATTCAAACAATAAGTTTGAAATTCATGTGAAGCATCGCCCAACTGTCCCTGATAATCAAAGATATTGGCAGGTGTTTCAAGATGACAAAGAGATTGAAGAATTTCTGCAAAATGAAGGCAAATATAAAGACACTTCTATAGATGGTGAGCAAGATGATGGTGAATTAGACATAGAGGTAAATCAGATGGAAGTTTTGCAGTTGAAGGATAATGTCATCCCTAAAGGCATCATACCTTTAGAGGAATTTGTAGAAATTTTGAATAATTTAACACATATTCAATGGAGATTATCCTGATCATGTACTATTGCGGAATACATACACAATACATAAGCTCCTCTACGTTGATCATCAATATAGCAGCATCAATAACAATAAAACATCAAGAGCATTCACACATTAACACAGTATGTAACCCGGGGAAAGCATCTCGCTAAAAACCCCAAATATCTGTATATTAATGATTGAGACCATGTAACATTACAAAGTACAATGCATATCACAAGCAATCCAGTACTAGCTCCACCTGTTACACAGAATACAGCTAAGATCTGACCTCCAAATCTATTCCACTACTTGCCTGCCTCCACTGCTCAATACCTGCTCAAGAATGAATGAGAATGGTTTACCAAACTCGTATTTCACCTCCAAAGAATCACTCACACTGTGTAAGACGTGAGCAGAGGCTATAATACTGAGCAAATACATGAGCAAACTCATTGGCATACTCAATCCATTGATTGTGCAAATCCTCATGCACAACTATAGCCACAACTGATAGCAATCTGATCCTCTAACACCTGTCCCTGTTGAACTGAACATGCACTGACATGCAACTGAGTTAACTGATGTATTCTATAGTTGTATTATGAGTTAATAATTAGTTTAAAAACTCATCATTAGTCTATTTGCAGTTAGACTAACTACAACTAGTTTAACCAAGTCAAACTGAACACAACTCCATCAACTCCACAATCAACTCCACCAAACTCAACTGATTGAGTTCTAACTAAAGTCATGCATGCAACAAATCAACTGACTCATAAGAAAAGCATACTTCCTTCTGACAGCTGCGTGGGCCACATCTGTAGCTCAAACTGAAGTGCTCCAAGAGAATAAGATCAAGTTTATAGTTTAAATATTATTATGAGACAATAATATTTGACTTTTCTATTTTGGACAGCTAGTCTAAAAATAGACTTTGATCACTCCTGCTGTGATCACTCCTGCTGTGGTCACTCCTACTGTGGTCACTCCTACTGTGATCACTCCTGATGTGGTCACTCCTGCTGTGATCATCCCTGCTGTGGTCACTCCTGCTGTGATCATACCTGCTGGGATCCAAAAATAGAACTTGCGCCATAATTTGCCTGCGGGCCCACTTAGTGAAGGCAACTCTTTTCAATAAGCTCCATCATCTTGTTGCAATATCAACACTCCCTCTCGATAAGATATGGATTATTAGCAACCCCTATCCTACCTCGGTGGTACTCGAATTTTCTCCTGGTGAGATCCTTCGTCAGAATATCAGCATCCTGATCCTCCGTTGGAATGTATGAAAGCAACATGATCCTCCGCTGCACACAATCTCTGATATGATAGTACCTGATGTCGTCCGTTGAGCTCCCTGCCCAATCTGCATCCTCCTGCCTGTACCAATATCCATATCCCGATGTGCCTCTCAAGTAGCGCAATACATGCTTGCCCACCTTTCAGAAGAGCTTGGTAGGCTTAACCATAGCTTGTAAAAGCTGGTTAACTGCATAGCGTATATCGGGTCGTGTATTGACCAAATACATCAGCGACCCCACCAACTATCGATAAACAGTGGCATCCACTTCTTCTCCCGAAGTGGCATCCTCCTTCCTCCAACCTACAGGAAGAGGAGTATCAACAGGCTTGCATCCATGCATGTTGAACTTCTCCAGTATCTCCTGAGAATACTTGCCTTGAGAAACAAACAGTCCATCACTGCACTGCCATATTTCCAATCCTAGGAAATAGTGAAGGAGGCCCAAGTCCTTCATCTCAAACTCTGTAGCAAGATCCTTCTCGCATGACAGTATCAACAACTCATCACCCGTTAGAATCAAATCATCAACATATAGTACAATGATAAGCAACTAACCCTCCACCACAATCTGGTATAGGTTAGGATCCGCCTCGCACTTGGAGAATCCCAGTCCTGTGAAATAGCTGTCTATCTATGTGTACCAAGCACGTGGTGCTTGCTTCAACCCATACAACGCTCTCTTGAGCCTGCACACATGCGACTCGCTGCTGAAGACCTCAAAGCCTTCGAGTTGCTCAATGTACACCTCCTCCTTAATGACTCCGATGAGGAACGTAGTCTTCACATCCATCTGATGAATGTGCCATCCCATCTGCGTTGAGAGAGCAAGAATCGTCCGTATGGAAGAATACCTTGCGACAGGTGCAAAGGTCTCCTCATAATCAATCCCCTCTATCTGTGAAAAGCCTCGGGCAACAAATCTTGCCTTGTACTTCTCTACACTCCCGTCAGCTGCCTGCTTAACTTTGTAGATCCATCTCGAACCCACCACTGATTTCCCTTTCGGTCTAGGAACAATCTCCCATGCACTGTTTCTAGCAATAGAATCATACTCTTCCACCATGGCGTCTACCCATGCGGGATCCTCCACAGCTTCCTCGAAAGAGGATGGATCAGTCACAACAAACTTGCTCATAAGAGCCATGTATCTAGTGTACCGATCAAGTGACTGTCTCTGCCTGTGTTGGGCTGTAGGTGGTCCTACAACTTTCTCTGCATCTTGAGCCAGTCGCTCAGCTTCTGTCAAGTTCTTTCGCCCTCTGATGGTTGGCGCTGCATGAGTGGTCTCTTCCACTCCATGAACCTCATCCTGTGGCTGCTCCACATCCTGAAGCTCATCCTTAGGAACTAATAGCTCCTCATCTGCATGCAAGTGTAGCTCCCTCTCAAGCGAACACTTCATGGCTTTCTCCTCCTGAAATTTTATATCCCGTCGCACGACAGTTTTACCACTGTCTGGCAAATACACACGATAGTTGTGGGGCGTATCAGTGTACCCCACAAATATACCAACCTCTGCGGTTGGCTCCAACTTCTTCCTAGCATCCTTCGTAACATGCATGTAAATGTTAGCACCAAAAATCCTCAAATGAGAAAGATTAGGCTTCTTACCAGAATAAGCCTCCTCGGGTGTACTCATGCCAAGTATCCTATGAGGACAACGGTTCTGCACATAAACTGTTGTATTGCATGCTTTCGCCCACAAGTGAAGGGGTAGGCCCTGATCATGCAACATTGCCCGTGCAGCACCCACAATCGTTCTGTTCTTCCGCTCAGCTACCCCGTTCTGCTGTGGGTTATGGGGAGCTATGAGCTCTCTACAAATCCCTTCTTCCTTGCAGAAATCCTTGAACTCGTCCGAGATGTATTCACCACCATTATCGCTCCTAAGAGCCTTCACCTTCTTCCCCAACTCCTTCTCGATCAGTGCTTTGAATTCACAGAACTTTGAATATGTCTCGCTCTTCTTCTGCATGACGAAGATTCAGCACTTACGAGAAAAATCATCAACAAAAATCACATAATACCTGTGTTTTGCTGTCAAAGCAACTGAGAAAGGTCCACACACGTCTGTGTGAATTCTCTCAAGGATCGTTGTGGCGCGACTATCCTTCTCGTGAAAGGTGGCTTTCACAAACTTCCCCAAAGTACACCCCTTGCACTGATCTGACTGCGCAAGTGTGCCTTTAGGAAGCCCTGTAGTGATCTGTTGCAGTATCTTCAAGGCTCCATGGTGAAGGTGACCCAATCTCCTGTGCCACAACTCGCCATCATCCTGGCTCACCAATCCTTCTGCCTTGCTTGCCATTACTGCGCATCCATCTATATGCAACTGATAAAGGTTCCTCACTTGAACCCCTATCTTCCGGGTCTCACCAATTGTCTTGCTGCGCAGGAAGGCCTTTGATCCAGGTGGATCTTGGTGGCCACCTGCCAAGTCCACCTGGACCCCCACCATTGTCTTTCTCAGCATTTTCAGTTTCCTTAATTGTAGCACAACTTACTATTTTTAGCAGTTTTTCGGGTCCTGAACTTCCGGAGCCGTTTTGAGGCCCTAAACGACGTTTTTTTGGGAATCCGGGGCAACACGAGTCCATGGAATGGACTGGTGTTGCCCGTTCCAACAATGATAGTGCTCGGATAGATCTTTCTAATGAGCTATTGTACGCGTCAAACGGAGATCATATGCCAAAGTTACGACCCCGGGAAGTTGATGTACCAACTTACCCCCAAACGGGGCCCACAGTTTGGCGTTTCATCTCCTAGGGTTAGGTTTTGGAATGTTAAGGGTTTTTCCATTGTTTCTCAACAATAAATAGGCCTTCGAGCCTCATTGTAACACAGTTCAGAGGCATGTAGCCATCACATCTCTTCTCAGAGATAAGCTACCATCGCCCTAGCTAGTTTATTTCCATTTCTGTTTGTAAGCATATTTCAGTATTTTCCATTAATGAAATGAAGTATTATTTCCGCTGCATCTTTGTGTATATGGTTATCTCTGTAATTTGTTGCGTTCCTGTTTAAATCCGGATCAGTGGTATCAGAGCGGTATGCTTTTTCTCTGTTTTTCTTTGCATGTCCCCAACAAGGTCGGGATATAAGGAGTTAGGGCTTGAACTGGTTGAACCTTTGCAAGACCAGCCTCGCAAATCCCGACGGCCTCCCATGGCGGACGAGAAGAAAGACGAGGGGGCAGGAGATCCCATCAAAATCTTGCTCGAAGAAGCGCTCGAGCGACAACGGAACGCGATGATGGACAACTTTGCGCAGATCCTTCAGCGGCTACCCAGAAGCGGCGCATCGGCTTCCAGCAGCTCCTCTGGAAACGCCACACCCTTTAAGGTACAAGTTAATTTTGAAATCCCCATATTCGAGGGTCAGATAGACGCCGATGCCGTAGATAAATGGTTAAATCTGCTAGAGGGTTATTTTTCTGTTCATGAATTTTCGAGTCGGGAAAAGATTGTTTTTGCTCTTCTCAAAGCAGCCCCCCACGTCAAGGACTGGTGGGAAACCTACTGCGAGCAGAAGGATGAAAGTACTGGCTCACTATTTTCAGCCGCACCCACCTGGGATTCGTTCCGGGATGCCATCAAGGAGCAGTACTACCCTGTTGGAAGCTATGAGGATGAATACATAAAGTGGACCACGCTGCGGTAGGGAAGGGACCAAGATGTGCCGGAGTTCACCAATATTTTCCATACCCTTCGCACAAAGTTGGGTATCAAGGATTCAGAGCAACATTTGATACTCAAATACCGTGGCTGCCTGCACAAGTACATCCAGGAAGAAATACAGTTCCTAAACATCCCCTCGCTCGGCGCAGCATACCGGTATGCCGTCAAGGTCGAGCAGAAGTTTAAACAAAAGAAGCGAGACTTTGGATCTGCGAATCCAAAGCAGGGGAAAGGTGCCCCTAAACCACAGAACAAAGGACAAAGCCAAGGCGGGACAGCCCAAGACAACCAGCCGAAGCTGCAAGCAAAGAGCAACGCTGCGAAGCCAAGAAAGGACACTAGAAAATGGTGCGAGTTCCGTAAGAGCTCCACTCACAACACAAGTGAGTGTCGGGCCAAGCAGTCACTGGTGGCTGAGCTAAAGGTTTCAGAATCAGATGCATGTTCCGACTCTGAGTCAGAACCCGATAAGGGGTATGAAAAAGGGAAGCAGATCATTGATGTAGATCCCAGCGCCACTGTTGCTACCGCAAAGATCCAGAAAAATGAACCCGAAGATCCAGAGGAGGAGGAGCGTCTCTTCCACTCCCAGATGTGGGTAAAGGGCTCCCCGATACAGTTCATTGTTGATAGCGGGAGTCAAAAGAACCTCATTTCGGCAGAGGTCGTGAAGCGGTTGGGCTTACCGACCACAGCACATCCACAACCATACACCATTGGGTGGCTTCACCAAGGGCGAGATCTTCGCGTGAGCCAGCAGTGTCGCCTTCCATACAACATCAAGCCCTTCACGGATGAGGTATTGTGTGACATTGCTCCCCTTGAAGTTTGTGATGTATTACTAGGACAACCATACTTGTGGAAGCGACATGCTGTGTATGAATCAAGGCCCCGTGCTGTTATTATTACATTGGGAAATAAGTTGTTCAGGATACCAGAGGTAGCACCACCTGCCGCCATCTCTTTGATTACTGCAAAACAATGCAGTAAGATCATTTCCAAAACCAGGAAATTTGTTTTCCTGATGATACGCCCTCAAGGGAAGAAGAAGACAGTGGCCGCGGCCTCCAAACGGGGTCTCTCTGCACGGCAGCTACAGATGGACAAGATTGTGGAGGAGTACGAAGACATCTTCACCTCCCCGGCAGGGGTTCCTCTGCACTGTCAAGTCAAGCACTCCATCGATCTGACCCCAGGTGCGCCGCTACCCAATGGACCAATTTATCGGCGCTCCGTTCTGGAGAACAATGAAATCAAGAGGCAGATTCAGGAGCTCCTGCAGAAAGGTCACATCCGTCCGAGTTCTTCGCCCTGTGGGAGCCCGATAGTGTTGGTACAGAAGAAGGATGGGACGTGGAGACTTTGTATTGACTATCGGGCGCTGAACAAGATCACTGTCCATAATAGGTACCCGATCCCGCGGATTGATGACCTCCTAGACCAACTAAAGGGGGCGAAATATTTCAGCAAGATCGATTTGAAGTCAGGATATCACCAGGTACCAATTGAACCCTCAGATGTGTGGAAGACTGCCTTCAAATCCAAGGAGGGCCTCTTCGAATGGTTGGTCATGCCTTTCGGATTGACGAATGCTCCTGCAACCTTTATGAGGCTAATGGATGACATCTTGCGGCCATTCACCAACTCCTTTGTAGTAGTATACTTGGATGACATTCTGATTTTCAGCCAGAGTTGGGAAGAGCACCTCCAACACATCCGACAGGTTCTCCAAACACTGCGGCAACACAAGCTATGTGCCAATTTGGAGAAATGCACTTTTGGCATGACCGAGGTTCAGTATCTGGGATACATCATTGATGAACAGGGGGTGCATGTCGATCCAGCCAAGGTCCAAGTCATTCGGGATTGGCCCTCTCCAACCACTCTAACAGAGCTCCGCAGCTTTCTAGGTCTTGCCAACTTCTACCGCAGGTTTGTGTTGGGATTTTCTCATATTTCTTGGCCCTTGAGTCAAGTCACCAAGGGCGGGGCGAAAGCAAAATTCTTTTGGTCTGAATCTCAACAGAAGGCATTCAGGGAGTTGAAGGATCGCCTCTGCACGGCACCAGTGCTCGCGTTACCAGATTTACAACAACCATTTGAGGTCGAGACAGATGCCTCTGACTATGCTATTGGGGCAGTCCTTACTCAACATGGACATCCAGTGGCATATCACAGTGAAACACTTTCAGACACAGTCCGGAAGTACCCCACTTATGATAAAGAGATGTATTCCATTGTACAGGCCTGCCGACAATGGAAGCATTACATTTTTGGGGAAGGAAATGGTCATCCACACAGACCACCGTCCTCTGCAGTTCATACAGACCCAAGGGAAATTGCAGAATGATCGCCATCAGAAGTGGTCTACATACCTGCAACAGTTTCCTTGAATACCAAGTATAAAAAGGGCAGCACAAATAATGTTGCAGATTGCCTCAGTCGACCACCGATCATGGCGCTAACCACCGTGCTCAACTCTTGCGGGCACGAGACTTCTGATTGGCCACTTCTCTACAAAAGCGACCCAGAATTCGGCCACACATACCAGACACTCTTGGAGGGTCGGCAGGTTGCAGATTTTCACCTCCAAGATGCCCTATTATGCCACCTCGGTCACCTTTGTGTTCCTTCAAGTGAGCGTGCCAAGATGATTTGGGAAGCACACTACAGTCGGGCTGCTGGGCATTTCGGGGTCGAGAAAACAATGGCAGTACTGCAAAATTATTTCTATTGGCCGAATCTTCGACAGGATGTTGGGAAGTACATCCGATCATGTACTGCCTGTGCCATTGCCAAACCGACCATTAAGAAGCAAGGCCTCTATACCCCGTTGCCTACCCCTAGTCGACCTTGGGAATCCATCTCCATGGATTACATGTCAGGCCTTCCTTCCACTAAGCATGGAAATGACTGTGTTTTTGTGGTCGTCGACAGGTTCTCAAAGATGGCCATTATGATGGCCTGCAAGAAGAATATCACAGCAGAAGCCACTGCTAAACTCTTCTTTGAACGAGTGTGGGTGCACTTTGGGATCTCACAGTCTATCATCTCAGATCGGGACAGTCGGTTTCTCAGCACCTTTTGGTCCAGTCTCTGGTCAATGCTGGACACCAAACTCACGAAGTCCACAACCTTCCATCCTCAAACTGATGGCCAGACAGAGGTTGTCAATAGGATGATTGTGCACATTCTGCGCATGTATAACTCAAAGCATCCACGCACATGGGACGAGAGCCTCCCCTACGTTCAGCACAACTACAACCGAACTCTTCACAGCTCCACTGGCCATAGCCCTTTTCAGGTGGGTTTGGGATTCCAGCCACTATGCCCCATTGATGTGGCCATGCCACTTGCAGCTACTCACATGAATTCAGCTCATGTCCAGTCCGAAACAGATAAGGCCACCAGCTTCATTGAGCGCATCCAACATATTCGCCAGTAGCTCCATGACATTCTTGAGAAATCAAATGCCAAGTACAAGCAGCGACATGATCAACATCGGGTGCCACACAAGTTTCAGGTGGGCGACAAAGTTTGGTTGCATTTGCAAAAGGAACGCCTTACTGGAGCCTATCGGAAATTGAGACCACTCCGATATGGTCCTTACACCATTACTAAGGCTATGGGAGACAATGCATTTGAGCTCAGCATTCCCCCATTCCTTGGCCTGCACCCAGTATTCAATGTGGACCGCCTTCGGCCATACTTTCCACCATTGCTAGACACATCCGACATTGCAGAACAGCTCAAACCCACAGAATTAAATCCAGATTGCATGGAACAAGCTGCAACTGATCGGATCATGGACACACAGATCAAGAACACTCGCCAACAGAATATCCAACTGTATCGAGTTGTCAAAGCGGGCCAACTCCTTCAGCAGGGCAAGTGGCTCACCAGGGAACAAGTTCAGCAGAAGTTTCCTCATCTCATGGAGGAGCTCAACGCAATGGGGACCATTGCTTCCTAAGGGGGGAGGAATGATCCAGGTGGATCTTGGTGGCCACCTGCCAAGTCCACCTGGACCCCCACCATTGTCTTTCTCAGCATTTTCAGTTTCCTTAATTGTAGCACAACTTACTATTTTTAGCAGTTTTTCGGGTCCTGAACTTCCGGAGCCGTTTTGAGGCCCTAAACGACGTTTTTTGGGGAATCCAGGGGCAACATGAGTCCATGGAATGGACTGGTGTTGCCCATTCCAACAATGATAGTGCTCGGATAGATCTTTCTAATGAGCTATTGTACGCGTCAAACGGAGATCATATGCCAAAGTTACGACCCCGGGAAGTTGATGTACCAACTTACCCCAAACGGGGCCCACAGTTTGGCGTTTCATCTCCTAGGGTTAGGTTTTGGAATGTTAAGGGTTTTTCCATTGTTTCTCAACAATAAATAGGCCTTCGAGCCTCATTGTAACACATTTCAGAGGCATGTAGCCATCACATCTCTTCTCAGAGATAAGCTACCATCGCCCTAGCTAGTTTATTTCCATTTCTGTTTGTAAGCATATTTCAGTATTTTCCATTAATGAAATGAAGTATTATTTCCGCTGCATCTTTGTGTATATGGTTATCTCTGTAATTTGTTGCGTTCCTGTTTAAATCCGGATCAGCCTTTCCCTCGCTGAAAACAACATCATACCCCTTGTCTTCTAACATCGCCACTGAGATAAGATTCTTCTTCAATCCTGGAACATGCATGACTTCCTTCAATACGAAGGGTTTACCAGACTCCCTCTCAAAGGAAATGGTACCGATACCAGTCGCATTGTATCTACCATGATTGCCCATCTCAATGTGCACTCCAAGATCTTTGTCCTCCAGATCAGAGAACAAATCTCTATCTCCCGTCATGTGAAAAGACGCACCACTGTCCAAGAACCACACTGATCCCATCACACTTGAAACTAAGCATGCGATCAATGAAAAATCAAGCTTAAACTGTGAGGCTAGAGCCTCTCCTGCTGAAGATCCAGCAACCTGCTTGTTCTTCTTCTTCTGCGGACAATTAGTGGCATAGTGTCCGTGCTGGTGACAGTGAAAACACTTTACCTTGGACATATCCTGCTTCTTGCCTTTTGCACCAGACTGAGAAGCTTTCTTGCTCTTCCCTTTCTTTTCTTTGGCAGCCAAAGCGCAATTCTCTTCATTAGCTCCCTTTGATGAAGATCCGTCCCTGGTACTCCGCCTGATCTCCTCCTGCACAAGATCTGACCATAGTCTTTCCCATCCTGGCAATTTCTCCTGACCATTGACAGAGTCCTGATAGGAATGCCAACTCTTCAGAAGACCAAGGAGAGCCAAGCTCACCAAGTCCTCATCATCGACAGTAACCCCCACACTTCCCAGCTCATCTCGACACTGAGTGAACTTCGTGAGATACTTGGGCATACTGTCACCCTTCTCGCATTTGATGTTTCTGATTTTATCTTTGAGCGCGAGCTTCCTTTGATCACTCTTGCTTTGGAATAATTATGTTAATGATTTCCACATCAAATATGGAGTAGCCTTTCCATGGAGGCTGGACATAATGTGATCCTTCACGCCCTCCAACAGAATCCTTCGACATTTTGCGGTCTTCTTTTGCCAAGCATCAGTAGGCTTTGGGACATCCGTATCTATGAACTCCTTCAGCCCGTTATCATCCAATACTGCCTCCATCCTGTCCTTCCATGCAATATAGTTTGAGCTGCCCTCAAGAGCATACTCCAATTGCAATCCATTGAAAGACATTGCTGTGTTTCCACCAAGAAAACACTGTTGCAAATTCGAATTCCACCAGCAACCAACTCAACCGCCTCAGATCTAAGATTCGTGAGAACACAATATTTCTCGTACAAAGATTGACTGTATGGGCATTCACTGGATATCTCACCTTCCAAAGGAAGGATGAATCTAGAGGCTACCTGGCCCGATTACAGACTCTGCCTAAAGAAATAGAATGCAAACACTTCCTGAATAGTAGATCTGATGATCAACAGCTCCGATACCATGTAGAAATTTTGAATAATTTAACACATATTCAATGGAGATTATCCTGATCATGTACTATTGTGGAATACATACACAATACATAAGCTCCTCTACGTTGATCATCAATATAGCAGCATCAATAACAATAAAACATCAAGAGCATTCACACATTAACACAGTATGTAACCCAGGGAAAGCATCTCGCTAAAAACCTCAACTATCTGTATATTAATGATTGAGACCATGTAACATTACAAAGTACAATGCTTATCACAAGCAATCCAGTACCAGCTCCACCTGTTACACACAATATAGCTAAGATCTAATCTCTAAATCTATTCCACTGCTTGCCTGCCTCCACTGCTCAATACCTGCTCAAGAATGAATGAGAATGGTTTACCAAACTCGTATTTCACCTCCAAAGAATCACTCACACTGTGTAAGACGTGAGCAGAGGATATAATACTGGGCAAATACATGAGCAAAGTCATTGGCATACTCAATCCCTTGATTGTGCAAATCCTCATGCACAACTATAGTCACAACTGATAGTAATCTGATCCTCTAACACCTGTCCCTGTTGAACTGAACATGCACTGACATGCAACTAAGTTAATTGATGTATTCTATAGTTGTATTATGAGTTAATAATTAGTTTAACAACTCATCATTAGTCTTTTTGCAGTTAGACTAACTACAACTAGTTTAACCAAGTCAAACTGAACACAACTCCATCAACTCCACAATCAACTCCACCAAACTCAACTGATTGAGTTCTAACTGAAGTCATGCATGCAACAACTCAACTGACTCATAAGAAAAGCTTACTTCCTTCTGACAGCTGCATGGGCCACATCTGTAGCTCAAACTGAAGTGCTCCAAGAGAATAAGATCAAGTTTATAGTCCAAATATTATTATGAGACAATAATATTTGACTTTTCTATTTTGGACAGCCAGTCTAAAAATAGACTTTGATCACTCCTGCTGTGGTCACTCCTACTGTGATCACTCCTGTTGTGGTCACTCTTGCTGTGATCATCCCTACTGTGGTCACTCCTGCTGTGATCATCCCTGCTGGGATCCAAAAATAGAACTTGCGCCATAATTTGCCTACGGGCCCACTTAGTGAAGGTGACTCTTTTCACTAAGCTCCATCATCTTGTTGCAATCTCAACTTAATTGTTTGATCAAGATGATATAGCCTGAAAACTAAGTTTGCTGACCAAGAAGGGAGTTGAGGATGTGAATATTGGAACACTAGAAAATCCAAAGATGGCAAAGTTGTCAAAAGAATTACCTCCTCAGGTAAAAGCAAAATAAATTAGTTTATTTTCTTCATTTTCTGATGTATTTGCATGGGACTATACAGATTTGAAGGAGTATGATAAAAGTATAATTCAGCGTATCATTCCAATCAAGCTAAACCAGAATCCATTTCATCAAAAGTTGAGAAGAATAAATCCAAAGTTTCTGCCATCAATAGAGAAAGAGGTGAATCGATTGTACAAGGCTGATATAATCGTTCCAATAAGACTTTCAGATTGGATCTCCAACTTGGTGCCCGTGCAAAAGAAGACAGGTGAGATTAGATTATGCATTGATTTTAGAAATTTGAATAAGGTGTCCTCGAAAGATAATTATCCGTTACCAAAAATGGACCACATACTCCAAAGAGTAGTTGGGGCATCTCGTATGTTGTTGCTCGATGGGTATTCCAATTACAATCAAATTTTGGTCCATGAGGATGACAGGGACAAAAAAAAATTCACCACTCCATGGGGAACATTCCATTATGCTAAGATGTTGTTCAATTTAAAGATTGCTGGTGCAACATTTCAGCGGGTCTTGATGATTTGACTGTTTTTTCAAATTTAGATGAGGAGAATCTTTACCATCTGAAAATTGTCTTTCAGTGTTGCAGAAAATATGGCATATCTCTCAATTCCAAAAAGAGTTTGTTTTCCATGGATGAGGGAAAGCTTCTTGGTCACATAATATCCAAAGAAGGCATCTGCATTGATCCTGCTCGAGTGGAAGCTATTCAAAAAATTGATTTTCCTCGTAGTAAGAAAGAGATCCAAGCATTTAATGGTAAGATGAACTTCTTACATCGTTTTGTGCCAAATCTAGCTGAACACTTGAGGGAGATTACAAATATGTTGAAGAAGGATAGTGTGGTCAAGTGGACTGAAGAAGCCATGAAGTCTTTCAACCTGGTAAAGTTGGCTCTTTCTTTAGCTCCGATTTTAATCAGCCCAGATTATTCTCAAGATTTTATATTGTTTTCATTCGCTTTGGATCATACTATGGCAGCAGTTCTAATGCAGAAAAGAGACCAGCTTGAAAAGAAAATTACCTTTTTCAGTAGGACAATAAGAGACACAACCTTAAAATATAACATTATTAAGAAGCAAGCTCTTGCCTTGGTGAAAGATTTGAAAGACTTTCGGGTATATGTTATGCATTCTCATATTCTTGCTTATGTCCCTAATGCAGCCGTAAAGGATGTTTTGATACAAACAGATCCGGAAGGGAGGAGAGGTAAATGGATCACAGTGTTGCTAGAATATGACTTGGAGATAAAGCCAACAAAGCTAATCAAGGGGCAGGGTCTAGCAAAGTTGATGGCCGAGTCTAATTTGCATGCCTTGGACATAAATTTGATTGCTGCTATGTCCGAAGAAGATGAAGATGGTTCACTTGTTCAGGTATCTGAAATTTTTCTCCATTCTCCTTGGTATTCAGATATTGTATATGTGCTTCAGCACCTTTCACCGCCACCAGAGATGGCCAAAAATAAAGGTAGAACTTTGAAATTGAAGGCTGCTAAATTTTGTATTATGAACAATGCACTTTATTGGAAAGATCCCGACGGTATTTTGCTGAATTGTTTGGTTGAGGAGGAAGCAAAATAGGTCATGGATGATTTTCACAAAGGAGACTGTGGAGGTCACCTATTTTGGAAGATGATAGCTAACAAAATTTTGAGAGTGGGGTATTATTGGCCTACCCTTTTTGCTGATGTTTATAAAACTGTCACAAGTTGTCATGAATGCCAGATTTTTTAGGGAAGGAGAAAGTTGTAGCCTTTACCTCTCAAGCCAGTCGAAGTTAGTGCTCCATTTTAGCAGTGGGGCCTAGATTTTATTGGTGAGATTCATCCTACATCTTCAGCTCAGCACAAGTGGATCTTAACAGTGACATATTATTTCACAAAATGGATTGAGGCAATTCCCACTTGGCAGGCCACCGACTTGGTAATAATTCAGTTTCTTGAAAACAATATTTTTTCACGTTTTGGCTATCCTAACAAGTTGATTACAGATAACGCAACAGCTTTCAAGTCCAAAAGGATGATTGAATTTTGTAGAAAATACAATATTACCTTGGGACGTTCTACTGCATACTATCCACAAGGTAATCGATTGGCGGAATCTTCAAACAATTCATTGGTCAACATCATTAAAAAACTGCTAGAAAAAAACAAAAAGAGCTGGCACAAGAAACTGGTTAATGCACTATGGGCGGATAGAGTAAGTCAGAAGAAATCAATAGGCATGTCTCCTTTTGAGATTGTATATGGTGTTGACATGCTGTTCCTGACATCTCTCGCAATCTTGATTGTTAAACTTCTATAGGAAGTTGGCAGTGAGGAAGATCATTTACAAATGAAGAATAAACCAAATGATCCATTTACAGTAGACGAGAGAGGAAGTTTTTTAGAATACCTTCAGGATGCAAGAGAGAATTAAGAAGATTTATGATCGAAAGGCAAAGGTGGACAAATTTCAGATTGAAGACAGTGCTAAAATGGGCTGCTAGAAACGAGGATAAAGGCAAGCATGGAAAGTTCGAGAATCTGTGGAAGCAACCTTACAGGATTGCTGCATATCAGGGTCAAAATGATTTTCTACTGAAAGAAATGAATGGGGAAGATTGTCCAGGAGGGCTAGTCAATAGTCAGCTTCTGAAATTGTGTTATCTTTGAGATATTTTTTGCTGTCACATATATCATTGTACATACCATTTTCCTTCTCTCATTGCAAAGTGTGTACTGATGTCATTCATTTAGTTTGGGGCTCGAAGTGAAGGCTATAAAACCGAATGTTTGGCTTCAGTTTTCGTCATGTGTAGTGTTAGTTTTAGTCTTTGCATCCTTCCTCCAGTGATCAAATATGCTCTTACAAAGTGGTCTCAAAGTGTCAAGGTCAAATTTTGTCATTTCAGTAAGTCTTCAAGCAAAATTTGGTCACTAGGCATTAGATCTAGGGTTTGCTTTTATTCCTGTCAAAGTTGTCCAAATGTCAGTCCATGTCACCATTCAGTTGAGTGTACCATCATTCAGAGGGTTTTCATTATCATGTCAAGTTCCACTGGGTCATTTTACACCTTGTTCATGCTTAAGTTGCGCCTAGGTAAGGTCATTTCCCTCTCCTAGGGTTTTGAAGGCAATTTCTCTTGGACGGTCAAATCATCAGAAAAACTTGTATCCTGAGGTTCATACACCTTCCCCTATCCTTAAAGTACCTTATCAAACACTTCCCATCACCGAGATCCCCCAAATTCCTCATTTTCTCACAAACCCTAGTTTCTTGCTACAACCTGGCAATTTTCTAGTTTGGACCTGTGTTTTGCCTTTTTGGACCCCTTCCCCTCACTCAATATTTTAAAGTCCACTTTCCCCTACTTCTTAACATCCCTCCATACTTCCAAGAATTTTCCCAAGAATTTAGAAGCCTCTTATCCCCTTCATTTCACTTCATTTCGACAAATCTCTTGTTCCACACATTGGGATATGTTTTACTCCAATGATGTTTCTGAGCAAGAAAAGATGAATTTGGGAAAACTGAGAGTTCTTTTTGTCCACAACATGCCAAGGAATAAAAACCTCCTTCACCTTTTACACAGGTGTCATGGTTTTGGAGAAATGTCAAAAATATAGTTGCCTCAGGAGAATTGATGCACCTCTGAAGTGACCTTGGGAAAATCAAGTTTTCTCCTAAATTGGTTAGCCAAATGACTTGATTGATGAGTCAAATGATAACTAGACACAAATATATTTCCAATTAGCTATCATGAGCCCAATTTGGAGTTGAGGAAGGCATTCAAAAGTTGATTGCAACAACACCTTGCCTTTAGGCAGCCTCATTTGGCACATTTTCACCAGTCTTGGGATATTTGACTTTTGATAGGGAAAATGAACTCAAAATTGAAAAATTCTAGTTGGGTTGGAAAGTAGACTCAAATACCTTTCCAACGAGCTATCCTGAACCCAATTTGGACACCGGGAAGGCCTCCAAAAGTCACCTAGAAAAAGGCACAACGCACATAGAGAGCGCGGCGCACTCGGAGAAAATTTCCAGTGTAAATTTACACTGGCGCGGCGCACATGGCTAAAAGGCCTGAAATTCATTCAAATTTCTCCAAATTTATAATTCTTTGAATAGATTTTCCAAGTAGGCTTTCTATCTTGCCATTGCATCAAATTTTATGGTAAAAGACAGTGGTTAATGGGTGATAGTGGTTGCAATAAAAATTTTCAAAACCTACTTCTAAAGGATCCTCAAGCCAATTGCAGCCAGGTTTACAATTCACTATTTTTGCCACCAAGATTTTGTCTCCCTCCCATTTTTCCCTTATTTTCACTAATCCTATCACCTAAATTCATTACCCCTTTCCCCTACATACTCTATCCTAAATCCTCCAACCCCACACAACAAAACCTATCAACAAATCCCAAACCCTAAACACTATTCCCATGCATCAAACCCTCAAACCCTATCCCATATTTCCATATTTAATTTCTCCCAATTATTCCCATTCCTCAATATTTTTTCCCCTTTCTAACAATCCCTAACAGTCCTTGTTACATTTGTTTTGTTCCCTTGGTGGCAGAATTTGAATACATCATCCAAAAGAGCAGTGCAAGCACAGTTTATACACAGCAGTCATTTTGTCTTTGAGTTAGTTTGGCCAGCAGTCATGGCATCTGAGCATTCATCGGACTATGAGGTAGAAACCCAAAGTGACTCTCCCTTGCAAGCACAGGGAACCCGGAGGCCTCATAAAAGTGGCAGACATGTTAGAGAAGAACCGACTACCCTCACAGAATTGCAGGCCTACCCTTTTTCCGTCTCTTGTTTTCGGTTTCAGTCATGCTATGAGTTTTGTGAAAAGGTTGCAAGTGTTCAATTCCACCAAGAGTTGGCTCGCCTATTTGTTCTACATTTACATGGTACTCAAGTTACTTTGGCAGGGGTTACTTTCACACTTACACTAGACTCTATCTCATTAGCTACCAGCATGCCTAATATTGGAGAGCCAAATCGAATATGAAATATCTGGAGCAGAGGAACAAACAACTTGAGGATCGACAAGCTGAGATAGAGTTGTAACTGATCAAGGAAAACCGGCAACACATCATGGCAACACAAGGTAGACCTATGGAGCAAAGAGAGGAGGATCGGGAGTATGTTTTAGAGAAAGTGAACGTTCACTTGGAGCAGCTGGTGGAGAAGGCTAATAGGGAAAAAGCAATGCTGAGGTGCATGACTCACCATTACATGGCCCTAAACATGAGCTCCAAAGCAAGAATCAGGAGCCTAAAGGCAAAATTGAGGAAGGTGACAAAGATACAAAAGAGGAAAAAAGAGCAATATCAGCTCCGAATCTTGGCCTAGGCTTCGTTGGCTTAGCATAACACTTGATAAGGAAGCTCCAGCCCAAATTTCAAGAAATTTGGGGCATTTTTGGGGTTTATGGAAATTTTTGTGAAAAAAACAGGGTTTTTCTCCCTGTGCGCTACGCCACTGGCACGACGCTTAGGATTGGGAGCTCCAAATCACAAATGGTTTGAATTTTTGGATTCAGCATGAAAAATCATGACTACTAGTGCATGGAAAAGAAGTTTGGGCAAGTTTTGAGTCCCCAGGAGGTCAAAAACACTCAAAAAATGACTTCTCTGCCCCTATTTTGACACACAGGAAGCAGTCTTGGGAGAATGGAGTTTTGGAGGTGTAAATCAGCACCAAATTCAGAAATTCCACTTGGACTGGAAAGTAGACAGGACAGGATTTCCAACAAGCACACTTGGGCACAATTTGGACTCCTGTAGGTACCTCAAAATCGCCTCCAAAGTGGCACGACGCATATAGATTTGGGCGCGGCGCATATAGAGAAAAAGGCCAAAATCACTTCTGCTTCGCGACATTTCGATTCGGGACTTTCTCCAAGTGGGCCCGCTCATCTACACTACACTTTTTTTGGTACCTAAGGCAAAATTTAAAGTATTTCCACTAAAATTTGGCTTCTATCCAAGTGGCAAAGGAAGGCGAGTAGTCACCCAAGCCATTTTTCATTTTTGTAACGCTGCACCTGTAACTAATGGTTGGCTTTCCACTTCCACTTTGTAATGATTCGAAAAGCTCCCAACTCTTGGTCATTCTATTTCCTCATGGCATAGTCTATTTATTGTATGCAAACCATTTGCAAAGGGTTGGCTTGTAATTTCTGGGAGACTGTGGGAGAGAAACTCAATTCTTCATTGTATATTTTGACAAAGGATTAATGAAAGGCAACGATTCTGTTTCATGAGATTCATGTGGTTGTGAGTGTAGCAAATGTGTCTCTTATGTTTCATATGTATTTCGTAATGTTTCACAGTTCATTTCATATTCATTTCCAGTGAAATTTTCTAAGTTAGATAAGGTAGAATTCATTTTTATTGCTCTGCCTGTGGGAAAATTTCATGTTCAGTGTTCTTCTTCCGTTGAAAAGGATTCATGTACTTATGCCCTTTTCACCCTCCTACGCAATTCCTCCATTCCGCGTTATTCAAACTAAATTGCTAGAATTTCCACCTGTCTTGCCTCATGAAGTAATCTGTGCCTTTGTATTAAATTCTCTGCTCATTACTGTCCGTTGGTCCCATACCATCCCAGAAACTCAGTCATTCATAAAAAATTGCTTCTTGTATCCATATTTACTTACTAGCCTAAGATCAATATTTCACTGTTAGTCATATCAGACCATTCCATTTACTTATTCGTTGAGCGTGACTCGGAGAGAGCCCTCTCCTGTTCTGGTAGGGCTAGCTACCAGATTGAGCGTGGTTTGTGGTTACCCTGAATTTTTCCTTCCTTCAGCCTAAGGCAGATTTAGGCCCTAACATAGTGGCGACCATACTAGGGAACGAAAATGGTTTGCTTGAAGATTGTTTTGCCCCAGTACATATCTCAAGTTCAGAGCCGATTGTTGATGGTGAACATCGATCAGACATAAGAAGGCTGCTGAAATCATTGACCTGGCGACTCAATTCACTGAAGAATCCAACAATCAATCCTTCATGGTGACTCCACTGCAGAGAGATCATTAGCTTTGAGATTTTCAAAATGGAGCGGGTTGCAAGAAGATACGCTCCCATGAGCCGAGATCACATCCCAGGTTTTCCAAATAAAATTCTGAAGGTAGATTGGTCAAGGAATCTACCTACATTTAAAGATGATGGTAAGAAGGACATTGCTTTACTTCTAGTTCGATTTCACATGCATATTCGCAAGTTGAAGGTTGATTTTCCTGAAGATTGCTTGATGAAGATATTCCTGGCCACTCTGGAAGGTGAAGCCCAATCTTGGTATGAAAGTTTTCCGCCTGCTTGTATTTACTGTTTAAAGGATTTTCATGCCCTGTTCATTGAAAGATATCAAGAATCTTATCCATCATTAAATCTAGTTCATGACTGTTGCAAACATGCTTCTACTTTTATTGAAAGCCTTGAAAAATACTATGAGGATGATAATTTTATGGATGATGAGATCATGGAAGCCTTGTATGAGAATCCATTTCAGCAACATGAAGAGAAACTAAAGGAGTCCCATCAAGATGCTCAGGAAACGTTGCAGCAGAATCAAGATCTTAGTACCGTGGAAGATGAAGGAATTTTGCATCTTGACAGTCAACAAGAATTACATGAAATGGATCAGCAGTATGAGGAAACTTTGTACACTCCTTCACTGGAAATTAATGAAGAC
This sequence comes from Pinus tabuliformis, assembly GCA_031772625.1. Classification (NCBI taxonomy): domain Eukaryota; kingdom Viridiplantae; phylum Streptophyta; class Pinopsida; order Pinales; family Pinaceae; genus Pinus; species Pinus tabuliformis. Next base: position 1,863,204,939 of record CM062817.1, read on the forward strand.
AATCGCTACTTGAGCAAGAGAAAACAAAAAGTTTTATCTCCTCTATCAGAAGATGAGAGAGATCAACTCTTGCACGGTCATGTTACAGCTCAAGTTAACACAGATCTGCAGTGTGCACATGGTCAAGAAGGTGAGGGCGGAACTTCTTCCTCTTCTGAAAAGGATGACAATCCTGTAAGCAGCTTCATAGATCAGCAGGTTGAAGAGGTCTATATGGCTGAAAATGATGAAAGAAAAAGTGTCGTTTCAGATCTGTCCATAGAAGAAGACAACATGCAGGGAAGTCAAGTTTCAAATTTAGATTGTGATGACCAAGAAAACCTTGTACTAATTCCCATGAAAGAGAATTCTGCTGTTAAAATCACCTGGAATGAAGAAAACAGAGTTATGAATCCAAATGTTCTCATGTCATCAGAACACAGTCTTCATAAAGAGGTAATCCAGTCCGCTCATGAACAACAAGGTGAGAGCTTTGTTCAAGTAATTGAAAAAGTTTCTCTGGATGAATCGTTGGTAGATGATAGAAATGTCATGCTTGAGTTTCACGAAACATCTGAAGTTTCTTTTCTCATGATTGATGAATGTAATGAGAATCTGGCTGTCATATCATATGAAGATGACCTACCATATATTCAGACTTCAGAAGATCAGATCATTCGGGATTCTCTTTCAGATTCTTCCTCATATGTCTCATGTTTTGAAGTGTTCTTTGAAGAGGAAATCTGCTCATCCAATTGTTCAGAATTTTTTGAGGACCAGGAACATACTCTTATTGAAGTACAGTGTGAAGAAAGATTAGGATCAAAGGAGAAATACACCTTGCTCTTTCAGTAGGAGGAAAGTCTTCTTGTTTTTCATGATCCATTGGCAAATCTGTTGCAGTCAGCAGTGAAGGTGTTTATTGCAGTATTCGATGATGAAGGAGATCATGGTCAATTATGTTTTTGGATGCCCAGTGACCAGTATCTGTTGTTGACTAGAAGATTTGATCAGGAGAATCAATCAAGGAGGCATTTGCTTGATTGGTTACATTGGAAAGTTCATTATACATGATTGTGTATATTTCATCAGTATGTGGGTGGTTGTCATCATGATTTGAAATCTTGATGGACTGCTGCCTTTTTCAAAAATATTTGTAAATACTTGTTTTAGTTAAGTCAGTCATGAGTCATTTGTCGAGTTAGTTTTTAGTTGAGTCATGAGTCATTTGTGAGTCAGTTTTCAGTCTTGTTGTTAAGTTAGTTTGTGTCGGTTTTCAGTCATGCATTTTAGCTTGAGTTTTGACTCCATTGCCCAATGGACAAAGGCACTGTCTGCTCACCCAAAGATCTGCAGTTCTTGGCACCTCCAAGGAGCTGGAGCTACCATCCCCATTGGAGCCAATGTTAGTGTCAGTCTTTGCAGCCTTCCTCCAGTGATCAAATATGCTCTTACAAAGTGGTCTCAGAGTGTCAAGGTCAAATTTTGTCATTTCAGTAAGTCTTCAAGCAAAATTTGGTCACTAGGCATTAGATCTAGGGTTTGCTTTTATTCCTGTCAAAGTTGTCCAAATGTCGGTCCATGTCACCGTTCAGCTAAGTGTACCATCATTCAGAGGGTTGTCATTATCATGTCAAGTTCCACTGGGTCATTTTACACCTTGTTCATGCTTCAGTTGCGCCTAGGTAAGGTCATTTCCCTCTCCTAGGGTTTTGAAGGCAATTTCTCTTGGACGGTCAAATCATCAGCAAAAATTGTATCCTAAGATTCATACACCTTCCCCTATCCTTAAGTACCTTATCAAACACTTCCCATCACTGAGATCACCCAAATTCCTCATTTTCGCACAAACCCTAGTTTCTTGCTGCAACCTGGCAATTTTCTAGGTTGGACTTGTGTTTTTCCTTTTTGGACCCCTTCCCCTCACTCAATCTTTGAAATTCCACTTTCCCCTACTTCTTAACATCCCTCCCTACTTCCAAGAATTTTCCCAAGAATTTAGAAGCCACTTATCCCCTTCATTTCGCTTCATTTCGACAAATCTCTTGTTCCACACATCGGGATAGGTTTTACTCCAATGATGTTTCTGAGAAAGAAAAGATGAATTTGGGAAAACTAAGAGATTTTTTTGTCCACAACATGCCAAGGAAGAAAAACCTCCTTCACTTTTTACACAGGTGTCATGGTTTTGGAGAAATGTCAAAAATATAGTTGCCTCGGGAGAATTGATGCACCTCTGAAGTGACCTTGGGAAAATCAAGTTTTCTCCTAGCTTGGTTAGCCAAATGACTTGATTGATGAGTCAAATGATAACTAGACACAAATATCTTTCCAATGAGCTATCATGAGCTCAATTTGGAGTTGAGGAAGGCATTCAAAAGTTGACTGCAACAACGCCCTGCCTTTAGGCAGCCTCATTTGGCACATTTTGACCAGTCTTGGGAGATTTGACTTTTGACAGGGAAAATGAACTCCAAATTGAAAACTTCCAGTTGGGTTGGAAAGACTCAAAGAAATTTCCAACGAGCTATCCTTCACCCAATTTCAACGCCAGGAAGGCCTCCAAAAGTTACTTGGAAAAAGGCGTGACGCACACAGAGAGCGCAACGCACTGGGAGAAAATTTCCAGTGTAAATTTACACTAGCGCAACGCACATGGGAGGCGTGGCACACAGGGCTAAAAGGCCTGAAATTCATTGAAATTTCTCCAAATTGCTAATTCTTTGCCTAGATTTTCCAGGTAGGTTTGCTATCTTGCCATTGCATCAAATTTTATGGTAAAATACGGTGGTTAATGGGTGATAGTGGTTGCAATTAAAATTTTCAAAACCTACTTCTAAAGGATCCTCAAGCCAATTGCAGCCAGGTTTACAATTCACTATTTTTTCCACCAAGATTTTGTCTCCCTCCCATTTTTCCCTTATTTTCACTAATCCCTAAATCCCTATCACCTAAATTCATTACCCCTTTCCCCTACATGCTCTATCCTAAATCCTCCAACCCCACACAACAAAACCTATCAACAAATCCCAAACCCTAAACACTATTCCCATGCATCAAACCCTCAAACCCTATCCCATATTTCCATATTTAATTTCTCCCAATTATTCCCATTCCTCAATATTGTTTCCCCTTTCTAACAATCCCTAACAGTCCCTATTGCATTTGTTTTGTTCCCTTGGTGGCAAAATTTGAATACATCATCCAAAAGAGCAGTGCAAGCACAATTTATACACAACAGTCATTTTGTCTTTGAGGTAGTTTGTCCAGAAGTCATGGCATCTGAGCATTCGTCAGACTATGAGGTAGAAACCCAAAGTGACTCTCCCTTGGAAGAACAGGGACCCCGGAGGCCTCATAAAAGTGGCAGACATGTTAGAGAAGAACCGACTACCCTCACAGAATTGCAGGCCTGCCCTTTTGCCGTCTATTATTTTCGATTTCTGTCATGTTATGCATTTTGTGAAAAGGTTACAAGTGTTCAATTCCACCATGAGTTGGCTCACCTATTTGTTCTACATTTACATGGTACACAAGTTACTTTGGCAGGGGTTACTTTCACACTTACACTGGACTCTATCTCATTAGCTACCAGCATGCCTAATATTGGAGAGCCGAATGGAATATGAAATATCTGGAGCAGAGGAACAAACAACTTGCCAATTGGCAAGATGAGATAGAGTTGCAACGGATCAAGGAAAACCGGCAACACATCATGGCAGCACAAGGTAGACCTATGGAGCAAAGAGAGGAGGATCGGGAGTATGTTTTAGAGAAAGTGAACGTTCACTTGGAGTAGCTGGTGGAGAAGGCTAATAGGGAAAAAGCAATGCTGAGGCGCATGACTCACCATTACATGGCCCTAAACATGAGCTCCAAAGCAAGAATCAGGAGCCTAAAGGCGAAATTGAGGAAGGTGACAAAGAGACAAAAGAGGAAAAAAGATAAATATCGGCTCCAAATCTTGGCTGAGGCTTCATTGGCCCAACATAACACTTGATAAGGAAGCTCCAGCCCAAATTTCAAGAAATTTGGGGCATTTTTGTGCAAAAAACAGGGTTTTTCTCCCTGTGCGGCCCGCCACTGGCGCAACGCTTAGGATTGGGAGCTCCAAATCAAAAATGGTTTGAATTTTTGGATTCAGCATGAAAAATCATGACTACTAGTGCATGGACAAGAAGTTTGGGCAAGTTTTGAGTCCCCAGGAGGTAAAAAACACTCAAAAAATGACCTCTCTGCCCCTATTTTGACACATAGGAAGCAGTCTTGGGAGAATGGAGTTTTGGAGGGGCAAATGAGCACCCAATTCAGAAATTCCACTTGTATTGGAAAGTAGACAAGCTAGGCTTTCCAACAAGCATACTTGGGCACAATTTGGACTCCTGAAGGTACCTCAAAATTATCTCCAAAGTGGTGCGACGCATATAGATTTGGGCGCGACGCATATAGAGAAAAAGGCCAAAATCACTTCCGCTTCTCGACATTTCGATTTGCGACTTTCTCCAAGTGGGCCCGCTCATCTACACTACATTTTTTTCGGCACCCAAGGCAAAATTTTAAAGTATTTCCACTAAAGGTTGGCTTCTATCCAAGTGGCAAAGGAAGGTGAGCAGTCACCTAAGCCTTTTGTCATTTTTGTAACGCTGCACCTGTAACTAATGGTTGGCTTTCCAATTCCACTTTGTAATGATTCGAAAAACTCCCCAAATCTTGGTTGTTCTATTTCCTCATGGCATAGTCTATTTATTGTATGCAAACCATTTGCAAAGGGTTGGCTTGTGATTTCTGGGAGACTGTGGGAGAGAAACTTGGTTCTTCATTGTATATTTTGACAGAGGATTAATGAAAGGCAGCGGCTCTGTTTCATGAGATTCATGTGGTTGTGAGTGTAGCAAATGTGTCTCTTATGTTTCATATGTATTTCGTAATGTTTCACAGTTCATTTCATATTCATTTCCAGTGAAATTTTCTAAGTTAGATAAGGTAGAATTCATTTTTATTTCTCTTCCCGTGGGAAAATTTCATGTTCAGTGTTCTTCTTCTGTTGAAAAGGATTCATGTACTTATGCCCTTTTCACCCTCCTACGCAATTCCTCCATTCCGCGTTATTTCAAACTAAATTGCTAGACTTTCCGCCTGTCTTGCCTCACGAAGTAATCTGTGCCTTTGTATTAAATTCTCTGCTCATTGCTGTCCATTGGTCCCATACCATCCCAGAAACTCAGTGATTGATAAAAAAATGCTTCTTGTATCCATATTTGCTTACTAGCCTAAGATCAATATTTCACTGTTAGTCATCTCAGACCATTCCGTTTACTTATTTTCTGGGCGTGACGCGGAGAGAGCCCTCTCCTGTTCTGGTAGGGCTAGCTACTAGATTGAGCGTGGTTTGTGGTTACCCTAAATTTTCCTTCCTTCAGCCTAAGGCAGATTTAGGCGCTAACATGTAGTTTCAGTTGTTTGAGTATGTTTTGAGTTAGTTTTTAGTCTTGTAATTTAGTCTGTTTTGGTTCAGTTTTTAGTCTTGTAGTTGAGTCAGTTTTAAGTCAACATATTGGTTTTAGTTTGCTGAAGTTATTGATTCCATCTTGCCTAATGGAAGAACACTAGTCTGCTTTCCAGAGATCTATGGTTCTTGACACATCCCAAGAGCTACCATCCCCATTGGAGCCAATGTTAGTGTCAGTATCTTCATCCCTCTATCAATGATCAAAATTTCTCTTTTTGCATGCATTTTAGGTGTCCCATCTGATCAGATGCATTCCATTAGGTCATGGATCAACTGATGGTAGTGGTTCATTATCAAATTTCCCTCATGGTTTTTACCTGTTGGCCTATTTTCAAAAATTTAGGTCATTTACAGTCATTTTTATCATTACACTTGCAGAGGTCATTTTAGGGTTTTCAGGTCTCATTAGGTCTAGGGCTTGCCACCATGGTCTTCAAAAGCTCAATAAGAGGTCAGAAGGCACATGAGGATGTCAAATAAGTTCATAAAATCACAAATTTTATTGATGATTTGCTCCATAAATAAAACAGAGTTTTTCTATTTCATGTAAAATTTTTAGGTAATTTTATTGTTTTCATATGTAATAAAGCATCATCTGCAGCCCTTGGTTACCTTGCCAAACTCCAACACTCCAGCTCCTACAAAAGAGACAAGAAAATCCAAGCATTAGTTCATCAAATGACAAAAAAGATTCAAACTGCAAAAACAGGGTTTTTAAAAGCAAAGTGAAAAGGAACTTTAGAAAGTGTTTTTTTTTAAATGAAAAATTAAATTCAGTTGTATATAAAGGGATCCTTTGTGTTAGAAGACATCATTTTGTGCTAAAGTGAGAGAGAACAAGAAGAAAATCGCGCTTTGAGGATAGAGAGGGAAAGTTGTAGCAAATTTCAAGATTTTTCCCGGCACAATGCACCTGGGCACTGGCGTGGCGCACCGGCCAGGTGTTATAGACATTTTTGGGCACTGCAACCCCAATCATATATGTCCATAAACCAAGGGATCCTGAGTCCCTAAAAGTGTTGTTTCATGCCCTAAAGGAACAAGGTCAGCTGATTACATCATCTCCCAGAAGTTCTCCACAAGAAACTGCTCAGAACTAGTCAAAACTGGACCATACAGGTTGCTCAGTGCTAAGGGTGCGATGCATCTCACCTGCCCAGTGTAAAAAGTGCGATGCATACTGGAAAGCCCTTCTCTAGGGTGCGATGGGCGAGAATAGACAAATGGCAGAGATAGTTAGCGAGGTGGATGATCATGGAATCTTCTAGAAACTTCTCTTGTGACACTTGCCTCTCTGAATTCGCCCAGGGATGAGTAAGAGACCATCAATATCCAAGTGGAATCAAGAACTATCAGAGAGAAGACACTAATCAAAATCCTAGAAGCTGACTCACCTCCCTGCAATCATTTATATATGGATCCCTCATCCCAGAGATCCAGAGGTTGGAATTTTGAATCTTGTAAGGAAGTGTTGTTGGTTTCCTAGTGGAACATCATAGTGTTGGGTGATCTAAGCTTTTCATGAGGTGAAGAAGGGCTTTCATGCTAGGAGGATGACCCTGGGTCAGATCAATGGGTTGTAATCCTCTCTTCTAATCTTTATATCAATAAAGCTATTCTCATTTTCCTCCACATTCTTGTATGTCTGATAGTATATGCATTTGTGTCATCAATATATATCTGGTCCTATATTGCTTATGATTGTAGATCTCTTCACTTTGAAGGTATTATGGTGCTTTGACTTTACAGGTACTCTTTGAAGCAGAGTGTTCAAGGGAGAAGCGGCAAAGACCGATCGGTGAGGAGAAGGAACAAACAAAGAACCAAGCGAAGGATTGAGGTTGGTATTCTTTGATCTTCTCCTATCTACTTCTCATAAAGGAAAGCGAAAGTAACTTTAATCTATTTGTTTCTAAGATAGCTACCCGTCTTAGTGGGACTAGCGGCCTTACATAGACACTAGATTTCCTGATAAAAAAATGGCGACTCCGCTGGGGAGCGAATAGCTTGTTTGCTTGTCTATACTTTTTTGCTTTATAAACTTACAGACGGATCCTGAAGTTAAGCCAACTAGCCTTCCAACTGCATTTTCTATGCAAGTGCAAAGTAGATCAATGTTGCTTCAGTCTTTCTCCGGGTTTTGTTTATAAACTAAAAAATCGATTTGCAAACATCCTAATTGCCCTAGTGGTGGCTCTAGTAACCTCATTTGATCAACCCCTATGATTTCTATTTACTGACTATCACTAGCTCAGCCTAAATCCCTGAACTAAGCTGCAAACTGTGACCAAGAACCAAGGTGAAGTCTCGTCCCTGGATCATCGTACTTTTTCCTCTTGGGAATCTGGATGCATCACACCTCCCGTGTGCAGTAGGTGTGCTGCATCGCACTTTCCTTGTGTTGCAGGTGCGCTGATCAGATAAGACCTCTTCTGCTCTCAAATTTTGGTTTCTGTGTTCACTCTCTTCAGCTTTATTCCGGAGTTTTGCTATCTGTGATCAGTATACCACTATGGAAACTCCCTTCCTTTTCATGATTCCACCTCCATAGTACAAAGAATTATGAATGTTTTTATGTATTGTGCGCCATTTACAATTCTCTTTTACAAAAAGTAACGTAATCAAACTGTCGTCTTTTGATTTGGAAGCGTCACAAGTGTCATTTTCAGTCAAAGAAAAGAATTCTATTGTTCTTGATTGTCGATTATACAGTTACTCTTGTGTTTGATTTGAATTAGTAGTTTTTCAAGTGTCGAAAACAATTTTCAATTCAAAATCGCAAAGTGTCGTCATTATCTTCCTTTCATTTTTGAAGAGAAATTTGTTAGTACTGTCGCTTTGAAAAGATAATTCAGATTTTTACTTAGCATTCTTCTTGTCATTCACACATTAAGAAGGCTGAAAACAAATACATGCATGTGCATTTGCATTTAGACTTCTTGTTGGTTTGATTTAGGGCAGTGCATCTAGTGTGTGCTCTCTGCTCTATGTTGAAAGAATATCATCTCTCTTTCCTTAGTAGCTAGGATTTTCATTGCAAAAATAAGATTAAACTATTGTTTATCATCTTAGATTGCATTTTAGGAATTGTATATCTACATCATGCGGTGAACCTGAAAGGCAAATTTCTTAAGCAAGATCAACCGTAAAATAAATTCAATGAACATAAAAAAGCCTTGGAACCTAATGCACAACCTCTAGAAGTCTAGGCTAGAGACATATTCTGGCATCGTAAAGCCTGGTAACTATTGCTCTCATTGTTGGTTGGGTGATTCCTCTTCTTTGAGACGACAAGTGCCAGTACGGACTTGTGCTCCCATGTACCGTCAAGTATATATTGGGAGGATACAATAGGCTATATCCTTTATCCATGGGAAGCCGTGTCTGCCACCCTATCGATCGCAATGCACTCAACATAGCATTCGGGAAGATTGACTACCGTACCGTAAAAGGTATTCTACAGTTTTGCGATTGGTTTGGTAATCCCTCTATCTAAATTTCTATAGTAGTCTCTTTCGTTCCTTTTCAGACTCCTTAAAGGAAAAGGTCCATCTGAGCACTTGTCACTTCAAGATCATTAAAAATCGAAGGCGACTAGCGTCATCTTTTGTTTTTTCTCAACTCTTAAAAATTGAAAAAACAAGTTGTGTCAAATCATCCAAAATTTATTTTAATCGGAACACTATCAATATTCCCGCGTTGGTCGTAGGTTGAGGAAAATGGAGTCCACCAACCAAGGATTTCCCCTTGGAGGAAATCCTATTCCTTTCTCCTCTTGGGGAGATGTTGGTGCACCTCATATGGCCACATTGTCACTTCCAGGATTGACGATTGGCTTGCCAATATGGCTCTTCTCGACCTCTGTCATTCATAACACCGTGATTCCTGAACAATCAAGTCAGCAACTAGATGATACTAAAGTTACCCCCCAACCTTCTACTTCGTCCGATTCTCCCTCTCCTCCTTCCTCTTCGCTTGATGAAGCTGGTAAAGCCAAAAATCAAGTAACTAAGAAGGAGAAGAAGGGGAAGGAGAAGAAAGAGAAGAAGAAGAAGGATCCACAAGTGAAAAGAGGTAACCGGGCATCATCTAGTGAAAATCTACACATTGCACCGTCCAAGCCTAAATCTCCATGTGTCATTTGCAAAGGAGACCACTATCATCGAGATTGTCCTTGCATCCCTCGGATCTTAAGGGACTAGTCTCCTCATTTGCACAATCCAGTGTCATCAACCTCTGAAGATCATGTTGAAAGTACACCATCAACTAGTGAAAGTGAAGCATTTGGATAGAAAAGGAAATGTAAATTTCCTTGTAAACTGTGTGAAGGCGATCATGTCGTCCACTGTTGTCCCTTCCTAGGCGAAGCTAAAAGAGTCTTGGATAACCGCCCCGCTTCACCGTTGCGGCTCCCTCCTGGATACAAGAATCTCTTACCGATTCCATCGCTAGTTGAAAATCTGACCGACACAACTTTGTGGTCAATCAAAGCATCTATCATTGAAGATAAACTCGTTGAATCCATACCAAAAAAAAGTCAAAAGGTTGAGATGGAAGTCAACCTGGTCTTGTCTTCGGAAGGTCCATCTTCAGATGATACAATCATTGAAGAGAATGAGAACGACACTGTTCAAATTCTTTTTGTAAACACAGAATCTGATGAACATGGGGGAAATCTACCCATTCCTTTACTGCAGGAAGGAAGTTCACCAGAGTCATATCCGATCGTCTATTCGGTCCCACCTCTGAGCAACCTAGTGGTTTCCTTCGATTGGAATCTACTAGGCAGATCCCGTCTACCGTCTAATGTACCATTCTAAATCATTGTACAAGCTTACAGAATGCTCATGGTCAGTACTATCATAGATGAAGGGGCTTCTGTGAGTATCCTTTCCTCAACTGCTTGGAAAGCACTTGGTTTGCCATCGCTTATGCTTGAGATGAGAAATTTGACAGGCTTCGACAAAGGAACCAGTCGACCGTGAGGGATCCTTCCAAATGTGCCTATAACTTTGAGAAGGAAAACCATGCATATGAACATAATGGTAGTCCAAGGACCTCTAGACTATAATATACTCCTTGGGCACGACTATATTTATTGCATGGGAGCCATTGTCTCCTCACTCTTTCGAGTAATGTGTTTTCCGCATGAAGGTAGAATGGTCTAGCTCGTAGACCAGCTTTCGTTCCCTGGCTCACACATAGCAAATAGTCAAACACCATCCCTAAATGGTCTTTTCATGCAAGGAATGTCTCATCAATCTCCAGTTCGTCCACCCAAAGAACGCGAGTAATTCAGGGGACATGACTGAAACCCAGGGGGCATGCACCCTGGTCTGCTTCAGCAGGGAAAATTGAGGTATAGGGTAGGTTTCTGCGAAGGATATATGAACTGTCCGACACCCATCCGTATAGGAAGAGGGAGTTAGACTGGAATAAGATACCTCCGTTAAAAGGTAGGACTTTCTCGATAGAACAAATGTTTTGTCTGCAAATTGAAGGGTAACTTGGAAACTCTACTTCGCTATACCTGGGGGCATGCAAACCTCTTGTGCATGAGTGAGAAGCGACCATCATAATGCTAACTCTATGGTTCTGCTAACTTCAACCACCTAAGTCGGGTGAGTGGACAAATCGATTGTTCGTCTTCGCAGGGACCAAATGGCACGTCAAAGTAAAGGAAAAATTTTCCTACCTAACCTTGGTAGTGATCTTGGTAGTTAAGTAGAGGAGCGTAGTTGGTTGTTCCTAGCTTGCATACGAGAGGCAATGGAGCAAAGTTTCGAAAGGTGCAAGCTCCATAAAAATGGAATCTATCAATGAGATGTCCTTATTATATGACTGGCATGAGCAGTTTTTATGTGAAGTTCAAGCTCGTAAAAAATTAAACCTAAGCAATGAGCAAATGTTTCCCCCAGAGTTTAAGCTCAATTAAAAATGAACCTACCTCCGGTAAATAACCATTGCGAATGCATTATCATCAGATTTTGAGCCTTGGTCGTGTTCTCATCATCACCTCCACTTTGTTTTAGCCGATCATACACCTCCATTTGATTGTTTACCCTTTTTGAGGAACAACTGTGAAGAGTGATCCTGTTAGCCATCCTTGTGACACTACCATGATTGGAAAATTCCAAACCTTACCTGGAATTAGCTGCTACCTGAAATTATCACTCGTCCCTCAAAAAACGAGTCTCCTTTAAGCTCTTTTCATCTGACTCGTAAAATATGAAAATATTCCCGAGAATTTGGCCTCTCCAGCTCATTAAAGCTATCGGGAGTGCTATCCCTCCTCTAGATTTTAATCTTTTTGGACCTAAGGGATTATTACACAAAACGATCAAGTGCTTGTTTTGTTCGGCTCATTAAAATTATAGAAAATTCATCCCTTTCGTATTATTTTATACTTTTTCAGACTTAAGGGATTATATGACGAAAAAGGATTATTGGAGTTTCCTTTACGTCCCTTTCAGACTCTCTAAAATTGAAAAGGACCGAGTTATCTTTGTCGTTAAACTCGTTAAAACTAATAGCGACAAACTTGTCCATATAGACAAGAACAAGTTTCACTATCGCTAAGCTCGTTAAAACATAGCGACGGGTTTTCCAGAACGGAAAATTATAGAACAAGCATATGTTATCCTTCTCAAGCTTCAGAAAAATAAAGAGGTACTGGTCAGAAATGACTGGGGAAAAATTGGGAAGAAAACTTGAAGAAACTTTATTGGTAGCAAAGTCGCTCTTGAACATGACACTTTCACTCCATGTCTTAGTCGGGTTGGGTTATTCTGTTCACCAGTCATATTACCATTGGTCCATCATACCATCCATCTTTGGGGTTAACGCTACCAATCCATTCCAAGTGTCTCCGATATGTTCAAGAGAAGTCGATAAGAGAATTCACCAACTCAACTTATGTCTCATCCGCTGCAATACCTTTATGCTTCATTCTTTCATGACTGCCACCATGAACCCTGTATCATTAGATCATTTTCACCTCCAAAAAATCATTTTCTCTGTTCCATGTCATAGATGTGGGATTCATTAAGGCCCTCCTACGACGGGTCACTTCTTGTCAACATCAGCTCGTTATCCAAGAAGTCGACCTAGGAAAAACCCTTTCAGTACTTTAAAGCTTGCATGCCTCAATGGCAAGTTTCTCACTTTCGGTGACAAGTTTACATCAATGGCCTTCGACCGAGAGATTTTGCGTAATGTTCGACGCCAAGTCCCATTTTCAAAACACGCAAATTGTATTGTCGTACCTTGAGGGTCATCATCATTATCAGTGATTCCTCTCGTACCTGTTAACACCTTACATCATTGGCTGGTAATCAGGCGATGTCTTTCCATGTTCGACTCCAGAACATTTTTCACATGGATCGACTTGTACTTCGGGTGAAGATTGGAAGAATTTGAAGACCCCAGATCTAGTTTCATCCATCCGGGCTGCGATATATTCAGGAAAATAAAGACATCAAATGTACATCATTGTTGCACAGATGATCATCCGAATCAAGGGATGATGGCTCTATCAGAATCATCAATCTGCCACATAGACGATTGTCTGTCCTATGTACATGAAATTGAATTTATAAAGCTAAGCATGGGAATGCCCGCCTCACCTAGATCATGAAAATATTATGAAGATAATGTATTGTATTGTATCTTTACAGGTCGCCTTCTAGTTCGAAAAACCTCGGATACTCATGATAAAGCATTTCACCCGACATCAAAAGATTACCGACCTCATGCTTTAGGGGGCAAATATTATAGACATTTTTGGGCATTGCAACCCCAATCATATATTTCCATAAACCAAGGGCTCCTGAGTCCCTAAAAGTGTTGTTTCATGCCCTAAAGGAACAAGGTCAGCTGATTACATCATCTCCCAGAAGTTCTCCACAGGAAACTGCTCAGAACTAGTCAAAACTGGACCATACAGGTTATTCAGTGCTAAGGGTGCGATGCATCTCACCTGCCCAGTGTAAAAAGTGCGATGCATACTGGAAAGCCCTTCTGTGGGGTGTGATGGGCGAGAATGGACAAATGGCAGAGACAATTTTCGAGGTGGATGATCATGGAATCTTCCAAAAACTTCTCTTGTGACACTTGCCCCTCTGAAGTCACCCAGGGATGAGTAAGAGACCATCAATCTCCAAGTGGAATCAAGAACTATCAGAGAGAAGACACTAATCAAAATCCCAAAAGCTGACTCACCTCCCTGCAATCATCTATATATGGATCCCTCATCCCAGAGATCCAGAGGCTGGAATTTTGAATCTTGTAAGGAAGTGCTGTTGGTTTCTTGGTGGAACATCATAGTGTTGGGTGATCTAAGCTTTTCATGAGGTGAAGAAGGGCTTTCATGCTGGGAGGATGACGCTGGGTCAGATCAATGGGTTGTAATCCTCTCTTCTAATCTTTATATCAATAAAGCTATTCTCATTTTCCTCCACATTCTTGTATGTTTGATAGTATATGCATTTGTGTGGTCAATATATATCTGGTCCTATATTGCTTATGAATGTAGATCTCTGCACTCTGAAGGTATTATGGTGCTTTGACTTTACAGGTACTCTTTGAAGCGGAGTGGTCAAGGGAGAAGCGGCAAAGACCAGTCGGTGAGGAGAAGGAACAAGAAAAGAACCGAGCGAAGGATTGAGGTTGGTATTATTTGATCTTCTCCTATATACTTCTCATAAAGGAAAGCGAAAGTAACTTTAATCTATTTGTTTCTAAGATAGCTACCCGTCTTAGTGGGACTAGCAGCTCTGCATAGACACTAGATTTCCCGATAACACCGGCACTACGCGCTGGGCGCAGGATTTGAAAATAGATTTCAATGGGGGTTACACACCTGCCAGGCGCTACACACCTGGGCGTTGGCATAGTGCACCTGTCAACCAAGCTAAAAAATTCATGCCATCGATTTTCTAAGCAAGAGAATTTTCATCCATCATAATGATTTGAATGGTGAAAAATAATACCCTAGTTGCTTCAAAGTTTCCTTGACAAAACTGTCTAGGGTTTTGTAGTTTTTGTCATTCTTGTTGCTTTTACTCCCTTCTATGATTTTCCCACATCCATCCCCTTGCACTAAATTTCCCTAGTTCCCTTCCCCTTTCCCTCTCCCATTAACACTCACCTTACCTCCTATCATCAAACCCTAAGCCCTATACCTAATTCCCACTATTCACAAAAAACCGTAATTCCCCTTTTCCTAAACCCTATCATTCCCTAAAAACCCTACAACCATCATCAAAACCCTCCTTTGCATTTTTATTATCAGTCAACCCATCAAATCCCAAAGAAAAAAAACAGAAGTCACCTATACTTAAGAAAATCTCTTCATACTCATCATTCTACACTCTACATTTGCAAATATGGAAATAGATTCGGTGTATGAAAGGGATGAAGAAACTGTGAGTGATTCTTCCCAAGAAGTACATGCACAAAGAAAAGCACATAAGGGAGGAAAACACATCCGGGAGGAGCCCACCACACTCACAGAGTTACTAGCTTGCCCTCTTATAATAACATGCTTTAAACATCAGTCTTGCTACTAGTTTTGTAAGATGGTGGAGAGGGTGAAATACCACCATGAACATGCTAGGATATTTGTCCTTCATCTTCATAATTTCCAGGTGAACTTAGCAGGTGTTTCCTTCACTTTGACACCTGAAACCATAACTGTAGCAACATGTATTCCAAATGTGGGTGAACAGTGGAACAAAGGACAGCTTGTGGGCAAAGAGCATTATGAGCCTTACATCAAGGCTAGTTATCAAAAGCAAATCAGTAGGGTCTTTCCTTTCAGATACCTACAAGACACTTATGCCCCACTCATGAAGCTCATTATCAAATACTTCACCTGTGAAGGGAGGTTTTCTCGCTTATACACTTACCATATTAGATTATTGATGCATTTCACTAGAGTGAGGATGATGAACCTCTCCTATTTCATATGCAGAAATATTGAGAAAATGGCTACATTAGTGCAAAGGAAACCTCTTCCTCAATAGTTGAGTAGCATTTATCAAATTTCATTGATCAAGATTGTTATTTTGCATCAACTGAGCTTATTGAACATTTCATGGGATACCTTCATTTCACATGAGGTTTTCAAAAGCCCTAAGGTGACCCCATCAGTGTTTCAAGAGGAAGGAGGGCCTTCAAACCATCCAGAGGTTCATGAGACTCAAAATACAGGTGTTCTAGTATTTGTTAGTTACGAAAAAGGAACAAGGAGACTATTTGCAGCTGCCAAACGAGTATTATCTCCACCTGGGGTGGAAGGGGTCTCGTTTCCTTCACCAGACCACAAGAAAATGCTATCTTCACTCGGGGTGAAAGGGGCTTTACCTTCTTCTTTAGTAGCATAGGTACTGGATAAAGGGAAGAAACCATTGCATGATGAAGGGCCTTCTGAAGGTCAGGAGAGAGATTTTGTTTTGATTCAGGAGGAGGATACTGATTTGATCTCCCAAAACTCAAGGCTCAAGGAGGTAATTAGAGAGAAAGAAGCTGACATCCATGCCTTATTACTTAACCTTGAGAGGGCTAAATGGATCATTAACTACCTTGAGCAATAGAACAAGCAACTAGAGGATAAACAAACAATCATGGAGCTGCAAACCATAAGGGAAAGCAGGCAAGCAGCAAAAAGAAGGAAAGTCAAATTGACACCTCTTTAGCAAGAAATTGAGGCTGACCGAGAATCATGGCTAGAAAAGTTGAATATGCACTTGGAGAAGCTACTTGAGAAAGCCAACAAGGAGAAAAAGATGTTGTGCCACATGGCTTATCACTATTTGGCCCGAAACAAAATTTGTAAAACAAGGATAAGAAGCCTAAAAGCCAAATTAAGGAGAACTTTGAGGAGCAAGAAAGAGAAATATAAGCTCAAGATCTTGGCTGAAGCTTCATTGGCCCAGCATAGAACCTAACATAGATCACTCATGCCAAATTTTAAGAAATTTGGTAAACTTTTTGACATTTTTGAATTTTTCATGGAAAAAACAGGTTTTTCTGGCAGGTGCGTAGCGCCACCAGCGCTCGCTTTTGATAGGGACCTCCATTTGAATAAAACTTGGAATTTTTGGATTCCTTATGAAAATTTATGGATGTTCAGAAATTACTAGGAAATTTTGACAAGTTTTGGACCTATAAAAGGGCCAAAAACACCCAAAAAAATGCCCTCTTTGCCACTTTTTGGCCACACAGGAAGCAATCTTGGGCGATTGCAATTTGGGAGGGGCAAATGGACTCCAAATCAAAAAATTCAAGTTGTTCCGAAAAGTAGACTCATAGGGCTTTCCAACGAGCTATCGTACACCTGATTTGGACTTCAAGAAGCCCTCCAAAAGTAGCTTGGAAAAATCACTACGCACAGAAAAAATGGCGCTACGCACATGATGAAAAAGTGCCAATTTTGCTCAAAAACTCTGTTTTTCACCTAGTTTTCTTCTAGTTTGACTTTTTCTCTCTTATTGTCAAATTCATGATGTGACATGATGTAAATTGATGTACTATGATGTAAAATTTATAAAAATTGACTTGATAAGGTAGATACATCAGTTGTAGGTGGTTTAGAGTTGAATGAATCAATTTCCTAAGTTTTAGAGGAAAGCTATTCCATTGCCTATTTTTGTGTTCCTAGTTTAGATATGGTTGAAACCACCCATTTTCTCATGGATTCGACCCTTGATGGATAGCATAGGTGGTTTGGAGGTCTATATCATGTGTTTTTTCAGTCATTTGTAAAGGTTGGACTCTTGTGAATGCTTTGAGCACTATTGTACATCATCTCTGCAGTTTGGCAAGGAAATAGACCAGGGTTTGCAGCATTTTGTGGGATTCTTGTGGCAAGGTGACTTAGTATTGTTTTTCCTTCTGTGATTCAAGTTATCATATGTTTATGTGTGCCATTATCTCTCTCTTTTCTGCTTAACTAAATGAATCAAGTATAAAGGTGGAAATCATTGATGTTGTAGTGCTCTACCTTAGGGTTTCATTAGTTTTACATGTTTTCTACTTTTTGAAGAGCACTCGTGACACATTCATGCCCTCTCCAACTCCTCACCAGTATTAAGACTCACTATTACACCTAATCTGAAGTACTAAAGCATTTTCCTACCTTGCCCCACAGAAACCTCTGCAAGACTGAGTTCATTCCCCAGTCCCAAAGCTTCCTTTCACATTTGATCCAACAATCAACTGTAAAACTCAATCAAACTCCTCTGAGCACATACCTAGCCTAAAATTAGTCTTTATATCAGTCATCTCAAGCCTCATTTGTTATATTTTCCTGAGATTGACAAGGAGACAACCCTCTCCCAACCTGGTAGGGCTAGCTACCAAGTTAAGCATGGTTTGATGTTACCCTAGACCTGCCTTTCTCAGCCTGAGGTAGATTTAAGCCATAACACCTTGCAAGAGAGTTTAAGATGAAGGACATGGGGCTCATGCATTACTTTCTTTACATGGAGGTATGGAAGGGAGATGGGGAGTTGTTTGTATCTCAGGGCAAGTATGCCAACGAGATACTCATGAGATTCCACATGGAGAGTAGTAAACCCATGGAGACTCCTCTAGCTGGTAACTGGAGGAAGGAGGATGCTACTTCAACTGAAGTAATGGAAGCTATTTTTTACAGATAGCTTGTGGGTTCACTCAGTACTTGGTGAACACATGACCATATTTGTGCTATGTAGTTAACCAACTTTGTCAAGCGATGGTTAGGCCTACCAAGCTATATTGGAAGGAGACAAAGCATGTATTGAGATGCATCATAGACACTACTTAGTTTGGGTTATGGTAAATACAAACAGAGGGAGTGAATCTTCAAGGCTTCACCAATGCAGATTGGGCAGGGAGTCCATCCGACAAGAAGAGCACATCAGGAGGGATCTTCAGTATTGGGTCAACGATAGTTTCTTGGTACAACAGGAAACAAAGATCGGTTGCACTCAGTTCGACAGAAGCAGATTACATGGTTGCAAGTCAGGCAACATGTGAAGCTATCTGGATGAGGAAGATCCTAGTTGGTTTGTTTGGTTAGTAGATAGATCCGACAATGATTTATTGTGATAATCAAAGTTGTATCAAACACTCTAAAAGTCTAGTCTTTCATGATCGGTTCAAGCATATTGATATATAGTATCATCATCTCAAAGATTGCGTATTGAGCCAGACCATGTTGTTGGATTACATTCCCATGGAGGAGAAATATTCTGACACATTGAAAAAGGAATTTTCAAGATGTAAATTCAAGTTTCACAGAGACAGGATCAGGGTAGTTGATGTAGAAATTTCTCTATGGATCAGCTAGCTCTGATACCATGTAGAAATTCTCACTATACGTCACCTAATAATGCAATGTAACTAAAGCAAAATACTTTATCTACTTCTACTATCAAACTTTGCAGAAGCTTAATCAATTTGAGCAAGATCAATCAGAACACATATAATAGAGAAGAAGAAATCATACACATGAAACACAGAAGAATACTCTAGGGAAAGCCTCAGCTAAAAACCCCACAATTTGTATTATCATACAAGTGGAAATATCTCAGGATTACAGAAAGCTTTAGCTCACAAGCTATGTAGCTCTCAGTATAATCTCTCATTGTTGCTCATAGATAGAATAGACAACACATATGCCTTCCTTCAGTCCTCCAAGTCTCCTATTTCCTTGCGTAGTTTCTGTTGTGTCCTTACGCTGCCACCTGTGTGTAATTACCTCACACACTGCTCACTGACCTCTGAAATAACTGTGCAGTCCTGAAGGAGATAATTCCTTCTGCATGGATGAGTTTCCTATATAGGAAAATTCCTCCAACTGATAGTACACTATTCCTTCCTTTAATCTCAACTGGGTCTTTCTCTGAATTGACATGCATGAGTTATTTATGAGAGAATATTTAGTTATCTAGAGAACACTAGTTGCATGCATGCATGCATTAACTGACTAAATTCACAATTAGTTCCTCCAACTTTTGGAACTAATTTAATTGAACTTAACTCAGTTAACTGAGCTAACTAATTACAACTCAAATACAACTCATCCTTATCTCCTTAATTAAGGGATAACTCCTTCAATCAAAGTGATAACTGTTGCATGTCTTCACATAGACTTCATGTTTGATTTTCTCCAACTAATTAACTCAAGATGAATTAATTAATTATTTTTCAAACAACTGCTGAGACCAAATTCGAATTTTAATTTTCAATTTTAATTCGGGGACTAATTAAAATTGGTTCTATCCTGAAATGCTATTTTTAGCATTTCTATTTTATCATTCCTTGTTGCTATTTTCCACACTGGTACCTGAAATGCTATTTATAGCATTTCTTGTTGCTATTTTCAACACTCCCTCTCAACAAGAAAGGAATTCAACTCGAACCCGATCCTGAACCTTTGGAATGTTCTGCATGCAACACTTCTCCCTAGTGTTGTTGCTCCAACAACTCTAGAAACAAAAAATATCCAACCTGAATCAGAATGATGCCTCTGTCATCAAAGTCTCTAACTAATATTGCCTATGTCGACTAAAAACTCTACACCTCTGTGCCCTTTAGTATCTAACTACTCTATCCTCTGTCACTTTAATCTTTGACTGCATCAATCACACTGATTCCTCCTACTGCATCCATGCTGCTACTAGTCTTATCTCCCAGCACTGCATCTACATTATATCTCCTCTCATCATGTTGGATCATACTGCCCAATGCTGCATTGCAACTCAGTTATTGAGAAGTAAGTAATTGATCTCCCAAATGACCTCCCTGTTGGGCTAGAAACACTCTCTAATGCTGAAGTTCCCTATGCTGCTCCATCTGCATCTGTCTCTACCCACTCAGCTAGTCCTGCGACTCCTCGTCAGGGCTCCCGTAGCAAGGTATAATCAAAGAGGTTGGGTACCTTAAGGATCCTACCCATATTTCAGCCTTCTTGGGACTATCACTTCACATCGCCCCACCTCACACTTGGAGGTATGGATGCATATGATCCCTCTGCCCACTTGGCTCGAAATTTCCCCTTATTGGAGGTCTCTGCATGAGTGGATGCCTCCACTTGATCTCCTCTCGGCTTCTCTAGTTGTGGCTGATCCAGAACCTCCTGAAGCTGCTTCACCAATTGCATCTCCTCCATAATTGTCTGAGACTTCTTCTGGTGCTGCATGTTGAGAGGTAATGTACTCTCCCTCTCAACCACCAAGTCTCCAACAGTTTTCTTGCTCCTCAAGGCTTTGCCTGCATCTTGAACCTCAAGAGCATATAGGTTCTTGACTCATGAAATGATCTGCTTCACTTGTATCGTGGTGATGTGTCTGAGGAAAACCTTTCCCTTACTGAAGACTACATCATAGCCTTTGTCCTCCAACATCAGAATCGATACCAAGTTCTTCTAAGTCCTCGCACATACTTCACATATGTCAAGGTAATGCGAGCTCCATGCTTCCTTATATTCAATTATTTTGAGAACACTAGTTGCATACATGCATGCATTAACTGATTGAACTCGCAATTAGTTCCTCCAACTATTTGGAACTAATTTAACTGGACTTAACTCAGTTAACTAAGCTAACTAATTACAACTCAAATAAAACTCATCCTTATCTCCTTAATTAAGGGATAACTTCCTCAATCAAAGGGATAACTGTTGCATGTCTTCACATAGACTTCATGTTTGATTTTCTCCAACTAATTAACTCAAGATGAATTAATTAATTATTTTTTAAACAGCTGCTGAGACCAAATTCGAATTTTAATTCTCAATTTTAATTCAGGGACTAATTAAAATTGGAATCTATCCTGAAATGCTATCTTTAGCATTTCTATTTTAACATTCCTTGTTGCTATTTTCCACACTGGTACCTGAAATGCTATGTATAGCAATGATATTTATAACATTTCTATTTTTAGCATTTCTTTTAGCTATCTTTTACAGTTGATAATCCCTTTCTCGTTGAGAGGGAGTGTTGAGAAATGGAAACAAGAAATTCCAGTTTAATTTGTCCTTGAATTAAACTGTGAATTAAATTCGAATCTATTCTCATAGCAACTTAAAATAGTTAAATTAAGTTTATTAAACTTACTTAGCTTTGGAAATTCGAGTTGGAAGTCATGTATATGTTCTCCCTACTTTATAGGAATCTAGAGTGAGTTAATTGTGAGTTGTAAAATAGAAGGCTCAGTTTCATGAGTCAGTTCAGTTAAATTAGTTCTCAAACTAATTGAGAGAACTAATAATGAGTTAATAGTTAGTGGTGACACTAATGAACTCCACTAGTGCTACTCTAGTTAACTAAATATTTACTCATCAGAAACTCATGCATGTCAATTATGAGAAAGATCCAATTCAGACTAGAGTGCAGGGACAATGTACTATTTGTTTTAGATTTTTCTGAGTTGCACTGATAGTGCATGCAATTAGGAACCGATCCTTAAGGGATTGCGCTATTTTTAGAGGCTTTATTTCCCTTTAAATACAAGTTATTCTCCATAAGAATTACACATTGGAATAGAGAATTGGAGAGGTTGTGAAGAGGCTAAGCTTTGACCTTGAGTTTGCTTACGAGTTGGAGATTGAATTTGCTGAGTGTTGGGATTTTTCTAAAGAGAACAAGCATTGTAATTTCATCTTGATTTTCTGGATTAATACAAAACAAATAGTGGGGCTTTGAGTTGTGGCTTTCCTTGGATATTTATTGTGTTATGTGCCTTTAATTCTCTTCCTCTATTGATTATTGTTTGCTTGATGTTTATGGGCTTCCGCTGTAAAGAGTAGAAGTATATTCTTGTCTCTTGCTTTAGAAAATTGCATTAGCTTGTGAATCTACAAGATTTTCTACACTTTATTCTACCCCAAAATAATAGTAGTGTTGTTAAGCTACAAATAAATGACAACCGATTGGGAAAAACAACTATATTTTGTTAAATATATGAAACTTGTAGAATAAATGAATGATAGATTAGATGATACAAAATGTCAAATATAAAATATACTAAAAGTTTCATCCCTCACATGTGTTATAGACATATTTGGGCACTTCAATCCCAATCTCATATGTCAATAAACTAGGGCTCATAAGCCCCTAAAAGAGTTGTTTCATACCCTAAAAGAACATGGTCATCTGATTACATCATTCCCCAAAAGTTCCACCTAAAAAACCATCCAGAAATGGCCTAAACTGAACCATACTGAGTGGTACACTGGCCAAGTGCGATGCATACTATGTGGTACACTGCTTAGGTGTAATGCATACTGATTAGGCCTTCTACAGGGTGTGATGGGCGAAGATGGAAAAATTTCTGAGACAATTTGCTAAGTGGAGGTTCATGGAATCTTCTAGAAACTTCTCCTATGAGACTTGCCTCTCTAAATTCGCCCAAAGAAGAGTAAGAGATCTAAACTTCAGTTATCTCTTCTCTTATGGAACCAAGGAACCAGTCGACCGTTAGGGATCCTTCCTAAGTTACCAATAACTTTGGGAAGGAAAACTGTTCATATGAACGTGATGGTAGTCCCAGGACCATTAGATTACAATCTACTCCTTGGACGTGACTATGTTTATAACATGGAAGCTATTGTTTCAACACTCTTCCGAGTGATGTGTTTCCCACATGAAGGAAAAATTGTCACTATTGACCAGCTTTCATTTCCCGGTTCAAGCATAGCTCCGAGTCAATCATCATCCCTAAATGGTCCTTTTATATCAACGGTGTCTTTTCAACCTTCATTCTGTCCACCTAATTTCCATGAGTAGTATGATGGATGTAACGAAGCTTAGGGGGCATGCACCATTGTCTATTCTGCAGATGAACCTAACTAAAAAGATAAGTTTCCCTATAGAGATAAGTTTCCCTCTAGGTTATGTGATTGGTCTGACACACCATTCACCTTTGTCTATTCTGTGGATGAAGCTAGGGAATTGTTTTGTCTATTCTGCGGATGAAACCATCATGCATAACCACAGTAAGTTTCCATATAGCTACTGGAGACTCTCCTTTTCACCATGCTGGGGGCATGTAAACTTTTCATTTCTTTTTTTATTTTCTAGCTTTTTAGCTTTTTCATTTTCTAGCTTTTTTAGCTTTGTTGTTTCTAGCTTTCTAGTTTTGAACTTGCGTAGAAATAGAAACTTGTTCAAGCATATATTTCCGTTTTAAGTTTGTAAAAAAATGAACTAAAGATTGAGCATAGTTCCCCTATGATTCAAGCTCGTTAAAAGATGAACCTTTGCGTAAATACCCTTTGTGATTATTGTTCTATCAACCTTTTGAGCCTTGGTTGTGTACCTCCCATCACCTCCATTCTTTTGGCCGATCATATGCTTCCACTTGGTTGTTTACCTTTTTGAGGAACAGCCATGATGAGTGGTCTTATTAGTCAACCTCTTCACATCACCATGTTTTGAGAAGTTCCAAACTTACCTGGAACCAGTTGCTACCCTAGACACCATTTGTTCCTCAAATACAAGCCTTCTTTAAACCCTTTTCAGACTCATTAAAGTGATTAGAAGTGCCATCCCTCCTGTATATTTTAATCTTTTCCAGACCTGAGGGATTATCTCGCGAAAAAGTTCAAGCGCTTGTCTTTTTTGGCTCGTTAAAGTGATCAAAAAGTCATCCCTTTTGTATTATTTTAATATTTTTCAGACTGAAGAGATTATTCTACAAAAAAGAACCTCTGGAGTTTCCTTTTCGTCCCTTTTCAAACTCTCTAAACATGAAAAGGACCGACTTATCCTTGTTGTTAAACTCGTTAAAACAATAGCGACAAACTTGTCCACCCAGACAAGAACGAGTTTCACTGTCACTAGACTCGTTAAAACATAGAGACAAGTTTGCCCGAAGGGAAAATTATAGAAAAAGCATATGTTATCCTCCTCAAGCTTGACAAAAATAAAGAGGTACTGGTCAGCAATGATTAAGGAAAAGGGGAAGAAAACTTGAAAACTTGATGGTAGCAGGTCGCTCTTGAACATGACACTTTCACTTCATCTCTGTGATTGAGTTGGGTTGGGTTATTCCGTTCACCGATCGTCTCACCATTGGTATTTCACGCCATCTATCTTTTGGGGTTAATGCTACCAATTCATCTCAGTGTCACCGATACATTCAAGAGAAGTCATTCAACCGAGAATTCACCATTCAGTTAATGCCTCATCCATTGCAATACATTCAACCTCCATTTTTCATGACTACCATTCCTGAACCTTGTGTCGTTGATCATTTTCACCTCCAGAAAATCATTTGCTTCGTTTCGTGTCATAGATGTGGGATACATTAAGGCCCTCCTATGATGAGTCACTTCTTGTCGACATCAGCTCATTATCCAAGGAGTTGACTTAGAAACAACCTTTTTAGTACTTTGAAGCTTGCATGCCTCAATAGAAAGTTTCTCACTTCCAGCAACAGGTTGACATCAATGACCTTCGACCGCAATATTTTGCGTGGTGTTCGACATCGGATCATATATTAACACCATGTGAATTGTACTGTAGTACCTTGAGGGTCATTATCATTATCGGTGATTTCTCTCAAGTCTTTTAACAACTCACATTGTTGGCTAGTAATCAGTCGATGTCTTTCCATGTTCGACTTCAGAACATCTCTTCACATGGATTGACTTGTACATCGGGCGAATATTGAACGAGTTTGAAGACCCTGGATCTAGTTTCATCCATTCGGGTTGCGATATATTAAGGGATATAAAAACATCAAATGTACAAGGACACTACACAGATGGTCATCCGGACCAAGGATGATGACTCTACACCTGAAGAATCACCAGTCTGCATTTGCAGACAACTATCTAGTCTATGTACATGAAATGAATTTATAAAGCTGAGCATGGGAATGCCTGCCTCAGCTAGATCATGAAAAAATTATATTATGATGATGTATTGTATTGTATCTTATATAGGTCACCTTCCAGTTCGAAACCTCGGATCCTCATGATAAAGCATTTCACCTGACATCAAGATTTACGACTTCATGCTTTTGGGGGCAACTGTTATAGACATATTTGGGCACTTCAACTCCAATATCATATATCGATAAACTAGGGCTCATAAGCCCCTAAAAGAGTTGTTTCATACCCTAAAAGAACATGGTCATCTGATTACATCATTCCCCAAAAGTTCCACCTGAAAAACCATCCAGAAATGGCCTAAACTGAACCATACTGAGTGGTACACTGGCCAAGTGCGATGCATACTGAGTGGTACACTGCTCAGGTGTGATGCATATTGATTAGGCCTTCTATAGGGTGTGATGGACGAAGATGGAAAAATGTTTGAGACAGTTTGCTAAGTGGAGGCTCATGGAATCTTCTAGAAACTTCTCCTATGACACTTGCCTCTCTAAATTCGCCCAAAGATGAGTAAGAGATCTAAACTTCAGTTATCTCTTCTCTTATGGAACCAAATGTAACAAGTGGAATGACACTAATCAAAACCCAGAGATGACTCACACCCTTGCACACATCTATAAATGGATCCCTCATCTAAGAGATCCAGAGGCCGGAATATTGTGAATTGCAAAGAAGTGCTGATAGTTTGTATTTGAGGAAAGAGCATTGTATTGTTGGTGTGATCTTGTTATTTCATGAGGTGAAGAGGGCTTGAGGCTGGGAGGATGATGCTAGATCAGATAACTAGTTGTAATTCTCCCATCTATCTAATAAAGTTCTTCAAGTTTTCTTTCATATGATTGTGCAATTGTGAATGTTACCATTTGTGAATGCTATTGTATGTTCATTATATATCTGATTCTGTAATGCTTATGATATAATAGATCAATATGCTTTGATGGTTCTTTGCTACTATGTTTCTACAGGTACTCTCCAAGTGGGATAAGTACAGGGAGGAGTTGCAAGCTTTGTTAAGGGGGAGAGAGATCAAGCAAGGAATTAAGCGGAAGTTCTAGGTTCGTTCCATTGTCTTTCTCTTATCTATTATAAATAGAAGAAATCATGAATTGCTTTAAACTGTTGTTTCTAGGGTGGCTACCAAACCTAGAGGGTTAGTCACTCGAAAAGACACTAGTTTTCCCAGAAACAACATGTAAAGTGAATATTTATAACTCAATAATAGATATAAACCATAACCATCATCATCTAAGAACTGATTAAATATTATCCCATGAACCATGAGTTCTACCAAACCTTATATATGCAACAATAGGCTTTATCGACAATTAGTTTTGAGAAAACAAGGTAACCGTGTAGATCATAATATTGAGTTAACTTCTATGCAATAGGCATCACCACTGCTACCAGTAGACATGATCTGGATCTTTGGGGAAATCTCCCAAGATCCAAAAAATTAAAATTCCAGAAGAAAATATGAGAACAAACATTAAACAAAACCACAAAGAAACTTTTTATTAAAATAGAGAATAACTGTAAAAACTACATTGTGGTGGACAATGTGTCCTTTTACAAATTGTGACTTGTTAATTATAGTTTCTTTTTTTGTTATAATACCATAGGTAAATTCCATGGGTGGGTAGATACCATGGTTGATTTAATACCATGGGTAGATCTCACTTACAACACCATGGGTGGTTGCCTCTTGCAATACCATGGGTAAATTCCATGGGTGGATAAATACATTGGGTATATGAATACCATGAGTGGATGTCACTTACAATACCATGGGTATATTCTATGAGTGGATAAATACAATGGGTCGATGAATACATGGGTGAATGTTAATTTCCATTTGGATCAAGACATCCATAACGGTGACATGGATGTCTTTTCAACCCATTGAAATGTCAGTGTCTCATCTATCATAAATAAATACATAGTTACAAGAGAATTTCAATTTACTTAGATGGCTACCGAAGATCATTATTCTGACGTGGTAACCAGTTAATAATAATTATATTCATGGGAGCTAGCAAAAGTGAACAAGCTGGCTCATGATGAAACCTCTTGTCCTTCAACTTTACAACCGAAGGTCATTACCTAGGCTTGGTGACTAGTAGTGGTAATGTCACTTTATTAGGACCTATGATCATGATAGGCAAGCTCATAATGAGACCTCCTATCCTCTAGTTGACTATTTAAAATTAAACTATGGTTATTGTTAATCAACAAAAGATTACTTAATAGATGGGGTGGCAGGTCAACTCCTTAAGAGCTAGGGATGGCATAATTTTTTTTTGTAGTAACTATGTTTATCTTGGCTAATATTTCTTCTAAAAAACTAATAACCTTAAAATGACTGTTGATAAATATATTTTTCTTTGTTAAGATTGGGGTTGAGGAACAATTCATTAGATAGTGATAGAAATATTTAAGTACAATTTTGTGGTAATCATTATAAATTTTACAAGATCAGGGACTTGACAAATTAAGAAAGTTGAAATTTGCATGGTGTAATCATGTTTTCATAATTATTCATTAAAAATAATATTATTTTTATAGATAAACAAAGATAAACTTACTACCCAATCATTATGTCAAAGAGGACCTAGAACATCAAAAGTATTTCCCATTCACCAAGGAGAAAAAAATCAGAAAGACCTACAAGTGTTGAATAAAAAGCGTGAAAATGGGCTAATAACAATAGTTGTGACTAAGGTAACAATGACCATAACTTAGGTAACAACAACCATGACTTAGGTAACAACAGCTGTAATAGAGGGAATAATAGTTGTGACCTAGGAAACAACAATTGTAATTGAGGGAACAACAACTGTGAATTAAGAAACAACAATTGTGACTGAGGGAACAACAAATGTGAGTTAGGAAACAACAATTGTGACTGAGGAACAACAGATGAGAGTTAGGAAACAACAACTGTGACTGAGGGAACAACAAATGTGAGTCAGGAAACAAGAACTGTGATTGAGGGAACATCAATTATGAGTCAGGAAACAATAGTTCTGACCGAGGGAACAACAACGGTGAGTTAGGAAAAAACAACTGTGACTGAGGGAACAACAACTGTGACTGAGGGAGCAACAACTATGAGTTAGGAAACAATATCTGTGACTGAGCGAACAACAATTGTGAGTTAGGAATAATATATTGTAGCTAAGGTAGCAACAATTATGATTCGAGAATTATTTATCCAATAGTACCATTGTTGCATGTTACAACCTTGAAACTACCCATACCATTTTAAGCTTGTGGACATGAAGTATCAAGCATGACTATGGCAATTCTCCCAAAAATTAATTCAATGGGTGACCCTAGCAAGGTGACATGGAAAATGATGAGTCATCCAACAATCATGATCACTTTACAAAATAATGAAGAATTAAGAGTAAATCATTCCTCACAAGACTTACCATAAGAATGTTTAATATTAGATATGAGACAACCATATGCTTGATAACACTGGGGAACAAATGGATAAATGTGGAGCAACATCATGAAACTCAAGAACTTCCTTCTTTTATTTTGATGAAGGAACAACAACCGTGACTTTGAAGGAAGCAACACCTGAAACATGAAAACATAAGAGAAATCAAAAAAGAAACAACACATTATTGAAAAATAATAAATAAGTAAATGTTTGCATTATGACATAGGTTTGGCACTATGGCACAGGTGTTGTCCTTGATGGCAACTCACTCAAAGGGCAGATCACAGTTCAGGCTCTCAGAATGAAAGAAAATGAGGTATATGTAAGTTTCTCTTAACAAAATTGCATATACACACGGGTGTACCAATCAAAAGGCACGTATACGTATGCACACACTTTCATGCAAAGAAAAGTGTGTACATGTGGGAAACCTTATGGTTGGTCCATGGTATTTAGTCTGACATATTTGAACCTATGGTTTTGGTCCTTGTTATTGCATCCAAAGTGTTGAACCCAGGTATTGAGTCCCTAGTATTGGATCTCTATGGTTTTGAACCATGGTTTGGGTAAGGCCTAACTCTATAAAAAGGGAAGGAGATCATTTGGCAAGGGAATCAACTAAAGCATTGAATATCTTATGAAGAGAAAATATCTAGAATACTGTCATTGGGTTATGGTGCATAACTAGATCTGATTCAAGGAGGAACCTGAGCGAAAGGAGAAGGATAAGTTCCATTGATGGGCCAAGATCTTAAGGCGGTTTGAAGAGAAGTATCTTTGTGTAATTTTTTGATCTGTTATATTTGGCACATGACGTGATCTATAAATATGATAATCTGGGTATAACTAATGTATGAATAAGTAAAAAGGATAAATTATCTTTTATAGATCTATACATAGGTTCAGCGGAGTAGAGGTACGTATACACGCTGGTTCACTAACTTAAAACAGTGTGTACGTAGGATGGCCTTGATACAAAAGCGTATGCACGCAGGTTCCACATATTGAAGTAGCATATATCTCATGAAATATGTTTTAGCTGCTTCTGTTTATTGCTGTAGTGTTCTGGGTTCAGAATTGGTGTTTGCTTATTGGTACTGTTTTCTGGTTACAACATTCTGAGAAGTTATTAGTTGATTCAGTATTTGTTTGTACAAAGGAGTTTGGTTAATGCAGATATACTTGATTTTTTATTGATATTCATGGATCCAGTCTGAAAATTTATGAAACGTGGTCCCTGGAAGAAAAGAAGAGGTTGTAGCCTTCTGTAGGTCAGCGCCTACGTACTAGTACCTCAGCTAGTACAAGAGAAAAGGGGGTTGTAGCTCCCTTCCAGGAGAAGCTAGAGAATGAGAGAAGGTTGTAGCCTTCTATAGGTAGAGTCCTGTGTACTGGTATAAGACTGCACCAGTACAGAATCATTGTAAAAGGAAGTTTCTAATTTAAAAGAAGATAGAGACAAATTGCAGCAGGTGGTTTTCACCCACATTGGGTTTCCACCTTACATCTTAGTGTTCATGTTTTTTGATTATGTGTGATGATTTGCTCTGCTTTATTGCTCCTGTTTACTATTCATATGGCTAATAATGTTCTGATGCACTCATTAAGGATCAACTAACTAAATCATAAGTTTACTGGATATACACTTGTTGCACTACACACAGTTGCGTATACATGCGGTTTGCCTTAACTGAAGTAGCATATATGAATCTTAATATGGAAATGAAAAAGTTATATTGATTTGATAATACTAATTCAGCCCCCCCTCCCAGTATTATTCCCAACACTTAAGTTACAACAATTGTGATTTCAGGTGCAACAATGTTGTTTTCTAAGGGAACAACAATTTGTTTCCAGGAACAACAATCTATCAATGGTGAATGGATGGAAACAGAAGATATTTTGGAAAATTATTTGGATCTTCAAATGGAGATCAATTCTTCATTTCTCTTGTTATGAATCCATCAATTAATGAAAAATCCTTCACGTTGTTTTCTTGGTGTTGGTGGGAAATTGCGAGAACAATTTTGCAACAAGATCTTATGATCCATTTTTTTTTAGATCATGGAAATTAGAAAGATTCAACATCATATGATATTAAATTTCTTAATAGATTCTTGGATGAAATGTCCTTATTCATTAATATTTATGTCAAGAATCGCTCATTCATAAATTGATCTTCTTTATTCTCCTGCGACTTGCAAAAAAAACGAGCATCTACCTGCAATAAAAAATGAAATCATGGAAAAAGAGAGGTGATCAGGCTCCCTTAATCCAAGATATATGCAAAAAAATAACAAGTAGATACTCTGTAAAACAAATCCACAAAAAGATAAACAAAGAAAATTTTATTTGTCATGTGTGAGAGAGCAGTGGTTGACCAAACTAACCAACAATGTTTTAATCATAAATTCTTTGTTTTTCATTCGATTTGAGTGATTCCAAAGCTAAATGAAAGTGAATTCAGATTTATATCTCCAATAGAAACATGTTTTAAAAATTCTGTGTGATGATATGCCAAACATGCTCAGAACAACCTACATAAGAGAGTTGTTTTCTATTTCCCAGCTTATACCAACAATCCATATTTTAAGCATAAATTTTTAGTTTGATGACAGATTGAGCCGATTCAAATTGGAAATGAAATTATATTAATTTATCTATCTCAAATATAAATATGTCTTTAATACAAGAATAATTGAAGGGTCAAATGTGCTAAGGAACAACTGGAAAAAAAAGAGTTTGAAGAGTGTTGACTTATGATAGGCAATTAGTATTTTGGTCATAACGTTTTCATATGATATCAAAATTGAGTGATTAAAATTTCCTTATAAAATATATTCATAGGGGAATATACCATAGAAAATCGTTTTCAAAATATAGTAATTTAGACCTCCAAAAACTGACTGTCCCAACTTTGTCCCTGAGCTGCCTACTAGACACCCTGTTAATGTTCTGGTCATAACTCTTTCATTTAAAATCCAAATTGAGTCATTAAAATTGGATTATAAAGTAAACATCAAAGTATACTTATTATAGAAACATGTTTTAAAAATATGCTCATTTGGTCCCTCAAAACATGACTGTCCCGATTATTTTTTTAGAAATTTTATCAAGCCTGCAAGCCATAAAATATGATAAACAAACATTTTTCCAAAATGGTGATGAGTGTTTGTAGAAATATGATTTTCAATATAATATGTCTACATACATAAATAAATTCAAATATCTATCATCGATATTGATTTACACAACATATTGTAGCAAACACAATCTTTTAACATATAAAGAAATTTATTTATTTATGTACTCATATATTTTATTTTCTACACTAACCTACTTTATTTGAAAAATATTAAATATATCTATGTATAAGAGTACTTCCATTGGAACCATTTTTGAAATAAGGTCTCAAGTATGTACATACCCAAATTAGAAAAATGTATGTTAATAAATACCAGGGTAGGAGAGATCAAGTTTCCTTGAAAATATGGTGCTAAATATTGCCGAAGTATCGAGTGATACTACAAACAAATGATAGATTGAAACCAATATTCAATATAGATTTTTCTTTCTTGGTTTTCCATAGTTGTCATATCATGAAGTTCTTTCAATGTCTTATTGATCTCATCTGCTTGTTGATATTGACTGGAAGAAACCCCATTGTCTTCCATGACTTCTGCAATTTTAGGATTTAAAACCTTCCCAAACCTAATATAAGTTTTCAATAGTTGTGTACGTAAAATAGAATGGGTGGGAAGGGTGAGTAAATTTTGCAGTTCAATATTGTAAGCATGTTGTACTGGTTTATTATTATGGAGGTGTGGGATGGATTGAGTAGGAAATTGTATAGGGCATGGGGGATTTTGATGTAGCTGATTGAGTTGTAGCACTGACCTTGATAGGTAAGAAAAATAATTAGTTTGTGTTGCAAGATGAAAGAAAGATCCATGTAAGTAAGAAAATGAAAGGATAAATTTTTGAACAATACATGTCAGCAATGGTTTCCATGGCTATGAGCTTGTAGAAACTTCTCGATCTCTTTGATATGTTGCTTTCATCCTATAATGGTTTGCATATTTCTGTGGTGTGTTTTTTATGAGTATGGATTCGGATATTCCACAGTCTTCTTTTTCACATTGTCTACATTTTGAGTCTAGATCAAGACTCATCTTCAGGACTGATTTACAAAGAAGAGAAGGGTGAGCAATAAATATGATCTGGAATGATGTCAAGTTGGGGAGTCGACCAGCTCAGGATGAAAGAAACCATATTTTTCATTATTATAATTCATTATTCTTATTTTGTTATTTAATAAATTATTTATTTATTTTTAATTCTTTCTATGCTTTTCTATTTTAGTTTAATAATGATTTATGAAATTTAATTATTGTTAATAAATTTTAATGTGAGTTATATTATATTTAATAATATAAATTTTTATTACTACTTTTATGTTTTTAATTTATTGTAATGATTCTTTAACAAATTACATTTTAATTTTATTATTATTTTAATTAAATTAAATTAAATTTCTTTGTTTAATGTTTATAGGAGTTAATACATTACTTCATTTTTTCTTAGACTTTAGTTTTATTTAAGCCTATGTTAATTAGTTTGTTGCTAATATAATGTTATTAAAAAGGCTAATATAATGCTATTTATTTATTGCTAATGAATTATTTATTTTAATCTACCTTAAATGATTTATGGTATAATGTTTTTTTAATTATTGTTAATATATTCCAATATGAGTTTTATTATTTAGTAATATAATTCATGATACTATTAATTTCATTGTTACCTTTATGTTTTCAAAGAATTGCAATGAGTTTTTTAATTCTTTTATAAATTTTATTTTTATTTTTATTTTTATTTTTAGGGTTAGGAGAGGGGTGGAGCTTGTAACCAAGGATTGGATTCGAAGAAGGGAGGGTTTCAAAAGTGGTTAAAATTCATAAGGTGGGGGATCATGAGAGGTTGATAGGGAAATTGTTAGAAGGAGAGGGGAATGTGGTATAGGAGATACTAGTGAGGGGTAGGGGCAGAGGGCGGGCATGATGAAGAATGGTAAGGGTGCTGAGAAGGGGTGAGAATTTTATTCAATGTGGGGGAGAAGGGAAATCCAATTTCTGCTAACTTCCAAGCCCCCATCTCTATTAAGGTTGTGCGGGTGCTTGATGATTTCAAGTGCCTCCCGCACTTTACGTTTGAAATGATGTTTTTCGATGGCAATGACCTTTGTGTCTTCAAGGCAAATATGGTAGTTTGTCTTGCCTGCATGCTTTGCTAAAGCTGAAGAACATGTTCTTTCATTACAGATATTTGCACCATGCTCTTTGAGCCTGATTTTGACAGACCTACCTGTTTCCCCAATATAGTGTTCCCCATAGGAACAATTGATCATATAAACACCTTTCTGCTGGAGGTGCTCTGGGTTGTCCTTGACAGATTTCATTCTTTGTTTGATAGTCATCAAGGGTTTGAATGAAGTTTTGATATCTTTCCTCATGAGAAATTTAGCTAGCTTGTCAATGACTCCACGAACGTATGGAAGGTAAGCATTAGCAGATGGTTGATTTTCAAATTTATCTTTCTTTCTTCTGGATCTGGCTTTCTGAATGGCTTTAATGATGTTTTTATTAGTGTATCCTAAGCTAGTGAATACTTTTCTTAAGTAAGTGATCTCTTCCTCGGTGTGAGTCTCATCCGATATTCTACAGGCTCTAGTAAACAGGGTTTGAAGAACACCCATATTTTGAGCTGGGTGGTGGTGTGAATTAGCATGAAGGTAATTATCAGTATGTGCCTTCTTTCTAAATACTTTGTGTCCTAGGGAACCATCCTTGTTTCTAATGAGGAGGATGTCAAGGAATGGTATGCAATTGTTCTCCTCAAACTCCATTGTAAATTTGATGTCATTAGACATGCTATTGAGATGGTTTAAAAAAATTTAAGTTCATCATCCCCATGAGGCCAATCAACACTGGTGTCGTCCACGAACCTGATCCAAAACTTAGGTTTTAAAGGATAGGTGTCAAGAGATTTCTTTTCAAAATTTTCCATGAAGAGATTGGCTACAATAGGTGAGAGAGGTGATCCCATAGCCACTCCTAATGTTTGTTCAAATATTTCCCCTTGGAAGGTGAAGAAAGTAGAACATAGACAGATTTCAACCAGCTTCGCAGCTTGGGGGTCTGCCACTTCTTTTACTACTTGGATTGCTTCATTTAAGGGAGTCTTGGTGAAGAGTTGGACCACATCAAAACTAAAAATTTTATCACCTGGATCTAGCTTAGCTTGTTTAATGAACTCAACATACTGATTAGAGTCTTTGATGAAGGAGTTGCTTTTACCAACTAGAGGGGTTAGGGTGCTAGCGACTTACTTTTCTAGTTTGTATGTGGGTGCTCCAATGGTATTGAATATAGGCCTGAGGGGGACATTAGTTTTATGAATTTTAGGGGCCCCATGAATACGAGGGGTAATTTCATTGTCGGGGGTAAAGCACCTTTTCAGTTTTTCATCCAGATTAGTTTCTTTAATGGCTTTTTTGATTGGCCTTGTAATTTTTGAGATGGGTTTTTTTAAAAGTTTTTTGTAGCTACCACTGTTGTATAGGTGGTCTTTCATTTTTTTTTTTATGTATTCCTCATGATTCATCACCATAGTGGCACCTCCTTTTTCGGCCTTTAGAAAGACAATGTCATTATTACTCTTGTAGAGTCTGAAGATTGTCCTACCATGACATCCTTTTTGCCTAATGATCCTCACTTTTTCATATATATTTATCACTTAAATAAATCCATATCTACCAGGTTTTGATAAATGTATGCAATAGTATGTTTTCTTGTTCATATTTAACTGTATACCCTATTGTTTTATTAAAGTTGCAATTGGCTACCAAATCAACTTGTTTTTGTAGCTAATCTAGGTTTCCGTAGTTGTCTTCATTGTTTGCAAGGTTCCAGAGTTCCAGGTCAGTAGCGAAAGGTGTAGATGGATAGAGGATGGCTCCCTCATGGATACCTTCCTATCCACTCAAAAATGTTTACTAAAAGAAGCACATGAGATCGCGGTCAAACTCCAAGCCAACCGCTGGATTAACACAGAACAAAATCTGAGATCAGTTGAAACCTTATCGTTTCTCTTTCGGAATAGAAAAACAATGGTTTAATGATATAAGTTTAGATAGGTTAGAGATATTAGGCTTAAAATCTTCATACAATTATGCCAAGAGACCTGCTATAAATCTAATGGTCACACTATTATTTGGGTGCGCGCTGAATGATATGTTTATGAATAGTTTGTGAATTTCGTGTAAATAGAATTGGTTTTTGTGTGCAAGTGTTGTGTTGATTTGAAGCTCTGAACTGCTATGTGGAGGGCCCCTACAAACAGTGGCAGGTTTTAATCAAATACAATCTGATTTCCTTTAATTCTTCAATTGCTCTGTTTTGTGTGACAATGTTGCATAATGATCTCATCAACGAATTGTTATCTGCATAAGAACTTTAATTTGATTTATACCTAGCTTAGACTGTTATCTAATTTTCTTTATACCTGGCTGCACAGTTCTTTCCTTTGCTTATTATCCAACATAATTGAAGTGTGTTCAATTTTCAATATAGATGTTTCTTGGGTTACTTCGTTTGAGAATAAATTGAACAAGAGAGAAGACCTCTTCTAAAACAATTGAGTTCAACAATATTCCTTCCTAGCTGATAGAATAGGTTTCTTTTTGCACTTAGAGAATTAGGAGCTACAACATAGAGATTTAAGATAAAAAATCACAAACAATCTAACATAAGTAAAATCACTCTCACATCATCTACAAACTAATTGGATAGAGATTAATTCCTAGGAAACTTAATCAACATCCCTAAGAATTACGACACTAATACAATTGACAACCACCACCCCCATCTTAAGTTTAGAACTTAACAAATACATAACAACCTAATGAATAACTTCTAAGCACATATTATCCACATGTACTTCATTAGTGTATGCACCCTAGTTGACCATTTATGATTGCCAATTCAAGGATGTTGAATTGACCAAACATTTTGGCACTGTTGCTGAGGAAGTACAATTAGAATTAAAAAAAAGAAACCCCATCATTAATTTAAAACATGACATGCATAAGGATAGAGACTCTAGGGGTAGATTTGTAGGACGAGGAAGAAGTTTAATTCCCACAAATCCACTCACTCCACCATGGTTTTGAGATTCCATACCACCTACTCAAAGCCGAATTCCATTTAGAGGACAACAAAGACTTCCTGAAGTCTCAAGATCAGAAATTCAATCTAGAACTTCACCTACTTCTTCTACTGAAGCTGTAATTGAAGAAAATCATACATCCCCAACCACAAGAGTAATCTTTCTATCCCCCACTGGCGAACAAATTTTGGGAGAAGAATTAGAAATTCCTAGTGAAGAAGAGGAATTGGAAACTTATTCAAACAACCATTGATAGAGAAACCATAAAGATTAGAAGAACACTATCCTAGCACCGAAGAATCTATCATGGCTAAAGAAGGGGAAGGAGAAGTACACAATGTCCATGGCAAAGAAGATATGATTGGAGGTAGAGGAAGAGGAAATCAAGATCCTTCAGGATTCCCTATTCTTGATGAAGATACAACCCTCACAATGAAAAATATATCACCTTTATTATTCCTACTTTCCACGGGAAAAGAAACGAAGATCTGGAGACATTTCTCTTCGAAATTGAAGTATTATGCAGATCATATGACTATCTACATGATGCTCAAAAGTTTAAATTGTTCCCCGCCACATTAAAAGATTTAGCATTAAAATGGTTCATGAGTCTAGAAGTGCATCCCATAACAACATGGGCACATATGAAAGAGGCTTTCTTAGGAAAGTATAGAGATTATTATATGCCTAGTAACCTTAAAGATGAAGTCTTCAAAATGACACAAAAAGAAGATGAGAATCTTGAAGAATTGGTAGAAAGGTTTGTTTATAATGTTGAAAGAGAAAAAATGGATAATTTGGATGAAGAAACCCTAAAAGCTCTTTTACTTAGAGCTGTTAAAGATGAATGGATCGATCTCCTTAACCTAACTAGAAAAGGAGATATTTCCCAACTACCAGTTGCAGATATTTGTGATTTATGTGTACATATCTCAAGGGGAAAAGCAAGAGTGGGAAAGAGTCTTAGAGACCCTCTCTTATCAAGAATAAACAAGTATGCAGCTGGGATAGTTAGTAGGGAAGAAATAGGAAATTTGCTTGACATCTTTAAAACAAATATTTTAGGGAGCCTAAGTGAACAATAGACACCCTTAAAATACAAAACAAGCAAAAGTCCAAAAATGTTGCATTATCTATCTTTTGTCCCAAATGTCGGAAGAAACAGGCTTTGAGAGAATGTCCCTTAGACTCAAAAGCCATAGAAACTTGTGTCATATGTGAAAATAATCATGATACAAAGGAATTTCCATCCTTACCAGGTCTTAAGGTTGTATTCAATGATGAAGGAATCTCAGAACCAATAGACCCTCTCTACTTTATAGCCAAAATACCATGGAAAAACCCCCAACCAAATCAATCACAAGGATTTAGACCACAACAATTTGCCCAGTCTTCACAAAGTAATTGGAATTCAGCCTGGCAGCCTTGGGCTCTACCACAATCACAACCTTGGAATCAAGGATGGAAAAATCCTTATGGAGCCTATGCTCAATATCAACAATACTCGCCATCCTACCTTTCACCACAATTCTTAACCCCATCTAATAAAATTCCTCAAGCTAATCAATTGCAACAAGTCCTAGTATAGAATCAAAACCTGCAACTTTCCCTACCATTTCCATAAAAATCAAATCAACTACCCACTCAACCACTTCCAAATCCTAATAATAAGATACCACAACAACTAGTATACAACATGGAGGGTCAGAATCCTCAAACTTATGTGATAACCCCACTAGACCTAAATAATGTCCAATTAAGGTTTGGAAGAGTATTACTAGAAAAACCTCTTGTTTTCATTCAAAAAACAAAATCTGATCTTCAAAAACATAAAAATCAATCAGAAGAAGGGGAGACTTCTCTCCCTCAAAAAGAAACTAAAAAAATAGAAGAAATTCCAATAGATGCTCCTATCATAGAACAACCTTCAATATCAGTTAAACCACCTTTCCCAGGAAGGTTGAAAATCGATGGAGTAGAGAAACAAATTATCTTGCCTGATTACATTATGATGGATGAATTGAGAAACGTTTGTACTAAGATTCCTTTATTACAAGCCATAAAAGAAATACCATTTTTTTCAAAAACAATTAAGTACACAACGATCAGGGAGAAGAAGAAAAGATACAAAAAGAATTCAGTTAGTCAGAAAAATTGCAAACATTATGATGGGGAAGACGACAATTCAAAAATATTTAGACCTAGGAAACCCCATTGTAAAAATTCACATCAATGGAACTGAAATACCAAACACACTGATTGACCTAGGAGCAGACATAAACATAATGAGCAAACAAGTTATGGACACACTTAGTGTAGTCGAAATGAACATCTCTCCTCTAAACAAATATCATTGTTGTCGATGGAAAAATTTGGGAATTCCTCGATAGAAATATTTCTAGGAAAAACCTTGAATGTCAATGAAAACTTGGAAGACATGCAAAAGAAGCAATTGATAGAAATTTTACAGAAACATTCTTCTGCTTTTGCATGGGAATACATTGACATGAGAGGGATTGATCCTAAAACTTCCATACATCATATCTACATCGAAAAAAAATGCAAGACCAGTTAGACAACCTCAGTGAAGAATGAACCCAAATCTAAAAGAAATCGTTAAGGAAGAATTGCAAAAATTATTAAATGTAAATTTAATCTATCCAATATCTGACAGTCAGTGGGTTTCACCCCTAGTAATCATCCCTAAAAAGAATGGAAAATGGAGAGTATGCATCAGTTACAGGGAGTTGAAGAAAGCAACGTTAAACGACCACTTTTCGTTACCTTTCATAGACCAGGTCTTAGATACTTTAGTAGGAAAAAAAGTATTTTCCCTTATTGGATGGGTTCAATGGATACAACCAGATTCAGGTGGCCCCTGAACATCAAGATAAAACCACATTCACTTGTACATGGGGAACATATTGTTTCCAGGAAAACTAGTGTCTTTTTGATTTGCTAGTCCCACTAGGATTGGCAGCTATCCTAGAAACAAACAATCAAAGTAATTTGTGATTTCCTCTATGTATGATAGATAAGAGAGAAGCACAGGGACCAACCTGAATCTTCTGCTTGACTCCTTGCTTGATTTCTCTCCCCCTTTGATAGAGTTTGCAACTCCTCTCCTACTTGTCTCACTTAGAGAGTATTTGTAGAAACAAAGTAACAAAACACCATCAAAGAATCTCGATCTATTATCATAAACAATGTAGAATCATAAATACATTGAACATACAATAGCATTCAAAAATAAAAATATTCACAAATACACGATTGTATGGAGGAAAACTCAAAGAACGTTATTAAAATAGAAGGAAGAATTAAAACCCAGCTGTCTGATCTAGCATCATCCTCCCAGCATCAAAGCCCTCTTCACCTCATGAAAAGAAAAATCACCCAACAATACAATGCTCTTTCTCAAAGAAAAACTTTCAGCACTTCCTTACAAATTACAAAATTTCCCCCTCCAGATCTCTCAGATGAGGGATCCATTTATAAATGTCTACAAGGGTGTGAGTCATCTCTGGGTTTTTGATTAGTGTCATTCCACTTGTTGTTCTTGGTTCCACTTGGAGATTTCTTGGATCTCTTACTCATCCCTGGGTGAATTTAGAGAGGCAAGTGTCATAGGAGAAGTTTCTAGAAGATTCCATGAGCATCCACTTAGCAAACTATCTCAGACATTTGTCCGTCCTCACTCATCGCACCCCACAAAAGGCCTCTTCAGTATGCATCGCACCTGGCTAGTGTAGAAGTTAGTATGCATCACACCCTGACAGTGGAGTAGTCAGTATGGTCCATTTTTGGCTAGTTCCAAGTGGTTTTTCAGGTGGAACTTTTGGGGAATGATATAATCAGTTGACCATGATCCTTTAGGGTACGAAACAACACTTTTATGGGTTAAAGATCCCTTGGTTTATCGACATATAAGATTGGGATTACAGTGCCCAAATATATCTATAATAGTTGCCCCCTAAAGCATGAAGTCGTAAATCTTTTGATGTCAGGTGAAATGCTTTATCATGAGGATCCGAGGTATTCGAACTGGAAGGTGACCTGTATAAGATACAATAAAATACATCATCATCATATTATTTTCATGATCTAGCTGAGGTGGGCATTCCCATGCTCAACTTTATAAATTCATTTTCATGTACATAGGATAGATAATCGTCTGTAGTTGCAGACTGGTGATTCTTCATATGAAGAGTCATCTTCCCTGGCTTAGATGACTATCTGTGCAGCTTTTGTGTACATTTGATGTCTTTATATTCCTGAATATATCGCAGCCCGGATGGATGAAACTAGATCTGGGGTCTTCAAAACTCGTTCAATCTTCGCCCGATGTACAAGTCGATCCATGTGAAAAGATGTTCTAAAGTCGAACATGGAAAGACATCACCTGATTACTAGCCAATAATGTAAGCTGTTAACAGGCGCGAGAGGAATCACCGATAATGATAATGACCCTCAAGGTACTATAGTACAATTCACGTGGTGTGAATATATGATCCGATGTCAAACACCACGCAAAATATTTCAGTCAAAGGCCATTGATGTAAACCTGTCGCCAGAAGTGAGAAACCTACCATTGAGGCATGCAAGCTTCAAAGTACTGAAAGGGTTGTTTCTAAGTCAACTTCTTGGATAAGGAGCTGATGTCGACAAGAAGTGACCCGTCGTAGGAGGGCCTTAATGTATCCCACATCTACGACATGAAATGAAGCAAATGATTTCTCTGGAGGTGAAAATGTTTTGATGATACAAGGTTCAGGAATGGCGGTCATGAAAAATTGAGGGTGAAGGTATTGCAGTGGATGAGGCATTAACTGGATGGTGAATTCTCTGAATGACTTCTCTTGAACATATCGGTGACATTGAGATGGATTGGTAGCATTAACCCCAAAAGATGGATGGTATGGAGGACCAATGGCGATATGACAGGTGAACGGAATAACCCAACTCGACTCAATCATGGTGATGGAGTGAAAGTGTCATGTTTAAGAGCGACCTACTACTAATAAAAGTCTTCAAGTTTTCTTCCCTTTTTCCCCAATCATTGCTGATTAGTACCTCTTTATTTTTTTCAATCTTGAGGAGGATAACATATGCTTGTTCTATAATTTACCCTTCGGGAAAACCTATCGCTATGTTTTAGTGAGTCTAACGACAATGAAACTCGTTCTTGTCTCGGTGGACAAGTTTGTTGCTATTATTTTAACAAGTTTAACAACAAAGATAACTCGATCCTTTTCATGTTTTGAGAGTTTGAAAAGGGACGAAAAGGAAACTCCAGTAGTTTTTTTCGTAGCATAATCCCTTAAGTCTGAAAAAGATTAAAATAATACAAAAAGGATGACTTTTCGATCACTTTAGCGAGTCGAAAAAGACAAGCGCTTGATATTTTTTGTGAGATAATCCCTCAGGTGCGAAAAAGATTAAAATATACAGGAGGGATGGCGCTTCCAAACACTTTAGCGAGATGGAGAGGCCAATGGCTCGACAATATTTTCATATTTAGTGAGTTTGAACAGAGTTTAAAGGCAACTCGTTTTTTAGGACTGAGTGGTGTTTAGGGTAGCAACTAGTTCCGGGTAATCTTGGAACTTCTCAAAACATGGTGATGTGAAGAGGGTGGCTAACAGGACCACTCATTGCAGCTGTTCCTCAGAAAGGTAAACAATCAAGTGGAAGCGTATGATCGGCCAAAAGAATGGAGGTGTTGGTAGGGACACAACCAAGGCTCAAAAGGCTGATGTAATGGCAATCACAAAGGTTATTTAATGGAGGTGGGTTCATTTTTTAACGAGCTTGAACTTTGGGGGAAGATATGCTCAGTTGGCCGGTTTATTTTTTAACGAGCTTGAACCTTGTGGAAACATTGCTCATTGTCCTTTTTATGTAAGCTACGAATGACCAAATTACAAAGCTAAAAAAACTAAAAAGCTAAGGAACTACTAAGTTTAGGTAGGATGGTTTCATCAACAACTTAGACAAAACCTTTCCTTTGCTTCATCTGCAGCGCAGACATTGTCGAACCAATCACCTAACCTAAGAAGTTGAAAAACTAAAAAGCTAAAAAATGAAATTGGTCATTTTTCGCTTGCATAAAAAGGTTTGCATTCCCCCAGGCATCGAGAAAAAGAGAGTCTCCAGTAACCATATGGGAATCACTGTAGTTAAGAAGGATTGTTTTTTTCAGTGGTTAGACAAAAACACTTCCTTGGCTTTGTTTGCCAATTAGACAAAGGTGAGTGGTGTGTCAGACCAATCACTTAACTTATAGGGAAATTCATATGGTAGGATGGTTTCGTCCACAGAATAGACAAAACACTTCCTTGGCTTCATCCGTAGCACAGACAAAAGTGAATGGTGTTTCAGACCAATCACATAACCTATAGGGAAACCTATCTTTTCAGCTGGGTTTTTCCACCAAATGGATGAGGGTGCATGCCCCCTAAGCTTCGTTACATTCACCGGACTACTCATTGTAATTAGGTGGATGGAATAAAGGTTCCTTTACGAGATAAAGTGAAAGACTCGACTTGGAACTTTGCTCAGCCTTGTTTCATTTTTTAACGAGGTTGACACAATTCAATGAACTATCCTCCGACGACCTTTGATCACAACTCATAAGGGGTCATGAAGGAAAGATCTGGTTCCAATACCCCCAGTACATAATGTACAACATCACTGAATTGATCGTTAGTTGATGTAGGTATGGAAGAGGTTGCCACATAATTAACCTGTGGCGAGGATGATACCATTAGTATAAATGGACCATTTAGGAACGATGGTTGACTAGGAGTTATATTTGGATCGGGAAATGAAAGCTGTTCAATCGTGACAATTCTGCCTTCATGCAGGAAACAAATCACTCGAAAGAGTGTTGAAACAATAGCTCCCATGTGATAAACATAGTCACATCCAAGAA
Source organism: Pinus tabuliformis (assembly GCA_031772625.1). NCBI lineage: Eukaryota > Viridiplantae > Streptophyta > Pinopsida > Pinales > Pinaceae > Pinus > Pinus tabuliformis. The sequence continues at coordinate 1,863,248,920 of CM062817.1, forward strand.
GTAAATTGTAATCTAATGGTCCTTGGACTACCATCACGTTCAAGTGAACGGTTTTCCTTCTCAAAGTTATCAGCAACTTAGGAAGGATCCCTAACAGTCGAGTGGTTCCTTTGTTAAAGCTTGACAAATTCTGTGTAACAGGCATAAGCGATGGCAAACCAAGTGATTTCCAAGTAGTTGAGGAAAGGATACTCACTGAAGCCCCTTCATCTATGATAGTGCCAGACACGATCATTTTATGATCCGGAATGGTACATTAGAAGGAAGGCGGGATCTTGCTAGTCGATTCCAATCAAAGGAAGTAACCAAACTACTTGGAGGGGGTACCAAATAAACGGTTGAATTAACCCCTTGAGTCGCAAGAACTGGGGGATTCTCTTCCTGTTCTGAAGGAACAGGCGGATTGCCCCCAAGTTCATCAGACTCTAAAGTGACAAAAAGAATTTGAATAATATAGTTCTCAATCTCTTTGAGAATGATATCATCTGAAGGTGGACCTTCTGAAGGCAAGACTGGGTCGACTGCCATCTCGGCCTACTGACTTTGGTCCGGTATGGACTCAGAAGATTCACTTTCAATGATAGGTGCTTCGACCGATGGTTAAGTTATGTCAGTCGCATTTTCAACTAGTAAAGGACTTGAGGTGAGTTTCTTGTATCCAGATGGAAGTCGTTGCAGTGAAGTAGGATGGTTATGCAAGACACTTTTGGCCTCATCCAAAAAAGGAGAACGGGAAAGGTGATGGTCCCCTTCACATAATCCACATGGAGTTTTGACCTTTCCTTTCTGTCCAGGAATTTCATTTTCACTAGTTGATGGTGTGCTGTCAACATGATCACCAAAGGTTGATGACACCGAATGGTGCGAATGGGGAGACCATTCTCTCAAGATCCACGGAAGGAAAGGACAATCTCGATGAAAATGGTTTCCTTTGCAAATTACACAAGGATATTTTGGAGATTTAGTGTGCGGATTTTCACCAGATGATTCATGGTTGTCCCCTTGCTTAACTGACTTCTTCTTCTTCTTCTCCTTCCCTTTCTTCTTCTTATCAACTACTTGGTTACTAGTATCACTATTTTCACCAAGCGAAGAGGAAGAAGGGGAGGGAGAAACAAATGATGAAGGAGGTGAAGGGTCAATTTCAGTATTAACTGGTTGCTAATTTTATTGCTGAGGAATCACGTTATTTTGAACCACAGAGGTTGAGAACAACCATATTGGTAGGCCAATAGTCAGACCTAGCAGAGACAATGTGGCCATATGGGGAGCACCAATATTTCCCCAAGAGGTAAAAGGAATCTGATTCCCCTCGAGAGGGATTCCTTGATTGGTGGACTCCATTATCTCAAAACTAAGATCAACGAAGGAAGCAGGGATGTTATTCAAAATTTAATAAATTTTTAATGACGTTTTGACACAACTTTGATTTTCAATTTTTAAAAGTTGAGAAAAAGCTAAAGATGAATCTAGTCCCCTTTGATTTTTAATGAGCTTGAAGTGACAAGTGCTCAGATGGAACTTTTCTTTTAAGGAGTTGAAAAGGAATGAAAGTGACTACTCTAGAAATCTAGACAGAGGGATTACCAAACCAATTGCAAAACTACAACATATACCTTGGTGATAAATGAAAGAGAATTTACCAAGGACTTATGTACGAAAGTCAATCTTCCCGAATGCTGTGTTCAGTGCATTGTGATCAATAGGGCGGTAGACACGGCTTCCTATGGATAAAGGATATAAGCCTATTGTGGTATCCCAATATATACTCGACGGTACAGGGAGCACAAGTCCATGCTAGCACTTGTCGTATCAAAGAGGAGGAATCACCCAACCTTCTACGAAAACGATAATTACTAGATTGTACGGCACCGGAACACGTCTCTTGCCTAGACCTCTATATGTGTTGCGTTAGGTTCCAAAGCGTTTTTAAGTTCATTGAAATTTATTTTAGAGTTGATCTTGCTTAGAATTTTTCCTTTCAATGGTTCACCATGTGATGTATATGTAAAATTCCTAAAAATGCAATCTAAAATGATAAACAGTCGTGTTTATTTTTAGCAATGAAAATCCTAGCTACTAAGGAAACAAGATTACGATTCTTTCAAACAAAGAGCAAACAACACACACTAAATGCACTTCTCCCAAATCTTTTTTCGCACACAGTATAAATGAAAATGCAAATGAATGTATTTGTTTTTCATTCTCTTAATGTGAGAAATGCAAAAAGGAAAACTAAGTATAGATCTACAATATTTTCTTCAAAGCGACATTTTGACAATTTCTTTTCAAAATAGAAAGGAAGACTTAAACGACACTTTTCAATTTCGAATAGAAGATGCTTTCGACACTTTAAATATTGACAAATCAAATCAAATACATGACAAAAAGTTCAATCGACTATCTAGAGAAGGAAGACTTTACGACACTGCTCTTTTTGACACAAAACGACAGTTACGACACTTTTTGCACCAAGACGACAGATTGATTTAAACAACTTTTTGACAAAGGATTGCAAATGATGGAAAAATACATAAATTTTTTTACTAATCCTAATCATTGGAGGCTTGTCTATGTAATGCAAGGAGGTTTCAACAATGATATACTGTTCATAAGCAGCAAAACAACTAAAGAGAGCTGAAAACAAGGACAAAAAACCCAAATTTCAAGGAAAGAAATAGGATTACTCAATCGTCGCACCTATGCTTCACAGAAACAGGGATGCATCTCACTTGCTACACTCGAGAAATGCAATGTATACTGGCTTCCAGTGACAGACAGTGCAATGGGCCAGGGAGCGCAACTGAGATGGGTTTTGGCTCAAATTTGCAGCTGATTTCAGTGAGTTAAGCTGAGCTATTATGGATAGTAAAGAACAAAGTACAGGGGTATGATATTGGGAGGTTATTGAGCTACCAACAGGGCATTTAAAATTCTTGTAAGTCAGATGTTCAAATCATAAACTAAACTGGAGATTGACTGAAGTAGCATTCATCTACTTTGCAATTGCAGAGCAAGAGCAGTTCGAAGGCTATCTGGCTAACTTCAGGCTCCATCTATAGTTTATAAAACAAACAATCAACAACAAACAAACAAACTATTCATTCCCCAGTGGAGTCGCCATTTTGTTTCCAAGAAAACTATTGTCTTTTCGATCTACTAGTCCCACTAGGATTGGCAGCTATCCTAGAAACAAATAATCAAAGTAATTTGCGATTTCCTCTATGTATGATAGATAAGAGAGAAGTAAAGGGACCAACCTGAATCTTCCGCTTGAATCCTTGCTTGATTTCTTTCCCCCTTTATAGAGCTTGAAACTCCTCTCCTACTTGTCCTACTTAGAGATTATCTGTAGAAACAAAGCAAAAAAACACCATCAAAGCATCTTGATCTATTATATCATAAACAATGAAGAATCAGAAATACATTGAACATAAAATAGAATTCACAAATAACAAGATTCACAAATACATGATTGTATGGAGGAAAACTCAAAGAACTTTATTAAAATGGAAGGGAGAATTACAACCCAGCTGTCTGATCCAACATCATTCTCCCAGCATCAAAGCCCTCTTCACCTCATGAAAAGAAAAATCACCCAACAATACAATGTTCTTTCTTAAAGACAAACTATCAACACTTCCTTACAAATTACAAAATTCCCACCTTTAGATCTCTCAGATGAGGGTCCATTTATAGATGTCTGCAAGGGTGTGAGTCATCTCTAGGTTTTTGATTAGTGTCATTCCACTTGTTGTTCTTGGTTCCACTTGGAGATTTCTTGGATCTCTTACTCATCCCTGGGAAAATTCAAAGAGGCAAGTGTCATAGGAGAAGTTTCTGGAAGATTCCATGAGCATCCACTTAGCAAACTGTCTCGGACATTTGTCCATCCTCGCTCATCGCACCCCACAGAAGGCCTCTTCAGTATGCATCACACCCTGACAGTGGAGCAATCATTATGGTCTAGTTTTGACCAGTTCTAAGTGGTTTTTCAGGTGGAACGTTTGGGGAATGATATAGTCAGTTGACCATGATCCTTTAGGGTATGAAACAACACTTTTAGGGGTTAAAGAGCCCTTGGTTTATTGACATATAATATTGGGGTTGCAGTGCCCAAATATGTCTATAACACTTATGCTTACTGGGTACTTCCCTTTAGGTTATGTAATGCTCCAGCAACATTCCAAAGGGAAGTCATTTGCATTTTCTCTGACCTTATCCATGATTGTGTGGAAGTGTACATGGATGATTTCACAGTCTATGGGGATTCTTTCAATGAAGCACTAGAAATCCTAGAGAAAGTCTTAATAAGATGTGAAGAAACAAACCTCTCATTAAGCCATGAAATTTTTTTCATGATTTTTAACGAGGGAATTGTTTTAGGTCACCATATTTTTGAAGATGGAATTAAGGTAGACTCATCTAAGGTGGAAGTCATTTCCAAGTTATCAGTGCCAAGTTGTCAAAAGGATGTTAGAAGTTTTCTTGGTTTTACTGGATACTATAGAAGATTTATAGAAAACTTTACAAAAATTGCATCCCGACTCTTTAAATTACTCACCAAAGACTATGAATTTAATTTGGATTCTGAATGGCAAGTTGCCTTTGAAACATTGAAAAAGATAATTTTTGAAGCACCCATATTAAAAGGACCTAACTGGAAATTGCCTTTCCATATCTCAACAGGTGCTTCAGATTCAACCTTAGGAGTTGTTTTAGGACAAAAAGATCTCACTTCTTATGCCATTTATTATACTAGTAAAAATTTGACCCTTGCAGAGTTAAATTATACTGTAACCGAGAAGGAGTTATTAGCTGTAATTCATGCCATTAATAAATTTAGACATTATATAACTGGCTATGAAACCTTTGTCCACACATACCATTATTCCATTAGATACCTAATGAATAAACTAGTCACTAATGGAAGAATAACTAGATGGCTCCTACTTTTACAAGAATTCAACATAACCATTCTAGATAGGCCAGGAAAATAGAACACAATTGCCAATTTTCTATCTAGAATACAAAATGAAAACAATGATCAACCCGTAGAAGATAAATTTCCTGATGAATATCTTTTTACAGTATCTACTAAATCACCTTGGTATGTAGATATTGCTAACTATTTGGAGACAGGAAAAATGCCATTTCATTTATCTCCTAGAGAAAAAAGAAGAATAGTCCACAATAACACATCCTACTCATGGATAAATGAGGAATTATATAAGACAGGACCATACCTCATCATCAAAAGATGTGTTGTGGAGGATGAAATAATAGAGATACTAAAATCTTGCCACAATGAGCCATGTGGAGGACATTTTTCTGACAAGAGAACTGCTTACAAAATCCTACTTTTAGGATATTATTGGCCTTCCATTTTCAGCGACACCAAGGAATATGTTAAAAGATGTGACACTTGTTAGAGAATGGGCAAACCTACTGTTGGCATTATGATGCATGTGTTGTACTTGATGGCAACCCATTTGTAGAAGAACAACTCACTTATATATAACTAGATGAATCTACATAAGAGATATCAGATGTGACAGAATACATGGGATGCAGGACAGCTCAAAGGAATTAGTTCAGATGTAATGAACAATCACAACTTGTTAAGATGACAATTCTCAGTATGGTAAGTTAGCCTTGCCATCAAGTCCAAAGGGGGAGATTGTTGGCATTATGATACAAGTGTTGTCCTTGATGGCAACTCACACAGATGACAGATCATAGTGCAGCAGGTCAGTAGCAAAGAGTTGATGATCAGACTACAAAGAATGAAGAAAGAAGAGTATATACGTAGGTTCACTATATACCAAGTCGCGTACATATGCAGGTTATACGCAGGTTCACTATGTACCAAGTCGCATATATACGCAGGTTCGCTATATACCAAGTAGGGTATACATGCAAGTTATACACACAGGTTCACTACATACAAAGACGCGTATACACGCAGGATTGTTGATCAAAAGTCGCGTATGCGTATGCACGCGCTTTCATGCACGGAAAAGTGCGTACATGTGGGAAAGCTTATTTTTGGGTTCATGGCATTTATACCTATGGTTTTGGTCCTTGGTATTGCGTCCGAAGTGTTGAACCCAGGTATTGGGTCCCTAGTATTGGTTCTCAATGGTTTTGGACCATGGTATTTGAGTAAGGCCTAAGACTGTAAAAGGAGAAGAAGATCATTAGGCAAAAGTATTGATAAATTCTTGAATATCTGATGTAGTATGAGATCTAGTATGTAGGTTATGGGTTCATGATGCTTTGCTTGATCTGCACTAAGGATGCACTCATGTGGATGATGATGAACGATGGATCGAGATCTTAAGGCTTGAAATTTTTATCATTATATGGTTTGATTATGAATAGACTAGATCTGAATTATTGACGCATGTTTGATTGTATGAGTGTTATGATTTGGGGATGACTGATGTCTGAAATAGCTGCAAAGTTATGAGTAAATATTTGCAGATCTGTACGTGGGTTGGCTTTGGTGAAAGTGCATATGTACGCTGGTTTGGTTCTTCATAGTAGTGTATACATTATGAGATATGATATTTGAAGTTGCAGTTGGATCTGGTTATTGTTGCAGAGTTCTGTAGTCTGTTCTATGTTCTGGTGACTATGTTGTTGACAGGGTTTCAGTGTTTCAGTATCGGGTGATTCAGAGATTGATGATGTGGGTATAGTTGATGGGTGTATTGCTGTGATGATTAATTTTGTATGAAAATTGGATGAAACGAGGCCTTTCAGATTATGGTGTTGTGCTTTAGGAGTATCCAGTCTGAAAATTTATGAAACGTGGTACCTGGAGGAAGAAAGAGAAGGTTGTAGCCTTCTATAGGTTGGCACCTACGTACTAGTACATCAGCTAGTACAAGAGCTAAAGGGGGTGGTAGCTCCCTTCCGGTAGCAGCTGGAAAACGAGTGAAGGTTGGAGCATTCAGTAGGTTGGCACATACGTACTAGTAAAAGTATCGGCTAGTACAAGAGCTAAGCGGGTGGTAGCTCCCTTCTAGGAGAAGCTGGAGAACGAGAGAAGGTTGTAGCCTTCTATAGGTAGAAGCCTGTGTACTGGTATAAGACTGCACCAGTACAAAATCATTGTAAAAAGAAGTTTCTTATTAAAAAGAATATTGAGACGACTTGCAGCAGGTGGTTTTCACCCACATTAGGTTTCCACCTTACATCATGGTGTTCATGTGTGCTTCTTGTGTGTGATGATCTATTCTATTTTACTGCTCCTGTTAACTATTCATATGGTCAATAATGTTTTGATGCACTCATTAAGGATCAACTAACTGAATCATAAGTCTACTGGATATATGCTTGTTGCATTACACATAGTTGCGTATACACATGGTTTTCCTTAACTGAAGTAGCGTATATGAATCTTAATATGGAAATGAAAAAGTTATATTGATTTGATAATACTGATTCACCCCCCCCCCCCCTCTCAGTATTATTTCCAACAATTGGTATCAGAGCAGGTCCTTTGGTAGAAGCTTGATCGCTTGAAGGAGATCCGTAGAACAATGGGAAAGAAGCTTAAGAAGAAAGCGCCTAAGAAGAAGAAGACATCTCAGAAGAACTATGATAGTGGGAGAATCGATTGGGGAATATGTGGAAGAAGCACTTCAGATTCAGAATCACTTCAGAATGAAGATGAACTATCAGGTATGAATTTGTTATCCTCTGGTGATACACTTATCTATCCATTTGAAGATGATGAAAGTGATAGTGAAACCACTGAATTTTCTCTTATGGGTGAGAATGAAAGATATCAAATAGAGGCAGAATTTAAAAGGCTTACAAACAAAATTAGAGATCAACAAGATCTATTGTACAAAAGGGAATGTATCTCCAAAGAAGAAGTTACCAAACTAAAAGCTCAACTAGAGGAAGGAAACAAGGTAAGGAAGCTATTCAAGGAAAAGGAAGATCAATGTCAAAAGTTGTAGGATGAAGTGACATAATTAAGAAAAGAAGTAAATGAAAGGAGCACAACAATCAAGAAACTCAGAGAAAGATCCAGTTACTGTGAAAGTCTTGAAGCTACAATCCTCTCGCTAAAAGAAGATCTTGAAGAATCAAATAAGCAGAATAAAGAACTACTCCAAGCTTTTGAAAAACAAGAAAACAAAGTTCTTGAATTAAGACATTAGTTGGAAGAGGGAAGAAAAGCTGAAGAAAACATGAAGAAGCAGTATCGTGAAAAGGAAGAGCAACTTTAGGTTGAGGTAAATATTCTAAAAGATAACTTAGAAGAAAAGGATAAGCTCTTACGATTTCAAGATAGTACTAAGATCTTGGATGATATTCTTAGTAGTCAAAGGTCTCCTGCTATCAAAACTGGTCTTGGTTTTCATGAATCTGTTGAAGGTGAATCTAGTTCACAAAATAAGACAAGAAACTCTAATGCACAATCTGAAATACTCAACAAGGAGATGATAGGTCAATCCCATCAACAACCAAGGAAAGAAAGTCTTCAAAGAAAATCCTTTACTCCTCTGATGAATAATGTTGAATGTTATGTATGTCATAACCTTGGACATGTTGCAGCCAGATGCAGAAGTAGAATGGGTCAAGACCTTCACACAGAAAGATCATCACATTCCAGGTACTTTAAGGGATATTGTTTTTCTTGCAATATGTTTGGTCACAAAGTTGTTGATTGCTACAGAAGGAATATGAAACATGTAAGATGTTATGCATGTAACAAGCTTGGACATGTAGCAAAGGAATGCAGGAACAAAGTATGGGTACCATACCAAAAGGAGAAAACATCATCACACTTGAAGATATGGAAGAAGAAGGAAGTACTGTCAGAAAGATGTGGCAGAGCACAATGTACAGACATAACAAACTCAGAGGAAGCTGAAAGTGTAAAACTTCAGCGTTCTCAATCTCATACACAAGTTTCATAAAGAGAAGCCACGTATATACGCGATTTTGACAGTGCACAGTCGTGTATATGTCAGTTTGAGAATATCAGTGGGTCAGGCTCAGGAAAAGGGTCTGATATGATTCAGTCCATTACTTGCTCTGTTTGATAATGGTTACAGTCTGCTGATGATGTGTGGAAATGTCTTGATACTTGTAAGATGTTTAGAAGTGTTTTGATCCTAACTTGTTGATGATGATGCCTTGATACTTCTTGCTGATATATGCATGATTAGATCTGACAGTAAACAAGATGGCACAGGTTCAGGGGGAGCATATACTTTTAATGATACATTGTTGGAATTATGGTTAGTAGTCCTTGGTGATGATGCTTATATGGCTAAATGATACATCTTACTATGAGTGTTCCATCATAAAATCTCATATGATTCTTGGGTTACATAGTTGGTGTTCAGATCAGATTTGTGGTTGATTCTCTGATGATGCATATATGGTGCTTACATGGTGATCTTCATAAGGATAAGGAGAAGTACAAAGCTTGAATACACAATTTCATTACTTGATGATGAGTCACTCATATGCTGCTGTCAACATATAATACAGTTATGATGGATTCCTATAGTTCTTGGCATTCACATGGATGAGGATTGTTGCTGTTGATAATATCAAGAAGTCTTGACAAAAGATCTTGAGCTCAAGATACATAGTGCTATATACAGTATGCTAGATACATGGATGATTTCTCAAAGTTGCATTATTGGAGACATGATGATGATGAGTTCTTACCTATATGATGATAGGTTGATACTTACATATGGTGATGGATGCAAATGTTCCCAAAGTGATGATGCTTGGATCATGTAGATCTTGATGAGATGGCTATGGTGTTTTTCACATATGATATAATGTGAATGATTTTGTATGTCATATGCAGAATTATGTTCAAAAGGATGAGTTGATATCTATATGCAGACATACCTTGTTATAGGTTGATGAATTATACACTAATGGACATATACAGGTTGCTGGTCTAGATGCTGTTGATAGATGCTTATGGAGCAGATCATACATTGTGTATGATAGTTGCTGATGACTATCATGGTCTTATTTATATGTTTGGTCTCTGTTATAAATGTCATGTAAAGTTCATATCAAGACTCATGATGTAATAGTTTGTCTCTATATATTGTAGTCATTTGATGAATCCCTTTTGGTCATATGATGTAATTTGTACCCCCACCATGCATGGGAAAGATGATGTAATATTTTAGTCATGTATAAAAAAATTTGTATCTGGTGTATCCCCACTTGGTTGGGTGGATGAGTCAATATTGGTATATCCCCACTTGGTTGGGAGATGGATGTATGTATGAGTCTTTGGTGATAGGAAGGTCATTTATGATAGAGTCATGTTCTTCTTGTAGAAAATGTTTTTGCATAAATTGCTTATAGTCAGGGGGAGCATGAACAACACTCTTCAGCAGAGCAGAGATTTCAACATGTACTTAGAGGGAGCATGGACAGATTGGTACAACTTGGCATATACAAAGGGGGAGCTCAATCAGTGATTTCAGTAGGTACTCAGGGGGAGTATGGACAACAGAATGTATATCAAGGAAGAGAATGCCTTGGTCTGCCCTTTGCCCTTGATGTCAATGGGGGAGAGTGACTTGGTATGGTTGTTGCCATCAAGTCCAAAGGGGGAGATTGTTGGCATTATGATGCATTTGTTGTACTTGATGGCAACCCATTTGTAGAAGAACAACTCACTTATATATAACTAGATGAATATACATAAGAGATATCAGATGTGATAGAATACATGGGATGCAGGACAGCTCAAAGGAATTAGTTCAAATGTAATGAACAATGACAACTTGTTAAGATGACACTTCTCAGTATGGTAAGTTAGCCTTGCCATCAAGTCCAAAGGGGGAGACTGTTGGCATTATGATACAAGTGTTTTCCTTGATGGCAACTCACACAGAGGACAGATCATAGTGCAGCAGGTCAGTAGCTAAGAGTTGATGATCAGACTACAAAGAATGAAGAAAGAAGAGTATATACGCAGGTTCACTATATACCAAGTCGCGTACATATGCAGGTTCACTATGTACCAAGTCGTGTATATATGCAGGTTCGCTATATACCAAGTAGGGTATACACGCAAGTTCACTATATACAAAGGCACGTATACATGTGGGATTGTAGATCAAAAGTCGCGTATGCATATGCACGCACTTTCATGCACGGAAAAGCATGTACATGTGGGAAAGCTTATTTTTGGGTTCATGGTATTTAGACCTATGGTTTTGGTCCTTGGTATTGCGTCCGAAGTGTTGAACCTAGGTATTGGGTCCCTAGTATTGGTTCTCAATTGTTTTGGACCATGGTATTTGAGTAAGGCCTAAGACTATAAAGGGAGAAGAAGATTATTAGGCAAAAGTATTGAGAAAGTCTTGAATATCTAATGTAGTATGAGATCTAGTATGCAGGTTATGGGTTCGTGATGCTTTGCTTGATCTGAACTAAGGATGCACTCATGTGGATGATGATGAACGATGGATCGAGATCTTAAGGCTTGGAATGTTTATCATTATATGGTTTGATTATGGATAGACTAAATCTGAATTATTGACGCATGTTTGATTGTATGAATGTTATGATCTGGGTATGACTGTTGTCTGAAACAGTTGCAAAGGTATGAGTAAATATTTGCAGATCTGTACGTGGGTTGGCTTTGGTGAAAGCACATATGTACGCTGGTTTGCTTCTTCATAGTAGCGTATACATTATGAGATATGATATTTGAAGTTGCAGTTGGATCTAGTTATTGTTGCAGAGTTCTGTTGTCTGTTCTGTGTTCTAGTGACTATGTTGTTGATAGGGTTTCAGTGTTTCAGTATTGGGTGATTCAAAGATTGATGACGTGGGTATAGTTGATGGGTGTATTGCTATGATGACTAATTTTGTATGAAAATTGGATGAAACGTGGCCTTTCAGATTATGGTGTTGTGCTTCAAGAGTATCCAGTCTGAAAATTTATGAAACGTGGTGCCCGGAGGAAGAAAGAGAAGGTTGTAGCCTTCTGTAGGTCGGAACCTACGTACTAGTACATCAGCTAGTATAAGAGCTAAAGGGGGTGGTATCTCCCTTCCAGTAGCAGCTGGAAAACGAGTGAAGGTTGGAGCATTCAGTAGGCTGACACATACGTACTAGTAAAAGGATCAGCTAGTACAAGAGCTAAGTGGGTGGTAGCTCCATTCCTGGAGAAGCTGGAGAACGAGAGAAGGTTGTAGCCTTCTATAGGTAGAAGCCTGTGTACTGGTATAAGACTGCACTAGTACTGAATCATTATAAAAAGAAGTTTCTTATTAAAAAGAAGATTGAGACGACTTGTAGCAGGTGGTTTTCACCCACATTGGGTTTCCACCTTACATCATGGTGTTCATGTGTGCTTCTTGTGTGTGATGATCTGTTCTATTTTACTGCTCCTGTTAACTGTTCATATGGTTAATAATGTTCTAATGTACTCATTAAGTATCAACTAACTAAATCATAATTCTACTGGATATATGCTTATTGCATTACACATAGTTTCGTATACACGCGGTTTGCCTTAACTGAAGTAGCGTATATGAATATTAATATGGAAATGAAAAAGTTATATTGATTTGATAATATTGATTCACCCCCCCTCTCAGTATTATTTCCAACACCTACACTTTCAAATGATATGCCACTGCAACCACAGGTACTTATCGAACTATTTGAAAAATGGGCACTAGATTTTGTTGGACCAATCAGCCCACCTTCAAAGCAAAAGAAGTATATTATGGTATGTATTGATTATCTCACTAAATGGGTAGAAGCTAAAGCACTTCCTTTTGCTACTGAAAATATTGTAGTTTCATTTCTTTTTGAGGATATTTTTACTCGTTTTGGTGTTCCAAGAGAAATTGTAACAGATCAAGGGACACAGTTCACATCCAGACTAGTGAAAAATCTTGTGGACCATTATAAGATAAAACATCGAAAGTCAACTCCATACCATCCACAAGCCAATGGACAAGTTGGTTCCACAAATAAGGTGATCGAGGCTATCCTTACAAAGACTGTACCTCTACATAGAAAATACTGGGTGGAAAATCTTCCAGAAGCCTTATGGGCTTGTAGGACTACATGGAGGAATACTACAGGACATACTCCCTATGAACTTGTTTATGGGAAGAAAGTATTACTTCTAATAGAGTTCCAGATTTAGACCTATAAGACAACAGTCCAGTTAGATCTTGACTTGTCAGAAGCCCAAAGGCAAAGGATGACACAACTAAATGAACTTGATGAAATCAGACAAGAGGCCTTCCAGAGGACCAGCTTAGCACAACAACATAGGTTAATATGGCATGATAAGTACATTAAAAAAAGGAAGTTTCATCCGGGAGATTTGGCATTGCTCTTTGATTCAAAATTTAAAAAATTTCAAGGGAAATTCCAAACCCATTGGCTTGGACCTTATGGGGTTGAGAATGTTTTGACAATGGTGTAGTTAGAATTAGGACTATCGACGAAGAAAGAACTCCTCTATTAGTAAATGGACATCGACTCAAGCTTTACCATAAACCATTAACAAGAGAGGAATTTGTTAAAATATTTCAAGATAATTTAGAACTGAAGATGGTCAAGAAGAATTCTTCTTCTTTCCCACCTTAGAAATTTTCATTCATTTTGTTCTTCAAATAAAATCTATATCTATATATATATATAATAAAAATATAATAAATAAATTATATGTGTAAATATTCATATATATACATATAAAAATAATATAAAAAAAAACAGAAACAAAAACAAAACAAAAAAAAATTGTATAAACATGAAAACCAACATGTTGTTGGCATGTTTATACAGAAAATTTAAAGTGAAAACCAAATTGTTGGCACTTCAAATTTTCTTTTCAAAAGAAAAAAAAACAATAAAATTCATCTACAAAAATCTTTCTTTCTCTTAAGCTGCATAAATAACAACTTTCCACAACTGGAACAAATTTCCACAACTTGGACAAGTTTCTGCAGCTTGGACAAGTTTCCACAGCTAAACAAATTTCTGCAACCTAATAATTTTGGAGTCTACAAGGATGCTTGGTGTTCTAGATTAAAGGACAATTAACAAGAAGGCACCTATAGGAGATTAAAGGACAACAAATAAGGTTAGCAACAGAAAATTAAAGGTACATGCAACTTTAATTTAACAATAGGGAAGGTTATATAGCATGTATGAGTAAGAAGATATAGTACTAAAGTGCCATCATTATAACATAAGGGTAATGGCCGCCTAACAAAATATCATATGCCACCACTCTAAAAGTCATGTCACGACCTTGTGCCAAATATACCAAATTAATTACCAAATCATAAGTTTGAATGCGCCTAATGGTCGAACTCATTCCCATAATCATTTTGATAACCCATTTGCTATTCCCTATTCCTACACTCCTCTGATCTTTTAAAGCCACTTCATCTTTCCACCAGCTAGAAAACCCTACCAATCTCATTTTCCTATCAAGGTAGCCATTCTTCGAGGCAAATCATCCTTCGGCATGGGGGTGATTGTTTGAACTGAGCCAGTAAGGAAGCAGTTCCTAGAGGGGTGCCCACAAACTGGGGAGCTGCTGCAAAGAAGACAATGGTTGTAGTTCATTGAGAAATTTAATGGCTTCCTCAAGGAGGTAACCAAGACATTTGTGTGCTCATTCGATGGAATGGAGGCTATAATTGGGGACATAAAACTCATGGTAATAGAGTCTATGATTGCTGAGGCCATCGAGCTACCAAGACATGGAGGAAAATGGTTTAAAAATAGAGGGATTGACAGAGAGGACTGGAAGGTTTTCCTAAAGAATCCGAACATGGACACAACGTTCTACAAAAAAGGTATTCCAAGCTCTGTGATTAAAAACAAATTGAGAAACTTATTACTTGTGCTTCAGAAGTTTATCACTTGTGAGGGTAGGTTTGGGAAAATGTTTTTTATATCAATTTAGAATGATGATGCACTTCCTTGAGGATCATCAGATGAACCTCCCCTATTTTCTCTTGAATAGCCTCAGGAAAATGGCTACAAGTGTTCAAAATAAAATTCAATGCATAGAAAACACCATGTATCATCATGGTCTGGTAAAACTATTGGTCAAATTTCACCTCCGAAGTATAGGGGATGACTGGGAAAGTTTCCTAATAAGGAACCTATTTTGAGGAAAAATCCCCAGAAAAACCAAGTAGCAGTAGGGCCCTCAGAGGGAGAAAGAGAACCATAGGAATGATAAAGGAACAAGCACCTCAAACTCAGACAGAGGTAACAGAAGAATACCTTCCTATAGTAAAAATTTGCAGATAATGAAGAGGGGAAACCCTAGAAGAAAGAAATCCAACCCCAGTAAAGAAGAATTCTCACAAACCAAAACCACTCCTCTAGAGGAAAAATTAGAGAATAAGACGAAAGTTCAGAAAACACAAATCCCAAGGTTGAGAAGGAGCACGAGGTTGAGCACAATTCCACAAACAACCTCAAAAACTATAGAATACATTAACCTTGAGGAAAATGAGCCAAATGAAAAGGAGCCAATTGAAGAGGAGCCAACAGAGAACACTCCAACAGAGATTGAGCCAACAGAGAACACTCCAATAGAGATTGAGCCAACAAAGGACGAGCCAATAGAGGATGAGCCAACTAAAAGCCCTGGGAATTATCCAAAAGGGTCACCAAGATCATCACCACAGCCATACAACTCACCTCTAGGAAGCCCGATACATAGTCTGGGAATTGACCTCGCACAACAGGAAATATACAACTACATAGAGTCACTAGAAAGGAAGGCAAAAACAACAAAGGAAACAATACAGAGCCCTGGAGAAGGAAGCAACCAGGTGAATGAACAATGGACCTCAAACATCTTGAAGCAAGAAATATTTGAACTAGAAACACTGAATCAGTATCTTAAAAATGAAAATCAAGCCCTGAAGACACAGAGTGAGATATAGATTTCCAAGAGTGACAATCTGATCCTACATCTAAGCTTTTGGTTTAAGAAAAACAAGAAGTTGAAGAAAGAGATCAAAATTATGCAGAGACAGATAATCAGTTTAAAGTACAAAATTCTGATGAGGAAGCCTAGAATTCCAATCTCTGCCAAAAAGAAGAAAACAGTGAAATAGGGAGATGACAAACAAGAGGCACAAGAAAAAGATAAGGAAGAAGTGTATGAGGACATACAACATCTCTAGTCCAAGGGAATGTAGAGTCTGAAGATTGTCCTACCATGACATCCTTTTTGCCTAATGATCCTCTCTTTTTCATATATATTTATCACTTAAATAAAGCCATATCTACCAGGTTTTAATGAAGGTATGCAATAGTATGTTTTCTTGTTCATATTTAACTATATACCCTATTGTTTTATTAAAGTTGCAATTGGCTACCGAATCAGCTTGTTTCTGCAGCTAATCCAGGTTTTTGTAGCTGTCTTCATTGTTCGCAAGGTTCTAGAGTTCCAGGTCAGCAGCGAAAGGTGCGGATGGATAGAGGATGGATACCTCATTTATACCTTCCTATCCACTCAAAACTGTTTGCTAAAAGAAGCACAGGAGATCACAGTCAAACTCCAAGTCAACCGCCGGTGTAACGCAGAATATAATTCAAGATCAATTGAAACCTTATCGTTTTGCTTTTGGAATAGCAAAACGACAGTTTAGCGATATAAGTTTAGATAGGTTAGAGATATTAGGCTTAAATCTTCATACATTTATGCCAAGAGACCTGCTATAAAGCTAATGGCCGCACTGTTATTTGGGTGCACGCCGAATGATATGTTTATGAACAGTTTGTGAATTTCGTGTGAATAGAATTGGTTTTTGTGTGCAAGCGTTGTGTTGATTGGAAGCTCTAAATTGCTACGTGGAGGCCCTATAAACAGTGGCAGGTTTTAATAAAATATAATTCGATTTCCTTTAATTCTTCAATTGCTATGTTTTGTGTGACAATGCTGCATAATGATCTCGTCAGCGAATTGTTATCTACATAAGAACTTTAATTTTCTTTATACCTAGCTTAGACTGTTATCTAATTTTATTTATACCTGGTACTGCACAGTTCTTTCCTTTTCTTATTATCCAAAATAATTGAAGTGTGTTCAATTTACAACATAGATGTTGCTTGGGTTACTTTGTTTGAGCAGGAATTGAACAAGTGAGAAGACCTCTCCAAAAAAAATCGAGTTGAACAGTATTCCTTCGTAGCTGATAGAATAGGTTTCTTTTTGCACTCAAAGAATTAGGAGCTATAGCATACAGATTTAATATCAAAAATCCCAAACAATCTAACATAAGTAAATTCACTCTCACATCATCTACAAACTAATTGGATAATGATTAATTCTTAGGAAACTTAATCAACATCCCTAAGAATTATGACACTAATACAATTAACAACCACCGCCCCCATATTAAGTTTAGATCTTAAAAAATACATAACTACCTAATGAATAACTTCTAAGCACGTATTGTGAACCTGTACTTCATCAGTCTATGCACCCTGATTGAAAATTTATGATTGCCAATTCAAGGACATTGAATTGACCAAACAACTCATCAGGATTTTTAGGGCTCTCAACTGCTCATGGTTTAGATTGCTTTTCGGGGGTTTGGATCTCCTTAGGATGACAGTGCACTCTTGTCTAATAAGCTATTATCTTCATCATTAAGAGTTTATCTTCATCATTTCTTTCATCCTCTTGCAAAATGATTCTTTTGGCACCAATGGAAAAACAATTCTTCAAATTCATCCCAATTTTTGTTATCCTGCAAAATTATCAATTATGAGTTTAGAGAGCTAGTGATATTAGTTTTACAAAATTACTAATTTAAGCTCCTATAACACTTGTTATTACAACAAATTTCAAAAATCGAGATGAAATTTCCTTAGAACTGTTACTAGCCTTGAATATTTCTCCTTCAAATGTTCCTGCCAATTAGTTAGTGGAATGGGTGGTGCTTACATCACCACTTAAGTGAAATGATAATAATTCCACAAATTTCTACCTCTAAGATTCCTACTTTTATCCATGCATACTATATAACCTGAAAATACCTATAGTGGGCAGAGCTCACCCATACGTTATCTAGGCCATGTGCGTAGGTTCTTACCTTTCGTCTTTAATATCCAACCCTCTCAGAGTCAGAAATGCATTTACAACTAGATATTAGTGTGGTAGTGACATTTTACTGTCTCCCCGACAATGATGCCCAAATGTTGGGTAAATTAATTTCTTTATAAAAAAACAACTAATCACCTGAACACTAATTATCAATCCGAGGAATGAATTTTTGTTTCAAGGCAATCTGCAAAATATATGCAAGCAACTACCAACAACTAACATTGGTTCTACATGATTGGGTTCTACACTATCAAGCTCATTCGACAAGAAATAAAATGTAAGACTTGAAAAACAATACTAAATTTAAAAAGAAGAAAGTAAATGACAGGAAAATAATTATGCTAATCACACGGTTTGAATCAATACTAAATTAAACCACACCTTGCTGAATTGGAAATTTAAGCTATTACACCCAATATAATTCAAATGCTAATCTAGAGCAACAAATTAAATGAAATCTAGAAATTGCAGGAAACAACAAATCTGGAAAATGTAGCAACCAACAAATTACTTAAAAAAAATAAAAATTACTTTAAGGAACAACAATTGAAATTCAAATAAATAAGCACACAACTAAACTACTTTAGATGTTCAAGGCAACACCTCGTCCAAGGTAGTGGGCCCAACTTCCCAAGAGTCAGTTCTGCCTTGAAAAATAATTCAGATCAGATTGTGAATAAGAGATGTAGAACTCAATGGATAACTTCCTTCATTAAAATATCTCAGAGAAATAATTACACCAGAATGAAATTATTACTTTTGCCTCAAATTCAACAATCATCCATCCCCCCTCTTTGATCTTTGTTTTCTTTAAATACACAAGATTAAAGGGAAGTTACAACTGCAATGATTAAAAAATGATTTCCCCTTACAAAGTTGGATTGATTACATAATCTCAATAAACAAGGCCGGATCTAAAAGATCTCTCCATCATGATTTAGTTGGAACAATTCGATTCTGGTATTGCAATTGGGAGACTTTGGAAAACGCCCACAACAACAAATATGATAAAATCAATTTCAAAGGACCTTGCATTTCTCTCAATCTAGACCAAAGTTTGGAAAACTACTTATAGGAAAACTAATTTGGTTTGTTCTACACAAAAACGTGTTCCAAATTTTCAAGATTCATCTTCATTTGCCTAAAAATTCCAATGCAAAACTATCACTTTTTATCCTAGCTAATTTCTAAGTTGGAATGTTTGACTTGAGTTGAAGATCAAATTTGCAATCTGGAAGAGATCTTGAAGGCTAAAATAGTGAATTATGTTATAACAAATTCATTAGTAAACCATTATTGGAAATATCATGTGTAATAATCATCAATTTATTAAAAATAAAGGAAAAGAAACTTCACTAATCCACAAGAGCATGAATAATTATAAAATGGAATTAAATGACAAAGTATGATAAATTATGATAAATAACGTGATAAAAAATGGTGGAAATGGATGAAATAGATATCAATGTGTTATCACTCAGGTTTTCCCAAAAGTTGTAAGAAAGGCAAAGGAGGCCATGGTAACCACAAACCAATCTTTTAGATACAGAATCTCGCCAATCTGTATCCAGAGAGGGCTCTCTCTTTATGATTTAACTTTGTCTTTTAAAGGTATTAGGCTAGTTATGAAGTTCAAGAGTTTGTTTGAGTTTGGGTGGTGGGATTCAATAGAACAGAGAGGCAAGACAAAGTAGTTCAGTCCATTGGGCTAATAGAGTCAAAGAAGATGGCTTTCTGGATGTGGTTTCTTATCAGAGGATGACTTCACAGAGCAAGGTAATCAAACAGGGAACAAATAAAGACTTGAAACAGATGGAATGGGCTCAAATTGGGTGATGGGTAGTTAAGAATCCTTCAACCTATTTAAAGAGGGAAATTGGATGATTACTGATAAGGTGCAGTGAAGTATTCTTTAACAAATAATCAATATGAAAGAATTAGGAAATAGGAGCATTTAAGATTTCACTGCTTATCCTAAATTCCGAAGAAAACACAGAGAACAATAATGACTGAAAACGGAGTGCAATCAAGCATATTCTAAACTTAAAATTTTCTTTATCATTCAAATTGTGAAACACAGATGATATAATAAACTAAAAAAACCTTTACAACACAAGATATAAAGGACTTATTGATCCAGTGGTTGATTCAAGAAATCTGTGACAAGTCCTCTGCTTCAATTCTTCATCCAGTAGGCCATGCAACAGTTGATTCCAACAGCTCTTTATTCCAAAAATCAATATTACAGCAAAGTCTAGGAATACACACCCAATACTCTAATGGAGGGGGTATTTATGTAACAAATTATACCACAAATATCTCATAACAGCTGTGAGATAATATCTAGGATGACTAAGAATAGTTTTACAAGAAAAATAGAAACATCTAGTCTCAAAAATAGAAAAAGATAACTGATCTTGTGCTGGTCCGGCTTTTGTTGAATGTGCTAGAGGCAGGCCTTAGGATTTGGCTTGCAGCTGTCTTCTTCAGTAACTCTGCATTGTCTGCCTGTCTTAACTGATACTCTTTAATTCTGATCTGCTACTCTTTAATTTTGATATGCTAAACTTTAATTCTGATCCAATACACTTTAATTCTGATCTGATACACTTTGACTTGTTTCGTACCCTATTCACCCTTATTTACCTTACTAGGGTTAATTGCCTAAATTTCTCCTTTTACCCACGGTAACCATGCAGTAGGATGAATACTTGTTGTTGGGACATTGGAGGTTGTTCTATGCCTTCTAATTCATAACATTCAGATCTTTCTGTGGAGATTGCATTAATTGGTGCACAAATTTCTGGCCTCTGAGATAGCTGGAAAGGTACCTATAGTTGAGGAGGAAAACTGTATACTGCGGGTTGAATGGCCGGCTCGAAGTTCATCGCTATAGCTTTTTCTGGTCAGGTAGCGGCTGAAAAAATGGAGCAGGAAGTTGCTTGCATGGGAGCTCGGGGCGCAGTGTATAACAGAGAAAATATAGTTTTGCCCATTTTATTTGACAAAAACGAAGGTTGGCAGGATTTTTTTGATTTGATGGGTGGATGACGTAAGCAGTACTAATGACGTCAACAGAAGACGTGGAAGGTGACATGGCGGATGACATCAGCAAAGGATAGATGATGTCAGCGGATGACATGGCGGAGGGCGGTAAGCGGTTTTGCCCATACCGCTTTTGGAGCTGAGTGGTTTTGGGCCGAGAGGGAACGATCATACTGGCGGTGTGATGCGTGGCAGAGGTACGGGGGCAAAACTGCCCTGTGATCGCGAGTTAAAAAGCGGTCAAAGGTGGTCACAATATTGATCATCAACCGTTGGATGTAGCGATGGAGATCGGATGACTGATGGGTTTTGAACTTGGTGGAGAGTTAAGCAGTGGGGCCGACATAATAAAATATGTTTTTTAATATATCGGGCGCGTTTTGATTGGTTTGGGGTTTGGTTTTAATGGTTGGGGTAATGGTTACTAATCAACCCAAATGGTTGATTAATCCCTTATAGCGTGGCGGGGAGGCTTTTAATAAATTTCAAACAAATCTAGTAATCCTTTTAAACGGTGGATAATCTACGTTTATGGTTATAATTTAACCAGGGCGGGATATGTATTATATCGGGGTTTTTAAATGTATTTACATATTACGAGAAGGGTTTAACATTTATATGGGAGTTATATAATAAAATTTAATGGTTAATATGAAATAAAACGAAAATAAGCGCTAAGCCAATGTTCACAAGTTACATTAAAACTTAGGCATTTGAAGTGGAAAAGGGGTTTATATGATGTATTTTCCATTTTCCTATGTAAAATAGGGCTTTTACTTAAGCACTTTATGAAATGGAAGGAGTGGCTTTTTAGTGATATTAAGAACAGATCTTAATATTTAGGGGGAATTAGTGAATGATTAGGGAAAAATATGAAGGGGAGTTAGTTATCCAACCTTACCTCGCTTGAGCTGCATTAAGTATAATGTCTGCCTTGCACTTGTGATAGAAGGGAAAGTTAACACATTTTAGGAAGATAATCAATCACAAGTATCATTCTACAACACCATCTACCTACCCTGCCTACTTTAGCCTGGAATTTTTTCCTTTCTTTACCTGCGTGCACTTGGACTAGCAAACCCTCATCAACTTTTCTTTTCTTTGCATGGTAAGCCTACCTAAGTCTACACTTATTACATCCAAGGGCTCAGATTTAACTGTTGAGCTCCTTTTTATTTACTCTACCTATCTACTTATCTGCTAAGATTAAACAGTTTAGTCAGATTTTTATTCTCTATCTCTAAAACAGGAAATTCAAATATGAACTAGCCAAGATTAAGCTATTTGGCCATTCATCAATTGTGTCATGAATTAACAAGCTGCACACAATGCTTATTACAGAAAATGAAAAAGTAGTGGCATTTTGGACTTGCACACGTTCTTGGTCTATTTTTGTTTGGGGTTTATTTCTTTCACTTTTTTTTATTGACCATTTTATTCTTTTTACCCTTTGATTTTTCTTTTGGGGTATCCCCTCTTTACATTTTTTACATTTTTTGATTTTTTGATAATATGGAAAACCTTTGCAACAAGGAAAGGGATGAACATATTACAGAGCTCAACAAGTCAATTGTGAAATATGACACCTATTGGTATAGGAGTATAACAGTGGCTCCACTTGGGAATGGCTTTCCCTGGTGGAAAGTCAAGAACAGTAGATCAGATGGCCTTCTGAATAACTTTGACTTTGCTCCGGAATTTCCTTCTGCTGGTTGCTTTATTGTATGTATGACAACGCACTTGTGAAGCTTAGGGCCTTCTCTTTGGGCTTCAACTGTAGCAAGTTACTATCCAATCCAAACTGTGACATTATTAAGGATATAGTATGTACATGTTAGAGTCAGAATATATTGAAAAACGGGATCAAAGTAATGTTTTAGCATTCGAACATTCACTGGTCCTTCTTTTGTTTCTGTACCATCCAGGCTCTTCAGAAAGTAAGTATTGTTCCCTTGCAATGCCTAGATGATAAATGGCCCTTTCCATAGGAAGTCAAACTTCCCATGTTTTCCTTTGTCTTCTCTCCTGGAATCCCATCTTAGAAATTTGTCTCCAAGGTAGAAGTCTTCTGCTTTGGTCGTTTTATCAAATATTTTCTTGAGTTTTTCTTGTAACAGTTGGGATCTTTGGTGCACTTCTTCTTTGGTCTACTGCAAATGGATGGTCTGATTTATTCTCCTTTGAATGTCATTGGGTTCCACCTGAGCTTCTTGCAGTAATTTCATTACAAGAACTCCTAAAGATGAAGGAAACACAGCCTCCATGCCATAGAATAACTCATAAGGGCTAGTTCCAATAGATCTCTTTGTAGTAAGTCTGTCTGCCCATAGTGCATTTGTAAGTTTCTTGTGCCAGTTTTTCTTGTTCTCTTCCAACAATTTCTTAATAATATTAATCAGGCTTTTATTGGAAGATTCAGCTAGACCATTACCTTGAGGGTAATAGGCTTTGGAATGGCCTAAAGTGATATGGTATTTGTTAGAAAAATTTATCATTTTCTTGGACTTGAAGGCAACAACATTATCAGTTATGATCTTTTCAGGACAGCCAAATCTAGACAATAGGTTGGTTTCTAAGAATCCTATAATCACTGTATCATTGGCTTGTCTAGAAGGAATGGCTTCTATCCATTTGGTGAAATAGTCTGTGGCAGTAAGAATCCATTTATGTTGGCCAGAAGAGGGAGGGTGTATTTCTCCAATGAAGTCCAAACCCAATTGTTGAAAGAGCTTTTTAGTGGAGATTGGTCTCAAGGGTAAGGGTAACCGTTTCCTTTTGCCTTCAAAAATTTGGCATTTGTGGCAAGCAGTGACAAACTTCTTTACATCAGCGAACAAGGTTGGCCAATAAATCTAGCCCTTAGGATATTGTTTGCAGTTGATTTCCAGTAAAGGTGTCCACTGCAGTCCCCTACATGAAATTCTTTGAGAACCTTGTCAGCGTCTTCTTTTATTAAACAATTCAATAGAATACCTTCATGATTTTTCCAAAAAAGAGCATTATCTAAAATACAAAATTTTAAAGCTTTCATCTTTAAAAACCTTTTCTTTGTTCTAGATAACCCTGGAGGAGCCTACAAGTTTAATAATACATGAGTTATATTAGCATACCAAGGTGATTCTAAGAAGGCCTGGTTAATTTGTGGAGTCGCCATCTCCTATTCATGATCCAGTTCATTAATATCTAAGGCTTGAAAGTTTGTTTCAGTCATGAGTTTAGCCAATCCCTATCCTTTTATAAGCTTTGTAGGTTTTATTTCAATATTATACTCCAATATATTAGCTATCCATTTACCTCGTTTGCCTTCAATTCCGTCCTCAGTCAAGATGTCTTTGACCACAGCATTTGGTACATAAGCTACTACATGGAAGTAAAATATATAGACTCTGAAGTCTTTAATAGCTTTCACAAGTGCAAAACCCTGTTTTTCCATGATTTTGTAATTTAGAGGTGCATCTCTAAGTGCTTTACTGAAAAAGGCTATGGGTTTTTCACATCCGTGATCATCTTTTTGCAGTAAAACAACTGCTATAGTGTGTTCTGATGCAAATGAAAAAATTTTGAAATCTCTATTGAACTTTGGACTTGTAAGGACTGGTGTTCTGATCAAAGCCATTTTAATTTCTTCAAATGCTTGTTTGGCTTCTACTGTCCATTTAACCTTTCAATCCTTTTTTAACATATTGTTCAGCAATCTAATTAATTCAGCCAAATTAGATATGAATCTTCTCAAAAAGTTAATCTTTCCTAGGAAAGCTTGAAGTTCTTTGACATTTCTGGGGTGGGGTATTTGCAAAATAGCTTCTACTCTAGCATGATCAATTCTGATGCCATCTTTGGAGATGATATGGCCTAACAGTTTGCCTTCTTCTAGACCAAACAAAGACTTTTTGGGATTTAATGAAATACCATACTTTCTGCATTTTAAAATCACTTGTCTCAAATGATCTAAATGTTGCTGATCTGATCTAGAAAACACGGTGAGGTCATATAGATATATAACCAGAAAATCGTGAATTTATGTTGCAAAAGCTATGTCCGTTGCTCGTTGAAAGGTTGCCCCTGCATTCTTAAGTCCGAATGGAATTTTAACATATTTGAATGTACCCCATGGCATTGTAAATGTAGTCTTTTCTTCATCATCAGGATGAACCAGAATCTGATTATAGCTTGAAACCCCATCTAAAATTGAAATCCTAGAAGCACCTACTACTCTTTGTAAAATATGATCCATCTTAGGTAAAGGATAATTGTCTTTCAAAGAAACCTTGTTTACATTTCTTAAGTCAACACATAATCTGATTTCTCCTATTTTCTTCCTGGTAGGCACTAAATTAGACACCCACTCTGAAAATCTGATTAGAGAAATTATCCCTGCATCATGCATTCGTTTGATTTCTTTTTCAATTAAAGGAAGCAGTACAGGGTTGATTCTTCTGAGCTTTTGTTTGAATGGTTTTTGATTTTCCTTGAGGGGTATTGTATGTTGAATTACAGAGGTGTCATAAGATTTCAGGTCTTCATAGCTCTAGGCAAAAACATCCTGGAATTCTTTGATCAGTTCAACATACTTAAGTTTTTTATTAGGGGGCAAAGATTTGGATAATTTTATCATTTCTGGATTCTCTTCAGTTCCTATGTTGTAGTCTTCAATGTCTGCTTTTAGATGTTCCATCTAGGGTTTCTTTGGAATATCGTTGAAATTAAAGAGATCTTCTAAAGGAGTTAATCCTTTGGGCAAATGATTGTCTTTCAAATTGATAACTTCAGATTCTCCTTCAATAATCTCATCAATGTCTATTTCTTTAAGATCCTTCATTTCCTTTTTGGTAAATTTCGTTGGATGAAGCATTTGAGTTGCATTTTTTGCTAAAATGTCTATTTCTATCTGATTTGTTGGATCAAACTCACTAATTGTATCTCCATCTACGTTAGTGCTAGAGAATTCTTCTTCTAGGGTTAAAAAATTGTTGATCTGACTATCACTGTCAAACACTTTCCAGTTATTTATATTATCAGGTATGGCTGGCTTGTGTCTAATTTCAGCTGTGAATTGATGATTTGGTTCAAATGGTAATTTACAAGTGCTGGCAAACATTGCCAGGCTATGAGCTTGCAAGTTATGTTTTCTCGGGATTTTGGCAAGCTAAGTTTCTAGAAATGTATTGAGGATCTCTATAGCTGTTCCTCTATACTCTCTTAATCTAGGATCATTTGTTAAGAACTTCCCTTTTATTTGTTGAATGATTAAATTAGAATCTCCTAGGACTGACACTCTAGTTGCTCCCAATTTCTTGACCAGTTTAAGACCTAGCAATAGAGCTTCATATTCAGCCATATTATTAGTGCACCTAAAGTTTAACCTATAGGCATGGCCTTCAGCATGATTGTTTTCAAGATTGTGCACCCAGACTCCTGCTCCTACTCTTAATTTGTTCACAGAACCATCAAATTCTAAGTACTAAAGGATTTCATGTTCATAATTAGTATCTGAAGTTTCAGGGATCTGTTTCATAAGGAGATCTGGTTGTTTAGTTTCTTATAGTTTATCTGATTTTTCATGATTTTCAGAAATTTCTTGGATTCGGACACTAGACTTTTCATTTGTAATTTGCTCTATTTCATCTGCTAAAACTTTTATTTCATGTGGGGGATCAATTTCAGCATTGTAAAGGATAAAAGAATCCATATCTGAATGTACTGAGTAGATAGGGAAATTTTGAGGTTTCTCTTGACTACTTACTACATACTTCATTAAGGTTTCTCTGTATAGTCTCTTGGGTTGACCAAACACTGAAATAGTAGCATACGACATGTCTAATTGTAGAGATCCTTGAAGCTTTGCACCCCAAGATCTAGACAATAACATGCCATACTTTGGTGGAATATCAGCTACTACTATGTCCATTAAGATGGTTTTGGCAGGATATTGGACTAGTGATACACATAAGTCTTTGATTAAACCCAAACATTTGACCTGATTTGAATCAAAAGAGAAAAGGTCTTTATATGGCCTGGTGATGTCAAGGTCAAGTCTCTCCATTATAGATTTAGGCATTAAGTTATGAGAAGCACCAGAATCAAACATGGCATTATGAAGTATTTTATTATGTATGTTTAAACTTACATAGAAAGGAGGAACTTCTCCCTCTATTGTTTTTCCATTTACTCCATGGCCAAAGATCAATTCAAGCTGGTCATCAAAAACGTTTACTGAATCTTCGTTCACAGAAATTTTGAGTGATCTGCTGATTTGACTTCTGTAGACATCATGTCTAGCTAATTCTGATAATGGAACAGCTATCTTTAGTTTGCCTACTTCTGTTTCAAGATTAAAAGGTTTTTCGATCTGAGTTCTTGTATTTCGGACAAATGGATTTTTTGCATTTCTCTCCTCTTCAGGAGTGGGATTATGGGCTGAAGTTGCTTCCAAATCAAGTTCTAGAGGCTCTCCTACTTTTCCTTTAGAAGGAATAGAAGTGGAAGGTTGTCTGTTAGGTGGTTGATTATCTGATACATCTTCAACAATTGGGTTATTAGGGTTAGGATCTGTTTTAGAAAGAATATGTACAGGGGGGGCACTGATTTTACCTTTGTTAGGTTGCTTGGTATCTTTCTGTTTACTGGTTTCAGGGACATCTATTCTTCTTCTCCTTAGATTGTATTGTTTGTGGACTTCATAAATGGTTGTATCATATCCCTCCCTAAAGTCAAATGATTCACCTGACTGAGTTTGGAATTGTTTAAGGATGTGAGCTTCTTGATCCTCTTGGGTCAAGAAAACTTGTTGTTCATTGTTGAGTCCCATCAGATTAATTTGAGTGTCTTCTGTTGGTTCATCAGAAGTTGAGGCTTCAGCATAATTTTCTTGAAATGGGGGCCTAATATTTTGGTCAGGCCCTGTCTTTCCAGTGTTAGGATTTTGGTTCTTCCTGAAATTTGGATTTCTCCCAGTATTGCTTGGTTGACCATCCCAAGGGGATTTTCTCTCGATTGTTTCTACTCTATCTCCAAGTCTATCCATTCCTTTAATAATAGCATCTAATTTTTGTTCAAAGGCAGAAGGTTCTTCTTTGAAAGGTGTCATCCTTTCAGCTCTGGCTCTAGATCGTTTAGATATCAGGTTGGCCTCAACACTGACAGCTATACTTTGCATCTCTTCTAAGTTTCAAGGAGCTCTTTCCCTAAGTTGGTATGCCATATTAGAATCAAATGCATCAGGGAATTTGATCAAGGCCAAATCTGGAGGAGGTCTGAGATTCTGAGGAATAGCATTGTAGACATTATTGAATCTGGTACAATAATCTTGGACAGTTTCTTCTGTGCCTCTTCTTAGGTTTTCATGCTCTAATAAAATGTGGAGAAGATCTTTCTTCTTTTCCCATCTGTTCAAGAATGTCTGATAAAGAGCTTGTGGGTCATTGATAATGTTTGCAGGGAGGACTCTAAACCAGGTTCTAACATCTCCAATTAAACTTTGAACAAATACTTTCTTTCTAACATCATCAGCATCAACCTCATATCTTTCAAAATAGTCGGTCATTTTATTGGTATGTTGTTGAGCTGTGTAAGTGCAAGTACCTTCAAAAGAACGGATTTTACTTTGATAGTCTTGGGGCATAGCCCCTGGATTGGCAGGTAAGTGCAGGGGAGTATATCGGTTTTCCATGGTTGCAGAAATAGATGTGACAACCGAAGGAGTAGGGATAACAATGGGAATGTGTGTTGTAGATGGAAGAGTGGAAAGGGTAGTTTGAGGTGTTGATGGTGAACTTGGAGAAGCTATAGTAATCACAGAAAGGTTTGGTGTTATTTCAGAGGTAAGCTCAGATTGAATGGAGTTCTGCAAATGTCTATCAAGGTGTGAAGTAACAACTTCAATCTGCAAATTTTCAATGAATATTGTTTTTTGAACTATGTGGGTTAACCTAGATTCTGAAAAGGTCTCAAATAAAGAGTTTTCAAAATACTTATCAAAAGGTTTGTCCTCAGGGTAGATCCACCTCATAGGATAGGATCTTGATCTGTATAGAGGCTGAGAACTAGTAGAATTTTCTTGGCTCTCTTGTCTTCTAAGAATCCTAGGAATTAGATTAGGATTTTCAAACACAGGTGGGGGATTAGGATCAGGATTTGATCTGGTGTAATGAATCTTTTCTGAAGCCAGTTTTCTAGGTGTGATTTTGGTTTTTTCTTGAAATAGATTTGACAATACAATTTTAACAGTCTCTTCTAGGAGGTTTTAGATGTGGGAGTTTTGAACTTTCCTAAACACTTTTATGAAAAGAGGAATTGATCCAGTATTTGAAACCAACTATCCAATCTATAAGCTAGACCAGAGATAGACTGAAGTAGCCTTCATTTACTTCTGCAATTGCAAAGAAAAATCATTTCAAAGGCTACCTGGCTAACTTCACGCTCTATCTGTAGCTTGTGAAATAAACAATAGTAACAAACAACTATTCAGGTCCCCAGTGGAGTTGCCATTGATGTTATCACTCAAGTTTTCCCAAAAGTTGTAAGAAAGGGAGAGGAGGCCGAGGTAACCACAGACCAATCTTTTAGATACAGAATCTAGCCAATTTGTATCCAGATAGGGCTCTCTCTTTATGATTTAGCTTTGTTTTTTAAAGGTATTAGGCTAGTTATGAAGTTCAAGAGTTTGTTTGAGTTTGGGTGGTGAGATTCAATAGAACAGAGAGGCAAGACAGAGTAGTTCAGTCCATTGGGCTAATGGAGTCAAAGAAGATAGCTTTCTGGATGTGGTTTCTTATCAGAGGATGACTTCACAGAGAAAGGTAATCAAACAGGGAACAAATAAAGACTTGAAACAGATGGAATGGGCTCAAATTGGGTGATGGGCAGTTAAGAATCCTTCAACCTATTTAAAGAGGGAAATTGGATGATTACTAATAAGGAGCAGTGAAGTATTCTTTAACAAATAATCAATATGAAAGAATTAGGAAACATGAGAAATTAAGATTTCACTGCTTATCCTAAATTCTGAAGAAAACACAGAGAACAATAATGACTGAAAATAGAGTGCAATCAAGCATATTCTGAACTTAATCTTTTCTTTATCATTCAGATTGTGAAACACAGATGATATAAGAAGCTAAAAAAAGCTTTAAAACACAAGATATAGAGGACTTATTGATCCAGTGGTTGATTCAAGAAATCTGTGACAAGTCATCTACTTCAATTCTACATCCAGTAGGCCATGCAATAGTTGATTCCAACAGCTCTTTATTCCAAAAATCAATATTACAGCAAAGTCTAGGAATCCACACCCAATACTCTAATGGAGGGGGTATTTATGCAACAAATTATACCACAAATATCTCATAACAGCTGTGAGATAATATCTAGGATGACTAAGAATAGTTTTACAAGAAAAATAGAAACAGCTAGTCTCAAAAATAGAAAAAGATAACTGATGTTGTGCTGGTCCAGCTTTTATTGAATGTGTTGGAGGCAGGCCTTAGGATTCGGCTTGCAGCTGTCTTCTTCAGTAACTCTGCGTTGGCTGCTGTCTTAACTGATACTCTTTAATTCTGATATGCTACTCTTTAATTTTGATCTACTACACTTTAATTCTAATCTGATACACTTTAATTCTGATCTGATACACTTTGACTTGTTTCGTACCCTATTCACCTTTATTTACCTTACTAGGGTTAATTGCCTAAATTTCTCCTTTTCCCACAGTAACCGCGCAGTAGGATGAATACTTGTTGTTGGGACATTGGAGGTTGTTCTGCGCCTTTTAATTCATAACATTCAGATCTTTCTTTGGAGATTGCATTAATTGGTGCACAAATTTCTGGCCTCTGAGATAGCTGGAAAGGTACCTGTAATTGAGGAGGAAAGATGTATACTGCGGGTTGAATGGCCAGCTCAGAGTTCATCGCTGCAGCTTTTTCTGGTCAGGTAGCAGCTGAAAAACTGGAGCAAGAATCTACTTGCATGGGAGCTCGGGGCGCAGTGTATAACAGTGAAAATACAGTTTTGCCCGTTTTATTTGACAAAAATGAAGGTTGGCAGGATTATTTTGATTTGATGGGCAGATTTCATAAGTAGTACGGATGACGTCAGCAGAAGACGTGGCAGGTAATGTGGTGGATGACATCAGCAAAGGACAAATGACGTCAGCAGATGACATGGCGGAGGGCGGTAAGCAGTTTTCCCCGCACCGCTTTTGGGGCTGAGTGGTTTTGGGTCAGGAGGGAGTGATCATACTGGCAGCGCGACACATGGCAGAGGTATGAGGGAAAAACCGCCTTGTGATCGTGAGTTAAAAAGCGGTCAAAAGGTGGTCGCTATATTGATCGTCAACCATTGGATGTAGCGACGGAGATCAGATGGCTGACGAGTTTTGAACTTGGCAGAGAGTTAAGCAGTGGGGCCGACATAATAAAATATGTTTTTTAATATATCGGGTGCGTTTTGATTAGTTCAGGGCTTGGTTTTAATGGTCGTGGTAATGGTTATTAATCAACCCAAATGATTGATTAATCCCTTATAGTGCGGCGGGGAGGCTTTTAATAAATTTCAAACAAATCTATTAATCCTTTTAAACGATGGATAATCTGTGTTTACGGTTATAATTTAACCAGGGTGAGATATGTATTATATCGGGATTTTTTAATGTATTTACATATTATGGGAAGGGTTTAACGTTTATTTGAGAGTTATATAATAAAAAATAATGGTTAATATGAAATAAAACGAAAATAAGCACTAAGCCAATGTTCACAAGTTACATTAAAACTTAGGCTTTTGAAGTGGAAAAGGGGGTTATATGATGTATTTGCCATTTTCCTAAGTAAAATAGGGTTTTTACTTAGGCACTTTATGAAATGGAAGGAGTGGCCTTTTATTGATATTAAGAACAGATCTTAATATTTAGGGGGAATTAGTGAATGATTAGGGAAAAATATGAAGGGGAGTTAGTTATTCAACCTTGCCTCACTTGAGCTGCATCAAGTATAATGTCTGCCTTGAACTTGTGATAGAAGGGAAAGTTAACACATTTTAGGAAGATAATCAATTGCAAGTATCATTATGCAAAACCATCTACCTACCTTGCCTACTTTAGCTTGGCGTTTTTTCCTTTCTTTACCTGGGTGCACTTGGACTAGCAAACCCTCATCAACTTTTCTTTTCTTTGCATGGCAAGCCTACCTAAGTTTGCACTTATTACATCCAAGGGCTCAGATTTAACTGTTGAGCTCCTTTTTATTTACTCTACCTATCTACTTATCTGCCAAGATTAAACAGTTTGGTCAGATTTTTATTCTCTATCTCTAAAACAGGAAATTCAAATATGAACTAGCCAAGATTAAGTTGTTTGTCCATTCATCAATTGTGGCATAAATTAACAAGTTGCACACAATGCTTATTACAGAAAATGAAAAAATAGTGGCATTTTGGACTTGCACACTTTCCTGGTCTATTTTTGTTTGGGGTTCATTTCTTTCACCTTTTTTTTTTTGACCATTTTATTCTTTTTACCCTTTGATTTTTCTTTTAGGGTATCCCCTCTTTACATTTTTTACAAATTTTGATTTTTTAATAATATGGAAAACCTTTGCAACAAGGAAAGGGATGAACATATTACAGAGCTCAATAAGTCAATCATGAAATATGACACCTATTGGTATAGGAGTATAACACAATGAATGGTAATAATAATGACAATTTATTGGCCCAACACCTCCTTGACCGGAGAAAATTCAAAGGTCCATAGTCATAATTATACCTTACTCCAATCTTGCTAAAGGATTAGGCATTATTCCACCCAAAGGTGATCACCTTAAACCTAATTTCCTTCTCCCCTTTCCTCTTCTCTAGGTCTAGTCCTCTAGGTCACATAGGGAATCAATTATCTCATGATTTAGCCATCTAAATACTTCAATTTTTGGTCCACAACTAGACTGGTGTGTCCTCAAGAATCCCTCCAAATTTCATGAGATTCCGACGGTGGGATCTTGAGATATCACAAGCCCTAGCTCGAAGACCAATTCTTGCCCTTGGCTTCCCTTAGGCTAGAAACCTCATTAGGATCCTTGCATTTTCTTTCATTAAAAATTCATTTATTGATCCCTTTCCCCTCCCTAATTAGGTCAAACATATCATTGGTTGCTAAATTCTATCTCCTTGACCGAACCTTGGGTCCACTTAGTTTTGTGTGGTCCCATGCACTATGAAGGTTAATTCTTCAAACATCACTTGAAACCCAAATTTCCACAAGAATTCTAGGACTTAGAGATCTCCTTTATAAAACACATACTCAAAACATAGCCCTAGAAATTTTCCCCAAGCCCATCCTAGAGAGCCTTCCATCTTTTCTTCCAAGACAAACAAACCACATATTTGAGCCTCTCTTGTGAATAAGCTTCCAGGAGCACCCCTCGCCCCATTATTGGTCCATCCATTTCATGATCCTTATAATAAAGGGTCTCCTCCCATCGGTGAAAATCTGTAAAACTAGGGAGCCTTAGTTGAGGTGACAGTGAGCTATCACTCCATTGTTTCCCTTAGCCTAGTAGTAAGCCTTCAAGGATCTGCTTTTAGGACCCCTGCTAGTTTGAGCAGTAACAAGGCCAAAGAAGGGTTTCTCACTCTCCTTGCTTACATGATAAGTGACAGTGATGTTGTTAGGTCCCTATAATACTATTTATTCCCCCATTACTATTGTCATTGTATCCCTTATTGTTATTGTTGTGGCCCTATTGTCCCCATATTGTTATTATTGTGCCCCATAGAAGCCCACTATGTTTATTGTTGTGCGCTTATATTATTATTGTTATGTCAACTTTGATTATATTGTGACCCCTTAGACTCTTATATATAGAAAGTAGGTTTTTTCATTTTTATCATCCAAGAATTGTTCATTTGTGTAATGTAAAGGAGGTTGCCCCCTCGAAGAGGCTAATTCTAAAGTCATTGATCAATCTTTTCTATATTTTGTGAGTTGGTTTCTTAACAGAGGTGCAATTTCCTTGGATAGAGATGTATGATTCTATGTTGTATCCTCTTATGTGAATTAATCCAAGATGGATGAATTTGTTTTCGCCTCCCAAAATATTGAAATTTTCATGAAATAAATATGTCACCATAGATCCACTAACCATATTCTTTTCCAAATGTCTCTATTCAGTACAAAATTTTAATACAAATTAGAGGAAATGAAAGTATTTATTACTAAAGGGGCCACAATCCTGAGAAATTTTCTTGATAGTTAGCTTAGTATAATTTCTTGATCAATAACTTATTATACAATTTGTTCCTCATGTTTGTGTGAAATGTATAAATATGTATTTTTTGGTGTTTTTGTTGGTAGATTAAATGTGATTCTCATTTTTGGAAGGCACCTAATATTATTTCCCTTGAATTGGTCTTTTTCTAGGCATTGAGTCATTCAAAA
The DNA here is from genome assembly GCA_031772625.1 of Pinus tabuliformis. NCBI lineage: Eukaryota > Viridiplantae > Streptophyta > Pinopsida > Pinales > Pinaceae > Pinus > Pinus tabuliformis. The sequence continues at coordinate 1,863,283,524 of CM062817.1, forward strand.
TTGAGGGACTCTATATATTTCCAGGAGCATCGTACTAATCCTAGCTTATACATCATTTAATTTATATCTAGCACACTTACTTGTGTTGTGTGTGGAGCATGATTGTTCAAAGGTCTTTGTTTCAGCCGGATGTATACCCCAGGAAGTCTTGTACACCCCTCCACGTGGGGGGGTGCGGGGGGGCCGATCCCCCCCGGCTGGGGGGTCCGGGGGCCAGCGGGGGCTCGGGGGCAGCGCCCCCGAAGCTAAAAACAAATGTAAAATTGCCTTGTAAAAGTATAGTAATTTCTAGTCAATCTGGGCCGTTCATTAGGTGGATGATTTGACGGTAGAACTTATGCTTAGTTTAGGGTTTTTTGCCCTAGAAGGCAACCCCTATCTTTGTATGAGGGTATTGTATTTGAGGCTGTGAAATATATGTGTATTCTGTGAAGCGAGAAACAGAGAGGTGAGACTGTGAGAGAAAACAGAGGATATTACAGCGGATTTGCTGTAGGTTGTGTCTCTTCATTTTGCTGGATAATAGAAAGGAGGGACTGGCTGTTCGGGGTGGACGTAGCCCAAACTGGGTGAACCACGTATATCTGTGTCTCTCTTTTTTTGTGCGTTTTCTGTGTTTATATTTCTGCAATATTTTATGTGTTCCATTGCTCCGTAATATATAATTTTTCTAACAACTGGTATCAGAGCCGAAGGTCTATTTGGCTGATAAACTCGCACGAAAGAAGGGTTCCTGGTTCGAGTGGGAGCAATGGCGGAAGATGGTAAGTTTAGGGTCGAGAAATTTAACGGCCAAAACTTCTCGCCGTGGAAGATGCAGATGGAAGATTATCTGTATCAGAAAGATCTATACCTACCATTGGGCGGAAAAACAAAGATGCCGACGGGTATGAAAGATGAAGAATGGAACCTTCTCAATAGAAAGGCACTCGGAACAATACGGTTGTGCCTTGCTGTGTCAGTCGCCTTCAACATTTCGAAGGAAACCACGACAGAGGGTTTGATGCAGACGTTGTCGAAACTATATGAAAAACCCTCGGCCTCAAACAAGGTATTTCTTATGAAACGGTTATTTAATATGAATATGTCGGAAGGTGGATATATTGCAAACCATTTAAATGATTTTAATACAGTTACAAGTCAGTTAAGTTCTGTAGGGGTAAACTTTGATGATGAAGTTAGAGCTCTGTTATTCTTGTGCTCATTACCAGAAAGTTGGAATGGTTTGGTAATGGCCATTAGTAACTCCGTTTCTGGATCTAGTACTTTAAAGTTTGATGATGTTTTCAGTGCTATCCTTAGCGAGGAAATGCGACGGAAAAGCTCGGGTGATACATCGGGAAATGCTTTGAGTGCAGAGTCTAGAGGAAGAAAAATGGAAAGAGGAAAGAGCTCAGGATATTGCAATAAATCAAGGAAATGCAGATCCAAGTCCAGATCGGGGATAGTGTGCTAGAAATGTGGAAAGAAAGGACACCTAAAGAAAGACTGCAGATCTCGGAAGGGAAAAGAAGGAGATGCACAACAAGAAAACAATCATGAAGCAAATGTGACAGGTGAGGTGTTACAAGATGCTTTGATTCTTTCTTTCGAAAATATTACTGATTCCTGGGTGGTAGATTCAGGGGCTTCATTCCATGCCACACCTGATAAGAAATACTTTCATGACTATGTTCAAGGAGATTTTGGACAAGTTCGTCTGGGTGATGATAAACCCTGTAAAATCGTTGGAATGGGTAAGGTTCTTGTAAAACAACATAATGGAAACCAATGGCTATTAAAGGAGGTAAGGCATGTTCCAGATCTAAAGAAAAATCTGATTTCAACAGGGCAGTTAGGCAGTGAAGGTTGTGTGACAACTTTCACAGATAAAGCTTGGAAGGTCACCAAAGGAGCCCTGGTAATAGTAAAAGGCGAAAAGGTTGGTACATTGTATTTATGCAATGTTATTTCTAACTCTGTTAATGCTTTAACTTCCAAAGGAGAAGATGCAGCATTGTGGCATCATAGGCTCGGACCCAACAGTGAAAAGGGGATGAAGATTCTTCACTCAAGGAATTTGTTGCAGGGTTTGAAGAATGTTGATTTGGACTTCTGTGAGAATTGCATTTATGGAAAACAGAAGAGAGTCAGATTTCTCAGAGTTGGGAAAGAAAAGAAGAATGAAAAATTAGAGCTTGTGCATACAAATGTATGGGGACCTGCTCAGGTATCATCTCTCGGTGGCTCTCGTTATTATGTTACTTTTATTGATGATGCAACTAGAAAAACTTGGATTTATTGTATTAAGAATAAATCTGATGTATTTGATACTTTCAAGAAATGGAAAGCTTTGGTTGAGATTGAGACAGGAAAGAAATTGAAGTGTCTTAGATCAGACAATAGAGGTGAATATTGCAGCAAAGAGTTTGATAGGTACTGTTCAGAGCATGGAATTCGCAGAGAGAAGACAGTTCCAAGAACACCACAAGAAAATGGTGTGTCAGAAAGGATGAACAGAACAATCATGGAGCGTGCAAGGTGCATGAGATTGCATGCAGGATTGCCTTTACAGTTTTGGGCAGATGCTATAGATACTGCTGTTTATCTAATAAACAGAGGGCCTTCAATTTCCTTGGATGGTGGTGTTCCAGAGGAAGCATGGACAAGTAAAAAGGTAAACTACTCTATTTTAAAGCCTTTTGGTTGTGAGGCCTTTGTCCATATTGATAAAGAAAATAGAACAAAGCTTGAGGCAAAGTCAAAGAAATATACTTTTATTGGATATGGTGTTAATGATTTTGGTTATCGCTTATATGATTACGAAAATCACAAAATCATTAGGAGCAAAGATGTAATATTAAATGAAAAGGTATTGTATAAGAATTAGTTGTAGGAAAAGAAATAGGAAAAGGAAAACAAGGAATACGCAGTTCTTGATGAAATCACTGAAAAAGGAAAGGTGCCTGAAAATAATAATAATCAACAACCACAACAACAACAACCACCACAACAACAACAGGCACCCCAAACACCTGAAAGTGGTGTTAGAAGATCTACCAGGATAAGTAGACCCCCTGAACGATACTCTCCTTCATTATATTATTTATTGTTGACTGATTCTGGTGAACCCGAATGTTATGAAGAAGCAATGCAGGTTGAAAGCAGGAAGAAGTGGGAGGTAGCCATGGAAGAAGAGATGGACTCCTTAATGCATAACCAGACTTTGGATTTAGTTAGGTTGCCTGTAGGAAAAACTACATTGAAGAATAAATGGGTTTACAGGCTGAAGGAAGAAGATGAAGGAAAACAGAGGTATAAAGCTAGACTTGTGGTGAAGGGGTTTGCACAGAAGAAAGGTATTGATTTTGATGAAATATTTTCTCCTGTTGTTAAAATGACTTCAATCAGAACCATTTTAAGTCTTGTAGTAGCTGAAGATTTGCATCTTGAGCAGTTAGATGTAAAGACAACCTTTCTCCATGGGGATTTGGAGGAAGAGATATATATGCAGCAGCCACAAGGATATGAGGTGAAAGGGAAGGAGAAACTAGTGTGCAGGTTGAAGAAGAGCTTGTATGGCTTAAAACAGGCTGCAAGGCAGTGGTATCTAAAATTTGACAAGTTTATGTCTGAACAAGGTTATACTAGATGTCACTCTCATCATTGTGTTTATTTGAAAAAGCAAAATGATGGCAGCTATATTATATTGTTATTGTATGTAGATGACATGCTTGTTGCAGGATCTAACATGCAGGAAATAAATGTGCTCAAAAGAAAATTGGCAAATTCATTTGCAACGAAGGATTTGGGAGCTGCAAAACAAATCCTTGGTATGAGAATAACCAGAGACAGGAAAAATCGTAAATTAACATTGTCTCAGAATGAGTACATACAAAAGGTGTTGAAAAGATTTAACATGCACAATGCAGAACTAGTTAGTACACCCTTTTCTAGCCATTTCAAACTTAGCAAGGAAATGTGCCCAAAGACCCAAGAAGACATGGATTATATGTCTAAAGTTCCATATGCATCAGCAGTTGGAAGCTTAATGTATGCAATGGTCTGCACAAGGCCTGATATTGCACATGCAGTGGGAGTTGTAAGCAGGTACATGAACAATCCAGGAAAGGAACATTGGATGGCAGTGAAATGGATTCTCAGATATTTGAAAGGTACAACAAATCAAGCATTATGCTTTGGTGGTTCAAACATCTCCCTACAAGGATATGTTGATGCAGATAGGGCAGGTGACAGAGATAATAGGAGGATCACTACAGGATATGTATTTAATGTTGGAGGAACAGCTGTCAGTTGGGTTTCAAAAGTCCAAAGTGTTGTTGCATTTTCAACAACAGAAGCAGAGTATGTTGCTGCTACAGAGGCTAGTAAAGAAATGATTTGGTTACAAAGATTTATGGGTGAATTGGGTAAGGAGCATGACATGGGCACGTTATACAGTGATAGTCAAAGTTCCATTCATCTTGCAAAGAACTCAGCATTTCATTCCAGGACTAAACACATACAGCTCAAGTACCATTTCATACGATCAATGTTGGAAGATGGAGAGTTGAAGCTGGAAAAGATACACACTAGCAAGAATCCTGCATATATGCTAACAAAAATTGTAACCAAGGAGAAATTGAGAACATGCTCAGTTTCAATTGGTCTTCAAGGATGACGATGAAGATGAAAAACAGCCAGGTCCAAAGAGGAGTCATTGTCCAGCAAATGAAGCAGCAGTGGAGTTGCTACAATCATTCTCCAAGTGGGAGATTGTTGTGTGTGGAGCATGATTGTTCAAAGGTCTTTGTTTCAGCCGGATGTATACCCCAGGAAGTCTTGTACACCCCTCCACGCGGGGGGGTGCGAGGGGGACTTGTCCCCCCGCGGGGGTCCGGGGGGGCCGATCCCCCCCGGCTGGGGGCTACGGGGGCTCGGGGGCAGCGCCCCTAAAGCTAAAACCAAATGTAAAATTGCATTGTAAAAGTATAGTAATTTCTAATCAATCTGGGCCGTTCATTAGGTGGATGATCTGACGGTAGAACTTATGTTTAATTTAGGGTTTTTTGCCCTAGAAGGCAACCCCTGTCTTTGTATGAGGGTATTGTATTTGAGGCTGTGAAATATATGTGTATTCTGTGAAGCGAGAAACAGAGAGGTGAGACTGTGAGAGAAAACAAAGGATATTACAGTGGATTTGCTGTAGGTTGTGTCTCTTCATTTTGCTGGATAATAGAAAGGAAGGACTGGCTGTTCGGGGTGGACGTAGCCCAAACTGGGTGAACCACATATATCTGTGTCTCTCTTTTTTTGTGCGTTTTCTGTGTTTATATTTCTGCAATATTTTATGTGTTCCATTGCTCCGTAATATATAATTTTTCTAACAACTGGTATCAGAGCCGAAGGTCTATTTGGCTGATAAACTCGCACGAAATAAGGGTTCCTGGTTCGAGTGGGAGCAATGGCGGAAGATGGTAAGTTTAGGGTCGAGAAATTTAACGGCCAAAACTTCTCGCTGTGGAAGATGCAGATGGAAGATTATCTGTATTAGAAAGATCTATACCTACCATTGGGCGGAAAAACAAAGATGCCGACGGGTATGAAAGATGAAGAATGGAACCTTCTCGATAGAAAGGCACTCAGAACAATACGGTTGTGCCTTGCTGTGTCAGTCGCCTTCAACATTTCGAAGGAAACCACGACAGAGGGTTTGATGCAGACGTTGTCGAAACTATATGAAAAACCCTCAGCCTCAAACAAGGTATTTCTTATGAAACGGTTATTTAATATGAATATGTCGGAAGGTGGATCTGCTGCAAACCATTTAAATGATTTTAATACAGTTACAAGTCAGTTAAGTTCTGTAGGGGTAAACTTTGATGATGAAGTTAGAGCTCTATTATTCTTGTGCTCATTACCAGAAAGTTGGAATGGTTTGGTAATGGCCATTAGTAACTCCGTTTCTGGATCTAGTACTTTAAAGTTTGATGATGTTGTCGGTGCTATCCTTAGCGAGGAAATGCGATGGAAAAGCTCCAGTGAGACATCGGGAAATGCTTTGAGTGCAGAGTCTAGAGGAAGAAAAATGGAAAGAGGAAAGAGCTCAGGATATCGCAGTAAATCAAGGAAAGGCAGATCCAAGTCCAGATCGGGGATAGTGTGCTGGAAATGTGGAAAGAAAGGACACCTAAAGAAAGACTGTAGATCTCGGAAGGGAAACGAAGGAGATGCACAGCAAGAAAACAATCATGAAGAAAATGTGACAGGTGAGGTGTTACAAGATGCTTTGATTCTTTCTTTCGAAAATATTACTGATTCCTGGGTGGTAGATTCAGGGGCTTCATTCCATGCCACACCTGATAAGAAATACTTTCATGACTATGTTCAAGGAGATTTTGGACAAGTTCGTCTGGCTGATGATAAACCCTGTAAAATCGTTGGAATGGGTAAGGTTCTTGTAAAACAGCGGAATGGAAACCAATGGCTATTAAAGGAGGTAAGGCATGTTCCAGATCTAAAGAAAAATATGATTTCAACAGGGTAGTTAGGCGGTGAAGGTTGTGTGACAACTTTCACAGAAAAAGCTTGGAAGGTCACCAAAGGAGCCCTGGTAATAGCAAAAGGCGAAAAGGTTGGTACATTGTATTTATGCAATGTTATTTCTAACTCTGTTAATGCTTTAACTTCCAAAGGAGCAGATGCAGCATTGTGGCATCATAGGCTCGGACACATGAGTGAAAAGGGGATGAAGATTCTTCACTCAAGGAATTTGTTGCCGGGTTTGAAGAATGTTGATTTGGACTTCTGTGAGAATTGCATTTATGGAAAACAGAAGAGAGTCAGATTTCTCAAAGTTGGGAAAGAAAAGAAGAATGAAAAATTAGAGCTTGTGCATACAAATGTATGGGGACCTGCTCAGGTATCATCTCTCGGTGGCTCTCATTATTATGTTACTTTTATTGATGATGCAACTAGAAAAACTTGGATTTATTGTATTAAAAATAAATATGATGTATTTGATACTTTCAAGAAATGGAAAGCTTTGGTTGAGATTGAGACAGGAAAGAAATTGAAGTGTCTTAGATCAGACAATGGAGGTGAATATTGCAGCAAAGAGTTTGATAGGTACTGTTCAGAGCATGGAATTCGCAGAGAGAAGACAGTTCCAAGAACACCACAAGAAAATGGTGTGTCAGAAAGGATGAACAGAACAATCATGGAGCGTGAAAGGTGAATGAGATTACATGCAGGATTGCCTTTACAGTTTTGGGCAGATGCTGTAGATACTGCTGTTTATCTAATAAACAGAGGGCCTTCAAGTTCCTTGGATGGTGGTGTTCCAGAGGAAGCATGGACAAGTAAAAAGGTAAACTACTCTATTTTAAAGCCTTTTCGTTGTGAGGCCTTTGTCCATATTGATAAATAAAATAGAACAAAGCTTGAGGCAAAGTCAAAGAAATGTACTTTTATTGGATATGGTGTTAATGATTTTGGTTATCGCTTATATGATTATGAAAATCACAAAATCATTAGGAGCAGAGATGTAATATTCAATGAAAAGGTCTTGTATAAGAATCAGTTGCAGGAAAAGAAACAGGAAAAGGAAAACAAGGAATACGCAGTTCTTGATGAAATCACTGAAAAAGGAAAGGTGCCTGAAAATAATAATAATCAACAACCACAACAACATCAACCACCACAACAACAACAGGCACCCCAAACACCTGAAAGTGGTGTTAGAAGATCTCCCAGGATAAGTAGACCCCCTGAACGATACTCTCCTTCATTATATTATTTATTGTTGACTGATTCCGGTGAACCCGAATGTTATGAAGAAGCAATGCAGGTTGAAAGCAGGAAGAAGTGGGAGGTAGCCATGGAAGAAGAGATGGACTCCTTAATGCATAACCAGACTTTGGATTTAGTCAGTTTGCCTGTAGGAAAAACTACATTGAAGAATAAATGGGTTTACAGGCTGAAGGAAGAAGATGGAGGAAAATAGAGGTATAAAGCTAGACTTGTGGTGAAGGGGTTTGCGCAGAAGAAAGGTATTGATTTTGATGAAATATTTTCTCCTGTTGTTAAAATGACTTCAATCAGAACCATTTTAAGTCTTGTAGCAGCTGAAGATTTGCATCTTGAGCAGTTAGATGTAATGTTAAGTTATGGTATGTTCTATGCTTATAACAGTTTACTTCTTTTCCTTATTATATTCCAAAGATTAGCAATCACACGTACATAAAGTAAAGTGCAGATAGAACATTAAATGATCGACAGAAAACAAGCCAAGACAAGAGACACAAGATGTGGCAGCTAGCCAGGGACAAACCCCACAATGTGTGGGGAAACCCTTTGATCAAATCTTCTTTTATCTTCAATAATTCAGCAGAGAGAAATAGTACAATAAATCTGATTCATATCAGCAGTAGCAAACCCTAGATTAGTAGCATCAGCATTAGCGGCTTCATTATCAAACTAGGGCAGACCATATCTCACAAACCGATAGTCGGATTGACTTCATTCCACCACCAAAAGTTTCGGCTTCCAGAGGAGGTTTAGATGAACCTACAGTGCAGTTCAGATGAGGAGATATTCTAGGCCACGCAAGTCAATCTTTACTTCTGTAGTTGCAGCTTCAGTTTTAGCGGTGTCCGGCTTCAAACTAGGGCAGTCGATATCTTGCAAACCGTTCGTCGGATTGACTTCATTCCACCACCAAAAGTTTCGGCTTCCAGAGGAGGTTCAGATGAACCTACAACGCAGTTCAGATGAGGAGATATTCTAGGCCACACAAGTCAATCTTTACTTCTGTAGTTGCAGCTTCAGTTTCAGCAGTTTCCGGCTTCAAACTAGGGCAGTCGATATCTTGCAAACCGTTCGTCAGATTGACTTCATTCCACCACCAAAAGTTGCAGCTTTCAAAGGAGGTTCAGATGAACCTACAACGCAGTTCCAAAGAGGAGATCTTCTAGGCCACGCAAGTCAATATTTACTTCTGCAGTTGCAGCTTCAAATTCAACAGCTTCCGGCTTCACATGTGTGAGAGAGAGAGACCCATTTCAGCGCAGTAGAGAAGAGACTCATATCTGCGCAGTAGAGAGAGAGAGATGTGATGAGATGAGTGAGTCTAAATGAGGAAAAGTACTCTTATATTTATACACAACGTTGGTGGGTGAATAGATGCGACTGTTGGGCTTCTGAGCCTACATGAGTTGTAGGTCGGCTTGATAATAATTTCATAATCAAAATAAATTCATATCTCCATGAATACTTATCGGAATTGGATGATCTTTATATCAATCCTACACCTCTCGACGAGAGGAATCTAATAAAAATATTATTAGCCATGAATAAGATGACCCACATGAAGTTTTGCCCTGGTTACCAATTTTAACATGTAAAGACAGCCTTTCTCCATGGGGATTTGGAGGAAGAGATATATATGCAGCAGCCACAAGGATATGAGGTGAAAGGGAAGGAGAAACTAGTGTGCAGGTTGAAGAAGAGCTTGTATGGCTTAAAACAGGCTCCAAGGAAGTGGTATCTAAAATTTGACAAGTTTATGTCTGAACAAGGTTATACTAGATGTCACTCTGATCATTGTGTTTATTTGGAAAAGCAAAATGATGGCAGCTATATTATATTGTTATTGTATGTAGATGACATGCTTGTTGCAGGATCTAACATGCAGGAAATAAATGTGCTCAAAAGAAAATTGGCAAATTCATTTGCAATGAAGGGTTTGGGAGCTGCAAAACAAATCCTTGGTATGAGAATAACCAGAGACAGGAAAAATCATAAATTAACATTGTCTCAGAATGAGTACATACAAAAGGTGTTGAAAAGATTTAACATGCACAATGCAAAACCAGTTAGTACACCTTTTGCTAGCCATTTCAAACTTATCAAGGAAATGTGCCCAAATACACAAGAAGACATGGATTATATGTCTAAAGTTCCATATGCATCAGCAGTTGGAAGCTTAATGTATGCAATGGTCTGCACAAGGCCTGATATTGCACATGCAGTGGGAGTTGTAAGCAGGTACATGAACAATCCAGGAAAGGAACATTGGATGGCAGTGAAATGGATTCTCAGATATTTGAAAGGTACAACAAATCAAGCATTATGCTTTGGTGGTTCAAACATCTCCCTACAAGGATATGTTGATGCAGATATGGCAGGTGACAGAGATAACAGGAGGAGCACTACAGGATATGTATTTACTATTGGAGGAACAGCTGTCAGTTGAGTTTCAAAAGTCCAAAGTGTTGTTGCACTTTCAACAACAGAAGCAGAGTATGTTGCTGCTACAGAGGCTAGTAAAGAAATGATTTGGTTACAAAGGTTTATGGGTGAATTGGGTAAGGAGCATGACATGGGCATGTTATACAGTGATAGTCAAAGTGCCATTCATCTTGCAAAGAACTCAGCATTTCATTCCAGGACTAAACACATACAGCTCAAGTACCATTTCATACGATTAGTGTTGGAAGATGGAGAGTTGAAGCTGGAAAAGATACACACTAGCAAGAATCCTGCAGATATGCTAACAAAAGCTGTAACCAGGGAGAAACTGAGAACATGCTCAGTTTCAATTGGTCTTCAAGGATGACGATAAAGATGAAAAACAGCTAGGTCCAAAGAGGAGTCATTGTCCAGCAAATGAAGCAGCAGTGGAGTTGCTACAATCATTCTCCAAGTGGGAGATTGTTGTGTGTGGAGCATGATTGTTCAAAGGTCTTTGTTTCAACCGGATGTATACCCCAGGAAGTCTTGTACACCCCTCCACACGGGGGGGTGCGAGGGGGACTTGTCCCCCCGTGGGGGTCCGGGGGGGCCGATCCCCCCCGACTGGGGGGTTTGGGGGCCAGCGGTCCCCCGGTGGGGCTCAGGGGCAGCGCCCCTAAAGCTAAAAACAAATGTAAAATTGCCTTGTAAAAGTATAGTATTTTCTAGTTAATCTGGGCTGTTCATTAGGCAGATGATCTGACAGTAGAACTTATGTTTAGTTTAGGGTTTTTTGCCCTAGAAGGCAACCCCTCTCTTTGTATGAGGGTATTGTATTTGAGGCTGTGAAATATATGTGTATTCTGTGAAGCGAGAAACAGAGAGGTGAGACTGTGAGAGAAAATAGAGGATATTACAGCGGATTTACTGTAGGTTGTGTCTCTTCATTTTGCTAGATAATAGAAAGGAAGGACTGGCTGTTCGGGGTGAACGTAGCCCAAACTGGGTGAACCACGTATATCTGTGTCTCTCTTGTTTTGTGCGTTTTCTGTGTTTATATTTCTGCAATATTTTATGTGTTCCATTGCTCCATAATATATAATTTTTCTAAAAACTTGGGATGCAGCAGGGCTCACTTTGAAGAAAGTGGTTCAACCATTGTCATCACCATACTTAATCCTCCATTCATCATTGAAGTTCTCAACATTCGAGGTAACATTAAATTCCTTATTCAGTTGTTGTAGAAGAATTTGTTTCAATTCATCCAATTTGCACATTAAAACAAATATATATTTAAAATCTAATTTCAAATTAAGACACATAAACTTGACCATGGGTTTTCTGCATTCCTAAAATTGGTATTGTCAAATCTATTATTTGCTTTGCACCCTGGGAAATATTTAAGTAGAATAAGATGCATTAATATACCATAACAACATTATTGTGTAGTATTATTATTTACAATTAGAGTGAATATCTCATCATATAGACAAGATAAGTGAAAAATATCATTAATATTTGAAATCTGACAACACAAAATATTTGTCAATTTTGTCATGGTAACAAAGGATACAAAGTCAGAGAACGAGGGGTCTAGTGTGAATACATGGGTACCATTTTGGACATCTGCAAATGGTGCACAAGCAACGTTGAATGGAGTAGCTATATCATTACTATAACTAGGTGATAATCCTGGAATTGTTATGCTTCTGCTTTTCTTCTCGTTTTCCATAGGTGTGTGCTACTATGGATCTTCAACATACAAAAAGAAAAGAAAAAAAACTTTGCTATGACTAAACTTCAACTCCTCATGACAACCATTGATGTCCCAATTGTGAGAAACCATCAAAGAAATATATGTAGAGTTAAATTTTCACATTATCAACAAAAGCACTTGTGGTGAAAGTTTCGAGAAAAAAAATTTATATAAGATATTATGCTAATATGAGGACAAAGGAGCCACTAAAACCTAACTAGTCAATGAAATATTAAATGCATTGTTTGAACAATTTTTCCAAATCTATCATGGCCCTGGATTCATGCTTAAATAGACATGGGCAGTATACATTGTATTGCAAAAAGGGAAATGTATTAGAAACATATGAATGCATTGTTTGAATAGTTTTTCCAAATCTCTAATGTCCCTGGATTCATGCTTAAATAGGCATGGGTGGTATACATTGTGTTGCATAAAGAGAAATATATTAGAAACATATGAAACTTGTATATCGACTCCAATATATGCTTTGTTATGATTAGTATTGAACCATATAATGTTCATCATAGGCTTTACATCGAAGTTGAAAGGCTGGTTAGGTTTTTCCAATTCTTAATAAGAAGTTTTGTAAATGCCTTTAATCTATTGCATTAGGCACTTTAGTCATGGACTATAAACATCTTTAGATTATTTGAAAATATAATCCCTTCATGAAAAGAGTACTTTCTAGGATATTATAGAACAAATATATACGGCTTTTTGATCGAGAATTTATATTTTCATAATCCACTTTGAACATGGACTTTAAGCACTTTTACATTATCTGAAAATATAGCCCCTTCATGAAAGAAATAACTGGCTAGGACATTATAGAACAAATATGTACCGTGAACAAGTTCATAGTTTTTGAATTTGTTTGAGAAGGGCTTCAAACTTACAGGGGATTTTCATCTTACAAGGAAAAAAAAAGATCTAAGCAAGAACTTTTGAAAGGCAATAACCCATTGCTTATTTCATTACATTAAAACTTATATTTGGAATTTTTTGTTGAACCTATGCATGTTTGTTTTCTAGTTGATTTTATTTCATCACATCACAAACTATTCAACATACAATTTATTGTATGCCTCCCAAGGGAAGTTTCTTACATATGAGAATATCTTGAGGAAAATATTTAAGTTGCTTGGACTTACCTTCATAAATACTTAAATTGTTTGGACGTCTCTACTTACCTTCTTTTGGAATTTAAAGATACTTTCTTCGTAGAGTGTTAACATGAAGAAATAAATACAAAACTAAGGTTTCACGTAAGTTTTTCTCCTTTCATAGATATTATGTGATATTGGAAGGCGTATGCCTTGGAACTTGTCTTTTGTTTATTATCTATATATAAAGGTTAAATTTGTCCTAAATCTGCAAATAGAGTTGTAAAATTATGGATGGAGTAACAGAGCTTGGTTTGTACTTTGATTGATTACAAGAAACTTTTTGATAGTTACAAGAAAATGGATATCACGAGACAATTTGGCTTTATCATTTCCAATTAGCCTCAGGATAGAGAACATTAAAGGTTCGTGCATTTCAGACAAAGCTGCAAAGTTGAAACACATACTTTGGTTGTCTCTAGTGATTAGTTGAGGCATTACAAAGTTGTCAAGTACTGAGTTTTTCTAGATACAATCTGAACACTTCCTGCAATTGTTGTTTTTATAAATGATCACCCTTAGTTTCAATTAGTTCAAGCAATTTCATTTGGTCCTTAGCTTCTAGATGGCAAGGCTAATGGATAATGGAACCTAAACATATGAAAAACAACTTCAGTTTCTGATTGGATGACAATTGTTCCTCCTGAATTTGCTTCTCATTTATTCACTTTTAGTCAAGATCGGAAGATATCTGGTTCAAACATATCCAAAAACAACACTCTTGTATTTAGATACAAAAATGGTACACTAACAATGGATTCTTTTCCAAAGGGTGGGACAGATGGGGCACTACATGCTACTTTCAAAATTGTATTTTTTTTTGGATACCCCTCATAATAAGATGAGAATGTCAACCCCCTCTCATCTTCATGTCATGTTTTTTTTTACATTACTTCCCCTCCCATTTCTCTTTGCATTCCTTGCTAACCAATGAGGGCCTGGTTTCATATATTTACTAGTTTGTGGTATCCCATATTCCTTTAGCAGACAAAGCCCTTCTCTCATTTTCTCACTATGCCAATCTACCTTCCATCCCATATTCTTTCATGAGCCCCATGTAAACCACCATTTCATTCAAGGATGGGGATTTTGATGTGTACTCTACCCATATTTGTTAGATACTTGCCCCCTTTTCTTTCTTTTGGTCGCTTGAGTTGACCTCCTCTAAATATGCCCTACTCTCCTTAGATTATTTGGAAGGTAGCCTTTGGCTGCTAACCCCATTTTATTAGAGATCCTTGACATGCCCTTTGAAATTTAGATTCGGCCCCATCATCTAATTTTATGCCAATGAGTGTAAAGATTTAAATTTCTTTGCCACATCTTCCTTCATGACCAAACATTGTACCACATGTTCCAAGAATCTTGTGGTTACCATCACCACAAGAAATGTATATTGTATTGCCTACTCTACATGATTTTGATCTTTAATCATCATAGTAGTTATAATGCCTATTTTCGTCAATTTTTGTTCTAGTTGTATACAATTTTTAAGTTCTTCGGTGATTTCTTTCATCTGTGAACTTGTATTAGAGGATGCATAAGAACACGGGGACTTTGGGTTTGTATTTTGGTTAGTCTCAAGTTTAAACAATCGACTTCACTGTTGCTTTCTTGTTCCAAAACAGTTATTCTTTTCATCTATTGCACGATTGTTTGTGCCAACTAAGCCAATGAAACCTACAAGACTTTACAAAGTCTTATAATTTAATTAAAATTTTAGATTTAGAATGTATAAAGGTTAAAGGTCTAATTTTTTGAAATGTGCTAGCTCAATGGAAGAGCACTTTCTTTACAAGCAGGTGGTTGGTGGTTTGATTCCACCATGTCCTAATATTTATACGGAATGATGATGCTCACTATTCGTCCCTATATATGTATCAATAGTGAGGGTTGTTAAAGGCCCATCATCAAAAGTCATTTTTATATATGAAATGGTGACGGTTAATAAACATCACCTTATATATGCATCAATAGTGAGGGTCACGAAAGGTCCATCACCATAAATCATTATTGTTCATACGAAATGGTGACACTCACTATCCTTCATTATAATTATTATTCGTGACGAACCTTGAATGTCACCACAACACCTATACTTTCGGTGACGTGGCCTTTTTTGACATTCAATTTTTTGTGATGGAATCTGCTTTGACCATCACTAATGAGCTTATGGTGACATTTGTCAACCCTCACCAAAATATGAAAATGTGACAGTCAATGAACATCGTCATATATATGCATCATTAGTGAGGGCCATGAAAGGTACATCATCATAAATCATTGATGTTCATATGAAATGGTGACGGTCACTATCCGTCATTATAATCATTATTAGTGATAGAACTTGAATGTCACCACAACACCTATACTTTTGGCGACAATCAGTCTTTTGTGACGGAAACCATTTTGACTGTCACTAATGAGCTTATGGTGACAATTTTCGACCCTCGCCAATGACCTTTTTTGTTGTAGTGAGTTTTCTTAAATCTGTCATGTAAATCATAAAACTTTTCAAACCTAATAATAGGTCGAGGGATAGATTTTACTAGATTAACTGAATCATCCACTGGTCATTGACTTGGAATCTAAGAAAAGTTAAGAAGGTTCTCCTCATGAGTGAACTCGTCGATCAAGGTATCACAAAAATTGACTTATGAATGGAGGAACTCAAGTATCTGTTGATGATGATCACAAACCCATCAGTTAGTAACATTATCAAGTATTTATGGTCTAAACATCAAATCAATAGAAAAAGAATTAGGCTCAAACCCCTCAACAGGAATTAATCTAGATGCCACATTTGCTAACATATCAGCTTCTTGATTTAGATATCTAGGTATAGAAACAATATTAAATGCAGAAAATTTTGAAATGAAGTCATGTACCTCTACTTGGTAATTTTGTAAATGAGCTGAAAGGAAATGAATGGCATTTTTTAATTTTTTTATGATTATTTTAGACTCACCATACACTTTTAGGCACTGAATTCTGATATCTAGAGCCTTCTTAGGTCGTTTTATGAGTGCTTCATACTCTACAACGTTGTAAGTGCACTCAAACTCTAATCTAAAAGCAATAAATATTTTATTTCCTCTAGGATCCAAGAGGAGACAACCTGCACCTGCACCTTCTTTCAATTTAGACCCATCAAGATACGAATACCACAATTCATATTTAGGATCAAAATTAACTTCAATCAATTTTTTGTCTGTTGTCACTAATTTATTAAAAATCGACAATTTAGATTGTTGTTCGCTATTTGTAAGAGGAGAAAGATCAACAAAAAAATTACTAAAGAACGAATCGATACTTAAAGAATCAATAAACGTTCCCAATTCGTTAGGACCATCAATATCAATTACAACATGTTGCATATATTTCTCTTTGTTAATTCTAATATTGTTGGCTTCCCCTTTCCAAGGTAACCATAAAAGTTTCAGGTTTGTAGACATGTATCTCTTTAAATGTTACATCCATTCCCGACTTAAGAATAAATGCATGCTTCAGGAATATCTACAATAACTATGTCAATGGTTTTTTGAACCCTATGATCTGATGACAGTCTGATAAGTATGTCAGTAAGGTTTCCTACTACCTTCACATTTGTTTTATCAAATTGAACAATTTTTACTTCAGAAGGCTATATTTGGGCATTTAATTTCTTACATACTGAGAGTAGTGTGAAATTTGAGGATCCCCCAAAATCTATCATATAATTGTGTACATTTTGATTAAATATTTCATAAGAAAGCAATAATAGGGGTGTTTTTCTTTTTTTTAGGAATATTTTCTGATAGATGTTTCAAAATCTGCACATGATTAGATGAAGGTCTTTCAAACTATTTACATCTTTATCTGAAACAAATTTATTTTTAGCAAAATTTTCAACAAAATGTTGTTAAACTTTCTATTGTATTAAATGGATTTTCAGCAGTTCAAATAATGAAATGTTATTTTT
The DNA here is from genome assembly GCA_031772625.1 of Pinus tabuliformis. NCBI lineage: Eukaryota > Viridiplantae > Streptophyta > Pinopsida > Pinales > Pinaceae > Pinus > Pinus tabuliformis. Next base: position 1,863,300,619 of record CM062817.1, read on the forward strand.
TTGTTTTTTTGGGTCTTCGATGGGGTCATACTCTAATTTTATGATAACAATTTTCTGCACATTTACTAGTTGTATTTTGGTGCTTTTGGTTTTCTCAATGGGAGGAAAATCTTGTTTTTTCAGTTGAACTTTTATTGTGTGTATGATCCAGGTGGATGTTGGTGGCTACTCACCTATTCCACTTACACCCCCAACACTTCATCTTTCAGTTTTTCAGTTTCCTTAATTGTAGCACAATTTACTATTTTTGGCAGTTTTTCAGGTCCTGAACTTCTGGAGCCATTTTGAGTCCCTAAAAGATGTTTTTTTGGAAAACAGGGTCCAGCATGGGTCATTGACCATGTTGGCCACTTGAAATTTGTAGTCCTTAGATAGATATTTCTAACGAGGTATTGTGCGCATCAAATGAAGATCATATCCAAAGTTCCAATCCTAGGAAGTTCTAGTACCAATTTACCCAAATGGGGCCCATAGTTTTGGCACTTCATCTCCTAGGGTTAGGTTTCTAGATGTTTAGGGTTTTCCATTGTTTCTCAATAATAAATAGGCCTTCGAGCCTCATTGTAACATAATTTAGAGGCATGTAGCTGCCACATCTCTTCTTAGAGATAAGCTACCATTGCCCGAGCTAGTCTTATTTCCATTATGTTTGTAAGCATATTTTTGTATTTGATATTAATGAAATGAAGTGGTATTACTGCTACATCTATGTATTTATGGTTATATTTGTAATTTTTTGTGTTCATATTTAAGTTCAAGTCAGTGCATTGCGCTGGTTTTGGTTGGAAAAAATTGGATCAAGGTCTTCCTCAAGGAACATGTTTAAAAGGTGACCTATAGGAGGTGGTGGTTGATCATTATCTTCTTCAATACTAATTTCATCCTCTTCTATGTCATTTTCATCAGAGGTAGAATCAACAATCATTGCTTGTATAGTATCTAGTAAACCTTCAATAATAAGTCCCTCATTTGGAGGAACAAGCTTATTTTGGAACGGCTTCCTATAAGGATTTCTTTTATCCATTTAAAGAACTTACTAGTGAATTCTTCCCCAAATTTGACAGTTTATTGAGGGCCTTTTGGATGGTTTCCAAATCAAAAGGGGAAGTTTCTTTCTTTTTGGAGGGTTGTTTTGATGCTTTAGATTTCTTACCAGAAGGAGAAGTTGTTTCACTTTGTTTATCATATTTGTGCTTGAGACTAAGGATATCTTTTTCTACAGACATGGCTTCCTCAAAGGTTTCTTGTAGTGTAGCTTTCTAGGCTCTCTTCATCCACATGGAAATATTATTAGGTAAGGCTTTTACATAGTAATAAACAATCAAATTGTGAGCAAGAATAGATTCAAAAAGAATTTTATTTTTTAGTGAAAAAAACCTTACGTTGAAATATTTTACCTTCTCTTTATTTTCCATCTTCAAGTTTGAAAATTTTCTATCCAAAACCTTTGGTGGTTTATCATCTCCAAATTTTTCTAGAAACACGACTTTGAATTGCACCCAAGAAATAATACTTTGGGAAGGCTGAGTGGAGTACTAGGTCGTATCCTTCCCTTCGAATGTGTAAGGGAACAATTTGCAAACTATGTCTTCATGTCAGACATTCTTTAGTCTAATGGTCAACATAAATTCCTTGATGTGATCCTCAATTGGTTGCTTAAAATCAAGGTCGAATTTTGAGATAAAATTTTGATGGTTTCTTGGTAGGGGATGTTGTACACCAGGAACAACAACAACATCATGATCAAGCCAAGGGAATACATGATTGTTTTGTTGGTTTCATTGATTATTTCTAGGGTTACTTTGATTGTTTTCCCTCCTTGGGGATCCTTCATATTCTGATGAGTTAGAAGAACCTTCTTCACTAGAGGAGTCTCCTGAGGAAGAGGGTGAGCTTGGTGGGGAAGGATGAGAGATAGAACTTCCAAATAAATTCCAATGGCTAGACTCACCAATAGGTAGCTCAGATGTAGATAGATTGAGGTGAATGATTCTTTTGGTTAAAATTTCATGCTATCTTTCATTGAGAGCGGTGGTAGTTTGAGGGATATTTGTGTGAGGATCCAATATCGAGGGTTCTTGCAATTGAAGGTCAAGAGGAGTAACTAAGTTTTAAGATAACCATCTTTGGATAGATCTATTCTATTCCAATCTTTCTTGAGTTCTAGAGAGAAGTTCATGAAATATTTGGACAATGTCGTCAAGTTCATATCGTATGTGTGATTGAGTTGGAGTTATAGGTTCACTATTATTCTATTCGGGTTGGGGATGAGAACTAGAAAAAGTATCAACAGGGGGAGGATCTATATGACTCGTGAAAATAGATGACATAATGGTTTGTATTTTATGATTTCATTTTTCCATTACATCTAGAAGTTCCCTCCTTCTTTTTGTTGACACATATTTTTAGCACCCTAGTCAATAAGGGAGAAGTGACCCAGACCGAAGCTCTTCAAATAGCCCTAGTTGCTTGGTGTGGTCACTCTCAATGGGTTTTAACATTCCATTGGCCTTTAGATTCCTCCTCTTGTGAAGAACAATCTAGATGAAAAATAATCCTAACCTACGTGAAACATAAACTAATGTTAAATAAATGTAAGGTTACAAGTTAATGAATAAAATATAGTCTACATATTCACTATTTCTAATGTAAAGTAAATTGAAACTAAGAATTGTACTAAGAAAATGTTTGTTAATGGAATGCTATACAAAAATCAAATAATTGTTAGGAAAGGAATACATAAAATATGTACAATAATAACAGAATTATGATATAATATAATAAAGGCCAGAACTAAGTGTAATTGGTTCAGAAAAAATAGAAAATAATTGTTTTTGTAGAAGTATCTAGAAATACAAACTAATTTAAATTTATAAATGAAATTATAAATTATAATTATAAATAAACTAATCCTTAATGAAAATAGTGAAAAGATAGGTAACAGCTAAAATGCAAATCCCTTATCCTTTAAATGAACACATGCCAAACTGTGTTTATTTTAATAATTGACATAAAGAATAAATGCAACAAACTAACTAATGCATTATAATTCCTATTGCTTGTTGATGTGCATATAAAGGGAAACTGCAACAATCTCATGAAAGAGGATAATCATTCAATTACTTGTTTATGAATCAAACCAATAAATGAATAATCGAAATGAGCATATGAATTTAGAAATTGTTATAGCATAAACAATAATTCAATTCATTTGCAAAATATAGCATTATCTTAGTTCTAAATTTCTGGAATAAAACCATAGGAACCTATACTAGATATATGCCTTGATCAACTATCGATCTCAGCACACAAGTCACTGAAGAGCGATACTAATCGTATAATAACTTACACAAATTGAACCAACGTAAGACATAAAATAAATGTAATAAAATTGCTAACTATTTACGGAATAAAATCACACAAATAGTAAATTGTTGTCTCTTGTATTATGAGAAATCAAATTACACAGAATCCAGGGGATTAGAAGAACTAATGACTATTGGACAATTGAAATCTAAATAAGTAATCGATTGAATAAAACAAAGTTTGAAAAACTCACAATGTTACTCAATAAATATTCCATAGTTACATAAATTTAAAGATAATTTCTTTCCCTCACAATCTCCCTCTATAGTACTATAAGTACCCTCTCCACACTATAGAAAATTCAGAGTTTATATACAGGTCAAGAGACATCTTTTTATCCAAAATTCTTTAATTTCCAATTACAAAAATAATTCAAACTCTTTACTTGGTCTCCTGGCCAAACTATAAAAGGTAAAAGAAGAAGACAAATGACTGACAGAGCATCCATGCACATATCATAACAGGTACACATCGATTGAGCATATCCTTCTTTGTAGGATTGAAAGACAACATTCAATAAAGATGAAGGACTTGTTGCAACAAACAAATCATTATTAAAACATCATATTAGCAACAAGATAGGGTTTCTACAAGATCAATGATTTTGTAGCTACCTTATTTTAAATTTAGTAAAATAATTAAAATAGACACATACCTTGAAATATTCAGAAATACTGACCATAGATACTAATAAAATGATTACTTATCAGGACTAGAGTCATCTATATCAGAAGATATAACTACTTTGAATTTCGATGACTTTATGATAATATGTGTATCTTTAGATTGAGATTTTTTTTAATGTTTGAGGATTTTTGTTCCCTGTATCTTTCCCTAGCTTGAAATGAAGTTTTGAGTTGATTATTTTCATGGACGAGATGGATAATATGTTATTCAAGATGTGGGACAGTGAGTAAATATTGTTGGTGCTAATACATGTTCATCATTGTCTCAAATGAATGGACGTTGCTCGAATAATTGTCATCACAACAAGCGACACCAACAGACACTCTCAAATCATCCTACACCTGGGTTTTTTTTTGGCAAGGGTTCAAGATGAGCCCCAAGATCAATGAAGACATCTTTTGCAGGAGTATTCTTATGACTATTTCATCTTTCTCGAAATATTATTCTCTGCATTTATTTAATCTTAATTGTAGACTAAGGATTTTATTCTATCTGATTGATTTCTTCTTTGTGTACAAGTTCTGTAGGCACGGGTTTGGACCGAGGGCTAACCTTGGAGGATTTTATAATCCATGTGTTAATTCCTTATTATGGGAAGTGTTACCCTTGGCCATGCTTTTAGTGACGCGAATATGAGTAGGTCATAGAGTTTCACTCCTATTATCATTTGAAACACAAGGGGTTGCTTCATGGAATGGTTCTTCACAATCATTTTTTAATGAACGATGATATGGTGATTGAAAAATATTGTACAACGAAGGGTTAGGTGCACATAGACTTGGGGAATCAAAGTATTTGGGAAGTTTAGGTTTATCAAAACCATTTCGATCTAGGAAATTATCCCATTCATCCCCTGCCTTTTCCAATTAGCGTTTCACCAAAATACAAATGAGACTATGATGAAATATAGATCTTTTAAAGTTATTGCATCATGGATGGTATGTCCAGGACATCTTAGTCAATATTACATGTATACAAATGGGTAGATAAATCTTATGGCCAAAGAATTCCATCAACAATATAACATGATAAATAAAAACCAGACTATATCACCCCTCATAAGTAATATACTAATGCAACAAAAGCACTAAATTATGAAATTTTTGGTTTCATAAATGAAATTGGCATACCTTTTGCATGATAAATGGAATCTTTACTGGCAAGAAGTTTCTTCCATGGAATGTCATGTCTTTGAAGTTTTTGGACCAATTCTCTCCCTCAGCAGGGAGATGAGTAGCCTTTGTAATGAAATCAATATCTATAACAATATCCATATCACCTAATTGGGCTTTCTTCCCGTCAAAAGAAGAGGTAAAAGCCTTGACAACCCCTTTACTATAACCCTGAAACAATTGAAGGAAATCCCACCACCCAACCTATTGAAATAGGGGTGCACACTCATCATACACCTCCACCATCTCAACTCAATTGTCTTCAAACCAAATAAGGTGTGCCATAGCTACAATCTAGAAGGATGCTAGCTAGGAATCAAGGTGAAATAAAGGGGAAACCATGCAACGGGTAGGTCACCAAATTCTTTGTTTCAGAGAAGTCTAACAAGTATGGACATAAAAAAATGCAATGGTAAAGCATTGGTAACCTTGAAACCCAAAGATATTAACTTAGACATTGATAGACGGGAAGTATGGTATAGAGACAATAATGGTTGTAAGGTATGGTGACTGTGAGTGGTAGATATTGAGATAGTTGGCACAAATCAGGGTTAACACCTTTGACAAGAATGCCAAATCACCATAAAACCCTCATACCAATCTTGAAATAACACCCCATAGTTCAAGAAATATCATTTCTCAAAATTTCAAATCCAGAACTTTTGAAAGGAATATCACCATACACATAAGCATAGGCTCATAATTATCATAAGTTAGTAATTCAATCAATAATGAATTTAAATTAAGCCTCATATGCTAAAGTCATGGTATATATAGCACATGTTTGGATATAGGAAATAAATAATTTATAAAAACAATCAAGTTCAAATTTATCACATAGTTTATGATCCATTATAATAACCATCCATTGACCCAAACCACATGTAGATGTTAGGGCTTATACATAATTCAATCAAACATATGAAATGAAGTGTTATGAAGACATTATAATATGAAAATCGAAATTAGATAGGGCTACTATAGAATCAAGGATTCTGAAGCGACCCTTTTCACTTTGAAATTCATATGTTATATAGAGTCACAACCTATCAATAAATTATTGAAATAAAACAAAGATACATGGTTCTTATGTTACTATTGAATGAGAGAAAGAGTTCATCAAGCAACCATCGAAAGAGAATCTTCCAAATGTATCAAAGTTCAATAACGCACTAGTTAGAATGACCAAAGGAATGTCATATCACCATTGATACAATAAAATAAAGTTGCACAACTAAGTCATTGTAGTAATACAAAATCAAAGCTAAAGGTGAAAACTGAAAACGAAGATTAAATTTAAGGAGGGGCCCATATCATTTTCAAATGATAGGGGAGTTGGTCGGGTTGCCAAATAAATCCTAACTTATAATACCTATATCGTATCTAATATGTAACACTCTTGTAATACATGATAGGGTAGGTAGGTTTCCAATCCCATAAGGTTATGATCCATAAAAAAGATCAAACTTGGAGGAGATCACACATGTCCCTTTAGGTTAAGTGGCATGTTGAGATCCATGTATAGCCAATATCATTAATCATGCAACTAAATAAAGGGTATGATTTCCCCTTGGTGGTGATAGACTCTTTGCACAGATTATAGGTACAATCATATTCAGCCCTCCTAGTGGTGACAAACCTCTCATAGGGTAGGTTGGTACACATATTCTTTTCAAGAAGAGGTCAAAATAATGGCTCAAGTGGTCATCCTAGATTTTGGTAATGGTAAGCATGTGAGTTGCGTGCTTCCATTCCCTTTAGGCAACGATAAGGGCCTTCTTATGGCCACATTAAGTTTAAAATGGAAAAGGTATGTCAAATCTATGCATTGTTTAGAATTGGTAGGCTCCACTATTAGGTATGTGCCAATTAGAGCCTTAGTTGGTCTGGTAACATGGAAATTGTATATGTCACGGAGAGGTATTAAGTACACACTTGTGATGTTGGTTATTACTTTACGAAATTATTGGAACAAGGTGTGGTCTTAGTATATTTGGTATTATGTTAAGAATGCATGAGTGTTTTTGCGCTTTGCCTCTGGCAGGTTGAGGGGCATGTAAACTTCTATTATTGTTGACATCGAGCTTTTAACCATATTGAATCTTGCAAAGTCTCAACAACTTCTTAGGCTTGAACTTTAGACATGGGAATAGAACCCTATTTCGCACTCATAATTAGGTTGTGATTTGGACAAAGGAGATGCAATGCGGGGATCAACAATGGTGGGTTGAACAAGAGATTTTTTTTCCCTACAGGAGGAAATCCTATAATTGCAACTCCAGTACAATCGGTGAGCTACAAGCTTGATTTCAATCATGAATATCTTGGTAAAGCAAAGAGTACAGTTGCAGAAGGCTGAAGATAAAATTGGGACACTCCACAATCAAATAGAGGAACTCTAGCTTGGCATGCTTCCCAACAAGATCAACTCCTCTACCTTTGCTAATTCTATTAACGTATTGGTAAGATCTTAGGCTTGTATTGGAAGAATTATACACATAAAAGACATTCTTTAGTAATCCCACCTCATGAATTTGGGATAGATGATAAGTTGGAAATCAAATTATATGGCTAGGCTTGCTTTATCAATTTTATAATATTGTTGTATTATAATCTTGTTGTATTGTTACATACTCAAGTGAATATTTTAATATAATCTTATTTCTATTTTGGCTGAAATAAAAAGGGTCATTGAGGGCTAGAATTTTAAAGACCCTATTTAATGGCTACCCATCCTATTGCTAGGAGCATTTTGGGGATGCCACAACTATAGATGAGAATGAAATGAATTAAGGACCTTAAATGAATGATGAATTTTCAATATTGACATCAAAAAAGATGGAATTTATAAATTAAGGACCTTGAATGAATGATGACTTTTCAATATTGACATAAACAGATGAAATTTATATTTTATAGGTACAAGGTACAGTTAAAAGAAATCGAAATATGAAGTCCAAATAATATCGAAAACAAAGAACATAGAAGATGAGGATGAATATTGGAATTACTGAAAAGACCACTTGAAGAGATAGAGAATGATTTAATATTGAAATTGCAAGTATATTTTAAGTGAGGTACAAAGGATTAATTCCTACTTTTGATGATGGATAAAAACATAGTAATATGTTAATGAAGGAAGTGATGCATACAAGTTTACATGTTGAACAATGTTGGGAACAATAGAAAGACATAAAGAAGTTAGGGATGAAGATTAATGAAAAATTATGAAAAATAATTTGAGAGATCATTGAATGAAATTATCTACCTTTGTTTCATTTTGATATAGGAGATACCTTTATTTCATTTTGATATATCTCTTATAGTCACCTAATTTTATATTAAGAAAACTTGTTAAATATTTAAAAATAAAAATAGTTAATAAAAATGATTATTTAGAATTCCTGCTCTCAATATTTCTTCATTGTATTTATTTTATTTTATTTGTGATTATAATTAATTCCATAATTTTATAACTTCATAGCCTGCACTTTAACAAAGATTCATTTTCAAATTATTTGATAAAAAATTAATAAATCTGAATATTTATTTTTATTTTTATTTTATAAACATAAAATTAATTTTAATAAATGAAATTCTTTTTAGTAATTATTGAATAAAAAGAAAAATTATATATATATATATATAAAATTTTAAATTTTAAATTTTAAATCTGGTTTAATTAAAGGTAAACTTAAAATGGATTTTCAAGTCCCGAATTCAATGATGTGATAAGTCATTTGTCATAAATGAATATATATGAAAGCTCAGAGGGGTCGTTCTTGTTATCATCATCTAAAGATAAAGATAAGAGGTTTGATGTGATTAGCCATTTGTCATAATGAATATTTATGAAAATGCTAAAATGGGTATTTCTTTTTATGATCCTATAAAGATAAAGATATGGGTCTTTTTTTGGGTCTTAATCAAATAAAGAAAAAAGATAAGAAGTTGATATATATAAATTAATTTTAATTTTTAATTATATTAATTTTAATTTTTAGTTATTTTGATTTTGAATTATATATATATATATATATATATATATTTTGGGTTTTAAGGTATGAATTTAAATTATAATAAAATAGTATGTAATTATATTTATAAGATTAAATATTATTTTTATTTAAAAATATCAATTTTAATATGTAATTTATTTATGATAATAAGGTAATCACTTTCTTTTTTAATATTTATATTAAAATTATTTTTTTGTTATTAAAATAAAAATAAAAATTGTCTTTAATTGATTAAGAGTTTATTTTTTTAATACATCAAAATGAGACTCAAAGACATTTAGTAAATCTAGTAAAATTGAATGTCTATCTCTTTACATATTATGGATAAGTCAAAATTAAAAAAACTTAATATATTTAGTAAGAATAAAAATCTATCTTTTTATAAAATATTAATTAAATTAAGTCATATGATTTTTCTTAAATAATAATGATGATTTAACATACATTCAAAAATATTAACGAATAATAATAATTCTTATTATCAATAATATTTAAATTATAATAAATTTTATGTTTTTTATTAATATATATCTATCATTTTACATATTATATAAATTTATATAAAAAAATTAATATTAATCTTTTTTATATCACTAAATAATAACTATTCTCACTATCAATCAATATCCCAATTACGATAAATTTTATCCCTACGAACATTTATACCCATTAAAAATTATTGTCACTTTTTTTAGATCGTTCAAATACTACTTTTAAACTAAATTTTATTAAATTTTCATCATTTCAAAATCCAAATTATGATAAATTTTATCCTTTTTCAAAAATGTATACACATCATTTTGCATATTTATATATAAAATAAAACTTGATTGCCACATTGTTTACCTACTTTAATCTAAAAAATATTATATTTCGTCATTTCAATTGAGAAAATTGCATTGTTGAAATGGAAGTTCACCATTTCATGCGGCAAAGTTGAATTTGATTTTTGTGAGATGTGGCATGAATTTGACTTTTGTGGGAGTTTTCTATATATCAAATATAATTAAAAGTTAACCACCCACAGATTTGTCTTTACTTATATTTATTATTTATTATTTACGTTATTAAATAAGTGGTTTGATATTATTATTAAATTATATATATAAGTGGTCATCAATTTCATTCTAGAAGATCAAAAGTATCTCTCTGTTTTAACTAGCTCAAAGAAGAAAATTAATTAGTGAAACGGGTTGTTGGACAATTCCTAAAACACCAGAGATGGAAAGGATCTGCCATCTCTGTGAGAATATGAACATCGAGGATGAAAATCACTTTCTCTCCAAGCTTTTTGAGCATGGGAAAAAAATCTTAAATCAAACTAAATTATTCATTTCTTTAGGTCCGATAAACCAAAGTTTGGTCTCAATGGACATTAACCACCACCACCACCACCATCATCATCATATATATATATATATATATATATATATATATATATATATATATCAAATTTAAATGACTTTTTGCAGTTTTAAAATTAATTTTACACTGCGTTATCGGTTGTTCAGAATTTGTTACATATATATAAATAATTGTTTAATTTATAATTTGTTTTTGACCAAAAAAATTTGCAGCTTATCATAGTTTAATATTATGAATTCAATTTTTGTTATTTATTATTATTATTTAAATTTATTTATTTGTAAACTGATTAATTGAGGTCTTAACATGGGCTCTTTAGTAATTTCTATTTATGTTAATAACTAATTTTTTGTTTTTAGATTTATTTAATTTTTATTTATGTATTTATTCGTTTTTCTATTATTTCCATTTTCATGAATTTTATTTTTTTTCCATATTTTCAATTTAAAGTAACGTATTATTATATTAAAAACAAAATCTAATAAATTGTATATATATGTTAACATAAATAATACTAGTTAATCATATTTCTTAATTTTTGGTGATTCAAAAATACAACATTTTATTAGTTGTTTTATTTTTGTGATGATTTTTTTGTCTTTTTATTTTTTAGTTTAATTAAACTATATTTAAGCTAAGCGGTAGGTACTAGCTACCATGTAACCCTTGTTTAATTTCAGAATTATTTTCACATAAATTCTGTTTTTGGTAGATAATTCAAAAAGTTGTTATTACAAGATAAGAATAATTATTGAAGATTTATATAAAATAATTTTATATTTTGTATTTTGTATTTTTTAAATGAAAATTTCTTTTTCTTTTACTTTGTTTTATTTGTTTTCAGTGAATAATTCAAATCGTTGTCATGATGAATATTGAGGATTTATAATAATTTTTTAAATTTTTAAATGAATTTTTTTTTTTCTTATTTTGTTTTATTATAGGTAGGGTATTTTTTCTTGGTATTAGTTTGTCTTTGATTGGGTATTAGTTTGTTTTTGACCAAAAATTTATGACGTTTATGCATAGTTTAACATTTTGAATTCAATTTTTGTTATTTTTTATTATTATTATTTAAATTTATATGTTTGTAATGTGATTGGTTGAGGTTTTATTATGGGTTGTTTAGTAACTTCGATTTCTTTTTTCCAATTTTCCAATCACAATTTTCCAACTTCTGTTTCTATTAGTTACTAATTTTTTGTTTTTAGTTTTGTTTCTTTTTTATTTAATTTTTTGTTTTTGTTTTTTTCCATTATTTCTATTTTCATGAATTATAATTTTTACACCATATTTTCAATTTAAAATGACTTATTATTATATTAAAAACATATTTTAATAGATTTAAAAAATTATATATATTAATAAATATAAAACACACAATCAAAGAGATTTAGAACAGTTGGTGAAGGAGTGCGTTGTTAAGGCGCTCCGTAAGCAAAGGTCACCGGTTCTAGTCTCACTGATACCAAAAAATCCAGCATGGTTTCCGCTGGTGCGGCTTAGGCCGGGTGCGATCCCCGGGTGATTTTGACGGCTTAGATGCCCCTGAGTCGTAGCCTCTCAGCCACAGGGTAAGAGTGATTTTCAGGATTCACCCACTTATCAACAAAAAATAAATAAATATAAAACACACAAAAATAGATATATATACCTTAATATAAATAATATTAGTTAATAATATTTCTTAATTTTTGGTGATGGCATTCAACAATACAATATTTTATTAGTTGTTTTATTTTTGTGATGAAATTTTTGTCTTTGTTATTTTTTTGTTTAATTAAGCTATATTTAAGTTAAGCTGCAGGTACTAGCTACTGTGTAGCCCTTGTTTATTTTAGGAGTTAATTTCATATAGATTTTGCTTTTAGTAGATAATTCAAAGGTTGTCATTACAAAGTAAGATAAATATTGAGATGGTATGTTTTGTATTATTTATTCACATTTAGAATTCAAAATTGTTAAAAGGAAATTTTTGATTTTTTTTAATTAGTGGTAAAATAGGTGGTATAATTTAGTGGAAATTATGTTGAATTATTATTAATATTTTTATAATAATAATATGATTGAGCTAATTTTAAAAGATATATAAAGAAAAAAAATATTAAATTGAAACCATGTTTTATTTTATTTTTATTTTTTAAATTCGAATGAGGATTTTATATTATATTTAATTTTGTATCTAGATCATTACATCAGGAAGTACATTTTTGAGTTGACAAAATTTCCTACGTAATCTAACAATATTACAACTTCACCCATAAGATCTCTATTATGAACAACAAAAATCGGGGTTTTGTGGGTGTACACCTTACAAAATTGTCCTAGCAAAAATCAAAATTTTCAAACCACTCCCCTATTGATTAACTATATAGTCCTTTACCATTATAAACCTGCTACAATCATGAAAAAGTTCATTAAGTTCAGGCAATTAATAGATTTTGGATTACTTGAATTGACAATGTCATTCATACTAAGAGTTAAACTATTGAGTTGTGTTAGAAGCTCCTCAATTTGCCTACACAAAGCATCCAATTCCTCTTCATTTTTTCTGCTTTTGTTTTCACTCCTTGCAGATCCTCCATAACCTAGAAAGTTGATGAAATGTGTTCATTATGTTTTAATTTATGTATCAAGATGTCCAGTTGTAGAGAATCTATCTTCTATGCAAGTTGGGATATCGCCTTCTTATGGTTGTACCTCATGATTACATTGACACTATGTCCAACAACATTGACTTTCATTGAGTAGAATATATAGTGATTCAAATTTTTGAATAATGTTCTAAGAGTGAGACAAAGCCCACAAAACCTGGCTTCAAATTGTACCAAACAAGAGCCTCTGGGGTCTCGCATAGAACCCAATGAGAAATCCAGTTAAAACACTCCATGTTCACCACAATCCCTCAACCACCAAATTACCAGGCTAAATGTTGGCTCACCTGATCGAAAGTTTTCCAAGAACATAATTTTTCTACCTGAATATCTCCATATCAACCAAGGAACATTCCAAATCTAAGAGCCCCTTATGCCTTTCACCAAAAACCAATGTAAGTTAGGTGGAACCTCACCAAATTCTTTACAATCTCACCACCAACCAATTAGTAGGCTAGCAGTCAACTCCCCTAACTGATAATTTTCCATGAACAAAATATACCCACAAGAATCTCCCCAATTCGACCAAGGAACACCCCCAATTAAATACAAAGCACTATTCCATAATTCCAAACAGGCACAAGAGACTCTTTTCACCCTATTTTTGAGGTTTTTCTCATTCCAAATTACTATCTCCACACTATAGGCATGCAATTAAACAATTAAGTGATCAATTTTATAACTAACCTATGCATTACTTGTGCCATGAAGAGGACAACTCTGTAGATAAGTAAAGCTTGTTGTCTCCCTATAGTTGCAGTAGCATGAGCCCAGTTCGAAGGGAAATTGTCCCCTTTTCAACCAAAATTCACTAATACTGAAGGAAACTTTCCAAGGCTGAAAGAATGCCCAATATTGTCACCTTAGTTGCAAATTTATTACCTTTGTTTCCTGATATCTAGTGAAGGGTGCTGGTGGGATAATCTCAAGCTAACCCTTTGCATGAATCCTACATCTGAGAGACCACCGAGCAACATTACTCTTCACAATTATCCCTTGTTGGAGAATGATATCAACCCACATGTTTCATATTTGAAATGAAGCGGGAATTATGTACTTCAATGATAGAGAAGATGATCATTATGCACTACACAATTTGTATAGTGAGTGGGATATAAGTGCTTGGCTTGTCTGCATGCTTATTAATCATTTGGGTTGCCACATTGCCCATAGCCCCCCCTATTTTTTATGTAACAAAATGTTTTTTTGTTCCATTCTTGATTTATCAAGAGAGATTGATTTCAAGTTTAATTAGGGGATTATAGAAGGCCTAAAAAGGCCATTAACTCTCAACTCCCCCATCCTCAGTTTACAACCTTCATTAGTAGAATAATCAGCTTCTCTATTCAAGTCACGAAGAACATCTAAATATTTTATTGAAGGTATTTCTTCTACCACTGATGTCTAAAGGTTTATCCTTCAAGGTGGACCCCTTGACTAGATGTTGAAGTGTGAGAAGAGAATCTCCCAACGTTGTGACTGAATGGATATGATTTTATTTATCCAATTGAAGGCCTTAGAAGAGACCATAGGCTTCCTCTTGGGTGTTCGTTAAATGCCCTAAACCCCATGAATACTGGACCTGTACTTTAGTTTCTTCAGAGTCATAAAGCACCCGTCCCCCTCTTGGGACCCCTTTAATTATTTTTTCTTTATAAAAGATATTATCCATTTAGACAATCTCCAACCTTAAGATCCTAGATTATTATGAAGACTATAGGAAACATTGCTCTCTTTTCATTAGTAAACTCTCTCATCCAAGAAAAAATAATATATATTTAGAATTAATTCTACAAATTACTTTTTAGTTTGCTATTTAATTATTGCATTAAAAGAAGTGTATTGATTTTGTAATCCAATAAAAAAGGGATTTGTAATATTATGTCTATATTAATATGATACATGGTATTAATTTTATTCAATATAATAGTTTAAATATAGTTTAAAAATAATAGTTAATATTCATTCTTATAATTCAAAATTTAAAATCGAGTATGTAAAATAAAAATAAGAAATTTAGAATACCAAGTGCATGCATACACAAATATGCATATATTCAAGGAAAACCATGTAGGGAAATCCAAGGGATGGTTCCACATATTCGTGAATGACATCTCTAGTAAACTTGTTATGATGATGTTTTGGTTAGCATCGACAATATTCTCAAGTGTGGGGTAAGTGGGCTAAGTGATGGGGCTTTGCAAGCATAGACCCATGGTATTCTAATGACCCATGGTATAGACCCGTGGCATTTGGATGACCCATGGTATTCTAATAACCCATGGTATAAACCCACAGGGGGGGATTCAATTGGTGATTTCCTTGTTATGAAGTATTGTGCAAACCATGAGATTCATAGTTCAAATTCCCTATGGGTCAAACCCACAAAAAATAAAAACCATGGTATAGACCCATTGTATTGAGCCCTTTGAAAAAGTAAAAGTACAAGGGTGAGTGATTCATTCTTGTTGTTGGAAAGAGAGAATCTTTTGGAGGATAAGGTTGAGTAGGCCTCAAACATGTGGAGGGCCAAGAAGGCCTGTGCAAGGTGGTAAAAAGAACAAGAGAGGTGTCTTTTGGAGAAGGTCGAGTAGGCCTAAGATCTAGATCAATAAGGGAAGTTGTGTATAAGGGTTGAGAAGGGTTTTTTTTGAGGAGGACCAATAAGCCTTAGGTAGGCCAAGTAAGTTTGTTGAGTATGTTGTAGCTAGACAACAAAGAAGGGCTAAGATTTCCCCTTTTGGGACAATGGAGAAGGGTTGAGTTTTCCCATATTTGGACAATAGAGAAGCATTAAGTTTTCTGTGGTTTGGACAATAGATAGGGCTAAGCTTTCCCCCTTTTATACAACAAAGAAGGGTTGAGTTTATTCTTATTTAAACAACATAGAAGGGTTGAGTTTTCCCCTGTTTGGACAACAAAGAAGGGTTGAGTTTTCTCCTATTTGGACAAGAGAGAAGGGATGAGTTTTATCCTGTTTGGACTACAGAGAAGGGCTAATTTTCCTCTATTTTAACACTAGAGAAGGGTTGAGTTTACCACTGACTGGATAGTAGAGAAGGGTTGATTTTTCCACTATTTGGAAAATAAAGAAGGGCTAAGTTTTTACTTGAATTCTAGTGACTGAATAGCTACAAGAGCGACCAAAATTGTGCAGACTACGAAAAGTACAGTGAGAAGACTATGGCATGGAGACTGAGCAAGGTTTCAGCAATAAATACAAGGGTTTTCTTATGCAAGGTTTTCCTTGTATTTGGCATTTTATTGAACATTGTAAAAGGTCCATTTTCCCTTGTAGGAGAGCCCTAATTATTGTTGAAGGACTAACAAGAATTATGTTTTGGGTTTGAATTTTTGTGTTACTATGCATGATATAATTGCTAGTTTGAAAGTTTTTGTTATGTAAAATTTAGACAGATTAGTGTGTTTCAGATTATTAGCTGAGTAAATTTAAGTGGAAGTTGTTACCAGATCTTGTGTGTGTGTGTGTGTGCACTAAGTATAGTGCCCAAAATATAACATGGTATAAGAGCATGGTCTTTGAGATGGCCAGTTGGATCTTAGATTTGCACAAGTGATAATTGTGAGAGGGATTTGTAGGAACTATTACACTTAGTGACAATGTTTTGAAGAACCATGCCAAGAGAGTTGGAGAAGTATGGCAGACTGCTTTTATGGGTTATGAAGGCTAGGATTGGTAGGCCTAGTGAAACATGGAGTAGATCATTCACATGAGGAGTTGTGAATATTTTCATCCTAGTGCGTAGAAAAAGAGGAATGAATGAGGCATTCATTAGGATTTAGGTGTGAATTTATTATTGAGAGACCTGATTTTGGAGGGACCAAGAAGGTAAGAACAAGATGGTTAGAGGGTTGAGATAACTATTAGAGATCCAAGTGAGAAACTTTGAGTGAAGGTCAAGCAGAGACCTTGAGGGTAGAGAAGGCGTATGGTCTGGAGTCAGAGGGAGTCAAGCTTTAAAGGGAGTGAGAAATCTTAGGAGGGAGTTAGTATTCAAAGGGAGTTATTAGGATCAAAGGGAGTCAACAACTCAAAGGAATACAATCGTCAGATTTAGGAATTCATGGTATGAGATGTCCATGTAAATGGGAGAAAGTAGTCTTGTAAGATTGTCTCATGGTACAAGATGGCCATGTAGGATGCTTAGGAGTTGGAGGCTTCTAAGAGTATGATGTCTTCAAATAAGGTTCCCTATCATATGACGACAATTTCTTGTGTGTTATATGAAGTACTTGTGGTATTGGATCAAGGGTGGAAATGTGTTCGAAGTTAAAGGAAAATCCACTTCGAGGTGATGTTGTGAGAATACATCCCTTGCTAAGAGGGATTATTTATGTTTTGGGTAGCGTTAAGAGTATTTTCATGTGTGGGGAAAGTGGGCTAAATGATGGGGCTTTTCACTCATAGACCCATAGTATTTTGATGACCCATGGTATAGATCCATTATATTGCACCCTCTAGAAAAGTATAAGTATAAGAGTGAGTGATTCATTTTTGTGGTTAGCAAGAGAGCATCTTGTGGAAGAGAAAGATGAGTAGGCCTTAGACTTGTGGAGGGCCAAGAGGGTTGGTGGAAAGTGGTAAAATGAACAAGAGAAGTGCCTTGTGGAATAGGTCAAGTAGGACTTCGATCTGGAGTAGTAAGGGAAATTATGTATGAAGGATAACCAAGTTTTTTTAAGGAGGTCAATTAGGCCTTAGGTAGGCCAAGTAAGGTTTTTGAGTATGTTGTAGTTGGATAAAAGAGAAGGGTTGAGATTTCCACTGTTTGAATGAAGGAGAAGGGTCGAGTTTTCCCTTATTTGGACAACAAAGAAGGGTTGGGTTTTCCCCTATTTGAACAATAAAGAAGGGCTGGGTTTGTCCCCATTTGAGCAATAGTGAAGGGTTGATTTTGCCCCTCTTTAGATAGTAGAGAAGGCTTGATTTTGTCCCCGTTTAGAGAGAAAATAAGGGCTAAGTTTTCCCTTGTTTGGACAACAAAGAAAGGATTATATTTTACCTTCTTGGACAATAGAGTAGGGTTGTGTTTTCCCTTTTTTGGATAACAGAGAATGGCTAGGTTTTACCCTATTTGTACAAAAGAGGAGGGTTGAGTTTTCCCTTATTTGGACAACAGAGAATGGTTGAATTTGCCCCTGTTTGGACAACTGAGAAAGGTTGAGGTTTCCCTTGACTTCCATTGGTTGGATAAGTACAAGAGAAACCAATAGTGAGCATACTATGGAATGGAGACCAGGAAGGGTTTCAACAATAAAGACAATGTTTTTTTCGTGTAAATTTTCCCTCGTATTTGGGATTTTACTGAGCATTGTAAGAATACAATTTTCCCTCGTATGGGAACCCTAGACTCTTGTTGAAGGACTAATAATAATTCTATTTTTGGGGCTAAATTTTTGTGTTACTGTGCATGATGTAATTGCCAGTTTTAAAGTTTCTGTTGTGTAGAATTTAGATGCATTAGTGTGTTTTAGTTTATTACCTAAGTAAAGTTAAGTTGAAGTTGTTACCAAATCTTGTGTGTGTGTGTGTGCACCGATTCTAGTGCCCAGAATCTAACTTGTTATTGTAAACTAGTGTGCCTAACTTAGGGGGATTTGAACCAAGACCCCACTCACACAAAACTAGTTAAATATCCAACAAATTTGATGACCATTGGTTGAGCTAACCCCTTAGTTTACTCACAAGCACACATATATCCAAGGAATAACCCACAAGGAAACCTAAGGGATGCTTATCCACATTCATGGATGATATATCTAATAAACCCATTGACATGGACTAATGTACCTACTTAGGGGGTTAGAGCCAATCACCGATTAGCATAAAAATATCCAAATGTCTAGTGATATTGGTGACAACTTATTGAACTAATCCCTTAAACTATACATAATAGATTTATCTAAATTTGGAAGCTTTTAAACACCGAAAATTTTATATCCCTTTAAATAATTGATAAATATAGAATTAAAATGAATCTACTATAACTTAGATTGAAATAAACACATTAATCTAATTAGTATTTAAAGAATAATTAGTATTTAGGGAATACTTCGATCATACTTTCTCCAATATTAAGAAATGCACTATTCCCCTCTTTTCTCATAGGGTTGGGATCATACTTTCTCTAATATCAACAAAGACACTATTCCCCTCTTTTCTCATAGTGTTATGATTGAGCTTAATATTATATCTCTTGTTTAGTAATCTTTCATGATTATTTTTAGAAATAGGTCTTAATGCACTCACTTCTTTCTTTTTAAAATGTTACGGTCTAAACATTTTACAAAATAGTTTATTTCTGGTTTTCTAACAAAAATAAATGTAAAAAGATAAAATTCTGTATATAAAATATTAATGTTATACAATTTTGTTGAAATAAAAATATTAAGAAATATTAAATCTATTTTTATATTAAAAATAATAATTTCATAAACAAAAATGTATAATTTTAATAAAATTTCTTAACCCAATTTTAATAATAATTATAATCATATCATATTTATTTTATTTTATTAAAAATTAATTTAAATACATTATTATTTTTTTTTTTTTTTTGGCAAATTCCTTTGACCAAATTTGATCATACATACATAATATTACTAAAATTATGATATACCGATTATGCACGTTGTTACTTTTATTAAAATGACGTTATCACATTTTATTTCTTTATTAAAAAGCAATGTGTTATTAAAATTATGACCGGTCAAAATTGTGTATTATCACTTTATTATTAAAGTGAAAGTATCATCTCATTTCGTTAAAAACTTTTATTCTACTGTCTAGGGTGATATTGTCTATCTCAATCATTCTTTAAAAAAAACAATATTTCATTATTTTTGAATTTGTTTAACCTTCTCATTCAATAATAACTAAAAGAGAATGTTATGGATGAAGAACTAAATTTTAAATGATTCAAAAATAGATATTTTAGTTTTGTTTTTTGGAAAATTATTCTATTTTGCTTGAGGATGGTTATATTTATATCATTAGTTTGGTTACCAATTTTATTAATTATTAGTTTATAAATTCTTTAGGACTTTAGCAAGTTTAATTTTAGTTAGCGGATTATAAGTTTTTTAGACTTATTATAAGTCTAACTATAGTTTTATCTTGGAATTATCCATTCTTTTCTAACGAGGTCATTCTATAACTATTTAGGTTTGGATTATTGGTTGATTCCACCTAACCAAGCTCACTATTGTACATAGCAACAAGAGGTAGAATCTTTATTGTAACTTAAAGTCATGTTAATGTTTTCAAAAGCTTATGAAGTCTTTGAATTTGAATAATTTATTTTTCAAAGTAGCGAATATCATACAATACTTAGGGCTACTATCCTAGTCTCTATTGATGCAATCTCAAGGCCTTGACATGTAGCTACATCATTATGTGTAGAGAAAATGTGGCCACCTAAAATAACCTATTGATGGTCTATAGTGGGGCAAACTTCCACTCTTATTAGATGCCTTTGAGGCTTGGGTCATTAACTTGTTTGTTTATGTTAGAAGAAGACTAGCTTATAGCCAATTACAAGTATTTTGAAGTCATACTTTAGTACTAAAAAAATGGTTACAATGCATGAACAAAGTCCTTCAGATACTAGTGTCCCTATTTGGTCATTGTTGGGCTACCAAAAGAAAGTTAATGTGGTATCTACAATAGCTATACATCAACCCATACATGAAGCCTAGATTACCACACCCTAATTGTGGTTAACCTCTTACCCATAAAAGACTGACTCCTGCAATACTAAGCCAACTAATAAACCTCTCTACTATATATATATATATATATATATATATATATATATATATATATATATATATATATATATATATATATATATATATATATATATTCCTTCTCCTAGAATTGAAATGAAACTCATTAAGACTTGGATGAACCCTTGTGGTTGATGTTCCACAAAATAGAGAGTCACTATGGTGTTATAGTTATGGGTTATTAAGAAACCACCTAAAAAATAGACTCTACTTCTTACCATATGTTGACTGGTTTTTGGTGAGAGTACTCCTGAGAAATTACATCCTAAAACTTTGAATCCAGCTCAAGGGTGGTTAGCTATAAGAAAGGTTGCAGTGTAGTTGGCCTAAGGTTGGGTGGAGAGTTGAAGTCCCTCCCTCAGTTGCCAGTCATTAAGCTATATAGATAAGTGTATCTACTTGTACTTTTGTTGCATTATGAATGTTGAATGTTATTGTTATGGGTTATAACAATGAATGTATGGGCATTGCTTATGGAGGAATGATGTTATTCCTAGTTGCCTTCAATGAGATGCACGTGTGATTGTTCTCATGGTTTGAGAGGGATTTGCAAAATCCTAGTGATTATTGATAATCTCCTAAATGCATGGATACTTATCTAGTATGTATGATTATTTGTTGATTTCAGTTGATTGTCATTGTGTGTATGGCAGTCTATATCAGCAAGTATGAAAGTGCCTATTGTTAGGCATGTTGATAGCCTTGTTTCCCTGTTATGCCTATGTTTAATGCCTAATATGTTAGTGAGGGAATGACAGACCTATCTCTATTATATTAGTGGTGTAGAGCATTACTTATTTCCTGGAATGGCTTTGTAAGCGATTGGAGTACCTAATACTCTAAATTTGGTTGTCGTTGAATGTAAGACTTGTTCTTAGGGAGATCGACCCCTATTAAGACTTGCAATCAAGTTGGGTTTATGGATACTGAGAAATTCCTGTCTGTTACTAGACATATTTACGTCCCAGGGAATAGAGATGTGCCTCCATAAGACAAGAATTTTGACTTTATTGATAAGTTGGTCAACTAGCAAGAGCACTTAATGGGAAAAGTTCTTGTCACCTATTGTGGACATTCACGGCATGCATTGCCAAGGACTCTAAGAGAATACAGGGAGATGTGGGCATGTGATCCAAAATTATGCAAGAACGCAACAAAACACAAATATAAACATCAACACAGAGATGCAACAAAAATAAAACTTCATTTCATTAACATCAAAGAACTAAAATATGCTTACATACAAAATGGAAATAAAGTAGCTCTGTTGATGGTAGCTTATCTCTAAGAAGAGATGTGGCGGCTACATGCCTCTAAAGTTTGTTACAATGAGGCTCAAGGGCCTCTTTATTATTGAACAACAAAGGGAAACCCTAAACAACCAAAATCCTATCCTCAGGAGATGGAACGCCAAGAGTTTGTGGGTCCCATTGGGATTAGTTGGGCAACCAACCTTCCAGGGTCGTGACTTGGTCATATGATCTCAATTTGGTGCATACGATACCTCGCTAGAAATATATATCTATATCTATATATATAGATATATATGAGTACTACAGGATTTGTGGCAGGTCCCTACCTATGCCTATGGGCCTGTTGCAGACCTTAAAAAATGCCATTTAGGGGTTCAAAACAACTCTGGAATTTCAGGACTCGAAAAACTACTAAAAATAGTAAATGCTACTATAATCAAGGAAAATGATGAAACCAACTAGAGATCTAGGTGGTATAGGTGGGTGTCCACCAATATCAACTTGGATCATTCCTCCCCCCTTAATAATAATTGGTCCCCATTATGTGCGGAGCCTCAATGAGGTGAGGAAATTTCTGTTGAACTTGCTCCTTGGTGAACCACTTGCACTGGTGAAGGAGTAGGCCTACTTTGACAGATCGATATAGTTGGATCCTTTGCTGGTGAGTGTTCTTGATCTGTGTATCCATGATCCTTTGAATTGTGGCCTATTTGATGCAACTTGGGTTCGATTTCGTTGGTGTCAACTGCTCAACAATGTCGGAAGTGTCCAAAAATAGGGGAAAGTATGGTTGTAACCGATCCAGATTGAATACTGGGTACAGGACAAGGAATGGAAGAATGTTGAGCTTGAAGGTGTTGTCTCCTATAACCTTGGTGATCGTGTATGACCCATATCTAAGCGATCAAAGCTTGCGGTAGGGCCCCAATGTGGCGCTCCTTCTTCAAATGTAACCAAACTTTGTCGCCCACTTGGAACTTGTGTGGCACCTGATGTTGATCATGAAGTTGTTTGTACTTAACATTGGCTCTGTCCAATATGTCATGAACTTGTTGGCGGAAGTGTTGAATGCGCTTAATGAAGCCATTAGCCCTGTAATCTTCAAATTGGACATGACCTGAATCTACATGAGTAGCTGCAAATGGTATGGCCACATCAATGGGACATTGTGGCTAGAATTGCAACCCCACCTGAAAGGGGTTGTGGCCAATTAAGCTATGGAGAGATCTGTTGTAGTTGTGTTGGACATAAGGGAGGCTTTCATCCCATGTGTGTGGATGCTTCGAGTTATACATGTTAAAAATGTGCACGATCATCATGTTGATGACCTCTCTTTGGCCATCAGTTTGGGGGTGGAAGACTGTGTGCTTAGTGAGCTTGGTATCCATCATCGGCCAGAGGCTTAACCAAAATGTACTCAGGAACCTACTATCCTGATCTAAGATAATGGATTGTGGGATCCTAAAGTGTACCCACACTCATTCAAAGAAGAGCTTAGTAGTGGCTTCTGTTATGATACTCTTCTTGCAGGCCTCCAGAATGGCCATCTTAGATAATTTATCGATGACCATGAAAAGACAGTCATTTCCATGCTTAGAAGAAGGAAGTCCTGACATATAATCCACAGAGATGGATTCCCAAGGTCGACAAGGAGTAGGCAGAGGCATATATAGGCCTTTCTTGTTGATTGTCAGTTTGGAAATGGTATAGGAAATGCAAGATATGACGTACTTCCCAACATCCTGTCGAAGGTTCATCCAATAAAAATACTTCTACAACACTGCCACTGTTTTCTCTACTTCGAAATGTCCAGCGACCTGACTACAGTGTGCCTCCCAAATCATCTTGGCATGCTCGCTTGAAGGAACACAGAGGTGTCCTAGGTGATATAATAGTGTGCCCTGGATGTAAAAATATGGAACTTGCTTGCATTGCAGAAGCATCTGGTATTTTTTGTTGAACTCTGGATCACTCTTGTAAAGTTGCGGCCACCCCGAAGTCTTGTGTCCACAACAGTCGAGTATAGTGGTCAATGCCATAACAAGTGGTCAGCTAAGACAGTCTTTAACATTATTGGTGCTACCCTTCTTGTACTTAATGTTCAAATTGAACTTTTGTATATATGTGGACCATTTCTGATGGTGATCATTCTGCAACTTTCCTTGTGTCTATATGAACCACAAGGGTCAGTGGTCTGTGTGGATGATCGTTTCCTTCCCCATAATGCAAGGCTTCAATTATCAGAAAGCCTGCACAATTGAATACATCTCTTTGTCATAAGTGAGATACTTTTAGACTATATATGAATGTGTCTCATTGTGTTATGCCAGGGGATGCCCCTAATGGGTAAGAACTGCATGAATAACATAGTCAGAGGCATTTGTGTCAATTTTAAATGGTTGTTGCAAGTCTGGTAATGTGAGCACTGGTGTAGAGTAGAGGCGATTGTTTAACTAGACAAACTCCTTTTGTTTAGATTCAAACCAAAAGAAATTTTTTCTTGGCTTAAAGGCCAAGTGATATGAGAGAATCTGAAGATGAACCTACAATAGAAATTAGCAAGACCCAGAAAGATGCAGAGCTTTGTTAGAGTGGTTGGGGCTGGTAAATCCTGAATAACTTGTATCTTGGTTGGGTCCACATGCACACCCCACTCATCAATGATTTATCCTAGATATTGAACTTGGGTCATACCAAAAGTGCATTTCTCCAAATTGGCACACAATTGGTGTTGTCACCGGGTTTGAAGGACCTATCAGATATGGTGTATGTGATTTTTCCAACTCCATTTGTAGATCAAGATGTCATACAGCTACACTACTACAAACGAGTTGGTGAAGGGTCACAAGATGTCTTCCATCAGCCGCATGAAGGTTGCAGGGGCATTCCTCAACCAAAAAGGCATGACCAAACATTCAAAAAGGACCTCCTTGGATTTAAAGGTAGTATTCCATACATTGGAGGGTTGAATTCATACCTGGTGATAACCAAATTTCAATTCAATCTTACTGAAATATTTTTCCCCCTTGAGTTGGTGAAAAAGGTCATCAATCTGTGGAATTTGATACCTATTTTGGATAGTGATCTTATTCAACAACAGATAGTCAATACAGAGTCTCCAGCTCCCATCCTTCTTTTGTACCAACACAATCGGACACACACAAGGTGATGAACTTGGATTAATGTGCCCTTTTTACAACAACTCATGAATCTACCTCTTTATTTCATCATTCTCCAGAATAGAGCATTGATAGATCAGTCTGTTGGGTAGCACCTCACCTGGGGTCAGATCGATGGAGTGCTTGACCTAACAGTGCAAGGATACCCTTGAAGGTGAGGTGAAGATGTCCTTGTACTCCTTCATAACCTTGTCCATTTGCTAATGCCGTGCGGAGGAGCCCTGTCTAGAGGGTGTGGATGTGGCCACAATATTCTTCTTTCCTTGAGGGCGAATCATAAGGAAGACAAATTTCCTAGTATTGGAAATGATCTTACTACATTGCTTCACGGAGATCAAAGAGATGGTGGTAGGTGGTGCTAACTCCAATATCCTGTATAACTTATTTCCTAAAGTAATAATAACAGTGTGCGGCTTAGACTCATACACATCATGATTCTTCCACAAGTATGGTTGGTATAATAATACGTCACAAACTTCAAGAGGAGAAACATCACATAGTACCTCATCTGCAAAGGGATTGATGTTGTAGGGAAGGTGGCATAGCTGGTTGACACAGAGATATCATCCTTGTTGAAGCCACCTGATGTTGTACAACTATGGGTGTGGTGTGATCGGTAGGCCAAACCACTTCATGACCTCTGTTGAAATGAGGTTATTTTGGCTTTCAATCTCAACAATGAACTGTAGCAGAGAACCCTTCACACACATCTGTGAGTGGAAGAGTCGTTCCCCCTCCTCTGGATCTTCAGGCTCAATCTTATGGATCTTTGTGGTGGCAACAGTGGCACTAAGATCCACATCAATAATGTTATTCCCTTTTTCATTCTTCTTGTCAGGCTCTGACTCAAAGTCAGAACATGCATATTATTCAGAAGCCGTCAACTCGACCACCAGTGACTACTTCGCTCAACACTCACTTGTGTTGTGAGTGGGGCTCTTATGGAACTCATACCATTTTCATGTGTCCTTATTTGTCTTCATGGTGTTGTTATTTTCTTGTGGCTTCGACGAGTTGTCCTGGATCTGCCTGCCTTGGCTTTGTCCTTTGTTCTGTGGTTTGGGGGCGCCTTTCCCTTGCTTTAGATTCAGAGATCCAAAGTCTCACTTCCTCTGTTTAAATTTATGTTTCATCTTGATAGTGTATCGATAGGAGGTGCCAAGAGAGGAGATGTGCATGAACTACATCTCATCCTATATGTACTTGTGTAGACAATCATGGTACTTGAGTAAAAAATTCCACTCAAAATCCTTGATACCCAACTTCGTGCAAAGGGTATGAAAATTATTTGTGAAATTTGGCACGTCTTAGTCCCTTCCCTACCACAACGTGGTCCACTTTATGTATTTATCTTCATAGCTCTCAATAGGGTAATATTGTTCCTTGATGGCATCTCAGAAAGAATTCCAAGTGGGTGCAAATGAAAATAATGAGGGCTCCCTCTCATCCTTCTATTCACAGTAGGTTTCCCACCAGTCCTTGACATGAAGGGTGGCTTTGAGGAGCGCAAAAATAATATTTTCCTGATTGGAAAAGTCATGAACCAAAAAATATCCTTCCAATAGATTTAACCAACTATCTATGACATATGCACCTATCTAGACTTCAAATAGGGGTATGTCAAAGTTGACTTGTACCTTAAAGAAAGTGGTTGTTGGAAGTAGATGTGTTGCCTGCGGGTAGTTGTCGAAGGATCTGGGAAAAGTTTTCCATCATCGTGTTCCTTTGTCGCTCAAGGGCTTCTTCAAGGAATATTTTGAAAGGATCTTCTACTCCCTTGTCTTTCTTTTCTTCCACCATGGGATGCCATTGGGGTTTGCGAGGCTAGTTTTGCAAAGGTTCAACCAGTACGAGCCCTAACTCCTTATACCCTAACCTCGTTGCAGACATGCAAAGAAAAAAAAAAGAAAGAGCATACCGCTTTGATACCACTGATCCAAACTTATGTAGGAATATAACAGAACACAGATATAAACACCAACACAAAGATGCGGCATAAATAAAACTTCATTTCATTAACATCAAAGAACTGAAATATGCTTACATACATAATGGAAATAAACTAACTCGGGCGTTGGTAGCTTATCTTCGAGAAGAGATGTGGCAGTTACATGCCTTTGAACTATGTTGCAATGAGGCTTAAGGGATTTTTTATTATTGAACAACAAAGGGAAACCCTAAAAAATCAAGACCCTAACCCCAAGATATGGAACACCAAGAGTTTGTGGGCCCCATTGGGTTTAGTTGGGCAGCCAACTTCCCAAGGTCATAACTTGGTCATATGATCTCTGTTTGGTGCGTATGATACCTCGTTGGAAATATCTCTCTTATTAATACAAGATTTACAACATGCCCTTGCTGATGGATATGGGCTTGCTATGGACCTCAAAAAATGCCATTTAGGGGGTTAAAACAGCTCCAAAAGTCTAGGACTCGAAAAAATCTTAAAAATACTAAATGCTGCTATAATCAAGGAAACTGATGAAATAAACTGGGGGTCTAGGTGGAATAGGTGGGTGGCCACTAATATCCACCTGGATCAGCAGGGTTGATAGAGGGCGTGTGATGGGAAAATGCTCATCACCTACCGCTAAAATATTTTGTCGCACCATGGGGAAAGGATGATTGTTCACCCCTTCGTGAGTGTATTAGCACTATTGAAAGAGGGTGAGATATAATGTCCTCATTATCATTGAATGTACAAAATATGATTTTCATGGAGGCATGGGACCTGGTGGGATCCTTGACTTAATATGAGGTCGAAAATGCCACATAGGAAACATATGCCACATACTTGTGATGTGGAAATGTTGTCGACGTCGCACGTTGATATCATGACGTGTTGCAGGAAGATATGGCCCTAGTGGATGATCAAGTGACCATATTTTAGATGACACATGGCACCACTAGAGGATTTTGTGTGGCAGGATGAAATCACCCTAACATCAGTATGACATCAGTAAGAAAATTGTAGAATTGGGTGAAATGGAGGTTATGATGATGTGGCATTAAATGACACATGGAGGTGGTTTGAGGTGCCACTTAATGTGGAGTACTACATGATGATAAAGAGGTAGCACACGTGGATGGGAGTGATGTCACGACACAATCGGTTCCACATAGGTATTTGGTAGTGTGTTTCTACCACGGGGCATTGATTAGACAAAAGTTGTGGGATGGGAATTGTGCTCGTCATTTAACATGAAATTATATGGCATGTTGCAAAGGTTAGAATGTATTTCCATTATGAGAAAATGGTGTAGGCCATGGTGGCACTAAGGCATTATGACGTTGTGGGTACCATGGTGAACTTCATATGTGGAAGCAGTGTGTTGATGGTGTCGGAAAATATGCCAGCACTAAGGGGGTTCTCTCTACTATGGAGTCTTGATTAGACCTCACATTGTTTGGGAAAGGATCCTGATATAAGTGGATATTGGTGGCCATCTGCCTATTCCACCTAGAGCTCCAACTAGTTTCATCATTTTCCTTGATTATAACACAATTTACTATTTTTAGCAATTTTTCATGGCATGAACTTATAGAGTTGTTTTGACCCCCTAAACAACACTTTTTTGAGGTCCGCAACAAGCCCATAGAAAATATTGTATTGCTCAGAGAGACCTTTCTAATAGGGTATTGTATGCTCCAAACAAATATCATATTACCAAGTTACTGCCCCCGAAAGTTGGCTGTATAACAAACACCAATGGGGCCCACAAACTATTGGCATTCCACCTGTTGATTTGGGGTAGCATCAGATGTGCTCTAGAAAATTTGGTGGAGGGGTTGGGGCACATGAGATCTCCAATACCCAGAAAGGGTTTGGCCAAATTCTAAACAGATCATAAGATATTAAAATAATTAATATTTTTAATGGAGTCCCTAAGTCTAAACTTAGGGAAAATAAAATATTAATGTGTATTAATATGAATCTGTGTTAGAATGGTCCAAAAGACATGGATCAAGCTAGATCTAATCTTAGCCATTTATTAGGGACTTAATCTCTGCCGTTGAGATGTCAATAGGAAAAGTATAAGAGGAGGCTTGAGGGTCACTTGGAGAAGACACCAGAGTGATTAGCCATTCTATTCTCTAAAGCGGGGTTTTCTAAGAGAGATAGAATCAGTGATCGGGAGAGCAACTAAGGGGCATTGAGTACAGAGAGACAGAGAGATAGAGATGGTGTCGGGATAGCAGCAGAGCAACCAGAGAGAGAGATGCAGGAGTAGCTAGTGCTCATGCAGGGCCACGCAAAGGCAGCTAAGTGCTGCGCAGAGCACCAGAGGGGCGAGTTTAGCTGATGCAGACACTCAGAGAGCTAACACAGGGCTGACGCAGGCCAAGATAGGTTGATGCAGGGCCAGCGCTGGGCTAGGAGAGGCTGATGTAGTTTAGATTGGGCAGACGCTGGGGTTTCAGGGGCTGATTGGTGCTGAGAAGCTACTGGAAGGATTATCTGAGGTTTCAGCCAATAGATTTGTCTAAAATAGAGGTATTACTGCTAAGGAAATTCTTTGTTGGGTAAGCCAGTTTCGGCACCCAAATTGTACTCTGATATTGCTTAATAAGAAAACCCTCAGATAACTGCACCAGTTTCCGCACATTGGGGTTTTTCGGGGACATTAGTCCAAAAATAATGGTGTCATATGGTTTGTTTGTTTATGTTTCTTTTAGTTTTTGATATGTGATATGTTGAGCATGCACTAGTGTTTATTTTTAGTATTTACATTGTAAATAACTTGTTAATAAAAGTAACAAGTAGGTAGGAATAAATCAAATAAAGTGCATGGAGGGTTTCAAACTAAGGAAAATTAGAAACTTCAACATGGTATCAGAGCATGATTGCAGATCATAGGAGGACTAAAATACATCAGGAAAGTGGAGAAATAGTAGCAGAAAACAACTTTCCCGAGGTGACAGAAGTTGTTTCTAGCAGCGCAGAAACCAAGGAGTGTTACGCAGAGCCAGCCAGGGCCACACAAAGGAAGCTGGAAGCTGCACAGAGCCTCAGTGAGGCTAGCATTGCTGATGTAGAGGGCTAGAGGGTTGATGCAGGGCATCCTAGGGCTGATGTAGACCCATCTAGGGTGACACAGAGCCAACATGAGGCAAAGAGGGGCTGACGCAGTTCATAGAGAGGTAGTTGTTGGGGTCTAGAAGGCTGGAAGAATATTACAGAGTGGAGTTGGTGAGGTACTATAGTCAAAATAGTACCTGACAAAGCAGGATCAGAGGAGTTGTTACTGAGGGTTTCTAGCCAAGGAACCCGAATCAGTAGTGCAGTTGCATAAGACGATTAGAGTAGGGGGCATCTTGATAAGCGGTAGAAGGATTTCCAGGAGGGAAATCAGGACTCAGAGGGAGTCCAGAAGAGAAATTCTAGATGGGAAGTAGAGACTCAGAGGAGTTGAACAGAGAACTTTCAAGAGGGAAGTAGAGCAGCATCATGGCACTATAGAGAGTAAGAAGCCAAGATATACTGGACGAAGCATCAAACATCGCGGTCTAGAAGGCTAGAGTCTTATCCGTGCTTGATAGGAATCATTTCAAGAACTTCACCTTGAAAGTAATAGCTATCCCAATCAACCCTAGTGATAATGAAAGGTACGACAAGGTGATGGCGAGGGCCAAGAGCATCATCCTTGACAGGGTCAAGGATCATGTAGTACCACACATAGCCAAGAAGGAAACGACATTTGAGATATGGGAGGCTCTCAAGAAGCTATACCAGCATACTTTTGTGTAGAGAAGGATGCTACTTGAGAATCAAATGAGGTCATATCAAATGAAGAAGAGACAATTGATTGACACCTTCCTCGGAGGACTGAATGATATCAGAGACTAGTTGACTACTATAGGGGCGACACCAGATCAGGAGCTTATGGTGAGGACAGCCTTGAATGTTGTCTTAGAATATTGGGAAATATTTTTTCAGAGTATCCTAGGCAGAGGGACTTTCCCACCTTGAGATGAGATGTGGGCAGCTCTATGCCAGGAAGAGATCAGACGGTGGTCGAAGACGGGTAGCAGCAGCAAGGGGATCGAAGTCGAGCAGGAGGAGGAAGACATGGTCCTAGCATCTGAGGGAAAGTAGGAGAAGCGGAAGAAGAAATATCTCTCCAAGATCAAGTGCTTCCACTATGGGGAGCTAGGTCATTATGCGACCTAGTGTCCAAGGAAGAAGAGTAAGGGAGAGTCTTCCGAGACTAAGGTAGTGCCAACACTGGCAGAGAAGGAAGTTTTGACAGACGATGACTATGCCATGAGTGCACACGCACCACTTGAGCGGAAGTGGGGAGACATCAAGATGTAGTCAGATGGACTATAGTTGATGAGGGGTAGGATCCTTGAGGTACCCAGCCTCTTGGATTAGACCTTGCTACGGGAGCCCCGACAAGGAGTAGTAGGGCTGGCTAGGTGGGTAGAGACAGATGTGAATGGGGTGGTAGAGAGAGCTACAATGCAAGAGTCCTGAGATAGTGCAAGGCTAGCAAGCTGCAACATTGTGAGAGGGATAGGAGTGTTGCACCAGTGCAGGATGGCACAGAGAGGTGTGCAATGGTGCGAGATGCAAGGAGTTGTTGCAGTAGCACAGAGGTCATAGAGGGAACACTTGTTAGCAATAGAGGGAGATTCAGCATCAGTGGGTGTCTCTAGCCCAACATGGAGGTCAGTTGGGAGATCAGTTACTTACTTCTCAGTAACTGAGTTGCAGTGCAACAGTGGGTAGCACGATGCAGCATGATGAGAGGAGGTGTGGTGTGGATGCAGTGCTGGGAGAAAGGACCAACAAATGTGCGGATGCAGAGGGAGATGTCGTACAGATGCAGTAGTGGCAATGGCAAAACCATGGGTAGCCGTAGAGGATGCAGCAATGCAGAGGATGATGGGTAGGAAGGTGTAGCATCGGCAGAGGTACTGATGCCGAATGATCGGAGTTATACTCAGTGAGGAGTATTGCTAGAGCACAATCCTCACTAAGAGGGAGTGCTTATTTGGGGTAGCATCGGATGTGCTCTAGCCACGAAATTTGGTGGAGAGGTTGGTGCACATGAGATATCCAATATGCAGAAAGGGTTTGGGCAAATTCTAAATAGATCAGGAGATATTAAAATAATTAATATTTTTAATGGAGTCCCTAAGTCTAAACTTAGGGAAAATAAAATATTAATGTGTATTAATATGAATCTATGTTAGAATGGTCCAAAAGACATAGATCAAGCCAGATCTAATCTTAGTCTTTTATTATGGACTTAATCTCGGCCATTGAGATGTTAACAGGAAAAGTATAAGAGGAGGCTTGAGGGTCACTTGGAGAAGACACTAGAGTGATCAGTCATTATATTCTCTAGAGCGGGGTTTGCTAAGAGAGATAGAATCAGTAATCGAGAGAGCAGTTGAGGGGCATTGAGTACAGAGAGACAGAGATAGTGTCGGGATAGCAGCAGAGCAGCCAGAGAGAGAGACGCAAGAGTAGCCAGTGCTCACGCAGGGCCACGCAGAGGCAGCTAAGTGCTACGTAGAGCACCAGAGGGGCCAACGTAGCTGATGCCGAGGCTTAGAGAGCTGATGCAGGGCCTCCTAGGGCTGACGTAGGCCAAGATAGGCTGAAGCAGAGCCAACACTAGGCTAGGAGAGGCTAACACAGTCTAGATTGGGTAGATGCTGGGGTTTCAGGGGAAGATTGGTGCTGAGTAGCTGTCGGAAGGATTATCTGGGGTTTTAGCTAGTAGATTTGTCTAAAAGAGAGAGGTATTACTGCTAAGGAAATTCTCTATTGGGTAGGCCAGTTTTGGCACCCAGCTTGTACTTTGATATTGCTTAATAAGAAAACCCTCAGATAGCTGCACCGGTTTTCCCACATTAGGTTTTTCCGGGGACATTAGTCCAAAAATAATGGTGTCATATGCTGTGTTTGTTTCTATTTATTTTAGTTGTTGATCTGTAATATTTTGAGCATGCACTAGTGTTTATTTTTAGTATTTACATTGTAAATAACTTGTTAAGGAAATTAACAAGCAGGCAGGAATAAATAAGATAAAGTGCATGGAGGGTTTCTAACTAAGGAAAATTAGAAACTTCAACACCATCTCCTAGGGTAAGGGTTTTGGTTGTTTATGGTTTCATTTTTTTGTTCAATAATAAAAAGGCCCTTGAGCCTCATTGTAACACAATTCGAAGGCATGTATGACCACATATCTTCTTAGAGATAAGATACTATCATACAAGCTAGTTTATTTCCATTATGTATGTAAGAATCTTTCAAGTATTTTATATTAATGAAATGAATATTTATTTCTTCTGCATATTTTTGTTTATGTTTATATTTATATTATGTTTCATTCCTAGATAAGTCTGGATCATTAGTATCATAGCGGTCTTCTCTTTCTCTGTTTTTTATGCATGTCCCCAACGAGGTTGGGATATAAGGATTTGGGACTTGAATTGGTTGAGCCCTTGCAAGAACGGCCCCACTGACACTGACAACCTCCCATTGAAGAAGAAAATAAAGATGAGGGAGCAAGAGATGCCATCAAATTATTTCTCGAAGAAGCCCTCAAGCGACATAGGAATGAAATGATGGATAACATTTCCTAGATCCTTCTATAGATGACAATCGATGACACATATTCATCCAAAAGTCACTTCGAAGGCACTACCCCCTTCAAGGTACAATTGAACTTCAGTAGCCATATATTCAAAGGTCAAATGGATGCATATGTTGTAGGTAAAAGGCTAAATCAGCTGGAAGGTTATTTTCGGTCCATAATTTCTGTGACAAGGAGAAGATTACTTTTGCACTACTTAAAGTCATCCCCCATGTCAAGGATTGGTGGGAAACTTACTATGAGGGACATGTCGAGCAACCCTCTTTGATTTCAATCGTACCCTTTGGAACTCTTTCCAAGATTCTGTCAAGGAACAATATTACATTGTTGAGAGCTATTATGACAAGTACATACAATGGACTACACTGCGACAAGAAAGGGATCAAGACGTGCATGAGCTGACGAATATTTTCCATACCTTGCACACAAACTTGGGTATCAAAGATTCTAAGAAACATCTGGTGCTCAAGTACCGCGGTTGTTTGCACAAATATATTTAGGAAGAAATGGAGTTCTTAGACATCTCCTCGCTTGGTGCAACATATCGATATGATGCCAAGATTGATCAAAAATTCAAGTAGAAGAAATGATACTTTGGATCTATGAACAAAAAGCAGAGAAAAGACACCCCCAAGCCACAAATAATAGGGAAGAGCCAGACCATGACCCCCTAGGACAACTCCTTGAAGCCATTATCCAAGCATAATGAGAAGGCAAATAAGGACACCCACAAGTGGTGTGAGTTCCATAAAACTCCCACTCACAACACGAACAAATGTCATGCAAAGCAGGCACTCATGAACGAGCTAAAAGAATTAGAGATGGATGCATTCTCTGAATTTGAGTCTAAACCTGAAAAGAGAAATCATATAATTGACATAGAACCCACTGCAATGGTAGCCAACACCAAGATCCAAAAGGTAGAACCTGAGGAGGGGGAGCACTTCTTCCACTCACAGATGTGCGTAAAGGGTCTGTTGGTGCATTTCATCATTGATAATGGGATCTAGAAGAACCTTACCTTATTCGAGGTCATTAAGATATTGAATCTTCCAACAACACCACACCCACAATTGTACACAATTGGGTGGCTCCACTAAGGGCGATATCTCTGTGTCAGCAAGCAATGTCGCCTGCCTTATAGCATCAACCCCTTTTTAGATGAGGTATTGTGTGATGTTGCCCCTCTCAAAGTTTGTGATGTTTTATTAAGTCATCCATACCTATGGAAGCATCATGTTGTATATGAATCCAAACCTCAGAATGTTATTATTACTTTGGGTCAGAAATTGTACATGATATTAGAGGTAGCACTGCCTATTACATTTTCTTTGATATCTGCTAAACAATGTAGTAAGATCATTTCCTAGACTGAGAAATTTGTCTTCCTTATGATTCATCCTCAGAGCAAGAGGAAGATTGTGGCCACACCCATAGCCTCCAGACAAGGCTCCTCCACACGACAACAACAAATGGACAATGTCATGGAGGACATCTTCACTTCACCCACATGGGTACCCCTACACTGTCAGGTCAAACACTCCATTGATCTGACCTCGGGTGCACCGCTACCCAATAGACCAATCTACTAATGACATGTTCTATAGAACGATGAAATCAAGAGGAAAATTCAGGAGTTGTTGTAGAAGGGGCACATCAGGCCAACTTCATCACCCTATGTTAGCTTGATCGTGTTGGTACAGAAGAAGGATGGAACCTGGAGGCTTTGTATTGACTATTAGGTGTTGAATAAGATCACTGTTTGGAATAGGTATCCAATCCCACAAATTGATGACCTTATGGACTAGATCAAGCGGGCCAAATATTTTAGCAAGATTGAATTGAAGTCTAGTTATCACGAGGTACCAATTGAACCCTCCAATGTGTGGAAGACTACCTTCAAATCCAAGGAGCCTTTTCGAATGACTGATCTTGCCTTTTGGGTTAATGAATGCCCCTGAAACCTTCATTAGGCTGATGGACAAAATCATGTGTCCCTTCACCAACTCGTTCATGGTAGTGTATTTGGATGGCATCCTAATCTTCAGCCAGAGTTGGGAAGAGCACCTACACCATATTCGAAAGGCCCTCCAAACCCTGCGACAACACAAATTGTGTTCCAATTTGGAGAAATGCACTTTTGGTATGACCTAGGTTCAATATCTAGGGTACATCATTGATGAGAAGGATGTGCAAGTGGACCCAAAAAAGATACAATTTATTCAGGAATGGCCAACCTCAACCACTCTAATAGATATCCGCATCTTTCCGGGTCTTGCCAATTTATATTGTAGGTTTGTGTTGGGATTGTCTCATATCACTTGGCCTTTGAGTCAAGTCACCAAGTATGGAGAGAAAGAAAATTTATTTTGGTTTGAATCCCAACATAAGGTTTTTTCTGAGTTGAAGGATCACCTATGATCTGCACCAGCGCTCACATTACTATACTTGCATCAACTATTTGAAATTGAGACAGATGCCTCTAACTATGTTATTGGTGTAGTTCTTACCTAGCAGGGGCATTCAATGTCATATCACAGTGAGACACTTTCAGATATAGTTTGAAAGTGTCCCACCTATGAAAAATATATGTATTCCATTATGCAGACTTTCCAATAATGGAAGCATTACATTATGGGGAAGGATACGGTCATCCACATGGACCATCGACCCCTATAGTTTATACAGACACAAGGAAAGTTGCAAAAAAATCACCATAAAAAATATTCCACATATCTGCAACAGTTCCATTTGATTATTAAGTACAAGAAGGGCAACACTGATAATGTTGTAAACTTCCTCAACTGATCACCGATTATGGCACTGACCACTATGCTTGGATATTATGGACACAAGACTTTGGGATGGCTACATCTTTACAAGAGTGGTCCAGAATTCGACATCATATACCAAATGCTTCTGAAAGGCAAGCATGTTCCAAATTTTCACCTCCAGGATACACTGTTATGCCACTTGGAACACCTTTATGTTCCTTCAAGCGAGTGTGCCAAGATGATTTGGGAGGCACACTACATTCGTATCACTAGACATTTTGGGGTAGAAAAAATAATGGTAGTAATGAAAAAGTATTTTTATTGGTTGAACCTTTGACAAGATGTTTGGAAGTATACTAGATCCTACACAACCTACGCCATTGCCAAACCTACAATCAAGAAGAAAGGCATGTATACTCCTCTGACTACTCCTAGCCAGCCTTGAGAATCTATCTCCATGGATTACATGTCGGGAATTCCTTCTATCAAGCATGGCAATGACTGTTTTGTTGTGGTCATCAATAAATTCTTTAAGATGACCATTCTGGTAGCCTGCAAGAAGAGTATCACAACATAAGCCGTTGCCAAACTCTTCTTTGAATGAGTATGGGTACACTTTTGGATCCCAAAGTCCATTATCTCAAATTGGGACAATGGATTCCTAAGTACATTTTGGTCAAGCCTTTGGTCATTGTTGGATACCAAGCTCACTAAGTTCATGGCCTTCCAC
This sequence comes from Pinus tabuliformis, assembly GCA_031772625.1. Lineage (NCBI taxonomy): Eukaryota > Viridiplantae > Streptophyta > Pinopsida > Pinales > Pinaceae > Pinus > Pinus tabuliformis. The sequence goes on from CM062817.1 coordinate 1,863,338,239, forward strand.
CCCCAAACTGATGGCTAAACATAGGTCGTCAATAGGATGATTATGAACATCCTGCACATGTACAACCTGATGCATCCACAAATATGGGATGAAAGCCTTCGTTATGTCCAAAAAAAATACAATAGAGCTCTCCACAACTCAACTAGCAACAACACCTTTCAGGAGAGGTTGGGATTCCAACCACTATGTCCCAATGATGTTGCCATACCAATTGCAACTACTCAAGAAGATTTATATCATGTCTCGTCTGAAGCTAACAGAGCTACCAACTTCATTGAACACATTCATCACATCTTCCATTAGGTGCATGAAATATTAGACAAACAAATGCTAGGTACAAACAATGTCATGATCAACATGGGGTGCCACACAAGTTCTAGGTGTGCGACAAAGTTTGGTTAAATTTGCAGAAGGAATACCTCGTTGGGGCCCACCGCAAGCTTCACCCACTAGGATATTGGCCTTAAACCCTCACTAATTTTGTAGGAGATAATGATTTTGAGCTCAACATTCCACTGTTGCCGGGCCTGCACCAAAAATTCAATGTGGACCGATTGTGACCATACTTTCCCCCATTGTTGGACACATCAGACATAATTGAGCAACTAACACCAACAAATCTCAACCCAAGTTGTATCGTACAAGCCACAACTGGTAGGATCATGTAAAAACATATCAAGAACACTTTCCAATATAGGATCCAATTATATCAAGTTGTCAAAACAAATCAAATCCTTCACTAGGGCAAGTGGCTCACCAGGGACCAGGTTCAACAGAAATTTCCTCACATTATGGAGGCTTTGCAAGAAATGGGTACCATTTATTCCTAAGGGTGGAGAACCGATCCAGGTGGATATTGGTGACCACTTTTCTATTCCACCTGGACCTATAGTTGGTTTCATCAGTTTCCTTGATTATAGCACAATTTACTATTTTTACTAGTTTTTCGGGTCCTGAACTTCTGGAGCTGTTTTGACCCCCTAAACAACGATTTGTTGAGGTCTGCAATAGGAATGAGCCTGCCATAAATAGTGTACTACTCAGAAATACATTTCCAACAAGGTATCGTATGCACCAAAAAAAGATCATATGACCAAGTTTTGACGCTGGGAAGTTGGTTGTCCAACTAACCCCAACGGGGCCCACAAACTCTTGGTGTTCCATTTCCTAGGGTTTTGGTTTTTTATGGTTCCCCTTTGTTCTTCAATAATAAAAAGGCCCTTGAGTATCATTGTACCATAATTCAGAGATATGTATCTGTCACATGTCTTCTTAGAGATAAGCGACCATCACCTAAGCTAGTTTATTTCCATTCTGTATTAAACATCTTTCAGTTCTTTGGTATTAATGAAATGAAGATTTATTTCCACTGCATCTTTGTGTTTATTTTATATTTGTATATTTTTTAATTCCTACATAAGTTTATGTCAGAGCCCCATCCAGATATAACCCAACTTCCATTATATGTGTGTTTTCTCTTGGATATCAAATGCAGAGATGAGTGTGAGACCAAGTGTAATATGTTAGAATAATGAGAACGAAATCAACTCTCCATTGATAGATTGTAGAACATGATATAAGAATACAAAAACAACATCATGAGAAACAACATGCCTTAAGGAAGCATAAGATAACTGAAAATAACTAAGACATATCGAAAAGGAATGTGCTAGCAATCAACATTGAATTAGTTCATAATCAACAACTATAACATTAATATTGAATTAAGGGAAAGGATTCAAAGTCAACACACAAGATACATGAAAATGAATTAGTTCATAAACATGTAACCAATGCATAAACCACATGCATACATAATTTAAATACTAAATATCCAATATAACAATAGAGGAATGCACGAGAATCAATGCAAGAATATAAAAGCTTCTCATTAATATTGTTACTAATTTTCATACATGTACAACAAGCTCTTCAAAACCCAATAGTGGGATGAGATAAATTCATATAATCTTCATAACATAGCACTAACCGCACAATCTCTCTACCTATTGTCTACCAAGAGTGGAGGCTTTTAGCTCCTCAAGCACAAGATAATAATCCTATAACTAGACTAGCTTAAGTGCTAAAAGTCCTTTTGCATGAGGCATGAGGGTGCATTTATAGAAGTGGAGAGGTTACCTTTCACCTTCCCCTATGACTTTTGGGCTTCTCATGATCTTTAAGCTTCCAATTGACTCATCATTTTCCCTAGGACTTTTCAACTTCCACATGACCTTTGAAGTCATTTTGGCATTTTCATGACTTCAATATTTGTCATTTATGACAAAATAATAATTGAAATTCAATGGGCTTTGATGTAACAACTTGTAGGCAGACATTGGACTTTAACAATTTTGATAATATCTTTATTACAGCCTTGGGTCTCCTTGGTGCTAGATTGACTTTCCATGATTTTTTTCAATTTTGGATCATGCCTCTATGTAGATAAACAAATTTTTTTCCATGGTAATCCTGCAAATATATTGACAATGATTACGATACATCGCAAACAATCATAACATTAATAAAAAATAATAAGTATCAAGAAATTAGTGGGAGTACACTTACCTAAAATGATTTTTTCCAACGTTAAGGTTGACCAAAATTCGGTGTCCTTTTCTTCTCTAAATGTGTGCTTGCATAGTTTACCATCACATGTCATTACAAGGTTATTTTTTCGTGCACTTGATCACAATCTCAATGGATTGTTTTCAATACATTATTTCTTGCATCATTGCATTATCATTCTTTTTGATGCATTATCGTCATCCTTCGTTTCAAGTTAATAAGCGGGGAGGCTATGGCTGCCTCTTTAACATAATATTCTTCTTCATGCAAGTAGACATAGTTTTCAATGTTATGACCCCTCTAGTGAAATTTGTGAAATGTGCATCAAAGTATTTAATATAGCCTAAACAGTCACACCCCTTCTTTAAATAAGGAGCATTTTTTCCTAGACCATCCTCCCCAACATTGAATGCATTTTTCCTATATTGTGGACCATTTGAATCCCCATAAGGTACAACCATCTCCACAAATTTAAACAGTGAGCCACAAATCTTTGACCTTTACTACCATCATCATATATAATAGAATAGATCACCAGTCTCTCCCCCGAAGATGAACCTATCTAAAAATTCCACTTTTTTTATTCTACATCGTAGTCATTAACATGAAAACTAGGTCCTTCTGGTTAAATTATTTGCAGTGGCTTGACATCACTCTAATTCACTTTGCCACATGTTTCTCCTACAATGTAGTTTCTAAGGGGATTTGGAGGTGGAAAGGGAATTAGCTTTTGATCTTCAAAATCCACTACTTCCATTTTTTGCATATCAACAAGTACATGCATGCCTTCAACTGGTCTTGCATATCCATTTTCCATAGGATGGTCACTTTCAATTCTATAGAATGCGAGTGGTCTAGCTAGTCTTTGACTAGGAGCATCATCTTCCTTATAATAACCAATACACCATGGATCAACCATCACCAAATCCATATCATCAAATCCCATCTTTTTCATTGTCTCCTTGAAAGGAAAGTAACCTTTGGTAATAGATTCACAATCGACATACTCTATTACATCCATAGAATGATATTAGCCTCCTCACGGTTTCAATTTTACTTCACCCAAGTAGGAAATCCTTGTCCAACACAAGGCTTTTGATTAGGAAATTCACCTCCTCAATATGGTTCATCTTTATGATATTGATTTACCCAAAGGTTATGTTGTAATTGTTGGAAACTAGATCATTACTGATAGGGCGGGGGGATGAGGGTGAATTAGTAGTGATGTCCTTTATATCAGTTTTAAATCTTTTTGCCGAATTATCAATTTGCAACAAATATACACAATACTAGATTTATCAAAGCATGAAAGCAACATTCTCATAACATAATAAACATGAGAAACATCAAGAAAATCATGCACACATAAGGACACAAGTATATCTGGTGGAAACCCTTTAGGGAGAAAACCACCCTGCTGATGTTGCACTGCTCAATCCTCCTATTAAATTATACATGGATTATCTTACAACCATAATCTGAAAGACTTGGCTTCCTTCACAGTATTTTTTCATTTATCAATTAGGAAATTTGTTTCTCTCATAGATCTATGGAAATGTATCTACTGGAAGCCCCCATTACCAATGATCCTTGCCCAACTCCCATTGGACTATCCATCTCCTATTAGATGAAGAAATTTGTTCCTTCTACTAAATTCACCAAATCAATGTCTACTCTAAGGCCTCCACACCTTCAATTCCTCCATGCAAACCACATTTCAGAATATTTCACACTAGGTTCTGAATCTGCTCAACATGAGCAACCAAATGGCACCATCATTCTGCAGTGAAAATATGAATAAAAAAATATGACCCAAAAGGGGGAAATATCATATCAAATTTCTACACACTAATACACCACAAGCTTCCAATCCTTCTCCACTTTGTCTATTTCCACCTACAAGACAAAAATCTGAATTCTCTCCTCAAAACAATCATTGATTTCTGCATACAACAATTTGATATAACTCTACAAAACTATGTGAGCAACTGTTGCAATCTCTACTCACTCTCAATTTCCTCTCAATCGTATGCTCTCACACTCTCAACTAGATCAAACCAAATGAACTCAAGGCCTTCCTCTATTTATCATTTTATGAGATGGTTAACTGAGTAAATGCTACAGGTTTTGGAGTCCTCAACAATTCTTTTCACACTTATCAATTTTCTTAGATCCAGCTCTTTGACTTGATCAAGCCACTCTCTCCACTAACTAATGGATATTCTCAAGTTTAACCAACTTCTAGAATATCCCTTACCTTTTCTGACATTTACATGAAAATTTAGAATAAGACAAGCTAGAAAAACACATAAACACTTGATGTGTGTGAGGAATGCAGAGAAATTCATGCTTTAGGCCTCAACCATGCTCATAGAACTAGTAGATTTTGGTTGTAGCTACACTCACAAGCTTACCAAATTTCGATTGGAGCCTTCCAACCACATGCATGAGTCTCTCAACTAGCGGTTGGAGCATTGGATGGTGAAAGTCAAACTTCTATGACTCATAACTTTTCCATACTTATTTTACTGCTTGACAAGGCTCTGTAGAACCTCTGGAAGCCACTAAAACCTCTGCAACACTTCACCAAGTCTCTGCCACATCACCATCATCATCAAAATTCAAACTAAGTTGACTTGGATGCCAACCAACAAATACACTAACACCTGGGTCATCAACATGCTCCACAAGAACTCTTCCATTAGTATGCAGCTTTAAAACATGTCAGACATCATCTAGCACATGTACAACCAACTCAAGCGTCCTCCAACACTTGTAGATCCTCTCCAAACCCTATGCATCATATCATCAATATGAAGACCTAATCTAGGACATGGATACCTAATCAACAAAGCTCCTCAACTCTAGCTCTAACATCATGAACAAAGAGTAACACCTATAGCAACATCATGAACAAGGAGGTCATCACATCTCTACTATGCACTAGCGATGCAACACCTTTGCACAATTGATCATCATGGCAAGTGAAACACACCATCATCCAACCGTATGAAAAAACATGATCACGACAACATGATCATGAGGAACATGAATTCCTCTGCGCACACTATGTATGCAGCACCTACAAATCACATCTCAAATCCTATATTCACACTTTGTATGCAACACCTACAAATCACAACTCCAACCTTACATCTCCATGCTAGTAGACATGCCAAAACCAATGCAACACACAATCATGTACAAGCCACCTGCAATCAAGCATGCAAGTGCTAACTGACTCTCCTGCAACTCACACTACCAGGTTGACATGAATTCCAACCAACAACCCATATGCAACACTACAATGCACATCGAAGCCAAAAGTAAGAAGAAAACTCACCTAAGAGACTTAGCTTCAAACGCTACCAACAATAAGCAATTTGAGCCAGGGACTAGCTTGTAGCTTATTAGCTTCCCTATTTTATTTATAGTCCTTGTATTTCAAACAATTTAGTGCCAAGCGGACAACGAATTACAGTCACGTTGAGCTTGCGGTTCAGTTTGTAGTAGTTCTTCTTCAACATAAAATGCATTATTATGAATATTAATGGATGTAGGTTCTTTAACTTTCACATTTACCTCCACAACCTAGTTCACTAGTTCATCGGGCTTACAATCTGCAACCATATCCATCTGAGCATCAAAAGCGTTAGTGTATTTATAACTCTTCGCAAAGTTAGTGCATTCTACCTACGCCTATTGCACATTTGTAAGGGACGGAAGTGGTGTATTTGTTGACTAGGAGCATAATGAGCTATCAAGAGGGAGGTTGCATGCCATGGGTGCATGACACATCATGAGGGACTAAGGATAAGTTATCCTAGGCATTGGGAATGCACAGTGCCCTAGCGAGCTTGAGAGACCAATGTTGAGCATTGTCGTACCTCACACCTCAAGGGCCATGGACATCATGTTAGGTCTTAGTCATGGATTGGTGAGCTTAGGAAACATATTTGTATTGCCTTTGACAATTTGATGTATTGTTAATTGATTCCAACACTATACATATTGCTTCTACATTTTTTCAATACAACGTTGTCGACATGGTCTTCGCATTTGCTTTGGCTCAATGTATCCTTGTCATGCTTCATGTGATGCTTTATATTACGTTATGAGCCCCATATCATTACTTTGGTATTGATGGCATTGATACAACCTTTGTAAATCTTCATATATTGGTCTTTCGTAGCTGCGTTAAGCCCTACGCTAAAACTTCATACAATGCCTTTTGTCTCATCATATTGCATCCATCACATTTATCGTTGCATCATTTCTGAATATTTCAACTACCCTTTAATAATTGTGATGCATTTCTTTTGAAGTGTTATATATATCCTCTGACCGCAGTGTATGTCCCTCCTTGTTATGTACTTACAATTACTTTTTGTTTCCTTCCATTCTGCATGTAGCATGTTCTTTAATTATATGTCGTATATCGTTTAACACATAACTTCCCAAGAATACGTTTACTCCTGCGGCTTTTTCACTGCGCTCACTCATGTTATTTGAGCTCTTCATTAACATGGCCAAGCCATAATTTTTTTGTACAATGGACCCATAGTCGATGTTTTCTTTGAATGACAGATGGAAGAGGGACCGGCAGGCCAGCAAATTCGTTGGGACCACTACCATGGCACGTGCGTTGGATCCGTAACAAGCAATCTGAGGCTTTACAATTGCTGGAAGAGATAATAGTGCTTGATTGAGTTTTCCCTTTTTGCAATAATCATATGTGAAAACGTTTGCGATACCTTTCCTTTGGTACAATATTTTATTGCAACATTCACATGGCATTCTCGCAGCCTCCCGTGATTAGCCTCTTGCCATCGTTGAATGATATAGCCTTGGAATTTTTCACCTTTGTACGATTTCCTTGTACAGTATCCTCATGGTATTTATCGCTTTGAATGGATTATATTGAATTATAAATCACATTGTCTTCTAGCCATTTCATTCTTAAGTTAATCCCTGCGCATTTTCTGTTTTATAAGAGCACTGTCGAGTCCTTCAATGAATTGAGCGATTGCCCTAGGCGTGGCTGCCCAGTGAGCGTAGAGATTTATTCCTTCTGCATTACTCTTATTATGGTATCACTATAATTCACACACATGTCATTGGTATATGAGTTCAACGTGGCAATTTCCAAACCGTCGTAATGCAACATTGTTATACTCCTTGGCCACCTGCGCTATTACGTTGCATGGTCTTCATCACAAGTGTTGAAAACTACATGCATGCCATCTATAATATAAATTATAGAATTATGTGACATAAAAGGGCTTTGCAACTTAGTTCTAGGGTTTTAGACGTGGAATAGATAATGAGGATGGGAGCATAATCTAATTGGTAACTTGAGTTGGCGAAGACTCCATAACTCATTTGTGATTTGCAAATCCTCATGTTGAGAGTGTTCCAAAGGTCTCTCTCATATAAGGGTTACATGCATCATAGAAATAGAGTTTTTAAAGATTTAATTTTACACACAAAGAAACCAACACTCAAACACATGGATACCTAAAGGTATTAATACGCAATTCACCTCCTATAATGATAATGCGACTAATATGGCTAAAGTACCATTTAAATGTTAATGAGGGTGAGAGTTGAGAATGCAAATTAAAAGAGAAGGATCAAGTCAAAGTGGCTTATTCCTTCACCTATAATCATGATAGCCTAGGCTTTCAAAAGATATATAAGCAAGAAAACAATTTCATAAACTCTAATGCATTCAATTAAATGAGAATGAAGATGGAGAGAAAGATGAGCATGTATGATATGCCTTGTAAAAGATATGCCATTATACCCCCAAAAGATGGCTAGGTCAAGAGAGAGTCATAACCCTGGAACCTTGGAAAGTAGAGGGGGACCCAAAATTGGGATGTAGTTGAAAATTTTGGGTGTGGTTGTAGCGGCTACAATGAATGGCAAACCGCTGGTAGAAGTCAACATCACTATCGTAGTCCCTATGATAAACTAAGTCTTAAAATAAATGCAAGGAAGTATTGCATTGGATACTATGGGTATCACTTGAGTTACTCTACCATTTATAGATGTATCATTCATATGTCTCTGTGGCTAGGTCATGTTAGTCTTTAAGCACCGCATCAAGAGCTCACAAATGTCAGTATTTAAAAATGATATAGAGAACACAACAAAGGGCTTATTATATTAAGAAGTTTAAAGTAAGCTTATGGTGTTTCTCTACTACCAGCCGGCCTGTTCAGTACCTCAACTAATTCACTCAAGAAATTGTAAGCATTGCTTCTCTGCCTGTAAGCTTGTTCAGTACCTCGACAAAGTTTCTTGCATAACATATCTGCACATGAATCATTTCTCTTCTTTCACCCTTTATTTTATTTTTCATTATGCTTTTTGGCACTTTATTAGGCATTCATTGTGTTAGGGTGGAAGGGGGATCCTGACTTATTGTATGAGCAAGAGAGGTTTTTTCTTGTTTGACAGAAATGAAAAGATATTCTGAGCTAAGTGTGTTCTCATGCCATAGTTCTACATTATGTCTCCAATTGACATGTGGATAATGAAAACACAATATGAACTATCAGGACCAAAGTGGAAACAAACTTTAGGTTAGAGATATTTGTCTTATGACCTGATTAGAGTTCCCCGCTAGTATCCAATCATATTTTCCTTGTTAAAAGATCAAACCCCTGTATAGATAAAGGGACAAGGTTTCAATATCAATATCTACAAGAGGCTACCTCTTGGAGTGACCACAACAACCACACATCCAATGAATGGGATGGGCTAGACAAAATAGGAAGATACCAGAAGTTCTTCACCACTTCATTATATACAAACTTGTGATGAACATGCCAAGAATTAGGTGCAAATGAGAAGCAAATGCATAAAACAAAGAAATGAGTGCTGGATGAAAATGGAATATGTCATGCACTACAACGATGCAATCATATGCAGGAAAAAGCAGAGAACATATGCCAAATGCAATAAGAAAACAATGCAATGTAATGCAATAAATGAGCTTAATGCAACTAAGAAGTGTGTTCTGCTTATGCAGAAAATGCATTAAAAAAAAGTATTGTAATAAGAAGGAGAACCACAACTAAACCTAAGCCCTAATCTAATCAGAAAATAGGATGAGTTCATGTGAAATAAAACTTCCAGTGCAACCATTTAAGTTGCTCTCGACCTGCAAGTACAAAAAGATAAGCAATTAATACCAATACAAAACAATGTGTAAAAATGGAAATGTTTACTTGAATAAGGTTTGCACAAGAAGCTAAAAGAATTGCCTACTAGCAGAAAAGTGTACCATAGAAGCTTGCTCTAACCATGTTGCAATCCTACCTTGATAGAAAAAATGATGGATATGAATACCTTGGAGGTATTTCCACTACAAGAAAAATACCTTCTAGAAGAGGTTATAACGAAGGTTTTTAGTGTTATAAAATTGACAAAAATGATCAAAAAAACATTTGCTAAAACATTCGTTTACGACAACAGATGTTTTAACAAAGATTTTAACAGAAATTCATCATAATTGAAAAAATTTGGGCAGACGAAGGTTTTTTCTTTTGCACTTCATGGAAGAAGTCATACAGATGCGCTACATATATAAACACACCAGGTTGCATATATAACAAAAATAACCGAGGTGTTGAATACAAAGAACATCAGTGTGTAATATATATCGCATCGATGCTAATAGATAGAAAAGCCCCATGTTGTTCTTGTAAGGAACAACACCAGGCACACAAAAAATAATTGTAGTGTCGGTGCTCTTGTCTAAACCTACGGCACCGATACATATCATTTGTATAAACACACCGGTGCGTTAGTTATATAAAAGTACCAATGCTGTTAGTTTTCATAATGCACTCGGGTTGGAAATAATATTTTGTAGGACCGGGGTGTTAGTTCTATGAAAGCACTAGTGCATTAAGAATTACAATGCACCGGGGTGTTAATTTCAAACAATATTGGTGCTTGAAGAAATAAACACCCCAGTGTTTTCGTTTTCTGAAAAGGCACTGGTCATGAAAAAATATGTCATCATAGTGTTTTTATATAATATAATGCACCGATGAGTTTTTTTGTTATAGATGCGCTGATTTTTTGTATGAGATTTTCTCTTTTTGGAAACATCAACCTGTGACAATGCTATTAATGTAATTTTTTAAATATTTTATTCATCGAAAAATTAACATATATATTATAAAAATATTCATATAAATTAAAATTTGGTTAGTACATTTCACATCTCTTCATTATAATATTTAATGAGTGGTGTAACATTTCACAGTGACATTGGATAACATAATAGAATAAATTAAAATGTGTTTTTATTATATGTCAATAAGAGGCTCTTTGTCATACAAAATGAGGTTGTTATTGCTAACACCTTGTCTTTCAATTGGAACAATATGTCCATTACATTAAACAAAATGTCTAATTTTCACAGATAATTATTCCAAAAAATACAACAGGTTACATTGATATCCAAATAGATCATCATTCTTCGTTGGAATTGTTGTCAGTTCTCGCACTACTTCCATGACTTGGGTTATTTGGAGGAATGTTTTTTTTTTATTGTATCAATTTTTTCCATCTTCCTGATCTTGTTCCATCTGCAAAAGTAAAAGTAAAGTGTAATGAGTATATCTATATTGGTGAGAATAATGAAAATTGGAACAAATAATATAATCAATGTAAATCGAATAACAATATACCATAGCAAGAAGTGACTCATAAACTGTGCACATAGTTTCAAAACCAAGTCTCATGCCTTGTTAAAACAAGTCTTATGCTGGCATAGTTCAATACTTTGTTTCTTGCATGTTTTAAACCCCATTATAAATAAAGTATTTTTTTCTATTAATTATAAACTCAGAGAAGTAAAACAACATAGATACTTACAAATTCCACAATTAATTTTTTATATGTCAACACATACTCAAGACCCTTATTTAATCCAATATCAATCAATTTTGATGATGACTCTTCTTTGTATGTTAGCACTTATTTGAAGACATTCAAGGATGGCTGTTGCAAAACAACTTAAAATATACAAAAAATAAATCTTGAGTTGTTATGAGGAAATATTAACAATTACTCACAAACTTTGAAATCAACTATTTTCTTCCTTGTCATCATGTTTTATGTGTTGAATGAGTTCCATCTTGTTTTCTTTTCTGCAAGAAAATACTTGAAAACTAATATTTAATGTTAGTTTTCTTTTATATGTAAAAAGTCAATCATAATTACATACATTTGAAGCACATTGTTGTTGAGATGAGTCCTCCTATGATGCAATTATGTCCATTTCTTTGACCATCTCTTAGAACATTTTTCTGGACATTCCTACTGGCATGTTTTGCATATAAGTTCGTTGATCATTTGGGATTTTCATAATCTTCCTGAAAAATAATAAACTATTTTATATTGATATATGAAAACTAAATATAACAAAATCGATATTCGTAAATGAGCAGTTTGTAGTAATATATACATATAATTCTAGAAAATCATTTTAATTAGGAATATTATCTTTTGAATGATTTTTTTTTGTTGTTGTATGTTTTTGTTATTACAAGTTTGACATGTTTCATTGACCATTTCTCTAGAAATGCTTCTTGTAGTTTAGATATAATTTGGTTCTTAGAATCATTGGATTGATTTTTGTATTGTAAGTGGAAATTACATCTATATGTTCGTTCCACTAGATCCCTCATAGTTTTGTATTCCCCCCCCCCCCTTTCATTGTCCTCCAACACCACTCCAGATGAGCTAATGACAAATTCATTGTCCTTTACATGTTCTATATTTTTTATATTTTTAGAATGACATTGATCTCTTCTTTCATTGTTGATCTTTGTAGAACATTAAACATATATGAATTAATAGATTGTTTGAAACATGTTATCTAATATTCTTAAGTATATTATTAATGAAAAAAAAACTCATATTGAATAGTATTTTTTCATTCACCTGATTCATCATTCTGTAATTTTTCTATCAGGATTTTATGCTCTTTTGCACTTAGATTAGAAATAATCTTATTGACCTTCTTCATTTTGTGGTTCTGCATGACACACACCAACCAATATATATTAGTTAAACTTACATATAGTTTAAACATATTAATTTTGTAAAGAAATTACAAAGAACTTGTCTTCTCTGTTTTTTTTTATGTGCTATCATTGTGTCAATCAATATTTTTGTTACTTGACACCTTCTTAGTCATTTTTTATCAGTATACAACCTGTACCATTCAATACAAAAGTCATTAAATCTATTTTGCAAATAAATCAAATAATTTTCATCCAAAAAGAGCTCTGATAACTGGTGTGTTTCTCTGAAAAAACACGCGGGTACACTTATCCCATTAAATGCACCTGACGTTTAATTGTTCGGCACCGTCATGGAAAATTATTATTTTTAAATAATTTAAATTATTATGGTGTGATTTGTAAGGCTAAACGAAATGCAATGATTTAACAATGCTATTTGGAAGAGGCACGTCAATGCGTTATATTACACCGGGAACAATGATAAACAAATTGGATGGAATCGATAGTGTTATAATATACAGTGCTTTGCATTACACAGGGCACACCTATGTATTATATTACAGAGGCCGCACTGTAGAACATATAGCCATTAAAAAAAAAAGCAGAGAACTCTGATATGGTTTGGATCTAATTCAGTGAGTGATTCCCCTACTTTACATGTCAAACAACCTATATGTTGTAAGTACACAAACCCATTAAATATAAAATCCCTAAAATGAAAAACTCTAATTGTGAAGTTGTAAAGGAAGTTAAACCCTAAGGTGAATATTTGTAAGAAGAAGCAAGGTTTTAAGGTAAGTATTGAATTTTTTTGTTTTTGTTTTTTGTCTGAATTTTAATTAAATTTAAATAGGAATAGAGATCGTAAAAAAATTTACTAGTAAAAACTATGTTAAATTTTTTTATATACATTGTTTATAATTTTTTTTTTTTGAATATTGAATAAATCTAACAGAAATTGTATAAAATTTAATAGTAAAATTTTATTTTTTTTCTATCCAAGGTTTTGAGTGAATCACCATACCTTTAAAATTATGATCTTTCTATGGTTCCAAAATATTTTGTTGCTCCACAATGCTTCCAGTATGTCTCTCTTGCAAATGATCTCTCTTTTAATTAAACCCTAATAGAAATTGTAATTTTTTTATTAGTAAAATAAACAATAAAATTTAAATTTTTTACTATGCATGGTTTTGAGTGAATCACCATACCTTTCTGATGGGGCCAGCCCACGTGGTCCCGCCTTGTCTCTGCTTATGTGGACTTTACGTTATGAACTGGACTGTGTACGCTTTGATTTGGAATTAATTCCAGTTTGATATGCAATCAACTTGCATGTACCATCCCCGTCTCTTCGGTGGACACCTGTTCTCCTCGGAATCCTAGCAAACCCTGCCTTGATTTTGTCACTCTATTCGCGCCCTTGGCTCATTACTATCTCCCGGTGGTTGGTTTCGGTGGTCTCTGCGTTATTTTGGTTCTGCTCGTGGTTATTCGGTCTGCGTCGAAACCCTATGTGGTTCCGCCTGTTCTGTAGTGAATATTTGAGAGCTTGACTGTGCTTGGTCGTTCCTGCTTTGGTTGGTCTGTCCGGCTACGGGTTTCCTTGGTAAGTTATCACTGTTTCATCGTATGCTCGTTTCGTTTTCTTTGTCTGTTTGCTTTGGCACCGTCTGGGTTGGTCTTTCTTGGCACTCCTTTATGCTTCGTTGTTACGGCTCAATGGTGCTCTGTTCGCTCTCAGCTTTGACAGTCTCCCAGGTTGGTGAATCTCCGGGGTCTACCCTTTCCGGCTCTCGGCTATTCGAAAAGGTATGTCCACGTTCTATGCTGTAATTACTTCACCACGACTTATTCAGTTGTTAATGGTTTCGGCCCCTCTGTGAGCAGGGCTCTCTGGTTCAGGGATTGCTTGCCTGCGGTAACGGCTCACTCTCAGGTATGGTCGCCTCCTTTCACTCGTTCTCTGTGGTTTTATCTTCTGGCTTTACGGCTCCAACTCTCTTTTAAAAGTTAAACAAACACTAACCTTTCGCCCCTGGTGCCTTTTACAGGTGTGGCCGTCCTCTGTTTCGTTGGCGATGGCTCTCGTCGACTGTGTGGTCTTTTTCCCGGGTAGTCTTGCTCTTATTTTCTTATCTGCATTAGGTTCTGGTCTTTGTCATGGACTCTGGTTACTGGTTATGGAAAGTGTCTGGTCCTTAGTCGTGGTTAGGGTTTCTAGACTTATAAACCCTTGGCCGCAAGTTAAGTAGGGTTTTGGTAACTGCAGCAATGCTGTTAGGTTGTGCTGAATGAACGGTTCGTTGTAACTCTATGCTGAGATAATATGTTGTAAAGAATTAAATGGAAAGGAAACTCATGAACTGTCGACTCTGTTTGCTTACCTGGTGACTGTGTTTGTCTGGTATGAACCCACAGTGGGTGCTGGTCGGTTCCACCTCTTGTATGTTTGCTGTCTTACTCTGCCAGTTCGCAGCTTGTCGAGTACTGTAATGGACTTTTGCAATATAAATAAAAGTAAATTATTAACACAGTATTTTGTATACAGTCTTTGGTACCTGAGGACGCATATAAGAATTATTTGTTTACTTGTGCACAGTAAGAAATGAAGGAAATGTATATTTATTCCTGTTACTCCTTTTTTGTTTTTCTCCGCTGCTGAACCCCTCTGGGTTTTCTTGCTTGCGTTTTTGTACATTGGTGCCATGCAGTTAGATAACTGCTGGTAGTTGTTCAATTTCAGTTTGGCAGTTATTACAGACATGACTTTTCTTTAATGGTTAACTGGCTTACTTGGTCTGTTCTTTACAATAGTAAATTATTGTCAGTGGCTAATAACTCTAACCACTATTATCATTCCTAGTTAGAACTCATTACAATACTTAGAGTATACTGAACAGTAACTAAAAATAACAACAGATAATAATAACGAAACTAACCAAAAGAGAAAAAAAAACAAAACATAGGAACGAGACAGACTTGCTGTCCGTTCTGTGAACTATTTCTCGTCTCCTGTCCTTTTCAGAAACCTTGTCTGCCTTCTCTCTGTCTTCACCCTATTGCCCAGATGCTCCTGCATCACTTTCAACTTCTGATCTTTTGAATAGTTCTGCTACTCAAAAGTATTATGTTGCTACGCAATGCTCCTGGTATGTCTCTCTTACAAATCAATCCATTGAAATTTTGGGTAAAATAATGAAATAGCGAATAACATTTTACTATTTACAAAAATTTATCAAATTATATTTCAAAAAATCAAGTGCCCCTCTTTTTTTAATTTTAAAAAAAGAAAAAAGAAAAAAAATCGCGTTTTTTTTCAATTTATCTGCACATTGGTGCATTCAATAGTAAAGCGTGCTAGTGTGTTTATAAGAAAAGAGCACTAACATTGCTGGGGCACCAAATCTTTTCAACGCATTGACATGATACAATTTTATTTTCTTCGAAATCCAGAAACGGTGCGATTAATTTTTTTAATGCAACAGTGCAGTTTTTATTTAAAAACATCGTTTTTCTAATTGTTATAAGAGCACAGAGTGGGTTGAATTCATTTTTATTTTCTAAAATTTGGAAACAGGTGCGCAGTGGTGTTATTTTTTTTTAATGCATCAATGCGTTTTTGTAAAGAGTATCGATATGATAACATATTTTTCTTCGAAATGTCGAAAGCCAGTGCGAGTATTATTCGATCACCCCGGTGCTAGTATTTTTATAAACGTATTTGTGCGTTTTGTTCTGATAGGTGCTTCGATTGAGTTTAAAATCTGAAATTTTATTTTCAGATAAAATGACATATTAATCTCAAATTATCCTTTAGTATGAATTACAATAGTTGATAGCATACATTTTCCACTTAAAGTCGCCTTATTCTTGAATAATTGTTTGAAAACTATATTGAAATTCATATTGTGGTTATATGGTTGTCAAGATTAATTCTAGATATGCACACAATCATTTTTTTCTTCTCAAATGCAAGGACAAAATCTCAATAATATCAAATGACCAATTTTTTAAATTCCAACTCATTCCATATTGCTAATGAATGTCCTTCACAGAGTTCTCCCTTTCCATCTCCAGTAAGTTCAAATTTTATTTATATTTTAATTATCTAATTGATTTTTTTTAATCCATGTCAATTTTTGAATAAAAATGTATCCAAATTTGAAATATCCTCATTTAGAATCAAGTTTAGATGTAGAAAATATTCTTCCATTTCAAAAACATCGGAACCTTTTATTAGGAGAAACATATCATAAGAAGTTGGTAGATGAAAATGGATAGCCTCTTCACCCTACCAGTTGGAACATGGCATCTTCCAGCCACAATCTTGGATCAACGATGGTAATAATTGTTTGGTATAATGTAATTTCAACAAATCAATTGCATTGACGTGCTTACTAATATCATTGATATTGTACTAATGATGTTTAATATTTTTTGAAATTAGGATTCTAGTGATGATGAGTGACCCACCTACCATCTTTTGGTGCACCCCACTACAATGACAACTCAAGAAAGGCTGAATTAAGAGAAATAATCAAAGAGAAAGCATACAAATAATGGTTGAATCAACCACCTATTTAATTCCCACTATGTCCAGAGTCACCAATTACGAATGCCTACAACTATAGAAGTTATGGATTTCAGAGATCTGTGGCTTGAATCTTTTGAATCATTGACCGGAGAATCCACAGTTTTAACATTTTTGTACCAACGTTTCAAATCCCAAATGGGATCCATCTTCAGGATAAGAGAATGATGATGACAGAAGAGCAACAGAGAAATTCTGCTGCTCTTCTTGCTATCCTCACTCTCGATTTTTCGAGTAAAAGGATATCACTCCAAGTATCCCCTCCGTACTGGGACAAGATTATGGATTTCAGAGATCTGTGGCTTGAATCTTTTGAATCATTGACCGGAGAATCCACAGTTTTAACTTTTTTGTACCAACGTTTCAAATCCCAAATGGGATCCATCTTCAGGATAAGAGAATGATGATGACAGAAGAGCAACGGAGAAATTCTGCTGCTCTTCTTGCTATCCTCACTCTCGATTTTTCGAGTAAAAGGATATCACTCCAAGTATCCCCTCCGTACTGGGACAAGATTATGGATTTCAGAGATTTGTGGCTTGAATCTTTTGAATCATTGACCGGAGAATCCACAGTTTTAACATTTTTGTACCAACGTTTCAAATCCCAAATGGGATCCATCTTCAGGATAAGAGAATGATGATGACAGAAGAGCAACAGAGAAATTCTGCTGCTCTTCTTGCTATCCTCACTCTCGATTTTTCGAGTAAAAGGATATCACTCCAAGTATCCCCTCCGTACTGGGACAAGATTATGGATTTCAGAGATCTGTGGCTTGAATCTTTTGAATCATTGACCGGAGAATCCACAGTTTTAACATTTTTGTACCAACGTTTCAAATCCCAAATGGGATCCATCTTCAGGATAAGAGAATGATGATGACAGAAGAGCAACGGAGAAATTCTGCTGCTCTTCTTGCTATCCTCACTCTCGATTTTTCGAGTAAAAGGATATCACTCCAAGTATCCCCTCCGTACTGGGACAAGATTATGGATTTCAGAGATCTATGGCTTGAATCTTTTGAATCATTGACCGAAGAATCCACAGTTTTAACATTTTTGTACCAACGTTTCAAATCCCAAATGGGATCCATCTTCAGGATAAGAGAATGATGATGACAGAAGAGCAACGGAGAAATTCTGCTGCTCTTCTTGCTATCCTCACTCTCGATTTTTCGAGTAAAAGGATATCACTCAGGGTATCCCCTCCGTTTACTCGAAAAATCGAGAGTGAGGATAGCAAGAAGAGCAGCAGAATTTCTCCGTTGCTCTTCTGTCATCATCATTCTCTTATCCTGAAGATGGATCCCATTTGGGATTTGAAACGTTGGTACAAAAATGTTAAAACTGTGGATTCTCCGGTCAATGATTCAAAAGATTCAAGCCACAGATCTCTGAAATCCATAATCTTGTCCCAGTACGGAGGGGATACTTGGAGTGATATCCTTTTACTCGAAAAATCAAGAGTGAGGATAGCAAGAAGAGCAGCAGAATTTCTCCGTTGCTCTTCTGTCATCATCATTCTCTTATCCTGAAGATGGATTCCATTTGGGATTTGAAACGTTGGTACAAAAATGTTAAAACTGTGGATTCTCCGGTCAATGATTCAAAAGATTCAAGCCACAGATCTCTGAAATCCATAATCTTGTCCCAGTACGGAGGGGATACTTGGAGTGATATCCTTTTACTCGAAAAATCGAGAGTGAGGATAGCAAGAAGAGCAGCAGAATTTCTCCGTTGCTCTTCTGTCATCATCATTCTCTTATCCTGAAGATGGATCCCATTTGGGATTTGAAACGTTGGTACAAAAATGTTAAAAATGTGGATTCTCCGGTCAATGATTCAAAAGATTCAAGCCACAGATCTCTGAAATCCATAATCTTGTCCCAGTACGGAGGGGATACTTGGAGTGATATCCTTTTACTCGAAAAATCGAGAGTGAGGATAGCAAGAAGAGCAGCAGAATTTCTCCGTTGCTCTTCTGTCATCATCATTCTCTTATCCTGAAGATGGATCCCATTTGGGATTTGAAACGTTGGTACAAAAATGTTAAAACTGTGGATTCTCCGGTCAATGATTCAAAAGATTCAAGCCATAGATCTCTGAAATCCATAATCTTGTCCCAGTACGGAGGGGATACTTGGAGTGATATCCTTTTACTCGAAAAATCGAGAGTGAGGATAGCAAGAAGAGCAGCAGATTTTCTCCGTTGCTCTTCTGTCATCATCATTCTCATATCCTGAAGATGGATCCCATTTGGGATTTGAAACGTTGGTACAAAAATGTTAAAACTGTGGATTCTCCGGTCAATGATTCAAAAGATTCAAGCCACAGATCTCTGAAATCCATAATCTTGTCCCAGTACGGAGGGGATACTTGGAGTGATATCCTTTTACTCGAAAAATCGAGAGTGAGGATAGCAAGAAGAGCAGCAGATTTTCTCCGTTGCTCTTCTGTCATCATCATTCTCTTATCCTGAAGATGGATCCCATTTGGGATTTGAAACGTTGGTACAAAAATGTTAAAACTGTGGATTCTCCGGTCAATGATTCAAAAGATTCAAGCCATAGATCTCTGAAATCCATAATCTTGTCCCAGTACGGAGGGGATACTTGGAGTGATATCCTTTTACTCGAAAAATCGAGAGTGAGGATAGCAAGAAGAGCAGCAGAATTTCTCCGTTGCTCTTCTGTCATCATCATTCTCTTATCCTGAAGATGGATCCCATTTGGGATTTGAAACGTTGGTACAAAAATGTTAAAACTGTGGATTCTCCGGTCAATGATTCAAAAGATTCAAGCCACAGATCTCTGAAATCCATAATCTAGTCCCAGTACGGAGGGGATACTTGGAGTGATATCCTTTTACTCGAAAAATCGAGAGTGAGGATAGCAAGAAGAGCAACAGAATTTCTCCGTTGCTCTTCTGTCATCATCATTCTCTTATCCTGAAGATGGATCCCATTTGGGATTTGAAACGTTGGTACAAAAATGTTAAAACTGTGGATTCTCCGGTCAATGATTCAAAAGATTCAAGCCACAGATCTCTGAAATCCATAATCTTGTCCCAGTACGGAGGGGATACTTGGAGTGATATCCTTTTACTCGAAAAATCGAGAGTGAGGATAGCAAGAAGAGCAGCAGAATTTCTCTGTTGCTCTTCTGTCATCATCATTCTCTTATCCTGAAGATGGATCCCATTTGGGATTTGAAACGTTGGTACAAAAATGTTAAAACTGTGGATTCTCCGGTCAATGATTCAAAAAAACTATAGAAGTTCTTCATCACAAGCTGGAAATGGAGGCAATTAAATGATATCAAATTGACAATGGAGGCTGAAGAAAATATTGTTCTTAGACATTATCCTCATAAGAAATGAAGATGGATTTCTTGGACATAAGGTGTTCAGAAAGAAAGCACACACTGATAAATATTTACATGCTGACTCACACCATCGCCCAAAGCAAAAGATAGGGGTACTCAAGAATCTTTTCACAAGGGCTTTCAAAATATCAGAAACCTCTCATACTGAAGAAGAAATCAAATATTTAAGGAAAGTCTTTGCAAACATTGGATATAAAAATGTGGACATCATCAAAACCATTAGAAGAGCTAGATCCGTAAATAAAGACAAACAACCAATAACAAGCACCCAAGTTTCTAGCAGTAGAACGTATCTACTGTACATTCGAGTCATAGGCAAGCTAGTGTTGGCTTGAGGGGCTCAGACCTAGGTTCAAAGTTAGTTGCGCTAACCAAAAAACTCTTTATCAATGGCCCTTTCAGCAACGATCTGCTCGCACAAACCACAGTCTCACCTAAGGCGATATTGGGGGATGTTGGAACCAAGTTTCCACATCCAGAAGGATATGGAGTATGGATCTTGGCTTAGTCTGACTCACCTACAGATCTATTACTGCACTGCACGATCTTCCTTAATTTTATACCAAATCTGATCTATTCATACAAGAAAACTCCTTCGCAAATCTAAAGCTTTATCTACTGTGCATAAATCAATGGATCTTAACTGTAATTAATTGCATCAACATTCATATACTAATTCTGATCTTATCTTTCATTCCGCAACACAAAAGTAAACAATAATTGCCTAAATTAAAGTACAGAAAGTAAGTACACAGGTCTCCCTTCAAAATCTTCTTTATTATCTTCAAATTTTCACAATTACAATCCTTCTTACCCTGCGCACACATCTGCAGGAGCCTTCCCCTTCACTCTAACATAGAAGATATGACAATTACATACTCAAAGACATCAAAAGATATCCATAAATGAATGACCTTTCTCTTACTAAGACAACCCTTTATATATATTTTTTCCCCTACAATACCATGGTCCACAAACCATGGGCGGAGCTCAAAACATATAGATTAATCTCATCATTTTACAAAATAAAAGGGCTTTGACCCACCCTAAATCCTCTATGACTCCTAAAATAGTGCATGAATCATACTTCGCTCCTGAAAATGTAAGCTCTTTACAAAACTTTGACCTAGGGGGACCCTACTCAATAGGCACCCAACATAAAGATGTGACTCATCCCAAGTCACTCAACTAGTATGTTCGAAATATTTTCTTTGAGACCACTATATGCATCCCTCAAAGGTTGAAGTTTTTTTGCACACTACGTGGCAGCCTGTTGTACTTCCTCTACCAAATTTTATATCGTCGGCCCTGTTGTCACCATACCGATGGTTCTTTGCGTCTGTTTGATGTTCTTCAGCTTGTTGTCCACTATCTGTGAGAGCTGAATGGCTTCATCGGCCCATGGCTACGTCCATGCTGAGATGATCCACTCCTTTCACGCAGCTCATCGATCTGTCTCTGCAAAAACTTTCCCTCCTAGAGACAGGCAAACAGTTGTCCAAGTGCTAGGGTTTGTGCTATTACTTTGATTTCATCAAACTATTGCTTCTTGTCATGGATCGTTGCATGTATCTTCTGTACATGTTGGTCCTCTTGTAGTGAGGCCCATATCTCCATAGTTTCTTCAAACATCTAGCTATAATCCTTTATTGTAGTGGCTATATTCTCCATAACAACTTTGATATTTACTTTGTGTTGCTCGCAAACCTCTGGGGAAGTTGCTAGCTATATCAAATTTATAACTTTGTGATCTGAATTTCCAGTTCAAATTTGACTTTGTCAACTTCCGCCTTTATTTGACCGCTGCCACAAGCTTCTACAACTTCTCTTTTGGTGCTGCCTCTGTCTGGATCTAGAGCTCTGATAGCTCACTGCAAGCTGTGGTGATGGCCTCTTCTAGCTGTTGCCTGTGCGTAGCTACCTCATCATGATCCTAGAGGGCCTGATTCTTGTCCTCAAACATCCATTGGTTATCTTCTTTTACTTCTTTAATTACCAATAGACTGCGTTACTCATATACTTAGTTCATCAGTGACTCCCTGAGGTAACTCATGCCAGGTATGAATGGGGAGTGCCACAATATTGATACTTAGATTCTTCCAGTGTTGGGCACATTCCCAATCTTTGGTAGTATGAATATGTATAGCACCGCTTGGAAGTGGCACAACCTAGAGCTTGGATGTGATTATTGTTGTCTATAGGCTGCTTACAGTTGTGCTTGATGGTACCACACTCGCTTGAACTACGCTCTCTTGAACTTGCAAATCCTTAAGGCCCTTTTGGACCTCTGTCAATTTTTTTTTTATATTGACCTTCAATGTTCCCATATATGTCCTCTATCATAGCTCGGATAATGTCTCCAATCTCATCGATGTCCCCCTCAGTGAGGACCAGTGGCTCTATGCTAGCGGATATGTTTGACTTTTTCTTCTTTCGTGCTCCCCTAGCACTTGATTTCTGCCTTTTAATTATGAATGGGGAATCTACCTCCTCAGTGTCAACAAAATGGTCCTCACCACATCAATCATCTCCACCGGTGGCTTTTTCCTCCTGCTCGACTTCACAATTTATCTTCGGTGCATTGTCCTTCTCTAGCTCGATTGTGTTTATCTTAGTCACCTTTTTATTTCCCTTCTGGGTTGGTTGCTTCGCTTTCTACACACCTAAAATATCTTTCGATGTTTGACAGGTGCCCGCATGTTCTTTGTCTGTTCCATGAGTAAGTGGAGTTATCCAATCACTTGACCAGTTTCTCACAACTTGTGCGATTTCATCATCAGTTACCAAAAATGGTAGCTCATACTATACCTCCTCCAAGTCCTTATTGGCACAAATTTGTACATGGTAAAAGTCTGCCTTAAAGTCTACAATCGCTCTGTATTGTTCAAATAAAACTGGTGGCAACCTTGGCTTCTGGTTGATCATCGTGCACAAATCCATTTCAACAAGACCCAGAATTGTTTGTTCTCTGTAACATAGATTGGCTCCTTCGAAGCCCACAATAAGGCATGCTTCGCAGCCTCGCAAATGTCAGGGTCTAAAGTGGGGAATTATGACTTATGGCATTCTCCATGCTGTCAATGCTATCAAGAGAAATAACCACGCATAGTGGAATTTCTTCCCCTCTTCTTGTGCCTCCTGACAGTCATCCAAAAATTCTTGGCACAAATATCTTGCCCAGTTAAATTGGACACCCTTGTTGCACTACACAGCTAATGATACGACCAACATGGGGACCTGCCCAACACTTCCTCATTATTTTCCTAGCCAAAATGTGCACAGAAAAGCACACAGCCTAATCATTAATGGAGCTGATAACAAATCCTCGAGACTTCCTGATCAGATCATAATCCTTCTTCATCTTCTTGGCCAGCTGTTTCTCCTGATATTTTCCAACAAATGCGTTGGTGGGGTTTTCTCCTTAGTAGGGAAGCACAATTATTCTTCTAATCAACATATCATCAATGGGTATTTTCTTCCCCAACCACAAACATCCATCATGCACCAACGCCGACAGCTAGCACACACAAATTGTGTTAATATTGTGGCACCAAAAGCGCGGAATATATAGCATATTCAACAGCCCAGCTCGATGAATTCCTACTATCCATGAGAGAGGTTCGACCCTTGTTACTCCAAATTCTTCATAGTAAACTGATTTCAGGCACTTGCTCGAGTCGAACTAGGGATACATGCTACAATTGTTAAGATCCCAGTCCTCCATGCGCATTTGTGGCACCCTTGCCAATAATGCTCCCTTAATTGGCACCTCATATAGCAATAGTGATGTAAATATTTTGAATTTGATAGCATTTGGGTCCCGGGTAACCTTTGTGATCAAATTTCATGGTGGCATATACGGTAGCAACCTAGATATTAGTGCCACATCTTCTACGTCGATATATTCTACTTCGTCAACCACTTCTTCCACATCTGAATCTTGGGGCTCCATCGGTTGCTTCTGCTTGTCCAGCCTCTCCTTAGTTCTTTGTTCCTTAGTGATTTTTCTTGGCGATTGCCAAACTGGAGTTGCCTGTGGGTGCTTCGTCTTCAGCATGCTTGTGCCATTAGTTTTCTTCCTTGGGGGCCTCGGCCTGGTGACGTGCACTGGAGGTGTAGTAGTCATGAGGAAGCCTAGCCCTCATCTAGGAAATTCTTGTTCAATCTCCTCCCAAGTCTTACCTGACATGCAACAGAATGCTTGACTCACACTTAAGTGAAAAATCACCAATCGAAATCTCAGTGAGAAAAGTGTTCGAATGTGGAGCAGGTTGCCATATTTATAACCCTTTTGAATTTCAAACTCCATGATCTCCTTCATATCCACCTCATAAATGAAAATTTGGTGGTAGATTTTCCCAGATATGCCCATTAAATGTGTTCCCTTTGCTCCTTTTAACGATAATTTCCCCATCAAATCAACTGTAGCAACCCCAACAATCGTATTATGGATGAACTATGTCAGACCCTTCCCTACAACGTAGTCACTCCTTCTTCATCACAACTTCCGCCATCTATGCCATCCTCCTGAATATCGCGCAACACTTCCTCCTTGATGAAGTGCTTCTTTGGTAGAGTATTTTAAAATCTTGTGCTTCCTTCTAACTTCCTGTAGCACTAAGACTCTTCTCCGTTCATATAGTCATTGCGCAGTACCAAGGATGGAATCATCCCTGTATATTTTCAGCCTACTACCATTTAGTCACCCAGCAAAGAATTATCCATTCAACTTCGTGAGCTGAACTGTGCTACCATCTGAGATATCCTTGAAAATGTATGGTCCTAACTAATTCATTTTGAATTTTCTCAGGAACCTTGTGAACTTACTATCATACAACAGAACCAAGTCTCCATTCTTGAAATTTTTCTTCTTAATATGTCATCGTGCCAGGCCTTTTCCTTGTCTTTCTTCACTTGTTGGTGAAATCCTGCAATAAAACGATCTTCCTCGAGTGTAAGCAATTTTTCCAATATCTCCTCCATAATGTCGTTGTTTGCCATGTTTGTGATTGCAGTGATTCTAAGACTCGATACTATGTATCCCATAGGCATTACGACTTCTTGTCCGTAAACTAATCTAAATGGAGTCTGTCTTGTCAACTTCCTGGAGGTAGTCCTGTATGCCCATAAAATTGCTGGTATGCACACATCCCAATCGTTTCTGTTGATGTTGCATACTTTAGTCATAGCACTCTCCAAAATTTTGTTGAAAGCCTCCATCGTGTCGTTTTCCTAAGGATGATAAGGTGTGCTCTTCTAATGATGTACATGAAATTCCTCTGTCAATGCTTCAATAGTGTTGCGTAGGAAGTGCGATCCTCGATCACTCATCAGGATCTTTGGACACTGAAATCTTGATAAGATATATTCAAAGATGAATTTTGTAGTAGTGTCGACGCTGTAATCCTTTACTTGTTGTGCTTTAGCCCACCTGGTCATATAATCCGTCATAGTAATAATGGAGCGTGTACTAGTCTTCTTTCTTAGCGGATTGATCAGCCCAAAAAATTCAATCACCCACTTATCAAAAGCCTACCAAGTGACTTGTGGATTCAATGACAATTCGTACCTTCTCGATGATCTTTTGGTCCTCTGGTAGACATCGCAAGCACTACAATATTATTTGGAATCCTTGTGCACCATGGACCACCATAGTCCTGTTCTTAAGATCTTCTGTGCGGTGGATATTCCTGCATAGTGTCCTCCCATGACACCACAATGTGCTTCCGCCAAAATACTGTGTCTTTCATTCTTAGGGACATATTTGTGCAATATGTTGTCGGGGCCTGTTTTATACAAATGTCTATTAATCAAAGAAAAATTTGCAGCTATGACTACGAGTTATTTCTTTTGTCGATTTGTATACTTCACAAGAGCTACTTTGGTAGATAAAAAGTAAATTATATCAGAAAAATGATCATTATCAACCCTTATTGCAAATATCTGCGCAACAGGTAGTCCTTCTTCAATGTTTGTTGGTTCTTCATTGGTCTCAATTATGGAAAAATGATCTGGTACAACGTTCAATCGTCCATGCTTGACCATTACTTCAAAATCATACTCTTGGAACAACAATAGCCACCTACAGATCTCACCCCCCAACACAGGCTTGTTCACCAAGTAATTCAGTGCAGAATGGTCCATAAACATCTTGAAGTGTGTGCCTAATAAGTAATGCCTGAATTTCTACAGCCCGTACGCCATAGCCAAGCCCTCTCGTTTTGTTGTGGAATAATTCATTTATGCCTTAGATTATTTTTGTCTCGTAAATGCGATGGGGTTATCAAGGTCCCCTTCTCTTGGCTGTGTTAAGACAACTCCAAAAGCTATGCATGACGCATCTACATGAACATGGAACTCCTACCAATCTAGAAACACCAGGATTGACGCAGTGACCATTTTTTCTTTAAGATGTTGAGGCTCTTTTGACATTTATCGTCCCAACAAAATGTGACATCTTTATTTGGTAATTTTTCCATCGGCATAGTGATCTGCACATAGGCCTTATGAACTTCCAATAATAACCAATATGTCCTAGAGTCATGCATAGCTTCTTCACACTCTTCGGCGGATCCAGGTTGATAATAAAAAAAAATTGCAGGGTCCACCATCAGCCCTTGCTTGCAAACAACATGTCCCAGCAATATTCCTTATGGTACCCAAAAAATACACTTTTTCAGGTTTAGTGATATTTGATATTTCTTGCAGGTATCCAACATCAAGTGCAGGCTCGAAACATGCTTCTTTAACAGTCCAAATATTGTCTAGTCATCAAAGTAAACCTCCAAAAATTTGTGGATGAATTCTTTAAACATTGCGATGACAAATATGGAGAATATCGTCGGTGCATTATTCAACCCAAACGGCATGACTGTATACTAAAACGATCCCCATTTAGCAACAAAAGTGGTCTTACTCCTAGCTTTTGGTGCGATCATAATCTAATGGTACCCTGAAAAACCATCTGTAAAGGAGTAGGCCTCCTTTCCCACATTTTCCAAAACTTCATCAGCGAACGGTATTAGGAACGGGTCATGTACGCATGTGTCATTCAACTTTCTTAAATCGACACAAATCCTTATGTCTCCCTTAGTCTTTTTCTCCTACACTACTATCGAGCTCACCCAGTCGGATTCTTCCACAGGTTCAATTATTCCAACTGTGACCATCTTCTCAAGCTCTTCCTTCACCTTCTCTTTGTATTTTGGGTTTAACCTATATGGTCATTGTTTTACGGGTTCACATATGGCTTCAAAGTGATCTTCATGATGCCCAAATTGCCTACAATGCCTTTTAACTTAGTGAACTTCGTTGGAAACAACTCTTGGTACTCATGCAATAATTTGGTGACCTTACCTACTGTATCCTCATCCCAGTAATCTCTGATGCACGTGAATTTGGGCTCCGCCTCTAAGCCTATATTGACTTTCTTTGTCTTAACAGGTTGTGTTATGTTAGGTATCTCAACTTCTGGTCCCGCAACCTCGCGTTTTCCTTCTGATTCAGGGATGTTAATGTTATGTGAATCTTCCTCGCCCTCTTCCGCAGTCATATTATAGCATTCTATTGTGTGTTGCAACTACGTGTTCCAATTAGGATGTACCCAATTCGTTAGCTCATTTGGTGTTTGGAAAATTGCTACTTTGATTTCCTAAAGGGCATCATCGATACATTGAAACCCATCTTCGATGCTGAAGGTCAATATGAGTCTTTCCTTTAGATCATACCAATTGGTTGTGCCATGACGTAGATCAATTTTGAGATACCAATTCATTGATATTGCATTCGAAGTGTGGACAAATATGTGTACCCATTCTTGTTGAGGTTCTTCACCCCATGTTGTAGTCCAACAAGACAAATGTTCTCGAGGATCATCCTTACCATTATAATTCTCTGTGAGGCTTGTGTTTTCATGACCAAACCTAAGCCTCATCAACTGGTGATATTCCTTCCAATATCCTATATTGTCTTTGTGTGTGCCCCACCATCGCACAGGTGTAGACCTCGAATCTATATCCAAGGCCTGGAATCGATGTTCTTCTGGTACATCAAACTCATCAAGAAATAATTTTCCATCACCTATCCCATCATAGTAAGGTAAATTACATACCTCTGTTGAGATGCAACGAAGAGGTTTTGTAAGTATATTACAGCGTATAGTAGAAACTACATGCAACTGGTTCTACCAATTCTCCAATTCCTCATCAAACTCTGAGACACACAAACTATCATTTTCCTGAATTATCCTCCCATTTGTAGTGGGGTTGATCCAATCCTTGTCCCACACAGTTAACTTATAGATATTATCAATATCTTCATTGCCATATTTGTCACAGAAAGGTTCTATATACCGCGCTCCTTGAGAGGGGTCCAACGAAACAATGACCTTGGTACCAATCTTATCGAATACCATACTTCTTCTTTCCAGATTGATTATGGTGTCCATATCAAAATCCTAATCGATTCCAAGTAAAGCCAGATATGGACTTCTATCATCCACAATCTCAATGACTTTGAAGTTCTCCATCATGCTCTCTCCTTCAATTTCCACAACAACGCCATGCAATTGACCCATCAGGATGATTTTCTGTTGATTGGACATGCACAACTGAATCGATGACCATTGTAGCTTTAGTTTCCCCATTTTCTCCCAAGTCTGCTTTGGTAATACATTTGCATATGAGCCCAAGTCAAGAATTACTTGATCCATTTCGAATTCACTGATCTACGCAGTTAATTGCATTTCTCAGCCAATTCTTTTGTTACTTCTGCATACTTTGTTTATTGCACGTTGTTCAGGCCGTGGCTTCTCTTTACTAGCATAGTTTTTTATTAGTTCTTACAATCCTTCCACTACTTTTTGATCCCTTAAAAACTTCATACATGTTTATAGAAAGGACTTCATAAGGGTCAGATCAGGGTTCTCTATCGTAGTAACTACTTCAATATTATTCTTTTGTGGTAGTAGTTGCATTGACATCTTTGATGTCAAAGCTATTGGGTCCATGAAACTCTTCTTTGCTTCGATGAAGGTTTCTTTCTGCCACTGCATATTGAACCTGGTACTCTTTCATCTAGCCTTCTTGATGCATGTATCTACCATAAGATTTTTTCCCTATGTTTTATCTTCTCCTGTAGTTGTGCCACTTCGGGTCACTATCTCAACACTTGGATCATCTTTGCACAGTTCAACCTTCATCATTTGCAAGTTTTGTGCAGGCTACTGATTCTTCTTTTCCTGCATTTTAGCCATCAAAACAGGATAATCCTTTATTACATGGTCGAATTGTCTACAATACTTACAGGAAGGGGTAGTGGGGTTTTGAAAATCCCGCGCAAAATTTCCAGCTTTACCACAGTTATATCATATAATCTAATCCCTACCTCATCCAATGCCCCCTCCTTGACCTTGTCCTCAGCCCTGAAATCCTCCGCGGGCTTAAGGTGAACCATGATCTTCTTGCATGTCGCCTTCAACTTTCATTTTGTATGTCACAATTTTCTCTATCATTAAATCATAGCTGTGACAATTTCTTTTGTCATGTCCTATTGACTGATAGAAGTTACAAAATAACTACTTTGGCGATTGCACATACTTCTATAGAAAATAACAGTGGTCAGTCGAGTGTTGGCCTGCGACTCGAAAAATACTACACCAAACACTCGATCTAGTACTTGGTCCAACACTAGGTTTTGGCTTCAGAGGATTAGGACCTCCAGCAACCAAATAATCATGATAGACAGGACACTGGTCCTTATAGTGACCTTCCACTTTACACTTTATGCACCAAACGTCTGAGCGCATATTAGGCCAAACTTCTTTTCCCTTCTTTAAATCTTGTAGCTCCATATGTAAGCTCGCTAATTGGGTCTGTATCTGCTGAACTCCTATGTGAGTATCCTGTACCAGTGATGCTTCTAGCTTCATCGCAATTTCTAATTCCTTAGCTTGTGATGTGATCTTTTGTTGCGATAACGGTAATCTGAGATGTGGTAATAACACAACTATATACCATTCTTTGTGTTGCTCATCAGAGATATAAATGTTGAATTGTCCCAACAAAATTTTTAATCTCTGATGTAATTCCCAGGTAGTCTCGTTCACTGATTTATTAATCTCTTTTATCTCCATAATGCACTGCGACTGTACTTTGATTTATTGAACTTTGTGTTCAATGCTTCCTTTGTCTCAACTAGTGAAGCGATTGGGTTTGTTATACTATATTTAATATACCATGACAATGCCCTATCCTGTAGCATTGTGACAAGATGATATTTCTTCATATCTTCATCATTGGTTTGTTGCACTTTCCATACAACTTCTACGACAAACCAAAATTGTTCGGGATCCTCTAATCCCTAAACCTTAAAAATAGGCATATTTACTACATTAGCCATATTAAATAGGGGAGGTGGAGGTGTAGGTGTATAGGGTGGAGGTAAAGGTGGAGGTGGAGATGGATGTGGAGTGGTCAAATGGGGAATCCGAGAAGTGCCTTGATTATCTGACTATGATGAAACTCTAGGCATGTTAGGGTTGCTTCTTTCTTCTTCTCTTTCTGATTCACCCAATAACGGACTATATATAGCTCGGCGAAATTATTGTAATCTATTTTGAATCTCTTTCCACTTAGTGTAGATCCAATATTGCTTCCTTTAAACATCAATCCACTTGCATGAGAAGTACACCCTTGTCGCACAACATCATCTTAATCTATAGCATTAAGGAATTCAAATAGTTACCTTGCAGACCCTTGAAAAACCAGTGCTCAGCTTCAATGTAGGATACCGATGTGTAAATCGCAAATTCAGTAATAAAGCCTCTGAGAACACTATCGATCCAGTAATCAACAACTCTTATGATATTATTTAGTTTCCTTGAGTCGCTTAATCAACCTTGGGGTCCACACAGTAGGCTTGTCACACTTCCAACAGGTCTTACTTTCAACTAGTTTTGAAAGCTACTCATGCAGCTCGTTAGCGAATGAATCAAAAAATATCTCGTGTTGTTATGTAAAGATATACTTTTGCAACGAACTTTTTGTTGACATCTGTGAATTTCTATTCTCTTGTGCTGCAAATGCGCACAACTTCAGATCGACCCAATATTGAATCTCTTTTCTGGACATATGCCACATCACATATCCCTCAGACAGATCCTGGTCCCTGCAACAGAACCATTTGTTGGCTTGAAGGGCTCAGAGCTAGATTCAGAGTTAGTTGTGCTAACCAACAAAACCCTTTATCAACGGCCCTTTCGATAATGATCTGCTCACATAGATTGCAGTGTCACCCGAGGCGATATTGGGGGATGCTGGAACTAGGTTTCCACATCCAGAAGGATATGGAGTGTGGAACTTAGCTTATTCTGACTCACCTACAAATCTATTACTATGCTACACTATCTTCCTTAATATTATATTGAATCTGATGTATTCATACAAAAGACCTCCTTCATAGATATAAAGCTCTATCTACTATGCATAAATCAATGGATCTTAACTGTAATTAACTATAACAACATTCATATACTAATTCTAATCTTATCTTTCATTGCGCAAGACAAAAGTATACAGTAATTGCCTAAAGTAAAGTACAAAAAGTAAGTACACAGGCCTACGTTCAAAATATTTTTTATTATCTTTAGATCTTCACAATTACAATCCTTATTACCCTGTGCACATCATTGTAGGGGCCTACGTACATAGCTGCAGAATTACCAAGGTCTTCATGCACACAGCTACAGGAGCCTTCCCCTTGACTCTTACACAAAAGATATGACAATTACAGACCCAAAAAATTCAAAACATATCCATCAATTAATGACCTTTCACTTACTAAGACAACCCTTTATATATCCTTTTCCCTTACAATACCATGGTCTGCAAACCATGGGCAGAACTCAAAACATACAGATTAATCCCATCCTTTTACAAAATAAAGGGCTTTGACCCGCCCTAAAGCTTCTATGACTCCTAAAACACTGCACTAATTACGCTCCGCTCCTCAAAATGCAACCTCTTTACAAAACTTTGACCTAGGATAGGGTTCTCAAAAGAAAGATATTGAAACCTCTTTCAAACCCCTGTCAACCATTAGACAAAGGATGAGATTAGTTAAATATAGGCTTGATCACCTCCAACAGAAGGGTGTCTATAAAGTCATATGTTCATGTGGAAATTGTTATATTAGTGAGACTGGAAGGTCATTCAAAATTAGACTAAAAGAACATGGCGCAAACATAAAAAATGGTAGAGCTCGATCCTCAGCACTGGAAGATAATTTAGCAAAGACTTGTCACCATATATGCCTTGAAGACATTATGGTTATCACCAATGAAAACCATAAGTATAATCGTAAAATGCGCAAAGCCCTTGAAATTATTAAACATCCTCAAAATATCAATAGGGATGGGGGTTTGGAAGTAAGCAGAAACTAGATTCCCTTACTCTCCCACACAACTCAAAAACATACATCGTCACCTTCCTCTCCCCATTGACCCCCTTTCTCTCCCCTAAAATCCTCTTTACCTACCATCCTGTGCTCATTTTCGATCCTCCCTCTCCCTTCTTTCCCTTTACCCTATTCCTAAATCTATTTCATCATCCTCAAATTAATCTCTTCCCATTAAATATTTAACTGCCCCCTCCTTCTAGCATTATATTATCTTTTGATTCCCTTATTAATTCCTTAACATCATTTTCCTTTTAAATGACCCCCTTTCATTCTTTATTATAACTTCCCTTAAACATTTTATTAATTATAATTATTATTAGACAATAAATTAATAATAATTGCTTTATTATTAGTAATATTAATTATCCTATTAATAGTAATAAGAACATTATTACTATTAACATTATAATTAATATTATTAATAAAATATTATTATTAACTTTTGTTGATAATAATTATTCTTAATAAAATGGGCCCATAATAATATTGATTTTCTAGCATTAAATTAAATATATAAATTAACAAAAAAATATAAAAATAAAATTAATATTAATATTAAAACTACTGATTTTATAAACATTAAATTAAATATAAAAATTTAAATTTAAATTTAAACTAAAATAAATATTTTATTTTATGCTTTTATCATTTTTGTTTCATTATTTTAGGCTAGGTTTGTTAGTCGGCTCTCCCTTTTATCTTTTCGTGTTTATATCCCTTATTTATCTCCTCTTTTCCCTTCTTTTATTTGCAGGTTTTTTCTTAATGATGAGTATTTTATAGACTCGAAACGTCGAAACTCAAAAATGAAAACTGTGGATGCTTTGAGATCTCAAAACTCTCAAAATCCTCACCACATAAATCTCCAAACTCTCAAATAGAGGTTGGTATGGATGATTACTTATGGGATACACATGCCATGGAGGCAATGTTGTTGCATGCATTCCAGAACGATGAGCTAGGGGATGCTGCTCATATCACTGATACCTTATTCAAAAGCTTAAAATATGCTTCCACCACTCCTCTCTTTAGACCTTGAAGAAAGTCAAAGTCTACTTAGCCGGGGACAACAATGTTGTTGTACAACTTGAAAGCAAATTTTGGCATGTAGAGTGCATGTTTCTCGACAATATTGAGGTAATCAACCTGCATGATCGATCAAGTTCCTTAAAAATGGTTGATTTGATGAATTTTAAATATTAACATTGTACAATTATATTACCCACCAACTGTAGGTTATTCAAAGATAAGGTTCTTCCGAGTGATAATTTCTTGTTAGGTAGCTGCGAAGATGCAAAGAAGTTGTTGAAAATGTTGGGTGTTGAGTACATATCATATCATGCATGTACGAATGATCGTATTCTATAGAGAGGAGAATATGCAGACAAAGAGATATGTACGAAATGTGGGCATGATAGGTACTGTAATTAAAAAAAAGAAGGATAAATCACATAGTCCTCGTCATAAGATATATAGGTACGTGCCTATAATCCCAAGGATTCAAAGACTCTTTCATTGTAAAGAATTAACTACGTTGTAGGGATGGCATGCCTCACACAGAAGCAGGTCAGGAGATATACGAAACCCATCAAATTCAATAGCCATGAAGCATATAGAGGATACATGGCTTGAAAAATTCAAGGATCAAGTACGAAATCTACGATTCAACATAGCCATGGATGGCGTCAACCCATATTCCCTCCAAAACACAAACTATTCTATTTAGCTTGTAGTAGTGATCAATAATAATATCCATCCATGGTTGTTCATGAAGAATGAACATATTATGTTGGCTCTCATAGTCCCTGGTAGAAGGCAAGCGAAAAATATGGATGTCTACTTACAATCATTGGTAGATGAATTGAAGGAATTATGGGAAGGGATACATGTGTACAATGTATCACGGTCCATCACAACAGAGAGGAGTTTTACGTTGTATGGAATATGTGCTTACACCATACATGGTTATCTAGGCTTAGGATTTTCTCTGGTAAATTATATTTTTATTGATTTGTTTATATACGTAACAATATTATTTCACATATTAATTTAATTCGCTACAATTGTTCATATCTTCATGGTCGCTAACATGCTAACTTGTATACAATAATTTTGTAGGTATTGTAACAAAAGGGTATCATGGATGTTTGTGGACCTTCTCTGAAGGCTAGGTGGTCTGACCACCTATGAAAGCTAGTGTATTCCTCCTATAAGAACACCCTTACAAAAGAGAAACATCTTCTTTCAATGGTAAATCAAAGAGAACCCAAAGGCCTACAATAATCACATCAGCTAAATGGCTTAGATCATATGAGAGAGAGAAGGTGAAGGAGTTTGTATAAATGTTCGATTCAAATGGGGAGCCTATGTTCGATGATCTAGAATTATTTGACACCTATGTTGAGAAATTGCCCATTCGGATGAAAAGGAAATCTGTCTTTAATGAGCTCCCATATTAGGAGCATATTAAGATTACCCACTTACTAGATCCCATGCATATATTTAAAAATGTTTCATATTCTTTATGGGGGCACATATCATGGAAAGAAAGTGACACATTGGCTGTTAGGAGAGATCTTATTTCTTCAAAAACTAAAAAGAAACATTGGCCAAGACAAGAAAATAGAGGAGACACTGGTCCCTCTTGGTCTTTCAAAGAAGGTGATGTCCCATGGATTTTAAAGAACGATGATCTTTATTTTGCAAAGGCAATTATAATGAGTGTGAAGGTGCATTCTTTATAAGGGTATTAGTTATGACACTACTTCACTTTTGAAGATCGTTTGTCGAGGTTGAAATCGCATGACCATTTGAACCTTCTAAGAGTACGTATGTCAAAAACATGATTTTGTTTTATTTTTTGTTATATTTTTATGTAATGGGATATTTTATAATTATTTTTGTATAATGTACATTTTACTGTGTAGTGTCATTATCCTCTTCTCATGCATTGGTGTGTGAACCATGACTTCCCCCAAGACCTACGATGTTCCATATCTAAATTATCTACATTTGTACATTGGATCACATCAAAGGATATTCATATGGCTATCATTCCATGGTGACGTTAAGAGATAGCTGAGATTGTTTGTATGTTTGAGAAGGAAATGCCGACGAGTTTCATGGACTTGTAGGCTCATCTTTTAATTCACCTAGTAGATGAGTATGAATTAGTTCGGGTGTTTTCTTATCGTTGGATGTTCTTCTTAGAGATGTACATGAAGAAATTGAAAGGTTTTGTTCGACAAAGGGAAAAACCTAAGGGGTTTATGGAAAAGGGGTATATATCCTATGAATCTTTCTATTATGTCAGTGAGTACATCAAGTAGATCAACAACACTCCAGGTGAAATGATTTGGGATGATGATAGGGATGAAAACAAAATAGAAGTGGAGCTTCTTGAAGTGAATGGAAAGAGGTGCACGATAAAGAGTAAGTCTAGGCTTATCATTTGACAAATTACTACACAATAACTATTCACACTGAACTTCATATTAATGCATATTTTGATCTCATACATACTATCTATATATGTTGGTTTCATTTCATTAGCGAATTCAAAAATTGAAGCCATAAACAAATTCATTCTTTACGATATGGAAGCGACACAACCGTGGGTCATATTGTATGAAGAGAAGAGGAGGAAATGGGACAATGACAGGAAAAAATTCAAATGGTTGAATGGTATAAGCATTCCTTATTATGACCATTTAAAAGAAATATGTCAATGACATGCTCGTGACAGTTGGTTTGTTGATCAAGTCAGAGAGAAATACAGTGCATCTTGTTGTTACCCGCATGCTGAAGAGGATGCACTAAACATAGGTATTGGGTGCAAAAACTCAATAATTAAAATATCTTTCTTTATATTTGTAACTTCATACTACACCTTTTAATTGTAACATTTATATATATTTTATATTTCTAATTATGTTCCGGTTATTAGACACATGACACTGTCATTTTTTCACTTTTTATAGGTGCATTTGTTCCCATCTATGTGGGCATATGGACATCATTTTCGCACAAAGGCCAATGATGGATGCATGACATAAGATTGTGGAGTGGAAGTCAAGTTCAACCAATCTAGTCGTGATACCCACCACGATCAAAACATAATGCAAGGGATGTTAAGTTACGTTGGAAAGATACAAAATATTATTCAAGTGGACTTCTCTTCGTTCTAATGTGTTATTTTTAGGTGCAAGTGGTGAGACACCTTTGATAAGAATAATGTAAAGGAAGATCGTGATAGTGGGATGATATCTATCAACTCTAGAAAGATGTGCCATGAATCTAGGGAGCCTTATGTTTTCCCAAAACACTGCAACCATGTATTTTTTAACTTAGATGTGTTGGATAGGGATTGGTGGCTTGTATTAAGACAAGACCCTATATTAAAACATATTTTTGAGAACA
The DNA here is from genome assembly GCA_031772625.1 of Pinus tabuliformis. Lineage (NCBI taxonomy): Eukaryota > Viridiplantae > Streptophyta > Pinopsida > Pinales > Pinaceae > Pinus > Pinus tabuliformis. The sequence goes on from CM062817.1 coordinate 1,863,375,710, forward strand.
ACAACGTTATCATGCCAAGCGAGGAAGATAATCAGGGTGATGATAATGGAGAGTGATATGCACTTATGTTATTTCATCATTTATACTATTGTTGTATGCTTTTGTTTTCTTTATTTCGCTAATTATATTATTTTTTTATTCATCTTGTTGGCATTTTATAATATAATTGGTAAGCTTCGCAAATGTTTTTACATGTTTTTTTGTAGTGGAAACATTTTTATAGTACTTAAAACTAAGTGTTTCCAATTGTGTACAATATCTATGATAATAAGGATTCAAGGTCATAACCCTTCTCAAATTGGAAAATAAGAACAAAATAGTGAATTTAGAAATAGCATTGAAGATTTAGTCTCAATTTAGATACTTATCGGTTTATTAATCAGTTCACATTTTTTTTTCTTCTTGTTTAGTTCAAAATCAATATAAATCATCACGTAGTGATAACTCTATGAAGACTTTAACAATGAAAAAATTGTGTATTAATATGTAAGATTAAATTTTTGGCATGAGAGGTAAAATCATGTTTACTATATTTAAATTACAGTTCTTGCAACATTATGTAAACTAAAAGGAGGTCTTATGCATGTCTAAATTGTTGATTACATCTTTTTATGGACCATAAGAGAAACGAATGGTCTTACATGGATGCATGAGAGGTTTTAATTTTTTATTCATGGATAATGGATTAGTGTTGACTTTTATTTTCAATGGTAATTATAAATAAAAGTTGAATTAATAAATATTTTATGGCTAAAAATTAAATGATAAATAATGTGATGGTGATTAAGAGGCATTTGTTTGACTTTCAAATAGACTTGGTGATGTATTTTTCTTTCTTATTTAGATTATGTAAAATAAATATCTATTTCTATGTATTTATGTAATGGATCTGACCTAAAAATATATGAAAATATAAAATATGCCCAAAAATAACAAGAGATAAATGGGTAAACTCTAGATATTTATTAATATCAAAACCCTTGAGGTAGGGTAACACCATACATTCACTCCTTAAGGAAGGAGAACACTCCACAAGCTATATGCTTGTTCATGCAATATTCCTTAACATCTCCCCATGGGGAGTCTCTATCCTCTATATATGCCTCATACATACAATACCATGGGTCATTACCATGGTTCTCTCAATACCATATATTTAATACAATGGGCTTATTACATTATTGCTACCTACTTGTGGTCCCTTACATGATGTGGGTTAACCACTTTATTTATTAACTATGGCCCATCCCATTATTACATTATTCCCTTAGGTACCTCCCTCTGTACCCCATACTATCTCCCCTAGGTATACTACATTCCACCCCCCTTAAACATGTTTCGTCCCCGAAACATAAGAAGAACACAAATAATAAGATCTACTCAAAAGAGTAGTCCACTGGTACCATGCACGTGCATCTAGCCATCCTAGAGATAAGTGATTACTTGATCTAGCTGGTGCCTCGCTCGCTTGAGATGGGAGTTGATCTTGGTGGTTCCTCTGTGTTGATGTGTTGTAGGTGGATTGACGCACCTCTTTATCTGTCATGCGGGGGTTGTTGTCCTTGTTGCTAATTCGTTGCCATCGTGTTGGTTTTTTTCTTGCTGGGTGATGTGGGTGGTGATATGTTGAAGTTTTAACCAATGATGTATCTTTCTTTAATTCACCACCTAATGGAGCCTGATGGGTATCTGGTACCTGTTGTGGCTCCTATTGTTGTTTCTTATCTTCCAGTATTACTTCAACCATAGATTCCTCATCTGATGTGTCAATCCCTGGAACATCTTCTGCTTCAGCCTCCTTGGACTCTACCTGTTTATTGATAGAAATATCCTGTAATGTAATTTTCTTCTTTTTATACCAAAGCTTCAGGAATTTCTTCTACACATTAATATTGATAGTACCAACAGATTCCATCCAAGGGTATCCCAAAACAACATCCACATTAGCCATATCTGAAGCATAAAAATCAGAATGCAATACATATTTGTCCATAGAAATCTTCAAATCTTTATACACTTGCACCTCCTCATTATTAACCTGTGTGCTCCATTTGTTTGGCTGGGACTTGCAATCTTTTAGCCAAATGAACATTAATAAAATTATGCTTGCTATTAGGATTGATAGACACAATTATCTTCTCTTTCTGAATACATCCATGAACCTGTAATAAGGAGATACCATCAAAAAATAACCCCTTACATGTCTCATTCTCCTGTTTTCTAGCATGAGACCATTTGTCTAAAAGGACTTTTTCAAACTCTTCATCAGGAAGGCTTAAATGCTTCTGGTAGTCAGGTGATTTCCACCATATGGCAGCCTCACCTCTAAACTTAAACCATGCCAAAGGTCTCCAAAATTGCCCAACTTCTGACTTTGCCCATTGTATGAATTCTTCAATAGTAGAGCCATCATATTTTCCTGTAAAAATAAAATATTTGCTAGGTTTTTTGGTTTCCTTCTTTCTAGTATGAGACCATTTGTCCAAAAATAGTTTTTCAATTTCGTCAGCATGACATAACTTTAGAATCTCACTGTCAAGTGATTTCCACCATATAACAGCCTCATCTTTCAAATGATACCCTATTTTTCCCTTCCAACACCATGGGAAGTCACGCTTCTGAGATTCTATAAAATTTTACAATAGTCGGCCCATCATTTTTCTTGTAAAAAAGATCTTGCTAGAAGTCATGAAGAGGGTTTTGAAAACAAATCACTTACATGGCGAAAATTTAAAATGGCCATAGTTCGGTCAATATTGCTCAGAATCCTTATTATAACCTATTTTTGGAAATAGAACATCCATTCTGCATCTTTCCATGTGATAGAAATCTCGATCTGGGCACTCTGGAATTTATGATTTGCGCTACCATTGTCCTACCGTCACAAACAATTCTGAAAAAAGAGCTGATTTTAAATCAGCAATATCTCCCTCATCCGGACTCTGATTCAACAAATTTATCTCTTGAAATTGGGTAATTTTTCAAGAGGATCTTAGATCTGGAATTATTTTATCAAAATTCCCCACAAAAACTACAAAAATTAACTGGCTATCCGTCGTCCATGAATTTTCGTCAAAACATTTCTGCAACACAAGTGATTTTTAAATTAGCGACATCTCCCTCATTTAGACTTCGATTCGGCCAATTTATTTTTTGAATTTGGGTATTTATTAGCAAAGAATCCATATCTGCAATTATATTCTACAAAGTTTGCACCATAAGTTTTAGATCTGATCTGCAAACTCGCCACACCAAAAAAATTCTACAAAAAATAAATAAATAAATAAATAAATAAATATATATCTATATATCTATATATATATATATATATATATATATATATATATATATATATATATATATATATATATATATATATATCTCCACTTGCCCAAGAAAGTGTTATGATACCACTTGTACTGGATCTAACCTGAAAATATATGAAAATATAAAATATGCCAAGAAATAACATGAGATAAATAGGTAAACTCCAGATCTTTATTAATATCAAAACCCTTGAGGTAGGGTAACACCATTCATTCACTCCTTAAGGAAGGAGAACACTCCACAAGCCATATGCTTATTCATACAATATTCCTTGACATCTCTCCATGGGGAGTCTCTAGCCTTTATATAGGCCTCATACATATAATACCATTGGTCATTACCATGGTTCTGTCAATACCATATATCTAATACAATGGGCTTATTACATTATTGCTAACTACTTGTGGTCCCTTACATGATGTGGGTTAACCACTTTATTTATTAGTTATGGCTCATCCCATTATTACATTATTCCCTTGGGTACCTCCCTCTATACCCCATATTATCCCCCCTAGGTATACTACAATTTATAAGTAAATTATTTAAATTAAACATGTCTTTATAAGCTCAGTAATAATAAGAAATAAGGTTACATAATAAGGTATTGCATGTGATATTATTAAAACTTATCATGCTCAAGGTCACGAGCCCAAGCCATATACAACATGTCATTGAAATTCACGAGCCTGAGCCATATACATCATGTCGTCGGTTTCAAGGACATCAACTGTACAATACGATAGTGTCATGAAAGGCACACTTACAAGTTTTCACGGTGTTTGGTGTGTCACTGATAAGACCCATGAAACCATAATCTGATATCTTTTCTCTATATCATTGCCTTCTAATTTCACTCTTATTTTACCATTTGAGCCGACAATTTTTAACAAAGTGTTATCACATAAAAAATGATCACCTAGCCATTTCTAACTAGGTGGATCGAAATACATCATGTAATATTAATTTTACCATAGTAAAATCACTTTCGCCATAGGAAATAAATTAGTAAACCATTTTTATTAAATTATTTATGTTTAAAATATATAAAAAAAACCCATGAGAATAATTGAATAAATCATTATTTATTTAATTTTCTCAAAAATAATTATTAAATAATTATTTGATAATTATTTATTAACACATTTGACTAAATCACCTTAGAATAATTAAATAAATCATTATTTATTTATTATTCCTTAATTTTATTTTTGGAATAATGGTTAAATCACTATTTAATAATTATTTAAAAATCACATTTTTCTTAATCCCTGCAAAGTGATTAATAAATCATTTTATTTGTTAATTACTTCAACCATTTTCTAAATAAATCTATTTGACCATTTTGAATATATTTCCCTCTCCAAAAATAATAATAAGGTATTCCTAATGGTTAGATATTGATTTGGTCAATAATATTTTATTATTTTCCAATTTGTAATCTAGACCAATACTTTGTTATAGATAAGAGGGTTTTCCATTCATTCTTCACCACAATCACTATCATCATCACCACAATTGTCTTCTCACATTCGAGCTCCCACTTGAGTTCTATTTTACTTTTGGGTTTCCTGCATATTGAGAGAGAGAAACAGATCACTAAAGCATAAGGACATCAAAGGATCCATCTCACAAAGGGGGATTTGCAGACCCTTGTTGTGAATCTCCTTCACTAGGTGTTTTCTAATAAAAATATTATTCATTTAAAGTCTTCTTCTATTGGGTTATTGCATTAGTTACCAAGATGTTTTCAAGTGTTAAGGACGAAATTGTGGATCCATATATTCTAGAGAAGAGCATTCTAGTACAATGGAAATAGAATCCTTGGAGTGTTCTTGAGTGGAAATAGCTTCAGAATCATCAGATGGCTCTAGAATGATGGTGGATGGGGATCCAACAGAAGGAGTTGCAACTAGAGAATTAGGAGAAGTGTCCTTATTAGAATTAAGAGGGCTACCTAAATGAGTTGTAGGTTCCTCCATTGTGATGAATGTTGGTTCCCTTAGGTTCATTGTTTCCAATAAATTTTCTGATCCTTCCAATTCTTGAGCCACCTCTATTTCTTGTTCTTCCTATCTTAGATTTGTTTGTTCTGGAGATGGTGAATCCCAAGCTGCATTTTCTTCAGGGGTTTTCTGTTGTGTTCCTTACTCATCAGAAATTTCTTGAATTATATTTTCTTTAACTGACTACTCAGGGGGTTTTAAGGAACTCTGTCCCTGATGCAATTTAACTAATATGGTTGATCTTATCCTCTTTTTGGGCAAAGAGGCCAAAAAATGTTGCTTCTCATTTTTTTCTCTACCAAGTTTCTGAGGGGTTATAATTTCAAGATGAAAATCTTCTTGCAAAGCATCTCCTGTCATTGAGGTTTAATTATGGTTAGTTTCTCTACGAATTTGTCTTCTCATTATTAGCTAAAATATTTCTAGGTGTTTCAGAAATTGCTTCACTTCCTAAGGAAATTTCTTGCTCATCCTTAGGGTTTCCTAAAATTCCATCCCAACTCTGTTGTATTTGATTCAAACTCCTCACAACTAGAAATTTAATGAGCCCATGATGTCTAAAAAATGAAACTTAATCTTTAGACCTTCTTAATCTACCAACAGTTTCATGTAAAAGTGAATGCATAAAATAAGGAAGGTTCAAGACTACCTTTTGTCTCAGATACGCCATTAACTTAAGATGACAACCCCACACTACATCATACCTTTCGTCACAAGTGATGTATCATTGAATAATTCCTGCTAACTCTTTCCAAAGTTCTCAAAATGAATCAAGGTTATACCCTTTCCATTTCTTGACTAGTTCTTCCCCTAGATTCGAAAATAAGAGGGTTGCATTTTGTAGTGAAGTGTGTACTTTGAACCATTTCTCCCCTTTTGATGGGAGGTCTGTTATCTCTGCTATTATTTCTTCATTGACCTGAATCTACACATTCTTTACCAATGTTCCCCTACATTGAAATTCTAAATGAACTTAAATGCAACTTCATAATCGAATCCTTGCAATCATCCAAAATAGTCTATCTATCATGCCCAATTCAAAATACTACGTGACTTTTTAGTTGTCTATAATTGGGTTGGTTCATGGTGTATTGAATGGATTCCCATCATTAGTCGTTCAACAAGGAACAATTTGCAAATGGAAATAACATAGCTCAAAGTATATTATGGTAACAATACTGCACAGAACATGGAAATTCAACAAACATAACATGGAACAACACATTTTCGCCCCCAAATAGAATTTGAGGGCTGACTGCGACCATCGATCAATTCAATGAATTGACAAGATCTTATCATAATTGGAAGATAAAGTCGTATTGATTAATCATAGGAAATAGTCATAAAAAATGGTGGCGGGGGATGAGAAATGTTTATAACATGCCAAATAAGCCAACATTAATTACATTAAGTTTAAAAGTAGTAAAAATAAATAAAAATAAAAAACTTTTATAATTATTTAATTTTAAATTAGATATATTCTTTTAATTAATCATTAAACCATAACTAATATTTAAAGCATTTATATATAATATTATTAATAATCCTGAAATTGAAATCAACCATAATTAAATTACTCATTAAATTATAATCAATTAATCATATAAAAAACCAACAATAAACATTTCCCTCAATAAACTATTAATTGCTCCATGCATTCACGCTCTCTCTTCTCAAAATGAAGATTACATTTCCTTGATGATGGACTCACTTAGTTAGTCTGAAACGTTGGTTATCAAAGGATAACATGTTTTTGCCACAAATATTTTTAAAATAATAATTAGGCCAACCATCAATCATAAACTAAAATAATAACGAAAATCATTACGATAACCAAATCACTAATGTTAAAAGAAATAAAGGCATGGGAAGATTACGATTTAGAAATAATAGATGGTTGAAAACTATGTTCAGTTAAGGAATACCACATAGATAAAAAGAGAAGGAGTTAATAATGAAAGATGATAAAAATGCTAGGTTTCTACGTGTCCCATAATCTTTATCCTTGATATGTAGAATTACTATTAGGTCTCATTAACAATGAACATCATCACTTTATAGAAGATATATTAATAGTACTCCATAACATATTTTAACAAATTTAATGGTTTTCCTTTGTTGATTATTGGTTTTGAGGAGACAATATAGCTAACTAAAATGTAATGTTTAAGTTAACTTTAATACCACAAGTATGTTCACTGCTACTAGCAGGCATCCATAGCCTTGACAGGGTTGCTTTAACCCATTGAGATGTCAATGTCCCAACTATTAGAATTAGATTCATACCTATAAGTTTATTTAAATTTTGTTAAATATTTACGAAATGCCATTGTTCTAGCGTGGTAATGAGTTAACAACAATGCCATTCACGGGAACTAATAAAGTGAACAAGTCGGCTTGTGATGAAACCTCTTGTCTCTGGGGCTTATGACCGAAGGCCATTACCCTGACTTGGTGACCAGAAGTGGTAATGTCACTTCACTAGGTCCTATGATCATGTTAGGTCGGTTTGTGATGAGACGTCCTATCCTTTGACGACTTTTTATTTTATTTTTCTTATTTCTCTTCTATTATTTTTTTATTGTAAATTATTACTTAATAGATGGTGTTTCACATCAACTCCTTAAGAGTTACGAATGGAGTAAATTTTTTTATAACAACTACATTTTAGCTAGCTAATCTTGTTCCCCAAAAAAACATTCAAAATAACTGTTGAATTGCTTTAAAATTGGAGTAGAAAGATGACCCCTTAAGTGGTGATAGAAGGAATTTATGATTAGTACTTTATGAATTTCTTACAAAATCAATGAATTAAGAGTTTTAGGAGATTCAAAAATAGATATAATGAAGTCATCTTAAAAGAAATTATCCTTTTAAAAGTAAATTCTTTTGTGATAAACATTAAACAAACTAGTTACCCAACCATCATATTGAAAAGGGGCTTAAAATGTTCCTTATCACAGGAAAAATAAAGACATTTTCAAACAAATGATAAGTAATAGATGCATCTAAGGAAACAATGATCACGATTGAGGAAACAACAATTGTGACTAAAGAAACAATAATTGCGAAAACTGTGTTGTGACTAAAAAAAAAACAATTGTTAAAACGACATTGTGACTAAGGAAACAACAATTGTGAAAATGACGTTGTGATTAAGGAAATAGTAACTATAAAATTGATGTTGTGACTAAGGAAAAAACAAATATTAAAATGATGTTGTGACTAAGGAAACATGAACTGTAAAAATGATGTTTCGACTAAGGAAACAACAATTTTGATAATGATGTTGTGACTAAGGAAAGACCAACTAAAGAAGCAACATTATGACTTAGGCACAACAATTGCAACAACATCGTAACAACAACATTTTTTTTTACAAGAAAATGATCACAATGGTTCCCAAATTAGATAAAAACATACACACCATAAGAAAATAAAAACTATTTACATTATGCACATGGTAATAAGGATTTCGAAGAAATTTTACTTAATCGTGGTTGTGGGCACATTCCCTCGCTCGACTACAATCTACAAGTATGCATCATTATTGATTTCATGAAGAATGGACTATTTTGTAAGTGGTTGGTGGCACAAGCATAGTCGGTGACCATTAACAAGGAAATAAATGCAAGAATTGTCAATCTAAGTAAGGCATATTGTCTCATTATCATAAACTTCACTGACTTTGTAAGACCCAACCACCTCGTTTGAAAATTACCTGGGAAGTCCTGGAATATGTAATCATATAACAATGCCCAATCCCCCTTCTAAAAGGTATTCTTTTTAATCAAACGATCATGCCACTTGTCTCTTTGTTGTTGAACTATAGTTGTCTGTTGGAGAACGGCAAGGCACATTTCATCCATTTCATTGATTTCTTGAAGGTGTTGTTTTTGTGCTTTCGAAAGGTCCAGACTGACTTCCTGAGCATTTCTAAGAGTCTTAACTTCAAATTCAATCAGAAAAATTGACTCCTTACCAAAAACAACCTGATATGGTGAAAAAATTTATTATGCCAAGTTGTTCGATAGGCCCACAAGGCTTCAGAGTGTGTAGAGGCCTAGTCTTGTGATTTGTAGATAATGTCTTAGTTAGGATTCCTTTGAAGAATTTATTTTTCCTTTCAACCTAAACATTGCTTATGGATGGTAAGGTGAAGTAACTCTATGATTTATGTGATACTTTTGGAGGGTTGCAACAATTTGATGGATTGTAAACTATGATCCTCCTTCAATTACAAGTTCTCGAGGAAAACCATATCAAACAAGCTGTTCAAATAGAAATTTGATGACTACCTCTTCTGTGGCTCTTGAGACTGCTACCACCTCCACCCATTTCATTACATACTCTGTGCATAATAGAATGTATGATTTTTGGTCTAAAGGTGGACTAAGGGGACCTACAAAGTCTGTAGAAATTTCTCTATAGATAAGCTAGCTATGATACCGTGTAGAAATTCTCACTGTAGATCACCAGATAATGCAATATACTAAAGAAAAGTACTTGATCTACTTCTACAAACAAACTTTGCGGAAGCTTAATCGATTTTGAGCAAGATCAAATAGAACACATATAACAGAGAAGAAGAAATCATACACATGAAACACAGAAGAATACTCTGGGGAAAGCCTTAGCTAAAAACCCCGCTATCTGTATTATCATACAAGTGGAAATATCTCAGGATTACACAAAGCTTTAGCTCTCAAGCTATCCATCTCTCAGTACAATTCATCACTGTTGCTCATAGACAAAATAGACAACACATATGCCTTCCTTCAGTCCTCCAAGCCTCCTATTTCCTTGCACAGTTTCTCTTGGGTCCTTTAGCTGCAACCTGTGTGATTCTCACCTCACACTCGACACTGACCTCTGAAATAACTGTGCAATCCTAAAGGAGATAATTCCTTCTGCATGGATGAGTTTCCTATATAGTAAAAATCCTCCAACTGATAGTACATTGTCCCTTCCTCTGATCTCAATTAGATCTCTGACTGAACTGACATGCATGAGTTATTTATGAGAGAATATTCAGTTATCTAAAGTGCAACAGTTACATGCATGCATGCATTAACTAACTGAACTCACAATTAATTCTACAAACTGTTAGAACTAATCTAACTAGACTTAACTTAGTTAATTGAGCTAACTAATTACAACTCAAAGTACAACTCATCCTCATCTCCTTAACTAAGGGATAAATTCCCTGATCAATGGAGAAATTGTTGCATGTCTTCACATAGACTTCATGTTTGATTTTCTCCAACTAATTAACTCAAGATGAATTAATTAATTATTAATCAAACGGCTGCTAAGATCAAATTCGAATTTTACTTCTCAATTTTAGTTCAGGGACTAACTAAAATTGGAAACTATCCCGAAATGCTATTTATAGCAATGCTATTTTTAGAACTTCCATTTTTCATTCCTTGTTGCTATGTCCAACACTGGTACCCGAACTACTATTTATAGCAATGCTATTTTTAGAATTTCTATTTTTAGCATTTCTTGTTGCCATTTTCAACACTCCCTCTAAACGAGAAAGGCATTCAACTCAAACCTGATCCTGAACCTTTAGAATGTTCTGCATGCAACACTTCTCCCAAGTGTTGTTACTCCAACAACTCTAGAAACAAAAAAAACTCCCAACTGACCTCTCTGTTGGGCTAAAAACATCCTCTGATGTTGAAGCTTCCTCTGTCGCTGACAAGTGCTCCCTCTATGACCTCTGAGCTGCTGTAACACTCCATGCATCTCGCACCATTGCACACCTCTCTGTGCCATCCTGCACTGGTGCAACACTCCTGTGCCTCTCGCATTGCTGCAACTTGCTAGCTCTGCATAGTCTTGGGACTCCTGCACTGTAGCTCTCTCTTCCGCTCCATCCGCATCTATCTCTACCCTCTTAGCCAGTCCTACTACTCCTCGTTGGGGCTCCCGTAGAAAGGTCTAATCAAAGAGGTTGGGAACCTCAATGATCCTGCCCCTATTCTGGCCTTCTTGGGACTATCACTCCACATCGCCCCACCTCTGACCTGGAGGTATGGATGCATGTGATCCCTCTGCCCACTTAGCTCAAAATTCCCCCCCTACTAGAGGTATCTGCATGAGTGGATGCCTTCACTCGGTCTCCTCTCAGCTTCTCCAGTTGTGGCTGCTCCACAACCTCCTGAAGTTGCTTCACCAATTGTGGTTCCTCCACAATTGTCTGAGAATTCTTTTGGCGCTGCATGTTGAGAGGTAATTTACTCTCCCTCTCAACCACCAAGTATCTAACCTTTTCCTTGCTCCTCAAGGCTTTGCATGCATCTTGAACCTCAAGAGCATACAGTTTCTTGGCTATCCCACCAATCTGTTTCATCTTTCCTGTCGTCACGAAATTTTCCTGAAAATAACTAATTTTAAATCAGCGATATCTCCCTCATCTGAACTCTGATTCAGCTGATTTTTTTTTTTGAATTTGGGTATTTTTCTGCAAGGAATCCAGATCTGCTATTTGTTTCTAAAAATTTTGCACAAAAATTTTTAGATCTACTCTGCAAACTCGTGGCCCAATTTTTTTTTTTTTTTTTTTTTTTTTTTTTTTGTACTTCGAATTTTCTTCTTCGTATATTGTTCACTGCTTCGATCACCTTTGCTCCGATACCATGTAGAAATTTCTCTATAGATCAGCTAGCTCTGATACCTTGTAGAAATTCTCACTGTAGATCACCAGATAATGCAATATACTAAAGCAAAATACTTGATCTACTTCTACAAACAAACTTTGTGGAAGCTTAATCGATTTTGAGTAGGACCAAATAGAACACATATAACAGAGAAGAAGAAATCATACACATGAAACATAGAAGAATACTCTGGGGAAAGCCTCAGCTAAAAAGCCCGCTATTTGTATTATCATACAAGTGGAAATATCTCAGGATTACACAAAGCTTTAGCTCTCAAGCTATCCATCTCTCAGTACAATCCCTCACTGCTGCTCATAGATAGAATAGACAACACATATGCCTTCCTTTAGTCCTCCAAGCCTCCTATTTCCTTGCGTAGTTTCTCTTGGGTCCTCTAGTTGCAACTTGTGTGATTCTCACCTCACACACAACACTGACCTCTGAAATAAATGTGCAATCCTAAAGGAGATAATTCCTTCTGCATGGATGAGTTTCCTATATAGGAAAAATCCTCCAACTAATTAATAACCACTCCTCATATCTGGAACTTGTCGGTCCTGCACTCTCCCTTATCTTCACCTATTTATTCACCATCACCCATCTCTGACTTCTTCAATAATTCTCATCCTGATGATGAACCACAGAGGCTGGTTCGAAACGTCGATGCACTAAAACAACAGATGCGATGAATCCGGAAGATACAACCACACAGATTAAATCTTGCTGATTAACTAGGTCACTATTGATGATTAGAAAGACTTTTGATGTTCAGATTGAGTTGATAGGTTGTTAACAGGGAAAAGCTTCAAAAAAGGGCCATCAAACACCTCTGATTTCACCTCTCCCTCAGTGGGATCATGATCTGGGATCAAGGTGACCTTGCTGCCCACAAAGACACTGACTTCGCTTTGCCATGCAATCACTAGTGTTTGATTTTCATTTGTAGAATTTGGTTACATGTTCAGATTTTTGCTTGCTTAGTTGCATAAGTTAGTATACATGGTTTCATTGCAGTTCAAACTTCTGTTCATTCTCTTTACTGTCAACTAGATCAGATTAGGTCAACGTAACTAGGTCTCTAATTTTTCAAGTCTTCGTTGGTTCAGCTGGAAAAACAACTTGTAGAGCACTTGTACCACTTCTCTATCTACCCATACTTCATCAAACCCATTTGCTCCATCCCTCAACTCAGATTCTTGCCTTATGTTTTCCATTTGCTCACATAACCCTAGTTTTTGTGCAACATTGCTTCAATCCTCCTTGAACAAATCCAGCCATCTACATCTTTCCTCAACTCCATCCACCAAGTCCTGGACCACCTCCAACCCTTACCCACTCCTTCATCTTTTTTCCCTCCATCCATCCTCCAAAATCCCATTTCTGAACATCCTGTAGAAAAATTATAGACATCCTGTAGAAATTGTAGACATCCTATAGAACCCCTGCAGACTTCCTGTAGAAGCTCACGAATGAGGTTTCTTGATAGCCAAATTATGTGAAACTCTCTGGAAGGATGTTAGGGACTCCTTAGGCCCTCTTTGAACCTTCCCTACCTCCTCCAAGCATTTCTTCTCGCCAATCCACCTCTGCACAGTCAAAACAGTCAAATCGCATGCATGATAATTCTGGCAACTTATTCAAAAATACAAAAAGATGTTTTTTTCAGATGTTACTATAGAAGTAGCTTAGATACATGTATTTACCTTCCTAGAAGTCAATGGCATTTCTTTCAGTAACTTGCATCCTCTTTCTTGCATCGGTAGGGATAGCTGGTAAAATTAGGGTTTGTTAGGGTTTACGTTTCCTTTTAGCTTTCCAGTTTCTTTCTGCAAGTAAATCAGCCTTCTTTGAGTTATCTTTCGTCCATCAATTAAAAAGCTTCTTCTCATAGCTCATAGAAGTTGGCTTAAGCTCCTAGCGGACTTGTGCCAACTGACCAAGTGACAGCTGCAGCAAGAGCTAGTACTTGTGCATACAGCACCGTCGCTTCCAAGTTTGTTACGAACTACCAGGTTGATAAAAGTAAAGAAGGGAGTCCCAGGAGTTGCAGCATTATTGCTGCAATACTGGAGCTCACTACTCTTTTTGGCGCCATTGCTAGGGAAGTGTCAGAGTATTGGTGATTGCTGTTTTTCTTCTATTTTCCACTACAGCCTTCTGCTAAGTAGTTTATTTCAGTTCCATTCTGCAATTTCATTTCTGCAAAAGTAAATTAGACATTTCCTGCTTTCATAGATTAGCCTTTCAATTCCACAATTTCAATTCTGCAAGCGTAGAATAGAATTTCAATTCTGCAAGCGTAGTCTAGCATTTCATTCTCGCAATTTGATTTCAGCAAAATAGATTAGTCCTTTCCTGCTTTCATTTCAATTCCGCATTTTCATTTCTGCAAGATAGATTTTAGTTAGTTGCAATACCATCTGTTTCAGTTTTGCAGGTACAAGCAAAAAAAAAGCAAAAGCAACCAAAAATCTTTTCATGCCTCGTAGGAACAGAGATAATACCGAAAAATTCCTACCCAACACCCCCACCACTTCACTGAGTCACCCTTCTCTCTTCTTTGGTGGCAGTGACCCAGAAGAACCTATAGGTGAACCTCCTGAGATATACAAAGATCTTATAACAAAAGAAGAGCAAGAAAACATTCCTTTTGAGACCATGGCTGAAAACAGAAATGGTAGAGACGATGACGAGAGAATAGAAGGTACCTTCCCCATCCGAGAGACCAACGGGGACATGAAAATGAAGAACATAAGCCCCTTAGCCTTACCTCATTTCCATGGATTGACCATTGAAGACCCTGATACCTTCCTGTTTGAGTTTGTTGTCCTTTTTCGAACTTATGACTATACAGAAGATGAGTAAAAGTTGAAATTCTTTCCCTCTACCGTCAAGGATGCAGCATTACGCTGGTTCATGGGGCTACCTGGGAACAGTATCACTACTTAGGCTTAGATGCAGCAAGCCTTTAACAACAAATACCAAGATTACTGTAGGTCAAAGGAAACCAAGGGAGAAATCTTTCGGATGACCATGGGAAATGATGAGTCTTTAGAAGACTACGAGGAAAGGTTCCAACTTAGCTACAGACGCGCCAGGTGCACACTTGACCCTGAATCTCTAAAGCTGGTTCTGCTCCGAGTCCCTAAAGACCTTCTAGATACCCTTCACATGCTAGTTGGAGGAGACATCTACCAACTACCTTATGAGGACATAAAGACTGTGTTTAGAAACCACTCTAGGGCAGCCCAGAAAAGAGGTAGGGGGAATCCACTTTCAGCTAGTACTACCTTCTCCAAGCATGAGTTTGCTAATCAGATGGAAGACCTCAAAAGTGAGATGAGACAGACCATTGCCATGCAACTTGATACTTTCTGAATCCAACCAAAGAAAGAGGAAGTTCAGAGGGCTTTGGCCATTTTTTGTCCAGATGTACGAGGAAGCACCCTAAGAACGAGTGTCCATTGCACTTAGTAGAGGTATGTTTTGTTTGTGAGGAAAACCACCCCACGAGCTAATGCCCAACCTTGCTTGGATTTAAAGCCATGTACCAAGGGACTGAGGCAACCACTGAACCTCTCTACCTCCTCAACCAAAGGAGGCCGCATGGGCCCAGACCTTACCAGCAGGGGATGCAAGGGACATCCCAAGCTTATTATAGCCCCAACCAATCTACTCACATGCCTTCTTGGGGTCCCCCTGCTCATCCTTCCTGGTCTGCACCTCCTCCGTGGTCCTATCCACCTCAATACCATACTTAACCCACTTCTCATTCGTTTCACTCACATGTCCAGCCACAGCCTCAGTGGAATGCACCTCAACCGGGGTGGAGGCCCCAATACAACTCTCCTCCCGCCATTCTTCCTCCACCATCGGCTCAGCCACAACCATTACCTCCTGCTCCTCCAAGACAACCCCAGATGCCTGCTCAACCGAACCCGAACCCCAACAACCGACAGGCCCAGCATGTATACACTGGGGAGACAACATGTCCCACCTATGTTGTAGAGATCCAGGAGATCAACCAGCAATCTAGGAAGACCCTTCCAAATCGCCAACCTCCTCCCCCAGAGGACGAGGAAGAGAAACAGGAAAGTGAACCCAAAGCCATTCCGCCCTTTCCTGAGTGACTAACAATAGCCACTCAACCAAACCCGGAGGAGACTGAACTTCTGGGAGAACTTTAACAGTTGTGTGTGAAAATACCACTTCTCCAGGCCATCAAAGATGTACCGATATACAACAAATTGATTAAGGAGAAGTTTTTTAGGCATCCAAGCAGGCGAAAGAGAGATGCCTCGACCATCAATTTCATTGGACAACTGTCCGATCTAATGTTGGGGCAAGTAATCTGTCCAAAGTATTTGGACCCTGGGAGTCCTGTAGTTGATGTCCATCAATGGCACCATAATCCCCCATACCTTGATTGATCTAGGGGCTTCCATTAATGTGATGACCAGGGACACCATGCTTAAAATCACCCTTCAGAGTTCCTTAAGGAAGACCTCAATAGTCCTGCAGTTGGCAAATCGCTCCACCTTGACTCCCAAAGGGATTGTGGAAGATGTCTTGGTCTCTTTTGACTCTTGGGAGTACCTTGCGGACTTCTTGGTCCTTCAGCCAAAGGAAAATCTCACTGGATACCCCCTCATTTTGGGAAGGCCTTGGTTAGCCACTGCGGATAATTACATCAATTGCCGAGCTGGAAGCTTGACCATCAAGAATGGGCTTATGTCCAAGCAGCTAGTCCTATATCCTCCTGCCCAACCTCTGCTAGAACATGACTTACCACTCTGGTTGGAAGAAGGAGATGAGGATGAGGTCTACTCTGCACCATTGTGCACAGTAGAAACCACTAGGGGAGGCCCTCAAACCAAGGATGATTTGATTGAGACTTTGATTCAAAATCCACCTTCCAGTGCACTATCCTTAGAGGAATTGTTGGAAGATACCCAAGCCAACACCTTAGTGGACCTCTGTGTGACTGATCCGACCTCTCCCAGAGTTAAGAATGTGGAGTTTTGTCCTGAAAGAACTTTAAAGATCAGCTCCTCCGTATCTCCTTCCCAGGAGAAGGAGCTGTGTAGCTTACTGAAAAATAATTTAGATGCTTTCGCTTGGAGCTATAAGGAGATGAAAGGAGTCCATCCTTCGGTCTGTACCCATCACATCTACATTAAAGAAGATTGTAAACCAGTCAGGCAGCCTCAGAGGAGAATGAATCCAGCCCTTAAAGACATTGTCAAAGAAGAATTGCAAAAATTATTGGATGCAGGATTCATCTACCCTATCTCCGATAGTGAGGGGCTCTCGCCTCTAGTGCTTGTGCCCAAGAAGAACGGGAAGTGGAGAATCTGTGTAGATTACCGAGAACTTAAAAAGCCACCAAGAAAGACCATTTCCCTTTGCCTTTCATAGATCAAGTGCTGGATGGACTGGCAGGGAAGAAGTTCTTCTCTTTCCTAGATGGGTTCAGTGGGTATAACCAGATCCAAATAAGCCCAGAAGACAAAGATAAAACCACCTTCATCTGTCCTTGGGGTACCTTTGCCTACCAAGTCCTTCCCTTTGGGCTATGTAATGCTCCTGCCACTTTCCAGAGAGCAGTATTGAGCATCTTTTCTGAGTTGGTCCATGATTCGGTAGAAATCTATATGGATGACTTTACTCCTTATGTGTCCAACTTCCAAGAAGCATTGACTAATCTGGGAAAAGTTCTAACCAAGTGCATTGAGATGAACCTGTCCCTCAGTCCCGAAAAATGTGAATTCCTGATGACTGAAGGGACCGTGCTAGGTCATACCATGTCTCGGCAAGGATTACAGGTGGACCCTAATAAGGTTGCTATCATCCAAAAGGCCCCACCTCCTCAAAAGGTAAGAGATGTTCAACGTTTCCTAGGCTTAGCAGGATATTATCGAAGATTCATTAAAGACTTCAGCAAGCTAGCCTCGCCATTATTTGGCCTCTTAGGGAAAGATGTTGAGTATAAATGGACTAACAACTGTCAAGGGGCACTGGATGAGTTGAAAGATAAGTTGGTGTCCGCACTGATCTTGAGAGGTCCAAACTGGGCCCTACCTTTCCACATCCACACTGATGCCTCGAACAAAGCCATAGGGGCAGCCTTAGGACAAGTTGAGGAGAAACTCCCATATGCCATATACTTCGTCAGCAAAAACCTTTCCAAGGTAGAAATGAACTATACTGTAACCGAGAAAGAGTTCCTGGCTATAGTCCATTCCCTAAACAAGTTCAGACATTACATCACTGGTTATCAAACATTTGTACACACTGATCATGCTGCGATTAGATATTTAATGAATAAGCCTGATGTCAATGCTCGTATCATTAGATGGTTACTTTTTTTGTAGCAATTTGATTTGATGATTTTCGACAATCCAGATAAGGAAAATGTTGTTGCTGACTTCTTGTCTAGATTGGACTTGCCTGCAGGTGAAGAAGGAATAGTGGATGACCAGATGCCAGATGAGCATATGTTTGCTATCTCACTACTCTCTCCATGGTTTGCTAATATAGCAAATTACTTGGTCTCAACACAGTTTCCTCTGCATCTATCCTCAAAGGAGAAGAGCAGAATTGTAGGGAAGAGTGCCCCGTTCACTTGGATCGGGGGCAACTTGTTTAAACTTGGCCTAGATCAGATCTTGAGACATTGTGTTAGGGAGGAGGAAGTCTTTGACATCCTCCTAACCTGTCATGATGGACCTTGTGGAGGCCCTTGGAAGACTACAACAGGTTTCACATCGTATGAGCTGGTCTACGGGAAGAAAGCTTTGCTATCCATAGAGTTCGAGTACAATACATTGAGGGTGGCAGCTCAGCTGGACCTAGATCTCAGCCATGCTCAACATGAAAGATTATTGCAGCTAAATGGATTAGATGAACATAGAATGAAAGCCCTCCTCCACTCAGAAGTAGTTCAACTCCAGAGGAAGATATGGCATGACCAACACCTTAATGAAAAGCAATTCCAACCGAGAGATTGGGCGCTGCTGTATGACTCAAGATACAAGGATTTCAAAGGAAAGCTGAGGAAAAGATGGTTAGGACCATATATAGTGGAGAAATGAAATGACAATGGTTCAGTCCTTATCAGGACCATTGATGAAGAAGCCATCCCCATGCTTGTCAATGGACATCGATTGAAAATCTACAAGAAACCCCTTTCGAGGCAGGATTTCATTGAAACTGTGGAAAAATCAGAGTTGGTAGTAGAACAGGGTTCTACCTCTATTCTAGCCACACCTTGATCATAAAAAAAAAGGGAATAAAAAGATCCCTGGGTGAAAACCTCTCTGAGGCGCCCAGGGCAGACAGTGAGGGTGGAAACCTCATGGAGGCACCCCAGCTGTCTCTCAGAAAATAAAGAAATGGAATAAAAAAAGGTCCTTGGGCGAAAACCTCTCTGAGGCACCTAGGGCAGATAATGGGGGTGAAAACCTCATGGAGGCGCCCCTACTATCTCTCAAAAAGAAAAAAAAGAGAAAAAAGAAAAAAATAAGAAGAAAAAGAAACAGGTCTAATCTCTGGAATTATTTGAGGTTGCAGGGAATACAGTGCAGATAAAGAAGGTCGTGCAAAACAAGGACAGGGGTCCGTACTAAGCTACCAAACATCCTCACAGACACCCCCTCCATGGCCACTCACTTTTTCCAGGATTTGAACGCATTCGGGTCGAGATTCAACCTCCTACAGGAAGTTTTGAGCTTTCTACAGGAAGTTCCGCATTTCTACAGGAAACATCCTGTAGAGCCTTCGCGCAGGCCAAAGTCGATTCTGGAAAGGGATTTAAATCTTGAAGTCTGTTGATGAGGCCTGTAGCCACCCCTCTCTTCCATCCATCACCGGTTTCATCTCTTTCCACCGCCATTACAACAATCTGGTCCTGTATTCCTTCACAGTCATGCAAAGAGTCCTGTTTTCCTCAGATTACAATTTTTTTTCCCAAGCGAAAAATCAAGTACACGAAGGCTCGCACACTCTACTTTTCAAAGCTCCATTAGGAACCTTCATCCGTGAAGACAACCCTACTTGTTTCAGCATGCATCCCATGAGGAGAAGTAGCTACAAGATGTCCTACAGGAATCTTGTAGCAGCTGATCCGTCTGGAGCACACACTATGGAGTCAATAGTAGTTGAAATCAACGCAGGAGGAATGTAACCAACTCCGCTTGAATGTGAACACCTCCTCGACAGCTGAGAAAAGACAGAGTCGTGCATGCAATGTTCACCACCAAAGGATCGGGTCCCGAAGCCTTGCATGCAACATCAGTCAATGAAAGGAGGAGTTCCAGCGCCTGTGCACGAAGCAGCAGTGAGCAAAGCCATCGTTCCACATCCCGAAACCTGCAGAACATGTCCATGGCCACACAGGTAAGTGTCTAACCTTATTCGTCAAATTGCATAGACTATACTATGAAAACTGCATGTCTGTGAATGGTGCGGATTGAACGAATTCGGTGGCCAGTCAACTGGCCACCCACAGTCAGTCGAATGGCCTCGTGGGATCCGAACAAGCTCGGTTACGCTCGAATCTGCCAAAGGGACATGGAGCCGACACGTGGGAAGTGTCCAGTCGGGGAAAATCGGTGGATTGGCAGTAAAATCAGCGGATTGGCAGTGAAATCGGCGGATTGGCAGTGATGACGGCGGGTAATGGCAGAGATAGGAAATGGTAGTCAGAGACACGCCGAAGAATGATGGCCGTGACATTGGCTAACGGATCGGCCTGGACACCTCACCCCCGCGCCATGAATTGCGCCGTAATTCAAAATCGTTCGGCCAGAGAACTCACATTAACCACTATCATTTACACTTGCAACCGATTTTTAGCAACGTACGCGTCCTCCTCCTCTATAGTTTGTTAGACCGAGCTTCTCAGCTTGTTTCAAAACCCTCCCGCGTCCCAGGCTTGCTCAGAAGCGCCGTGACATCCTCCAGAAGCCGAAAAAGCTCTCTACGGGAAGGATCTCTACAGGAAGCACAACATAGCCTCCCGGAGCAGAGAAACCTGGATCTTCTGTGTCGGAATTGGAGTTTCGAAGAGAGCTAGGCTCGAAAACGCCATTCCCATGCATGATATTTCGAAAGGTGGTGAATTAAACTGTTTGGAGTAGGAGAATTAAAACAAGTCTGCCTGTGGCTCAAGAATGGTGGTTTGCCTGTGTGATACATGAAATTTCTTTCAGTTGGTTCTATGTCACATTCTCCTCCATGGTTCCTGTTAACAAATTCCTCTTGTAAAAACGATAAACCACTATAAGGGATAACCTGTGCATGAAGAATGTGACTTGTATGTGATTGGTGTGAAAATTAAGCTCTGCACTCTGTCTGTGAGAGCCTAATTCCCTTTTGACAGTCGAGTTTTGGGCAGCAGCAGCATTATAACTAGGGACTTGGTGCAAAGTGAGATACAAACATCTGAGAAACCTTGTCCTGAGAATCAAAGGAGGAAACCATACACAGAATTCCCCTTCTGATCAGAACACAAGCCAAAACAGAGCATTCTCACCATGCCAGGAGGGTTTATCAGAAAGGAACCCTCGGATTCTAGGAAATTGCGAGAAACTCTCGAGGTGGT
Organism: Pinus tabuliformis; assembly: GCA_031772625.1. Taxonomy (NCBI): domain Eukaryota; kingdom Viridiplantae; phylum Streptophyta; class Pinopsida; order Pinales; family Pinaceae; genus Pinus; species Pinus tabuliformis. The sequence goes on from CM062817.1 coordinate 1,863,397,312, forward strand.
AGACCTATTTACCCGTGCCAATTGGATGACATTCTGTGACAAAATTCAAGGTCATGATGACGAGGTAATAGAAGAGTTCTTAATGTCTCTGCAGCCTAAATCCAAGATATTGGCCACTGTAAATTTCAGAGGGTTGACCTTAAAACTTACCCCACAACTCATCAGTCACGTCACTGATTTGCCATTGGGGATACCCTAGAGCAAAGAGGAGAGGGCATTGGGCCAAAAAGACAAAAAGGAATTATTCTACCAGAAGAACAATTTTCAGAGGATAAGAATGGGGTCCAGAGATCCAGCCTACATCCATTTTGGAGCGAGGTCATCCTTCAGATCATGAAATACATTACCTGTGAGGGGCGGTTCGGTATTGTATATGGTTATCAATTCTGGTTGCTAACTGAACTCAGGCATAAGATGGATTTACCCACAGAAGAAAAGTTAAGCATCCCATATTTCCTCCTACAATCATTAATGGAGTGTGGCACAAAAATGAAGGAAGGGACACCGGACCAGCTGGCTCATCATGGGCTTATCAAGCTTCTAGTAGAAGATGCCCTCCATACCTATACTGTCCCTCTCTCCTGGGAGATTTTCTGCAATATATCCAAGGATGATGATATCCGGATTCTAGTCGAGGAACTCACTTCATCCAACAGTGAGGAAAGGGAGCACATTGAGGTAGAAGAGAAAGCCAAGGGTAAGGAACCCCAGGACAGACCACCACAGAAAGAGCAAGAAGAGAAACAAGAGAAAGGCCAAGCTGCTGAGCCCAAAACTATGGGTGGAATAAAGGCACAAATGCCAAGGGAGAAACGGTTGCAAATCAGGGCAGAAAGGACTGAAAAATTCCAAGCAAGTGAGGGCACATCCAAGGCAACCACAGCAAAATTAAAAGAGAAGGCACCCCCAGCCAAGCAGGCCAAAACAATGAAAACCGTTTCTACAGGAAGCCCGAAAACCATTTCTACAGGAAGACAGAAAACAATCAGCACAGGACTTTCTACAGGAAGTCTGGAGATAGGGCAACAGAAGGAAAAATCATCGGAGATTTTAGCTAGGGAGGCAGCAGCTATGCTGGCCACCCTAAGCACATCTCCCAAGCAGAAGGGGAAGCGAAAGAGGGAGCCTTCCCTGTATTTTAAGGCAAGAAGGAGCATGAGGATTAAGACTGGCAGACCCCAGCCACCGTCAAAAGAACCAATCACAATTGTAGACACCCCTACCACACAAAAGGAGAGGTCCCCCTCCAAGGCATCCATCACTTATGAACAGGGAAGCCCGAAGACATCCACCTGGAGAGAAAGAATGAAAATGTTGGACACAAAGGCCTCTCTATAGGATGCTGAGACTATTCTACAGGAAACACTGGCTAGGCTGAAGGAGACTGAAGCAATGGAAAGTGAGGCAGCTAAATCACCACAGGAGGAAGAAAAGGTGGAGAAAATTGTGGAACCTAGCCCCCAGCCCAGCTTGGGCTCCTACTATAACTTCTTAGAGGCCGGAAAGATCATTCCTCAAAAATTCACAGTGCCACTTTTCCTTGCACTAGAAGAAGAGAGAGTGAGGACCCACACTTGGATGAAAATCGCTAAGTCCAAGGGTGTGGCAGATATAGGTCCTCTGGAGGAACAACTCAAAGAGGCAAGAAGGGAATTGGCTATGGTACGACATGTGGAGAGCAGCCAGCGGGTCAAGCTACAGGAAGAAAATGAGCTGCTTAGACAGCAGCTACAGTTACAGGGACAGAGGAAGGAAGACAGGCCTCATATCTTGGGAGAACAACAGCAATAGGAGGAGCCCACAACAGCCAAAGATACCCCTGATGAACAGCAGAGAAAGGAAGGGATGCAGACTGAAATTGAGACACTGAATCGACAGCTACAGGAAAAAGAATTGCAAGCAGGCTTGGAGATACAGTCTCTAAAATAGCAGGTACAAGAAAAGGAGGCCCAATTGGCCTGCATGGCCTGCTGGGCAATGGAAGCTCTGCAGTGTAGGTAGCCTGCCAAATCCTATGCCCTATACCTCAACGATCAGTGGTTACAGTTTCAGATCAATACCTTGGCCCAAAGGGGCATCACCCCATTCCAAAATTATTATCAGTTTGCAGCTCTATGTGGCAATAGTTCATCAGAGGATAGGGCCAAATTATCAAAGTTCTACTTGCACAACTTCGCCCTTCTGAACATGAACGCATGGGATCCCAACACGGTGATAGGAGATGTCTAGCTTATGGCCATGGCCTCTTGGATGAGTCATGAGGAGAAGAGAGCAGCAGAGGTCTGTAGTATCATAGGCAGAGAGCTCAGTGAGCCATTCATGATCAGAGCAGAGCCGGATGACCCCTCAACAGTGATAAGCGCCCACCAGCAATTGGCCAACAGTCCTCAGGATCTACCAGAATAAATTGAGCAACAAGCTCAATCCATTTCCCATTTTGAGGACATGGAGAGACTGTTGGGAGAAAACTACCTGCATGCCTGCACAAGGCGGTGGAACACACTGCCTCACAACCTAAAGATAAAAGAATACCACTCTCCCACCAGGATGAGGGAAGCCTTGGCAAGGGTACCTCTCTACAAACAGTTGATGCAGAATTTGTAGGCAAATTTGATTGGCCTGAAATTCAGTCCTCCTTTACTTTTGGGATTGTTAGAAGGAGTGAAGGAAAAGGAGGAAGGTAGATAATGGGAGGAAGTGGAAAGGAAGGCAGGATTCCACGACCGGGAAGAGGATATCACCATAGAGGCCTGGGACGTGAGGGAGGCAATCAAAGCCATAAAGGATGATGAGCTGGACTAGTTGCTCAGAGGATGAGCAACCCATTTAGCAGGGGGGTAATGATGAGCCCCGGATTGGGTAACTTATTGGGCTCATTTTTCCTAATTGTCCTTGTTCAATCCTCCATTTTTCATAGATTATGCATGTTTTTCTAGTATGTTTATGTTATTTGAACAAATAAGGGTGGTCACTCAACCAAGGAGGCTAATACGTGGTCATTTCAGGTTTTTTGGACAAATTTTGGAGCAAAACTAAGCAATTATGGCCCAGGAGACAGCCAAGCTTAAGGTGAGGATTCGTAGGGAGGTTGTCTTTGGCATTAAATGGACCTTCCTTGAAATCTTCACCCTCAACTCTGAGCTCAACAGGCCACCAAAACGAGTTCTAAAGGTAGCCGAGCAGCTTTGGGAAGAGTGACTGTTTACTAGCAGTTGGCACAGCCGAGTCCCTTGAATTTAGGATGGCTGCTAGGCCCCTCGTAGTGTACAAATAGGAAGGCCTCAACCTTCGTAGTTTACTTTTGGAACTGTTGGTATTTGCACTATAGTGTTGTCCTTTTCAACTTGTTTTCTTGTAGCTACTACTGTAAAACTTTCTTGTGATGATTATTTTTGAGTAATGAGAAGCAGATTTACTTGGCATCAGATTTGAGTCCTTTATAGGAGCCTGCAGCTCTTGGGGTTGGGCCCAACCCGAGTGCTAAGGCCTCCTTTATGTATTGTTATTTGTTCTTTATGTATTTGTAAAATCATTTCTGTTAAGTAGATTAAATCTTGCTGATTAACTAGGTCAATGTTGATGATTAGAAATACTTTTGATGTTCAGATTGAGTTGATAGGTTGTTAACAGGGAAAAGCTTCAAAAAAGGGCCATCAAACACCTATGATTTCACCTCTGCCTCAGTGGGATCAGGAGCTGGGATCAAGGTGACCTTACTGCCCACAAAAACACTGACTTCACTTTGCCATGCAATCACTACTGTTTGATTAATTGTAGAAGTTGGTTACATGTTCAGATTTTTGTTTGCTTAGTTGCATAAGTTAGTATACATGGTTTCATTGTAGTTCAAACTTCTGTTCATTCTCTTTACTGTCAGCTAGATCAGATTAGGTCAATGTAACTAGGTCTCTGATTTTACAAGTCTTCGTTGGTTCAGTTGGAAAAACAACTTGTAGAGCACCTGTACCACTTCTCTATCTGCCCATACTCCATCAAACCCATCTGCTCCATCCCTCAACTCAGATTCTTGCCTTACGTTTGCCATTTGCTCACATAACCCTAGTTTTTGTGCAACATTGCTTCAGTCCTCCTTGAACAAATCCAACCATCTACATCTTTCCTCAACTCCATCCACCAAGTCCTGGACCACCTCCAACCCTTATCCTACCTCCATACCCACTCCTTCATCCTTTTTCCCTCCATCCATCCTCCAAAATCCCATTTCTGAACATCCTATAGAAAAATTACAGACATCCTGTAGAAATCGCAGACATCATGTAGAACCCCTGCAGAAGCTCACAAATGAGGTTTCTTTATAGCCAAACTCTGTGAAACTCTCTGGAAGGGTGTTAGGGACCCCTTAGGCCCTCTCTGAACCTTCTTGACCTCCTCCAAGCATTTCCTCTCGCCAATCCACCTCTGCACAGTCAAAACAGTCAAATTGCATGCATGATAATTCTAGCAACTTATTCAAAAATACAAAAAGATGTTTTTTTTTAGATGTTACTATAGAAGTAGCTTAGATACATGTATTTACCTTCCTAGAAGTCAATGGCATTTCTTTTAGTAGCTTGCATCCTCTTTCTTGCATCGGTAGGGATAGCTGGTAAAGTTAGGGTTTGCTAGGGTTTACGTTTCCTTTCAACTTTCTAGTTTCTTTCTGCAAGTAGGTCAGCCTTCTTTGAGTTAGCTTTCATCCATCATTTAAAAAGCTTCTTCTCAGAGCTCATAGAAGTTGGCTTAAGCTCCTAGCGGACTTGTGCCAGCTGACCAAGTGACAGCTACGGCAAGAGCTAGTACTTGTGCATACAGCACCGTCGCTTCCAAGTTTGTTACGAACTACCGGGTTGATAAAAGTAAAGAAGGGAGTCCCAAGAGTTGCAGCATTATCGCTGCAATACTGGAGCTCACCAGTGACCACAAGGTTTCTGGGATCATCGTATTTGATGGGTCACTTCCTTCCTAAAATAAGGTTGGAAAGTTTTCCAATGACATTGAATATATGAGGGTCATTTGGTTTTCTTATAGGTTTCTTGACACACAGATCTTTGATTGTTTTAGCATAAATAGATATGTCTTTGATAGCTTAGAGAAGAGGAATTTTAATGCACAATTTTTGTAGCTCCCCTATGAGATAAAATTCAGGATAAGTGGATGGTCTTACTATGGCCAATATTTCTGGAAAAAAGGAGCAACATCTATAATTTTACTGGGTTCTTGATTCTTAGTCTATTTGCTAAGTGATTCTGTTTCAGTGATAGTCGCGGTAGAAGGGGTTTTTTCTGACCAATGTTTCTCTTTGGTAGAATGTTCATCTTCTGATTGCTCTAAGTTCCTTTGGGGGGTCCTCTAGAAAAATGGTCCCCCCAGATCTTAAGAGTAGTTCATTACATTATAAGGAGGGAGGAAAAAAGTTAGAAGTATCAATGGTTTTTAGAAGTTGCACATGCCTATTATTCGGATTTGGATTTGGCTGCACAAGTAGCTGAGGGTGTAATAAAGGTGGAGTGTTTGGGGGTAACTGAAGTGGTGGTTTTAAAGGTTGTTATTGAGGTAGTGTCCCAAATGATTGTTTGATAGTTTCGGAGGGGCATTTCCAGTATGGGACCACATTGACCACTGAGTAGGTTGGTTTGACCATTATGAGGAATATGAATTATTTTGAAAAATCTGCCATAAGGGTGCAAAATATTGTTGGTTCGATCAAGAAGATCTAGGAAATGGTCGATTTAACCAAGGTGATGGGGGATATGTTTGTGGTTTCCATGCGATATTGGAATGTTGTTGACCCTGCCAAGTTAGTCTAGGAAACTTTTGTTGACTAAATTTTCGAGGAAAAAACATGGAAGGGTCCTAAACCATACCTGTAGGACAATTTTTTCACTGTGTCCATTGTGACATGAAATACATAAGTTATGGATATTCTTTAGCTTCCTTAAATATAACCTTCAATTCAAAAAGAGAGGGACTTTGATCAGTTGAATTTTCTTTGGTACAGATAGCATGGATCTCAACTTTATCTAGTGGGCATTCCTTACGGCCATGCTTCTGTCAACAACAAGGGTAGAAAATTCTAGTGCCTATTCTGCTTCAACCTACTTCTTCTTTACCTGTAAGATGTCCAATTCTATATTTAGTGTGCTTAATATATTAGTTTTTAAATTTTCTAAAAGATTACCAATTCTGTATTCAGTGTGCTTAATATATTAGTTTTAAAATTTTCTAAAAGATTACCAATTTCTACAGGCATCACTCATTTGCCCCAAGGTCTACTGGTTCTGGTGAGTGGATCACACTTTCTAAGATTAGTCAGTGTTCTCCCACGTGAACACATGATACACAATTAATATCATCATACTCTTCTTTATAAATATCACCCTACCGCATTAGGTTAAGTGTTTCTATCCATTCATTTAATTCCCCTAATTAAGGAAGTTTCAATACTTCTTTAGGTAGAGTAGTGTATGGTGATATTGCAAGTTATCAGAGAACCTTTCTATATATTGTTCTAAGGTATCATCTTCCTTAAATGTCATTTTAAATATTTCTTCCTTTAAATCTTTGGATCTGCAATAATCTTGATATTTGGTAAGGGAGGCTTGTTTCATATGGTCCCATGACTTAATACTACCACCCATTAATCCCATAAACTAGCATAGTGTTTCTCCCTTTATAGTGGAAGGAAACAAATTTATTTTCTAGGGATCAGTGGTGTAGTCATATCCCTAAAATAGAACGTCGAATTTAAATAAGAATGTGTTTGGGTCTTCAAAGGCCATTCCATGAAAATTTGGAATATTTTGAAGTGGAATAGCCTTCACGGGTGCATTGGCTTGTGGATTTACAATAGGGTATTTTATGGTCGAAGTTTGTGTGTTTGATACTTGCCTTGCCATTTTATTAAAAATATTCCACCAACCCTCAAGAATCCCAAAATCAGGAGGTACTAAATGAAAAAGATTGGTATGGTGGTGAGATTCTGAACCTTGTCTAGGTCTTACAACACTACTTGAATCAGGAATTTCAATTCCCTCTTTCATAATAGGTATTGCAAGAGGTTCCTGCTCAAGAGGTTGAGGGTGTAGATCACTTGTTTCACCTCTTCCTTCCTTTAAATTACAAGAGCACCCCTCTCTCTTTCTAAAAGGATCAATATGCTCGCTTGGTAAGTCTTGAAATATATGCTTCGATCCCATGGTTTTGTTGTGAATCCTAGCTTCATATGTAGTAGAAGATTCTGCTACTAGAGGGGAAATAATAGTAGATCCCTTCCCGGATACCTTTCGGAGGCCTACCGAGGCTTGAGATTATTTTGTTTGGATGATTTCATCTATAAAGGTCGCCCTTCCAAGGCCAACTTGACCTTGGATTTTGGTACTTTTGAAGCAATTTTTGATCTATTTCTATCTAGATCCTACCTCTAATTTTCTTCCTAGTCATGCATACTAAATAGCCTAAATCTGTCAACCAAGGGAAGAAACCACCACAAGTTTATTTTTATCAAGGTGCGTGCACAGGTTATCACCTTTCGTCTTCAATATCCAACCCTCAGGGAGTTAGGTATGAATCTAGATACAATAACACTCTCTTTTAATATCACGGCCATCAATATTATCTCTACTCGAAAGAAAGCACACGACTTGCAATTAATCTAGCAGATGAATAATCGATGGAAATAAATAAAATGTGAATTTAATAATACAAAAGAAAACAACACCTCATCTAGGAGCAGGCCTGAACTACCAGAGTTAGATTGCCTTGAAGGAAAGATGAGAATAATGGATTAACTCTCAACAGTAAAAACTTGCATTATATTATGAAAAAAGATTACAGTTATTTCATTTAGCGAGTCTATCAAATGGATGAAAAAGTTATAAAAAAATATCTCTTTCGAAACACAAGCTCCTCTCTTTATACTACAGTTGAGAGAGATAAAAACAATAAATATTTTAACAAAGATAAATCTTGAGAATCTAAAGATTCTCAAGATGCTTGTCTTTAGAGTATTAATATCGACTGAAGAAGAAAATCAAGGGCTTTGTCCCTAACATATTTACTTATATAAGAATCAACCTTGCTTGATTTTCCATTCTTGGTTGAGACAACATCACACTATCTCAATTTTTACCATGAACATATTTGGAAACAAGATCAAGTGCTAGTTGCCCCTATTATATCGCAAAACCCCTATTCATAGTAAAGATTCAAACATGAATAAATAGTGCTTTTGTAATCAAAATAGTACATTTAAAAGACGAAATGGTAAAATTAGGCTAATTCCTTCTAAGGCATATGTTATATGAGTTAATTTATCATAAATATAAGAAAAAGACGATAAAAAACACTAAAAATAAGGAATAAGGTAAGGGAATCATGAAAATTGTGAGGCCTAACACTCAGGAGAAGTAGGCGGGATTAAATTCCATCATATTGAAGATCCTACCAAAATTGAAAAGACAAAGGAATAAAAATGTAGGTGTCAACCACCTAGAAAGAGATAAAGAGAGGAAAAGTCCAACAAGACTTGGAAGGAAAGAAGTGAAGACTTATTACAGAAGGTAGCAGATCCAATAAAATACATAGACAGGAAAGTGAGGAAACAATGAGAGGTGAAAATCCATTGAGTACTCTAGAGAGGAGGTTAGGAAGTCATCTACGATTATATGATGTTGCAACTAAGAAACACTTCCATCAAAAAATGAAAGGAAAATATTTCATGCCAGAAGAATTTAAGAAGGAAATACCTCTTACATTTCTCAAGGCCACTTTGTCTTCATCCACCAACTACACAAGCTTCCACTCAGTATTTTGATACTTTTCATACATGATAAACATCCATGCCAAGACACCATAGTACATAGAGTGTCAACTCACTTTCAGGAGAAGAGAGTCCACAATAAAGGAAGTTTCATCGATGGATAAGCTACTCATGCGTAAATATATCACTCTCTAGGTGGTTCATAAGTGATTCAAGCACTAGAGCTTCAGGCCGAAGGAAACTCCTAGTGGTTTATCAACACTCACAAGAACTTGAGTGATTCTTCCCAATCTAGTAGGTTCTTCAACCTTATAGGAAAGCCACTGTCTCTATAATTCTTTTCACCTAGAAATCCTTTGAGAGGGTTCTTCAACTATTTTTTACCTCTCCAAAGCTTGATGACTGTGAATTATGATCGCTTCCCTCTCGTTATTTTTCATCTCTGCCCTTGGGAGGAAATTTTTCTTGCAATGCACTTCACTGTGTGTTCTCTTCCACTTTCTCCGTGTGTAAGAGTGAGCTCCCTCCTCCTCTCCTCATGTATATGCATATCAGGTCATCGTGAGAGGATGTACCCAAAATTGAATAACTTTCTGCCAGTCAACCACTAGAAAATGCAACACATGGCTCCCCTTAAATTTATGTCCTTTTGTTGCTTATGGTTGGAATTTAAAGGGCACCTGGGCCTGTCCTTTCCTCTTTTAGTTAATTTATGGGACATTCAGCCCATTTAAAACCACTTAGCCAACTAGGAATGATATTTAAAACAACAATTCCCACAAGAAATCTCCTTCCTAAAGCAATGGAATACGTGTCCCTTGTTCTCTAAGCCCTTTTAAATAATTCAAAGTATTTATAATGAGAGAAATATTAACTAGGGGTTGTCATAACTCCCTAAGTGAAGGATGTGCATGGATTCTTGGTTTTGGTGGAAGTGTGGGTGTGGTTAGCACACATCCAAAAGTGTGAGAAGGAAATCCCATTGGGACACAAGTTGTGGAGGGGATATATATTGATGCATTCAAACAAGCAAACAAATTGCATAGTAATTCAAACAAGAGAGGAAGCTTACTAAGAAAAGAACAAGTGGATGCACAAAGAAAAAAACATAGAGAGGGTGAATTGGTTATAGATATGAATATGCCAGGAGGAGATAAATTGTTATAGCATGTGTTCTATTTTGGGATGGTATTTACTGTGTTTTCTAAGGCCTATGTATGTGCCTGTTATTGGGTTGGAAAAAGAGAGTTCAGTGGAGTTGATACACTTAGGTGTTATTCGAGGGTCGATGAACCATTCAAGTACTTGCTCAGAGAGCTGATAAATCACCCGGGTAATGCCTGTCTTTGGAGTTGATAAACTAATGGGATACTAGTAGGGGTTGATAAACTACTTGACATGATGAGACACCTAGGAACTAGCTAAAAGGACTAAAAAACTAGTAAGTGGCTAGCCTTGGGGCTGATAACCCACTTAGGTACTTGTTTAATACGTTGATAAATATCCTTGTAGCAAGCTCTTTACTCCTATAATACTAATCTAGATGATAAAACTCCCTAATAATAATATATTCCTTCTCCTATAATTGAGATGAAACTCACTAAGCCTTGTATGAACCCTTGTGGTTGTTATTCTATTGAATAGAGAGTAATTGTGGTGTTATAGCTAGGGTTTGTTGAGAAACCACCTAAAAATGGACTCTTCTTCTTACCATATTTTGATTGGTTATTGGTGAGAGTATTCTTGAGAAACTGCCTCCTCAAACTCTGAATATGGCTCTTGGGTGGTCAATTGCAAGAAAGGTTGTAGTTAAACCGACCTACGATTGGGTGGAGAGTTGAAGTTCCTCCCTTAGTTTCTAGCCATTAATCTATACATATAAGTGTATCTAATTTTATTTATATTGCATTATGAATGTTGAATACTATTGTTATGGGTTATAACAATGAATGTATGGGCATTACTTTTGGAGGAATGGTGTTATTCCTAATTTCCTTTAATGAGATACATGTGTGATTGTTCATATGGTTTGAGAGGGATTTGCAAGATCCCTATGACTGCTAATAATCTCCTAAATGCATGGATAGTTATCTAGTATGTATGATTATTGGCTGAGTTCAGTTGAATGTCACTATGTGTGACTTCTATTATTGTTATTCCATGAATATTATGTACATTTGTTATATATATACATAGACTGGTGGAAGTATGTGGTTGATGTGTAAATGGAACTATATATTAGTGAGTCTGATAATACCTATTGTTAGGCATGTTGATATTCTTGTTTCCCTATTGTGGCTATGTTTAATGCCTGAGATGTTTTTGAGGTAATGAGGGACCTATCTCTGTTATATTTACAATGTAGAGAATTACTTGTCACTTGGAATGGCTTTGTAAGCCATTGGAGTCCTTAAGACTCTAAATATGGTTGTTGTTGAATGTTAGAATTGTGCTTGGGATGATCTATCCCTATCAAGACTCGCAATCAATTCCGGTCTATGGAGACTAATAAATGTTCATTTGTTACCAGACATATTTACATCCTAAGGAATGGAGATGTGCCTCCATGAGATGGGAATTTTGACGTTATAAACAAGGATGTGAATCAAAAGGAGTAAAGAAAGGGAAAATTTCCCATCACTTGTTATGGACATTCATGTCATGGCAAACTAAGGACACTAAGACACTTCAAGGAGAAGTGGGTGTGATTGAAAAAGGGAACGGGATGGGAAAATTCCTGCCACCTACCATTATAACTTTCTATCATGTTGTGGGGAAAATATGATGGTTCACCCCTTCATGAGTGCATTATTTCTATAGATGGAGGGTAATACACAATGTCCTCACTGTCATTGAATGCAAAAACATTGATTTTCACAGAGGTATGGGACCCACAAATTATGTTGAGATGGAAGATGCCACGTAGGGCACATATGACATGTACCTCTGATGTGACAAGGTTTCCAACGTGGCACATTGATGTTGTGATACATGGCAAGAAGATATGTCCCTGGTGGATGCCCAAGTGGCCATTTTTTAGATGACATGTGGCACCACTAGCAAATGCAATGTGGTAGGATGATGTCACCTTGCCATTAGTATGATGTCAACAAGACACTATAGAATTGGGTGATGTCAAGGTTAATATGATGTGGCATTAAATGACATGTGGAGGTGGGTTGTGGTGCCACCTAGTGTAGAGTGTTATATGCTGTTGAAGAGGTAGCACATCACCGTGGAGCTCAGGTCTACGGAGTTATTTTGTAGTTCGTTTATTCTACAAGGCGTAGAGTAGACATAAGTCGTGAGACGATAATTGTCCCCATCATTTAACATGAAATTATATGGTGTGTTGTCGAGGTTAGAATAGAGTACCATTCTAACAAAATTGTGTAGGGTGTTGTGGCACCAAGGTGTTATGATGTGGCAGGTGCCACGGTGGGCTTCATATCAGGAAGAAATCCCATGTGGGTGCCACATGGTAAATCCTTGCTCATGTTGCAAGGGTTATGGGGCTTAAACTTCAAATGGGCATAAATTCCAATCCAAAGGTTAGATTGAGATAAAGTTTATATCGCCAAAAATCTCTCGATGAGATTAATGCAATGGTGTTATCCAAAGTGAATTCCACACATACTCAGTGAGAAGGAATTTTATAACCCCTTCTTCATAATAAGACCATGAATGTTGCGTTAATTGAACATGAAAAATCCCACTATTCTTAGGAAGTCTAAGGAGATGGAAGGGAGCATTACATGGAAAATAGAGAAAGTTTGAGTTTTCCCTTGTTTGGACTTCTGAGAAGTGTTGAGTTTTTCCCTGTTTGGACAACAAAGAAGGGTTTAATTTGTCCCTCTTTGGACAATAGAGAAGGGATGAGTTTGCCCCTTTTTGGATAGCAGATGAGGGATGATTTTTCCCCTATTTGGACAATAGAGAATGGTTGAGTTAGACTTTATTTAGACAATAGAGAAGGGATGAGTTTTCCCTTATTTGGATAACGAATAAGGGTTAAGTTGGCCCCTATCTAGACAATGGATATAGGCTACGGTTTCCATTGTTTGGACAACAAACAGGGGTTGAGTTTTCCCTTGTTTGGACAATAGAGAAGGGTTGATTTTACCCTTAACTTTTAGTGATTCGATAGCTACAGGACAAACCGACAATGAGCATATTGTGGAAAGTACAATGAGTAGACTATGGCATGGAGACTAAGGAGGGTTTCGACAGTAAAGACAACAATTTTTGTGTAAGTTTTTCCTTGTATTTGGAATTTTAGTAAGAATTGTAAAAGGGTCATTTTCCCTTTTATAGGAGCCCTAGATTCTTATTGAAGGACTAATAAGAATTCTATTTTTGGGGTTGAATTCATGTTGTTGGACAGTTGGCATTATCTGGATGGCGAGTGGCTTTGAGTGTGTTTGAATTGATGTCAACTGGATTGGAATAGTGATTAGGAGTCCAGGAGGAATCTTATTGTAGCTATAGGCTTCTAGTAGAGAATCATCACAATAGCCATAAAATGATGACTATGGTGATTGGGAGTCCAGGAGGAATCCCATGGTTGTTGCAATTCTCTGTAGAGAATCATCATGGTAGCAGGCTTACTGCAGAATCCATAAAATTACGACTATGGTGATTGGGAATCCAGGAGGAATCTCATGGTTTCTACAGTACTCTGTAGAGAATCATCATAGTAGTAGGCTTACTGGAGAAGCCATAAAATGATGGCTATGGTGGTTGGGAGTTCGGGATTCCATGCACAAGAAGAAGAGTCAAGGAGAAAATAATGGCAAAGAGTTTGCTGCCATTTTATAGGTATCATATGGGATCAAAGCATACATTATACCTTCTCCATTAGAAAATGATCTAAAAGATATTTTCAACGGTGTGCGGAAATTTAAAAATGGCCTCCTGGATCAAAAAATATGGTCTGTTGAAGTTAGCGTCTTGAAGTCCTAAGCAGGTCAAAATATCATAGGACAATAGAGCGAAAGAATGAATATTAGAGGTCGGAGAATATCGAAATCTCGGAGTAGGCTATATCAGAGATTGGAATATTAGAACCTCGGAGCATAGGGCCATAGGAACATCGAAAGGATAATATCGGAGCAAGTCATATCGGGATATCGAAAGTTGGAGGACATCGGAGCCTCGGAGTAGGAAAATATCATAATATCGAAATATCAAAGACATCAAAACCTCATAACTCCTTAACATTTGAATTTTGAGGAGTTACGATATATGGAGTTTCCGATATTGTTTAAAGTGTCAAGGGATGTGGATGAAGATTAACAAAGGTTTTTATTGCGAAACCAAGGCTTGACGGGACCCCTTCTCTCTTCTCTGGAAGGAAACATGGCGGCATGTGATTGGCCCTAAAGAGATGAAGTGGAAAATGATGTCAGAATGATGTGGCAGTACAGTGGACTCATGGCAGGGCAAATTTTAGGGGCTAATATTCAAAGATGGACTAATTTTTCATGTTTTTTCCAAAAAAATATTCACCAATTTCCATTTTTTTCTAAAATGATTTGCCCAAATTTTATAATACACCATTAATTTACCTTAAAAATCGCCAAAATATTACATCAAATAATATAAAATCATTGGAAATTTAAATATTTCTACAAAAATGTCACCAAATTTTTTACAATTTGCATATTAGGGACTAGTACGATTTGCCAGTGTTTCTAAACATTAAGATAAAATTCCATCCTTAAAATTTTCCCTGACTCATCGTAGTTTCTTTTGGAATTCTCTGTGCCCCAATGGGGAAACATAGGGTGACATGTGTCACCACTCAGGAGGCGCCACGTGGAGAAATGACAAGAGCACTACATCATCTCAATGGTCAACATATTAGAGGTTGAGGACCTTGTAACTCCTATGCAAATGGAACTTGAAAAGGTTATGATAAAAGGGGCTCCGATATTATCTGGCACATGGTCATGTGGAGACCAAAGGAACTAAGGGCTAAGCAGAGGGAGCTAAAATTCAATCGAGACTTTGCAAAAGTTATGATATGCAGGGGCTCCGATATAACGCTACAATGGTATGTTAAGCTGACGGTAACGAGCCCAGTCTTATGAGAAAGAAAATGATCATGGAGCTAAAAGCACCAAGGGGTTAAAGGTATCAAAACTGTGTGATATCATAATGTTCCTTTTATATGAGTTACGATATGTTGTGGCTCTGGTGTAACAATACAGTGAATTAAAAATATGAATGGGTCAACAGTTAGAGAGTAAATGCAAATTAGCTGAGTTGGTTTATGGAGTTAGTGGGAACTACAATAAGCGCATAGACAAGGAAACAAGGACAACAGGCCACATAGAAGAACTGATGAGATGAAGAAAGACATCTTCTACTTCCCGTGCACATGTTGTAGATTTAAATAAGGAACAAAGTGTGCATTCATGTACTTTCAAGCTCTGTGGAGAAATGAATAAGCACGAGAATTCATGGTAGAGTGTGCAAGCAGATTGAGATTAAATTCTCAGTGTGGAGGATTACAAAGGGAGTCAGTGAAGAACTCAAAAGCCCATTTTCATGTTTAATGCAATGACAAAGTTCAACTAGCAAACGCAATAGCAACAAGAGGAGATATACTGAGGTACACTCGGGTAGTCTGGAAATAGGAAATAAAGACAACATCGTGCAGTGTGCATGAGAGGATCAAAACCATCAATTTCCATCGAGTAAAGTAGAGGGGAAGAGTGTTTGGCTGTAGAGCTGAGCAACGAGAGCAGTGAGGGCAGAGAGAGTCTTGTGAAACGAGTGCAAGAGCAGAACTGAAAGGTGTGTAGAAGAGAGCCTATGTGAAATAAGGCAGAGGCCTAGGGATATGCTATTTTGAGCAGAGGATAGAGTGTTGTTGTATGAGACCAAGGGATTTTTTGGAACAGTAGAGAATCGAGAGCATACATTGTTTCTGCAACCAACCAGATTGGTACTTTTCCATAATTGTATATGCCTTTGTTTTTAGTTCGAAAATTGTATGAAATAGTATAATAGTGGCAAGATCAGGTTGTAGCTTGCATTCAGGAGAGGTTGGTGTTTTAGAGAATTTGGTATCTACAGATAAATACTAATTCCCTATATAAGTAGTTTTATCTAGAACAACAATTTAAATTGTTTTAGACTTTTCCTATAAGCAATAGATAAGATGAGAAGGTGAGAAGACCTACTTGTAGTTACACTTTCCTCTCATATCCCTTGTATTGATCCTGTCGCTCCTTCCCGTACTTAATACACTTGAGAAGTACCCTGTAAACACAATAGAAAACAAAGAACCGATCAAAGCACACGATCTATTGAATATAAGTGAAAGGAATTAGATACAATTCACACATATAAGCATTATGAAACAATACAAACATATGGGAAAAAGGTTCAAAAACTTTATTAGATAGAAGAAGGAATTACAACCATTGGTGTCTAATTCAAATCCATTCCTCCAGCTTGGAGCCCATCCACATCACATCAAAAGCCTGAAAAACTTGTAGCATTACGATACTTGCTTCAAAGCCAAATCTCATAGCAACATTATCTCCTTACAATTCAACATAATCCAACCCCTGATCACTTAGATGAGTGGTCAATTTATATGAAGGTGAAGGAGGTTTTGTCATAAATGGTAGCATTGAATGGAATTCCATACTTAGAATTAGTTCCACGGAGGAAGGGATGAGAGGATAGGATGCACCTTAACTCATTCCTATAAGCAAAAGATAATATGAGAAGGTGAGAAGACCTACTTGTAGTTCCGCTTTCCTGTCGTCTCCCTTGTATTGATCTTGTCACTCCTTCCCATACTTAATATGCTTGAGAAGTACCCTATAAACACAACAGAAAACAAAGAACCGATCAAAGCACACGATCTATTGAATATAAGTGAAAGGAATTAGATACAACTCACACATATAAGCATTATGAAACAATACAAACATATGGGAAAAAGGTTCAAACAATTTATTAGATAGAAGAAGGAATTACAACCACTGGTGTCTGATTCAAATCCATTCCTCCAGCTTGGATCCCATCCACATCACATCAAAAGCATGAAAAACTTGTAGCATTACAATACTTACTTCAAAGCCAAATCTCATAGCAGCATTATCTCCTTACAATTCAACATAATCTAGCCCCTGATCACTTAGATGAGTGGTCAATTTATAGGAAGGTGAAGGAGGTTTTGTCATAAATGGTGGCATTGAATGGCCTTCCACATTTAGAATTAGTTCCATGGAGGAAGGGATGAGAGGATAAGATGCACCTTAACTCATTCCTCATCCATTTTCGACCTAATAGGAGTTGATAAGTGAGGATGATGCACTACCTGCCACCTCTTGATCTCTTACGATTTACGATTCCCATCTCTCGATCCAATCCCTCACCATATGAATAGTGAGTCGATGGCGGCCTTGTGTTCTTCGCGTTCCTCTCTTTTGGGGGAGGGGCCCCAAAAGAGAGTTGTTCGTCTCCTCTCCTCTTCCTTATGGTCGAGCACCTAAAGGTCCTTATCAGTCGAGCCCCTAACGGACCTCACACGTTACCTCACCCTTCGGGCCTCGACCTCGTAACCTCGGCCGAGCCCCTAGCAGGCCTTATGGTTCCATCTCTCGCTTGATCTCTCCCTTACGGTTCTCACGCCCCATACCCTTTACGGCTACCACACGGCTTAACAGCTTACCTTCGAATAGCAATAATGTGGAACCTTCTAGATGACTCCAAAAGATAAGAATATTCCCCAAACCCTATGTGAATTTCGCTCATTCTCACCCAGCACATGTGAAAGGAAGCTTAAGTGCTCTACAAAGCACCCTGGCAATGGACTCAACTTCTCTGTAGCGCACCTTTACAAGGGCTTACCTACTCTGGTCCCTCTAGAGGCTATTTTTGGATGTCTTCAAGTCATGAAACTTTCTGGGAAGGAGACATTCAAAGGGGTGACTTTTTTAGGGCATGAAGCAACTAGAATTAGGGTTTGATGAGCCCTAAAACATTGATCTAGATGTTGGGATTTGATGTGCTCAAATGGATCTGTAACAACTGCCCCCGAAAGCATGAAGTTCGAAAAATGCCAATGTCAAATGAAATGCTTTATGATGTGATGAGGAGGTATCGATGTGGAAGGTGACATGCATCAATTACAATACATATATCATGATATTTGATTTTACATGAATTGCTAAGGGAATGCATACCCATGCTTTGCTTATAAATTTCATTACATATACATAAACAGTCGTCTACAGATATAGACCCATGATTGGAATGACCATCAATGTAAATCCATCATACATATGATTTAGTACTCCTGAAATCGTAGCTCGGATGGATGAAACTAGATCCAGGGTCTTCTATCTCCTTCAATCGTTCTCTCAAGTATGAGTATAACCATGTGAATATATGATCTGAAGTCGAACATGGGAAGACACCATCTGATTACTAGCTAATGATGTAAGCTGTTAAAAAATGCGAGAGAAATCACCAATAATGATAATTATCCTTAAGGTACTATAGTACATTTTGCATGGTGTGAATGGATGATTTGATGTCGAACACCATACAAAGTCTTTCAGTCGAAGGCCATTGATGTATGCCTATTGCCAGAAGCGAGAAACTTGCCATTGATGCATGCAAGCCTCAAGGTACTGGAAGGGTGTTTCTAAGTCAACTTCTTGGATAATAAGTTGATGTCCACAAGAAGCGACTCATCTCAGGAGGGCCTTGATGTATCCCACATCAATGAAACGAAACGAGTGTAGTGATTTTTAGAGATGGAATTTGACTGAAGACACAAGGTTCAGGAATGGTGGTCATGAAAATGAAGATTTATGGTATTGCAAAGGATGAATTTTGATTAAATGACTTCTCTTGAACATGTTAGTGACACTGAAATGAATTGGTAGCGTTGACCCAAAAAAAATTGATGGATGGTATGATAACCATCAAGCTAGTAACCAAACCCAGATAGTCATAGTGATGGAGTGAAAGTGTCATGTTCAAGAGCGACCTGCTACCATAAAGTGGTTTTCCCCTTTTTCCCATTCTCCCTAGTCATTGTTGAGAAATACCTCTTTATTTTTATCATTCTTTAGGAGGATAACATATGCTTGTTGTATAATTTCACCCTTTGGGTGAATCCATCTCTATTTGATGTTTTAACGAGTCTAGCGAAGGTGAAACTCGACCTTGTCTAGATGGACAAGTTTGTCGCTATTTGATGTTTTAACGAGTTTAACGACAAATATAACTCGGTCATTTTCATGTTTACAGAGTTTGAAAAGGGACAAAAATAAAACTCCACAAGTTATTTTTCGTAAATTAACCTCTCAAGCCAGAAAAAGCGTGAAATAATACAAGAGAGATATCGTTTCCAATCCGTTAACGAGCTAGAAAGGACAACTGCTCGGCAATCTTTTCATGTTTATAGAGTTTGAAAAGAGCTTAAAAAGGACTCCAATTTGAGGAATGAGTCATATCTAGGGTAGCAACTGGTTCCGGTGATGTTGGAAATTCTCAAAACATGTTGATTTATATGAAGGGATTGGCTGATAAGACCACTCATTGCAACTGTTCCTCAAAAAGGATAAAACAACCAAGTGAAAGTGTATGATCAGCCAAAGATATGGTGGTGATGGAATGAAAGAATCAAGGCTCATCTGATATAAAAGGTTTATAGAATGGAAATCACAAGGGTTAAAATGGAGATGGGTTCATTTTTACACAAGCTTGAACCAAGGGGACTATGCTTGGATTCAGTTTCATGTTTACACAAGCTTGAAATGAAAAAATGTGCTTGGATTCAATTTCATTTGTACACAAGCTCGAAACAAAAAAATATGCTTGGATTCAGTTTACATGCCCCCAACATGATGAAAGGGAGAGTCTCCTGTAACCAAATGGAAGTCACTGCGGTGAAGCAGGACGATTATCCAACACCCTTTTGGCTTCGTCAAAATAGGGACAAAGGTGAATGGGGTGATTCCCTTCATATAACCGACAAGGAAACTTAACTTTACCACTAGGTGCATGCCCCCCAAGCTTCATTACATTCACCTAAGTAGACTACTCGTGGCTATCAGGTGGATGGAATGAAGGTTCTTTTATGAGATCAAGTGAAAGACTCGACTGGGATTTTACGAGATCTAATCAAAGACTCGACTTGGAACTTTACTCCAGGGGACCTTGTTTCATTTTTTAATGAGCTTGGCACAAGACAAGGAACTCTACTCAAATTCCTTGTTTCATTTTTTAACGAGCTTGACACAAGACAAGGAACTATGCTCATACTCCTTGTTTCATTTTTTAATGAGGTTGATACAAGACCAAGAACTATCCTTATATCCTTGGTTTCATTTTTTAACGAGGTTGACACAAGACAAGGAACTATCCTCATGGACCTATTTCATTTTTTAACGAGGTTGACATAGTAAAAGAACTATCCTCATGGACCTATTTCATTTTTTAACGAGGTTGAAACAAGACCAGGAACTATCCTCATGGACCTGTTTCATTTTTTAACAAGGTTGAAACAAGACTAGGAACTATCCTCATGGACCCGTTTCATTTTTTAATGAGGTTGACACAGTAAAAGAACTATCCTCATATTCCTTGATCACAACTCATAAGAGGTCATGACTTCCAAGAGGTTCTCATCAGATGGGAGAACAATTCTCTGGAAGGAGAGATCTGGTTCCAATGCCCCCAATACATAATGTACAACATCACGGAATTGATTTTCCATTGATGTAGGCACGGAACGGGTTGCCACATAATTAACCCATGGTAGGGATGATACCATTGGTATAAAAGGACCATTTAGGGAAGATAGTTGACTGGAAGCCATATTTGGACCAAGAAATGAAAGCTGGTCAACGATGACAATTCTGCCTTCATGCGGGCAACACATCACTCGAAAGAGTGTGGAGACAATAGCTCCCATGTCATAAACATAGTCACGCCCTAGAAGTAAGTTGTAATCTAAAGGGACTAGGACTACCATCACATTTGGATAAACGATTTTTCCTCCCAAAGTAATAGGAAACTGAGGGAGGATCCCTAATGGTTGACTGGTTCCTCTATTAAAAGCCAACAAATTCTAGGTAACAGACACAAGTGGCGGTGAACTGAGCGCTTTCCAAGCAGTTGAGGAAAGGATACTCACTGATGCACCTTCATCTATAATAATGCTTGATACAATCATATTACAAACTTGTACTATGATCTGGAAAGGCACATAAGAAGGAAGAAGGAATCCAACCAGTCGATTCTAGTCAAAGGAAGTGACTAGACTAATTGGAGAGGGTATCGTAAGAATGGGAGAATTAACCCCTTGAGTTATGAGAGTGGGAGGATTTTCCTCCTGTCTTGATGGAACAGGAGGACTGCCCCCAAGCTCATTAGAATATGAAGAAACATAAAGAACTTGAGTGGTATCATATTCACTCTCTTCGGGAAAGGTACGACTAGCTGAAGGTGGAATCGGGTCAATTATTACCTCGACCTATTGATTTGGGTCAAGTATAGACTCATAGGATTCACTTTCAGAGAGAGTGGGTTTGACCGATGGTTGATTTTGGTCAGTCAATTCATCAACTAGTGAAGGATTTAGGGGGAGTTTATTGTAACTAGATGGAAGTTGCTACGATGAAGCAGGACAGTTATCCAACACTTTTTTGGCTTCATCCAGATAGGTAAAAAGGTGAATGGAGTGATTCCCTTCACATAACCTACAGGGAAACTTAAATTTACCCTTCTTTCCATGAAATTTACTACCACTAGTTGATGGTGTGTCACCAACATGATCTCTAGAAGTTGATGATACAGGATGATGTGAACGATAAGACCATTCTTCTAAGATTTGAGGAATATCAGGACAATTTCGAAGAAGATGGTCTCCCGCACAAAGTTTGCATGGATATCAAACTTTGTAAGCCTTGACGAGCAATTTCTCATCAGATGTTGCGTTCAAAGGAATGGTTGCTTGGCTGCCCCTCTGCCGAATTTGCTTCTTCTTCCTCTTCTTCCCTTTCTTCTTCTTCTTAGCCACCTGGTTACTAGTACCAATACTTTCACCAGGAAAAGATGAAGAATGGGAGGAAGAAATAACCGAGGAAGAAGGCAAAGCGTCAACTTTAGGATCAACTGGAGGTTGATTTTGTCTAGTTGGAGGAATACTCGATTGTGGAGAAATCACGACATTTTGAACCAAGGAGGTTGAAAAAACCATACTGGCAAGCCAATGGTAAGTCCCGGTAGGGATAATGTATCCATATAAGGAGCATCAATATTTCCGAAAGACGGAAAAGGACTAGGATTCCTATCAAAAGGAATTCCTTGATCAGTGGACTCCGGATTTGTTGCCATGTGTTTCAACCTAATATCAACTAAGGAGTGAGTGCGGAGAATTTTATCCATAGTCAATTAAATTTATTTTAATCAAAGTAACATAACAAAACAAAAAAGGGATAATCTAGGAAAAAGGTTTACCAAGCAACTGTGAACTGCAGAATACCTCCTGGAGAACCAAGAAGTACAGGCAGGAAATCTCCCTGAATGTTGTGTTCAGTGTATCACAGTGTACAAGGCGGCTGACTCGGTTACCTAAGGATGGATAGCAACCTAGAGTTTTCATCCCATATATACTCGAAGGTACGTGGAGGCCTAGTTCGTATAAGCGTTGTCTAATGAAAAACTGCAAAGTGAGAGAATTCCCATATACTTTACATACTGTAACACCACCCTATATACCCTAAGGTATGTGGACGAGCTATGATATACTCATGTACATGGAATGAGGTATCACACTCGGGATGTATTGCAGAAAATTTAGGGACAGCTACTTTGTTTTATGACACCAGAGCACGTCTCTAGCCTAGAACCACTAAATGTTTTTCGTTAGGTGACAATGTTCCATTAGGTAAATTCAGATAAATTTTAAGTTGATCTTCTTTAGAATTTGCCTTTCAAGGTTCACATGTATGTTTGCAATTCCTAAAATTCAACTAATATGATAAGCATTATTTTCATTCAATTGAACAATGAAAACCTTAGCTAGTAGGGATAGAGCAATCAAATGACATAGAGCAAAGAGCACATCTAATGCAATTTCCCTAATTATTCCTTTCAAGCATTCACAAACTACAATATGAATGATGCAAGATTATCTTTTCAAATCCCTTAATGTTATGATGAACAAAAAGGAAACATGCACATACAATCAATCAATCTTTCAATCTTTCAAAGAACGAAGATTTTTACAATAGTTCTAATTCGAAGGAAGGGAAGACTTTATGACACTTTATTTCGAATGAAGATTAATAAACTATATTCTAACTTTGACTATAGACTAATAATGAAAAAGAAAACATTAAAGAAACATTATTCAATCAAATCAAAGTAGGGTTGGCAAAGGAGATAAAAACTTGTTCTCTGAGACATAACATTCATTGATCAATCAACAAACAAACAAACAGAGGAAATTTGGTAAAAAACTCAATCCAAAGGTGGGAATTTGACCTAAGGTGGATCATCGTAGGTCAAATAGGACCTAACTATGTTGCAGAGCATTGTCTCACTCTTAAGGGTGCTATGCAAAGAACTATCCTCTGACCAAGCCTGCGCTAATTCCTGAGAGGCCACTCAAGAGTCATCTAACCTCAATTTTTGACCAAAATTCAATGTAAAAGAGCTGAAATATAGTCAATGAACATAAGTAGGGTCTACAAGAATGTCTTAGGAGGTGAATAAGCTACTAGGAAGGATGATATTCCCCAGCAGAGTCGCCAATTTGTTTTGGAGAATTTGGTATCTACGGATAAATACTAATTCCCTAGATAAGTAGTTGTATCTAGAAGAACAGTTTAAAGTGTTTTAGACTTTTCCTATAAGCAATAGATAAGATGAGAAGGTGAGAGACCTACTTGTAGTTCTGATTTCCTTTCATCTCCCTTGTATCAATCCTATCGCTCCTTCCTATACTTAATACGCTAGAGAAGTACCCTGTAAACACAACAAAAAACAAAGAATCGATCAAAGCACACGATCTATTGAATATAAGTGAAAGGAATCAGATACAATTCGCACATATAAGAATTATGAAATAATACAAACATATGGGAAAAAGGTTCAAGCACTTTATTATATAGGAGAAGGAATTACAACCATTGGTGTCTGATTCAAAGCCATTCCTCCAGCTTGGATCCCATCCACATCACATCAAAAGCATGACAAACTTGTAGCATTACAATACTTGCTTCAATGCCAATCTCATAGCCGCATTATCTCCTTACAATTCAACATAATCCAGCCCCTAATCACTTAGATGAGTGGTCAATTTATAGGAAGGTGAAGGAGGTTTTGTCATAAATGGTGGCATTGAATGGCCTTCCATATTTAGAATTAGTTCCATGGAGAAAGGGATGGGAGGATAGGATACACCTTAACTCATTCCTCATCCATTTTCGAGCTCATATAAGTTGATAAGTGAGGGAACCTTCTAGATGACTCCAAAAGATAAGAATATTCTCCAAACCCTATGTGAATTTCACTCATTCTCACCTAGCACATGTGAAAGGAAGCCTAAGTGCTCTACAGAGCACACTGGCAATGGATTCAACTTCTCTGCAGCGCACCTTTACAAGGGCTTACCTGCGCTGGTCCCTCTAGAGGCTATTTCTGGATGTCTTCAAGCCATAAAACTTTCTGGGAAGGAGACATTCAAAGGGGTGACTTGTTTAGGTAATGAAGCAACTGAAATTAGGGTTTGATGAGCCCTAAAACACTGATCTAGATGTTGGGATTTGATGTGCCCAAATGGATCTGTAACAGTTGGTGCCTCTTGGAAAATTAGTGCTTGCTAACCTAAGGGGTGTGTTGTTCATGTGATAGATTGTATGAACATATGCGTTGGGTGTAGTTTTTGTAACTATCTTCTATACTTTCTTTCCCCATTTTTGACCTTTTTCCCTCCAGACCAACATAACTTTACATGTTAATCGCCTTTTTCCTTATTATGAACATCATATTTTTCCATCATGTTATTTTGCATTTTTTGCTAGATATAATGATGCAATATTCCTTTTTATGGCTAACTGGGGTAAGAGTTGGAGAAGTCTTTTGGATCCTCTCCTATTTTTCAGGTGTTTCCCACAAGAATGTGGTTATGGAATGAACAATCGCACCGATCAATCTAAGAGCAAGATGAAATTAGATTGTTGTTACACTCTATGTGTTGTTACAAACCTTGCTATTACGCCACGATGCTATTACAGGCCTTGCTGTTACACCGCATTGTTGTTACAGGTTACTAATGTTACACTCAGCTGTCGTTACAAGGTTGTTGTTATCCAGTGTTGTTGTTATGTCCCAAATCGTTACTTAACCGTAGGGTGAGATTACATTGTAGCTATCAAAGTCATGGGTACTATTCCACAAAACATCTATTACAAGTTACGAATTATCTATTTAGAAAGTGACAGATCCAAGAAGTTGTGATTTTAACCAATGTATTTAAATAGAACTTGTATTTAGGAACTGGTTATAAAAATTTCTATTTTATGATCAGCATGAGAATTGTGAGATTATCATGACTGATTTGTTCCTAATTTTTGGGTATGTAATTTCTATAAGAGAAACTTAATCCCTTGGGCACAGGGGATGACATAGAGAGTATTGTTATTTTGATCCTGTAACTTTTAATTATTCTTAATATCAAAGACATTGTGGTGATGTTGTTGTTGTTTCCAAGTTGAATTCTTAACTAATCTCGTGTTCATTCTTGCACCCCTGCTAGGGAGGAAGGGCCCTCCTCTTTAGCAGGGACTACAATGGTAGAGTAGTTGTATATTATTGTTCCTTTCTTTTAGTATTTGTATGGTTTTCTGTTGTCACTATATAATTTGTAGAATATATCTGCTTCAATTCCATATTTATGATATGCTGTTACACAGATTTGGTTAGCAATATGGTAGTTGACCAGTTGGTGTAGTTATCAGTACAGTGTGTGGTGTGCCTTTGTTCTGGTAAATGTGAAGTGTGATTCCATTCCTGTAGAGTGTTTTTGATTTCTACATGAATGTTAGTTTTTGGAATTGATTGAACGACATTCTTTACTGTTTTCTATTTTCACTCTTGGTTGTAGTGTATCGGAACAGGTAGTGCAGACTCCATTGAAATAACAGACCTACCCTGGGTTGACAATCAAATGGTTGCAGTCTTGGTCAATTAGGATTGATTAATACAACACTACACTTCGGCGTCATTGTCGAGGATGGCAGTTGATGATACAGTCAGCTAAGTTGTTTTTTTAATGATAGAGTGTTCCAAGTCCACAGTTGTTGGGTGGTAAGGCGAGAGGCAAGAACCTGTGCATCACTAGGGCACTTAGGGTGTGGCATTTTGATATTTTCTTAAAACGTGTCTCCAACTCTTAAGTTGTTGGGTGGTAAGACAAGAGGTAAGAACCTGCACATCGTTCTAACATATATGGGCGAGCTCACCATTGTCAAAACTGAGACACTTAGGGTGTGAATCAATACACATAGGGTCCATGTGTGCAACTGTAGGAATTATAGAAATACCAAACAATCCTCCCCCCCACCCCCAAATCTAATTAGTCATAGGAAAAACGAGTCATAAAAAGGAAAAGAAGAGTGTAGATTTGGGAAGGAAAACATTTATCCATGAACTGATCTCAAAGGTAGAAAAATAATAATCAAATTCTCAAAGGGACGCAAGGAAAATAGGGCCACAAAAATTTGTGACTCCCATAACAAGAACAGAAGCCTATGATCCCTCTATCTCAAGACCATATCATTCTAAAGTTAGTGAGAACACTCCCAAGACTAAGCATCCAATTCAAGACAGTAGGGGGAAGCTAGTAACCAGAAACTTAGGATTGAGGGATAAGGGGAAAATGGACCACCAGAAGCCTAAAACATGAGAACATTTATTGGTTTATCAATATCCAGATTTTGGTAGCGCATTTAAACAGCGAGCCCTAAAGCAGCCTGAGCTACCAATTTCACCCACAAGACAATCACTAGAATGGTCTGAAGAACACCTGTTACAACAAGGGGGTCAACAATGGGGGAAAATAATAACAACAACACTAAAATAGATGCTACTATCACCACCTTTGAGTTCCCAATTGGGGATATCAGAGGCGAGGCTCCCATGAAAAACATTCCTTTCTCATCTCTACCATATTTTCAAGGAATGAATGTAGAAGATCCTGACACCTTTTTTGAATTTGATGTCTTGTGCAAGAGCTATGACTATGTTTTAGACACTCGAAAACTAAAATTATTTCCTACTACTCTAAAAGGAGCAACCCTGAGATGGTTCATGGGGTTAGGCTTTGCTTCTATTCGAACATGGAGTGACATGAAGGAAACATTTTGATCAAAGTATTAATATTATTGTAGAACTAGGGACTTAAGAGAGGAAATATTCAGGATGACACAAAAGGAGGATGAGAGCCTGGAGGACTATGTGGAGTGATTTCATTACAATTTGCAAACATCCAAACATATTGATTTAGATGACGAGATCTTGAAGACCATATTCATAAGGGGAATGAGGGATGATTGCCTTGTTACCCTGAATCTATTAGGGAAGGGGGACATATCTCAGGAAACCATTCTCTGAGATAATAAAGATCTATTTGAGATGCTCTAGAGGATTTTCGAAGGGAAGAAGCACAATATGAGATGCCTTTGCCCGAATACAAAAATATGCAAGTAGAGGAGTAACGAGAGCAGAGATTGGGAATTTATTTGAAATTTTCAAAACCGACATCCTTAGTACTTTATCTACACAGATAATCATGATACAGATCAAGAAGGCACAAGGGGAAGCTAATACAACTTTAGGTGTGTTCTGTCTGAAATGCAGAAAGAAACATACCTTGAGGGATTATGAAATGAACAACATCATTTTATGCAATATTTGCGAACTGGAACATCCTACAAGTCAATGTCCAGAGTTTCCCAGACTGAAAGCAGTGCTTAGAGAGAGGAGTGAAGAAATTTAGTCCTCTTATACCATCGGGCCTAGGAGACCATGGCAACCACGACCCCCAGGTATGTCCCAAGATTTTTATTCTTTTAATTCATGGAATAATGCATATAACGCTTAGCAATATCCATGGCAATACTCTGCTCCTTCTCCAACATAGTTTCCTTCACCTTGGAACTAGTGGTCCCCCTCTCTGTCTATTCAATATCCTCCATCTCAACCATATTCTTGGAATCAAAATTGGAGGGGGAATGCCCAAAGTCCAGTTCCTTCTGCATTACCAATACAACAACAACTACAATTGCCCCCTTTCCAAACTCTTATTCCTACACCTCCTGTGCAACCCCAATTACCTGTGAAACCTAACCATAACCTGAATAATAAAGCAGCCCATAGCATAGAGGCTCTGACTACCTTCCAAACTTACCTTATCACTCCCATTAGACTTAATGAAATTCAACTACGGTTGGGTAAGGTGATTAAACCAAATTGCCTCCCTATCATCACCAAAGAGGAATGGGAGTCTTCCAAGGAAGATATACTAGATCTTGAGGCAACTGTAACAACCGCTAGAGAGCGGATTGTTACACTTGTAATAGCCAACCCAAGAATAATTGTTACTCCTGTAACAACGAACTCGAGTAAATACACTTGTAGCAGTTGATTTGACTGTTATGACTCAAGATCCTCCACATCCTCAGAGATTAATTGAGACTGGAATGACCTCACAAAATGAATCAGATTTTCTTAAGGAGTTGCAAAACCTTCACATACTGATTCCTTTGTTGCAAGCTCTTAAATAAGTACCTATTTATGCCAAAACAATACGAGACCTGTGCATTAAGAAACCTAGAAGGAAGCCTAAGGACCCTACTACTATACATGTGATGGGGAAATTGTTCGAATTAATTACTGCTCAGCCTCTTTTAACCAAGTATAATGATCCAGGGAACCCTATGGTTACTGTTTATATTGATGGCCAGCCCATAACTAATACATTGATTGATCTTGGGGCGGCCATTAATGTAATGACAAAGGACCTCTTTACCACCCTGGGGCTACATGGGCTTAGACATATGCCTACCGTACTTGAATTAGTAGATAGATCACATGTTAAACCCGAGGGGGTATTAGAAGACATAGTAATCACAATAGCTTCCTGGAAGTATCCGGCTGGCTTTCTTATCTTGCAAACCAAATCCAAACTAGGGGAACATCCTTTTATTATAGGGAGACCCTAGTTGGCCACTGCAGATGTGTTTATAGGGTTCAGATCCAAATCTATGATGATTTCAGATGGCCAGGATACAAAGAAACTTAACCTTTACCCCCCAAAAAACAAAATATGGATTTGAACAATCCCTGGTGGGATGAATTTGAACCCGAATCATATCTTTCCCTACTTCTCCTAACTCTTGGAAAAGCCCAATATTTGAAGGCTGAGATAGAGGATGATATCATTAATGACTTTATTAGTAACTCCCTTTCTGTCACTTCTATTGAAAATTCAAGGGAGGAAGAGGAGGTAGATGATGTTAAATTTGAACAAATGAGAACCACTCCACATACTGACAGCAGTATAGTTGAAATAGAACCAAGGAATTATTTGAATATTAATCCCAACCTGACTGCTGAGAAAAATAAACTGTTGTTACAGCTATTATAGAAATACAAAAAGGCATTTGCATGGGACTACACAGATATGAAAGGGATTCATCCCAGCTTGTGAACTTACGACATTTATTTTGAATATGGTTGAAAACCAATTAGACAACCACAATGCCGCATGAACCCTGCACTGAAGGAGGTAGTGAAAGAAGAATTACATAAACTCCTAAATTCTAACTTCATTTATTCGATATCTAATAGTCAATGGGTGTCTCCCCTTGTCATTGTCCCTAAGAAGAATGAAAAGTGGAGAGTCTGTGTGGATTACAAAGAACTCAATAAAGCCACTCAAAAGGACCATTTTCCTTTACCATTTATAGATCAGGTCCTTGACACCCTCTCTGGGAATTTTTTTTTTTCATTTTTATATGAGTTTAGTGGCTACAACCAAATACAGATTTCCCTAGAGGATCAGGATAAAATGACCTTACTTTCCCTTGGGGAAATTTCACATACAGAGTACTCCCTTTTGGACTCTGCAATGCATCAACAACTTTTTAGAGGGAAATACTAGGAATTTTCTCTGATTTGTTGAATGACCACCTTGAAATATTCATGGACCACTGTTGAGTCAAATTATACTTGTATAATTTTTCAATATGAATTGTCAACCCAAGGAGGTAAACTGGTGAGGTGCCATGCAAAGTCTATGCAAGTTGACTACCTTGAGTGCAGTATCATACAGGAAAACAACTAATGTCCCTTTCTGAATCAACAATGTTGCAGCAAAGCCATTGAGTAGTATATAACACTCCTCTTTATAGCACTGTTGACTTGCTGATTATTGATCAAAAAGAAGGTGAAGGATCACTCAACAACTAACCATGCATGCTTCTGTTCTTGCAAAAGTTTTGTTACAGCAATACTCATGAAGGGTATATAACAGCCCTTGACAAATTTTGCTGACAATCATGCAAGAAAGAGATAAATAAAAAAAATCATACAGTAATCGTGAAATCTAAACAGTGTTGGCCAACAAATGAAATCATCAATCTACACTATCACAATCCAACACAGAGTAATGGCTACAGGGAATACAGAAAGGTTGCATTAGCTGTTGCAGGAAATCTACTGCACATTGAAATCGAAAATAATTATAACTATATTACAGGAAATGGTTTTTACATAGACGAAAAGGAAATCGTATCATTCACACACTATTATTACAAATAAAAGTAAACGCGTTAATAAACAGGACAAAAATTATACATACATTTAATATACACCAGAGCTATGAGTGAAGGGGGCCCTCCTTCACTCACAACCCCTTCAAACATAAAAGAGTTGCTTACAGCAGAATGTCGAACATCAACGATATACTTTCTTATAAAATAAAAGTCGATACATAAAGAGACTGAGTGTTGGGACAGTCACACTTCGTCTCCTGATAGCGTCTGATACTATCTAACTTTTCAAAAGAAAATGAGACTGTGTTTATACAATTTCCCGCAGCCATATTAGGCTAGAAATAACAAATGTAATCTTAGCCTCTAACTGATTAATCCCTAAGATCGAATCTACAGCAAAACAAAATAGTAATTTTTAGGCATACAACCATCATCATAACAGAATGTTCTTTGTTTAGTCTAATTCATGACTGCAAGCATGAATTTAGACTATTTGGTTATATGGCTGTAGCTGTAGTCTGAAATTAGTGGAGGCTCTGTGGGAATTAGAGTATCTGCTGGATCCTAGAATTCCTGTAGGATTCTTGGAGGTAGACACCATCTGCAGGATTTGCAGACATCGTCTACAGGATTTGTTGCTATTGAAATCTACAAGAAATTCCGAGTCATGTTAGAAAAATAAATAAAAGAGATAAAAGCACAAATAGTTGGGAGGAGACTCAAATGAAGGCAAAAATGACATTTAAAGATGTTTTGTCATACCTTTAAGCCTCGATACCCTGTTTAGCCAAAAAAACAGAAAATATGGAGGTCTAGGTATAATAAGATGGCAAAAAGGTGTCAAAAGGGGGAAATAGGGTAGGATGTTATCAACAAAACAATGGTAATCTCTGAATTCAACATCTCCCCTAGGCCAATATTTTTGCATGTCCCTTATGCAAGAAAAAATAGTACTTCTAAGAAATCAAATTTTGTCTTGTGCTGCAGCTGGTGCAGTCAATTGATCAAGTGGGTGGTCTATCTCTGCTGGAACCTACTTCTTATATTCATTAATTTCCTATCGCAACTGTTTGATTTCCTTTTGCATTCTAAGGCTGCTTTCCCTAAGGGTTGCATTTTCTGCCCTCATAACCCTTTCTGACACAGTCAGTTCAACGATAGTCTCTTCCAACATTGTTTGCGATGGCTTCTTTGGTGAAATTCTCTCCTCATGGGTATGCCCCTGTGATGATCGGGGTGAATTTGCTCCTTCTTGTGGCAGAGCAACCACGTTCTGGCTTTCCTGCAGAGAAGGGGCAGGAAAAGATACAACTTCCTTCTTATCACTGGTAGTAGGTTTTACCAATTCTTCCTTTCTCTCCTTGCTGTAGGATTTTTCAAGCTTCCCGCTCTCGGTTTTCTCAGAACTTTTGGCAGTAGACTGAGCAGCTTGGCTCCTAGTATAGCGTTTAGAAGGGGTTACAGGTCCTTTTTGTTGGGAGCTAAAACCGGAAGTCTCCCCAGTCACAACGACCTCATCATCGTCGTCTTCTTCTATCTCCTCGTCCTGGCCTTCCTCATCTTCCTAGAATTTTGCTTCATCGTCCTGGGCTATATCCTCGTCATCTTGAGCTTCATTCCCAGATTCATGATCTTGGGTTTCCTCCTCTGTGGGTTCAATTTCTTCCTTTGTTGACTTAGACACAGAAGCCTTTTTCTCGAACCTCTTCTAGTCACACTCTTTTTCAGCCAACTCGAAGGCAGACGTTTTCTTTGTCACCTTATCCTTAGCTTTTTCAGTCTGTTCTATCGACTTGGGCACAGTTGCCTTCTTTGCCGATCTCTTTTCGTGATCCTTTCCTTTAGTAAATTCAGACACATTGGTTTTCTTGGCTGACCTTTTCAAGGGCTTTTAGTCAATTTCCTTCTCCATTTCCTGAACCCGTCGTTTTCTCCTTGAGGATTTCTCCTTCTAAAATTCTTCGGGTTCCCATCACTATGACCCCTTCTTCACTTTTCCTGCAGATTTTTCTTTGTTAGCTTCCAACAAAACAGGGTCTGTAAATCCGTTTTCCTGGAGGAAGGCCTCCCAAGTTTTGGAATGCTTCCACAAGACTTCCAACACAATGATTTTCACCAAACCATGGTGATAAAGGTTCTCTTCAATATTAGAAGCCCTATCTTGTGCAGCCATAGACATCTTAATTAGAGACATTTTTAGAAAATAAGGTAGGTTAATGGGGTCGTCTCGGAACTGTCCGAGGAGCTGCATGTGGAACAAAAATACCAGGCCGAAGTGGCCTTCACATGTAACATATTTTTGTAAGAAGAAAACGAGTCGTCAATACTTACACTTCAGTAAATCTGGTGAGATGCCTTTGCCCCAACTCAAGTTTAATGGGTCTTCCTTCAGGAATGGCGTGCATCTTTCTTTGCCAAACTGACGATTCTTGAACCATCTCTCACCATCCCGTGGAAGCCCACAAGCCTTCGATACCAATTCTTCTGTTAATCGGAAATGCAAGTCCCCAACCTACACTTGGTCTCTTTTAAGATTCAAGGCAAAGGCCTTCATCACCTTGGCATTATGGCCACAGAATTTCTGAAAAAATGGTAGCCATCCTACCTTCTCGAACTTATTTTTGCTCTTTGTCTGAGAATCCAATAGTTCAAAACCCTGTGGTTTATATCTGATGGGAGCTCGCAGCTTGGACATTTTATTTTTGGAAGCTTTCTTCTTTGCCATAGCACAGTTGAAAAGAAATCAGGGTAAATTTTTTTTAATAGGGACGTTGATTGTAGGGATACTCAGAGTGTTATGTAAGGATTTGGCGGCGAGGAGAGGATTTTGGGGAACAGGTTGTGATCATGATAGAAATCACGATCCGACCTTGTAAAGCAGGTTTAGAAAGTGCAGGAATTGACGGCCGAGTGAGCTAGCAGGTAAGTTCTAAGGAGGTGGTGACATCTGGCTACAGGAAATATTGAAACTTTAATCGTTATACAAAACAAATTTAAAATACCATCATACCTTACCTTGAGGCCTCCTTTACCATTGTACTTTACCCTTTCTCTATTTTAATGATACCGCCCACGTTGACATTGCTTGTCCCTCTGATGTTGTCAACTTTATCTCATGAATGATGCTAATGATTACTTTGTGATGCTCCTATCCTGAGATGATTTCCTAGTAATGTGTTGGTTGACATTCTCTGAAATGATGAAATTCAGCCATTAATTAAAGGTTTTAACTGTTTTATTATTCCATGAAAATAACTCATCTGATGACTGTGCTGCAGGATTTTAGAATCACTGTAGCCACAGGCTATGACTGCTGGGTGCTACAAGTATTGAAATTGGTCCTGTAGGAATTTGGAACAACCATGACCAAAAAAGTTTTGAACTGCAATCTTGAGACACTTCTGCAAAAATAAATATTCTTCAAGAACTGTAACACTGGAGATCCTGTAGGAACTAATACGGGTCTTGCAGGAATTCAAAACGGTTGTAACATGCACTGCAGTTGTTAAGATCTGCTATCACCATTGAGTTCGGTAGGAATACTGAATCTGCAGAAACTATGACTGCGATCATTTTCTGAAATTCTGCAGGAGTTCTGAAACTGAATCTTGTAGGAGCCCTTTTCTTTCCCATTATGTACATTCCTCTGCACATGAATAAAGATGTCGATGTCGAATGTGCAAAGGGCTCGTTGGATTACTAGTAGTTAAGGTAAATCGTTAACCAACGTGAGGCCCATCACCGTTGATGAGAGTGGGGGCCAAGGTACTCTAATGCATCCTATTAGGTGTGAATTTATGAGTTGATGTCAAACCCCCTATAGGATCCAGTGTAAAGAAGCAATGATGATTCCCCATTACCACTGGCGAGATAACTTGTCATTGAGACATACAAGTTTCAAGGCATCACAAAGCTTTAATCCTAAACCCAGATAATTTGCTGATGTCGATGGGCCAGAATTTTTGGAAGGAAGGCCTTAAGAAAGCCCACATCAGTCCAACACGAGCAAATCATAGATTAATTTTTGAAAAAAAATAGATTTATTACAATGATCTCAAGGGATCTACTGTCTGGTGGTTTTAACGAGCCCGGGACAATACATGCTCGCCAGATTTCAATTTAGAGAGTCTGAAATACTAAAAAAGAAAACTCCAAGAGGGCTCCTTTTCCATAAGTAGTCCATTGGTCCCGGAAAAAGGAATAAACCTATACCCAATAAACATTCCTCTCATGGTTTATTGAGCACGAAAAAGAACAGAGTAATCTCATTGCCTCAGTAGAAAATTAGGAAGAGGTAGTGATAGGAAGAATACCTTCCTTAACCATTTCTAACTCTTTCTTCCTTGTAATTTCCTTCACAAATTCCTCCTTGGATTGGGGTTTCTGATATAACTTGAGTCTATGTCCATTCACCAAGAAGGTAACATTCTCATCATCAATAGTATTAATTCTAACAGATCCATTGTCAAAATCCCTCTCAACTTCATTGGGACCTAGCCAATGTGTATTAAATTTCCCTTTAAAATTCTTAAATTTAGAATCATACAACAATGCCCAGTCACCTTCTTTGAACTGTGTCTTTTTAATGTACTTTTCATGCCATTTTGTTGCTGGATCAGAACTGTTTGCTGGAAATCATCCTACCTGATTTCATCTAGTTCAATGAGCTGCAAGATTCTCTGTTGTTGTGCTTCGTCAAGATTCATCCCAATCCTGATGCCATTCTGAAAGTTTTAATCTGAAATTCAATAGGCAGCAGAACCTATTTCCCGTACACCAGTTCATATGGAGAAAAACCAGTAGTTCCTTTCCATGTAACCCGGTAAGCCCACAAGGCTTCAAGAAGTCTATCAGACCAATCCTTCTTGTGTAGCTAAACTATTTTAGTAACGATTGTCTCCAACACCTTGTTGGTTGATTCCACCCACCCATTGGCCAGTGGATGGTAAGGAGTGGACTTCCGATGAATAATCTAATACTTTTGTACAATTTCCTGCATCAGTTTGGACACAAACTAGGCACCTTGATCAATAACTATTTCCCGTGGTACCCCAAATCTAACAAAAATATCAGAAAAAAGGAATTATGTTACTGATTTCTCCATTGCTCTAGGCAGCACTTTTGCCTCCACCCACTTTGTCACATAATCAGTGCAAACCAAAATGTACTTCTTACCTTTGGATGGGGGATTTATGGGGCCTACAAAATCAAGAGCCCACCTCTCAAATGGTTCTATAAGTACTTGTGGCTGCAAAGGCATTTTGTTTGATTTCACGGGTCACCATATCTGTTGGTAGCTATCACACTTCCGAACATACTCCTTTGCATCTTTGAAGAGGTCCGGCCAGTAGTAACCTAAGTGAAGGATCTTATAAGTTGTTCGCTTGTCTGCAAAATGTCCCCCGCATGGTTCATCATGGCAAGCTCTTAAGATGTCGTAGATCTCATCTTCTCTGACACACCTACGAATAATAAAATCATCTCTGGTGACAAAAAGATCTCCCTTAATCCAAGAATAATTAGTACTTTTCCTAATAATCCTTTTCTTTTGATCGGGGGAAAAGTGGGGAGGAAACTTTACTGTAGTAAGATAATTAGCCATGTCTACAAACCAAGGTGTTTTAATAGATATGGCAAACCAATTTTCGTCTGGAAAGTCATCTCACCTGTATGGTTGAGCCTAGACAAGAAATCAGCTACCTAATTTTCCTTTCCTGGCCTGTCTGTTCCAAAAAAATTTGTCACCTTGACATTCTGCAATCTGTGTGAGTCCATTACCACTCATACTTTAATCCTTTGCAAGTCTTAAGCCCCAGTTCTTCATATCAAGCCTTGAAAATAAGAGAAAGTCCTCAAAAGTCTCTAAAACTCTAGTTCCGCACTTTCTCTTAGCATTACCTGCGGTCCCGCAACTGAAGCTCATGTCCCCTACGCACCTGACCGCTCTGTCTCTATGTTATGGGTGCAGACCCCTATAAAAGTTTAAAAGGCACAAGTATATTCTTAAAAACTCACTTTGAGTCATTTCTAGAAGCTTCTAGAAGGTATCTTGAGGTGGCAAGTTCGCTCCCTTAAGGTTCATGCATCCCATACCTTAAGGAGCTAACCCCTTGAAGTGAGGAGCTTATCCCTTTGAAGGAGGACTCTATCCCTTCATAGGTGGACCTGTAACCTCCTTCCTCTGCACTATAAAATGAAGCATTGGGCTGGTTACTGGAGAGGTTGAAAGCTGAATATTTTTTAGGTGAAATGCTGCTGGAACTTAGTCTTCATAATTGAGCTTTTATGAGGAGAGATTACATACCTCTTTGATCTCATTTGGAAGAGTGTAAAGCTTGTCAAAGTAAAGGAGATTCCTGTTTCAGACCCTGGGAAGAATTTGTTCAACATCAAGGCTGAAAAGGTTGTAAGTTTCTTCTACTTCAAAGTTAGTACAAATAAGTTTGTTTTTCTCAATAAACTGTGTTTTATGGTTTATTTTATAGATTCCTTAATCACCATAATGAACATGATTTATGATATTAGCTATGCAGGTGTTATTTTATGTTTGCTTGTTTGTGGTTGCAAGTTCTCAAAAGGAAACTCTTTCGGATGGTTGAAGGATGGCTACTACAAAATAGCGTTGGACTTAAGGTAGGGTCTAAACACCTCTATAGTTTTAATTTATGAATCACATATGTTTAGAGAAAGATAGATTTATTTGTCTACTTGTTGCTAGATATATTTTGATACTAGGGAGATTGACCTTATCCGCAAGATCAATTTATCCCGCCAACACTGTCCACGACCGTGATGTCAAATTCCTGCAGCAACAATAGCCACCTAGTAATCCTGCCATTAGTAACAGGTTTGTTCATAAAATAATGAATGGACGAATAATCTATATGCACAAAGACTTTATAACCAATGATGTAGTGTCTAAATTTATTAATAGCGTAAGCTACAGCAAGAAATTCTTTCTTAGTTACCGTGTAATTCAGTTCTGCCGGAGTTAAGTTTTTTACTGATAAAATAAATAGCATGGGTTACAGGATCCTCTTTTTAACCCAAAACTGCTCCTATGGCTGAATTAGAGGCATCAGTGGAAATGTGGAAAGGAAATTTCCAATCTGGGCCTCTCAAGACAAATGATGAAGAAAGATTTTCTTTGAGCTTATCGAATGCGACTTGACACTCATCATTCCAATGAAATTTAGATTCTTTTGTTAGAAATTTAAATAATGGAGAGGATACTTTTGTAAAATTTTCAACAAACCTTCTGTAGTAGCTTGCATGCCCAAGAAAACTACGGACCCCTTTTTGATTTGTTGGTGGGGGTAGTTTCACAATAACCTCTATTTTTTATGGATCAACCTTGATTCCTACAGCAGAAACATGATGGCCTAAAACAATACCTTCAGTCATAATCGTAAAGCATTTCTCATTGCTCAATGAGAGGTTAGTCTCTCTACATCTCTGTAAAACTTTCTCAAGATGTGTAAAGCTTCTTCAAACGTATCACCCATAACTGTAAAATCGCCCATATACACTTCTACGCAATCATGCAAAAGCTCAGAAAAATACCTAGGACAGCCCTTTGAAATGTGGCTAGTGCATTACATAGACCAAATGGTAAAACTTTATATGCATAGGTGCCCCAGGGACATGCGAACATAGTCTTATCTTGGTCTTCTGGAGCTATCCTAATCTGATTATACTCACTGAACCCATCCAGGAAGGAAAAATACTTTTTCCTTGCTAAAGTGTCCAGTACATGGTCTATAAAAGGTAAAGGGAAATGGTCTTTTAATGTAGCTTTGTTTAGTTTCCTATAATCTACACATACTTGCCATTTTCCATTCTTCTTAGGGACAATAACTAGTGGGGACACCCACTAACTATCAGAATTAGGATAGATAAACTCTACATTCAACAATTTCTGCAATTCTTCTTTTACAAGTTCTCTTAATGTGGGGTTCATTCTTCTTTGTGGTTGTCTTACTGGCCTAGAATTTTGTTCTACGTAAATGTGATGAATGCATGTGTTAGGGTGAATGCCTCTCATATCAATGTATTCCCATGCAAATGTGTCTGTAAAATTTCTTAATGTCCAAATTAGCTATTTTTCCTGTTCAGGAGTTAAGGCAGAATTGATGTTCAGGGATTTTGCAGGAAAAATTTCTACCACCTTACTCCCCCATTCAGTCATTGAATATGCAGGAAATGCGTATAAGAGGGATGAATGTAATTCTGAAGCTGAACTATGTTCATAGCAATTTTGCATATCATTAATGACATCTAAATTATGATTAGGCTGATTGTCTAACTGCTGCAGGAAATCAGGATTAGAGATACAACAATTTATCAAATTTTCTTCTGAATTTTCTTTGAGGCTCATAGATTGGGCTATTGTTAAAACTAGTAAAGAGCCTTCTGAATCATGTTCTTCCTCTTCAACCCATTGTGTATTTTCTATTTTCGAGAGACGTTTAGCAGGGGGATATAAGTTAATATGTTTTGTCTCAACCCCATGGGTGATAGTCATGTTTCCAGACCTACACCCTATGTAGGCATTGGCTGTGGCTAACCAAGGCCTCCCCAAAATCAATGGACGCCCTCCCAAGCTGACTTTTTGTTGAAGAACGTAAAAGTTTACAGGATATTCCCAGGAATCCAAGGAAATGACATTGTCTTGTAAGACACCCTTTGGTTTTACCTTAGACCTATCTATTAATTCTAACATGGTAAGGGTAGGTAGTAAATCAAAGGATCCTATATGGGAAAAGGTCTCCATGGTTATAACATTGATGGATGCACCTAAATCAATTAAAGTGTTTTTGATAGGATAACAGTTAATAAAGGTGGTCACTACAAGGATTCTTGGATCTACATACTTTTCTGTAGCAAATCCGGCAAACATTAAGCTTAACAATTTTCCTCCCACTTGAATAGTTGAAGGTCCTTTTCTGGGTCTTCCTAGTTTCTTGGTGCATAAACCCCTTACTGTTTTGGAATAAATTGGGATGTCTTTGATTGCCTAAAGCAGTGGAATTTTAATGCATACATTTCTTAATTCAGCTGCTAGATCAAATTCTGGCTATTTTATTTTAATTTCTGTTTCCATCCTTTCTGGAAAAGGGGGTTGGACTATATGAGATGAGGAGGTTTCTTTTAGTTGGATTGGTTCAGGTGTATTTTCCTCTTTTGATCTATCTAGGGTATCTTCCCCTACAATTTCCTCAATTCTGTTAGGCTGATTCACCATTCTTCCTGACCTGAGATTAATTTCCTGCAGCTGCGCAGGTAGTTCCTATAACTATACAAGTTGCTCCTGTAACACAGGAACAGAAATTTCCTGCAGAGATGTAGGAAATCCCTGTAGAACAGGAACAGAAACTTCCTGCAGTGGCTGGGGTGTAATACAATAGGTAGGGAAGATGGGATAATTGACCAGTCCGATGTTGTGAGTGGATCGAACGGTTTTATTGTTGGGGTTAGACACTAGCTAGGCAGGAATTTGTGTAGGGCAAGGTTGGTTTGGTGGGGCAGGTAATTGGAGTGGTTGTTGTGGTTGTACAACTTGTTGATGTGTGGGTTGTGAATAAAAGTTTTGGTTTGGGAAATTTTGTGTTACAGGATAAGAAAAATTTCCTTGCCAAGGCTGTTGAGGGGGCCAAGTCTGCCAAGGCATTGGAATATTCCACGTCTGATTTTGAGCATAAGGAAATTGAAAATTGGATTGTGACATACCTGGAGGACGTGGCTGCCAAGGTCTTTGAGGGCTCATTGCGTAAAGTGCATTGAAAGCTCCTTGATCTACCATGTATGCTACTTTGAGTTGAGGTAAGGATGGACATTGATCAGTGGAATGCTCAGCTTCGCAAAGTTGACAGATTTCAATGCTATCAGCAGGGCATTCTTGCAGCGCATGTTTCTTCCTACATTTGGGGTAGAATACTGCCATGGATTTCTGTACTGCCTCATGCTTTTCCTGTTTACTATTAGTTTCAAAAACATCTAAACGTGAAGACAAAGTACTAAGAATATCAGTTTTAATATTTTCAAATAAGTTACTCATTTCAGACCTGGTCAAACTCGTTCCTACAACCAGTTTAACAAGTTTAGAAGGAATGTCTCTTGGTCCTCCTCCCACCTTGGAAGTTCTTCTCGAATATCTCTTGCAAATTTCACACACATCATCGTAACTCAACTTTGATATGTCTCCTGTACCCATCAAGTTTAAAACCTCCAGGTATTCATTTCTAATTTCCTTGAGCAAGATGGTCCTCTTGGTTTCTTTATCCAGCTGATTCATATTATTTCTTTGCAGATTATATTGAAACCTTTCTACCAAGTCCTCAAGACTCTTCCCTTCCTTCTGAGTCATCCCAAAGATTTCTTCCCTAAGATCTCTAGTCTTGTAGTAGTCTTGATATTTTCTCAAGAACACCTTCTTCATTTCATCCCAGGTCGTGATAGAATTTGACCTTAGTCCCATGAACCATCTAAGAGCTGCATCCTTCAATGTAGCAGGGAAAAACTTCAGTTTTTGGGCATTTGAGGAGTAGTCATAGCTTCTACACAACACATTGAACTTGAATAAAAAGGTGTCTGGATCTTCACTTGAAGCACCTTGAAAATTAAGCAAGGCTGAAGGAGGGATGTTTTTCATCTAGGTTACTCCACTTGTCTCTATGATGGGGAACTCAAATGTGACCAGCTTCTCCTCCTTCTCATCAAAGCCTCCATTGGTATTACCAGTTCCTTCTTCGTGAGCCATCTTAGTCCAAGAAAAGGTGGGACCGTTGAAGACTACAGATCCTGCAGAGTCGAGGTTATGGAGTTCTGGTTCTTTGACAGGGTTCTTAAGGAATTCCTCTTCTGGCTGACCGCTGAGCAAAGATGTGGTTTTCCTTGAAAGGGGGAAGTCTAGATGGGCAGCAACAGAAGATTCTCCAACCAAAGGTTCTGTTGTAGATGTATCAGCTTGCTCAGGATTGCAGACCTCTGGTTCAGATTCTTCCTCCTTTACTGCCTTGTTTCTTACAGACTTATTTTTCCTTGCCAGTGTATTAGTAAGTGGAGTGGTGCTCACACCACCACAAAAAAATATGAAAGATGTTGGGCCCTATTCATCTATTATTCAAACAAAACAAAACTAAAAAAAAGCTTACCAACAATCAGGACACAGCTTTGGCGAGTGGTTGACCTCTTGGGTGCGTAGGCTTTGCCTTGTGTCTTTGCACTTCGACTCCCCCAGTCCTGAAAAACCAAACTGTCAAAAAAAAAATGACTTAAATCACTTTCAGTATTATCCCTTAGCACCTCCCCGGCAACAACGCCAAAATGTTGAGTCAAATTATACTTGTAAAATTTGTCAATATGAATTGTCAACCCAAGGAGGTAAACTGGTGAGGTGCCATGCAAAGTATATGCACATTGACTACCTTGAGTGTAGTATCACTACAGGAAAACAGCTAATGTCCCTTTCTGAATCAACAACATTGTAGCAAAGCCATTGAGCAGTATATAACACTCCTCTTTATAGCACTCTTGACTTGTTGGTTATTGATCAGAAAGAAGGTGAAGGATCACTCAACAACTAATCATGCATGCTTTTGTTCTTGCAAAAGTGTTGTTACAGAAATGGTCATGAAGGGTATATAACAGCCCTTGACAACTTATTTTGCTGACAATCATGCAAGAAAGAGATAAATAAAAACAATCATATAGTAATCGTGAAATCAGAACAGTGTTGGCCAACAAATGAAATCATCAATCTACATTATCATGATCCAACACAGAGTAATGGCTGCACGAAATACATAAAGGTTACATTATGTTTTGTAGCAAATCTACTACACATTGAAATCGGAAATCATTAACTATATTACAAGAAATGGTTTGTTATATAAACAAAAAAAAAATTGTGTCATTCACACACTGTTATTACAAAGAAAAGTAAACGCAGATAGAAATGATACATACATTTAATATACACCAGAGCTATGAGTGGAGGGGTCCCTCCTTCACTCACAACCCTTTCAAACATGAAAGAGTTGCTTACAGCAGAATGCCAAACATCAACGATATACGTTATTATAAAATAAAATTCGATACATAAAGAGACTGAGTGATGGGACAGTCACACTTCGTCTCCTCATAGAGTCTGATACTGTCTAACCTTTCAAATGCAAATGAGACTGTGTTTATACAATTTCCCACGGCCATATTAGGCTGGAAATAACAAATGTAATCTCAGCCTCTAACTGATTAATCTCGCAGAGCGAATCTACAGCAAAACAAAATAGTAATTTTTAGGCATACAACCATCATCATAACAGAATGTTCTTTGTTTAGTCTAATTCATGACTGCAAGCATGAATTTAGACTATTTGGTTATATGGTTGTAGCTATAGTCTGAAATTAGCGGAGGCTCTGTGGGAATTAGAGTATCTGCTGGATCTCGGAAT
This sequence comes from Pinus tabuliformis, assembly GCA_031772625.1. NCBI lineage: Eukaryota > Viridiplantae > Streptophyta > Pinopsida > Pinales > Pinaceae > Pinus > Pinus tabuliformis. Next base: position 1,863,440,346 of record CM062817.1, read on the forward strand.
TCCTGCAGGATTCTTGGAGGTAGACACCGTTTGCAGGATTTGCAGACATCGTCTGTAGGATTTGCGGCTATTGAAATCTGCAAGAAATTCCGAGTCATGTTAGAACAAAAAGAAAAAATATAAAAGCACAAACAATTAGGAGGAGACTCGAATGCAGATAAAAATGACATTTAAAGATGTTTCATCATACCTTTAAGCATCGATACCTTGTTTAGCCAAAAAATGGAAAATATGAAGGGCTATGTATAATAAGATGGCAAAAAGGTGTCAAAATGGGGAAATAGAGTAGGATATTATCAGCAAAAAGATGGTAATCTCTAAACTCAACAGCAACTTTACACCTTAAGGTGATGCTTTTGAAACAACAATAGTTAATTTAGAAAAAGTGTTGGAACGTTGTATATAGACTAATATTTCTTTGAGCACTGAAAAATTTCACATGATGATGAATGAAGGGATCGTGGTCAGACACTTCATTTTTGTTGACGGGATCAAGGTAGACCCTGCTAAAATAAAGGTAATCCTAAATATTCCAACTCCCAAGACACAAAAAGAGTTATGTAGTTTCTCGGGGCATGCAGGGTATTAAAAAAGATTTATAGAGAATTTTTCAAAAAATCCATCAGCTCTATTCTCCTTACTTATGAAAGATGTGGAATTTGTGTGGACATGAAACTGTGAGCATGCCTTTTTGAAGCTGAAATGTTGTGTATCAGTAGCTCCTATTTTACATGGACCCAATTGGGAACTGTCGTTTCACATAGCTACAGATGCATCTGACATTGTCGTAGGTGTTGTTTTGGGCCAGCTAGAGGATAGGAAACCCTATACTATTTATTACATAAGCAAGAATTTGACTCTAACTAAGCTCAACTACACAGTGACCGAGAAAGAATTCCTAGCAGTAGTGCATGCCATCAACAAGTTTCGACATTATATTACCGGGTATCAAGTATTTGTACACACTGACCACTCTGCCATTCGTTTTTTAATGAATAAGCCAATTACCAATGGTAGAATTACACGCTGGTTATTGCTGTTACAAGAATTTGATATCACAATCTTAGATAAACTTAGAAAAGATAATGTAGTAGTTGACTTTCTTTCTAGGTTAACTATTGATGACAATTGCATTCCTACTGAGGATTATTTTCCTGATGAGTATCACTTTGCTATTTCTACTCACTCGCCTTGTTATGTAGACATCACCAATTATGTTGCTGCAAGAAAGTTTCCACAATACTTATCCTCCAAGGAAAAGAGAAAAATCATACAGAAGAGTGCTACTTATTCTTGGATAGAGGGGAATCTCTATCACACTAGACCATACTTTTAGATCAGACGTTGTGTTAGGGAAGATGAGATCTTTGACATCCTTAATGCTTGTCATGATGAACCTTGCACAAGGCATTTTGCAGACAAGCGAATAGGATACAAAGTATTCTCGGCATGATATTATTGGCAAACAATATTTCAGGATACTGAGAAGTTTGTGAAAGGGTGCGATAGCTACCAAAGGATGGACCAACCGTTTCAATCATATGAGATGTTGTTACAACCTCAAATAGTCTTAGAACCATTTGAGAAATGGACCTTGGATTTTGTGGGACCAAAAAATACTTTATCAAGATAGAAGTCCTACATCTTGGTGTACATCGAATATGTCACAAAATGGGTCGAGGAAAAAGCACTAACCAGAGCCACAGAGCGGGTTGTTTTAGACTTCTTGTTTGAAGACATCTTTGTCCGTTTTGGGATACCCAGGGAGATAGTGATGGATGGAGGGCCCAAATTTACATCTCACTTGATCCAAAAGTTGGCTGAAAAATATAAAATCCATCTTAGAATCACGTCACCTTATCACCCACAAGAAAATGGCCAAGTGGAAAGCACCAACAATGTCATTGGGTGGATTCTTACTAAGACTGTGGTTAGTCACTGAAGGAATTGGGTTGATAAACTTCCCAAAGTGTTGTGGGCATATAGAACTACATGGAGGAATACTACGGTATTCTCACCATACCAACTTGTGTATGGTAAAAATCCATTATTCCCTATAGAATTCGAAATCAAGACATTGAGAACAGCATTGCAGGTAAATCTGGATCTGGCTACAGCACAAAAGCAAAGGTTGAGCCAACTCAATGAATTGGAGGAGAAATGGTTGGCTTCTATCCAACAAACATAGATTATCCAACAGCAGAGAGCTAAGTGGCATGACAGGTTTATCAAAAAGAAGAAATTTCAGAAAGGAGATTGGGCTCTCTTATATGATTCGAGATTCAAGACTTTAAGGGTAAGATTTGCACCAGATGGCTAGGTCCCCATGAGGTAGATGCAGTCTTTGACAATGGGGCTGTGAATTTGGTTATCATTGATAGTGCGAGGACACCATTGCTTGCTAATGGGCATCGTCTTCGATTATATCATAAACCTGATTCAAGGGATTCATTTGTTAACATTGTCATGAATTCAGACCTTCAAATTACATGAGCAGGGGAAAACCCCCCCTATGCTACAAAAATTATATTTTTTCAATAAGTGTAACAACTGAAAATCAACCTCTATTGGCGGTTGTTACACCTGCTAAAAAAATACAAAAAAAAAAAAGTAAATAAATAATGAAAATAACTTGTCTGTGAAACCCTCTTTTTCGGGGCACATATAGACAATTTTTGTGACAGTTGAAAACTACTCTGTGGCGGCTGTTACACTCTTTCATTGGAAGAACATTTTTCATTTTAGTCATATCTTACAATAATGTTGTTACATATGTTTTTTGTTCTTTGTTTTTATCTCTTGTGGAAAATAATAATACATTTCTGAAAAGAAATATGTGAGTCGACTTGGCTATTACATCTGTAACAGCGGGCGACTTCTAAAAAATGATCCAAGTGAATTATCGATCGCAATATACAACATGCATCACTATGATTTAGGAGCAATTACCATGACCATAGGAATTAATTTTGAGCACCTTGTCACCAATGTATTCTCTCCATGTCATACTAGGTATGTCATGAAACAGTAATATCATTGTCCTCTTTTATTTAGCAATTATGGCAATTTAATGTGATATCCCTTTTACGGCCGAGGACGACCGTCACACTTAAGTGGGGCAAAGGACGAATTACATCATGACATGACTTTTGCATGACCTGTGAGCATTAAATCCAGAATTAAAGTATGATGATCCCGTAATAATTATCATTTATAACCACCTTTTGTAATTTTTTTATGATTAATCATGCTAAAAAGGGAATTGTACCTCATACCAAACCTTCCATAACTTAGCATTAATGAGGAAGTGATATTGCGCAGTATGAACCCTTATTTGAAATCCTTGCCTTTAACCTCACCGCGTCACCCTACCATTACCCACTGCTGAAGCATTGTATCCTCATTCATAACTCTCAGATAGAAGTGAAGGAAAACAATTTACAGAGCCAGAACAACTGAGCATTGTGTCGTTACCTCGAAATTTCGCAAAGAAGAGAATAGCGTGTTGTAACAACATAGCAATGGGTGGGGCGGAAATTCGACATGAACTAGAATCAACCGAGCCATTGGAAAATTGTCCTGAAGCATGCCGAATTTTCAAGGAGGTGGGTTGGTTTGGGTTTTTCCAAAGGCTAGAGGGATCAAACGGAGCAATTGCTATGGAATTCACTAAGAATTTGAAGGAGTATCAAACGGAGGTTAGGGGATGACAACTGGAAGTTACGGAGGAGGTAATTGCTCATGTGATGACATTGCCAACAGAGGGAAAGAGGTGGTTCAAGAAAAAAATCAATGACCCCTCCAAGGGGAAGAAGGACTAGAAAAGAAAGGTAGAGGAATTAACAGGTTGTCGCTTCCTCAGCCATGGGCAGATGTCACCCTTTACGTCATTAAGTATATCACCTGTGAGGGAAGGGAAACAATTTCATTTAATTATCACTTCCCATTGTTAAATCACCTCCGACATCAACAGATGATAAACCTCCCATATTTTTTTCTGGAGAATGTCAGGCATATGGCTTTGGCAATGAAGACAACTACACACCCAAAGAACTGCATCACAAACCATGGTCTCATCAAGCTAATTGTGTTAGACACCCTAAGTCACCAGGGCAAGAGCTAGGATGAATTCATGAGGAAGAAGGTTAGGAATTCCTGAAGGAAGTGAGCTAGGACTTCTAGGAAGCTTCGGCGGAAACCAGGGAGCAGCCCCAACCCTCGAAAGTAAGGGCTGGAAAGAGACCAGTTGACAAGCTGATAGGTGATAAGTGGTCGAAGCAGAGAGTAAGGGTTAATGGGAACCCAAATTCCCCATCCACATCTGAGAAGAAAAAGGAGGCAGAAAGGAAGGAAGAATAAGAGTAGGCTTGGTCGAAGGGACCCCCCTCACAAGGTAAGAACGTGACCCAATCCTTGCTGCTTAAAATTGAAAATTTAGAAAGAGAAAATGAAACGTTAAGACAACAGTTAGTAGAGGACAAGGTAGAAGCAAGGATCACGAGGTTATATACCTTGGCTGAGGTTGTAAATAGGGTCAGGGAGCACAATGTTCCGAGTTCTATGTGAATAGCATGTGCTAAAGAACTAGCAATAACAAGGTATAGAGTCTGTGTGGTGAGCACCTTTTCGAGGGAAACACAAATTGAGTCCTAGGAAGCTAATGCATAAGAACCCGTTGAAGACGTTGCTAATACACAAGAACCAATAGTTGAAACAGAGCATCCCACAGAGAGTAACTTGGAAGCTGATACACAGGAACCTTTGGATGACACTACTATTACACAAGAACCAGCAGTGGAAGCAGAAGCTAACCAAGGGGAAAAAGAAGAAGATGATACACAAGAACCTTTGGATGACACTGTTGTTACACAAGAACCAATAGTGGAAGTAGAAGCTAACCAAGGGGAAAATGAAGAAGTTGATACACAAGAACCTGTGGATGACACTATTGTTACACAAGAACCAACAGTGGAAGCAGAAGCTAACCAAGGAGAAAAAGAAGTTGTTACACAAGAACCCATTGATGACGTTGTTGTTACACAAGAACCAGTAGCCGAAATGGAGTAGCTCCACCCTCAGGAGGCTGTTACACCTTTATTTGTTAGTGCATGTGAGAGAACACAAAGTCCTGATGAAGGATGGTGTTCGAAAAGAATTTTGTTGATACAAGAATTACAAAAATAGAAACAATAGGCACTCTCTCTGTAAGAGGGAGCGATCTCACTCAAGGCACATCAGAAAATGATGGATTCACTCCGAGAGAAGTATTTAAAGAAAAAGTTGGCGAAAGAATGGGAAGAGCATAGGAGTAAAGAATCTATGAAGAAGAAAGATGAACAACTGCAGTTGTTACAACGGCAAGTTATGGACCTAACAAACGATAGGAAAAAACTTTATGAGCTTGCCTTGAACCTGTTAGGCTGCAGGAGGTTTTCCGCATCATATTCAGTTTTCCTAGGGGAACGATATTATTTGTTTCAATTAAAAGTAGTTTTTGAAAACAGACCATATCTGGGTACTTCTACCCACACTTTCCTAGAAGTTTTCTGTGCTTGTGACTTTGATGAACAAGGCTTACTTTGTGAGTTGTTTTTACATAATATGATATGTGAATATGTTAGTGTGGTGCAAGTAAATTCTCAGTGCAGATACAAACAATTCCTCTAGCTCGAGAGAGCAGGTCTAGCCACAAACAAACAAATTATGGAAAATCTCCTTAATCTAGAATCAATTAAGAGGGCCTACCTCTTAGAACTCTATTCCACTTGGTGATGATCCTGCTTCCTCACTCCAACTATATTTCGTTTCCTTCCTTCGAATACTTGAAACAAGAAAACAATAACAACAACAAACGTGATAGCATACAATATTTTATTTAGACTACTTAATAGGTCAAGGAAAATTAAGCCATAAGGATGTAAAATGACACTTCATGTAGGAAATCAATCAATAGTTGCATTTATATAAATCAGAAATAGATTACAACCGGTGCCTTGACGTTGTTGGTCTCCTCCAGCGTATCTGGGTTTCCACACTTCTGCTACGACTTCATGGATAGCACCAACAATGGAAGTTTTAAGGCCTCTTCCCCTCTAGTCTCAAACCAACCCAAAATCACACTAGTCTCCCTCAAACCTACACTAGAAAGCTACAAGCTATATATGACTTGCTGGTTATTCAAACTTGCTCCAAAACTCCAACTAGCTTTTGCTTGGGAAAAAGAGAGGTTTATATAGCTTAGATAGATGGGAGATGGTTCCTCTCATCATGGGATAAGGTCTTATCTCTTGAGGTTGTTCCATCCTAATAGGGGAAAGGATCCCAAACTGATTTCCTCGGCTCTATCCGGCCCAACCATATACCATACTTTCGTTATGAATTTTTTAGACATGGAAGCTTCGGCTCCTTATTTAAAAAACCTTCCAAAAGAGGATTAGTGCGATTGGAAAAGGTCTCAGTCGATACGAATGGTGTGAGGGTTAGTTTTAACCTCTAGTTTTAACCTCTATAAATCAGCACAATGAGAAAACTGGTCAGTAGCGTCGGTCTTGTAAACTGAGATAAAAGGAAGATTCTTGGGAAATGATGCAAAGGGGAATTATTCTACTCATGAAGAGGGACGTACTAGGAGTTTCTTCATGATGGGAAAGCATGTCAGGTCCACTGTAGAGGTCCTCCGGGATCGTAGACGGGGAGTACAGGGACAGTGACAAAATGTTGTGTAACAAATGGCCCCTAAAGCGTGAAAGTCGAACTAGAGTGAAGGGTGAAATGATTTACAAGTGGAAGCGGGGAACTTGAGTCTGTCATCAAAAGACCTGCAAGCAAGCATAGATACATATAAATCACTAAAAACTATGAATAATGATACATGAATCGTGGTATGGATGCAGCCATCCAGAGAATGATCATATAAATGGATCCAAGGCATGGGCACAGCCATCCAGTAGAAAGGATCATAACGAAACCAAGGTATGGTCGCAACCATCCAATAATGAGAAGGATCACATATAACAACTCATGGTATGGTCGAATCCATCCATCTAAAAGAGACATGTATATCAACATGACCATGTCACATCACCTCGCAACCTGGACTTGTGTAATCTTAGCCCAAGGTCTTGTGCTCCAAATTACCCGATCAAAGTACAAATCCTAACATGTGAATGAATGCATTGAAGTCGAACATTTTAGGAAGTCACTTGATTACTGGTCAATGATGTGAACCATTAACAAGCACGAGAGAAACCACCAATAATGACAATGGCTCTCAAGGTATTGGCAGCACAGTTCATGGAATGTGAATAAAGGAACTGATGTCGAACACCCGTGAAATCACCCGATCGAAATCCAATGATGTGAACTTGTCGTCGAGTGCGAAGAACTTTCCATTAGGGCATGCAAGCTCCAAGGTATTGGAAGGGAGTCTCTCGGCCAGCGTCCTAGATAATGAGCTGAAGTCAACAGGAAGCGACCATGTCGAAGGAGGGCCATGATGTATCCCACATCATCGACACGAGACAAAGGGATGCGAATGATTTTAGATGATATAGAGAATCAGGAGTAAGTGTAACTGCAGAGGGACTGACTCTTGAACATATCAGTGACATGATTCCGGAGTTTGGAAACTATTGGATCCATAGGATCGGTGGTCATGATGACGTGGCAAAGATCAAATGGAAGGAAAAAATGAGTGGCCCAACCCAGGAAGGTCAAATGAAAATGAGGATATCCCAACCCGACACGAAGCAGAAAGTGTCATGTTCAAGAGTGAGCTGCTGACACGACTAATAGAATTTCCAAATTTCCCCCACCATTTCTGGCAGGTACCCCAATTATTTTTTATCGCAAGCTTGAAGGGGATAGCATATGCTTGCACTGTAAGTTCATCCTTTGGATGAATCCAACCTAGTAAGTTTAATGAGCCCTAGGAAGGAGAAGCTCACGTTCGTCATGATGATGAATCCAATGTCATTTAATTTTTTAACGAGTCCGACAAAGGGGTAACTCGGTATCTTTTTCATGTTTAGAGAGTTTGAAAAAGAAATGGAAAAGAAAACTCCACATGGTCCCTTTTCATACATTTGTGTCTCTCGAGCCCAAAAAGGTAGAAAATGATACTTGAGATAACTGCTTGACCATTTTAGTCAAGGAGTACATTTTTCATAAATAGTACATCCCGGTGTGGAAAAGGGGTAAATGTATAATGGGTGCACGACATTTTGTAGCCTTTAACGAGTTCAAAACAACAAGAGATCGACAATATTTTCGTGTTTAAAGAGATAGAAAAGAGATTGAAAGCAATCTCTTTTACGAGTCAAAAAGGGAAAAATATTCGGCGATCTTTTCATTTGAGTTTTACAAGTCGAGAAAATAGTTGAAACGCAACTCTAATACCATCATCGACAATCTATCACCTATCATTGCACAAGAAAAGTAAATGCATTATCCAGTTCTGAGGAAAAATAGGTCAAAAAATACTCAAAACCTTAATATTTCATGAAAAAATGAATAAAATGGGGCAAAAGTAATTTTTTTTACCATTTATCATTTTACCTTTTTGTGAAGAGCTTTTTACCCACTTGTGCCCTAATTTTTTCAGAGCAGATTGCAGGAGATTCAGGAGGTCATTCGCCAATTCGTTAGTTGCAGGTAAGAACCAAGACCTTAAGCTCCATTTTCATACCGATTTTACTTGTTTTTATCCATTTTTTGGATTTCATGGGGAGATTTTGGCAAAAAAAAATTGCCCTTGGTCAATGTGATTTCTGGGCACGAAATTGCGTTGATCGGGGGTTGCTAAGACTACCAACCATGCTTTCGCCGCCACTATTTTTTAAACAGTTGAGCTGATGTCGTGAACAAAAAAATTTCATGTTTTTTTCTCAATTTGACCATTTGAATCCAATTTTTTCCGGCCGAAGATGATCATTGACTTGATTATATGTTTTTGCAGGGAAAAAATCATGAAAAATGGTGGATTGGAAAGAATGCGAGCATGAGGATATTGACACTCAAGCAATAGCTGACCCAAATTGCTTGGAGGCTTTGAGGAACTGTGGGCTCCTCAAATTATTTCTTACACTAGGTCTACAGGCTCAACCCAAGTTGCTACGGTACCTAATCAGTCTCTGGGACGTGAATCGGGAAATTTTCATCATTGGTGACCAAGAGCTGGAGTTGGAAACTTTAGACATTTATTTCATCACAGGACTGTCCCGGAGAGGGGAACCAGTCAATCTATATGGGTCGAGGCCGATTGGGGCAAGTGTGACCATGCTACTTGTCGAACATTGACTAGAAGCCCTCAAATCCAAAAGGCAAGATCAAGATTATGATTTTTTGGGATCTTGTGTTGAGAGTGTTACTATTGACCATCAATAGAGTGGCTGGGTCCCAAGTGTCGCATGAGACCAACAAGTCAAAGTTTCAGTATGCTATCGACTACATGGTGCCCACTATTTTTAACTGGGCGGAAGCTATGAAAATCAACATGAAGCGTCAGCTATCAAAAGCTAAGGTGGGAAACCTGAAGTATTTTTGCTTCGGATCTGTGCTAGTGACCTTCTTCTTGGAGTGGGTTCCGTTGTTCCAATACTAGCTGACTGAGGTGGATCTGTCGATGCCACAAGACCCACGGATGGTCCGTTGGAGTGAGTTGATGCCCAGGGTTACCGGGGGCCAACATATGTCCTATAAGCTTGCCTTTTTCTCGTGGCTACAATGACATCTGATCATAGTGGAGGATTGGCCTTACAATGGTACCGACTTCCGTGAAGATCCAGATATGTCGCTCCCAAAGGGGGAGGATTTTGATGATGGAGGTAAAAAAAAACAATTTTTAATTTTTTGATGTTTTTTATTGTTTTTGAGATATGTGTATTCATGACACTTGTATTTTATGAATTCAGATGTTTGACCAGAATGCCCTGCCGGGAAGTGCTCGATCGCCAGGCACGTCGCTTGGCAGTTTGATGTCGCTCCTTATCATGAGGGAAGCGACAACGAAGAGAAGATTGCGCAGAATCTCGAGGGTTTGACCCATGGGATCCCAAAGTATGCCTGGATAGGTGATGTCCCACACCAATACTAAAGGCATATGGTGGTGGTGTCAGATTAGATCCGCTAAGTGCTGACTCACATAGTTTGAGCAGTTACATAGTATCATGAGCATCATGTTGTTTAGTGCATAGGTATATCATTCCACATTTTTTAGGCCTGCGAGCCACCAATGTATTTTGAACACACATATTATTTTTTGAGGTTTTGATGTATGACAAACATTACTGGCACACACACACATATATATATGTTTTACTTCCTTGCTTACTATGGTACAATTTTTTTTTTTTGAGTTTTTACATGTTTCGCAAATGTCTATCCAACACATAATTAGCTAATGCATTTGTTAATGTATTCATGTGTCTAGGAATATGATGATATGTAATGTAATCAAAATTTGTCTCTAGTAGATGAATACATAGATACATTCTCAATATCTAAGGGTTTATGACAAAATATTTCCCGTTAAGTTGAAGAACAACAAGCTGTGAATCAAGGTTGACAACCAATTCCTGGATGCCAAGAGCGATAGCTTCTGACAACAATTTGATAACCGCACTATACTCAACGATGTTATTAGTTGTTCAACCTAGACATATACCTTGAAGATCAATCAACTCACCATGGGGGTCATAAATGGCCCATGCCACAAATGATAGATTCTGGGTACTACGGCAAGCACCATCAATGAAACAGATGTGAGGAGACACCGACATCTATAGAGCAGGAAAAAACATAATAAGCAGGAAAGTTGCTTTCAAAATAACACACCAAACCACTCTGTACAAAAATGAATAACACACTATTATACGAAAGTAACCATGCAAGATGACCTAAGCATAGTACTTTTTGAGATAAAGCCCATTACGGGGCTTGTCTAAGGGATTTCCCTTGTAGTCAATGAGCTCATAGGCCCCTTTCTGTAACACACGTTTAACAGTGTAGGGCCCATGCCACATGAGTTCGAACTTGCCTACCCCTAGCTTATCATTAGATTGATCATACAGAAGAACCAAATCGCCTTCAGAAAAATCTCAAGGAGAGACAAACTGATCAAAATGGGATTTGACTCGCTTTTTCTATGCTTCAATGACCAAAGCAACAAGACGGCGAGTCTCATCAAGTTGTTCTAGGTACAAGAGACGCTCTTCCCGGGGTGAGGTCTCTGGGAGAAGTTCGAAAGCCAACTTGAGGGATAGAATTTTGTACTCAATCGATAAAGTTGCTTCTAGACCATAGACTAGCTGGAATAGTGTGAATCCAGTTGCGTCCTTGGTCAAGGTTCGGTAAGCCAAAAGAGCTTAAAAGAGCATGAGATGCCAATTTGACTTGTGCATTCCAATGGTGTGTTAAAGCATCATGACCAAAACTTTGTTCACAGCTTTAACTTGGCAATTGGCCTGAGAGTAGTACGAGGTTGAGCCATCGTGGCACAAGCCCAACGTAGAAGTCAGCTCAGCCATCATGTAATCTCGAAAATGGGATCCATGGTCAGTGATAACGGCTTGAGGCTCTCCAAACCTGGAAATAACATGATTGAATAGAAATTGAGCCGTCGTTTTATTGTCTGCAGAGTATGTAGGCATCACTTCGGCCCATTTGGTGAAATAGTCCACAGCAACGATAATATACCCATGTCCCCCGGTCGAGCGAGGGTTACAGGTCATATAGTCAATGCCCCATTTCGAAAAAGGACCAACAGTAATAATGGGGTGTAGGTGAGCGGGTGGGGCATGCATCTTACGCTAATAAATTTGGCACTCATGGCACTTGTGAACGACACAGATGCAATCATTGAAGATAGAGGGCCAAAATAAACCAGCGTGAAAGATTTTTTGAGCAGTAGCATATCCAGACAGGTGACAATCTATGGAAAATCTCCTTAAGCTAGAATCAATTAAGAGGGCCTACCTCTTAGAACGTTATTCCGCTTGGTGATGATCCTGCTTCCTCACTCCAGCTATCTTCCATTTCCTTCCTTCGAATACCTGAAACAAGCAAACAACAACAACAACAAACGTGATAGCATACAATATTGTATTCAACCTACTTAATAGGTCAAGGAACATTAAGCCATAAATATGTAAAATGACACTTCATGTAGGAAATCAATCAATAGTTGCATTTATATAAATCAGAAAGAGATTACAACCGGTGCCTTGACGTTGCTGGTCTCCTCCGACGTATCTGAGTTCCCACACTTCTGCTAGCACTTCATGGATAGCCCCAAAAATGGAAGTTTTAAGGCCTCCTCCCTCTAGTCTCAAACCAAACCAAAAGCACACTATTCTCCCTCAAACATACACTAGAAAGCTACAAGATATAGATGACTTGCTGGTTATTCAAACTTGCTCCAAAACTCCAACTAGCTTTTGCTTAGGAAAAAGAGAGGTTTATATAGCTTGTATGGATGGGAGATGGTTCCTCTCATCATGGGAGAAGGTCTTATCTCTTGAGGTTGTTCCATCCTAATAGGGGAAAGGAGCCCTCTCAGCTCTATCTGGCCCAACCATCTATTAGACTTCTGTTATGAAGCTTCTAGATATGGAAGCTTCGGCTCCTTATTTAAAAATCCTTCCAAAAGAGGATCAGTGAAACTAGAAAAGGGCTCAGTCAATCCGAACGACGTGAGGGTTAACTTTAACCTCTGTAAATAGCTGCGAGGAGAAAACTAGTCAATAGATTCGGTCTTGTAAATGTCGAAAAATTGTGATAGGTTAACCCAATAATGCAATATAAATCAAAGCAGAATACTATAACCTACTTCTACTATCAATTTTTGGAAGCTTAAAGATCGAGCTAAACAATATAACCAAAAGAAGAAGAATCAATGGTACAATACACATGAAAATACTTTGGGGAAAGTCTTAGATAAAAACCCCACACTATTGTATTATCATACATGGTGGAAATACATAGGAATTATACAAAGCCTTAGCTCTCACAGCTAGCCAACTCTCAGTACAATCCTCATAGATGCACATAGGAAATATTGGCTTCTCTCCAGCCTTCCTCTCTACCCTCCAATCTCCTATTTCCTTGCGTTGTTCCTTGTGGATGATTAGCCTATTACCAAGTGGAAAATCAAACCTTCAAAACTGCACAATCCTCAAGGATGAATCCTTGACTGCATGCATGAGTTTTCTCCATGAGAAAAAAATGCAACTGATAGTACACTGTCCTTGAACATTAATCTCAACTGGGTCTTTCTCAGAATAGACATGCATGAGTTTCTAATGAGGCAATCTTCAGTTAATTGGAGTAGCACTAGTTGAGTGCATTAATCATCAATTGACTGTTAACTCACTATTAGTTCCTCAAATAGTTTGGAACTAATTTAACTAGACTTAACTCAGTAAACTGAGTTAACTAATTAAAACTAAAATATAACTCAATCTTATCTCCTTAATTTAAGGGATTACTCTTGCATGACTTCAGAAAGACTTCTAACTTGAATTTCTCCAACCAATTAATTTAAAATAAATTAATTTATTATTTCCAAGTAGTTGTTAAGACTAAATTCGATTTTAATTCACAATTTAATTCAAGGAAAAATTAAATTGGAATATTCTTGTTTCCATATTTCAACACTCCCTCTCAACAAGAAAGGGATTATCTGCCACCCCGATCTTGTCTCTATGGAACTCGAGTTTACACTTTGACAATGCCTTTATCAAAATGTAGCATCTTGCTCCTTTGTCGAAATATATTACAACAACATGATCCTCCTTGCTACACAATCTTTGAGATGATGATACCAGATGTCGATCCCCTCGACCTATGAAAAGCCACAGGCAACAAATCTTTCCTTATGCTTCTCCACACTACCATCAGCAGCTTGCTTTACCTTGCAAAGCCAACGGGAACTCACAACTGACTTTTTCTTCGGTCTCGAAACCACGTCCCAAACACTGTTACAAACTATGGAGTCATACTCCTCCACCATAGCATCAACCCAAATTGGTTGCTGCACTTCTTCCTCAAAGGAAGATGGCTCGGTCTCGACACATTCCCTTGCAAGGGCCATGTATCCAGTGTACCTCTCAGGTGACCTCCTCAGTCTGCGCTGAGAAGATGGTGCTCCCACATTCTCTCTCGCATCCTCCAAAAATCTGTCAGCTTCTCTTGTGCACTTTCGTCCATCTATAGAAGACTCTGCTTGAGTGGATGTCTCCACTCCTGGAACCTCTACATGCGTGTACTCTGCATCAGTCTGACACTCCTCCTCCTTAGGAACCAACAGTTCCTCCATAGCCTATAGTTGGAGCTCCCTCTCAAGGGAAACTCGCATGGCCTTCTGCTCATCAAACTTGAGATCTCTGCGAACCACTGTCCTCTGACTGGTAGGCAAGTACACCCGATAGTTGTGAGGTGTATCAGTGTACCCCACAAATATCCCCAACTCTGTTGTCGGCTCAAGCTTCTTCCATGCATCCTTTGTCACATGGAAATATACCGATGAGCCAAAGATCCTGAAGTGACCCACATCTGGTCTCTTACGGGAGAAAGCTTCCTCTGGTGTCTTCATCCCAAGTATGCGATGCAGGCTTCTATTCTGCAAATAGACTGTTGTGTTTCATGCCTCAGCCCACAAGTGAAGTGGTAGGCCTTGGTCATGCAACATTGCCCATGCTGCCCCTACAATAGTTCTGTTCTTCCTCTCAGCCACCCCATTCTGTTGTGGGTTATGAGGTTCCGTCAACTCTCGTTTAATTCCTTCCACTGCATAGAAGTCCTTAAACTCTTGAGAGACATATTCTCCACCATTGTCACTTCTCAAGGCCTTGATCTTCTTCCCTAACTCTTTCTCGACCAAAGCTTTGAACTCACAAAACTTTGTGAAGGTTTGGTCCTTCTTCTGCATGAAATAAATCTAGCATTTATGAGAATAGTCATCAATGAAAATCACATAATACCTTTGCTTCATTGTGGATGCCGTCGAGAATGGTCCATAGAAATTAGTATGAACTCGCTTTAAGATAGCCTCTTCTCGACTATCTCGATCATGAAAGGAATACTTGGTGTACTTTCCCAAGGTACAACCTTTACATGTGTCAACTTGCTCAAGTTTACCTTTGGGAAGTCTTGTAGATATTTGTTGCATTATCTTCAAATCCCCATGATGCAAATGGCCCAACCGTCTGTGCCACAACTCATCAATGTCTTGGCTTTGCACCAATTCTGCTTTCGTACTCAATGCTGGACAATCATCTACCTCTAGTTTATAGAGATTCTTCGCCTGAATCCCTATCCTCTTGGTCTGACCTATGGCTATGTGTCTTAGGAATGCCTTTCCTTTCCTGAAGACAACATCGTAGCCTTTGTCCTCCAACATCACGACTGATACCAAGTTCTTCTTCAGTCCAGGCACATACATCACATTTGTCAAGGTGAGAGGATCTCCATGCTCCCTTTGAAAAGAAACTGTGCCCAACCCTGAAACACTATACCTTCCATCGTCACCCATCTCTATGCGCATCTTGAGGTCTTTCTCCTCCAAGGCACTGAATAAATTTTTATCACTGGTCATGTGGAATGAGGCTCCACTGTCAAGATACCAGACACAACCCATCATTGATGACACCATGCATGCGATGAGGGTAAAGTCCATTTTGAACTAAGAGGCTAATGCCTCACATTCCGATCCTTCCGAGGATCTCTTCTTGGACTTCTTCAATGGGAAATTAGTCGCATAATGTTCCATCTTGTGACAATTAAAGCATCTTACTTTAGACATGTCACCCTTCTTCCCTCCATGAGAAGAATTTGATTTGAAATGGGAAGTCTTCCCCTTCCCTTTCCTTGCCTTACTTACTAAGGCCAGATTTTCTTCATCATAATTCTTGGATGAAAAACCATCTCGTGTGCTCCTCCTGATCTCCTCTTGCATAAAATCTAACCACAATCGTTCGCAATCTGACAGTTTGTCCCTTCCATTCACAAATTCCTGGTAGCTATTCTAACTCTTTGGAAGGCCAAGGAGAGAGAGGCTCACCATATCATCATCGGTAGTAGTTATTCCCACACTTCCAAGCTCATCTCTGTAGGTGGTGAGCTTGTTCAGATATGTGGAAATAGTATCGCCCTTCTCCATCTTGATTCTTCAAAGCTTATCCTTGAGTGCCAATTTCCTCTGGTCGCTACTATTCTAGTAGAGGTCCTTCAATGTCTTCCACATTGAAAATGGAGTATCCTTCCCATGGAGACTCGAGACAATATGGTCTCGAACTCCCTCAAGGATGATCCATCTCACCTTCGCCACACACTTCTTCCACTTAGCCAAGTCTTGTGCATTAGTTGAGGTTGGTTTTGGGATTTCTTGATCAATGAATTCCTTCAAGCCATTGTCTTCTAATACAACCTCCATTCTATCTTTCCATGCTATATAATTTGAGCTACCTTCCAAGGCATACTCGAGTCTCAAGCCATAGAATGCCATTGGCCAACCTTGAAGGATGATATGAATTCGATTTTCGATTGCAACCTCAAACTTCAAACTTTGAATTCTCTTCTCAGTATATTTTTCACAGCTCTGATACCATGTAGAAAATCTGTGATAGGTTAACCTGATAATGCAATATAAATCAAAGCAGAATACTATAACCTACTTCTACTATCAATTTGTGGAAGCTTAAAGATCGAGATGAACAATATAACCAGAAGAAGAAGAATCAATGGCACAATACACATGAAAATACTTTGGGGAAAGTCTCAGATAAAAACCCCACACTATTGTATTATCATACATGGTGGAAATACATAGGAATTATACAAAGCCTTAGCTCTCACAGCTAGCCAGCTCTTAGTACAATCCTCACAGATGCTCACAGGAAATCTTGGCTTCTCTCTAGCCTTCCTCTCTGCCCTCCAAGCTCCTATTTCCTTGCGTTGTTCCTTGTGGATGATTAACCTATTACTAAGTGGAAAACCAAACCTTCAAAACTGCGCAATCCTCAAGGATGAATCCTTGACTGCATGCATGAGTTTTCTCCATGAGAAAACACATGCAACTGACAGTCCATTGTCCTTGAACATTAATCTCAATTGGGTCTTTCTTAGAATAGACATGCATGAGTTTCTGATGAGGGAATCTTCAGTTAACTGGAGTAGCAGTAGTTGAGTGCATTAATGCATCAACTGACTGTTAACTGACTATTAGTTCCTCGAAAAATTTGGAACTAATTTAACTGGACTTAACTCATTAAACTGAGTTAACAAATTACAACTCAAATATAACTCAATCTTATCTCCTTAATTTAAGGGATAACTCTTGCATGACTTCAAAATGACTTCTAACTTGAATTTCTCTAGCTAATTAATTTAAAATAAATTAATTAACTATTTCCAAGTAGCTATTAAGACTAAATTCGATTTTAATTCACAATTTAATTCAAGGACAAATTAAATTGGAATATTCTTGTTGCCATATTTCAACAGTAAACTGGGATAGAAGGAATATTCTTGGGAAATGATGCAAAGGGGAATTATTCTGCTCATGAAGAGGGACATACTTGGAGTTTCTTCATGATGGGAAAGCATGTTAGGTACACTATAGAGGTCCTCCATGATCGTAGACGGCGAGTACAGGGACAATGACAAAATGTTGTGTAACAATTAGTACAAAGATCATGACAACTATTTTCTCTTATATGGCGGATTTGCAGTTGCGAGCCTTCATTTATTTTATGAGGAATCAAATCGAATGGCACTTGGCCATGAAGTCGGTTGAAACTAATGAGGAAAAAACAACATTGTGGATTAGGGAAGAACCGGGAATGGTTGCTGAATTGAGACGTGAGTTCAAATTGTTCTTAAGTACCCCGGAAGTTAGGGAACAGTTAGCCACTTACAAAAAGAGGATTGTGGGATTTTTCCTTAATCTTTATGCACAAATGAAAATTCGAGCACTAACAGGGTGCCTCAAGTGCATAGAAGCCAGTAGTGTTGGATTACAAGAAGGGGATCCTTTCGAGTTCCAAAATTTTGTGACTGTTGTTACACAAGTACCAAAATATGCTCGGGTGGTGAAAACACTGGGAGCCTTCTAGATTGGGCTTAGGTTCAGATATCCTCTGATTTGGTTACCAGTGGAGGAGTACCAGTCACATTACCACTTGTGTGATTATGAAGAAGATTCCTAGCCACGACAGCTGATGGCTACTCAGGGATACATGTCTACTGATGAAGACACTGTTGGTGCTTATAATTTTACGAAATTGCATCGGAGATATAGAAGTGACAACCGAGGTTTTGCATGAGGACATGCAATTTATTCAGTTGGGGGGAGATGTTGGGTGTAGTTTTTGTACCTATATTCTATACTTTCTTTCCCCATTTTTGACCATTTTCCCTCTGGACCAACAAAACTTTACATGTTAACCGCCTTTTTCCTTATTATGAACATCATATTTTGCCATCATGTTATTTTTCCATTTTTGCTAGATATAATGATGCAATATTCCTTTTTATGGCTAACTGGGGTAAGCGTTGGAGAAGTCTTTTGGATCCTTTCCTCTTTTTCAGGTGTTGCCTGCAAGAATGAGGTTATGGAATGAACAGCTGCGCTAATCGATCTAAGATCAAGATGAAACAAATTGTTGTTACACTCTGTGTGTTGTTACAAACCTTGCTATTACACCACGATGTTGTTACAGACCTTGTTGTTACACCACGTTGTTGTTACAGATTACTGTTGTTACACCCCAGGTGCAATTACAAGGTTGTTGTTATCCATTGTTGCTTTTACATCCCAAACTGTTACTTTATCACAGGGTGTAGTTACATTGTAGCTATTAAAGCAGTGGGTAGTATTCCACGCAACACCTATTGGAAGTTACGAATTGTCTATTTAGAAAGTGATAGATCCAAGAGGTTATGATTTTAACTGATGTATTTGAATAGAACTTGTATTTAGGAACTGGTTATAAAAATTTCTATTTTATGATCAGCATGAGAATCGTGAGATTCTCATGACTGATTTGTTCCTAATTTTTGGGTATGTAATTTCTATAAGAGAAACTTAATCCCTGAGGCACAGGGGAAGACATAAAGAGTATTGTTATTTTGATCTTGTAACTTTTAATTATTCTTAATATCAAAGACACTGTGGTGATGTTGTTGTTGTTTCCAAGTTGAATTCTTAACTAATCTCGTGTTCATTCTTGTGCCCCTACTAGGGAGGAAGGGCCCTCCTCTTTAGCAGGGATTGCAGTGGTAGAGTAGTTGTATATTATTGTTCCTTTCTTTTAGTATTTGTATGGTTTTCTGTTGTCGCTGTATAATTTGTAGAATATATCTGCTTCAATTCCAAATTTATGATATGTTGTTACACAGATTTGGTTAGCAGTATGGTAGTTGACCAGCTGGTGTAGTTATCAGTATAGTGTGTGGCATGCCTTTGTTTTGGTAAATGTGAAGTATGATTCCATTCCTGTAGAGTGTTTTTTATTTCTACATGAATGTTAGTTTCTGCAATTGATTCAATGACATTCTTTACTATTTTCTATTTTCACTCTTGGTTGTCGTGTATCGGCACAGATAGTGCAGACTCCATTGAAATAACAAACCTACTATGTGTTGACAATTAAATGGTTGCAGTCTTGGTCAATTAGGATTGATTAATACAACACTACAATATGAATGCTTAAACTTGTTGCTCACTTTATTTATGAATGAATTCTTTCATAAGTAACAATCAATAGAGAAAAAAAAAACATATTCACTAAAAAGTATTAAGAATCTCACTATTACTAATTCAAACCTCTCTCAGTAATTCATTATTCCAACAATTGGCATTAGAGCTACATTCCTTTAGGAACTGTCTAACCACTGGAAGGTAGATCTATAAGGAATTATGTTTAGGAAAGAGAGTCAAGAGGCTTAATCAAGAAAAATACCAATCTTTGATGGGACAAACTATGTCTTTTGGAAAGTAAGGATGGAAGCGTATCTTATGTCCCTGGGAGTAGATGTTTGGACTTCAATGCTAGTAGACTACAATGTCCCTGATATTCCTCCCACTGATGCAGATGGTAAAATTGTATGGAAATAATGCTAAAGCCAAGAATGTCATTCTCTTTGGTCTTAGTCAATAAGAACTTGTAAAGGTTATGCACTATAAGTTTGTTAAGGATGTGTGGGTAAATCTTAATCAGAGTCATGAAGGAGATGAAAAATTCAAGCAGGCGAAACTTCAAACCTTTAGAATGAGGTTTGAGAGCTTGAGAATGAGTGAAGATGAAAGCATAGCAGAATACTTCCTTAGAGTTGATGAAGTAACCAATATGATTAGAGGACTTGGTGAAGAGGTCAAGGAAGAGATGATTGTTCATAAAAACTTAAGATCTCTGCCCATGAGATTTAATGCCAAAGTCTTAGTTATTGAAGAAATGGCTAATTTAAAGGATCTCAAGATGGACCAGTTGCTTGGTACTCTCACAACCTATGAGATGAGAGTAGGAAGAGAAAAGTATGAACCTAAGGAAGCAACATTCAAAGTATCCAAAAAGGCCAAGGAGTACAAAGATCATCAAGACTACTCTAGCTATGAATCTAATTAGGATTTGGCTCAATTAGCCAGGAAACTGAAGCATGGCTCAGGAAAATATAAAGGGAAGTTTCCCTTTAAATGTTTTGACTGTAGAAGAGTTGTAATTTTTTCATCCAAATGCCCTTACAAAGAAAAGGCTAAAAAAGAAGATGATCACAATTTGGAAAAAAATCTCAAAAGCATCAAAAGAAAAATTTCTATAAGGAAAAGGGGTTCTACTCCAAAGAGGATAGCTCAACACCAGAGTCAGACAGTGAAAAATCTTCAAAGGATGATTCAAATAAGTATTTACTTATGGATTTTGGAACATACCCCAATAAACAAAGTATTATTGACTCTGAAAAGGAAGAAGAAGAAGGAGTAGTGGACCTTGAAGGGCAACTCACCAGTGCTCTTGATGAGTTAAATAAAGCAAGGAAAAATAATAAGAAGTTGAAGGAACAACTATAACGTGCTAAAGAAGGTATGCATAATTCTGATAATGAGGATTTTGTTTATAAAAAATAAAAACTTGAAGAAGCTATTAAGAGAAAATATAGTTTAGTTCTTCTACTAGAAGAAAAACAAGGAACATGTGAGAAACTAGAAGAAGATAACAAACAATTAAAATGTGAACTGCTCAAGATAAGGAAGGAAATGATCTCAGAATCATGCAAAGATGAAAATTTGTCCTTGAATGGTAAACAAGAAGAAGCTAAACAAAAGGAAGAGGTTCTTCAAGATTTGATCCATGAATGGGAAGAGAATTGTCAGAGTCTTGAGGTAGAGATTGTCTCTCTAAGAACGTATTTTGAGGGAAGGAAGATAAAGAAAGGTTTAAATGAAAAATTTGCAGAAGGCACAAGGAAACTAGATCAAATTCTAAATAGCCAAAGGCCCTCAGGAATCAAAACAGGTCTAGGATACTCAAAGACACAGGAATCCTCTATGGAGAAGATAAAATTCAGGTCCACGGGATTTGAAGAACCACAAAGCTATGCAAAGAAGCATCAAGAAAGAATCAATGAAGACAAAAGAGTAGCAGGGAAAAGAGGAGATCATCAATGGAGAATGAATCAACTATCCAAACAACCAAGGTACCTTCATGCACAAACTCATAAGATTTCCAAAAATAGGTATGCCTATTTATTTTATGGTAATTGTTATAAGTGTCATATATTTGGACATAAAGTTGTTGATTGTAGAAGGATCAAAGTTGAAAGAGATGAAAATCCTAGATATAATAAGTATCAGAATTTTAGATCTCAAAAATCTTCTCTCAGAGATTGAAATGTCTTCTCTCCCCTGTTAAGCGAAGTAGAATGCTTCAAATGTAATAATTTTGGGCACAAAGAAAGTGAGTGTAGAAGCAGGTTTGAATACCTATCTAAGTTCCAAAATATTAGATAGTTAGTTATCCAAAAGGATAAGGGGATTTGGAAACAAAAGACTAAAAAGAGAATGCAGTGTGGACTCACTCTATCAACCCACAATCAAGAGAACAAATGGTATGTGGATAGTGGTTGTTCCAAGCATATGACTGGGGATAAATGAAAATTTCTGTTGCTAAAAGAAAAGGACAGAGGAAACAATGCTCCAACAAGAATTAAGGGTAAAGGCATAGTCAGTCTTGATCAAAACACAAAGGCAAAAAATGTGTTGCATGTGGAAGTTCTCAAGTACAACTTGCGTAGTGTGAGCCAGATGTGTCATAATGGCTATGATGTGACCTTTCAATCCAAGGTCTATGAGATCTGAAATATGAAGGATGGAAAGCTAGTAGGAAAAGCAATCAAAACTCATAGTAATGTATATGTATTTGATAATTCCAGAGTAAGACGTTATTTAAGAAAGACAAATGAAGCACGATTACGGAACATGAGGCTTGTCCATATGCATTTTGATAGTTTGGTAAACGCTAGCAAGCTAGGAGCTGTGAGAGGACTACCAAGACTGTTAAGGCATGATAACTCAATCTACAAGTCATTCCAATTTGGAAAGAAGACTAGGACTCATTTCAAGTCAAAAGGGTTTTCATCTAGATCACTAGAGCTCATTCACACAGATATTTGTGGCCCAACTAGAGAAAAAACCCCAAAAGGAGAAAGGTATTTCATGTTTCTCATTGATGATTTTACCAGGGCCACTTGGATTGTGCTCTTAAAAGAAAAGTCGAAAGCATTTAAGCATTTTAAAAAATTTAAAGCTCAAGTAGAAAATGAGAAAGACTTAAAGATAAAATGCTTAAGATCAGACAAAGGAGGAGAGTACACTTCAAGAGAGTTCAAAGAATTTTCTAAAAAACATGGCTTTAGAAGGCAATATTCAATGGTTATAACTCCACAAAAAAATGGTGTAGTGGAGGGAAATAACATAACAGTCTAGGAAATGACCTGAGAAATGTTGGATGAAGCAGATGTGTCTCACATCTTCTAGGGAGAAGCAACATAGGCAATAGTGTATCTGTCGAATAGAACTCAACTCAGGCCTAATAGTAATAAAACTCCCTATGAGTTGTGGAAGGGAAGACCTGCATCAGTTAAACAACTTAAGATTTTTGGGAGAAAGTGATTTATCAAAAGGAATGATAGGAATCTTGGAAATTTTGACTCTCACGGTGACGAAAGATTATTATTCGGGTACTCTAATCGAAGTAAAGGATATAAGTGTTACAACAAGTGAATAAAGAAAAATGAGGATTGCATTGATGTGATAGTGGATGAAATGGATTCACAACCTGAGTCCTCTAAAAGAAACATGAACTCAGATGGTGAAGTAAATCTAGATATGAGTTCCTCATGTCAAGAAGAAATAAATTCAAATAGTGAAGGTGAGGAAACAATCACAACTCCAAGGCCAAAAACACCTTCCAGGAATTTACAGAAAGAACATCCTAAGATTTAGATACTTGGAGATCAAAGACATGGCCTTCAGACCAGGATAAAACTTGTTGGAAGTTCAAGTTATGAAAATATGGCTTTGCTGATGTAGATTGAACCCAAGAATCTCAGCCAAGGAAGTGAGGAGAAGTTATAGGTGAAAGCTATGAACGAAGCACTTGACCAAATTGAAAATAATGACACTTGGGAGCTGGTTCCAAGACCTAAAGAGAAAAATGTCATTGGAACCAAATGGGTTTTCAAAAAAAAATTGAATGAGCAAGGTCAAGTAATAAAAAACAAGGCTCGATTGGTCTGCAAAGGGTATGCCCAAATAGAAGGGGTAGATTTCGAGGAAACCTTTGCACCAGTAGCAAGACTAGAAGCTATCAGAATTTTTCTTGCCCTTTCCAGTCATAAAAACATCAAGGTATATCATATGGATGTGAAGTATGCATTTATCAATGAATATCTAGAAGAAGAAGTTTACATTGAGGAACCAGAAGGATTTATGCTCACCACAGATGAAGGGTTTGTATGCAAACTTAAAAAGGCCCTATATGGACTCAAACAAGCTCATAGAGCTTGGTACGAAAGGCTAGATAAATACCTTCAACAACAAGGCTTTAAGAAAGGTACTATTAACAATGATTTATACATAAAATATGAACTATCTACTAATTGTAGTAGTATATGTGAATGACATAATCTTTGGCAGTGACATGGAACAACTAGGACATAAATTTGCAAAATGTATGTAGTAAGAGTTAAAATTCCCATGATCGATGAGCTTTCCTTCTTCCTGGGATTGCAAATCTCTCAGTCTCCACAAGGAGTATTTATCTCCCAATCCAAACATTTCAAAGAAACCATGAAGAAGTTAGGGCTCGAAAATTTCATGCCAGTGAGCACACCTATGATTACAGGCTGAAATTGGGTAAAGAATATGAGATATCACTAGTAAATTAGACTGAATACAGATCCATGATAGGAATCTTGTTGTATCTTACAACTTTGAGGCCAAAAATCATGCAAGATGTGGGTCTTTTGGCCAGATTTTAGGCCTTCCCTTGTGAAAGTCATGTTGTTTCTGTCAAAAGGATTTTCAAATATCTTCAAGGAATAGCAAAATATGGATTGTGGTATGCTAAGAGAAAATAATTTAAGTTGAAGGCCTACAATGATGTGAATTGGGCTAGCAGTCTTGATGATAGGAAGATCAACTGAGGTGCAACCTTCTTCTTGGGAAATGATTGGTGTCATGGGTCAACAAGAAACAAGCCTCCATTTCTTTATCGATTGTTGAAGCAGAGTATATTGCTACTACTACCTGTTTCACACAAATTATATGGATGAAGCATACTTTAAAAGATATCCAAGTAGAGTTGACTGATCCTATTCCAATTATGTGTGATAATACAAGTGTCATCAACATCATTAAAAATCTAGTCATGCATTCAAAGACTAAACATATTCTTATCAAGTTCCATTTCTTAAGAGAATAAGTTGCAGCCAATGTTGTTAGACTTGAATAAGTGGCCACTAAAGACCATCTTGTAGATATATTTACTAAGCCACTGGAAAGAGAACCCTTTGAATATCTCAAGCAACAGATAGGAGTTATGGCTCCTCCTTCCAAATGACTTCATTTTGGTAGGTGTCAGCAACTACTCAACATGTGGGATCAATGGAAGAGTAGGTTGCAGTGGTGTAGGGGGAGTATTCAAGAAGTATTCATTGTCATTGATGCCAAAGGAGGAAAAGGTTACTGGGGAATTAGAGAGGACCATGCCTAGCTTCAGGGGGAGCTTATGGTGTTTCCATCAATGCCAAAGGGGGAGATTGTTAGATAGTTGGAATTGTCTGGATGGCTAGTGGTTGTGAGTGTGTTGGAATTGATGTCAATCAAATTAGCATGATCATTGGGAATCCAGGAGGAATATTATGGTAGCTGCAGGCTTCTGGTAGAGAATCATCATAGTAGCAGGCTTATTGGAAAATCCATAAAATGATGACTATGGTGATTGGGAGTCCAGGAGGAATCCCATGGTTGTTGCAGTGCTTTATAGAGAATCATCATAGTAACAGGCTTACTAGAGAAGCCATAAAATGATGGCTATGGTGATTGGGAGTCCAAGAGGAATCCCATGGTTGCTGCAGTACTAGATAGAGAATCATCATAGTAGCAGGATTATAGGAGAAGCCATAAAATTATGACTATAGTGGTTGGGAATTCAGGATTCTAGGCATAAGAAGAAGAGTTAAGGAGCAAAGAATGACATAGCTTTTTCAGCCATTTTATAGGTATAATATGGGATCAAAGCCTACATCAGACCCTCTCCATTGGAAAGTGCTCTGAAAGAGCTTTCCAATGGTGCATGGAAGTCTGAAAATGGCCTCTTGGATCAAAAGTTATGGTTTTCTGAAGTTAGGGTCTTGAAGTTCTAAGCAGGACGAAATATCAGAGGGCAGCAGAGTGGAAGAATGAATATTGGAGGTCATAAAATATCGTAACCTTGGAGAAGGATACATCAGAGATCAGAATATCGAAACCCCGGAGCATAAGGCCATAAGAACACCGAAATGCTAATATCGGAGCAGGTCATATCAGGATATCAGACACTGGAAGCCATCAATACCTCAGAGTAGGCAGATATCAGAATATCAGAAGATCGAAGCCATCGAAACCTCGAAACTCCTTAACATTTGAATTTTTAGAAGTTACGATAGATGTAGTTTCTAATATTGTTTAAAGCTCCAAGGGATGCAAAGCAAGATTAACAAAGGTTTTCGTTGCAAAATCATGGCTTGATAGGACTCCTTCTCTCTCCTATGGAAGGACACATGGTGACATGTGATTGACCCTAAAGAGTTGAAGTGGCAATTGACGTCATAATGATGTGGCAGTACAGTGGACTCGTGGTAGCTTGTTTTGGCATTTTCAATAACCCAATGGGGCAAATTAAGGTGGCACATGTCACCACTAAGGAGGAGCCACGTGGAGAAATGACGAGAGTATGATGTCATGTCAAAGGTCAGCATATCGGAGGTTGAGGACCTCGTAACCCCTATGCAAATGGCACTTGAAAAGGTTACAATAAAAGGGGCTCTAATATTATTTGGCACATTGTCATGTGGAGACTAAAGGAACTAAGGGCTAAGCAGAGGGAGCTAAAATGCAAATAGGACTTTGCAAAAGTTATGATATGCATGGGCTCCGATATAACGCTATAGTGGTATGCTAAGTTGACAGTCACAGGCCTGATCATATGAGAAAGAAAATGAACAGGGAGCTAAGCGCCAAGGGGCTAAAGGTATCAGAACTGTGTGATATCATAACATTCCTTTTTATATATGAGTTAAGATATGTTGTGGCTCCGATGTAACAATACAATGAATTAAAAGCATGAATGGTCGGCAACTAGAGATTAAATGCAAATCAATGGAGTTGGTTTATGGAGTCAGTGGGACCAGTAGTAAGCGTTGCGACAAGACAACGAGGACAACAGTCATGGGGGATTCACTGAAAAAGCAATACCATATCACATGCGTTCATATTGGGGGATAAAAAATGAGGAAAAAATGAAATAATATATTGAGCATATAATAAGGGGGTAAAGGGCTTTTATATGTTGTATAGCAATATGTGTATTATAAGGTATTGTTTATACAATACATTTGCCACACAGAGGTAAAAAACAAGTGGGCTGGAGAAATAGAGGTTCAAGAGTATTGCAGGAGGGAGAAAGAAAAAACTATGGTAATATTAGGTCTACAATAGCCTAATATTCAAACCTATGGCACTAGTATTGACATGCAATTCATGGTAATTTTAAATTCTTAAAGTAAAAGTGACATTCTCCTTTATCTTTAATTTTCATCCTTTTACTTAAATTTTTAACATTACCATGAAATGACTCAGGATGTTTGAGAGTGGTTCTGACCTCATTAGATTTCATATGGAGAAAGTAGAATTTTAGATCTCACTTAAAATCCAGCAGACTTATTAGTTTTTCAGGATTTCAAGATTGGGGGGATCACAATGTTTCCATTGGATTTTTTCATGTACTACGGTATGGAACTCGTATTTAATCAAGAGAACCAAGCCCTCTATGTGCCTTGATGATAGTGACATTGGTTGTCAAACTCCTCTATCATGACCCTACTAAAAATGTACCTGTCACTCAAACGAAATCTTGACTTAACATGCTACATTTTTTCTATCTTATGTTAATGCTTAGAGAGTGATATTAATGACAAAGATCCCAAGATAGGCAATGATTTTGATGATATGTAAGTATTTATTGTAGCATGAGTTTTTTGGATGCTAGAGGTCATCCAAAGCCTATTTGTTGATGTATTTTTGGTTAAGAGATGGATTGCACTTGATGTTATTTTGGTTATGTGCACCCTTACATGCTATATAAATGAGAGCTTGTAATTTGTGGACCTATGGTTGATGAAGGTTATATATACTAGATGAATGATGTTATATGGTTTAATCCATGCTTTTATGTTTTTATCACAAATTCATCATTCTACAAGCTTTTGTTGACATATATATATCAAAAAATATAAAAATATATATTATATAAAATTCACTCCCAAAATCGCTCCCAACCTGGGAGATTTTGAAAATGTCACTCCTCGCTCTTGCTTCCACTCCCACTTCCTGCTTCTACTCTCGCTTCCTGCTTCTTCCCCTGCTCCCAAGCAGCCTTGCTCTAGAACATACATGCATCACATTACTAATACCTCTATAATCTATTTCTAATGTGTGCACAAATAGTTTTTTACCTATTGCTATGCTAGTGATCCTCCCAATGATGGGGCAGTAGAGAAGACAACAGATATGGAACCTTCACCCTTTCCTTACATTAGTGATGAATAGGTTGAATGAAAGTGAAGGAGACAGTGATACAAACTATTGATTGGTAAAGGGAACATGCATGCCATAGGAGATAGTGAAATATAATATTGTTTGGAAAAGAGTGCATGCATGCTAAGGGCATGCATGTCACACCTTCAATTAATTCTAGTTTAGATGTTGTTTCAAATTTAGCAATTTCAATTTTGGATAGAGTTTTTCTATTATTAGAGCTTTTATCTTGTTATTTTTAGTATGCATGATATATTCTTACTAAGAGGTTGTAGATTCTTAGTCAATTAGAATACTTATGCATGATAAATTCCCATATTAGGTAGAGGACACAGATCTCAAGGAAGGGATGCATGATTGCATGCTCCGGTTCATTTTTGATGGAGACACACTTACTTGGTACTCCTAGCATGAAACTATGGTGCACTAGGTGATCAGATTAGGGCTATGATTTGATAAAGTCCAACCAAATAAGATGTCTCATGTGTCCATACTCATTGTACTTTCTCTCCTCTTCCTATTCTATAAGCAAGATGAAAGGCACGCCTTTGTTTTGGTTATCAAGGTTCTATTTTGAATTGTTGTAGTGTATATTTTTTAGTATTCAATAGAAGATAGATGCAATTGAGAGTTCAAATCTATGTATTTTCCATTCAAATTTTCCACAATATGTATTTGTAAATAAACCAACTTATATCTCCCTCCTTTTTATTAAAACTTTCAAGTTTTCAGCTACTTAGTATTTAGGTTATTCTTTCTAGGTGCAGAAACTACTTACCACTATTAATGAAAATAAAGGGATATAAATATAAAGGGGTATAAAAATTTTTTATGAAAAAATGAATACCTACAATATCTAGTGAAAGTAAGGGCTTTTCAAATTGGGAAGGTGTATTGGGTTAGTATTTGTAGGGGGTTAAATAAAGTGATTTTTAGAGGTATTTTATAATATGTAGTCAAATTAAGGGTATTGTTTAGTATGCCACAAACGCACGTGCTATGTTAGAGGTTCATTGATTGAAGCCCCCGTGACAACAGTCCACATAGAAGAACTGATGAGATGAAGAAAGCCATCTTCTACTTCCCCTGCACGTCTTGTAGATTTAAATAAGAATTATAGTGGTCATTCTTGAGTACTTTCAAGATGTCTGGAGCAATGAATAAGCATGGGAAGTTATGGTAGAGTGTGCGGACTGATTGAGATTAAATTCTCAATATGGAGAATTACATAGGGAGTTAATGAAAAACTCGGAAGCCCATTCTCATGTTTAATGTAATGATAGAGTTCAAGTAGCAGAAGTAACAACATCAAGAGGAGCCATACTAAGCTACACTCAGGCAATGTGGAAGCAAGCAACAGAGAGAAAATCGTGTAGTTTGCATCAGAGGATCAAAACCATCGATTTCCATCGAGCAAAGTAGAGGGGACGAGTGTATGGTTGTAGAGCTGAGCAGCGAGGGCAGAGAGTGTGTTGTGAAATGAGTGCAAGAGCAGAACTGAAAGGTGTGTAGCAGAGAGTCTATGTGAGAGAAGGCATAGGGTTGAGGATATGTTGTTTTGAGCAGAGGATAGAGTGTTGTTGTATGAGACCAAGGGAGTCTGTGGAATAGTAGAGAATCGAGAGTAGAAGTTGTTTCTGCAACCAACCAGATTAGTATTTTTCCATAATTATATATGCCTTTGTTTGAAAATTGTATGAAATAGTAGAACATTGGCAAGAGCATGTTGTAGCTTGCATTTAGGATAGGTTGGTGCCTCTTGGCAAGTCGGTGCTTGCTAACCTAAGGGGGTTGGTGCCTTCTGTGACTGGGTGCTCACAAACAAACTGATGTAATTAAGTAGGTGCTTAATTTATATCATAAACAACAACAAATTGATGGTTTTTTCCCTTTGGATTTCCACGTGAAAACACCGATGTCAATATGTGTGTGTTTCTCATGTGATAGATTGTATGAACATATGAATGCTTAATTTTTCTGCTCACTTTCTTTATGAATGAATGCTCTCATAAGTAACAGTCAATAGAAAAAAAAACATATTTAGTAAAAAGTATTAAGAATCTCACTATTACTAATTCACCCTCTTCTCAGTAATTCCTTATTCCAAGACATGTGTTATTGTGCATGATTTAATTTCTAGTTTTAAAGTTTCCATTGTGTAAAAGTTAGACACGTTAGTGTGTTTCAATTTATTAGCTAAGTAAAGTTAAGTGGAAACTTTTATCAAATCTAGTGTGTGTGTGTACGTGCACACATTGAGTCTAGTGTCCAAAATCCAACATGTTAATGTAAACTAGTGCACCTAAGTTAGGGGGACTTGAACCAAGTCCAAGTCCCCACCAACATAAAACTAGTTAAATGCCCAACACTTTGATGACCATTGGTTGAGTTAGCCCCTTTGTTTACTCACAAACACAAATATTTTCAAGGAATGTTGCATAAGGAAACCCAAATGATGCTTACCCACATTCATGGATGATATCTCTAATAAACCTATTGGCATCGACTATTGCACCTACTTAGGGGCAATCAATCCAAGCACCTGTTAGCATAGAAATATCCAAATGTCCAATAACAACAGTGACAACCAAATAAGCTAAAACCTTAAATTATACATAATAAATTTATCTAAATATGAAAATTTTTAAATACCAAAAAAATGTATCCCTTTTAATAGTTAATAAATCTAAAATTAGAATGAATCTACTATAACTTAGATAAGAATAAACACATTAATCTTATTAGTATTTACATAAGAACATAACTTTTCGATAATTTAGAATTTGAAATCTACTCAAAGCATATAAATGCTACAATGTATTACTCACTTTTTCTTGGTCTCTAATATTAGGAGGAGCTACACTTTCTCTAATATAAAGAAATACATGTTTCACATCTTTTCTCATAGGCTTATGATTGAGGTTAATTTTATGTCTCTTGTTTGGTCATTTTTCACTAGTTATTTTTAGAACCAAGTATAAAAATACTCTCTTTTTTTCTATTTCAAAATGTTGTGGTCTAAACATTTTACTAATTAGTACATTTTTTTGTTATTCAGAATAATAAAAAGTAAAGATAAAGTGATATTTTACTAAATTACAGTTTACAAATTCTTGATTCCTTAAATTATAACAATAGCTCCAACTATATTCAAAGCTTTTTTACTTCTCCAAGTGTATTATCACTAACAAAAAAAATACAATTAGTATAAATTGTGAGAACAACAAATACACAACATGCTATAAAACATTAAATTTAAATAATAAACCTATACAACCCCACTCATTTAATGTTATAATATCTTATAACATAAATGAGTATTGTAAGGGTCTTTCGCTTAATTATGTACCAAGCTCAAAGTTTTGATTGTTTTAAAAAAACCACGGAATGCGAAAGACAACTATGCTCAAAATAAGTGATTTTGAACGGAAGTTTGGGTATAAATATTTTTCCTTGAGAAATTGTTCATATGAATTTAATTTTTTAAATATTATTTGCATTATGATGACGATAATATTAGGTGAGAAATTGTTCATATGAATTTAATTTTGTAAATATTATTTGCATTATGATGACGATAATATTAGGTAATCTATTTTTTTAATAAGTAGAAATAATTTTTATTTTATTTTTAATTTCGGAATTTAACCATTTAAATCTATAATATTTTAAATAAATTTCATCAAAAAAGTCAAACCGTATCTTTCTTTAAACTGTAAGATTTTTTTGTTGTAACAATACCCAATTTTGATGATGAATATTGAAAAAAATTAATATTTAATTAAAATTTGGAAAAAATTAAATTATTTTTAATAAATTATTAAATTAATAAATATAACATTATTGGTGTGAAAAACACATTTTGGATTTAGATTTATAAACATATTAATTTAACAAAGTACAATTATTTTTATAACTAAGAATATCTTTTTTATACTATTATTCATAATTATTGAAAAGATTAATATTTATTATATTATTATTCATAATTAATAAAATATTAATTTTTTTATTAGATTAATAAAAAACTATTTTTCTAATTTTATTAATAATTTATACATTACTTTTTTCAAATTTTTTAATTAATTAATTAAACGTTTTTTTAATTCCCATAATTAACATATATTCAAAATAATAATAATAATAATAATTATTATTATTATTATCATTATCATTATTATTATTTTAATATTGTTTGATTTTGAAATAAAGATTTTGCTACTTTCAAATTTCTTAATACCATTAGAAATTATCTTAGATGTGTTAAAGATTCTGTAAATCCTAAAGACATGAAAGGGGTCTATTCCATTCTATACATTGGGGACACTGGTCACTCCATTAACCAAAGAATCCAAGAACATGAAACATCTATTAAGCGATTGTTCCCATTACTCAACTTTCACTAAACATGTGATGAAATCCAAACATCATGTCTGCATTGAGGATTATCGAGCCATCGCTAGAGTTGATCACTTCCATCATATGAAGCTTAGAAAGGTCATTGAAATTGAAAAGCAGGGTATTAATCTTAACAAGGACCATGGTGCATTGAGGATTCTGAGTCATCCCTAGGGTTGATCACTTTCATCACAGGAAGCTTAGATAGACCATTGAAATTGAAAAGAACACTATTAATGACAATGGTTGGAAGTTAAGTAGAAGCTAGATCTCTCTCTATATATTTTTTAATTTCCTATTAAAATATTCTCTAATATTTTAATATAATAACATTTAAAATAAATTGTTGAATATTATTAATCTTATTTAAAAATTGTTTGATAAAAATACATTAAACTTATTTTTAATTATAAATATTCATTTAAAAATATACATTCCTTATTCTATTATTATCAATTTAATTTAATTGATTTGAATTCAATATTATTTTAATTAAAAATAAAAATAAAACAAAACAAAATAACAATAACTATATAAATTTATTAATTCAATAACTAATTTTTAACTACTAATTCTTAACAGCTAATTCATAATTATTAACTTGGAACCATATGTATCTATGCTATTTAAACATTTTTTCAGCTTTGTCTTAAGGATGAACCACATTAGATGATTCTAAAAATCGAGCAACAACTTATTATACGATTCAACAACTTATTATACGATTAAACCGAAAAACATTATCAAAATTAACAATATTTTTTAATTATTATTTATTAATTTAAATTCATATTTTCATAGTAAAAGTTACAAAACTTTTTAAAATAATTAATTTTTTTTCTCATTTTAATAAATTGCAAATATCTAAATCAATTATTTTAATACATATTAATTAAATATTTATTTGTAAATTTAAATATTTTAATTTCTAATATTATTAAAATTATTTATATTAAATATAATATTATTTTATCTTAAAAGGATTGTCATCAAATTGGTAACAAGAGCTATGTGGTGCTAATGTGTCTGTTTTTGTGTTTTTTTTGTATAGATGTATTTTGTGCATGTAAACTACATGCAAAAAATACAAAGAGAGTACACTGACATCAAAAAAAATAAGTGACATTACAATAAATTGTTATAAAGTCTGGTCCAATTTAACAAACAATCTTTATCATTTGAAATAGGATAACCATAACCTTAAAATCAAAGCCAAGGTTACCTTTTTTTTTTTTTTTTTAAGAATAGTTCATTAAAAGCTATTAAGATTGTATACTAAATAAATCAATATGAATTTGATGGTATTGAAACCAAATTAAGGTTCAGAAGATAGCTTAAATCGTTAGTGAAAATATAAATTGTCAAACTTTGTCATATAAATATGAATACAATTGTGCTTTGTAAAACAATTTCATAGAATAACCATTTATTTGTAAAATATTTTCATAAAATAACCATTTTCATGAAAAATATATATTAATCTTCTCCATGCTATATTAATACCAATTTAAATATTTCATAGTATGCTTTAGATGTGTCATGCTAGGAGCTTTTATATGTAAAATTCGTAGCAACATAATCATTAATTTCAATGGTAGGGACTACACTACCTTGCAACACTTGTTTAAAGTGATATTATCTTTCTCAATAATTCATTCAAAAATAGTATTTCATCATTTATGAAGTCGTTTTTTTAACCTTCTTATTCAATGATAACCTATAGAGAATGTTAAGGAGAAGAACTGAATTTTAAAGAATTAAAAAATAGAGATTTAGTTTGTAAAGAAGAGAAAATTATTTTATTGTACGTAATGATTTTCATATTTAAAGCAATGGTTTGAGAGTTCATCTAAATTCTATAAAATTTAATTACTATGGTTAGAAGGTCATTTATATCTTTAATTTGATTGCCATTTTTATTAGATAGATAGTGGTTTATAAATTTGTTAGGACTTTAGTAAGTTTAATTTTAGTTAGATAATCATAAGTATTTTATAGACTTATTTCAAGTTTAAGGGTAGTTTCATTTTGATTTTTTTCTTGGAATTCTCTACTTTTTTTTAACTAGTTCATTGTTACTACATTCTAGATTTGGATCACTTGTTGATTCCATCTAACCAAGTTCATTATGGTAAATATCAACAAGACATTTAATCCTTATTGTAACTGATGTCAAGGTCTTCAAAAGCTGATGAAGTTTTTGAATTTGAATAATTTCTTTTTCAATGTACGTAAAATCATACAATATTTAGGGCTATTATCCTAGTATTTATTGATGTAATCTCAAGACCCCAACATATAGCTATATCATTAAGTGTAGAGATAATATGGTCACCTAAAATAACCTACTGATGGCCTATAGTGGGGTAGGCTTCAACCCCTATTAGATGCCCTTGAGGATTAAGCCATTAACTTGTTTCTTTATGTTAAAATAATACTAGCTTATAGCCAATTAAAAGTAGTTTTAGGTCATACTTTAGTAATAAAAAAGTGGTTGCAATGCATTAACAATGTCCTTGACATATTCGTGTCCCTATTTGGTCATTGTTGGGCTACCAAAAGACGGGTAATGTGGTATTTACAATAGCTAGATATCAACCCATAGATGAAATCCATATTATCACACACCAGTTGTGATCAACCTCTTACCCATACAAGATTGTATTAATTGGATATTGATAAAATCATATACATATTCTTGAAGGTAGTAAAACTTGTCATAACTCAATTGCCAATATATAGTGAGGGTAGCTATAATTGGCTACTATCTACAAATGTGTATTGACTCATCTTTATTATTTAAAAAAAATATTACACCTAAAATAATTTAATAATGTATTGTAAAATAATGATAAAATCTTCTAAATTTTAGATTGTTGAATTATTTCCTTATACTCAACAAAGATCAACTCTTAACCAATTAAAATAAATTTTCAATTTCAAAAATTAAAAAATAATTTCGCTATACAAATCCTTATCCCTTAGTATCATCACTAAAATTATATACTTTCATCACTAAAATATTATACACATCTAATTAATATTTATAATTTTTTATTATTAATTTAAACTCTTATAATAATCTTTTTACAATTACCACTTCACAATCCTGCCGGTTAAAATATTATAATAAACTCAGTACAAGTGAAACTAATGCACGCCCAAACCTATAAACTCATATTCTAGCATGATGAATTTTAAATCTTATAATCAACCGGTACGGGTTTTGAATAATGGATATGATAAGCATGAAAAATTAAAATTCTATTAAAGTCCCTTAAAAGTGAGCCTTAACTTTTAAGTCATCGAAATATTTTAAGAAACAAATACTTATCATTCAAGCGATAAAATTTCATAATAATAAAGTTTAGAATTTCGAAATCAGTGGGCGGCGCCGGCCCTAAGGATAGCGACACTTCGGAATCCGGATATGCTCGACTTATCGACTTTCCTTCCGCGTCACATGAAAGCGACGGCTGACAGAGACAGCTGAAAGTTGGAGGGAAAAGATGGGGTCGCGGCCCGTGAGTGAGCGGGGTCCACCGACAAACTTAAATTTAGGTACGAAACCAACCAGGCCGCCAAGTTTTGTTTGTTTCCGGATGGCGACAGATAAGTGCGCCGCCACGTCAGATAATACCGCCGCCGATTGCCGTCATGATATTTTAATATGCACGTGCGGATTTTCAAGATACAGCTGCCGCCTGCGTATATGATCAATGGAAAAATTGTTTTGGGGCAAGCGACTTTGGTTCAACAATGGGTTGTGGTTGGCCACCATTGTTGTCGGACATGGGATGTTGTGATACCTCCAGAGATTTTCATATCATTTTCTTAGGAGTCGGAAGAGTGAGATTACATGAATCCGACAATGGCATAGTGATTAGGGAAAGGTCGATAATAATGAGTGTTATGTTTCAGGGTTAGAAAAGAGGGAGGGGGATAATATCAATGTGTGGGATTATGGGATGTTTTGGAAAGTTTTGAAATTTGGCCATGGCGTTTTTGTTTGGTTAGAATATAGTTTTGATAATGAATTGTTTTAAGTGTGATTTTTAGTAAATTTTCCAGTGGGTTTTTCAGTCTAATTTCTCTAAAATTGGGCACGAATTGATTGAAATCACAAGCTTGCTGGGTAACCTCTGTACAATTGAAGTGTCCTAGGGTTTTTTCAGGGTGTTGAATCGAAAGTTTTGAAATTATAGAATATTAATGGCCATGGCGTTTTTGTTTGGTTAGAATATAGTTTTGATAACAAATTGTTTTAAGTGTGATTTTTTTTGGAAATTTTTCTGGTGGGTTTTTCAGTGTAATTTCTCTAAAATTGGGCACGAATTGATTGAAATCACAAGCTTGATGGGTAACCTCTGCACAATTGAAGTGTCCTAGGGTTTTTCAGGGTGTTGAATCCATATATATAGTCAAAAAACCAGTTTAAATAACACAAATCAAGATTTCACCTCAAATTTTTCCACTGAATTTAGGCACCGGAAAGTCCAAAAAATCGCACTAAAGACAACTTTGTTTTGATAATGATATTTTTTTAAAGATGTCGATAGAGATTGTATATATTTTTTAAGATGTTGATAGAGATTGTATGGTGATCAATGTTTGCATTGAAGTAAGCTTTTGTATTGTGAAAGTATTAGTAACATAAGTGTCACGCCCCCAAGCCTACGGTAACTTTTTTTCCGTGCCCGGCAGGGTGCGGCACCACCGTGTATGTTCTTTTCGTTAATACTAGTACATATGGACTACGCCTTAACCGATATAAACATGCCTTACCCGTTATCTTATAACCATGTGAAAGCATTAAACTTCATAATTCGTCATAAACCATTCATAACATTTCCATGTGCAATTAAACCAAACAATAATTGCAAACAATCATGTAGAATGGGAGGGGCAACTCCCGGTAAAGTCTGCCTGAATATATTATGATCTTTTTCAATAATACAAATGTACAAGTGTGCCGGGCAAAGTCCACGGCCAACACTTAGAATCAATACAACAAGGCATAAGAAGCCTTAACCATACACCATTATGTACCTTTGTCCAGGAGCGGGTCCCCACACGGGTCACCAAGACACTCCTCCAAATCCTACACAAGACCGTGTACAAATCTACTCACGAAACAGTCCTCTGGCAAACACTTAATTAATTTGTCAAAACCCGACAGCCCACTGTTCACATATAAATCTCTGCGCATTTACCCAGGAGCGGGTACCCACGCAGGTCACCCAACACTCGTATATATATCTGCGCAATTATCTGTTCGACCTGCTGTCCGAATTCTGATTTCCAACCGACCTTTCGACCTCAACCTGCGCAACCCTTTGCTCTCTTGAGCGTCTGAAAGGCAGCTGTCATTCTGCAATACGCTGTCACCAATTATCTCTCCAAACCGCCGTTAATTCAACCGAGTTCCAAGAATTAATTTCTGCGCATTCATCCCCTTATGCGCATGAGCTATGCGCATTAGAACTGCGCAGCTAACCTCTTGGAATGCGAGCAAGAGACTTCGTGGTTGATCGATGGTTCGAATGGCATCTCACCATGCCATATATATACATGCGTATCATCCTCTTTCCAAAGGACGCGTGCCTCCATAAGGCCGACTCTCCCAATAATAATAATACGCCTCCAATGTATATGTCGGCCCGATTTAATAACCATTCTTCACCACGTGTACAGATTTTTACATGTCGGCTTTATCATATACGTCCTTCCTTTTAATGGCCGTCCCATTATATAAGTCCCGTATATTGTTCTATTATTCCCGCACATTATATTTTAATTATCCACGCACATATTCATATGTGCGTCCAATCCATCGTATAATATGTGTCCTCATATCCTTGTTCAGCACTTAGCCATATCCGGCCTACGTGCCTTCTGTCATACGTGCATCCATATAACGCCGAACCGGCTCGCTGTTCTGTCACCTCGTGCCAACCTTTCGTTGTACTGTAACTGCAGTCCGCCGTGACTCGTTCCTTGTCGCACGCAGTTCGCCCGGTTGCTGAACCGTGCCTCGCCTTCGTCGAACCATACTGCGTCCACCACATAACGTCATCACCATGTCTGTCGTTCGGTCGTCCGCCCGTCGGGCACGGGTCGCCCATGGGTCGTCCGCCCATCGGGACGCCCGCCCAAGTGTCGGAGGTTCGCCCATCCGCTCGTCGTTGTGTCAAAACGCACCCGCCGTCGTGCACGAGGGCGCCCGCCCATCGTGCACGCCTGCCCGAGACTCGAGGGCGTCACACTCTCCTCCACCTGAAGTCGTTGTCGTCCTCGACAACATATCATCTTGGTAGCTCTCCACCAAGACCATCAACGGGAAGTCATCTCGATCATCATATGTCGTCCTCATGTGAACTGCTGCCATGATACTCCAACAAATGCCAACACATCTCTGCACATACCGGTCCCCATGTCTGAACTAGTTGGGTAGCTAATCCAACCGTCACGCCCAAACCATGAGAATGCACATCCTCATGTCACCATCGGTTGTTCCTCAAAGCACCCTGTCACATCCCCGACTCATCAAGAATCAGCTCCCATAATCCATGCTCAGGTCCATGAAAACTCCCTGCAACATGCTGTCCACGGTGTGTTGGTGTCAATGTGCTACAAGTGATCAGCCACATCTATCCCAACATCATCATGTGTGAAAAGTAGTTGAGTCTCGGCTCAACTCATGCCCAAGTGCGGCCACCAAGGCATCATCATCATCATCGTAACCCCATCACCTCAAAGTGTCCCATATCGGTCCTCCACATCAAGTCACCCTTCCAAGCCATGCCCATACATGTACTTTGGAAGTATGCATCCCATACTGCATCAAAGTCATCTGACCTCGGCTCCTCAATGCATCAGACCTCTAAGTCCACCATGTATGATGTCCCGAAAGTCACAATGATCTCATGTCATCATGAGCTCCTCCACCAAAGGTCCACCAAGACTATCTCTTGGTCTCAGCCATGAGAAGTCCATCTAAGCATCATCCAAGTAATCAATCTTCGGTTTAGTGAACTCGGTCACCAACCATATCACCATGTCATCACGAGTCCCTTCTCCATAGCTCCTTCACCAAAGGTTCGGCCATGAGAAGTCCACCCAAGGGTGTGCCCTTCAATTAGTCCATGAGTCATGCCGGGCACTTAGCCATGTGGCTAAAGCATGACCCAAATCATCCACAACGGTCATCAAGTTCCACCCTTGTCACGGGCCCTTGCACCTTCCATCTCAAGGTAGCAAGCAACCTCAACAAGTCCTTCAGCAGGTAACAACCCTTGCTTCTCCATACAAGGTTCCATCATAATCATCCATGGTAAGATGTCTTCTTGCTTAGGCAAGCTGATCTTGCCCTCTCCTATACATGATCCATCTACCAAATGCCCAAACGAAACACAAGTATCCATACTTACTCTATCAATATGAGGCTCCTCCATATGAGTGACCTCACCCATCCATGTCGATAAGCTGCACGATCCTGGTTCAACTTGATCACCTTCAAGTTCTGCCTCCATCGAGTCCTCATCATCATGTGGTTCTTCCATGTGAGTGTCCATCCATGTTGTCCACCTGTATGACCTTGGTTCAACTTGATTAAACTCAAGTTCGGCCTCCATCATATCCTCATCATCACATGGTCCTTCCATATGAGTATCTTCGTCGGTCCATGTCCATGAGCTGCATGATTCGGGCTTAGCTTGATCATCTTCAAGTCTAACCTCCATCATAGTTAAGTCTTCAACATCTTCGGTCACCATGACTTCCTCTTCCTGGTCTGCAACCTCATCTATTGCCTGACTGATTTGAAGAAGTCCATCTCGTCCAAGCATCACATCAATGCCATCTGTATTTATCACCACGAAGTCCAGCTGACCCCTACATCTTTCCAACTGTACAGGTACATCTCGTATCATGCCTACTGCCAAGTTCCACGAGGTTATCTCCCAGTTCTCCATAGTAGATATCAGCCCCACTTCTTCTATTAACCGTGCCGATATAAGGTTATATGAGCCACCTGAGTTTGCCAACGCTTGAACATCTTTGCCACAAATCTTCAAGGTTACAAGACCTTGGTTGTTCTCCATACCTTATCTTCACCTGTTAACCGTCACGAGCAACCTTGCTCACCAGCTCTGACCGAGCTCTGATACCACCTGTCACGCCCCCAAGCCTACGGTAACTTTTTTTCCGTGCCCGGCAGGGTGCGGCACCACCGTGTATGTTCTTTTCGTTAATACTAGTACATATGGACTACGCCTTAACCGATATAAACATGCCTTACCCGTTATCTTATAACCATGTGAAAGCATTAAACTTCATAATTCGTCATAAACCATTCATAACATTTCCATGTGCAATTAAACCGAACAATAATTGCAAACAATCATGTAGAATGGGAGGGGCAACTCCTGGTAAAGTCTGCCCGAATATATTATGATCTTTTTCAATAATACAAATGTACAAGTGTGCCGGGAAAAGTCCACGGCCAACACTTAGAATCAATACAACAAGGCATAAGAAGCCTTAACCATACACCCTTATGTACCTTTGTCCAGGAGCGGGTCCCCACACGGGTCACCAAGACACTCCTCCAAATCCTACACAAGACCGTGTACAAATCTGCTCATGAAACAGTCCTCTGGCAAACACTTAATTAATTTGTCAAAACCCGACAGCCCGCTGTTCACATATAAATCTCTGCGCATTACCCAGGAGCGGGTACCCACGCGGGTCACCCAACGCTCGTATATATATCTGTGCAATTATCTGTTCGACCTGCTGTCCGAATTCTGATTTCCAACCGACCTTTCGACCTCAACCTGCGCAACCCTTTGCTCTCTTGAGCGTCTGAAAGGCAGCTGTCGTTCTGCAATACGCTGTCACCAATTATCTCTCCAAACCGCCGTTAATTCAACCGAGTTCCAAGAATTAATTTCTGCGCATTCATCCCCTTATGCGCATGAGCTATGCGCATTAGAACTGCGCAGCTAACCTCTTGGAATGTGAGCAAGAGACTTCGTGGTTGATCGATGGTTCGAATGGCATCTCACCATGCCATATATATACATGCGTATCATCCTCTTTCCAAAGGACGCGTGCCTCCATAAGGCCGACTCTCCCAATAATAATAATACGCTTCCAATGTATATGTCGGCTCGATTTAATAACCATTCTTCACCATATAAGCCCACGTGTACAGATTTTTACATGTCGGCTTTATCATATACGTCCTTCCTTTTAATGGCCGTCCCATTATATAAGTCCCGTATATTGTTATATTATTCCCGCACATTATATTTTAATTAGCCCACGCACATATTTATATGTGCGTATAATTCCATCATATAATATGCGTCCTCATATCTTCGTTCAGCACTTAACCATATCTGGCCTACGTGCCTTCTGTCATACGTGCGCCCACACAACGTCGAACCGGCGCGCTGTTCCGTCACATCGTGCCAACCTTTCGTCGCACCGTAACTGCAGTCCGTCGTGACTCGTTCCTTGTCGCACGCAGTTCGCCCGGTTGCTGAACCGTGCCTCGCCTTCGTCGAACCATACTGCGTCCACCACATAACGTCATCGCCATGTCTGTCGTTCGGTCGCCCGCCTGTCGGGCACGGGTCGCCCATGGGTCGTCCGCCCATCGGGTCGCCCGCCCAAGTGTCGGAGGTTCGCCCATCCGCTCGTCGTTGTGTCAAAACGCACCCGCCGTCGTGCACGAGGGCGCCTGCCCATCGTGCACGCCTGCCCGAGACTCGAGGGCGTCACAATAAGGGTGGTTTAGTGCATGACCAATTGTGGTTCTTTGATATGGTTTGTGGGCAGTGATCTTTGAGCTTAGGGTTATAGAGATAAAGTGTAATTTAAATATGTGATGATTTTGTTTGGAAAATAATAGTTTTTTTGATATAAGACATAATTTTTTGGAAATCCAAGTTATATTGGTCAAATTTTTCAAACACTTCGAATTAAA
Organism: Pinus tabuliformis; assembly: GCA_031772625.1. Lineage (NCBI taxonomy): Eukaryota > Viridiplantae > Streptophyta > Pinopsida > Pinales > Pinaceae > Pinus > Pinus tabuliformis. Next base: position 1,863,483,086 of record CM062817.1, read on the forward strand.
AAAATAAAAATAAAAAAATTGCAAAATTCTGATTAAAACACCGTATCCTACTTAAACAATTCCATATAAAGAATAATCTAAATTGATACAAAAGATATTTTGTTATTTTAACCAAATTTTTGATTATTTTATGAAATACAGTTATTAAGAATATCACATCTAAATAAGTCTATTCGTGTATACATAAAGCATGGATATTCCTATAGAAAATTAGTCATTAAAAAAATAATAAATCATATTAATTAACAGTAGATTTATGATATATTCGAAGACAAACCAAAATCGGATGGGGATCAAAATGGAATGGGACAATTAAGATATGACAAAAACATACGTGATAAAGAAACCATTATTGCTGACATGAAATTTCGTTGTATCTGAATTTGGACATTTGTCATATAGTGTTTTCCTTCATAAAATTTAGTTTAGTTTTAAAATTTAATGTTGATTGGATTAAACAAGCACGTACTCATAAAGTTATAAGGCATTATTTGAGAAATTATGTGTTTAAAGATGTTATTCAATAAGTAATATAAATAATACTTAATATTTAGAATTATTAAATATTGATTTTAATAGAAATAAAATAATTTTATTAAATAACACAAATATATGTCGGTATATATATGAAATATATATTATAAATTAGTTGTTAAATTAATAGTAGAACAATTATTATTAGTTGTTATTAGCTAATGTAGGTTAACTAATCACTACTTTTAAGGAAAAATATGTCACTTATAATTTTATGGTTTGTAAAAGGTTAGATTTTCACTCTTGCCAAATATCGCTAGGTCTTAGCTTATTAATCTATTTCCTTATTTTGAAAAAAAAAAAAATAGTTAAAAAAACAATTTCCAAATTTAATATAACAAAAATATATTAAATTTAAATATAAATAAAATATTACAAATATGATACTTACATAAAACTATGGTTATAACCTACATACAACTATTTTAACAATACTTAGTTTAAGTATGTGACCATAAATACAAATATCTTAACCATACTTAAGTTTTAAGTATGTGACCAAGTTTTTTTTTATAGGGATGTTATATGTTAAATGGAAAAGAATGTAATTGTTATATGTCAAATTGAAAAGAATGAAAGAAATGATTGCATTATAATAAAACTGGTTTATAATTTTAAATATATTTTATTATTTATAAAATTTTGATTATATTTAAATTTTATTATTAAAAATAATAATAATAATAATGATAATATAATTTTATTAAATTTAATATTTATATATTAAAAAAATTATTTAAAAATAAATATATTAATTTAATTATATAGATTAAATAATTTGTAAATTTAAATAAGTATTAAAACATTGATTTAATGGTATAGTATTATTAAAAAAATCATAAAAATTAATTAAATTTCAATTTTATTTTTAATAATAATAATAATTATTATAAAAATAATTATTATATTAGTTAAATATATAGACATTAAAAAAAAATCATGTAATACAATTTTCAACCTTATGTTTATTTTGTTATGGAGATCTTTAACATATAAATAGACTTTGTTACAATATTATGGGCCAATACTATGGCTTATTAATACCACATGCTCCAAAAATCACAACTCATGTTCATATAGTTTTTTTAATTAATCAATTTAATTAAAAAAGAAAAAATACCATAATTTTTTTTAAGATAAATCTCAACCTTTGATTTATGACGATTACTAAGACTAGCATATCTATATTAAGTAAATAGATAATATACATCAATCCATGATAAGCATCCAAAGACTTAGTTCATTATACATCTCGCATTGCCAAAATATATATATAATTTATTTTAAGTTGCTATTGATATTATAATTAATTATAAAAAAATTTATATATGTCTCGGGATAGCTCAATTGGTAATCTAAAATATGTGAAATTGTTGAAACTTGAGGTTATGCTCCTAGAGGTTTACTAGTAGTTATATGTATCAAGTGGGCTGAAAAAACTTAAATTACCGGAAGATATATTGAAATCTGATCTCAACCAAATATTTTTAATGTTTTTTTGCTTTGCTATTGTCAAAAAAGCCCAAGTTGCTATCAATTTTACTTTCGTATTCGTCCCGGTCAAATACAAATTCTGAGATAGATAGATCTATTCTCTAACATTTTAATTAGTCCTTCACCTCAGTAAATACTCCCTTGTGCAGCGCCATCAAAAAATCCTAAAAAAATCCAAAGATATGATATGAAGATTAAGTCATCTAGAGACTTTGTCAAAGATATTCTCGGAAAAGAAATATTTTCTGAAAAGAAAGATGTCTTCAATTATTGAGCAAAGATACAGACACTGTTATTTCTAAAGATGATCTTGTTTCTAACTAGCCATATGCCCCCACCCACGTAGATAGAAAGAGCAAGAGATGATTGAGTTTCTTGGCCACCAAAAAAGAATTCCTCAAGGAGGACCACATTAATGTGGCGCGGCTCTGATTATTCGAACAAACATAAGCTGTGGATTTTCAAGATACAGCGTACGTGATCAAAGGAAAAATTGTCTTACAGAAGCGACTTTGGTTCAATAATGCCATGTGGTTGGCCACCATTATTGTCGGACTTGGGATGTTGTGGACACTTCCCGACATTTTGAAATAATTTTCTTTGGAGTTGGAAGAGTGACATTACATGAATCCGACAATGGCATGGTGATCAGGGAAACGTCAATAATATTGAGTGTTATGTTTCAAGGTAGAAAAATGGAAGAAGGATAACATTGGGTAGATGTTTTGGAAAGTCTTAATATTAATTGCCTTGGCGTTTTTGTTTTTATTGGAATATTAATTGCCTTGACGTTTTTGTTTTTGTTGGAATAGAGTTTGATAATGATATTTTTTAAAGATATTGATAGAGATTGTATGGTGATTAATGTTTGTCTTGAAGTAAGATTTTGCATTGTAAAAGTATGGCGAATGCTATTTCCAACCCTATAGTATTATAAATGCGGCTGACAAGCGAGGGAAATAGCATTCGCCCTCTCTCTCCACGCTCCATCCATTTGTTCACGTGCTGTGGAGAGAGAGGGCGAGCGCTATTTCCCTCGCTTGTCAGCACGCATTTATAATGCTATGGGGTTGGAAATAGGAATCGCCGTAAAAGTATTAGTTCAATAACATAAAGGTGTTTTAGTGCATGATTAGTTGTGTTTATTTGATATAGTTTGTGGGTGGTTATTTTTGAATCTAGGATTATAGATATAAAGTGTAGTTTAAATAAGTGATGATTTTGCTAGGAAAATAATGATTTTTTTGGGTGTTAGTTTATAATTGTTAAGTTTCATAATTTTAGGTGCTTCGGGGTTCTTGAGGGTGCTGAATGTATTTTCACTATTAAAAAAAATTATTCAAACACTCTTAATTTTAAATTAAAAGAAAGATTAATCAAATTCCAACAAAAAAATCACACTCTAGACTAAATTGTTGCCTACTTAAACAAGTCCCTAAAAATACTACAATAATCTAAATTAATACAAAAGACGTTTTTGTTATTTTAACCCCATCTTTTATTATTAAAAAACAATTAAAAAGTAAATACTCCTTGTTTTCATTAATACTTTATATAATTTATTTTATCAATTTCAAATAATAATATTTAAAATTTATTATAAAAATCGCAAAATAAAATAAAATAAAATAAAATAAAAAAATTATCATTTTCTTTTAATAAAACCATATATCCAATTTGTTTATTATTAATTTTAATAACCATATTTATATCAAATACTTTATCCAATGAGGACTAAACTCTTTCCTAAGAATATCATTTTGAGAGAATATTTTAATAATTCATATAATAAGTTATAAAGAATATCACATCTAAATAAGTTTATTCGTTTATAAATAAAGCACGGACATTTCTATAGAAAAATAGTCATTATAAAAATAATAAATCATATTTATGTCATATTCTAAGGACAAACCAAAATTTCTATAGAAAAATAATCATTATAAAAATAATAAATCTTATCTATGTTATATTCTAAGGACAAACCAAAATCAGATGGGGATAAATATGGAAGGGGACAATTAAGCTCTGACAACATGTGATAAAGAAATCATTATTGGTGACATGAAATTGGGATATATCTGAATTTGGACATATTGGATAATAGTTTTTCCTTTGATATTTAGATTTAATTATTTGTTGCTGAGATATAGTGTTTTCCTTCATAAAATTTAGATTTAATTATATGTTCCTGCTTTACAGTCATTTGAATTAGTTTTACAAGTTAATGCTCATTTGATTAAACAACTATGTACTCATAAGGTTATAAGGTTTTATATGAGAAAGTTTTAGATTATTATTATAAGGTATTGTTATAAGATATTATTATTTTAGTGATTGATGTTTTGAATTTATATCAAGACTCATTGTTAGGATCTTTTGTGGAGTAAAGAGTTGCAAGGAAGAGTCAATATATATGAAATATATAAGTTCATATATAAGTTAAGAGTTGCAAGGAAGAGTCAATATATATGAAATATATAAGTTAGGAAGAAGGGAACTTACAAATGTTAGTTTAGAATCTTAAGAAAGAATCTATAATACTAAATCTAAAATGTTAGAAACTTAAAATAAAAACTTGTTCTACTAAATAATAGGAGAATTAAATAAAATATTAATTTGAGTAAGATAATATAGTAAAATAATAATTATAATATATTAAAATAATATTAATATAATGTAAATATAAATATAAATATTTAAAAAATAAAAATAAAACTAAAAAATAATAATAAAAAAATTGAAAAAGAAGAGGGGTTAACCAATTTTCTACATAATTGTGGATTATAAAGAAATAGTACTACACATTTATTCATTTATTGCAATTAAATTATTTTTAAATTTTATTATTAAAAAAATAATAATAAAAATAGTAGATATAATAATAAAAATAAAAAGATATATAAAATATTATTTTATTTTTTTTAGCTGGTTAGTTTTATTGATAAGGCTTGAGGAATTGAATTTTTGATCTATTGTTCATAAGTTTTTATTTTCATGGCAATTGTCAATTAAACTATAACCAAAGGATTTATTAAGTTTAATATTTATCTATTAAATATTTCAATTAAAAATATATTAATCTAACTATATAATTTAAATAGCTAGTCAACTTAGATATGAAAACACTTATTTTATGATACATTTTACATTATAAAAAATCATAACAATTAATTTTATAATTTATAATTTTATTTTAAATTATTATTATTATTATTAATTATAAAAAGAATATATATATATATATATATATATATATATATATATATATATATATATATATATATAAACACGTAATGAAATTCTCAACTATGGAGATCCATGCCTATTTTGCTATAGAATATATATATATATATATATATATATATATATATATATATATATATATATATATAAAAACACGTAATGAAATTCTCAACTATGGAGATCCATGCCTATTTTGCTATAGAGATCCTTAACAAATAGGCTTTGTTGTAATACCATATGCTGAAAAAACCACAACTCATGTTCATACTACACATTTATACGTTGTTGTTGTTGTTGTTTTTTCTTTACTTAGTCAATTTAATTAAAAAGGTACAAAAAATATAACTACTTTTAAGATAAATCTCAACCTTTGATTTATGACTACTACTAATATTAACACATTTATCGCATTGCTAAAATAAAATAAAAAATCATAAAAAATAATAAAATTATAACTTTATTTTAAATTATATATATATATATATATATATATATATATATATATATATATATATATATATATATATATATATATATATATATATATATACACACACACACACGAGTTAAAAAACATATACATTTTTTAAAATATGTAACAAGGATTTTAATTATGTTGATTCACTCTCACTTTATAATGGAGATTCTTAACATAGGATTTGTTACAATATCATGGCCAATACTTTGGCTTATCAATACCACATATAAAAAATACCATAATTCATTTCATATGGCACTAGTTCATATGACAAATTTTTTAATTTATCAAATTAATTAAAAAACAAAAAGAGTGTAATCACTTTGGAGATATGTCTCGACCTTTCATATGTGACCACTACTAAGAATATTCAAGAATATTCCATCGAGGTTAAATCCCTACCATCCACTTAATAATTATGGATAATTAAATTTAAATTTTGGAAGCCCTTTTCCAAAATATACACACCTATTGGCATAATTAAAAAAAAAAAATTCATGGTACCATTCATCTAATAATTATTGATAATTAAATTAGGATTCTTGAAATCCTATTCCAAAATAAACACAACTATCAATGTAATGGCAACTAGAGACACTCCATAGCCTAATATGGAGATGTTTTAGTGTCTGTAAATGCAGTAAATATTTTAATGTCAACTAATAAATACAAATTTAGGATAAGGGAGATGTTTATGGTGTTAAACATTCAAATGTCCATGCAATAAAAAATTATTTCAAAGATTATGTACATCCATATTAAGTTTAGAATTCATATGACAATTCTTATATCACATAGATTAATATAAGCAAATGAATATATGTTCCTGTAAATAAATATATTGTCCTAGAGTTTTTGCCTATCATAGTTTAAGTATTTCCAATAAAATAGGTGGGATTCATATCCAATTATGTATATGTACCGGGAGCTACTACCTACAATTTATGCATTTCTTAGCACAAAAATAAATAGAAGTAAAAATTTGATGGTTGCTTCACTTAACATCTATTTTAAACAAAAAAAAAATCACATATAAAATAAAATAATAATTATTGATTGAAAATGGGAAACACTTTTTGGAATTAGTGTTTTATGGTTTATAAGCATTGGGAGAACTAATAATAATAGAAAAAAATACGAAAAAATAATATGAATTGTGTGTAATACTATACTTTTCAATCTATTTTCTTTTTTAGAGAAAAATGATTGTTAATTATGAAAATGTTGACAGATACCTAAAAAAATGAAAACGACAAAATAAGGAAAATGTTACCCAAATTCACATTTTAATTTTTATACATATAGAATAAAATAATAATTATTGATTATTTAGTAATTTATATAATTAAAATACAAAGAAAAAAATCACCATTCACACTTATCAATATATATTAATGATTACATTATATAATGATTATTTTACAACTATTATCATCTTATAATTATTTATAATATTGACATAATAGATTTATGTAAGATATTAACTTAAATATTTTACATCTTATTAAAGTATTTAAGTGAGATAAAATTAGTGAGATAAAATTGTTGTACGTCTTTGAGATGAAGGTGATATTTCCATCATCAAATTCATTGATTAAATTTCAAAATGATATAAAAAGAGGTTAATATTAAACCAATATTAATATTAAATGATTTATGTTAACATTTTGTTATATTAATATTATTAGTTTTAATATCTATGGATTACGCTAGAGAACATTAATATACTATAATATTATAATACAAAATATTAATATTAATATTATGATATTATATTGTAATAGACATATTATTATAATACTATAATGTTAAACATAATATAATAATGTCCAAAAATAAAATATTATATAATATTTAACATCAAACTATATAATATTATGTACCATAGAGAATCATGAAGTAATAGCTTTACAAAAGGTAGAAGAATTTGGATTTAGAAATCCAATGGATTCTCAAAATCAAATAAAACACAAGATAATAAAAATTATTGAAATATCACTTAAAGGGGTAAAATCTTATATAAGGTCCTAACTAGAGTTTAGATTATTTTGATATTGATATTTTGTAAAATTTTTTAACTAAAATAGATGCATTGATTTCAATGTAGATGTTGATTTCTAATATTATTTGATTGATTGCACTTAATGCATTGATTCCAATATAGATATTGATTTCTAATCCTATTTGATTAATTGCACTTGATGCGTTGGTTTAGGATTTATAATCCTATTAGATTGTTTGCACTAGATACATTGATTTTAGTGTAGATGTTAATTGTTGATATGATGTAACTAGATGAACTATGTGTATTACCTTCAAAGTAATTAGATTAATAGTGTGCATTGATTTTAGAGTATTCACAAAGTAATTATTAACAACATGCATTGATTTTTGCGTTATAGTATTGAATCATCCTAGATCCATATTAAATATAAATGAATAACAAAGAACCTAGATCAATCTTAATCATTAGTCTAGATCTATCTTAATAGAAATGAACAATAAAGAGAAAGTCAACAGAGAAAGGAACAAAAAATGGCAACTAAGGCTGCATTGATTTCAATAACGTAAATTGGTGGATAATGTGTGTTATTTTCAATGTAATTAAATTAATAGTGTGCATTGATTTTAGTGTATGCGCAAAGTAATTATTGATATTGGACATTGATTTCTATGTTACAATAATGATCAACCTAAATTGATATTAAATAGAAATAAATGACAACGAACAACAAGGAGCCTAGATCCATCTTTAGTAGAAATGAACAACAAAGATCAAGTCAACAGAAAAAGGCATAAGAAATGTCAGTTACTAAGGAGTGTCAACATCAAAGACAAAATCAAAGGGGAGACCAACAAAGATAGTCACAGAAAACGATAACTAAACAACGACAAGAATAGATGAAGGGAAAAGTTGATTGACAAGAAGCACATGAAAGACAGTATCAAAGAGTATATTGAAAAAGAAGTGCACACCAAATGAGAACTAAATAGTTTCAAGAGTAAAGAATACAAGGAAATGCACAATGAAGAGGAAATCGACAAAAAAAGGTAGAGGGAATGACAATTGATGAGCATAAAGAATAGAGGAAACAAAAATATGAATAACGAAGGACATATCGACAAAGAAAATAATATTCAACCAACTTACGTGTAATACAAGATGAAAAAGAAAATCCTATGAAAAAAATATGTTTAAAAGATATATATGCCCAAGCTTAACCTATACCTCTCGCTAATATAAATATTGCAAATAAAAAAATTCGTGACAAGATTTATTGATTACCTCAAGTTCAAATATGTCATTTTTGTGAGGATTCATATGTTGGAACTGAAGTTTTTAACATAACTACAAGCCTAAAGTGCATGATATGTAGAAGAGAAGGAACTCACTAGATTAATCTTAAACATATTTAACATATACAAAATGATTAGATTAATCATATATTAGAAAAAAAAATTGTGGTTGCACATGGTTGAAACCAGCTAAGATCCATCTTAAATTTGGATCTATCAAGCACCGAGAAAGATCAAATCTTTCAAGGCGCAAACCTTTCCTCAGATTTTGCACTCAAAAAGAGGTTTTCACCTCAAGAGATTTCATCCCTCTCAACGCTTGATAGATCCAAAATTAAGATGGATCTAGGATGTTTATTAATATGTTTCATCTCTTTATAAAATATTAAATTTTATTATTCAAAATAATACAAATTAAAAATATATCAACAAATTTTAATGATTCTTTTTAATTTAATATTTACGTATCAAAGATCTTCTATATATATATAAACCATGGTGAATCAATAAATCCTTGGAGTAAGCCAAAGATTCCCCTAATGAGATTTGAAACTAGGTGGAGGGGATAACATCCACTGTACCAACCACTCGGTTGTCCCATGAGGGAAGTCAAAAATAAATATAAATATACTATTAATAGTTTCCATCTCTTTAGAGATTATCCCAATTATTGAAGACAATGAAAGTTAAATTGGAAAAAATGTCTAGTCTGATTAAATTTTAAAATATCATTTTTTTATGCACCAGTAGGCACCAATGCTCAAGATCTAGCTCAAGTCACTTCATTAGATACTTGACATCATATTTATCCTTTTGACTTATGTATTATTTTTTTCTCCGGAGAAAAAGCACAACTTTCTAATTAGAAAAATAAAAAGTTACATAAGAAGATTCACAAGTGCATTCATATATTTTCCCCGAGGACCAAGAGGAAAGTGCCTTAAGCACTCATAGTGGCTAGGATACATAAATAGAAATAAGAAAATAAAAAAACATTTAGCCAAATATTTTGGTGTTCTCTTTTTTGCCTTTTTTCTTTTAAACTTTTGGCCATACCCCAAGAGATGGAGTAGCCATAAAAAATGCCAACTCATCTCTTTTTTCTAATGATGACATTTCTTTATCTAAGTCTGAGCTCTCAAAAACATTAGATCTCTTTGTTCCACCTGAACCTTGATTGTTTTTCTTTTCCTCGCTTGGAGTTCCATGAATCTGGGTCTCCCTAAGGTCATTAGGATTCTCTGTCTGTTTTTACTAATCCTTCAGTTTCTCTTCTTCCTCCTTTTGGGAGCCGTGTTGATCCCGTGACTCTAGAGTTTGTTGGCTCTCGTCCATTTCTTCATCTTCTTCATCAGAAGGATGCAGATCTGGGAATTGCCACCCTTTTTTCTTCCGTGTCCTTTTCTTTGTTCTCTTTTTTACTTATGGGCATGTATTATGCAAGTGCCTAGTATGATGGCAGATCTGACACCTGAAAGGAAGTGTTTTTAAAATCTAACTATTGTTTCCACTTGAAGTCTTGGTGTATCAGGTGAACATGATCTAATAGTCCTCTACTTAAGTCCATCTCCACACATATGCATGCAAAAGTGAAGATACCTTTGTCCATTCTTTCTTGATCTATCTTTAGAAATCTCCCCAAAGAATTCCCAATGCCTTTTAGGACTTGGTGGTGCCAAAACAAGAGTGAAAGATTATGTAACCTTACCCATACTGGAATTTTTGATACCACCATTATGTTGGCAGCAAATCTGGGGAACCATGGGGTTACAAAAATACACATTGTTCCCCAAAACCATGGTCCTTCATTTATGACATATTCCAAATCTTTCTGATTATCGAACTAAACCTCAAAAAAACCTTTCACACACAAATAAATATCAAACTCTTTGGTCCAATTGAGGTAGATCTTCAGATTTGAGCCAGAAACCATTAAATCAACATATGATAGCTTTGGCTTGAAAAACAATGAAAATACCACTTACTTCTAGTAATCCTATTGTCAGATTTGGAGCTTTCTCCATCTTTTCTACGATGTACAAACAAGGAATTGTCAGAGTTGAGGTTTGTTTGTTTGGTATAGTTACATTCTGATCCGGATTTAAACAGGAACACAATAAAATACAGAGATAACCATAAAGATAAATATGCAGCGGAAATAATACTTCATTTCATTACTGTAAAATACTGAAATATTCTTACAAATAGAAATGGAAATAACCTAGCTAGGGCGATGGTAGCTTATCTCTGAGAAGAGATGTGTTGGCTACATGCCTCTGAATTGTTCTCCAAAAACTGTGTTACAATGAGGCTCGAGGGCCTATTTATTGTTGAGAAACAATGGAAAACCCTTCACATTCCAAAACCTAACCCTAGAAGATGAAACGCCAAATTGTGGGCCCCATTTTTGGGTAAGTTGGTACATCAACTTCCCGGGGTCGCAAATTGGTCGTACTATCTCCGTTTGACGCACATGATAGCCCGTTGGAAAGATCTCTCTGAGGACTACGATGGAAAAGACGATTTTTAGATAAAAAATCGTTAGTGGTAGATTTCCCAAAAAACGTCGTTTAGGGCCTCAAAACGGCTCCGGAAGTTTAGGACCCGAAAAACTGCTAAAAATAGTAAACTGTGCTATAATTAAGGAAACTGAAAAACCTGAAAGAGACAGTTGTGGGGGTCCAAATGGGATAGGTGGGTGGCCACCAACATCCACCTGGATCATTCCTCCCCCCTTAGGAAGCAATGGTCCCCATTGCATTGAGTTTCTCCCTGAGATGGAGGAAGATTCTGCTGAGCTGGGTCTCTGGTGAGCTATTCTGCAATCTCTGATGTGTCCAGAAATGGTGGGGAGCATGGTCGGCGACGCTCCACATTGAACACTCGGTGCAAGCAAAGGAATGGAGGAATGTTGTGCTTCAAAGCATTGTTTCCCGTAGCCTTGTTACTGGTGTAAGGACCATGTCGAAGTGGTCTGAGTTTCTGATGGGTTCTGGTAAGGCGCTCCCTCTGCAAATGTAACTAAACTTTGTCGCCCACCTGAAACTTGTGTGGTACCCCTCCGGGTAAGGAGAAGTTGTTCCTGTGTTCTGTCACGACTGTATCCCTATGTTGCTGCTGCTGTGTGGAGGAACCCTTCGTGGGGGTCATGGATGTAGCAACGATCTTCCCCTTAATTTGGGAGCAAACCAGACAGAAAACAAATTTCCTAGTCTGTGAGATGAGTTTGCTGCCTTTCTTAGCAGTGATCAAAGAGGTGGCGGTAGGTGGGGCTACCTCCGGTATCCTATATAATGAATTATCCAAAGAAATGTTGACAGCGCAAGGCCTTGACTCATACACAGCATGTCGCCTCCACAAGTATGGCTGGCCTAATAGTACATCACAAACATCTAGAGGTGTAACATCACACAATACCTTGTTTGTGAAGGGCTTGATGCTGTAGGGAAGGCGACACTGCTGGTGAACTTTGAGATCTTGTCCTTCGTGAAGCCAACTGATACTATACGGCTGTGGGTGTGGTGTAGTTGGTAGGCCCAACTGCTTCACGACCTCTGCTGGAATGAGGTTCTTTTGGCTGCCACTGTCGACAATGAATTGCAGCGACGAACCCTTCACCCACATCTGTGAGTGGAAAAGACGTTCCCCCTCCTCTGGATCTTCGGGTTCATTTTTTTGGATCTTGGCAGTAGCAACAATGGCGCTGGGATCCGCATCAATGATCTGCTTCCCTTTGTCACTCCCCTTGTCGGGTTCTGACTCAGAGTCGGAACATGCATCTGATTCGGAAGCCTTCAACTAGGCCACCAGCGACTGCTTGGTCTGACACTCACTTGTGTTATGAGTGGGACTCTTGTGGAACTCACACCACTTTCCTGTGTCCTTCTTCGGCTTCGTGGTGTTGTTCTTTTCTAGCGGCTTCGACGGGTTGTCTTGGGTCACCCTGCCTTGACTTTGTCCTTTGGGCTTTGGATTTGCAGATCCAAAGTCTTGCTTCTTTTGTTTGAACTTTTCTCGATTTTGACCGCGTATCGGTATGTTGTGCCGAGTGAGGAGATGTTCAAGAACTCCATCTCTTCCTGGATGTATCTGTGTAGGCAGCCGTGGTATTTGAGTACCCGATGCAGCTTATAATCTTTGATACCCAATTGTGTGTGAAGGGTATGAAAAATGTTTGTGAACTCCAACACATCTTCGTCTCGTCCCTGCTGCAGTGTGGTCCATTTGATGTATTTGTCCTCATATCTTTTGACAGGGTAGTACTGCTCCTTGATGGCATCCCGGAAGTCATTCCAAGTGGTGCGGCTGAAAACAGTGAGCCTGTACTTTCATCCTTCTATTCGCAGTAGGTTTCCCACCAGTCCTTGACGTGGGGGGCTGCTTTGAGAAGAGCGAAAACAATCTTTTCCCGACTTGAAAATTCATGAATAGAAAAATACCCATCGAGCAGATTTAACCATTTATCTACGGCATCTGCATCTATTTGACCCTCAATGATGGGGATTTCAAAATTAACTTGTACCTTAAACGGTGTGGCATTTCCAGAGTAGCTGTTGGAAGCCGATGCGTCGCCTCTAGGTAGCCGCTGAAGGATTTGGGAAAAGTTGTCCATCATCGCATTCCTTTGTCGCTCGAGGGCTTCTTCGAGCAAGATTTTGATAGGATCTCCTGCCCCCTCATTTTTCTTCTCATCCGCCATGGGAGGTCGTCGAGATTTACGAGGCTGGTCTTGCAAAGGTTCGACCAGTTCCAGACCTAACTCCTTATATCCTGACCTCGTTGGGGACATGCAAAGAAAAACAGAGAAAAAGCAGACCGCTCTGATACCACTGATCCGGATTTAAACAGGAACGCAATAAAATACAGAGATAACCATAAAGACAAATATGCAGCGGAAATAATACTTCATTTCATTACTGTAAAATACTGAAATATGCTTACAAATAGAAATGGAAATAACCCAGCTAGGGCGATGGTAGCTTATCTCTGAGAAGAGATGTGTCGGCTACATGCCTCTAAACTGTTCTCCAAAAACTGTGTTACAATGAGGCTCGAGGGCCTATTTATTGTTGAGAAACAATGGAAAACCCTTCACATTCCAAAACCTAACCTTAGAATATGAAACGCCAAATTGTGGGCCCCGTTTTTGGGTAAGTTGGTACATCAACTTCCCGGGGTCGCGAATTGGTCGTACTATCTCCGTTTGACGTGCATGATAGCCTGTTGGAAAGATCTCTCCGAGGACTACGACAGAAAAGACAATTTTTAGTTAAAAAAATTGTTGGAGGTAGATTTCCCAAAAAACGTCGTTTAGGGCCTCAAAACGGCTCCGGAAGTTTAGGACCCGAAAAACTGCTAAAAATAGTAAACTGTGCTATAATTAAGGAAATTGAAAAAACTGAAAGAGACAGTTGTGGGGGTCCAAATGGGATAGGTGGGCGGCCACCAACATCCACCTGGATCACATTCCCTTTCAAAGCATCCTTAAAAGAAACTGGACCCCTACATGCAGAAGATGATCGAGGTGGCATGCTCACTCCTAGGACACCACCTCACAATATTAAATTTACGATAATGGTGGAGTTCCTTTGAAAGCCAATATTTGAGTTGAGACTTATTTTTCAACCCCTTTCCTACAAAAATCAAACCTTGTAAAGGTGTTGGTATACTTGAGCTATTTTTTACTCTTTGCTTCAAATCTTTCACTAGATCCATTCCCCGAACCCTTAGCAATATTGATTTTCCATTAAGATTTTTGAGAAAAATATGAAACAACTCCGCTAGATATAGATCTAAGAGTTGGAGTATCCTCTTTGTTTGTCTCTCCTTTAGATCTGAATAAAAATGATAGATCTAGTTTTTTTTATGAGAGGAGAGGGAAACCCGCCAATAAAAAAGACTTGGTTCCCTGTTGCATGTACGAATCCTGCAGGGAACCATTGAAAAATAGAGAAATAACTACATGTTCTTGCCTCGAAATCCCTCAATGTAAAAAACACTAGTGAGGAACTTTCTTGGAATCTCATTCTTGTGAGCTTTAAGCACGACAGTGAGGATCCTAGGAAAGCAATCAACCTCAATAACCTACACTTGAGGCAGCCAACTCTTGGGATTCTTGTAGCAGAGAAAGATGTGTCTCTTCTAGAACTAGACGAATCCCATAAGTGCGTTTGAGCACATCTCTAACCTAGCAAAGTCTTGCTTGACATCACCATTTTTTCCACTCGTATCACCAAGAAAGAAAACATCATTCTGCAAGCTGCCTGAGGTAGCCCTGATCTGCTATGCGGCTTCCAATAATGTTCCGTCAGTTTCAACCCCCACGAGACTTGAACCATTGTTGTTGTTGATGAAAGCACCCAAATCATCCCACCCACTCACCATCATTATTAAATCTCACCAAAACCTCTTGATTATGCCTTTTACTTTCAATAGTTCCATTTATTTTAGCTGCCATGAACTTAGCAATTATAGTTTCTTATATTTTGACAGACCTAGACTATTGTTCATTGTTTGGTTTCCCTTGTGATAGACTATGAGAATACTCTGCTCAAATAATGATATCTAGTTTTATATAAAGACATTTTGAGACAATATAATTTTAAATCGAAAAAAAAAATCCTGTTTGTAAATGTATTTATATAAAAATTTAATCTTAACACACTAAAAAACAATAAAAGAAACAAATCAACACTAAAATCATATATATTGTAACAATATGGGTGGGGAAAAGTTTGTCAAAGAAAGAATGGTTTATCAAGGAATTGTTAGGAAGAGACCATAGATGGACATGCTTTCTAAAAGTTTAAATAAATAAACAATAGTGACTAGAATATAATGGATATAAAAAATTATATAGAAATGGTGTAGGATTATGATATAAAGAGATTTTGTTTTATTGATATTAATAGTTTTGATATAAATTTTTATTTTATTTTTAGTTCTTTTGATTTCATACAAGTGTATATGTGCACACGAGATTCTATATTTTTAAAATTTTAAAAATGGTCTACATGCAAATGTATATGGATTTCACCCTCCTCCTCTCATTACTAACTTGTTGGATTCATAATTATACTTAGTGGGTGTGAATCATTATAATGCAATTTCTTACTTATTTAAACATTCAAGCACCATAAAGGATCAATATCATAAGAAAAACATGAAACCGAATATATATGTGGAAAACCTTTTGGGAGAAAATCATAAAACTTATTTATATGATATTTCTTTGTAGTAACCAACTTGTAGGAGACACCAATCCCATCAATTTCTCGAGTATGTAGGCACCAACTATAGGAGATTTCAATCCCCTTTGTAGGAACCAACCTATATGAGACACCATTCTTGTCTATTGCTTTGTAGGCACCAACTTACAAGAGACACCAAACCCATTTGTTACTTTGTAGGAACCAACCCAAAGGAGACTCCAATACCCTCTCCTAATTTCTAGGCACCAACCTACAAGAGACACCAATCCCTTCTATTTCTTTATAGGAAACAACCTACACGATACATCAATTCCATCTGCTATCTACTATCTGCTATGTGAGGGTGTGTTATGTTTCTCTATATTTGTGCATCCACCTTTTGTCGAGTTTCTTTGAACCAAACACTTCCTTCAATCCAAACTTCAACAACTACAATCTAATAGCATAGTACCTTCATAGTAGGTGCTTCCTTCAAACTAAAATACAAGCGCTATCCTCTAGCCGTGTAGTACCTTCATAACAGATGCTCCCTTCAACCCAAATTGCAAAACCAATTGCTTATTATAGAAGGTGATTATTATGATCAACAATGCAAAATTGATAAAACATTACAACCTTAACACATGTTAAAAATGTAAGCTTGCACTAAATTCCCCTTTTCTTATCATAATACTAGCCTATTGCAAAAATACCTAAAAACTTTAACAAAGGGAAACCCCACAAAAACACTTTTCTTTTGGTCCTTGAGATGGGAAAATTTTGTGAGATGTCCACAAATGCTCTGTTCGATAACAACATACTCCACTAGGATATTGAGTATAAGAGGATATGAAAAAGATTTTCTTTTTAAACTCCTAGTATGGTGGGTGCCCAGTGAGACAAACTTCAACTAACAACAAAATCCCTGCCAAAAAAAATACCGTGTAGTGCAAGGTAGACCCTAATTTTTTTTATGTTTATATTAGAATATTGGGAAACACTTGAAAGCGGCTAACACTGAAAATAATTGCAAAACAAATACCTTAAGTACATATTGGAAACCTTTCTATTAGTTGATAGAGCCCAAGTAATGGGATGTAGAGTTGTCAGAGGAGTTTGAAGAACGTGCTTTAAGACCCTAGGGATATAACCTACTACCTATGTACTTGACCGTTGAGAATGAGTTCCTAATGGGGCTTTGTGAAATCTATGCCTTTATCAAACTATCAATATGGAAATATTTTTTAGGGTTTTTATCCCTTAGGTTCTACACCTTAGCACCCATGAAACCAATGTTGTGACCATAGAGGCTTCATTGGGGAGAAATACCATACCACCTAGGCTCATATTGGGGGATATATATTGAGAAAAAATGACATAATATATTGGGGGGTATATAGAGGCTAACGGGTTTTTATATTGGCAAGTATAAAAAATGGAGTTCAAAGTTAATGAAAAAATATAAAGGAATATAAAAATGTTAATGAAAAATGAATACCTACAATATCTAGTGAGAGTATGGGTTTCTTAAATTGGGAAGGTGTATTGGGTTCGTATTGATAGGGGATTAAATAATGTGATTTTTAGAGGTATGTTCCAATATTTAGTCAAATTAGGGGTATTGTATAGTATGCCATGAACGCACATGATATGTCAAATGTTCACGTGGCTGTGACTAGGGGCTTTTGGATACTAGGATATCAAAAAATCAATGAAATTCTACCTTTTGTTAAAATGCCAATATGGAGACATTTTGGGGGCCTTTTGATCTGGATTTAAACAGGAACGCAACAAATTACAGAGATAACCATATACACAAAGATGCAGCGGAAATAATACTTCATTTCATTAATGGAAAATACTGAAATATGCTTACAACCAGAAATGGAAATAAACCAGCTAGGGCGATGGTAGCTTATCTCTGAGAAGAGATGTGATGGCTACATGCCTCTGAACTGTGTTATAATGAGGCTCGAAGGCCTATTTATTGTTGAGAAACAATGGAAAACCCTTAACATTCCAAAACCTAACCCTAGGAGATGAAACGCCAAACTGTGGGCCCTGTTTGGGGGTAAATTGGTACATCAACTTCCCGGGGTCGTAACTTTGGCATATGATCTCCGTTTGACGCATACAATAGCTCGTTAGAAAGATCTATCCGAGCACTACCCATGTTGCCCACGGATTCCCCAAAAAACATCGTTTAGGGCCTCAAAACGGCTCCGAAAGTTCAGGACCCGAAAAACTGCTAAAAATAGTAAGTTGTGCTACAATTAAGGAAACTGAAAATGCTGAGAAAAGCAATGGTGGGGGTCCAGGTGGACTTGGCAGGTGGCCACCAATATCCACCTGGATCATTCCTCCCCCCTTAGGAAGCAATGGTCCCCATTGCGTTGAGCTCCTCCATGAGATGAGGAAACTTTTGCTGAACTTGTTCCCTGGTGAGCCACTTGCCCTACTGAAGGAGTTGGCCTGCTTTGACAACTCGATACAGTTGGATATTCTGTTGGCGAGTGTTCTTGATCTGTGTGTCCATGATCCGATCAGTTGCATCTTGTTCCATGCAATCTGGATTTAATTTTGTGGGTTTGAGCTATTCTGCAATGTCGGATGTGTTTAGCAATGGTGGAAAGTATGGCCGAAGGCGGTCCACATTGAACACTGGGTGCAGGCCAAGGAATGGGGGAATGCTGAGCTCAAATGCATTGTCTCCCATAGCCTTAGTAATGGTGTAAGGACCATATCGGAGTTGTCTCAATTTCCGATAGGCTCCAGTAAGGCGTTCCTTTTGCAAATGCAACCAGACTTTGTCGCCCACCTGAAACTTGTGTGGCACCCGATGTTGATCATGTCGCTGCTTGTACTTGGCATTTGATTTCTCAAGAATGTCATGGACCTGCTGGCGAATATGTTGGATGCGCTCAATGAAGCTGGTGGCCTTATCTGTTTCGGACTGGACATGAGCTGAATTTATGTGAGTAGCTGCAAGTGGCATGGCCACATCAATGGGGCATAGTGGCTGGAATCCCAAACCCACCTGAAAAGGGCTATGGCCAGTGGAGCTGTGAAGAGCTCGGTTGTAGCTGTGCTGAACATAGGGGAGGCTCTTGTCCCATGTGCGTGGATGCTTTGAGTTATACATGCGCAGAATGTGCACAATCATCCTATTGACAACCTCTGTCTGGCCATCAGTTTGAGGATGGAAGACTGTGGACTTCGTGAGTTTGGTGTCCAGCATTGACCAGAGACTGGACCAAAATGTGTTGAGAAACCAACTGTCCTGATCTAAGATGATAGATTGTGGGATCCCAAAGTGCACCCACACTTGTTCAAAGAAGAGTTTAGCAGTGGCTTCTGCTGTGATATTCTTCTTGCAGGCCACCATAATGGCCATCTTCGAGAACCTGTCGACGACCACAAAAACACAGTCATTTCCATGCTTAGTGGAAGGAAGGCCTGACATGTAATCCATGGAGATGGGTTCCCAAGGTCGACTAGGGGTAGGCAACGGGGTATAGAGGCCGTGCTTCTTAATGGTCGGTTTGGCAATGGCACAGGCAGTACATGATCTGATGTACTTCCCAACATCCTGTCGAAGATTCGGCCAATAGAAATAATTTTGCAGTACTGCCACTGTTTTCTCGACCTCGAAATGCCCAGCAGCCCGACTGTAGTGTGCTTCCCAAATCACCTTGGCACGCTCGCTTGAAGGAACACAAAGGTGACCGAGGTGGCATAATAGGGCATCCTGGAGGTGAAAATCTGGAACATGCCGACCCTCCAAGAGTGTCTGGTATGTGTGGCCGAATTCTGGGTCGCTTTTGTAGAGAAGTGGCCAATCAGAAGTCTCGTGCCCACAAGAGTTGAGCATGGTGGTTAACGCCATGATCGGCGGTCGACTGAGGCAATCTGCAACATTATTGGTGCTGCCCTTCTTATACTTGATATTCAAGTGGAATTGTTGCAGGTATGTAGACCACTTCTGATGGTGATCATTCTACAATTTCCCTTGGGTCTGTATGAACTGCAGGGGTCGGTGGTCTGTGTGGATGACCGTTTCCTTCCCCAAAATGTAATGATTCCATTGTCGGCAGGCCTGTACAATGGAATACATCTCTTTATCATAAGTGGGGTACTTCCGGACTGTGTCTGAAAGTGTTTCACTGTGATATGCCACTGGATGTCCATGTTGAGTAAGGACTGCCCCAATAGCATAGTCAGAGGCATCTGTCTCGACCTCAAATGGTTGTTGTAAATCTGGTAACGCGAGTACTGGTGCCATGCAGGGGCGATCCTTCAACTCCATGAATGCCTTCTGTTGAGATTCAGACCAAAAGAATTTTGCTTTCACCCCTCCCTTGGTGACTTGACTCAAGGGCTAAGAAATATGAGAAAACCCCAACACAAACCTGCGGTAGAAGTTGGCAAGACCTAGAAAGCTACGGAGCTCTGTTAGAGTGGTTGGAGAGGGCCAATCCTGAATGACTTGGATCTTGGCTGGATCGACATGCACCCCCTGTTCATCAATGATGTATCCCAGATACTGAACCTGGGTCATGCCAAAAGTGCATTTCTCCAAATTGGCACATAGCTTGTGTTGCCGCAGTGTTTGGAGAACCTGTCGGATGTGGTGGAGGTGCTCTTCCCAACTCTGGCTGAAGATCAGAATGTCATCCAAGTATACTACTACAAAGGAGTTGGTGAATGGCCACAAGATGTCATCCATTAGCCTCATGAAGGTTGTAGGAGCATTCGTCAATCCGAAAGGCATAACCAACCATTCGAAGAGGCCCTCCTTGGATTTGAAGGCAGTCTTCCACACATCAGAGGGTTCGATTGGTACCTGGTGATATCCTGACTTCAGATCGATCTTGCTGAAATATTTCGCCCCCTTTAGTTGGTCTAGGAGGTCATCAATCCGCGGGATCGGGTACCTATTACAGATAGTGATCTTGTTCAGCGCCCGATAGTCAATACAGAGTCTCCACGTCCCATCCTTCTTCTGTACCAACACGATCGGGCTCCCACAGGGCGATGAACTTGGACGGATGTGACCTTTCTGCAGGAGCTCTTGAATCTGCCTCTTGATTTCATTGTTCTCCAGAACGGAGCGCCGATAAATTGGTCCATTGGGTAGCGGCGCACCTGGGGTCAGATCAATGGAGTGCTTGACTTGACAGTGTAGAGGAACCCCTGCCGGGGAGGTGAAGATGTCCTCGTACTCCTCCACAACCTTGTCCATCTGTAGTTGTCGTGCAGAGGGATCCCGTCTGGAGGCCGCGGCCACTGTCTTCTTCTTTCCTTGAGGGCGTATCATCAGGAAAACAAATTTCCTGGTTTTGGAAATGATCTTACTGCATTGTTTTGCAGTAATCAAAGAGATGGCGGTAGGTGGTGCTACCTCTGGTATCCTGTACAACTTATTTCGCAATGTAATAATAACAGCACGGGGCCTTGATTCATACACAGCATGTCGCTTCCACAAGTATGGTTGTCCTAGTAATACATCACAAACTTCAAGGGGAGCAATGTCACACAATACCTCATCCGTGAAGGGCTTGATGTTGTATGGAAGGCGACAAAGCTGGCTCACGCGAAGATCTCGTCCTTGGTGAAGCCACCCAATGGTGTATGGTTGTGGATGTGCTGTGGTCGGTAAGCCCAACCGCTTCACGACCTCTGCCGAAATGAGGTTCTTTTGACTCCCGCTATCAACAATGAACTGTATCGGGGAGCCCTTTACCCACATCTGGGAGTGGAAGAGACGCTCCTCCTCCTCTGGATCTTCGGGTTCATTTTTCTGGATCTTTGCGGTAGCAACAGTGGCGCTGGGATCCGCATCAATGATCTGCTTCCCTTTTTCATTCCCCTTATCGGGTTCTGACTCAGAGTTGGAACATGCATCTGATTCTGAAACCTTTAGCTCAGCCACCAGTGACTGCTTGGCCCGACACTCACTTGTGTTGTGAGTGGAGCTCTTATGGAACTCGCACCATTTTCCAGTGTCCTTTCTCGGCTTCGCGGCGCTGTTCTTTGCTTGCAGCTTCGGCTGGTTGTCTTGGGATGTCCCGCCTTGGCTTTGTCCTTTGTTCTATGGTCTAGGGGCACCTTTCCCCTGCTTTGGATTCGCAGATCCAAAGTCTCGCTTCTTTTGTTTAAACTTCTGCTCGACCTTGACGACATATCGATATGCTGCGCCGAGCGAGGAGATGTTTAGGAATTGTATTTCTTCCTGGATGTACTTGTGCAGGCAGCCACAATATTTGAGTATCAAATGTTGCTCCGAATCCTTGATACCCAACTTTGTGCGAAGGGTATGGAAAAGATTGTTGAACTCCGCCACGTCTTGGTCCCTTCCCTGCCGCAGCGTGGTCCACTTTATGTATTCATCCTCATAGCTTCCAACAGGGTAGTACTGCTCCTTGATGGCATCCTGGAACGAATCCTAGGTGGGTGCGGCTGAAAATAGTGAGCCAGTACTTTCATCCTTCTGCTCACAGTAGGTTTCCCACTAGTCCTTGACGTGGGGGGCTGCTTTGAGAAGAGCAAAAACAATCTTTTCCCGACTCGAAAATTCATGAACAGAAAAATAACCCTCTAGCAGATTTAACCATTTATCTACGGCATCTGCGTCTATCTGACCCTCGAATATGGGGATTTCAAAATTAACTTGTACCTTAAAGGGTGTGGCGTTTCCAGAGTAGCTGCTGGAAGCCAATGCGTCGCTTCTGGGTAGCCGTTGAAGGATCTGGGCAAAGCTGTCCATCATCGCGTTCCATTGTCGCTCGAGGGCTTCTTCGAGCAAGATTTTGATGGGATCTCCTGCCCCCTCGTCTTTCTTCTCATCCGCCATGGGAGGCCGTCGGGATTTGCGAGTCTGGTCTTGCAAAGGTTCAACCAGTTCAAGCCTTAACCCCTTATATCCCGACCTTGTTGGGGACATGCAAAGAAAAACAGAGAAAAAGCAGACCGCTCTGATACCACTGATCCGGATTTAAACAGGAACGCAACAAATTACAGAGATAACCATATACACAAAGATGCAGCGGAAATAATACTTCATTTCATTAATGGAAAATACTGAAATATGCTTACAACCAGAAATGGAAATAAACCAGCTAGGGCGATGGTAGCTTATCTCTGAGAAGAGATGTGATGGCTACATGCCTCTGAACTATGTTACAATGAGGCTCGAAGGCCTATTTATTGTTGAGAAACAATGGAAAACCCTTAACATTCCAAAACCTAACCCTAGGAGATGAAACGCCAAACTGTGGGCCCTGTTTGGGGGTAAATTGGTACATCAACTTCCCGGGGTCGTAACTTTGGCATATGATCTCCGTTTGACGCATACAATAGCTCGTTAGAAAGATATATCCGAGCACTACCATTGTTGGAACGAGCAACATCGGTCCATCCCATGGACCCATGTTGCCCCCAGATTCCCCAAAAAACGTCGTTTAGGGCCTCAAAATGGCTCCGGAAGTTCAGGGCCCGAAAAACTGCTAAAAATAGTAAGTTGTGCTACAATTAAGGAAACTGAAAATGCTGAGAAAAAAAATGGTGGGGGTCCAGGTGGACTTGGCAGGTGGCCACCAATATCCACCTGGATCACCTTTGGCGCTTATACACTTCATCTTAGCACCACACAACCATGTGTATGAATAAGAGATTAATGATATCAAAATACCGAATAATTTTCATAATATATAAAATATCAAATGCACTCAGGGTTTGGTATATGGATTGGTAGATGATGATAATTTGTTTGTTTGTTAATTGATGGGGTAGCCTAAAATAATGTGATGCAAGCTATTTCACATTATAATGAATTTTTATTTTTATTTTTTTATAAATTCAATAGATTATCATTTTTTTCCTTTCCACTAGTATGATTTGGTCCTAATAAAGTTAATGCCTTTTCCTTTCTTCTTTGCAACTCATATTTTATCACCACTACTTCTTCGAGCCCCAAATTTCTTCTTACCTTCTCTCTTCATCATTCTTCTTCTCTAATTTTTTACTCCTTGCATTGCTTGTTTCTAGCCTCTAATTCCTTTCTTCTTCTTCTTATTTCCTACTCTCTAATGTGCTCATTAATTCTTTCATTTAATATAATTTAGTGCATGATATAGGGGCCAACTTGTAAAGGTGGTCCATTATTCCACTATTCCACTAGGTCAACATATTGATCTCCTTTTTACTTAGAAATGCATGAATCTTGGGTGGGTCTCCCCCTAACTTTGATATGAATCATTTTTGGGCCCCCCCATAACTTTGATATGCATCCATATTGGCTCTTCCCCTA
Organism: Pinus tabuliformis; assembly: GCA_031772625.1. Taxonomy (NCBI): domain Eukaryota; kingdom Viridiplantae; phylum Streptophyta; class Pinopsida; order Pinales; family Pinaceae; genus Pinus; species Pinus tabuliformis. The sequence goes on from CM062817.1 coordinate 1,863,507,633, forward strand.
GCTTTGACATTAATAAAAACACATTCTCCAACAATATCTCCCTTTGTCATTGATGGAAACACTAGAAATTTGTGCACTACTATTGCAAGGCTCTAAGCCTCTCCATGTATATAGTTTATCCTCCTTTGTCATCAATGGAAACAGACTATTCCTCTTGAGTTTAATACTTCCTTTGTATACAACTTATCACCCCATGTCTCTAGATTTTCATTTTCTACAAATGTTGTCCTTGTTTGCAACTTCTACTATTTTGATGAAAAAAGGGATGCTCCCCATAAATTTATGCTTCTTATATACAAGTCTCTCCCTTTTCATATATCAAGAGCAAGAGCTTTCTCCCCTAAACTTACTTTTTAAGAATTTGTATATTGATTTCCATTTTTTTCTTATTTGCAAGAATTTTCCTTGATGCATTTGAAGTGATAAGTCCTTGTTTTGCAATTTAACTAGTTTCAATTGTTTCCAATCATTCAAAATAATTTTGAGCTTATCTTTGGTCTTCATTGATTATTTGAGTAATTTTCAATAGCTTATTTTATTTCTAATTTTAATTCATCATTCACTTCATGCTCTTTACACATCAACTATTGGTTCACATCATGTAAAACTTTTTATTTTCATCATTCTTTTCCTGCATATCACTCTTTAAATCTTCCATATTCTTGATGTTCTATGGATTACTAAAATATCTCACTTTTCCTAATCAAATAATTCCTTTCACTGATGAGATGAGAGGGATATTACTTCCACTTCATTTATTATATATACATTACGTGGGGTCCTAATTTCATTTGTTACCAATCTTCATGAACCCACTCTCCTTATTGTAGAAATAACTCGAAATTTGTAGATGCTAATGAAATCAAACTAAAATCAATAGAAACAAATTTATTCTACTAAATTATGCGGAAGGAAAACTTACAATAGAACCCAATTGGGAAAAACCACTCCTCTATTTGTATTATATCAGATGAAAACAATGATATATTACAATGACAACTTCAATTCTTGAAGCTCAACCTACATTGAAATATTGATCTCCTCTTGAGTCTTTTATGGAAAATACTGAGCCTACACTCACTCTTCCTACACTCGCTTTTCCTACACTCATGCTCCCTATATTCGCTCTACTTGCACTCGTGCTGCCTTCACTCACTCTACTCGCACTCGCTTTACCTGTATTCACTCCTATTTCCTTGTGCAATTATGAGGAAATTAGCTCATATGCTACTTACCAACTTTGTACATTGAATACCATACCATAATAAATACAATTATGCCTTTTCCCTCCACTTAACTAGGCAATTTGAATTGCATGCATGACTATGACTATTTTTATTAAATTGACTAGTTAATTGAGAGATTAGTGAGTTAACAATAATTACAACTACTCAATTGAACTCATATTGAATTTATTCAAGACTAAGGCCCAGATACTTGAGTTTCACTAACTATAACTCCACTATATTGCTACATCTTAGCAACCAACTCATGCACAACTCTACTTTTAGCCTACAAACTTGAATTGACTAACTCAACTAAGTGATTTGGCCATGTCACTCCTACTAACTGTCTGAAAACTCATCTTTCCGAAGTGGAAATTTGAATTTCCTCATTTGACTAAGACATAAGACAAATGAATCCATTTCTTGCTATAATTTACCACTCCCTCTTAGTAAGAAAATGGTTATGAACAACCCTAATCCATGTTGTTGATGTTTGAAAACTATAGTTTCCTGCCACTATCCATCAACCACTGTGATAACTCTGATTCATCTGCTACTGACTGTTGTTGAACCATGTTGCATCTATGTTGTTGTTGACACTGCATTGTACAACTGTATTGCTACAAACTCTACATCTACATTGAAACTAGTTTGTAATTGTTGCCTAAGATCTAATTACATCAATTGACACTGACCATTCTACTACCAGATACTGTGGGCCCATGTAGAAAGGGTAATGATCCATGAGAATAGTATACTGCAACTATTTCTTCTCTCCTATGGACCCTACCCAAATATTTGCAACTCTGGGACTAAGGCTCTGCATCGCCCCACCTCACCCCTGGAGGTATTACTGCATGGAAAGTGAACTTTGATCTACTCATACTATTGTTGCTACTGCTCTACTACTTCTTTCACATTGCTGCTACAACTACTACAATAATGAGTCTATTGGCTTGAGGGGGTTTGACCTAGGTTCAGCGTTAATTAGCCAAACAAATAGCTACACTACTAGCCATTTTGGCATTAGCCTGCAAAGCGTGGACCAAAGCTCACCTGAAGTAGTATGGGGGGATGCTAGAACCAAGTTTCCGCACCCTGAGATGATTGTGATGTTGTTTGATTTCCTCTATCCCTGCCTTCGCGTAGGTTGCTTCGCTCTAGGGCTTGCAAGACAAACCCTCTCTTCCAACCTTTAATACTTCCGCGAAAGGATATGATCGTCCTTTAGGAAGCGGTAACCTGCTGCTCAGGTACTTTTGCACTGCTATGGCAGTGTGCCGTACAGATTCCCCAATTAATCTAAGCAACTTGCTTATCTTATCAAACAATTATAGTTAACACCGCATAAACAGATATTCGTAAATGTGTTAAGTTATTCGATGTAATTGCATTCATTCGCACATCACATAAGCATAATAAAGGAAATTCTTACATAACATATCAAGATACATCAACAGAACAAAGACACAGAAATTGTAGAACATCTTTCTTTATTAATATCTTCCAAGTGTTTACAAACTCTATCCACCCTACACACATAGCTGTAGGGGTCCACGCACTCATCTGCAGACTTCTACCCCAGGTCTCTCTGCACTCAGCTGCAGAGCCTCTACCTATGCTACGACCCAATACTTAGACCTTTTACTTCAGAGCTACGGCTCTCTTACATAAGTCATCATTCAATGTCTCTCAAACTACTTAGAGATTAACTTTTTTTATACAATCCCATGGTCCGCGGACCATGGGTAGATCTCTTACAGTTGACTTTACTTTACAAAGCTAAGGGCAGACAACCCTTTATGACACATGACACCTTCGCGCTCCGTGACCACAAAATGCGGAGTTTTTACAACTTTATTACAAAATATGACTCAAACATGGGCTTTTAGCCCCAAAACTACCCTAGGGGGATCCCGTTCCCAACATGCCCCCAACACAAACATCGTGACTCATCCTTGAGTCACTCGATAGGTGTAGATATCTTTGCGTAGAGCCCATCCAACTGACCCAGATGACCGCTACCTCATCTGTGCACTGAGCTGCTGATCTAAAAATGGGGCTCTTAGGTTTCTTGTCTAGCTTACAAGAACCTCTCCCACTTCCAAAACTTGAATTTTCCCAAGTCTATTTGATTAACCAATGTGGAAATAAGAAATGCTTGAAAATATAGGTGTAAGCTTGTATTTGTTTTAACTGATTATGTACTTTAAAATCTGTTGTTTGTGCTGATATGTGAATGTGCTTAAACTGATATATTAATGCATACAACAATAAATAAGCAGCAGTCAAACACACACATAAGACAACAAATTAATTAGGAGTTCACCCACAACTTTTGGGATACATCTCTGTGAGCTCTTGTCAATTTGACTTGGCTCTCTGGGATTATGGTGTAAGTCTTTTTAGAAGCTCTTTAGCTCAACTCCTATTGTTCTACACATAAACAGTGGGTTCAGACACCTTTTTATCCCTTGGCTCTTGAAGCTCTGGCTTTTGGCTCTGGCTCTTGGCTCTTGGTTCTAGCTCTTGGCTCTGACTCTAGCTCTTTGGCTTTGGTTTTGGCTCTTGGCTCTTTGGCTTTGGATCTTGGCTCTTGGCTCCTCTGCTCTGGCTCCTTTCTGAAGGCTCCCTCAACTGCTCCTTTTTCTTTCGAACTGCCTCCTTGGGCTTCCGTGCTGTTCCTTTTGCCTTGGCTTGCTACCTTATCTTAGATTTCAGCAACAAACAGTCTTCAACAATAGCTCTACCACTGTTCAAAAACTCAACAGCCTTCAATAGAAACTTAGCCACCAACATTAACTCAGCAGCCTTCAACAGTAAATTGGCCACCAACATTAACTCAGCAGCCCCGTTTCTTTGACATTCATGGCTTAAAGGCCAAATCGCGCTGCCTGTTAGTTCTCCCTTTTGGGCTCTCCAACTTCTGGCCATGTCTACTCGAATCCCTCTTTTGAGCATTCATTAATCATTACATAATGCCCTTTGGATAGGCAACCACCTATTCAACGAGGGAACGAGCAATCGATGCTTAAAATCCTTTAAAATGACCATTTTTCTTTAACACAGGAAACGCTGCAATAAGATGGAAAAATATGCAAAACATTGTTCATTTCGAATTTGAAACTTTCATAAATCCATTTTATAATGCTATCGGGTCCACCTGTGGGTCGCTATCGTATATCGCAATGGCTCGGTCCCTTTGTATTTCGTTAAATAATGAAATACGCGCAAATACATTGAGAAATGGCATTCAATGGATTTTAAAATATATTGAATCCAGTTTATATTGCCGTCAGGTCTAGCCAGTTACATCGGGCATATGACTTATAACATATCGGCCCTGCTCCATGGTATAGCTCTGATTGGGATCCAACGATTTTGGCGATCGCACCATCGCATCACGCATATGTATGTGTAAGCCCCTCTGCATTGTGTTCGCTGATTGCGATCCACCGATATCGGTAATCGCAGTATCGCATCAGCCCATCGCACTATATGCCTCCGATCAAACCTGCCGATCACTACTGATGCAATATACCGACTAGATTTGTACCATTGATTGGCCAAATTTGACGGCCCCTGTGCAACCATTGTTAAAGCCTCCAATTAGCTTGTTTTCAGAGTTTTCTCCATGTTTTTAAGGCCCGATAGTGTAATGTGATAAGTCGAAAACTTCTCCTCTTTCGGTGGTTTTGCCCTTTAGGGAGCTTTGGAAGACTTAGAGGGTTTTTATACCCATTTAGCAAGGGATTTTGCCTCTTTTTCCTTTGAAAAAGGGCAGCTTCATTTTATGATAGCTTTCCCATCTGAAATCCGTTTTCGCCCATTCAAGTTGTGTTGGATTTAGAATAGAGGGATCCCTACAATGAGACTATTTTTTAGAGCAGCCTACGACTTTCACTTTCCTCTGATTTACAAAGTATGTGTGCCATTTGGCACCTTTCACCTCTTATATGAAGTCTTTTAGACTTAGAGGTTTATCCAAGATCCAATTTTGTATCACGCCTCCCAACTGAAAGAACTTTTGGTCTCCAAAAGATTGATATACTAATTTGAACAGTAAATGAGAGTGACTCATCCTCTTCTTTCAGCCTCCCTACACTTTCCTTTGCATAATGCCTCTGAACCAAAGTTTTTGACCACTTCCCTCCTTTGGATGGGTTAGTCTTCATAAGAAGAATTGTCTTCCTCCTTGCCTTCCTGCAGAACTTCTACTGAAATGGCCATAGAAGGTGGTTTGAGCTTCTTTTGCCTTGATCATTGATCCAAGGTGGCTCAAACAAGTGTGAAGTACATCTGCTCCACAAAACTTTCATTTGTACCTGTTTGACAAGCTGCCAACAACAACTGTTAACAACAACAGGCATACAGACAACAACTGGATGGGCTAAACTCCTGCTTCAACAAAAGAAACAGATTTTCACATCTTGCGAACACCTCCATGTCTTATATCTGCATACAAATGATGGACTAGATACAAGCCCACAAAACATGCCTTTAAAGAAAATGACCCTTAAGTCAAGCATGTAGAAAAAGACCATTAGGACTCTTTTTCCAAAAGATGAAACTTTCATCATTATCTCCATTTGGAGACCAAGTTAACTTCTTTCAAGTCAACATGGCATCACATGAAATGCATGCATTTCATCCCTCAACTTTCACTTAAGCACACTGTACTTTTGAAGCTGAAATGAAATATAATGTAGATGCATCAATAGACATGAAATCTTAATCGGATGATAACTCTAACTATTCCTTACCAATCCCTTTCAAAGGTACTACCTTTTCCTGCACATCAGCATCATCATGTGAATCATTTTGAGACACATTATTCATGGAATCTTCACTTCCATTTTTGCCATCTTCTCTTTCCAATTTCTTCAGCTTTGGTGGCAGCATTGTTGGATTCAGTGTCCAACATTTTGCAGCAAGATGTCCTTGATTATGGCTTTAAGTACACTGCATTTGCATCCTCTTGATAGCATGATTTTCCTTGTCCAATGGACCTTTGGCTTCTTGCTTCTTTTCCTTTTTCTGCTTCCTGTATGCGGCCATTTTCTTCCAACATCTAGAAACATCATAGTTATCCAAACCACAAAAGGAACATGCAACTCTTTCCCCATACTTATGTGGAAATTTATCAAACTTTGAAAAATATAAAGGAATATGATTAGAACCAGATTTATACCTGCCTCTTTCACCTTTATTTCCTTCATGAGGAGGTGAAGCAAATGAAGGAGTGGCTCACCTTGGAACACCACCAAACTCTTCAAGGCTGTTAGAGTCTCCTTAAATCTTTGGTTCAAGTGTGTGCTTCTGAACACTTGCATCATGCAATTGATGTTTCAAGCTATTATATTCCTCTTGGATACAACCTTCACCCTTTTGAGGTAGAGGACATGAAATGAAACTCCTTCTTAGGACTATTTCAATGGCTTTCATGGAAGCTTTGGGATTCTCTCCATAAGACTGTCCATAGCCAAGACCCAAATATTTATGCCTTTCCTCAACCATTATTGGTTCAACAATACCTTGTGCATGCTTTCCCAAGCCCTTTCCTTCATAGCCCATCTTGGACATTAGCTTGGAACCTATGCCTTTAGTATGCTTTTCAAAAGAACCAATACAATCATCCTTAGAGGAATTTGAAGACAAACTAGAATGGCTTACCTCTTCTTCAAGCTGGTACTTGACTAAGGCTTCTTGGGCAACAAAGAGCTGTGTTTCCAACTCATGCATCCTCTTCAGGTTCATATTTGCAATATGAAGTTGCCTCTCCATTTCCTGCAATTTGTCAGCAAGCAACTGCTTCTCTTCCTCCATGGAATTTAGCTGCTTTCTAAGCATGCTACTCTTCCTTCCATCCTCATACATTTCTCTCACCATATCCATCATGGTGGACAATTCTTGCTTCATGTCTTCATCAAAGAATCTTGTGAAGAGAGCAGAATTCGAGGACTCATTTGTAGAAGTTGTCATTATGCCAACAACTTCTTCTTTCTTCTTGTCCTTCCTGGACTAAGCTATCAATAGCTTTCCTTTCACCTCTGCAAACTCAAACAATAGTCAGTCTGCAAAACAAGCATACAATCAACCTCTGATTGTTTAAACACCTTTCAGACAAGCAGTCTTTGCTTTGTCAATCAAGCATTCTGATATAACCTTCTTAAAGGTGTGGTTAATCAATCTTAAGCTCTGATACCACCTGATCTGAAAATGGGGCTCTTAGGTTTCTTGTCTAGCTTACAAGAACCTCTCCCACTTCCAAAACTTTAATTTCCCAAGTCTATTTGATGAACCATTGCAGAAATAAGAAATGCTTGAAAATATAGGTGTAAGCTTGTATTTGTTTTAACTGAATATGTACTTTAAAATATGTTGTTTGTGCTGATATGTGAATGTGCTTAAACTGATATATTAATGCATACAAAAATAAATAAGCAGCAGTAAAACACACACATAAGACAACAAATTAATTAGGAGTTCACCCACAACTCTTGGGCTACATCTCCGTGAGCTCTTGTCAATTTGACTTGGCTCTCTGCGATTATGGTGTAAGTATTTTTACAAGCTCTTTGGCTCAACTCCTATTGTTCTACACATAAAAATTGGGTTCAAACACCTTTTTATCTCTTGGCTCTTGGCACTGGCTCTTGGCTCTTGGTTATGGCTCTTAGCTCTCACTCTAGCTCTTTGGCTCTAGTTCTGGCTCTTGGCTCTGACTCTTGGCTCCTTTGCTCTAGGTCCTTTCTGCCTTTTGCAACCTTCAGCTCTCTGGCTTTCCCCTTGAACTTCAAGTGGCCCCAAAGGCTCCCTCAGTTGCTCCTTTTTCTTTTGCGCTGCCTCCTTAGGCTTCCGCGCTACTCCTTTTGCCTTACCTTGGCTTTCAGCAACAAAAAGTCTTCAACAAAAACTCAGCCACTGTTCAACAACTCAGCAGCCTTCAATAACAACTCAACCACCAACATTAACTCAGCAGCCTTCAACAGCAACTCGGCCACCAACATTAACTCAACAACCCCATTTCTTTGACATTTATGGCTTAAAAGCCAAATCGCGCTGCTTTTTGGTTCTCCCTTTCGGGCTCTCCAACTTTCGACCATGTCTGCTCAAATCCCTCTTCTAAGAATTCATTAATCATTGAATAACACCCTTTGGATAGGCTACCACCTATTCCATGATAGAACAAGCAATCAACACTTAAAATCCTTTGAAATGGCCATTTTTCGGTAACACAGGAAACGTTGCAAAAAAAACGAAAAATCCATAGAACACTGTTCATTTCGGATTTGAAACTTTCATAAATCCACTTTATAATGCTATCGGGTCCACCTGTGGGTCACTATCGCATATCGCAGTGGCTCGGTCCCTTTGTATTTCGTTAAATAACGAAGTATGCTCAAATGCATTAAGAAATGGCATTTAACGGATTTCAAAATATATTGAATCTGGTTTATATTACCGTCGGGTCCGATCAGTTGCATCGAGCATATGACTTATAACATATCGGCCCTACTCCATGGTATAGCTCCAATTGCGATCCGTCGATTTCAGCGATCACACCATCACATCGCGTGTATGTATGTGTAAGCCCCTTTGAATTGTGTTTGCCAGTTGTGATTCGCCGATATCGACGATCATGGTATTGCATCAGCCCATCACACTATATGCCTCCAATCAGACCCGTCGATCACTGCCGATGCGATATGTCGATCGGATCTGGACCGTTGATCGGCCAGATCTGACGGCCCCTATGCAACCATTGTTAAAGCCTCCGATTGCCTTGTTTTCAGAGTTTTCTCCATGTTTTTAAGGCCCGATAGTGTAATGCGATAAGTCCAAGACTTCTCCTCTTTCAGTGGTTTTTCCCTTTAAGGAGATTTGGAAGACTTAGAGGGTTTTTAGACCCATTTAGCAAGGGATTTTGCCTCTTTTTCCTTTGAAAAAGGGCAGCTTCATTTTATGATAGCTTTCCCATCTGAAATCCATTTTCGCCCATTCAAGTTGCGTTGGATTCAGAATAGAGGGATCCCTACAATGAGACTATTTCTGAGAGCAGCCTGCGACTTTCATTTTCCTCTGATTTACAAAGGATGTGTGCCATTTGGCACCTTTCACCTCTTACATGAAGTCTTTTAGACTTAGAGGTTTATCTAGGATCCAATTTTGGATCAGCTGCCACCTGCTTCACATCTTCCACTGTCTTCTCGGTCACTGATCCTGCACTGTTAGCTTGAATATTTTGTTGCGTTGCTTGCAGAGTCACAAGCTTGCCTTCAATATTTCTTGTGACTGCATAAGCTTCCTCCAGCCAGGGCTTTAATTGCACCTTCGTCACTGCTTCCTTGTGTAGCGCTGCATTCACCTGTTCCTTCAGTTGCTTTGCCTCCTGCAACTTGGCCAGCCTATGTGTCAGTGCGACGGTTCACACTGTGCCCTTAACTTCATCGTAGGTCTGTTGCGGCTCATGCACTTCCGTCTCCAGCCTTTGTATATTTGGGTCCTCTTGCAAGCTTGTCAGGACCTCAAATGACTGCTCGAACAACTACATGTAGTCTGCTACTGCACTTTCCACTGCCACTACTACCTTTGTGACAGTGGTCGCCCGCTGTTTCTTTACTTATGGTGGTGTTGAAGACTGGGCCGTCAACTGTAGCTCTGTAATCTATAGGTTTAACTCTAGCTGAACATGTGCCATCTCAGTCTAAGTGCTGCGCACCTTTATGGCCAACTTGCAGATGCATACCTCGACTGGCTCCTCCTCTGGAATGGCTAACTCCGGGACCATTCTGCATGCCTCCTTCAAGACCTGCATAATCTTCTTGCTCTGGTTGGTCGCCTCGGTCTTAGTGGCAATGGCATCATTTCTCTATAGGGCCATCTGTTCGTTGTTGATCCACAGTTTTCTAATCACCTAGAGGGAGTGGTGCTCTCAGGCCCTCAGTTCCACAATTAATCCATCCTGCAAGAGGTGGAGTGCTTTGCGTGGAAGCACTACCAGGTTCAACCCAACTCCCTTGAAGGCACTGATAGTGGGCCTGTCAGCCTCATTTTCCATGGTGAGTGCTCTATCCGGAATCACTATCATACTGGAAGCCTTCGTGCGCAGCATATCGGCAGCCTCTGAAGTGTCGATAGCCAAGCTAGTAGACATCGCACTAGCCTGCGATGCGCGGGTCTGCAACTCCTACAACCCGGTCTGGATGGCCCCTAGGATGATCTGCTGCTATTGTTCAAATTGTTGCAAGGCCTCTGTGGTGACATCTCTGACTGTGTCACCAATATCATGTAAGTCGCCCTCCATCAATGTGATAGGGTCCAGTGAGGTCTTGGTCACCTTGGATTTCTTTTTGGACCCTCCCTTCTCCAACTCTCTTGGGCACTTAATGTAGGCGGACGTCTCCTGAGGGTCCATGCCATGCTATTTTGTTTCTTCCTCTTCGGTCTCAGGTGAAGGTGACCTCGCACCTTATCAGATCCCTGCTCTATGCCACCTGTCTGTTTTCCTCCCTACTTTCCTCCCACCTTCGCCTGGGCCTTCTTAGTGACCTCCTTTTTCCTCTTCTCGACCAGCTACGCCATCTTCAGCTTGGCCTCCTCCTTCTTCTTCTGTGCGGTGGACTTGCTTCCACCCATCGCCAAGTCCATGGTAGTGCGCCACTCCACCGGCCATTGATCAAGCACTGCATCAATGGCATCATCTGTGGCCAGATACGGCAAGTTGTACCTCTTCTGCTCAGGGTCCTTCCACACCTTGATTGATAATCGTGGAAATCAACTTTAAACTCACCATAGCTTTGCAGGTTGGAATACACCATGGGTGACAATCATGGCTTGCTATTGATGGCCATCTTGATATTCATCTCCATCAAGATCCAAAATACCTTGCTGTCCCAAACTTGCTTTGCGTCCTTGGTTGCCCACAGCGAAGTGTACTTCGTTTCTTGAGGGAGGTTTGGCATGACTAAAGGGAATTGGCTATCCTTTGGTAGCTCCCAAGCTACCATCACAATCGACAGCAAGAGCCATGCGTAGTGGAATGTCTTGCTGAACTCTTGTGCTTTGCGACAGTTCACCAGGAACTCTCCGCGAAGGTAGTTCGACTAGTTAAACTAGACTCCTTCCTTGCATTGTTATGCGAGTGCGATGACAAGCACTGACACCTCGTCAATGTGACCTTCCGCATCACCTTCCCTACAAGGATATGTGTTGCTACCTTCACAACAGGGTCGCAAATGCTGGAGATAGCGTACCCGCGCGAATTCTTCACCAACTTGAATTTCTGCTTCATTGACTCTGCGAGAACTTGCTCGCCACCATTGCTGCCAAAGATAATTGCCGGATTCTCATCTATATACGGCAAGCACATTATTTAGTGAATCAACCTATCTGTGATGGGTATCGGCTCCTCCAGCCACAAACACCCATCATTCACCAAGCACAACAGCTGCTTGATGACCAAAACTGTCACCGTGGTGCGATGATAGTGCGACACCCATAGCAGGTTGAGAAACCCTACCTTCTCTACTCCTTTGAGACACCTCTACGGCTCCAAGGCAGTCATTCCCATATTTGTATGTATGATGTGGCATATCAACTACTCAGTCACTAGGTGTGGAAACTTCACATGGTCCACCACGTCCCAGTCTTCAAGCTGCAGTATCGGCACCCATGCTAAATATGAACTGTCAAAAGCAATTTCATCTGGTTACAGAGGGTTTTGCAAGGGAGTCTTACTCTCATCAATGTCCTTTGGGACCTTGGACTTAGGCTTGCATGGAGGGACATACTCTGGAAACCACGTAATAGGGTCTGCACCTTGGGCTTCAACCTCCTCCACTTCCATTCCCACATCCTCATCGTCCATTGGGATGTCTTCGATATCTTCCTCCTCTGCTTCTAGGTTTATAGCCTTGCCCTTCTCCTGTGCACTGGGTTTTGGTGGGTTTCGCCTTGGCGATGCGTGCACTGGTATGGCAGGTTGCTTACCCTTCTTGTCGTTCACAGTCTTCTTGGTTGGGGTTGGATTTGGTCTCAGTGTTCTTGGTGACTTAGGATCTCTGCCAATACTTCGGCCACTTCCGAAGCAGTTACTTCTGCTTCTATGTCCATTTCCTATGCCGACTCTTCTACTACTTGCTATGTATTTATAATTTCTGGGGGTGCTGACATAACACTCTCTAATAATGCTCATGACGTCTCAGGAAAGTTTGTAAATGTGGGAGTCTGTTTGAAAGCCTTGAAGAACTCTCGGTCCATAGGTGTCTGAGAGCTCAACAATTGAATACTCAAAATGCCAAGTGTTTCTTGCTAGACAACCACTTGTAATTTATAGGGAATTTGAATTCAAATATGACTATTCCCAGCAAATTAGGTTCATTAATGTTGGATTGGCGCAGATTTTCAAGGATCTGAGCCATAAATTTCATCTTAAATGTCGGCCTCCTACTCCATTTGGCTTCACATCTACCATCTTTTCATGAAAAATGACTGCAACGGTCACTTTCCGGCCGACCTGCACGATTTCTCCCTAGGTAGTGCAACTCCCTCTGCGCTATAGTGGACCCTATGACTCTTCCTTCATCTCCAATCGCACAGCCCCCCAACCCGGGCAGTGTAGTTTATAGTCTTGCACCTCCTTTCAGCTTCCTGTAGTGCTAAGACTATGCTACCTTCATCTAGTCACATGGCCAAACCGCCGATGTATGGCTTCAAGCGACTGCCATTCACCTTTCCTGGGAAGGGTTCTCCATTTAATTTGACCAACTGTATCACTCCTCCATTGGTAATTTCCTTAATGACATGGGGCCCTAACCAGTGCATTATGAATTTCCCTAGAAATTTATCAAACTTATTATCATATAGAAAAACCAGGTCATTTACCTTAAATGTGTGCAGCTTAATGTGTCGATCATGCCATGCCTTTTCGCACTACTTTTGGACCTGTTGGTGAAATCCAACTAGAAATATTTCTTCCTCTAGTTCATCCAACTGTGCGAGACTCTCCTCAAGGGCTACGCGATCTGTCATACCTATGAGTGTTTCTATGCACAACCTAGGCACAATATACTCCATAGGAATTACCACTTCAACCCCATAGACGAGCCTAAAGGTGGTTTTTCCAGTCAACTTCTTACATGTCGTTCAATAAGCCCATAGTACTGCATGTATGCGTAGGTCCCAATCACTTTGCTGAGCATTGAAAACGTTGATCAACACATTTTTGTTAGAAAATTATATATTACGGAGCAATGGAACACATAAAATATTGCAGAAATATAAACACAGAAAACGCACAAAACAAGAGAGACACAGATATACGTGGTTCACCCAGTTTGGGCTATGTCCACCCGAACAGCCAGTCCTTCCTTTCTATTATCCAGCAAAATGAAGAGACACAACCTACAGCAAATCCGCTGTAATATCCTCTGTTTTCTCTCACAGTCTCACCTCTCTGTTTCTCGCTCACAGAATACACATCTATCACACAGCCTCAAATACAATACCCTCATACAAAGAGATTGGTTGCCTTCTAGGGCAAAAAACCCTAAACTAAACATAAGTTCTACCGTCAGATCATCTGCCTAATGAACGACCTAGATTGACTAGAAATTACTATACTTTTACAAGGCAATTTTACAGTTGTTTTTAGCTTCGGGGGCACTGCCCCCGAAACCCCCGCCAGGGGGGGGCTCCCAAGGTCGCAGCCGCCCCCCCCCCTAGACCCCCCCTGCAGCGAACATTTACGGGCGGCGTTACCGCCCCCATTTCGAACTGGGGTCCTATGTGGCGATACCTTTGAATATAGAAGATAATCAGGCTCCACACCCAACAATTTTCGAGCACTTTGTTGAACACCTCCACTATCCGTTAGCTTGTGGGTGATAAGGAGTGCTCTTCTAGTGGTATACCTGAAATTCTTCCATTAGCACGTTGATCGTCTTATTCAAGAAGTGCATATTATGATTACTCATCAATATATTCAGACATCCAAATCACATTAATACATGCTAAAAGAGGAAATTTGTATTGGTTTCACTTGTGCAATCCTTCACAGGTTGTGCCTCCATCCAACGAGTCAAATACTTCGTTGCGGTGATAATGTACCTTGCTCCTGTCTTTCCTTAAGGTTGAATGGGTCCCACAAAATCTATCTCCCATTTCTCAAAGGGTTGCAATGTCATCTATGGATTCAAAGGCATCTCATCCCTCCGCGATGGCCTGCCAGTCCTTTGACACACATCACACACCTTGCAATACACTTTTGAGCCTTGATGGAGGGTTGGCCACCACAACCCTACACATAGAATCTTCTGCATGGTTGCTCTTCCTGAATAATGTCCCCCCGTGGCACCCCCATGAGTGTCTACAAGGATGCTACTTATTTTGAACTCAGGTGCATATCATCACAATATCTCATTAGACCCCATCTTGTATAGATGCCTAGCGATGACAAAGCAATCTGTCACGTGCACCACTAATTCCTTCTTTTGCTAGATAGTGTATCCTTCCGATGCGGTACCTGTCGTTAGGAAATGTATTATATCCTCAAAAGGACCATCCATGATGCGCACTGTATATAGCTACGCATCAGGCAATCCTTCTTCCAAGTTAGTGGGTTCCTCCCCCATTTCAATGCGTGATAGATGGTCAGGTCCTGTGTTCAGTCATCTAGGCTTCATAATCACTTCAAAATTGTATTCCTGGAATAATAAGAGCCACCTGCAGATTCTCCCCCCAACTTAGGCTTATTAACCAGGTACTTCAGTGCGGAGTGATCTGTATACATCTTAAAATGACCTCCCAGCAAGTAGTGCCTATACTTCTAGAGCGCATACACCATAGCTAGCCCTTCGCGCTCAGTGGTTGAATAGTTCTTCTCTGCTTTGGATAATATTTGGCTTGTGAATGCAATAGGATGGTCCAAGCCTTCTCCACTAGCCTGTGTTAGTATTGCTCCCAATGCTATACATGACACATCGACATGTACATGAAACTCCTTTTCCAATCCAGGAAGACTAGAATCGGCGCGGTGACCATATTTTCTTTTAATATATCCAAGCTCTTTTTACAGTCCTTGTTCCAATAGAAAGTGACATCCTTCTTCAATAATTTTTCCATAGGTGCGGTGATCTAGGCATAACCTTTGATAAAATTTTTGTAATATCCCGTATGTCCTAGGGTAGCGCGCAGCTGCTTCACACTCCTCAGTGCTTCCAAGTTCAATATCACCACTATCTTTGTGGGATCTACCATCAGTCCCTATCTGCAAACCACATGCCCCAACAGGTTCCCAAAAGGAACACAAAACAAACACTTCTTGAGATTGAGCGTGATCTAGTATCTTCGACAGGTATCCAGCATTAGGCACAAGCTTGCTACATGGCGTTTAACCAGCCCAAATATGGTCCAGTCATCAAAATATACCTCTAGGAACTTATGAATAAATTCCTTGAACACAACAAAAACTACATGCGAGAAGATCACAGGCACATTCTTCAATCCAAATGACATTACAGTGTATTGAAAGCAACCCCACTCAGTCGCAAAGTTTGTCTTGCTCCTATCCTCTAGTGTGATTTTGATTTGGTGGTATCCCGAGAACCCATTAGTGAAGGAATATGCTTCCTGGCCACCTACATTGTCCAACACTTTATTAGTGACAGAGTCAGGAAAGGATCATCTACACAAGCATCATTCAGCTTTCTGAGATCCACGCATATCCTTATTTCATCCTTCTGCTTTTTCTCCTGAACCACCATTGGGCTTACCCAGTCAGATTCTTCCATAGGCTCAATGATGTCTGCCATGAGCATCTTGTCTAACTCTACGTGGACCTTCTCGTTATATTTCAGATTGAGACGGTAAGGTCTTTGCTTAACCGGCTTTGCATCGGGCTTCAATGTAATCTTCATCATTCCTAGGTTCGCAATTATCCCCTTCAGATCTGTAAACTTGGTAGGGATTAAATACCGATATTCGTGGAGAAACTCAGTGACCTTATCCACCATCGCATCATCCCAATAGTCTCCAATCTTTGTGAATTTGGGTTCCACCTCCGTACCAATGTTTACTTGTTTTGATTTCAATGATGCAGTTATATCAGGGTTCTCAATCTGTGGTCCTTTAACCTCGCAACGACCTTCTGTTTATGGAATGTTAATTTTCCATGTATCCTCTTCTTCTTCTTCACCGATAACATTATAGCACTCAAGTGTGTGACTTAGCTGAGTAGCCCACTCAGGTTGAATCAGGTCCAAAGGATCCCATGGTATCTGAAAGATAGCTGCTTTCACTTCTTGTAGCGCCTCATCAATGCAATCAAACTCTTCTTCAATACTAAATGTCATTACAAAGCCCTTGCACAGAATATCCCATTCACCTGTACCATGATGAAGCTCTGTTTCTACGTACCAATTCATCTAGACAACATATAGAGTATGACAGAACAAGTGCACCCACTTAGGTTGGGGCTTTTCTCCATAAGCTTGGGCCCATTTGGCCAAATGCACACGTGGATCATCTTGGCCATCATACTTGTCTGTCATTCACATCTTAGGCTTCCCAAATCATGTTCTCATCATCCTCCTGCATTCGCTCCAATCATCAAAGTTTCCTTTATGCGTACCCCTCCATCTTGCAGGCGTAGTGTGCAGTGCCCAGTCCGATGCCTAGAAGCGTTGCTTTTCTGGTACCTCCCTTTTAAATGCATCCAAAAAGATATCTACCTCATTTAGGCCATCATAAGTAAACATATTTCTTACCTCTAAGGACACAAAATGCAGTGATTGGGTCATCATGTTACAATTCAGCATAGTTACTTCATGTAACCGATTCTGCCAGCGTTCTATGTCTTCATCAGAGTTTGAAGTGCAGGAACTCTCATGATCCCAAGTAATTCGTCCATCTATGGTGGGGTTCACACAATCTTGGTCTCACGCTGTTATCCTATAGATACAGTCCAAATCATCATCACTCTCATAATCGTGGACTAGTTCAGTATAATGCGATCCTTCTGCTAGATCTAGGGTTATTATTACACGCAACGATTTCTTCTCAAATATCATCTTTTGCTTCTTTAGGTTGATTACCCCATTCATATCGGTAGCCTAGTCAATTCCTAGGAGCACAGGATAGGGATTGTTGTCATCCACTAGCTCTATTACTTCAAAATTGGCCAGTGCGTTCGCATCTTCAATATCCACAGTCACCCCTTGCAGCCACCCCATGGGGATGATCTTATGCTGATTCACCATCCTTAGCTAGATCGAAGACCATTGCAGTGAAGATCTCCCCATTTGTTCCCAAGTCTTCTTTGGTAGGACGTTCGCGTCTGACCCTAGGTCCAAAATAACCTGATCCATTCATACTCTCCTATCTATGCGGTCAGTCTCATCTCATGTCCCTTCCTTGTCTTATGCTTGCCAATCTTTCATACTATGTGCGACTCACCCGACACGGTTCCAGTGCATCTATTGATGAGCTCTTGTAACCCTTTCACAACCTTACTATCACGCAGTAACTTCATACAGGTCTCCAAGAAAGTTGTGAGCATAGAGGGGTCCATCTCCAGATCAAGCTTATCTTAGCTTCCTGAGGTGGAAGCCTCAATAAAGCTCTTCTTAGCTTCCATGAAGGTTTCACGTGCGCACTCCAAATCGAACTCAGACTCCTTCACCAGAGATTTGTGGACCCATGTAGTGTCTTCTAGATGTTTCCCCTTGTCATCTCTTGTCGTGATTCCACTCCAGAGAACTATATTTACGTTTGGATCTTCTTCGCGCATCTCAGACCTCATCATATGCAGGTTTTGAGTCGATGGAGGTGGTAGTGCACCTTTGTCATGTATCCTCACTATCAGCGTAAGAAAGTCTTCCGTTTCATGGTCAAACAACATGCAATACTTGCATGATGGACGTGTTGGGTTAGTGTAATTGCGGGCATAGTGTCCTGGTCCTCCGCAATTCTAGCTAATCAACTGTCCTCGACCTCTACTAGGTCCTCCTCCACCTCGGCCTTGTCTATGCCCATGAAATCCTGTCCGCGCCATCCCTGTTCTCTGGTTAGGGGGTGGCGTTTTTACCTGAACCCTATAGGTGGAAGTTCTATCCATCATCAATTCATAACTCCTCCAATTATGCTCATCATGCTCTACTGACCTACAAAAGTTGCAGAATAGCTGTTGCAGTGTCTGTACATACTTCTACAACAAATGACAGTTATTTGTGGCATGTTTTCCTGCTACCTGACATATAATGCACCAAAGTGCAGGCCCCGCACTTGGTCCTGCTTGAGCTTTTGGCCTTAATGACATCGGTCCTCCTCCTGTAATGTAGTTCGCAAAGATTTGGAAATGGTCCTTTTCATGCCCCTGACTCTTGCATTTCAAGCAGCATACCTGCTCACGCACCTCTGGTCAAACCGTCTTATCTTGATTCAAACTTTGGATCTCAAGGCATAGATTCTTCAACTGCGCATGAATCTGCTGAACCCTCAAGTTTGGATCTTGCATCGGAGTTTCATGTAGCCTCATGGAAATCTCCAAGGCCTCTGCCTAAGTTGGTATCTTCTTCTGCAACAACGCAACCCTTAAGTGTGGTAGTAGCAAAGCCACAAACCATTTGCGATGTTCTCCATCTGTCAAATTCATGTTGGCTTCATGGATTATACATTTCAACCTCTGATCTATTTCCCAAGGCATCTCACCAGGTTGCATCGCGATCTCCTTGAATCCCACAATCGAAAATGCCTCAGAGTTAGGCCTACTGAACTCTCTATTTAGTGCTGTCAAGATGTCTGCCACTCCAGTATTTGGGTTATCATTAGAATACTTGATATACCAACTTAGCGTGCGATCTTACAGAGCACTAACCAGTGTCGCCTTCTTCATATGATCATCTATAACACCTTGAGCTTCCCATACAACTTTCACAACAAACCAGAATTGGTCCGGGTCCTCATTTCCCAATCCTTTGAACAAAGGAAGCTTCATTGAATTTTCCATACTGAACTGCAGTGGAGGTGGAGGTGGTATGGGTGAAGTCGGAGGTGGTGTGGGTGGAGGTGGTATTTTCGGTAATCCTTGTCTTATTAACTGAATAGCACTTTGCGGAGAAACCTTCACAATCCCTTCCTCGTCACCTCGCGGAGGTGAAATCAATGGACTATACTCCTGTTATCGGGAAATCTAGTGTCCATGCAGAGCTGCTAGTCCCACTAAGACTGGTAGCTATCTTAGAAACAAACAAACTAAAACTACTTTTGTTTTCCTTTATGAGAAGTAGATAAGAGGGGAACAAAGGAGACCAACCTCTGTCTTGCGCTTGGTTCCTTGCTTGATTTGTCTCCCTTCTGATAGATCTTTGCCACTCGCTTCCTCGTCTACCCAGCTTCAAAGAGCACCTGTGGAATCAAAGCAGCATAACACTATCCAAAAACAAAGATCTACTATCACAAATAATATAAGACCAGATATATATTGACCACACAAATGCATATATCATCAATCATACAAGAATGTGGAGGAAAACTTGAATAGCTTTATTAATATCAAGAATAGCAAAGAGGATTACAACCAATTGTTCTGACCCAACGTCATCCTCTCAGCAAGAAAGCCCTTCTTCACCTCATGAAAAGCTTAGATCACCCAACACTATGATGTTACACCAAGAAACCAGCAACACTTCCTTACAAGATACAAAATTCCAGCCTCTGGATCTCTGGGATGAGGGATCCATATATAGATGATTGCAAGGAGGTGAGTCAGCTTCTGAGATTTGATTAGTGTCCTCTCTCTGATAGTTCTTGATTCCACTTGGAGATTGATGATCTCTTACTCATCCCTGGGTGAATTCAGAGAGGCAAGTGTCATAGGAGAAGTTTCTGGAAGATTCCATGTTGAACCACCTTGCAAACTATCTCTGCCATTTGTCCACTCTCGCTCATCGCACCCTGCAGAAGAGCTATCCAGTATGCATCACACCTTTTACTCTGGGTAGGTGGGATGCATCACACCTTCTGCACTGGGCAGTCTGTATGGTCCAGATTTGACCAGTTCTGAGCAGTTTTCTGTGGAGAACTTCTGGGAGATGATGTAATCAGCTGACCTTGTTCCTTTAGGGTGTGAAACAACACTTTTAGGGACTTAGGAGCCATTGGTTTATGGACATATATGATTGGGGTTGAAGTGACCAAAAATGTCTATAACAACTCCGGACCCTTTTTCTCTTCGTTCCTGTAATTTTTTCTACTTCGCATAGTTCTAAACGTCAAGGTGGCTACATAACTCGTTTTCCACACAATAAAATTTTAATCCAGGTATTCAAATATTTCACGTACTTACCTCCCAGTCCTTTGAAAAACATCACTCTACCTTGCTACAACTAACTGAGGTGTCGACTGCAAATTCAGTCACAAATCCTCCTATGACATGATTGAGCCAATGATCAACAACGCAAGCGATCTTGTCTTCAGATGCTTCCAATTTCTGCATTAGCTCTGGGGTCCAAACAATATGACCATCAAGTTTCCACCTTCCTTGGCTATTTGCTAGTTTCGCGATCCACTTGTATAGCTAAATTGGGAAGGAGCAGAAAAATATCTCGTGGATGTCTATATACAAGTATCTATCCAACCACTATTCCTTCATCAGTCATGAGTTTCTGTTCTCCTGTGCTGCGAATTCATGGATCTTCCTATCCAACCAGTTTCCAATCTCCTTCTTAGTAGGATTCTAGTGATACGACATCACACATCTCTTATGCAGATTCCCGTCCCGACAACGAAACAATTTTTTGGCTTGAGGGGGCCTAACCCAAGTTCAGCGTTAATTATCCAAACAAATCCCTACACTATTGGCCCTTTTGGTATCAGCCCGCGGAGCGCCGACCAAAGTCTCACCTAAGGCATTATGGGGGGATGCTAGAACCAAGTTTTTGCACCCTGAGATGGTTGTGACGTCTTTTGATTTCCTCTATCCCTGCCTTAGCGCAGGTTGCTTCGCTCTAAGGCTTGCAAGACAAATCATCTCTTCCAGCCTTTAATACTTCCGTGAAAGGATATGATCGTCCTTCGCACACCCCTAACCTGCTGCTCAGGTACTTTCATGTTGCTATGGCAGCGTGCTGTGCAGATTCCTTAATTAATCTAAGTGACTTGCTTATCTTATCAAACAATTATAGTTAACACCATGTAAACAGATATTTGTAAATGCGTTTAGTTATTCGATGTAATTGCATTCATTCGCACATCACATAATAATAATAAAGGAAATTCATACATAACATATCAAGATGCATCAACAGAACAAAGACACAGAAATTGCAGAATGTCTTTCTTTATTAATATCTTCCAAGTGTTTACAAACTCTATCCACCATGCGCACACAGCTACAGGGGTCCACGCACTCAGTTGTGGACTTCTACCCTAAGCCTCTGCGCACTCAGCTGCAAAGCCTCTACCTACGCTATGACCCAAGACTTAGACCTTTTACTTCAAAGCCATGACTCTCTTACATAATTTATCATTCTATGTCTCTCAAACTACTTAAGATCTCTTACAGCCAACTTTACTTTACAGAACTAAGGGCAGACTACCCTTTATGACACATGACACCTTCGCACTCCGCGACTACAAAATGTAGAGTCTTTACAACTTTATTACAAAATTTGACTCAAGCATGGGATTTTAGCCCCAAAACTGCCCTTGGGGGATCCCACTCCCAATAGAGTTTGATCTCCCCATATCCTAAAGTACCAACTTCCATAGGGCTACTCCCTCTAAAACTAGACTCCCTCTGAGCCTTCATCTCCCTATGGGAAATCTATTTTCTCCCTCCTGGCAACTTGCACTATCCTCTTGCACTAGAGAAATTCCTGCACCACAAATATGTTATTCGAAATTTCTCTGAGAGAAGATCAGAAAATTGGTTTCTATGTAGTTTTCAGTAGCTCCGATACCATGTAGAAATAACTCAAAATTTGCAGCTACTAATGAAATAAAATTAAAATAAATATATGCAAATTTCTTTTACTAAATGTCGTGAAAGGAAAGATGACAATAGAAACACATGCAATCATTTAATCACAATGAACACAATTTTTACAGGGGAACCCAACTGGGAAAAACCCCTCCTATATTTGTACTATATCAAATGAGAATAATGATTTATTACAATGATATCTTCAATGCATGAAGCTCAACTTGCACTGCAATGCTGATCTCCTCCTGACTCTGCTCTAGAAAATACTATCCTTCACTTGCTTTGCCTACACTCGTGTTGCATGCACTCACTCTCCCTACACTCACGTTGCCTGTACTCGTGTTTCCTGCACTTTCTCTTCCTACACTCGCTCTTCCTGCACTTGTAATGCCTGCACTTGCTCCTATTTCCTTGAGAAATTCTGAGGAAATTAACTCAATTGCTACATACCAACTTTAAACACTCAATAACATACATTAATAAATACAATTATGCCTTTTCCCTCCACTTAACTAGGCAATTCGAATTGCATGCATGACTAAGACTTTTATTAGTAAATTGATTAGTTAACTGAGAGATCAATGAGTTAACAACAATTACACCTACTCAATTAAACTCAAACTGAATCTATTCTATAATAGAGCCCATATAAATGAATTTCACTAACTATAACTCCACTAAATTGCTAGATCTTAGCAATCAACTCATGCACAACTCTACTTCTAGCCCACAAACTCAAATTGATTGACTTAACTAAGTGATATGTCCATGTCATTCCTGCTAAATGTCTGACAACTCATCCTACTGAAGTGGAAATTTGAATTTCGTCATTTGACTAAGATGCAAGTCAAATGAAGCCTTTTCTTGCTATAATTTAACACTTATTTCACATCCTTTAGAATCAAATGTGAAATCATATCTTTGTTCACATTTTTTGATTAACACTTAGAAGGTTGTGTTTCAAACCTTTAACATACAAGACATTATGAGTTTTAGTCCTTCCATTATTAAGACTAATTGTGCCCTTTCAGCGTATCCTTGCTAATGTATTATTTCCAAGAAGGACATTGCATCCTTTGTATTCTTTTAGAAAAAGAAACTTTCTCTTATATTTTGTCATATATTTTGAGAACCCACTATCGATATACCATTGAATTTATTTGTGTTGAACATATAGACCTATTCCACATTTTTTCTTCTTTTTTGGCCTCCTTTTCCATACCTTTGTGCATTGTTGTTTGTTATTGATATTATTTTCTTCCATGCTTTGCTTATTATGGCCCATCACGTTGCTTTTACAATCACATGTTTTCTGTCCATATTAATTGCACTAGTAACTTTTAATATGATCCATTAGGGAAGAAAATGAGTTGTATCTTCTAACACCACCTTCATAAGGATTTCTAGATTTTTTTCTCACATAGCCATTCATTGAGGTATTATAAGATCCTTTGCTTCTATTTCTAACATAGTAATTTATTTCATAAGTTCTACAACTTATTTCCTTATGAAAAAAGAATTATAAGCAAAGTAATAGCCAAAGAATAGGTTTTCTTACCTAGATGTGAAAGGCCTTCTTGAAGAAATAGTTCTTCTAAATCCATTCTAATTGCCATTGTGAGAAAATTTAGATTCTTGCTAATCCTTAACTAAATTTATGGTATTGTTTATATCGTTGATAGGGTCATGTCTTTGTTGGTCCTTAACTTCATTTCTGATGCTGCTTGTATTGCTGATAGAGCATTTTGAGAAGCTATGTTTTTTGTTGTTCCTCACCTCCTTTTTTGGTACTACTTCCATTGTTGATAGAACTTATATATATATATCTTCATTTTATTTCTATGATTTCTATGTTCTCGTTTCTCCTTTTGGGGTCTCATGATTTTCTTTGTATCCAATACTTGTTTTGGTGAAAGGAGAACTCTAGCAACTGAGAATGCCATCTAGGATTTCAATACTTTTTTCCAAATTTCCAAATTGTTTCAACTAATTTTTTTTTTTTTCTAGCTCATTCCTTAGGGAACAACTTATACTTCTATCTTTTCACAATCTTCTTCCTTTTCTTTCAACTGGGTTTTCACTCTTTATTCCTTCATATTTTCCTTTTCTATTTGTGTCTTTAGGAGGATTATTGTTGCTTCATATGAATTATGATATTTCTTTTCATATTTATACAATAATTCATTTTCTTTTCCATCTTTCCTCAAATTCTATCTATTTGTTCCAAGTGATGAGCCTCAATAAAGAATGCTCCAACTTCTATGACTACCAAATTTACTTTATCAACCCAGGGTTTCGTACAAACTTGGAGGTGACAGTTCTATATACACAGCAGATGCATCATTCTACTTATGTCACTTCTCAACTCGGGCACTTGATAATTAGGGTTCCAAACCATTCCTCTATTGAACTAAAGGGAGTCTGACTACTGACAATGGAATGTAAAACTAGTTCTAGCATGAGAAAAGTAAATGCTTGTCAATTCAGGAAATGAAAGCTCCTAACTTGTAAATGTTATGATATGACATAAATAATCTAGCTATGAAATGACACAAATCGCTTGCAGGAAGGAAACTATGTTAACCTTTCACTTGATCATATAGCTACCAGAACTGATTGAAAATAGGAAGTTATTCTATCATTTCAAAATCCAAACATGTATGCATTTAATTATCTCCTTCACACTTGCATAATAGATAAAAGTCCTAATTGCTAAATTCATAAATATAAAAGCTAATGCTATCTGATCTTGCAAGAGGGAAAGGAATGAAAAGGCTGGTCTAGGTGGCACTTCTGGTCATGGAGTCCAAGCTAAGGGGTTAACCTACTCCTACACTAGGCTATACTACCATTTCAGGTTAAGATAGGGTCAAAACAGGTAGCTATAGGTTTGTTATAGGAAACTACTACAGGATGTCTTGTACTGCTACAAGAAGTTGGCTGAGAGGTTTTGAAGGACAATAATGGTGAGATGAAGTGTTGGAAAGGTGCATGATAGTTGTGTAAGGTGTAGGGGAGGTGAACATCACCCAAGGCCAAGCCCAACACTTCAAGAAGGTCATATCTTCCCAAGACAACTTGCTCATGGTGGATGGAAAGTAGAGGTTCGAAGTATGGGCTAGTATGCTTCAACAGAAGGTGGAGAAGACCTAGGTGGAGTTGGTTGGAGGTGTCACTTCCTACAGATAAAAAATCCCTGCAATAAAACTTGCTTTTATTTTCATTTACAAATTATTTCATGTCAACATGGAAAAGATGAGTTTAATTTAGAAAATATGACCTAAATATTGTTAGAGACTAGATTTATGGAATGGAATACATCCTAAGCTACAACAAGCTTAAGAAGAAAACTAGCAACTGCAAATATTTCCAAGGATTCATAAACAATTATCTAGCTAAAAAAGAAACTTAAGCTAAGAAATTAATAAAGGTCAAACTCAATTTTTTGGGTTGTGAGAGTAGGATCCCCTAATCATGATCCATAAGGGAGATGGTATAGAGGTCACTGTCACAATATTTTCTAGTATATTTTCCTTCACTAGAATGCAACACTAATATACTGTTTAAGCTAATGAAAGCATGGATAAGCAATAACTTTGATCAAATTTCTAAGCTACATAGAAAACAGAAATAAACTTCAACAATAAATCAACATTCTAAGATAAGAATACAGATACAAAGGAGAGGAACTTTTGCTGCTAGGGTTGGGCCCTAACCTAAGAGCTTCAACCCTCTGAGTCAACTCAGTGCTGGATCCAAACATAATTTCTCATTATCATAAAATTTCAAATACATCATAACAATAATAGTCGAATGTGCTTCAACTTAATGGCCTCTTGGCTACAATAAAACTTTGAATCCTAATGAGTCCCTTAACTTGCTTATTTATGTTGAAGAATCTTGGGAAAAGTAGTGTAGTGTGATTCTTCATCGCTTGATAACAATTTGTGGAGTCTTTTTACTTTTCTTGTTAGCTTATGCTTATTATTCTTATTATTAGTGCATATGTGTGTACTTCATCAAACTGATACCAAAACATGAAAACAAGAATACAAGATGTTGGCTCTCTGCTAGGGCCAAAACCTGTCTACTCTTGAGAGGAAAACCCTTTACTGAATTTCTCTTATTGAAGCTTCTATTTATCAATGCCCAACCCTATACCCCTAACAATGAGATCCTCGAAGCACAAGTCAAGTCTCCACTCCTTTCTGCACCATATACCCCGACACTTCTTTCGTTTCTTCTTCCAGCACTTCGTTTCCTGGCACTTTGTTTCCCGACACTTCATTTCTCGGAACTTCATCTTCCTACTTACAACACTTCATTCTTCTTGAAACTTGTTCGTAACCTTGTAGTCCTTGCTCTAGAGAATATACTTTTGATGAGACCTTTCTCCTTATGATGGTTCCTTTCACTAGTCAAATAACTTTGGATGACTGTAATGTAGCGCTGTTGTGACTGTAGAAAGAGAGCTATTGTGGCTGTAGAAAAAGATCTGATTCTCACACATGTCACTATTTTCTACTCTAGAAAATAGTACCTTTAACTTCAATATTGTTCCTTCTTCCTTCGTTAGTGAGGGCTTCTCCTTCACTCTTGGATGGAGTCCTTGTAGACCTTAGTTTCTGACCCAAAAAAAAATAAGATTGAGTTGTTGTATTATTGTTGTTATAGCCACAGAGAGACCTCCTTCTTTCACACGTGTGGCTATGTATGACCCTAAGAACAACTCTTAACCTTCGTTGTTTCTCCTACTTTCTTTGCTGCCCTAATAGACCTTTTCCACAAATTCTTTTTCTCTTCTTTTCTTGTGGATTTCAGAGCTTGAGTTCTGCGTTGTATAAGGAGTGGACAACCTCTATAAATAGAGGTATGTCCCTTCTTTTTAGGCCGACTTGTAGGCCGACTTGGTTTCTGTTTGTATGCTAACTTGTAGAGTTGTTTGTAGGTTGACTTGGAGGGCAGTTTGGTGGTTGATTTTCTGAGAAGACTTCACACATTTTCTATGGTGGTGTAGCATGCTTGAAGGACCTTCTTTAAGGGTCATTACATAGGATCAAACTTGACTTTACTTGGACGTTTCCCTTTGACTTTAATATATATTTATACATAGTGTAACATTCCCTTAAGGCCTTCAATATTTTCTCTTCACTATTTGGCTCACCTATAACACTTTGACATGTGCTAGACCTACTTCAATGAGAAAGAAACTCATTGACATATATTATAAAAATAATATTTATTTTCTTGAATAAGTAAAAATATCAGAAGTACATTTATGAAGATCAAACCTAGTTACATTTCCTTAAACACTCACTCTTAACTAGGGAGGTATTCATATAACATTACAAGGTGTTTGGCTATTATCAATCTTGAAGAATTCACATAAGATAAACTGGATTAGCAATCCATCTATTATAGCATCATATCCATTAGCATTGTCATAGTTCAAGGCCTTGACTAACATCTCCATCTCTTTATGAGACCATGAGCTACAATGCTGGCGAGACCAATGATTTATAGACACCTTCATCATTGTCTCTCGAGGTATATACCCACCTGGGTGTTTTACGAGTATGACCTTCTAAGAATATTCTTATCTTGGGTTCCCAGCCCTCAAATAATATCGGTCATCTTGGATACTCTTGTCTTGGATCCCTACACATCCTCAAAGAGTATCAGATGTCAGATAATTACCTAATCCTCCCATTATTTCTTCCCAAGTGAAGACAAGAATGTTGTGTTTATTTTGTGTCTACATTTCCATTCATGGCCTTCATCTAGACTTACGTCTGTTAGTCCTGGTCTAGTGCATGACCCATGAAATGGAAAACACAATTGTCACTCCTTTGTAATTAGGGGTGATCCTAAAATTCCCTCTTGATCAGGGACTTGTCGAGATCCCTCTTAACTGGAGACTCTTTCCTTCATCAATAACTTCTTCTTCGTGGTTCCTTCAGTTGCTTGATCTCCTTCTTTTCTTGATGTCAAGAAGTTTTTGTTTGAACTTCTTCTAGGTAGGGCACCATCCATCGATCACTTTCCTTCTTGGTTTGTCATGTCATTCCTTCGTGGAAAGTGACTATCAAGTTTTCTTGTCATCTTGGCTACTCGTTTGTCATATTTTCCATGCTTTGTAATACTCTTCTCATGGATACTTCATAGTACTTGCTAGGTTACATGCTTTGACCTAGTAGCTCATCATGACTTCATCCTGATATTACTTCAACAATGCCTTTTCTTTTGTTGGATGGCTTCTTCATCATGACATCTTTGTAGAGTAGAATCAACTATCTGCACCTTTATATCTACAAGGCCTTCATAGGTGTCAAGGGTCCTTTCTTCCTTTATTAGAGTTGTCCTGCCTTCTTTAGGGAGATATATTTCAAGGCATTTTGTTAGATAGTGATTCTTGGTGAACATGGTGTTCTTCACATGCTTGATCTCTTTCTTCATTTGCTTCTTCTCAAATAGTTAGGTCAACCATCTAATGCTTCTTGTGAGAGAATTCCTTAAATTCGTGCTTTTTGGACTTGTCAGCATTTCTTCTTGCTTCTTAGTCAACAATATTATGCTCCTTATGTGAGCATATTATTTTTTTGACCTTCATTGCATTGTAGTGCATGCCTTTGAGCATGTCCTTGGTGAAAGAGATTTTTTCATGTTTGATCATGTTATAGAACTATACCCATGACCTTATAATATACAAATGATAACATGACTTAAATTTTGATGCATACATACCTCATCTTAATTGTCCTTTGATCATCCTTTGGTGTGGCCCTTCTTGCTTCATCTTAGCTTGCCTGCATATCATTCTTTTATTGAAACCCATGAATGGGATTCCCAATGAGACATTTACTTTGGTTCATGAACCTTCTTTTGAAGATTCCATCATAGGATCTTTAAAGATCATTTCCTTGCAAATGTTTCCTTTGTTTTTATGATGTAGGTCTTCTAAGATTCTTATCATGATCAATTTTCTTTCATCATGTATGAGGTCCTATACTAGGTATGCTTTCTTCTACATGAATATCTTGAGCTATATCTGCCATGGTCCTATATTCTAGAAGATATTTTTACTTGTGCATTTTTGTTCTTATCATAAATGCTACATCTATATGAGTATATAGAACTCTATGTACATTATGCTGCTAGATTCTAGAGGATGTTTCTAGCCATGCAATTTTAATTTATTCCTACATTCTCCTATCCTACTTGGTTGAAGGGAAAATACCCCTAGGGTCCTTTGGGCTAAGACTCTACCAGACTGAAAATTGCTCATTCAAAGAAACACACACACACAGCCATCATTTTAATTTTAAGCAAATGCTAACGTTAAGGGTACGTACCTAAGGTCCTACGTTCGAGAAGGCCTTTAGGGTCCAAACCCTTCTTGGAGTTCCCTTCTTCTTTCTTTGACCTGCAAGACAAACAAATCAAAGAACACAACAGTACATGTACAGATACTTATGTATAAATCATCTTTATGCTATAAAGTTAGTTATAAAAAAATCTTTAAGTAACCACTTTCATAAGAATTCAACACAAGAATCTCATAAGCATAAAGAAATATTATTCGGGAACAAAGACGTGTTTCTTTATATATAAAGGCAAATAATGTACATATATCGGAAAGATATCACCTAAACACCTTCAGCAGGCTCCAAGCAAGCTTCCTCCCAGATTCGTTCCAGCCTCAAGCCTCCAACAAGAGCTCCTTCCAAGTCTTACTCAATGATGATATCAAGGATGAATGATCACCAATACACATGGAAACAAGGGTTTCCTATGCAAAATGGGGGAAGTGCAGAATGCACCAAGGACTTCAGACCTGGTCTAAGGGAAAAATCTCAGCATAATAATCTTGCTCTCCTCTCTCTCCCTCTTTTCTCTCTCCCCATGGCCTTCCCTTTGATGTCTTTTTATACCCTCTCCAAAGTAGTTAGGAGTTGGTTGGGAACAGTTGGGCCACGGGCACTAACAGGTGATCAGCAGGTAAAACCCGCGATCTCCGCCCGAAAAAGAGGAATTTATTATTTTTTTAAGTGTTTTAATAGATACACGCGGGTTGGGTATGACAGACCCGCGTGTACACGCGTTTAACTCAGGGCAATGTCGCGTATAGGGAATAAAACACTGTTTTTTAAATTTTTGGACCAGGTCTGGAAGGAGGGGTTGCCCTAGGCCATAAGTGCAGCATCACAAACCATAAGAGTGAGGTTTGGAGCTATAACAGATGCCCCCTAATGTATGAGGTCAGAAGGGGAACATGATGGCCGAAATATATTAAGTAAGTACAAGGAAAGGAACTCTGCCGAAAAACCGAGGAGGACTTCACCAGAATTCAGCCTGCCAAGCCACCGAAAGGAGATCAGAAAGAAACACTGTCTGAGGCGGGCATACCCATGCTCAGGAAAAGTAAAGCATGTCCGCATATCAAGTACAAGCGGATCCACTAAGTATACAAGTATAAATGACTGGGAAATACATAATGGATCATCTGATCATAATGAGTAAGTACATGTCTGAATATCACATATAAGACTGTCAATGATGCTGAAAGATGCAACAGATCACTGATATCAAAGACTGATCCCATAAGGTACCAACTGAACATGATGGAATAGGATGGTACTACACTGCAAACTCAGGTGCCAGCATATAGAATGTCGCCGTGACTGACTGCAACATATAAGGTGGAGTGGTATCAACTAGCAGCAACAGGAGCAACTGTCAAGTGAACCAATGAATGCTGATACAACCTGAGGTCTTCACCGACCGCCGTGGTACATTTCTACACCATGGGAATAAATGATCTGAAGTCGACCATGTGAGAAATCGTTTGATTACCGGTCATTGATGTATACCGTTAACAAACGCGAGACTACTCACCGATAATGATAATGAGCGTCAAGGTACCCAGTACAATCTAACAAGTGTGAATAGATGAGCTGAAGTCGAACACCTGTAAGAATCTATCAATCAGGAGACAATGATGGTTTCCCACTGTCGATAGCGAGGAATCTGCCATTAATGACTGCAAACCCCAAGGTACTGCCAAATGGACTCTAGATCTTTGCCCCAGAGCAATGAGTCGGAGTCGATAGGGAAAGATCCGCTAGAAGGAAGGCATTAAGGCATCCTTCATCAATCTAGTGCGAGTGTAACCCGTAGGCCAATAATGTGGAAGGAATCAGACGAAAAAGATGTAGTAACCCAACCGAAGTACGTTTCCGGCGTACACAAGATGTGGCTAGCGCACGGCAGAAACCCTCTGAACCAACCAATAATGAAAGCTGACACAGAGGCGAGGTATCCACCAATAGGGTCAAATGGAAACCAAGGTACTACACGAATCCCAATGTGTGATAATGTATGCTGATGTCGAACACAAGGGAAACCACTCAGTCAAAGACCCATGATACTGATCGATGCTGAGCACAAGGTGACCTATCAATAATGAAAATAGGGCCAGGGTGCGGCTCTAGGCCTGTCCTCAGAGCAAGGTGTCGTCGTCGATAAGGACAAGACCCGCCAGCAAGAAGTCAATGGGGACCTTCTCAAACTGGCACGAGTAAAGAACCAATATAACTGATGTGATGATAGACATGACACTGACAACCAGGGATGGCCGACTAAAAAAATGAGTCAAGAGACACCGCAGAAAGGCTGACTCAGGCTAACTTCCCTTGAACAAAAGCACGACTCAATGTGACTATGTGGCAGCATATGATGAATCTGTATAAGTTCGTCATGCAGGAGGCACGAACGAACCCTCCATATGATTGGAAGAGATAACCAATCGGGGGAGAACTGACTTGATAACAAGGTTATGGCGTACCTAAGTCAAACTAAATCCCACCCATGCGGAGGAGACTTTGTTTTGAGTGCTTTGTTCAAGGGCAACACGACTGACTCTAGCTGCCAACAATAAATGGAAATAATGTCCCTGTTCCCGCTCTTTTTTGGAATATTTAATTTTTTTGTCTTTTTCTGATAAGCCGGAAAAAGAATAAAAGAATGCTATAGTACAGTGGAAAGAACGAGTGTCGGTGAAACAGATGATCTAGTTCCTGGGAAAAGGAACGTTCCTATGCTCAATGCAGGGAGGTGAAAAAACTGGTCAGTGACACTCAGAGGTATGTTCCTTCCACGGATCTGGGTATGTCAAGCTGCAGAGGTCAAGGGCATGCAAGGTTGATTTTGCAGACGTCATGGTCAAAAGTTGGCTTAAACACGAGTCCAAGTGAAGCCGGCTATAGGACAAAAGGTGCAAATGGTCAACATGCAATGCAGAAGTACAACTCAACACACATAGGAGCCTCTAGGGTATAAGGCCAGAACGAAGCGAAGAAGCAAAGAGGAATGAGTCTTCAACGCATAAGTCATGGCGGGACTACAGAGGACTCCCGAACCTAAGGACAAAAATCTGCATGAGTGCCAAGCGACAAAAAAGGTACTAACTAGGGCACCCATGATAAGGTAGGCTCTACCACACAAGTCATGATACTTCTAAGCAATGAGAAGGTTCCGCACCATAACTTGGTGGGGTTGATCCTAAGGCAAAATGGGAAAGGAAACTGATAAATGCACAATGCAGGCGGAAAAACCTAACCTATATGCCAGTTTCGAGAACCAATACCTGTCAGAACGGACCAACCATAAACTTCCAAAGGAGAAATCTTCTAAGTTCTGTAAACATAAATAGGAACACTAGACACGAAGTTAATACATCCCACATATAAACTTCATATAAGATATTTGTGTTATAGGATACAAAACTTGAAAATGCGTACCTCATATATACAATATGGTACAGGGAACCACGCAGCCTTGCGGCTTATGCATAATAGTTCTGCTGAACAAACCCCTTGTAGGGCTTAGGCCAAGGGCTCCTTTGGTAGTCATAACTCATGGCTTCAAAGAGTTCCTCCTGTGAAGGAAAAACAAGATCTGAGAAATCATGAGAACTACAAGGATCAAAAGAGGCAATTAAAGGGTCCCATGTCCCTATAGGAAGAATCTCTCGGTCAACTGCCGGGACCAAGTCCCAAGAAGGAGAATAATAAGTCAAAGGATCCTTCTTAGAAGCAATTGAACACTGAGGATTCAATGCCACATAATTGACCCGTGGCGGGGTAGAGTCTACTTGAACACTTGGAACAAACCAAGGGGCATTCTGCAGTAAAGTCGAATTAGGGTGGTGATTATCAGATGCAAGCTGATCAATAGTGACAATATTCCCATTATGAGGAAAGCACATTACTCGAAAGAGTGAAGACACCACAGCATTCATAGCATAGACATAATCACGCCCAAGTAGCATATTAAAGTCTAAAGGGCTATCAACCACCATCATATCGATTAAGACAGTCTTCCCACCTAAAGTGATAGGCAATTGAGGAAGAACACCCATAGATTCACCAGGCCTTCTATCATAGGCTAACAACTGACTCTGAGCTGTCAACAACTTTGGGGAACCCAAAGCTTGCCAAGTCAAAGAGGATATAATACTTGTAGAGGATCCTTCATCCACCATACATCGATAGACATTTGTGGAATTAACTCTGACCTTTATTTGGAAAGGTGCAGCGGAAGGAAGACGAGGCTCAACAAGACTATCCCAATCAAAGGAAACACTCTTAGAACTTGGAGGGGGAACATTTGAAGAAACCGGAATGCCCCCTATACTAGAAGACTCAGTACTAGAGATCAAACAGACTCTTTTGTTAGGCACTTCACCCCCCAAAAGAGGAGTGTAATCGGCCAGCGATTGCACTGGCTCTACCACATTATCAACCAATGGTTGATGGGATTGATGAGAAACCATATCAAGTGTAGGAGTAGAAGTACTTTTAGACTCGGACCATATCCTTTGAACCTCTGGAATACCAGGGCATAAATGAGTAAGATGGTCTCCCTTGCATATCTTACAAGGGAACTTAGGTTTAAAACTTCTACGTCCAGGTTTCTTATCAACCTCCATTATGCCAACATGACTAGCAGTGGTTTGCGGAGAGTCCTAAACATGACTTGCAGAGGTTGGTGACTCTTTGCTAGTATGACTCGCAGTGACTAGACTCATGCCCCCAGCATGACTTGCAGCGACTGAAGATTCATCTCCAACATGACTAGCAGAGGTTGAGGATGAAGTGCTAGTGTGACTTGCAGAGACTAGACTTGTGCCCCCAGCATGACTTGCAGCGGCTGAAGACTCATCTCCAACATGACTAGCAGAGGTTGAGGATGAAGTGCTAGTGTGACTTGCAGTGACTAGACTTGTGCCCCCAGCATGACTAGCAGTGGCTGAAGGCTCATTTCCAACATGACTTGCAGAGGTTGAGGATGAAGTGCTAGTGTGACTTGCAGTGACTATACTTGTGCCCCCAGCATGACTTGCAGCGGCTGAAGACTCATTTCCAACATGACTTGCAGAGGTTGAAGATGAAATGCTAGAATTATTCTTCTTCTTTGACTTCCTTTTTCTCCTCTTTTTAGATTTCTTGTGACAAGAAGGAGGAGAAGAAGGAACCCCAGATTTCTCTTTGACAGAAGATGAACAATTAGCACCCATGTGATGCCCTTGAAATAAAGCATTCATCTGAGAAGCTTCAAAAGCATTCGGAATATTCGGAGTGGACCACAGCCAAACGGGTAGTCCAACATTCAACCCAGGAATATTCAAAGTGGCCATCAAGGGAGTACCAACGTTTCCAAAGAAAGGAAAAGCACAAGGATCCCCTTTTGGAAGGGTACCTTGGTTGGTTTCCACAGGAATACTAGCCATATTAAATTGATCCAAACACCCTTTCCCTTGCGGGAATATAGAAATAACTCTTCAAAGAATATGGATAAGCAATCAAAACCTTTGCCCTTGAGGAGGCAACTCCACAACTTCCGAAAGAACGCCCAAAAGCCTTTCAAGATCGGTAGAGTGGTAAGCTAGTCCCTCAGACCACAAAGTCCAAACGTGACTAGACAAAAATACCTAAAGCCAACTATATACAAGGAACAAAGAGCACACACTATAAAGTCCCTAAAGATACAGCCAGTCAAACAACTTCCAAGTATTTCCGCTCCGGGTGATGAGGACCGGACACTAAAATATAAGAAAGTGGAGTCAGGGGCCTTCTGAAGATAGTCTGGGATAATGACGGCCCAGTCCTATCAGCGAAGGTAACAGAGGAAGTTACGCTGACCTCCTAACAACATCCTGCGCCGGTGCAAGCCCCCAAGCTTCGCAAGGGTGCCCTCCGGAAGTACTGTCGAGAGTGATGCAACGTCAACCTCAGGTGCCACGGGATTCCCCTCAGCAGCCACCTGTGTAGTTCCCTAGGAAGAGCAACTATGGGTACCAACTCGTCGCAGAAGCCAGGCGGAACAGTCGTGAGGTAAGTTCGGACAAGTAGGAGAGGGGGTATCTCTCTTCCCTGTCTTCACAGACCCTCGTGCTTAACTCCCAGATCCGGAGCTTTCCTGGTCTTCCTAACGCTATTGGATTTACTCTCGTTAATCAGACTCTTATGTTTGACGTTTTATGTGGCCTTGGAGAGTTAACTCTCCACTCGCCTAATCCAAGGCCCTAAAATCCTAAACTTGTTGGTGTAACTGACTAAAACAAAAAGTTCTAGTGGATTTTAATTAAGCGCTTGATTTTATTAGGCTGTTCTTTAAGTCACAAGGTAATGGAGATGAAACTAGTGGTGTTTTTTGACGCAAAAGAAGTTAAACAAAACTTAACTACTTGCATATGCACTTTTTGTTTTTCGATGAAAAATAATCTCTACAGGGTTCAGAGGAAAAATAAAACAAAGTTTTTTGCTTTCTTTTCAGACTCCACACTCACAAAAGCTAACAAAGCTATGTATGCATAAAAAGGGATGCAAATCTATCCTAATGCAACAACTATATGTGAATGCAAGATTTTAAGACTACTCTGCAAACAAAGAAGGAAAGTTGCTCACTTATCAAATTTGTCTTGCCACTAAAATGCTTAGATAGAATATGATGTGCTACCAATCATTTCGTCCAAACAATAAAAACAAGTTCTAAGATAAAAACAAAGCACTTTCACTTCGCAAAAAAGGAAATCAAATGAAAAGCAAGTTTAAGAAAGCGAAACTCAAAACTTTCAAAAAATTTTCTTTCAATCAAACCAAAAAGTCTTTTTCAAAGGAAAGCTCTCAAAAATACTGACACCAATGATTGATAAATAGGCAACCAAACACTTTTGTGAATTGACACCTTTCAAATGATGAAAACTCAACAAAAATAAAATGTGTTTGAAATCGCTTTTGACAATCAAAAGCAGCAATGAAAGTCCAAAATATCAAAAGACAAGTTTCAAGAAAATGGTAAGAAACAAATTTCCCGAAACGAAGGAGCAAATGGTCATAAAAATGATTTCGTTAAGCAAACAAAAGTGTCATGAAAACAAAATGGACACAAAGATTGAACCCAATCTTCCCACTCTGCCGAAACAGGGCAATCAAGATTCTTAAACAGAAATCTTGTGTGTCAAAAATCAATGACGCTTGCAATCAACGAAAAACAAGACTAATACTCCTTACGACTAGAGAGAGTTCAGAACAAGATGCCCCCTGTCAAACAGAGAACTATTACTGGAAAAGTGACTGCTTGACACTGACCCAAACCACCAGACAAACATTCAGCAAAAAGAAAATTTATAAATCTTGAAATTTATGTAATATACGCGCTTGCAATTAAGTGCAGAATGCGTGTATACGCGACTGTAACTAAGGAAACCTGCGTATACGCGGGTTAACTTAGTGAAACTTGCGTATATACGCTTTTGTAATCCAGAAAAAAAAGCGTATCTGAAGTCTTTCAAGAAAAATAAAAAAAACACAGACTGAAAAACTGGAAAAGCTTGGATTTCAAGAAAAGATCAGACAGTCAGAGCCAACAAACAGAGGGGCTGAGCCTTGATTGGCTTGAGGACTACCCAAACTAGGAACAACAAGAGTGTTGTCCCCAGCGGAGTCGCCAATTCTGGTTGAAGGGAAAATACCCCTAGGGTCCTTTGGGCTAAGACTCTACCAGACTGAAAATTGCTCATTCAAAGAAACACACACACACAGCCATCATTTTACTTTTAAGCAAATGCTAACGTTAAGGGTACGTACCTAAGGTCCTACGTTCGAGAAGGCCTTTAGGGTCCAAACCCTTCTTGGAGTTCCCTTCTTCTTTCTTTGACCTGCAAGACAAACAAATCAAAGAACACAACAGCACATGTACAGATACTTATGTATAAATCATCTTTATGCTATAAAGTTAGTTATAAAAAAATCTTTAAGTAACCACTTTCATAAGAATTCAACACAAGAATCTCATAAGCATAAAGAAAGATTATTCGGGAACAAAGACGTGTTTCTTTATATATAAAGGCAAATAATGTACATATATCGGAAAGATATCACCTGAACACCTTCAACAGGCTCCAAGCAAGCTTCCTCCCGGATTCGTTCCAGCCTCAAGTCTCCAACAAGAGCTCCTTCCAAGTCTTACTCAATGATGATATCAAGGATGAATGATCACCAATACACATGGAAACAAGGGTTTCCTATGCAAAATGGGGGAAGTGCAGAATGCACCAAGGACTTCAGACTTGGTCTAAGGGAAAAATCTCAGCATAATAATCTTGCTCTCCTCTCTCTCCCTCTTTTCTCTCTCCCCATGGCCTTCCCTTTGATGTCTTTTTATACCCTCTCCAAAGTAGTTAGGAGTTGGTTGGGAACAGTTGGGCCACGGGCACTAACAGGTGATCAGCAGGTAAAACCCACGATCTCCGCCCGAAAAAGAGGAATTTATTATTTTTTTAAGTGTTTTAATAGATACACGCGGGTTGGGTATGACAGACCCGCGTGTACACGCGTTTAACTCAGGGCAATGTCGCGTATAGGGAATAAAACACTGTTTTTTAAATTTTTGGACCAGGTCTGGAAGGTGGGGTTGCCCTAGGCCATAAGTGCAGCATCACAAACCATAAGAGTGAGATTTGGAGTTATAACACTACTCAAAAATTTGAAATAAGTCTAGAAGTAAAGAATTTGACCTAGTCATAGTATCCAGAGGATCTTCCTTCTTTTTCTTCTTTCCTTCTTCTTTCATCTCTTGAGTTATGTGAGCTTATTTACTCTTCATTTTTTTTTGTCCTTTTTAAGCTTAGGAAAATTCGTTTTGTAGTGTCCATATTCTTGGCATCCAAAACATTGGATCTTGGACATGTCTTTGTTGTTTGTTTTTCGTGGACCAAACTTGCTAAATTTACCCTTTCTTTTGGCCATGGTAGCAAATTCTTGCTCCTTTTATCCAATACCTTCTTTTTCCTTAAGTCTGGTTTCCTCTATTCTTCATAGAGACCACATTTCACTGAGAGTGGTTGCTTCCTTCTTGGCATATATGCTAGATGTGAAGTTTCCCCACTCCTCAGGTAGATCATTGAATACTACAGTTGTCATTTCAGTTATTTTCATGAAGTAGGGAGCTATTCCTTCCTTTGTTATCTTCATCTTATATAATTCATTCATCAAAGATATTACTTCTCCGATTGTGGATACCGAGAATCACTCTACTAGCTTATCATTAATTTCTTTTGATGTCTCAAACTTGGAGACATAAGGAATGAGAGAGTCCTTGATTGATTCTATTAGAATCCTTTGAGCTCTTGTCTCATCCTTATTGTACTTGGCTAAGGCTTGAGTCTGTTCCTTAGCAGGGATAGTGATATTCCCTTTGACATGCTTTAGGAGTTCATTCTCCTTGAGTAGTAAATCAATCCTCTTCTTCTATGCAAGAAAGTTATTACTATTTACCAATTTATTGCTTTCCTTGCAAAAAGACATTGAAATATATTCAGAAGGGGAAATGTACTTACTTGATAGATTTTGAGATGTAATGGATTTTCTTCCTCCTTGAAGGCTTGATGGCTTATCTTCCCTGGATCTTGATGTTCTTCAAATTTCCTTCTCCAAGTGGACTTGTTTTGTGATGATGTTTTCTTGAATACTTGTAGCTTGATGTAGGTTCTGCTTCAACCTGCTCTTCCTTGTAGGTGCCTTTATGCAAGGCTCTTCTTCTAGCTTTGTATAAATTGTTGATGAATGATGGATTGTAGACCCTTCTTGTCCTTGAAGTTATTGAGACTTCTAGGCCTAATGCTTTAACTTTTTAGATGATTCCCCTTGATGAGTGTTCTTGAGTTTCCCTTTCCTTGATGTGTCACCTTATGCTATGATACCATGTTGAAGAATCTAGGGAAAAGTAGTGTAATGTGATTCTTCGTTACTTGATAACAATTTGTGGTGTCTTTTTAATTTTCTTTTTATTTATGCTTCTTATTCTTCTTATTAGCGCAAATGTGTGTACTTCATCAAACTTCTACCAAAACATAAAAACAAGAACACAAGATGTTGTCTCTCTACCAGGGCCAAAACCTCTCCACTCTTGAGAGAAAAACCCTTTAGTGAATTTCTCTTATTGAAGCTTCTATTGATCAATTCCAAACCCTAGGCCCCGGACAATGAGATCCTCCAAGCACAAGTCAAGTCTCCTCTCCTTTATGAACCATATACCTTGACACTTCTTTCGACACTTCTTCCTGTACTTCGTTTCCTGGCACTTCGTCCTCCTACTTCCAACACTTTGTTCTTATTTCAACTTGTTAGTAACCTTGTAGTCCTTGCTCTAGAGAAGATACTCTTGATAGGACCCTTCTCCTTATGATGGTTCCTTTCACCAATCAACTAACTTTGGATGGCTGTAATGTAGGGCTGTTGTGACTGCAGAAAGAGATCTAATTCTTGCACGTGTAACTGTTTTCTACCTGTTGTCACCTTCTGAAAACAAAGTTCTAGTTGTACAAAGAGTACCAAAGAAAATATAGGTTTTTAGACATCTTCCAAGCCACATAATATCTAAAAACTAAATCATACTCTCTCCATTGGATAGTGTTCGGAATAAGCTTTCCATGTGGAAGTCCAAAAATAGACTCCTCGAACAGAAGTTAGAGAAGATTGAAGATGCCCTTTCAAAACCAGAAAACAAAGGAAAAATGGCTAAGGGCCAGGCTCATCACAAATTGCAACCGAGGCTTTTCTACAACAGTGGCAAGGGAAGATATCAAAATTTGCAATCGGCCAATCACTAATATTGAAAATCACAAATCGATGGGTCCAAGGTAAGGCAGATCGACGATAAGAGGTATTGGGCATAGTCTTATGACTTATCGGTGATTGGAGTTCCCGCAATATCAACGATCGACAATTCTGGATAGGACTGGGGTTTAAAATATTACGAAGTGGAAAAGTCTCGATATAGTGTAAATCACTGGAAGGGGCCAAAGACCATTTAACAAAGGATTGCGGCAAAAAACCAAGCCTAGGCGGACCCTTTTCTCTCTCCTCCAAGGAGCCACGTGGTAGAATACCATTGGTCCCTATGAATCCACATGACAACTGACGTCATCATGATGTGGCGGTACGAAGAACACGTAGCATGCTAATCTGGCATTTTCAGGGGTCTGATGGGGGAATTTTTGGGTGACAAGTGTCACCTCTTAAAAAGTGACACATGGCAGTGATGATGTCACCCATCGCAAATCAGAAATCAGTGGTTTCACAAAGCAAAGTCCCTCCTCCATTGAAGTCCCTTCTGACATGTGATTACGATATGCGAATGACCCTCCTGAATGTGATATTTTATGTGTCATACCTTATGAAATTTTCGCGTCCGTACTATCGGCCAATAATATGAAAGGAAATAAAAAGTGTTTCTGTCCCATATTGTGATTGTGATATCCTGGGTGGGCCTAATCCCACAGATCAGTGATCACAAGTGTTAAGGAGATACACCAAAGGCAAAGCGTTATAAATCATTGGTATGTGGTATTCCAAGTAGCAAAGGAAAAGGTCCCCCGGCGGGAAGTCCGATGGCCCTAGCACTCGAGGACTAAGCGCCTGGTCATAGCCCCCGGTACCATGAAGTAAAAGGGGATAAACTAGATCTAGAGGTCCCATCCGATAAAGGATTTTGAGTAAAAAATCCCGATATGAGAATCCCGTGACCAGGTATTGTAAAACTTTAAAAGTGTGGTGGGTCAGTAGCTGTGGCATTTAATAAGGGAGATGGAGCATTCAACCATGCATGGGCTGATCCAAAAAGGCCGTTTGTGACATGGAACTAGGGTCGACACTGACATAAGTAAACAAGGACTTAGTAGCTCGGGAGGACTTGATTATCTAGCATGGTGTCCCATAGAGAGGGAAGAAGAAGTATCGCCCAAGGGTCATCCACTCCTGTACTGTGGCATGAAATTGATAGTTTCCCACTCCCAACTCTAAAGGATGAATGATTCAAGTTGTAAAGGAAGAAGTGACGAGAATTGGTTGAGCAACACAAGAGGCTAGACCGTGGGCAAGCTACAACCTGAAGCAGAGGCGATCACAGGGATGTGCCGCCTTTAAATGAGGAAATTAGTATTTTGTAATTTTTTGGGCCACATATCCATCCCTGGCTGAGACAGTTAGTCGACTTGACAACTAAGACTCAGTAGAAGATATTTTGTTGTAATAAATGTTCAAACGCTCCCCTCTCAAGATAAATAGGGGGAAGCAACACTTTATAAAGTTTCAAAAATCCTAAAGAAAAAGCTACATGTTATTCTTAGACTGTATGATTTTATAATATAGATATTCCAAAATATCAAGTAAATGGTGGTGATTCCCCCTTCAAGTATTACAATATGTTATCCCTCTGTTAAAACCCATTATGTTCATGTTTCTTCTCTGAATTCATGCAATCATAGTTGCTAGAAATATTTCATACTTCCTCATAGATTCATTTGTATTGACTTATTAATGCATGTGCCTGTATGGATTATTGAGATTATATCTTTAAAATTGCGCTACATGAATCATAGCATTCAGTCTCTCTTTGGTCCATTATATCTACCCGTAACTCAAATAAGTGTAGAAATTCTTAATGCTTCAAGCTCTATGTGATGAGTTTCTCTTTCTTCTTATCCTCTCTCATTGCTCTACAAAATATTATTAAATTGTAAGTCCTTGAACTACTCGGCCTCCACTATTTTATGCACATATTTCTGTGAATTGCATATGTGAAGAAGTACTAGAAATACATGACTTATACCTTTGGATGAATGAACCAACCCATTCCTTTTAATATATATATACACACACACACACATATATATAGATATAATATGTTATGTCTCCATTTTCCTGAGAATCATTTGAGACACACAAAATCTAGACGTGCCCAGGCACTAGCCTTGTAAGCAATCCAAGGTTGTCTTTGGGACTGACAACACTACCCTAGAAAATAGTCCCTTTAACTTTGGTCTCGTTCCTCCTTCCTTCGTTGGTGAGGGATTCTCCTTTGCTCTTGGATGGAGTCCTTGTAGACCTTAGTTTCTAACCCAAAATAGAGATAAGGATTGAGTTGTTGTATTATTGTTGCTATAGTCGCAGAGAGACCTCCTTCCTTTGCATGTGTGGCTGTGTATGACCCTAAGAACAGTCTCTTAACCTTCGTTGTTTCTCCTCCTTTATTTGCTGCCCTAACATACCTTTTCCATGACTTCTTTTTCTCTTTTTTTCTTGTGGATTTCAAAGCTTGAGTTATGCATTGTATGAGGAGTGGATTTTGACCCACCATCCTCTGCGCAACATAAATGGATTTTGGTAGCCACTGATTGTTTCACCAAGTGGATAGAAGCCATCCCTTCTAGAAAATCCATAGATTCTATCATCATTTCATTCCTTGAGAACAACATCCTTTCTAGATTTGGATGCCCCCCAAAACCCATCACTGATAATGTTGTTGCCTTCAAATCCAAGAAAATGGTATAATTTTGTAACCGATACCACATTACCCTTGGCCATTCCACAACCTATTGTCCTCAAGGTAATGGACTTGCGGAATCCTCAAACAAAAGCCTTGTCAACATCTTCAAGAAGCTGTAACAGCCTAAAATGAACATATAATTAATCAACTAATTAACATCAAGTTCAAACTATGAGTAGCACTTACCTGTTCCTGAAGGATGCTTATCGCAGCAAGGTTTTGGGGATGACTCTCCACCCAACCGTAGGCTCAATTACTCAAGGACTTGCTACAACTGGCCAACCCCGAGCCCTCAATCAATGTACTACTACTAGTGACTCCTCTGTCTTAGAAAACTATTCTCCCAAGAGAATGAATGATAGAGTCTTGGAATGATGGAATGCTTCTCATCTTCCTCACCATCTATTAAATAGAGAAAACATTAGAAGGGGAATCATATGCACACACTCCATGTGTCAACATGCAACTTACTGCTTTCTTGTTTTATTCATTTGTTTTTACTTTTTGATAGTTTTACTGATTTTTACTATTTTTCTTATTTTATTTCTTTTATTTATTTAAAGCATGTAATTAATTTATTATTCTTACTATTTTTCTTGTTTTTATTTCTTTTATTTACATTTATTTAAAGCATGCAATTAATTTATTATTATTTATTATTTTAGTTATTGTTTATTATTTAATATTTAATATTATTTACTATTTATTATTAAGGGACATTACATTTATTTTGTTATTTATTACGTCATGTAACAGTCCCGTCACCCTCTACTAAACTATTATAACCAGTAGGCATCAAAAGTTTCACAACACTTGGGAAATCTCAAAGAATCTCTATCCTTTTTCCCACTTTTAGAATCAGGCATAAGCCTTCCACTTTCGGAATCAGGCATAAGCCTCCTCAGTCTGTATCCTAGTCCAAGGCTGGCCCCAAGGCTCGCGCCTAACTCAGACCTCATCTGCCCCAAGGCAGGCATTCGGTACAGTGCTCAATGTCACTGGGCATCTCGCAAGGTTGGCCCACTCCCTCCACAACTCACTAAGGTGCACAACCCCAGGCATCGAAGTCCTTACACCCCCACTAGACTTTGGCATCCCAATACAATACTAGGCACCTAGCCTAGAACATCAGGCACTTGGCCTCCTCAAGATGGTCCCATAGCCCTACAAGAGCTATCCATCAAGAGCTACACAAGACAAAGGAACCACTGGCATATGTAGTGTTGATTGAATTTGTCCCTAGCCCATATGGTGTTACTTATTCTCCTTCATGCGTATGGGCTCGCACAAGATCATCAAATAAACCGGCCCTCTCGACCCATTTGTGGAGTCCTGTGAATCATCACACCTCAACATGCAACCAATGCATTAGCCATACTATCCTAGTATCATAGAAAATAATCCACATGGCAAGTCTTGCGTGTCATCTGAGAACATTCATCATTGTTAATCGCAACATTATGAATAATAATGAATTGAATGCTCATGCATGTCAATATACCGTGACCTAACATCATAATGCTTATGCATATCATCATCATCCTAAGGATATATCATCACTATTGTAACAACTATATAAATATGAAGAACATGTGCATGATTACCCTTATACCTTCATATCATCAATATGAGAAACATCTCAATATTTATCAAATATATAATAATACTCTATAAGCATTCATTTACTTTACAAACATTCAACTATGAACTAAGATTATTCAACATCCATCTAGGATCTATGTTATCTCATCAGGGTTATTAGTGTTATGATTTCATCAAGATACCAATTCCTTTTCAATAATCATTTCTACTTCTTTAAACTAGGAAGTTGACCATTTACAC
The DNA here is from genome assembly GCA_031772625.1 of Pinus tabuliformis. NCBI lineage: Eukaryota > Viridiplantae > Streptophyta > Pinopsida > Pinales > Pinaceae > Pinus > Pinus tabuliformis. The sequence goes on from CM062817.1 coordinate 1,863,552,573, forward strand.
CATAGGTATAATCATATAAGTACATCATTTAATTTCACATGAGCCTCATCATCTTGAGTCTTAATCTCTCATTATACAATCATTATTTAAATCTTCTATCTCAAAATTAAAATCCCTTGGTTTTACATCCATTTACCCTTTGGCTTACTGATTCCAATACCGCTATCATGATTTAATTTTATATCATGCTTAATTTACTTGCATGAGGGTTTGTTGATCCATGTTGACTTATACCTACATCATTTAACAATTATCACTTTCATCCACAAAAATATTTTCTTATCTCGTCAAGTTCCTATCTCAATACCACTTGATTTCCTTATCATAAATTCACCCTCCATCAAGTTGGACAAAAGACTCTTTCTCATTAAATAGTATCATTATTTTAGATTTTGAAATAGTTGGAAACACTACTACCATCATTGTCCATGAAAAATTTAAATGTGAGGTGTTATGTGGAAACAACCTCTTTTAACGTTATGGGAAGTCCTACTCATGAAACAATGAGTGCAAATCAGTCAAGTACAACCTCTATTAATTGACTTTCACTTCTTTTGTCACTATGTACACAATCCTTCTCAAGGTATCCTTATAAAATTTCTAGCAACATTCCTTCCTATACTTCACTATTATTTTAAACATCTTCCTCGTTTATCATCACTTGGTCATCATGGAAATTCTCAACTTCATATCTTCACATTTTTAAAATATGTAGATCATCATTATGACCATTAGCAATCATGTTTCTCGCTCTGCTCATCAATACCCTTAAAAGAACTTTCTTCTTGATAGAACATCCGTTCATTTCCTCCTACCATATATTCGTAGATATATTTTTATTTTTCTCCTAGCCTTAATTTCCTACTATTCCATGTCTACAAGCTTCAAAAATGGAAGTTTCTTCACTTCATTCTATTTTATTAAATTGACTTTAATTTCTCCTCTCTTAAAATCATAGCACTGATATACTTTGGAAATGTTGTTACTATTTTCCAACTTGGTAATACCTGATAAATAAATTCATTATGATGGCTACCAAATGTAATTCGCTTATCATTTCCTGTTTTAAGACATCAACATAATAAAATTGCCTGATCCTTCATCTTGTTATCCATAATTCATTCATATAGTTAGTCACCTATGGAAAACTTTACAATGTGGCTCTCCCATTGTTATAGATGTTGTTATGCACACAACTTATCTTCTCCAATCATTCTATGACCTTCATTATTACCATGATTTTTCAACTTCATTAGTTGATTGCCAATATTTTCTTCTTTATGTGCATCATCCTTAGATAGACCTTATAGTGATACCTTTAGAGTACCAAGTTATGATTATACCAAACTCTTCCATTATGTTCTAAAATAGGTTGCCTCTTCTTACTGATTTCTTACCCTTGTTGTGACACTTCTTCTCTACCACCTTAAGCATCTGATCCAAGTTGGCCATAATAACATGAGCTATCTTAAACATGTAACAGTCCAAAATAAACATGTAATTAATCAACTAATTAACATCAAGTTCAAACTATGAGTAGCACTTACCTATGGTTGAAGTCTGCTTACCGCAACAAGGTTTTGGGGACGACTCTCCACCCAACCATAGGCTCAATTGTGCAAGGACTTGCTATCATTAGTTATCATCATTAGAAAATTTTCAATTTTCTCCTTTCCATTTCTCCTTAGACAACTTTATCTACTATATGCAATTAACCTTGAATCACGAAACCTCATGTAACATTATACTCAACATCATAATAGTTAATTAAACTAAAATGAAATCATAGTGTACAATCATAATGTTCAAAAAATAAAACATGATTTAGTCTGTCTTAGCTGAGTAAGCACTACGAATTAGTTCACAACATCTTAATCATCAAGGATTTGATGTCATCATTAGAAGATCATATTCAGAGAGTTGTGTTCTTGCAATAATAGACTAGAGAAATGCCAAGCAACTGTTATCGCTAAAGGACAATGAGAACAGCTATCCAACCCAAATAATTAGTGAATAATATGATCAGCATTCAAGGAATGTTATCTCTATGTTTTTAGATTAGATTGAACCATAAAATAATGAACAAATGCAAGTGAACAACAATCATCTAAAGGTAATAAGATATCAGAGTTTATCCATTGTGAATTGGAACAGATTTCACTATTTTAAAGCACTTCAATTGGTGACAAATTTCAACATCAATTATCCAAATACTTCAAGTGCTATGTAAACTGTGTTGTAAAATGAACTAGTGGTGAGTAGTTACACCAGCATTAAAGATTTGTTCCTCCACAAAAACATGCCAGTATACCATATCAATAGTGCTAAAACAATTTAAAGAAAATTCCATCCAATGTGGATCGAATCATGTCAGTTGGCGTATTGTTTAATCACAAGAAATGAATGTTTAGGATGTGAAGTTCAGTTGTTTATAATGTTCAAAAATGACCATCATTCAAGATATGTTTAACATCATAGCATGGTATCACAATATTCTCAAGGAATAACTCATGTGAAAATAAGCTGATAGACAGAAAATATACCGATCTTTCAAAGAATTATACATCGTCAATTATAGGTAGATTATCACCATCCAAGATTACAAGATTACAAAAAAAACTTTTCCAATGAATCAATGAGTCATAACAAAACTATATGCCTTTAGTCATGTGACTCATTTAGAATTTCTCTTTGTTATATTGTTGTAATGGAGAGAGCTATGTGAACAACACCTTGGATTAATAAACTTTTAGATTAGTGAAGCACTGTCACACCTTTAACTGTTGTAGTTGATTATAGCACTTTTCATTTTATGAGATAGCGTTTAGAAAATGGTAAGAGGATGCAAGCACAAACAACTCAAGAAAATGAGATTTCTATCAGTGGTTTCACCATGCAATGAGATTCTAATGAGAGCAGAGAACCACAGAGGAAAGGGCCAGTATCCAAACCAAAGAAGAAATAAGAAAGGAGGCTCATTCCAATACTAATGCAAATATCAATCTGCTGTCTATAATGATGCATGAGAAAACCAATGAGGAACTAATGAGTGCACCAAACTTTAACTTATACCAGCCAAACACTTACAGTTGATCCTCCAAAACAAATGGTGATACCCCTGGAATTTCAGGTCTCACTTCCATAATTTAATATTAGACTTTTGTAATGATTCTAAAGAAATAAGTTGGCTGTAGCTAGTTTAACAAGTATATCAGTCTATCAAAGCTAGATCAATGATCAAAATGTGATGAAAAAAAAAGTTGATGAACTGTAAAAAAATGAAAAGAAGGTTGATATAGAGACCTTGTAATAAAAACAACACTGGAATAATGCAACCAAACACTGTAATAATATTATTAGTCACTCAATATCAAGATTCATCATTGAAGAAGTGTAAAATAAGAGCAAATATACTTATATTATTGTTTTGATAATTATGCAGTGAATTTTTAACCAGATACCTATTAACCCTAACAATGTTTTGAATATTCTTTATTCATTTCAATATACTGTTTTGTATATTTTTCCCCTACTGCACGATATGCAATCAAACCATTGCCAAATTTGAAACTATTTGATTGATCATGCAAATTATTAATAATCACTAATTTTGTAGTATTAAATCATGGAAAACATGAGTTGGAAAGTAATAATGATGTCTAAATAAAACTTAGAGAATTGTCTCAACATAAAATCAAAATTCAAATGAGTAAAGCTTAAGAATATTGGTGGCATTATTGTTTTAAGAAGGTACTTGAATTCTGAAAGAAAATTTATTCACCATGACTTTTGAAATTATATGTCACACCAATATTAAGTCTACAGATTCATGACCTTATGTGCTAGGATAAATTGAAATTCTGTGTTGTAGAGTGAAATATTTTGAGTATCTGTTTAAGAAATCATAACTTACGTTAGAAGAAAGATGTTATAAAAATTAAATGGACTGCCCATAATAAATTGTTAACAAATTTATGTATCTTGAGATTCTTATGGCCATTAAATGATTACTCTAAGGGCTTTAAGAAATCAAACAACCAAAGAAATATTCCAACAGAAACACCCCATAAACAAGAAGAGACACCACCACCCTACCCAAAATCGGATCAGATGACTGGGAAGGTTATCCCTCCCCAAAACACAAAATAAAATCATTTTATTAATAAGATGGCCCATCTGCAAGCACACTTGCAAAGGCAACACCATATCAAACCCTTAGCAAAGCTTTAATAGCTACCAAGTTTTACATTAATTAATTACAACATAAAGATTGACCTTTTGGCTACAATAAATTTTAGCTATAATGATTTTAGCGCTTTGAATTCTTGATGAGAGAAGGAGCTTTTTTTGTGCTTGTTCTTTGAAAAGATGTGCACTTCATTTGAGGTAACCTTGTGGATCATATTTATTTGCAAATGGCTATAACTTGGATGCTACACAAGGAGATTCAAAAACCTAAATTCCAAAGCTTTTTCCACTAGGGTGAAATATTCCATGAAGCTAAACGCCCAGCAGGATCATGCAAACCGCTTCTAAAAGCCAATGGAGACTTCATTTCATCATTCAAACACTCTTTTCACATCAGGCAGGCGTGAATATGCCTGAAAAAATTACACAACATATGAAATTTCGTATTAAAGAACTTAGTATGCTCTTTTGCATAATCAATGGTCGTTCTTGCTTCAAGGAACTGTATATGTATTTCATGCCACCTGTTTTCTTCATTGTGGTTATGATCATTTTATCTTGGCGCCTGGTATGCAGGATCTTCGATCCAGTTATTGACTTTAAAGAACAAAAAGACTCGTGAGTCCCAACTGCCACTCGAACTTAAAACATTGTACGACTGGCTTAAAGTTCACTACACATCAATCTTCTAGGAGAATTTGATTTACTTACAACTAAATGGTTCTTTAATAACCATGATTAAAATATTAAGTAATTTCCTAACAACCGCGATTAAAATATATGTAATATTTATTTTACGTGATAGAAAAATTCACATTGCTTCAACTAAAAAATACCCTATATTTTAACTAATAACCACAATATTTATTTAGGACAATTAATAAATAAACCTTAGTTTATTAACCATAACTTAAAAATGAATTATCATAAAAATCAATAATTAATATTTTCACCTTTTATGACACTTTATTCCCTATAATTTATTTAGGAACAAACTTTCAAACACATTTTCAAGGATATTAATCGATAAATATTATTATGGTAAACATAGCTTTACATTAAAGTTATTTGCTATTTTATTACATGCAAATTTTCAAATTTTACGCATGTTGATTTTCTTGAATTTCTAAATTGCGTAAGTGAGAATTATTTATATATATATATATATATATATATGAAATTCGTCAAATTGGGATAGACAACCAAATGAGGGTTTTATTAAAGAAAAGCAAACGTTTACACAATATATTTAACTGCAATACTCTTTGTTTTCATATATGGAAAAGTAAACTTTGTCCAGAAATATATTACATAAATGAAAATATCATCCTTAAAGTCCCAGATAAATCAACCAATTGTGTTAAAAATCGAGACTATTGGTTGTCAATTAAATTGGACACATTATCATTTCAGACTAGTTGAATATAGATGTGTAAATGAACGCAAATAAGAGAAAAATATGATCCAGCCAAGATAACATTAGAAAAAATAGGAACATTCACACTTTTGCCAAAGCACCATAAAGATATAGAGACTGTGGAAGTAAGAAAATTAAAAGGACTTTGAATACCCAAAACCACCATCATTAGGAATGATGAAGAATTTGATAAACATATTCTAACTGAACCACAATTAAACGTGAAATACTAGAAACGGAACTTAAGTTAGGACAGTGAAAAGCTGCACAATCAAATTTCTCATTTGTTTAAAAAACAACATTTAGCCGGGTATAGAATTTCCAATCATTTCATGTAAAGGGACTTATCTGCAACAGTTAAAACTTTGAAACTTTGCCTTCACGGGATCAACGTTTTCGCAGCAAATGAAGGCCTAAAAGAAAATACATTATAGCTCAGTTGACAGTATACAAGATTCACTCTAGTTAATGCAACGTATCCTAAACACAAAGCATAATCTGATAGGAGAAGTGATCAATCACGTCGAAAGTTTTCTTTGTAATGCCCTCTTACAGGTCCAAGAAATGGTGGTGGTGATAATAATAATTACGGGGATGGGGAATGCAGGGCTATGGTGGCTCTTCCTGCTTCTGAAGAAGGAACCAAAACTGTCATGAGTAATAAGAACGAGGAGTATGGTTGGGAAACAACTTGTGCATGGTTGATGACATTGCCCAAGCAGAGGAATGTGATGCAAAATGAGATTGAAGTTTGGCTTGATCACAATAAGCACAATCTCTCTACAGAAATCATCAACATTCCTCGGAAACATCTCTACCAATACCTTATTTGCTAGCACAAGCTCATTTGTAGAGCTGACAAGCCACAGTCAACCCAGCAACAGAAAGCCATCCAGAACAATGGAATAGTTTTGTCAGAAGATTTAAAGCATAGACAGATGCACCGAAAAAAAAACTTGTAAACACTAGTCTTCTAGGAATTGGGTAGAGAAGAAAGGAGTGTGACTAGTTCGTAGAAATCAAGGAACAGATTCATAATATGTACAGGATAAGATTTGTCATGGAAATTACGCATAGGAATGACTTTAAAAATGAACACCATCAAAATATAACTATGCAGCCAGTATGCACTGAATATATATATATATATATTTTCTCTAAGATACCCATAGGCCCTAAGGGTTGAGCCTAAGCTCTGATACCATATGTAACAGCCCGAAATAAACATGTAATTAATCAACTAATTAACATCAAGTTCAAACTATGAGTAGCACTTACCTATGGTTGAAGTCTGCTTACCGTAACAAGGTTTTGGGGACGACTCTCCACCCAATCGTAGGCTCAATTGCGCAAGGACTTGCTACAACTAACCACCCCCAAGCCCTCAATCAATGTACTACTGCCAGTGACTCCTCTGTCTTAGAACACTATTCTCCCAAGAGAATGAATGATAGAGTCTTGGAATGATGGAATGCTTCTCATCTTCCTCACCATCTATTAAATAGAGCAAACATTAGAAGGGGAACCACATGCACACACTCCATGTGTCAACATGTAACTTACTACTTTCTTGTTTTATTATTTTGTTTTTACTTTTTGATAGTTTTATCTATGTTTACTATTTTTCTTCTTTTATTTCTTTTATTTATTTAAAGCATGTAATTAATTTATCATTTTATTATTCTTACTATTTTTCTTGTTTTTATTTCTTTTATTTACATTTATTTAAAGCATGTAATTAATTTATTAATTTATTATTTATTATTTTATTTATTGTTTATTATTTATTATTTAATATTTATTATTTTTATTATTTATTATTTATTATTAAGGGACCTTACAGAAGCTATTAGAAGATAACAAGAAAACTTGGAACAAAAATTTCGTGAATACCCTATGGGAAGATAGGCTTACTACTAAGAAATCTATTGGCACATCTCCTTATCAATTAGTATATGGAATGGATGTTTTTTTTCCATCCTCATTAGAAGTACCAGTGATGAAAATGATTCAAGAATTTTAAGTAGAACCAAATGATATCCAAAGGAGGATAAATCAGATAATACATTTGTAGCAAATCGGGGAAGAAGTCTATGTCAAATCCCAAGTGATCCAAGATAAAATCAAAAAGATTTTTGACAAGAAAAGGAAAGTTGATGATTTTTACATAGGAGAAACATTACTCAAATGGGATTCCATAAGAGAAGAAAAAGGTAAACATGGTAAATTTGGTTTCCTATGGCAAGGCCCTTACATCATTTATGGTTATAGATGTAACAATGCATTTTTCTTGAAGCAGTTAGATGGAACAGATCTACCAGGTTGACCAGTCAAAGGTAGAATGCTGAAGCATTACTTTTCCCCATATTAACATTAGTTAATTTGTTTACTTTGCTCATTGTACATAACATTTCAAAGTTTATATTGGATTGGATGATTACCTTTTGAGGTTGAATCCCAAAGAGAAGGCCCTAAGCTTTGAAAGGTGTAGCATCATATGTATGAATAAAGCATATCACAGAAAAGTAGTTACAAGGCAAGAACAGTCAAAGTTTCAAAGGCTACTGACCTTAAAGTTCTTGACATTTCACCAGGAAATGCCATCCCCATGTGGAGCCACTGTTAGGGTCCTATAATAATAGGATTCATAATTTTGAATTAACTATGATTAGTGTTGTAATATTGTACATACTTTTGCTTTTTGCAAAATGTTTTCCCATATTAAAAATAAAAAATGTAAAGAGGGTGAATTCCTAAAGGAAAAATCAAAGGACTAATAAAAGAAAAAGATCAAAAAAGAGTATAAAGTATAAACCCCACCAAAAAGAGATAAAAAATAGATTTTAAAAGTGTTGCAAATTCAAATGCCACTACTTTTTACTTTACTTTACAAAATAAGATTGTGTGCAGCTTGTCAAAAACACCACAATCCATGATGGTCAAATAGTTTAATCTTGATTCATTCATGCTTTAAATTTCATGCTGATAGATAGAGAATAAATATCTAGCCAAACTGTTTAATCTTGGCAGATCAGTAGTTAGGTACAGAATAATAATGAGCTCAACAATTTAATCTGAGCCATTGGAAAGTCATAAGGTTAGAATTAGATAGTTGGATTACAAAAGAAAAAGAAATAAAGGGTCAGCAAGCTCAAATGCACCCAGTAAATGAAGAAAAAATGTTAGGGCAAATGATGGGTAGGCAGAAGCAGTTTTCACAAGGCATGGAAAGCATCAATTGGTTTTTTTCATATTACTAACTTCCTTCCAAACTCATTTACCCCTTGTAAAAAATATCCCTTCCCCTTCATTTTACATTTTCCCTTATTTCATCTCATTTTCTCTTGTAACATAACCCTTTTTCCCTTTATTTTACACAATCCCCTAGACATTTCCTTTTAAAAATCATTCTCCCCTTATCAATTTCCCTTATTTCATCTCATTTTCCCTTGTAACACCCCCTTATTCTAAGTTTAAATAATTAAAATGTATCGGGCCCCATTGAAAAACCCTCCCCGATTCCCTTTTAACTCATATCCCTAGTATATTTTTTCCCGCATGCCATTTCATTAACCCCCATTTTCATTTGATAAACTATAGTTTATTTTATTAAACCCCCACTGTAATATATTCCTACGTCCCACATTTTATTAACCCTCATCGCATATATTTATTCCATTATTTTCTTTTTAATTAACTAAGTTACATTTTAATTAACCTGACCCCACACAGTGACTCATCCCTCACAACTCCACCACCCAATATCCCTTCGATCACCAACCTCTAGATCCAATGGCCCACATTCCATATCACATGCTTCGACATCTGAATTTTAACATCACAAAAGTATGTGAGATAAGTTGTTTTCCCCGCTCTCCCTTTTGCTACATGGTAGCCCCATGTTATATCAGATCCTCTAAAATAATACCACCATACCACTTTTGAGCGTGCAATAAACCACCTTACCACCTCCTTGTGTCAGATGAAACCTCCCTGCTATTTAAATTTAACCCCATGCCAAAAGATTAACCATTGTTGGTTAAAAATGAAAGAAGCTGCCCTTTCCAATCTTTTCACTATTATTTTTTTAAGGATTGTAGAAAATAACCTCTGCCAACCTATTCTAAAGCACCAGAATATCTACTGAACTATTTTAAGCCATTTACAACTAGAATTCAAACTTTTACTACCAGAAGACGCTACCGACTCCGATGTGAAGTAGTATAAAGATAATTGAAGCCTCAGAAATCCTTCGTTGCCCCCCAAGAACCCTTCTGCATATGAAAGCTTCATTTTCCAGGTATTCCTAAAGCGCCGAAGGCTGGTACTTAAGATTTTCACAACATTTCTAATAGGATTAATCAATTGAACAAATTTAAAAGCCTCGCCGACCTAAAGAAAGTCAGTGTTGCATCTAAAACACTTTTTGCAGACTGTAATCATATTTTCACACTATTCCAAAGGTCCTAAGCCTAATTCTTAAGTCAGATAGTGATAAATTGAATAAAATAAAGAACTGGATGGCTTCCTAAAGCATTCTGAATGCAAAACCCCTGCAAACTCCTCACCTAGATATTGACCACCTCCCATTGGCTGATAGAGATTTCTAGATCAAAGACATAGCCTCCCCTAACAATTTGTTAAAACTCCACTGCTAGAGAAAAGACAAATTCCTCAACCAGAACGATGATATTCAACTATGGGAGTCAAATTTACCCAAATACTTGCTCCCACAGGTATACCAATTCCCTAAAATCATCCATCTATGCCAACTCTGCTATTTCCTAATTCAAAGAGCCATAGTCTCTCCTAACCAGCAAATTTTGTTCACAATCACTACAGGATCAGTAAATGAAATGTTGCAGATACAACCAAAGCCTAATGAAGCCCAATTTTCTATTGAAAACCTAATTGATCTGTACTTAAAGCTGGACCTTCCCAAGTGATCCAAAATTTTTCAGACTTTCCTCCTAGAAAAAGTTGAAGTTTCTACAAACAACCCTCCATATTCTGCCACCATTTTCTCTGAGAGAGCGAGGCAGATTGTAACCATACTGTCCTGTATTCTAGTATATATTACTGATGAACATGTAGATGAACCTATACTTGGTTTCCTTTCTCCAGCTACATTTTTCAATTTTGCCAATTCTTAGCAGACAAAATCCATGATCAAATGATCAGATCGCCAGATGAAAGAATACTCAAATACTCTTCAGTATTGTTCCATATGTTTTTATATTTCTAATTAGAAATGTTTACAGTTAACATCCAAAAATTGGACAGTAAGGGCAATCCTAGATCTCTTATCTTTTGGACACCCTTAATCCGAAAATATTCCACTGATTTCAGATACAAGGATTTCATTGATTCATTTTTTCACCCAGTTGTTAACATGCTAAGAAGTAGCAATCAACCCAGGGTGAATGATGAAATAAAGTAAGTTTTATATTTGTTAAAACACAGTAGAACATGAGACTGGCATTTATACCGGAACTACACTGAAATTAGGGTGGATGGATGTTAACTCACTCCATATAAGCTGCCCAAATATCTCCCCATGAGGATATTTGCACTAGAATATATCAGGCAGATCATAAATTTAGATGATGATAATTTTGTATTCAACCAAGAAGAAATCACAATTTAAAATCAAGAACCATCTTGGTCCTCTTATCTTCAATAATAGGGATGTTGGCGAGGAAGGAGAAAGATGTTTACAAGAAATGAAGTTTAGTGATAGTTTCAAATGGCAATATGATCCTTTGGGTGTCATAAACAAACTAAGACTCAAGTTTAAATTGAGCCCTTTTATGCATGAGTCCAAGCCAGAGATTGAAAGATATGCCAACCAGTCAGAGTGGTTGGAAAACACCTTACTAGATATGGACAACAAGATGGATACTAGTTCCATTTTACATACTCCGTCTCTATAGGATAGAAATGCAAAAAGGACTAGATAAGAAGGTTCTCGCTTAAAAAAGGATATAACAAATAACAAATTTGAAATGATGTATAGAAAAAGAACAAAGCTGAATCTAGTAAATGAGCAAGAAGAAGTAATTGATACAATTGAGATCATTGATACAGACATTGTAATTAAAGAAAATTCACTTCCATCAGTTTCAAAGGAAACTCATTAGCCTTCAACTTCTAGTGCTCAGATCATCAAGAAGCAACATAGTGTTGAAGTCTCTTCTTCAAGTAAACCAATGGACAGAGAAATAGACATCAAAGAAAGATACAAAGATATTAAGGCCAAAAATAAAGAAATAAAAGCTGAAATATATTCACAGTACTTGAAGTAGACTCCTGGCAACTAGAATAGATTACTTTCTGCATTTGATTATAAGACAGGAAAAATGTAGATGACCTTTTTGCAGCCCACAGTACAACATCCTAAGTCATCAATAGATTACAAAAAGACATATTATGAGATTCCTGCCAAAGATGTTCATCCTATAGACCAAATAGAATTTCATAAGCAAGCAAGAGAAATGCTATACTCAACTATGACCAACCAAGCTGTGAGTGTTCAAAAACTACAAAATTCTCTAGAGAATATCAAAGCACAATTAAAACTAGAGAAGGCATCCTCACAAGATAAAAATAACATAATTAAATCCATTTAATATTTTGTTATTGAAGTGGGATATGATCCAAAGAATGTCAAAGGTGCAGAAGAACTCATTAAGAAAAAGAATGCAGACATCTTTGCATTGAAGAAGCAACTAAAATTTCCTCCTACTGAACATCCACAGACCAAGGAATTTCTAGAGACTCAAAACCAAAAAGATGAGATGATGAACCTCATTCTTCAGTTAACTGCTCAATTAATAAAAATGGAAAATAAGATGGATAAGTTAGTACAAGAGAAAAAGGCCAACATGGAAGCAGTTATTGTCACTGCTATTCCTACAGTTACTACTGTTAGCACCTAAATCTACCTTAGGCTGAAGGAAGGCAAAAATTAGGGTAACCACAAACCACGCTCAGTCTGGTAGCTAGCCCTACCAGAATAGGAGAGGGCTCTCTCCGAGTCACGCTCAGTGAATATATAAGCAAAAATGGTCTGAGATGACTTACAGTGAAATATTGATCTTAGGCTAGTAAGTGAATAGGGATACAAGAAACCATTTTCATGAATGACCGAGCTTCTAGGATGGTATGGGACCAACGGTCAGCAAGGAACAGAGAATTTAATACAAAGGCACAGATTATTCCGTGAGGCAAGGCAGGTGGAAAATGTAGCAATTTAGTTTGAGGTAACGCGGAATGAATAGATTGCTAAAGAAAGTGAAAAGGGCATAGTTACATGAATCCTTTTCAACAGAAGAAAAACACTGAACATGAAATTTTCCCACAGGCAGAGAAATAAAATTGAATTCTACTTAATCTCACTCATAAAATTTCACTGGAAATGAACATGAATTGAATTATGAAACATCACGAAATACATATGAAAACATAAGAGACACATTTGCTACACTCACAACCACAAGAATTTCATGAAACAGAGCCGCTGCCTTTCATTGATTCTCTGTCAAAAATATACAGTGAAGAAACAGAGTTTCTTTCCCACAGTCTCCTAGAAGTTACAAGCCAACCAACCCTTTGCAAATAGCTTACATACAATATATAGAATGTGCCATGAAGAGATAGAACGCCCAAGGGTTGGGGAGTTACTTGAATCATTACAAAATGGAGATGAAGAGCCAACCATCAGCTACAGATGCAGCGCTACAAACATGACATTTGGCTTGGGTGACTGTTTGCCTTCCTTTGCCACTTGGATAGAAGCCCATATGGAGAGAAAATTCTTTAAATGCCACCTTTGGTGCCAAAAAACCAAAGTGTAGATGAGAGGGACCACTTGGAGAAGTCGCGAACCGAAATTTCGCGAAACGGAAGCAAATTTGGCAATTTTTCCTCTGTGCGCCACGCCATTTTCTCTGTGCGCTACGCTACTTTGGGGCCTATTTTGGGGCACTTGTAGGTGTCTAAAATGTGCCCAAGTGGGCTTTTTGGAAAGCCTGTCCTGTCTACTTTCTAACCCAACTAGAATTTTTGAATTTGGTGCTCATTTTCCCCTCCAAATCTTCATTCTCCCAAGACTGCTTCCTGTGTGTCAAAAAAGGGGCAGAGAGGCCATTTTTTGGGTGTTTTTGACCTCCTGGAGACTCAGATCTTGCCCAAATTTCTTGTCTGGACACTAGTAGTCATGATTTTCCATGCTGAATCCAAAAATGCAAACCATTCCTCATTTGGAGCTCTAGATTTTTAGCGCCGCGCCACTGGGAGAAAAACCCTGTGTTTTGCCCAAAAATTTGTTCTATGACAAAAAATTCTTGGAGGTTCTCTATGGGGTGTTATGATGGGCCAAGGAAGCCTCAGCCAAGATTCGAAGCCGAGCTTGATCTTTTGCCTCTTTTTCTTTTCTTGTTGCTTTCCTCAATTTCGCCTTCAAACTCCTTATCTGGGCCTTTGCACTCATATTTCGTGTCCTGTAATGATAAGCCATGTGTCTCAGTAAGGCAAGGTCCTGATCGGCCTTGTCCAATAGCCTCTCCAAGTGCATGTTGACCCTCTCGAGGTTGGCCTCCCGATCCTCATTGATTTCTTGCTCCAATGATGTGAGCTCAGCTCTTCTCCTTTGAGCAGCTTGGCGATGCTCACGAATGTTTTGCAGCTCCATAATCGCCCGCTGGTCCTCAAGCTGCTTGTTTCTCTGCCGCTCTTTTTTGTTGAATAAGTGTCATACGTTGTAGATCCAGTAGCTGAATTGCATCTAATTCGTTCATCTGATGTAACATTTAAACCCGGGCTTTAGTTAAATCTAGTCCTATTTCCTGGGCTGTCTTTAGTGTTTGTATCTCAAATTCTATGGGAAAAATGGGTTCCTTACCAAATACCAGTTGATACAGTGAGTATCCAGTAGTGTTTCTCCAAGTTGTATGATATGCCCACAAGGCCTCTGGCAGTCGAGTAGTCTAGTCTCATCGATGTGATGAGACTATCTTTGTTAGAATAGCTTCAATAACTTTGTTGGTGCTCTCCACCTACCCGTTCGCCTACGGGTGATATGGAGAAGTAATTATGTGTGTGATGTGATGATTTTTCAGTGTAGCAGCAATCTTGTGACCCACGAATTGTGGCCCCCCATCAGTAATTACTTCTCTGGGTAAGCCATACCACACAAAAATTTTGAAAAGAAAATTAATAACAGTTTCCTCTGTTGCTCTTGGTAATGCTACTGCTTCCACCCACTTAGTTACGTAATCTGTTGCAACCAATATATACTTTTTCTGGTTGGATGGTGGTTTGAACGGCCCAATGAAATCTAATGCCCAACACTCAAAGGGTTCTATCACGAGCTGTGGATGTAGGGGCATTTCATCAGATTAGCTAGGGCGACCGATCCTTTGGTAGCTATCACATGCCTTGACAAATTTCTTATCATATTTAAAAATAATGGGCTAGTAGTAGCCCATCTATAGAATTTTATGTCCATATCTGCGGTCTGCAAAGTTTCCACCACAAGGTCCATCATGGCAGGCTTTTAAGATATCATAAATTTCGTCCTCCTTGATGCACCTACAGATGTGCATATCATCTCTCGTGTGGAAAAGGTATCCTCCAATCCAAGAGAAACGAGTGCTACGTTGCACAATAAATTTCCTTTCTCTGGATGTTAGATGTTTGGGTAATTTTCATGTTGCTAAGTAACTTGCTACGTCTACATACCATGGAATTTTTACATTCACAACAAACAAATGTTCATCTAGGAATTGATCCTCTACTGCCACAGTATCGTCTATTCTTGGCACTCGAGAGAGGAAGTCTGCCACGATGTTCTCCTTCCCCGGTCAATCCCTTATAGTTATGTCAAATTCCTGCAAAATTAGTAACCAACGAGTCACTCTTCCATTTGTAATAGGTTTATTGGCTAAATATTTAATAGCAGAGTGATCAGTATACAAAAATACAGGGTATCCAGTTATATAGTGTCTAAATTTGTTGATAGCATAAATAACAGCTAGAAACTCCTTTTCTGTTAATGTGTAATTCAATTCAGCAAGAGTTAAGTTTTTGCAGATGTAATATATAGTGTAGGGTTTCTTGTCTTCTTCTTGGCCAAGAATAGCTCTGATAGCTATATATAATGCATCTAATGAAATTTGGAAAGGTATATCCCAATTCGGGCCTCGTAATACTAGTGCTATCGATACTAACCATTTCAGATCTGTATAGGTAGTGTCACATCTATTAGTCCATATAAAATCATCATTTCCTGTCAAGGCATATAAAGGTGTAGCAATTTGCGAAAAGTTCTTATAGATCTATGATAATATCTAGCAAATCCCAAAAAACTACGTACCTTTGTTTGAGTGCAGGGAGTAGCTAATAAGAGGATTACCTGTATCTTTTCTCGATCTACTTGAATTCTAGCTGCTGAAATGTAATGAACCAGAATCAGGCCTTCTGTCATCATCATATGACATTTCTCATGACTTAATCATAGTCTAGTAGCAATACACCGATCTAGGACTTTCTCCAATGTTTCTAATGCCTGACCAAAGTCATCTCCATAGGGTGTGAAATCATCCATGTACACCTCCAATCCTTCATTTATCAAGTCTGCAAAAAAAACTGAGTATGGCTCTTTCGAATGTAGCAGGTGTGTTGCACAATCCGAAAGGCAATACCTTGTAAGCAAATGTTCCCTAAGGGTAGGTTAAAGTAGTTTTATCCTGGTCTTCAGGGGCAATTTGGATTTGGTTGTAGCCACTAAAGCCACCTAGGAAAGAGAAGAATTTATTTCCTGCTAGTGTATCTAGGACCTGGTCAATAAATGGAAGGGGAAAATGGTCATTTTGCATTGCTATGTTGAGTTCTCTACAGTCAAAGCATATCCGCCATTTTCCATTCTTTTTAGGGACAACTACTAACGGAGAAACCCATTTGTTGTCAGATATAGGATAAATAAAATTCACATCTAACATTTTTTGAAGCTCTTCTTTCACAATATCCTTTAGATGAGGATTTAATCTACGTTGTGGTTGTTGAATGGGTATTGCATCTTTTTCAGTGTAGATGTAGTGCATGCATAACCGAGGGTCAATCCCTTTCATGTCTAGGTAATCCCATGCAAAAGCCCTTTTATATTTCCTAAAGACTTGGATAACTTTCAATTGCTGGTCATTACTCAGATTACTTTTAATGTTCAGGATTTTCCCTTGCTCAATTTCAATAGGCTTGCTATTATGGACAATGGTTGTTGGTATTGGTTGGTCATAAATGTCTCTCAAGGAATCTTCTTCAATCTCATTATCAAGGACTACCTCAATCATGTGACATCTCAAATTAGACACTACAGCAGCGTGATTGATAAAGGTGTTAATGACATCGTCTTCTATTTGGTTTTTGAATTCAAGCACACCTGCCACAGTCAATGGCGAACGAATACTTTCTTTTAAATATGCTACTGGTTGTTTCCTATTTTTTACAATGGTTAGGCTTGGCTGAGTAGGAGGGTATAAAGCTAGATTCTTTACATCATTCCCTCTGGTTATGGTCATACTTCCTGTTTGGCAGCCTATATAAGCATCGATTGTTGCTAGCCAAGGCCTTCCTAGTATTAAGGGATGTCCATCTAGCCAATTTCTGGGGTTAATAATAAAAAAATATGCCAGATATTCCCATGATTCCATAGAAACCATCACATCTTGTAATGTTCCTTCTGGCCTAATTACTGAAAGGTGAGCTAGTTCCAACAAGGTAGTGGTTGGTTCTAAGGCTGTGATGCCAATCACTTCGCAAGTCTTTGTTGTAAGAATGTTAATGGCTGCCCCTAAGTCAACCAAAGCATTTGGAAAAGAGCAACCATTTATTTGTACTGTGACAATGGGATTTCTTAGATCTTCATATTTTACAAGTGTCTCTTTGCCTATTAATAAATCAGACAAAATTCCGACGACATGGACAGTTGGTGTTATTTTTGTTTTCCTCACAAACTTTTTTGCACACAATTCTTTAATGGTTTTAGCATATATCAGAATGTCTTGAATGGCCTAGAGGAGGGGTATTTTTATACAGAGATTTTTGAGTTCACCCAAAAGATCAAAGTCGGGATATTCAATAGGTCGAGGTATTATCAATCTTTCTGGGAATGGGGGAGAAGTAATTATAACTTGCTCGGGATCTTTCTGCCTGACTGTATCTCCTCCCTGTTTTATTTGCTGGTCATCTATAGTTGAAGGCTTATTCAGATGTGTTTCTTTAACTTCAGGTTGCAGATTTTTGTCCTCATCTGGAGCAATTATGTGTCCAGATCTTAACTTAAGTTCATTACATTCTCTCATCTCAACTTCAGGGTCTAGACTCTCAATAATTTGGATTGACTGGATTGGTATGTTGTTAGGACTTGGGTTGGGTTGAGCTGGGAGTTCCGGTCATATATTAGGTTGAGGATTTTGTGCAACGTGTAAGGTTCGAGTAAGATTGGTTGAGGCAGAGGAACTGTTCCCATAGGCTGGTTTGTGGATCGTTGCCAATTTTGTTGCCAGTTCTGATTTTGTGAGAAAGAAGGAGACCATTGAGAGGAATAGGGGGTGTTCTGTCAGAAAGGTGGAGGGTAAGAGGAATTTGGCCAATTGTTATTTGGATTTTATTGGTTAGGCCATGGTGGCACAGAAAATTCTTGAGGTGGCCAAGTAGATAAAGGTGGCTAGTTCTACCATGCTACTCCTGAATACTACTGAGAATTAAATTACGAAGAAGGAAAGAAAAAATATGGTTATGTAGGCATACCTGTCGGATGTGTTTACCATTGACAGCACTGGTTCATGAGATACACTGGTTCCACTTCCTCTTCTGCTTCCTTGAACACTGCCTTTAATCCAGGAAGCGATGGGCAGCTTTCCGTAGTGTGATCCTTAGTGCAAATGACGCATGTTTGAATTGTATCTAATGGACATTCTCTATGATTGTGTTTCTTTCTGTAGCGTGGACAAAAAATAGCCAAATTCTGTTCTGCTTCAGCTTGATTTTGTTTGGCTTGCATGATATCCAATTGTGTGGTCAGGGTCCCCAGGATATCAGTGTTGAAATCTTCCAGTAGATTGTCGATTTCAACTCGTGTAATGCTTCCTCCTAAAGCTAGATTGTCGATTTCAACTCGTGTAATGCTTCCTCCTAAAGCTTTGTTGTCTCTGGTGATCACATCATGCCCAGTTGGTTTCCGCCTTGTTCTGCCTCTGGAACACCCGATGCACAATTGTATAATATTGTCATAATCCTCTTTATAAATATCACCCTTCCCCATTAAATTTAATGTTTCAACCCATTGGTCTTTCATACCTTTGATCATCATAGTTTTAAGAACTTCAGGAGGCAAATTTGGATAAGGAGATGTTTGCATATTATATTGAAAAAGTTCTAAATATTCTTCAAGTGTCTCACTAGTCTTAGCTACCATTTAAAAGATTTCATCCTTCAGTTCTCTAGTTCGACAATAATCTTGGTATTTTTTTAGAAAGGCTGTTTTCATTTGAGCCCAGTCATTAATAGTACCTCCACCAAGCCCCATAAACCAACACAGAGCTGTTCCCTTATTAGTAGAGGGGAACAGTTTTAGCTTCTGGGGTTCGGTAGTGTAATCATATCCCCTACATAAAACATCGAATTCGAAAAGGAATGTGTCAGGATCCTTTGAAGTTAGCCCATGGAAGGTAGGAATATTTTGTAATGGAATGGATTTCATGGGAGAATTGACAGATGTATCAACAATAGGGTATTGTAATGTAGAGGTTTGAGGCTGTCACGAATTGTTGGCCATTTGGTCAAAAATATGCCAATATTCTTCAGGGATTTCTGGAGCTGGAGCTCTGTTTCTGGGGGAACTAGAAGAGACTTTTAAAATGGTTTTAACAGCATTACCTTGGTCTAGAATACTAGGTGTCCTTTGTTCAACTACTACTTTAGGAGATTTGGGTTCTGATGAATTAATATTTTTAGCACTACATGTTTCTCCTTCTCCTTCATGGAGGTTGCAAGGATTCCCTTCTTGTAAAGGGATAAACTGCAAATTTTCAGTGTTCTGAAAACTCTGTTTAGACCCTTTAGTCTTGCTGTGAATCTTAACGTCAGCTACATATGGTGATCCTGTGGCCTGAAGGGTTACAGTAGGATTTATTGTAGAAACGATTTAGGATCCTACTAAGGACTGAGACTCAGCTTTCCTTATGATTTCATCGATGAAGGTTGATTGTCCAAGGGGCACCGATACCTTAGATTTTTCAAATCTAGGTGGAGGAATTAAATCTTTTTCTACTCTTTCTTCTTAGTCATTCACTTAGAAATTCAAACATTTATTTCTACTTTAATTCCTATGAAATTTTGTTGAAAAGCGGGTGAGGGAGAAAACACTTTACTTACTTTTACACAGGTTCTTACCTTCCATTTTTAATACCCAGTTCTTTCACAACACACAAACATAAAACACACATCACTTTCAGTGAAATGGAAGTACTCTCCCCGGCAACAACGCCAAAATTTTGGGCACAAATAAGGTTTCTTTTAGAACTCTTAAATGCCTCACATTAATTATCAACCTGGGTAAGTATTTTTGTTTCAAGAGTGCACACAATATGTGCAAGTGATGTAAATCGTTGAATCTTCAAAGAGTAATGCTTTAAAATAACTTATTGATTTCAATACAAGAGTAAATGGATCAAATCATAAACTACCAACTTGTAACTTCAAGGAAATTAACTTATTCAAACATCAAAACTCAATCTTAATCGAAATCACTATTCACTCTTACTCGAAAGTTCTAACTACATTTACATCAAGCGAGTGCACCATAGTGATAACAGAGCTCTTTCAGCTGAATCTAGACTTCTGCATAAAAGTAATATATCTGATATAATCAATAAAAGTTTGGCTTTCAATTAACAAGAAATGATTCTTATCTATCAATCAAATCAATCCACGACATAAATAAATGAAGCCAATAAAAAATAATAAGAATTAATGCAGTGAATACACAAACTCAACACCGGTGAAAGTAAATCAATCAGAAAGCTATAAAACAGAGTAATTAAACTTTGTAGTAAAAGAAAGGTAAACTATAAAATAGGAAACAACAATGAATCCACCAGTGACCGAGCCCAAGCCACTAGTGATTACTGCTTGTTTACTTCAGACTATTACGAATGAACAAAAACGTGAATTATATATTATTCACCAAATTCAAATTTCATTACAGCACGATGTATCCTTCAGAATAATGATCTGTATATTAAAATTACAACTGAAGTAAAAAGGTGAAAAGTTAAGTTCCCTATTCTATTCGTCTTTCCCCTCTTATAGTCAAAGAGGAGAAGAGATAAATGTGATTCCTTAGGATCATGAGATCCTGAGAAATTCGCAACTAAATGCTATTATCAGACAGTCTTCTATCTTGCACTGATCCTCCTGATTTGCTTCTCGATTTGAACGCACAAGACACGCGTTGTTTTCTCTGTTTAGCCTTTGTTGTTCAATATTTTGAACAACAACTGTTCCATTCGCTAATTTTTTCATAATGTTAGAGTCAGTATTTACATCCCTTCGTCAGAGATCATTTCTCTTTTTGCATTTCATTTTTAGGTGTCTCGCTCGATTCACTCAGTTGCATTCTGCTAGGAGCATGCCATAAATCTGACAGAAGGGTCTTGTCATTCATTACCCCTCATGCCTTATCCATGCTGGCTCAGGTCTGTTCATCAAAATCAAGTTTTCGTGTCTTTTGATCAGCAAGAGTTATTTTCAGTCACTAGGTCTAGGGTTTCACAAATTGTGTCTTCACAATGTCCAATAAAGCCAGTAGGCCAGAGGGAGGTTCTTAAAAAGTTGTCATTCAAAGATTTTCATCATCATATGGATGGATTATGACTCTTCTTCAAAACTCTGTTTTGAAGAAAAGTCGACATTTCATTTTTGTAAATTTTTAAAAGTTTTTTCAGTTGTTGAATTCTTCAGACACAGCCCTGGTCGCCTTTGCCAAATTCTATGTCAGCTATCCCTGCAAAAAATAACCGAAAGATTCATCATTCAAGCTAAAATTAAAGAGGAAACAAAAAGACAGAGTTTGTATTACTTGTGAAAAAGTGCCAAAGTGTAAACATTACAAAAATGGGTTTGAGAAAAGAAAAATCAAAATCCATGGCTATATGAGAGATTTTCCATTTTGAGAAATTCATTTTCATGCCAAGAAGCAAAGAGTAAACTATTCAAAGCAAGTTTGGTGCGTAAGAGTGAAATTGGGTGAAGCTGGGTCGGCACAGCGCATAGAGCAGGTGGCACGGCGCACTAGAGAGGCGCGGCACACTAGGAGGAGAAACCCAGTGTAAAAGGCGTGGCGCACTGGGACGGTGCGGCGCGTTGGGTATGCGGTGCGGCGCATACAGTCCAAAGCCCGAAAATGTTTGAAATTTCTCCAAATTGCCATTTATTTGCGTGGATTTTCCAGGTAGGGTCGACATCTTGATGTTTCATCAATTTTTGTGTTGAGTGATGGTGGTTTATGGATGCTAATGATTGAAACAAAAATCCAAACCCTACTTCAACGTGCATCAAAAGAAATTGTTGTGGTTTCCACAATTCACTGTTTTGCTACCAAAGTCACTCCTCCTTCCCATTCCTCCCTTGTTTTTATCATTCCCTAATTTTCTACCCCCCTAAGCTCATTAATTCCTTCTCATAAATGCTCTGTCCCAAATTCTCCAATCTCACACCTCAAACCCTACACAACAATTCCTAACCCTATACATCAAATCCTACATCAAACCCCTCAGCAGCAACTTAATAGTGTTTATCATTTTGCTCTTATTAAGATTTTGGTGGTTCATCAGCTTGGATTACAGGGCATCACTTGGGATGATTTCATCTCTCGTGACTTCTTCAGAGCTTCACAGGGATTATAAGAGGTCAAGCATGAGACATGTGGGCCTTCTCACCAGTATGAGCGCCATGAGACCGCTAGTGTGCCGATATTCATCACATATCAGAGGGGCACTAGACATTTGTTTGCAACAGCGAAGCGAGTGTTATCTCCACCCGGGGTGGAAGGGGCCTCACTTCCTCCATTAGCATCATAGGTACAGGACAAAGGTAAGAGGCCAATGCAGGATGAGGGGCCTTCAGGTGAACAAGAGATCGACTTCATTCTCATTCATGATGATGATACAGATACGAGCCCACAAAGTGCCAAACTTAGGGACATCATCCAGGAGCAGCAAACAGAGATCCAAGCCTTATCCCTTGACTTGGAGAGAGCTAAGTGGACTATGAAATACTTGGAGTAAAGGAACAAATATCTTGAAGATTAGCAAGCAATCATGGAGTTACAAAACATCCGCGAGAATTTCCAAGCTGCACAAAGAAGAAGAATTGAGCTCACGTCATTGGAGCAAGAGATTAATGAGGATCGGGAGTCTAATCTCGAGAGAATCAACATCCACTTGGAGAGACTGCTGGACAAGGCCGATAAGGACTATGCATTTCTAAGACACATGGCTTTCCACTACATGGCACGGAACAAGGTCTGCAAGGCACGAATCAAGAATTTAAAGGCAAAACTAAAGAAGGCAATAAGGAAGCAAAAGAGGCAAAGGGAGCTTGATCGTCTTCAGATATTGGCCGAAGCCTCTTTAGCCTAGCATGACACTTAATGAAGAAGCTCCAGCCCAAATTTCAAGAAATTTGGGGCATTTTTGGCATTTTGACAAATTTTGGCACAAAAAATAGGGTTTTTCTCCCTATGCGCCACACCACGTGGCACGCGCTTTTGCTAGGGAGCTCCAAATTGCAAAAGTTTTACATCATTGGATTTGGCATGAAAAATCATGACTGCTAGTGCATCGCCAAGAAGTTTGGGAAAGTTTTGAGTCCTCAGGAGGTCAAAAACACTCACAAAATGACCTCTCTGCCCCTATTTTGACACACATGAAGCAGTCCTGGGAGATTGTAGTTTTGGAGGAGAAAATGACATCCAAATTGAAAAATTCCACTTGGGTTGGAAAGTAGACAGGTAGGGCTTTCCAATGAGCTATCTTGGGCTCAATTTTTACTTAGGAAGTGCCTCAAACTCAGCCTCAAAGTGGCACGACACATAGAGGATTTGGTGAGGCGCATAGAGGATTTTTGCTCAATTTTTCACCTTCCAGCTCAGAAATTCAGCTAGTTTGACTAGTTTTTCTTTTTGATGTAATTTTTTATCTATATTGATGTAATTGGATAAACATTATGTAATTTTAGCAATTATTTACTTGTTCTAGAGGATTCATTCACTAAAAAGTGAAAATTTAATGAATGAATCAGTTTCCTACCTTATAGAGGCATGTTGTTTTGATTGCCTAGATTTTAGTGCTTTGTTTAGAATTGGTTGAAACAACTCCTAGAATGATGAGCTCGACCCCTAGAGGCAAGGGAATAGTTTTGGCTTGTCTATATTATGTAATTCCTAAGTCATTTTCAGGGTTGGACACTAGGGATTATTTTGGCATATCATTATACATTCTATCTCTGCATTTTTGGCTAAGGAAAGACTAGGGTTTTGCAGCACTGTTTGGGATCCATGTGGCTTTATGTTTTGATGGTTTTCTTCTCTAAGTAATTGTAAGCTAATTAGTGTTATGTGTATCATTTTCCTGTCTCTTCTTCTGAATTTGAACA
The DNA here is from genome assembly GCA_031772625.1 of Pinus tabuliformis. Taxonomy (NCBI): domain Eukaryota; kingdom Viridiplantae; phylum Streptophyta; class Pinopsida; order Pinales; family Pinaceae; genus Pinus; species Pinus tabuliformis. The sequence continues at coordinate 1,863,576,892 of CM062817.1, forward strand.
AATGAGTGATTAAGGTAGAATCCATTAACTGTTATGCTCTACCTTTGAATTTGTTTAAATTTCCATGTTTTCATCTGTTTAAGGAGAATTCTTGAGACTCTCTTGCTCTCCTTAGCTCCTCACTAGTCTGATCTATCCATTCACTCACTTTAAAGCATCAAAACGATTGCCTTCCTTGCCCCAATCAGAACTCTGCAGAAACTGTGCCTCATCCTCGAGCCAAATTTTCCTTTCGTTGTTTCCAGCACAAAATCCCAAAAAACTCAAATCAAAACTTTTCACTTCATACCTAGCCTAAGATAAGTTTTTAAATCAGTCATCTCAAGCCCCATCGATTATCTTTCGCTGAGATTGACCCGGAGAGAGGCCTGTCTTGTCCTCGTAGGGCTAGCTACGAGGCTGAGCGTGATTTGATGTGGACCTAGACCTTGTCTTTTCAGGCTGAGGCAAATCTAGGCTCTAACACATAATAAGAAATGAAAGTTAGTTTTGATAGTTAAATTGCATCAAAATTAGTTTCATTAACTTTCTATCGAAATCTCATCAAAACCTTATTACATCATGCCACAAATGCATAAAAAAGGAGGAAAAAGATAGTGTAATCAAGGGTAAATTTATACCTGTTTCACGGCCCAACAAAAGCATATGTTTAAGTAAACATATACTAATGAAAATGAAATATTTCGTTGGGTTTAGTGTGCATAATTGATTTGTGTGTCTTATGTTTTCATGTACATTGTTTTTTTGTGAACTATTTTGCAAGATTACTAACGATTCTTTTATATCACACATGTGCCTTTATTAGGATGGTAATAAAAATTTTCTCTTAAAGACTCACTTTATTTTCTATTTTTTGAAGGAACCATTATACAATTTAGAATTGAATACACCACAAGACTAACTTACTTAATTATCTTCAAAGTACATGTGTTTCTCTTGTGTCGTTCATTGAAACTAAAGAAAATATTTAAGATAATGGAAACCAACCATACTTTTTAGTTGGGGCTCCTACTCCAAATGGTGTGAGGTCTAATTGGGACTTCATATTGGCGATATCCCCTTAATCTTGGTAGCATCCAACACCATCAACAGATTTGGTGCTAGAAGGAGGGGAACCCTTTTATGGATGATAATTCATAACATTCATATAAAGAACCTTCGATGCAAGGCAATAATCATCCGTGTTCAACTCCAACTCATATATTTGATAAAGGAGAGTCCTCTCATCAATGTCCATAGATTGCATACGAAGTCACTTATGATCAACTCCAAACACTTCAACCTATTATTTTCTAGTTTGTTAGAGCTATTGGATTTCTTCCTGTCTCATCTTTTCTTCCTTATAAGAAAACAAAGAAAGATACAACCCACTATAGTGTGTTCATTTCATTAGTGGAAGAGTTGGTTAATGCCACCCTTGATGATTTAGTTGATTCTTTTGAAGGAATACATCAATAAGTGGACCTTCCATCACATATTGGGGAAAACCTTGAGGGAGATGGGGAATATTTTCACTTTTATGATGAGTAGCTGAGGGAAGAAGAACATCCTAATAATGATGATAATTTGAATGGGGAAGGAGAAGAGTCTTTTGAATTAGAAATTAAGGAGGAGTAGAATGAATACATGGATAATGACCAATTGGATTGGATGCCTCAAGGGCCTCTTTCTCTTTTAGGAAATCTTCATTGCTTACCAAAGCACCTGAAAAGGATGCTTACAAAGTACAATCTTGATAATAAAGTGAAGGATGAAGACGATATAGATGACTTCCACTTGCATCTATGGATGTTAGAGGTATGTTTTGATGATGCTTCTTGTAGATTATTTTTGTATAGTCTCAAAGGTAAAGCATTAGTTTGGTACCATAGCCTTCCACCCAATTCAATCCACAATTGGAGGGAGTTTAAACAGTTATTCTTAGAAACATTTGTTGATGATAAAACTCCAACCATGTTATTTAAATAACTCGGAAACCTTAAGATGGGGGAAAAAGAAAAGGTTAAAGATTTTAATCAAATATTTACACGTATTTTGAATAAATTCCCCACTAATGTCCAACTTCATGATTCTATCACTAAAGATTATTACATTGTTGCCTTGTGTACTAACATTTCTAATTTTTTCAAGCACGTTGCAAAAGATACTTTGGCTCTTAAATTTGTAGAAGAAATCTCCATTGAGAAGGAAATAAGGTCTATTGGGTTTATTGTTAATTAGGATGATTCAAAAGACTCCAAAGTTGCTTCTAAAAAGTCCCAAGCCTCTTTCACCAAAGCTAAAGAGAAAGATCCTTTTGACATGGACAACTTGACTAAATCCTTGAAGTTGTTAACCAATGAAGTATCACAACTCAAGAGGAAGTCAAGTGAGGCTTCTAATAAGAGTAAGTATTTTAAGCAAGTTTTTAAAAATAATTTTAATCAACCGGCTAAGTCTGCATAGAGCTCCAATGTTAAGTTCAATGTGGAGAACTTGGGCATGGATAAATACTATAGTTTTCATCAAGAGGCTCATTTAGAAAAAAAAATCCTCCAATGGAAGCACAACATGGATGTTGTGGTTGAAAATGTTATATAAAGTTTGACAACAGAAGAGCATTCTAAGTAGACATAAGAGACTAAAGAACCTACCTCGACAGAGGAAAGATCAAATGTAAGCGATTCAATTTTCTCTTTTGATCTCATTTTCAATGGTTATCGACAAGGTGATGGTGAGCCCACAACATATGATTCTCTTCCTCAACAACCTACTAAGAAATATAACTTGAGGAGAAAAGGATTTGTGCTTGAGAAAGATGTGAGGAAATAATTCTTAAGAAATATCTTACCTCCTAGTAATCCTACTTAAGGTGCTCAAAACAAATCCAGGACTACACAATCAAAAAAGAATGCTTCTGAAAATAATAAGAACAATCCCACCACCCCTGAGGTATCAAAAAAAGTCACATCACCTACCATTTCAGCATACCCTACTCAATATGAAGATTTTCTCACTACATTATCAAAGCTTTAAAGAAGGATTTTGTGAATATTTCCATATATGAACTAATCAAGATAGCAGGGAAATGTGAATTGATAATCCAATCATTTTCATCTCAACCTCCATCAGGTAGAATGATTTCTACTTCTCAATCCTCATCTGGTAAGATTTGAGCCATTCTCAAATTGGTTGTTAACACAACTAACATAAATGCTAGGTTCACTTTCCTACTTTTTCTTTTAACTTTTTGAAATCTTTAACTATAATGTCCATAATTGCTTAGTTGATTTTGGTGCATCTGTGAATTTCATGCCTCTATCCATTGCAAATAAAATCAATGCAAAATGAGAGAAGATTGATGCTAGACTCATTCAGTTAAATAGATCTTTAGTGTAGGCAATTGGTGAACTTAACAATGCTATAATCTGTTTATCATCAGACCATAGATTTCACCAATGTATTTTTATTGTCATTGTGGACAATTTTGGAAGCCTATGGCTTACAGTTGAGTAGAGGCTGGTTCAAGAAGTTGCAAGGTTACTTTTCTATATATTGGTCACATTTATGGCTTCCCTACAAGGGAAAGAATAAACAAATCCAATTTGAGACCAAACCTTTCATGAAACATACCATCACAGTGATAAAAGCCCCTAATGACCCTATCATTTATGTGCAGATGATATTTGGAATTTTTTTTCTAGAGGTTAATCATGGATGTTATCTTGCGTAGCCTTCACTTGTAACACCAAGCACATAGTTGGAACTCATTCCTTGCAATCCAAGTGGTGCAAATGATTTTTGTATTATAGATGTAAATGGTACTAGTGTAGGAACTAACCCTATTGATGCTAACATTTGGATTTTGTATTTCGATGGCTTGAAGACATAAGAGGGCTTTGGAGCTTGTTGCATTTTGATGGACCCACAAAATAACAAACATATGATCTCATGCCGCTTGGAATTCGAGTGAACCAACAATGTTTCTGAATATGAAGCACTCATTTTGGGTTTAAAGAAGGCCATTGACCTCAAAGTGAAAGCGATTGAGGTAATAGGTGACTCAAAAATTGTTACACACTAGGTATGAAATAAAACTCATTATGTGTCACCTAATCTTAGAAATTACCAGCAAGAGGTATGATGTCTCATTTCATATTTCCAAGCTTTTAATAATATTTTTGTTCCTAAGATTCAAAATGCAGCCATAGATACATTAGCTAATGTTGTTTCTAAGTTGGCACCTTTGAGAGATGGATTTTTAGTTGGGATTATTTATAAGCCATATGTTCCTAATAATATTACTAATTTTCATGTTTTTAATGATGACCAACAAATACTGCACTTCATGGAAAGTGTTTATGTATTTAAGGATGTGACGATTAATGAAGATGACCACAAGAAATCCATGTAGGAATCAACTCAGGAAAACAAAGGAAACCCCATGCCTAAGGATGCCATGGCTTTAGAGAATTTGTATGATGTACATAATTTATTTAAGGGACCAACTAATGAAAAGAATCATAATTCCACACTATCTCAGGAACAAGTAAATCTGGGCACTAAAGAAGGTCTGAAGCATGTGAATCTCAGGACGTGATGTACACCTTAAGAGTGACAAGATTTTATCTATGTTTTCAAACAATATAGAGATGTGTTTGTGTGGACGTATGATTATTTGAAAACTTATGATACACATATTATGTATCATATAATACCTATCAAAGAAGGGGTAAATCCTTTTTAACATAAGTTAAGAAATGTTCATCCTAAACTTGAACCCCTCATTCAGAAATAATGAATAAAGTTGTTGGATGTTCAGATCATATTCAAAGCTCATCATTCCACCTGGGTCTCTAAGAAATAAGTCTGGAGAGATATTCCTATGTGTTGATTTCCACAATTTGAACCAGATTTTGGATAAGGACAACTATCCCATGTTGTCTATGGAGAAGATACTTCAAACAAGATCTAGGTCAAAGATGTTCTTGTTACAAGATTAATTTTCTAGATACAACCAGGTTCTAGTAGTAGAACCCAACAAACGCAAAACCACATTCAGGACAAAGCGGGGTACATTTTATTTTAATCAGATGCCTTTTAGAATCATCAATGCAGGTGTTATTTTTCAGTGGGCTTTGGACATTGCGATATATGGTTTGATTGGACAAAGTGTTGTGGTGTACTTGGATGATGTTATGAAATTTTCAAAGAAAATACCTAATCACTTTTGTCATCTAAGATATATTTTCAAGCGATGTCAAAAATATGGTATATATTTAAATTCAAAGAAGAGAATCTTCAGAGTGTCTAGGGGTAATCTCTTGGGCCACATTATAGCTAAGAGTGAAATTAAAGTGGACCCAAAATGAATTATAAATATTGCTCAAATTTACTTTCTCATGAATAAGAAAGAAATGTAATCCTTCTCGGGGGAAATTAACTTCCTCATAAAGTTCATCTCAGATTATGCACAGATTGTTAAGACGCTACAGGCGATGACCAAGAAGGATTCAGTTTACAAGTGGGATAAAAGGGAGAATGATTCCTTCGCCCATATTAAACAAGAAATTGTTGAAGCCCCAACTTTGTATAGTGTAGAGTTTGGGAAATATTTTCTAGTATATACTTTTTCTTATGACACTTCTCTTGCAGTCATTCTCACTCAAAAGGATGATCAAGGAAATGAGCAGTCAATATCATGAATGAATACTGGCTTATAGATATCTAAATTAAACTATCCCACCATTAATAAGAAGGCCTATACAGCATACAAGGCGGTGAAGCACTTCAGGCCTTACCTCCTGAAGAGTCATGTTATTGTCTTTGTGTTTGACCCAACAATTAGATCACATTTTTTAGAACAAGAGTTAGGTCAGAGGAGGGTGAATTGGATGACAAGCCTATAAGAGTATGATCTTGAATTCAATCTAGTTCATACAATAAAAGACCATGGTCTCTGTCAACTTATAGAAGAATAAGTTAATGTACCAAAAGAGGAATCTTCTGGAGGGGAACAAGAGATTGAAATGTATAATATTGAACAAGCTACTCCCACTAATGCAACCACATCTTGGTACATCAATGTGTGACAGTATCTAAAGCATGGCGCCTTTCCCTCGTATTTATCAGATAAAAAAAATAGGGTTGTTATACGTAATGCTTTATCATATAAGCTTTTGCATGGTACACCTTTTGGGAAGTATCACAATGGTGTCATGCTCAAATGTACGGAATCATAGGATTTAGAAAGGGTACCAAAATACTTACATGATGGGCCAATTGGTGGACACTACATGGCTGATACTATTACTCACAAAGTTATGTGGGTTGGTTAATATTAGCCCACATTAGTTAAAGACGCGCATGCATATGCTCGTAAGTGTTTAGTTTATCAGAGATGTGTTGGTGATGATAGAAATTCAACTACCCCATTGTAGCCCATTGTTGTTGAGGAACCTCTTTCACAATGGGGATTGGATTTTATTGGTGAAAATTTTCCACATTCATTGAAGCCACACCGATATATCTTAACATCCACATACTATTTTACTCGGTGGGTTGAATTAGTTCCTTTAAAACAAGTGAATGAGTAGGAAGTCATCAACTTCCTCAAGCAAAATATCAACACCACGTTTTGTGCTCCAATGTTACTTCTTTTTGATAATTCAAATTATTTTTCATTGCTCAAACTTTGTGATTTTGCATTAGAAAATTTTATTGTTTTGAAGCACTCATCTAACTATTACCCTCAGGGAAACAATCTACCAACGAGAATTTAATCTCTATCATCAAGAAAACCATTTAATCTGAGCAAAGGAACTAGCATAATTCTTTGGTGAATGCTTTATGGGCCGACCGTATTACACCAAAACCCTCTCTTAAGACTTCCTCTTAATTTCTCATGTATGGAAAAGAAGTTATCCTTCCTTTGAACATATACCTCCCAACCCTTCAACTTTCCCAAGAATCTCGAGGTAAACCATGTTTTGAGGTTCAAAGTAGGATAAACACCTTATTGAAGTTAGATGAAGAAAGGCGGAAAACAAACAATTTTTTTTCCACCCATTAGAGTTGTATCAAGCGATGGCTTGACAAGAGGTTTGAAGGGAACAAGGAGTTCAGTGTGGGAGACCTAGTATTAAATTGATATAAAGCCCACAAAGAAAAAGGTAAACACACTAAATTATAATCCCTGTGGATCGGACCTTATTTTTTGCATGAAATATTGGCCACCATACTTATTGTCTTCAATCTTTAGATGGGAATATGGAATCTTTTCCCATCAATGGCCAAGATCTCAAATGATATTGCTATAGGCCGTTTTTCACATTCGATCAGTCAACCTCTTAATGGGACCAATCAACATCCTATTTCCCCTTGTCACCATCTTTCTCAAAACCCTAAGCATGTAACTTTCATTTCCCAGAGATTTATCCCCAAACTACTTCATCTGAGCTAGTTTGAGGACCAACTCTCCCTATAGGCCTATTAGGGTGCATTCAACAGTAGGTTTCTCCACTATGGCCCATGTTGGTCACTAGCAGGTTTCTCCCCTTTGCACCTACATTGGTTCTAGAAATTTAGTTGAATGATCGGGAATCCAGAAGCTTCCCCTTCTAGGAGTTTCTAGAATTTTTTGGAACTACTTACCTTGGATAAAACATTCAGATCCTATCCTTCCCTACATTGGAGTTTTCACCACTTATCCTTTGATCTTATCCCTCCATCAAAGGTGGATCTATTACCCTAGGTTGATAATTGGATAAGAACTCCCAACTTACCATACTTCTCTATATATTCCAAGCCTTCTATGTGGTTGGGGGTTGGCTTTTGGAGAGTGATTCAACCCTGATGGTGTTGTAGTGAGTGGTCAAAATTTCATGCATTTAGGGTGATTGGAGGTGCATATTGTGACAAGGAAAGGACAAGGCAACAACTTGGAGGAGTTGTTCTACAAGATCAAATGCTCTTTATGGTTGTAATCACCTTCCATCTACATTAATACAAAGAATTCATTGTTTTCCTGTATGTGATGTTGTTATTTCACTTATTTCAATACCTTGTTGATCTATTGAATGAAGTACTTAGATGATACTACATAGATCTCATAGCTTCTTGGTTTATGTTATATGACTATGCAGGTTCTAATTTTGGTAATCAGAGCTGGAATTGGAGCTTACATCCTAAAGAAAGAGCGAAGTGTGCATAGGATTATAGGCAGGCTATTAGAAAATTATATATTACGGAGCAATGGAACACATAAAATATTGCAGAAATATAAACACAAAAAATGCATAAAACAAGAGAGACACAGATATACGTGGTTCACCCAGTTTGGGCTACGTCCACCCTGAACAGCCAGCCCTTCCTTTCTATTATCCAGCAAAATGAAGAGACACAACCTACAACAGATCCACTGTAATATCCTCTGTTTTCTCTCATAGTCTCACCTCTTTGCTTCTTGCTCAGAGAATGCACATATTTTACATAGACTCAATACAATTCCCTCATACAAAGAGAGGGGTTGCCTTCTAGGGAAAAAAACCCTAAACTAAACATAAGTTCTAGCGTCAGATCATCCGCCTAATGAAAAACCCAGATTGAATAGAAATGACTATACTTTTACAAGGCAATTTTACATCTGTTTTTAGCCGCCCCCACCTAGACCCCCCCTGCAGCGAATATTTTACGGGCGGCGTTGCCATCCCATTTCGAACTGGGGTTCAATGTGGTGATACCTTTGAATACAAAAGATAATCAGGCTCCACACCCAACAATCTCCCACTTGGAGATTGATTATAGCAACTCCACCGCTACTTCATTTGCTGGATAATGACTCCTCTTTGGACTTGGTTGTTTCTCATCTTCATCATCATCCTTGAAGAGCAATTGCAACTGAGCATATTCTCAGTTTCTCCTTGGTTACAACTTTTGATAGCATATCTGTAGGATTCTGGCTAGTGTGTATCTTTTCCAACTTCAACTCTCCATCTTCCAACATTGATCGTATGAAATGGTACTTGAGATGTATGTGTTTAATCTTGGAATGAAATGCTGAGTTCTTTGCAAGATGAATGGAACTTTGGCTATCACTGTATAACGTGCCCATATAATGCTCCTTACCCAATTCACCCATAAACCTTTGTAACCAAATCATTTCTTTACTAGCCTCTGTAGCAGCAACATACTCTGCTTCTGCTGTTGAAAGTGCAACAACACTTTGGATTTTTGAAACCCAACAGACAACTATTCCACCAACAGTAAATACATATCCTGTAGTGCTCCTCCTATTATCTCTATCACCTGCCATATCTGCATCAACATATCCCTGTAGAGAAATGTTTGAACCACCAAAGCATAATGCTTGATTTGTGGTACCTTTCAAATATCTGAGAATCCATTTCACTGCCATCCAATGTTCCTTTCCTGGATTGTTCATGTACCTACTTACAACTCCCACTGCATGTGCAATATCAGGCCTTGTGCAAACCATTTCATACATTAAGCTTTCAATTGTTGATGCATATGGAACTTTAGACATATAATCCATGTCTTCTTGGGTCTTTGGGCACATTTCCTTATTAAGTTTGAAATGGCTAGCAAAAGGTGTACTAACTGGTTTTGCATTGTGCATATTAAATCTTTTCAACACCTTTTGTATGTACTCATTTTGAGACAATGTTAATTTACGACTTTTCTTGTCTCTAGTTATTCTCATACCAAGGATTTGTTTTGCAACTCCAAAATCCTTCATTTGAAATGAATTTGCCAATTTTCTTTTGAGAACATTTATTTCCTGCATGTTAGACCCTGCAACAAGCATGTCATCTACATACAATAACACTATAATGTAGTTGCCATCATTTTTCTTTTTCAGATAAACAGAATGATCAGAGTGACATCTAGTATAACCTTGTTCAGACATAAACTTGTCAAATTTTATATACCACTACCTTGGAGCCTATTTTAAGCCATACAAGCTCTTCTTCAACTTGCACACTAGTTTCTCCTTCCCTTTCACTTCATATCCTTGTGGATACTGCATATATATCTCTTCCTTCAAATCTCCATGGAGAAAGGCTATCTTTACATCTAACTACTCAAGATGCAAATCTTCAACTGCTACTAGACTTAAAATAGTTCTGATTGAAGTTATTTTAACGACAGGAGAAAATATTTCATCAAAATCGATACCTTTCTTCTATGAAAACCCCTTCACCACAAGTCTAGCTTTGTACCTCTGTTTTCCTCCATCTTCTTCCTTCAGCCTGTAAACCCATTTATTTTTCAATGTAGTTTTTCCTGCAGGCAACTTGACTAAGTCCCAAGTCTAGTTATGCATTAAGGAGTCCATCTCTTCTTCCATGGCTACCTCCCACTTCTTCCTACCTTCAACCTACATTGCTTCTTCATAGCATTCGGGTTCACCAGAATCAGTCAACAATAAATAATATAATGAAGGAGAGTATCGTTCAGGGGGTCTATTTATCTTGGTAGATCTTCTAACACCACTTTCAGGTGTTTAGGGTGCCTATTGTTGTTGTGGTGGTTGTTGTTGTTGTGGTTGTTGACTATTATTATTTTCAGGCACCTTTACTTTTTCAGTGATTTCATCAAGAACTGCGTATTCCTTGTTTTCTTTTTCCTGTTTCTTTTCCTACAACTGATTCTTATACAAGACCTTTTCATTGAATATTACATCTCTAGTCCTAATGATTTTGTGATTTTCGTAATCTTATAAGCGATAACCAAAATCATTAACACCATATCCAATAAAGGTACATTTCTTTGACTTCGCCTCAAGCTTTGTTCAATTTTCTTTATCAATATGGACAAAGGCCTCACTACCAAAAGGCTTTAAAAAAGAGTAGTTTACCTTTTTACCTATCCATGCTTCCTCTGGAACACCACCATCCACAGAACTTGAAGGCCCTCTATTTATTAGATAAGCAATAGTATCTACAACATCTACCCAAAATTGTAAAGGAAATCCTGCATGCAATCTCATGCACCTTGCGCACTCCATGATTATTTTGTCCATCCCTTATGACACACCATTTTCTTGTGGTGTTCTTGGAACTGTCTTCTCTCTGTGAATTCCATGCTCTGAATAGTACCTATCAAACTCTTTGCTGCAATATTCACCTCCACTGTCTGATCTGAGGCACTTTAATTTCTTTCCTGTCTCAATCTCAACCAAAGCTTTCCATTTCTTGAAAGTATCAAATACATCAAATTTATTCTTAATACAATAAATCCAAGTTTTTATAGTTGCATCATCAATAAAAATAACATAATAACGAGAGCCACCGAGAGATGATACCTAAGCAAGTCCCCATACATCTCTATGCACAGGCTCTAACTTTTCGCTCTTCTTTTCTTTCCCAACTCTAAGAAATTTGACTTTCTTCTATTTTCCATAAATTCAATTCTCATAGAAGCCCAAATCAACATTCTTCAAACCCGACAACAAATTCCTTGAGTGAAGACTCTTCATCCCCTTTTCACTCATGTGTCCGAGCCTATGATGCCATAATGCTGCATCTGCTCCTTTGGAAGTTAAAGCATTAACAGAGTTAGAAATACCATTGCATAAATACAATGTACCAACATTTTTTCCTTTTGCTATTACCAGGGCTCCTTTGGTAACCTTCCAAGCTTTATCTGTGAAAGTTGTCACACAACCTTCACCGCCTAACTGCCCTGTTGAAATCAGATTTTTCTTTAGATCTGGAACATGCCTTACCTCCTTTAATAGCCATTGGTTTCCATTCTACTGTTTTACAAGAACCTTACCCATTCCAAAAATTTTACAGGGTTTATCATCACCCAAACGAACTTGTCCAAAATCTCCTTGAACATAGTCATGAAATTATTTCTTATCAGGTGTGGCATGGAATGAGGCCCTTGAATCTACCACCTAGGAATCAGTAATATTTTCGAAAGAAAAAATCAAAGCGTCTTGTAACACCTCACCCGTCACATTTGCTTCATGATTGTTTTCTTGTTGTGCATCTCCTTCTTTTCCCTTCCGAGATCTACAATCTTTCTTTAGGTGTCCTTTCTTTTTGCATTTCTAGCACACTATCCTTGATCTAGACTTGGATCCGCCTTTGCTTGATTTACTGCGATATCCTGAGCTCTTTCCTCTTTCCATTTTTCTTCCCCTAGACTCTACACTCAAAGCATTACTCAATGTCCCACCGGAGCTTTTCCGTCACATTTCCTCACTAAGGATAGCACTGACAACATCATCAAACTTTAAAGTACTAGATCCAGAAATAGAGTTACTAATGGCCATTACTAAACCATTCCAACTTTTTGGTAATGAGCACAAGAATAATAGAGCTCTAATTTCATCATCAAATTTTACCCCTACAAAACATAACTGACTTGTAACAGTATTAAAATCATTTAAATGGTCTGTAATAGATCCACCTTCCGACATCTTCATATTAAATAACCATTTCATAAGAAATACCTTGTTTGAGGTCGAGGGTTTTTTATATAGTTTCTCTAATGCCTTAATCAAACCCTCTATCATTGTTTCCTTCAACATTTTGAAGGCAATCGATGCTGTGAGGCACAACCGTACTGTTCCGAGTGCCTTTCTATCGAGAAGGTTCCATTCTTCATCTGTCATTCCCATCGACATCTTTGTTTTTCCACCCAATGGTAGGTATAGATCTTTCTGATATAGATAATCTTCCATTTGCATCTTCCACAACGAGAAGTTTTGGTCATTAAATTTCTCGACCCTAAACTTACCATATTCCACCATTGCTCCCACTCGGACGAGGAACCCTTCTTTCCTGCAAGTTTATCAGCCAAATAGACCTTCGGCCCTGATACCAGTTGTTAGAAAATTATATATTACGGAGCAATGGAACACATAAAATATTGCAGAAATATAAACACAGAAAACGCATAAAACAAGAGAGACATAGATATACCTGGTTCACCCAGTTTGGGCTACGTCCACCCCGAACAGCTAGTCCTTCCTTTCTATTATGCAGCAAAATGAAGAGACACAACCTACAGCAGATCCGTTGTAATATCCTCTGTTTTCTCTCACAGTCTCACCTCTCTACTTCTCGCTCGGAGAATACACATATATTACACAAACACAATACAATGTCCTCATACAAAGAGAGGGGTTGCCTTCTAGGGCAAAAAACCCTAAACTAAACATAAGTCCAGTGTCAGATCATCCGCCTAATGAACGACCCAGATTGACTAGAAATTACTATACTTTTACAAGGCAATTTTATATCTATTTTTAGCTTCGAGGGCGTTGCCCGCAAAACCCCCCACCAAGGGGGGGGGCCTCCCCAAAGGTCGCAACCACCCCCCCTGGACCCCCCTGCAGCGAATATTTTATGAGTGGTGTTGCCGCCCCATTTCGAACTGGGGTCCAATGTGGCGATACCTTTGAATACAGAAGATAATCAGGCTCCACACCCAACACAAGCCTCACTCCATCATCTATTTATTTTAAGGAAAATTATTGTGTTCCTTGTCTCTCGATTGTTCTAGGTTAACCACCGACCTAGGGGAGATACTTTTGTCCATAATCGTAAATCATGTACAAAAAATTGGCAACCATACTGGGAAGAGGAGTATTCCCTTGGTGGTTTCCTTGTCCATTGTGTTTGATTACCTCCTTGACAAACCTTTATTGTATCATCCAACTAAGAACATATCTAGGAAGTGATTTCATTGAACCTTTTTTGCAATTTTTGTGTCCGAATCCTCTTTCCTAGGCCCAACGCACCCCCTATGTCTTTAACAGAGTTTTTCACCTCACTTTGGCTCACTCTGCACCAACGTTGCAACACACTGGTGCGTCTGCCCCTGTTTTTGCATGAATTTTGCCTTGGTTCTTGAGTCTATCTTTGGTCAGCCTACTTTGAACTAAACTTCCCTGAGTCTTTTTTGTTTTATGGTCTCTCTAAAGCCTCCATTTGGTTTGTATTTGTGTTGTTTTCCTTTTGTAAGAATTGGTTTTGATTTTTCTTTATTCTTCTCACTTGGTCACTTGTATACTATTTCTGTTTGGTTGTTGGTCGCTTGGATGAATTGTTTTTTTTAGTCCTCATTCTGAAAATTGTAATTGAATCAGTGATTGAACATTTTCATCTTATTTTTCTTCATCTCAAAAATTAATTGTGGTGAAAAGAAAAATTTTACATTGGAATTTAGGGTTTTGCATGTGCATTAGCATAGGAATAGTTGCATTGGAAAGAAAATTTCATCTTGCATCTTGTTTGTTGCATATTGTGTGTTGGATATTGAGTTTTTCTTCCATTTCTTAGCTAGATTTTCATTTAAAGAGAAAGGATTTCTATTTTCTCATGCTAGATTTTCATTTTAGGATATTCCGGTGACATTCGTGGTGAGTCCTGAAACTGAAACATAATAAAAGATAAACAGTAAAATTTATTGAATCAACCTAAGAAGAATTTGTAACATTAATGAAAACATTTAGAGGTCTAGGTTAGAGACGTGTTCTAGCATTGTTAAATGTAGGAGCTGTCATTATTTTCCATCATTACACCTGAGGGTGAAATCGTATGTGAGTGCATAGGACCATACTCCATGTACCTTTAGGTATATTGGTGCCAGTCCATGCACGTAAAGTATATGGGAACACTCTCATCAAATGGCTATGCATTAGACAACACTACTATAGATTGCACTCCCACGTACCATCACGTATATTTTGGGAGTCCCTCATAGGTTGCTATCCATCCATAGGTAACTGAGTTTGTCGCCTATATACCATGATACACCAAACATAACATTCAGGGAGATTGGTTATCGTACATTAAGTCCTTGGTTCAGCAAGTTGTATATTGTAGTTCACAGTTGCTTGGTAACCCTTTATGGCCAGATTACCCTCCTTTTCATGTATTTATTTTTTTTGTTAATAAACTTTTTTCCCAAGGTGGAAGAAAAAATCCCAATCCCCGTTGTTCACGTAGAATGAAAAATAAGCATCCACTTCCTCAAGAGGCTACTCCTAACTGTCATCCTAGACATAGGCAAACGAAAACTACTGAATCACGAACATCAAGAACAAATTTTGGCCCTCCTCCTGATGTTGATAAGTTAGAATCATTTGTCCCTTTGAGTTTTGAACCTGAGATTACATTTATTCCCGTTGGTGACATTGACACAATTGAAACATAAGTCCATGATATTTTGTTACCTGAGGTCATTGAATCTGGTCTCCCTGAGTCAGAAACATTGTTTCATGAGGTTATTGAATTTGAGAAGCCTCAGACATCTTTACTTGAGTCTTGGGACCTTCCTCCTCTCTTCCTTTGTCTCATACATAACCAATATATCTTAGGCCTGACAGTGAACCTCTTCCATACAGATTTCTGAGTATTGAAGAGATCCCTCTAGAAGAGCCTCATCCTTATATTCTCATTCGTTAGGAAGGACTTCATTTTTATCAAACCAATCCTCTCCCGTCTCCTTGACCTAAGACACAATATCCTTTACCTGATTCCTTGGGCCTACCCTCGGATCTCTCATGACAATATTCATTGGGATTATTAACCATGACTGGAATTGATTCAAACTCCCAACCTATGTCCACCACTATGGTTGAGACATCAAGTGTCACATCCTCATCTATGTTTGTAACATCACCAGAAACTCATTTATATGGTAGCCCATCCATCCTTCTTGGTTATCAATCATTATCTGGTACCTTTTCTAGTGTGGCTTATAGTCCTTAGACCTCTTTTGTGACATCCAATTCGATAATAATATCTGGTACATCTCTTATGAATGTCACACAGTCTTCTCCTCTTCCTTCATCTACACCTACAATAGAGTTGCAAGTTGGCCCTTATATCAATGGGAAAATATACCTTCAACAACCCAACCCTCTGTATGTTGGGTACCTTGACTACAAAAAAAAAGGCAATTTGCGCCAGATTTAGCACCATATTTTAGTGCATTTTTTTCTCAATTGGGATGAGCAGCCTGACACTAAATCTGGCTCTATTGTACAACTTTTAAAGTGTCATTTTTTGAGCTAAATTTTGCATCATATTTTGCACCAAGATTTTCATTTGGTTTTACAACAAGTTTTGCTTCTAGTTTTCTGCCATTTTTTGCATCTATTTTTGCATCATTTTCTGCTTCCTGTTTTGTGGCATTCTTTTCTTCTAGTTTTGTGTCATATTTTGCATTGAGTTTTGCACCATGTTTTGCATCTGATTTGGGGCCTTCTTTTTAGTGAGCACTAGTATTGCAGTAATAATGCAACAACTCCTGGGGATCCCTACTTTACTTTTATCAACCCGGTTGTTTGTAATAAACTTGGAAGCAATGGTGCAGTATGCACAAGTACTAGCTCTTACTGCAGGCTGTCACTTGATCAGTTGGCACAAGTTTGCTAGGAGCTTAAGCTAACTTCTATGAATTCTCAGAAGAAGCTTTTAACTGTGATGAAAGAAAGCTAACTCGAAAGAGGCTATTCTACTTTTAGAAAGAGAAGGAAAACTGAAATGTAACGCAAACCCTAGCAAATCCTAATCTACCCATTAACCCTATTGTTGCAGGAAAAGAGATCAAAATTGACAAAATGAGTGCCATTGACTACTGAAAAGGTAAATTTCATTTATTCAAGCTACTTTCGAAGAGAAATGATAAGAAATCATATTTTTGTACTTTTGAGTATTTTTATGTGGAATTATTATGCTTGTGATTTGACTGGTTGTGATTGTGCAGAGGGTTGGTGGCAAAGGAAGATGGATTTTGGCTTTTGCAAAAGGTGAGGAAGGTGTGGAGGGGTCCTAAGAAGCCCCTAGTACCCTTCTAAAGACTTCCATTGCGATCAGACTTCGAAAAATCACTCACAAGGAATTCTACAAGAGGCTACAGGGGATCTACAAAAGGTTCTACAGGAGGATCTACAGGAGGAGGCTGAAAGTGGTTTTTGGAGGTTTGCACGTGGAAAATTGATGGAAAAAGGGAGATGAAGGCTGGATTAAGGTTTCGAGGGGTCTATAACTTGTCAAGGAAGATCAGGGACAAAGGATATGGTTGGATTTGTTCAATGGGAAAGAAAGCAACTTTGTGAAAAAACACAGAAATTAGGGCAGATTGGCAAAATGTGGCGAAGGAGTGGGGAAATCTAGGAGAAGTGAGTTGGTGCTAACTGTTTGATGGAGGGATGGTGAGTTGGAATGTTCTACAAGAGAGTTGCACACTTACTTCTTAAAACTGACCAAAGCAAGAACCGAAAAACAGAGTTTTGTCTATTTTACCCTAAATTCTAACCGAAACAAGAAAAATGCTAAACAATACTTTATGAACAAAAAAGTATGTGAGAGAACTATGATAAAAAGGACATGAAATGATCTAAGAAAGTGAATCTAAACAAATATCAACTCTTCCAAATCAAAGTATCACACTAGCAGTTGCATGAAAGAGCAAAAACTATGTTTTTGGTGGCAGCAATAGTGCCTTGACCTCAGATCATGGTCTCAAGGAGAGAGAAAGGAGATCAAGACCTAATGGTAGCCTTTTTGGATATTTTTCTATCACTGTAGCAGCTTAATTAAGCAACTTGAAGCAAAAACAACTATTCTAACCATCAAAAGCAACCTAATCTAATGAAGCAAAATGAGTATATGCAGTAGAAATTAACTTGTGAAAGGAAACAAAACATATAAATACACAAAGTAGGTGCTGGGAAACTTGGATTGGGCCCTAACTGAAGAGCTTTAGTCCTCTGGAGAATATCAGTGCTAGTTCAAAACTTGGTTCATCTTCATTTATCAAAAAATAGCAGTTACATCACATAAAAACTGTCTCAAAAAGAGCTCGAAAATGAGCTGAGTACAATGCTGCACAAAAGTGCGAAAATAGACTAAGAAATGGCTAACCTACTGAGGCTTGAAGCCTTCTTATTTATACAAATGGGGACTCCCAACAGTCCTCCTAAACTTAAGGAACTTGGCTGCCTAGAACTGAAGATAATAGCAGCCCTACTTAACTTGCTCGGCTACCCCTTGGAATCATCAATATGGGCCTTTGTACTTTGAGCTGTTGATGGAGAATTCAAGGAAGGGGTTTTTAATGAAGGAGACACCCCTCCTACAAGTTCTCATCCCTGTTTCCTCAAGTTTGGCTGCCATTTTTCTCATAATTGCCTTGTCCTTGTCCAAAATTGTCCAAAAAATCTGCAATAAACACTCATTAGACTACATGGAAAAGTGACTATCCCCATTCACTCTATTAACATAAATATATTCAAAAACATGCACAAAACTATTGAGAATGGTGGATTAAATGAAAATAGTAGGCGGAATGAGCCCATATAGTTACCCATTTTTGGGGCTCATCATCACCCCCCTACTGAATGGGTTGCTCATCCTCTGAGCAACTAATCTAGCTCTTCATCTTTAATATCTCTAATATATTCCCTGACATCCCAAGCCTCTGATGTGATGTACTCCTCTCTATCATGGAAACCTACTTTCTTGTCCACTTCCTCCCATTATTTCTATTCTTCCTCCTCCTTAACTCCTTCCAACAGTCCTAACTGTTAGATAATTATATATTACGGAGCAATGGAACACATAAAATATTGCAGAAATATAAACAAAGAAATCGCACAAAACAAGAGAGACACAGATATACGTGGTTCACCCAGTTTGGGCTACGTCCACCCCGAACAGCCAGTCCTTCCTTTCTATTATCCAACAAAATGAAGAGACACAACCTACAGCAAATCCGCTGTAATATCCTCTGTTTTCTTTCACAGTCTCACCTCACTGTTTCTCGCTCACAAAATACATGTCTATATCTCAGCCTCCAATACAATACCCTCATAAAAAGAGAGGGGTTGCCTTCTAGGGCAAAAAACCCTAAACTAAACATAAGTTCTACCATCAGATCATCTGCCTAATGAACGGCCCAGATTGACTAGAAATTACTATACTTTTACAAGGCAATTTTAGATTTGTTTTTAGCTTCAGGGGCACTGCCCCCGAGCCCCTGCCAGGGACCACTGGCCCCCGGACCCCCCTGCACCCCCCTGCGTGGAGGGGTGTACAAACTTCCTGGGGTATACATCCGGCTGAAACAAAGACCTCTGAACAATCATGCTCCACACACAACACTAACAGTAGTGGAGGACTGAATTTAAGACCAATCTAGTTGGCTTTCAAGTTTTGCATTGAGTGTTTGTATAGGGGTACTCTCCTCATAGCCTCCCTCATTCTGTTTGGAGAGTGATACTCCCTGATCCTTAAGCTATGTGGCAATTTATTCCACCTTCTCATGCATGCATGAAGGCAGTCATCACCCAACAATCTCTCCATATCTTCAAAATGAGAAATAGCTTGTGCTTGTCTATCAACATAATCAGGGAGAGCTTGAGGATTGGTTTCCAGGTGTTGGTGGGCATAAATGAGATCCAATGATTCTGCTAGTTCTTCCCTTATCATCAGGGGCTCACTTAGCTCCTTTTCCATGATTTTCTGAATTTCCACTGCCCTCTTTTCTTCATGGTTCAACCAAGAAGCCATAGCCATGAGCTGTAGGTCTCCCAATGCAGCATTTGGATCCCATAAATTCATGTCAGGAAGTGCCATGTTGTGAAGGTAAAATTCTGCTCGCTTGGCTTTATCCTCGGCTAAACTATTATCACATAAATTCATAAATTAGCCATAATCTTGAAATGGTGTTGTGCCCCTCTGGGCCAATGTGTTAATTTGGAATTCGAGCCACTGATCTTTGAGATACAATTCATATGATCGAGCTGGTTGTCTGCACTATAAGTCCTCCATTGCCCAGCTGGCCATGCAGGCCATCTAGGCTTCCTGTTCTTGCGGCTGCCTTTTCAAAATCAGCACTTTAGTTGCTGCCTAAGATTCTTTTTTCTTGCTACTATTTCATCAGTGTCTCACTATCTGTTTGTAGTTCTTCTTCTTACTATTGTTTCTCTGCTGCTTCACTATCTGCTTGGGGTGCCTCTTTTTGTTGCTGTCCTTCCAAAACTGGCAGCTTATCTCCTCCTTGAGGTCCCCTTTCCTGTAGCTAATTTTTCAACAGTTCATTTTCTTCCTATAGTTGAGCTCTTATAATGCTCTTTGTGTGCCTTACCATGCTCAACTCCCTGCTCATCTCTCTCAACTTGTTTTCCATGTGCCCTATATCTTCGACTCCTTTAAATTTAGCAATATGCATCCAGGTGTGGATCCTGACTGTTTATTTTTCTAGCTCGAAGAAAAGAGGCACAACGAATTTTTGTGGGATGATCTCCCCACCTTTTAGAAGGTTATAGTAGGAGCCTAAATTAGGCTGAGGGCTTGGCTCAGGTATTTCTTTGGCCTTACCTTCCTCTTGGGACTGTTCTTCTACCTTCTTTTCCAATTTTTCAGTTTCTTTGAGCTTGGCTAGTGTCTCCTGTAGAGAGGTTTGTGCCTCCTGTAGGACTACTTTAGAGTCCATCAATTTGATCCTTTCCTTCCAGGTGGAGGTCTTAGGACTCCCTCTCTCGTAGGTGATAGAGATTTTGGAGGGAGATTCCTCTTTTGTCATAGTAG
This sequence comes from Pinus tabuliformis, assembly GCA_031772625.1. Taxonomy (NCBI): domain Eukaryota; kingdom Viridiplantae; phylum Streptophyta; class Pinopsida; order Pinales; family Pinaceae; genus Pinus; species Pinus tabuliformis. Next base: position 1,863,597,450 of record CM062817.1, read on the forward strand.
GTGCATCCTCAATGATAATGGGTTCTTTTGATGGTGGCTGTGGCTTGCCTACCTTAATTTTGGTGCTCCTCTAGGCTTTGAAATACATAGATGTTTGTCTTTTCCTTTTCCCCTTTTGCTTAGCTAGAGTTCTCAATGCAGTAAGGATAGTTGTTGCTTCCCTTGCTAGTGTCTCAGGAGACACTTCTTCTTGTTTTTATTTTTCTTCATCCTCTGTAGTTTTTACTGTGTATGTTGTTTTTGTTTTTGTTTATGTTGTCTCTGGTGGTGTCTTCACCTTTTCTTACTGAGTCTTTGCCTTTCCTGTGGTAGTCATTTTCTAAGCTTTCTTGGGCTTGTTCTTCTCAGCTTTTGTCCTCTTCCTCTTCTCTACTTTTGATGTTGTTTTCTTTTTCGCCTTAGGTTCAACTGTGGTTTTGTTCAGTTTCTCTTCTTCTATCTGTTTTTCCTCTTTTTCTTCTTTTATTTGAATATTTTGTACTTCCTCATCAATTTCCTTTCCAAGTTCCTCTTTTTTCTCCTCCTCTTCACTGCCAGATGGGCTAAGGTCATCAGTAAGAGTTTTGATGTCATCTTCTCTAGACATGTTCCTGAAAATTTCCCAAGATATAGGGATGGTGTATGTGTGTAGGGCATCCTCTACCAATAATTTGATGAGCCCATGGTGGGCCAGTTGGTCTGGAACCCCTGCATTCAATTTGGTGCCACACTCTATCAAAGACTAGAGGAGAAAATATGGCAGATTGAGTTTTCTAGCTGCAGGTAAGTCCATTCCATATCTTAATTCATGCAATAATCTGAAGTGATAACCATAAACTATACTGAACCTTCCTTCACAAGAGATATATTTCATGATCTGGTAGCTAACCTCACCCCATGGATGAGGTAAACTTGTCCTTCTGACCCCATTCTTATCCTCTACAGGATGTTCATCAAGCTGAAAAAATGTCTTTTTAGCAACCTGTCCTAATGGTTTTTCTTCTTTGCTCTAGTGGAGCCCAAGTGGAAGATTTGTGACTCTGTTGATGAATTCTGGTGTAAGCTCTATGGTAAAACCCCTGAAACTGACTGTAGCATGGGTTTTTGAATGTGGTCTTAAGGACATTAAAAATTCCTCTGTCACCTCCTCATCATATCCATGAATTTTCTCAAAGAAAGGCATCCAAGTTGCCCTGGTGAAGAGGGCTACCACTTCTGGGTGTTCATGCAATTTGTTGGAGTTCAAAGGCTCCTTTCTCATAAAACCTCCTGGCATGGTGTTTAGTGACTATTAGAAATGTTCAGGTGAGGAGGAAGGCAACAAAATTCAAGACTGAAATTAGAGGAATAGCTGAGGTTTATCTTTCTAAAACCAGAGAGGGAATTTCTCGTGTTCTTTTTTCCACAACATCAATTTGCAATTTTTCCCTCCCTTCAACCCGGTTCTCAACCCGAATTTACTTCTCAGTTTTTGGAAGAAATCAATATTTTGACAGAATGGAGAATAGATAAAACAGTGTTTTTCACAGAGTAGACAGACTTGCAACTTCGTTTTTTTCACACGCTTGGTTTCTATGGTTGCATCCCTTTTTTTAGGAGAATATGGGAAAGGGAAAAAATCATATTTTTGAGTGCAGAGAAGAAAATTGAGAGACTGTATGGAATTCAGGAAAACACAGGCAGACCTTTGAGATCTCTTTCCTTTTTTTTTTTAACCCAATACTTTGCTTCTAATTGACCACCTTGTATAGACATATCACATGCAGAGTGGGTTTCTGAGCCTACCTCTTTTCAAGCTCGAATTTGACAAAAATTCCAAATTTTTCCTCTGCAGAGCTGCTCTCTGGCCTTCCTGTAGAAAGCCTCTTGTAGATGGTGTTCCTGCTCCTGTAGACTACAATAATGCTCCTGTAGAGCCTGATAAGTAGGAGGGTTTTGAATACTGGCAGAGAATGACTAGTTCACTATTATGAAGGTGGTAGGTGAGTGTTGCAGTCGAGAACTCGTCGATGCAAATGAAAGCAAAAGGTGGTGGAGGCTTAGACCGCACTGTACTTAAGCTGATGGCGTGATCTGTAGTGACGAGGTGAGGTGGCAAGATGGGTACATTATCCCCATCTAGATCGTTGGTCCTACTCCAGTACCATTATGGTATTTCATGTCGCCTGACCGCCATCACTTCCATTATTCCATTATATGCCACCACTACTACTGATTCTGAGCTTTTTTCTTCCCGAGTTGATGGGCCACATGTGCTGACTGTGTATCTGAACTGCTGTTTGAATGGGGCAAAGCTTGTTTGAACTCAACAAGGGTGATTTGAACTGAACGAGGGTGGCTAGTTAGCTGGCCACCAATTTCATTTAATTGTGACCATCCCAATAGTTCATGGAGTTCCTAAATAATATTCTTTCAACAGAGGAACATGTTTAGCCACTTACCTATTAGTCGTTGTTGTGCTCTGCATGCTCGGACTTTGGCACTTAATTTTCTCATTGTTGCTGCTATTGGTGCTTTGCATGCTCTGAAATGGTGGCTTATGCTGGTTATTTTTTGATCAGGCTCTGCTCCTTGCATGTTTCATACATCTTGGTTGCACCGACCTTGTCTCTAGAGCTTGTTTTTTTAAAGGGATCAACAGTTATAGGAATCCTATAGGATTTCCTGTAGTTGCTTCTCCCTCTAAAATTTCTGGTTGATGCTTGGCAAGGACTGAAGAGACAGCTAAAGAAGGTTTTGAAGGAATGGAATAATAGCTGTAATACATCAGGTAAGAAAGAAGTGAAGAATGTTGTTGTCTTATTCATCATTTTTTTGTTTTGTTTTACAAAACGAAAGAAACAGAATTTTTGTGGTTTTTTTGTGCAGGGAAGAAAAAGCGAGTGGAAATGTAGGTGTGTAGGGATGGAATGGAGAATTAGGATGATGAATGGTGGCAGGGAGGTCCACAGGCCCTCTAGACAAATTTCTAGTCCTCAGATTCTTCTCTGAACTTGATTTTGAGCTCTCTATAGTTTCTACAAGAGCCTCCTGTAGAATGCACAGTGTTTCCTATAGGATGCAAAATCTTCAGACCAAGGCCTGGGAAAAGACAATGGCGATGGAGGAATGAGCTATCAAGGGTGTATGCAGCCTAGCCATGTCCTTTTTCTCTTGTGTGACCCTCCTGCAATCTGCAATGCATTCAAAAGAAGTTAGCTTTTTCTGTTTTTTTATTTTCATCCTTTTCTTTTTCTTTTTTCTTTTTTCTTTTTTTTTATATGAGACAGTTGGGGTGTCTCCAGGAGGTTTTCACCCTCACTGCCTGCCCTGGGTGCCTCCAAGAGGTTTTCACCCAAGGATCTTTTATTCTTTTTTCTGTTTTTTTCTTTTTTTCTCCCTTTTTTTTTAAAGCTCAGGGTGTGGGTGGAGTGGAGTCAGAGACCTGATCCACTACCAACATTGTTTTACTCAGATTCCCAATGAATTCCTACTTGGAAAGGGGCTTCCTATAGGTTTTCAACCTATGCCCATTAACGAGCATGGGGATGGATTCTTTATCGATGGTCCGGATCAGGATTGAACCATTTTCATTGCATTTTTCTACTTTGTAGGGTCCCAGCCATCTTGTCCTCAGTTTGCCCTTGAAATCTTTATATCTTGAATCATACAGTAGCACCCAATCTTCTTCCTAGAATTGTTTTTCTTTGAGTTGTCTGTCATGCCATATTTTTCTTTGAAGTTGGACTACCTCTGAGTGGAGAAGGGTACGCAATCTCTACTCATCCAATCCATTTAGCTAAAGTAACCTTTCCTGTTGTGCATGGCTAAGATCTAGGTCCAGCTAAGCTGCCATCCTTAATGTGCTATATTTGAATTCTATTGACAACAAAGCCTTCTTCCCATAGACCAGCTCACAGGGTGTGAACCCTGTGTTGGTTTTCTATGTGGTGTTATAGGCCCAGGTGACCTCAACCAATCGATCTGCCCAATCTTTTTTGCTGCTACTCACTACCTTAGTCAAAATCCCTTCCAAAGATCTGTTAGTGACTTCCACCTATCCATTTTCTTGCTAATGATAAGGGGTGGAAGTTCTATGCTTAATCTTGTGATTTGTGAGCAAGTTTTCAATCAGATTGGAGGTAAACTGACTTCCTTGATCGGTGACTAATTCTCTTTGATAACCAAACTTGTAGAAGATATTTTCCCTCAAAATATCAGCTACTTTTTCTTCTGTTGCTACCTTGATTGCCTTTGTTTCTGCCCATTTTGTTAGATAATCAATACACAAAATGATGTAAGATTTCTGATTTGAAAGAGGGTTGATAGGACCCACAAAGTCCATGCCCCACTTCTCAAATGGCTCGAAAGTCACTTGAGGTTGCAGGGGCATCTCTTCCCTTGGAGTAGGTTCCCCCGTCCTTTGACATTGGTCACATTGGCTGATACATCTCCTGACATCTTGATGAAGAGTGGGCCAATAGTAACCTACTTGTAGAATTTTGAAGGCAACCCTCTTTGCTGCAAAATGGCCCCCACAAGGCCCATCATGACAGGTTAGGAGGATGTCAAAAACTTCCTCCTTCCTGACATATCTCCTCAAAATTTGATCTAGGCCAAGTTTAAAAAGATTGCCCCCAATCCAGGTGAATGGGGCACTTTTCCTCATGATCTTGCTCTTTTCTTTTGAGGACAGGTGTGGCGAAAACTGTGTTGAAACCAAGTAATTTGCTATATTAGAAAACCATGGAGAGAGTACTGAAATAGCAAATATGTATTCATCTAGAATTTTATCATCCACCATTCCTTCTTCACTTGCAGGCAGATCTAGTCTAGACATAAAATCAGCAACAACATTTTCCTTACCCGATTTATCACAATGGTCAAATCAAATTGCTGAAATAAAAGTAACCATCTAATAATATGAGCATTTACATCCAGTTTATTCATCAAATACCTAATTGCAGCATGATCAGTGCGTATGAATGTTTGATAGCCGATGATGTAGTGTCTTAACTTATTTAGGGAATGGACTACAGCTAGGAGCTTCTTTTCGATTACAGTGTAGTTTAGTTCTGCCTTGGACAAATTTTTACTTACAAAGTATATGGCATAAGGCAGCTTCTCATCAACTTGCCCTAAGGCTACTCCTATCACTTTGTTCGAGGCATCTATGTGAATGTGGAAAGGTAGGGCCCAGTTTGGACCTCTCAAAATTGGGGCAGTTACCAGTTTACCTTTCAAGGCATCCAGAGCCTCTTGACAGTTGTCAGTCCATATGAACTCAACATCTTTTCCCAAAAGACAAAACAATGGAGAGGCTAGCTTACTAAAATCCTTAATGAATCTTCTATAATACCCTGCTAAGCCTAGAAAACTCTGAACATCTCTTACCTTTTGAGGAGGTGGGACCCTTTGGATGATAGCAATATTGTTGGGATCCACCTATAATCCTTGCTGAGAAATTGTATGACCTAGCACGGTCCCTTCATTCATCAGGAATTTGCGTTTCTTAGGGCTGAGGAACAAGTTCATTTCAATACACTTGGCTAAAATTTTTCCCCGGTTAGTCAAAGCTTCCTGGAAGTTAGAACCATAAGGGGTAAAGTGATCCATATAGATTTCCACTGAGTCATGAACCAGCTCAGCAAATATTCTTAGTACTGCTCTCTAAAAAGTGGTGGGAGCATTGCACAACCCAAAAGGAAGGACCCGGTATGCAAAAATACTCCAAGGGCAAGTGAAAGTGGTATTATCTTGGTCTTCTGGGCTGATTTGGATCTGGTTGTACCCGCTAAACCCATCTAGGAAGGAAAAGAACTTCTTCCTTGCCAGGCCATCTAGCACTTGATCTATGAAAGGCAAAGGGAAATGGTCCTTCTTGGTGGCCTTGTTTAGTTCCTGATAATCTACACAGATTCTCCACTTCCCGTTTTTCTTTGGCACTAGCACCAAAGGAGAGACCCATTCGCTATTAGAGATGGGGTAGATGAATCCTGCATCAAGAGACTTTTGTAGTTCTTCTTTGACAGTGTCCTTCAGGGCTGGATTCATCCTCTTTTGAGGCTACCTGACTGGTTTACAATCTTCTTTAATGTAAATGTGATGAGTACAGACTGAAGGGTGGACTCCCTTCATCTCCTTATAGCTCCAAGCAAAAGCATCCAAGTGGTTTTTCAATAAGCTACACAGTTCTTTCTCCTGAGAGGTGGATAGGGATGAGTTGATCTTCAAGGTTCTTTCTGGGCTGAATTCCACATTCTTAACTCGGAGAGAGGTCAGATCAGCCACACAGAGATCAACTAAAGGATTGGCTTTGGTTTCTTCCACCAACTCTTCTAATGGAAACACACTCGGGGGTGGATTCTGAATCAAGTTTTCAATAATGTCATCCTCGGTTTGTGGGCCCCCCATGGTAGCCTCTACTGTACACAATGGTGTGGAATAGACTTCATCCTCATCTTTCTCCTCCAACCAGTGATATGATATTCACCCTATGAGTGACATTAGTTAAAGATTTATTAAACAAAGGTATTACAGACTCGTGTGCTGGTGTGTGTTCTGTGTTATTGAAGCAATAGATCGATCAGATTACTAACACACAGATAATAAAATGGAAAGACAGTAGAGAAAATACAGTAAGAAACACAAAGACACAAGAAATTTTAATAAGGATTTCACCCTATTCTCCAGGGCTACATCTTCGGTCCAGCTTTCAGTGGTGGCCTAGTTTTATTGTTTCTTTAAGCAGAGAAGTTACAATATAGGGACTCAATGTGAGTTCTCCTGAAGTAGGTTTTTCTTGGCAGGGTGGTTCTTGGATTCCCCAAGCCACTAGAGTACATAGACTCTTCTTCTTCCTACCAGCTTTGTGAAATTTTGGTCTACAGTGCAAAGAGCCAAATGTGATTCTCAATCCAGACAGGTTCCTCGATGGGATGGGTTGAATATTCAAGCTCTCAGGTTCTCGATGTTTACGCTAGTCAGCTCAACCCTCTGTCTCTTCTGCTTTGCTTTACTGTTCTCTGTGTTTAGTCCTCCTCTCTGGGTTCACTATTCCACTTCTTCGTCTCTCGATTTATGTCTAACTCAACTCTACTAACTGTCCTCTTCCTCTATGCATGGATTTAGCCATTCGAACCCTATGCATGTTTGGTTCCTTTTTCGCCTCTGTCTCTTCACCTCCTGCAGCTGCACTTGGAGTTCCCTGTTTGGCGTCATCATGAATTCTCAGGGACTGGCCACTTGTCTTCCACTAGATGGCGCCAGCATGCTTCGTCGGTTCGTTTCTTTAGTTACATCATGGATGCATTCTTCCTCCACCGTGGCGGTCAAATGGATTCCAAATCCCTTCAAAACACGGCTTAATTCCTTGTTGATTCTACTTCTTCCCATCGGGCGTGATCTTAGTCGTTCGATCTGGGCCCTCCAGATCCAACACCATACGTATGTTTCACACGATTGACTTGATCGACCGATAGTGCACGATCAACAGTAGTTTTCTCTCACCTCCACCTACCACGTGTCGATCGATGTATGGCATCGCTCCGCCCTCGTCCAAAACCTCTTACCGTTTAAGGGCGCCCCGATCAAAACCGCCGGTTTCCAGAGTGCGGGTCTTGCCTTTGTGTTTTAGCGCTTTTTCCTTTTCCGCCCCTGGTCCTTCAGTTCCCTCACGCAACCGAGTGCTCAGGCTTTTTCCTTCATGGCCTTGTTCACCCAGCGATTAGCGCTAAGCACTAATTTTGCATCAAATTCCACCTCCTTTTCCCATTTTGGGGCTCCCAGGGGCTACTTTTGCCTCCTGCACAGTCTCCATGGGCCTCGGCCAGCGCGCTTTGACCGAGGTCCTCGTCGTTCCACGTTGGTTGCCATTGCCACTGGTTCAGGGTGTCTTTGATTGTTGTTTTGAAATTATTTATAGATTTGTTCAACTTGATACAGCCATGGTTCTTTGACAGTCTTTTATGGATCCAATTTGGATCATGGCCTTCCAAATGAAAAAGATTTTGGACCACCAAAAGTTGGTTTCATGCATCGACTAAGTGAGGATACTATTTCTTCAGTTGTCCAATCTTAATCCGCTTTGCATTGCTTGGCTTTGAAACTTTGAGCCCAATTCTGAGGTACTCAACATCTCCCCTGTGCGTTGTCCTCACCTTCCTGTCCAGCACTATGTCTTCCTGCAACTCATTGAGGTATTCAGGTAGCAGGTCATCAATAGAAGGCAATTGACTTTGCTCTTCAGGGTCCTCAATCATTGAAGGTTCAAACAATCTCAAGAAATATGCATTTACGACTGAGTAGATGTGCATGTAAGCTGGTAAATCAAGGCGAAAAACATTTTCACCAATCTTCTCAAGTATCCTAAAAGGTCCATACCTGATAGGCTTTAGCTTTTTACCTTCACCTTGCATCCTGTCCTTTCTGATATACAGCCAGAATTGGTCTCCAACTTGAAAACTATGCTCCATTCGATGCTTATCATGCATAGCCTTGTACTTGGCCTGGCTCTTTTCCAGCTGTTCCTGTGCTGCCTGATGGATCTCCTGGATCTATTCAATGAACCTAGTTGCCCTTTCCACATCATTGTCTCCATCAACCATGGTATCTTTACCAAAGACAAAATCCAAAGGAGACCTTGGTGTGAAACCAAAACAGGTCTCAAAAGGAGATCTCTATGTAGAAGAGTGTTTGGCTCTATTGTAAGTATGCTGCACATAACACAAGTGTTCGTCCCAAAGCTTAGGATGTTTGCTGCAATAACCTCTCAGTAACTGGATCACTGTCCTGTTTACTACTTCTATCTGGCCATCTGTTTGTGGATGAAAAGATGTGCTTTTCTTCAACTTGGTGTTCATTAGTTCCCATAGACTCGAACAAAACTTCCCCACAAATCGGGTGTCTCGATCAGATGCAATGGAACTGGGTAATCCAAAATGAACCCATACATGTTCAAAGAACAATTTTGCAGTTTATTCAATTTTGATCTGTTTACTACAAGGTATCAAAATACACATTTTGCTAAACCTGTCCATAACAACATATAGATAATCATGACCTTTTCTAGATTTAGGTATTCCTCCAACAAAATCCATGGAATCACTTTCCCAAGGGTGAGAAGAAACTGGCAATGGAGTGTACAAGCCTAGTTTTCTATTGTTGGGCTTGATTTTAACGCACATGGCACACCCTCTTACATATCTAGAAACTGTCTCATTCATTTTCGACCAATAGTAGAATCTTTGCAGCTGTGCAACTATTTTACTTACCCCAAAGTGACCGGATATTAGAGAAGTGTGTGCTTCCCTAATTATCTTTATCCTCTCAGTTTGTGGAATGCAAAGTTTCCCACAATGGTATAAGAGTCGGTCCTTTATATGATAGTCCAATTCTTCTACTCTTTTGCCTTAACTCAAAGTTGCATATACATCTTTAAAGTCCATATCCTGAGCATATTGTTCTATGTAGCTTTCATGTAGCACAGAATTATGCTTAAGTATGGTAGATGCATTGTCTAGATAACATGTCTGCAACCTTGTTATGTATGCCCTTTTTATATCTGATGACTAAATGAAACTGTTGTAGAAAACCCATCCATCTGTAATGTCTTGATTGCTGCAACTTAGTTTGGAAGTGTAGATATTGAAGTGGTTGATGATCAGTATGTATTACTGTCTCTTTTCCCATTAAATAATGTTTCCACTTTTTCACACTTTGAACTAATGCATACAATTCTTTATCATATGTAGGATAGCTAACTATTGCAATATTAAAAGTCTCAAAATGATAACATATGGGTTTGTCATGCTGTGTCAACAATGCTCCCATGGCATAGTCACTGGCATCAGTTTGGATCTCAAACGGTCTTTGTAAATCTAGCAGTGCTAGTACAAGTGCTATACTAATTTTCTCTTTCAAGGTGTCGAAGGCATTTGATGTTTTCCTCCCCACTGAAACACCTTATTCAATCCTGTTAAAGCATGTAAGGGAGTTGCAATCGAGGAGAAGTTAGAAATGAACTTCCTCCAATATTGTGCTGCTCCTAAGAAGCTTATTCCTTCTATAGCAGACCTGGGTTTATGCCAGTTTACAATGACTTCCACTTTAGAGGGATCTATTTTCAATTCACCTCCCCCTACTATATGACCCAAGTAGTTTAGAGATGTTTTGCCAAATTCACATTTTGAGAGTTTAACATAAAGTTTTTCTCTTTTCAAAACATCTAATGTCTTCTTAACATGCTTCAAATTTTCTTCCCACATTTTACTAAAAATCAGAATGTCATCCAGATACACAATAACGAAATCGTTAAGAAAAGGTCTGAGTACATCATTCATTAATCTCATGAAAGTAGCAGGAGCATTAGTTAAGCCAAAAGGCATAACTAGCCATTCATACAATCCCTATTTTGTTTTGAAAGTAGGCTTCCATGCATCTTGCTCTGCAACTTTGACCTGATGGTATCCACTATGCAAATCAAGCTTGGTGAAATAAACAGCTTCTTTTAATTGATCTAAAAAATCATCTATGCGAGTAAGGGGATAACGATTCTTGATTGTTATCTTATTCAGTGCTCAGTAATCAATGCACATCCTCCAAGAGCCATCTTTCTTTCTCACCAAAACGATTGGTGACCCACATGGTGATGTGCTAGGCCTGATTAAGCCCTTCTCAAGAAACTCCTGCACCTGCTTCTTGATTTCAGCATTCCCTAAAGTAGACAACCTGTACATCCCAATGTTAGGTAATGGAACATCTTGCTGCAAAATAATATCATGTATTATTCCCTTTTTGGGTGGCAAGCCTTTAGGTTCTTGAAACAAGACATCGTACTCTGAAACAACCTTTTCTATATCAGCTTGTTGTTCAGTGTTACAACCCTCAAATACATTGGTTTTATCAGGTTTATTTTCCTTTACAACCATCAGTAAGAATTGTTTACATGAATTTATCGTTCTTTTAATTTGTCCTGAGTTTATGAGACTGTAATTATTCTTGAGCTTATGAGATCTTACAAAGTATTCGATTCCATCTTTAACAAGTAGATACTTGTTCTCAGCTCTATAGAAAATAGCCTTTCTATCATACAAGTAAGGGTTTCCTAAAACAATTCCACATATATCCAAAGGAATTATGTCTAACTCAACCTCATCTACAAATGTTGACCCAAAAGAAAACTTGAGTTTGCACTGTCTAGTCACTTGTAGTTGTGCTTTATCATTCAACCATCCTAATGGGTATGGTTTCTTGTGAGGTGTAGTTGTTAATCCCAATTTCTTTACAATTGCTTCAGAAATCAAATTTACTTGTGAGCCACTATCAAACAAAGTATCAATCTTTTGATTTTTGGAAATAACTCGAATATGGAAAATCTCATGTCTTTTTCTCCCATTTTCTTCATCAATAACAGATTGAGAAGAATTACTAGTAGATGCTTTAGAATTCTTACCTTTTATACCTGTGGCTGCTATAGTTGTTTCATCTCCTGAGTCTGACCCCAAATATTTCTGAATAGTTGTAGCTATCTTATTCTTCTTGCCCTCGGACTTCTTAGGTCTCAGCTTTGGATGTAGAATCCAACAATGGTCATCATCATGCCCCTCCTTTTTACAGTGAGTGCTTGAAGCTTTGGCTTTCTGTGTAGTGTTAGCCTTCCTTGATTTCCACTTCTACTTTCTTTTCTCCTTGCTCTTGCTTACAGTGGGTTGGGATGGTCCCCCAACTTCTGGATTGCCATTATTTCCTCTAGCCTCTAGATGAGTAGCTTGTATAGAAACCTCATCTATACTAGTGGGATTAAACATGAGGATGGTATGCCTCATGTAGCTGTGTAGACCACCAGTGTACTTCAAAATAGTCTTTGGTGAGTCTAGTGAGATACCCAACATCAATGCTCTATTTTTCAATTCTTGAGTATACCCTTACACACTTTGCCCTTTCAACTATCAAAGAGTTTTCCAACTCATCATGGCTTGTTGCATGTAGGCCAATGGATAGAACTACTTTTTGATTGCAGCAACAAATTCACTCCAGACAGAGATGGTCTTACCATGCTTTTTCATATCAGCTTGGGTTCCGCCTTCCCACCAAACCAAGACAGTGCCTCCTAGGTGTAGGCTTGCCAGCTGAATCTTACTCTTGCCTGAGTTTATGTTCTGTACCTTGCAATACACATCAATTTGTCTAATCCAATTGTCCAATTTTTTAGCATTTAGCTCTCCATCATATATAGGAAAATCAAATTTCACATCTAGCTTAATCAAAGATGTTTTCTTATTATGCACAGGGCTATTAGGAGGTGTGAGAAAGCTTTCCTCTTTCCCCTTTCCTTTGGAATGGCCATGGAAGTGAGACTCATCTTCTTCTTTCTCTTAGAGCCTGATGAATCTTCCACCTTTTGCTTTCTGAAGTCTCTGTACATTTCTTCAACCATAGACTTTATAGCTAGGAAACTCTCTATGAATTGAAGGTTTGACCCTACAACACCTTCCTCTGACATTGTCTTTCGAGAATAGACTCTCCCAATTTTAGGATTAGTTTCCACCAACTCTCCTTCTCCTAATTTGAGCTTTGATCTTGTGAGCATTCATAGCTAAACCAAAACAATCTTCTCTAACCTTAAAACCTAGAGCTCTGATACCAACTTGATCAGATATTCACCCTATGAGTGACACCAGTTAAAGATTTATTAAACAAAGGTATTACAGACTCATGTGCTGGTGTGCGTTCTGTGTTATTGAAGCAACGGATTGATCAGATTGCCAATAAACAGACAATAAAATGGAAATACAATAGAGAAAATACAGTAAGCAACACAAAGACACAAAAATTTTAATAAGGAGTTCACCCTATTCTCTAGGGCTACGTCTCCGGTCCAATTTTCAATGGCGGCCTGGTTTTATTGTGTCTTTAAGCAGAGAAGTTACAATACAGGGACTCAATGTGAGTTCTCTTTAAGCAAGTTTTTCTCGGTAGGGTGGTTCTTGGATTCCCCAAGCCACTAGAGTACACAAACTCTTCTTCTTCCTACTAGCTTTGTGACCTTCTGGTCTACAGTGGAAAGAGCCAAATGTGATGCTCAGTCAAGACAGATTCCTCTATGGGATGGCTTGAATCATCAAGCTCTTTGGTGCTCGATGCTGCCATTGGTCAGCTCAGTCCTCTGTCTCTTCTTCTTTTCTTTACTATTCTCTGTGTTTAGTCCTCCTCTCTGGGTTCACTGTTCCACTTCTTCATCTCTCGACTTCTGTCTAACTCAACTCTACTGACTGTCCTCTTCCTTTGTGCATGGCTTTAGCCATTTGAACCCTATGCCTATTTGGTTCCTCTTCCACCTCTGTCTCTTCACCTTTTGCAGCTGTGCTTGGTGTTCCCCGTTTGGTGTCATCATGAAAGCTTAGGGAGTGGTCACTTGTCCTCTGCTAGATGGCTCCATCATGCTTCGTCAGTTCATTTCTTCAATTATGTCATGGATGCATTATTCCTCCACCGTGGTGGTCAAACGGATTCCAAATCCCTTTAAAACGTGGCTTAATTCCCTATCGGTTCTGCTTCTTCCCATCGGGCGCGATCTCAATGGTCTGATCTGGGCCCTCCAGATTCAACGCCATATGCACTTTTTGCGCAGTTGAATTGCTCGATCGATAGCGTGCGATCAACAACTATTTTCTCTCACCTCTACCTGCCATGCGTCGAATGATGTGTGGAATCTCTCTGCTCTCGTCCAAAACCTCTTATCATTTAAGGGCGCCTCGATCAAAACTGTCGATTTCTAGAGCGTGGGTCCTGCCTTTGTGTTTTAGCACTTTTTCATTTTCCACTTGCGGTCCTCCGTTCCCCCGCGTGACCAAGTGCTCAGGCTTTTTCCTTCATGGCCCTTTCCTTCCAAGGCTCCTAGGGCTACTTTGGCCTCCTACGCGGTCTCCATGGGCCTCAGCCAACGTGCTTTGACCAAGGTCCTCATCGTTCCACGTTGGCTGCCATTGCCACTAGTTCAGGGTGTTTTTGATTGTTGTTTTGAAATTCTTTAGAGATTTGTTTGACTTGATACAGTCATGGTTCTTTGAAAGTCTTTTATGGATCCATTTCGGATCAACCAGAGAGGGCAATCATGTTCTAACAAAGGTTGGGCAGGAGGATATAGGACTAGCTACTTGGAAATATGCCCGTTCTTGATTGTCATGTTCCCAGCTTGACAACTGATGTAGGCATCTATAGTAGCCAACCAAGGTCTTCCCAGGATGAGAGGATACCCAGTGATTTTTGCCTTTGGTTGGAGAACCAAGAAATCAGCAAGGTACTCCCAGGAATCAATAAAGACCATTACATCTTCCACAATCCCCTCAGGGGTCACGGTGGAGTGGTCTGCTAGCTGCAGTACTGTTGTGGTCTTTCTTAGGGAACCCTAAAGGTTGAGTTTGAGCATAGTGTCCCTAGTCATCACATTAATGGCAGCCCCTAGATCAATCAAGGTATGGGGGATTACAGTGCCATTGATGTGGACATCGACTACAAGACTCCCAGGGTCTAGATATTTCGGATAAATTACCTACCCCAACATCAGGTCGGAAAGTTTCCCTATGACATTGATAGTTGGAGCATCTCTCTTGCACTTGCCTGGGTGCCTGAAGCACTTCTCCTTGATCATCTTGTTGTATATAGGCACATCCTTTATAGCTTGGAGAAGTGGTATTTTTACACATAATTGTTTCAATTCTCCTAGAAGTTCAGTTTCTTCTGGGGTCGGTTGTGTGGTTCCAATTAGTCTCTCAGGAAAGGGTGGAATGACTTTTGGTTCACTTTCCTATTTTTCTTCCTCATCCTCCTTAGGAGGAGGTTGGCTATCTGGTAGAACCTTCCCAGATCATAGGTTAATCTCCTAAATCTCCACATCATAGGTCGGGCATGATGTTTCTCCACTATATACCTGTTGGGCCTTTTGGTTATTGGGGTTCGGGTTCAATTGAGCAGGTATTTGGGGTTGCCTTGGTGGAGCACGAGGTAATGGGTTTGGTTGAGTAGGTGGTGGAGGCAAAAGAGCGGGAGGAGATTTGTACTGGGGCCTCCACCCCTGATGAGGTGCATTCCATTGAGGTTTTGGCTGAGCATAAGAGTGAAACAAATGAGAAACTAGCGAAGCCTGGTATTGAGGAGTATATGACCAAGGAAGGGGTGTGGACCAAGAAGGATGAGCAGGGGGACCCCAAGAAGTCATAGAAGTGGCTTGATTGGGGTTGTAATAAGTTTGGGATTTCCCTTGCATTCCCTGCTGATAAGGTATAGGTCCATGTGGCCTCCTTTGGCTCATGAAATAGAGTGGTTCAGTGGATCCCTCAACCCCTTGATATGCAACTTTAATTCTAGGCAAGGAAGGTCATTGATTTGTAGGATGGTCTTTTTCATAGACTAAACACACTTTTATAGAGTGTAGTGGACATTCGTTCCTAGGATTCTTTCTAGTGCACCTAGGACAAAAGATGGCCAAAGCCCTCTCGGCTTCCTCTTGTTTCCTTTGGATATGCAAGGTATCCATTTGCATAGCAAGAGTCTGCCTCATCTCACTTTTGAAATCTTCCAGCTGATTCTCAAGTTCGTTTTTAAGGGATGAACTGGATGAGGATGTACTGGCTAAAGGTTGACTTCCCCTACCTCTCTTTCCAGCTGACTTAGAATGGTTTATAAACACAGTCTTTATGTCATCATAAGGCAGTTGATAGATGCCTCTGCAGCCAGCAAATGGAGGGTATCTAGAAGGTCTTCAGGGACTCCTCTGTGTAGGACCAACTTAAGAGATTTGGGTCAAGTGTTGACCTGGCCCTTTTATAACTGAGATGAAACCTTTCTTCATAGTCTTCTAAAGATTCATCACTTTCCATGGTCATTTGGAAGATTTCTTCCTTGGTATCCTTTGACCTACAGTAGTCCTAGTATTTGTTGTTAAAGGCTTGCTGCATCTAAGCCCAAGTTGTGATACTATTTCTAGGTAACCCCATGAACCAATGTAATGCTGCATCCTTGAGGATAGAAGGAAACAGTTTCAACTTCTGCTCATCTTCTGCATAGTCATAGGTTTGACAGAGAACAACAAATTCAAACAAGAAGGTATCAGGGTCTTCGGTGGTCAATCCATGGAAGTGAGGTAAGGTTGAGGGACTTATGTTTTTCATTTTTGTGTCCCCATTGCTCTCTTGGATAGGAAAGGCACCCTCTATTCTTTCCCCATTTCCTCTAACGTTTCTGTTTTCAGCCATGGGCTCAGGAGGAATGGTTTCTTGCTCTTCTTCTATTATAGGATCTTCGTATATATCTGGCGGTTCACCTATAGGTTCTTCTGGATCACTGCCACCAAAGAAGAGAGAAGGGTGAATTAGTGATGTGGTGGGGGTGTTGGGTAGGAATTTTCCTAAATTGTCTCTGTTCCTACGAGGCATGAAAGGAAATCTCTTTTTGGGTGATTTATTTATTTATTTTCTGCTTGTACCTGCAAAACTGAAATGGATTGAACAACAAACTACAACTAACTGAAATGAACTTGCTGAAATGAAATTGCAGAATTGAAATGAAAGCAAGGAAATTACTAATCTACTTTGTTGGAATGGAAATTGCAGAATTGAAATGAAAGTAGGAAATGACTAATCTATGTTTGTTGAAATGGAAATTACAGAATTGAAATGAAAGCAAGAAATGATTAATCTACTTTTGTTGAAATGAAAATTCCAGAATTGAATTGAAAGCAGGAAATGTCTAATCTACGCTTTCTGAAATGAAAATTGCAGAATTTGAAAGGAAATAAACCACTTAGCAGAATGTTGTAGTAAAAAAAAAGTAGCAGTAATCACAAAGTACTCTGATGCTTCCTCAGCAATGGTGCCAAAATTATGGTGAGCACCAGTATTGCAGTAATAATGTGGCAACTCATGGGGCTCCCTACTTTACTTTTATCAACCCGGTAGTTCGTAAAAAACTTGGAAGTGACGATACTGTATGCACAAGTACTAGCTCTTACTGCAGGCTGTCACTTGATCTACTGGCGCAAGTTTGCTAGGATCTTAAGCCAACTTCTATGACTTCTCAAAAGAAGCTTTTAACTGTGATGAAAGAAAGCTAACTCAAAAGAGGCTATTCTACTTGTAGAAAGAGAAGGAAAACTGAAATGTAATGCAAACCCTAGCAAACCCTAGCAAATCCTAATCTACCCATTAACCCTACTGTTGCAGGAAAAGAGATCAAAACTGATGAAATGAGTGCCATTGACTACTGAAAAAGTAAATTGCATTTGTTCAAGCTACTTCCAAAGAGAAATGAGAAGAAATCATCTTTTTGTACTTTTCAGTATTTTTATGTGGAATTATTATGCTTGTGATTTGACTGGTTGTGACTGTGCAGAGGGTTGGTGGAAAAGGAAGATGGAGTTTGACTTTTTCAGAAGGTGAGGAAGGTGTGGAGAGGTCCTAAGAAGCCCCTAATATCCTTCTAAAGACTTCCATTGCGATAAAACTTCAAAAAATCACTCACAGGGAATTTTACAGGAGGCTGCAGGGGATCTATGGGAGGTTCTATAGGAGGATCTACAGGAGGAGGCCGAAAGTGGTTTTTGGAGGTTTGCACATGGAAAATTGATGGAAAAATGGAGATGAAGGCTATATGAAGGTGTCGAGGGGTCTATAACTTGTCAAGGAAGATCAGGGACGAAGGAGATGATTGGATTTGTTCAAGGGGCAAGAAAGCAACTTCGTGAAAAAACACAGAAATTAGGGCAGATTGGTGAAATGTGGCAAAGGAGTGGGGAAATCTAGAAGAAGTGAGTTGGTGCTGACTATTTGATGGAGGGATGTGAGCTGGAATGTTCTACAAGAGAGCTGCACACTTACTTCTCAAAACTGACCAAAGCAAGAACCGAAAAATAGTTGTCTATTTTACCCTAAATTCTGACCGATACCAGAAAAATGTTGAATAGTACTTTATGAACAGAAAAGCATGTGAGAGAACTATGATAAAAGGATATGAAATGATATAAGAAAGTGAATCTGAACAAATATCAACTCTTCCAAATCAAAGTATCACACCAGCAGTTGCATGAAAGAGCAAAAATTGTGCTTTTGGTGGCAACAATAGTGCCTTGACCTCAGATCATGGTCCCAGGGAGGGAGAAAGGAGATAAAGACCTGATGGTAGCCTTTTTGGATCTTTTTCTGTCACTGCAGAAACTTACTTAAGCAACTTGAAGAAAAACAACTATTCTAACCATCAAAAGCAACCTAATCTAATGAAGCAAAATGAGTATATGCAACAGAAATTAACTCGTGAATGGAAAAAAAACATATAAATACAAAAAGGAGGTGTTGGGAAACTTGGTTTGGGCCCTAACCCAAGAGCTTTAGCCCTTTGGAGAAGATGAGTGCTAGTTCAAAACTTGATTCATCTTCATTTATAAAAAAATAGCAGTTACATCACATAAAAATTGTCTCAAAAAGAGCTCGAAAATGAGCTGAGTACAATGCTGCACAAAAGTGAAAAAATAGACTAAGAAATGGCTAACCTACTAAGGCTTGAAGCCTTCTTATTTATACAAATGGGGACTCCCAACAGTCCTCCTAAACTTAAGGAATTCAGCTGCCTAGAACTGAAGATAACAGCAGCCCTACTTGACTTGCTCGGCTACCCCTTGAAATCATCAATGTGGACCTTTGTACTCTGAGTTGCTGATGGAGAATTCAAGGAAGGGGTCTTTAATGAAGGAGACACCCATCCTACAAGTCCTCATCCCTTTTTCCTTGATTTTGGCTGCCATTTTGCTCATAATTGCCTTGTCCTTGTCCAAAATTGTCCAAAAGATGTGCAATAAACACTCATTAGACTACATGGCAAAGTGACTATCTCCATTCACTCTATTGACATAAATATATTCAAAAACATGCACAAAAATATTGAGAATGGTGGATTAAATGAAAATAGCAGGTGGAATGAGCCCCTATAATTACCCATTTCTGGGGCTCATCACTTTTGCATCCAGTTTTTGCATCTAGTCTTATGCCATTTTTTACTTCTAGTTTTGTACTTATTTTTACATATATTTTTGTGCCGGTTTTTCTACCCTTTTTAGACTATTTTTTGCATCCAATTTTGCAACATGTGTTCAATCTAATTTAGTGCCAAATTTTGCATCCATTTTTTATGTCCAATTTTGCATCCTTTTGGTGTTTAATTTTGCATCCTTTTTGGCATCCAAATTTGCATCCTTTTTTTCTGCCACATTTTGTGCCCACATTTTCATCTCATTTTGCACCTAGAAATTAGTTTGAATTCTCATCTAATTATGCATCATTTTTGGAATCCTTGGTTTCATCCTTTTTTAGTCCCATTTTGCATCTTGTTTTGTGTCTTTTCTTACATCCTTTTTGCACCCAATTTTGCATCCTAATTTTACACCATTCTTTGCATCCTCATTTTGGTGTCCATTTTTGTATCCTTGTTTGCACCCAATTTGGTATTCTTTTGTATGCCCTATTTTGTTCCCTTCTTTGTGTCTAGTGTTGCACCTTTTTTTAATTCTACTTTAAAACCATTTTTGTGTCACTTTTGCATCTTGTTTTGATGGCTAGTTTAACATCCAATTCTACTCCCAATTTTGCATCCATGGTAACATCCACTTTTGGCTTCTTGTTTAAAGTTTTACTTTTATTTCCATTTATGACCCCCTTTATGGGTTC
This sequence comes from Pinus tabuliformis, assembly GCA_031772625.1. Lineage (NCBI taxonomy): Eukaryota > Viridiplantae > Streptophyta > Pinopsida > Pinales > Pinaceae > Pinus > Pinus tabuliformis. The sequence continues at coordinate 1,863,617,120 of CM062817.1, forward strand.
ATTTTACTAATTTCAATTACATAGTGAAATATATTATAGTTTCTAATGCCATTTTGTTGTAAGATTTAATGCACAGTTAGATGAACATAAAACCCTTTCATTTTATACTGAAACCTAGGATAGACCGATTAAGAGAAAGGTTGTTCTAAGGCTTAGGATTGTTATGAGATTAAGATGTAGAATATGGATTAAGAAAAAGAGAAGGAATTCCTGTGAGTCCTCACATGCAGTTCTTGTTGGAGTTTTTAGTGTAGCTGGGAAGCGCTCCTAGCTAGCTCCAAATCTTGGTCCTACACATAAGAGAGAGAACAAAGAAACCTTCATAACATAATATCTTGATAACCAAAACTATTAGAAACATATAAATATTACTAAATAAATAAATATAACCAAAAGTTTCATACATTCATTAGTTAAATAGAATAAGTAAAGAACGAATAGAAACATATGGAAGGAAGAAAAAATTATCTATATTAATAAAGGAGTTGGAGGAAAGTTACATCCATCAGATACAGTTGCAGCAACACCTCTCCCAACTCCTAGCTCCAAAACTCTCCCTCTCAGGATAGATCTCAACAGCATGACAATACAAGAATTCCCATCATTTTCTCAATGGCCAAGCCTCCAATATATAGGAAAGTGAAGGCTATGAAGATTTCCCAAATTCCTGATTAGTTCAATTTGGGCAAAAAAATTTGGGTGAATAATGTTTCCTCATATAAAAATGGCCTTTTCCACTTTTTAGATGCTTTTGTGCTTAGGAAAAAGCTTCTCCATGCTTTATGGATCATTCCTACTTTTGTATGCTTTTATTTTTAGGAAAAAGCTAAATATGAGGATAAAGAGATCACATTCCACCATATGAGTTTCTGAAAGTGAACAAGAGTGTCAAATTCTAGTTAACTCGAGCTCTTTTCCTCATGACTGAGTGAGAATTTTGGTAACAAAAGTTATATGAAGGGGACAACTTGTTATAGACTAGGATAATGTGGTCCTCATGGTACATAACTTGTATTGTAGTCTTATATAGCCTAGGAGATATGGGTATTTCAACCAACAACATAATATTCTCCTCCAAGATGATGAGGAGGTATTTTCATGTATAACACATTTAAGAAGATATCACAATTCAAATTTATAACTTAATATTTGTAAACAAATTTAAGGGTAATTGACAAAATTCATCAAAAAGATAGAAGTATCCTCATATATAACATTTCTCCATAAAAAAATCATTGACAATTTTCAATATATATATATGACTACTAAATCAACATTTATCACAGATATCATTATTCCAAGGTAAACTCAGAACATTATATCCAAAAATAAGAATATCATTATACATCATGATTCTCCATCGAAAAGCATTGATAGTTTTCAACACATATATAAAGTAACAAGATAATACTAATAATATCCTCATAATCTTTCATCAAATCAACTAAGATTCAAATATGTGATTATCAAATCAAAATATTTCGTGAACACCATTATTCTAAGCTAAATTCACAACATCCATCAAAAGATAGTAATATCATCATACATCATATTTCTCCATCAAAATGATGTTGATAATTTTCAATATATACATAAAATAACAATATAAAAATGATAATATCATCATCATATTTAATCAAATCAACTAAAATTTAGTGTATGATTACCAAATAAAAATGTTTCATAGATATCATTATTCTAAGGTGAATTCACAACATCCATAAAAAAATAGGAATCTCATCATACACAATAATTCTTCATAAAAAAATGTAAACAACTTTCAACATATTCATAAGGTAACAAGATAGTACCGATAATATCATCATCATTATTCAAATCAGCTAAAATTCAAATGTATGATTACCATATTAAGACATCCCAAATAAATATAAAAAATAATGCATGGCTAGCTAGCACTATGAAAATCATAGTCAAGGTCATCTTCATGATCATTTCCATGATCATCATCCTGATCATCCTGATAATATCATCCAAATAATCATCACCAATGCCATCACCATCCTCATCATCATCGTCTCTAATATACGATGTAATCTAAACATGGTCTATATCATCATCTTTGTGGTCATTACTTGTAGCGTTCTGGAAAAAAAAATTCAAGATTACATGTTAGTACTAATTCTATAGCACAATGCATATTTTTATTACAATTCTAACCATAAAATGAGGTAAGACATAATAACATTTAATAGTTTTAAAAAATAAAATGAAAATATGGTTTAAGATATATTATAGATCCAACTAAGATTACACTCGTAATTCACATTAAGTAGTAGAAACATTTTTAATGCATATGAAGTAGGTATCCATTTGTTCTTCATATTATATTGTGAATGTTTCTTACGATGTCCATGCACGATTGGTAAATTAAGAGTTACTAGAAGCTTTATTTCAAATTACAATTGTAATTCAGATTATAAATAGAACAAATTTTTACAAAAAAAGAATGTCAAGTGAAAAAGTAAATTGTTGTTAATGAAAAATAAGTTGCATACAATATGAATGACACATGAAATATTGAATTTTTTTAATGCATGTAATTTTCTCTATGATAAAATGGATCCTAATGTTCATTCAAGAACAAATGCTCACAAATAATTACTTCATTTTATCCATTATCACACTTAATCCATTATACCTAGTGATGACAAGGATTCCATTCAAATTCCTTTGAACTCCCTAAATATAATGTAAAAGAGAAAACTCCATGAGCACAACCCCCTCCCTTGCCTCGTCTACCATCAGAGGCAATGAACTTGGAGTTATGACCATGATAGGAACCCTTCCCTTGCCTCGTGTCCACCATCAGAGGCATTGAACTTGGAATTAAGAGTACTCATGTTTTCTTTGCTCTAATCAATCTCCAAGGAATCAAAACTTGATCAATATATCAAGGACTCCATCAAGGAATAGATATATCATAGGCGAAGCTCAACAGGCTTTACCAAAAGTGTGTGAAATATCACTTATCTCTGTTTTATGAAATAACTCAAGTGAGTGGAATGAGTGGTGGGAAACACTTACCAGGGAAAGGAAGGTTTTTGGTCTATCCTTATTTCTATTATTGTTTTTGCTTCTTAGAATGAAGGGAAGTGTTTAAAAAAATTATAAAAAAATATTTTAAAATAAAAAAATAAATAAACAAATAAAAATTGCTTACGTTTTAGTTTTTTTTAAATATATATTTATTTTTAGTATTTTTTATTTTCTAAAAGAATATATTTAGTTTTTGGTATTTTTTTATAACAAAAATTATATTTTGTTTTTATAAAAAATGGATTTTAAACATTCCATTCATGCTAAAATTGTGATTTTATGATATAAGTTTAAATTATATATAAAAAAGTAACTTAATGTCATGTGTTATGCCACTGAGATGGGTATTATACATCTCTTCCTTGCTATGTTATAGAATATGCTAGGTTTTTCTTAATACAATAAAATTAATTCTTATCATTATATCTTGAAATGTTCAACTTGCACTTAATAAAACAATGAAGTTAAAATTGTTTGCCTTTTTCCTTTGTACATATTTTTCCCCATTAATCTTGGTTTTAATAGATTAATTTTCTTATGGTGGCCTTGAGTGGTCACTCCCATTAGTTGTATGCTTTTTATTTTTTTGCAAGTGACATTTCTTAGGCTTGATAACATTCTATTTAATCTATGAAAATGTTTTATTGTCCATATTATTATTAAATATGTTGGTTTTGAGCATGGTTTAGAAAAAAGTTCCCAAAAGGTTTATAGATTTTATTTTATAATATAATGATTCATTGCTTGATGAAATTGTTTTGAATAATTTTTTTTTAATGATTCATTGATTGATGAAATTGTTATGGATATTTTTTTAGTATATAAGTTGTATGTGATGAAGTCAAAAGTCACCTCTTTTTGATATTTTCATTCATCAATTTCTCTTAAGGCCATCAAGTTCACCATTCAGTCCTAGGTTAAGGAAATATAGGATTCATGAAGTGGCATTGTCCAAGCACTTAAATCTTGAAACATGTTTTTTTTAGTCACATTATACTTCCTTTCTATGTAAATTCTCCATGAAAATAGTCTCATGGAACATGAGGGACCTCAATAGTAAAGGAGAAAAAAGACTCCTAAAAGAGAAATGGTACGCAAAGCACCCATCAATAATGTTTATATAAGAAACAAAAATATTAAGTGAGGTTCTACCTCATATAATTAGAAAATGGGAGAGGAATTGCCAAGTAGTAGTGATTGATGCTTAGAGATACTTGGGTGGAATGGCTATTATTTGGAATGATCAAGGCATCAAGGTTACCAATATGTTTACCTCTTTTCGCATTATGACAATACAATTTTAGTTAATTGACATCAAGGACTACTGCCATGTATCCAATGTCTATGACTCCAATATCACAAATGAAAAAACTTTATTTCTCAATTCAATTTCCAGCACAAGTAATTTATATTCCCCATCTCCATGGATTATTGGTAGTGACTTCAATATTATCAGGTGTCTTGAGGAAAATAAAGGATGAATCAAAATGTTTACCAAGAGATTTTGTATGTTGTACCATCAAAGCCCTAAAGTAGTCTCCATTAAAGTTCTCAAGCAATGAGTCTCCAACCCACACATGTGGATCAATGAGATGTAATACATGTGTGTGTGGTGACTAACTTAATACACTATTCTAATAACTCCACAAACTTAAGTATTTCACTTCGTCACATAAATTCACCGTAGTGTGACATAAGTAAACCAAGAGTTGACATGAAACCCTTATGCAACAAACAATTGCTAGATCCTCAATTAGGCGCTTAAATGATGAATTGAAAATGCAAGGGGGAAAGAGGACTTCAAGAGATCAAGTGTGACTAGGAGTGTATATATTCATATGTTTTCCAAAGAGGGAGTGAATACATGAGTTATCATTCATTGGGCCTTATTTTCTTTCTTTTTATTTTTCTTGTATATATGACTTAGGGAATAAGGTTTTCATAAGTTTGGCACAACTCATAGATATAAAATTTACATGAATTTTCACTTCAACCTTAGAGTTTAGACTTAGATAAATCATTATAGTGTATCTTTAACTTTAATGATTTTGGATTTCACTTTTTGATTTTCTTTCATCACAAAAGACAAAAGGGGAAATATTTGCTACAAATCTATGAATGCTTAATCATAAAGGTGTCATGTGATGAAAACAAATTAATGATGTTATTCTCTATGAAAATGATGGGTATTCTTGTGAAATTCTTATGCTTGTGGATGTCTCCTCCCTGGTTGACAGGGAGTGAGGGTGGACACCATATTATCCATGTGTCATGTACTATGGCCATGAATAACAATCATAAGCCTAGTAAGGAGAATGGTGGATTGGATAAGCATCTGGGATCAATATTTTTTGAGAATTTGTATTTGACTAGGACCTACTGCCATAAGTCAAGTACATTAATCCAAGACAAGAATAGTCATGAGGATCGACATTTCATAGTGTCAAATATTATGATAGTGGATTAGGAAATGATCATGTGAGGACATACCTAGTGAACATCCCGGTGGGGTAAGTGCCTAGAGAGGCAATGGTGTCCAAATTTATGCCCCCCAACATTGTGATTTTATCTAATGGAGAGATAGAACTTGTTAGTCAAGGCCTTGCTATTTTGACAATATTGGTTATTATGATGTAAATCATTGTTGATGCTTATCAATCCAGATCCTTTCTTATATGAATATTTCAACTTGAGAGTCCTTTTTGTCTCATTATGAGTACCTCCCTAGTTTATATGAAGTGTCATCATCTTCATTATCGTCATCATCACCACCATCATCATCATCATTATTGTCATCATTGCATTATCGTCATAATCACCATTTATGTTGTCGTCATCATCATGATTATGGACATTTTCATTAATTGTTCATAATTATAGGTGTCGTAAGAAATTTCATCAACCCAAAAAATGTTTCAAGTGGTCGGAAGGGGTTGTTAGGACACATGATATATGCAAGAGAAATAACAACTTTATTTTTGAGAGATGATTGATAATCATCATCATCACTACCATTATCATCGTTATTATAATTTTCATCATCCCTATCATCATAATTAATGTAATATATATCGTCATTGTTTTCATCTTCGTCATGAACATCATAATCATGATTCATGCCATTATTGTTTTTTATGATGACCAAGTTGAAAATAATAATAAGGATGATCAGATAATGATGACTTGGAAGACAACGCCAAAGACAATGATTATGATTATGACCATGACAACATTTAAAAATTGGGAAGATTGGACAAGGTCATTAGCATCGTCATCATCATTGTCATTGTAACCCCCATCATCTTTATCATCATGTCATTATCATAATAATCACAATTCATGTCATCGTCATCATATTCATTATCATCATCATCATAATTATTGACATTGTCATCAGTTGTTCATAATTGTCAATGTCATAAGAAATGTCATCAATGCAAAAAATATGATGAGTATTGGAAAAGGGATGCAAAAGTGAACAAAAAAATGGGGGCAACAATATACGTAAAATTGCATGAAGAGTGGACACAACATAAGTAGATGCAAAACAAGACCAAAAAATTGACACAAAAGTGTATGAAAAAGTAGATGCAATAGTTGATGAAAACTTGGACACAAAATAGGATGTAAACATGGATGAAAATGTGGAAGAAAACACGGGTGCAATAGTATGCATAAAACTTAGCATGAATTGTGGTGAAATAAATGTGGATACAACAATGAACACAAAAAAGGACACAAACTTGGATGAAATAAGGGATGTAAACATGGACCAAAAATGGGTGAAATAATGGACACAAAATTAGATGAAAAATTGGACCCATCAGAAGTGGATGTAAAAGTAGATGAAAAATGGGATGAAAAATACATAAACATTATTTGATGCAAACTTGGACACAAAAGAGGATGCAAATGTGGATGCAAAAGTGGAAGAAGATGTGGGTTGCAACGATAGGCACAAGATATGGCACAACAAAAGTGACAAAAAAAGATGCAAACTTAGATGCAAGACAAGATGCAATAAGGGATGTAAAAGTGGATGCAAACATGGGTGCAACAAGAGAAACAAAATTGGATGCAAAATATGGATGCAATGGAAGTAGATGCAAAAAAAGATACAAAATAAGACGCAAAACCCAGCACAAAAGTGGATGCAAAAGTAGATGCAATATTTGATGCAAAATAGGATGCGAAGATGGATGCAAAATAGGAACCAAATGTGGGTACAACAGTAAGTAAAAAACATGGCACAAATTGTGTCACAACAAAAGTGGATGTAATGATAGATGCAATAAAATAAGCAACTGAAGATACAAAATAAGATGCAAAAAGGGATGCATAAGTGGACGTAAACATGGGTGCAACAATGGATGAAAAATAGGATGCAAAAGTTGATGCAACAAAATTCGATGCAAAAGTAGATGCAATATGAGACGAAAAAAAACTTATGCAAATCTTGACACAAAAGTGGATACAAAAAGGGATGCGAAAATAGATGTAAAAGTCAATGAAAACCTAGATGCATATGAGGATGCAGTCGTGGATGAAAATTTAGAAGGAAAAATGGGTGTAGAGGGAGGTGCCAAACTAGGTGCAAATTATGGCACAAGAAAATTGGATGCAATAGTGGACACAATAATAGATGAAAAGGGGGATGTAAATATGGATGAAAACAAGATGTAAAAGTGAATGCAACAAAATTAGATGCAAAAATAGACACAAACCTCAATGTAAAACTTGGTGCAAAGGGGATGCAAAAAATGATGCAAAAATGGACGCAAAAAATGATTTAAAAAATGATGCAAAAGAGGATGTAAGAGATGATGAAAAATTTGATGAAGTGTAGGCGAAAAAAGTGGATGCAATAGAGGATGCAAAAGTTTGTGAAACAAAATTAGTTGCCAAACATGATTCAAAACCTGGTGCAAAGGATGGCACAAAACTTGGCATAAAACCTGGAGTAAAACGTGGTGTAAAATATGGTGCAAAGCCTATTACAATAACTAGTGCTAAACTTGGTGTAAGACTTGTTACAAAACTCGATACAAAATTTGCATCAATTTTTTACCATATTTGATAAATGGACACAAATAACACCAAAAATGGGCTCTAGACGCAAAAAAGGAAGCAAAAAGGGACGCTAATCATAGGGTTTTGTTGTAGTGCCTCTATTTGGATCACAGTTGCCTCCATCCCCCCCTCCTCCCATGGCAGGGGGGGCAACCTGTTGTTAGTATACCTCATTATGGTAATCTACCTAGTTATAGTCCTTATCTTGAATGGCTTCTAGTGTTTGGAAACCTACTTTACTTGTACAACCTAGTTCATATTAGGATCAATTATTGAATCCTCAAATTGTACCATCTTCATCGCAAATTCCTACCTATCTGTCAACACCTCAACAAGCTTAAATACATGTGAGGCAACCTTTATAGCCCATTCCAATGTTGTCTAGCTCTCCCCATATCCCAGTTCATCAACTTGTACAAGGTTCCTCGCCTTCTCAATCACTTGCACAAGGTACTCCTCAAGTTTCGATAGGTCAAATTCTTCAAAATTTGATGCAGTCTCAATCGAACCCATACCAGGGGGCAATGCAAACCCTGATCGGGCAACAATATGGATCACATCAAGTGCCTTTTCAAGGCCATCAAATCCAAACCCAACCATTCCAGCAACTTTATCGCCATCCTAGGACTGGCCAACAAACCTACTTGTATGTTGGTCATAAGAACCCTCCATATTTTGGTAACCAAGTTCCTTATTATCATAACCCTCCTTATCTAGGAATGCAAGTGCCTGTTGCCCAGGCTATCCCCTCATATCCAAGTCATCCTCCTTTGGAATTTAATCAGCAATTTCCTTTTGTGGCTACTCTTGAATTTTCGGATTTAACATGCCTTACTAACGATCCCATCACTCATTCACCATGGTGGTTGATTATTCCCACTAAGTTTCCTTATGATATCCCAAATTTCAAATGGAATCCTGGAGGAGACCCGTAAACATATGTTGTGAAGTATCATCTATGGTGTTCATCCAATTCACTTAATGATGATTCCATTCGACTTCGTCTTTTCCAACGAACACTTACAGGTACTGAAAATAAATGGCATATTGAATTACCTAGAGCATTGTTTCATGACTTCAGCACTTCAACCACTACCTTCCTCACACATTTCTAGTTGCCCATTAGATATGAAACTGGAATGAAACTATTGAATAAATTCAAACAATCAGACTATACTCACATTTAGGATCACATTCATGAGTGGAGACGTTGTCGCCGGTTGGTCAAGACTTATGTTCCTGATCAGTTGTTAGAAAAATGGTTTTTCAAGTCTTTGTTAGCTCCCATAACATAAGATACGGCCAAATGTGGATTCATGACTAAAGAGAAAGTTATTGCTTGTTCTTAGTATTTATATCTAGTTTATACCCAATCAAGCATGCTCTATCACAAGATAACAAATGATCTGAGACCTTTGAATACTATTACTCCTCCACCTGATAAATAATATCATGCTTTCGATGGCATTATAGGTTCTGCCAATTTGCAGTCGACGAGTAAACCATCTGGTATTGCTCTTACCGCTCCTACACAAAACCCTCCATCTCATCCTTTTGCGGCTTCTACTTCTGAGATAAATTTCATCTCATCTGATAAAGGAAAGTCTCAACATTATCCTGGAAGCAAGAAGAAAGGTAAAGGTAAGAAAAAGAAAGATTCCTTACCACGAGATAAACAAACAAATTCATCTTCTGATGAGAAACAAAAAATCAATACCCATGGTTGATTTGTAACAAGGATCACTTTACGCATTATTGTTCCTTCAAATTGACCAAGACACCCTCACTCCAGTTGAATATTGTTGGCTCTAGACACTCTATCCCATACTACATCTATGATTTGCTTGCTACATGTAGTGTTGAGCTACCTGCCAATCTTGTGATAGTGAACAAGATCGTTCTTAGAGGTAATTAGGTTACATCCTTTATGATAATCTTTCCATCCCTAGTAGGAAGGGATTGAGGTCTGCAATAAATAGCAATATAGCCTTTCACCATCTCACCGCCACTTCTTCCACCTAGAAGAGAGACAGGGGCACCTTGCTTTGACAATCCTGATAGAAAGTAAATATACTCCACATGTATCTCGAGAAGATAATCCCCAAACCTGAATGCTTGTGTCTGAATATCCCATGAGCGAACAAGGTACTTCAACAACTCAATTTGTTACCTCATACCAAGAAGCCAAAAGAATTTCAATAACCCATAATATTTTAGCGCCTGGATGGTAGCAGGTCATTTGCCACATTAAAATCTTATTCCTCATGTTCTCTTTCTTGCTAGATGAATGTAGTTTTGTGCTAATGGGTACCTGAAACATCAACAAGGAATCCATCAGTCCCTTTCCCATTCAAAAAACTTGACAAAATTTGAGGCAAAAGTGAAAGAAAACTTAGGAAAATGCGCCCAACGCACCGCAACAGTGTTTACTAGGGTGTTTCACCTATGCCTGTAGTATTCCTCTGCCTAGGTGTAATGCAATTTTCAACACGGGGGGGGAATTGGTCCTAGAGTGTTTTTTATGAACCCTAGGAGCCTCAAAACCTTAAAATTTTTACATGAAAACATAAAAATGGATCGTTGAAAGATAAAGAAAGATTTCAATTCCTACTTGGAAGAGACAATACTTGATATGGTTCCCTGGATTGGTCGCAATCATTTGAAGAAAATTGAGGGGAAAAGGGCTCCAAATACTCAGTGTTGAAGGTAAAATGTGAAATGGTAAAATTGACAAGTCATTTTGAATATTTATGGTCATTTTCTTTTTATTTTATTCATTTTTAGTATTTTCACCTAGATATGTTTAATTTTTACTATGAAACAAGTATGTTTAATCCTTCTTATGGTGTTTTGAGCAGGTTGACAGCTGTTAGCAGGTTTTTATTTTGTCTCTAACCATAGAGTATACTTTTATCTCTTTTTCGGGCTCTTTAAACCTACAGAAAAGGAACCCCCCTGGAGTCCTCTTTCAACTCTTTTCAGACTCCAAAAATATGAAAAGATTGTCAAGCACTTTCCTTTTCGAACTCATAAAAGTAAATGAAAATACGTCTACTCAGTATAAGTTTAACCCTTTCCCAAACTGAGATAGACTAACTACAAAAAAGGAATACCTTAGTTGAACATGGCTAAGACATTCTCTTGGGTATTGTTTTCTACCTTTTTGGACCTCAAGGACTACCTACAAAAAGGGACATCTAGTGTTTTCTTTTTCTCCTCTTTTTCAAACTCTCTAAACATGAAAAAAATGTCGAGTTTTACCTTCACTAGACTTGTTAAAACATCAAACATCGATGGATTGTTGAACATGACGAGGTTGAACCACTCCTTCTCAGGGTTCATTAAATATACTCAGAGGGATTCATCCGAAGGATGAACTTACAGATCAAGCATATGTTATCCTCCTCAATCTTGTTAAAAAATAAAGAGGTACTGACCAGTATGGTTGGGGAAATTGGGAAAAAAAGGGATTCCATTTTTCTAATGGCAGTGAGTCACTCTTGAACAAGACACTCCTTCACTTCATAACCATGAATGTTGGGTTGGGTAATCTTCTTGTCTTTTTTTTATCATACCATTTTTAGAGCCTCCACTTTGGTTTTGGGTTAATGCTGCCAAATCCATTCAGTATCGCTGGTGTGTTCAAGAGAATTCATTCAATTTATCTCTACTACAATACTCTTAAGCCTTCATTTCATGTCTGCATTTCCTGATCCAGTTCCATGTCATTCTAGTCATTCTATCTCAACCATGATACCTGTTTCATTTTGTTGATGGGGGATACATCAAGGCCCTCCTATAAAAATTTGGTTCCTATCGGCATCATCACATCATCTAGGAAGTTGACTTAGAAACACCCCTTGGTACCTTAGTGCTTGCATACATAAATGGCAAGTTTCCTCACTCTTGGAAACAAGTTTACGTCAATGGCATTCGACCGAAATATTCTATGTGGTGTTCGAAATCAACTCATTCATTCACACCATATGAATTGTACTATCATACCTATTTTAGCAGCTACAACCACCCTCCAAAAGTTTTCCTTAGCTTCATATTGGAGCCTCCCTACCAACCTTTTCATAGCAACATGTCTTGCTTCGTCAAGTACACAAGCTCCAGTGGTTTTCTTGCAGAATGAAAACCTATCCATGAGAGTTTGTTGCATCCCCCTCACAACTTCTTTCCCCTAGACTTAGTGCAACTACAGGCTGAGAATCTCCCTCAAGAAATTATGCAATTATGGAGGGCAACCAACCTTCCCTCCATAAATTGCGCAATTTTGTCTGGCAGCCTATTGGGCTCCAAAATTGTACATATCTGCCAGTTAATATTCACCCAAAAAATGTGCAATTCCTCCCAGCAGGGTTGCTCAGCCCAGGAATTGTGCAATCCTGGGTAGAAGTCAGTTGCTCTGCCCAGAAATTACACAAATCTCTTAGGAAACCAGCCCAACTCCCTCCCAGAAATGCACATTTTTTCCTCCTAGCTAAAGCAGACCATTGGATGTGTAGTTGAATTGACCAATTCCACCCAGGACCGAGGAAACTTGACTTGCATGCATGGGTTTATTTTTCCCAGAATAGAAAAGGAAACATGAAAAAAGTATCCCTAGATTTTAGGAATCTATTTTTAGCAACTAGAGGTTACAAGCAAAGATCACTTTAGAATCTTTCCTCCAAGTGTCGCTTTTTCCTAGATTTGTGGCATGCGCGTCATGAGCTTCAAACTTATTTATTTGAAGCATCAGAGCTCATTTCTTCACATCGATCTTGAAGCTCTGACATCCTACAACATATCCAAGACTCTTCGACACATCCAGTTCAGCGATTCACGGGTAAGTGGTCTTAACTTGTCTTTTGCAACATTTCTGTCGTGTTTTGTATTTTCACTTGTGTGAGTGTTATTTTCTTGATTTCTATGAATGCTTGTTGTTGTTTACATGCATACTAGCTTGTACTAGCATCGTTTCAGTTTTTGTTAGCATCTCACTGTTGTCGCATGCATGAAACTGTTTTGCACGAACAGTCGTTGATTCGGCAACTCGCTTCACCCACATGCATGTTGTTCCATTTTCTGAATCTTTCATTCACTATTTTCATGCATGATATTTCACTCCTACTTACACTGAGTATCACCATGCATTCACAATCACATTCACTTTCAGTTGCCCATCGACAAGTCTAGGCAGCCTTAGCCTGGACTCTGCCTCACCATGACAGCACTGCACAATCCTAAGAGGGAGGGCTTTGTCTTCCTCACAAGAAATGTGAATTTCTACCCAAGAGCTATCCTCCAAGCTTTGTTTTCACAATTCTGAGGGACAATGACTGTTGGCCTAGAAAATTGCACAATGCAGTCACTGGGCCTATAACCACTGCCATCTGAAATTGCGCATTGCACAATTTTAGCAACCAGTAAGCCATCTTGGATTGCGCATTGCACAAATCCAATAGCCAGCTAGCCTCCCCAAATAGCCCATACTTCCTTTTGCAGAGTTTTGGCAGCCAGTCAACCAGACTCCCAAAAGAAATTGTGCAGTCCCTGCAAATCAATCCCCAGGTATGTTGCATCTCTTTCCTCAGGTTTGCTTAAATTGGTTTTCGCTGACATATTTCTTTCCATGCATGTCGCTTTGTCTCCAGATCTAGCAGGTGTTTGTCCGCCTCTTTGCCATTCAGGATCAATGGCCTCCAAGAGAGCAGGATCAAAGGACACTGAAATAAGTGCAACTGAAGCAGTAGTTGAGTGAGTGTCCACAAATCTATTGATCTATGAAGATACCAAACTCATTCTAGACAAGGACATCAAGCTAAAATGGCAAGAGGTCAATGATGCTTTTGCAGGCACATTTTGGGAATACCTCAAAGACCGCCAAGTCTATGTGAACATCCACAAATTTGGCTTGTACCAGCTTGCATGCAGGTATCTCGTGCTCCCATGCGTGGACATGATACATTGGATCGTCTCCCACACTGATCCTGAGACAATGACATTGAGTAGTGTCAGAAAGATGGAGATTGGTACCTTCAGGGCATAGGATTATGATGAGATGTATCGAATGTCGTTGCCTATGACCATCATGGGGGCACCCTTCGGCTTACCTAGTAGCAATGCCAACTCTAGAGACATTTTGAATAACTAGGTAAAGGAGCCGGCTAAATTCAGGATGACACCTAACAAGATCTACAAGAGGAAGATATTGCATAAATCATATCAATAATTGGTCATCTTTGCATGTCGACTGTATGTCCAGGAAATCATGGAAACCTTCCCACAGAGTTGGGTGATCGCCCTGAACCAACTGTCTAGAGAAGGCAAAGCATGTAACTGGTCCAGCATGTTGGCTCATCAGCTGAAGGACCAAGTAACAAGGGCTCGACAGCCATCCAAATGTATGCAATCAGAGATCTACATGTTCGCCTACATATTGGATGTGATATGTGCCTGACAGAAGTTCCTAGGCTTGAAGTGGGCATGGACACCGATGAAGACTGCTGTGAACAAATATTGTAAGATGTTTTCCGAATGCATCTTCAAAGGAGTTATCACATGACTATCTGATCATTTTTTCACCCCAGTTTACAAGATGATATTCGAGCAAGATCCACCCTGCATGTTGAAGGAAACAATGGAGGCATTGATAGACATAGTTGATTGGTATGCCTCACTGTTCGGCACCAGAAGAAGAAGGCACCTTGGTCCGATGTTCTGTTGTGCATTGGGTTATAAGAGATCCGATGTTTCAAGCATGGAGATGTCAAAGAAGAGCAACTGAAGAAGTATCCATTTGACCTCTGAAGTTACAATCCGTATGATTTGCATTGTCTTGTGAAAGATCACTGCATGAGAGTACATTTAAACTAGATCCATGGGCATGTCATTGGGCAGAGGAGGACACATGGAGATATTGTTACAAATCCTCCAAACTCAATGAACCGGTCGGCTTCGTTGTGGAATGGTTAGTGAAGCAACATGAAGTAGCATCACAGAGAGCACCAGAGGTGAACATACCAGTGCGTGGCAAGGGAAAGAGGAAGATTTTCAATCACATGGAGGAAGAGAAAAGCTGCAAGTTCTGAGCAGATCCACTTTTGGAGAAATAATCTATGGCTATAGAGGTGAAGAGTCAACATCGTGACAAGTGAAATGCACAAAGGCAGAGAGAGAAATAGAGAATGGAGAAAAAAATAAAGAGTTGCATGAGTTGAAGGAGAAACTTTAAAGGAACATGAGTTGTGCAAATAGGAGAGGGAAGCGTAGCAAGAACAGGTACAGTAGGGGGCATAACTTGTGCAGATAGATGAAACAATGCCCATACAGGTAGTGAACTCATTAGAATAGATGGCATCAAGAAAACAGGGTGAGCCATCACAGGAGCAGGACATTGCTCAGGAGATAGAGTGAGCACTTGAACAAATGGATATGGATATTGGAGCGATAGGAACTAGAGCAAGACATTGACCTCATGCCTCGCCACCAATAGGTCGGCCCACCATCTTCAACACATCCAGAAGATGAGCAAGTCCCAAGTGACCAAGGAGACACTAAGAACCTTGGAGATCAGCCAGATGGAGAGATGCACAACATCTCATTTGACGAGTCTCAACATAGAGTTATGCAATCTCGCAGAGTGTCAACTCTAGAAGATCATACATCTCCTGTGCAGTATGAGGAATGAGTGACCATGTTTGATGTGCACAAACATCCAGCAGCATTGGCCAATGCTACTAGAGCATATGCCGAAGCCACTAGCTCAAGTGTTCACTTTCTGGTAGCTGAGAACGAGTGAATGGCTTAGGATCTACAAATGGCCAAGTAAGGAGGAGAATTGGTTACAACATTCGCCTGAGCACAATTGAAGAAGGCAATACTAGATGAACTATTGTCCCTTGATACAGTCATGCGGGAATTGTATTCCAAGTTTACAACTGTGGATAATCCAATCGTCCATCTCAACGGATGGCAACAATGATGTGCTAGAAGAGCACGTATCTTGTTGAACATGCATGCTATAGTTTATTACATACCAACATGGAAGATGAGATACAAGGGAGCCCCGCTTCACTTGCCTAAGATGATGAAGCCCAGAGTGGTCGAGCTGAAGGCATGCATCCAGAGTTAGATCCAGAACTATTAAGAGCTCCCGCAACTCATCACTAGTCTACAGGCTTCCCATGGACATGTATTCAAGAGTATGGATGTTGTGGTGCACGCCCATATGATCCCATCTATTGGGACTCTCACCTAGGTGAAGACAAAGGCATAGATCCATCTAGAGCTTAACTCAGACTTTGATGAGTTAATGCGCATAGCCACCAGCCCATTTTTTCCAATCAGTGCAGAAATCATGCACAAGTATGTTGTTGGTTCAGTTGCGTTGAAGACAATGATGTGCATGCTATCAGATGATTTGGAGAGAGGAGCCCGAGTAGTGTACCCGAATGATATGGAGGCAAGAGTCAAGTTCCAGAAAGATGTCAGCTTGGCATACACAGACACCATCGCAGACTACCGACCTTGGAATCAGTTCGCTACTATCGATCATTGTGAAGATGTTGAAGAGTTGGACTTCCCACGGTTGTCCAAGTCATAGTGATGTCTTGCATGGCTTTCTCAAGCCATTTTGTCTCACATGGGTACATGTGCATTGTAATGTAACGTCTTGTCAAGTGTAGGTTCAAGTGACGATAGTTGGATGTAACAGTCATAGAGTAGATGAAGAGTCATGAGGGTAGATGAACTATCACAAATGGGAATGTCAAGGGCCACCCCACCCTTTGATATAAATAGTCCCTCATAACTCATTGTATACGCTTTTTGTCAACCAAGCTTTGATAGGAGTATCTTAGAGAAATCTTGGACAATATTGTAACGTGCCTTGGCTTCTCCATTGCATAGAGCTAGTATATCTCTTTGGAGGAGCAGGCAGTTGTGGATGTAACATTCCACTATTGGAACTAGTGGTTGGACATGGATGTATTGTATGAATGGAACTTACACTTCTTAATATAACAGAGCCAACACGTTTTCAAGTATATGTTGTTATTTTAGTTGGACTATTCGGGTTGTTGTAGCAATGTATTTTATTTAACTTATGCATTTGTGTATGAACTATTTTGTATGAAATTGTATAAATCTTGTTGCAGATGTGTTATTAGTTTAACAGTCACTTTGGATTGCTTGCTATCTTGCTTTCCAGCTGGGGATGCATCTTTGCTTGTGTGTTCCCTTCCAAGATGAGTACTATTACAGGTTTCCAAGGGGTGCACTCACCTCACTCTCTGTGTGTTAGAACCTCTCATGCACCTTCCTTGACTCCTTGTAGCTGTCACACCCTTGCTAGCAATAGGGACATTTTACTTGCCTCTGTACGAAACCACGGTCAAGGTATTACTGTATGACCCACTATAGGGACTCCTACACCAAACAGTCTAAGGTCTAATTGGGACTTCTTACCTGGGGAGATCCCTTGACATGTTGGTGGGTCCAGCACTGTCAACATTTCTGGCACTAGAAGGAGGGCCAAATGACAAGCTATGTCCTCTCATCCTGTTTTGAACCTTTTCATATCAATCATGGACTCTTGCACTCTCCTCCCTCCATGATGTTTTTCGCATGCCGAATATATTACCATCACAAGGGAGTTTTTCAATCTCTTGTCAACATACACTTATGATGGTGAAGGCCATGTGGCCTGGCCTAAGTTCCTATGTGACTTTCTTTCCATGCTTCATGAGGAAGATGGATGTTTTGATGACCAAGATAGTCTGTTGATTGCATACACACTTCGTGAATCTCCACATCCGTGGATGTGTAGCCTACCAGTGGACAGTGTACACCCACTTGAGAACTTTTGTGATCTCATTGAAGACACTTTCTATCATTTTGATCCAGAACATCTTGATCAAAAACTGTTACAACAATGGAAGGCTCTGCATGAGTCACCTATGGATTTTTGGCACCACTTCTGTGATTTGCAGTTTCAATCTCCGAAGAGCCGGATGAAATTTTTCTATCTTTGGGACCAATTCAAGTATTGTCTTAATAAATCTGCACATCCTAAGAAGAAGTTTGGACTCAAACCTCACTCAGTATTCTTCAATGATGGAGCTATGTAATCACAGACAGGTACGGTCACTGTCACAAGTGACTATCTGTTGTCCCCTCATTAAACATCTCCACCACTATACAATGATGTGAGAGATCATGCTCACACATCTATTAAGCTGTCACATCCTCCCAACATCACTTCACTTAATTTTTGTGCAGATTTATTTGTGAGTCCATAAAGTTGTCATATGCATTTTGTACCACAACATCCATCTTCGTACTCGATTGTTCCTCTGGATGATACTATCTTGTGTTCTTCCATTCTAGAATCTACACTTGTTGTGAATGAGGATCAAGCCACTGACGGAGTTGGTGTTGCACAACCAACATGTGTTGTCATTCATGAAGAGTATGACTGGGAGATTGAGCATCAACACTCGATGAAGGATGACTCCCATCCATTCGAGCCTCCTCCATTCTTTCCTAACATCTTTGGTGAACCTGCCATCCATGATTTCACATGTGTATCTTCATCTACAGATGCACCCATTGTTAATCACTTGCAGGACACATCGGTTGTCAGTCCATCATCCAAAAATGGAGGGGATAAGTTATTTAGTGAAAATCCACTTGATATTTCATTTGCCTTTTTTGGAAACACAGAATTTGTTCGCTTCTCATCTAACCCTCTGTTTGATTCATCAAATCATGAGGATGCCGATGAAACCATTGATATTTTTTATTGTGGCTATCGTGATCCATTTACTCCCATATTCGATCACGATCATGATTCTATCATAGTTTATTTTTCGAAGCCACTAGTTTCTGATGATCTATTTGACAATGAAGTCGAAAGGCCCCAGACTGCCAAGGTATTACAGCCCGAGCTGATGGTTATGTCAGGCCCTCACTGTCCTGAGGTTGGTTTCACTTCCAATCAGGGAATTCTCTAATCACCTGAGGCACCTCATCACTCATCTGTATGCATTGAAGATCAATCTCACACATAGATCATTCTTCCTCCGCTCGAACTGCACGAACCCATTGCTCATGCATTGGAGGAATATTACATTGCAAGCACTCGTGCACGACGCAAGTTGTCTTTATTTCTTTTGTTTGTTTGTATGTCATAGTCAAGAGGATGCATATGCTTCAAAGTTGCATGCAGTTTCGCACAACACCGTGACAAGTCCAAGAACCACATGTCATGTACTTGCACTCTCTTTTGTCCCGTGGACACTTTTATTGGTTCATTATTATATATTTCTTATTTATTGGTTCGCACAACCAAGTTTCTCATGAACCAAGCCTTCACCAATATGGGTCAACCAATGCTTCGGTGGTTACATTGGAAATATCACTTCACGTGATCAGGCCCATGCACCGTTAGCTTAGGAGTAGGAGTAGTTTTTGTTTTCAATTTTTTTGCTTGCATACTTGTTTTCTTACTTGCTTTGCTTATTTGTTTGACTACTTGTTTGCTTACCTTGCTTTTGCATTTGCTTTTGCTTCTGCTTTGCTTTGTTGTTTGTTTGCTTGTTTTGTTCATAGGTTAGTTTCACATGAAACCATGTCTGACTCTTGAAACAAGCTGGGTAAAATAAAAGAGGCCTTGTGCAGCTATCACTGCTTGGTTATCTGCTATCATCCCTCTGTATGAAGAACGTGTTGCTTTTTTTCCATGATACGTCGATGGAAAATACATACTATTCAAAGTGAACCTTGGTGGAAATGTAACGCTTGCATGCTATCTAGTGTCACCTACCCTAGTTGGTTGTTTTTGGGTTAACCCTTGTCAACTCAGTCAAGTAGAGTAAGGTGGGGGGGAGGGGGGGGAACCTTAACAAGCATGTCAGAGGTATATAATAAACTACTTCCCTAAAGGAACAACCTCTTCTTCTCTCAATAAGTTGGGATCCCTCTTCTACCTCTGAAATGAATAAGTGCTATGCACAGCTATGAATAATAATTAAAAAAAATGAATAAGGCAAAAGAAGAGAAAGGCTTCCTGCGCAGAGCGGTGTTGCGATTAACTCTGTCGGGGTACTGACTAGGCTCATTGGAAGCAGAGCGATATTTGTGTCCTACATGACTCCATCGGGGTACTGTCTAGGCCTGTTGGCACTGAAGTAATCCCAGAGATGAAACTAAGACTCTGACGACTATACTGCTTATGCACCAATATACCCCTCAACCCCAATTGAAAAACTGTGTTGCCCTGGCTTGGAATGTGTGTCAATTGACCAAGATCTTGGTAGATGCTACATATTACAATCAAGCTAGTGTGAAATCAAGACGAACTGAGAATTGAGCAATACTTTCGGAGGTGTTAGACTTGATTTTCACAAAGAAGGTCCATTCAGAGAGCTGGAGTGTTGTAGTAGCTACAAGCACCCTCCAAAATTTTTCCTTAGCTTCATTTTGGAGCCTCTCTACCAACCTTTTGACAGCAGCATGTCTTGCTTCGTCAAGTACACAAGCTTCATTGATTTTCTTGCAGAATGAAAACCTATCCAAGAGAGCTTGTTGCATCCCCCTCACAAGTTGTTTCCTTTCGACTTGGTCCAGCTACAGGTTGAGTAGCGCCCTCAAGAAATTACACAATTCTGGAGGGTAACCAACCTTCCCTCTAGAAATTGCACAATTCTATCTAACAACTTGTTGGGCTCCATAATTGTGCAAATCTGTCAGTCAAGCTTCACCCAAAAAATTGTGCAATTCCTCCCAACAGGGCTTCTCAACCCACGAATTTCACAATCCTGGGCAGAAATCAGCTGCTCTGCCCAGAAATTACTCAAATATCCTCGGCAGCCAGCCCATCTCCCTCCTAGAAATGCACATTTTTTCCTCCCAACTAAAGCAGACTGTTGTATGTGCAGTTGAGTTGAGTAGTTCCACCCGGGACCGAGGAAACTTGACTTGCATGCATGGGCTACTATTTCCTAGAATAGAAAAAGAAACATGCAAAAAACTCCCTAGACTTTAGGGAGCTATTTTTAGCAGCTGGAGGTTACATGCAAAGATTGTTTTAGAATCTTTTCTCCAAGAGTCACTTTTTCCTATATTTGTGGCATGCATGTCATGAGCTTAAAATTTATTTATTCAATGCATCAAAGCTCATTTCTTCACATCGATCTTGGAGCTTTGACATCCCGCAGCACATCCAGGACTCTGTGACACATCCGACTCATCTATTCATGGGTAAGTGGTCTTAACTTGTCTTTTGAAGCATTTCTGTCACTTTTTGTGTTTTCACTTGTGTGAGTGTTGTTTTCTTGAATTATGTGAATGCTTGTTGTCATTTACATGTAGACTAGCTTGTGCTAGCACCATTTCAATTTTCGTTAGCATCTCACTGTTGTCGCATGCATGAAACTGTTTTGCATGAACAGTCTCTGATTCAGCAACTCACTTCGCCCACATGCATGTTGTTCCATTTTCTGAATCTTTCATTCACTGTTTGCATGCATGATCTTTCACTCTTACTTACACTCAGTATCACCATGCATTCACAATCACATTCGCTTTCAGTGGCCCGTCGGCGGGTTTGGGAACTCTTGGCCTAGACTCTGCCTCACCAAGACAACATTGTGCAATCTTGAGAACGAAGGCTTTGTGTCATGCGGAAAGAGTCAATTTTGCGGACAAAACCGACCTCCCTAGAAGCTAAGGCTTTCTAGTGACAAACAAAACAATCAAGCACTATCTTTCCCTAAATATGCATTTAAAATAAAAGCAACCAGGTGTTTAAGGCTTACCTTTAGTCCAACGCTTGTTTGTTGTAGTCCAGCCTCTCTGATCCAGATGAGCTCCTTCTCCTTGAAGCCTGCATTCACTAACAAGCAAACAATTACATAGCACCTGAATAACTCATATAATAAAACATATTCATCATAAAGACCAAGGAGTATATGAAACAAATTATATAGAACAACTTGTTGAGAAAAATGAGCTTAATTGTATTAATTGGAAACAAAAGAAACCATTACAACCAGTGCCTTGGTGTTGTGCAGGTCCCTCCCAGGGTCCAACAAGAGTTCTCCTTTACTTTGATTAGCTCACCCACTTCCAAATGAAGCTAGGAAAGGATTGGCACCTCTCCTCTCAAGCTCTATAAGGGAGTCCTAATTTCAACAGCATCTACCCTTAGGAATGTTCAGCTTTCAACCTCCCCTCCCTCTGGCCCAATGCCTGTATGTATAGTGCTTTGGAGGAAGTTAATCAGGTCCACCATGAATGGGATAAGCCCCTCTTTCAATGGGATAGCTCCCCTCTTCATGGGATAAGTTCCTCTTTCATTGGGATGCATGAACCATCTGGAGGCGCTCAATCCACGTCAAACCATCTTCTAAAATGCTCTAGAATTGACCACAAGTAACTTTTTTGAAGTGAAACTTGCGCCTTTTGACCTTTACAGGAGTACGCACCCACCCCTTTACAGACAGAGTGTACAAGTACGCAGGTTTTATGAACTTGAGGTGCGTACACGCAGGTAAGGCTAAGAGAAACTGCGTAACCAGAGTTATATTGACTTTTGAGGACTTTCTCTCTTTCTTGGAGTTTGACATGAGAAGCAGAGGTATGAGACTTGCCAAGGAGGACAGTATGACTATTGATGGAGCCATACTGACTGCAAATAGTCATGGTGACAAATTTTAGTGTAATAGATTGCCCCCTAAAGTGCGAAGACTGTAGTAGATTGGGGTTTCATATCATCTAGGAAGGGTGAAGTACTTTATCATTTCAAGGATTATCTTGTGGAGAGCCCAGTTGGAACCTACAAATATTCAACACAAAATACATGTATGAGATCATATCATCGCTGAGGTAGGCATTCCCATACTCAGATCAAAAACTTTAACTAACAAACTAACTACTGCTCTGATACAGGAATGATTTCGCAGTACATCATAATCATAGACTCATGTAGACACAGTATGGACACAGCCATCTGTTTATAATTAGTCTACTATATAATGAATACAAAACTCCTCGCAGCCTAGATGGTGGAAACTAGATCCAGGGTCTTCATTTCTACTTCCCGAAATAGTACAATTCTATCCATGCGAATAAATGAGTTGATGTCGATCATGGTAGAAACCACTTGATTACCAGTCAATGATGTAAACTGTTAACAAGTGTGAGAGATACCACCAGTGATGTCAATGGTTCTCAAAGTACCCAGTACAATCCATGAGATGTGAATGAATGTGCTGATGTCGAACATGTCACGGAATCCTTCGATCGAAAGTCAATGATGTAAACTGTCGTCGAAGGCGAGAAATATGCCATTGATGCATGCGGATTTCAAGGTACTGACGATTTCTAGATCATCTTTCTAGATAATGTGTTGATGTCGATAGAAAGCGATCCGTTGTAGGCAAGCCCACAACACGAAATCATAAATCAAGTTGAAGAAATGTAGCTGTAAGGACTAACTCAGGGATGGTCAAGATGGATGACAGGTATTTTGCAGATGAATGGTTTATTTGCAGCGACCTCTTGAACACATAACGACACAACAGATGGCTTGGTGACATTTGACCCAAAGTTAATACCCGGCTGAAGACTTTCAATGTGGTTTGATCAACTGTGAGGCAAAGGATTTCCCAACCCAGGTGAATGAAAAGTGTTGTGTTCAAGAGCAGTGACAAGGTTTCTCTGAGACAAAGGATAACAAATAGGCTCATTTTTCTCTCTTTTCCCCCAGCATTTCTGGCAAGTTCCTCTTTATTTTTTATCAAGCTTAAGGAGGATAACAATTGCTTGATTATAATCTCATCCTTCGGATGATTCCAACTTAGTTTAGATTCGAACCCTAAGAAGGAGTGGTCCGTTCCTGTTTGTAATCAAACAGGTCCTTTACTGTGAAATTTTAACGAGTCCAGTATAGGAGAAACTCAGCGTTTTTCAATTTTAGAGAGTCTGAAAAACTTAAGAAGACTCTGGGGTTGACCTTTTTCGTAAGTTTGTGTCTCCCAAGCCCGAAAAAGTATAAAATAATACTTGAGAGAACCGCTTGATCTTTTATGACCAAGGAGTACTTTCATGATTAGTGTCTTTGACCTGAAAAGTAAAAAGTGATCAAGGACACGTCGTTTTATTTCCAATATCGAATTTGAAACGACAAAAATACGTCAATCTTTTCATGTTTTTACGGTCCGAAAAGGGCTATAAGAGGACCGTCTTTTAATTCCGTTTTAACGAGTGTAAAAGAAACGCTCGGCAATCTTTTCATGTTTTAGGAGTCAAAAAGGGCTTAAAAGATGACTCTGATGTTTTTGTTTGTAAAAAATGACAATTTTCCCTGAAAATCCTTTATCCTGCACAAAAACCAACACATTACTCATACCTGTTTACGATAGATAAAAATACTTTGAAAAATACCTTTTCATGGTGAAAAATAAATAAATTTACCATTTATTTACCCAAAAAACTTATAAAAAGGGCTTTTACCAATTCATTTTTACCATTTTACTGTTGAGGAGAGCAAAAGGGCTTTTGGCAAGAAACTTCCCGTGGACATTGCGGAGAATCCGATCGTCGAAACCGAACGCCGTCTCTTTCAGGTATTCTACAACATCCTCCTCTTCATTTTCATCAGTTTGGAATTCATTTTTAGGCCCTAGTTTCATTTTTTGGAGGCTTTGGGGTTTCAAGGTCCGCCTTTCACTGGTGACCTGCGTACCCCGACATTTTCTCAGTTGGGAAAAAGCTGGGCGTACGCACCTTGCCTTAAGGGAACCTGCGTACCCACGCTCTGTTCCTAAAGGCGGGGTGCATACCCCGCAAAACGAATTTTCAAACCCCAATCTCTTCAAAAATGACCAAAATTTTTTGATTTCATTGAATCTAACAGATGTTCTTTGGTGTGTAGATTTCCCACCATGCTTGATTGGCACGAGAGAGAGCACGAAGATGTAGATTTGGTCGCCATTAATCATCAACCATCAATTGATGATTTGAAGGCATGCGACCTTTATAAATACTGGGCCATACCTAGCATGAGGGCCCAAGTGAGATTTCTGGAATGGCTGGTAGAAAGGTGGGATGTTCAAGACCAATGCTTTTATATTGGAGGGCACCAGCTCGAGATAGAGCCCTCAGATATTTACTTTCTCACTGGTTTGCCCAAAAGGGGCGAACACTTGACTCTGTTCAGGACTAGGCCGGGTGGCCAGTCCATCTCTAGTCTCCGACTAGAGTGGTTTAACACTCAGAACCAGGAGAAGGGGATAGAGATCAAGACTATATCCCGACCTGAACTTATGGTAATTGCCTTTACAGTTACCAGACTTTGCGGGGCTGTCGCTTTGCACATTGCCACTGGGTCCCAAATGCGGATGGCGATTGATTGCTATCAAGGAACTATTTTTAACTGGTGTGATGCCGTGTTGACCAATGTAAAAGGCCAACTGACTAGAGTAAAAAACGGGCAGCTGAAGACTTTTGGTTATGGGCCTTTAGTTGTCAGTTTTGCCCTAGAGAGGGTTCCGATGTTGATCCCACAGCAGCTCACTGTTGGTGTTGGGCTTCCTTGAGAGCCTAAGTTGATGCGATGGGTTGCGGTAATGGCCCGTCATCCTGATGAGGGAACGGAGTTTGTTCGATTTACTCCAGAGTACTTTCACTGGTTAGAGGACCAGGTCTTTTCGATATAGGATTTTCCTTATGCCGGAGTTGATTTTCGTGGAGATCCAGACATGATTCTTCCACCGGGAGAACAGTGGGATGATACAGGTAATTTCATTTTCTACAAGTTTTTAAACTATCTATTTTTTGTTTTTATATCGTCTCAAAGCTGACAGTGACAATTTTCAAAATGCAGATGTAGGCCCACGTCAACCAGCCAATCTCCGGCCTTTCGAGAGGAGACTACCAGTTGCAGCAGCATCGGCCCCACAGGACGAGGCCACAGAGACTTTAGCTGAGTTGGAGCATGACCTAGAGCGTCTTACAGCAGACATACAGGAGACTACTATAGATGATATTCCTATCAGGCTTCAGCGCTTTGTAGTCGGAGTCCCAGGACCTTTTAGGAGGTTCTTGTGTAGGGTAGCTCGTGCAGTGGTGTCATATAGAGATCATCACCAGTGATTGGATGGTCGTTTTTGTAGACACATGCGACATTTTGGTTTTTTGTACTTATCATTTTTGCCGATCATATGATCGAAGACGATGTAATTTTTTGACACACTCCTATCTATATATATATATCATTATTACCGGCTTATCTTGTAAATCATGTTATGGAATGATTTTAAATTTACATGTATGTTTATTGCAAATGTCTATTTAACATTCGAGAAGCAATTGCATCTGCTAATGTATTTAAAGACCTTGGAATATGTTGATATTCAATGTAATCAAACTCACGTTCCAAGAGGCGCACTCTCAAAAATAACCTTAATAACACTGGATTTCTAATGGCATACACTCTATTAAGCTGTAATACAACGAGTTCAGAATCTAACCTCACTATCAAACTTCGAATCCCAAATGAAATAGATTCAGACAATAACTCAATCACTGCACTGTATTCTGCAATGTTGTTTGTTGTTTGACCGAGGCTCACCCCATGCATAGAAACTAACTCGTCAGAGGGTGAATAGATGACCCAAGCTGCGGAAGAAATATTCCGTGTACTATGACAAGCACCATCAGCGAAACCAATGTATGTTTGGAGAGGCATCGACATCTGCATCATCAAGAGTAAAACCAAGATAAGCCAGAATAACGACGAAAACACACTTTCTAAGCTAAGCACACTGTCTAACTAACAAACACACCAACTAGAAAGAAAAACCTAACCTAACTAAAATCTCCATACCCATCTTTTAAGCATAATACCTCTTAAGGTAAAGTCCATTTCTAGGTTTACCCAAAGAGTCCTCGTCAAAGTCTACCAGCTCATAGGCCCCTTTGGCAAGCTTTCGCTTGACAATATAGGGCCCATGCCACATAGGAACGAATTTTCCAGCACCTAATTTATCATTAGCTTGATCATATAATAACACTAGGTCGCCTTCCAAAAAATTTCGAGGGGTCACATTTCAATCATACTGAGCTTTCATTCATTTTTCGTGAGTCTCGATTGCCAATGCGGCATCACGTCGATTCTCATCTAATTGAGCTAAGTATAATAAACACTTCTCCTCTTCAGAAGTAGCTGGAAGTAACTCGATGGCCATTTGCAGTGACGGGATTTCGAATTCAATGGGTATCACAGCTTCCAAACCATAAACTAGTTGGAAAGGAGTGAACCCTGTTGATGTTTTCACTGAGGTTCGGTACGCCCAAAGCGCTGAAAATAACATGTTGTGCCAATTCGACCGATGAATACCAATGATTCGTCGGATCATGATAACTAAAACTTTGTTGATAGACTCAACCAGACCATTCGCTTGTGGATAATAAGGAGTTGAACTATCGTGACTCAAACCAAGCTGGCATGTAAGTTCTGTCATCATAACGTTTCGAAAATGGCGCCCATGGTCAGTGATTATCGCTTGTGGGACACCAAACCTAGCAATTATGTGATTGAATACGAAAATTGCAGCTGTCTTGCCGTCAGCCTCGAATGTAGGCATCGCCTTGGCCCACTTAGTAAAATAATCAACCGCAAGGATGATATACGCATGCCCCCCGGCCGAGTGAGGGTTACATGTAATAAAATCGATACCCCATTTAGCAAAAGGACCAACAGAAATTATAGGGTGGAGAGGAGCAGGTGGAGCGCGCATCTTTCGATCAAACACTTGACAGTTGTGGCATTTTCGGATCGCAGTAATACAATCTTTAAACATGGACGGCTAGAAGTAGCCAGCGTGCAACACCTTTTGGGCTGTGGCATACCCAGACATATGACCGCCACATGCTCCAGAGTGACAGTCATTTAGGACCCTTCCTGCCTCTTCGTGAGTTAAGAAACATCGAAAAATAGAATCCGCCCCACGTCGATAAAGAGTATCTCCAATAATTTTGTATTGCTGGGACTGGAATCGAATTTTCCGACGTTCCGACTTTGAAGCTTCAGGCCAAAAGGATTGGGTCTGGAGATAGATGATGATATCCCGAAACCACGGATCTAAAGTGTTGATTAGAAATAGAGATTCGTCCGCAATGGGCTCCTCTGCCACAGTTTCCGTGTCAGCACGTAGGAAGTCACACATTAACTCTGCAAAAACTAAGGATTTCTTAGACTTAGATTTCTCAAACTCCAAGTCGAACTCCTGTAGGATAACAATCCATTTGGAGTACTTGCCCCCTAGCAATTGTTTAGTCAAAATGTAAATCATAGGGTTGCAATCTGAAATGACTGTAGTTTTACGGAGTAAAATGTAGTGACGAAAACGTTGGACAGCTTGAACGGTTGCCAATGCCAATTTCTCCACATCTGAGTATTTCAGCTCAGTGGAATTCAACGTCCTACTAAGATAATATATCACATGTTCCGTTCCGAATTCATCTTCTTGAACTAAAACCATTCCAATGGTGGAATGGGAGGCGGCGAGGTACAAAAAGCAGTCCTGGTTGTAGTTGGGAGGATGCAACAACGGTGCATGGGTCAACGCGTGTTTGAGTGCATCAAAAGATTTCTGAGCTATCTCATCCCAAGAGAATTGAGCGTTCTGTTTCAACAACCGTGTAAAACCTTTTGTAACCTCGGCGTAGTTAGGAATGAATCGTCGTAAAAATTTTGCTTTCCCCTACAAACTTTGGAGTTGGCGAAGACTCGAAGGAGGAGGCAACTTGATGATAGCTTCTACCTTCGAGGGATCGACGCGAATGCCGGCTTTTGAAACTACAAATCCTAGCAATCGTCCCACTTCTATACAGAAGACACATTTGTGTGGGTTCAACCGAATTCGATAATGCCTACACCTCATGAAGATTGCTCGTAAATGGACAAGGTGATCAGCTCGATGTAATGAATGAGCGGGCAAATCATCGAGATATGGTTGCACAATGTGTTTTATGTCATGAAACACATAAGACATTGCCCTTTGAAAAGTTGCTCCGGCGTTCTTAAGCCCAAAAGGTAATTTGCAGTAAGCTAATGTTCCCCATGGACAAATGAAAGCCGTTTTTGGTTGATCGGCAGGTAGAATATTGATTTGATTGTAACCGGAAAAACCGTCCATAAAGGAAAATATTTCATTACCGGCACAATCATCAATGATTTGATCGATATAGGGCGTTGGGTAGTTGTCCTTTGGACAAGCTCGATTAATGTCCCTATAGTCGATGCATATTCTTATTGTTCCTTGTTTTTTGTTAACCGAAACAATATTCGATACCCAATCCTTTAACGGGATTGGATAAATGAAACCTGCTTTCAATAGCTTTTCAACTTCTGCTTTGATTGCAGCAGCTTTTCATGGGTGAATCTAACGCAAACGTTGCCGGACGGGTTTAGCATCCGGGTAAGTCTTGATCTCATGAACAAAAATTGCGGGATCAATTCCTGGCATTTCCTCATAGGACCAGGCAAACACGTCGCGGAATTCTTGAAATAGGGCCTTGTATGTCTGAATTTCATCATCTGTACACGAGGCACCTATATGAATGTTTTCAACAATTCCGGGCTTTACTGAAATGTCAATGGGAAGAGTTCGAGAGATATTTCCCAAATTCAACTCTGAATCAGGATGTTTCATGGGATTCTGAGCCTCTTTGACATATTCAGCTGTAAAAACTGATGAGAAATCATTTTCAAAACAATCATCCTCAGGTAAAAACGAAGATCTATGATGGAGATCCTCCCATGGTAAATCATCTATACACAGGATTTCGCGAAGTTGTTCGTCAGATGACACAACTTCGGGAAACGCTATTAACTCTGAGGTTGATGTGAAAAGTGATTCCTCACGGACCACATTCATTTGGTCGACTTTGGTTGAACACGGGTCAGTAAAAGACTGCACGGCTTCATAGGCAATTTCATATGGACTCAATGGCATAGAATTACCAAACGAGTCGATTTCAGATTCAGAAGGAACGATCCATGGATCGTCATAATAAATAGTATCTGATGTAATCATATGAATGGTTGCGAATGAAGACGACGCGTTGAGTGGAGGAAAAGGAAAAGTTCCCAGTAAACCGGCATCTTTAACTAAATCTACACCAACATCCTTATATGGGATAGTCGTTTTACCGATATGCTGGATACTCTCTGAAGAGGTTGGGTCAGATGAAAAGTAAGTCAGCTGGTCTATTGTTACGATCTTTCCATTATGTGGAAACTTTATTACTTGGAAGACCGATGAAATGACCGTTGTCATAGCGTAAGTCCAACTTCGACCCAAGAGAAGGTTGTAGTCTAGAGGGGCATCAACCACTTCCACATCTAGACTAACGGTTTTTCCTTCAACCCCTATAGGCAAATCCTGTAGAATGCCAAAAGGATGGAACCCACGGCCATCAAAGGCCTTAAGAATTATCGGGGATTGATTTAGTGAAGGAGAACCAAGCGATC
This sequence comes from Pinus tabuliformis, assembly GCA_031772625.1. Lineage (NCBI taxonomy): Eukaryota > Viridiplantae > Streptophyta > Pinopsida > Pinales > Pinaceae > Pinus > Pinus tabuliformis. Next base: position 1,863,647,778 of record CM062817.1, read on the forward strand.
TCCAGCACTGCATCGACATAATACACGTGGAAGCTCCCTCATCAATTACAGTCTGATGAATAGGCCTGTTTTTTACTATCACTGGGATCTAGAAATCCATTTGATGAGGCAAACGCGGTGTACTATTTTCTAGATCAAAGATTATTAGGTTCGGGTCCTGAACATAAACAGCTCCTATAGTCTACAAAAGTAATTTGCGTTGTGCTGGGCATGATTGCAGCACTTCCAAAGCCGACATTGCTGAGGGTGAAACAGCTAAGTCCTCAACAATGTTGTAATTCTGGGCCGCTCTCGCATGTGGATTGAAAGCAGACCTTCGAAGTACACCCTTGGCGGGAGGTTTGATTACTAAGTCTGGGTTAGGTTTCTTGATCTGTAGTGGATCAGAACCGGGAGCTGAGGTTGATGGATTAGAATGAGAAGATTCTGCTTCTTTCGATCCATCAACAGGACTTTTACTACCATAATCTTGCGATCGAGTCGCAATCCTTACATGAGACATCATCAATATGGGTTCTTCAGTGGCACTCGAGGAAGAACCTATCATTTTGCTATCTTTCGGAAATGGGTCCTTTAAGACAGCAGGAATTTGGGAACCCTTGACGATTTTCGCAACCTCTGCTCGATGAGGGCAGTCTCTTGTAAAATGTTCTTCTTCACAAATAAGACACGGATAACGAGGCTTGTGTTTTTCATCATTGGATTCCACTTTTTTAGTTTTCTCCTTTGAAGTTTTTTCTGCTTTATTCTTCTTCTTGCCTTTCTTCTTTCCACCGGATTTTGATTTAGCCGTAGATGACTCTATAGCGTGAATGTCGGCGGAAAGTTCAGCAAAAGAATCTCCTGTCGGGGAGTCTGGTAAGGTTATAATAGGAGAAGAATTCTTTTAGGATTTCTTCTTGCTTTTAGTGTTCACCGTACCAATTATGCCATCAGCAGCATGAGATCTCGAAGGAGCAGCAGCGATTTGATTTGACTTTGGAAGATCTGGGATCTTTTTGTGTAACGTACCTGACTGAGTGTAAACTAAGTCAAGGTACTGCGCTTGAGCAATCACTTGCTCCTCAGTAACTACTCCGGCCTTAGCTACATCTTCAGTAATCTTCGGTAACAATGATTTAACAAACCATTCAGCTAAGATTTGGTCCGGGATAAAAACTTTCACTAACCGCCTTCGACGTCTCCATTCATGAATATGATCGGAAATATAAGTGGACGTCGATTGTTTTAATGAAGTTAGTAACTCCGTGTCATTATCATATCTGACCGGCAACTGAAAATGAGTTAGGAACGAGGTAGCTAACTAGCTAAAATTATAAAAAGAGGCCCGTGGTAACTCAATGTACCACTTGGCCGTGAGACCAATGAGAGTGCGCTGGAAGAGACGTAAACGGATCGAATCATCCGAGATGGAATTTGAGGCACACCAGAGGTGGTAAGTCATCACATGATTCGACGGGTCCTCTCCAGACTTACCCTCGAACTTGGGAATGTCACTGGGCAACTTATTCGGCATTGGCGGCCAAAACGGAAGATAATTGATTGGATCGTTCGTTAGGTGCGTCAAGTCTGGTAAATCCAAAGTTGTGATAAACGGCAGCTGCCGATTAGGATCCCTAAAACTCTGGGTCATTATACCAGCCCCAGGAGGAGGATATCCAGGATAACTAGGAATAGGAATCGCATTCGGGATATTGTATCCTCCTAGAAAACCAGGATTAACCGGACCGTACTGGGGTTGATGTGGTTGTTGATAAGTGTACCCAGGATACGGTTGATACTGGTAAACTGGCTGTTGGATAGCTGGACCAAATTGGTACTGTCCCTGGTACGGTTGATAAGTGAATTGTGGTTGACTTGTGACAACCGTACTTAAACCAGGTTGTCCTATAGGCATCTGAACCGTAGTTTGAATCGTGGATCCGGATGATGGTAAAGATGTCTGAGGAGTAGTTACAGGGACAGTAGAAACCGGAGCTGTCGATACTCCAGAAGTAAGTGTGGAAGATGGAACAGATGTTGCGGTAGTTGCAGCAGTCGTTTGAGATGGAGTATGAGGTGAAATAGGCCCAGACTGAGAAACTACCGAAGGTACAGAAGTTTGAATATTAGACTGGACTGGTTGCTGGGGTGGACCAGAAACTAAGGGTTGTCTAGTTTGAGATGACAACTGTACACTTGGCTGCAACACCTATTGAACTTGTGATGGATCCCACACTATATTTATTCCGGGGTATTGACCCATAACAGGTTGACGATATTGAGATCCATAACCAGGTTGAGGGTAGGATTGATAATTGAAAGGCACATTTCCCGTACCTTGAACATAAGATTGACCTTGGGGTGGTTGGAAACCTTGACTTGAGTACTGACCTTGGGGCAGATACCCTTGAGGCATGTACTGATACTGGGGTTGACCTTGCAGTGTAAATTGATACTGGGGTTGACCTTGAGGAATGTATTGTACCATAGGCACGTACTGTCCTTGAGGTTGTCCCCCAGATGCAAATTGTGTACCTTGAGGTTGCCCCCCAGGCGTTAATTGAGGCTGCCCCCCAGGCAGTAATTGACCACCTTGAGGTTGAGAAACGGGAATAGAACCTGACATCATAAGAATTTCTTCTACACTCAATGGCTTTGCCCCATTACTTCTAGTGAACATCCTTTGTTCAATGGGTTGAGGAGATGCTCCTGAAAAAGTACCGAACATAGACTGATACCCAGCAGGAACAGAAGGATCGCCGTATAGAAAAGATTCAGGCAATTGAGTAAACATGGACGACTGACCTGACATATTTACGGGAGTATAAATACCTCTAGGTGGATAAGAAACACGAGGTGGTGAAAAACTCGACACTGAGTTGTCCAAATAATTAGTTAAAGAAAGATACCAAGTAGTACTTCTAGGTGGACTATAAAAAATGGATTCACGCTCCCTTAGATCAATAGTAGGTTGATTCTCAGGGATAGGGACGCCTATTTCTTCTTCCGGAGCAAGCTCTTCAATAGCTATCAAACCAGAAGGAAGATTTTCGGTGATGACTCTTTCTACCCTAGGTGAATTAGGAGCACTAGAAACTGGAGAGACTAACCCCGATGTTGGAGTAACAGGTTCAGATATCTCAGGTTCTTCGCCTATATCACTAGTAGATGAAAAACTACCAGCAAGCTCAGAAACCGAAACAGCTTCAGGATTATAACCTGTCTCTAGACTTTGGTAATCCGGATGAACAACCAATTAAGACTCTCCTTCTTCAGGTGACCCTACTTTACTGCCACTAGAAGTTACAAGGACTTTCAAACCTTCGTAATGGCTCGGGACGTCTTCAGGAGGTTGGTCCCGAAGTCTACGGGACTTCCTCAACAAATCAGCCACGGTTACAACCTCAGGAGACTGGCCCCGAAGTCTACAGGACTGTCTTGGTAATTCAGCCACAGCTAAAAAATTTTAACTACTGCACACGCAAACAAAGCAAAATCTCAAAGCAAACCGCCTAAAGTCTCTAAAGAACCAAACAAATTCGAATCACACGCCTAAAGAATCTAGGGCGTCAAACCAAACACAAACAGTAACCTTCCGGACCGAAAGCACTAGTTGGTGATGAAACCCAACATCGCCGGATTCAGTACAGAAGAGGCGGGTGGAACAGTTACCCCGGCAACCTGCTTAATGAATAGACTGGACCAAGTTCCTCCACTTTAACCGTCTCGAGTGAAGTGAACCCCCCAGAAAATCCAAGTGAGTCTAGCCGACGTCTGCTCCAAGTAAAGTGGGATCTTCCCTCCACCGTCACCTTGGGTAGAATCCTAAAGATAATAGTCACTAAGGTTACCAACAGCAACAAATATACCTGGGGGAACAGTCTACAACCCGATAGCACGCAAGGGCAGAGTAACAAGCTCAATCCCCTTGCTGGCTCCTTGACAATAATCCAAGGTTTACCGACAAGTGACCCCAAGCTCCTCGACAATAATCCGAGGTTTACCGTTTGTAGTACGTGTGTATCTGGCATCTTTCCCAATGAAGGAGGATTGATCCCCTCACTGGTTCAGACACGGTCTCATGCTTCTCCTTTAAGAGGAGGTTTCCCAGAGTACAAATGAAATAGTTGGATTTATCCTACCACAAGATAAGCTACTTGTTTGGTTTTACTGTCTTGGAGAGTTAAATACTCTCCTACTCCAAGACACTAGCCTGATCTATATTGGTGTTTCAGAGCCCTAGTAAATAAAAAGTTACTAAGTTGATTTTACTTTAAGCGTTAATTTTTATGGCTTTTCTTTAGGACAAAAGGTAGCGGAGATGAAACTGATGGTGTGTAGACTCGACTCAAATCCACTAAAAATATGCACCTAGGATGAAACAAAACAATCTTTCCTTTTTCAATGAATTCTCTAGCTAAGAGAGTTGGAGAATGCAAAATTTATAAAGACAACTTTCTTGGCAATGAAAATCAAAGAAACAAGCTCTTTTATCTTTTCCAAAGCACACAACACATGACCACTAATTATTTCACGAAAACTTCCTTTCTCTTTTCAAAGACTTCAAACACTACTAAAACAAACTTTCCTCAAAAGAGATTTTGTATTTTTCCTATTTAACAAAGCATACAAGACTACTTAACAAAAACCAATCTTAAGATCTATGATAATCAAATCAATCTAAGATTTATGAAAACAAAAATCAATTCTAAGATCTATGCAAATCTAAGAGAAATTCACCTAAAAGCAAATCTAATGAGGTAAAAGCCTACAAAATATAATTCCAGGATGTTTTACTCAGTTACAATCCAACCAAGGACTAATTCATGCAGAATCATAAACTAGTCAAAAACAAAATAAAATGTTTTTGTTCTTTTTCTTAAGAATGAAATTCACAGCTCAACCAACAAGCCTTCTCGAAATTCCGCAAAGAGACAACACAAAGGTAGGTTTCTCACAAAGGTGGATTTTACGAAAGGTCCGACTTCTAAGAAGACTGAAAAGACCAGGGACATCCAAGGTTTTTACAACTTCTAAAGCCAAAGTCACTACAAGACCAATGCAAAAATCAACCCTAGGGCTAGAATTTCTATGAACTTCACTAAAACCCTTAACGCTAATGAAACAAGCTTTAGATGAAAACTTTTGACAGGTGAACAGTGGATCTAGGCAGCAAAAACAAACTAGAAACAAAATTTAAAAGATAAAAAAGAAAAAATTCAAGTTCTCTAGGCTTTTGACAGGGGTACGCAGGCAGCCTGTCAGCACAGGTGTGGCCACGCTCTGTGTACACAGCAAAAGTGTGTACAGGTACGCACTGTGCTTAACGCAGAGGGTGCGTACTGCTCTCAAAATCAAGAAAACTAAAAACTAACTTAACCCTAAGCTATTCCACCCAAATTCACAATCAATCAGTCAAAAACTAGAAAGAAATCAGAGTTTCTCAAATCAAAGTATGAATCAAAAGAGAAGTCAATCAAATCCATGGATTCCCCAGTGGAGTCACCATTTTGTCATGCGGAAAGAGTCAATTTTGCAGACAAAACCAACCTCCCTAGAAGCTAAGGCTTTCTAGTGACAAACAAAACAATCAAGCACTATCTTTCCCTAAATATGCATTTAAAATAAAAGCAACCAGGTGTTTAAGGCTTACCTTTAGTCCAACGCTTATTTGTTGTAGTCCAGCCTCTCTGATCCAGATGAGCTCCTTCTCCTTGAAGCCTGCATTCACTAACAAGCAAACGATTACATAGCACCTGAATAACTCATATAATAAAACATATTCATCATAAAGACCAAGGAGTATATGAAACAAATTATATAGAACAACTTGTTGAGAAAAATGAGCTTAATTGTATTAATTGGAAACAAAAGAAACCATTACAACCAGTGCCTTGGTGTTGTGCAGGTCCCTCCCAGGGTCCAGCAAGAGTTCTCCTTTACTTTGATCAGCTCACCCACTTCCAAATGAAGCTAGGAAAGGATTGGCATCTCTCCTCTCAAGCTCTATAAGGGAGTCCTAATTTCAACAACATCTACCCTTAGGAATGTTCAGCTTTCAACCTCCCCTCCCTCTGGCCCAATGCCTGTATTTATAGTGCTTTGGAGGAAGTTAATCAGGTCCACCATGAATGGGATAAGCCCCTCTTTCAATGGGATAGCTCCCCTCTTCATGGGATAATTTCCTCTTTCATTGGGATGCATGAACCATCTGGAGGCGCTCAATCCACGTCAAACCATCTTCTAGAATGCTCTAGAATTGACCACAAGTAACTTTTTTGAAGTGAAACTTGCGCCTTTTGACCTTTACAGGAGTACGCACCCACCCCTTTACAGACAGAGCGTACAAGTACGCAGGTTTTATGAACTTGAGGTGCGTACACGCAGGTAAGGCTAAGAGAAACTGCATAACCAAAGTTATATTGACTTTTGAGGACTTTCTCTCTTTCTTGGAGTTTGACATGAGAAGCAGAGGTATGAGACTTGCCAAGGAGGAAAGTATGACTATTGACGGAGCCATACTGACTGCAAATAGTCATGGTGACAAATTTTAGTGTAACACTTTGTATTCCTCTCAATAAATGAAATTTTTTTCCCAGGAGCTATCCTCCAAGCTTGCTTTGCACAATTCTGAGGGACAATGACTGTTGGCCCAAAAAATTGCGCAATGCAGTCACTGGGCCTGCAACCACTGCCAACTGAAATTGCATATTGCATAATTCCAACAGCCACCAAACCAAAATGGATTGCACATTATGCAAATCCAACAACCGTCCAGCCTCCCTAGACTTCCTTTTGCATAGTTCTGGTAGCTAGTAAACCAGCCTCCCAGAAGAAATTACACAATCCCTACCAATCAATCCACAGGTATGTTGCATGTCTTTCCTCAGGTTTGCTTTGGTTTTCACTGACATATTTCTTGCCATGCATGTCGCTTTGTCTCCAGATCTATTATGTGTTTGTTTGAATCTTTGAAATTCAAGATCAATGGCCTCCAAGAGAGCAGGATCAAAGGACACTTATGGAAGTGCAACTGGAGTGGTAGTTGAGCGAGTGTCTGCAAGTCTACCAATCTATGAGGATACCAAGCTAATTCTAGACAAGGACATCAAGTTGAAATGGTAGTAGGTCAATGATGCGTTTGCAGGCACATTTGGGGAAGACCTCAAAGACCGCCAAGTCTATGTGAACATCCACAAGTCTAACTTGTACCGGATTGCATGTAGGTATCCCGTGCTCCCATGCGCGGACATGATACATTGGATCGTCTCACACACTGAACCCGAGATGATGACATTGAGCAGTGTCAGCGGGATGGAGATTGCTACCTTTAGGGCACAGGATTATGATGAGATGTATCATATGATGGAACCCATGACCATCATGGAGACACCCTTCAGTTTACCCAACATCAATGCTAACTCTAGAGACATTTTGAAGAATTGGCTGAAGGATTTGGCTAAATTCAGGATGACACCGAATGAGATCTACAAGACGAAGATACTGTGGAAGGTGTATCAATACTTGGTCATCTTTACATGTTGACTGCATGGCCAAGAAAGCACGAAAACCTTCCCATAGAGTTGGGTGATCACGCTAGACCAATTGGCTAGAGAAGGAAAAGCATGTAACTGGTATGGCATGTTGGCTCATCAGCTAAAGGAATAAGTAACAAGGGCTCGAAAGCCACCAAAAGGTATGCAATCAGAGATCTACATGTCCGCCTACATCTTGGATGTGATTTGTGTCGGACAAGAGTTTCCAGGCTTGAAGTGGGCATGGACACCAGCGGAGACTATTGTGAACATGTATTGTAAGATGTTGTTTGAATGCAAATTCAGAGGAATTATCACATAGTTATCTGATCATTTTGTCACCTCTGTTTACAATATGATATTCGAGAAGGATCCACCCTCCATGTCGAAGGCAACAATGGAGGAACTAACAGACAAGCGAAACATGCAAAGGCAAAGAGAGAAATGGAGAATGGAGGCAATAAAGAAAGAGTTGCATGAGTTGAAGGACCAACTCTGAAAGGAACAAAAGCTATACAAACAGGAAAGGGAAGCGTAGTAAGAACAGGTACAGTAGGGGGCATAACTTGTGTAGACAGATGAAATAACACCTATACAAGTAGTGGACTCATCATAATAGCTGGCATCAGGAAAACAGGGTGAGCCATCGCAGGAGAAGGACTTCGCTCAAGAGATAAAGCGAGCACTTGAACAAATGCAAATGGATATGGAGCAGCAGGAATTAGAGCAGGACATCGACCTCATGCTTCACCACAAAGAGGTCAACCCACCATCTTCACCACATCCAGAAGATGAGCAAGTCCCAAGTGACCAAGGAGACACCAAGATCCTTGGAGATCAGCCAGAAGGAGAGATGCACAATATTGCATTCAATGAGTCTCAACATAGAGTTGTGCAATATTGCAGAGTTTCAACTCCGGAAGATCATACGTCTCCTGCGCAGTATGAGGAATGATTGATCATGTCTGACATGTACAAACATCAGCTAGCATTTTTCGATGCTACCAAAGCATATGTCGAAGCCACTAGCTCGAGTGTTCGCTTTCTGATAGCTAAGAACGAGTGAATTGCTAAGGAGTTACAAATGACCAAGCAAGGAGGAGAATTGGTTGCAGCATCCGCCCGAGTAGAATTAAAGAAGGCAATACTAGATGAAGTATTATCCCTTGACACAGTCATGCAGACGTTGTATTCCAAGTTTGGTACCATGCATAAGCCAGTCGTCCATCTCAACGAATGGTAGCAGCGATGTGCTACAAGAGCACGTATCTTGTCGAACATGCATGTTGTTGTTGATTACATGCAAACATGGATGATGACATACAAGGGAGCCTCATTTCACTTACCTAAGATGATGAAGCCTAGAGCGGTCGAGATGAAGGCACACATCCGAAGTCAGATCCGAAACTATGAAGAGCTCCTGCAACTCATCACTAGTCTACAGGCTTCTCATGCACGTGTATTCAAGAGTATGGATGTTGTGGTGTGCACACATGTGATCCCATCTATTATGACTCTCACCCAAGCTAAGACAAAGGCACAGGTCTGACTAGAGCTTGACTTGTACTTCGACAAGTTAATGCGCATAGCCACCAACCCAGACTTTCCAATCAGTGCAGACATCATGCACAAGTATGTTGATGATTCAGTCGGTCTAAAGGAATGATGCACATGCTATTAGACAAGTTTGAAAAAGGAGCCTGAGAGGTGTACCTAGATGCTCTGGAGGAAAGAGTCAGGTTCCATAAATATGTCACCTTGGAGTACACGTACACCATCACAGACTACCAATCTTGGCATCAGTTCGCTACTGTCGTCATCGCAAAGATGTCAAAGAGTTGGACTTTCCACAGTTGTCTAAGTCTTAGTGATGTCTTGCATGACTTTCTCAAGCCATTTTGTCTCGCATGTGTACATGTGCATTTGTTACAAATCCATTTGGGCACATCAATCCTAACATCCAAATCAGTGTTTTAGGGCTCATCAAACCCTAATTTCAGTTGCTTCATGCCCTAAACAAGTCTCCCCTTTGAATGCTTCCTTCCTAGACAGTTTCATGACTTGAAGACATCTAGAAATAACCTCTAGAGGGACCAGCAAAAGTAAGCCCTTGTAAAGGTGCGCTGCAGAGCAGTTGAGTCCATTGCCAGGGTTCCTTGTAGAGAATTTAGGCTTCCTTTCACCTGCGCTGGGTGAGAATGAGCGAAATTCACATAGGGTTTTGGGAATATTCCTATATTTTGGAGTCATCTAGAAGGTTCCCTCACTTATAATCTCCTATGAGCTCGAAAATGGATGAGGAATGAGTTAAGGTGCATCCTATCCTCTCATCCCTTCCTCCATGGAACTAATTCTAAGTATGGAAGGTCATTCAATGCCACCATTTATGACAAAACCTCCTTCATCTTCCTATAAATTGACCACTCATCTAATTGATCAAGGGCTGGATTATGTTGAATTGTAAGGAGATAATGCTGCCATGAGATTTGGCTTTGAAGCAAGTATTGTAATGCTACAAGTTTGTCATGATTTTGATGTGATGTGGATGGGATCCAAGCTGAAGGAATGGCTATGAATCAGACACCAATGGTTGTAATTCCTTCTTCTATCTAATAAAGTGTTTAAACCTTTCTCCCATATGTTTGTATTGTTTCATAATGCTTATATGTGTGATTTGTATTTGATTCCTTTCACTTATATTAAATAGATCATGTTCTTTGGTCAATTCTTTGTCTTCTATTGTGTTTACAGGGTACTTCTCAAGCGTATTAAGTATGGGAAGGAGCAACAGGATCGATACAAGGGAGATGAGAGGAAAGAGGAACTACAAGTAGGTCTTCTCATCTTTTCATCTTATCTATTGCTTATAGGAAAAGTCTAAAACACTTTAAACTGTTGTTCTAAGTACAAATACTTATCTAGGGAATTAGTATTTATCCGTAGATACCAAATTCTCCAAAACAAATGGGTGACTTCACTGGGGATCGAACCCACAATCTGTAGTTCCAACCTTGTTCCTGTCATGAAGAAACAAGGGAAAATTCGAGTGTGCGTTGATTATAGGGATGTAAATCAAGCATGTCCTTTTATCAACCAGATTATTAACGAATGTGCCAGATGCGAAATATTCTCATTTATGGATGGATTTTTCAGCTACAATCAAATAAATATCCGCCCGTAGCACCAATCGAAAATAGATTTTATTTTTCCATGGGGCACATTCGCCTATAGGAAACTCCCATTCGGTTTGAAGAACGCAGGGGCCACATTTCAGAAGGCAATGAATTATGCCTTCCATGACATCGAGCACATTGTTCAACCTTACCTTGACGATTTACCTGCTCATTCACGAAAGTGGACTGATCACCCGCAACATTTGAGAGTGATATTTTTACAGTGCCGACACTACAAGATATGACTCAATCCACACAAATGTGTGTTTTGCGTTGGTTCTAGTCTATTTCTCGGATTTGTAGTGTCTAGAGAGGGGATTCGACTTAATCCATTAAAGGTTCAGACAATTCTTGATTTTCCTCCACCTTCAAATCTTTTATAGTTACAGAGACTCCAAGAAAAATCAAACTTTCTGAGGAGGTTCATTCCTAATTACACTGAGATGGCTAAATGTTTTACACGTCTTTTGAAAAAGGAGATACCCCTCCATTGGGATTAGGTTGCGCAAGCTTCCTTTGATGCTTTTAAAGATACCTTGATTAGAGCTTCATTAATGTATTCTCCAAAATATCAAAACGACTATTACTTATATCTCGTCACTGCAGATACAACCATTGCCATGGTTTTAGTCCAGGACGAAAATGGGATTGAACATCCAATTTATTATTTGAGCTGTAATCTCAACGATACAGGAAGTAAGTACTCTTATGTTAAAAAACTAGCTTCAGAAATTGTGCAAGCTGTTCAAAGATTTTTCCATTACATCCTACTCCGGAAAAAAACTATCATTTCGGATTGAAACCCTATGACATAAATTTTGTCACGTCGATTGCTGGGGGGAAAATACTCAAAATGGATAGTTATTTTACAAGAATTTTATTTGGAATTCATCAAGTCCAAATCAAAGAAATCTCTAGTTTTCGCAGAGTTACTTTGCGACCTTCCCTCAACCTTAATTGTTTCAACATCCAAACCATCAATTTTGGATGAGTCTTTGTTTCTAATATTGTCATCTAATGCATGGTATGGAGATATACTGATCTATATCCAGACCCAAACGTTTTGGCGTGATACCTCTTGCTCACAACAATGACATATTCGATACCAAGCCAAAGATTATCTAATCATTGGCAACACTCTTTACTGTTGTTGTATCAATATGGTTTTATGGGGGTGCCTCACACATGAGGAAGCTGAGAAAGCATTGAATGATTGCCATTCAGGTGCCTGTGGTGGACACTTATCTGGATATGCAACCGCATAGAGAATTCTCTGTGCTGGTTACTTCTGGCCAACTATATTCAAAGATTGTATTATTATTGTCCGAAGCTGTCACCCATGCCAGACATATGACCAAAAAAACTAGATTACCACCTGAACCATTACATCCAGTCATTGTTGTTGGCCCATTCACCAAATGGGGCATTGACTTTATGACATCTAACCCCACCATGGTTGGGGGGCATGGGTATATTATAGTCGTCGTTGACTATTTTACTAAATGGGCCAAGGCAATGCCAACATTGAACAACAGTGGTGAAATGGCTACTCTTTTCTTTTTTAACCATGTGGTTGCCCAGTTTGGTGTACCACAAACCATAGTTACAGATCATAGGTCGCATTTTCACAATCACATGATGGTTGAGTTGACTACTAAGTTAGGATTGTCACATGATAGTTCTACCCCTTATTACCTGCAAGTGAATGGACAAGTTGAGGCCATCAACAAAGTCCTGAAGTGGATGTTGCAGAGAGTGATAGGGGTTCATAAGCGAAACTGGTATTTAATCGTGTACTCTGCCTTGTGGGCATATCAAACCTTAGTGAGAAATGCAACTGGATTCACACCCTTTCAGTTAGTGTATGGTTCGGAAGTAATCTTACTGATACAATGTGAAATTTCATCACTCAAACTCGCGATTGACCTGTTACTCGACATTTATGAAGAAGAAGCATGTTTCTTGGAATTAATCCATCTAGATTAAACCTGTCGTGATGCCACATTGGCTAATGACGCACATAAGAAACGTATTAAGGCACAATATGATAGAAATGTCAAGCCTCGTATCTTCTCAGAAGGAGACCTAGTCTTGCTTTAAGATCAGGAAGCTGATAAACTTGGAGCAAGGAAATTCAAACCAATGTGGATGGGTAATTATATTGTCAAGCGTGTTCTAGAAAAAGGTGCCTACGAGTTAGTAGATTATGATGGGATTCCATTGTCATAGCCCCGAAATGGGTTGTACCTCAAACATTACTATGCTTGATTAAGTGTAGTAAAACTCACTGTATATATGCTTTCATTACATGTGTGTGTGTGTGTCTCTTTTAGAGATTTTTATTTGGTTAGTAATCCAATTTTCATTTGTTGCAGATGTCAGAGTCTTCGGAACTTTTTTTGGTTACGCTGATGATGCTAGTCATAGTACACAGAACTTGTCTTCTATAGCATGGGCTATTTTCACTCCAAGAGGCGAGTTAGTGAGTTTTCAAGGGATTTGTATTGGTCAATCAATGAATAAAATCGTTGAGTATAGCACATTGATTCAACTACTCTCTGATGCCATTTCACTTGGCATTCACCGAATCATCGTTACGCTGGACTCGCAACTCGTTGTACTACAACTAACAAGCATTTATACTGTCTGAAGTCCAACAATTTTTTGTATGTTCCTTAGAGTTCGTATTTTGGAAAGATGTTTTGAACACATTCAATATCAACATATTTCGAGAAATCTTAACACATTAACTGATTCTCTAGAGAATTATGTGTTAAATAGACAATTGTGACACATGTAAAAGTAATATTTTCAATTCACATCATCATATGAATAGGATTGCATATAACCATAGAAAACTATGAAAGTAAAATAGATAGGTGTTTTAAAAGTTTTTACAAAATTTGTGTCCAAGACACAATCAGTCATCTAACCCAAAAAACTCAAAATTCATGCAAAACCTCCTAAGTAGATCTAGTGTTGCTCATGGTAACATGTCACAGCCTGTGCTATCATGTGCAAAAGCCTCGCCTAGCGGCTAGGAACACCAATAGTGTGGCATTGCAGCCTCATAGGTAACTCCTCGATCTAGACATTTGGAATACCAAGGGTTAATCCCTCTATGTGATCCTATAACTCTGCTAAGGTCTTGGCCAAATCCAAGTCCTAGAGAATTTCTCTCCCAATGTTTCTCTGCGTTGGCCCACCTGCAACCTATTGGTGTCCCACAGGTCAAACAGTACCTACATCTGGATGCATAAGAGCAATTTTAGTTTAGTCTTGGAAAAATTAAAAACACAAAAGACATGTAGAAACTTGAAAAATAAAAAAACGCTTTGGTCAAACAACTTACCCATAGCACCCCATTGTGGTCCAATTGGTAGAATCAAATCTGGATCTCCACGGAAATCTATCCCTAAGTATGGATGCTCCTCAATGACAAGATGTTGTCGCTCGAGCCAACTGAAAAATGCAGTGGAAAAAATGATTGTTGACTGACCTGCATGTCAAGCCATCAGTTCGGCCCACCTCTGCATATGTGGATCTCTAGGACTAGCTACACCTAATGATACATGCTGTGGTTGCATGAATGGGATTCTCTCTAAGGTAAAAGCGGTTAAGATTGAACCATAGCAGAAATTCTTCGTCTTACCACTTTTTACCTTGGTCAGTTGTTCTCTGAGTGAATAAAGCATGGCCTCACACCAATTGAAAACTTTTGGCTCTAAACACTCCATTGCATACTGCATATAAGATCTGTTCGCCAGATGTAGTGTCACACTGCTAGCCAATTTTGTGATTGTGACGAGGATCGTTCTTAAAGGAAAATCACCTACATCCCTGGTGTTTATTTTCCCATCCTTGCTAGGCTGTGTACCTGGCTGACAAAACTGTCTAATATAATCTCTTATCGATTCACCTCTACAGGAAAATCCATAAAGTGAGACGGGGGCACCTCGCCTCGACAATCTGGTAAGAAAGTAAATATCATCAATGGTAATAGGGACCATCTTGTCCCTAATGTGAAAATTCTGATCTATCAGATCCCATGCATGAACAAGGAACTGTAGTAGTTCTATTTGTTGCCTCATTCCGGACAACTTGAAGTATTTGAGTAACCCGCATTTTTTAGGGCCTCAACTGTACCTGGATTGTTTAGGGCAACCATGTCTTGTTCTTCATGCTCTCTTTCTCACCATGTAATCAACATTCTGATCTGATGAAAGCCTAAAACACAATCATAAGATTAATTAGGATCCTTTCCATGCAAAAAATAGGACAAATTTTGGAGCAAACAGCTAAATCAAACTTAGGAAACTCGTCCAGTGCAGCCTAGGCACAAAGACAGTGCACTGCAAAGCATGCAGGCTTCTATCTAGGTGCTCTTCAGTGCAATTTTTGATGTGAAAGCTTGCGCTAATCCTAGGGAAAAAAATGAAACCCTAGGGGCCCCAAAAAACCCTAAATTTTTATGAAATGACAAAAGAATGACCATAAAAGAAAGAAGAGATGTTTAGCTCCTATGTGGTCTGGACGACTCAAGAAATGGTCCACAGAATCTCTCGCAATCAGCTGGTGAAGATCGAGGTAAAAACTAGCTCAGAGCACAAAACTAAATGGTAAGTTCCAAATGGTAAAAATATTATGGTAAAAACTTGTTTTCTTTTTATTTCATGTTCATTAATCGAGTAAACATTAGTATTTACCTATTTTTGCCTATGAAACAGGTATTTTTAATCCATTTGATGGTGTTTTGAGCAAGTTTTGCAACTGACTTACAGAATTCAACGTGCTTGATTGTAAATTGTACCTTTGACCACAGAGCACACTTTTATCTCTTTTTCGAGCTCTGTTAAAAATGAAAAAGGAACCCCCTTGGAGTCCTCTTTAAGCTCTTTTTAGACTCTCTAAACATGAAAAGATTGCCAAGCACTTATCCTTTCCAGCTCGTTAACGGATTGGAAACAATATCTCTCTTGTATTATTTTATGCTTTTTTGGGCTTGAGAGATTAATTTACAAAAGAGAACTTGTGGAGTTTTATTTTTTTTCCTTTTCGGACTCTCTAAACACTAAAAGGATCGAGTTATCTTTGTCTTTAAACTAGTTAAAACATAAAATAGCGACAAACTTGTCCATCTAGACAAGATCGAGTTTCACCTTTGTTAGACTCGTTAAAACATCAAATAGCGATGGATTCGCCTGAAAAGTGAAATTATACAACAACTATATGTTATCCTCCTCAAGCTTGATACAAGTAAAGAGGTATTGGTCAGCACTGACTGGGGAAATGGGAAAAAGGGGAAAACCACTTTATGGTAGCAGGTCGCTCTTGAACATGACACTTTCACTCCATCACCGTGCCTATTTGGGTTGGGTTATCAGCTTGATGGTTATCATACCGCTTGTCTATCATACCATCCATCACTTTGTTTTGGGTCAATGCTACCAATTCATTTCAGTGTCATCAACATGTTCAAGAGAAGTCATTTAGTCAAAATTCTTCCTTTACAATACCATAAACCTTCATTTCCATGACCACCATTCCTGAACCTTGTGTCGTCAGTCAAATTCCATATCTAAAATCACCACACTTGTTTCGTTTTGTTGATGTGGGATACATCAAGGCCCTCCTACGACGAGTCGCTTCTTGTCGGCATAAGCACATTATCCAAGAAGTTGACTTAGAAACACCCTTCTAGTACCTTAAGGCTTGCATGCATCAATGGTAGGTTTCTCACTTCTAGCGATAGGTTAACATCAACAGCCTTCAACCAAAAGACTTTGTATGGTGTTCGACATCAAATCATCTATTTACACCATGCATAATGTACTGCAGTACCTTGAGGATCATTATCATTATCGGTGATTTCTCTTGCATCTGTTAACAACTTACATCATTGGCTGGTAATTAGATCGTGTCTTCCCATGTTCGACTTCAGATCGTATATTCGCATGGTTAAACTCGTACTTAAGTGAATGATTGAACGAGATATAAGACCTCAGATCTAGTTTCATCCATCCGGGTTGTGATTTCAGGAGTACTAAATCATACATACAATGGCTTTACATTGATGGTCATTCTGGTCATAGGTCTATATCTATAGACGACTGTTTATGTACATGTAATGAAAGTTTATAAGCTGATTCATGTAAAATCAAATATCATGATATATGTATTGTAATTGATGCAGGTCACCTTCCACTTCGATACCTCCTCATCACATCGTAAAGCATTTCATTCGACATTGGCATTTTTCTGACTTCATGCTTTAGGGGGCAGCTGTTACAGATCCATTTGGGCACATCAATCCCAACATCTAGATCAGTGTTTTAGGGCTTATCAAACCCTAATTTCAGTTGCTTCATGCCCTAAACAAGTCACCCCTTTGAATGCCTCCTTCCCAGACAGTTTCATGACTTGAAGACATCTAGAAATAGCCTCTAGAGGGACCAGCGCAGGTAAGCCCTTGTAAAGGTGCGATGCAAAGCAATTGAGTACACTGTCAGGGTGCTTTGTAGAGCACTTAGGCTTCCTTTCAGCTACACTGGGTGAGAATGAGTGAAATTCAGATAGGGTTTGGGGAATATTCTTATCTTTTGGAGTCATCTAAAAGGTTCCCTCACTTATAATCTCATATGAGCTCGAAAATGGATGAGGAATGAGTTAAGGTCCATCCTATCCTCTCATCTCTTCCTCCATGGAACTAATTCTAAGTATGGAAGGCCATTCAATTCCACCATTTATGACAAAACCTCATTCATCTTCCTATAAATTGACCACTCATCTAAGTGATCAAGGGCTGGATTATGTTGAATTGTAAGGAGATAATTCTACTATGAGATTTGGCTTTGAAGCAAGTCTTGTAATGCTACAAGTTTATCATGCTTTTGATGTGATGTGGATGGGATCCAAGCTGAAGGAATGGCTTTGAATTAGACACCAATGGTTGTAATTCCTTCTTCTATCTAATAAAGTGTTTGAACCTTTCTCCCACATGTTTGTATTGTTTCATAATACTTATATGTGTGATTTTTATCTGATTCACTTATATTCAATAGATCATGTGCTTTGATCGGTTCTTTTTCTTCTGTTGTGTTTACAGGGTACTTCTCAAGCATATTAAGTATGGGAAGGAGCGACAGGATCGATACAAGGGAGACAAGAGGAAAGCGGAACTACAAGTAGGTCTTCTCATCTTCTCATCTTATCTATTTATTATAGGAAAATTCTAAAACACTTTAAACTGTTGTTCTAGATACAACTACTTATCTAGGGAATTAGTATTTATCCGTAGATACCAAATTCTCCAAAACAACATTGTAATGTAACGTCTTGTCAAGTGTAAGTTGAAGTGTCGATAGTTGGATGTAACAGTCATAGAGTAGATGAACTGTCGCAAAGGGGAATGTCAAGGGCCACCCCACCCTTTGCTATAAATAGTCTCTCATAACTCATTGTATAGGCTTTTTGTCAGCCAAGCTTCAATATGAGTATCTTAGAGAACACTTGGACAGTATTGTAATGTGCCTTGGCTTCTCCACTACATAGAGCTAGTATATCTCTTTGGAGGAGCAGGCAGTTGTGGCTATAATGTTCCACTATTGGAACTAGTGGTTGGACATGGATGTATTGTATGAATGGAACTTACATTTATCAATATAACAGAGCCAACACTTATTCATGCATATGTTGTTATTGTAGTTGGACTATTCTGGTTGCCATAGCAATGTATGTTATTTAACTTATGCATTTGTGTATGAACTATTTTATATGCAATTTTATAAATCTTGTTGCATATGTGCTCTTGGTTTAACCGTCACTTTGGATTGCTCGTTATCTTTCTTTCTAGCTGGTGATGCATCTTTTCTCATGTGTTCTCTTCCATGTCGAGTACTATTACAGGTTTCCAAGCAGCACACTCACCTCATTCTCCATGTGTTAGAACCTCTCATGCACCTTCCTTGACTTGCCGTAGTTTCCACACCCTTGCTACCAATAGGAACATCTTAATTGCCTCTGTGTGAAATCGCGGTCAAGGCATTACTGTACGACCCACTGTTGGGACTCCTACACCAAATGGTCTAAGGTCTAATTGGTACTTCTTACCGAGGAGATCCCTTGACATGTTGGCAGGTCCAACACCGTCAACAGTACCTTGAGAGACATTAATATCATTGGTGGTTTCTCTCGTGTCTGTTAATGGCTCACATCATTGGTCATAATCAGATGGTGTCTACCATGTTTGACTCCAGTTCATTGATTCACATGGTTAGACTCATACATTGGTTGGTCATGTGAACGTGATAGAAGATCCCAGATCTAGTTTCCACCACCCGGGCTATGATTTCAGGATTATACAAATATCACAATGTATGATGGTCATGATTATATAGATCATCATCCATTCATCGGTCCACTAGTTGCATCTGTGGATTTATCTTTCAATCATTATATATTTTATGTTAGCTTATGAGCTAAGTATGGATATTACTCCCTCAACAAACAAACATTTCATGTTGTAAATGTATTGTAACAGATGAAGCTCATCGGTTATCCTTGATCCCTACTTGTCACAAGGTAAAGCACTTTAGTCATCAGTCATCATCTCTGACTTTGCACTTTAAGGGGCATTCCGTTATAGGCTATTTTTTCACATTCAATCTGTGAACCTCCTAATTGGATCAATAAACATCCTATTCTCCCTTGTCACCATCTTGCACAAATCCCTAAGCTTGTACCTTTCATTTCCTATAGTTTTAGCCCTAACTACTTCATCTAAGCTAGTTTGAGGACCAATGCTCCCTGTAGGCCTACTCGAGTGCATTCATTAGTAGTTTCCAGAAGTTGTTTCAACTACTTACCTTGGATAAAACATTTAGATCCTATCCTTCCATACATTGGAGTTTTCACCACTTATCCTTTGATCCTATCTCTCCATCAAAGGTGGATCTCTTACCATACATTGTTAATTGGATAAGAGCTCCTAACTTACCTATATATTCCCAACCTTCTATGTGTTTGGGGGTTGGCTTTTGGAGAGTGATTCTTCCCTTATGTTGTTGTAGTGAGTGGTCAACATTTCACACATATAGGGTGATTGGAGGTGCATCTTGTGACAAGGAAAGAAAAAGTAAACAAATTTGAAGAGCTCTTCTACAAGATCAACTACTACTTATGGTTGTAATCTCCTTCCATTTATATTAATGAAAAGAATTCTTTTTTTCCTATATGTGATGTTGTTATCTGACTGTGCATGTTCTAATTTTGGCAATAATATTTGGAATTGGAGCTTCCAAGCTAAAGAAGGAGTGAAATGCACAGGATTCCAAGTAGGCCTCACTCTATCATCTATTTACTTTAAGGAAAAGAATTGTGTTCCTTGTCTCTCTGTTGTTCTAGGTTAGCCACCAACCTAAGAAAGATACTTTTGTCCGCAATCATAAATCCCATATAATAGATATTTTCAATAGCAACCTCGAGTTATTTCCCTACCCTTGTACATATTTCTTTCCTTGTCTCTTATTTGTTTGTTAGTTATGTTATGTTGTATTCTTTTTGTGCTCTTTTTTCTGTGAATAAAACCTTGTGTGAAAGATTTTTGTCTGGTTCTAACAGATGTGGAAAATGTTAAAAGGGATTTTTAACATGCAACAACAACACTTAATTAGCTTTCATTCCTTATTCTTTGACCTAGTCTAATATCTTTGGGTCAATGATGTCTCAAAGGAAAATATGATCCATTTGAATGGAGAGATTTGAATAAAACCATGACACGCACATATATTCTAGGATCTTATTTCCCTAACTCTGTGTGATAATTAAATGATGTTTTACATGCTAATCCAATTGAGTAAGGAAAGGAAAGGGGAAAACTAATAGTGGGTGTATCAATTGTAGAGGCATGTAACAATCTATGAAGGAACAACCTCTGTTTCTCTCAATAAGTCGGGAATCCTCTACCACCTTGTCAATACAAACATTGATCAAATTCCAATGAACATATTGAAATAAAATAAAGGGTGAAAGAGGAGAAATTATTCCCACGTAGAGAGGTAAAGCAAGTAGCTTTGTCAGGGTATCTTTTGGCCATGGAATCCCCCCATAGCATGGTTTGGGGCTCAAAGCCTAAGTTTTGAGTAATATTGTTGTAAATACTCTACAATTGCGGGTGCGGAGCACGAATTGTATGTTAGAGTCATAGGGTTGTGCGTCCTAAGTTTTGAATGTAGTGTCGGCCTACCCATGGTCTGTGGACCATGGAATTGTATAAACAGGGCAAGGCTCTAAGTTGTAAAGTAACGAATGAAGGGATGGAATCTGATAGATAGAATAAGATAGCGAGCATAGAGCAAGAGTCTAAGTATCTTGGGTCGTAGTAGTAGGAAGAGGCTCTGCAGCTGAGTGCGTAGAGGCCTAGTAGAGTCCGCAGCTGAGTGTGCGAACCCCTGCAACTAAATGCATAGGGCAGAGTTGAGTTTGTAACCAAGGAGGAAGAATAATAAAGAGAAGTTTTATCTGAATTCCATGTATCTTATATTATTACATGTTTGATATCAATTGCAATTATGCTGTTTATTTACTACGTGCATTTGTATGAATGGTGAATATTGTTAAGTATAACTGAAAGTATACAGATAAGCTAAGTTAATCAACTATTATCGGGTTACTAATAAGGACTTGGGTAATAACACTGTTCAGCACCCAAGTAGGGTTGCGCGAAGACAGCATCACAGTCTGTGAGGTACTAATAAGTGCGCGTATCGACATGTGCATAGGGTCAAAACACAGACCACTTGGAACCCATCAGACATCCCCAGGGTGCAGAAACCTGGTTCTAGCACCCTCCCACACTACTTTGGGTGAGACCTTAGTCCGCGCTCCACGAGCTGTTGCCAAAAGGGCTAGTAGTACCAGGATTTGTTTGGCTAAATCATCTCCGAACCTAGGACAGGCCCCAACAAGCCAACAAATGGTTCTGTTGTCAGGACCGAGATCTCCATAAGGGATGTTTGATGTTGTGTCACTGGAATCCAACAAAGAAAGAAATTGAATGGTGGTTAGATAGAAAGATTCACGAGTTCGCGGCGTAGGAAAACAAGAATCCGTGAGTATCAAAGGAACAGTGGTTGGAGTGCTACTTATATAGGGAAATCCATGAAATTTTCTTTGCATCCTTTCCCTTTTAGTTGTATGAGTGGATCGCGAAGCTAGCAGATAGTCAGGGAAGGTGTAGGCTTGACAAACCAATTGTGTGGACTCTAGAATTAGTGCGCAGACTAGAAGCATCGGAAGATAAAATCATGCGCACTGTGGACCATTGGCTCAATCGAATTATGAGAGGTTTATCATTGAGTTCATAGTACACACAATAGTCAACTACAACGGGACAGAACGACACTTCCTCAAATGACCGCGAGGTAAGTATATTAAATCTTTAAACACCTGGATTAAGATGTTATTGTGTGAAAAGCGGGTTATGCGAATAAACTAATGTTTGTAGCTACGCGAAGTGGGAGGATCTATATAAACAAAGGTAGCACAAAGATAGAAAATAACCCCTTGATTTCACCTTGACAGGAAATCGAGGGAGAGCTCGCAAAAGTTTCTCTGAGGAGCGCGGTCAGTCTGATAAGGTAGAAAATTTCGTGCCTACCACCCCCGCCTACACTGCCACTAGTCTCACCATCTTCACCTCCATCTCCACCCACACCACCTCTGCCACCACCATAGTTCAATATGGCGAGCGTGATAAAATTGTCGGTATTCAGGGGAGTAGGGAACAAAGATCCAGACCAATTTTGGTTCGTGGTAAGGGCTGTATGGGAAGCACAAGGAGTCGTGGATGACAATATAAAGAAGGCAACATTGGTGAGCACATTGTAGGATCGCGCACTGACATGGTACATTAAGCATTCTAATGACCATCTGAATGCGGGGATCACAGATATCTAGGTCGTGCTGAACAGGGAATTTAGCAGG
This sequence comes from Pinus tabuliformis, assembly GCA_031772625.1. Lineage (NCBI taxonomy): Eukaryota > Viridiplantae > Streptophyta > Pinopsida > Pinales > Pinaceae > Pinus > Pinus tabuliformis. The sequence goes on from CM062817.1 coordinate 1,863,670,450, forward strand.
CCAAAGTTAGAGACACAATCAATTATCGAGTTTAAGGAGATCGCAATACTTCCAGGTGAGACCCCATGGGATCTAGATCAGAGACTAAAGAGTATGATTCATGAAGCCAACATGACCTTAATAGATGGGCAACACTGCACATTGTTTGTACTATCACTAACACCGCATCTAAGGACAACAATGTTGCAACAGAATTTATCCACCCAGGCCGAAGCTTTGGAAATTGCAATGAGACTGCACGAGACCCCAATACAAGATCCTGGCCTGGGAGTCCAATAAATCCATGCTCAACTGCAAAATTTGTGTCTGGAAATGTAGAGTTTGCAAAAGTACAGGACAACTTGGCCAGAGGCGCGTGAGGAGGTATGGTGCATAAAGTGCAAAGGCCAGGGGCATGACAAGGACCATTGCCTAGTCTTCGTGAATTACTTGGTGGGAGGAGGACCGATGCCATTAAGACCAGAGGCACAAGTAGGGCCGAGCATGGCACCTATATTATGGTGCGCGATTTTTCATATAGGAGGAAAACACACTATGGATAATTGTCATCTATTACAGAAGTATACGCAAATGTCCAAGCAATTGTTCTGTAATTTCTGTAGGTCAATAGGCCATGATGAGTGCACCTGTAGAAGTTATGAACTAATGATGGATCGAACTCCTGCCTACAGAGTGAAAGCCAAAACATGAGCCCTCGACCCAAATGAAGGAATGGTGTGTGCTAGATTTAAGGGGCGCAGATGAGATCGAGGTGGAATGGGACCAAGAAGGGGTCATGGACAACTGATTTGTTACAATTGCGGAGGGCCAAGGCATTATGCCCGCAATTGTAAAAATCCGATGAGAGCATCATGTTTATATTGTACTCAGTTTGATCATGAGAAGGAGGACTATCCTACACTAATAGCGAGGTTGCACGATAAATGGATACTACAGCCTTCCCCGACTCAGATTCTGCAAATGATGAGGTCTGAGCCACGTGAAGAGAACCCAAATGTAAACATAGTGCTCAGAAGCAGTATCACGATAGGTGATGACAAAGGTAAGCAGCCTGAAGAAAGTGCATGCGTTCACAAGGCTCCTACAAAGGAACCTAAATTTGATTTGGCCCGCACAAAGAAGACATTCATGGAAGCTAAGAAGAGCTTCACAGAGGCCTCCACTTCAGGTAGTAAGGATCAACTAGAGTTGGAGATGGATCCTTCAATGATAACTACCCTTCTAGAGACGTGTATGAAACTACTGTGTGACAGCAAGGCTGTGAAAGGACTATAGGAACTTATCACTAGGTACATTGGGATAGGAGAACCGCGCATAGTCCGGAAGCTTGAAAAGCACACATCGCAAACAAGAAGGGAAATGCGATTGACTACACAAATTGGGGAGTATGAAATGGATCAGGTAATTCTAGATCTAGGGTCAGATGTGAATGTTCTGCCAAAACAGACCTGGGAGCACATAGGTAGGCCCACGTTGCAATGGTCCCCTATTCAATTACGGATGGTGAACCAGTAGAAGATCTTACCAATGGGAAGATTTCAGGGGATAATAGTAGACATCAAAGGTGCGAGAGCACTTGCAGATTTCGAGGTGATAGAAATTGTCAATGATAGCAATCCCTATCCCATGCTACTAGGAATAGATTGGGCCACTGATATGAACAGAGTGATAAATCTAAAGAAGCGCAAAATGATTTTTGAGAAAAAGTCACTACACCTCTTTTCCTTTGTTACCACCTGTCCTGGTGATACAACAAGTGGGCTAGAGGGTGCTAACTGGTCCCAGCCCAACAAGGTAAGGAAGCCAGGTTCACGCTTCATCAACTCGTTTGGACCTAAGCTGATAAGGCTTACTCATCTGGACCTAAGCTGATGGGACTGACATGACTCCCATTGCTTGCTGGGGTGTCCCTGCTAGCATCACATATTTTTCATACCTTGCTAGGATACCATCTATTTTGGGATAAGTTTAGGGAGCTAGGGGGGTGCCTTGCCTCAGCACGGTGGTTACCACCCGTCCTGGTGATACAACGAGTAGGCCTGAGGGGCCAGACATGACTTGCAACCCATTACTAGTGGTGCCTTTAGACCTTGCGGAAGGAGCACACTACACCGAGCCAATGTGTGACAATGAGAACGACGACAAACTAGACTGTATCTACAAGATAAATACTCAGGAACAGGACTGGATAAATCCTATAGCAGACAGTAGAATTTTCATGGGAGCACGAAAGCTCCTACACATTAGATTCAGATGAGGAAATAGAATGATGGAAGAACTAGTTACATGAGGTAACCACACTCAATTACAACATGATGGTAAGTTCACTGCTTTGCATGGTAATAGAGGTAAGGGATCTGCCTATGTGTGATGGGTTAACAGCGGTGGATGAATTCTTGAACAAATTTGAAAGCGCAGTGCCAGAACAACAGCAGTTCAATGCTCTGAAATGGGCACTGCATGCAATGCCTACAAGGTGGTGGGGTATGCATCAGAGAAGTATTTAAAGCTGGCGCAAATACAGAAGGGGGATGCTCATATGATTTGGAAAACCTCAGCCACGGATGAGAGTCAGTTATGAGGGACGAAACAGCTTGTGCACCACCTTTCTAGATGGGTACAGGCATATGGTACGCAGCCCGCACGAACTCACACTGTTATCACGATAGGAAATAGGAACAACAAGTAGAAGTAGGCAAGACAAGTGCGCGAACGATGAAGCATGATAAAACCTAGCATGCCAAAAATCATACATGGGGAAGCCTTTGACAAGGTGTGTGAAGTGCTAAATAGGGTCCACCATGTGAGATGCACTGACTAGGACCTACACGTACCAGTGGTTGTATGGGCTTATATGACCATGTGCAAAACTCTAACCATGCAAGCGCTTCTGAAGCTAAAGTATGAAGCAAGGGCTGTAGTCCCTGTGGAGCATGTGAAGATGAGTTCGTGCATAATAGCGCCCGTAGATACGATGGTCCGCGTAGACCAGAACAAAGAAATCACACAGTTGCGTGAAATAGAACACATACGACTTGAGGAAGAAATCTGACAAGGAAACTTTAGACTTCACGAACTTGAAAAAGACTAGGTATGACTAAGGGAGCAAAGTGCTTTAACAGACGTAGAGGTCAAGAAGCTGGAAAATGAAATAAAGGAAGAATTTCTCATCGAAAAACCAAGGATGGCAAGGCAAGGTGTGAACAATCATACTGATAAATTGGAAAGCTATTGTCGTGAATTGGTTAGTCTGCTGTCATGGTTGAGACCACATCTCGCCAAACGTAGTAACCAGGGTAGCACAGTGAAAATAGTAGAGTGTGCGATGTCGATCACTGCAATGGAAGATGGGCATTCTCCACAAATCATGGTGGAGGATGAGATGAAGCCCCACATGGGTAGTGCGCCCACCTGACTAGCCATAGGAAGGATAGTTTTAGCACTCCAGGTAGTTGAAATGGAGCACGGGACTGTAAAATTTCTGTCTGGGGACTGCACGATATGAGAGATGCGTGCAGGAGCAGGACGTCACAGGGTTCACAACCGCACATGGAGGGCTGCACTACCACGTGGGTTGGCTAGGAAGTGACCATTGGTGTCACTATTCATGACGGGATGTCTAATTTGAGGCTAAATGGAGTGGGCAATGGGCACTGAAGTTGCGAGTTATGGGCAAGATTTGGGAAAATCTACTGCCAAGAAAGCATTAATGAACCGAAATTGGGGGAAAGGTTGAATTCAAATTTGAAAGGTGCTATAAAACTGATAGGGCTGACCGGCAAACAACACTTGGTCATTTGAGAATTGAGTGTTTGAGTAGAGCATAGAGTGTTGAGAACCGAGCGATAATTGAGCCCCTAAATTTGCGAGAGACAAAATATAGTGTAGAGATGATGACGACCACTAAGGATGGGTTGGGAATTGAAGAGGGAACCACCGGCGAGGCTGCGCAGACCCCCATGGTGCAGGATGTTCCTAAGGCTGCTGGGGTGGTCACAAAAATCCCCAAATCACCGCGGACGCCGCAGCCGAAGAATGATAAATAGGCAATGGTCAGTACGCACGTCCCCGAGGAATTCGTGGCACAGAAAATTATCAATGGAATAAAAGGGGAAGGCAGTCACAATTGAAATAGATGAGGAAGAAGCAGACTTGTAGGCCATAATCGTCATCACAGAAGAAGAAGAAGATGTGGAGGAGGATATCCAACCGTTGCGCTCTACAACAAAATAGCTCGAGTATGTCCCTCCACGGAAAGGGAACACCAAAGTACCAAAGGATCTGGATGCAATGAAGAGTTCACTCCAAACCTCGCTCCTCCCCGATGGCATTTTATTTGAGGGCACGCACCTGGGCCACATGCCCACCATGAAATTTGAAGACTGGGACCTTGCTGACAGCGAAAAGTTCCCACACCTAGAGACAACGAATCTGATGAAGTAGAATACTGAGGGGGTGGTAATCATGCTAGAGCCGTGAAAATGGTTGCGCGGTGTGGAAAAGGCCAGGTTGTTGCACTTGTTATGGATTCCACATTTCCATCGTGCGCCCATCACCATTTTCGTCATCAAGCAGTTGCTCTGCCTGGTGCATGATGGGTATCTATGGCTGGAGGAGCCTATTCCCATCACGGCAAACTTCATCCACTGTATTTCTTGGATTCCTTATAAGGGAAAGGACCCCGTGACTATAGCCAGAAAAAGTAGCGATTTGGCTCTTGCAGAAGCCATGAAAGCGAAATATAAGCTGGGGCTACACCATCTCCAGCATCAAGGACAATGGGGTGCACGTAGCAACTTAACTCCTGGCTGGTAAAGTGATGTGAAAATGTCGCACCAATGAGGTACCAGCGCTGGTGGTCGCGTTGGCCAAGCAGTGCATGGAGGGGGTCCAATTCAACTGGGCCGAATTCCTCTGTGAGGAATTTTTGTTAAACTGTCGCAAAGCCCAGGAGCAGGGTAAGACCTTCCACTACACATGGTTTCTCTTATCCATATTGTTGGTAGAGGGAGAACTTCCGGAGGACAGTCAGTTCCCTAATATTGACCAAGACTTACCATAGGCCATGAAATATGCTTCGCTCTGGGCTACCAAGGATGCAAAACGGATTCGCAATACAAAAAAAATTTGGGTGCTCATGGAGGCGAGCATCTGAATGTGGATCAACAAGAGGCCATGCTTGTCACCTACGGTGCACAATAGTCTGTAGAGTTTTGCAAACTTCAAGGTGGATATGCACAACATTTATATCAGGGTGCGAAAGGACCTGATGAAGCAGTGGACAAAGCTACCATTTGTAGCCACTGACGACGCAATCTTCACTGTATTGGAGACATGGCCTCCTGAGTGGCGCACCCCAGATTTGGTGGAATTAGAGAAAGTGGCAGCACAGAAAAAGAAGGATGATGCCAAACTGCGCGTCACCCAACTAGCCGCGAGAAGGCGGAACAAAAAAGCAGCAACTGAGGTAAGGGTAGTACGTTAAGTGGCACAGGAAGCCATGGAGAAGAAGAAGGCCACAAAAGTAGCAGCAACAATGTAGACAGTAGAGGCAGCAATGATACAGTCAGAGGAGGGCCAAGCAATGTCCTTAGGGCAGGAGGTAGAGGACATAGAAATAGCAGAAAGGTGTGTGAACCCAAGGACCACATCCATACAGCTCAAACGACTGCGTATCGCAGAGAGATCAGGTCCAAGGAAGAAGGTCAAGGCCTCGAAGATAGCCATTGACCCGATCACCTTAACTGAAGGTGATCTCCATGACATCAGCGAGACAGTCCGTGATGTCGCCAACAAAGCGCTTCAATAATTTATTATGGAGCACAAGACTGTGTTGGGGGCCCTCAAGGCGCAACTACAGGAGTTACAAGTGCGGCCCCCTCAGGAATGTACCCTGTCTACCCATGTCACAGCAGGCACTTCAGCAGCAGAGCAGATGCTGCACGCACGAATGGCCAACACAATAGTGTTGCCAGAAGGAGCATTAGTCTTGCCAAATGTGATGGATCGGATGTCACTTAGCACGATGAAAGATCTTGGTCTTAACCTGGCTACCCTTCCCCAGGAAATGTTATATCAGTTGCAGGATGGGATAACGGCAGAGCTGCGGGCTAGGGAGAGTCGCGCGATCCAGGTTCTCAACGAGCAAAAAATTAACATAGAATAGCTCAGCTTGTAGTGCGATGAGTTGGTGTCGCAGAACCAACATTTGGTGCACATAGTAGATGATTCTTGCCGACACGTCCCGGAGCTAGCCATCACAACAGATCTACCGGTGGAAGTGCAGATCCATAGTTTGGCCAGTGGAGTCCGCAACGCAAGAGAAGAGACAACAAGGGTGTAGCTGGAGCTGAATCTCTAGATCGTCGAGCTACAGTTGAAGGCGCAGCCTTCCACTCCCCCGAAAATCAAAGAACAATGCGCCAGCACTATTATAGGAGGTTTGGAAGAGATTGGAGGTGCAGTGTGTGACTGTACCAACATGTTGGAATAGGTGCTTGAGGTCCTCACGATGTTGCAGGAGGACCCCAACATCCAATGGCTGGAGACAGAGGCACCCGAACTCCAACAATAGTACGACAGCATCAAAGGGACTCCACAGATAGTATTCCTTACTCAGTGGCTTGCAAGAATGTAGCAAACCAAGGCACTAAAGGAGTCGGTGGATGTGGCATGCCATAAGGAAGTAGTTCTCAAATCACGCATCAAACCATGGATTGACGAAACCTTCACAATCACAGTAGATATTGAAGGAAAGCTCGTGCAGATTCAAGGGATTCATGCACAGATGTAGTACAACACATCAGAAATAAAGGTCTTAGAAGAGAGAATGCATCAGGTACAACAAGTAGCAGCTCAGTGCGTTGCAGACATCAAGACCGTTCAGGAACAGTTAGAGGGACTCCACGCCAAGATCACTGCACTGACAGACTGACTCGAGGGTGAGTCACGATGTTTATGTTGGGGGCCTATTGGGCATGGAATCCCCCCACAGCATGGTTTGGGGCTCAAAGCCCAAGTTTTGAGTAATATTGTTGTAAAGACTCCACAAATTGTGGGCGCAGAGCGCAAATTGTATGTTAGAGTCATAGGGTTGTCCACCCTAAGTTTTGAATGTAGTGTCGGCCTACCCATGGTCCACGGACCATGGGATTGTATAAATAGAGCGAGGCTCTAAGTTGTAAAGTAACAAATGAAGGGATGGAATCTGATAGATAGAATAAGATAGCGAGCATAGAGCAAGAGTCTAAGTATCTTGGGTCGTAGTAGTAGGAAGAGGCTCTGCAGTTGAGTGCTTAGAGGCCTAGTAGAGTCCGCAGCTGAGTGCGCAGACCCCTGCAGCTGCGTTCATAGGGCTGGGTCAAGTCTGTAACCAAGGAGGAAGAATAATAAAGATAATTTTTATCTGAATTCCGTGTATCTGTTCTTGTGTTATTACATGTTTGATATCAATTGCAATTGTATTGTTTATTTACTACGCGCATTTGTATGAATGGTGAATATTGTTAAGTATAACTGAAAGCATACAGATAAGCTAAGTTAATCAACTAATATCAGGTTACTAATAAGGACTTGGGTAATAACATTGTTCGGCCCCTGAGTAGGGTTGCGCGAAGACAACATCACAGGCTGCGAGGTACTGATAAGTGCGTATAGCGACATGCGCGCAGGGTCAAACCACAGACCACTTGGAACCCATCAGACATCCCTAGGGTGTGGAAACCTAGTTCTAGCACCCTCCCATACTACTTTGGGTGAGACCTCAGTCCGCACTCAGCGGGTTGTTGTCGAAAGGGCCAGTAGTACCCAGATTTGTTTGGCTAAATCATCTCCGAACCTAGGTCAGGCCCCAACAAGCCAACAGTATCGAACAGGCTCACTGGTAGCGAAGAAATTCTTATGTTCCTGTAGTGACTCTACTGGGGTACTGAATAGGCCTGATGGTAGAGGAGTAACACACAAGATGAAATTAAAAATTTAATCATTTCAAACGCGTTCCTACATATCACCCTTCTCCTAAATCAACATAATTGTGATATGACAAATTCTATGAATGTGTTTAACCGAGAAAGGGAATTGAGGGGAATACATTTGTAAGCGAGTTAAGTGGGAAAGCCAAAGTAATACACAAAATGAATCAATACTTCATGAATGACTAAACCCTGTTCTTGAAGCTAGACCATAACAAAGAAGCTATAGTTCTACCAGTGTGTCACCAAGTGTTGTCACTGCTACAACACCCTCCAAATTTTGGCTTATATTCAAAATTTGGAAGCTCCTTTAACCATGTGAGACATCATTTATAGTAATAAAATACTCTCCATGTTTTTTCTCTAAGTTTCCAAGTCCCTTTGTGAATAAAACCCAAGTGTCTTCTTTTGTTGAGGGAAGTGTCACACTTTGTGAAAAAAAGTTATAACGCATCTTTAAGAGGCAACATTGGTACTATTGGGTCCAATATATCATAGAGACATGTACTAGGATCATTCCCAAAGTTTTGTGCACTATTTTTTCAGTGTCTTCACTTATGTCGCAAAGTGTATCCTAAGTGTCACACTTGGAGGTAAGTGTTGTTTTTCTATCTTTTCAATGGGTACATGTTGATTTTGAGTGTTAAGTGTTTCATTGTTGCATGGTTGATAGTTTATGAGTGTGTGATCACATTTAAGTCATGTTGGTTTCATCCCTTATCTCACTAACCCCAAACTTAGCCAAATTTTGAAGTGACTCCTTTCCCAATCAACCCCTCCCAGGTCTGCGTCCTTGAACTGTGCATTACATAGTCTCTGCCCCTAGTTAACATCCATTGCCTCCTGGAACTACACACTGTGTAGTCATTTCCTCCAAGGACTACACATTGCGCAATCACAATTCTTAGTGTTGCCTCCTGCCCTTGAAAACTACACAATTTCCTCTTCCAAACAGCGTTCCACTACACATTATGTAGTTTCATTCTACAACTAGGCCTTCCTCACTCACTAATTCCCTTAACAGTGTATTCCTTATCCTCCTAGAGCTATGCACTACACAATCAAAGTGGGTAAGCCTCCCTGTATGCCTCCTTGACTTGTTCAATGGTGAAGTCCTCTGTCATTGTCCTTGTTGAACTATGCACTACGAAATGATAGTGAGAAAGCCCTCACTAGTGCCTCAGTGACTCCCACAATTGTGTAGTCTTTCTTCCTTGTCCCTTAGACACTGCGCATTTTGAAATCACAGTGATCAAACCTTCATCACTGCCACCTAAAACTGTGGACTGCATAATCCCTAAGCCTCCTCCTCTGTCCTACACTCAGTTTCATATCTATCAATGAATTTCATGAAGAATAGGATAGAATAGGATATTTCTAGACTGATGTCATCTTGTCATGAGTGAATTCCATTTGAAAATACTATATCTTGATATGACAAGATTATGCTGGAGGAGGATGCAAAGGAGATCATGTAGAAAGACAATTTTGAAGTTGGAACCATGAAGATATCAACAAGCAAGAAGACAAAGGGACAATAGATCACAACAGGATATTGAAGGTCAAGCTCACATGGAAGAATCCATATCAATTAGACTCTTTGAGGGTGACGATGAAGCATATGTAGGATCTATCATGAAGATATGAAGGAGGTGGCAAGAAGAGAAGCTTGGCATAAGCATTTCCTAATTAAGTCCATGTCATCATTTCCAAGTCATGGATTTTCCAAGTGTCACATCAAGAGTCATGTGTCATTATATCTTCCGCATCATTGTGGATGTAATTATTTAATTTTTAGTAAATGAGAAATGTAAAGAGTGTGGAAGTCCAAAGGCCACTCATAGAATGTGAAGAGTAATGTAGAAGTCCAAAGGTCTCAAATGAGTTTCGAAAAGTCACATGGAAACCCAAGAGTGATGAGGGGATCTCAAGAGTCACAAGGGAGGTGGAGAGTCACTTCATTTGTTATATATACACCCTCATAGCTCAAGAAAAGGACTTTTCACATTGGCTTCTCCAACTAAGCACAAGAGAGAAGAATAGGCCTTTGAGGAGCAAGTAATTGTTTAACGTTCCACTATTGAAACAAGTTTTTTATCATTTTAATTGTGTATCTTGGACTTTCACTCAATAATTTGAAGCTCTTGGGGCTAGGACAATTTTCATGCATATGTCATGAATGTTTGTGAGAGTATTCTTTCATTGTTTGCGGTATACATTTAAGTAAACACATACTAATGAAAATGAACTATTTCATTGGCTTTAATATATATCATTGAATTGTGTGTCTTATGTTTTCATGATTGCTATTTCTTTTTGAAATATTTCAAAATATTACTAATGAATCTTTTAGATCATGCATGTGTATTTACTAGGATGGTACTTATACTTTTCTCTTAAAGACTCACTTTCTTTTTTGTTTAGTGAAGGAACCATTATACGCTTTACAATTGAATACATCACAAGGCTAACTTACTTGTTTATCTTTAAAGTACATGGTTTTCTCAAATGTTGTTCATTGCAGCCAAGGAAAATCTTTAAGATAATGGCAAAGGACCATACTTTCTAGTTGGGGCTCCTACTCCAAACAGTGTGACTAATTGGGACTTGATATCAAGGAGACCCCCTTAATGTTGGTGACGTCTATCACTATCAACACTAAGAATCCTATAACAGAAGCCATGTTCATTATGGAATTTTGAGTGCTTTGGGTTGTGAAACTCAAAATTATCCTTTGCTTTGGGCCTTCCAAAATAACTACTTCCTCCTTGGAAGCTCCAATTTTCCTCGTCTTGGGACTTTGTAGATGATCACCTTCCTATATTTGTTGTACTAGTATTCTCCCAACTCAATGACTTCATCATTAAGTTTTGATGACAATTTTCATCAACATTTTATAATACATACTTGACTATATCTCTCGCCTCACTACACCTGAAATTTTGACCTCAGTCTCTCAATCGACGTCTCTAGTACTTCATGCCTATATTCCTCGCTTGTGTTTGTATTGTGTGCCTTGAAAATATTTATTGTAATTGAATAAATGAATAAAAAAACTTTTTCCATTTCTTTGAAACAAAAAAAGAAAATAAAAAGGTTGGCCATGCTCTTAGAAGTATACATTAGCTTTTCTCAGATTAAACATAAAATAAAAATAAAATGAAGTTTCCCTAGCAAAGTTGCATTCAAAGCTATTTTCACAAGTTATTGTTATCCTAAAAGAGTGCCTTTATATCACTTAGATTTTGGGGCTTCCCATGCTCATTAATACCAAAATATTAATGCATCTATGACCGAGGGTTATACACCTATGAAAACTTAGACACCAAGACCAACATAGGCATGCTATCATCTTCAAACATAATGAGTAGCATTGTTTTTATATCAACAATACATGGCTCTTTTATAGAATTCACATGGGATATAAATTTCACAATTTCAGAGAAAAATTTATACAAAATCCAAAAATATGTATATAAAATTTTGATGCCATCACTGACCACCATAAGAGTGTCAATTGGCTCACACACCATCATGCCATCATGTTGTCATTGAATCAAATGGGAAGTAAGAACGAATAATCATAATATATTGCATCTAATCATGGTACATGTGGGAATACAATTTTTGTTATTGTAACAATTATACGTGATGCATATTATCAATGTGTTCTATTATTGGCATAACATAACCTTGCCTTATAAATTCAAGGGACAAACAAACTCCTTGTAGCACCATGCAATTTGGGTGCCATTTCCAAGAATGGATGGCCAACCAAAGAAGGATATTTGATGATTAACATATGAAATACACTTGGATGATGCAATTGGCAACTACAACCAAAATAATAATCAGTTAGCAATGGATCCAAGTCATGCAATTTAGAATTTTAAGTCTCTAGTTATGATTTTCCAAATTGCAACGTCTATAGCAAGGATCATTTCTACAAGATCTTCGAGTCATGACACTTACAAGTTGATGAGGACACCTGATATGCCTCTAGTGTGTTTGACATCCATGGTATAGAAATAACAATGCTTCAAATGGGCCATTACACCTTGGTTATTCACCGAAGGAAAAATGAATTTTCAAATTACACTTGGAAAACCATGTGCCTTTTTCTATTCTAAACTACAATAGTATTATGTTATAGTGGCATGGAGGGAATCCAAGAAACGAAGAGGAGATGCAAAAGTGAATCATGATAACGATGGAGATCGTTTTATGATTTGAAGCCTATAGAGATTTGGAGTGCAGATAGCTTACGGAGTGTATGTTGAAGCTCGTGCTCCCTTGAATATATATATATATATATATATATATATATATATATATATATATATATATATATATATATATATATATATATATATCTATATATATATATATATATATATATATATATATATATATATATATATATATATATATATATATATATATATATATATATATATATATATATATATATATATATATATATATATATATATATATATATATATATATATATATATATATATAGATATAGATATAGATATAGATATCTACTTGACTCTGAAACTCATCAAGAGAAGTTTCTTTTGGGACACATGAAAATGCATAAAAATATGTTGATCTTTAGGAAGTAGTCATGAGGATATTTTGGAGAAAATCAAGGTAAATTTAGCTATCGATTTTGGGGAAATTCGTTTCCTTGTGGATACCTCTGAATAACAACAATTCAAGGAAATAAAGTTGTTTTGGATTATGTCAACTTGGTTGATTTGGTTGTCATGCAAGTGTGAAAGTGAAATAGCGAGGAACATTCAGACTTCTAGACTACAAATTTTAGGTTAGCATATATGCTAAAAACCCTACATTTCTCTAGGTTGGGGTATCCTCTACCTTAGATGCAAGAGATCTTGGTGCAACAACTTCTGTGGCTATGGAAAAAAGGTTCACATACTCTCAAATTTCTATCATTCCATAAAACCTTATTTTAACATATCATTGATCCAATAGGCTTATTCTAACTTACCATACTTCTCTATATATTCCCAACCTTCTATGTGGTTGGGGGTTGGCTTTTGGAGAGTGATTCTTCCCTTAAGTTGTTGTAGTTAGTGGTAAACATTTTATGCATTTAGGGTGATTGGAGGTGCATATTTTGACAAGGAAAGAACAAGTCAACAACTTGGAGGAGCTCTTCTACAAGCTCAACTACTACTTATGGTTGTAATCTCCTTCCATTTATATTAATGCAAACAATTCATTGTTTTTCTATATTTGATGTTGTTATTTCACTTATTTAAATACCATGTTGATCTATTGAATGAAGTACTAAGATGATACTGCATAGATCTCGTAGTTTCTTGACTTTTGTTTTCTAGACTATTCAGATTCTAATTTTGGCAATCAAAGCTGGAATTGTAGATTCAAATCTAAAGAAGGAGTAAAGTGCATAGGATTATAGGTGGGCCTCACTCCGTCATCTATTTACTTTAAGGAAAATCATTGTGTTCCTTATCTCTCTGTTGTTCTAGGTTAGCCACCGACCTAGGGGAGATACTTTTGTCTGCAATCGTAAATCTCGTATAACAAATATTTTCAATAGCAGCCTAGATTCGTGTTCCTACCCTTGTACATATTTCTTTCCTTGAGCGTAATATCTCTTATTTGTTTTTTTGCTATGTTATGTTGTGTGATTTTTGTCCTATTTTGTTTTTCTGTGAATAAAACCTTGTGTGAAAGACTTTTGTCTAGTTCCAATAGATGTGGAAAATGTTAAAAGGGTTGTTTGACATAAAACAACAACACTTATTTAACTTTTGAACCTTCTTCTTTGTCTTGGTCTAATATATTTAGGTCAATGACATCTCAATGGAAAATATGATCCATTTGAATGGAGAGATTTGAATAAAACCATGAAACTTGCATCTATTCTAGGATCTTATTTGTCTGACTATGTGTGATAATTAAATGATGTTTTACATGCTAATCCAATTGAGTAGATAAAGGAAAGGGGAAAACTAATATCGAGTGTATCAATTGCAGAGGTATGTAATAGTCTCTGAAGGAACAACCTCTCTTTCTCTCAATAATTCAGGAACCCTCTTCCACATTGTCAATACAAACACTAATAAAATTCCAATGAGCATATTGAAATAAAACACAAGGTGAAATAATAGAAATGCTTCTTGCATAAAGAGGTGAAGCAAGCAACTTCATCAGGGTATCAAATAGGCTCCCTCGCAATGAATAAATTCTTATGTTTCTATAGTAACTCTATGGGGTAGTGAATAGGCCTGCTGGAAGTGGAGAAAAATAGGAGATGAAATTAAAAAATTGATCATTTCAAATGTGTGCCTACATATCACTCTTCTCCCAAATCAAAACAATTGTGATATGAAAAATTCTATGAATGTGTTTAACCAAGAACGAGAATAGATGAGACTACATCTATAACCGAGTTAAGTGGAGAAGTCAAAGTAATACACAAAATGAATCAATACTTCATGAATGACTAAACCCTGTGCTTAAAGCTAGACCAGAACAAAGAAGCTAGAGTTCTACCAGTGTGTCACCAAGTGTTGTCACTGCTACAACACCCTCCAAATATTGGCATATATTCAAAATTTGGAGCCTCATTTAACCATGCAAGTTATCGTTTATAGTAATAAAAGACTCTCCATGTTTGTTCTTTAAGTTTGCAATTACCTTTGTGAATAAAACCCAAGTGTCAACTTTTTTGAGGGAAGTGTCACACTTTGTGAAAGAAAGTTATTACGCATTTTTAAGAGGCAAATTTTATTAGTGGATCCAATATATCATAGAGACATGTACTAGGCTCATTCCCAAATTTTTGTGCATTGTTTTTTTGGTGTCTTCACTTGTGTCGCAAAGTGTATCCTAAGTGTCACACTTGGAGGTAAGTGTTGTTTTACTATCATTTCAATGGGAACATGTTGATTTTTGGTGTTAAGTGTTTCATTGTTGTGTGGTTGACAGTTTATGAGTGTGTGATCATGTTTAAGTCATGTTGGTTTCATCCCTCATCTCACTAATCCCAAACTTAGCCAATTTTTGAAGTGACTCATTTCCCGATCAACACCTCATCGATCTACCTCCCTGAACAATGGATTACATAGTCTTAGGCCCTAGTCAACATCCCTTGCCTCCTGGAACTGCACATTATGTAGTCATTTCCTCCAAGGAATGCACATTGCATAGTCACAACGCTTAGGCTTGCCTCCTTCCCTTGAAAACTATGCAATTTCCTCTTCCAGACAACCTTCCACTACACATTGTTCAGTTTCAGTCTACAACTAGGCCTTCCTCACTCACTAATTCCCTTAACTGTGCACTCCTTGTCCTCCCAAAACTACGCACTACACAATCACAGTGGGTAAGCCTCCATGTATGCCTCCTTGACTTGTTCAACTGCGTTGTCCTCTGTCTTTGTCCTTGTTGAACTATGCACTATGAAATCATAGTGAGAAAGCCCTCACTAGTGCCTTAGTGACTCCCACAACTGTGAAGTATTTCTTCCATGTCCCTTAGTCATTGTGCTTTTTGAAACCATAGTGATCAAAACTTCATCAGTGTCACCTAGAACTATGCACTGCATAATCCCTAAGACTCCTCCTTTGTCCTGCAATCAGTTTCAAATCTATCAATGAATTGCATGAAGAATAAGATAGAATAGGATATTTCTATACTGATATCATCTTGTCATGAGTGAATTCCATTTGCAGGTACTATATCTTGATATGAAAAGATTATGCTCAAGGAGGATACAAAGGAGATCATGCAGAAAGAAACTTGTGAAGCTGGAATCATGAAGAGATCAGCAAGCAAGAAGACGGAGGGACACTAGATCACAACAGGATATTGAAGGTTAAGTTCACATGGAAGAATCCATATCAAGTAACCTCTTGGAGGATGACGATGAAGCATATGCAGGATTTGTCATGAAGATATGAAGGCAGCAAGAAAAAGAGAAGCTTGGCATAAGCATTTCCTAATGAAGTCCATGTCATTAGTTCCAAGTCATTGATTGTCCAAGTATCACATCAGGAGTCATGTGTCATTATATATGCCACATAATTATGGATGTAATTATGTAATTTTAAATAAATGAGAAATGTAAAGAGTGTGGACGTCCAAAAGCCACTCATAGAATGTGAAGAGTAATGTAGAAGTCCAAAGGTCTCATAGGAGTTTTGTAAAGTCACATGGAAACCCAAGGGTCATGAGGGGAGCTCAAGAGTCACAAGGGAGGTGGAGAGTCACCTCATTTGTTATATATACACCCTCATAGCTCAAGCAAAGAACTTTTCACATTGGCTTCTCCAGATAAGCATAAGAGAGAAGAATAGGTTTTTGAGGAGCAAGTAATTGCTTAATGTTCCATTATTGGAACAATTGTTGTATCATTGTAATGGTATATCTTGGAACTTTCACTCAATAATTTGAAGCTCTTGGGACCAAGACACTTTTCATGCATATGTCATGAATGTTTGTGAGAGTATTCTTTCATTGTTTGCAGTATACATTTAAGTAAACACGTACTAATGAAAATGAACTATTTTGTTGGCTTTAGTATATATCATTGAATTGTGTGTCATATGTTTTCATGATCATTATTTCTTTGTGAAGTATTTCAAAATATTACTAACGAATCTTTCATATCATGCATGTGTCTTTACTAGGATGGTACTAATACTTTATCTTAAAGACTCAATTTATTTTCTGTTTCATGAAGGAACAATTATACACTTTACAATTGAATACATCACAAGGCTAACTTACTTGCTTATTTTGAAAGTATATGCTTTTCTCTTGTGTTGTTCATTGCAGCCAAGGAAAATCTTTAAGATAATGGAAAAGGACCATACGTTTCAGTTGGGGCTCCTACTCCAAATGGTGTGACTAATTGGGACTTCATATCAAGGAGACCCCCTTAATGTTGGCGACATCTAGCACTGTCAACACTAGGAATGCTAGAACAGAGGCCATGTCCACTATGGCCTTTTGAGTGCTTTGGGTTGTGAAACTTAAAATTATCCTTTGCTCTGGGCCTTCCAAAATCACTGCTTCATCCTTGGAAACTCCAATTTTCCTCGTCTTGGGAACTTTGTAGATGATCACCTTCCTGAATTTGTTGCAGTAGTATTATCCCAACTCAATGACTTCATTGTTAAGTTTTGATGACAATTTTCATCAATGTTTTTTAATACATACTTGACTTTATCTCTCGCCTCACTACACCCAAAATTTTAACCTCAATCAACACCTCTAATACTTCATGCCTATATTCGCCACTTGTGTTTTTATGGTGTGCCTTGCAAATATTTATTATAATTGAAAAAAGAAGAAAAACATTCTTTTCCATTTCTTTAAAACAAAAAAACAAAACCTTACCCATGCTCTTAAAAGTATACATCACCTTTTCTCAAATTGAAAAAAAAAAAAGAGAGTGAAGTTTCCCCGGCAAAGTTACATTCAAAGCTATTTTCTCACAATTTATTGTTATCCCAAAAGAGTGCCTTTATACCACTTAGATTTCAGGGCTTCCCATGCTCATTAATACCAAAATATTAATGCAGCTATGACCGAGGGTTATACACCTATGAAACTTAGCATCTATGACCGAGGGTTATACACCTATGAAACTTAGAAACCAAGACCAACATAGACATGCTATCATCTTCAAACGTAATGAATAGCACTGGTGATATATCAACCATACATGGCTCTTTTAGAGAATGCACATGGGATATAAAATTTCGATGCCATCACTGACCACCACAAGAGTGTCAACTGGCTCACACACCATCATGCCATCGTGTTGTCATCGAATCAAATGGGAAGTAACAATGAATATGCATAATATATTGCATGTGATGCAATTTTTGTACATGTGGGAATGCAATTTTTGTTATTGTAACAATTATACGCGATGCATCTTGTCAATGTGTTCTATTATTGGCATAACGCAACCTTGCCTTATAAATTCAAGGGATAAATAAACTGCTTGTAGCGCCATGCAATTTGGGTGCCATTTCCCAGAATGGAAGGCCAGCCAAAGAAGGATATTAGATGATTGACATATGAAATACACTTGGATGATATGTAATTGGCAACTACAACCAATGATCTATTTTGGATGATATGTAATTGGCAACTACAACCAAATTGCAACGTCCATAGCAGGGGTCATTTGTACGAGATATTCAAGTCATGCACTTACAAGTTATACTTGATATGTTTTTGGTGTGATTGATGTTTATGGTATAAAAATAGTTAGTATAGATTTATTTTAAATATAGATTTAATATGAGCGGAGAAGGATCAAATTTCTTTATGTGTAAATTTTTTTATGAGCTGACTTTATTTTTTATATAGTTTTTTTTTTCATCATTTTTAGAATAAATCTCTAGACTTAACCATACTTTTAGGTGAAAGTGATTTGGTTGTCATAAGTTAGCAGATTTGCTTTAAAATCTTACATTTCTCTGGGTTGGTGGTATCTTCTGTTTTAGATCCAAGAGATTTTGGTGTTACAATTTTTATGGTTATGGTTAAAAAGTTTTTATATTCTCAAATTTGTATTATTTTATAAAATTTTATTTTAACATATTATTGAGTGTGGAGAAAATTATTTTACAACCCAATATGATATATAACACTGCTTATCTATTATAATCTCGAATTTTTTCTTATATCAAATTCATATTTAAAATAAATCTATCAAAAAAATAAAAATATAAATGGAAAAGAGCCACATGAATATGAATCTGTCTCGACTTACCTAATTAGAAAATGAGAAAATAAAATATAGATGCAAAAGAGCCACATGAATCTGTCTCGCGTTCTTGCAGAGCTATGTACCCAGACTATGAAGCAAAAATAAGATTTTCTCTCAGTTGATCCAAATCGTCCCTTGACGTTTCATGCAGTGCTATAGTCTTCATTTATATTTTTCGTATTTGGACAGTAATCCCTGTGTATATTTGTCGCTGATTTGTATATTCACATTCCTTTCATATTTCACGTTGTTTTTTTTGTTTTCAGATGTATATAACGATGGCTTCCTTTTAATTTGCTTATAATATAATTCATGTTATAATATAATTCAGGTATACAATTAGATTTAAGTGTTGTATATATTTGTTTTTTGGAAAAATGTTCTTTTATTTCTTCATTCTCCATTATATATATACCCTGTTAACATTTCAGTGTTAACTTTAGGTTTTGTATAACTTTTTAATTTATTTCAATGTGCCTGATGTATTTAGGTTTTAATGTTGAAATCTTTGGGTTGCAACTTTTCCTTTTTAAGTTATTTCAATTCCCCTGATGTATTTATGTTTTAATGTTGAAATCTTTGGGTTGCAATTTTTCTTTTTGTTAATTGTTGTTTTAAATAATGTTATCCAATGAGGTTTAACTATATAATTTGTATAGTTGTTTAAAATTGCTATTTAAAAAATATGAAATAATAATAATAATAAATTGTAAGCAAAATTTAAATTTAAATTGAGTTCTTTTTTGTCAATTTTATTTATTCAAGTTTTGAATATTTCAATACTAAGAGGCGGGGTTCATTTTAATTTTTCTTGCATAAAGAAATATTGTAGCCTATTTTTCCATATGGTTTTTAGGGTTTAGGTAGTTAGTTTTTTTTTATATAGCTTTATTTTCTTTCCTTTTTTCAAAGTTGAAAGCTTCAGGATTATTCCTTGAAAGCTACAACTTTGACATGGACAAAATCGTGTGCTCCAGAACTTTTCCTTGTGGGCCACAATTATCTCGACAAAGGAAATAAGTTAGGGTTGGGACAGTCTTGGCGTGAAATCAACCCTATTCCCGTGGCTTAAAACAATAGGGCAAGTGCTCCTAATGCTTCTCACAAGCTTCCAAGATGTTCAAAGGTGTTGGTTTATGGAGTGACCCATTTTGAAAAATCAACATCATTCTAGCGACCATACTGCGAAGTCGGATTAGTTTTTCTCATTAGTTTGTCATTTCATACAACATGCGTAGTTATTTTCAAATTCAGATTGATGTTTTCCTTGGCATATTTTCCCCACCTTTGTTGGTCATCCTACAGAGCTTTCCCATAATCATGTTGATAAGTTCATACACTTTTTCCCATCTGTAGGGTTTCAGGTCACTCTTGCTGCATCCCATTTATTTCATCTCATCCTTTCTGGAGAGGCAAAAGATAGGTATCCTAATATTATGGGGTTAGCACTATTTGATAAATTTATCTATGAATTCCCCCCTTTACCCATGCATCCACAACCCTAGTTTTGGTGTAATTTCTGTGAGAGTCCTCATGACCCTTTGACATTTCGAATACTCTTTAGGCTAAGAGATAGTATAAAATTGAAAGAGAGGAAAATCCTATCATTTCCTAAGGGTGGAAGTTTGCAGATCTTGAATATGTATCTCCGACTCCATGCAAAGAGGCCACTCCCTATCCCTACCCAATTAACTCAGAAACCCTATGTCATGTCTATCCATTTGATGACTTCCTTTTTCAAAAAGATCCCAAACTTCACATTTGCAAAGATAACCATGGTCCTACAATTAATTTTGACCTTCTTATCCTACTACTAAAGTTATTTATGTTGATTATGATGAAGATAGGTTGACTTTGGTTATCAAGAGTGCTATCATGGTATCGATCATGATACGTTCTTTAATAAACTCCCAAAATAATTCCTCATTTTTGGAGAGCCAAGTCTTGATTGTGAAAGCCTTTGTCATGGTATGGATGAAGATGAGTCATTCTTTAACAAACTTGAAAAATAAGTCTCCCCTTTAAATCTTTGAAATACCTCACACTTTCTTGACATGGACAATGGAACCTTCTTTGATGAACTTCAAAAGGAAAACACTTTTTTTTACTCTAGGCATGCCTTGTCAATTGTTTTGATCGAACTTGAATGATTTGAATTCGTAATTCCTAAGGCCCTTTGTAAAATCAATGGCATTCAAGATCACATGGATGAGCCTCTTAATGTGAACGTTGATCTCATTGTGCATGAATCTTTTAGTTTATCTAGTATGGTATGTTAATGTAAGCACACACTTGTTGGTTCACACGCCATGCAAGATGGCAAATAGTATTTTTGGCTTCTTGTTAAGCCATTTTCACTGCCACACACGCTTGTTGGTTGGAAGGACAACAGTCCTTGCCTGAGTACCATCCACCAAGCTATTAATCTAGCATGAAAGTTTTAAGACTCTTTCCTTTACACTGAGTTTCATATGGTATGAAAGAAAGTATCGAATTCTTAATTTTGTACATAAATAAAACTTTGTTAACAAAAAATATAATTAAAAAAATCTTTAAAAAAAAAAGATTTTTTTTTAGCTCTTTTCTTTTTATGTTTGTAACCTTTGTTTTTCTTTCATTTCAACATGATTTTTAAACTTTTCCTTTCCTTTGAATTTGATTTTGTTGAGGCTTTTATTATGATTTAGCATCTTCTGTGTTTTTCCTTAGGCTTCACTCATCAGTCAAATTTGTAAGTTTTCATCCCACTTGCTTCCACCATCATCAAATTGAAGGAGTCATAATAAAGTTTATATATGGATCAATGGTTAGAAGGAGCACATTTATGCATTACTTTTCATTGACATGTTGGTATTTTGGTGAGCACAGGAGATGCAAGAAATGTTAAATACTTTCCATGCTTATCCTTACAGAGCTTGCTTGACTGAACCATGACTCACCTATGTGGAAGCCATTGGTTTAAGTCAATCCTCATCACACCATTAGATCTCTTCCCCCCCCCCCCCCGCCTATTTATTTCATTTTGAGTGCACAAACTTTCCCATGTGTGACCCCTTGAAGACTCATCTTCCACCGCACTGATGACCTTTCATTCTCATTCATAATCCCTTGCACTTTGACCATTTTTCTTTGTCTTTACCATATTCATACCTCTTTGATTTCTTCAAAATTTTCAAGTATGTGCCCCTGGAACCAACATAATTTGTTGGTTGGAAGATCTTGATGAAATTTTCCCTCAAGGTTTGTTAATTCGAACTCGACTATATCACTTACCTCACCGCACCCAAAATTTTGACCTCAATCTCTCAATCAACAGCTCTAGTACTTCATTCCTATATTCCCTACTTGTGTTTGTATTATGTGTCTTGCAGATCTTTGTTGTGATTGAAAAAATGAAAGACACCCTTTTCCTTTTCTTCAAAACAAAAAATAAAAATAAAAATATTTGCCCTACTCTTAAAAGTCTACATTAGATTTTCTCAAATGAAAAAAAAAATGAAGTTTCCCTAGAAAAGTTATGTTCAAAGTTATTTTCACAAGTTATTGTTATCCCAAAAGAGTGCCTTTATCTCACTTATATTTCAGGGCTTCCCACACTCATTAATACCAAAATACTAATGCATCTATGACCGAGGATTATACACCTACGCAAACCTAGACACAAATACTAACATAGGCACGTTATCATCTTTAAATGTAATGAATAGTGTCGATGATATATCAACAATACATGGCTCTTTTAAAGAATGCATGTGGGATATAAATTTCATGATTTCAGAGAAAAATTATACAAAATTCAAGGAGATGTATATGTGATGTTTATGCCATCACCGAACACCATAAGAGTATCAAATGTCTCACACACTATCAGGCCATCTTGTCATCATTGAATCAAATGGGAAGCAATAACGAATATGCATAATATATTGCATCTGCTCATGATACATGTGAGAATGAAATTTTTTTATTGTAACAATTATACATGATGCATCTTGTCAATGTGTTCTATTATTGGCATAACATGGCCTTTCCTTATAAATTCAAGGGGCAGATCAACTACTTGTAGCGCCACACGATTTGGGTGCATGTTGCCATTGCCTAGAATGGAAGGCTAGCCAAAGAAGGATATTAGATGATTGACATATGAACTACACTTGGATGATGTAACTAGAAACTACATCCAATGATCCATTTTCAAAGTAATAATTGGTTACCAATGGATCCAAGTCACATGGTTTAAAATTTTAAGTCTCCAGTTATGATCTTCCAAATTGCAATGCCCATAACAAGGATCATTTCTGTACGATCCTGCAGTCATGATGCTTACAATTTGACGAGGACACTTGATATGCCTTTGGTGTGTTCAACTTCCATGGCATAGAAATAACAATGCTTCAAATAGGCCATTACACCTTGGTTATTCTCCAAAGGAAAAACGAATTTTCTAATTACATTTGTACAACCATGTGCAACATTTCCTATTCTAAACTACAATGATATTATGTTGTAGTGCATAGAGGGAATGTTAGGCCCCTATAATACTAGTATATCCCCCATATTATTTATGTTGTTCCCCGTAGAGGCTCATTATTGTTATTTTTGTGCCCTTACATTATTATTCTTATTTAGGCCCTAGTTAAATTGTGACCGCTTAGAATCCTCTATATACCAAGGAGGTCTTGTCATTTGAATCATCAAAGAATTTTTCATTTATCTTATGTAAAAAGACGTTTCCACCTCGAAGAGGCTTATTATCAAGTCGTTGATCTATCTTTTCTTCTATTTTTTTATATAGTTACATTCCTTTTTGGTATCAGAGCTCTTGATCATAGAGTTTCACTGCTTCAAACAAGTCATCATGAAATTTTCACTATAAATTTTCTTATATGAATATTTAGAAGCTGAAATTTTGAACAAGTGGACCTAAACTCTTGTTGAAATTCGTGTAAATATTTCAGATCTTGGTTTTCTATATTTTCTAAGATATTGTCCGAAGACATTGGGGTTTCTATATTCTATAGAATTTAGTCTCAAACAAGTGAACTAGGGAAAATCATCATAACTTTCACTTCAAGAATCAGATTTGAATTCCATAAAAATTTCATGAAACTGAATAGATTTTAGTTTCTTGAGGAGAAATTTCATGGCCGAAGGTTGAAACAATGACACGTGGTAGTCTGTACAAGTTTTCTATACTAAACTAGTCCATAATTAGGTCATCATGGGAGATTTGGTATAAATTTATCTTGAAGAATCCAATTTTGGTCTAACTTATGGGGATCGAAAGAATAAATAGAAAGATACCTCGAGATGAAGTTTCATACTTTGGGAGGATAAAATTATAGATATACAATAGTTTCAATATCGATCTCTTAAAGGCAAGAAAAATGTGTGTATATTTTTTCAAAATTGCATAAATTTTGCTTGAAAAAATAGTTTGAAGTGATTCAAAGGGAATATTGAAGCATAGATATCAATTTTTCTTTCTAATATGCCTCGAGACAAAAAAAAAATGGATACACCTAGTCAGCCAATAGAAAGTGTTATAACCCTATTTTCCACTCCATTACAGTGAGAGAAACGCAATATCAACTTACCTCATTTTTTGGGCTAAAATGCATCCCCTTTTCACCTTTTATTTTACTTATGTGAGATTTATCCCATGATAAAAGGGTGGAATTAAATGATTGAGTTATTTCTCATAATTATTTTTCTAAAATATTATAATTATGAGATAATTGAGAAAAAATTCATAATTGTGAAATAGGTTTCTATATTTTTCCATTCCCAAGGAGATCCTCTCCTCAATATATTAGTATGGTCTACTCTCCCAATACAACAAAGATCTCATACTATAGTGTGGATACTAGATCTCTCCCCATTTCCTCTTGGTGAAATGGACTCATTCTATCTTTTGGGAGAATGTATCTAGACACCTAGGGATTTGATAAGTTAGGAAACTTCTACAATAATGGACCCCTATCCAACTCATACACAAGTGGATCAAGTTGATCTCCTTGGGAATGGAAAACTCTAGAAACCTATTTCACAATTATGAGTTTTTTTCTCAATTATCTCAGTTATGAAATAATTATTATCTCATAATTATAATATTTTGGAAAAATAATTATGAGAAATAACCCAATCATGTGAGTGCACCATTTTATCATGGGATAAATCTCACATAAGTAAAAGAAAAGGTGAAGAGGGGATGCATTTTAGCCAACCAAATGAGGTAAGTTGATATGGGGTTTCTCTCACTATAATGGAGTGGAAAATAGGGTTATAACATAAAGCTCTTCTATAACACATGAAAAAGAGGAAGAAATGCAACATGATATATCAAAATTACGAGACCAAGTGCAACAAATTTCGCTCTTGCAAAGATTAACAAAAAATAAATTGGAAGCAATAATGGATATTAATATGGATGGTTTAAATGGGGACATGGATTTTTTACAATAAAAAATAAAAAGGAACATAAAGGTTTGAAGAATGGTTTAAAAGAATAAATAAAAGGAAACATGAATCTTTTAAAAGAAAACATGGAAAGTTTGGCAAAGTTGCTAGAAGAAAGGCTTCCTAGTAGTGGTAATGTATTTCATGAAAATCATGAAGAGAACAAATGGAATGTGAATCGTGATTTTAGAGACTCCAAATTTGGGATCAAGACAAACAATATTCCAAAGATCGATATGCAAATTTTTGATGGCAAGGATCTGTTAACATGGATATTACAAATGGAGTAGTTCTTTGATCTACATAATGGGCAACACACATGAAAGGTACACATTTCATCTTTTCATTTAGAACCCAATCAATTTGTATGGTATTGATGGATTTGTTCTTTTAAAGCACTAGTCACTTAGAGAATTTTTACGGAGGAATTGATAGCACATTATGAGGATACAAAGAGAAATAACTTCTTTAGCCACATGATAAATCTAAAACAAAAGGAATCGGTTGGGGAGCACATTTAGGACTTCCATGTTGATCACATCATGTTTAAGAGACAATTCTTAGGTTCGAGCATTGGAAGATCACATTGAGCATCACCAACAATTTCTTCAACTCTTAAAGGATAACCAACTTTGGCACATAATTGAATGAAATAAGAGGTAGATCAACATCACAATGAAAGTGTCAGGCTAGGAGGTAACTCCTCAAACTGAATTGTATTTCTTCATTAATATTTCTCATGGATATATACAATGAGGGAGAGATTGTTGGGCTTCACCTCCCACTATCTTTTCATTTTACTATTCTCCATTATTTACTATTTACATTATTTACAAATATTCACCCAATCCCAATGATTGGGTGTCAACATTGCCCCCTTTAATCTGAAGGGATGTTAGTGAGTCCAAGCATCGTTTTGAATCTTTCAAACTTTTCTCTTCCAAGCACTTTGGTGAAGATGTTTGCAATCTGCTCATTAGTGGAACAATGGCTTGGATGGATTGTCTTGGCCTCAACATGATGTCGAATCAGATGGTATTTTGTATTGATGTGCTTCGTTCAATCATGGAACTTTGGGTTCTTAGCCAACTTTATTGCAGAGGTGTTGTCAATCATGAGTGGAGTTGAATGCACCTATTTCACCTGCAAATATTCCATAATTTTCCTGAGTCACACAATTTCTTTTGTTGCCTCAGCTGCTACCACATATTCTGCCTCTGTTGTGGAATCTATTGGAACTTATTGTTTGTGGGATCTCTAGGAGACATCTCTTGATCCAAGACTCGTAGCATAATATGAAGTAGATACCCCTGTTTCTTTATCTCCATCGAAGCCTGAATCAAAGTGTACAATCAAGCTGAAGTCGCCTACCTGTGTATACTTGAGTCCAAAGTCTTAGGTTCCCTTCAACTACTTTAGAACTCCTTTTGCAACAGACCAATGTCCCTCACAAGGCTTTTGCATAAACCTGGAGAGGATTCCAAAAACAAATGAAATGTCTGGCCTAGTAGTAGTCAAGTAGTTGAGGCTTCCTACAAGTTGTCTATACCTTGTTGCATCCTCAAATTCCTTTCCTTCAATGGATGTGAGCTTTAAGTTCTGTTCCATTGGAGTAGTCAAAGGATTGCAATCAGCCATGCCAAACTTGTTCAACATATATCCAATGTAGTTCTTTTGAGAGAGGAATATAAACTTTGGATGTTGAGATTATTCAATACCAATATAGTAGTGAACATAGCCCAAGTCAATCATTTCAAAACCTTTCCTCAATTCCTTCTTTGTGGATGTAATGTAGCTCTCATTGTTCCCTGTTATTAAAAGATCATCTACATATACCACAAGATATACGATTGTTTTGCCAACTTTCTTGACAAATAGAGCTGCATCATCAAGATCATAATGTTTGAAGTTAAGTTTTAGAATATGCTCAATTAACTTTTCATACCATGCTCGTGGTGCTTGCTTGAGGCCATACAAGGATTTCACAAGTTTGCATACTTTTTTTTCTTGGCCCTTCACAACGAATCCTTCTGGCGGGGACATAAAAACATTCTCTTTCATATATCCATTCAAGAAAGCAGTTTTTACATCCATTTGATGGACTTTCCAACTATTTTGAGCTACCAAGGAAAAGAGTGTCCAAATGGTAGCTCATTTTGTTGTGGAGGAAAAAGTCTCCTCACAATCGTCCCCTTCTTTCTATGCAAAACATTTTTCTACAAGCTTGGCTTTGTCAAGTGAGCCATGAGATTTATACTTGTTCTTGTAGACCCACTTACATCCAATTGGTTTGGTTCCCAATGAAGGATCAACCAGATTCCAAGTGCCATTCTCACTTCTTTCCATTCATCATGAGAAGCAGCTTCTTTGAAGGAAGTTGGTTCAAAATATATAGACAATTTCAGTTCACAATCATAAGAAACATCCATATCAATAGGCGAATTAGAATCGTCCACATCACCTCCATTTTTCCTGGTTGAATTTCTTGTTCCTATCTTTCCAACCTCATAAGGATGAATAGTTTCAAGTGTCTATGTCAGCCACTTTGGGGTACCTTTTTGAGATGGTCCAGGCTTCTTAGTTGATTGAGTTTGGACTGAATCAAGATTGAGTCTCCCAATTCTATCAATCACATCACTCAAAGTATCATCAGTGGTTGGAGTTTCATGCTGGGGAGAGAGTGGGGGAGAGAGTGCTTCAGAAGAAGATTCCACATATTGATCCAGTATAGGAATCCCCCCTTCAATATGTGGAATCTGATTATCAAATTCTTGAAATGACTTTGCATTTGTGAATATATCCAAGCGATCAAGTTTCTGTTCAACAAAATTGTCAACTTCGGAAGATTCAAGAAAGATTACATCTCTAGATACAACAAACTTTTTATTAACTTCATCATAGAGATGGTATACTTTGGAGGTGTTTGAATACCCCAAGAAGATACACTTATGACTCCTTGCACCAACTTTGTTTCTATGTACTTTTGGTATCAAGGCATAACAGGTGGAACCAAATATACCTTGAGATGCTTACTGAAGGAATGTGGTCATACCACATTTCATAAGGAGTCTTGTTTCTAATAGCATTAGATGGACATCTATTCTTTACATATACAACACATAGAACTACATCAGCCCAAAACATCAATTTTACATTCTTGAAAAACATCATGGAGCGTACCATATTTAAGATTGTCCTATTCATTCGTTCAGCTACTCTGTTCTGTTGGGGATTATAAGGCACAGTTGTTTGATGTTTGATCCCATGTTGGCGAAGATAGTTTTCAGATTCATTTGAAGTGTATTATTTTCCATTATTAGTGCGAATAGAGCTAATATGAGATTGTGCATCATTTTCAATCCATGTACGAAAGTTCTTGAATGTTTGAAAAGCATCAAATTTGTGCTTCAATAAATAAACACAACACATTCTAGTGTAGTCATCAATAAATATCATCATATATTTATTTCCATTTGCAGAAGGAATAGGGATTGGACCACATAAATATGAATGAATGAGTTCAAGTTTTCTATGTGCTCTAGTATGTGAATCATGAAAAGACTGTTTGTTATGCTTTCCTAGAATGCAAGCATCACATTACATAAGTTTCTTAGGAATTGTAGGAAAACCAGTAACACCATTTTTCTTCAACAAGCAAAGGTTGTCATAGTTCAAGTGTCCAAATCTAGCATGCCATAATAGATTTGATGGAAATGTACCTTCATCATAATTAGAACTGTATGAGAAATTTTTTGCACGAGCAAAGGTACCTTGCAGCTTCATAAGCCTTTCTTCTTCTATCCTCACCATGACAAGTGAGTGATCTGATGCTTTTCTGACCTCAACATTGCCATCAAACATATGAATGGAGTGTCCTTGCTAGAGGATGTGGACCAAGGACAACAATTTTCTCCTCATCTATGGGAGATATAAAACATCATGCAGAAGAAAGTATGGACGATCTGGAAATTTGAGTCTAATTGTGCCAAGCCCTGATGGCCTGAGTTTTTATTTGTCTGCAAAGCATACTACTCCATCAACATTGTCAATAAATTCTTCCAAAAAATATCTTCTAAAATCCATGTGGCAAGTTTCTCTTGAATCAAGCAACCAATCATTTTTCCAAGAAGCAAGTGAAGCATTAAACAAGTCTTTAGTTACTCCAATATTACAATGTGCCACAACATAGTGAGTGGATTCAGGGGCTTTATCTTTCCTTTTGTCATTGGTTTTACCTTTGGCTTGATTTCTTTCCTGATCAATTCTGTCCCAAGGAAACTTACATATAGATGCATCATGCCCATATCTATTGCAACGTATGCAATGAAGATCATACTTTTCTCCTTGAGAGTGTCTGCCCCCCCTGCCTCTGAAATTTCTTCTTCCTCTTCCTCTTTGACCACCTATTCTTCTAGAAGAATCTTGGGCACAATTCTTCTCTCTATGTGCAAGACACACAATTTCCTTAGAAGACTGAGGAGTTGTCTTCTTCCCAAAATCTTTTTCTCTCTCAGCAAATTTCTTCACAAGGGAGTCAAAGGTAATCTCTTTGAGGTTTCCATTTGCTTGCAATGACTCAAGATAATTTGAATAAGTGGGATAAAGTGCCTTGACAAAATCTATAAGAGGAATGTCTATTTCAACATTAGTGGCTTTGATATCATGCATAATAGATCTTATTTCTAATGCCAAAGAAAGAGGATCATCATTTTGTAATTCAATACTAAACAATTTAATCATCAATTGGACAACTTCAAGTTCAAAGTGTGAATCATAGAGTTCCTTCAACTTCTGTAAGGCTTCAAAATCATTTGAAAATGGTGAAATATGGTGACTCACCTCTTCATTTACAGATGCTGCAATCAAGGCATAGGCCTTGTTGTTCTTGTTTTCCCAAATGGTGAATTCCTTGTCTGAGGTGGCCTTTGCAGGTTCATTATCTCCTTCTCCTACACAAACTCCTTTCCACAGCTCATTGAAAATGAGAGTGTGTTTTATCTTCTGTGACCATTATGGATAGTTCTCTTTTCTAGAGAGAACTACTCCAACTATAGAGATCAATGAATGAATTTAAAAATGTGTACTGTGTAAAAAAATTTCTCTTCTAATGGTAAAAAAAAATTTGCACTTCTTGTGTAAAAAAAAAACTGTGTTGTAGTAGCAATATTGTGAAAAATATAATGTTGAGATGTATATAACAGAAGTATTATTAGGAGAGGGAGTACATGGGGGAGGGAGTATTATAGGAAGGTGTATATGGAGGAGGGTTAATCAAACTGTGAATATTAATCCTTTATTGCAGTCAGAAGAAACATATTGAAATTAGTCTGCAACAGACCACAAATTCGTAACTCAAATCTATACACATATTAGTGATAAAACAAAAAATTTTAATATTCAGACTACCCTACAATATAGATGCACTCAAATATGTAGTTTGTTTGTATCTAGAATTTGAAGGCGATTGATGCAATGCCTAATAACTTCAAAGAGTACGGGCAAGTGATGGGAGTTTATCCTAACGACACTCTCTATGATCCTCTAGATGCTTAGTTACAACTCAATCTTGGAACTCCCAAGTTCTACATTACTCACTATGCAAGCATTACTCAGTGCCTTGGTTCTATTAGTGGGCAACCATGGTATATGGGTGTGGCAAGGCCTTCTATTGTGAAAATAGATGAGCTGGATGGCTGCAAGGAAGATAACATACATGATGTTGTCGATGTTACATTAACCATAGTTATAGAAAAAAAACGCATTGGGTGGATGGGGAATACAATGTAAAGAAGTGGTACAGTGTTCATAGTGATACGCCCTACATCACAGTTCAGATCCCGCGAGTTATGGTGTGAGAAGTTATTAACAAAATCTTGCATAAAACGAGAGTTGATTTATGGTATATGTATTATGCAATGGACAGGTGTTCAAACAGTGGTATGGAGGCCGAGTGGCAGGGTCAGATTCTGCAATGGCGATCTCGTTATCATAGGGAGGAACACATAACACCATTGCAGAGGCTGGGAAGAACAAAAATGAGACTCAGATAGACCGCTTCCTTTAAATTCAAAAATGTGTTCACTCAAATAATAATTGTAGAGATTTTCCAGACTGATCAGGTATGCATATGAAAGTGTATAATGGAATCTATTAATGGGAAACATTTAACTATGCAATGAACAACATGCAGAAATGGTGATTGTATGGCAGTGGCACACTGTATATGGGAATCGACTATTGTTATGAAACCATCTTACAAAAATAGAAAAGATAGAACAACTACTTAGAATTCAGCCTTTTCGAGGGGCAATCTCCTTTACATTACACAAATGAACAATTCTTGGATGATTCAAATGACAAAACCTCCTTTCTATATATAGGAGTCTAAGGGATTGCAATATAACCAAGCTGACCTAACAATAATAATATAAAGGCACAAAAATAACAATAGATGGATTCTATAGGGCACAATAATAACAATATGGGGGGAATTGAGAAAATTGTGCGAGAGCGATGGCGTGCGCGAGGGTTTTCACCTGTTCTGGTATCGAAACCACAGGCTCTGCGGCTGCTGGAGGAGGCGTTGCTGGGTTGGCCACAGCCATTACTCCCCACTGGACCGGCCAGAAGATCGCGCTCTATGATGACTTCAAAGCTGCAGGCACGGGTCTGGCTACGAGGCCTAGAGTCTGGAAAACATCTGAAGCTTCTGGCGTTGCAGAAAACCCACGCCCAAAACATCATCTGCGTGATGGGTCAAAGATAACAAAGGTAGATCTGGAAGGAAAGCTCGTCAAGAGGTATGAGCCGCGCGCAAAAAATGCTTCTAGGTTCAGAACCCATCATGGAGGCGGAAAAACGTCAGGGTTTGGCTCCTCCAATACTGCCCATCTCCTCACGATTTATGCATGCAAGGTTGGGGGACTGCGGGCTGCAGATCCGACCCATCTCAAAACCGTAAGGCCCAATCTCGGCAGATCTGGGTCGGATCTACCAGATCTGAGACCCAAACAATGTAGATCTTGGCCGGATCTAACCGTTTGGAACAAGATCCAGGATTATACAGCATCCAGGCAACAGATCGGAAGGAATAGGCAGCGACTGAGAAGAGGGCGCATAGTATCTGACATGCAAAAGGAAGATCGACTCAATAGGAGGCAAGATCTGGAAGAATGCTCATATCCGGATCATCTGGTAGCCAGCCTTCAACCAGAGCAGGTAACAAATCCTTGTTTTCAGATTCTGATTAATCCCCCTCAGGGGAAAACATGCCTAGTTTGGGTTCATGCAGGAGACTCCCCGTTGCAGTTGAAACAAAAAATATGGGCTGAACTGGGTTACCCAGTCCAGATCCAACACCTGGTCAGTGGTAGACGGTCCCTCCAGGACGGGAGATCGCTGGAAAGTTATGAGATTGGGCCAGGATCAACCATTACGTTAAACTTCAGATTGAGAGGAGGGGCTCTGCCTCAGGGACAGACAAGCTCCTCAGGGGCAGATAAGGGGAAAAATGCTGCAGCCCAGCACCAACCCAAGGGAGGGCTATCCTACAAAAACATCTTACAGGGCAGCAGGAATTCAGGACCCGCACCAGAACAAGGCGGACACATCCCCAGGCCATACATAGTAGATCAGTCAGAGCAAACTCCAGCATTAAACTTAGATTCATCAGGGATTGATGACTTCGTTAAGTCTTATGAAACTCAAGCTTTAATCTGTCGCTTCAACAGTTTCTGGCCAAAACCCACGGATTTATTCCACTGGATCTTCACCAGCTGGACCATGGAGTGTGATATCCATCTATGTTCGAAGGGTTTCTTCATAGTAAGATTTACATCCAAGGAAGTCAGAGATACAGTCATAAGTGCTGGGCCATGGTTCTGGGGAACAGCGGGGCTGTTTATGACCCCATGGTTCCCAGATTTTGATCCAAATAAAATGACTATAACCAAAATGCCAGTCTGGGTCAGATTATACAATCTTCCACTGCACTTTTGGAATGAGCGAGTGCTGGAAGGCATTGGGAACAACATAGGGAAATATATCAAAACAGATCTAGAAAGGATCGATGAAAGGATCTACACTTTCGCACGTATTTGTGTGGAAGTAGATCTAAGTAAAGGGCTGCCAGACAATATAAGGCTGATCTACAAACAACAGAACTGGTTACAGGTACTAGACTATGAAAACACCGCTTTCAGATGTAGGCTCTGTAGGCAGACAGGACACCTACAAAGCTCATGTCCAGAAGTTAAGAATAAAAAGAAGCAGAAAGGGAAGCAGAAAAAAGGATGGCAATTTTCAAACCCAGATTCAGAGGATGAAGAATCAGAAGCAGCAGAGGAAAAGATCCCAGTAGAAAAGACCGAGGCATCTCAAGAAATGGAGAATCAGAAGGAAATCCCATCAGACAACAAGGCAGAGAAGACAAAC
Organism: Pinus tabuliformis; assembly: GCA_031772625.1. NCBI lineage: Eukaryota > Viridiplantae > Streptophyta > Pinopsida > Pinales > Pinaceae > Pinus > Pinus tabuliformis. The sequence continues at coordinate 1,863,704,104 of CM062817.1, forward strand.
ATGGAGCTAAGTACGGGCGGCATCAAACGGCAACACCACTCAGATACTTCAGATTCAGACAAAGAAACTGGCCCACAGAATACAGAAACACAATTAGTCATTGCTTCGATCGAGCCCACTCCAGGTGAGTGGCGTAAGGTCGAAAAGAAAAAGGGGAGAAAAACTTGAAGCGTGAGTCCAACTCATTGCGGGAATTCAATTTTTTGCCTCTTTTCTCTCCTCTCTCCTTTTATTCTTATTCTTTGTGCACGTTAGTCCTCTAACGTTGCGTGGGGTGCGAAAGCACTCGAGCCCTTGTGGCAGCTTACGGAATGCTTCATTGCATCTGCTAGTGTAACTTTTCATTATCTTTTTAATAAAAAGTTACTGTTTTTTTCCTTGGAAAAAAAAATAAAATAATAACAATATGGGGACAATAGGGGCATGACAATAACAATAAGGGATACAACGACAATAGTAATGGGGGAATCACTATTATTATAGGGACCTAAGATTCCCCTCTCCTTCAAAAAAGCGGTGTCCTCAACGCTTGAGTAGTTCTAGATGCTTATGTATAAAATTCTCATACCTCCCATGTGGAATCTTCAACGCGTAAGTTCTTCCACTTGATGAGATACTCAGAAATTGATCGGTTTTGTAGCTGTCGAGTTCTTGTTTCTTTGACTGCTTTAGGTTCCAATATGATTTTTCCTTCCTCATCAAGTTCTAGCAATACTGTTTGAACTGGAAGCTTGTCACCTATAACCTTATTTAAGCATGAAACATGGAAAACTAGGTGCACTCGGGAAGCTGCAGGAAGCTCCAATATGTATGCCATAGTACCTATCTCTTGCAACACCTTGTACGAACCATAATACTTTGGTGATAATTTATCATCCTTCTTAGCTTGCTTGAGGGACATTTGTTTATATGGCTGTAGTCGTAGGAATACCCAATCACCTACATCAAAACTTCCTTTACTGCGATGTTGATATGCCTGTTGTTTCATTCTATTCTGCGCCAAGGTGAGGTTATCCTTTAAGAGTTGGAGAACTTGTTGCTGATGCTCAATGTGATCTTCCACTGCTTGAACCTTAGAATTTTCTCTTAAATATGATGTGATGGATGGTGGATGATATCCATAAATGGGGTCATTTTTATTGCAGTATGGAAGGAAGTGTTATACTACCATTAAGCCAGAGGCAACCATTTGACCCATTGTGTCTGTTTATCATATACAAAGAAACGAAGATATCCTTCCAAACATTTGCTTACTATCTTATTTTGCCCATCAGATTGAGGATGATAAGATGAGCTATGAGCTAACTAAGTACCAAGACAGGAAAATAATTTTGTCCAAAAATTGCCAGTGAAAATGGGATCTCTATCACTTACAATAATCTTTGGGTTTCCATGTAGCTTTTGAATTGTTTCCATAAATGCAGTATAAACAGTACTCACTTTAAATGGATGAGATAATGCACAAAAGTGTGCATACTTGGTAATTCTATCAACTACCACCATGATAACACTCTTTTCTTCGGACTTGGGTAAACTTGTGATAAAATCCATTGAAACCTCCTCCCAACATTGGCTTGGAATGGATGAAGGTTGTAATAGTCTTGGGGTCTTAATTGCTTCAACTTTATTTTGTTGGCAAACCAAACATTCTACCACAAACTTTTGAATATCTAATTTAAGGCCATCCCAAAAAAAATCCTTCTTAACCCTATGGTAGGTTTTTAGAAATCCTGAGTGCCCTCCTAAGGGAGAGGTGTGCAATTCCCTAAGAATCTTTTGTTTGAGTTGGGAATTCTTACATAGGTATAACTGATCCTTGTACCATAATGAATTATTTTTCCAGCTAAATGTATCAGATGTACTAGGATCTTGTTGTATCTTTTGAATGAGTGCCCACACTTCCTCGTCATTCTTACATTCATCCCTTGCTCCGTTCATCCAATTTGGTTGGATAATAGAAATGGCGCAAAGAAATGCTTCCACATCCTCATCCTTTCTTGAGAGTGTATCTACCACAACATTTTTCTTCCCTTTTTTGTAGATGATTTCAAAGTCATAACCCAACATCTTTGTGACCCATTTTGGCTGCTCTTTTGAAGATAATCTTTGTTCTAAAAAGTATTTAAGACTATCCTGATTTGTTTTTATCTTGAAGTGTCTTCCCATTAGGTAGGTTCGTCATTTCTTAAGTGCATGTAGTATTTCCAACATTTCCTTCTCATAAATAGATTTGTGTAAATACTTTCCTTTGATTGGATGACTTTCGAAAGCAATGGGTCTTTCTTCTTGCATTAAAACAACACCAATTCCATTTCCTGAGGCATTACATTTTACAATAAAGGTTTTTGTGAAGTCCAGTGTAGCTAAGACTGGTTCTTGGCACATTGCCTCTTTAAGATGTTCAAAGGCCTTCGTTGCTTCTGGATTCCATGAAAATGCATCTTTCTTCAATAATGTTGTTAGAGGTGCTGCTATTCTCCCATAATTTTTAAAAAACTTGTGATAATACCCTGTCAACACGAGAAATCCTCGTAGATGCTTTATGGATGTGGGGATTTTCCAATCCTTAATGTTTTTAATTTTTCTAGGGTCTACCTTAACACCTTCATGAGATACAATATGACCCAGATATTCCACCTCTTGTACTCCAAAGAAACATTTGGAGATTTTTGCATATAATTGTTTCTCCTCCAATAGTTTGAGGACCATGTCAACATGTTGGACATGATCATTTCAAGACTTGTTGTAGATTAGTATATCATCAAAAAATACTAACACAAATTTTCTATGGAAGGGTTTGAAAATGGAATTCATCAAACCTTGAAATGTAGAAGGTGCATTATTAAGGCCAAAAGGCATGACCAAAAATTCATAATGACCCTTATGAGTTCTAAATGTTGTTTTCAGAATGTCTTTAGTCTTCATTCTAATTTGATGATATCCTAAACGAAGATCCAACTTGGTGAAGTAAATTGATCCATGCAATTCATCCAATAATTCATCAATGACAGGAATGAGAAATTATCTTTAATAGTGACCTTGTTGAGCTCCCTATAATCTAGACACATGCACCATGATCCATCCTTCTTGTGAACCAATACTACTAGAGCAAAGAAAGAACTTTGACTAGGTTGAATTATACCAGCCTCTATCATTTCTGCAACCATACATTCAATTTCACTCTTTTGGACATAGGGATATCTGTAAGGCTTGATGTTTGGAGGAACACTTCCTGGAATCAAATTAATAACATAATCATGATCACGAATAGGTGAGAGGCCTTGGGGAGTCTCAAATACCTTGGAATGATTGTCCAAGAATTTTTGGAGATCTGGAGAAATGGATGATTTCGATGTGGGAACCTCGGGTGAACATAATTGTGTAATTATGCCTCGTTGTTCTTTCTTTAGAAGCTTTTTCATTCCATTAGAGCTAACTATCTTTCCCGGTTTCCCTGTGATACCCCTTAATTCAACTTCCTTTCCTTCTGAAGAGAATTTCATGAAAAGTTCTTGAAAATTGAAAGCTATTGTACCCAAGGATTGTAGCCATTGCACTCCTAGTACAACATCAGCACCACCCATTGGAATGGAAATCATTGGGCTATTCAATACATATTCTCCCATGGATAGCTTAATATTATGGCACTTTCTTGAGCAATTTATGGTTCCTCCACTTGCAACCATGACTTGACACTCTGGTGTTGGATATAGGAAGAAATTCAATTCCTTGGCTATCTTACAATGAATAAAATTATGGGTACTTCCCGAATCAATCAACACTATTGCCTCTTTCTTCTTGATATGCCCTTCTATCTTGATAGTTTGAGGAGTGGTAATTGCATCCAATGCATTACAAGATATGGTCGGATTCATTTCTTCTTTTTCTAGGGTTTGTTCCTGGTGTATATCCTCTTCTTTTGCATTTCTTGTTCCTTTTCTTCCTCCTCTTCACTATCTATGTAAAATAATTTCTTCTCGGCACACTTATGACCTTTAATGTATTTGCTATCACAACTATAACAAAGCCCTTTTTCTCTTTTTTCTTCCAATTGTTGTGGTGTCAACCTTGTAGGTTGTGGATGGCTAGGGGCAGTAACACTTCCATCTTTATGATTGTGAGTTCTAGGCTTCCTTGTTGCCATAAGTTTGTTTTCCATTTTTCTTGCCAACCTGAATGCCTTCTTCAATGAATCTGGTTCCCAAAGGTGAACCTAATGTTGGATGTTATATTTTAAAGTCCCTATGAAAACATCAATCCTATGCTCCTCTGGAATATATTTTACCCTTATATTCAATTTTTGGAAGTCATGAATGTGCTCCATCATTGAACCCCTTTTTTTGAGATTTATCAATTGCCTAAAAAAAGTGTTGCTTTTTGTATCCTCATAATGTGCTATCATTTCATCTGTAAAAATAGCCCAAGTGACAATTTTTTTATGAGAGCAAAGCCTTCGATACAATACAAATTGATTTGGTTGCAAATATAAAGTTGCAATGCATACCTTTTGTGTGTTTTGCACATTATGGAGATCGAAAAATTGCTCCATCTGTAATATCCATGTTCCGGGATCCTTGCCATCAAATTTCCTCATATCGATATTTGGAACATGGTGGTTCATCGATCCAATGTTAGAGTCTATGAAATAATGATTAACATTTATTTTGTTCTAATCATGAGTTTCCTTTACTACCCTTTCGCCATTAGTAGGCATTTCTTGTAGAAATTTTGTCAAATCTGTCTTCAAATCTTCCATGTATTTCTTTAAATCATCCATCTTAGCTTCCACGCCATCCATCTCAGCTTCCACATCATCCATATTAGCTTCCACGTCATTTATCTTATCTTCTACGCCTTTCTTTAAACGATCCATCTTATCTTCTACGTCTTTCGTTAAACCATCCATCTTATTTTCTTTTACTTTTTGTGCAAGTGAAATTTGTTGCACTTGGTCTCGTAATTTTGATATATCATGTTGCATTTCTTCCTCTTCTTCATGAGTCATTCTAGAGCTTTCAGGTTTCTTACTAGGTGTTTCCATTTTATTTCTTCGGGACATCAATTACTGATAATAATGCTTCACTATGTCATTTGAATTCCTTCAAACTAATTTTTCAAAACAAGCCTATGCAAAAATTTAAAAAAATTACACACCTTTTTTCACTTTGTAGGAGCTCGATATTGAATCTGATGTATCTCTGTAATTTTGGATCTCCCAGGTTTGAAATTTCTTCCTACGATAACCCTCTGAGTAATCTTTCTAACCCTGTAAGTCTGATCAAGATTGGATTCTCCAATGAAGATTTATTCCAAATCTCCCACGATGACCTGAGTATAGACTAGTTTGGTAGAGTGAACTTGTACGACATGCCGCGGGTCACTATTCCAACCTTAGGTTCTGAAAATGATACTCAAAACAAGTACAGTCTGTCCTCTTTCTGTAACTTCTTATGAAAATTCACTCTGATGCTTAGAGCGAAAGTTATGATGATTTTCCCAAGGTGACCTATTTGGAATGTAATTCGGGGGTCTGCAAAAACCCTAACTTCCACATATTATATCTCCAAAAATATAGTGAGACAGGACCTGAAATTTAGAATTGAGGTTCAAACCAATTTCTTCTCAAATGGATTTTTTTTTATCTTCTGAAACTTCGTAGCGAAAGAGTTATAGCAAAAATTCCATGATGACATGTTTTATATGAAATTATGGAGCTTGCAAAAATCCTAAGTCCCTCAGATCATATCTCCGAAAATATAGCGAGAAAAAAATCTGAAATTCAGACCGGAGGTTCAGCGAGATTTAGTCTCAAATGGGTTTTTGTTTTAGTTTTTGAAATGTTGCAGAAAAAACGTTATAGAGAAAATTCTGCAATGACCTGTTTGGCGTAGCAAAACCCTAGAATCCAAAGCTCTGATACCAAATGTTATGAAACTAGCTCACAAAAAGATAGAAAAGATAGATCAACGCCTTAGAATTCAGCCTCTTTGAGGGGGAAACCTCCTTTACATTACATAAATGAAAAATTCTTGGATGATTCAAATGACAAAACCTCCTTTCTATATATAGGACTCTAAGGGGTCACAATATAACCAAGCCGACCTAACAATAATAATATAAAGGCACAAAAATAACAATAGAGGGATTCTATGGGGCACAATAATAACAATATGGGGACAATAGGGGCACAAAAATAACAATAAGGGATACAATGACAATAGTAATGGGGGAATCACTAGTATTATAGGGACCTAACAACTGTGGAGGGGGAAGAGGAATGACTACAAAAAAATGGCAGAAGGGAGTTACAAGGCAGAAAGGAATGCCAAAAATGGAGTTGGCATTGATACCAAGTCATACCAGGAGGTAACTCCTCAAATTGAATTGTATTTCTTTATTAAGATTGCTCATAGATATATACAATGAGGGAGAGACTCATGGACTTCACATCCCACTGTCTCTTCATTTTCCTATTCTCCATTATTTATTATTTACATTATTTACAAATATTCACCTAATCCCAATGATTAAGTGTCAGTAGAAAAAAGTTTTGATGTGGGTGATTAGGTAATTTTATGACTATAACCATACAAAAAAATGTCCCTCAAGCAAGATAAGAAGGACAATAAATTATCACCCAAGTACTATGGACCTTACAAGCAGCTACAAAAGATTGGTTCTATGGCATACAAATTGGGTTTTCCTGCATCTTTGCGAGTACACCCAGTTTTCCATGTTAATTTCATGCTTAAAGAAGGTTATAGGTGACAAGTTCCCAGTTCAAACAATATTGCTATAACTTGAAAAGGAAGGAAAAAACATATTGGAGCCTAAAGCAATCACGAAACAAGAATCCAGTAGCTACAGAATAAATCAATTTGAAAGTATCTCATTCAGTGGAAGAACTTACCTGCTGAAGACTCCACATGGAAGGATGAGTATTTTATTTAGAATCATCCAAAACAACTCAAGAATTTAGGACAACAATTTTTTGAAAGAGAGGGGCATGTTAGGTATCTATAATACTAGTATAGCACCCATATTATTATTGTTGTGCCCCATAGAAGCCCACTATTTTTATTGTTGTGCCCTTTCATTATTCTTGTTATCTAGGCCCCAGTTATATTGTAAACCCTTAGACTCCTATATATACCAAGGAGTCTTTTTCATTTGAATAATCCAAGAATTATTAATTTATTTGATTTAAAATGAGGTTCCCCCTCGAAGAGGCTTATTTTCAAGTCGTTGATCTATATTTTATTCTATTTTGTGATCTAGTTACATAACAGGGCATCCAAGAAACAAAGAGGAGATGCAAAAGAAGAAGCAAGATAATGATGGAGATCTTTTTACAACGTGAAGCTTACAGAGATTTGGAGTGTGGATAGCAAACGAAGTGTATGTTGAACCTCTGTGACCTCTTTAAAATGTATATAAGTACTTGACTCTGAAACTCATCGAGAGAAGTCGCATTTGGGACACATGAAAATGTGTCAAAGTATGTTGATCTTTAGAAAGTAGATATGAGGAGATTTTGGATAAAATCAAGGGAAATTTATCTATCAGTTTTTAGGTGATACTTTTTATTGTGGATACCTCCAAACAACAACAATTCAAGGAAACAAAGTTGTTTAGCTTATGTCGACTTGGTTGATTTTGTTTTTGTGTGTGTGAAATTGATCTGGTGAGGCACTTCTAGAATATAGATTTCAATTTAGCAGATATGCTAACAACCCTACATGTCTCTCCATTGGTAGTAGCCTATGCCTTAAATGCAAGATATTCTGGTGTAAAAACTTATATGGCTATGGCCAAAAGGTTCGCAATGGATGCTATCTTTAACGTCAACAATAATAATTCACAATTTCATTGGGAATATAGGTAGCTATAAAAATATCCAGATGAAAGGTATTCAATATTTACATATGTGCATGATTGTTGAAGGAACTAATGAGTTTTTACAAATGGTCATAACAAAACAAATGACGAGGACTTTCTTTCTATGTCATTATGGCCCTTCTAAGATCCATTCACCTCAAAGAATTTAGAGTGAAATTGGATTTGAAGTTGTTTTACCAAGTCTTTGGGAACACCTCTTTCAATGGTACAAAATTATTCAATGCTTATTTCATATGCACGAGTTAGTGAAATACTTTGAAGAATTATTGCAAAGCGTGAGTTACCATAATTTCTCTGAGATGGTTCTTGAGCTTGTTTTGACTTTCAAGGATATCTTATGTAAACTTTGGCATTCTAAAAGGACATATGCTATGCCTCATATGTTTAAAGGAAAAATTGCTCGAGCCAATGGTTATAATGAGCACCATGCACATGAACTCTTACATTTTTTTTATTAACCTTAAGGATTGCTTGAAGTTCATCATTTCGAAAAATATCATTTTAACATATGATATGTAAATCTTATTGGAGGGTGAAAATCTAGATGTAAAAGATCCCCATTGTCTTGAACACAAGCATGGGCCCCTGGAAGAGTTCATGAAGTGATTGGACATTTTTGAAGGTTAAGGCACATCACTATATAGGCCAACACAAAAAATGGGAAAAATATTCATCTGCAGATAAAGAAAAATATTCAAATGTTTAAGGTTTTATTCCATTCACTTAATGGAATGAAGTTTGGAAAATGTTCGTAACAATCACTTGAATATTTTCCAAGTAGTTGAACCACTATAACTGCCCAACTCATCCAATCATCGATCTAGCTTCACAAGAATTATTTTCTCAATCCATTGATCTAAGGAGTACTATAAAAGGAGGCAACAGTCTAGTTTATAGGATTCCCATTTTCTCCATCCAAACTCTGCCCAAATACGAAGTGAAGGATTGACTGGTTGTGAGGATTTCTTATTGCTTCCTTATTCATTTTTTCATGCAATGATATCTATAGTTAGATGACGATTTATTATTTCCAGACCTCCTTTTGAGCGAATACAAGGATGAGAAAGAAACCTCTATGAATCTATGAATTAGTGAAGGTATCGTTTTATCTTTTGTGCAATTTCCATGATTTCTTATCGCTCACTAGTATTGCAAGTGAAAACCATGCAGGAATATGATTCTCTTTCAGGCCACTAATCCATTTAAAAATGAATCTGTCTCATCTTCTTCCTTCATATACATGTGATGAGCCCCAAATTTGGTAACATTTTGGGCTCATTTGGCCTACTTACCCTTGCTCAACCCTTCATTTTTTATCACTTATGCATCATTTCTTAGTATGTTCATGTTATTTGTAGGAAGGAGGGCAGTCACTATTCCTAGGTGGCTAATACATGTTTATTTCAGGTTTTTTGACATTAAATGGAGCAAAACCACGCAGATGGAGGCAAGGAGACAGCCAAGGTGGCATTGCGGTTTTGTAGGAAGGTTGTCCACAGCCTTGAATGACCTTCCTCGTGATCTCCACCCCAACTCCGAGCTCCAACAGCTATCACCACCGAGCTAGAAGGCAGCCAACGGATTCTAAAGGAACAGCAGTTTACTTTTAGTTGGACAGCCAAGCCCCACTAATTTAGGAGGCCAGCTTGGCCCTCATAATGTATAAATATTGAGGCTGTAGCCTTCGATGGAAGCTTTTGAAACTTTGTTATTTATCCTAGACTACGAGCTGATAGCTCTGTTTTTGCTTTTTGTAAGCCATTTTTGGCATGTTATCAGACTTTTGACTATTATCTCTTAATGAATAAGCAGACAGATTTGAGGCAGCTCTGAGTTCTTAAAAGGAGCTTAAGCTCTCAGGGTTGGGCCCAACCTGAGAGCCTAAGGCTTCCTTCGTTGTATTGTTACTTGTCTTTCCTTTCAGCATTTCATTTCTTTGCCTTTACATGCACTTGGAAAACACAGTTTGCTGATTCGAATTTCTTGATGTGATTAAGTAGGTTAGTTTTATGGATAAAGTGCTTTCAATAGTTTAGATTAGAGTAGGAGGATTAGAATTCATCAGAGTTCCAAGAAAAGGTTGATTGCACACTTACTTCCACCTCTGTTTAGAGATTGGGAGTGCAGACCGTGCCAACCACCAAAAAAACACAGTTTTACATGTTCATGCAAGCTTTAACGTAATATTTCCATTGGTAGAAGTGTCCATGCATTTAGATCTTGAGCAATAACTCTTTGTTTCAGCACCATGCACGATTTCTCTTTAAACTACATTGTTGTTCTTTGGTTTCTAATAAAACAGTTAGAGTAGGTTGATGACATTTCGGTTTTGTGCAAGATACGGGTGATTTGTTTCATTTACACTGCGCAGCACCACTCTATCATTTCCTTATCCTTCTGAGCCGTGCCTAAGCCATCTACTTACCTCCCAGTTCGATCATTTGCCTCCCAACTCTTCTATCATCCACATTGTTTTATCTTTTCGGCCTTCCATTGCCTCTAACCTCCTCTAGATCAACCAGCTTTACACACTCCCTCTCCATCTCACCTCTCTGTCCATAAGCCATCACAAGCTCCCCTCCTACCTCTATATCCACCCACACAGCTCATTCACTCATCCATCACCCAAAAATCCTATTGCAGAACATCCTGTTGAAGTTAGCAGACTTCTATAGAAATCCTAAAATTCCTGTAGAATCCCCTGCAGACATCCTGTAGAAGCTTGCAAACACGGTTTCCAGGCATCTGAACTTTGTGAACTCCTGTGGAATGATGTGAGGGATCCCTTAGACCATCTCAGAGTCCTCCTGACCCTTTCCAAGCCTTCCTCCCCTTGATCTACCCCTGCACAGTCAAGACCCAGTAAGAATCACAGTCATAATAACTCCAACAACTTGAGCAAAAATACAAAAACATGTTCTCTTCATATGAAAGTAGTTTAGACACATGCATCTCATCCCAGTAGAAGTAATGGCATCACTTTTAGAAGTTGCATTCCCACCATTGCATCCTAAGGATTAAGTTGGTAGAATTAGGGTTTACTAGGGTTTCCATGTTTTGTTGGTTTTTCAGTTCATTCTTGCAAAGTAGGTTAATTTCCTTTGAGATAGCTTTCGTTCATCACTTAAAAAGCTTCTTCTGAGAACATATAGAAGTTGGCTTGAGCCCTAGCGGACTTGTGCCAGCTGACCAAGTGACAGCTGCGACAAGAGCTAGTACTTGTGCATACAGCACCGTCGCTTCCAAGTTTGTACGAACTACCGGGTTGATAAAATTAGAGAAGGAAGCTCCAGGAGTTGTAGCATTATTGCTACAATACTGGAGCCCACCATCTTTTTGGCGTCGTTGCCGGGGAAGCGTCAGAGTATTAGTAATTGTTGCTTTTCTTCTATTTTCCTACTCTTGCCTTCTGCCAAGTAGTTTATTTCATTTCCATTCTGCAAAAGTAGCATAGACATTTCCTGCTTTCATAGATTAACATTTCAATTCCGCAATTTCAATTTTGCAAGCATAGATTAGCATTTCAATTCTGCAAGCGTGGACTAGCATTTCCGTTCCTGCAATTTCATTTGAGCAAAGTAGATTAGTTCTTTCCTACTTTTATTTCAATTCTGCATTTTCATTTCAGCAAGATAGTTAGTTGTAATCAATCCGTTTCAGTTTTTGCAGGTACCAGAGAAAAAACAAAAGCAATCAAAAGTCTTTCCATTTCATGCCTCGTAGGAATCGAGATAAAACAGGCAAATTCTTACCCAACACCCCCACCACATCACTGAGTCACCCTTCTCTCTTCTTTGGTGACAGTGATCCAGAAGAACCTATAGGTGAACCTCCTTAGATATACGAAGATCCTATAGCAGAAGAAGAATTAGAGACCATTCCATCTGAAGCTATGGCTGACAATAGAAGAGAAGATGAGAGAATAGAAGGTGCCTTCCCCATCCGAGAGACCAATGGAGACATGAAAATGAAGAACATTAGCCCCTCTGCTTACCTCACTTCCATGGACTGACTACTGAAGATCCTGATACCTTCCTGTTTGAGTTTGTTGTCCTTTGTCAAACCTATGACTATACTGAAGATGAGCAGAAGCTGAAACTCTTCCCTTCAACTCTTAAGGATGCAGCATTACGCTGGTTCATGGGCTTACCTGGGAACAGTATCACCACTTGGGCTCAGATGCAGCAAGCTTTCAACACTAAATACCGGGACTACTGTAGGTCCAAGGAAACCAAGGGAGAAATCTTTCGGATGACCATGGGAAATGATGAGTCCTTAGAGGATTATGAGGAAAGGTTCCAACTTAGCTATAAACGGGCCAGGTGCACACTTGACCCTGAATCCCTCAAGTTGGTCCTGCTCCGAGGAGTACCTGAAGACCTCTTAGATACCCTTCACATGTTAGCTGGAGGAGATATTTACTAGCTGCCTTATGAGGACATCAAGACTATGTTCAGAAACCACTCTAGGGCAGCCCGGAAACAAGGTAGAGGAAACCTCCTCTCAGCTGGTATTCCTTTCTCCAAACATGAGTTTGCAAATCAATTAGAGGATCTCAAAAGTGAGGTGAGACAGACCATTTCCATGCAACTGGATACATTCAGGATCCAGCAGAAGAAGGAAGAAGCTAAGAGGGCCTTGGCTATCTTCTGCCCTAGGTGTACAAGGAGACACCCTAAGAACGAATGCCCATTGCATTCGGTTGAAGTATGTTTCGTTTGTGAGGAGGACCACCCCACAAATTAATGTCCAACCTTACCTGGGCTTAAAGCCATGTATCAAGGGACAGAAGCCCCCACTGAACCTCTCTATTTCCTCAACCAAAGGAGGCCACAAGGACCTAGACCTTACCAGCAGGGGATGCAAGGGGCACCCCAAGCTTATTACAGCCCCAATCAATCTACTCCTATGCCTTCCTGGGGTCCCCCTACTCATCCTTCCTGGTCTGTGCCTCCTCCATGGTCTTATCCACCTCAGTACCATACTCAACCCACTACTCATTCATATCACTCACATGCCCAGCCACAACCTCAATGGAATGCACCTCAGTCGGGGTGGAGGCCCCAGTACAACACTCCTCCCGCCATTTTGCCTCCACCACCAGTTCAACCTCAACCATTACCCCCTGCTCCTCCAAGGCAACCTCAAATGCCTGCTCAACCGAACCCGAACCCCAACAACAGACAGGCCCAGTAGGTATACACTGGGGAAACATCATGCCCTACCTATGCTGTGGAGATCCAGGAGTTCAATCTGCGATCTGGAAAGACTCTTCCGGATCGCCAACCTCCTCCCCCAGAGGACGAGGAAGACAAGCAGGAAAGTGAACCAAAGGCTATTCCACCCTTTCCTGAGAGACTAACAGCCACCACACAACCCAACCCAGAGGAGGATGAGCTTCTGGGGGAGCTCAAGCAGTTGTGTGTGAAAATACCACTTCTCCAAGCCATCAAAGATGTACCGATATACAATAAACTGGTTAAGGAAAAGTGTTTCAGACACCCAGGCAGGCAAAAGAGAGATGCTTCAACCATCAATGTCTTAGGACAGCTGTCTGACCTTATGTTAGGACAAGTCATCTGCCCAAAGTACCTAGATCCTGGGAGTCCTGTAGTAGATGTCCACATCAATGGCACCATCATACCTCACACCTTGATTGACCTGGGGGCTGCCATTAATGTAATGACCAGGGATACCATGCTCAAACTCAACCTTCAGGGTTCCTTGAGGAAGACCTCGACAGTCCTACAACTTGCAGATCGCTCCACCATGACTCCCGAAGGGATTGTGGAGGATGTCTTGGTCTCTATTGACTCTTGGGAATATCCTGCAGATTTCTTGGTGCTGCAACCAAAGGCAAAGCTCACCGGATATCCTCTTATTTTGGGAAGGCCTTGGTTAGCCACTGCAGATTCTTACATAAGTTGTCGTGCAGGAAACATGACCATCAAAAATGGTCCTATGTCCAAGCAGCTAGTCCTATACCCTCCTGCCCAGCCCTCATTAGAGCATGACTTACCACTTTGGTTAGAAGAAGGAGAAGAAGATGAGGTGTACTCAGCACCTTTGTGTACCCTAGAAACCACTAGGGGAGACCCCCCAACCGAGGATGATTTGATTGAGACCTTGATCCAGAATCCACCTCCCAGTGCACTGGCCTTACAGGAATTGGTGGAGGATGCCCAAGCTAGCACCTTAGTGGACCTTTGTGCAACCAACCCTATCACTCCCAGAGTCAAGAATGTGGAGTTCGGCCCTGACAAAACGTTAAAGATCAGCTCCTCCCTATCTCCTTCCCAGGAAAAGGAGCTGTGTAGTCTGTTGGCCAGTCATCTAGATGCTTTTGCTTGGAGCTATAAGGAGATGAAAGGAGTCCATCCTTCGGTCTGTACCCATCACATTTACATCAAGGAGGATTGTAAACCGGTTAGGCAACCCCAGAGGAGGATGAATCTAGCCCTTAAGGACACTGTCAAGGAAGAATTGCAAAAACTGTTGGATGCCGGATTCATTTACCCCATCTCAGATAGCGAATGGGTGTCCCCTCTGGTGTTGGTTCCCAAGAAAAATGGGAAGTGGAGAATCTGTGTGGACTACCGAGAATTGAACAAAGCTACCAAGAAGGACCATTTCCCTCTACCTTTCATAGATCAAGTGTTGGATGGACTGGCAGGAAAGAAGTTTTTCTCTTTCCTGGACTGGTTTAGCGGGTACAACCAAATCCAAATCAGCCCGGAAGACCAAGATAAGACCACCTTCACTTGTCCTTGGGGTACCTTTGCCTACCGAGTTCTTCCCTTTGGGCTATGCAATGCTCCTGCTACCTTCTAGAGAGCCGTCTTGAGCATCTTTTATGAGCTGGTCCATGATGCGGTGGAAATCTATATGGATGACTTCACTCCTTATGGGTCCAACTTCACGGAAGCATTGTCCAATCTAGGAAAAGTCTTAACCAAATGCATTGAGATGAACCTATCCCTTAGTGCTGAAAAATGTGAATTCCTGATGACTGAAGGGACCGTGCTAGGCCACACCATTTCTTGCCAAGGGTTACAGGTGGATCCTAACAAAAATTGCTCTCATCAAGAAGGTTCCACCTCCCCAAAAGGTAAGGGATGTACGGAGTTTCTTAGGATTAGCGGGGTATTACAGGAGATTCATTAAAGACTTCAGCAAGCTAGCCTCACCATTGTTTGGTTTGTTGGCAAAAGATGTGGAGTTTAAATGGACTGACGATTGTCAGAGGGCTTTGAATGAATTAAAGGACAAGTTGGTGTCTGCCCCAATCTTGAGAGGTCCCAACTGGGCCCTACCTTTCCACATCCACACTGATGCCTCGAACAAAGCCATAGGGGCAGCCTTAGGACAAGTGGAACAAAAACTTTCGTATGCCATTTACTTTGTCAGCAAAAACTTATCCAAAGCATAACTGAATTACACTGTAACCGAGAAAGAATTCTTGGCTGTGGTCCGTGCACTGAACAAGTTCTGACATTATACCACTGGCTATCAAACATTTGTACATACTGATCATGCTGCAATTAGATATTTAATGAATAAACCAGATGTGAATGCTCGTATTATTAGATGGTTACTTTTGTTGCAGCAGTTTGATTTGACCATTGTTGACAAACCAGGTAAAGAAAATGTTGTTGCTGACTTTTTATCTAGATTGGATCTATCTGCAGATGAGGACGAAACAGTGGATGACCAGATGCCCGATGAACATCTGTTTGCTATCTCAGTACTCTCTCCATGGTTTGCTGATATAGCAAACTACCTTGTTTCAGCACAGTTCCCTCCGCACCTATCTTCAAGAGAGAATAGCAGAATCATCAGAAAAAGTGCCTCATTCACTTGGATCGGGGGCAACCTCTTCAAGCTTGGCCCTGATCAGATCTTAAGGCGTTGTGTAAGGGAGGAGGAAGTCTTTGATATCCTCCTCACCTGTCATGATGGGCCTTGTGGAGGACATTTTGCAGCAAAGAGGACTGCCTTCAAAATCCTGCAGGCAGGCTACTATTGGCCCACACTTCATCAAGATGTCAGAAGGTATATCAACCAATGTGACCGATGCCAAAGAATGGGGAAACCGACTCAAAGGGATGAGATGCCTCTCCAACCACAAGTGACTCTTGAGCCATTTGAGAAGTGGGGTATGGACTTTGTGGGTCCAATTAACCCTCCTTCGAGGCAAAGGTCTTACATCATTGTGTGCACTGACTACCTGACAAAGTGGGTAGAAACTAAGGCAATCAAAGCAGCAACAGAAGAAAAGGTGGCCGAGTTCTTAAGAGAAAACATCTTCTACAAGTTTGGTTACCCCAGAGAGCTAGTCACCGATCAAGGAAGCCAGTTCACATCCAACTTAATTGAAGACCTACTAGCTCATCACAAAATCAAGCATAGGACTTCCACCCCCTATCATCCTCAGGCAAATGGGCAAGTGGAAGTCACCAACAGAGCATTGGAAGGAATTTTGACTAAGGTGGTGAACAGCAGTAGGAAAGATTGGGCAGATCGCCTGGTTGAGGCCACATGGGCTTACAACACCACCTGGAAGACCACCACCGGCTTCACACCTTATGAGCTGGTCTATGGGAAGAAAGCTTTGCTGTCCATTGAATTTGAATACAACACTTTGAGGATGGTAGCTCAGCTGGACCTAGATCTCAGCCATGCACAACAAGAAAGGTTATTGCAGCTGAATGGACTGGACGAGCACCGAATGCAGGCCCTCCTTCACTCGGAAGTGGTTCAACTTCAGAGAAAGGTGTGGCATGACCAACACCTTAATGACAAGCAATTCCAGCTAGGAGATTGGGCACTGTTGTATGACTCCAGGTACAAAGATTTCAAGGGGAAGCTGAGAACCAGATGGCTGGGACCATATGCAGTGGAAAAATGTCATGACAATGGATCTGTTCTTATTTGGACCATTGATGAGGAATCCATCCCCATGCTTGTCAATGGGCATCGACTGAAGATCTACAGGAAACCTCTCTCAAGACAAGAGTTCATCAAAAGTATGGAGAAATCAGTGTTGGTCATAGAGAAGGGTTCTGCCCCTGCTTTGGGCATACCCTGACAGATCTAAAAAAAAAAAAAAAAAAGATCCTTGGGTGAAAACCTTTCTGAGGCTCCCAAGGCAGGTGGTAGGGGTGAAAACCTCATTGAGGCGCCCCTATTGTCTTTCAAAAAAAAAAAAAAAAAAGGGAATTTGAAAAGATCCTTGAGTGAAAACCTCTCTGAGGCGCTTAAGGTAGATGGCACGGGTGAAAACCTCATTGAGGCGCCCCTGCTATCTTTCAAAAAACAAAAAGAAAAAAGAAAAAAAAGGAGAAAAAACAATAAGCAAAAAAGACAGGGACAGCGAGTTTATAATGTGGAAATGCATGCAGGTTGCAGGTGTTCTATGAAGAAGAGGAGGTCTCTCAACTCAAAGTCAAGGATCCTTAACATGCTGCCGGGAGACCTCACCGGCACCTCCTCCAAGAATACTCATCCTCTCCAAGGTATGGGCACAATTTCATCACAGCTTAAGTCTTCTACAGGAAGATGCAGACTTTCTACAGGAAGGTGCAGACTTTCTACAGGAAGGTGCGGACTTTCTACAGGAAGTTCTGTATTTCTACAGGAAACTTCCTGTAGAAGTTCGGGACGACCCAGAATTCATTATATGAGGAGATCTAACGACCAAGGTTCGGTTTGGACGCATGCAAGCTACTATCTTCACCCTTACACACTGCTGTCACCTCCTTCTACCACCCCTGTCGACATGCAATGAAGATACCTGCACAATCAAAGCAGATCATTGAGTTATAAAGAGAAGGCAATTTTTAAATGAAAAAAGACACTGAGATGCCATGCCATACCCATCCCAGCTATCCAAGAGCCCTGCGAGCGAGATCGTGAGGCCACCGTCTTCATCATGCAGCATGCACCCGAGGAGGAAAAACTGCTACAGGACATCTTGCAGGAGTCCCGTAGCAGTTAAGCCAACTAGAGTGTACACCATTCCATCGGAGCAACATGCAAGGATAACGCAGGCAGATGCAGCCGAATCATAAAATTCATCGTCAGCGGCCTGTGAAGAAGAACCTCCGGACCTGTGCAATCACGCAGCAGCAACCAAATCTATCCATCATCGTCCAAAAGCCTGAAGAATCGTGTCGCGGCTGCACAGGTAAGTGCCTCGCCCTTTCTTCCGTCGAATTGCATGAATTTTACTTTGGAATGTTTGCGAAGTGTAAAGTGAATGGGTTGAGCGGTCGTATGGCCATTCGACTGGCCACGTCGACCAGTCAGTGGTCTAGTCGGATGTTTGAACGGTGGTCGTGGCAAAAAGGAACGGGCAGTGCACACGTAAGAGCCATCCAGTCGGGAAAAACGAGTTTTAACAGAAGTAACGGCGGCGGATCTGCGGGGAATGATGCGACAGTAAGGGAACTCGCAGACGAATGATGGAGTGACGTCGTCCAATGGTCCGACAGGGACAGCTCACCCCCGCGCCACGGATTCCGCCAAATTCAAATCTAATCAGCTAGATTGCCACCCCACGCATTTATCATTCACCGTTTGAGAGTCGAGTGAGCACCCGGATCTCTCTGCAGCTCGACACTCCAAGTCTTTGGCCGTTCGAACGCCTATTAAGCAACACAGAGAGCACAGACCCACTGCAGTATCCTCCGGAATTCGCGCGCTGCTTCTACAGGAAAGCTGTTTCTACAGGAAATTGGGTTCCTCACGTCAAAAGGTGGCAGATTAACAAGGTAAGCCTGAACCTTCCATGCAATTGGTTTCGAGGGTGGCAGAGTCGACGTTCTACAGTCTGGTCGTAAAAAAAATTGCAAGTATTGTCTGCGGTTGCATGAATTGTCGTCCTACAGGATGTGAATTATAGTTAAGCCGTGTTAAGGTCGTCGGGAGATAAGTTTTGTGAATTGTATGCGTGGCAGAGGCGTAATTCTACGCTCTGTCCCAGTAAGCCAATTTTCTTCCGCACCCGCCACCTCCAGTTAGCGCAACAGTTTTTCACCATGCCGGGTGAGTTCATCAGAAGGGAACCAACCGACTCCACAAAGCTAAGAGAAAATCCTGAGGTGGTGGAGCTCTTCATGCAAGCGCAATGGATATCATTCTGTGACAAATTGCAGGGCTATGACGATGAGGTGGCGGAGGAGTTTTTGCAAGCTCTGAGGTCGAAATCCAAAACATTGGCCACCATCAACTTCAGGGGTTTGAGTCTCAGACTCACCCCACAATTTATCAGCCGAGTTACTAAGCTCCCAATGGGATTACCATGGGATAAAGAAGAAAGAAAATTGGGCCAACAGGCTAAGAAAGAGTTCTTTCCACCAGAGGAGGAATTCTCAGAAGATAAAAATGGGGTTCGTAGAACCAGCTTACTGCCACCGTGGAGTGAAGTTAGCCTACAGATTATGAAGTACATCACCTGCGAAGGTCGGTTTAGCATTGTATATGGGTACCATTTTCGATTACTCACGGAATTAAGGCATCAGATGGACCTACCTGTAGAAAACAAACTCAGTCTCCCCTACTTTCTACTATAGTCTCTGATTGAGTGTGCCACCAAGTTGAAAGAAGGCACACTAGACCAGGTAGCCCACCATGGACTCATCAAACTCCTCGTGGAGGATGCGCTCCACACATACAAGGTTCATCTCTCATGGGAAGCCTTCAGAAATTTGACCAAGGATGGTGATATAAAGATGTTGACCGAAGAGCTCGGTTCATCTAGCAGTGAGGAGAAGGAGTCCATGCCCGCGGGGAAGAAAGACAAAGGCCAGAAGACCACGACCACGGAGCAGAAGAAAGAGCAAAAGAGGAAACAAGAGAAAAAGGGTGCCAAAGAGAAGGATGACACACCCATGTTGACAGCCCGAGAGAGAAGATTGCAAAGAAGAGTGGACAAGGCTGAGAAGGTCCACATCAGAAAAAGTGCCTCGACAGCAACCGCAACCAAGTCAAAAGGTAAAACTCATGCAGCAAAACAAACCAAAGCGGTGACACCTGTTTCTACAGGAAAACCGAAACCGGCTTCTACAGGAAGCCCGAAATCAACTGAAAAAGGGTCTTCTACAGGAAGCCCTGAGAAAAGGAAACCCAAGGAGAAGAAAGCTGACATTCTTGCAAGGGAGGCAGCAGCTGTGCTGGCCGCCCTTAGTACACCTCCTAAGCCAAAGGAGAAGAGAAAGAGGGAGACCCCTCTATATTTTAAAGCTCGAAGAAGTGTGAGAATAAAGACGGGCAAGCCACAGCCTCCGTCCAGCAGCCCAATCATTATCGAAGATGCCCCTACTTCGCCCAAGGAGAGGTCCCCCTCAAAGATATTAGTCACCTATGAGAGGGGGAGCCCGAAGAAAACTACCTGGAAGGATAGGTTGGACCAATTGGCCTCGAAAGCCCGGCTACAAGATGCTGAAGATGCTCTACAGGAAACCTTAGCCCGGCTTAAGGAAAAAGAGAGAATGGAAGGGGAAGCACCCTCATCACCACTGAGGGAGGGCGAAGTAGAGCCACCAAAAGAAGTGGAGAAAGAGCATATACCAGAGCCCAGCCCTCAGCCAAGTCTGAGTTCATATTACAACTTTTTAGAGGCTGGCAAAATTATACCTCAGAAATTTACTTTGCCACTGTTTTTTGCATTGGAGGAAGAAAGAGTCCGTACACACACGTGGATGAAAATAGCCAAGTCAAAGGGTGTGGCGGACATAGGTCCCTTGCAGGAGCAGCTCAAGGAGGCCAGAAGTGAATTTTCCATGGCTAAACACGTGGCAAATTGCCAACGAGTGTTCCTACAGGAAGAAAACCAAAAGCTGAGATTGCAGCTACAGGAGCTGAGGACAGGGACAGGTACATCCTCCAAGGACACCACAGCAGAACAGCAAGGCAAAAAGGAACTGAACACCGGTCTTGGAGAGCCAACCACACATCTACAGGAAGCAGAGCAGCAAGCACAAATTGAGGTGCAAGCTCTCAGACAACAGCTGCAGCAGAAAGAGGCACAATTGGCCTGCATGGCTAGTTGGGCCATGGATGCTATCCAATGCAGACAGCCGGCCAAATCCTATGGCCTATACTTGAAAGACCAATGGCTGCAATTTCAAATCAATACCTTGGCGCAAAGAGGTATCTCTCAGCTCCAAGACCCGCAGCAATTCACTGAGTTATGCAGTACCAGCTCATCAGAGGATAAGGCCAAATTAGTGGAGTTTTACCTCCATAATTTGGCCCTGCCTAATGTAGTTTCATGGGATCCCAATACGGCCTTGGGAGATATGCAATTAATGGCATTTGCCTCATGGCTGAACCATGAGGACAAAAGAGCAACAGAAGCCAAAGCGGTCATGAACCGAGAGCTGAATGAGCCATTGCTCATCAGACCAGAACCAGGGGATCCAGTTGCACTAATCTCGGCACACCAACATTTGTCCACTGACCCTCAAGCTTCATTGAGATATATGGATCAACAGGCCCAAGCCATAGCTCATTTTGAGGACATGGAGAGACTGTTAGGAGACAACGTTGTCCAAGCATGCACCCGCAGATGGAATACATTGGCCCACAGTCTGAAAATCCGAGAGTATCATACCCCAACTCGGATGAGGGAAGCTCTGGTACGGGTGGCCCTCTATAAGAAATCCATGCAAAACCTCCAGGCCAGCTAGATTGGCCTTAAGCTAAGCCCACCACTGCTGCTAGGATTGATGGAAGGCAGCACAGAGAAAGATGATAATGAACAGTGGGAAGAGGTGAACAGAAGGGCTGGGTTCCATATCAGCAAGGAGGACACTACTACAGAGGCTTGGGATGTAAGGGTGGCAGTAAAGGCAATGAAGGATGAAGAGCTGGACTAGTTGCTCAAGGATGAGCAAATATTTTAGCTGGGGGGTGATGATGAGCCCCAAATTTGGTAACATTTTGGGCTCATTTGGCCTACTTACCCTTGCTCAACCCTTCATTTTTTATCACTTATGCATCATTTCTTAGTATGTTCATGTTATTTGTAGGAAGGAGGGCAGTCACTATTCCTAGGTGGCTAATACATGTTTATTTTAGGTTTTTTGACATTAAATGGAGCAAAACCACGCAGATGGAGGCAAGGAGACAGCCAAGGTGGCATTGCGGTTTTGTAGGAAGGTTGTCCACAGCCTTGAATGACCTTCCTCGTGATCTCCACCCCAACTCCGAGCTCCAACAGCTATCACCACCGAGCTAGAAGGCAGCCAACGGATTCTAAAGGAACAGCAGTTTACTTTTAGTTGGACAGCCAAGCCCCACTAATTTAGGAGGCCAGCTTGGCCCTCATAATGTATAAATATTGAGGTTGTAGCCTTCAATGGAAGCTTTTGAAACTTTGTTATTTATCTTAGACTACAAGCTGATAGCTCTGTTTTTGCTTTTTGTAAGCCATTTTTGGCATGTTATCAGACTTTTGACTATTATCTCTTAATGAATAAGCAGACAGATTTGAGGCAGCTCTGAGTTCTTAAAAGGAGCTTAAGCTCTCAAGGTTGGGCCCAACCTGAGAGCCTAAGGCTTCCTTCGTTGTATTGTTACTTGTCTTTCCTTTTAGCATTTTATTTCTTTGCCTTTACATGCACTTGGAAAACACAGTTTGCTGATTCGAATTTCTTGATGTGATTAAGTAGGTTAGTTTTATGGATAAAGTGCTTTCAGTAGTTTAGATTAGAGTAGGAGGATTAGAATTCATCAGAGTTCCAAGAAAAGGTTGATTGCACACTTACTTCCACCTCTGTTTAGAGATTGGGAGTGCAGACCATGCCAACCACCAAAAAAACACAGTTTTACATGTTCATGCAAGCTTTAACGTAATATTTCCATTGGTAGAAGTGTCCATGCATTTAGATCTTGAGCAATAACTCTTTGTTTCAGCACCATGCATGATTTCTCTCTAAACTACATTGTTGTTCTTTGGTTTCTAATAAAACAGTGAGAGTAGGTTGATGACATTTCGGTTTTGTGCAAGATACGGGTGATTTGTTTCATTTACACTGCACAGCACCACTCTATCATTTCCTTATCCTTCTGAGCCATGCCTAAGCCATCTACTTACCTCCCAGTTCGATCATTTGCCTCCCAACTCTTCTATCATCCACGTTGTTTTATCTTTTCGGCCTTCCATTGCCTCTAACCTCCTCTAGATCAACCAGCTTTACACACTCCCTCTCCATCTCACCTCTCTGTCCATAAGCCATCACAAGCTCCCCTCCTACCTCTATATCCACCCACATAGCTCATTCACTCATCCATCACCCAAAAATCCTATTGCAGAACATCCTGTAGAAGTTAGCAGACTTCCTGTAGAAATCCTGAACTTCCTGTAGAATCCCCTGCAGACATCCTGTAGAAGCTTGCAAACACGGTTGCCAGGCATCTAAACTTTGTGAACTCCTGTGGAATGATGTGAGGGATCCCTTAGACCATCTCAGAGTCCTCCTGACCTTTTCCAAGCCTTCCTCCCCTTGATCTACCCCTGCACAGTCAAGACCCAGTAAGAAGCACAGTCATAATAACTCCAACAACTTGAGCAAAAATACAAAAACATGTTCTCTTCAGATGAAAGTAGTTTAGACACATGCATCTCATCCCAGTAGAAGTAATGGCATCACTTTTAGAAGTTGCATTCCCACCATTGCATCCTAAGGATTAAGCTGGTAGAATTAGGGTTTACTAGGGTTTCCATGTTTTGTTGGTTTTTCAGTTCATTCTTGCAAAGTAGGTTAATTTCCTTTGAGATAGCTTTCGTTCATCACTTAAAAAGCTTCTTCTGAGAACATATAGAAGTTGGCTTGAGCCCTAGTGGACTTGTGCCAGCTAACCAAGTGACAGCTGCGACAAGAGCTAGTACTTGTGCATACAGCACCGTCACTTCCAAGTTTGTACGAACTACCGGGTTGATAAAATTAGAGAAGGAAGCTCCAGGAGTTGTAGCATTATTGCTACAATACTGGAGCCCACCAACATGTATGATCTTATAGAACTATGTACCCAGACTACGAAGCAGTAATTAAATTTTTTCTAGGCTCGTCCAAATCCTCCCTTGACATTTCGTGCAGTGCTTTGATCCTTTTGTTTTCATATATTTTACATATTTGGACTATAGTCACTATGTATACTTGTGGCCAATTTGTATATTCACATACCTTTCATTTTTCACTTTTATTTTCCCATATGTTTTATACCGATGCCTTCATTTTAAATTTTCCTATAATAAAATTCAGGAATACAATTATATTAAGTGTTGTATATATTTCTTTTTTGGAAAAACATTATTTTATTTATTCATTCTCCATTATATATAACTCGTTAAAATTTCAGTGTTAACATTAGGTCTTATTACAACTCTTTATTTTATTTCAATGTCCATGATGTATTTATGTTTTAATTTTGAACATTTTGGGCTATGATGTCGCTCTGACAACAACCCTCCAAAAAAAATTCCTTAAGTCAATTTTGGAGCCTACATGAATTGTCATTTCAAGCTATCTTGTGTCATCTTGTTATTTTTTCATGTTTTCTCAAGTGTTGACCATATTTTCATTATTCCTAAGTGTTCTTTTCCTCCTAGGTCAAAGTTTTGTAAGTTTTGTCTTCTTATCTTTGAAAGCACTTGTGTCTTCTTTCTAAAGACAGGAAAAGCACTAGATTTTATTTGTCTTAGTGTTATATTTCTTCACTTAACATGCATATCGCAAGTAATTAAGAAAGCACAACTTTTTATCCTAGAGAAAGCACACTTTCTAAACTTAGTGATCATACAAGCATTGTTGGAGGAAACTACACCTTCTTGAGCCTAAGCACACTTCTATCTCACAGTCGAGCACACTTCCTTCTCCCAGTCAAGCACACTTCTTGTCCACAGAGAGATCACACTCCTTGTTAACAGTTATTATGCCCTCCTCTCCCTGCAATGCACTCCTTGTCTTCAAAAAGTGTGCCCTTTTGTTTGTCATGCATGCACCCTTCTCTCTTTGCACGCTTAGAGCATTCCTAGAAAATAGGGTCTCTCTCCACTTGATGTAACTAACTCTCTCATCAATCAACAAGTGTAAATCATGCATTAATTTGATTTACATGTGAATTCTTTTATAAGTTTCCCAGTTCATCATTCATTCTCACAATCATTGTTCACTCTGGGTTCAGTTCATTTTCTCACTGCAAGGAGTTTTTATTCAATCTTGGTCACAAGAGCATGGATTGTCGATAAGTTTTGTAAAGTGTCTTTTTTGTTTGATTTTATCATTTTTAGTGGCGCTTTTATTCTCCTTAGAGGTGTTTCAATCTATTTTTGCATATGAAGTGTTGTTTTTATCCATACTTCCTCTTACAAATGTTGTCTTGTTGTCACAATGACTTTTCTAGCAACTCTTCGCATTCCATGACTTTTCACCTTCCATTCATTATTGCGATAAGACTTATAAACACTTGCAACCCTTCTATTTCATTGTTAATGTGTTATTAACTTGATGTTGGCCTTAACTTAACAATTTTTACCTCAATTTTGGACATAATGCGCTTTCGGAAAACATAGACCCTCTATCCACCTAAATTGTGCCCAACAAAAAGGATCTCTTACAAGAGTGTACAACACACTTTCAAGCAATGATCGTGCATCCTTACCCACTATAACTGTGCATTGCGCCCTCACTAGCCATCCTTGGCACACTGTGCACTCCTAAGAAACAATCTGCCCCTCCTTGTTCATTGTGATTGTGCCTTGCACCCAAGCAATATCTCTCTCCCTCACATAAGCACATATCGCATTCCTAAGTTTCATTCAGGTCTTGTCTACTCATTGTTTTCCTAACATGCATCCTCTTCTTTTCCTTATCTTAGTGCACATTCCTAGTGGCTAGTCAAGCCACCCTATTTCGCTTTTGATAGGATTGTGCTTCAAGTTTACCCAGTTCCACCCTTAATTAATCTCTTCTTAATAGTTTACATGTGATATTTAGGGCATTTCTTGAAAGTAAATTTTGTTTTCCATGAGTGTATTTCCACTTGCAGGTGTCAAATATGCAAAACACATTTGTCTCTCATCATCTACCAAGACAATGCCTCCTATGATTCATTAAGATACTTCAAAGGAAACTCAAAAGCTAGTATTGAAGAAGCACTGGAAATTACTAAGATAACTATCCCTATTCTTTTAGACACACAATGCTTCATTAATATATCCTTGGAGGTCTCATGGAAGGACATCAAATATGATTTCATGAAAAAATAATTCCTAGAAGAGTTGGAAGACAAGAATTTGTACATAAATATCAAGAGGTCTAGGATACATAAATTTGCATACATATTCCCGGTGATACCTTATGAAAAAGATATCAAATGGATATTGTTACACATGTATAGCAAGAATTTGGTCCTTAGCAGTGAAAGTGGTAATGAGATTTCCACTTACTATCCACATGACATACATTCTTACTACAAGATGGTAACTCCCAAGAATTATATAAACACACAGTTTTATGCAATTTGGGAAAATATGATTACCAAGGAAGTTATCAAATCCTGGTGCCAAGAACCTACAAAATTTTGCTAGAGACCAAGTGAAATTTAACAGACCAAATATTTGAGAAAGGTTTAACAGTGTCTAATGGTGATGTGTTGCAGAATACATGGAGAGAAGATGCAGAATACTTTGAGGAGAATTGGATTTACTTGCTCAACCTAGTTGTCTCAAGAGGAAAAGTTTTCAAATGGGTTTGTATCCTCTCCCACAAACTGCAACTTCATATACAACATACCAAGATAGCATTACAAGTCAAACAAGCATCAAATTTCTACATGTCCACTTATCTGTTGGATGGGAACTGTGCCCATTATGAGTTTAAAGCGATGAAATGGATATGGACCCCTAAGGAGAAGTTACATGTCTAGTTCCACTACATACTGTTATCAGAAGTTAGTTTTTGAGGAGTATACACATAGTTGTATGAGAATTTCTTTGTAGTTTTCGATAAGATAATCTTCCAGACTGGACATCCTTGCATGATAGATCAGGTGAAGGAGGCACACGATGAGATTGTTGATTGGTTTTCTTCACTACAAGACACATACATCAGATGTTTTGGGTATCAAACAATGCCTCACCTTATGTTGAGTTTTATGACTAATAAGGTTGTCTTACAATAGATAGCCTCTGAGTTAAACAATGGATTTTTTTGCATAAATCCATAGGAAGAAGAAGTCTCCTCAGCCTGCTTTTCCTTTACAGATTGTAGTTTATGAGCATAAAATCCTTAAGATGACCAATGTTGAAATTGAAGAACTCAAGCGTATTCACTTTGAAACAATGGGTTTTAATAGATATGATTCTAGAAATGTTTGTAGGTAACATTTTACTAAGGTACAATATACCTAGATGTATGTACCACTAGACACTCCATAAGATGAAAAGATCAAGAATTGGTACAATGAAAAAAGGAATAATAAACCAGGAGATTAGGCAGGGTCGTCCTAGGTATCACAAGTACTAGATGTACAGATGGAGGAGTTTCAATGGGAATTCACTGCCCAAGTGCACATTATAGCACCTCAAAAGAGGTTAAAACATGATCCAATGGAAAAAATTATTAGAAAATTCAAGGTTAATCCCATGTGCAAAGGTGTAATTGAGGCAAAGCAATAGAGGAAATAGAAGGAGGAGGATAAGAGAAGGTTAGAAGTAGAGAAGTAGCTAGAAGAATTCAATTACAGAAAGAAGAAGAAGGAAAGAGGAAGCAATATGATTTTCTTAGGCAGCAACAAAAGGCGAAAGAGTAAAGGAAAATAATAGAGGAAGAGGAACAACAGAAGCGGTTGTAGGAAGAAGAAATGAAGAAAAAACAAGAGGAAGAAGCCACATAGTTAACGAAGGACACATAGATGGACTGCGAAATGAAAGTAGAGTTAGAGGATGAGGGTGCCATTAAACCAATTGTAGATGATCCCCACACTCATCTAGAACCTCCTCTCGCCTATGGTCATCTCCCATTTAGTGAATGTAGAATTTCTCACTGTAGATCAACAGATTGTGCAATATGCTAAAGCAAAATACAAGATCTACTTCTACAACAAACTTTGTGGAAGCTTAATCAAATATGAGCAATATCAATAAGAACACATATAACTGAAAATGAGAAAACAATCAGACATGAACACAAAAAAAAACTCTGGGGAAAGCCTCAGCCTAAAAACCCGATCTCTGTAATATCATACAAGTGGAAATATGTCCAGATTACACAAAGCCTTAGCTCATAACCTATCCAACTCTCAGTACAATCACTCTGCTGCTCATAGATAGTCAAAGGCTTCTCACAAACCTTCTCCTCTACCCTCCAAGCCTCCTATTTCCTTGCGCAATTTTTCTTGGGGTCCAGTGCTTCCACACATGTGAATTCCCACCTCACACTGCTCACTTGGCCCAATAGTAATAGCGCAATCCTGAAGGAGATAAATCCTTCTCCATGGATGAGTTTCCTTTATAGGAAAAATCCATCCAACTGATAGTACATTGTCCCTCCTCTGATGTCAACTAGGTCTCTATCTGAACTAACATGCATGAGCTATTCAGAGAGAATATTCAGTTATCTGAAGTGCAGCAGTTATATGCAAGCATGCATTAACTAACTGAACTCACATTAATTCAACAAACTATTTGAATTAATCTAACTGGACTTGACTCAGTTAATTGAGCCAACTAATTACAACTCATCTTTATCTCTTTAACTGATGGATAAATTCCTCAATCAATCGAGAAACTATTGCATGTCCTCACATAGACTTCATGTTTGATATTACACAACTAATTAACTCATGGTGAATTAATTAATTATTTTACAAACAGTTGCTAAGATCAAATTCAAATTTTACTTCTCAATTTTAGTCTAGGGACTGACTAAAATTGGAATCTATCCTAAACTACTAAAAATATCTTCCATTTTTCATTCCTTGTTTCCATGTCCAACACTGGAACCCGAACTGCTATTTATAGCAGTGCTATTTTTAGCATTTCTTGTTGCTATTTTCAAAACTCCCTCTCAACAAGAAAGGCATTCAACTCGAACCCGATCCTGTACCTTTGGAATGTTCTGCATGCAACACTTCTGCCAAGTGTTATTGCTCCAGCAACTCTAGAAAAAAAAACTCCCAACTGACCTCTCTGTTGGGCTAGAAACATCCTCTGATGCTGAAGCTCCATCTACCGCTGACAAGTGCTCCCTCTCTGACCTCTGAACTACTGCAACACTCCATGCATCTCACACCGTTGCACACCTCTCTGTGCCATCCTACACTGGTGCAACACTCATGTGCCTCTCGCATTGCTCCAGCTAGCTAGCTCTACACAGTCTTGGGACTCCTGCATTGTAGCTCTCTCTGTCGCTCCATTGGCATCTGTCTCTACCTACTCATCCAGTCCTGCTACTCCTCGTCGGGGCTCTTATAGCAAGTTCTAATCAAAGAGGTTGGGTACCTCTATGATCCTGCCCCTATTCCAGCCTTCTTGGGACTGTCACTCCACATCGCCCCACCTCCGACCTAGAGGTATGGATGCATGTGATCGCTCTACCCACCTAGCTCGAAATTTCCCCCTACTCGAGGTATTTGCATGAGTAGATGTCTTCACTTGATCTCCTCTCAGCTTCTCTAGTTGTGGCTGCTCCACAACCTCTTGAAGTTGCTTCACCAATTGTGGCTCCTCCACAATCGTCTAAGACTTCTTCTGGCACTGCATGTTGAGAGGTAATGTACTCTCCCTCTCAACCACCAAGTCTCCATCAGTTTCCTTGCTCCTCAAAGCTT
This sequence comes from Pinus tabuliformis, assembly GCA_031772625.1. Lineage (NCBI taxonomy): Eukaryota > Viridiplantae > Streptophyta > Pinopsida > Pinales > Pinaceae > Pinus > Pinus tabuliformis. The sequence goes on from CM062817.1 coordinate 1,863,733,840, forward strand.
TGCATGCATCTTGAACCTCAAGAGCATACAGGTTCTTGACTCGTGAACCGATCTGCTTCACCTGTCGAGTGGTGACGTGTCGAAGGAAAACCTTTCCCTTACTGAAGATTACATCATAGCCTTTGTCTTCCAACATTGTGATCGACACCAAATTTCTCTTCAGTCCTGGTACATACTTGACATCGGTCAAGGTAATGCGAGCTCCATGCTCCCTCTAAAAAATAACCCTGCCTACACCTGAGACACTATAGTTTTCATCATTACCCATCGCTATGATTATCTGGAGATCTTTCTCCTCCAAAGTACTAAACACACTCTTGTCATCGGTCATGTGGAAAGAAGCTCCACTATCAAGAAACCAACCACATCCCACCATGTATGAAACCATGCATGCGAAGAGGGTGAAATCTAACTCGAACTGTGAGGCCAATGCCTCACCTTCAAATCCTTCCTTGGATCCCATCATAGATTTCCTTAGTGGACAATTTGTAGCAAAATGGCCCACCTCATGACAACAAAAGCATCACACTTTCGATTTGTCAAACTTCTTCCCACCATGGGAAGAACTAGATTCGGAATGAGAATCCTTCTCCTTCCCCTTCTTCACCTTACTCGCTAAGGCGAAATTTTATTCATACTCCTTGAATGAAGAAGATTTATCTTTGGTGCTTCTCCTTATCTCCTCCTACATCAGATCTGACCAAAATCGTTCCCAATCTGGCAGTTTTTCTCTTCCATTAACTAAGTCTTGGTAGATATGCCAACTCTTAGGAAGACCGAGAAGTGCAAGACTCACCATTTCATCATCAGCAGTTGTGATCCCTACACTTCCAAGCTCATCCCTACAGGTGGTGAGCTTGTTTAGATACGTAGAGATCATGTTGCCCTTTTGACACTTGATCTTCCGAAGCTTGTCATTCAGCGCCAGCTTCCTCTGATCATTGTTATTCTGATATAGATCTTTTAATGTTTTCCACATCGAAAAAGGTCTCTCCTTCCCATGGAGACTCGAGACTATGTGGTATCGAAATCCCTCCAGAAGGATTCTCCTTACTCTAGCCACACATTTCTCCCATTCCGCCAGTTGAGTAGCTTCAGTCGACTTGGGGACTTCTTGATCAATGAAGTCCTTTAGATCGTTATACTCTAATACATCTTCCATGCGATCCTTCCAGGCTATATAATTCGAGTTTCCATCAAGGGCATACTCAAGTCTTAAACCATTGAACGCCATAGGTGAAATAGAGATGTGATAAGAACTCGATTTCTATATTCAAGAATCACAAACTTCGAACTTCTCCCTTCTTATATATTGTTCTTCCTTGATCACGTTTGCTCCAATAAAATTAGCTCTAATACCATGTAGAATTTCTCATTGTAGATCAACAGATTATGCAATATACTAAAGAAAAATACAATATCTACTTCTACAACAAACTTTGTGGAAGCTTAATCGAATATGAGCAAGGTCAATAAGAACACATATAACTGAGAATGAGAAAGAAATCAGACATGAACACAGAAGAATACTCTAGGGAAAGCCTTAGCCTAAAACCCCGATCTCTGTAATATCATACAAGTGGAAATATGTTCGAATTACACAAAGCCTTAGCTCAGAAGCTATCCAACTCTCAGTACAATCCCTCTGCTGGTCATAAATAGTCAAAGGCTTCTCACAAACCTTCTCCTCTACCCTCCAAGCCTCCTATTTCCTTGCGCAATTTTTCTTGGGGTTTAGTGCTTCCACACATGTGAATTCCCACCTCACGTTGCTCACTTGGCCTAGTAGTAACTAAGCAATATTGAAGGAGATAAATCCTTCTCCATGGATGATTTTCCCTTATAAGAAAAATCCATCCAACTGATAGTACACTATCCCTCCTCTGATCTCAACTGGGTCTCTATCTGAACTGACATGCATGAATTATTCATGAGAGAATATTCAGTTATCTGAAGTGCAACAATTATATGCAAGCATGCATTAACTAACTAAACTCACATTAATTCAACAAACTGTTTGAATTAATCTAACTGGACTTGACTCAGTTAATTGAGCCAACTAATTACAACTCAATATTACAACTCATCCTTATCTCTTTAACTCATGGATAAATTCCTCAATCAATGGAGAAACTGTTGCATGTCCTCACATAGACTTCATGTTCGATTTTACACAACTAATTAACTCATGGTGAATTAATTATTTATTTTAAAAACAACTGCTAAGATCAAATTCGAATTTTTTTTCTCAATTTTAGTCGAGGGACTGACTAAAATTGGAATCTATCCCGAACTGCTAAAAATAGCATATGCTATTTTTAGCACTTCCATTTTTCATTCCTTGTTGCCATGTCTAACATTGGTACCCGAAATGCTATTTATAGCAGTGCTATTTTTAGCACTTCTATTTTTAGCATTCCTTGTTGCTATTTTCAACACTCTCTCTCAACAAGAAAGGCATTCAACTCGAACCCGATCTTGTACCTTTGGAATGTTCTACATGCAACACTTCTCCCAAGTGTTATTGCTTCAGCAACTCTAGAAACAAAAAACTCCCAACTGCTCTCTCTGTTGGGCTAGAAACATCCTCTGATATTGAAGCTCCATCTGCCACTGACAAGTGCTCCCTCTTTAACCTCTGAGCTGCTACAACACTCCATGCATATTGCATCGTTGCACACCTCTCTGTGCCATCCTGCACTAGTACAACACTCATATGCCTCTTACATTGCTGCAACTTTCTAGCTCTGCACAGTCTTGGGACTCCTACAATGTATCTCTCTCTATCGCTCCATCTGCATCTATCTCTACCCACTCAGCCAATCCTACTACTCCTCGTCGAGGTTCCTATAGCAAGGTCTAATCAAAGAAGTTGGGTACTTCAATGATCCTGCCCCTATCCAACCTTCTTGGGACTATCACTCCACATTGCCCCACCTCCGACCTGGAGGTATGGGTGCATGTGATCCCTCTGCCCACCTAGCTCGAAATTTCCCCCTACTCGAGGTCTCTGCATGAGTATATGTCTCTACTTGATCTCCTCTCAGCTTCTCTAGTTGTGGCTACTCCACAACCTCTTGAAGCTGCTTCACCAATCGTGGCTTCTCCACAATCGTCTGAGACTTCTTCTGGCGCTGCATGTTGAGAGGTAATGTACTCTCCCTCTCAACCACCAAGTCTCCATCAGTTTCCTTGCTCCTCAAGGCTTTACATGCATCTTGAATCTCAAGAGCATACAGGTTCTTGACTCGTGAACTGATCTACTTCACCTGTCTAGTGGTGATGTGTCGAAGGAAAGCCTTTCCCTTACTAAAGACTACATCATAGCCTTTGTCTCCCAACATTGCGATCGACACTAAATTTCTCTTCAGTCCTGGTACATACTTGACATTGGTCAAGGGAATGCGAGCTCCATGCTCCCTCTGAAAAACAATCGTGCCTACACCTAAGACACTATACTTTTCATCATTGCCCATCGATATGAGTATCTGGAGATCTTTCTCCTCCAAAGTACTAAACAAACTCTTGTCATCGGTCATGTGGAAAGAAGCTCCACTGTCAAGAAACCAACCACATCCCACCATGGATGAAACCATGCATGCAAAGAGGGTGAAATCCAACTCGAACTATGAGGCCAATGCCTCACCTTCAAATCCTTCCTTGGATCCCATCATGGATTTCCTCAGTGGACAATTTATAGAAAAATGGCCCACCTCATGACAACGAAAGAATCGCACTTTCGATTTGTCAAACTTCTTCCCACCATGGTAAGAACTGGCTTCAAAATGAGAATCCTTCTCCTTCCCCTTCTTCGCCTTACTCACTAAGGCGCAATTTTCTTCATCCTCCTTGGATGAAGAAGATCCATCTCTGGTGCTTCTCCTTATCTCCTCCTGCATCAGATCCGACCATAGTTGTTCCCATTCTGGCAGTTTTTCTCTTCCATTAACCGAATCTTGGTAGCTATGCCAGCTCTTAGGAAGACCGAGAAGTGCAAGACTCACCATGTCATCATCAGCGGTCGTGATCCCTACACTTCCAAGCTCATCCTTGCAAGTGGTGAGCTTGTTCAGATATGTAGAGATCGTGTCACCCTTTTCACACTTGATCTTCTAAAGCTTGTCTTTCAACGCCAGCTTCCTCTGATCGTTGTTATTCTGATATAGATCTTTCAATGTTTTCCACATCGAAAATGGTGTTTTCTTCCCATGGATACTCGAGACTATGTGGTCTCGAACTCCCTCCAAAAGGATTCTTCTTGCTCTAGCCACACATTTCTTCCATTCCTTCAGTTGAGTAGCATTAGTCAGCTTTGGGACTTCTTGATCAATGAAGTCCTTTAGACCGTTATCCTCTAATACTACTTCCATGCGATCCTTCCAGGCTATATAATTCGAGCTACCATCAAGGGCATACTCGAGTCTTAAACCACTGAACGCCATAGCTGAAATAGAGATGTGATAAGAACTCGATTTCTATATTCAGGAATCACAAACTTTGAACTTATCCCTTCTTCTATATGTTCTTCCTAGATCACCTTTGCTCCGATAAACTCAGCTCTGATACCATGTAGAATTTATCACTGTAGATCAACAAATTATGCAATATACTAAATAAAAATACAAGATCTACTTCTACAACAAACTTTGCATAAGCTTAATCGAATCTGAGCAAGATCAATAAGAACACATATAACTGAGAATGAGAAAGAAATTAGACATGAACACAGAAGAATACTCTAGGGAAAGCCTCAGCCTAAAACCCCGATCTCTGTAATATCATACAAGTGGAAATATGTTCAGATTACACAAAGCCTTAGCTCAGAAGCTATCCAGCTCTCAGTACAATCCTTCTTCTGCTCATAAACATTCAAAGGCTTCTCACAAACCTTCTCCTCTGCCCTCCAAGCCTCCTATTTCCTTGTGCAGTTTTTCTTGGGGTCCAGTGCTTCCACACATGTGAATTCCCACCTCACACTGCTCACTTCGCCTAGTAGTAACTGTGCAATCCTGAAGGATATAAATCCTTCTCCATGGATGAGTTTCATTTATAGGAAAAATCCATCCAACTGATAGTACACTATCCCTCCTCTGATCTCAACTGGGTCTCTGTTTGAACTGACATGCATGAGTTATTCATGAGAGAATATTCAATTATCTGAAGTGCAGCAGTTATATGCAAGCATGCATTAACTAACTAAACTCACATTAATTCAACAAACTATTTGAATTAATCTAACTAGACTTGACTCAGTTAATTGAGCCAACTAATTACAACTCAACATTACAACTCATCCTTATCTATTTAACTGATGGATAAATTCCTCAATCAATGGAGAAACTGTTGCATGTCCTCACATAGACTTCATGTTTGACTTTACACAACTAATTAACTCATGGTGAATTAATTAATTATTTAACAAATAGCTGCTAATATCAAATTCAAATTTTACTTCTCAATTTTAGTCGAGGGACTGACTAAAATTGGAATCTATCCCGAACTGCTAAAAATAGCAATGCTATTTTTAGCACTTCCATTTTTCATTCCTTGTTGCCATGTCCAACACTGGTACCCGAACTGCTATTTATAGTAATGCTATTTTTAGCACTTCTATTTTTAGCATTTCTTGTTGCTATTTTCAATAGTGAAATGGAAATTGTTCCTCCAATCAATGATAGGGTTATGGATGTATCCAGCTTTACCTTCGATAATCTAAAGAATGGAATTGTATAAGAAAGGTGAAGATACTTTCTCAATGACCCTGATCATCCAGTCTCCATAACCACAAAACGAGTGATAACATCTAATACCAGGGGAAATCCCCGAGTAGTCATGGCATCGAATGTGGGTTTTTCAAAAATATTTCAAGATAATACAATGTATCTTATGAGTGAAAATGCACGATTGCGGAAAGAGCTAGTTGCCGTAAAACAACAGGTTGATCACCTTGTCGTGGAGAATCAACGGTTGTCTTCTACTAGTATCAGCATGACATAGCTCCAATTAACCATAATTGAAGAACTGACACTGATGGAAGACACCATGAAGTAGCTATACAATGAGATGATTCTCTTGCATGAGGTGGTGGCACCCCTAGTCCAAATTTAGAAGAAATCTCAAGATATCGAGAAGCTTCTAAAGGTTACAAGAATAACTATAGATTTGATGTAGGAAAGAAGCATTGGTTGTAGAGGTGGATAAAGAACACTTAATACTTCATACTCAAAACTACATCCACCTTAGTGAACAAGTGACCAACACCATAGTTGATTTTGTTCGACTGCATAGTGGTTTAGAGTCTGAAAGATAAACATAAGCTGTATTTTTTGGGTTCACTTGGATAAATAAGAGGAAAGCATGTCATCATGCTGGAGATAAAGGAGTTTATTAAGTAAATCAAGTAAGCAATGGGTCAAGAAGACGTGGAGGTCACCAAGAATTCTATTCTACAGTATGCAATTGGGCCAACTAAATTCCACATGAAATTATCCTGGATGTGGAATAGCATATAGTCAAGCTAAAAATCCATATTATCTTATTCTTTGGAGGTGAATATATGATATGTTGCAGAGCTGCTAATCAAAGTTAAATTTATCACAACAAATCTCATAGCATGGCACTCCTACATCACAAATGAACACCATGTTCAAGCTACTTATTTGTCTCTTTCTCCTATATGAGGAATGTTTTGTCTTATTATATTTTTGTCTTATATAGCCACCATTTTTATGTAATTTTTCTTTCATCTCAAAGGTCATTAGCATTTGTTATAAATAAGCTCTCATAACTCAATCAAAGGGCTTGGACTTTTATATATTTGGCCTTGGTTTCTCTAGTTGTGCATAAGGGAGAAGATCATTCTTTTGGAGAAGCAAGTTGCAACTTTGTGTTCCACTATTGGAGCTAATGTTTCATCAATGTAACAGTGTACTTGGATCTTTCATTAATTATGAGAAGCTCTTGGATCCAACACTCTTTCATGTTTGTATTGTAAATATTGTAAGACTATCCTTTAGATGTTTGCGGTATATGTTTTGTTGTGCATACTAGAGATAATGAACTATTTCGTTGCTTTAACTATTAATCTGGTTGAATGGGTGTTGTTATGTGTTTATATGATCATTGTTATCTTGTGAACTAATTTGGAGGCTAAACAATGCATATTTTCAATTTCTCTTGCATGTCTCCCTTAGGATAGTACTAATAATTTTCTATTAGAGGCCCGTCTCTTATCCCTCTCACGTGGAAGCTCCTTTTGCACCTTATACTTGATGCCTCACAAAGATTAGATACTTTCTACCCCAAAGTTATGTGCATGATTTCTTTTGTATGTTTTGTGGCCAAAGAATTCATTTAAACTCACTCGCAATGTTGTCTGAACCTTATATCTGGATGGGGCTCCTACACCAAACAGTGTGAGGTCTAACTAGGACTTCATATCAGGGAGACCCCCTGTATATTGCTGATATCCAACACTGTCAACATCCTAGCACTAAAAGGAGGTCCAGGTCACAAGTTGAGCCTTAAAGTTTGTTTGTCTCTCTTATATTAAATGGCTTCATCCCAAATCATAATCCCAAGGTGTATTTCAAAAGCTTTGGATATTTCAATCCCCGTATAATTTTTACATAACTTGTCACATGTAATGTTTAATGGAAAGGGTCCAACAACCACCTGCGATTATGTGGTTAAATTTGTTCAATTCTATTTTTTTAAGTGAATTTTATTTTGAATATATTCTTTCTCATTTGTTTACCCTCACATTAGAAGGTCATGCTAAGAAACGGTGTTACTCTTTACTTGTTGCTTCTATCCATTCTTTCAAACAACTGGTTAATGCACTTCGACATGTCTTTGACAAGTATGATTATCAAGATGTTTGTAATAGAATTGATCAAATTAGGATGGAATCAAATGAACATTTAGAATAGTTCGTCAATCGATTCATTCACATTTGTTATAAGTTTCCTGATGAAGATGTGGATTGGGAATATTTGGATGATAAATTTTGATTCTTGGTTAGGATGTCAAGGAAGTATTTTCTATTAGATCCATCAGATGTTCCTTTCGAAGATGAACCCCAACCTTTAGAGGAGGAATCTATAACTCATTTTATTCTGTGTCCTCCTCCTTTTAATGTACCTTGTGTTCTTCATATTCAAATAGGGAAACCTGGAAATGAAATCCAACAACTATTCCTAATGTTGATGAATCCATTGATGAGGAATTTATTTTACTCTCTTTTATTTCTCAAGATGATGATTCCTCTTGTTCTATTAATCATTCATATCTTAATATTGATGATCAACCCATTGAATCTGAATCCTTTAATCATGTTGAATACCTGGAAAAACACTATCTTGATCATCTTGTTCCCATGCAATTATTTGATAATGCTTGTTCAGGTTTTATGGAAGAATATTTGTTTTCATAGGAGGACTTATATTTTCATAACTTTCATTTGGAGTTAGATATGATCATTGAGGATTTTCTTTTAGGTGTATCTACCTCCACTTGTCATACTTTATGTCGAAATATTGGTGGTGAATCAGTTAGTCTAACACAATGGGACGAAGGTTTTCAAGAAGGTGATATGTTAGTTATTGATGATTTTTGTCAAAACCTTATTAATCTACTTGATAAAAATCAACCATTCCATGAATATTTTGATTCATACAACTTTGAATTTGTCCCTTTTGTTAATTCAAATAATGGAAGTTGTTTAGATATATAATTTTCTGTGTGTTCAAAGTTTGAGTTTCCATCTTTTCAAATTTCTGAGCCTTGTCAGGAAGTCGGGGCACTTCAATCTAAATCTATGGTTATGTCAAGTCCTCACTACCCCAATGAAACTTGTGAATTTTGTCAGATCAAGGTTTTCTCACAAAATTCCATTCTTAATATTTTTTCAAGGATGAGGATTCATTCTTGTGAGATGTTCGGTACCCTCATGTTGAATTCTTTATCCCTCAATATAGAATATATGATCATATGCTAATGTAAACTCCAACTTACATGCCCTTCTTTATTTGAATCTTCGATCTTGAACTTGGAAGCAAAGAGTGCACAAAATGATGATCAAACCTTCTATTTGACACCCCTTTCCCCTCATCCATCATTGGATCTGATCCACACACTAACACTGATAATTTCTAATTCATATGTGATTCACAGTGTGGCCTTGATCTTGCACATGATGTGGATATGTCTATAGTGAATTTTTCTTTGAAATGTTTTCAAGTTGGTTGTTTTTACAACCCTATTGCAGATTGGTTAGAATAGTCATACCTGATGAGTTCAATGGCTTGTAACAAGTAATTTCATATGTTCAACCAAAATTTGTATGGATACGAGTCAAAGAGGTGTTGTTGTGGTGTCTCTTGTCTTCATCTGTCTCACCATCATCAAATAGAGTAGTCATTTACCATACATTGCTTTGATTGCACTTCATACCTTTGTGCTTGTGTGCAGATGTCTTGGTTGCCTATATTTCTTACTATGTTTTATTTCTTTCACTTGATGATATATTTTGACTTAGTGGTTAGGAGCAACTTCTATGGCTGCATTGGAAATTCCATTTTAATTAGTCTCAATCTTCTACCCTTTAGCTTAGGTTAGGTTGCATTTAGTTAGTTGCATCACATTATTTTCTTCTATTTTCATCACATTGTTTTCTTGTTGTTTTCATTTGACATGTTTTCCTTGTTTCGTCTTTTAAGTTCATGTTTTACTTTCAAGAAGACTGTGCATGGAAGTTATTTTTTTGAGCTTCGAGATGATGTGGCTAAACTTTTAGAAAGGAAAATTGTAGTGGCGTGCAACCCTTAGCTAGCATGTTACTTTCCTTCTTTGCTTAGGCCTTTACATATTTCAATATTCGATGATGTCTTAATGGAAAATATGATCCATTTGACTGGAAAACCATAAAAAAAATGACGATACCCACAACTATTTAGGATCTTTATTCCTAGACTCAATTTTTTAATTTAATGGTGTTTTCTTTCTGATATGATCAAGTAGAGAAAGGAAAGGGATCACTTATAGCGATCGAATCAATTTCAAAGGTATATATAACCATATCTGAAGGAACAACCTCTCATGTTCTTCATAAGACAAGATCCCTCTTCCACCCTAACAAAATAATAAGTGCCTAAGCAAATTTGAAACTTACAAATACAATAAAGGGTGAATATAGAGAAAGGCTTCCTGTGTAGAGAGGTGAAGCAAGTAACTTCCCTAAGGTATTGAATAGGAGTGCTAGTAGAGAAGCGATGTTTTTGTTCCTATAGTGACTCTGCCAAGGTAGAGAACAAGCATGTTGGAAGCAGAGCAACAAAGGAGATGAAAACTAAGAATTTGATTATATTTAACTTGTAAATACTATATTACCCTCTCCTATATTGAAACAACTATTATTTGGAAAGTCTTGAAATGTGTTTGACCGAGTAAAGGGAACAAAGGAAACTACATCTATAATTGGGTTGAATGGAGAAGTCAAAGAAAACCACCAAGTGAATCAATACTTCCTGAAGGAATGAGACTGAGTGCGTAAAGGTAAGACCTAAACAGAGAATTTGGAGTTCTTCCATTGTGTCACTAAGTGTTTTTGTTGCAACAACGACCCCCCAAAATTTTTGCCTTGAGTCAATTTTGGAAACTACATGAATTATCGTTTCAAGCTATCTTTTGTTGTCTTATTATTTGTTCATGTTTTCTTAAGTGTCGACCATCCTTTCATTATTCCTAAGTGTTTATTTTCCTCCTAGGTCAAAGTTTCCTAAGTGTCGTCTTCTTATCTTTGGAATTGCTTGTGTCGTCTTTCTAAAGATAGCAAAGTCACTATCTTTTCTTTGACCTAGTGTTATATTTATTCACTTAACATTCATATCACACAAAAGCAAGAAATTGCAACATTTTATCCTAAAGAAAGTGCACTTTCTAAACTTAGTGATAATATAGGCACTTTTGGAGGAAACTATGCCCTCTTGAGCCTGAGCACACTTCTATCTCTCAATGGAGCACACTTCCGTCTCCCAGTCAAGCACACTTATTGCCCCAAGGGAGAGAGAAATCCTTGTTAACAGTGACTATGCCCTCCTTTCCCTCAACTACAACACACTCCTTGTCTTTATAAAGTGTACCCTCTTGTTTCTCATGCATGCGCCCTTATTTCTTTACATGATGAGCGCATTCCCAGAAAATAGGGGCCCTCTCCACTTACTGTAACTAACTCACTCATTAATTGACAAGTGGCGATCATGCATTAACTTTCTTTGCATGTGAATTATTTTATAAATTACCTAGTTCATCATTCATTCTCACAATCACTATTCGCTCTAGGTCGAGCACATTTTCTCACCACAAGAAGTTTTTCTTCAATCTTGGTCATATGTGCGTGGATTCTCGGTAAGTTTTGCAAAGTGTCGTTTTGTTTTCTTTTGTCTTTTTTAGTGGTGCTTTTGTTTTCCTTAGTGGCGTTTCAATCTATTTTTGCATATGAAGTGTCATTTTCATCCATACTTCCTCTTACAAGTGTTGTCTTATTGTCGCAAGTGGCATTTCTAGAAACTCTTCACATTCCATGACCTTTCACCTTCTAGTCTTGATTGTGACAAGACTTATAAATGCATGCAACCCTTCTCTTCCATTTTTATTATGTTATTTACTTGATATTGGCCTTCACTTAACATTTTTGATCTTGATTGTGTCCATATCACACTTCCAGAAAATAGAGACCCTCTGTCCTCCAAAACTACGCCCAATAGAAAGGCTCTCTTCCAAGAGCACACAATGCACTTTCAAGCAATAATTGGGCGTTCTTGTCCACCCTACGCTATCACTAGCAAAAATGTGCCCCTCCTTGTTCACAGTGACTACAGCCTACACCCAAGCAGTCTCTCTCTCCCTCACATGAGTGCATAGCACATTCCTTAGCCTCTGTCGGGACTTTTATACTCAGTGTTTTCTTGACATGTGCCCCCTTCTTTGACTTTGTGCAGTGCACACTCCTAGGGATTATTCAAGCCACCCTGTTTCTCTTTTGGTACGATTTTGCTTCCATCTTTCCTAGATCTTCCCTAATCATTTTATTTTGAATCATTTGCATGTGATAGTTAGGGTATTTCTTGAAGCTAACTGTTGTTCGCCATGAGTGAATTTTCACTTGCAAGTGTTACAGATACAAAACACATTTGTATCTCCTCATCTTTTGAGACAATTTCTCCTACCATCCATCAAGCTACTCCAAAGGAAGCTTTAGAAGCTAATACTAAGGAGGCAATGGAAATTACTAAGCCCATTATCCCTATTCTTTTAGACACACAGTGCTTCACTGATAATTCCTTGGAGGTCTCATGGAAGGACATAAAAAATGCTTTAATGCAAAACCAATTCCCAGAAGACTTGGAAGACAGGGAAGTGTGCATAAATATGAAGAAGTATAGGATACATAGAGTCACACGTAGATTCCAAGTGATGCCTTGTGTAGAAGCTATAGAATGGATCTTGTCACACATGGATAGCAAGAATTTCTTCCTTAGCAGTGAAAGCGGGAATGATATTGCCACTTACCATCTGCATGACATGCATTCTTACTACAAGATGGTAACTCCCAAGCAGTATGTAAACACATAGTTTTATGCAACTTGGGAAATTCTCAATACCAAGGAAGTTATCAAATCCTTGTGCCAAGATCCTACAAATCTGTCAGAGACCAAGCATAGCTTACCAGATCAAATCTTTGAGAAAGGTCTACCAATGCCTCATTGTGATGTGTTGTATACTACATGGACAGAAGAATGCAAAATACTTTGAGGAGAATTGGATTTACTTCTCAACCTGGTTGTCTAAAGAGGTAAATGTTTCAACTAGGATGACATCCTCTGCCTTGAACTCCAGCTTCCATACAACATGCCAAGACAACATTACAAGCCAAACAAGCACCATAGTTTTACATGTTTTCTTGTTTGTTGGATGGGATCTATGCCTGTTATGAGTTTACATGAGAAGTTACTTATCTACTTCCACTTCAGAATGTTATTAGAATTTTTTTTTCAAGGATTATATACATAGTTGATTGAGCATTTATTTGCAGGTTTTAACCAGATAATATTTAAGATTGAACCTCCTTGCATGAAAGATCTGGCGAAGGAGTCACTCTCTGAGACTTTTTATTGGTTTTCTTCACTGCAAGTCACATACATTATATGTTTTGGGTGTCAGATAAATCCTAACCTTATGCAAGGTATGTGAACATTAAGGTGATCTTGTAGGAGGTAGCCTATTAGTTGAAAAATGGCTTGTCTATAAAGTCCATAAGAAGAAGAAGTTTTCTTGGCTTGATTTTACTTTATGGATTTGACTTTATGAGCTTAAGAGCCTTAAGGCGGTCGATCTTGATATTGAAGAACTTAGGCATCTTGACTTTAGAATAATTGGTATTCATAGATAAGATTCTAGAAATGTTTGCAGGAAACATTGTACTACGAAAAAATATACTTGGTCGTATTCACCAATGACTATTGCAAAATATGAAAAGATCAAGAATTGGTACAATGCACTAAGGAAGAATTGACTAGTAGATGAGGCAAAGCCCTTCCAGGTTTCACAGGTACAATACGTACAGCTGGAGGAATTTCAATGGGAAGTCATTGCCCAAGTGGACACTATAGCACAAATAAAGAGGTTAAAACATAATCCAGTGGCAAAAAGAAGTAGAAAAATCAAGTTCTATCCCATGTGCAAAGGTGCAATTAACATGGTGACACCCTTGGTCCAAATTTAGAATAAATCTCAAGAGATCCTAAAGCTTCTGAAGGTTGCAAGCAGAGTTATAGATTTAATGCAGGATTGGCATGTCAAGTATCCTAATGTTAATGAGATTTTCTTTCGGATTAATCACATTATTGAGATTTGGTCAATATTTCGAACCAACTAATGTGGTTCATCCTCAGGACAAAGGTGAAAAAGTCAATCTTCACAAATGTTTAAATAGCATAGAAGCATCCTTGCCTGGAATTAGTCATTATGAACTAGTCGTTAGGAAAAGGTTGTTAAGAATTAGGAATTAGTTAGTGAGATATAATATTAATTTATTTCTTAATTTATTATTTATTTCGTTTTCAATGTTATATGTAATCAAATAAATTTAAAAAATGTAGTATTTATTTATTAATTTATTATTTTTTCCATTTTCAATGTTATTAAATGTTCCTGAAATTTTGGTCAAGAGAGACACATTGGCTATCGAGGTGGATATAACACAGTTAAGAGTTCATACTCAAAACTACACCCACCTTAGTGAAAAAAGCAGTCAACACCATAGTTGATTATGTTTGACTATATATTGGGTTAGAGTCCCTGACACAGAAACATAAAATGCCTTCTATGGGTTCACTTAGAGAAATAAGAGGCAAGGATGTCATCATGCGGGAGACAAAGGAGTTTATTGAGCAAATCAAGAAAGGAATAGGTCAAGAAGGCTTGGAGGTAACCATTAACACTAGTCTACAGTATGTAATTGGGCCAGCTAAAGTCCACATGAAATTATCCTAGCTGTGGAATAACATACATTCAAGCTCCAAATACATATTATCAGATGCTTTGGAGTTGAAGATGTGATATGTTGCAAAATTCCAATCAGAGTTAAAGTTATCGCAACGAAGTTCAGAGCATTGCACTCCTACATCAAAAATGAACTCCGTGTTCAATCTATTGATCTGTCTCTTTCTCCTATATGAGGAATGTTTTGTCTTACTATAGTTTTATCCTATATAGCCACCACTTTTATGTAATTTGTCTTTTAAGAATAATAAGTCCAAATGTAAAATAAGTTCAAGAGACACGTGTGGAATTTGAAGAGTGACATAGAAGTCCATAGGTTGTAGAATTCAAAGAGTCATGAGGAAGCTCAAAGGTCATTAGCATTGTTTCTAAATAACCCCTCATAACTCAAATAAAGGGCTTGGACTTTTATAGATTGGGCCTTAGCTTCTCTAGTTTGCACAAGGGAGAAGATCATTCTTTTGGAGAAGCAACTTGTAGCTTCATGTTCCACTATTGGAGCTAGTGTTTCATCAATGTAACAGTGTAATTAGATCTTTCATCAATTTTTATAAGCTCTTGGAGCCAACACTTTTTCATGCATGTATCGTAAATATTATAAGACTATTCTTTAAATGTTTACAGTATATGTTGTGTTACTCATACTAAATATAATGAACTATTTCATTTCTTTAGCTATGAATCTTTTTTAATGGGTGTTGTTATGTGTTTATATGTTTTTTTTTATATTGTGAACTAATTTCTAGCTCAACCAATGAATCTTTTCAATTTCTCTTGTGTGTCTCTCTTAGGATAGTACTAATACTTTTCTATTAGAGGCTCATCTCTTATCCCTCTTGCATGGAAGCTCCTTTTACACCTTACACTTGATGCCTCACAAAGCTTACATACTTGCTACCATAAAGTTATGTGCATGATCTCTTGTGTATTTTTTACAGCCAAGGAATTCCTTTAAATCACTTGCAACAGTGGTTGAACCTTATCCTCAGATGGGGTTATTAAACCAAACAACATGAGTTCTAATTGGGACTTACGTTGGGTAGACCCACTGTATAATTGTTTGAATATTTCTATGGTGGGTATCTTGAGTATATTTAGTGTTCGGAAGTAATTCCACAGTAACCATTTTTGTGTCGACATTTTGAGTCTATTGCAGGACTCATCATCAGGACAAATTACTACAGAGAAGAGCGAGAATGATGGAAATTAATATGGAATTCTCGCTCAAATTCCTACAGAGAATTTCCATCGTTCTTGATCTTCTCTGTAGGAATTTGTCCTGATGATGAGTCTTGTTATAGACTTGAAATATCAACAAAAAAATGGCTATTGTGGAATTAATTTTGAACACTAAATATACCCAAAACCCAATGTATGTTGGCAACATCCAACACTGTTAACAAGCTGCAAAATTTCCTTATGTTAATTGTTGTTGTAAATAATATTATTCAATGAGGTTTAACTATATAATTTGTATAATTGTTTAAGATTGTTACTTAAAAAAATATGAAATAAGAAACAAAAATTAAACTTGTAAGAAAAAATAATATTTAAATTGAACTCTCTCCTGTTAAACTTATTTATTCAAGCTTTGAATATTTCAACGTTAAGAGGAGGGGGTTCATTCTAATTTTTCTTGAATATGGAAATATTATAGCCCATTTCCCATATAATGTTTAGGGTTTGGGAGGTTAATAGGTAGTTAGTTGTTTTAATAGATTTATTTTATTTCCTGCCATCAAAGTTAAAAGCTCCAAGACTATTCCTCGAATGTTGCAACTTTGACATAGACAAAATCATGTGCTCCAAGAGTTTTCCTTGTGGGTCACGATTCTCTCAACAGAGGTGATAGGTTAATGTTGCGCCAATATTGGCATGAAATCATGCTATGCAAGCTCACAAAATAGAACAAAAGATAGATCAACGACTTAAAAACTAGCCTCTTCGAGGGGGAAACCTCCTTTACATTAAATAAATGAACAATTCTTGGATGCCACAAGTGATAATATTTGTGTGGTATATATAGGAGTCCAAGAGGTCACAATATAATCAGAACATACATAAAAATAATAATGTAATGGCACAACAATAACAATAGTGGGTTTCTATGGAGCATAACAATAACAACATGGGGGGTACATGGGCTCAACAATAATAGTAGGGGGCTACACTAACAATAACAATAAGGGGAATACACTAGTATTATAGGGACCTAACATGCCCCTCTCCTTCAAAAAAGTGTTGTCCTCAACACTTGAGTAGTTATGGATGCTTCTATATAAAATTTGCATCCCCCCGTGTGGAATTTTCAGCTGGTAAGATATTCCACTTAATGAGATACTCTCAAATTAACCGATTTTGTAGTTTTTGGTTTCTTGTTTTCGTGACTGCTTCAAGCTCAAATATGATTTTTCCTTCTTTGTCAAGTTCTAGCAACACTATTTGAACTGGGAGCTTGTCACCGATAACCTTATATAAGCATGAAACATGGAAAACTGGATGTACTCGGAAAATGTAGGCAACTCCAATTTGTATGCCATAGTACCAATATTTTGCAACACCTAGTAAGGACCATAGTAATTGGGTGAAAATTTATTATCCTTCTTAGCTTGTTTGAGGGACATTTATTTGTATGGTTGTAGCCGTAAAAATACCCAGTCACCTACATCAAAACTTCTTTCACTATGATGTTGATCTTCCTGTTGTTTCATTCGATTCTGTGCCAGACTGAGGTTACCATTTAAGAGTTGGTGAACTTGTTTTTGATGCTCGATGTGATATTCCACTACTTGAACCTTAAATTTTTCTCTTAAATATGATGTTATGGATGGTGAATGATATCCATAAAGTGCCATAAATGGGGTCATTTTAGTTGCAATATGGAAGGAAGGTGTTATACCACCATTCAACTAGAGGCAACCACTTGACCCATTGTGTTTGTTTACTAGATACAAAGCAATGAAGATGTCCTTCCAAACATTTTTTCACTATCTCAGTTTTCCCATCAAATTGAGGATGATAAGATGAGCTATGATCTAATTGAGTACCAAGACAAGAAAGTAATTCCATCCAAAAATTTACAGTGAAAATGGGATCTCTATCGCTTACAATAATATTTGTGTTTCCATATAGCTTTTTAATTGTTTCCATAAATTCCATAGCAACGGTATTGGTTTTAAAAGGATGAGATAATGTGCAAAAGTGTGCATACTTGGTAAGTATATCAACTACCACCATGATGACACTATTTCCTTCAGAAATGGGTAAACCTATGATAAAATCCATTGAGACCTCCTCCAAACACTAACTTGGAATGACTAAAGATTATAACAAACCCAAAGTCATAATTGTCTTAACTTTATTTTGTTGGCAAACCAAACATTCTGCTACAAACTTCTGAATATCAGATTTAAGGCCATCCCAAAAAAAATCCTTCTTGACCCTATGGTAATCTTTTAAAAATCCTAAGTTCCCTCCTAAAGGGGAGGTGTGAAATTCCAAAAGAATATTTTTCTTGAGTTGGGAATTGTTACAACGATATAAGTGATCTTTGTACCATAATGAGTCATTTTTCCAACTAAAAGTATCATATGTACTGGGATCTTGCTGCAACTTTTGAATGGGTGTCCACACCTCTTAATCATTCTTCCATTAATCCCTTACTTCGGTTATTTAATTAGGTTGGATAATAGAAATGGCACAAAGCAATGCTTCCACATCCTTATCCTTTCTTAGGAGTGCATCTGCAAGAACATTTTTCTTCCCATTTTGTAGATGATTTCAAAGTCATAACCCAGCATCTTTATGAACCATTTTTGCTACTCTTATGAAGATAATTTTTTTTCCAAAAAGTATTTAAGGCTATCATAATATGTTTTTACCTTGAAGTGTCTTCCCATCAAGTAAGGTCGTTATTGATTTTGTGCATGTCTTATTACCAACATTTCCTTCTCATAAATAGGTTTGTGTGAATACTTTCCTTTGATTGGATGACATTCAAAAGCAATGGGTCTTCCTTCTTGCATTAAAATAGCACTGATTACATTTCCCAAGGCATAAAATTCCATAATAAAGGCTTTTGTGAAGTCTACAATAGCTAAGACCGGTGCTTAGCACATTGCCTCTTTAAGATGTTCAAAGGCCTTAGTTGCTTCCGAGGTCCAAGAATATGCATCATTCTTCAGTAATGTTGTTAGAGGTGTTGTTATTCTCCCATAATTCTTAACAAACTTGCGATAATACCTTTTCAACCTGAGAAATCCTTGAAGACTCATTATGGTTATGTAGATTTTCCATTCCTTTATGGATTTACTTTTGTTAGGGTCTACCTTAACACACCCATGAGATACAGTATGACCCAAATATTCCACCTCCTGTACTCTAAAGAAACATTTGGAGTTTTTTTCTTATAATTGTTTCTCCTCCAATAGTTTGAGCACCCTATCAACGTGTTGAACATGATCCTTCCAAGACTTGTTGTAGATTATTATATCATCAAAAAAATACTAACACAAATTTTCTAAGGAAGGGTTTGAAAATGGAATTCATCAAACCTTGAAATGTGGAAGGTGCATTAGTAAGGCCAAAAGGCATGACCAAAAATTCATAATGACCCTCATGAGTTCTGAATGTTGTTATCGGAATGTCTTCAGTCTTCATTCTAATTTGATGATATCTTAAACAAAGATCCAACTTGCTGAAGTAAATTTCTCCATCTAATTCATCAATGACAATAATGGGAAATTTATCTTTAATAATGAACTTGTCAAGCTCCCTATAATTTGGACACATACACCATGATCGATCCTTCTTGTGCACCAATACTACTATAGCAGAGAAAGAACTTTGAATAGGTTGACTTATACCATCCTCTAGCATTTCTGTAACCATACATTCAATTTCATTTTTTTGGGCATAGGGATATTGGTAAGCTCTGATGTTTAGAGGAACACTTCCCGGAATCAAATGAATAGAATGATCATGATCACGAATAGGTGGGAGGCCTTTGGGAGTCTCAAATACCTTGGAATGATTGTCCAAGGCATTTTAGAGATATGGAGAAATATATGATTTTGATGTTTGAACCTCTAGTGAGCATAATTATGCAATTATGCTCTATTGTTCTTTATTTATAATCTTTCTCATGCCATTAGATTTGATTATATTTATTGGTTTCCCTCCAATACCCCTTAATTCAACTTCCTTTCCTTCCCAAAAAAATTTCAAGGAAAGATCTTGAAAATTAAAAGTTATCATCCCCAAAGATTGTAACCATTGGACTCCTAGTACAACATCAGCACCATCCATTGGAATGGAAAGCATTGGAATATTCAATACATATTCCCCTATGGTTAGCTTGATATTATGGAACTTTCCATAACAATTTATAGTTCCTCCATTTGCAACCATAACTTGACACTCTGGTGCTGGATAGAGGAAGCAATTCAATTCCTTGGCTATCTTACAATGAATAAAATTATGTGTACTACCCGAATCAATCAGAACTAATACCTTTTTCTTCTTGATATATCCTTCTATCTTGAGAGTTTGGGGAGTGGTAATTCCTGCCAATGCATTACAAGATAAGTTCAGATTCATTTATTCTTTCTTTGGGGTTGTTTTCTGGTGTATATCCTCCTCTTTTGATGTTTCTTGTTTTTTTTCTTACTCCTCTTCACAATCTATGTAGAATAATTTCTTCTCGGCACTCTTATGACCTTTAATGTATTTGTTATCACAACTGTAACAATTCCCTTTTGCTCTTTTTTCCTCAAATTATTGTGGTGTAAACATTGTGGGTTGTGGAAGACTAGGATCAACAACACTTCCATATTTATAGTTCTGAGTGGTCAACTTCCTTGTTGCCATAATTTTTCTTTCAACTTTTCCTACCACCCTAAATGCCTTCTCCAGTGAATCAAGTTCCCAAAGGCGAACCTTATGTTGGATGTCATCCTTTAAAGTCCCTATGAAGACATCAATCCTATGCTCCTCTGGAATATTAGTTACCCTAATATTCAATTTTTGGAATTCTTCAATGTGCTCCGCCATTGAACCCTTTTGTTTGAGATTATCAATTGGTTAAATAAGGTGTTTCTCTTTGTATCCTCATAATGTGCTATAATTTCCTCCATAAAAATTAACTAGGTGACAAGTGGTTTAAGAGAAAAACGCCATCTATACCATACAGATTGACTGGGTTCTAAATATAAGCATGCAATATGTACCTTTTCTGAGGGTTGCACATCATGTAGATCAAAATATTGCTCCATATGTTGAATCCATGTTACTAGATCCTTTCCATCAAACTTCCTCATATTGATCTTTGAAATGTGGTAGGTCTTCAAACCAAAGTTATAGTCTCTAAAATCATGATTAATATTCCTTTTGTTCTCATCATGAGTTTCATGGAATACCTTGTCACCCTCAGGAAGCATTTCTTGTACCAAATTTGTCAAACCTTCCTTCAAACCTTCCAATTATGCTTTTAAACCATCCTTCAAACCTTCCATTTTTTATTCTAAAGCATCCATGTTCCCTTTTAAACCATCCATCTTAACATTCATCATCACTTCCAATTCATTTTTGGTTACTCTTTGTGAGAGTGAAATTTGTTTCACTTGGTCTCGTAATTTTGATATATCATGCTACATTTCTTCATCTTCTTCATGCGTCATAGAAGAGATTTTTGTTTTCTTACTAGGTGTGTCCATTTTTTTTTTTCAAGGCATTTTTGAATCAAAAAATGATATATATGCTTCTCTATTCCCTTTGAATCACTTCAAACTGATTTTTCAAACAAAAGTTATGCAAAATTTAAAAAAATTACACACCTTTTTCTTATTTTTTAGGAGCTTGATATTGAAACTGTTGTGCCTCTATAATTTCGGATCTCCAAGTTCTAAACTTCCATTTTTTGGTATCCCTCTGAGTCTTCTTTCCAACCCCATAAGTCATACCAAGATTGGATTCTTCAAGAAAGAGTTTTGCCCAATCTCCCATGATGACATGATTATCAACTCGTTCAGTAGAGCAAACTTGTACGAAGTATCACATGTCATTGTTTCGATCTTCAACATTGTTTGAGATTGAATTATTGAGCCTACAAAAACCCTAACTTCCTCATATCATATCTCCGTTAACCAAGACATGAAATTTGTAAGCAAATTTCACCAATATTTCAGCTCCACGTGGTTGCAATTTTAGCTTTTGAAGCCTCGTAGAAAAAAATGTTATAGAAAAATTTCCAAGATGACCTATTTGAAGAAGTGAAACCCTAGAATCCAATTCTTTGATACAAAATGTTATGCAACCAACTCACAAAATAGAAGAAAATCTAGATCAACGACTTAAAAATTAGCTCATTTGATGGGGAAACCTCCTTTACATTACATAAATGAAATTCTTGGATGCTACAAATGATAAGACCTCCTTAGTATATATAGGAGTCTAAAGGGTCACAATAGAATTAGAGCCTACATAACAACAATATTGTAAGGGAAAAACAATAACAATAGTGGGCTTCCATGGGGCAGAACAATAACAACATGGGGGATACTGCAAATTTTCCTATAAATTCATAGCTCATGTAATGTTCTAAACACAAGACAAGAATCTACTCTACTTCTTTAAACAGCGAAAACCAAGAATCGATGAAAACAATAATCGAGAAGAGGAAGATAATCAAAGAAACATAACACAATTATTTATCTAGGGAAAGCCACTGCTCAAAACCTTGACTATCTATTGCATTAATCAGAAATATGAGTGATAATACAAAACTTGTTCTCACAAGAAGAATTTCGCACAAGTATGATCAACTCTTTGCCTCACAAACCCACACTAACCAACACTTAGCC
Organism: Pinus tabuliformis; assembly: GCA_031772625.1. Taxonomy (NCBI): domain Eukaryota; kingdom Viridiplantae; phylum Streptophyta; class Pinopsida; order Pinales; family Pinaceae; genus Pinus; species Pinus tabuliformis. The sequence continues at coordinate 1,863,756,261 of CM062817.1, forward strand.
AATTTTTGTTGCCTGCTGAGCCCCTATTTCCTTATGCAATTCCTATGATAATCAACCCATATTTAATGTGGGAAATCCTTCCTCAAAACTGCCCAATCCAAACTAGATCCTCTTCCCTGATTGCATTCATGATCTGTACAACTCAAATCACTCTACAACTGATAGTACAATGTCCCTGCACTTTAGTCTCAATTGGGACTTTCTCTGAACTTACATACATGAGTTTCTCATGAGGGAATCTTCAATTAGCTGGAGTAGCATTGAGGATGCACTAACTCACTACTAGACCTCTACTAGTTCCACAAACAGTTAAAACTAGTTTAACTGCCTATAACTTAGTCAAATTGAGTTATCTAATTAGAACTCAAACAAATTCATCCTGGAATCTTAAATGTTAGGGAGAGCATATACATGACTACAGAAAGACTTCCAACTCGAAATTCCTAAGCTAATTAATGCAATTAAACTTAATTAACTATTTACAAGTTGTTATGAGAATAGAATTCTATTTTTAATTCATAGTTTAATTCAAGGACAAATTAAACTAGAATTTCTTGTTGCCATTTCTTAACAAATACATGGGCATAATAATAACAATATGGGGCTACACTAACAATAACAATAAGGGGAATACAATAGTATTATAGGGACCTAACAAATCAACCCTATTCGCACATCGTAAGACAACAAGGAAAGTGCTCTTAACATTTCTCACAAGCCACCAAGAAGTTCAAAGGTGTTTCTGTCTGGAGTGACCCATTTCGAAACATTAACATTTATGTGCCTTGAATGATCAACATGGGTTGTATTGCTTGTTTTCTTAACAATTGGCAGGACAGAGGCGATCAAATTTTGTGGGATGATAGAACTTTGAACCAACATAATCATTGGAGTGATTTTTGTTGAAAAATGTGCAACAAGAATGCTAAATTTAGAATGTGCTAAAAATAGAAGTCCTAAAAATAGCATGTCTAAAAATAGCAGTTTGGCCAAGGAGGTTATTGGCCACCTTGGGTGAGACGTGAAACTGCTAAAAATAGAAAGTTCTAAAAATAGCATTTCTAGGTCCCTTCCTATTTTTAGCAGTCCCTGGTCTAACTATAGGAAGTAAAAACGAATTTGGTCTTACAAGAAATTTAAAATATTAATTAATTAATCTCCATGAGTTAATTAGTTAAGGAAAAACAAATTTGAAGTCTATGTGAGGACATGCAACAGTTTATCTATTAATTGATGAATTTATCCATCAGTTAAAGAGATAAGGATGAGTTGTAATTAGTTGGCTCAGTTAACTGAGTCAAGTCTGGTTAGATTGTTTAACAAGTTGTTAAATTAATGAGATTCAGTTTGTTAATTCTTGCATGCATGTAACAACTGGTATTTTCATATAACTGAATATTATAGCTTAAATAACTCATGCATGTCAATTCAGACAAAGACCCAGTTGAGATCAGAGAAGGGACAGTGTACAATCAGTTGGATGAATATTTATCCTATAAAGGAAGCTCATCCATGATGAGGATTTATCTCCTTCAAGTTTGTGCAATTAGATCAGAGGTTAGTGAGTGTGTGAAGAGGCCAATTCACACATGTGACATCATTGGACCCCAAGGAAACTACACAAGGAAATAAGAGGCTTGGAAGGTAGAGGAGAAGGTTTGTGAGAAGCCTTTGACTATCTATGAGTAGTAGAGGGATTGTACTAAGAGCTAGATAGCTTCTGAGCTAAGGCTTTGTGTAATCCAGACTATATTTCCACTTGTATGATAATACAGAGATGGGGTTTTAGGCAGGTGCTTTCCCTGGGTAAATTCTTCTGTGTTATGTGTGATTGATTCCTTCTTATCAATTATATGTGTTCTTATTGATGTTTCTCATGGTTGATTAAGCTTCCGCTAAATTGTTTGTAGAAGTATATCAAGTGTTTTTCTTTAGTACATTCCATTACCAGGTGATCTATAGGTGGGAAATTTCTACATGGTATTAGAGCTAGCTGATTTGTAGAAAAATTCTACATGGTATCAAAGCTCAGGTGATCAAGGAGAGAACGGTATACTAAGAGGAGATTTCAAAGTTTTGAGTTTTGGGCCGAGAGCTTGCAAAGCAGATCTAAAAAATTTTGTACAAAATTTTAAGAAATAAATAGCAGATTTAGATTCCTTGTGGAAAAATACCCAAAATCAAACAAAAAAAATTCGGCTGAATCGGAGTTCGGATGAGGGAGATATCGCTGATTTAAAATCAGCTCTTTTTCTAGAAAATTTCATGACGGCGGGAAAGTGGAAATAGATTGGTGTGCTAGCCAAGAACCTATATGCACTTGAGGTACAAGATGAATGCAAAGCCTTGAGGAGCAAGGCATAGGTTAGATACTTGGTGGTTGAGAGGGAGAGTAAATTACCTCTCAACATGAAGAGCCAGAAGAAGTCTCAGACAATTATGGAGGAGCCACGATCGGTGCAGCAACTTCAGGAGGTTGTGGAGTAGCCACAACAGGGGAAGCTGAGTGGAGATCCAGTAGAGACATCTACTCATACAGAGACCTCCAGTAGGGGGAACTTCGAGCCAAGTGGGGAGAGGGATCACATGCAGCCATACCTCCAAGTAGGAGGTGGGGTGATATAGAGTTCTCATCCCAAGGAGGAGGGGCAGGATCCTTGAGGTACCCAACCTCTTGGATGAGACCTTGCTATGGGAGCCTCGATGTAGAGTAGCAGGAACTGACTGATTGGGTAGAGACGGATGCGGATGGAGCAGCAGAGAGAGCGACAGTGTAGGGAATCCCAGGACAACGCATAGCTAGCAGGCTGCAGTAATGCGAGAGGCACAAGTGTTTTGCACAGTGCTAGGTGGCACAGAGAGGTGTGCAATGGTACAAGATGCATGGAGATGTTGCAGTAGCGCAGATGTCAGATAGGGAACACCTATCAGTAGCAGGTAGAGCTTCAGCATCAGAGTATGTTCCTAGCCCAACAGAGTGGTTAGTTGGGAGTGTTTTTGTTCCAAGTGTTGTTGGAGCAAGTGGACTGGGTAGATGTGTTACATGCAAAACATTTAAGAGTTACAGGATCGAGTTCGAGAGGAAGCCTTTCTTGTTGACAGGGAGTGTTGAAAAATGTGCAACAAGAAATGCTAAATTTAGAATGTGCTGAAAATAGAAGTCATAAAAATAGCATGTCTAAAAATAGCAGTTTGGCCAGGGAGGTCATTGGCCACCTTGGGTGAGAGGTTAAACTGCTAAAAATAGAAAGTTCTAAAAATAGCATTTCTGGGTCCCTTCCTATTTTTAGCAGTCCCTGGTCTAACTATAGGAAGTAAAAACGAATTTGGTCTTACCAAAAATTTAAAATATTAATTAATTAATCTCCATGAGTTCATTAGTTAAGGAAAAACAAACTTGAAGTCTATGTGAGGACATGCAACAGCTTATCTATTAATTGATGAATTTATCCATCAATTAAAGAGATAAGGATGAGTTGTAATTATGAGTTGTAATTAGTTGGCTCAGTTAACTGAGTCAAGTCTAGTTAGATTAATTTAACAAGTTGTTAAATTAATGAGATTCAGTTTGTTAATGCTTGCATGCATGTAACAACTGGTATTTTCAGATAACTAAATATTATAGCTTAAATAACTCATGCATGTCAGTTCAGACAGAGACCCAGTTGAGATCAGAGAAGGGACAGTGTACTATCAGTTGGATGAATATTTTTCCTATAAAGGAAGCTCATCCATGATGAGGATTTATCTCCTTCAGGTTTGTGCAGTTAGATCAGAGGTTAGTGAGTGTGTGAAGAGGCCAATTCACACATGTGACATCACTGGACCCCAAGGAAACTACACAAGGAAATAAGAGGCTTGGAGGGCAGAGGAGAAGGTTTGTGAGAAGCCTTTGACTGTCTATGAGTAGCAGAGGAATTGTACTGAGAGTTGGATAGCTTCCGAGCTAAGGTTTTGTGTAATCCAGACTATATTTCCACTTGTATGATAATACAGAGATGCGGTTTTAGGTAGGTTCTTTCCCCGGGTAAATTCCTCTGTGTTATGTGTGATTGATTCCTTCTTATCAGTTATATGTGTTCTTATTGATGTTTCTCACGGTTGATTAAGCTTCCGCTAAATTGTTTGTAGAAGTAGATCAAGTGTTTTGCTTTAGTACATTGCATTACCAAGTGATCTACAGGTGGGAAATTTCTACATGGTATTAGAGCTAGTTGATTTATAGAAAAAGTTCTACATGGTATTAGAGCTAGCTGATTTGTAGAAAAATTCTACAAAATTCTACAATTTTCTCCATGAATTCCTTTCTTAAGAATGATTCCAAGGGATGTTATAGCTCTTTCCCCTTATCAGTACCCTATTTCGATGCATCTTCCTACTCTTGTAGTTCTTCATCATTAATAGTAATTTGTTCATCAATCAGGAATTCGACTTGAGCCAACCTTTCCTATTCCATCCTCATTTCATCTCCAAACCTTTTTTTTCTAAGACCTTAAATTTTAATTTTCCTTCTTTGTCTCTAGCCTTTCATACCACTTCTATCTTTGAATAACATTGTTCACTTTGTCTTTCTCTTTTTGCTTTTCCAGGACATTGGATGGGAAACGTGTTAGCTTGTTTTCTTTCTTCTATACTTCACTTCACTTCTTCACAAGTGAGGATGTCTTGGAATAATGAGTCACCAGTGAGGAACTTTTGTTCATATGTGAGTGAAAGCCTTAGAGATCTACAATGTTATTTTACTACATTATGGGGGTCGTGTATTCTAAAAACCTCGTGAGGAGTTTCATCCTCTTTTATCACCTACGGAAACTTCATCGGAGAATAATGGCCTATTCTAATAGTGAATCTTGGCCATGTCCTTTTATTTTTGTTGGATAAGACTAATGCAATCCCAACTCCCACAATCTGATAACAAATTTCCCTTATCATAAGTCAGTGGGGGACCAACTGCAGCATCAGGTAAGGGGGCACTTAACAACCACAAATTTGGATGTAAGTGTAGTGTTATTCACAGTACCAAGTTCCTATTCCTCTTAGATCATTTCTTGCTTCTTTGGATATCCTAGGGGCAAAAAACCAAACAAAATTTGATTGATCTAGGCTAGGAAGTAGTCACAAATTTCATAGAAAAATTTGGTGTAATGGCCTCCCCATAATTCTTGATAGTAGATGTGTATAGGTGGCATCTCAAGTGCCCATTTCTAGTTCATGTCATTAAACTCAATGATAGTGCAGAAAGCATATAAGTAGGAAAATATATAGAATGAGGAGCTCTAATTAGCTAGGGTTTCCTTTACTTTTAAACTGGATTTCAACAGATTGTTTGACAAAATATTTGACCAATTAAATGCATGAATGTTGAAACTATTTCAACCGCTAAAGGAAACCATTCAATTTTTAAATGAGAGGCATTAAAATCATCATACAACCTACTAATCATTATTGTGAGATGCCAGAATGATGCTCTCAAGTGTTTCGTGGGATATTTCTTATTAGTGTGTTCCTTGAATGAGTCATTAACCCACCACCATCCTTTCACAATCTTTATGAATTTGGGGTGTGTGGAAAAGGAATTTCTTATTTAGCCTGATTTGTGGAGGATTGAGGTGATACATTCAGCTAAATACATTTTCCTTCAAATATGCCACAACCTCACCTCTTCTATTAATATTGGATTCCTACTTGAACTAGACCTATGTCATGAACCATATGGTCATGTGATGTGGATGGTTAACAAAATTGATGTGGTACTCTAGAATTAGACTAATGGTTCACTTAAAACTAATCAGCTATGCATTAAACATATTTTGTACGTGTATTCCCTCCCGAGGGTCCCTCTTGCCTGACCAATCACTGTTGGTCCTACTTTGAATTCTTTCTCCCCGAGTGCTTCGATCTCCACCATTGATCTGGATTCTTCAGATCCAACGGATATCGCGTCGTATCCACTTGCCAACTAGTCCAGTTGATTTCCACCATCGATCTGTCTCGTTTGATCCAACAGTTATCATGCAATCTCGCGCGATTACTTGCACGATCGATATCAGGTTGAGAGCGCATGAGATAAGTGGTTTCTCTGTGCTACGTGTCAACACCTTAGGTTAATCGTGTGATTTAGAAAAATACCACTTACCATTTATTTTCCACGTGATATACCATTTCCTGTTTTGAATACTGCCCACATTCCCAATACGGAACTTTGAAGGAAATATTTTTATAATGGAAAAGGGTTTAGTGCTTAATCTTGAAATAAAACCCTTAATGCTAATTAACTGCGATTATCAATAAAATTCATAAATGAAAGAATAATACCCTGTTAGGGTCTAAACATGAATACACAGATACAAAGGAACTTCTGCACCAGAATAATATGTAACACCACACTTAAATCAATTATTCAATCAAATAGGAATTACAGAGTCTTGGCCCTCTCGGCTCGATTACATCAATTTGTCTGACTTATGTTTCTTTTACTCTCAAGTCCTATCTCTCTCTCTCTCTCTCTCTCTCTCTATTGCTCCCTCTCTCTCTCCTATTCCATCTGATCCCTATCATTACATTTTTTCCTCTTTTATTGATCAAATCCTATCCTAACTGCATTGAAAACTCAATATTTATTTTTATCAGTTTAACAATAAATTCCTATTCTCAAGCTCTGAGACACACCTATCCTAACACTTATCTCTTATTCTAAAAATAATACAGTGATCTAATTATTACAATAATTGAAGTAAAAATATATTCGAGAGATCCAACCCTCTCTATTAAGAATTGATTTGACCACTCAGGTCAATGAAATTCACTTCATGTTAGCCACAACATGTGAACATACAATCACATTGCTGACTAAGTCCGGCTGCTCCTGCATCATCATGTCATTGTATGGCATTATGGGTGGTTATCCAATATATCTTGAATTTATTTATATTGAACATGGTTGCATAATCCTAGTTGGCTGCATCGAATTTGGAGTTGGCATGTGTGCAGTATATTTCTCCCCATTGAGGCTATATGTCAACTCCTTCAAAAGCTCTAATATCCCTGTAGAAAAATTCACTCACAAGATGATCTAGCATAATGGGTTCGACAATGCTGAGCTTTTATCCCTTTCCTTTATGCATTTTAAACATCTTGTTGCTCTTATATATTTGGCACCTGCATGCAATAAACAATATGAGCTTCAAAAACTATAAACTATGCATAGTTAAAAGCAAGTTCAAAAATGCAATTTCTCACTTTGAGTGGACCTAAAACATGTAATAGTAGTCCTTTGAGCTTAGGGTTGGCTTTGGGTGTATATAACTAATAGAGGTGTAAGATAGTATAGATACAAAGCTCAGAATGAGTTAGAGAAGATGCTAGAATGTTTGTTTATGAGGAGATAAGACTATTCAGGGAAGGCTTTAATACCATCCCATGTTATGTTAATGCAGTCAAGGGAGGTTTTATTATAATCAAGATAGGCATTAATGTAAGCAAGAAAGTTGTTAATGTCAGGTGAAGACGTAGACATACTAAATTTTGTGCAATAAAATCAACCTCATGTTCTTATGCATGGATGTGTGATTGGTAGATCTCAATATCCATGTGGTGGGTCGGTAGAGAGAACCTATTGGATTTCCTTGATTGAAAGCAATATCACACCTGTTATGAAGGAAAATCATAGGAGAAAATATATTAAATGATGCGACTGAGTGGTAGTAGAATACCACCTTCAATGTTGAAGAGGTGTAGGCATCAATAGTTTGAAATGGTTGGGTGATGAAAGAACATGAAAATATTATTGAAATCCTCTAGACCTCATACTTCTATTATTGTGTCAACATTGGGAATTTGAAGACACATATAATGAGGTTTACATTATACTTCTTGTTAACATTCGATGTATGATAAAAGTGAAATTTGGAGATGGGTAATGAAAAAATCTTTGATATAGTGTCGTATTGGAAATCTGAAGGAATCAAATAGTTGATAAGTGACATGATCTATTTATTTCTAATTTATGAACTTTGATGCATAGTGCAGCGAGAAGGGAAATGAAAAGAAACTTCGAAGTGTTACCCATGTCAGAAAATCAACATGGAAAGATTTGTAAATTTGAATGCAAAAGGATTTCAATCTCCATTACAAGGAGCCAGTATATAAAGGAGTGATTCCTTGATGTATAGATTTATATGGAGGTTTTTTTCATTGGGTTTCATAGGTTGCAGCTTAAGACCGATAGGAAGAAGACTATGGAAGGGCCCCACATGAATTTTTGATCTTGTACATTGTGAAGGTGGGGAGGTTTTTTTACATAACAATATTCCTATAGTTACCATTATGATTTCAGAACATTTTTTTGCAAGGAATATTCCAAGAGGATCCATACATGTTCCTATATTGGAAACTTAACAATTTTGAGAGTGGGGGTGAATCAATATTCTGCACTATTGATCAAATTATACCAGTTTTCATATTTTCTTTACAAACATTGATTCATTCACTCATTAGAAACAAACACATCAATAATAGATCTAAACATAATCATAATCAATGTACAAGAGCAGCAACCATAAACACAAATAACCATGATATCAACATCCAAAACAACATCATGCATAAGAACATGAGATATAAGGTGGAAACCATTCCAAGAGAAAAAACATCATCTACTTCTTCTTCTCTCTTCTTATTATGATTGAGTATATTTTTATACATATGCACTAGCCACCACCAGTATGCAAGCCACAACTTGCAATCGTGTGAGTAACTACTCTCTATAGGACACTACTTGATGGAAGCCACCACTTCCTAAACTTTGTAGGCCACCACCTACTAGAAGCCGCACTCCCACAACTATGCAGGTCACTACCCATTGTAGGAAACCACCTTCTAGATGCCTCAACACCCAATAGTTTTTCCAACCACCATTGGATAGAAGCCATAATTCCCAAGTTCTCAGGCCACAACCCAAAGGATGCCACTACACCCTAAATTAGAAAGCCTCCACTTTCTACACTAGAGGCCCCAAACTTCAAGCTCTTATGGACCTTGTTTCACAATTCACACTGGATCCACTACTCACAATACAAACATCATAAGCCATGTTTCATCCCATTTTCACATTGGACCCATGAAAACTCTAAGCTCATTAAATGATGACAAAAAATATCCTCTACAACACAATCAACCTCTCGCAATAAATGTTATCACACTCAACAATTCAAACTATACTCTCACATCAAATTAGCAACGTAATCTCAAGACACCTCTCTCATACATCACCACAACTGGAAGTATACATCTCTCTGCTCAACATAATAGCATCAACTCACTATCACTTAGTTGAATGCATCTAACTGACTCAACGCCCTAGCATCAATATCTCAATACCATGACTAGTAGTATATGACCATAATATAAACATTACATGGCTTATGACAACGACAACAAGACATCAACATGACTAAGGTTGGTACTCTATCTATATACACTAGTGCTCAATCAAGATGCTTTGCAATAGCAATCCGTCAAGGAAAAAATAACACAATAACTCTATGAACTTTAACATTGATCTCTAACACCTACAAGGAAATATTAGTCATATACAACATAGATATATCCACTACAACAAAACTCTTCCTCTTTCCATGTACACTTTGTCTCAGTCCATGATCTCTGCATATACAAAATTGCACCAACCAACATTAACCTCAATAATCAACACTTTCATTTATCTTTGGAAATATCTCTTACTCCATACACACCAACACACTCAACCTCTTCCAATGTGCACTTTTTCCATCAAACTACATATATTTCTTGATTTTTGTGACTTCATGAGAAACCACCAATTGAATTTAGTTAACCAACAGCCCAATTCATACTATATAACCTTTTCATTGCACTTCTCTGAAACAAAACATCATCAAACTTAACATTGATTGATCTGAACATATTAATCACAAAGGTGCATATAGGATCTATTAAGAGCTTCACTACATTCATGTGTTATCCAACCTGAGATCGACCCATTTGAATGGGATTTAAACACAATTCCAAACACCTAATTGGACTAGATCCATCAATGAATGAACTCCACTACCAAGTAATTAATCCATGAACAGATCAACGTGCCACTGACATCAACATTACAATGATATCCATTATTATTAATGCATTTACACTATTCACTGGAGACCAAATCAGCCAAACTATTGCAAACAACATCAATCAAACTTTCCAATATTTATCTTGGGAAAATTTCTTGGATCGTGCCCATGGTATTCATTTTAGTAGCTACAGGAAATTTTCATGGGATCTAAACGAGTAGAAAATGACAATCTTTGTGATTTACAAACAACATGCCTATAATACTACCTCATATCCTCCCTGCGACCATGAGATGCCAACGACATTGCAACAAAAGATGCAAAATTTAAAGGCTTCTTACCAGAACTTCAAGCAAGCTTCAAGCCATCAATATTAGACACTTGTAAAACCTCTGCAACACCTGCATACCCTAGGAACAAATCAATTAAACCATTCATCATCATCATAAGCTCCAGAATCCCATTGAAAACAATGCCAACACAACTAGGTCAATGGTTGACATCAATTCCAACACCATGCTACCAACATCCCAGCCATTCTAAGGGAAATACTGTTTTTTGGAGTATCATACAATCCTCAATGTAGTACATCATTATAAGGAATACCTTTCACCAGATGTCCAAATGCCTTTTATGAGGGAGTTTTTTTGGTGAAATGTACCCATTGGTACCACTTCCCTACAAATATTCCTACATATGGGGGTGCTTTCACTCTTGTTAGGGTCCTATATTATAGGGATCATAGTCATTTTTGTCTTACTATTCATTTGAAGTCAATTTGTAAATAAAAGTCTTGGTTTCATGAGTGTTAAGTCAAAAGGGTCTATTGCTAAACTCCAAAGTGTAATGTCATCATGGAAGAGTCTTAAAGGTCATGTCATGAAAAATATGGTCATCATGAGTTAGTTATGCTGATGTCATGTCAGTTATAAGAGTCAGTTTTGAGAGTTAGTTATGATCAGTTGTGTCATGTCATGGTCATCATTGCAAAGATACCCCTTACTCATCTCTCACAACAACAAGTGGGCCATCATGAATTCAAAGAAGGCATGAGGAGTTTAAATCTATTTGTGGCTCCTCATTTCCCCTCATTCGAAATACATCTTAGCTCTGAAACACTTGGAAGGTCGAAAGGAAGAGCATTGCATATCTGCAAGTTTAAGCTACTGCGAAAGTTGTTGTGAATCTAGTAACAAAGGGAGATAGTGTTTTGGAGGCTTGATTTCAATTTTGGGGTTGTTTCATAGGTTCATAAGCTTCACAAGGACATTCCAAGATGACCCATCAGTTTCATTTTGTCATAGATAGGCTGCAAGTATACAGAACTTGGAATGTTGCACAAGTTGTTGTGAAACTGTCAGAAGCATTAGGGTTTTTGATGTGAAGTTGGACATTTTGCATTTTTGTTCAAAGGATGATGGAATGGGGTATATAGCATGGTCATTATAGTGTCAACATCATCATCAGCAGGTGCAACTTTTCTACAAACATCCTTGACCACTTAAACTATAAAAAGAAGATGGCATTGCATTTCTGAGACAGGCGCTGCATTTTTTGCTATAGGAGGATTGTTCGTAGTTGGGGGTTTTGTGTGATCAAAGAAAGCTTCTAAGGAGGAATTTGACCACGTCCAATACTTTTCACATGTGCATAAGTCATCAAGCAACTCAAAGAGTGACCTAAGATACTTCAACCATGGGGTGTTGCGCTTTTACTAAGGCAACCAATTTTGATGAAGAAATCATGATTTTTGGCATTTGTTCCATGAATGAAGACATGAAGTGGTTCTTGTGAATGTTAAGATCCTCTCCAAGCCATTTGGCTCAATCAAAAGGACAATGTTTGGTCAATTCATGTGGATGAAGGTGCATTGCACTTTTGGTCCAAGAAGAAGGTTTGAATTTAGCCTAGGAGCATTCTCACAGGTTTAAAACGTTGAATGGGTCATTCCACATCAACCTAGTACCCTCAACATGTTATATGATGGTCAGAGGTAGTGTAAGCTTGGAGTGTTGTGCTTTCACATAGTAATCATATTTTCACCATATATCTTAAACCATATACCCTTTTGCCATTAAATTTGTACAAGAAATGTATGGAGGTAAGATGAATAAACCCACTTAATTTCAAGTCAAAATGCTTCATGGTTTTCGAGAAATGAGCCACCATCATATACATCCATTTTTGGATTTTTATCGAGATTTGTGAGTCGGATTTTACTAAAATTTGTTGTGGAGAAGGGTTATGATGATATTAACTTTATGTAAAAAAAATCAGCTCAATCCGACTTACTGTTTAGGAGATATTCAAAAACTACAGTCACTGCGCTTTGGCACTGCGTTTTTGTTGTAGGGGAGGCATTGCGTTTCCTAACAATCATATTTTTGAGCGAGTTATCTTAGTCAAAACATGATGTAATTTGTTTTTTAGGTGTTAGTAATTGTAATAAAACATTTGGACACTCACAAGCTCGATTTGGGGCTGAGTAATTAATGTAAATTCTTAGAAAAGAATTGGTTTAAACAAGTCCCTAGTTTGTGTGTTATTTTCCGGAGTCATCACATTCATGTTTTCGGAATCTACGTTTCGAACCCTCCTGTGTGGTTCATCATCAAGATAGATCCATTAGTGAAAAAGTCAGAACTCAAAGGTGAAGATAAATACTGGTGAGGGTAGGGTTGCGAATGAATGGTGGCCGACAATAATGGTAATGTTTTAGCACAATTTTTAATATTTATTTTTATTTGTTAATTTTGTTAATTTTTTTTTATAGAATTTCTCATATTTATTAATATCGATGAAATTAACCTATTATTTTATTTTTATTTTTATAATGTTAGGGTTAAATGGATTTTTATTATTTTTATTTATTAAGTTGTATAAAATTATTTTTGGATTTAATTGAATAATTAATATTTATCATGTTTATTAACATATTATTGTTATATGATGAATATAATTTAATATTTATTTTTATTTCTGTTTTTATTAAATTCAAGAAATAAATTTAATTAATTTTTACCTAGTATAAATTCATTCTAGGTTTCAATAATTCGAATAATTAATATTTAATATATATACTTTTTATGAACCTAATGTTTTTGCATGAATTTACCTGAAATAAAATTAAATAACATGTTTAGGTATTTCTCTTCTCATGTTTATTAATGTTGATAAAATAAAATAATTTTTTTTTAACTTATTATTTTTATAGGATGAATACAATTTAATATTTATTTTTATTAATTTTAAGAAATTAATTTAATTTATTTATTTAGTATAAAGGTATTCTAGGTTTCAATAATTAGAATAATTAATATTTACCATATACTTTATTTTTTAATATTTACTATTATATATCGTAAATATTAAAAAAAAAGTATATGGTAAATATTAATTATTCTAATTATTGAAACCTAGTTGGTACTAGGTTTCAATAATTAGAATAATTAATATTTACCATATACTTTTTTTTTAATATTTACGATATATAATAGTAAATATTAAAAAATAAAGTATATGGTAAATATTAATTATTCTAATTATTGAAACCTAGAATACCTTTATAATAAATAAATAAATTAAATTAATTTCTTAAAATTAATAAAAATAAATATTAAATTGTATTCATCATATAAAAATAAAAATAATAAGTTAGTTATATATATATATATATATATATAAACCTAGAATGACTTTATACTAAATAAATTAATTAAATTTATTTCTTAAAATTAATAAAAATAAATATTAAATTTTATTCATAAAAAAAAAATTTATCAACATTAATAAACATGAGAAATACCTAAACATGTTATTTAATTTGATTTAAAGTAAATTCATGCAAAAACATTAGGTTCATAAAAAGTATATATTAAATATTAATTATTCTAATTATTGAAACCTAGAATGGCTTTATGCTAGGTAAAAATTAATTAAATTTATTTCTTGAATTTAATAAAAATAAATAAAATATTAAATTATATTCATTATATAATAATAATAGGTTAATAAACATGATAAATATTAATTATTCAATTATATCTAGAAATAGTTTTTACAACTTAATAAATAAAAATAATAAAAATCCATTAAACCCTAACATTATAAAAATAAAAATAAAATAATAGGTTAATTTCATCGATATTAATAAACATGAGAAATTAAAAAAAAAAAAAAAAAATTAACAAAATTAACAAATAAAAATAAATATTAAAAATTGTGCTAAAACATTACCATTATTGTCGGCCACCATTCATTCCCAACCCTACCCTCACCAGTATTTATCTTCACCTTTGAGTTCTGACTTTTTCACTCATGGATCTATCCTGATGATGAACCACAGAGGAGGGTTCGAAATGTCGATTCCAAAAACATGAATGTAATGACTCTGGAAAATAACACACAAAGCATAGATCGCAGAAGCCTCAAATCAATAAAGTCCCTAGTTTTTAGCAGTTAGTGCTATTTTCTTTGTAGAAGTTAGGAACAACATTCCTAATGAGGAATTTGACCCCTAGAGGTGGGAATTGACTCATTTGAGTCTATTTTATGATGTGAATGTAATGGAAAAGGTTGTTGGTAAGATTGGAGAGATAGACTTGTTGATTGCATTGTATTTTCTGAAAAATTTTGCCAATGAATCAAAGACAGAAGGTGATTTGCAAGGATTCATGGGTTAGATCTTGATGGTGTTGTGCTTCTTTATACTTGTAAGTTTGTCTTATGTGTTTACATCTCTTGAATATATGTCTTTGTGCTTGGAAAAACCAGATGTTTAATTCACAATTCATCTTGATGGTGCTTTGATTTAGTTTTCCCAAGTAATTTTTGTTTTCCTCCTAAAGAAACATTTAGAATCCATTTATAGTCTTAATTCTCTAAGTATTGTTTTCACCTTTTTCACACTCACCCCCCTACAACAAATTTGATTGCATCACTGAGACCACCTACCTTTCCCATGTGGAAAAACCCTTTCTCTCTTCATCATCTCACTGGATAAAATAATAAATTTGACATGACTCCATTCCCAGTGGACCTGTATCCTTTCTTACCAGCAACTCTTTGAAAAAACATACCTAATTGAGCTCTATACCTAGCCTAATATCATATTATTCAAACAACCTAAGTGAAAGAGCCCTCTCCAAGGGCTAGATTCTAGCCTAAAAATGGTTTGTGGTTACCTTTGGAATTTCTCTCCTCAGCATAGGGAAACTTACAAAGTGTTAATAGAATGCATTAAGCATTTTATACCCTATTATTCAAGCACACACACATGATGAAAATTTGATATATGTATGGGAATCACTATGGAATGACCTAAAAATGGACATTAGAGATAGATTAGGGGAACACAATCTAGTCCTCAAGGTTATAGCTTTAAGAAGGTGATGATTTTTGGGGTAGTTTGATGATTTAAGATTCTATATTATTTGGATAGAATAAGGACTACACAAATTTCGAGGGGTTTTAACTCTTAATTCTAAGTGATGAATTCTATCACATAAGTCTATATTAATCATTTTAATTGTCCTTTAATTTAAATTTTGTTGGAAATGATGCATTGGTATAACTAAATTTTGAATAATTAAAATGGTCAGTTAGATCCATAAGTTCTAGATCTAGGCCCATTTCCAATAATAATATCTAGCTTTAATATCATAGAAACTATATATATTACAAGGAAAAGGTTTCACAAATGTATAGAAGCTAGGTCTTTAATTGAGGAGGCTTAGTTATTACTTGCTTTTTTTCTTGTGCTACTCAAGGTTGAGCCATATTTGTAACCAAGGAAGATTTTGTATCTATCTAGTAGCTAGCCTATGACATTGACTTCACAAAAGCATGATTTCAAACACAATTGGAGATATGTCTAGCCTATCTCCATTAATAGGAGATTGGTGCCTAGAAATCCTTACAAACTTAGTATATAGGCCAGTGGCCATTACATAAGCAAATAAGCTAAGATAGGAAGAATCAAAGCCTTTGATTTCTTAATCATGAGTGTCATTTAATGGTATAAAATAAGAAATATTAGCTCATTGGATTGTGTTAACCTCTTCGTAAGTAGTTATTGGTTTGGTGTCCTCTTTCTCCACCTCCTCCTTCTAGTTGCACTTTGAGCCATACATGCAAAGGTTTCTCTTTTAAAGCAAAAATTAGTTCAAGGTCTATTCTTGGTTCTTCTATGGAAAGAATTCTTGTATTCACTAATCCTTTGCTGACTCAATCTTTAATAAAAACCATAAAAAGACTAAATATCTATCAAGTAATAAAAAAAACAAATAAATAAATAAAAATAATTACATTTTACTTGATTCACTATGTTTTTATTTATTTTATTTTTATAATTTTACCCTCAATTGATATTTTTTTTTATTTCTTTCACAAATATGTAAAGTATACATGTCATAAATAGCAATAACATATGGTGAAGCCACTATACTACTACTAAACTCTATCACACATCTAATAAAACCATTAAAACCCCCAAACAAAAAAATTAAATGAACATTAAAAGGAAAAATATAAACATTTAATATTCTAAATTGATATTAATTTAAAACGTATATTAATTTACCTCGCAATTTATAGTAAAAATTATTCCTTACTTTAACATGCAGTCAAATATGATGTAAAAACTATGGATGAATGGAGATAAATTTATCATATATAACTTCATGAAAAGTTAAGATAAAATATTAAGAGGAAAACCTACGATATTGCGGACAGACCAATACCAACCTAAAAGATAGGTACTAACAAAATACTCTAAACAAATTTATTTAAAATATATATTTGTCATGGATAAATAAATATTAATAACTTTAATATGAAGATAAATGTTTGGTAAAAAAGCAACGTTGAAGTATGGCAAATCACCATGCTCAACCTCTTTGGTTTACACATCAACATTGGAAAAGGTGTATGAATAATGTTTAGATAATGTGGAGAAGCTGATTTTAGAGTTAAAATATATGGATTAGGATTTATTTTTATTGTAATTTATTTTTATTGGTTTATTTTTAAAAATATTAGATTTAAATAAATTATTTAATTATATGTATTAATTTAGAGGAATTAGTCACTCATTAGTTTTATACTTATCTGACATGGGATTGATTCTAGCTACTATTAATATTTATACTTGCATGACATGGGATTGATTCTCGTTACTATTACTATATCTCTGGGGCTATGACTTGTTCTTCTCTCCATAGACCAAGTTACAACTACGGATTAAATCTTGATTCGGATTACTATTACTATTTATACTTGTGTGCCATAAGATTCATGATTGATTCTAGCTATTATTACTATATCTCTCAGGGCTATGACTTATTCTTCTCTCTATAAACTAAGTTATGACTAAAAATTAAACTTTAGATATCTAAATTTACACAATTTCGCATCACTTTAATTACTAATTAAATTGTCCCCTAAAACAATTATTTAATAATATTAATTTTTTAAATAATATATAAATATATTAATTTCAAATTATAAAAAAATTATAATAAACCATAAAATATTAGTAATCATTATTCTTGAATGATTTTGGCTTTGATCTTTGGAATTTTTTAAATATAAATTATTTTTGTCCGACGAGAATGTAAATTTCAAGTACTCTGTTTTAAAATTTGTAAGCACGGTGCGGGATTAGTTCTATATTCTCCAAGTAAATTTCTTTTTATTACCTTTTTTTTATCACTTTGCAATATTAAATAATATGCTCTATTGAGTTGTTGAGTTTCATCAGAGAGAGTTTACATTTTGTGGATTAAATTGAAAAAAAAAAATGAATGTTTAACTTAGAAGGTTAGGTATTGATGAGTTTATTTAGAATAATGTTGTTTTTTAGTATGTGTAATTGTGACGAGTTTATTTAGAATAATGTTGGTTTTTAGTGTATTTAATGGTTGGTTTTACTATGAGCTTGTTGGGTGCAAGAGTGTGTGATAATGCATTTGTAATTACCTTATTGCTAGTGCATGATTTTTAGAGTTATGTGTAGTGTGAGTTAACTATGAGCCTTGGCTACAATTTAACATGTCTTGGGTTCTATTCTCGATTTATTTGGGGCCATGGTACTACTATGAGCTAGTGAGGGGCATGAGTGTGTGACAATGCCTTCAAATTTAACATGTCACCAACATGTGACCTTTAGAGTCATGTGTTGTGGGAGTTGGCTATGAGCCTGTACTATAATTTAACATGGCTTAGGTTCTGTTTTTTCCCAACTTCATTTTCAAGTTGGCAAGGTGAAGTTCGAGTGGGTTCATCAACATCGATTGCTTGATGTTCTAGGAGGTGCTCTAACACCATGAATTGAGTTCCTTTGTGTATCCAATCTCATCACTCTAATCATTGTTGTAGGGTTGAATATACCCCATGGACAAGGCTAGTTATGTTGTGTGTGAATGAATGTCAAGGTCACCACATGGGACTCGTCGATCAAATAATAATAAATTCCCAATGACACTTTCCATTCCATAAGCGAAGAAGCCCCCTAAACAATAGGGAAATGATGGATGGGATCTTAGCCCTAATGATTACAACTCTATCATTGAAGCTAGGGTTTCAACCTGAATAAAAAGGATGGTTCATTGCCTAACATGATGATGATATTTAGCACCACTTGATGTCTTGCTTTAAGATATGAAAGGTTCGATTCTTGTTGAGGGTGGTTCCTAGACACACGCGGTCAACTTGAGGTAGTGGTCAAATGTATGGCTACATGCATAGAAATTCGATTAAATGATCTAGTGATCAATGCGCAGATAAGTGGATCGAAGCTTACATGTCCTTCAAAATTTTAAGCCAAGGAACAATAGCGTGATAGTTAAGAGGTGGGTTTTGCACTCCAAATCCCTAATCAAATATTTGTCTCATTACATCTTCATTAAAAGGGTAGGTGCCCCTATTTGGGATGCTTCAACCCTAGGTTGAGGCTCGAGTTTGTTGTTAGTTATGGCTTGCAGAGTATTACACCTATCCTAGAGTTTATAGTGGTAACCAGTCATATTTCAACCCAGGTCTTGCGTATGTAATCCCAGTTAGTGATTGACTCCCCTAAATCTTTCAAAAGAACAATAAGAGCATGAACATTACTATTTTTTTATGATAGCTTTGTGGTATCTGGATGTTTTTTTACCTTAGAAAGTTTATGGTTTCATGCTCATGATTGACGAACTTTTTTTTAAAACAAGAATAATAAACATTATTAAATACCTAGGTCTTGCGTATGTAATCCCAGTTAGTGATTGACTCCCCTAAATCTTTCAAAAGAACAATAAGAGCATGGACATTACTATTTGTTTTATGATAGCTTTGTGGTATCTGGATGTTTTTTTACCTTAGAAAGTTTATGGTTTCGTGCTCGTGATTGACGAACTTTTTTTTTAAACAAGAATAAACATTATTAAATACCAATGCCGCTATGCAACTTGAGTAAATAGGATAACAACTTCATTAAGACAATATATGATTCTAGACAATAACATTCAAGGAAAACCACCTGAAATAATGCCAACGCAACATCAAATAGATCATTTTGAATTATAGCTTTCATTAAGACAATATACGATTCTAGACAGTACCATTCAAGGAAAACCACCTGAAATAATACCAATGTAACATCTAATAGACCATTTTGAATTATAGCTTTGTGGCATGTAGATGTTTTTTTATCTTAATAAACCTATGGTTTCATACACATGATTAATAAACCAATTTTTTTTAATGAGAATAAACGTTATAAAGCACCAATACCATTATGCAACTTGAGCAAGGAGGATAACAACTTATACTATTCTACACAGTACCATTCAAATAAAACTATCTTAAATAATGCCAACAAAACACCTAATGCACATTTCCAAATAATAGTTTACACAATGTTAGTCCAAGTCGTATTCCCTAAAATAATACCACATGACATTGTTTTCTTGCATATAGTGTTGGAATTTCAAATAGACCCCCGGTCAAATTTGACGGTTTTCACACCTCCTTAACGTGTCTTCACAATTTCAAGAAAAAATCTTAATATTTTCACAAAATTTTAAACTGTATTTAATGAGAAATCACGTCATAACAAACAATTTACCCGTCAAATTCCATCCTTACATAAATGGGACCATTTTCTTGCTCACTAATTATCTAAAGTTATCCCAGTTGCCATTCCCTAAAATAATGCCACATGGCATTGTTTTCTTGCCTCTCTTTTGGACCTAAATTGAGTACATATTGTTCATAGGAAATGGAAGCATTTTATTAAAATCCAAAATAAACTTCAATATCTTCGATGGAATAAAAAAGTCGTTGACACTCAATAAAGACATGGATGGATATTTTGAGTCTGACGTGGCAAATCATATTACGTGGATGGATGACGTGTCATCCGTCATGTAACGTCAAGTGACAAGCTCCGTCGTATGCGACTCCGTATATAACGCGTAGACGACGTGTATGAGATAAAGGGGAGCAGGAATACCTAGCCGCCCGGTGAAAGAAATATTCTTTGATTGAGATAAGCCCGCTTCTACCGACGCGTGGCAGAGGGGTCACTCGTTGTACCCTTACGTGGCGTGGCAAAATGGGCCTGAAATAAAGGCAGACTGATAACCCACGCCGGACAGATATGATAAGTCCGTTGACTGACGTCAAAATGTTCGTCACTGAAAATCCGCCGTCTGTCCGCACTTCCCCGTCTGTTACGTTACCAACTCCACCGGCAGCACCCAGTGACTTCACTGGGTTGTCTGGTTGAGCGGGAGCAAAACGCTAAGCTCAGTTCTATTTTTAGATGATAAAGTAGCGGTTGAAATGAACGTAAAATCCGCGCGCTTTAAGTGGCGATCTCTGTGCGCACCATATTTATGTTTGTTCGTTCCCCACGGGGTAACCATCCTTGTCCTTATGTCACGTGCTCCTTTTCTGGAATCTTCTCTGGCTATTATGACAAAGAGAGTAGGTTTCCTCTGGACCAAACAGGGTTGCATGTTGTTGCCAAATTCAGCAACTTATCTTTTAACAAATGAGTAGATGCATAGCTAATAAGATTAATTATCTGGTCTAGGTTAGACATTTTCAGTGGCAATGGTGGTGTGAGCTAGGACTTTGGTCTCCTTAAGTTTTGGGTTCAAATCGTCTTTGGATGAACAATGTGAAGATATGTAATATGTAATGACCTATCAATCTACAATAAAACAAGATAAATTATTTATATAGTAAAGTATGTGAGTATGAAGATTGCAAGGTTTTTTTTTTTAAATAACTTCTTATTTAGTATTTTGGCTAAGGATTCATATCTACAAGTAAAGACGTCTCAGAGTCTATCCTTTAAACGATCTTGTTAAATTGTGATAGCAGTGTTCCTATGAAAGAATTCACATGGCTTCACATAATTCCTTTTCTACTAACTACTTTAAACCTTTTATTCTCTTAAATCTTCACATTTTCTACTAACTACTTTAAACCTCCTATTCTCTTAACTCTTCACATTTTGTGGTTTTGGTCATGTAGTTGCATGTTTTCATTCCTTTATCCCTTTGTTGTTTGTGTCTAATGGTTCACATTCCTTCTATGTTGTCTCCTTTTGGGGTGCCTTCTTCCACCCCAATCTATGTACTCTATCTCACTACATATATCTTGTTCTTAAATAGTATTGCATTATGTTTAAGCTAGCTTTGATTTCCTTATGCACTCGCTCCCTTTGCTTCTCTTCCCAGTGCACATTCATATACAAAATTTACAACCTTATAGATTATTCATGGGGCAAAATATGAGGGTACATGGATTATACTTGAAAAGGAGTTCTCGATCCTCTCACTCTCCTCTCTTCATCTCTCTCATGACTACATGAACTTGGCTCTACTCAACTCCTTTCCTACTCTAAAACCTTTTTTTCCATCAACTCTTCACATTCTCATGTTTCCACTATTTGGTTGCTTCCTCGCCTTCCTTTGTTTCTTCACCTTTCACATCTAACAATTCACCTTCCTTTTGCATTGTGTTCTTATGTGATGTTTCCTTTCATGCAAATCCATGTGCTCTCTCACATTGTTATGCATACTTTGTGCTCTAACACCAATGTGTGATGTATTCGCTCCCTTAGTGGTTTGTCCCTTTGGCTCTTTTTGTAATATCCCTAATTTTGATTTTCAGCATTAGAGATGAGTTTTGGGAGAGGACAAAATTCTGGCATTGAGACTTAGGACGAAAAGGGAAAAAATGTGGCTCTAGTGGAATATGGGGCCCACATGAAGTACGCACTTGGGGAAGAAGGAATTCAAATTCCTTGAGGTGAATCGAATTGGTGGAGGGACCCACTAGGAATATTACAATTGAGGACTATAATATCCCCAATTTTTATTTTCAGCATTAGAGATGAGTTTTGGGAGAGGACACAATTATGGCATTGGGATTTGGGAGGAAAAGGGAAAAATTGTGGCTCTAGTGGAATATGGGGCCCACATGAAGTATGCACTTGGGGAAGAAGGAATTCAAATTCCTTGAGGAAAATCAACTTGGTGGAGGGACCCACAAGAAATGCATGACCAACAATTATAAAAGGAAGGAATGAGGGAGAAATAGGGGTCTTTCGTCTATTTGAAAATTGAATTTGCCTTAGTTGTTCAACTGAGCCAACATTGTGTTATTTAGCACAAGAGCTTCCCAAAGAGAGAAGCTCAACCTTTCTTCGGTGGACTTCGAGTGCCACCCAAGGAAGACTTTCCTTCATGAATGAGACTAGAAGAAGTATCAGTTGCAGGTCATACACATTTCTGGAGCATAACACGCAGTCCAAGAGCCACCATTGTGTAGAGGGAGAATTCACTTGTCATTTGTAGAGTAGGGTTGTAGGGAGATTGTCCGGAGAAGCTACAGAAGCATCCTTTCACCATTTTCAGGAGTGTAGAGGGCGGCTACAAACAAGAGGGCCATCCCATATGCAGCTTTCATTTCATCACACGCAGAACTGTGTCATCTGGCTGCGTAGTCATTGGAGTGAGATTTTTTGGGGCAACATCATCCTGTGGATTTTGGAGCTGGGGAGCTGGGAGATCATTTGGAGGGACATTTGAGGAGGATTGTTGGAGTTTGGAGTGCAGAGATTGATAGGATCAGTCACAACAACAAAATTTGTATTTGGAGGAGGGCCAAGCTGTGAAGGGTCAATTTTTTAAGGTTGTAACCAGGGGAAACCATTTCTGGGTTTTTTTGGTTTTTGGGTAATGATTACAATCCCAAATTCTTAAAATTTTCTAGGCACTCTAGAGTGGTAAAATCAAGGAGAAAAGTTAAGAAGCATTGTAGTTTTGGAGCAACAATGCAATTTTCTGGAGGAGCTGGTTATTGCAACGGTTGGGATTTCTTGTGCTCATCACCTAGTGCTTGTAGTTTTCCTTGTGCAAGCCCAGGTGCACTTTCTCTAACTCATTTGTACCACAACAATTATTATTATTAAAATTTGGCCAGTTTGGGGATTTACAGAAATTTCTAGTTTATGTGTATGCATTTATGGAATTTTCTGTGTTATTTATTTTTGCATGTCTTTGTTATCATTGTAAAATTTCCACTAGGAATACTACACTTTTCCAAGTGAATAATCAATCACTTAAACAACATTCAAAGCAAAATACACAATTCATTGGGTAGAATATGCAAATACATAGATTGTAGACTATGGGGAGCTCTCAATTGTCCCATTCTCTTATCTTCCTCTCTCTCGCAACTTCACTAAGTTAGTTTTGTTCAACTCCTTTCCTACTGTATGCTCTTAAAGTTTTATTACATTGGCTCTTCACATTATGGCATATCCCTTATTTGGCTACCTCTTTGACTTCTCCTTTCTCTTCAACATCTATGTCTAACAATTCACCTTCTTTGCATGGAGTTTCCTTCCACACTAATGGATGTACTCTCTTGCAATGTTCTTCAATCTCTATTCTTCAACATTGGTTAAATATGTTTCCATGTGCTTTACTCTACGTCCATGTTTTCCACCTTTACTGTTCCCACTGCACTTCTATTCTTTACAGTTGCCTTCTCCATATCCCTTGTCATGTCTCACATGCTTTCCTCTTAATCCACTCACACTCATAGAACTACACCTTTGGAGTGTTTCTATTCAAGTATTGTTTATCATGCTCGTCCTATTTCTTCCTAAGTTTATATTATGTTGTTTTATCTCTTTTTCTTTGGACAAGATCTTCCCTATTTTCATTATATGGCAAGTGTGTGCTTCCCATTATGAGAAGGTTACAATTTAGTGTAGCTTATTTACAACACTCGAGGAAGATCCAACACTCAAGGAAGATCCCTCTAGCAAAGAACTAGTTGGGGAAGGGTATCTATTCTATCAATGTCATGCTTACTTGCCTTTCATCTCAATCATTTGAACTATTTTTTTCCCAAAAAAACACATAACAATAATGCTTTGAGTACCTTCCCATGATTCGTGGATGGTAAATGAAGTAAATTGTTAGCCCTGATTGTAGAGCCTAACCCCAAGGGGACAACGATGGTTGAACCTATGATCTCTCCAACTTTTAAGAAAAATATCTCATATCTAACTCAAAACCACTTAAGTGAAACACTTAAAGGTAAACAATTAAAATATATTTTATATATAATAAAATTGTGCTTAACTAACCATATCTCAATCTTCTTAACCACTTGTTAGTCCCTAATGTAGGACCCAAGCAATCGATTTGCTTCTTGACCACTATTAGTTTAGCATTGATAAATGCAACTTATAATGTTTAACTTTGAAAAATAAATATTTATTTTTCAAGATTATTAAAATTCAAACATTTGATTGGACCATAACTTGAAGGCCTTATGGTAGCCTTTGCACGAGATAATGCCATGTGGATAGCCTCACATATTTTATGCCATAATTTATGGATATGGTTTCAATATTCATGCATTATTTTTAGACACTTGTGTAGTGATTTTTTTATTCTTAAGCTTTGAAGGAAGTAAATAACATATTTACCATCAATTACTTCCCACCGTAGTTTAAGCAAGTATTTGAAAATGGATATGAATAAGATGTAAATAAATATATTTACCAAGAGCTATTTCTCACCCTTATTATGTTTTCCTCAACACACTTGAGTAAAACTGTAAATGTGTAGGCTCACTAGTGGTTACTACTCACCAAAATTTATACTAGTCCATCTGTCTCGGTCAACAATTAATTTATCCACTTCACATTTCAATTTATTAGTTCTTCCCAAACTTGATTACTAGAGACTAAAGTGCACTATAACACTTATTTATTATTTGTAATAAATACAATTATGCTTACTGAGATGCAATCACCAACATAAACTAGATGCACATCCCATCCTGGGTGGATTCCCCACCTTGTTCAAGACAACCAATATTTAACACGCCAAGGCCCATTAATATAGTCGTATTATATATGCCCAATATTTAACACGCCACGGGCCCATTAATATAGTCGTATTATATATGCCCACCACTAAATAACATACTTGTTTAAATCTAATAATAGACATATACAGTTCGACTACATTAATGACGTTATAAACTAAAAAATGAATATCACCCTTTTTCGAGAAAAAGAGCTCCATAAAATACCCATCTAAATATCCGAGAGACACTGTGTTTCACTTGAAACCCACGTGCATCCCTCCCTACTTAGAATATGTGCACCATTTGTGACAATTCCTTGAAGATGCTTTATTTCTCCAACTCTCTCTTTTTTCACGAATAAAATATCTCAAAGACTTCGATTTTAAACTCACTTGTAAGTTAAAATTGGGTTCAAATCTCGTTGAGTATATGGCCTGTTGTGTCTTGGCTAGAAGAGTAGGCGACCCCAGAGTGGACGTCTCGGCTCTTGTTGAGGCATAAGTTAATTGCTATGTGTGGCTTGCAGGTTGTTGCACCTAGCCTAGGTTTATAGTGGCAGCCAGTTGGATTTGATCCTGGGCCTGCTCAGGATAACTCTCACCAGTTACCGATTGTCCTAGTTGTTAAAAAAAAAAAAAAATTGGCACTATGGAATATTTTGAATACATTGTTCACTCCGAACATGGTACATAGGGGATGGTAATTTTCCTTTGATGTTTCCAATTTTCTAATTTAACGTGTGTGATGTTTAGCCATTTGAAAGAGTGAGGGTTGTCATGGTCCCAAAAGTGGATTGGGCAAGGTAATGGATAAAATAGGTTTCTTTTACCACACATGGGCAATCTCAAATTCATCAACTAATCGGTGTAACATTTTCTTAATTAGTATTCATATAGATGGTATTAATATGATCAATTATATATCGATATGTAATATTGAAAATAGTATATAAGATTTATGGTGAGAAATATGCCAATATATAAAATAAATACTAATGAACACTATTCCCTTTTTATTTGTTTTACTTTTGTTCATTAAATTAATATTATATATATATATATATATATAATTATATCTATATATAAATATATATATCTAGCTAGTTAGTTTCCCTTTTTATTTGTTTTATTTTTGTTCATTAAATTTATATATATATATATATATAGCTAGTTAGTTTAATGTAGGTATTTTGTTGAACATTTTAGTTTAATGTTTTGATTAATGATTCATATCCAGAAGTAAAAGTTTTTGAGGTTTATATGTCGAGTGAACTTCTATATTTTCACAATTATGTTTATATCTATATTTTCACAATTATATTCATAAGAATTAGAGTAATGATATGAGTTTTTTTTTTAAACACCTTAGATTACCATTTTTGTTAAGGATCTATATTTATAGGCAAAGGAGCTTTTTATTTTTACTTTAGATAGTTTTGTTAGGAAATTTTATTTATGAGAATAAAGGACTAATAATTTCAATACCTTGTTGGGCACTCCAAACTAGGCTTTTGGTTAAATATTCATATCTATGGGAAATTAGCCTTAAGTTCCATCATCAAAATGGTTTTGCTATATCATAACAATGTTGTTAATAGGAATAAAAGACTAATGGTGCAAGTACCTTTTTAAATACCCTAGAGTATAGTTTTAATTAAGGATCCCTACCCACATGTCAAATGATCCCGACTTCCACCTCCAAGCAATGTTGCTAGATCACAAAAACTACATTCACATGTATAAAAGACTAAAGATATGAGTATCTTTTCAAACACCTTAGTTTCGGGTTTTGGTTAAGAAACCATATAAAAAAGTAGAAAGTACTAAGTCCTTTCATGACTCCACTTGACTATATGCAACTTCTTTCCTATCCATTGCTAACTTTTTATCCCCTTAAATATTCAAACTTTTTTTTTTTAGCTATTTGATTGCCACTTTGTCTTCCTTTATCTCTCTACTATCTAAGTCCAACTATTCACCTTCCTTAAGCCTTCTCACCTACATCTCTTCATCTCTCTTACAACACCAAAAACTTAGCTCTCATCATATCCTTTCCTACTTGCTATGGTTTTTTATTTCGTTGACTCTTCACATTTTGGAATTTCAACTATTCCGCTGCCTCTTCATCTTCCTTTGTTTCCTCACCTTTCACATCTCATAGTTCACCTTCTTTCTATGTTGTATCCTTTCATGCCTATCCATGTGCTCTCTTGCATTGTTGTGCACATTTTGGTTTCCAACATTAGTGTGTGATGTTTCCATGCCATTTTCCCTACTTCCACATTTTCTATGTTTGACTCTCCTCTAAGTGCATATTCAATCATGCACAAAACATTTACACCCAAACCCATAACCCATGGGGCAAAATATGTATATACATAGATTATAGGTTGTGAGGATGTTATGAACCTTCTTCCTTAGAAATGATAAGAAACCAATAATTGCAATCCAATATGAGGGGGGCAATTCCTTCTATAATGAATACAATGTATAAATCATTTTTTTATGATCTGAAGACTATGTCTCCTTACATTAGGGGATTTTTGAGGTCTAAAATGGGCCTCCTAAGGAAATTATAAAATAATAATGGACATAATAAAATAAGATTAGATGACATCATCAAATTTTAGAGGGAAAAAAGAGAAAACTATTTTTCAAACTTGTAATTTAAATTTAACTCCCTATGGGTTAACTCAAAATTTGAGCGTAAACACTCGTTGGATGCATAATTTGGTTCCTAATCCAAGGAGTACCCATGTTGCATACTTTCAATGGACCCTGCTACATGAAAAATGAGAAATACATGAAAAATGTGATTGCAATCACGTTTTTTCATGTATTTCTCATTTTTCGTGTAGCAGGGTCCATCAAAAGTGTGCAACATGGGTACTCTTTGGATGAGGAATTAAATTTTGCATCCAACGACTACTCCCTCTCGAAATTTGAGTAAAAATTTAGGGAGATAAGTTGAAAATACGAGTTGAAAAAGTAGTTTTATTATTTTATTATTTTTTAATATTTTTATTTTTTTACTCCAAAAATGGTGAATCATCCCCCATGGTTGACATCATCATCTTGAATCCTATTGGTTCTTATAAAGTTTATTTTGTTTGTACATTTTTCGTAGGAGGCCCATTTTAGACCTCAAAATCCCCCTATTGTTATATATATAGGAGACAAGGGTACAATTATAATAAAAAGGTATAATGAAAGGTTCTAGACTACATATCAATATAAGAATAGAAATGCAATCACCTAATATCTAGTGCTATAGGGATTAATGCACGGGTGGTTGTGGTGGAAATACCCTCAAGGATCTTCCCGGGATCCTTGGTAGACATATCAGATTAGTTGCAGCTGGCACAAAGAGACATGTACATATCCATATTGATGAAATGATAATCAAAGCAGGAGGGAAGAGATTACCTCAGACCTTGATGCAGTCTTGCTGGAGAACCTAATGTAGCGGAGCAGATGACCTATCTGCTAGCTCCTAGATTAATACGTGCATATAAACAAGACAAGAAGTAATACTACAACATATAACCTTGATAATCAAAATAATAATACATAAGGATATTGAACAACATGTATCTAAGCTACTCATAACCTATGATATTGCATCAACATGTAACTGAATCATAACATAAACACCATAGAGTAGACAACACAACTGCAGGTCTATATTAATAATAGGAAAGAATGATTACAACCATATGGTGAATCAAGCTTCCCTTACTCCTCCAGCTCCTCTCTCTCTCCCCCTTCTTAACCTCTTGGTAAACCAATATGTCTCATACAAAGTTTCGACAGTAAGTAGGAAATCCTTCAAACCTTTCGACCTCTTTCACAATGCCCCAAGCCTCCAATATATAGAATGAGAGGCTAATCCTTGCCAACTCTTTCATGAGTTCCCTTTGGAAAAAGCTAGGATGTTTCCTTACTTTATTTCTCTTTCCCTTTCTATTAGACTCCGTTAGGAATAGCAATATCCTCAAACAGGTCGAAGATGGATGTTTCTTGCTTTTTGGGCTGACATATGAGTAAAAAGTGGGATATTATTCAGTCAATCCACTCCTTTGACCTCCGGAAACTCACCAAAGTTGACCAATGCTGCCCCTAAGGAAACATAGAGAGTTACCATAGGGACTAACGCCCCTAGTTCATGCCTGAGGAGCGTTATAACTCTTCTTTCTAGTTCCTGGGGAGTGTTACCCTAGAAAACAAGACTGTGAACTTGGTCAATCTTTCAGTCAAACTGTCTTTCTCCTCTAAGCTGATGAGGAGGTCATTTTCCTGTATAACAGATTCCCCCTAAAGTGTGAGATCAGAGATGAAGACGATGGCTGAAATACTTTAAAATTTCCATGTTGGAAAAAAAAGAGAGAGGATTGGAGCTTCGGGACTACGAGAAATGTGATACAACCATGTATTTTAAAATCTAAAATCATTTCTTGACTTGGGCATTCCCATGCTTAGTAGCTATGTCAGAGTGATTTATCAACAAAGAGGTATGACGAACATGTCCATCAATAAGCACAATGTGGAACTTTTTTCATAATAGAATCATCCTGACAAGCTATCTCTGAAGAACAATATACGTAGTTTGGGAGAGGAAACAAGGCTGAGTGATGTAAGCCTTTACCCAAGGTCTTGATCGTTGCTTCATCTTAAAAACATATGTCGACACATGTGAATAAAGGCGTTCAGGTCGAACATGTACAAAATCATCTAATTACCATTCAATAATTAAAACTGTTAATAGATTTGAGGATGGACACCGATAATGATAATGGTCTCCAAGATGCGCAGTACAATCTAGCGAGTGTGAATAATGATGTTGTCATCAAACAATCGTAGAATCATTCAACCAGGAGCCAATAATGAAAACCCCCTATCAAACATAAGGTAACCTGCCACTAATGTCTGCAAGTTCCAAGGCACTGATATGTTTCTGGATCTGCTTCCTAGATAGAGTGTTGAAGTTGATAGGAAGAGACATGTCGAAAGGTAGGAAATAATGTGTCCTACATCAGTCAACATGAAACGGGACAAGAATGATTATTTTTTGAAGATAAATTTTGAGCAATGGGTCAAATCGACAGAGGGCATGATGGAAGTATATGATTGACGATTGATATAGGAAGTAGAGGATAAAGGGATCCCTTGAACAATAGAAGGCACGACACAAAGGTTTAACCAGGCAGCTCTAGACTCATGAACACCAAAGAGTGTTAGGATACAGGGATGTAGGAACATCAGAGTATATAGGCTAAACTCATAGGATGGTAAGGTTCATCTAAGAGGCTGACAAAAAGGAGGTTTTGCTGAGGGAGTGCCATGTTCAAGGGAACGAATACTGCCAAAAAATCTTTCCAAATATAGACATAGAGCAATTGTGTTGTCCAATTTTTCCCCATCTGATTAAATTTAATGAGTCCAGATGGGTAAAATCGATGGTCTTTTCATATTTAGAGAGTTTGAAAAGATCGTAAAGAGAAACTCCAGGGGGATCCCTTTGTCATAGTTGTTAACCAGGTGCGACAAAGGTTTAATAGTATACCCGACATAGTTCCTTTTCTGTAAGTTAGTCTACTGAGTCCAGATAAAGTGATAAACCTATGGTCAATAGACGTTTGCCTCATTTTGTTATGAGTACGAGGGGACGGAGTAAAATCGATATTCTTCATGAAATTTTAATGAGTCACAAGAAGGCAAACTCAATAGATCTTCATCAAATTTTAGCGAGTCAAATGAAGAAAACTCGATATATCTTTTTCATTTTAATAAGCAAGGAAAAAGAGATAAAATAATTGCTCATGCCTTCTTTGTAGGTTTAATGAGCCCAAAGAAGGGAAAAACTCGGGGATTTTTCAATTTAAGAGTGAGAAAGGGTCCCAAAAAAGAAAGTGCTCATATTGTCGTCGTAGGAGTTTTATGAGCTTGATGACGATAACTCAGAGATTTTTCAGTTTAAGAGAGAGAAAAGATCCCATAAAATAAAGCGCTCATAGCGAATCGAACATGGTCATTTCTGCAATTCAACACTAAAAAATTCTTCATCAGAGCATAAGTAATATTGACAGCATATCGAAATGGCGTATGATAAAAAAAATAGGAATGAAAAACTTCTATTTCAATAACTAACTAAGGTGAGTCATACCTCTAGGGTGACTATAAGAATGTTTGGAAGCCTTCATTTTCACAATTTAAGTTCTATGAGAGTGTTCTAGAGTGAAAGAGTAGAATATCTTCCCCGAGTGATTGCGAGAAATCCAGGTGACCATTCGACATGTTGTGTGTTCTAGGTAGATGGTCTAACCCTTATCTTGCATTCTATTACTTTTTCATCTACATTAGGGGTGGAATTTTTTATTTTGGGGAATCCCTAGTCAGTTTTATGCACCTAACACTACCTCCTAGGTCTGGAGGAGTGTTAAACGCCCTTCAGAACCTGCAGGGGTGCGTTACCATGCCCTGTGGACCCTAGGGGGAGCGTTAGGCTGTCGGGGAACATTTTCAAACCCCAATGCATGATTTCTTTATGATTTTTCCATCATTTTGACTGATTTTTGGGTGATTTTGTGCAGGTTTTGAGCCATCATCATGAGTCTTTGGAGAGAAAGAGCTCACGATAGTGAATAACTACAAATGCTAAATGATCCAGCATGCATACTTGCTTTGCGTAGATGTGGCTTGATGAAGTATGCAAGTTTGGACCCGATGAAGGGTCAGGAAGAACTTCTAAGTTGGATAATCCAATGATGGGATGAACACCAAGGAGTGTTCCAGATCAGGGATCACGAGCTCGCGATCGAAAGAGATGACATATACATTCTTACAAGTTTATCGTGCAAAGGTGCACGAGTAAACTTGACCGGGGGCAAGATAGATCCATGAAACACCCTCGAGTTAGTCCATACTTACTACAAGGCTCACAGTGGTTTAGTTAGCAATAGGGTCCCCATTGAGCGGATTAGGACTAGGCCTATGAAGGCCATTTTGTGGATGATTGTGCGCTTGGCGGGGTCCAAGAGTCCGCATGTAGCTACAAAATCTCAACTGTTACTAGCTATTGATTTCTTACATCCTCAAAGATTCATCTAGTGTGAGGGACTTCTTTTCCAAGTGAAGGCAGAACTGATAGCCTGTAAGACTCATACCCAAAGGGAATTTGGGTATGATACTCTCATTGTGTCCTTCTTTCTCGAGAGAGTGCCCATGATGAGGCCATGGATGAGTTTGGATTACGCTGATCCCGGGGAGCTAAGGCAAGGGCGATAGGCTTCCCTAGTTCCTCGAACTGGAGGGGGACCAATCTGACACTTCTTCAAAGATGATTTCTTCGAGTGGCTTAGAGGCCAGATTCTGATGATTGATGACTATGCCTATGAAGGCATGGAATTTACAGGAGATTCGGAGTTGATGTTGCCACCTGGAACTTAGTGGGGGCCATAATGTAAGAAGGTTTTTTAGAGTACTTAAAGTATTTTTTTAACTTTTGAATGTTTATGTAATGTTTTTTAATTTTATGGATGAACAAGTACTGAAGTGTTTGCTTGACACAAATGTGGCACTAGTGTGCCGTGTGTGCATGCACCGCTAAGAGAGGTGAGGGGACTGATTGCCTGGGGCTGGAGTAGGTGCGGCAACCATCGAAGATGGAGATGATGCGTAGAGTCTTTGCGAGGTTCTTAGGAACCTCAAAGGTCTAAGCATGGGTGTTCCTCCTCTTCCCATGAGGGAGATCCCCACCCATATGCAGAAACACATAGTGGATGTGCCTAAGCGGTTTCTGGTTCCTCTTGGGAGGTTAGCTAGAGCCATTCTAAGTTTTCATGAGCAGTAGACTCTTTAGCAGTAGCATGGTGTAGCTAGCGGGTGTCATAGTGAGGCTTAGTAAAGCCATTTTGTACTTAAAACACCCAAGTTTTGGGAATTTTTTGATGTAAAAGAATGGATTCGATATATATATATATATATATATATATATATATTGGTGCTTTATGATGTAAATGTTTTTTAATGTTTTTGTAAATTTTTACTTTCATGCATGTATCTATAATAAATGAGATAGATGCAAATCTAATACATAATTTTCTAATGAGTCAACAATTGTATTAAATTCTCGAGGAATGTGTTCATATGTAATAAACTCAAATTGACATTCCAAGAGTCGTACCCTTAAATAATGACGTAACAAGATTGGATTGTGAATGTGATAATGATTTGTCAATTGCATAACGACTAGTTGAGAGTCTAACCTGACCACCAGATTGGAGATGTCCTGAGATGATGTTATAAAATTACAGACATATACTCAACAATATTGTTGGTGGTAGTGCCAAGAAAAACTCCCCTAGAACAAAGTAGTTCCGACTCAAGTGTGTAAATGACCCAAGCAACTGATGCAATGTGTCGTGTGTGACGATTGGCACCATCCGTGTATCCTACATATGGTAAGGGTGATGAAGACATCTGCGCAACAAGAGACATGTATGAGACAAATACTAAAAAATTCCAAAAAAGATCTAGTCACAACAAAAAGAAGAAAAAATTATAAATACATAAAATTACAAATCACATGCCTAGTGCAATACTAGGCATAATACTTTTTCAGATAGAGCTCATTTTGGGCCTCCTCGAGTAGGATTCCTTCACAGTCCTAAAGTTTATAGGCACCATTTGAGAGGCCCTTAGTGATGACATATGGACCGATCCATAATGGTTAAAGCATTCCTGCCCCCAAGAGGTCGTGTTTTTTATCATAGAGTATAACAAGATCATCCTCTTGGTAAGATTGAGGCTTGATATTTTTGTCATATTGGGCTTTGAATCGATGCTTATGGGATTCGAGGGCCAGTGCGTCATATCAATGAGTCTCCTCCAGTTGATTGAGATATGGTAAGCACTCTTCTTCAGCAGTGATGTTGGGAAAGAGTTCAACAATGAGTTTCAGTGAAGGAATCTGGCACTCGATAAGTAGTACTACTTCTAGGCCATAAGAGAGTTGGAATGGTGTAAATCCTGTAGCGTTTTGATTGAAGTTCGGTACACCCACAATGTAGGATATAACATACAGTCCCAGTGGGTTTTGTGGTTGCCTGCTAATCGGTGGATCATGGTTTTGAGGATGTCGTTAATGGCTTCCACTTGGACATTAGCCTAAGGGTAGTAGGAGGAAGTGTGTTTCTGGCTAAAACCAAGAAATGATGTTAATTCAAACATCATGTGATTCTGAAAGAGAGAACCATGGTCTATAACGATCATGCGGGGCACACTGAAATGATAGTTCAACTAATTGAACATGAATAATGTCGCAGTTTATCCATCAGCACTAAAAGTGGGAATGACTTTGGCCCATTGTGTAAAGTAGTCCACAGTGACAATAATGTAGTTGTGTCCATCAGAGGAAGTGGGGTTGCATGTGATGAAGGAAATACCCCATTTGGCAAAGGGGCTTATGGAGATAACCAAGTGTAGGGGGATCAGGGGTGCACCCATTTTTTTGGTAAATATTTGACAAGCATGACACTGCTGGATTGCCTTTATACAATATTTGAACAAGGTTGGGCAATAATATCCTGCATGTAGAATTTTCTAGGCAGTAGCCATGCCAGAAAGATGACTGCCACATGCCCCGACAAAGCAGTCATTTAAAACGTGTTCTGCCTCTTCATGAGGAGGCAACATTGAAGAACTGTATTAGTGCCACGACGATATAAAGTATCGTTTAGCACTAAATAGTGCTGAGCTTGGTGGTGGATGTAATGACAGTCACCTGATGATAGTTCAGGGCAAAATCATTGCGCTTGGAGGTAGACTAGAATTTCACCATACCAAGGGTCAGTTGAGTCGATCAGATAGACAAATTCATCGAGAGAGGATCATGGGCTATCTCATTTTGATCGACAATGGGAAGATCCGACAATAGTTTTGTGAAGACGAAGGATTTTTTCACCTTGGCAGTGGCGAAAAACAAATCAAATTGTTGGAGGATAACAATCTATTTGGAATATTTTCCTCCACTGTCTTGATGAGACAAAATATGTCTCATGGGATTCTCCAAATTCGATGACGGTAGTCTGTCGCAACAATATATAGTCAGAAGCGATTGACAACAAAGACAACTGTCAAGGACAACCTTTCCACATGTGAATATTGGAGTTCAGACCCAACCAGGCCTTTCGAGAGATAATAGATCACATGCTCACTAATATCATCATGAGTTTGAACCAACACCATACCAATAGAGGATGGCGAGGCTGGCAGGTAGAGGAGAAAGTCATGTGAATAGTTGGGAGCACTAAGTAGTGGGGCAGATATAAGTACCTTTTTCACGGCATCAAATGATCATTGGGCTTGATCATCCCACAAGTATGGTACTCCCTTATTTAGTAGGCGCATAAAGACTTTCATTAGCTTGGCATAGTTTACAATGAATCATCGTAAGAATTTTGCTTTCCCTTGCAAACGTTGGAGCTGTAAAATGGATTGTGGCTCGGGTAATTGAGTAATTTCCTTTACCTTATCGGGATCAACCTTAATCCCGTGTTTGGAGATAATGAAACCAAGTAAGCATCCAAACGCTACAAAGAAAACACATTTGTGCGGATTCAGACATATGTTATAGAACCCGCACCTAAAAAAAATTGTTGAAGATGAACTAGATGTTGGGTTCATTTCTTGGAATGGGTTGGAAGGCCATCCAAATAAGCTTGAACAATGTGTCTAATATCATGGAATGCATAGTCCATGGCCCATTGAAATGTTGCTCCAACATTCTTTAGACCGAATGGGAGATTTCTATATGAAAACATTCCCAAGGGGAAAATGAAGGTAGTTTTTTGTTGGTCCGTTGGTTTTATGGTGATCTGGTTATAGCATGAGAAACCATCCATAAATGAGAAGGATTCACAACTGGTATAATCATAGATTATTTGGTCGATGAATGGTGTGGGATAATTATCTTTTGGACACTCAGTGTTCAACTCCTGGTAGTTGACACAGACTCGGATGGTACCTTGTTTTTAATCTACAGGAACCAGATTGGAAACCCATTTCGTTAAAGGAACAGGTTAAACGAAACCAACACATAATATTTTTTCGACCTTAGTCTTGACGGTTGCCGTTTTGCGGGGGTGGGTTGGTCAGAGTCTTTGGCAGACATGCTTGAAATTGTCATAAACCTTGATCTCATGCTCGACTATATATGGATCTATGCTAGGAATTTTCTCATATGACCAAGCGAAGACATCGCGAAATTCCTTATAAAGGCAAGTGAAGCTTGCAATTTCCTTAGGATTACTATCGACTCCAATATGTATATTTTCCACGATTCCTGTCTTGGTTGAGATATTAATGAGCATCATCTTTGAAAGGTTTCCCATGTTCCCTTCTATTGGCTTGTATGGGCCTGACCCAGGTTTAGAGGTGATTTAGCCAAGCAAATCCCAATACTACTGGCCATTCAGCAACAGTCTGCGGAGCGCAGACTGAGGTCTCACCCGAAGTACTATGGGAGGGTGCTAGAACTAGGTTTCCAAACCTTGAGGATGTCTGATGAGCTTCTGGAGGTCCACGATTTGACCCTTCGTGCATGTTGCTACGCGCACTTGCTATCCCTTCACAACCTGTGGCGTTGCTTCTACGCAACCCTACTCAGGGCGCAACCCATATAATACCCAAGTTTCCTGCTATTTAATCTGTTATTACCTGATTACTTAACTTGTTTATGTAAGATTAATGATTATTACAACATATTCGGCATTCATATCAGTGTGCGTGATAAATAAAACAATATAAACGTAAAGAAGGCAATGCACAACAGATACACAGAAATAGGAATCAACTTCTCTTTATTATTCTTCGATCCAAATTATAGACTTGACACCGCCCTGCGCACTCAGCTACAGGGGTCTGCGCACTCAGCTGCGCACTTAGCTGCAGAGCATCTTCCTACTACTATGACCTAATACACTTAGACTCTTACTCTAAGCTTGAACCATTTGTATTATTCTCTTTTCTTTTCTTCATTAACTATCTTTACAACTTAGAGCCTCGCTCTATTTATACAATCCCATGGTCCGCGAACCATGGGTAGGCCGACATGACTTTACATTACATTACATTACTTTAGGGCGGACAACCCTATGACTTAACCTATACTTCACGCTTCGCACCCACAATTCGCGGAGTCTTACAAAACCTTTGACCAAAACTTGGGCTTTGAGCCCCAAAACATGTTGTGGGGGGATTCCATGCCCAACAGGCCCCTAACACAATCATTGTGACTCGTCTCGAGTCACTCTATTGGTGCGGCGACCTTGGCTTGGAGCCCCTCCAACTAGGCCCGTACTGCTAGGACGTCCATGGCGCACTGTTATGTGGTTTGCTGGACTTACTGTATGTGCTCTTTCGATGCTTCTTTGTGAGGATCCGCTACCTGCCTTAGCGCATAGAGTCCCTGCATCTGTGTGAGCTTGCCCTCAATGTCTGCCATAATGGTGAAGGCCTCATCAATCCATGGCTAGACGCGCGCCTTGAGAAGTGCCTCTTTCTGTTTGGAGGCATCCACCTGCTCTTTTAGCGCCCTTGCTTGCACATCTTGGCCAGCCGTTGGGTGAGGATGACTGTCTGTGCAGTTCCCTTTACATTATCATACTACTCCTGCAGTTCGCGCACCTCTGTTTCTAGGCACTGTATGTTGGGGTCCTCCTGTAAAGATGTGAGGATGTCAAAGGCTTGGTCCAACATCTCGTCACAATCCTGCACTGCTCGTCCAATTTCTTCTAGTCTTGTTTGAATCGTGCTAACGCGCTGCTCTCTAACTTCTGGA
Organism: Pinus tabuliformis; assembly: GCA_031772625.1. Classification (NCBI taxonomy): domain Eukaryota; kingdom Viridiplantae; phylum Streptophyta; class Pinopsida; order Pinales; family Pinaceae; genus Pinus; species Pinus tabuliformis. The sequence continues at coordinate 1,863,794,582 of CM062817.1, forward strand.
GGAGTGGAAGGCTGTGCCTTCAGCCGCAACTCAGCAATCTAGAGGTTCAGCTCCAACTGCACTTGTGTTATTTCCTTACATGTGCTTCGGAATCCACTTTCCAGATAGTGGATCCACATCTCTGTTGGTAGGTCTGTGGCGATGGACAACTCTGGGACTCGCTGGCATGCTTCATCAACTATCTTCACGATCTGCTAGTTCTGTGACACCAGTTTGTCACGCTGCAGGCTGAGCTGTTCAATGTTGATATTTTTCTCACTCATTACTTGGATCGTGTGGCCCTCCCTGATGCGAAGCTTTGCCATTATGCCATCCTGCAGCTGGTACAATGTGTCTCATGGAAGGGAAGCCAAATTAAGGCCAAGTCCCTTGATCCTGCTCATCCTGGCTCTTTCATCCTCGTGCTCTGCTGTTAGCACTCCTTCCGGTAGCACTATGGTGTTGGCCATCTTTGCGCGTAGCAGCTGCTCTGTTGCTAATGTACCTGCTATGCCGTAGGTGGCTACGGTTCCTTCCTATGGGGGTCGCACTTGTAGTTCCTGCAGCTGTGCCCTTAGGGCCCCCAACACAATTTTCCGCTCCGACATGGTTTCCTGGAGCACTTCCTTGGTGATCTCATGAACTGGGTCGTCGATGTCGTAGAGGTCGCCTTTTGTTAATGTGATCGGCTCGATGGCCAATTTGGATTCCTTGACCTTTTTCCGCGGACCCGATCTCTCTGTGACACGCAGTCTTTTCAGCTGGGTGGAAGTTGTGCCCGGGTCCGCGCCTTCTTCTGTGTCCTCTACTCCCTGTCCTGTAGAAAAATCTTGGTCTTCCTCTTGCTATGTTGTGGTGGCCCCTGTTGTTTGCGCTACTGCTGCCACTTCGGCAGCCTTTGCCTGCTCCGCGGCTACCCTTATTGCCTCACGGACAACCCTTACCTGCTTTTTCATTGTGCCTTTTCTCGGCCAACTTTGTGACACACAACTTGGCTGCATCCTTCTGTTTCTATGCTACTGTTCTATCTAGCTCTGCCAGATCTAGGGCACGCCACTTGGGGGGCCATGATTCTAACACTGAAAAGATCACATCATTAATGGCGATGAAGGGGAGCTTGGTCCATTGCTGTGCCAGGTCCTTACGCGCCTTGATGTACACATTATGCATGTTTGCCTTGAAATCTGCAAATCTCCGTAGACTGTTGTACACTGTGGGGGACAAGCACGGCTGTCTGTTGATCCACATCCGGATGCTTGCCTCCATGAGCACCTAGAAGATCTTGGTCTCGCGAATCCACTTGGTGTCCTTGGTGGCCCAGAGCAATGCGTACTTTGCGGCCTCTGGTAAGTCCTATTCAATGCTAGGGAACTGACTATCCTTGGGTAGTTCCTCTGTCACTAGTAAAATGGACAAGAGCAACCATGTGTAGTGGAAGGTCTTGCCCTGCTCCTAGGCTTCCTTGCAGTTAGTCAGGAACTCCTCGCAGAGGAACTCGACCAAATTTAATTGGACCCCTTCTGTGCATTGTTCTACCAGTGTAACTATCAGCGCTAGTACCTCATCTCCGTGACATTTTCTCATTACCTTCCTAGCCAGGAGTTGGGTGGCTACATGCACCCCTTTATCTTTAATGCTGCTGATTACGTAACCCCTCTTTTTCTTCTCTAGTTTGTATTTTTCTTCATGGCCTCTACGAGTGCCAAATCTCTGCTTTTTCCTGCTATCGCTGCGGGGTCCTTTCCCTTACAGGGGAGCCAGGAAATCCTATGGATGAGATCTGTCGTGATGGGAATAGACTCCTCTAGCCATAAGTACTCATTGTGCACCAGGAAAAGCAGCTGCCTGATGACAAAAATAGTGATAGGCGCGTAGTGGAAGTGTGGAATCTACAACAGATGAAGTAATCTAGCCTTCTCCACACCGCGCAGCCATTTCCATGGCTCTAGCATTGTGACTGACCCCTCCATGCTCTACTTCATGAGGCTCTCTGTCTCTAAGTGTGGGACCTTCTTGCTGTCCGCGAGGTCCCAATCTTCAAACGTCATTGTGGGCATGTGACCCAGGTGCGAGCCCTTGAATACAATTCCATCGGGGAGGAGCAGGGTTTGGAGTGTGCTCTTAGTGGCATCCAAGTCCTTTGGTATCATAGTTTTCCCTTTCCATGGAGGGACATACTCAGGCAATTTCATTATAGGGTGTACCACCTGGATGTCCTCTTCCATGTCTTCTGCTGCCTTTATCTCATCGGTGAGAGCCTGTAGGTCCTCCTCCTTGTCGTCTGCCTCAATGGTGACAACTTTTCCCTTTTCTTCCATTGAGAGTTTACCGAACCGCGGATTCCTCGGGGACATGCGAATTGGTCTCGCCGCCTGCTTATCCTTCTTGGGCCTCGGTGTCCGGGGTGATTTCGGGATTTCCAGCGTGACCCTAGTGTCTCTGGGAACATCATGTATTGTGGGGTTCTGCGCGGCCTCGTTGGTGGTTCCTTTTGCCGAGCCCAAACCTCTCCTGGTAGCCGTCATCCTGTTTGAGCTGTCTATGGTCGTTCGCGAACTTTGGGGCTCAAATCTTGCTTGATGCTCAACACTCTATGCTCTAATCAACTGCTCAAATCTCAAATGAACAAGTGTTGTCTCGTGGTTAGCCCCTGGAGTTTTATAGTGCCTTTTGAATTCAAATTCGACCGTTTCCCCCAATTTTTAGCCATCAATGCTTTCTTGGCGGTAGATTGCCCCAAATCTAGCCCTTAATTTGTGTCTTAAATGCCCACCGCCTACTCCCTTTTGCCTTAAATTGGACATCTCATCATGACCAGTGACACCAAACGTTATTTCCCAGCCTATTCGCGCGGCAGCGCAGCCCCCCGTGCACGGGCGCGAACCTTGTGTCATGTTGATTCTGTGTGCACCTTCCTCATCGCGCAGCTCCCAAACAGACTATTTTATAGTCCCTCTTTCAACTGCCTGGAGCATTGACACTGAGCTCCCTACGGCTAGTCAAGTGGTTGCACCACCCATGCGAGACTTCAACTCGCCTTCCAGTATAGTCTGTGGAAACTCCTCAATTTCCTTCACAACTGTCAACGCTACGCGTTCTACTGTATATAGTGCGCTCCCCTGGTTACTGCTTTTGGTGAGGTGCGGTCGTAGCCATGGTAGCAGAGTCATAAATTCACGAAAGCAACCTTCTAATGCAGTGGTACAGTCATCTGTATCTTACCTTTTCATCTTTGGGCTATCGACAAGACATGCTTGCATGATCTCGTTTTCCAGCCTCTTGATCTCAACATCCATCAAAATGATTTTCTTTCTCAGTCGTACCTGGTCCTTTTCGAGTTCGTGAAGTCTAAGGTTCCCTCATCGGATGGCTTCCTGAATCCTTATATGTTCGACCTCGTGTAGATGTGTGATTTCTTCCTCCTGGTCATCGCGCACTGTCACAACTGCGGGAGCCATTATGTGCAGATTCCTTTTTGTATTCTCTTCAAAAATTACGGTCTCTACTCTTTTTCACACCTTTGGAATTGTTTCTGCGTTCAGGGTTTTGCACATGGTCCTATAGGCCCATTGAACCGCTGGCATACGCAGGTCCCAATCAGTTCGTCTTGCCTGGTGAACCTTGTTTAGTACTCTGCACACCCTATCGAATGCTTCATTGTGGAGAAATGGTAGCGTGTGTCGCCTTTCCTGCTGCTATGGTTTATTTCGATTCTCTAGTCCGGGGTTGGTGTGTGCTTGTGCGGCCTGTACAACATATGTTTGTACCCATCAGGAAAGGTGGTCGTGCACATTGTTTCGCCCCTGTTGATTGGCTTTCATTCGGAGTTGGGGTTTTCCGAAACGTAGGCGCATCATTATTCTGCATCCACGCCAGTCCTCGAATTTTCCTTGATGCGTACCCCACCATCATGTGGGTGCTACGTGCAGCGCCCATTTCAGAGCATCAAATTGTTGCTGTTCTGGTACTGTGCTTTCAAATTTTCTTAGAAATTCATCCATCGTTGTTACTCCATCATATATTGGCAGCTCTCTTGACTCCGTGTCATGCAACGCAATGATCTAATCATCATGTTGCAATTCAGCATCGTTACTTCGTGCAGCCGATTCTGCCATCGTTCTACTTCTTCGTCTGAATCTGAAGTGCAGGAGCTTTCGCACTCCCACGAAATCCTTCCATTTGCAGTCGGATTCACCCAATCCTGTTCTCGTGCAGTTATCTTGTAAATACAATAGAGATCATCATCACTATCATCGTCGCGCACCAATTTAGTGTATCGCATTCCTTTGGCGCATAGTGACTTTTTCTCAAAGATCATTTTGCGCTTATTCAGATTTATGATTCTGTTCATATCGGTGGCCCAATCTATTCCTAGCAGCGTGGGATAGGGATTACTGTCATCGAAAATCTCTATCACTTCAAAATCTGCCTGTGCGCTCACACCTTCAATATCGACTCTTACCCCTTGCAATCTTCCCAAGGGAAAAATCTTCTATTGGTTCACCATTCGTAACTGAATAGGGGACCATTGTAGCGTGGGTTTTCCCATGCATTCCCATGTTTGCTTTGGTAGTACATTCGCGTCCGAACCCAGATACAGGATTACCTGATCCATTTCATACTTGCCAATTTGTGCAGTCAACCTCATTTCCCTTCTTGTGTGCAATGCATGCTTTCCAAGTTTCTGGACCATGCGCGGTTCTCTTGACCCCGCACACCTAGTGATAAGTTCCTGTAGTCCTTTGACTGCCTTGCTGTCACACAATAGTTTCATGCATGTCTCCAGAAAGGTAGTGAGCATTGAAGGATCCATCCCTCGTTCTAGTTGATCCTTACTACTTGAAGTGCAAGCCTCCATGAAGCTCTTCTTAGCTTCCATGAATGTCTCCTTCGCGCGTTCTAAATAAAAATCGGGTTCCTTTATAGGAGCCTTACGAACCCATGAACTTTCTTCTAGATGCTTCCCTTTATCATCTCCCGTGGCCATACCGCTCTTGAGCATCATGTTTACATTCGGGTCTTTTTCGCGTGGCTCAGACCTCATCATTTGTAAATTCTAAGTTGGAAGGGGCTGGAGTACCCCCTTTTCATGCATCCTCGCTATCAGCGAAGGGCAGTCTTCTGCCTCATGATCAAACTGAGTACAATACCGACATGATATTCTTGTCGAGTTTGTACAATCGTGGGCATAGTGCCCTGGCCCTCTGCAATTGTAACAAATTAGTTGTCCGCGACCCCTTCCTAGTCCCATTCCGCCTTGACCTCAACCACGCCCTTGAAATCCAGCGCGCGCCATCCCTGCATTTGGGTCGAGGGCTTGTGTTTCAGTTTTCACCCTGTAGGTAGGAGTTCGGTCCATCATTAGTTTGTAGCTTCGGCAGGTGCGTTCATCATAACTTACCGACCTGCAGAAATTACAAAACAATTGCTGGGATGTTTGCGTATACTTCTGCAACAGATGACAATTATCCGTGGTGTGTTTTCCTCCTATTTGACAGATCACACACCATAATGCAGATGCCGTGCTTGGCCTTGCCTGTGCCTCAGGTCTTAACGGCATCGACCCTCCTCCTGCCAAGTAGTTCGCGAACACTAGACAATGGTCCTTGTTGTGCCCTTGGCCTTTGCATTTTATGCACCATACTTCCTGGCGCACCTCTGGCTGAGGTGTCCTGTCTTGTTTCAAAATTTTCATTTCTAGACACAGATTCTGCAATTGTGCGTGGATTTGTTGGACTCCTAACCCAGGGTCTTGTATAGGGGTCTCATGTAATCTCATCGCCATCTCCAACGCTTCGGCCTGGGTGGAAAGTTTTTGCTGTGACGGCGCCTTCTTTAAGTGCGGTGTCAGAGATGCTATAAACCATGCGCGATGTTGTCCATCTGTCAATGTCATATTAGCTTCACGAATCGTACTCGTTAGCCTTTGGTCCAGATCCCAGGGGGTCTCACCCGGGAGCATTGCGATCTCCTTAAATGTGATGATTGACTGTGTTTCTGATTTTGGCCTGTTAAACTCCCTGTTCAGTGCGGCCTGGATCTCTGCGATTCCTATGTTCAGGTGGTCATTAGAATGCTTGATTTACCACGTTAATGTGCGATCCTGTAACGCCCTCACCAGTGTAGCCTTTTTAATATTGTCATCCACGATGCCTTGTGCTTCCCACACTTCTCTTACCACGAAACCAAAATTGGTCCAGATCTTCATTCTCCACTTCTTTGAATACCGGTAGTTTGATCGCACTTGCCATATTGAACTGCGGTGGTGGCAGAGGTGGGGTGGGTGGAGATGGAGGTGAGGAGGGTGAGACAGGTGGCAGTGTGGGTGGAGGTGGTAAACATGGAATACGCTACCTTATCAGACTGACCACGCTTCTCGGAGAAACTTTCGCGAGCTCTTCCTCGCTTTCCTATGAGGGTGAAATTAAGGGACTGGTTTCCAACTCTTCACTACTTCCGCTTCTGTAGATCTTCCCACTTCGCATAGTCCCAAACATTAATTTATTCGCATAACCCGCTTTTCACACAATAGCATCTTAATCCAAGTGTTCAAAGATTTAATATACTTACCTCGCAGTCCCTTGAGAAAATGTCGCTCCGCCTCACTATAGCTGACGGTCGTGTCGACCACGAACTCAGTGATAAATCCTCCTATTATTCGGTTGAGCCAATGGTCCACAGCTCATGCGATCTTATCTCATGATGCCTCTAGTATGCACACTAATTCTGGAGTCCACACTATTGGTTTGTTGAGCCTACACCTTCCTTGGATGTCTGCTAACTTTACGATCCACTCATACAACTAATAAGGAAAGGATGCAAAGAAAATTTTGTGGATTTCCATATACAAACAACGCTCCAATGACTGTTCCTTAGATACTCGCGGATTTCTATTTTCCTGCGCTGCGAACTCATGAATCTTCTTGTCCAACCACTCTTTAATTTCTTTCTTTGTTGGATTCTAGTGGCACGACATCAAACATCCCTTATGTTAGAGCCTAGATTGACCTCAGGTTGAAGGGAAGCAATCCTAGGATAACCACAAACCAAGATTAACCTGGTAGCTAGCCCTACTAGGTCGGGAGAGGGCTCTCTCCTTGTCAATCTTAGTTGAGACAGCTGCAAATATGGATTTTAGGTTAGGTATAGTAGCTCTAGGGTTTTTTGATTGATAGTCTTGGGTTTTTGCTGGATCAAATGGAGCAGGTAGTTTTGGGTTCGGGAAATCAAGTCAGGAATGCAGGGTGTTCTATGGGGCGAGGTAGGTAGGTGTTTTAGCACTTGAAATTGTGTGAGATGGTAGGTCTAAGATTGGTGAGGAGCTGAGGAGGGCATGCAAAGATCATGTGTCCTCTTCAAACAATAGAAAACATCAAAAACTAAATGGATTCCCAAGGCAGAGCACTATAACCAATGTATTCTACCTATCTATCTTGATTTCATTTAGTTTAGAAGAATGAATTAGATTTTGGCACACATAACACATGAGAAAAACTAATGACAGAAGAAGAAACTATGCAAAAACACATTACCACAAGTATCCCACAAAAATAGCTGCAAATCCTAGTTTATTTCCTTGCCAAACTGTTGTAAAGATGTACAATGTAGCTCAAAGCATCCAAGAGAGTCCAACCTTTGCTAATGACTGAAAAATACATAATATAGACATCAAAACCACCTATGCTAGCCATCAGGGGTCGAATCCAAGAGATAAGGGACTATTACAACCATTTCCCAACAAGGAACAAGAATATAGGCAGTGGAACAACTTGCCTCTAAAACCATGGAAATTGATTCATTTACCCCCAAACCACCTCAAAATGATGAATCTACCCTCTAAGGTCATTTTACAATTACATTTACATAGCATAGCATCATTTACAATCATAAATTCATCCAAGATGAGAGAAAAAAGTCAATCTGTAGAAAAACTAGGCGAAATTTGGATTTTTGAGCAAACTGGCTCTATGCATAGTGCCACTGGCCAGGTGCATAGCTCCACTTCATAGATGATTTTGGAGGCCTTTTCATTGGCCAAATTGAGCCCAAGATAGCTCATTGGAAAGGTATTCCTGTCTAGTTTCTAGAACATCTTAAATTTTTGCATTTGGAGGTCATTTTCCCCCTCAAAAGTGGAATCTCCGAAGGCTGCTTCTGTGTGTCCAAAAAGAGGCAGAGAGGTCATTTTTTGATGGTTTTTTGACCTTTTGGTGACAAAGTTTTGCTCCAAAATTTCTGAGATTTTTTGGGTTTTATGTTCTCATCATGATAAATCCAAATATACAAGTCATTTCTCCAAAAATTCCTCCAGTGAAAAGCACCTAGGGCAAATTTCTGTGTTATAAAATTTCAAAAATTGAAAATGACCAAAATTTGTCAAAACTTGCCTAGATTTGGCACAAGGCACTATCATTAATTTATTTTATGGGTTAGTGAGGCTTTAGCCAAGATTTTCAATTTGTCTTGCTCCTTTTGCTCCTTAAGGCCTTCCTCAACCTAGCCTTAAGCTTCCTCATTCTTATGTTGCAGATTTTGTTCCGGGTCATGTAGTGGTAGGCCATGTGGCGAAGCATCTTCTTGTCTCTATTGGCCTTCTCAATCAGCCCCTCAAGGTGTATATTAACCCTCTCAAGCCAAGTTTCCCGGTCATTCTCAATCTCTTGCTCAATGGAGGTCAACTTGACCTTTTCCTTCTTAGCCTTTTGCCTGTTCTCCTTGATCATTTGCAACTCCATGAGGACTTGCTTGTCGGTCAATTGTTTGTTTTCTTGCTCTAGATATTTGATGACCCACTTAGCCCTCTCTAAATTGACTGACAAGGCTTATATCTCAGCCTCTTGTTCTTTTATGATCATGTCTTTGACAGTCCTTGGATCTTGAGCATCTAAGTCAATGACATCAACTCCTTGTGCCTCCTCATGATCAACAAGGACAAAATCTCTCTCTTGCCCATCACTAGGATCCTTCTCATGCATCTTTTTCTTGCCTTTACCTTTACCCTTGTGTTGCTTCCCAACTTGTACCTGTTTAGCTGAAGAAGAAGGCAAATCCCCTTCCACTCCTTGTGGAGATAGCATTTGCATGTGGCCTGAAGATGAAGGCAAGATCCCTTCCACACCTTGTGGAGATAATACTCGTTTGGTAGCTAAAAAAAGTTTCCCAGTGCCCCTCTCATATGTCATAAATACTAGCACTCCAACAGTTTCAGTCTCTTGGACCTTTTCATGTCCTGAAGGTCCACCTTCTTCATGTGGCACTGATGAAAAGACTTGAGGGCCTTTGAACATTTCATGAGAAATGAAAGTTTCCCATGGCATGTTGAGGAGGTTCAGCTGATGTAAAACAATGATTTTAATCAAAGAGTAATGGTAGATGCTAGTTAAATGCCGGGGGTATGATTTCTTCTTTACAATGAGTGCCATTTTCTCAATGTTTCTGAACATGAAGTAGGGGGTATTCATCATTCTCACCCTAGTGAAATGCATCAACAGTCTAATGTGGTAGGCATACAAGCGGGAGAACCTACCTTCACAAGTAAAGTACTTGATGATGATATTCATTAATGGAGCAAACCTGTCCTCCAAGAATTTAAAGGGAAATACTCTCTTGAGTTTGTTATGGTATTTAGCCTTGATGTAAGGCTCATAGTACTCCCTGTCAATGTCCTGGCCTTTGTTCCACTTTTCACCCACATTTGGAATACCTGTAGCCTCTAAAATAATAGCTGGTGACAAAGTGAATGTAACTCCAGCAAGGTTTACTTCATTGTTGTCCAAATGTGTCACAAACAACCTTGCTAATTCATGATGAGATTTAACCCTTTCCACCATTTCACAGAAACTGAAACATGACTGATGTCTAAAACAAGAAATGGCAAAAGGGCAGGCTTGCAGCTCCCTCAAACTGGTGGGCTCCTCTCTGATATGTTTTCCTCCCTTATGAGGCTTCCTACCTTGTGTGTCTCTCTCCCTGGAACTGTCACTAAGGGTTTCATCTTCCAATTCATACTCACTGTCCTTCTCCATTGTTGTATAGCTGTTTCTCTTGTGGTGAATGAAGAGATAGGGTGAAGGGATATAAGATGAGTATGAAGAGATTTTATAGGTAAATAGGTGAGGGTGAACAGGAGTGGGAATGGGATTTAGGGAGTGAGTAGGGTTTGGGAATAGTGTAGGGTTTGGGGTATATGTATAGGGTTTGGGGATTGGGGAAAAGTTTAGGGAATGATGTCTAGGGAATTATATATGAGGGGATGGAGTTTAGGGAACCACAAATAGATGATATAGGACAACAGTAATGAATGAGTTTTTTTTTTTTAAATATATGAGACAATTTAGTGACAATTAGGGTTTGAGTTTTTGAGAGTCAAAACCACCCAAGACTGATGCAACAACTTCTTTTCAACAAGAATTATGGTGTGACTTACTTACAACAGGCAATGGAGAGGTTTTGAAGTGATTTGATGCAATTTGGAATGATCTGGAACTTCACTGACAGTGCATAGCACCAGTTCAATTTTACACTGCAAAAAAAACCCAGGTGCGTAGTGCTAGCTCTATGCGTAGCGTCGGACTTTGGTGCGTAGCGCCAGGAAGATTTTTCCACAAACATAGTTATTTCACCCCCTTTTCTCAATAACACTTCAAAATTGCGTTTTTAGCTTAGCTCATGGACTTCAACTAAAAAAAAAGAAATGACTTAAGAGAGGGATGACCTTCATATGGCTTGGCAACTTTTGATTTTTTAATTTTCAAAACCCACTTTATAATGTCTATTTGCTTTTCAAATACTCTGTTTTTTGGATGCTTGATCTTTTGCTTGAATAGGAAAACTGATGCTTTGATTTCTTTGACTTTTTGCAATGGCATGTTCTTGGAGATATCAGTAGGTGACCAGGAGCAACATGAAACTATTAATTACATATGAGAAATAATAAAATTACACGAAATTTACAAATAATATACCAATGCTCTGTTTTCACCTCAAATTGGTTTTGAGGTGAAAACTTTATTAAGTTTACAAATTATGAGATTAAAATTTTCTGATGATTATTGTCATCCTCATGTGTCTGCTGACCATTATTGATCAATAGTTACTGAAAAATTCACCATGGTAAAACCCTAATACCTAATGAAACTAAAACCCTAAGACCTAAGACCAAATTGATGAAATGAACTGAAAATAAACATGAATCATGGACTGAAAAGTATGAAAGGAGGTCAACAGATATATGTCATGAGGGAAAAAACTGAAATGAACCCTACCATCAGTTGATCCATGACCTAATGGAATGAAACTCATCAGAATGGGACACCTAGTATGAAATGAAAAAGAGTGAATTTTGATCACTGATAGTAGTGTGAAGACACTGACACTAACACCTTATGCAAATCCCAGTCTTGGTAATGGAACCATTTGTTGGCTTGTATGAGCCTGACCTAGGTTCAAAGGTGATTTAGCCAAGCAAAACCCAGTACTACTGGCCCTTTCGGCAACAGTTCGCAGAGCGCGCACTGAGGTCTCACCCGAAGTAGTATGGGAGGGTGCTAGAACCAGGTTTTTGCACCCTGAGGATGTTTGATGAGCTTTTGGAGGTCCGCGGTTTGACCCTTTGCGCACGTCACTATGCGCACTTGCTATCCCTTCACAACCTACGATGCTGCTTCTGTGTAGCCCTACTCGGGGCGCAACTTGTATAATACCCAAGTTCCCTGGTATTTAATCTGTTATTACCCAATTACTTAACTTGTTTATGTAAGACTAATGATTATTATAGCATATTCGGCATTCATATCAGTGCGCACGATAAATAAAACAATATAAACGTAAAGAAGGTAGTGCACAACAGATACACAGAAATAGGAATCACCTTCTCTTTATTATTCTTCGATCCAGATTACAGACTCGACACTGCCTTGCACACTCAGCTGGAGGGGTCCATGCACTTAGCTGCAGACTCTACTAGGCCTTTGCACACTCAGCTGCAGAGCCTCTTCCTACTACTATGACCCAATACACTTAGACTCTTACTCTAAGCTCGAACCATTCGTATTATTCTCTTTTCTTTCCTTCATTAACTATATTTACAACTTAGAGCCACGCTCTATTTATACAATCCCATGGTCTGCAGACCATGGGTAGGCCGACATGACTTTACATTACATTACATTAATTTAGGGTGGACAACCATATGACTTAACCTATACTTCGCACTCCGTGCCCTCAATTCGCGGAGTCTTACAAAACATTTGACCAAAACTTGGGCTTTGAGCCCCAAAACATGCTGTGGGGGGATTCCATGCCCAACACCTTCCAAATCCAAAGTTTGGATGGTTGTATAACTGGAGGGGACTATCTCAGGTGTTTTAAAGGACATGATTTGTATAGGGGTCATGTCCAAATAAGATATCGAAACACAATGGTGAGAGTTTTCCTAAGGTCGTTCCTCTAAACACATGATCTCTCGAATAACTCTGTTCGAAGGTAGGAATTGATTGAGGAGATCGTTATAGGGAGCAGTTGTGGGAGAGGATGTGGTACCGTTGGTCGTGACCAAAGTGACAGGAGAATCAGTTGCATATTGAATGGCTTGATAGGCCAATTCGACTAGTGACAGTGGCATTTGTTCTCCAAAAGAGTCAATGTCTAAAGGGGCCAGGAGGATCTAGGGATCGGTTAGGTCATGAGGAAGAGTGGAGACCATATAAACCATATGTGGAACCATGGGCGGTGGGAGAGGAAAACAACCCATCAGGGAAGAACCCTTCAAAAGACCAGTACCTATACTGAATTAAGAGTCAGGTATGCGACCCACTAAAGGTATAATGCTGCTAGGCAACAAGGAGTAATCTAGGGTGCAAAAGGACAAATGGTCCACTGTGACTATCCTTCCATCCAATGGAAATAGGATGATGTGAAATATAGTAGACATTATGGAATTCATGGTATAAGTCATATTGCGAGCCAAAAGCAGATTATAGTCGAGTTTTCGATCCACAACTTCAATGTCCACCGTTACTGTTTTCCCACTCAAAGTGATGGGGTAGTTGGCAAGGTAACATTTTTGGATGAATGTATGGCCATTGAAAGCTTTAAGGGAATTCAATGGTGGAGAGAGGATTGGAGAACCCAAGGTGAGCCAACATGAAGTAGACATGACGCAGGATGAAGTTCCTTCGTCAATTAGAGTTTTATGTACCCCTCGTCCTTTTGAAAAAAATTGCACCTGAAATGCAAGATGGTGGGAAAGGGGAGGTTTACATTTCTCCATGTTGAATATTGCTAGCATGGAATCCTAAGGGTCAACCACACCAATAGCTGAAAGCAGAGCTTTCCTTTGTGCTAGACAAGTTTGCAATACTTCGAGTGCAGACATAGCTGACGGTGCTTGCGCCAAATCTTCTACAACATTATAGTTCTGGGTAACACATTAAGATGTATTATTTCTTGTGTGATGAAGTGCCCCTTTTGGGGGGTGAATTACAATATCAGAAACTGGCCTTTCGATATGAAGATTTTTGGGTGGCAATGGGTTTGAACTCGAGGCAACATCCTGAGCATTAGCGACTGGAGCTCCATAAGTTTTGGCTCGTGTTTGAAGATCAACCGTTTCAAAGGTGTAAATGGTCAATGGTCCTTCACCAGCTGAAGGATGATGTGAACTGTCATTGCCCCCTTGCAGGGGTTGAGGTGGGTTCGCAATAAGATGTTGTTGTTGCTGAGTAGGGAAAGGGTTGTGTAGGACTGCGGGGGTCCGGCCAGTGTCCTTTTGAGCAAGAAGATCTATGCATTCTTGGAGGCATGGAAAATGATGTGTCATATGGTCTTCCACACAGATTTTTCAAGGGAACTTGACAATTTTGTCCTTTCCGCTGTCAGGTGGCGCAACAACTTTCTTCTTTGGGTTGGATTGCTTGGTTGGATGCTCTTTAGAAGGAGTAGTCTTTTTCTTATTCTTCTTATTCTTACCGTCGGGTTTTTGTGTAGACTGCACAAAGTTTATCGTAGTGGTAGGAAGAGTAGCCGATTGGGTAGCAGGATCAATAGACAACTGGGCAATGTGTCCGCTAAGTTGTTTTACAGTAGACCCAAAGGTAGCGCCGATAATACCATTAGTGTGCACGTTGGGTTGCTGAGTAGCGAGAGAATTGGAAGTTCTGGGGGCATTGGGGATTACATCGTATAATGTGCCATACTGCGAATAAATAAAATCTAAGTGTTGGGCACGATGAATGGATTGGTCTTCAGTGACCGCACCACTTAAGGCAACGTCCTTGGAAATTTTGGGAAGAAGATATTTACAGAACCAATCTGCTAATAGATAATCTAGAAGGGGAGCTTTGAATAGCCTCCACCTATATCTCCATTCATGAATCTGATTAGAGATATGGTTGGAGGTGTCTTGGCGTAAAGTAGTAAGGAGTTTTGTCCTGGTTTCGTATCGAATGGGTAACTGAGAGTGCTTTAAAAATTCCATCACCAAGGCACCAAAGGTATTAACTGACGCGTGTGGTATCTCAATGTACCACTTGGCGGCATTGCCAGTAAGGGTGCGGGGGAAGAGCCGGAGCCAGATACTATCATCCACCATGGAGTTTGACACACACCATAGATGATAGGTGGTGATATGTGTACATGGATCCTCCCCTTGTTTTCCTTCAAACTTCGAGATGTCGGTAGGAATTTTGTGTGGTATTGGAGGTCAATGTAGGTTATGGTAGATGGGGTCATTGGTCAGTTTGTATAGACTGGGAATGTCGAGTGTTGCCAATAAAGGTAAATTGTTTGGTGCCCCCAATTCTGACTAGGGTGATGACGAAATACTTGAGGTTCCTTGTGGTCTGCCCATCATATTGTTCCCAACATTATACATAGGATTTGCTAAATAATAGTTTCCTTGAGGAAAATTCATATATTGTGGCTGTCCATATGGGTTGTTAGGCTAGGGGATATAAGCTTGATTTCCCCCAAGATAATAATTTCCCCATTGAATCAATTTAGGTTGAGAATGGGGTGCCCAAATGGATTGAGGGAGACCGGGTTGAGGGATATCGCCAGCCACATAGTTGGCCATTAGCACTTGATAGACATATGGACGATTGATGTCAATCAATGAATGTTCAGTTTTTCCTATAAACGGATGGGGAACTGTAATTCCCCCTGATGGTATGTGCATGTTAGGAACGGTTCCCCTTGGAATTTGAACCTTGGGGTTTGAACTAAACAAAGGATTCCAACCAAAGAGATTTCTAAAGGAACCCATGATGACAACGCTATTTGGAGCGCTTACCGAAGGTCCAGGAGAAGACACAAAAGGGGAAGAAACCGGTATGTACTGGGTTTCGCTCATGTTGGGTGTAACTAAGTTGCTTGGACTTGGCATAGTTTCGATAGTGGGGTTCACAATCAACGGTGAAGTACTGACTGTCAACTGGGGAAGTGAGGGTGGACAAAAACTATCCACAAAATCCCACGACTCATTAGTCGTCAACGAAATGGTGGGTGTAGGTACAACAGAAGACATGGTAGGTACAGGTGTAACTTGAATCAATAACAGTCCTAATGGATCAGTGATAGGAGGATTATAAGGAGGTACAAAACCTTCAGTGAAGAAATCTTCCAGAAGTATTGAGTCTTGGGATGTATTGACTGATTCAGTGTTAGATACTGGAGATTGATTACCTGAAGATGGGTAATTCGACTCAGCGAGGCTTGGCAGATCCTCTACAATCAGCGGAGGAATACCTTGTTGTCATCGAAATTGACGATCAGGGCCGTATGTAGCCATGGTGACCGGTATATTTTATCAAATTTTTTATAGTGATATTGATTATAGTCTCAGTGATAACAAATTGGCACCTAAAAAATAAAAAATACTCTAAAAAGTCAATCAACAAGCAGGGATATGACTCTGTCTAATAACCACTATTTGCTAGAGATGAAACCTAGTATCACAATGGATAAAAGAGAGAGCTGGCCAAATGTACAGTTATGATTACTCTTGAGCTTCGCTCGAACCTCAGATTAAGGGGCCAAGTAATCTTGTGAAGACGAGCCCCCTACCAAAAATCGAAGACATAGTAGGTTCATTTGTTTAGGTACCAAGGCATCCCACCTCAGTCACCTTGTGTTCATCCCTAAAAAGTATGGCCACTATGGTTACCTCAAATCATAGACACTACGGGGGGGGGGGGACATGGTTGCAGATAGTACGTTGTGTGGGAAGGGTACCTGAGTCCTTGACTCAGCTCTGATACCCCCGAAGGGATATCCGATACAAAAAATACCCAAAGGAGATGTAATCGAAGGCAGGATACCTTCTTTCACATTCCAATGTTGTCTCGCTTTTAGCTCCACTTTGACTGGAGTGGTCCCGGATAGTATGAGTGCAGTATGATTTTCCCTCTTTAACGACACTAGTCTCGATTTTATGATCTTAGGAAGTTAACTCACAACTGCCTAACCCAAGGTCCTAGCTTAGACTAATATGTGTGCATACTCATAAAAGCGTTGCTGATTGATTTTATTACGAGATAGATTTTAAATGTACTTTGTTAATGTCTTCGGAAGGGGTGTTGACGTATGGAGTTTTGTGGGACTCTGACACAAACCATGCAGAAAATGCTTTCAATTTCAGTTCGATGAATGAGTTATTTCTACAAGGAGAGGATCATTTATACATCAATCAGTACCATGCATCTAGTGCAGTAAAACACAAGCACAACTTGCAGACATGCAATTCTCTCTAACAACTTAAAACCAAATAAATGCAGAATCTAACCAACTAAGAAGAAAAACTGTAACAAATTTGTATTTTCTTTTTTCTGAAAAACATAAGCAGTTAAGTTATTTTCATAAAAATAAAAAATTCTAAGGAAATAGGCAACCAAACAAAAATGCACAATTGTAGATCCTTGATTAGACTATAGGTAGCTTCCCCAACCCAAGAGTTCACAAAACTAGTTGTTTATCAAGATTTGGCTGGCTAACACACTTCAAAAGAGGGCACAGAGAGTTAGTGGCTGCACTAACACTCTTTCTTCAAGCCAACATAGTGTTATAACTCTCTAGTTGCACTGCTGGGGTGTCTTAGGGGGGAAGAAACTCAAAAAGGAGTCTTTTTGGATCAAAACGGGAACTAAGCACTGTGAGGAGGGTGCTAAAGAGTCTTGAATGGTTAGAAAGGGAAGCAAGAAGTACAGGGGGGCCTGGAAGAAAGAGAGATCTGGGAACCTAGTAGGATAAAATCAGGAACTAAGTATATTCCCTGGTGGAGTCACCAATTCTGCTATAGGGATTAATGCACATGTGGTTGTGGTGGAAATACCCTAAAGGATTTTCCTAGGATCCTTGGCAGACATATCAGAGTAGTTGCAGCTGGCAAAAAGAGACATGTACATATCCATATTGATGAAATTATAATCAAAGTAGGAGGGAAGAGATTACCTTAGATCTTGATGCAGTCTTGCTGGAGAACCCAATGTAGCGGAGTGGACGACCTCTCTGTTAGCTCCTAGATCAATACCTACATATAAACAAGACAAGAATAATACTACAACATATAACCTTGATAATCAAAACAATAATACATAAGGATATCGAAAAAAATGTATCTAAGCTACTCATAACCTATGGTATTGCATCAAAATGTAACTAAATGATAACATATAGAGTAGACAACACAACTGCAGGTCTATATTAATAATAAGAAAGAATGATTACAACCATCTAGTGATCCGGATTTAAACTGGAACACAACAAATCACAGAGATAACTATAAACACAAAGATGCAGTGGAAATAATACTTCATTTCATTAATGTAAAATACTGAAATATGCTTACAAACAGAAATGGAAATAAACCAGCTAGGGCGATGGTAGCTTATCTCTAAGAAGAGATGTGGCGGCTACATGCCTCTCAACTATGTTACAATGAGGCTCAAAGGCCTATTTATTGTTGAGAAACAATGGAAAACCCTTAACATCCCAAAACGTAACCCTATAATATGAAACGCCAAATTGTGGGCCTCGTTTTGGGTAAGTTGGTACATTAACTTCCCAGGGTTGTAACTTTGGCACCCGATCTTCGTTTGATGCGTACAATAGCTCGTTAGAAAGATCTATCCGAGCAATACAACTTTGGGAAGAGCAACATCAATCCATGGACCCGTGTTTCTCCCAGATTTCCCAAAAAAACATCGTTTAGGGCCTCAAAACGGCTTTGGAAGATCAGGAACCAAAAAACTGCTAAAAATAGTAAATTGTGCTGCAGTTATGGAAACTGAAAAACTGAAAGAGACAGTTATGGGGGTCCAAGTGGGATAGGTGGGTGGCCACCAACATCCACTTGGATCATTTGGTGAATCAAGCTTCCCTTACTCCTCTAGCTCCTCTCTCTCTCTCCCTTCTTAACCTCTTGGTAAACCAATATGTCTCGTACAAAGTTTCTACAATAAGTAGGCAATCCTTCAAACCTTTCGACCTCTTTCAAAATGCCCAAGCCTTGAATATATAGAATGAGAGGCTAATCCTCGCCAACTCTTTCATGAGTTCCCTTTGGAAAAATCTAGGATGTTTCCTTGCTTTATTGCTCTTTCCCTTTCTATTAGACTCCATTAGGAATAGAAATATCCTCAAACAGGTCGAAGATGGATGTTTCCTGCTTTTCGGGCTGACATATGAGTAAAAAGTGGGATATTATTCAGTCAAACCGCTCCTTTGATCTCTGGAAACTCACCAAAGTTGAATAAGGCTGCCCCTAAGGAAACAAAGAGAGTTACCCTAGGGACTAATGCCCGTGTTTCATGCTTGAGGAGCGTTATAACTCTTCTTGCTAGTTCCTGGGGAGCGTTTCCCTAGTAAAGAGGATTGTGAACTTGGTCAATCTTTCAGTCAAACTGTCTTTATCGTCTAAGTTGATGAGGAGGTCATTTTCTTGTATAACATCTAGGGCTCAATAAGGGGTTTTAGGGTTAACATGGGGCTTATATAAGTCTTAACATGCCCATCCCCTTGAAACACATGTTCTCCTTAATACTTGACTATCTATGGGGGATTTCTAGATGAACAACACATCTTCCCATATTGCCTGTTCCACTAGTTCTAGCTTGATTTCACCTTCTTCATTAATCTAAAGTAAAATAGTTTGGACTAGAATATTATCATTGATTACCTTGTTTAAGTAAGAAACATGGAAGGTTGGATGTACATGTGAACATGGAGATAAGTCTAGTTTGTAAGCCATACTTCCAATCCTTTGCAACACCTAATAGGGGCCATGATACCTTGGTGCTAATTTATTGTGTTTTTTTTTCTTAACTAATATATGTTTGTATGGTTTTATTCTCACAAATACCCAATTCCCCCACTTCAAATTCCCTTTCATTGAGTTGTTAATTCACTTATTTTTTCATTATATTTTGTGTTATAACTAAGTTTCCCTTCAATCATTCAAGAACCTCTTGTTGGTGTCATTCATGATCCTCCATTGCTTGAGCCTTTACAGTCCCTTTCAAGGATGACGTGATGGATGGAGGGTGATATTCATAAAGTGTCATAAATAGTGACATTTTTGATGAAGTATGGAAGGATGTGTTGTCCCACCATTTTTCCAAGGGAAGCCACTTGACCCATTATGCTTGTTTATCATATGTAAAGAAACATATATATATCCTTATAAACATTTATTCATGATCTCAATTTTCCCATTAGATTGAGGATGGTAAGGAGACCTGTCAACCAATTGAGTACCCAAACAAGAAAATAATTGAGTCCAAAATTTTCCAGTGAAAATTGGATCTCTATCACTTAAAATAATATTTGTTATTCCATGTGTCTTTTGGACTATTTCCATGATTTCTTTTTCCACTGTACTTGCTTTAAAAGGATGAGAAAGAGAGAGAAAATGGGCATACTTTATTATTCAATCTATCATTGTCATAATGGAACTCTTTCCTTTAGATTTAGGTAAATATGTTATAAAATCCTTTGAAAATTCTTCAGAACATTGACTTGGTATGGCTAATGGTTGTGGGAGCCCTAGGGGCTTAATTGTCTCTCCCTTATTTTTTGGCATGCCATACATTCATCCACAAAATTTTGTATATCCACTTTAATACCTTTGCAAAAGAAGTCTTTCTTGATTATATGGTATGTTTTCAAAAACCCTAAATATACTTGTACACGAGAAGTGTGTGGTTCCAAAAGGACCTTTTGTTTGAGTTGAGAATTCTTACATAAGTATAAGAAATCTTGATACCAAAAGAATCATTCTTCCACATTATTTTTTCTACTACATTGAGATCCTCTTGTAGTTGGTGAACAATGTTGCATATCTTCTCATATTGCTTCCATTATATCTTTTCCTCTTCCACCCAATCAAATTATGGTATGGAAATAACACATAGTAAACCCTTAGTGTGTTCCTCTTTCCTTGAAGGTGCACCTGTCACAATATTTTGTTTTCACTTTTTGTAGATCATTTCAAAGTCATAACCCAACATCTTTGTAACCAAATTTTTTCGCTCTTATAAAGATAATATTATTTCCAAGAGGTACTTCAAACTATAATGATTTTTTTTACTTTGAAGTGTCTTCCTATTAGATATGAACATCATTTCTTAATTTCATGTAGTATTACCAACATTTCCTTTTCATAGATGTGTCTGAGTAAGTTCTTTCATTTATGTTTGCTACTTTGAAAGGAAAGGGGCCTTCCTTCTTTGATCAAAACTGCACCATTGCCATATCATGAGGTATCACACTCCACAATGAAGGTTTCCGTGAAGTCGGGTGTCCCCAGTATGGGAGTTGTACACATAATCTCTTTAAGTTTTTTAAAATCATTTTTATTTCTTTAGTCCAAGAAAATGATTCATTCTTCAATAATTTTGCTAGAGGTGTTGTTATTTGACCATAATCCTTGAAAAACTTGTGGTAACATCCTATCGATCCTAATAATCCTTTAAGTTTATTCAAGGTCTTAGGGATTGACCATTCCCTCAGAGCTTTGATTTTGTTAGGATTCACTTTGACACCTTCATGGGATACAATATGACCCAAATATTTCACTTCTTGAACCCCAAAGGAACACTTGGAAGGCTTTACATATAGTTGTTTATCTTCCAATAGTGTTAAGACCTTGTCAACATGTTGTACACAATCTTTTTGATGATTAGTATGTCATAGAAAAATACTAACATAAATTTTCTGAGGAAGGGCTTGACAATATAATTCATTGAGTTTTGAAATTTTGAAGATGCATTTGTAAGTCCAAATGGCACAATCAAAACCTCATAATGATCTTCATGTCTTCTAAGGGTTGTTTTGGGAATTCCTTCATGCCTCATTCTAATTTTATAATATCCACAATGGAGATACAACTCAACAAGAATATTGCTCCATGCAATTCATATAATAATTCATCAATGATAGGAATAGGAAAATTATCTTTGATTGCCATTTTGTTGAGCTGTCATAATCTAGACACATATGCCTTAAACCATCCATTTTTATAACTGTTGTAGCATCCATCGTCATTTGAATTTCATTTTTAATATTATCACAAAAAAATCAAATATTATGTTTTAAAAAATCAAAAGAGAATTTGAAATCCAGAAACAGTGATTTAATTTATACTATTGGCAGCATTCAAATGCAATATAAGATGGGCCCAAACCTTATGCTAAAGCTCGAGCGGTATTATGAAATATAAACAAACAAAGGCTTAAGAGGCAGGTAAAGTGCTATGTAGGGGAACAACAAGCATGAGTTATAACTCAAGCTCAACCCCCGCAGTTGACCATGACGTCGATGTGGTTGACTAAGATCTATAGCTATGATCGCTGTGGGGGTTCAAGCCTGATGAACCTCCCATACACTAACTACCCCCGCAACGAGCCACCCCCATCGCTTTACTCCACCTCGTCTCCTCCATGTCATCTGCCACTCTCATTCATTATCGTTTGCCTCACCCACCATACCCCGTCACCTCATCTTCCACTCCATTAATTCGTTACATTAATTACAGGGTTTCCCTCTGTTTTGATTACCATATATATAAAAGAAAAGTAAAACCCCGTTGCATTAGTCTTTTGCTTTTAGTACTGAGAAACCTTGCCTCTAGTTCAACATTCTGAGTCAGCAACCGTCACCAGCAACTGTCATCAACAACTGTCACCAACAACTGTCATCTATAGACACCATGGCCAAACAAGTAAGTTCTTCCTCAGTCATCCATACCCCATTAATGGATGTTGAATGTGATATTTCTGATACCCTTTGCACAATTAAGCACCTTCCACTATATCAAGAAGTCATTCTGAACCATAAAAAGTCCCCTATATTCATGGAAATGGTTAGGTCAGGTGTTTTAGCAGCTTTTGTCCCAAGGACTCATTTGTTCCCTGAATTCATTCAATGGTTAGCCTCAACAATGTACCCCAAGAAGTGTTTTGTAATGAATCAGTCAGGGGAGAGTGTTTTCCAAGTAACCTCTCAATTAATTCACCAAGCTTTGAATTACCCTGTATCTGGAACTTACACCACCTTTACTGAAGAGTCTTTGGTTTCATATTATGATAACCTGTCCCCCCAGGAGTTTTCTCATGTTACCTCTTTCCTGGCTCCTAAATCTGGTCAATTCTCTCTAGATGGGAATCTGTTCTCTTTAGACATTTTTGCAGTTGATATAAGACCTGTCTTGCAAGTAATTTCTAAGATTCTAGGAAAAGAAGACTCCAAGCAGGTTGATAAAGTAGTGCTGGGATTTTTCTCTTTAATGATGAAGCCAGAGGTAGTACTAGATATTCCAACATTCTGGGTGGATACTATCAATACCCAATTCATGACTTTGCCTCTTACTGGGTCCTTTAAATTTCCTTCAGTTATTACTTATTTATTTCTGTACCAGAATGCTGAACATTTTACAGATTTGGGACTAAATGTTGTTGACATAAATAAAAAGAAGTAGTTAGTGGTATTCTAGAAAGACCTGATAAGGGGTGATCCAAGAGATGGTGGTTTATTTGAGTTCACTTATTTATTCCTTCCAATGGCTTATAAGATCTTGAATGGAACCTTGCCCCCAACATTTCTTCCTAAAGCTCAAGAATTTCTTCAATTGAGTAAAGATGTGAGGTGTGGAGATTGGTTCATCTTTGAAGAGCATGCAGAGATCAGGCTTTATGGAGCCTCTGCCAAACCTTACAGGTTACCAAAATTTGTGCCAATGAGGCTTTTTTCCCTTGAATTTATCAGGCAAAGCTTGAATGTAGATCAGGTTCATTTTGTTCCTATGAAGAAACACTATTTCTTTAAATTGCCCAAAGTAGTAGAACCCTTCATTGTGAACACCAGATAGGCTACCCAAGAGGTCGAGAGATTATTGAATGATATGTGTCTTTTACAGATGGTTGAGTGGGCTTATGACCCTCATCAAATTATTTCAAAGAGAAGGCTAGAGAATGGATATTCAGCCTTTGTGCATGAAAGTAGACCAGAAACAGAGAAATTGGCAAATGGAGGTTTGCAAAACACTCAAGGGACAGAGATTGAAACCCCTAGTATCACAAAAAAAGGTGTTAGGAGGGTTAGAGAAGAAGTCATTGATTTGGATGAGGAAGAATCTGAAGCAGCAAAAAGGACTAAGTTTCTGGATGTAATGTCTTTAGCACAACCTTGTTTAGTGATTCAGTTAGGACAAATAGAGGGTGCCCCAGCTTCCCCATCTTCCAAAGAACCTGTTCATGATCAGGTTCCTTTAATTCAAAGTATGTTTGCTCAAATAGCTGAAAGAAACCAGAAAGTGAAGTTAAATATGGAGGCTCAAGCTGAGTCTCAAGTTGCTCCTGAACAAACTAGATTGTTATCTACTATGGATTTGGAGAAAAGTCAACTTAAAATTGCTTTCTCTCATCCTACTGAAATATCAGTTGGGTCCACTAATAATTTCAAGACTGTAAATTTGACTGTTGACACTCACAAGCTTCCAATGCTTGACAAGATCAATTTGCACATGCAAACTGGGCAATTGATTGTAAATGATTTACATAAAACAAATGCAGCAACTGTTAAGGCAGAAAAAATAGTAAATAAGGTAATTCAGCAATTGAAGTTGGAAAAAGCCAACTCCAGAGCTTTGAATGCTCAGGTGGATGAACTAAAGAAAATCATCATAAAAATAGGTGTTAATCCTGATGATCAACCTGCCATTCAGAAATTGTTGCAATTTTCTAAGTCAGAGATTGGGGTTTTGAAGAAGAAATTGAATCTACCTATAGGTGAGCATCCCATTGCTGCAGGGATAGCTGAAGTAGAAAATGAAAAGGAAAAGCTCCTACAGGATGTGTTGCAGAAAACTGAAGAAGTTTCTTTACTTAAAGAATATTTGGATAAGCTGCAACGACAGGTAGACACTCATGTCTGTACAATAGTAATTCCAGCCAACACAGATGATCCAACAGCACAGGTTTTACAGTTGGGAACAAAGCTTAAAATGGCTGAGCATGATGTAAAGAAAGCACAAAGAGAATTGGAAACAACCTGTAAGCTATTGAATTTGAGTGAAGAAGAAGCAAGAATGGAGAAAGAAAATGCAAAAAAGTACAGGGAAGATCTTCTAAGGGCTGAAGATGAAATTAAAAGGCTGAAGGAAAAAATGAAGGGAAATATGTCCTTAATTCAAGCCAGGGAAATCCTATGGGATGAAATCATTGAGATTATCAAGGGCATCTGGGAATTTCTTGTTATTATCTCTGAGGAGAAAACAATAGTCCAAGACATGGAAGGTGTGGTCATGAAAAATAAGCAAAAAGATTTAGATAGATCAAAGTTTGCAAAGAGAATGATAGATTTCATTAATTCTAAATCTACTTCAGAATTGAAGGAGCATGACATGCCAGACAGAACATTATGTGCAATAGATTTTAACAAGATGATTGTCAGAAATATTTACAGAAATACTGCTGAGAAGAAGATAAATGAGATGAAGGAAGCAGTTTCCAAGTTTAACATCATGTTTGATAAAAGAGTTAGAGCTAGACTTCCCTCTTGTTGGGATATACATGGAAGCTTGTTGCCATGGAAGACATATGAGACTTTGCTAGTTGAGGCAAAGAGAAAAGTTGATAACACTCATGAAAAGACAATAGTATTAAAGGGAGCCACCATTGTGAACTACCTTAACAAAGATTTTAAGCTTCTATGGATGGTGAAGACTTTGTTTACAGATAAGCCTACTTATAGTAGGATTACAGCTTGCAGAATAGCACTTGACAAATTGGAGGAAGCACCAAAGTCAAATGTACCATTATGGAGAAAATGCAAAGAATGGATGATAGAGCAGACCAAAGATACACCAGCAGGACCATCTACTCAAGCCACAGATTCAAACAGCGAACATCAATCACCAATCATACTTTAATTTCTGTTACTTCATGTTATCTTATTTCTTGAGAAAAATGAGGTGTCTTTTACCCTCTAATGTAATATTCTGTAATGACTTTTACTTTGGATAGTTAGAAAGTAGTTAAGTAGTTGGACAGTTTTGGTAGTTACCAACTGTCTCATGATGTATAAAAAGAGGGAAAATTATAGAAAAAAGGTCTGAATTTTGAAGAACCTGAAGACTATGCTATTGTGTACTTGATAGATTGCTGATTAATGAAAGAATCAAGAGTTTTCCATATAGTGTTGGGTATGATTTTGTAATTTCTCAGTTATGTGTCATTATGTTTCTTCCTCTCTTTAAATATGGTAATGAAGCTGCAGGTCTTTGTTTACTTATGTGAATAAAGTTAAAATTCCTTAAAAGAGTGCTCCCATATTTAAAGCTCTTTCCTCTATATTTCTTCTAAATTACAGATAATAGTTCCTGTCAAACACAACATATTATCTTTAATTTCTCAAGATATTCTTCACACAACATTTACATCTAGCATCACATGGAATTTTGAGATTTTCATATTAGCTAAATATTAAGTGTTAAAAGTCAGGTCCTTCACATGAAGATACATTATACAAATAAGTGACATGCATAATAAAATTTAATGTCTTAAGCCAAGAAATTGGTTTCTTAAGGGACAACAATAACCATCACCTTGGTGAAGAGAGAGAATTCCATTTAGGTTGAATGATGCTAGCCTCTAACATTTCTTGAACCATATGCTCAATATCACTCTTTTATGCATATGGATTCCTGTAAGGCCTAATGTTAGGATGTATTATAGTTTTCAAATGAGTATCATGGTCATGTTATCACATAGATGGAAGGCCCTTAGGATTCTCTTCAAATACCTTGGAACGATTGTTGATAAATTTTTGGAGATCCACTGGAGTAGAGGATATAGATGTTTGGACATCTAATGAACACAATTGTGAAATTACACCATGATGTTCTTTTTTTAGAAATTTTGTCACACTGTTATAACTTATCACCTTACAAGGTTTCCCTTGGATACCTCTAAGCTTAATTTCCTTTCCTTCTAAGTAAAATATTATGAAAAGATCTTGAAAATTAAGGGCCACTATTCATAATGATTGTAACAATTGGATACCTAATATAACATCAACACCGTCCATTTGGATTGTAATCATGGGACTATCCATACTCTCCCATATTCAGATTAATACTATGGCACTTACTTGAAAATTTTATGTTACCTCCATCTACAATCATTAGTTGAAATTTTGTTGTTGGATATACAAAGCAATTAACAAGTTTTGCCAATTTGTAATTGATGAAGTTATGGGATACTTGAATCAATCAATGTTGTTACATTTTTATTTTTGATATATCCTTCTATATTGAGGGTTTATGGAGTACTGATGTCAACCAATGCATGACAATATAATGTTGTAGTAGTCTCTTCCAGCTATAGATCTTGCAACAATTCCTCTTTTTTTTCTTCTTCATATTCATAGTCTATGTGGAATAATTTATTCTCACTACATTTATGCCCTTTACTATACTTTCTATCTCAGTTGAAACATTTTCCCTTTACTTTTCTTTCATCCATTTGCTAAGATGTTAACCTTGTCAATTTAGGAGGGGGAGCATGACCTTCTCCATAGTTATTAGTGACAAATTTTCTAGTAGCCATATTTTTACTTTCAACTTTCCTTGCTTTTAGAGTTCCCGACCCCTATTTGGGAAACACTACTAAATCGAAACTAATAATTATAATGAATTCAATTACAAAAGCATGAAAATACATAATTCTGACTTCATTTATACCATGTTTCTAGTAAATAAAAACATAATGAAATGTAGTTCAAAATATCATGCAAGCAGTATGCATCACATATATTGTAATTTACAGAACACAATGAAAAATAAATATACATTAACAACCATTAAGACTGGACCTTGAAACTAGGGTTTTAATTTAAGAATTTAGTAATTAAACATGGCATTTAAATATACAATTGCACATAAGAGATTAAGAACTTATCTACTAATGGAAATCCCGCTAGATGCAGGCTCTCCACATTCCTCCCAACCATAGACCTGGTGGTTCATAAGCTCAACCACCAGTCACCCCCGGAGTTGAGACAAAAACTCCATTAGAAGATAAGTATTAGTACTAATATAATAGAGACACACACACATACATATGAAATAATCATTAGTTGTCAAGCAAAATAGTTAACATAGATACAACGATCATGAAAACAAATACAACACATATTCAATAAGGTGAGCACCAAAGCCACTGAAATAGTTTGATTTCCTTATTACATATGAATGCTAACATATACCACAAAAATCCTGAGAATAGTCCTAAAAAATTCATGATATATGCATGAAAATGTGTTTGCTCAAAGAACTTCGAATATTAGGCGAAAGTTCCAAGATACATTGATAAAATGAACACTACTAGCTCCAATAATGGAGTGTTAATGCACTTCTTTTTCTCCAAAAGAAATATCTTCCTCTCTAATGCTTGGATGGAGAATCCATGGTTAAAATTCCTCTATTTGAATAATGAGGCATCTTTTATAACAAAAGGAATGAACTTTCATATCCCCAAGCCTTTTGGACTTCCTCATGACTCTCAGACTTCTAATGTGGCCTTTGGGCTTCTATATGAATTTTGAACTTCTAAGTGACCTTTGGACTTCTATGTGACTTTTGGAGTTCTCGATGTGGCTCTTTTGTCCATATATAACTCTTGGACTTCCACATAATACATTTACAATATTTTCAAAAATTACATCACAATTTCCACATCATCATGTGATGACAACATGACAAGTCAACAACATTAATGACTTGGACTCATGGTGACTTGTACATGAGATTATTTGATAAGTGAAAACACTGCTACTATGTCTTCAATACTTGTAATGGATCTTGCATTGTTGTTGTTGTCTACCCTCCCAAGTGTCTTTAAATATCTTAGAGACTTCATGAGTCACTTTGATCATCAAGATTCATTGTTCTTTTAACTGTCACAACATGGTGCCATTGTCTTCAGGATGATTCCTTGGGAAACAATTCTTGTCAGATCTCCTCACAGATATTTTCCATGCTTCATTGATCACTTGTAGATGTAGATCACTCATGGAAAACAAACATTAGCCCAAAAATCTCTTATTCCAGAATGCTTCATGCAAATTTTCTATCTGTGGATCAACAATGCGCCAGGGGGAGAGAGAGAAGCTTTCTATGTGCAAGGCGCACTTGCAAGAGACGAGGGGCTTCAATGATCACTGGTAATGCATTATGTGCTCAACTAGAGGAGGAGAAGGCCTTATGGAAGGTGCAAGGCACAAAAACAAGGGACAGACAACATGTTTGTTTACTAAGTATGCGTTGTGTACAAAGAAGGGAGATTTAGGGCCACAAGGAAGATGCAAGGTGTAGGAACAAGGCATAAGGGAGGCCTCATTTCCCACTGAGAGAGTGTAGTGTGCTCAATCGGTAGGTATGGTCTAGGCTTGGTGCAGGGCGCAGAGACAAGCAACAAGGAGGAGAGTTTGTGGACTAATAGTGCGTTGTGTGCTGGAGAGAATCCTCTTGGGTGTAGGGCACACAAACAACGAACAAGACGATATCCATTAAGCCTTGGGAGTGTTGTATGCACTCATCATAGCCTAGAAGGCATGCTTGCAAAGTCAGAAAATTGTTTAAGTATGGAGGGATAAGACATGGAAAACACACTAAGTCGGGAGAAAAATCATGCATGAAAGAATTCAACTCATCCGTAAAACTTAGACAAGACCCTAAAAGTGTCGTTTTATGACCAAAAAGTGTACTATGACCCTAAAGTGCACTATTGTTACTCTTGATGATGCAACGACTCTTAGAAAGGAACATGGACACTTAGCATATCTGTAGAAACATGAAACAACATTTGAGGACTGAAAGAGACACTTCACATGATAAAGGATAGTCTCTAAAATTTGAATATAGTAAAATTTTGGAAGGTGTTGTAGCAATGACAACAGAATCCTAAGAGATTACCCTCTATGAAAACCATGGAAACCATAGATCGTCATTATGCTCTTGTACTTGTATATATTTTTCTTGGTTGTACTTGTTAGTGAATGTTAATGGCGAATAATGAAAGAAGCAAAATAAGAAGGATGGATGAGCAAAGCAGTCCTTGGGCTTCTTAATGATAAGAATGATGGAAGGAGGGAACTATAAGGATGGTGAAGAAACTAATGACAACGAGGTCATTAAAGGAGTAAGCATGTATCATTGTGTTTTCTAGAAGAATCTTGTTTTGGCATCGCATCATGGATAAAAGGGGGTGATAGTAGCATATTGAGAATCTACTTGATTGAATTGCTTTGTAATAATCATATAGTATTTTAGGAATGAGAAATTTGGGAACCATTTTGCATAATGTTAATCCATAAATTGTTTAACATTATATTAGAGGTAGCCATTCTACCAAGGTGGATCCTCAAGATCTTGTAAGAACCATCACTTTGGAGGTTCTTGGAAAAGGCATTATGACAAAGATTAGTATGTATTCCATATTGTTTTGAAACAATACTATTAAAGGGATGAGGGAATGTAGTTGGTCATATTGCAAGCTCATTGAAGGATACATATAGCTAGATGACTATGTGAAAGATTAATAATGCATATTTGAAGTAAATTTTGGGTAGGATTCATATAATCATGTAAGAAAAGTTGGTCATAAATCATGCATGGTGAATTTTTATTTTATGATGCATAATAGGATGAATTTTACTTACTCTAGAATGAATGGAATATTAAGACTTTCTTTCTAGAATAATAATCAACATCTAGTATATTCTCCAGGAGAAAATGGTAACTTGGTAATCAAGTTTGAGCCTTGGGCACTCTGATGCATGAAATAAGATTCATGTGGAGATGGACCTTGAGGATGTTGATGATGAGAGAGTTGTCACAATGGGGTAAGTATGATGTTAATAATTATTATTGGTTAGCTAGTTAACATATTTTTTTTTCTACTAGGAAAGATGTTAAAAGAATACATGATGACAATTGAGCCAAGTTCAATTGTATAAAGAATGTTGAGGGAAGCTCAATATCTAGCAACTGTGCAGTCAAGATTCACTCATCTTGAGATTGAAAGGTAGCAGTGCGAGAAGATAACTTGAAGGTCAAAGGAGATCACTTTCATGAGAAATATATAATCAGCTTGAAGTCTAAAAAGGATCAATATAATTCCTTAATTAATGATGGAAATATGAAAGTGTAGTGCAAGATTGTTGACCTACAACCTGTCACAAGATTAAGGGAAGAAGATGGCTCTATGATGCCAGGAAGGAAGCATGCTCAGTGTGATGAGATGTGGAAGAAATATGGAGCCACGTTATAGCTAAAATTCTTATAAGGACAAGCTAAAGAGGCTTGTAGATATGACCTCCCAATTAGAAAGGAAGTCAGGAATCTCCTCTAGATTTGAGAGGGAGTAAAGGAGTCTCCTTGAATATGAAAAATTATCTATTCTTAAGATAAAAGGAGAATAGGGATATCCTCTCTAGTTGAAGGAGAGTGATGTTGGACATCACATGTGCATTCTTTTCTTCATTTGTCATGCACTTGACCAAGAATAATAGCCATAAGTCTAAGTGAAGGACTTGAAGAAAGAATTATGGAGGATTGGATAAACATCAGTGGTTTCCTTGAGGATGGAACATCCAAGAAAGGAAAGGAACCGACTCCATTTGAGGATAGGATATGTGTCCAAGATAAGAGTGGTTGAAGAGGACCAATATTCTTTGAGGATTCAGGATTGGAAATCTAGGACAAGAATAGTCCTAAAAGGACATACCTTGTGGAAATTCAGGTTGGGTATGTGCCTTGTAGATGTACTGCGGTACCACACATAAAGCCTCCCAACATAAAGCTCTTGAATGAGGTAGAGTGTGTCTTGTTAGGCCTCAAAGACAGTGCTAATTAATCATAATTTTGATTCGTACAGTTGTCTTATCAATATGACTCTTCTTATGAGAAATTTTGAAAGGGAGTATTGTCCTTGTGCCAGTTGGACAATTATGAATATATCCCTAGTTAATAGGGAGTGTTGAAGAATGTAACTAGTTTCGGTCTTCATAATTGTCATTTGACTCATGTATCTATAAAAAGAAGAAAGAAAACAATCCTTTTAAAGAATGGGTTTCATGCTCAAGTCATGTGTCATTAGATCAAGCATCCATTGAATGATCCTAGGGTTTGGCATGATTCAAGAGTCCTTATCATATTGTAAAATATCCATTCAAGCACTTGTATTTAAGAAAATAAATTTATTTTTGTATATAAAAAAGTCTAGAAGACTCCCAAGAATCAAGTCACCTAAGCCTAGCTCTATTTGGCTTTGTGAGGGCTATTCAAGCACTAACAAAGGCTATATAAAGATGGAGGTTCGATCCATTAGAACTATTATGAAGCACACACATATTGGATTTGATCTACTACTAGTAGAAGAAGTGTGAAAGTCTAAAGAGGCTATAAGAGCCTAGCAAAGAAGAAGAAATATCTTTAGATGACTCAAAATTTTGAAATTCTAGTTGGAAAGCTCTCACGTGATAGTAACCTAGGGTTTTTTGGCATGCAACAGGTATGAATTGTAGGAAGGTGTTGTAGACTTCGTATGTGAGATTGAAAAGGCTAGAAGAGCCATCATCTTAAGGAAATCTTGCTTCACTATCCCTTGTAGATTATGTCTTGCATTAGAGCTGGACAGTTGGCTGGTTGACTTGGTTCTTGGTGGAAGTCATGGTCAAGGGTTTGGTCTTGGAAGTATCCTTTGAATTTGATTCTATAAGAAGTTATTTTTGGGTTTTCCCCTTGGAGGGGTTTTTCCCTTGGTTGGATCTTATATCTTATGTTCATTTTTTTATGCTTGTGATCTTCATTGTTTTGGAATTCATTTGATGATAAGAACATACACATAGTAAAAAATAAGAAAAACATAATATCACAAATAATTGTCATGAATGGAAATATATTAATTAAATGTTTCCTTTATTGACACCTTCCACTGGGCACAATGAAAATGTTGTTCACAATTGTAAATGGTTCAATGGCAGTAGAGAAGATATGCAAGCCTTTAAGGAAATGTTGAACATTTCTCTTTTCACAAATTTAATGACTTTATATTTTTCCAGTTGACCTTCTCTTTGATCAACATGATGTATAGATTTTTCAATCCGACCTTCTCTTTGATCAACATGATGTATAGATGCAATGGTAAACTACTTTGAGCACTCTTTCTGACACTAATGAACATGACATCTAAATCATGGGTGACATGGAAAGTATGAGAGTAGCCCTTTTTCTTTTATGGTCTTTCTTTGACATAGTAATTTTTTTACCCTAAGAAATTTCCCCTTTTCAATATATTTCATTTTCAATCCATTGAAAAATAATTCCCTACAGGCTTGCACGTTCATCAAATAATGCATCCAAACTATCGTATACATCATCTTCTTCATTAGGTAATTTAATAACCATATTAAGTGATACAAAAACCATGGACCTTAATATAATTTTTGGTTCCAAATGTAAATGTCTTGTCTATGGATTGCAAAAATAGGCACAATTTCCTAGTTCTGGGCATGCCCCAAAAATATTAAAATTTTCCTTTGGAAGAGCTGGATGTATGCTTCGGAAATATGTTCATCACGTGATCTGTGTGTATAAACTTCAGTAATTCAAAGAGATCTCCTAAACTATTGATAATTTTGCAGGTATTTCCTATTAAGAACTCAATTTGGACCATCTTGCAAAAAACCCACGTCTCAGATTTTTCAAATTCGCCTTCATTGGCCGAGAATCTGTGTTTGAAATAGCTATGTGAAAATATTCACAATGTTTTAAACATGAAGAAACATTGATAGAAAGATGTTCTCGATCTTATTATACCTACCGCAAGCATGGGATAATGCATTCAATTTTCTGTTTGACTAGGTATTAGTTTGTCTTTGACAAAAAATTTATGATTTTTATCCATAGTTTAACATTAGGAATTCAATTTTTATTATTTAAATTTATTTATTTGTAAGGTGATTGGTTGAGGTCTTATTATGGGTTCTTTAGTAACTTCCATTTCTATTAGTACTATTTTTTTTTTTTTTGTCTTTTGTTATATTTCCTTTTTAATTAACATTTTGATTTATTCTTTTTTTTTTTTCAATTATTTCTATTTTCATGAATTGTAATTTTTCACAATATTTTCAATTTAAGGTGACTTATTATTATATTAAAATTATACTTTAATAAATTTAATTATAAACAATTATATATATTAACAAGGGATACATAGTAGCTAGTACTTTTTGCTTAGCTTAAATATAGCTTAATTAAACTTAAAAACAAAAAAGACAAAGATTTAATTATGTAAAATTTTGTTATTATTAATATAAAATCATGCACTAATTTACAAAAAAGAAAAAATAAAATACATAAAGACTTCATCACAAAAATAAAACAACTAATAAAATATTGTATTGTTGAATGTCATCACAAAAAATAAGAAATTTGATTAACTAATATTGTTTATATTAACAATTATACACTTTAAATATATTATTTTAATATATATTTATGTGTTTTATTTTTTATTAATATATATAATTTTTTATAATTAAATTTATTAAAATATGTTTTTAATATGATAATAAGTCATCTTAAATTGAAAATATGGAGAAAAACATAAAAGTCATGAAAATGGAAATAATAGAAAAAATGAAAAAAAAAAATTTAGATAAAAAGGAAATAAAACTAAAATTTAAAAATTAGTAACTATTAGAAATGGAAGTTATTAAACAACCCATAATAAGACTTCAACCAATCATCTTACAAATAAATAAATTTAAATAATAATAATAAATAACAAAAATTGAATTCCCAATGTTAAACTATGTATAAACAACATAATTTTTTGGTCAAAGACAAACTAATACATAATCAAAGCAAAACTAATAATAACACACACACACATGTTAATATAAATAATATTAGTCAATTACAATCCTTAATTTTCGGTGATGACATTCAATACTACAATATTTTATTACTTGTTTTATTTTTGTGATGAAATCTTTGTCTTTTTTATTTTCTTGTTTAATTAAACTATATTTAAATTATACACCAAGTATACACTATTATATATCCCTTCTTCAAATATGATGAATGATTCAAATATAATAAATGATTCCAGATAATTGACACCATTTATTTGAACATAGAGAAAATTATTTCATGATGCAATACATAAATTAGGAAACCATCTATTTGTTTGCCTATAATCCACAATTCCCATCATAGACATCACTTTTCTGTTGAATGGATTTATGAATAGGTTGTTGGTGCAAAGCTATTTGCTTTATCTTTGGATGAATTGGAAACTCAATAAAAACAACATTTATTGCACCAACTATTGCAATTTCTATAAATCTTTCATACCACTTGCCCTCTTTGCTCCTTTTCACATGTAAGTTTTTGATTGTTCGTCTAGCACATTCATTTACAAGGAAAAGGTGGCTCGTGAAGTGTTAATGATGGATGACTTGCCAATCAAATGAATAATGAACTACATGGTATTCATCATCCCTCAAGATATATTACATAATAGAAAATACCCTTGATTGGAGCTTGTGGGTTTTATTTCTCATGCAACGGAAACACATAAACTGTAGCTTAGTTCAACTCCACCATTTTCTTCTTTTTAGCTAATTTGTTGGGCAATCGTCCAAACCTTTCACTGTTGCCAATGCACCTATAATTTTTGGAAGTGATGTGTCTGGATTATGTTTTGTATTAACGAGCATAATGTAGAAGAAAGTTTTTCAGATTAATCACAATAACTCTTTCAGATTAATCACATTGTTAGGATTTGGTTGATGTTTCGAACCAACTAATGTGGTTCATCTTCATGACAAGGTGAGAAATACATCGATCAAAAGGAATAAATAGTAAGGATGCAACATTGCCTAGAGGTAGCCGTTAAAAACTAGTTGTTGGTGAATTAGTTAATAAGTAATGAAAATAACTATTTGGGAATTAGCAGTAAGGAGCTATTTTATTAAATTATTCTATATTTAATTAAAAATAGCTATTAAGGAATAATTAAATATAAAATATTGTATTTCAAAATTGTCGATTTATGTAAAGTAATTATTTATTAATAATATATATCATCTTATTTGTTAGAAGTTGACTCATTAGAAAACTAGCGGTTATAAATTTAAAATATTTAATCCCAATATAATTCAATAATTATTAATTTATTAATAATATCAAGTATAAGGCAATTTGACAACGTGAAATCATTCCAAAACCACCTTAATTATAAACAAACAGAATGTGAAGGGGTTACTTGGATGTGGTAAGCGGTATAATGTTGGGGAGTTCTACATTTTACCCAGCACTACCACCTCATGAAAAATGGTTTTGATAAAACTAAAAATTGCGGACCCTCAATTTTGTTTAAACTTCAAATAGGAAAGGGGGCCCGTTATTGGATTCCATCCATCGATTCATGTTACTCACAATCTGATGGTTTTATATCATTGTTGGATTTCAATATTCCTTCATGCATGTTCAATCAAAATATATTGATTTGGTTTTCCATAGGAATTTATCCCACATGCACAACACGCTTTATATCCTGATTGTCTATATGTGGGTGATGGAGGAGGATTGTCTTGACACGTGGAGCACAAAAGGTTATTTGTTGGCTTCATCCTTAGGGCACTTGCTTGACTTGACTCGTGGTGTTATGTAACTTAGATTAGATGAAGGTTTAATATCTACGGAACTTAATCCGTGGTGTTATGTAACTTATAGATTAGATGAAGGTTTAATATCTACGGAACTTAATCCTTGGTGAATGCGAATGATATATCTGTGGTTCGTTGAATAAATATTGAAACTAGTGCGTATTAATATTGTTTGTGGTGTGGTGGTTCTCTGTGGTCTCGGTGGTTCGTTATTAATGTTGATCATTATTTGCGGTGTGGGTGGTCTGTTGAATAATCTACGGTGTCAGTGGTCCATTGAATCTCCACACTCAATATATTCCGATAGATCTAATCCAGTCTACGCGCTGGGGTTCGATCCAATCTAGGGCATGTGTGGTCTACAGTTCGGTTTGTTGATATCAGCTGCACCTCGACGACGGGATCGCATCTGCGGTGTAGAAGTCTTATGACTTGGATCTACGGCGGTGCCGGTCTACGATGCCATCGATTTGGGTCTATTGTTCAATCATCTCTGCGGTTCGAAAACTAGTTTTATAAAAAATCTCGTGTCGGGTCTATGAATTGGGGCTGGGTTGTGGTTTTTCCAAATACTTTTCCAATCTCTGTGGTCTCAACCATTCATCTTTCCAGATCCAATCCGGTCTGCGGGCTGTGGTTTGATCCAATCCGGGGCATGTGCAGTCTGCAGTCCGGTTTGCTGATATCAAGTGCACACATTCCTTATCTTTTTCTAATACATATCTGCTCATATATTTTCAAGTATGAATAATTCACCACAACTACCAAAGATTACCAAAGTTAGACCTAGCACAGTTACTCTACAGAGCCTTTATGAGTATATAGAGTCTTTAGAGAAATGTAGAGAAGAAAGAGAAGTCAAGCTACAAACAGAGTTAGAAGCCATGCTGGAAAATAAATCCACATCTCTTAAAGACAAGATCCAAAAATAAATAGAAAATAAAATAGAACTATTGGAGAATAAAATGAAGGCAATAGAGACTAGGTTGAAGGTTATAGAAAAACAAAACCAAGATACGAACCAAACATCCCAACAAGGAGATGTTGATACTTTAGAGAGTCTTAAAATGAAGGACATGATTAAAAAACTAGAAGAAAGTTAATATTCGCCTCACCGTAAATAGTGTGGCAGGTAAATTAGATATCAAACCAATTAAAGATGAAATGAAAAAATTGATAGAATTAGACCATGAGCGTAACAAAAGGGCCTTGAACCTTATAATCTTCGATTTGAAAGAGGAGGTAGATGAGGATACTTTAGTCATAGCCAAAACATAATTACGTAATAGATTACAAATTGAAACAACGTGTCTCACAGAAGCAACAAGGGTGGGGAAATTAACTGAGAATAAAGGAAGGCTGATCAGAATAAAGGTGAGCTCTACTAACCATAAGTATGACATACTTAGTAAAACCTCAAGTCTAAAAGGAATGGAAATATTTATAAATGAATATCTCATTCCAGAAGATCAAGCAGAATTAAGAAAGGAGGTTCAAAAGGTAAAAGAAGCTAGGAAGGAAGGAAATTGGGCAATAATCAAAAATAGAAAAGCCATTATTCGAGATAGAAACCAAAAAGATAGTAATAAATAACAATTCAACAGGCTCCAAATTCTTTCTTGGAACTGTCGGGACTTTCCATGGAACAAAGGCCCCAAGCTAAGTTGGATCTCAAATTATGTTGATATTATATTGCTTGTTGAAACTTGGGAGCATGAAGAATCTAAGGTCCCTAACATAGATGGCTTTGCACTATGGTCTACCTGGAACAAGTGATCCTCCCGTAGAGCCATTGGGGGTATAGCTTGTTACATTAATAAGAACATCTCCCCCCACGCGAGGATTTATAAAAACGACCCTTACAACCAATATAGTTGGATAGTGATTACTGAAATTAATGATAAAAAGACCTACATAGCAATCTATTATTTCCCCCCCATCAATTCTAACTTCTATAAGAAAAATAATCCAGATAAAAATAGTCCTTACAATGGTTTAGAGAATGATATTTCTAGCCTAAAGAATGAAGGTAATATCCTTTTAATGGGTTACTTTAATGCTCAGACTTCAAGCAACCAAGCTATTATTCTAAGCAACCATTCCAACCCTAATCTTATTTGGTTAGATGAAGACCTTACTCTGGCTATCCGGTAAAAAAGGAGCTCTGAAGACCTTGGGGATAATTTGTTTGGGTCAGAGCTAGCCAAGCTCTGTAGTGCTCAGGATCTAACAATTTGCAACGGTCTAAATAAGTGGCCTAATTCTAGCCAGATGACCTGCATCCATGGGCTTGGTAGTAGCGCGGTAGATTATGTTATTTCTGATCTCCCTTTATACAATGAAATAATAAATTTTGACATCTTAAACGACCATGAGCTTGACTCTGATCATAGGCATTTACTTATAACTTTGAATTTTTTCATGCATAGAGATCCCATAGAAGATAATCCTTATAGCCAAAAGAACTTAATTTTTGATAGAAATAAAAACGATATCTTTCTAAATGAATTAAAAACCAATTTGCTTCCTTTATCTACTATAGAAAATATAGAAGACCTCTATCATAATTTTACTGCAA
Source organism: Pinus tabuliformis (assembly GCA_031772625.1). NCBI lineage: Eukaryota > Viridiplantae > Streptophyta > Pinopsida > Pinales > Pinaceae > Pinus > Pinus tabuliformis. The sequence continues at coordinate 1,863,833,367 of CM062817.1, forward strand.
CCCTCTCATATTCTATTAACAAGTTCTCAATTGAAGTTTCAAGTAATAAAGGAAATAACAAAACCAACCCATGGTGTGACAAAGATTATAAAAGTGTGATGAGAGAAATTAAGGAAGCGGTTGATGAATCTCTTAAAATTGGCAAGATAAAAATATACAAAGCCCTAACTAAAAGGAAAAAAAGCAGTATATTCGTAAAAGGAAAGAGAATCTATTACACCTCTCTAAGGTAGCTCATAAAAAATTCTGGAGGTAGATTTTAACTAGGAAAACCAAAGATAATAATAAAATTGCTTTACACAACTAGAATTCCTATCTTAAAAAGCTTTATGAATCTCCAAATGTCATGGATAACTTTGAAACCCTGCTCACAACGATTTTTTTTTTCTTATTAGAAGACATTGATTTTGGGGTTAAACGCATGGCAAATGGGAAAGCTAAGGACATTGAAGGTTACCAGGTGGAAGTCTTAAATATTGGAGGTCTTGTTCTCATCTCCCACATCCACAAGATTTTCAATCAAGTGGTCAAGCAAGGGTTCCATAAAACATGGAATCAGAGCCTCATTATCCCTATTTTTAAAAGTGGGGATACAAATAACCCCTCTAATTATTGGACAATTATGATCAACCCTCTCTTAGCCAAGTTATATTGTATTATTTTTGAAAAGAAGTTGAGCATGTGGCTTGAAAGTGAAGGTAAGAAGGCTAAAGGCCAAACGGGTTTTATAAGGAAACACTCAATAACGGACCACCTCGTTACGCTTAAGATCATTGTGGAGGAATGCTGCAATGATAAATCCAATCTCTTTTGTTGCTTTGTGGACTTTAGAAAGACTTTCGTTACGGTTCCTAGAAACAACCTATGGAATAGATTAGAAGAGCTAAAGGTTCCTTTCAAGTTGAGAGATGCCGCTATAAGGTTATATGAGAATGTAATTGCCAAGTTAAAGAGAAATGAGGGGTGGTCAAAAGATATTAAGTGTAATATCAGAGTTAAACAAGGTTTCCCCCTCCCCTACCCTATTTGGCATTTTCATCGATAAGCTAGAAGGTTGTTTAGAGGAAGAAGGTTATGCTGACACAATCTTAGTTGGGATAGTTATCATCCTTCTTCTCTATGATGACGATATTGTTTTTCTTGCAAGGTGCCCATTAGATCTTGATAAGCAACTTGGAACTCTTAAGGATTTTTTTCTCTACCATGGGTATGACTGTTAACATTGAAAAAACAAAAGTTATGATTATCAAATTCAAGAAGGACATTTACGCTAATTTTATGTATGACAATAGTAACTTGGAGGAAGTGTCTTCTTCCAAGTACCTAGGAATTGATATTCATCACAAGCTCAACTGGAACTATAGCATTGAGAAAATGATTAATGGGGGGTCGAAAGCTTATTTTGGTCTTGAAAATAATTGTAAAATGACAAACCTCCTAATGTGGGATAGAAAGAAGTTCCTCTTTGAAACTTTAGTCACTCCTGTTATCTTATATGGATTTGAGGTTTGGGGTTGCAACATATCTAGAGAATCCTAGAGAAATATTGAGCAAATCCAGAAGCGTTTTATAACATATAACCTCAAAATTAAAAGCAATACACCTTATCCTATTCTCCTTATAGAAGTGGGTATTTCCCCTATCGAGAGCCTAGCTATGACTAGGATTCTATTGTACAAGCACAAACTCAATAACATAGGAGACCATAGACTTCTTAAGCTAGCTTTAAATTCCAGCCAAAACCACCTAAGGCTCAAACGAGGTTGGTATAAAGACACTAGGGCCTAGTTAAACCATTGGGAGATTGACGATAATGTTGCATTGCAAAATAATAATAACATTAAAAATATTGTTACTTCTAAGTTCAAAGAAAAAATGTGGTGTGACAAAGATTTAGCAGCTAAAAGAAAATTAAGATATTATAAGGAGGTCATCAACCCCACCCTAGAAGATCAAAAGTATTTATCTATTTTAACTAGATCAAAGAAGAAAATTAATTTATTGTTACCCTCATTCTCATGTGATGGAAACAATTCTAAGTCCAAAATAATTAAATTAATTAAAATCAAGAAAGTTGGATTTATTCCTCATGGTTAGGAGTCAGTTTAGGCCTAGTTGGTTGCGAGATTCTCTCCAACTAGTTATACTCCTAGATTAGTGTTTGATTGAGAGATTTGCTCAACCATAGTATCCAACATAGACATACTATCTTGAGACAAACTTCCTCATGTATTCATTTGTACTATTATCATTATTTGTACATTGCATTATAAGAGGAATACAATAAGGCTTTCAAGCCTTTTCCACCATTTCTATGTCTTTGGTATTTTTTCACTTAATTTTGTTTAATATTCTACATGTGGTATCAGAGTAATAGCTGGTTGAGAAATCGATTTTGCATTCAAACACTATGGTTTTTTTTTATGTGGTTTTTTTGTAGTTTTCTGAGCAAATCTTGAAGTTGAATATGGCTGCAGAGTTAGTTTTGGATTTGCGAATTTCTGGTTTGTGGTTGACTGGAAGAAACCTTGGCATGCGTGAGGGACTGTGAAGGATTTCCCAACGAGAAAATTTGGAGGGCCCGGTATTTAGTATCCTGCTCCATTCCTTAATCGAGTAGGAGATCCATGCGTGTACAATTGAGAGAGTCAGAAGATCTGTTTTCAACTGCGTCTGTTTGAGGATTAAAATTGTTGAGGATTGAAATCGTTGCTAGTTTGAAGGCCCGCGTGTTGAGGAGCGTGAAACCATCAGTGTTGGAGATGTGGGCTTCTTCAACCATTGGGCAAATGCGGTAACACTGTCATCTCTTTGTATATGAGTGTATGAAACACCACGTTTTTTTTTTCTTGCTCTTGCAGAAAGATGGATAGAAATGTACTAGAGATAGGACAAGTGAAATTGCACCAAGTGCAACAATAAGCTCAGAAGGCAGATGCCGTCGGATACGATCCAGAGACTAGACATGGATATCCTGTGATGTGAACGCAGAAGGCCACAACAGAAATAATGAGTTGAGGGATGAACTTCCTGTAGAGAGCGTGGATTGTGTGTAGGTATCGAAATCTCATCCCAGTGTCGAGTCTGCACGCTGAAATCATGTATGAAATTGTTGTTTGAATATTGTCTTGTCACTATTTCTAGCCACATTCCATAACATTCACAGCACTTGGCGCAATCACCAGCACAGTGTCGAGATGATTTTTCCATCGACATCGACATTAGTTTGTCTATGGCGACATCGACATGGCTAATGACTTGTTGCGATGTGCTGAATGTTTTGTTGTTTTTTAATCAAAATTAGATTGGACGGATGTACATGAGCCCTGGAGCTGCAAAAGATCCAAGTCTGCACATATTTAAAAAATCTTGTATTACTTTCAACTGAATATACAAATATCTAGTATGAAGGATAAATAATGTGTTTTATTGAAAACATTTATAAAGCGGTTTTGTAAATCAAGCGAAGACCCCTGAAATTTGGCAAGGAGATTGTGACTATTCACAGGGCCGATGGAATACTAAGAGATGTGTGAAAGACATGCCTGAGGGATGAACTAACAAGGGAAGAAAGCCAACAGCATGGAGGCTGAACAACTTGAAGATCTGCGTCAAGAATAGCCAGCGTGGAGAACTGCGTTGAAAACTCTCTAAAAAAAATTAATGTTCGCGGAGTGAAACAAGCCGGGAAGAGATCCAGCGTGAAGAAAAAGCATGGAAGAGAGCTAGGGTGGAAGAGAACCAATGTTTCCAAAAAAAATGCGTTGAAAATTCTGTAGCGGCCATACTCAACTTCTTCTCCAACGAAAAGGTATAATTTATGAAAAATTTAAAGTGTGTTTTGACTTTTAAGAAGAGATTGGTTCACTTGAAAAAGTGACTTTATAAAATTTAGTTCACCTTTTAAAAGGAACTTCGCTAAAAAAATTTAATGGGAGTTTAAAAGGGATTGAAAACCAAAATACTCATTTTTTTGGAGAGATAAGGTGTATAAATTTTATGTTTGGAGTGATGGAAGATTTAATGAAATTTTTTAAGATATATGGCGAGGATTGATAAATGTATTTTTTTGATTTTGGAGGAATAAGGTGATTTTTTTTATTTGGAGTGATAAGAGATTTTTTTTAGAGAAAGTCAGTGTTGTAATTCAAAGTAATGTTTTACTTTGAGAGATTGAGTCAGTCAATATTCAGTTTTTGAAAACAATTTTCTTCCAAGGAGTTTTGGAGCTTTGAGACATTTCAACTACGATATTGTAAATATAAAAGGTTGATGTACTTAATATTTAATAAAAACTTATTTTTTTGTGGTGTTGATGTGTTCGAGATTTGCCCGAAATTGAATAAGGGGATCTTAGGTACACCATGAGTGTTTTGGCGATAGCGCATGATTCTTGATATTGTGCATGTTTTGTGTCTAGTTTTGACACTACAATTATCTTATCTAACACACACAAGGTCTTAAGAAAATGAATGAAACAAGCACATTACTCAAAGAACTTGAAATTAAGAAGCTGCAATGAGAATTCTTTTTTTTGCTCAAGTAAGATTAGGTCCTTCTATTCAACTATATGAAAAAGTTACATAATATATATATAAAGGAGCCCCACAAGGCCTTTATACCCGGGCCATGGAACCTTTCAACAATACCTTCGAGGAACCGGAACACTCCATGACCATTCGATCATACTACACAGATCTAGCGGTTAAGAGACTATATCAGAGATCCAACATGCACACCCTTTAACCAAATACGTGGACCCGAAAAAAGACTATGCTAACTCTCAAAACCATTTCGGGTCCAAATTGGGAGATAACCTCTGGGCTGTTTATCCTCCCGAAATCCGTCAGAATCACGCGATCTTGAGTGAATTGTTAAAGTAGCACGTGACTTAACAACACCTTTGGACCCCAAAACTAATAAAGCCACCACCTAATTGCGTTTTGGGTCCGAATGGATGTTTAACATTCTTGCTGTTTGTCATGCACAAATCATTGGATTATTACGATTTCCTCGACCCGCCCACTCTTTAAATAAGAACTCGACACAAGACATTGAAGGGCCATATTTAAAGTGAATCTGAAACATTCGTAGATTAGATCTCTAAGTAGCTTCCCACCTGAAACCAAAGGATTTTAGTGTTCTAGGTGCATTTTCCTACTCGAAGACTAGATCTCCTCTGTTTTCATCTAGCTTCACCTTGCTTATTTCCCCTGCTCTCATAATATTCCCTGTCTAAGGTCGCTTATCTGTGACACTCTTCCCACAGTCATCCTTGGGGATTCTCTATCCAGTCATATCTTTTGCTGCAATTGGAATAGAGTACGTCTTCATTTGCAAAAATATCCACTAATTTATTGTTGTTCTACTCACATGAATGAAACTAAGGGTTATCATTGTGCGCATGTGGGATTGAATAAGATGGTAGACTTGCAGTAACCTCCAGTGTTTCGATACTCTCTCTAGTGCTGAGCCATTGCATATTTTCTTGACTGAATTGATTATCAGTTCAGAATCAACTTCAATTATGGTATTATGTAAATTTGAGTTCCTTAAGATTTCTAGGCATTGCTCAAGGGCCATGAGTTCTGCCATATTATTAGTGGCTTTACCCAAATAACTATGAAAGATGTCTTGTATTAAAACCCTTTTCATCTCTTATTACTCCTCCATAACCAGCAATGCTAGGGTTTCCTTTTGAGGCCCCATCTATATTGCATTTCATAAAACCATGGGGGGAAGGTTGCCATAAGTCCTTATCATATGTTATATGATTTACAGGCTTGATTATTCCCTTGGGGCAAAGCCCCTGTAGGCCCAAATGTCGAATTATCTGCACATCTTGATCTTGAGGTTGGTTCTTAGGGGGGTTTTTTATAAGGATTCCTATGGTTTCTTTGAGTTGTCTTCTAATTGCTATAATGATCTAGGCTGAACTAGTCCGGTTCTTGAAGATTCTATTGTTGTGTTCTTTTTAGACATCCCAGATTAGAAAGCCTGGAACCAAGTCCCAAGCTTTGTTTATAATTTCATTTGCAGAATATTTTCTCCTCCAATTCCTCAAAGTGCTGTTGATGCTGCCAATATCCCTGTCAGAATGTCTGAAAATTGAAGCCACCCAATTCCACAAGGTGTAGGTGAATGGGAAAAGGCTGGGAAGGTGTTCCATAGTTTCTTCTTGTAATTTGCAAAGCTGGCATCTTGATGGACCAATTACACCTCTCTTTCGAAGGTTTTCCCAAGTTAGAATTTTTTTATGTTGCACTAACCACATGAACAGTTTGATTTTCATCTAGTTTTGGTTCTGCCATAGGTCCTTCCAAACCGTGTCAGGGTTTGGAAAGTCAAGCTCAAGGGCTATTCGCTTGGCCTCTTTAAGGTTAAAGTTGCCTTCATTTTTTTTGCCCCATCTCAGTTGGTCTGAAGATGTTGATTTCAGAATCTTTCTCTGTTCCAGGATGACTGTGAGAGCTTCAGCCTGGGCCTTCAACGGAGAGTCCTCATTGTAAATCAGGTTCTTCCATACTCTCCATTTTCCCTCACTTCTATCCTAATCCCAGAAGTCATTTACCCTGTGTAACCCTTTGTCCTCAGTATCCTTCTTAAGATTGTCAAACTCTTCTCTCAACAGTTTTGGTTCCTGTTGCCAATTATCTTCCCAAAACTAAGCTAGGTTTCCATCTCTGATTTCCCAGAAACCGTGTTTTTGAGCAATAGCTCTATTCTCCCAAGCTTTGTTCCAAATGTGGGAGCCTTTGATAATCCCAGACATTCTAATATGCTCCCTTTCTTGCCAATTGTTTGCATTTTTCTGTTTCCATACCTTGGCCTAGGGGGTAGACGATTCCTTTAGCCATCTCCACCATAATTTTGCCCCCAAAACTTTATTTAGGGTTTCAGGGTCATCCAGTCCCAAACCTCCATGTGTCTTAGGTTTACAGATCTTATCCTAGGTTATCAAAGCCCAATTCTTTTTCTCTTCCCCTTTGCCCTAAAGAAAATCTCTTTGGATATTTCTAATGTGTTTCATAACTCCTTTAGGAGCTGGAAGTGTTGAAAACATGAAGTTGGGTACAATTTGTAGGATGGCCTTTGTAAGCACTAGTCTTTCTGCAAAATTTAAAGCCCTATTTGTTCATTTACGGATTCTGTCCTGGAGTCTATAGATAACAGGCTCCCAAACTATCTTGCTTAGAGGTTTGTCTATTAGAGGAACTCCCAAATATTTGGAGGGTAGCAGATCTCTTTGAAATCCTAAAATTCTGGTGAGATTTCTCTGAATAGAAATATCAGTATTAAAAAAGAAAATCTTTGATTTTGTAAGGCTTACCTCAGTACCCGCCACCATAGCAAAGTCTTTCAAGATTTGCTTGAAGGCATGAGCTTTTTTGACCGTAGGTGTACCATGCAGCATGTTGTCGTCCACAAATTGTTGACGGGTCAAAGCATCCCCATTCAGGGTGAGTTTGAGACCCTGAATTTTTCCTTCTACTTTGGCAGCCTTGATCGCATTGCCTAGCCCTTCCATCATGAGAATAAAGAGGAAGGGTGAGAGCAGATCTCCTTGTCTGAGTCCTCTTGAAGGCTTAAAGGTTTTGGATGGTGAGCCATTCAGCAGTATAGAAGAGCTTGAGGTGGTAACAAGGGCCATTACCCATCTTATCCAGTTATGGTCAAAGCCATATGCTCTTAGTACTTCCCTGATGTATGCCCAACTTAGCTTATCATAAGCCTTTTCTAGATCAAGTTGTATGATCATACCTACTTTCTTATTGCTCTTAAGTGAGTGGATCACCTCGTGAGCTTGAATGATATTGTTTAGAATCTGCCTACCTTCCACATATCCAGTTTGCTCCTCAGACACTAGAGTTGGAAGAAGGGGCTTGAGCCTGTTTGCAATTATTTTGGATATAATTTTGTACACCACATTGCATAATTCTATGGGTCTAAATCTATCTGGTGTCATAGCATTTTCCTGATTTGGAATCAAGGCTATGAAAGAGGTGTTGAGCTCCTTCAGAACAATTTTGTTTTTCCTTGAGTCCTCCACCACCTACAGGATATCGTGCTTGACAATGTTCCAGCAAGCTTTGAAGAAGTCAATGTTGAAACCATCTGGGCTTGGAGCTTTCCCATTTTGCATCTCTTTGATGACTTCCCTGAACTCCTCTTCATTCACTAGCTTGTTAAGATTATAATTGTATTCTCTTGTCACTAGCTTAGGAATATGCTTAGTGAAGTCATTAATGAATTGAGATCTATCTATGAGAGGCTCCTCTGCTATGCTTCGAAAGTGTTGAACCAGAGCAGATTCTATTTCTTTGTGGGTGTTGAGCTGTTTTCCTTGTGTATCTTTCATTTTTAAAATCCTGTTGTGAGACCTATGATCCATGGTAGACTTATGAAAAAAACTTGTATTCCTTTCTCCTTCCTTTAACCATTGTACCCTCGATTTCTGTTTCCAGAAGATTTCTTCTTGCTTACATAAGCCTTCCCACTCCCGTTGAAGCGATTCAACTTGTTTCTTACCTTCCTTGGTGAATCCCTTAGAGATTAGCTCCTGGTTAATTTCCTGTAGCTTCCCCTCAACTACTTTTTTGGCTTCGAAGATATTGCCAAACTCATTCTTATTCCAATATTTGAGCCTGAGTTTGATATATTTTAGTCTCTGCTGTAGAAGGAACATTTTAGTACCCTTAGCATTCAAATCTTCTGTCCACCATTTTTCAATATTGCTGATGAAATCAGGATGGGTAAGCCAAATGTTTTCAAACCTGAAAGGTCTGTTTCTTGGAGTTCCTATAAAGGACGCTTCTAATTGAATAGGCCAGTGATCCGAGCCTCCAAAAGGGAGGATCATAGCTGACAATTCAGGGCCTGAGAGGATAAGGTCCTCAGAGATAATGAATCTATCTAGCTTAGAGGCCACTTGAGAATCCCCTCCCCTTTTATTGTTCCAAGTGAAGATACCATTATTGGTTTCTGTATCTACTAGCCTCATATTGGTAATGAAGTTTTGAAAAGCTATGGAATCTCTGCCTAGAGATCTTGTCCCACTTTTTTTTTTTCGAGAGAGAGATCTGATCATATTAAAGTCCGCTCCCAGAATCCAGGGTATGCCTAGATGTCTCTCTCTTAGCTCCTCCAGAGAGGTTAGAACCCTGAATTTGTCTTCAAGCTTTTGTGGACCATAGACATTTGTTATCAGATAAACTTCCTTGTCCCCCAAAGGTTGGATGACCACTGATAGGTAGTTCCTGGATGCTTCAGCATCTAGGATTCCAAGTTTCTGAGGGTTCCAAAGTGTGAGAATGCCTCCTGCTACGTTGTTTGCTTTAACTTCTAGATATTCATACTTAATAAGCCATTTTCTATGTATCTCTCTTATTTTGTCTACAAAACATTTTGTTTCCTGGATAAATACCAAATCTGGTTTTTCTTCTTTCATTCTATTACTGAGATTGCATTGTTTCCTTTTACTTCCTAGACCCCTAATATTCCACGTTGTAAGCTTCATTAAGAAAGACTTGTAAATGAGTAACTAGTTAGGTCTTTCATCTTACCTGAGTTGATCATGAGTATTCGACATTCAATCAGCAACTCATTCTGTTTTTTTCTTCCTCTTTTCCTTCTGTGGTTTTTGGGAGCTTGTCCCCCTATTGCGTCCATAGTTTTAACCCCTTCGTTATCCTGATTATCATGGTTTCTTTTGACCCCAGAACCCTTTTCCTGCGTTCTCCAGAGGAAGAGCTGTTGTACTCTGTTAAATTCATCTTGAGGTAGCGTATCCACTCCTTTAGTGGTTCCCTCCTCCAAGAACTTTTCTAGATCAAGATGCTCCCTTTCCAGTATGTCCTGCAGTTCATGATCCTCCGTTCCCACTTCGCTTGGGGTCATCTCTTGATCCCTATCAAGTTCCATAGTGTTGGGCTAATCCTCCTTTTGTTGGCTTTTATCCAGTCTATCCTCCATGCTGTCATCCTTTTCTTTCTCTACAGGATTGTCCTTCATTACTTGATTCGCTCTTTCATCCCCCTCTTCTTATTCTAATATCTTGAACCTATTATGACTAGGCTGCTTTTTCTCATAAATCTTTTTTTGGTTCTTTCTCCCTCCTTTTCCTCTGCCTCCCACTTTGGTGAAGCTTTCAGTATCTTTACTTGAGGTTGCTTTGATGCTGCTCTCATTTTTATTTAAAGGGAAATCTCTGAAGAGGTGCCCATGTTCATGGCATTTATGACATTTGAAGGGTACATGCTCATAGTCCACCGCCTGCACCAATTCTTCATCATAAACTTCAAGAATTATTTCATCCAACAAAGCCATAGAAAGGTCTATTTCCACGCATATTCTAGCAAAGGAGGTATATTTTCCGCGTAGTGTGGCCTCTGATATTTTTAAAAAATGCCCTAGTTTATTACCTATGGCTTTTAATGATTCTGGAAGCCAATAATCTAGAGGTAGGGAATATAGTCTTATCCATACCAGCACTGATGTAAATGTTTCTCAATCCGGTACAAAGTTAATCACCCATGGCCTCATATAAAGGCCTGCGACCACATAGAAGTAAGGTCCTCCTTCAAACACCTTGTCTCTATCCTTTAGGTTTGAAAACACAAATGTGAAGAAACCCTTGGATCCCAGGTGCAGATCTATTTCTCCCTTAGGTTTCCAATGGTTCTTTATCCAAGCGTGTAGAGCCTTCTCCATTGGCCATAACCCCATGAATTTGCATATCACTGCATAAGTTGCCATGTGCTCCCTGTGTGCCTGTAGCGTTGGATCACTTAACACCACTCAGGGTGTGATGGATGCCCTAGGTTTACATGGTCTTGTCCGCATTCTGGGGTCAGCTTTCTGGCTGTCCACTCCTGTATGCTTCTCTCTTCTGACTTCCTCCTGCATTTCTACCTGCCTCTGTGCTTTGCTGTTTTCCTGTCCTCCTCTTTCTATACCCCCGTTTTCCACTTCCATTGGATTCTTGAAGCAGCTTGCAACTACATGACTGTAGGAGGGAGTGGAACTCCCTCCTTCTCGCCCCTCCATGGAGCCCAACATTGAAAAACTACTGCAAAACCTAGTTCCATGCATTTTTTCTCCTCCCAGCTCCCCTCTTCGTTTTTCGTAACCACTCTCACACACATATTCTCTATGAAAAACATATTGAGAAAATAAATCCGAGATCCAAGCTGCAACGAGAATTCAATCAAGCACAAACAATCACATGCATTTGTGCAACTACAACACATAATCAAAGTTGGAAACGTCAACATTCTACATCAACAAGAAAATTCACACAAGACAATCAAGTTAATGCAACTACAAACTCATGCATTTCAATAGACTACATCAACATTCAATGACAATTGGCCATTGTGTAACTTTAAAAATCATAATTTGTAAGTTAACTTGTAAATAAATTCAAATAAAATTGAGTTGAATTGTAAAGGTGCATTCTCAGTCAAAACCAACACCCAAATTGTGAATTTATAGGAGGTAAAGTGAGTCAATTCTCCTCGATCGAGTCAATTACGTGAGTCAATATCATTTGAATTTGTCACTATAAAAATTAGGTGCATTTTCGGTGGTATCCGACACCCTCATTCTAGTACAAAATTCAAGCGAGCGTGATTTCAACCATTCCATTGATAAACTAAATCAGACACACAAGTTCAAGAATTCAAGCGAGCGAGATCTTCAAATCCCACAAGTGTTACAAGAAAGCATCAAGAAAAATCAAGCAAGAAAGCGAGCTAGTACAAGAGAGCATGTCAAAAATCATAATGGGTAAAGGAGGAAAACATCTTCAAAGTGCAGAACTGGAGATTAAAGATTTGTAAGATTGCAATCATGAGTTACAAAACAAAGTTGAAATACTGGAATGGAAGTTGAAGCAGAATCAAACCTTAATCAATCAAATGACCAGTACATTAGAAGCAACAAAAGAATTTCAAATTGAGCTCGAAGTGAAAGAAAAACTCATTCACGCACTTCAAATTAAGTTAAGTGAAAAACAAGATTTGCTAGATGCACAATGTGTAGAGAAAACAAATGAAAGTTGTGACATAGAAGACCTCATCACAACAAATAATGAAATTTGTGATACAAGTGATATTATTCAACATATTGATGAAGGTTATGACACAAATGATCTAAGCAAATAGGTTGATATAAGTTGTGACATCAGTGATCTCATCCAACCAGCCAGTTGTACTACTTAATGATGCACCAAGTAGTACCAAAGATCAAATTGATTAGTTTAATGCAACATGTCAATTATATGAACTGTTAATGCTTGATGCCCAGTGTGACACAGAAGGTTTAATAAATCAAGGACAAGATGTTAGTAGCAACAAAAAGTATGAAGAAAAACAACATGATAGTCTTTCCAAGAAGGTGATCAAACCTTGGGAAGAAATCTCCTTCAACAAAGATCGACATGGTCTAGGATACAACAAAGAAAACACTTTGTTTGTTCCATATTTCTCAAAACCAGTTCAGTTTTTCAGTGCTGGTTTTCTCGACAATGATCAAAATATGGTTAAGTGTAACCATTGTAAACGAAATGGACTTATGGAGAGTAATTGCTTTGATCTCCATCCTTGTCACCATTGTGGCAAGAAAAATCATTCATCCGAAAGATGCTGCAAGCGAAATCCACCACCCAGAGTGAAGATCAATTACGCACAGATTGATCCTTGGAAGTGGTCATCTATAGTCAAATAGTTGTCTGTGTGTTACCGAAGGATTCAGTCTCGCATGAAGACCAATTCTACAGTAAAATGAAGATGGTGAAACTCTCCTACACCTGAAGGGAGGGAGATCCAAAATAAAATGTTGATTGTCTCTCCTTTCAGCTGACAAAGGGGGGGAAATGGTAATAACGGAATTGAAGGTTGTCAGACTTAAAGGCTCAACAACATCAGCAAGTAGTAGTAAATAGTTTTCAACAAACAACAATGAGCAATTTCGACATCAGAAAATTTTCCAGTAGGTGTTCTCAATATTTTTTCAGTGGACAAAGAAAATTTGCCAGTGGGTGTTTAACAAAAAAAAGCAGCAGTGAGCAGTTTTCAACAAATAACAGTGAGTAGTTTTGACATCAACGAATTCACCAGTGGGTGTTCTCAATATTTTGTCAGTGGACAAGGCAAATTCGCCAGTGGGCATCATTAACATTTTGTCAGTGGATAAAGGATGCTGATTGCAAGAAAATGATAGCTAGATCCTTTTGCATCTTGGCACATGATGGGGTTGTCAAGAAAAATTTAGAGATGAATCAGACTTACATTTGACTCATGTTCTCTTCAGATTAGAGTTTTTTCGGCATCCAGCTTCGGTGATTTTTCAGGTAGTGTTTTTGGGGATCAATAGTTTTAGCATGATAACTTGGAAGATGGTTCCTGGTTCTTATTTTGGATTTATGATTGGGGGGGGGGGAATGTTAGCCTCACTCTCATGTGATGGAAACAATTCTAAGTCCAAAATAATTAAATTAATTAAAATCAAGAAAGTTGGATTTGTTCCTACCTTTCTATATTGAGTTCGTTCCTCATGGTTAGGAGTCAGTTTAGGCCTAGTTGTTTGAGAGATTCTCTCCAACTAGTTATACTCCTAGATTAGTGTTTGGTTGAGAGATTTGCTCAACCATAGTGTCCAAGATAGACGTACTATCTTGAGACAAACTTCCTCATTTATTTATTTGTACTATTATCATTATTTGTACATTGCATTATGAGAGGAATAAGGTAAGACTCTCAAGTCTTTTCCACCATTTCTATGTCTCTGGTATTTTTTCATGTGTGTTAATTTTGTTTAATATTCTACATTTATTTAAAATTAAAAATGATTATTTTATAAAAATATATATAATAATATTTTTATAAAACTAAATTTATTTAAAATAAAAAATGATTATTTAATACAATAGTTTGGCTTTGAAAATAATAAACAAATTTATTATCTATATATATATATATATATATATATATATATATATATAACTAAATTTATTTAAAATTAAAAATGATTATTTAATACAATAGTTTGCCTTTAAAAATAAAAACAAGGAAAATGTAAAAGGAACATAATGAATAGGAACTTGGTGGTTTAATATAAAGATTAGGTTGTTAGCCAAGAAACCAATTTGTAAATTTAAAAAAAAATTGTAACATTTCTTTTGACAAAAATATGCTACAACACTGGGCGTCTTACTAATTTCTATGCCCAAAAGCTTTGGGGTCTGAGAATATGGGGTGATGTCATTTGACATCACAACCTCCATATAGATAGGGTCCCACTTAATGTTTGACTTTGTGTATCACGGTCTTCGGGTTATGAGTGTTTTTCGGTTTTTCTCCTCCTCGTCGAAGTGTACATGCCACTCTCATGTTCTGTCCCCACTACCACATCATACTGGGGATACTACCCTGAAAATTTCCATTGACACTCCTCTTGAGACTTTTGGGGTACCAAGCTTTCAGGGTCATCCGATGGCCATGAGTTCTTCCCCATTAATGACTGAAATTTCTCTTGCCACAAGAATTTGATCACTGTACTTGGTCACAAGGTTGAAGAGGCTCAAACCAATTTCTTCTAGCTCCATGTGATTTGGGCCTAAAAGAGTCATAGCCTTGTGCTTAATGACTTCTTATTAAGTGTACAAGACCTTTGCTTAGGCCTACTATATATAATCAATGACATACAGGGGATACATAAGCTCTTCCATCCTATCCCTCCTAATCTTTAGCAAAACTTAGTTGTGGCCACAGGCCAGTGTTCGCACGTGATTATAGAGATGTATGTACACACACACAGAGCGTTATCTATTCTAAGCTTAAGCGAGAAAAACACAGACGATTACATGTAGTCACATATTTATCCATATTGAAAGGATGCATATACACCACTGGACTAAGTTTCCAATCTCAAGATAAACACAAAGATCATTTAAACAAGAGATTTCACCCATACATTTAACCAATTATTAAGGTTACAATATAGTCCAAAAATAATCATAGAAAAACAATTATTTCCTTAAAATCATTACATAGAGTATTGGCATTCCTCATTTATGAATGGAGTCCCAATTTCATATCATGAATGCAACGTTCAACCAATGTTAAACACACACACAAAACATTTAAACAAAGGAGCACATATAAACACTTATCTTATGCAACACAATGGTTTGCCAACTAAGATTGGGACTCTTGTAGAAATTCTCACTGTAGCTCACCTGATAATGCAATACTAAAGAAAAATACTTGATCTACTTCTACAAACAAACTTGCGGAAGCTAAAAACCCCTTAGCTAAAAAGCCTCAGCTAAAAACCCCTATCTCTGTATTATCATACAAGTGGAAATATCTCAGGATTACACAAAGCTTTAGCTCACAAGCTATCCAGCTCTCAGTACAATCCCTCACAGCTGCTCATAGGTAGAATAGACAATGCATATTCCTTCCTTCACTCCTCCAAGCCTCCTATTTTCTTGTGCAGTTTCTCCTGGGTCCTCAAGCAGCCACCTGTGTGTAATTACCTCACACACTTCTCACTAACCTCTGAAATAATTGCTCAATCCTCAAGGAAAGAATTCCTTTTGCATGCAAAAGATATCCTCATGGGAATATTCCTGCAACTGATAGTACAATGTCCCATCCTTTGATCTCAATTGGGTCTTTGTCTGAACTGACATGCATGAGTTATTTATGAGAGAATATTCAGTTATCTAAAGTACACTAGTTGCATGCATGCATGCATTGACTAACTAAACTCACAATCAGTTCCACAAACTATTGGAACTAATCTAACTGGACTTAACTCAGTTAACTGAGCTAACTAATTACAACTCAAAGTACAACTCATCCTGATCTCCTTAATTAAGGGATAACTTCCTCAATCAAAGGGATAACTGTTGCATGTCTTCACATAGACTTCATTGATTTTCTCTAACTAATTAACTCAAGATGAATTAGTTAATTTTTTTACAAACAGTTGCTGAGCTCAAATTCGAATTTTAATTCTCAATTTTAATTTAGGGACTAATTAAAATTGGAATGTATCCCGAAATTCTATTTATAAAAATGCTATTTTTAGAATTTCTATATTTAGCCTTTCTTGTTGCTATTTTCAACACTCCCTCTCAACAAGAAAGGGATTATCTGTCACCCCGATCCTGTCTCTGTGGAACTCGAATTTGCATTTTGACAATGCCTTAGTCAAAATGTCTGCATCTTTCTCCTTAGTCGAAACATACTGCAACAACATGATCCTCTTCACCACACAGTCTCGAAGATGATGATATCAGATATCGATGTGCTTGGACCTATCATGAAATTTTGGATTCTCAGAGAGTTTGATACAACTCTGATTATCGCAATAGATCACAGTTGGATCCATCCTCTGATCAAACAATCCAACTAGAATTTTCTGCATCCAAATGGTCTCACATGCTGCCTGGCTTGCAGCCATGTATTAAGCCTCTACTGAGCTAAGTGCAACTGACCTCTGTTTCCTGTTGTACCAAGAAACTGCAACTGAACGAGGTTGAAAATTTCTCCTGAAGTGCTCTTCTGATCTGATGGACTCCCTACCCAATCTGCATCGGTGAAGCCCTGAAGCTTCACTCCCTCTATCCGTCTGTACCATAATCCATACTTAGATGTGCCTCTGAGGTATTTCAGCACATGCTTAGCTACCTTCCAAAATAGCTTGGTAGGCTGAACCATAGCTTGACTCAGCTGGTTCACTGCAAAGCACAAATCTGGTCGTGTGTTCACTAAATACATCAATGAACCCACAAGCTGGTGACACACAGTAGCAGCGACTACCTCACCTGAAGTAGCATCCTCCTTCCTCTAGTTACTTGATAGAGGAGTCTACATGGGCTTGCACTTCTCCATGTGGAATCTCCTGAGTATCTCATTGGCTTACTTGCCTTAAGACACAAACACTTCCCCATCCTTCTGCCACACTTCCATGCCTAGAAAGTAGTGCATGAGACCCATGTCTTTCATCTAGAACTCTCTTGCAAGGTCCTTCTTGCAATACTTGATCAACTGATCATCACCTGTTAATATTAGATCATCAACATAAAGAACAATGATCAATGGCTTACCTTCTACCATGATGTGGTATAGGTTCGCATCTGCTTCACTTTTTGTGAAGCCCAACCTGGTGAAATAGTTTTCAATCCTAGTGTACCAAGCATGAGGTGCTTGCTTCATCCCGTACAAAGCTCTCTTGAGTCGGCACACATGTGACTCATGATCAAAGGTCTCAAATCCTTCTGGTTTCTCTATGTACACCTCTTCCTCGAGCTTGCCATTGAGGAATGCAGTCTTCACATCCAACTGATGGATCTTCCAACCCATCTGTGTTGATAGTGCCAACATCGATCTGATAGATGAGTATCTTGCTACAGGAGCAAAATTCTCATCATAGTCGATCCCCTCGACCTGTGAGAAATCACAGGCAACAAGCCTTGCCTTTTGTTTCTCCAGACTACCATTAGCTGCTTTCTTTACCTTGTAAAGCCATCGAGAACTTACCACTGACTTGTTCTCCGATCTTGGAACAACATCCCAAACACTGTTCTGAACTATGGAGTCATACTCCTCCATCATAGCATCAACCCAAACTAGTTGTTGCACTGCTTCCTCGAAGGAAGATGGTTTGGTATCTACAGATTCACCAACAAGGGCCATGTAATCAGTGTATCGCTCAGGTGACCTCCTCTGTCTGCGCTGAGAAGATGGCTCTCCCACATTCTCTCTCACATCCATCGACAATCTGTCAGCTTCCCTTGAGCATTTCCACCCATCTCTGGAAGACTCTTCATGAGTGGATGTCTCCACTCCTGTATCCTCTGCATGCGGCTGCTCCACATCAGTTTGAGGCTCCTCCTTCTTAGGAACCAAAAGTTCCTCCTCTGTATGCAACTTGAGCTCCCTCTCAAGGGAAAAGCACATGGCCTACTGCTCGTCGAACTTTAGATCTCTGCGTACCACTGTCCTATGATGGTAGGCAAGAACACTCGATAGTTGTGGGGTGTATCAGTGTACCCCACAAGTATCCCCAACTCCGCTGTTGGCTCTAGCTTCTTCTAGGCATCTTTGGTCACATGGAAAAATACCGATGAGCCAAATATCCTAAAGTGACTCACATCTGGTCTCTTCTCGGAGAATGCCTCCTCTGGTGTCTTCATCCCTAATATGCGATGTGGGCTTCTATTCTGCAACTATATCGCTATATTGCATGCCTCAACCCATAAATGAAGTGGTAGGCCTTGGTCATGTAGCATCATCCGAGATGCTCCCATAATCATTCTGTTCTTCCTTTCGGCCACCCCATTCTGCCGTGGATTATGGGGTGCCGTCAACTCCCGTTTAATTCCTTTTGCTGCACAGAAGTCCTTAAACTCTTGAGAGACATACTCTCCACCATTGTCACTTCGCAAGGCCTTGATTTTCTTTCCAGATTCTTTCTCAACCAAGGCTTTGAACTCACAAAACCTTGAGAAGGTTTGATCCTTCTTCTGCATGAAATAGATTGAGAATCTACGAGAAAAATCATCAATGAAAATAACATAGTACCTTTGTTTAGTGGTGGAGGCTGTCGAGAATGGTCCACAAACATCTGTATGAACTCACCCCAAGATTTCTCTAGCTTGACTGTCTCGATCTTGAAAGGAAGATTTTTCATACTTACCCAAGTTACAACCTTTGCATGTATCCACTTGCTCAAGTTTACCCTTGGGAAGTCTGGTAAACATCTATTGCATGATCTTCAAGGCCCCATGGTGTAAGTGTCCTAATATTCTATGCCATAGCTCGCCAATATCTTGGCTTTTCACCAACTCTACTTTGGAGCTCACTGCATCACAGTCATCTGTCTCCAACTTGTAGAGATTCTTCACTCGAATCCCAATCCTCTTGGTTATTGCTGTGGCGATGTGTCTCAAGAATGCCTTTCCTTTACTGAAGACTACATCATAGCCTTTGTCTTCCAACATAGCAACGGATACCAGGTTCTTTTTCAGTCCAGGCACATACTTTACATTACTCAGGGTGAGAGGAGCTCCATGCTCCCTCTAAAACACAACCGTGCCTTCACCTGAAACACAATACTTTCCATCATCGCCCATCTCTATGCGCATCTGGAGGTCCTTCTCCTCCAAGGTATTGAATAAACTCTTGTCGCCAGTCATGTGGAATGAGGTTCCACTGTCTAGGTACCAAACGAAACCCACCATCGATGAAACCATGCATGCGATGAGTGTGAAATCCAATTCAAATTGTGAGGCTAGTGCCTCACCATGTGATCCTTTCGAGGATCCCTTCTTGGATTTCTTTTGTGGACAATTTGTTGCATAATGACCCACCTCATGCCAATTAAAGAATCGCACTTTAGATTTGTCAATCTTCTTCTCACCATGGGAAGAACTCAATTTGGAATGGGAAGCCTTCCCTTTCCCTTTCCTCGCCTTACTTGCTAAGGCTAGATTTTCTTCATCATTATGCTTTGATGAAGAACCATCTCTAGTGCTTCTCCTGATCTCCTCCTGCATCAAATCTGACCACAGTCATTCCCAATTTGGCAGTTTCTCTCTTCCATTCACTGAGTCTTGGTAGCTATGCCAGCTCTTAGGAAGACCAAGGAGATCAAGACTCACCATGTCATCATTGGCTGTCGTGATTCCTACACTTCCAAGCTCATCCTTGTAGGTGGTGAGCTTGTTCAGATATGTAGAGATCGTGTCGCCCTGTTCACACTTGATTTTTTGAAGCTTGTCTTTCAACGCCAGCTTCCTCTGATCGCTGATGTTCTGATATAGATCCTTCAATGTCTTCCACATTGAAAACGGTGTCTCCTTCCCATGGAGACTCGAGACAATATGGTCTCGAACTCCCTCCAGAAGAATCCTCCTCGCTCTAGCCACACATTTCTTCCATTCTGCCAATTCCTAGGCATTAGCTGCTGCTGGCTTGGGGACTTCTTGATCAATGAAGTCCTTCAAACCATCGTCCTCTAATATCACTTCCATGCGATCCTTCCAGGCTATATAATTCGAGATGCCATCCAAGGCATACTCGAGTCTCAAACCATTGAATTCCATTAGTGAACTTTGAGATGTGATAAGAATTCGATTTCTACAATCAGGAACTTCAAACTTCGAACTTCTCCCTTCTTGTATATTGTTCTTTTCTTTGATTACCTTTGCTATGATACCATGTATAAATTCTCACTGTAGATCACCTGATAATGCAATATAGTAAAGCAAAATACTTGATCTACTTCTACAAACAAACTTGTGGAAGCTTAATCGATTTTGAGCAAGATCAAATAGAACACATATAACGGATGAAGAAGAAATCAATCACACATGAACACAAAAGAATGCTCTGGGGAAAGCCTCAGCGAAAAACCCCTATCTCTGTATTATCATACAAGTGGAAATATCTCAGGATTACACAAAGCTTTAGCTCACAAGCTATCCAGCTCTCAGTACAATCCCTCACAACTGCTCATAGATAGAATAGAAAACACATATTCCTTCCTTCACTCCTCCAAGCCTCCTATTTCCTTGCGCAGTTTCTCTTGGGTCCTCAAGCAGCCACCTGTGTGTAATTACCTCACACACTGCTCACTGACCTCTGAAATAATTGCGCAATCCTCAAGGAAATAATTCCTTCTACATGCAAGAGATATCCTCATGGGAATATTCCTGCAACTCATAGTACTGTTATAGTCGGTCTGGTCAGCCCTCCATCAGAGATCAAAAATATTTATGCATTTCATTTTTAGGTGTCCCGCTCCATTCATTCAGCTGCATTCCGCTAGGGGCATGCCATGATCTGACGGAGAAGGTCATGCTAGTCATTTCCCCTCATGTCTGGCTCTTGCTGGCTTCGGTCTTTTGTCAATGATCACCAAAGTCCATGACAGTTAAGGTCTGGTCCTTTAATGGACAAAAGTCATTTTTGATCATTAGGTCTAGGGATTTATCAGTTTGGTCTTTAAATATGTCCAGTAAAGCCATGCAGGCCAGAGAGAGGCCCTTACAAAATAATGATTCACAGAGTTTCATCGTCATATTGATAAACTTCGACTGTTCTTCAAAACTCTGTTTTGAAGAAAAGTCAAACAGTGTCATTTTTGATAAAATTTTCAAAAGTTTGCCAATTGATTTCTTCAGATGCAGACATGGTTTCAGTGGCCAAATGTCCTGTCATGCAATCCCTGCAAAAAGTACTGAAAATTTCATCATTTAAGCTAAAATTTCAAAGGGAAAGTGAAAATCAGTGTTGTTGTAAGTCAGTGAAAATTTTTCAAAACATAACATTAGAAAATGGGTTTTTGGAGAAGCAAAAATCTAACCCATCACTTCCAAGTCTTTATAAACAATTTTCACCAAAATTGAAGTCATTGTGCAAATCAAGTGCGTAGGGAGACATTGCAAAAGGTTTGAGATGCAATCGAGTGGTTTGGAGAAAGTTTGGAGGCGGTTTATAGGTGTGCGGCGCATATAGGCAGGGGCGCGGCACACACACAGGGCACGGCGCACACAGAGCCCGCCCGCAGTGCAAATTCCTAACTGGCGCGACGCACACCCAGAGCGCGACGCACTGGGTTTTGCGCACGACACACACAGACAAAGCACCAGAAACGTGCTAAAACTCCCTCAAATTTTTAGTGAAGCACATCAATTGCAAGGTAGGCTCGAAACATCACTTGTTCATCAAATTTTATGAGTGATATGGTGGTTTTGTGCTTGTGATTGAATGCAACAAATTTCATAAATTCAACCACAAGAAGACACCAAAAAACCATTGATGCTAGGGTTGTATAAGTGTATGTTGATGCCAAGGCTCTATTTTTCCTGCCCTACCACTTTTCCTTATTCCCCTATGCCATTTTTCCTATTATCACTACCCTAACACTACCAAACCCATATTCCCTTTCCCCTCTTCCTATTGGTCAATAAAAACCCCAAACCCTACCTTATTAAAACCCCAAACCCTAACCTATCAAAATACCCAAAACCCCTACATATCCCTAAACAAAATTCTCCCTATAACCCCTATTCCCATTACATTACTCCCCTCCTAATACTCCCTTTGTTTCATTGTTCCCCTTGGTGGCAGATATCACAAACAACACCCAGCTTCACCATCATCAAAGGGCAGCCTAAGTCCAGTATATAAACAGCAGCCATGGAATCTAAGGGTTCATCAGAGTATGAGGTGGAAACTCACAGCGATACAGCTTCAGGAGAACAGGTTCCCAGGAGACATCACAGGAGTGGCAAACATGTTAGGGATGAGCCAAACACCCTCACTGAATTGCAGGCATGCCCTCTTGCTATGTCATTTTTCCAGCACCTAGCATGTTTTGAATTTTGTCAAAGGGTGGCAAATGTTAGAGTTCACCATGAGTTGGCCCGTCTTTTTGTGCTTCATCTACATGGAGGTCAGTCTATCTTGGCCGGGGTCACTTTCACATTGACACCCGAAACTATCTCAGTGGCAACAAGCATACCAAATGTTGGAGAACAGTGGCATAAGAAGAAGAAGGTGGATAGGCAATACTATGAGCCTTACATTAAGGCCAGTTGTTTGAGGCATCTCACAAGAGTCTTCCCATTCAGATATTCGAAATATGAGTATGCACCGCTCATGAAATTGATCATGAATTACTTCAGTTGTGAGGGGAGGTTCTCTCGCCTATATGCCTATCACATCAAGTTGCTCATGCACTTTACCAGGGTGTGGATGATGAACCTCCCATTTTTCATTTGCAGGAACATAGAGAGGATGAACAATTTCATGTAGCATAAGACCCCTCAGCAGCAGCTTAACGGTGTTTATCACTTTGCTCTTATCCGGATTTTGGTGGATCATCAGTTGGGATTGTAGGGCATTTCTTGGGAGGACTTCATCTCCCGTGACTTCTTCAGCACTCCACAGGTAGTATCAGAGGCAGAGCATGAGGTAGGTGGTCCTTCTCATCAGTATGAGTGCCATGAGACCGCTACTATGCCAATATTCATCACCTATCAGAGAGGCAGTAGACATTTATTTGCAGTGGCAAAGTGAGTGTTATCTCCACCCGGGGTGGAAGGGGCCTCGCTTCCTACATCGACGACACAGGAACAGGAAAAAGGTAAGGAGCCCATGCATGATGAGGGGCCTTCAGGTGAACCATTAGGTGAACGAGAGACAGAATTCATTCTCCTTCATGATGATGAGACAGATATAAAACCTACAAATGCAGAGCTTAGAGAGATCATCTAGGAGCAGCAGTCAGTGATTGAGGCCTTATCCCTTGACTTGGAGAGGGCTAAGTGGAACATGAAATACCTGGAGTAGAGAAACAAGCAGCTTGAGGATCAGCAGGTGATTATGGAGCTACAAAACATTCGTGAGCATCGCCAAGCTGCACAAAGGAGAAGAGTTGAGCTCACATCATTGGAGCAAGAGATCAATGAGGACTGGGAGGCCCATCTCGAGAGCGTTAACATGCACTTGGAGAGGCTGCTGGACAAGGCCGACAAGGACCATGCCTTACTGAGACACATGGCTTTCCATTACAGGGCACGAAACATGAGTGCAAGGGCCCAAATAAAGAGCTTGAAGGCAAAATTGAGCAAAGCAACAAAAGAGGCAAAAGAGGCAAAAGAGCAAGATCGGCTTCGAATCTTGGTTGAAGCTTCCTTGGCACAGCATAGCACTTTATAGGGGACCTCCAGCCCAAATTTCAAGAAATTTGGGGAAATTTTGGTCACAAGAAAATTTTTTGGGCAAAACATAGGTTTTTTCTCCAGTGGCGCGGCGCTAAAAATTGGGAACTCCAAATGAAGAATGGTTTGCATTTTTGGATTAAGCATGAAAAATCACGACTACTGGTGCCTGGACAAGAAATTTGGGAAGATCTGAGTCTCCAAGAGGTCAAAAATACCCAAAAAATGACCTCTCTGCCCCTATTTTGACACACAGGAAGCAGTCTTGGGAGAATGAAGATTTGGATGGGAAAATGAGCACGAAATTTAGAAATTCCAGTTGGGTTAGAAAGTAGACAGGACATGATTTCCAACAAGCACACTTGGGCACATTTTGGACTCCTGCAAGTGCCTCAAAAAAGGCTCCCAAGTGGTGCGGCGCACAGAGAAAATGGCGCGACGCATACAGGAAAAAATGCCAAATTTGCCTCCGTTTCGCGAAATTTCGATTTGTGACTTCTCCAAGTGGGCCCGCTCATCTACATTTTAGTTTTTTTGCACCTAAGGTGGCATTTAAAGTATTTTCTCTCCAGATTGGCTTCTATCCAAGTGGCAAAAGAAGGCAAACGGTCACCCAAGCCATTTTTCATGTTTGTAACGCTGCACCTATAGTTGATGGTTGGCTCTTCATCTCCATTTTGTAATGATTCGAGTAACTCCCCAACCCTTGGGCATTCTATCTCTTCATGGCACATTCGATATATTGTATGCAAACCATTTTCAAAGGGTTGGTTGGCTTGTAACTTCTGGGAGACTGTGGGAAAGAAACTCTGTTTCTTCACTGTATATTTTTGACAGAGAATTAATGAAAGGCAGTGGCTCTGTTTCATGAGATTCATGTGGTTGTGAGTGTAGTAAATGTGTCTCTTATGTTTCATATGTATTTTGCAATGTTCATAGTTCAATTCATATTCATTTCCAGTGAAATTTTCTGAGTTAGATAAGGTAGAATTCAATTTTATTGCTCTTCCTGTGGGAAAATTTCTTGTTCAATGTTCTTCTTCTGTTGAAAAGGATTCATGTTCCTATGCCCTTTTCACTCTCCTAAACAATCTCTCCATTCCACGTTATTTCAAACTAAATTTCTACACTTTCCGCCTGCCTTGCCTCACGAAGTAATCTGTGCCTTTGTATTAATTCTCTGTTCTTTGCTAATTGTTGGTCCCATACCATCCTAGAAGCTCAGTCATTCATAAAAATTGTTTCTTGTATCCCTATTCACTTACTAGCCTAAGATCAATATTTCACTGTAAGTCATCTCAGACTGTTTTTTGCTTATCTATTCACTGAGCATGACTCGGAGAGAGCCCTCTCCTATTCTGGTAGGGCTAGCTACCACACTGAGTGTGGTTTGTGGTTACCCTAATTTTGCCTTCCTTCAGCCTAGGGCAGATTTAGGTGCTAACATAGTGGCGACTCCACTGGGGAACTGAAAATCAAATCCCCTTACTTCTTAATAAATTCTAAGCTTCCGGATGATAATTTTAGGATTGGATAGGCTGAGTAAGTTGGTTGTGTCCTGTGATTTTTCTCAATAGCACGTTGGCTTCGAGACGATATACCAGAGCCAATCCAGACTCGGATCCTCCTCATATTTACGAAAACCCCAATTTGATTCCGAGACTCCTTCGTCAAGAGAGCACCATAACTCCCGTGTTCAAATCCCATTCATGTCCTGACATTTTTGAGTATATTGAAGAGCTTTAGTTTGACGAACGGTTTGAAATATCATCGTTCGAGTCTAAATCCGAAAGGGCTGCTGACTATACTGTCCCCAATCCACAATTTCTTGTAGATTTAGAAACCGAAAGAGCTAATCGGTTAATTGATAATTATATTGCGACACAGCCTCAAACTCCAATTGCTAGCCCCTTACAAACTGTGCAAACTCCTCCAACACCTCCAAGGCCAAATCCACCAAGAGTGATGGCTGCCCGTTTTGCACCCCTTGTTCTGCCTCAAGTTCTATATGATATGCCCGTAGATTATCAAAGCAAAATCCCGTTTTTTGATGGCACTCCTAACAGCATTACTGCTCAGCAACATGTGGACAAAATGGCTGATTTCTATGAACTTCATGAGATCGATGCGGAGAATGTGGCAATGAGACTCTTTGTACAAACATTTGCAGGTGATGTGAGGAAATGGTTCAGAGGTTTGTCGGCGGCAAGTATCGCTACCTTGGCCGACCTACAAAAACAATTTTTAAACCGATGGGAAGTGAAAAAAAATCCTCTTCAAATTCTGGCTGAATATGAGAAAATCAAACGAAACACTGGTGAGTCGGTCCAAGACTATTGTGTTAGATTCAATTCAATTTATAACGAAATTCCAGATCATCTAAAGCCACCTGTGGGACTAGCTATGATGAAATTTCCGGATGGTTTTGATGCTGACATGGCCTACCAATTAAGAGAGAGAGAACCGGCCACAATGGAAGACATGCAGAAAATCGCAGTCAGCGTTGAAGCGAATCTGCTGTCCAAGAGAGCTAGAGCGAAAGCAGAAAAGAAAGTCATGGTTAAGGAAGAGTCTTCTTCGATGGATCAATTACTCAAAAAGGTAGAGCAGATGCTTAAAAGGGTGAAGCTCAACAAACCTGAGCCACAAGTTAGAAATCCTAACTTCCGTGGCCAGCAGCAGCAACCACAATATAGAATAAGACAGAGAGATCAGCGCGCCCAAGAGCAGACAACACAACAGCCAGTACAGACACCTTTGCAGCAAAATTTTATGCATGGACCGGAGTCAGATGAGGACGGAAATGTAATAGGTGAAGAAAACCACCTCTTTACTCTAGATGAGCTGCCTACTTACATTACCGAAGAAGAGGAGTGCGTTGTGAGCTCAGCTACACACAAAGATGCAGATTTCATTCTAGCAAGTGACACTATTTTACAAGAAGAATCAGAGGAGTATCAAAGGGGGTATATGAATGCTCTGTCCACACAGCAGCAACGATATTCACTTAGAAACAGAGATGTGCCGGCCAAACCAATTCAGAAAAGGAAGGATGTTGAGGCATCAAAGAATGATTCATCAGCTACACAAAGGAAAGGAAAAGAGGCGGTTGGTCCGGAGAGCAGCAAATCAACATCAGCAGAACAATCACATCAGCAAGCTGCATCAAAAGAAAAGGAAAAGAAAGAAATCCCAGTCAAAGAGGTAGAAAAGATTCCCGCTTTTAATTTAGAGAATGAGATTTCCAAATTAAAAGTATCCATCCCCTTGACTGAAATAATGAAGAACAATAGTTATAGAGGACAAATATCTAAGATGTTGAATTTGGACCCAATGTCTGACATGGTGAATGTTGAAGACGATCAGCCTGAAATGATTTTTGGACCAGCATCAAATGGTGAGTCTCCTGATAGTGATGTGCCACCCTTTTATATCAGTTTAAGAGTGCATGATTTTGTGTTACATAATGCCATGTTCGATTCCGAAGCTTCTCACAATCTCATGCCCAAGGCTATCATGGATAAGCTTGGTCTGGACATCACCTGGCAATACCATGATCTCTATTCATTTGATTCCAGCAGAGTAAGATGTATAGGACTCATCAAAGACTTGGTTGTGAGTCTGGATCAGCTCCCAATGAAGAATGTTTTGATGGATGTGGTTGTACCAGATATTCCTCCAAGGTTTGGCATGCTTCTTTCCAGGTCTTGGGTAGCGAAATTGAAAGGGACACTACAACTAGATTTCTCCTATGCAACGATTCCGGTGTTTGGACAAATGAGGAAATTGTATCAGGAACAAAAAATGAAATATATGATCACAAGCAAGGAGAAACCAATAAATAATCCAATTAACTATGTACATACAGATTTAGAGTCTTTTGTTTTGTGTTCAGATAGTTTTAATGATATAGATAGTCAGTTAGTTGAAGCAGATGATATTCCGGAAATAACATAAAATTTCAGAGAAATTTTAAAGAAAGAAGGACAAGAACAGCAGAACAATGTTGGGCAATCAACTGAAAGTAATGGACAACAAGCAGACAAGGCTCAACAAACAGATTTCCAGCACTTGCAAGAGGAGGAAGAAGGTTTGTGGACCATGGATTTTGATGGAGCAGTGGGAAATCATGGCGCTGGAATTGGAATTTGGGTACGCAGTCCTTTCTCCGCCCCAAACAAAGTGCCTAGTAACGTGAGGGTTTGCTCTTACAAGTTGGCTTTTGAGTGTTCAAACAATGAAGCTGAGTATGAAGCTCTGATTGCTGGCCTAAAGATTTTAAGAAAGCTAAATGCTAAGAGGATTTCGGTATATGGCGACTCCCAATTGGTAATAAAGCAGGTCAGAGGCGAGTATCAAGAAAAGCATCCTAGGATGCGGGCCTACCGTAATGCAGTTCTAGACATCCTAAAATTATTTTCAGAATACACCTTGACATGTGTGCCTCGTATACAAAATAGTATTGCTGACGCTCTTGCCAAGGAAACAAGTAGTTTAAGATCCCAATGAATTCCAACAATAAATTTGAAATCCATGTCAAGCATCGTCCAACCATTCTAGACAATCAGAGATATTGGCAAGTGTTTCAAGATGATGAGGAGATTAATGATTTTCTGCAAAACAAAGGCAAGTTCAAAGAAACCTCAATAGATGTAGAAAATGACGATGGTAAAGGGAATGGTACAGATGAAGTACAGATCAATGAAATGGATGTGTTGCAGCTGAAGAATAATGTTATTCCTAAAGGCTCTATACCTTTAGAAGAACTTTTTGATCAAGATGATGTAGCCCGCAAGCCAACATTGTAGCCAACAGAGAAGGGTGTAGAAGAGGTCAACATTGGAACAGCTTCTAATCCTAAGTTCGTAAAATTGTCCAAAGCATTGCCGCCAAAGATCAAGGACAAATACATCAGTTTGCTAGCTTCATTTGCAGATGTGTTTGCTTGGGACTATTCTGATTTAAAGACATATGATACCAATATAATTTAGCACACTATACCCATCAAGCCCAATCAAAAACCATTCAGACAGAAGTTGAGAAGGATAAATCCAAAGTTGCTGCCATCTATTGAAAAGGAGGTAAACAGGTTGTACAAATCAGGGATCATTGTGCCCATCAGATTTTCAGATTGGATATCTAACTTGGTGCCCGTACGAAAGAAGACAGGTGAGATCCGCTTATGAATTGATTTCAAAAATCTCAATAAAGTTTCATTGAAGGACAACTATCCAATGCCCAAAATGGACCATATACTTCAGCGAGTAGTGGGGGCATCTCGTATGTCACTACTTAATGGCTATTCCGGATATAACCAAATTTCTATCCATGAAGATGACCAGGACAAAACAACATTCACCACTCCATGGGGAACCTTTCATTACACCAAAATTCTTTTCGGTTTAAAGAATGTAGGTGCCACATTTCAGCGTGCAATGGACTTGGCTTTTGAGAATGAGAAGGATGTGTTTTTGGTGGTGTACCTGGATGATTTGAAAGTGTTTTCCAAATCTGATGAAGAGCACATGCATCATCTAAAAATTGTCTTTCAAAAGTGCAAAAAATATGGTTTATCGCTGAATCCGAAGAAGATATTATTCACCATGGAGGAAGGCAAATTACTCGGGCATATTATCTCAAAGGATGGCATTCGTATTGACCCAGCACGTGTGCAAGCAATTCAACAAATCGATCTGCCCCGGAATAAAAAAGAGATACAATCGTTCAATGGTAAGATGAATTTTCTACGTCGCTTTGTACCTAATCTTGTTGAACACCTAAGAGAAATGACCAACATGCTTAAGAAGGACAGCCAAGTGAAATGGACAGAGGAGGCTGTAAAATATTTCAATTTGGTCAAATTGGCTCTTTCTTCAGCTCCTGTCCTAGTCAGCCTGGACTACACTCAGGATTTCATATTGTTTTCGTTTTCTTCGAAGCACACTATGGCAGCAGTATTATTGCAGAAAAGAGATGACCATGAAAGACCCATCACATTCTTTAGCAGAGCCATAAGAGATGCGGCCTTAAATTACAACATCATTGAGAAACAAGCCCTGGCACTTGTGAAGGCATTGAAAGATTTCCGGGTATATATTCTACATTCTCATATTCTAGCCTATGTACCTAATGCTGCTGTAAAAGATGTTTTAGTGCAGACCGATCCTGAAGGAAGAAGAGGCAAATGGATTGCAGCCTTGCTGGAATATGATGTGGAAATAAAGCCCACAAAGCTGGTCAAAGGACAAGGATTGGCAAAGCTAATGGTTGAATCAAACTTGCATGCCTTGGACATAAACCTGATCACTGCTATGTCCGACGAGAATGAAGAATCATCATCAATGCAGGTATCTGAAATGTTTGCTCTTTCTCCATGGTATTCAGATATCATATATGTGCTTAAAAATTTGTCACCACAACCCGGCATGCCTAGAAACAAAGTGAGAACACTCAAGTTGAAAGCTACCAAGTTTTGCATTCTAAATTCTGCGTTGTATTGGAAAGATCCCGGTGGCGTTTTTTTAAATTGTTTGGTGGAAGAGGAGGCAAAAAAAGTCATGGAGGATTTCCACGGAGGAGAGTGTGGTGGTCACCTTTTTTGGAAGTCAACAGCAAATAAAATTCTGAGAGTAGGTTACTATTGGCCGACATTGTTTGCTGATGTATATAAGATGGTCAAGCGCTGTGATAAATGTCAAATTTTTGAAGGAAAACAGAAGTTACAGCCTTTGCTACTTAAGGCTATTGAGGTGAGCGCTCCTTTCCAGCAGTGGGGGTTGGATTTCATTGGTGAAATTCATCCCGCTTCTTCCGGTCAGCATAGATGGATCCTCACAGCGACAGATTATTTCACAAAATGGATTGAGGCAACTCCCACCAGACAAGCTACAGATACAGTAATCATTTCATTTCTTGAAAATAACATCTTGTCTCGTTTTGGTTGTCCGAATAAGTTAATCACCGATAATGCAGCAGCTTTCAAATAAAAAAGGATGGTAGAATTTTGTCATAAATATCACATCATTTTGGGTCACTCAACTGCCTATCATCCGCAAGGCAATGGATTGGCGGAGTCTTCGAACAAATCATTGGTCAACATCATCAAGAAGCTGCTGGAAATAAATAAAAAGAGCTGGAATAAGAGGTTGGTCCATGCGCTTTGGGCAGATCGGATCAGTCACAAAAAATCCATTGGTATGTCACCGTTTGAGCTTGTTTATGGAGTTGATACAGTATTTCCTACCTCTCTCACTGTCCCGGTAGTCAAACTTCTTCAGGAGGCCGGCAGTGAAGAAGATCCCGTGCAGAGAAGGTTGAATCAAATGGTCCACTTGCAGCAAACAAGAGAAGAAGTTTTCAAGAACACATCCAAATTGCAGGAGAAGATCAAGAAAATTTATGACAGAAAAGCAAAGGCGGATAAATTTCAGTTGGATGATGTGGTGCTGAAGTGGGATGCAAGGAATGAGGAGAAAGGTAAGCACGGTAAGTTCGAGAATCTTTGGAAAGGTCCTTTCAAGATTGCAGCATATAGGGGTCAAAACACCTTTCTTCTGAAGGAAATGAATGGGGAAGATTGTCTAGGAGGGCCGATCAATGGTCGGCTGCTCAAGCGGTACCATTTCTGAGTTATTAACGCTGCTTCCACTGTCATTGTAAATACAATTTTTATTTTAGTTTGGTTTGAGTTTGTCAAGTTTGTTTTTGAGTCATTTCAATGTCAAGTTTGAGTCAATTTTTGGTCATTTTAGTTTCATAAATGAGCCAGAGTCTTGTGTTGTTTTTCGAAAAATGACTCCATAGCCCAATGGACAAAGCCACTATCTAGCTCTTCTAGAGATCTGCTATTCTTAGCACCTCTAAGGAGCTACCATCCCCCATTGGAGCCAATGTTAGAGTCAGTCTGGTCAGCCCTCCGTCAGAGATCAAAACTCTTTATGCATTTCATTTTTAGGTGTCCCGCTCCATTCATTCAGCTGCATTCACTAGGGGCATGCCATGATCTGACGGAGAAGGTCATGCTAGTCATTTCCCCTCATGTCTGGCTCCTGCTGGCTTCGGTCTTTTGTCAATGATCACCAAAGTCCATGACAGTTAAGGTCTGGTCCTTTAATGGAAAAAAGTCATTTTTGATCATTAGGTCTAGGGATTTATTAGTTTGGTCTTTAAATATGTCCAGTAAAGCCATGCAGGCCAGAGAGAGGCCCTTACACAATAATGATTCATAGAGTTTCATCGTCATATTGATAAACTTCGACTGTTCTTCAAAACTCTGTTTTGAAGAAAAGTCAAACAGTGTCATTTGTGATAAAATTTTCAAAAGTTCGCCAATTGAATTCTTCAGATGCAGACATGGTTTCAGTGGCCAAATGTCCTGTCATGCAATCCCTGCAAAAAGTACTAAAAATTTCATCATTTAAGCTAAAATTTCAAAGGGAAAGTGAAAATCAGTGTTGCTGTAAGTCAGTGAAAAAGTGTCAAAACATAACATTAGAAAATGGGTTTTTGGAGAAGCAAAAATCTAACCCATCACTTCCAAGTCTTTATAAACAATTTTCCACCAAAATTGAAGTCATTGTGCAAGTCAAGTGCGTAGGGAGACATTGCAAAAGGTTTGAGAGTGCAATCACGTGGTTTGGAGCAAGTTTGGAGGCGGTTTACAGGCGTGTGATGCATATAGGCAGGGGTGCAGTGCACACACAAGGCGCGGCGCACCCAGAGCCCACCCGCAGTGCAAATTCCTAACTAGCGTGGCACACACCCAAAGTGCGGCGCACTGGGTTTTGCACGCGGTGCACACAAAAAAAGCACTAGAAACGTGCTAAAACTCCCTCAAATTTTTCGTGAAGCACATCAATTGCAAGGTAGGCTCGAAACATCACTTGTTCATCAAATTTTATGAGTGATATGGTGGTTTTGTGCCTGTGATTGAATGCAACAAATTTCATAAATTCAACCACAAGAAGACACCAAAAAACCATTGATGCTAGGGTTGTATAAGTGTATGTTGATGCCAAGGCTCTATTTTTTCCTGCCCTACCACTTTTCCTTATTACCCTATGCCATTTTTCCTATTATCACTACCCTAACACTACCAAACTCATATTCCCTTTCCCCTCCTCCTATTGGTCAATAAAAACCCCAAACCCTACCTTATTAAAACCCCAAACCCTAACCTATCAAAATACCCAAAACCCCTACATATCCCTAAACAAAATTCTCCCTATAACCCCTATTCCCATTACATTACTCCCCTCCTAATACTCCCTTTGCTTCGTTGTTCCCGGTGGTGGCAGATATCACAAACAACACCCAACTTCACCATCATCAAAGGGTAGCCTAAGTACAATATATAAAAAGCAGCCATGGCATCTAAGGGTTCATCAGAGTATGAGGTGGAAACTCACAGCGATACAACTTCAAGAGAACAGGCTCCCAGGAGACATCACAGGAGTGGCAAACATGTTAGGGATGAGCCAAACACCCTCACTGAATTGCAGGCATGCCCTCTTGCTATGTCATGTTTCCAGCACCTAGCATGTTTTGAATTTTGTCAAAGGGTGGCAAATGTTAGAGTTCATCATGAGTTGGCCTGTCTTTTGTGCTTCATCTACATGGAGGTCAGTCTATCTTGGCTGGGGTCACTTTCACATTGACACCCAAAACTATCTCAGTGGAAACATGCATACCAAATGTTGGAGAATAGTGGCATAAGAAGAAGAAGGTGGATAGGCAATGCTATGAGCCTTACATTAAGGCCAGTTGTTTGAGGCATCTCACAAGGGTCTTCCCATTCAGATATTTGAAAGATGAGTATGCACCGCTCATGAAATTGAGTACTTCAGTTGTGAGGGGAGGTTCTCTCGCCTATATGCCTATCACATCAGGTTGCTCATGCACTTTACCAGGGTGCGGATGATGAACCTCCCATTTTTCATTTGCAGGAACATAGAGAGGATGAACAATTTCATGCAGCATAAGACCCCTCAGCCACAGCTTAATAGTGTTTGTCACTTTGCTCTTATCCAGATTTTGGTGGATCATCAGTTGGGATTGTAGGGCATTGCTTGGGAGGAATTCATCTCCCGTGACTTCTTCAGCACTCCACAGGTAGTATCAGAGGCAGAGCATGAGATAGGTGGTCCTTCTCATCAGTATGAGCGCCATGAGACCGCTACTATGCCAGTGTTCATCACCTATCAGAGAGGCAGTAGACATTTATTTGCAGTGGCAAAGCGAGTGTTATCTCCACCCGGGGTGGAAGGGGCCTCGCTTCCTACATCGACGACACAGGAACAGGACAAAGGTAAGGAGCCCATGCATGATGAGGGAACTTCAGGTGAACGAGAGACAGAATTCGTTCTCCTTCATGATGATGAGACAGATACAAAACCTACAAATGCAGAGCTTAGAGAGATCATCCAGGAGCAGCAGTCAGTGATTGAGGCCTTATCCCTTGATTTGGAGAGGGCTAAGTGGAACATGAAATACCTGGAGTAGAGAAACAAGCAGCTTGAGGATCAACAGGCGATTATGGAGCTACAAAACATTCGTGAGCATCACCAAGCTACACAAAGGAGAAGAGTTGAGCTCACATCATTGGAGCAAGAGATCAATAAGGACCGGGAGGCCCATCTCGAGAGCGTTAACATGCACTTGGAGAGGCTGCTGGACAAGGCCAACAAGGACCATGCCTTACTGAGACACATGGCTTTCCATTACAGGGCACAAAACATGAGTGCAAGGGCCCGGATAAAGAACTTGAAGGCAAAATTGAGCAAAGCAACAAAAGAGGCAAAAGTGGCAAAAGAGAAAGATCAGCTTCGAGTCTTGGCTGGAGCTTCCTTGGCACAACATATCACTTGATAGGGGACCTCCAGCCCAAATTTCAAGATATTTTGGTCACATGACAAATTTTTGGGCAAAACACAGTTTTTTTCTCCCTGTGCACGACTCTAAAAATTGGGAACTCCAAATGAAGAATGGTTTGTATTTTTGGATTCAGCATGAAAAATAACTACTACTGGTGCTTGGACAAGAAATTTGGGCAAGATCTGAGTCACCAGGAGGTCAAAAACACCCAAACAATGACCTCTTACCCCTATTTTGACACAAAGGAAGCAGTCTTGGGAGAATGAAGATTTGGAGGGGCAAATGAGCACCAAATTCAGAAATTCTAGTTGGGTTAGAAAGTAGACAGGACAAGCCTTCCAACAAGCAGACTTGGGCACATTTTGGACTCCTGCAAGTGCCTCAAAACAGGCTCCAAAGTGGCATGGCGCACAGAGAAAATGGCGCGGCGCATACAAGAAAAAATGCCAAATTTGCCTCCGTTTCGCGAAATTTCGATTCACAACTTCTCCAAGTGGGCCGACTCATCTACATTTCAGTTTTTTGGCACCTAAGGCAGCATTTAAAGTATTTTCTCTCCAGATTAGCTTCTATCCAGGTGGCGAAAGAAGGCAAATGGTCACCCAAGCCATTTGTCATGTTTGTAACGCTGCACCTGTAGCTGATGGTTGGCTCTTCATCTCCATTTTGTAATGATTTGAGTAACTCCCCAACCCTTGGGCGTTCTATCTCTTCATGAACATTCTATATATTGTATGCAAACCATTTACAAAGGGTTGGTTGGCTTGTAACGTCTGGGAGACTGTGGGAAAGAAACTCTGTTTCTTCACTGTATATTTTTGACAGAGAATTAATCAAAGGCAGCGGCTCTGTTTCATGAGATTCATGTGGTTGTGAGTGTAGTAAATGTGTCTCTTATGTTTAATATGTATTTTGTAATGTTCATAGTTCAATTCATATTCATTTCCAGTGAAATTTTTTGAGTTAGATAAGGTAGAATTCAATTTTATTGCTCTGCTTGTGGGAAAATTTCATGTTCAGTGTTCTTCTTCTGTTGAAAAGGATTCATGTTCCTATGCCCTTTTCACTCTCCTAAACAATCTCTCCATTCCGCGTTATTTCAAACTAAATTGCTACACTTTCCGCCTGCCTTGCCTCACGAAGTAATCTGTGCCTTTGTATTAAATTCTCTGTTCTTTGCTGACCGTTGGTCCCATACCATACCAGAAGCTCAGTCATTCATAAAAATTGTTTCTTGTATCCCTATTCACTTACTAGCCTAAGATCAATATTTCACTGTAAGTCATCTCAAACCGTTTTTGCTTATCTATTCACTGAGCATGACTCGGAGAGAGCCCTCTCCTGTTCTGGTAGGGCTAGTTACCAGACTGAGCGTGGTTACCCTAAATTTTGCCTTCCTTCAGCCTAGGGAAGATTTAGGTGCTAACAAGTACATTGTCCCATCCTTTGATCTCAACTGGGTCTCTGTCTGAATGGACATGCATGAGTTATTTATGAGGGAATATTCAGTTATCTAAAGTATACTAGTTGCATGCATGCATGCATTGACTAACTAAACTCACAATCAGTTCCATAAACTGTTGGAACTAATCTAACTGGAATTAACTCAGTTAACTGAGCTAACTAATTACAACTCAAAGTACAACTCATCTTGATATCCTTAATTAAGGGATAACTTCCTCAATCAAAGGGATAATTGTTGCATGTCTTCACATAGACTTCATGTTTGATTTTATCTAACTAATTAACTCAAGATGAATTAATTAATTATTTTATAAACAGCAGCTAAGCTCAAATTCGAATTTTAATTCTCAATTTTAATTTAGGGACTAATTGAAATTGGAATGTATCCTGAAATGCTATTTTTAGCGTTTCTGTATTTAGCTTTTCTTGTTGCTATTTTCAACAACTCTAACTCTCCACCCAACCATACAAAAGCTACAACCATAGTGACTTGTAGCCATCACCCCTGAGCTAGACTCTAGTGCTTGACGTGGAGTTCTTCTTAAGAGGAATTTCAATCAACAAAACAACTAAAATAGGATGCCACAAGGCCATACTGCATTCATCCACCAGCTACGCAAGTTTCCACTATGTTCTTTTAGCTATAATTAACATCCATGCCAGGGCACCATAGTGCAGAGAGTCTCAACTCAATTTCAGGAGAAGATAGTCCAAATTGAGGAAGCTTAATCATTGGATAAGTTAATAATGGGTAATAGTTCATCTCTCCATATGGTTCATCAGTGATTCAAGCACCAGATATTTTTCCCAAAGGAAAATTTTTGTGGTTTAACAACCCTCACAAACACTTGAGTGGCTCTTCCTAAACCAATAGGTTCATCAATCCATAAAATTCATGTGGGTTCTTTATCCTTTAAAGAAATACACTACCCTCTATAATGATTTTACCTAGAAACTCGGTGATGGTTCTTGAATTGGTTCCTATCTCTCCATAGTTTGCTTTCTACCCAGTCTATCACTACTCTCTCATTTTTTTTCACTTCCAGCCTTGGAGGAAATTTTTCTGTTGTGTTCTCACTAGATCTTTGTTTTTTTTACATGAGCATATTCATGAGAGAGTAATACTACAAGGAAAAGTCCTTCTAGCATAGGTTTTGGCAGATACCCCTATAAAAATATCCCAAAAGTATGTTTGTAGTGGAGGTCACTAGCGGAGGTGGGCAGGAGGATGTTTTAGCGATGTTTCTTTGATGGTGCATCTAAATTATTCAAGCCCACCAATGATTGATTATCCATACATGCACCAGAGCTGCATATACCATGGTGCCCCATAGAAAATTTATTTTGTAAAAATAAAAAACTAAGGTGCATTAAATACCCAAACAAACCAGTGCTTGAATATTCGCTAGCATCAAACTCCTTCATATAGTAAAATGTATCGGTCATATTCGACAATGACTTCCCAGTGCGGTAAACATATAACAACGCGATGAACTGGATCAAATATCTAAAATAAAAGTGCAAGACTAGCACTAGATCAATCCAACGGTAGATGGATGGATTGCATGGGACTGAGAGAGTTCCTGCACCTCTGATTCAAACAAAGAGTTAAAGCATTGGCAGAATTGTTTGCATGAAGTCTCCACACTGTGATGCAATATGATGATGAAATCGTTGCGCCGTGTTTCATCGGAGGTAAGGAACTTACCCTATTATGATGAGTTAAATGACATGGATAAGTTTTTGGATGCATTTGAGCATGAAGTCCATGAGGATCACCGCTTCCAAGCCTTAGATTTGGTACTGCACGCTACGCTTGCATGATGGTGGGGTACGCACAAGGATAGCTTTGATGGATGGCAAGATTACAGACGAATGATGAGGTTACTGCTTGGGTGGCCTAACATTAGATTGACTGAGAAATATAGCAGGAAGGATGATCTATGCAATCACATAGCAAAATGGACTAAATCATGGTGGACAAAACCGCAGCCATAGTGGTGTTATAGACATTTTTGGGCACTACAACCCCAAGCATGAAATTTCCATAAACCAAGGGCTCCTAAGTCCCTAAAAGTGTTGTTCTAACCCCTAAAGGAACAAGGTCAACAGATTACAGCTTCTCCCAGAAGTTCTCCATGAAAAAACTGCTCATAATTGGTCAAAACAGGATCATTTCAGCTGCTCCACAGGCCAGGTGCGTTGCATCTCACCTAAATACACTATGAGGGTGCGTTGCATTTCAAAAATCCCTTCTATGGGGTGCGATGGACGAGAAATGACAAATGGCAGTGTCATTCCGTGAGGTGGAGAGGCAATGGAAGCTTCCAGAAACTTCTCCTGTGACACTTGCCTCTCTGAATTCGACCAAGGATGAGTAAGAGATCATCAATCTCCAAGTGGAAGCAAGAACTATCAGAGAGAAGACACTAATCAAATCATAAGCTGACTCATCTCCATTACAGATATCTATATATGGATCCCTCATCCCAGAGATCCAGTGGCTGGAATTTTGCATATGGTAAGGAATTGCTGTTGGTTTCTTGAGAAAAAAAATAGATCGTTGGGTGATCTAAGCTTTGTATGAGGTGAAGAGGGGCTTCCTTGCTGAGAGGTTGATGCTGGGTCAGAACAACTGGTTGTAACTCCTCTTGGCTTTTTCTTGTTTATCAATAAAAGTTATTCAGGTTTTCCTCCATACTTTTGTGTCATTCATGTTTGCTGCATTTGTATGGTCAATTTACATCTGATCCTAGATTGTTTATGATTATAGATCCATGTCTTTGTATAGTTTTATGCTACTGTGACCTTACAGGTACTCTGTGAAGCTGGGCATGCAAGGGAAAAAGTAGCGAAAGACTATCAAAGAAGAGAGGAATCGAACTAGGAGATTAGCGCAAGACAGAGGTTGGTCTTCTTTGTTCCTCTCTATCTATACTTCATAAAGGAAAAACGAAAGTAGCTTTACGTTGTTTGTTTCTAAGGCAGCTGTCACACCTTAGTGGGATAAGCAGTTCTGAGTAGACACTTTTCCCTGTAACAAAATGGCGACTCCGCTGGGTACGAATGAGTTTGTTTGTTTATCTTCCTTGTTGTCTATTTCATAAACTTACAGGTAGCATTCGAACTGCATTTGCCATAGCAAATGCAAAGTAGATAAATGCTACTTCAGTCCATCTGCGGGATCTGTTTATGATTTAAACACCTGATTCACAAACTCTCTGATTGCCCTTGTGATAGCTATTAGATCCTCCTTAGATCTACCCCTGATTGTTGAATTATTGATTACCTTTTGCTCGGCCAAAACCCATGAACTGAACTACAAACTGTGACCTGGAACCCAAACAGAGTCTCGTTTCTGGCCCAGCACATGTACTGTTCTGAGAATCTGAAATTCAGCGCACTTCCCGAGTGTAGAAGGTGCGCTGCATTTCAAATTCCCTGTGTTACAAGTGCGTTGATCAGGCTAGGCTTTGTGCAGTTTTGGTTTCTGTGATTCATTCTTTCCAGTTCTATTCCTGAATTTTGCTGCCTGTGATCAGTATATGTCTGTTTGAAACCCCTTTTCCTTGCTGTTATTCTGCCTCCTTTGTACAAAAGAACTGTAAATGTTTTTGTGTGTTTGTTGAGTCATTTTCAGTTCTCCTTTGCAAAAGTAGCGTAATCGTACTGTCATCCTTTGATTTGAAACTGTCGCAAGTGTCGATTTCAATTGTAGGAAAGAGTTTGATTGCTGTTGATAGTCGATTATCCTGTTACTATTGTTTTTGGTCTGAATTTGTAATTTTTCTAGTGTCAAAACAAGTATTCATTTCAAAATCGTAAGGTGTTGTGATCATCTCCATTTTTGATTTCGAAAAGAAACTTGTTGATATTTGTCGCTTGAAAAGAAATTCAGATTTGTGCATCAACTTTCTTCTTATCATTCATATACTAAGAAAGTTGAAAACAAATACATGCATGTGCATTTGCATTTAGACAGTCTGATTGGTTTGATTTAGGAAAGTGCATTTAGAGTGTGCTCTTTGCTCTTTGTGAAAGGCTTCTGTCTTTCTTTCCTTAGTAGCTGGGATTTTCATTGCACAAAGAAGATAAAAAGATTGTTTATCATCTTAAATTGCATTTTAGGAATTACATCTACATCTCGCGGTGAACCTGAAAGGCAAACTTCATAAACAAGATCAACTATAAAATAAATTCAATGAATCTAACAACGCTTTGGAACTTAACGCACAACATTTAGAAGTCTAGGCTAGAGAGTATTCCGACGTAGTAAAGCCTGGTAACTGTTGTTCTCACTGATGGTTGGGTGATTCCTCCACTTTGAGACTATAAGTGCCAGTACGGACTTGTGCTCCCATGAACTGTCGAGTATATTTTGGGAGACCCCAATAGACTTAATCCTTTATCCATAGGAAGCCATGTCTGCCGCCCTATCGATCACAATGCACTAAACACAACATTCGGGAAGATTGACTACCGTACCGTAAAAAGTATTCTGCAGTTTTGCGATTGGTTTGGTAATCCCTCTACCTAGATTTCCAGAGCAGTACCTTTCATTCCTTTTCAGACTCTTTAACAGAAAAGGTCCATCTGAGCACTTGTCACTTCAGGCTCATTAAAAATCGAAGGAGACTAGAGTCATCTTTTGTTTTTTCTCGACTCTTAAAAATTGAAAAAACAAGTTGTGTCAAAGCGTCTAAAATTCATTTAATTCGGAAACATACTTCCCCTTTATTTTTAGTTGATCGAGTAATCCGCAATCGTGGAAGAAAGTCAATTGAAACCCCGTCGTTCGCGGAGGCTTACGAGTCAACCGTCTTTGTCTCCGGAATCGAAGCTAGTACGGACAAAGCGAACTCGTTTAACCGGTTCCAAATCTCCTGTTAAAGTTAGAACAAGTGTTCCAACAACATCAGAGACTCTGGTTACTCCAAACATTTCTGGAATCCCTGCCTCTACAGAAGAAGTTCAGCAGCCACAGAAGGACAGTAGTACTGATCCTAGTCTGAGGGTAAACACTTGTGTTATCGAACCAGTTCCATTTACAACCGGTTCGGAGAGTCTTGCTCCTCAAACATCTGTCGCTGTCGATTCCATACCTTCTTCGGCACCAGAAATATTCTACGGACCTGACGATCTACTCCTTCCACCTGGTTTGATTGCCATAGAAGAGATTGTGGAAGATCCTCCAACTAGTACTCCATCGCAATTTGGAGTCGGGATCACTCTGTATCCTTCTTTGTCAGAAGTTAGTCTACCGCCAGCGGAAGCTCCTGTAGAATCGCTAGGTAATCTTTTGGATAGACTAGAAATGTCTGAACAACCGTCAACATCTAGGACTGTGTCGTCTAACACAGCGATGGCAGAAACCCTTGCTATCGCTCCAAAAATGTTCGCTGGTATACCATCTGTCCCAACTAGCTCTCAATCGCTAGAAGGAGCCCACTCAGGGGCCATTTCGACAGTATGGTCTGTTCCTGTTTGTTCATCCGGATTAATATCCGGAAACTCTTATGTTGAGTCTCAACAAATTGATCCATTTGGAGGTCAATTTGGGCAGTCCAGCCCTCAAGGGCAAACTATTCCCTTGAGTTCTGGATTACCACCGTATGGGGGGCAGTATACCCTTTCATTATCCCCTCCGGGGGGACAACCATATGGGAGTTCACAACAAAATTCGGGTTATGCTGGAATTACTTCAAGCGGTTGGGTACCGATACTACCTCAACAACCAAGAGTTGTATATTCGATGCAACAATTCTTACCTATGTCAAATATACCAACTACGCCAGCTATTGTGACGGTGTCACAAGTTCAAGCGTTGCCTGTTGTATGCCAACCTCAGGTTTCTCTGGTTGTAATGCAACAGCCACTTGTCCCTACGACTCAACCACAATCACCGATTGGTGGAATGACACAGGTTCAGACGGGTACAATTACCCCTCATCTTGGTCAAACAGTTAGTATTGGGCAATAGCACATGGCTTCACAACCATGGCTAGTACAATACCAACAACCGCAATTCCAACAAGTATACCAAGGTTTTGAGCAACAAATCTTTGCAAATAGTGGGCAGCCGTTTATTCAAAACAGTCAAAATCAACCATTTTACAATGGTCATGCCCACCAACCTTACCAAAGTTACCAGCATCAAATGCATTATGCCGGTATGCAAAGACCAACTGCTCAGGCAATCCCATCTTACCCTGGGTATGCTTCACCTAACCTGAATCAACAGTTACCCTTCGTGGCAACTTTAGAGTTACCTGATTTAAATCGGTTAACAAACGATCCAATCGCTTACGCCCCTTGGTGGCCAGTGATTCCGCATAAACTTCCATCAGATATTCCTAAATTTAATGGAAATTCGGGTGAAGATCCATCGAATCATGTGATGACCTTTCATTAGTGGTGTTCATCAAACAACCTCAACGATGATTCGATTAGGCTTCGCCTTTTTCAGAGGATGTTGACTGGTCCGACAGCAAAATGGTACATCGAATTACCTAGAGCTTCATTTGACAACTTCAATACCTTAGCCACAACCTTTTTAACCCATTTTCAATTACCGATAAGGTACGAAACGGGAACGGAACTCCTTAACAACTTCAAACAGATGACCGCCACTCACATATCTAATCATATACATGAGTGGCGACGTCGTCGTAGAATGGTAAAAACGTATGTTCCCGATCAGCGCTTAGCTGAATGGTTTATCAAGTCATTACTACCTTCCATCACGGAAGATGTGGCAAAGGGGGGGGGTCATAATAGAAGAGCAAGTTATCGCTCATGTGCAATATTTGGACTTGATTTACATTCAGTCCGGCACGCTCTATGATAAAATACCTGACACCCCTAGACCGGAATTCTCAGTTCCTCCTCCTCCTAAATCAAACAATGACTCTCATGTCGGCGACGGCATGATTGGCGCAATAGACACGAAATCGACAAAGGCTACATCCAAAAAGGCCCGTAAGATTTCAGGTCAAAATGCAAAAGATGAACTTCTTGCCTTGGAAGTAAATGCCGTATCGACAGATAAAGGCAAAGAAACCAGGCAACCAGGGGGCAAGAAGAAAGGCAAAGGGAAGAAGAAGAAACAGGAAGAATCATCACCTGAAAAATCTTCTGCAAACCCTCCTGGAAATAGGAAACCAAAAAATCCATGCTTTATATGCGATGAGGATCATTGGACCGCAGATTGTCCACACAGAGCTGAGCTTAAAAAATTCTTCAAGAATTCAAAAACCTCCGCAGTGTTAACTGATCCGTTTCCAAATCCAGGAACAAATCTGGTTGACAGTGAAGATGCTTCCCGGTGTCAAGTGCTAATGTTGTCTGTTTCAAAACAACAAAATGATGCTTTGATATCGACGAGGAACAAAGATTATGGGAATCCATAGCTGTCGAACAACAAGGATAAATATCAACCTAGTAGTTCGACAACAACTTCGACAGAAGTTGCGCCGCCCATCATTCCTGAACTGACAATAAAACCACCAAAGGGAGTAGTACACAAATCGACATTTAATCCTCGTGCTAGAGCAGCACAACATTATAATATAGTGGAAGATTTGGCCCAATCGCCATCCGCTATGTCGACTCTTGAAGTACTACAAAATTGCCCATCCCAAAAGCAAGCTTTCTTATCGGCCATTTGTGGGATAGACCCAAAGGATTCCAATCTTGTATCCTTCG
This sequence comes from Pinus tabuliformis, assembly GCA_031772625.1. Lineage (NCBI taxonomy): Eukaryota > Viridiplantae > Streptophyta > Pinopsida > Pinales > Pinaceae > Pinus > Pinus tabuliformis. The sequence goes on from CM062817.1 coordinate 1,863,877,150, forward strand.
ATCATAAAGGATACGATCCCCAATTACCAGCTCAACTAGCTTTCCTTGTTCAAGTGAAAGCCCTCAACAAAACTGTTCATCGAACAATTATTGATGAGGGGGCATCTACATGTATTATGTTGATGAGTTGCTGGAAAACTTTAGGATCTCCAACCTTGTCGCGATCTTCGACGACATTAAAAGCATTTGATGGAAGAACATATACCCCATATGGTATTCTAAGTAACTTGAAGGTTGAACTAGGAGGAAAAACAGTAGAAATAGATGTTGAGGTAATCGACGGAAATCTCGATTACAACATCCTGCTGGGAAGACCATGGATATATGCCATGGCTGCCGTTGTGTCGACCTATTTTAGGAAGATTGCATTTCCCTTTCAAGGAGGGATTACAATCGTAGATCAACAAAACTTCCTCCCCAATGGTTCTCAAGTTACAGGAAGCATTCCTATGATCCATGGAAGCCCCCATTCGCTTCAAAATATCAGAGTAGGCCTACTAAAAGACCTGTATTAATGGGAACTTTTGCCCTTCCACCTCCAATCAATTTGGCGGAAGTAGCGTCGGTAGGAACCTACAATATGGTATCTTCTAAAAAGATCTCAGAAAATGATATCGACATGGATCATGCAATGGTTTTGCCTCCAAACCCAACGGAAATATTGTAGCAATCAATGTTCCTAGCCTGGGTGGCAAACCCAAATCAACGCTCATCGAGTGTTTGGATAGATAGCTCTAAGGAATATGGTACCCCTTCAGATCCTTGGTCGTGAGTGCATGTCACCGACGAAGGAATTGTTCAATCAATGGTAATTGAAGGAGCACCATGGGATGATTACCACCATCGTTCCCTTCTTCCGGATTGTGAAGAAAACACTCCTGATGACCTTTATCATCCTTCAGTTTTTTATTTTCTATCAAATACTGTAAACACGGTGGATTTCGAGGATGGTTCTTATCTCATGTCGACCTCATTAAAAAATGAAACAAGGAGTCATGAGGATAGTTCTTTTACTGTGTCAACCTCATTAAAAAATGAAATGACTCCCTTTCCAAATCGAGTCTTTGACTTCGATCTCGTAAAATCCAAGTCGAGTATTTCAAAGATCTCGAAGGTAAACCTTCATTCCAACCACCGTGTTGAATGCAATGAAGCTTGGGGGGCATGCACCTCGATTTGTGTTATTATGCTGGGGGCATGCAAACTTATCACGAGCAGTGTTACTGCAGGGTTCAAGCTCGTTAAAAAATAAACCCACCACGAGCAATGTTACCACAAGGTTCAAGCTCGTTAAAAAATAAACCTGCATCGAGCAGTTTTAGTGTGGACTTCATGCTCGTTAAAAAAATAAACATAAGCAATGAGCACATGTTCCCCCAGAGTTTAAGCTCATTAAAAAATGAACCAATTTCCGGTAAATAACCATTGTGAATGTAATACTTCAGCCATTAAAGCCTTGGTCGTGTTTGCACTGCCACCTCCACTTTTGCATTGGCCGATCATTCACCTCCATTTGATTTTTTACCCATTTTGAGGAACAGCTACGAAGAGTGATCATGTTAGCCACCCTTGTAACACTGCCGTGATTGGAAAATTCCAAACCTTACCTGGAATCAGTTGCTACCCATTTTATCACTCGTTCCTCAAAAGACAAGTCTCCTTTAAGCTCTTTTCAATTGACTCGTAAAATATGAAAAGATTGCCGAGCCATTGGCCTCTCTAGCTCGTTAAAGGGACCGGAAGTGCTATCCCTCCTCTAAATTTTAATCTTTTTGGACCTGAGGGATTATTACACAAAAAGATCGAGCGCTTGTTTGGTTCGGGTCGTTAAAAGTATCGAAAATTCATCCCTTCTGTCTTGTTTTATACTTTTTCGGACTTAAGGGATTAGGTGACGAAAAAGGAATTTTGGAGTTTCCTTTACGTTCCTTTTCAGACTCTCTAAAATTGAAAAGGACCGAGTTATCTTTGTCGTTAAACTCGTTAAAATTTTAATAGTGACAAACTTGTCTATAGACAAGAACGAGTTTCACTATCGCTAGGCTCGTTAAAACATAGCGATGGGTTTGCCCGAAGGGAAAATTATAGAACAAGCATATGTTATCCTCCTCAAGCTTGATAAAAATAAAGAGGTACTGGTCAGCAATGACTGGGGAAAAATTGGGAAGAAAACTTGAAGAAACTTTATTGGTAGCAAGTCGCTCTTGAACATGACACTTTCATTCTGCATCCAAGTCGGGTTGGGTTGTTTCATTCATCGGTCACATTACCATGGTCCCATCATACCATCCACATTTGGGGTTAATGCTACCAATCCATCACGTCAGTGTCGCCGATATGTTCAAGAGAAGTCATTCAGAGAATTCACCTGTGTCTCACCCACTACAATACATTTATACTCCATTCTTTCATGACCGCCACCCTGAACCTTATATCACCAGATCGTTTTCACCTCCATTAAAATAATTTGCTCCGTTCCATGTCATTGATGTGGGATTCATTAAGGCCCTCCTATGAAGGATCACTTCTTGTCGACATCAGCTCATTATCCAAGAAGTTGATCTAGGAACACCCCATTCAGTACTTTGAAACTTGCATGCCTCAATGGCAAGTTTCTCACTTCCGGGGACAGGTTTACATCAATGACCTTCGACCGAAAGATTTTGCGTGGTGTTCGACGCCAAGTCCTTTATTCACACCACGTGAATTGTACTGCAATACCTTGAGGGTCATTATCATTATCGGTGATTCCTCTCGTGCTTGTTAACAACTTATATTATTGGCTGGTAATCAAGCGATGTCTTTCCATGTTCGACTTCAGAACATCTCTCACATGGATAGACTTGTACTTCAAGTGAAGATCGAACGAGATTGAAGACCCCGAATGTAGTTTCATCCATCCAGGCTGCGATATATATTCAGGAAAATAAAGACATCAAATGTACATCATTGCTGCACAGATAATCATCCAATCAAAGGGATGATGGCTCTATCAGAATCATCAGTCTACACTCAGACGATTGTCTGTCTTATGTACATGAAAATGAATTTATAAAGTTGAGCATGGGAATGCCTGCCTCAGCTAGATCATGAAAATATTATGAAGATAATGTATTGTATTGTATCTTATTACAGGTCTCCTCCCAGCTTGAAAGAACTTCGGATCCTCATAATAAAGCATTTCACTCGACATCAAAAGATTAACGACCTCATGCTTTAGGGGGCAACTGTTATAGATATTTTTGGGCACTACAACCCCAAGCATGAAATGTCCATAAACCAAGGGCTCCTAAGTCCCTAAAAGTGTTGTTCTAACCCCTAAAGGAACAAGGTCAACAGATTACAGCTTCTCCCAGAAGTTCTCCATGAAAAAACTGCTCATAATTTGTCAAAACAGGATCATTTCAGCTGCTCCACAGGCCAGGTGCGTTGCATCTCACCTAAATACACTGTGAGGGTGCGTTGCATTTCAAAAATCCCTTCTATAGGGTGCAATGGGCGAGAAATGACAAATGGCAGTGTCATTCCGCGAGGTCGAAAGGCAATGGAAGCTTCCAGAAACTTCTCCTGTGACACTTGCCTCCTTGAATTCGACCAAGGATGAGTAAGAGATCATCAATCTCCAAGTGGAAGCAAGAACTATCAGAGAGAAGACACTAATCAAATCATAAGCTGACTCATCTCCATTACAGATATCTATATATGGATCCCTCATCCCAGAGATCCAGGGGCTGGAATTTTGCATATGGTAAGGAATTGTTGTTGGTTTCTTGAGACAAACATCAGATTGTTGGGTGATCTAAGCTTTGTATGAGGTGAAGAGGGGCTTCCTTGCTGAGAGGTTGATGCTGGGTCAGAACAACTGGTTGTAACTCCTCTTGGCTTTTTCTTGTTTATCAATAAAAGTTATTCAAGTTTTCCTCCATACTTTTGTGTCATTCATGTTTGCTGCATTTGTATGGTCAATTTACATATGATCCTAGATTGTTTATGATTATAGATCCATGTCTTTGTATAGTGTTATGCTACTATGATCTTACAGGTACTCTGTGAAGCTGGGCATGGAAGGGAACAAGTAGCGAAAGACTATCAAAGAAGAGATGAATCGAACTAGGAGATTAGCGTAAGACAGAGGTTGGTCTTCTCTGTTCTTCTCTATCTATACTTCATAAAGGAAAAACGAAAGTAGCTTTGCTTTGTTTGTTTCTAAGGCAGCTGTCACACCTTAGTGGGATAAGCAGTTCTGAGTAGACACTTTTCCCTGTAACAAGTGGGTACACCTATTCTGCCACACTTTGGACACAATTCACATGAACTAGTATCTAGAAACGGAGCTCCGCCATGGCGTTGCGGTTTGGGATATATTGAGGGAAGGATTCTTATTGACCTTCAATTTTGAAAACGACTTTGCAAGCATCGATGAAGCGTTGGAAGAGATTAAGGCAGTCATCTGCATAACGTCGCAAGAACCTATGGAATGGGTCCAACCAGATTGGAGTACCCAGCTGCACCATGCATTGGATTGCTATAATGTAAGCACTTAATAAAAGGATGAAGATACAAGAAATATTAACATTCCAGAGGAAGAAGGGCATCATGAGGTAGAGGGCCCACAAATAGACAACCTCGACATCACCCCGCCATTGAAGACAAAGCAAGTAAATGTTGGTACTAAAGAAGAACCGAAGTTTGCAAAGATTGGAGATTACTGGGACAATGCTACTATGGATAAAGTTATTGAGTTACTCCACGAATATCAGGATCTATTCCCTACAAAGTTTTCGGATTTGAAGGGCATAATTGGCAATTTGGGCGTTATGAAGATTACCTTGAAGCTGGATGCAAAGCCTGTTAAGCAACAACTGTATCGCCTTAATCCTAAATACAAGGAAAACGTTCACCAAGAGTTGGATAAGATGCTGGAGGCAGGCATTACAGAACCTATTGAAGAATCTGATTGGGTAAACCTAATAGTTGTTCAGGGGAAGAAAGAGAAGGGAGAAATAAGGATTTGTGGAGATCTGCGGAATCTTAAGGATGTGTGTGTCCATGATCCATTCCCGACGCTGTTTATCGACAAAGTGCTAGATAATGTTGGAGGGTAGGAGGCCTACTCATTTACTGATGGGTTCTCTGGGTATCATCAGATTAAGATTGCGCCAGAGGATAGGAGAAAAACTACCTTCGCGATGGAATGGGGATGTTTTCAATACACTGTGATGTCGTTCAGACTTAAGAATGCACCTGCGATATTTTCTCGCATAATCATCGCAGTGTTCAAAGAGTTCATTCATAAGTTCCTATAAGTGTACTTTGATGTCTGGATAGTGTTCAGATTAGTAAAGTGCCATGTAGCAATTTTGTGCCTGATGCTAGATACGTGTTGCAGATACCAGATCACGCTGAATTGGAAGAAATGCATCTTCTTTGTTCCCTTTGGAATCTTGTTGGGTCATGTGGTGTGAAAGCAAGGGCTAATGGTGGACCCTGCAAAGATTGCAGTAATTGTGAATCTAGAGATCCCAAGGAATGTTAACAAGCTATGTGCAACACTGGGACATATGAGATATTACAGAAAATTTATCAAAGCATATGCTCAAATTACCTAACCCATGGAGAAATTTCTGAAGAAGGACACAACATTCTGTTGGAACGAAGAATGTTAGCGCAACTTAGACGTATTGAAAGAAAAGGTGGTCACCACACCAATCTTGGTATTCCCTCATTGGAAAAAGGAATTCCATGTACATGTGGATGCCTCTTGCATTGCTTTGGATGCAGTGTTAATGCAGGCTAGTGAGGGAAATATGGACCATCCTATAGCCTTCATGAGTAGGAAATTATCGAAGGCTGAGAAGAATTACTCAACGATTGAGTGTGAAGGATTGGCCATGGTGTACGTGCTACAGAAATTTAGACATTATCTATTAGGAGGACATTTCACAATCTACACAGATCATTCTACCTTGAAATGCTCAATAAGCCTATGTTGGGGGGGAAGGTCTGTAGATGGCTAATACTATTTCAGGAATATGACTTTGAAGTCATTGTGAAGGCAGGGTGGTTGAATGTAGGACTTGACCATCTGTCGTGAATTGAAATAGGCGAAGAACCCAATAATATGGACGAAGGGTTGTTGGATGCGCAACTATTTGTGGTGGGTGTAGTAGATAATAATTTTGTAGATATCATTCACTTTTTGACTATGGGGATGGCACCAGAAAGGTATACAAGTCAGCAAAAGAAGGAACTTGTAGTGCACGCAACAAATTTTTCAGTTATTGTGGGACATTTGTATAAGATGGGTGCTAATGAAATATTGTGAAGATATTTTCCAAAATTCGAGAGGGATAGCATTCTCGTTGAAGTTAATGCAAGGGTTGCGGGAGGTCATTATATAGGAAAGGAAACTGCGCAAAATATTTTTCACGCAGGACTATGGTGGCCAACGTTGCACAAGGATTCCAAGGCATATTGTAAGCCATGCGATGCATGTCAGAGAATGGGTAGACCATCACGAAGGGATGAATTTCCATTACAACCTCATGTATTTTTGCAACCATTTGAGAAATGGGCGATTGATTCCATTGCGCTAATTCAGCCCCCAGGGAAGAAAAATGGAGCGTGCTATATCATCACTGCGACAGAACATCTAACTAGATGGGTAGAAGAACATCTGATTAAAGATTGTATAGGGGTTACAGTAGCAATTTTTTTGTTTGAGTATGTCTTAACTAGATTTGGCTTCTCGAAAGTGTTGATGAGCGATAGAGGTATGCACTTTTTGAATGAAACGATCAGCATGTCGATAGAAGAATTCCAGGTCTACCATCAAAAGAGTACACCATATCATCCATAGGCCAATGGAATTGTTGAAGCCTTCAACAAGATTTTGGAGAACACACTCGCATAGATCTGCAATGTGTAGCAAAATGATTGGGATGTGTGTGTACCAACGGTACTATGGGCTTATAGGAAATTACAGAGGGAGGTGCAGTTCAGCTTGTGAAGCTAAATGGGAAACCTTTTTCGGGAAGAGTGAACAAAAGTCAATTGAAGTTGTATATAGGGGATCCTACGCAATGACTATATGGCGGCAGGACAATCTTAGTGCTCTAGGCAGTTCCAAGGGAGCACGAGACTGTAAACTACACTACCATCTTTGGAGGACTATGCAGCATGTGGGTTGCATAGAAAATAGTGAAGTTTTAGTCTAGGAAGTTGAGCCATGGAGGGAAGTCCCGCGCAACACAACAAAAAAGTGACTGTTGGAGTCACTGTTCATGGCTTGATAGCTAGAAGACGGTTAAGAGGAGCGGGTTGGCAGTATTTAAGGTGAAAATCTTTGAAGATCTGCTGCCAAAACACCATTAATTGTCAAAACTTGGGGGGAATGGTTGAATTTAATAAATTCTCTGTGGTGGTCCAACAGAGAACACTTTGTGCTCTCATAATTTCCAGTGATATTTTCTGTCTATCGCCTATGTACCGATTGTGTTTGGAGGATTTAGTCACAAGCCCTGCATTTGCTAAGTTGTCTGAATTAAATCATAAGTTCATTCTAGAAAAAATTCTTGGACCAAGCCCTAAAGAAACCATGAGTATTGGTGGTGATGTTTCCTCTGAAGGAGCTGCCCTAGAAGTTGGGAGTATGGAAGCTCTGACTCCTATGCCTATGATGCCTAGGTCTCCTAGGTCGAAGCCTAACACTGCTAGAGAAACCCAAATAGCTAAACTGAAGAAGGAAAATTAGAAGAACCCAACACCGGTAAGTAAATCACCAAGAAAGAATTACACAGCGCGAGATAAATGAAAGAAAGACAAGCAGTCAGAGAAAGTTGTGGATCTGGAGGTGGAGGAAGGCCAGGGAATAGAAGACATAGATGTTGAAGGAGTGGAGTCCATTATGAAGCTCCTTGACTATATCCCTCCACAAAAGGGAAAGGTGAAGGTCACAAAGGACCTAGATTCAGAGAAGTTTACCATTTCCACGCCCTTGCTTCCTGAGTAGGTTCCCTTTGAAGTTTTGTGGCTTGCGTGGATCCCAATGCTGAAAATGGAGGATTGGGACCTCACAGATCATGATCGGTTTCCACACTTAGTGATAGATAAGTACATGAAGTGCATCTACTATGCGGATTCAGGTGTCACCGCATTAGAGATGGTGGAATGGGTCTACATAGTTGAGAACTTAGGGTTACTTAATTTGTTGTGGGTGCCCCATTATCACTGCACCCCAATTAACATAATCTATGTGTGCCAGCTGCTCACCTTGGTGCACGATGGGTGTTTATGGCTAGGAGGTCCTATCCCCATCACTAACATGCTAATCCACAGAATCACGCACCTGCCATACGAAGGACTAAATCCGGCCAAGGAGTTTGGCAAAAAGACGGGGGAAAAGGACCTTGCAGAAAGAATGAAGAAATACTTCAACCTCGTGAAGAAGTCATGAGGGTATTCCATTATGTTGATATCAAACCCCACAGCTCAAATAGCCACACAAATATTAGTAGGGAAAGTGATGAGGAAATGTCGCGTGGATGAAGTTCCGATGCCTGTAGTTTCCCTAGCTGCCCAGTGCGTAAAGGGCGTACAATTCAGTTGGTCTAGGTACCTTTGTTAGGAGTTCCTAGAAAACTGCCGTGAAGCTTAGGATGAAACCAAGTCGTTTCACTATGCTTTGTTGTTGCTGTCCATTGTACTTGTTGCAAGGGAATTATTGGAGGATAGCCAGTTTCCTTTGCTTGAGGAAGGATTTCTAGAGGGAGTGCAATTCACTTCCTTATGGGTTACAAAGGACCCTCTGGGGATCACAAAGATGAAAATATTTTGGGTCCTTATGAAATCGAGTCTTTGCATGGCCATAAACCAACGTCCGAGGTTGTCCCCAACCTTGTACACGTAGCTGTCAGCTTACGCAGCATTCAAGGCTAAATTCCACAGAGTGTACATTCAAGCATGGAAGGATCCCCAATGGAAATGGCAAGACTTGCCATATTTGGTGACAGGAACAGATGTGCAGGAGGTGATAGTGATATGGCCTGCAGAGTGGCATGCCCCCTCAGACTTAGATGCTGGAACAAGCAAGGGTGCGGAAATTTTTGCAGCACAGATGAAAAAGGAGGCAGCTAAGCAAGTTGTGCGTACACTCGTAGAACATAAAAAGAAGGAAGCCGTAGAGAAGGCTCGAGTGGAGCAAGAGCGCATTGCCAAGGAGCAAGCATAACAGGAGCAGCGCGAGTCACAAAAAAGTGACAAGTCACCTTTGCCAGAAATACAGGAGGAGGAACTTTCAAGGCAAGGTGGTGGAGGAGATGAGGGGCAACACACCCCATTTATTTTGAAGAGACATGACAAGGAAGAACATGGAGGTACAAGGAAGAAGAAGAAATCAGACAAGTTGCAGGGTGATCCCATGGTATTGACGGAGGGAGATCTCGATGAGATCAGGGCTAGAATCAGGGATACCACAACTGAACTGGTGCAACAATATATGCAGACGCTGGGGAGCATCCAAAAATATCTATGCGAGCTGTAGATCCAACCAAACAGAATACAGATGGGCACCAAACAAGTGAGCGCAGAACAAGCGAACCTGACACTTAGGACGAGCCAAACAACCGAGTTGGTAAGGATCCTAGACCTTAGGACTATTTCAATGCCAGATGGGTCCATTCACGCAGAGTCAGCCGATGATTGCATCATCCTAAGAACAATCAAGAACATCGGGTTGAATATAGTATCACTACCCAACAAGATCCTCCATGCGTTGCATGGAGGGGTGACAGAGGAATTGAGAGCTCGGGAGCAGCACGCTCTCAACCTTATCAACAAGTACAGAGTAAACAATGAGCAGATGTTCGATGAAAAGATAGAGGCTATGAAGGAAAAGGAGACGTTGCAGGTGAAAAGTTCATTATTAGAGTCGACAGTCGCTAAGGAATATAGGACAGTGCCTAAGCTTCATATCCCCAAGGATGCACAGCTAGAAGCAAAGATAAAAAAACTAGCCACTGATGTGCAGGAAGCCAAAGCTGAGGTTGGCCGAGTTTAGTTTGAACTCAACATGAAGATAACCAAGTTGCAATTAAAGCTGCAACCCACGACTCCGCCTGAGGTCCAGGAGCAGCCCAGAGCCTCGATAAAAGAAGGAATGGCCACCCTGGATGCCACATTCACTAAATGTTCGGAATTATTTGAGCAAGAAATGGAGTTGTTGACAAATCTTTAAGAGGATTCAAACCTACAGACATTAAATACGGAAGTAAGGGAGCTACAACGATAGTATGACGAAGTTAGGGAAACGATGCACTCCATCGCACCAGTGCAACGCCTAGCTAAATTACAAGAGGTAAAAAAACTCCTAGTGCAAGTAAAGGAAGTATAGAAGAAGGAGGACTTGCTAAAGGCCAGGTTGCAGCCATGGTTTGAACAGGCTTATCAAGTCACAACCACAATCTAGGACAAGCTTAAAGGCTTGTAGCAGACACAACAGATAATGAGGCTGGCCACAGAAGGACCAACTACAGAGAAGTTAGTTGAGGAAGTCAAGTAGGCAGCCACTTAGAGCGTTTCCAAAATCACTATGATCCAGGTAGAGCTGAGGGATTTTTACAGCACTAGCTGAGTGACTCGAGGGTGAGTCACGATCTTTATGTTGGGGGCCTGTTGGGATGGGGTCCCCTGGGTCGGTATTGGGGTTAAAATAGCCCAAGTTTTGATATATTTTTTGTAACTAATGTAAACTCTCCACGATTTGTGGATGTGGAGCGTGTAGATGATTAGGAGCCAAAGGGGTTTTAGCCCCTTGTTTATGTAAAGTTTGAGTCGGTTTTGAGATCCAACCATGGTATGTGGACCATGGGATTGTATGAAAAAGGATATAAATAGGTGCGTCTTAGAGAGTATAAGGCATATCATGGATGTAATGGTTCAATAGAAGAAAAGTGATAGTGAAGAGAAGTGGGTTAGATAGGAGAAGAAAGGCTCTGCAGTTGAGTGCGCAAATGCCTAGGTAGAGTCCGCAGCTAAGTGCGCAGGGTAGTTTTGAGTCTGTAGTCCTAAATTGAAGATAAATAAAGACAGTTTCCGAATAATTCATGCGTATTACTATTTACTTCTATTTATGATATATGTTGTTGATGAATAATGTGTTTATGGAATATTGATCTAATGATGTGCGATTATATTTAATAAGTCTTTATGAATGTACGCAATGCCTGTTAAATACTTTCACAAAGACTCTAATGAATTATGATATGTTTACTAATAGCTTAAGTAGATCTGCGCAAACACTAAATTATGGTTCTTCTCTGATGCACATAAGTGGATAAATCGATTGTTAAGGGTCCATAAACACTGGTCATAGACCTTTGCGAAGGTCTAAAGGATGTTTTAGAAACGTTACAGTAACGAGCCCTAAGGGCTTATCGATCTATGTGAAGGCAGATCTCGAGTGCTAAAATACATCACACTGATCTTTGGATGCAGAAACTTGGTTCCAGCATCCCCCCATACTGTTTCAGGTGAGACTGCAGCCTGCGCTACGCAGGTTGTTGTTGAAAGGGCCAGTAGTGTAGGGTTTTTTTGGTTGGTGCAACTAACTATGAACCTAGGTCGGACCCCCTAAGCCAACACTTTTGCATTATTTTTCCAGCCAAAATTTTTGTAGAAAATTACACAATGCCATCCGATATGGAGCTAATGCCCTAGTCGTGCAACTTCTTCACCAACTTGAAGTCATTCTTCATCTGATCGAAAAGCTTCATTTCTTACGGTTTCTCCACAAAAGAATCTCTGGGGTTCATGCCCTGATAAGGAAACAAGGTGATTCGGTGGATCAACATGTCGTCAATTAGAATGGGCCCTCCCAACCATAGGCAACCATCATGAACCAGTGCCAGCAATTGACACACACAGATAGTATTAATGACATTGCAGCTAAAGTGTGGCACCGACAACATGTTGAGAAATCTTGTGAGCTCAATTCCAGCCACCCACTTCATTGGCTCAAGCCGTGTAACTCCTAACTCCTCATAGTAGATTGATTCCAAGTATTTGTTGGGTTACAACTATGGGAACTTCACATGATCTCCAGGTCCCAATCCTCCATCTTCAAAAATTGTACCCGGGCCAACAAATTTCCCTCCATAGGTATGTCCTCTGGCAGAAATGGTGTGAAGACCTATAATTTCACCAAGTTTGGGTCCTTAGTCACTTTGGCAGTGTATTTGCTAGGGGGTATATAAGGTGGTAGTTGAGTAATCGACACTGCTTCCTCTGCGTCAATATCTTCAACTCCCATGTTCAATTCTTCCTCATCCAAGTCCTAGGGTTCTGTCAGTTTCCTTCTTTTATCCATTCGACCCTTCTATCTAATCTCTGTTGGATTTTTGTGTGGTGATTTCCACATTGGAGCTTGCTGTGGCTTCTTTTGCTTCTTCTCTCATGTCATGGAGGTAGTGGGTTTAGGCCTCGACAACTTAGGTGTTGTGGTAGGGACTGGTGGTGTTGTAGTCATTCTTTCCTAGAATTTTTCCTTCTTCCACTCACGTAAACCCTCCTCAAACCCAAATCCTTGCTGTGAAAATTTCTTATGTTTCTCTTTCCAATCCTGTCCAGACATGCAGCAATCATCTCGGTGCAAACTAAGGCACAAAATTCCAAGGAAATTTCTCTGAAAGAAAAGTGTTAAAATGTGAAGTGGGATGTTTTATTTATAGCCCATTTTGAATTCAAATCCATCCATTCCCTCAAGATATTTGTCATTAATGCTCTTTTGGTAGTAGACTTCCAAAGATATGCTCCTTAAATGCTCTCTCCCTGCTCCCTTTAACAAAAAATAACCATCCCATCATCTGCAATGGTTCCAATGGTTAATTTTTGATCAGGCTGCACAGGACCCACCATGCTAGTGTAGCTCCTTCATCATAGCTCTAGTTTGTGCCTTTCTTCTAATCATCGTACAACCTAGTATCTTCGCCAAACTATCATTCTAGTAGTGTAGTTTATAGTCCCGCACTTCCTTGCAACTGCATGAAGTACTAAGACTGTCCTGCATCCATATAGTCATTTTGTAGGGGTGGGATCACCCCTATACAACTTCCACTGGCTCCCACTGATTCTTCCTGGAAATAACTGCTCGTTTAGCTTCGCGAGCTGAACTAAACCTCCATCCATAATCTCCTTAATGATGTATGGTACCAACCAATGCATGTGAAACTTTCCTAGAAAATTTGTAAACTTTCTATCATACATCAATACTAAATTTCCATTTTTAAAGGAGTGATGCTTAATTTGGAAATCATGCCACACATTTTCTCGAGCCTTCTGCACCTATTGATGAAAACCTGCCAAGAATCGATCTTCTTCTAACTCAAGTATGTATGCGAGGCATTTGTCCATTATGTCTTGATTTGCCATTTCCATAACTGTAGTAATCCACAAACTAGGCACTATGTACTCCATTGGCATCACTGCCTCTTATCCATAGACCAACCTAAATGGTGTCTGTCCAAACAACTTCTTACAGGTAGTTCGATATGCCCAAAGAACAACTGGTATGCGCACATCCCAACTATTCCTATTTGTATTACAGATCTTTTTCAAAGAATTCTCTAGGATTATATTAAAGCCTTCAACAGTGCCATTTTCTTGAGGATGATATGATGTGATTTTCTGATTATACATATGAAATTCTTCAAGCAAAGTTGCAATTGTTTTGTTCAAGAAATGTGAATTCCTATCACTCATCAATATATTAGGACAACCAAACCTAGAAAAAATGTATTCAAATATAAAATTCACAGTTGTAGCCACACTGAAATCCTTCACAAGTTATTCCTCTACCGACCTGGTCAAATATTTTGTCGTCGTGATGATGTATCATGCTCTTGTCTTCTTTCCTGGTGGCTAAATAGGTCGTACAAAATCTATTGCTCATTTTTCAAATTCCTGTACCGAGACTTGCGGGTTTAGAGGAAATTCATCCCCTTGCGACGGCTTCCCGGTCCTTTGATAAACATCACATGCTATGAAATATGCCTTAGAATCCTTGAGCATAGTTTTCCACCATAGCCCAGCTCGTAGGATCTTTTGGACAGTTGCCCTTCCCGCATAATGTCCCCCAGAAACTCCTCCATGTGCTTCAATGAGGATAATTTGTTATTCATAATTTGGTACATACCTGTGCAGAACTTCATCCAATCCCATTTTATACAAGTGATATGCAGTGACAGGAAAATCCGCAGCCCTGACCACCAATTCTTTCTTCTACTGCATCATATACTCCTCAGGAGTTGTACCTATAAATAGGAATTGGATTATGTCTGCAAAATGTTCATCTGCAATGTGCACAACAAAGAGCTATGCATCAAACAATCCTTCATCAAGACTTGTAGGCTTGTCACCAGACTTCATAATTAATTCAAAGTTGTACTCCTGAAATAACAGTAACCACCTACAAATCCCCCCCCTAACATAGGCTTGTTGATTAAGTACTTCAAGGCGGAATGGTCTGTGTACATTTTGAAGTGCGCACCCAACAAATAATATCTAAACTTCTGGAGAGCATATACCATCACCAATCGTTCACAATCCATGGTTGAATAATTCTTCTATGCCTTAGACAAGTTCTTGCTCATAAATGCAATTGGGTGGTCAATATCTCATGCACCTGGTTGGGTTAACACTGATCCTAATGTTATGAAGGACGCATCTACTTGTACATGGAATTCTTTCTTCTAATCAGTGAACACTAGAATAGGCATTGTAACCATTTTTTCCTTCAACACATCTAATATTTTTTTTCAATCATCATCCCAACAAAACATCGCATCCTTCTTCAATAATTTTTCCATGGGCGCAGTGATCTATGCATATGCCCTGATGAAATTTCTATAGGATCATGTATAGCACAATGTTGCACACATCTATTTTACATTCCTTGGAGGCTCCAAAATATATAATCACTACAATTTTAGCATGGTCCACCATCAACCTTCACTTAAAAACAATGTGGCCCAACAGTATCCCATATGGTACATAGAATATACATTTCTTCATATTTATGGAGATTTGATACTTCCTACAAGTATCCAACATTAGGTGAAGACTTGTAACATGCTTTTTCACTAACCCAAACAACGTCCAATTATCAAAGTAAACCTCCAAAAACTTATGAATAAATTATTTAAAGGTTGCGAATACCACCCTAAAAAAGATTGCAGGGGAATTCTTAAGTCCAAAGGGCATAACTGTATACTGAAAATAGCCCTATTCTGTAGTGAAGGTAGTCTCACTCTGATCTTTTGGTTTGATCTTGATATGGTGATACCTTGAGAGCCAATCTATAAATGAGTAGGCTTCTTGACCACCCATGTTTTCCAAGACTTCATATGTAAACGATGTAGGGAATGGACCATGTACACAAGCATTGTTTGTTACATAGTATTTTGTCACACCTCCCACACTTCCCTGTGACATACCCTGAAGTGCCTGAAACATGACCATAATGAAGTGTACTCATATAGATATGCAGATCAGATCCTCCCTAAAACATTGATGGAAAAATGCCTTGAGCTTCCCTTGAAGGAAAGGGCTCTAAAACACTAATTTGAGGATCATCGATCCCTTGACACTAAAATCTATGATGGTCACTAGTTTCACTATACTAGCCCTGAGATACTAGTGCTTTTCACTTGGATACTAGCAATGATCCCTAAAAGGAAATTTTCCCAAAGAGGACAAGAAGCTTCATGATCTAGAGGCTTCCAGAACGATGAGATGGAGGTTGTTCGATGTGGACGCAGTCGAGTTCTCTTAACTTGGCCCTTTGGTCTTATCCCTATGAGCTACCTCCTTGAGATAAGAGGCTTCTCCTATCTCTGGATAGATCCTAACTCCCTTTCCTTGCCTATATATTCATCCTCTCCCATTCCCAAATGGTTGGTCTTTGGCTATTTGCACCCTTATGCTGAGATTGTGCCTACATGCTACTCATTTGGCTTGGAGAAGGAGTGTTTGGAGAGATTGAGCTTGGACTTGGACATTCACTCAAGGAGAGCTTATTGACATCAAGGCTTGGTTGTATGCTTCCTCTTTTATTCTATTAATATATACAACTGTTGGTTCACTTTCCATAAATGTGTGTTTTAATGCATCATTTATCTTAATTCTCCTTGATCTGTTAAGTAGGTTACATTCGATTATGCTATTTGTACTTGTATGCTTTGTTGTGTCTTTGATCTCTTATGTAGGAATTCAAATGCTGTGAGCAGTAGGACCGAGCTTGTGGCGCAAGTGTTTCAAGGTATTCAACAAACGAGGATGTTATAACATCAAAATGAGGTAGGCCATATTCTTCTTCTCCTATTTCGATTGTAACTTAGGAAAGTGTCTAGTAGATTGTCACGTAGGTTTCTAGTCCCACGCATTGGGCTAGAGGGATCATCTTTGTCCACAAAGAGGATTTGCCTAGAAAACAAAATGGCGACTCCACTAGGGAAGCTATGACCCTTTCCATCCATTCCTTCAATTAGATTCTATGATGAGTTTGACCAACCATCAGTTTCTTGGCTTGTTTGCTTCTTTGTAGCTACTTGCACCCACTGGTTATTTCTTGAGGACACTTAGTCTATTCTGGTCTTGAAGATTTTTTATTTTTTCCCTATTCTTCTCACTCTCGCAGGTTTAGCCTTTACAGTCAACGCTATCATCACTTATTTTTTAATTACAGTCACACTGATTACCCTTGTATCACCCTTTTGCCTATAATAGGCACGATGATCCTAGAGGATAAGAAAAATTAAGGTTTTCTTCTTGTTTTTAGTATTTTTTCCATTTGTCAATGATTTTCCAATGTATCTATAGTGTATTTGTCTTGGTTGTTATGCTTGTATGACTGCAATTGTCTCTTGACTTGGTTAATGTGTTTTTGAAGCTTGATCTCTTTCTAGGGTTTCTAGGGCTTCTAGGTCACCCTCCACTCATTGTTTGGTATGATTTTCTGAGATTGATTTCTCTCATTCAACAGTCTTCCTGCAATCTGGTCATCTTTTTCAAATTGTTTTTGGTTCATTGATGTGAAGTTTTTTTCATTTAGTGTCGAGTCATGTTGATGCTTTGACGATTGCTTTAGTTCCATTATCAATCATAGATTACAAATTGTTTGCTTTGGTTGAACTAAAAGAAAGTGCTTGATTTCATTTTTATGTTTCGGAAAGAAAAAGTGAAAGATTTTGTCATTTAAGTATTTTTGAGACATTTCTTGCATTTGAAACTGTAAAATGAAAGATATTTTAATTTTCATTGAGTTGATTTCTTTTTCCTTTTCTCATTGAATTAGTTTGCAATGATTGAATCAAAGTGGAAGACAAATCATTATTGAATCTTAGTGAACAAAAGCGATTTTCGTTTCTATAGGATCACATCTTGGCATTGCATTTGTTAGTGAAATGAAAGATTAGATTTCATTTTTACATTTTGCATTGGAAATAATTGTGTTGATGCATTTTCTTGTTTGATGCATTATTTGGTTGTCTCTCTTCCTTCGTTAGTTTAGTCTTCATTGAATGAAAATATTTCATTTTCATCATTTAGTTGCATTATAGGAAATGGTGACATCATTGAGCCATCAAATTGAAACTTAATCCAAGATAAACCTAAAATTTACCTCAATTAACCTAAGGAGAATTTGTCACTTAATGAAAATATCTAGAGGTCTAGGCTAGAGATGTGTTCCGACGTCTTTAAACATAGTAGCTATCATTAACTGCCTGCAGTGTATCCCGGGGTTGAAACACTGTCCCAATATGGAAGTATATAGAAGGTTCTCTAGTACTTTCAGGTATATCAGAGGCACTTCAGTATGATAAGTATATAAGGATGCTCTCATCGAATGGTTATGCATTAGACATCGCTAACACGGACTTGTGCTCCATGTACCATCGCGTATGTATTGGGAGACCCAATTAGGTTGCTATCCTTTAGCCACAGGTAACCGATTTAGTTGCCTTGTAAATGTGATACACTGAACACAACATTCAGGGAGATCATCCATCGTACTTTAAGTCCTTGGTTTTGAATAAGGTGTATATAATGATTCACAATTACTTGGTAAACCCTCTTGCCTAGTATTACCCATTTTTATTTATTTGTTGTTTCGTGTCATAAAATTAATTGCCAACGATAACATGTCGAACCCATGTAGTTGCTTCTTCGCCTAATATTGAGTAATTCCTTGTAAATTTTAATTTTAATCAACCCTCAATGAATCATCTCTTCTTCTTCATCTTCTCTTGAGAGAAATTCATCATGGCTGAACCATTGAGTTCACCCCAAAGTTCCCCTTCGTTGTCTAATATTGAAGGGTCTTCATAAGGCATTCATCCAGAACTTCCACAGTCACTTGAAGCTCAAGGCTTTGAACTAGAGATTTTCCCAAGCATCTAACCCCTTGCTTCTCATCCACCACCTTCAGATTCTTTGTCACCTCAAGAGTCTGATCCAGAAACCCTGAGAGTCCACAAAGGTTTGTCTTATATCCTTCAAATCTGTTATTTGATCCTTTTGTGATATCTCCTCAATGTCCTTATAGTCCTTACGATCGACCTGGTGTTCCTTTGGAGTTATCTCCTCATACATCTTGGATTCCTCCTTGCCAACTATTTCCACCCATGTTGGTTTAGGGTGTCTTGAACCAAGTTCAGAGTTAGTTGTGCCAACCAATAAAACCCTACATTGCTGTTCCTTTTGGAAACAACCCATGTAGCACAGGTTGTAGTCTCACCTGAAGCAGTATCGGGGGATGCAAGAACCAACTTTTTGCATCCAAATATTAGCGTGATGTCTTCCAGTGCCTTGGATATTCCTTCGCACAGATCGCTACGCTTCTAGGGCTTGTTATTGTAAATAAGTTAAAGATTCCTTTTGACCTTCACAAAGGTCTAGGATCATTCTTTGCGGACCCTAAACAGTCGATTTACCTACTTTCACGCATCATAAAGTAACCCTAGATCGAATTTCGCAGATATTTACTTAATTTGTCAGATAACACAAAGGAAATAGTTCTAACTTCATGGAACTTGACAATTATTCATAACATGCATTAATAAGGCAGATTCAGTACATTCGCACAGTATTCAGTCATTATTTCATAAACATATCATTCAATTGGTGGAATATAACATAAACAAATTTCATGGAAATACATAATAATTCTTCAAAAATCCTTCTTTATTAATCTTCAGTTCACTGATTACAAACTCTTTTACCCTACGCACACAGCTACAGGGGTCCACGCACTTAGCTACAGAGTCTACCTAGGCCTCCGCGCACTCAGCTGTGGAGCCCTTCCTTCTCTACCTAAGCATAGGAAGTAGAGCCTTCTTGCCTTAGCTCTAGCTCAAGACAACAAAAACTCTCCAATGTACCCAAATATCTATCCAAAGTTATCCCTAAGACTCACTAAGACTCAGTTATTTATGGCTTTCCTAATACAATACCATGGCCCCTAGCTCATGGGTGAGTCTTCAAAACCAACCATAAACAAGGGGCTAAGGCCTCTTTGACTTTATCTATCTGCACGCTCCGCGTCCACATTTTACGAATACTTTACATCTTTTACAAGATTATTTACAAAAATGACTAAGTTTAATTCAATTCTACCCATGTGGACCCCATCCCAATAGGCCCCCAACACAAATATCATGACTCGCCCTCGAGTCACTGAGCTGGTTGTCACAATTTCTGGCAGAGTTCGATGAATGCTATAGGTTTTAACCACGTACAAAAATTACCTGCATACGAATTTTAAAACACAAAAAATAAACAATGCGAGAACATAACACATAAAATACATATACATAGAGCTTTTCCCTTGGATCCCAAAATTGGGACTACCAGCTTGATTTTTCATTATGTTCCTTTCAATGTTACAATACATATTTATACATGCCGAAGAATCCAATACCATGGACTGAAAACCATCGTGTCCAAAACCATAGACCGAAAACCATCGCGTCCAAAACCATCTGCAAAAATCATGCACAAAACCATAGGTAGGTCAGCCCAACCTAATATAGGGTCCAATTTTTTTTTTTTTCCAGGGCGCTACCCTGGACCCCATAGAATGGGGTTACCTGCACCCCTCAAACCCCCTATGACACCCCCGCTACGCAATCAACACAACGAAGGGGGGGCTAACCTCCTGGTTAACTACATGGGCTAGTCGTGGAAAGAATATAACACAACCCAACATTCTCCCACATGTTGTTTTCTTTCCACAGGGGGCCACAAGAGAGCTTAGTCATTTATCCAGCCTTGCAATGCCCATTGTTTCTCTACACCAAGAGAACTTCTCAGAGCTCACAGATTTTGTCAATGCATCTGCAGTATTCTTCAAAATATCCACCTTTACCATTAACACCTTTTTGTCTTCTATCATATCCCTCACAAAGTGATATTGAAAATCACTGTGCTTTGCCTTTGAATGATATGTAGGGTTCTTTGCCAAGAAAATTGCACTTCGGTTGTCATAGTCTATCCTTATAGCTCCCTGTACTAACCCCATACTTGAACACAATCTCGACAACCAAACTACTTCCTTGCTTGCATGAGTGGTTGGCATGTATTCTGCCTCTGTAGTTGATAGTGCCACTACAGATTGTTTCTTACTCATCCAACTGACTGCACCTCCAAATAGTTTAAAAATATACCCACTTGTAGATCTTCTCTGATCTAGATCTCCAGCCCAGTCTGCATCAACAAAGCCACAAATATCCAACACTCTGTCCAATCCTGGTCTTCCTTGGTAGCACAAACCATCATCACTAGTGCCACACAAATACCTGAAAACCCACTTCATTGTTTTCCAGTGCTCCTTCCCTGGTTTTGACATAAACCTGCTCAATACTCCCATTGCATGTGCAATGTCTAGTCTAGTACAGACCATTGCATACATCAGGCTACCGACTGCACTTGCATATGGAACACAGGATATGTCCTCTTCCTCTTCTTGTGTCTTGGGAAAATGTTCAATAGATAACCTCACACCTACAGGAATAGGAACCTTCACCGGTTTACTATCTTGCATATTAAACCTCTACAGTATTGTCTCGACATATTTCCTCTGGTTTAACTAGAGCTTCCTCTTTTCCCGGTCTCTTTTAATTTCCATGCCCAAAATATAGTTTGCAGCACCAAGATATTGCATGTTGAATTTGGAGGGCAATTGGGTCTTCAAATCCTGGATAATTTCTTTGTCATTTCCAACCAGTAGCAGATAATCCACATACAAGACCAGATAAATAACACGGTCACCAATTAATTTAAAATACACACAGTGATCTTCTTTGCTTCTGGTGAAGCCAAGTCCTCGTATAAATGTATTAAATTTTTGATACCACATCCTTGGTGACTGTTTTAACCCATACAGAGACTTCTTTAACTTGCATACCATTTCTTTCTTACCCTTCACCACAAAACCTTCAGGTTGCTTCATGTAGATCTCCTCTTCTAGATCCCCGTGAAGAAATGCTATCTTCACATCAATCTGTTCTACCTCAAAATCAAAAGTAGCAACAATAGATAAAAGTAATCTAATAGAAGCTACCTTGGCAACAGGAGAAAAAATATCACCAAAATGAATTCTTGGAACCTGGGAATAACCTTTTGCTACCAACTGAGCTTTGTATTTCTCCACCTTTCCTTATGCATTTGTCTTCTTCTTGAACACCCATTTGTTGCCAATTGGTTTCCTTCCAGCCGAAAACTCCACCTGATCCCAAGCCTCATTTTTTTGCAAAGATGCCATTTCATAAACCATGGCCTCTTTCCAAAGTTTTCCATCCTCTGAACCTACCGCTTCCTTCAAAGTTCTGGGATCATCATCAGTAATAGATAAAGAAAAATTTGAACAGAAAGCAGACATACTATACCTTTCCGGCTGCCTTCTTTCTTGAACTGATCTTCTCACACCCGGAGTTTGCGGCTCTTCATTCTGTAGAGTCTGATTCTTCCTCCTTAAGCTCAAAATCTATGTTCTCATGTTCCTTTGGTTGGACTTCATGTTTAATAACATCTTTCACCTCTTTGAACACCACATCTCGGTTGTACACAACCTGCCTTGTTACTGGGTTCCAAAGCTTATAACCCTTTAAACCATCCTTATACCCAATAAAGATGCACTTTTCAGATTTACTATCCAACTTGGTTCTTTTCTCCTTTGGAACATGTACATATGCATCACATCCAAATACCCTCAGATGTGAAAGAGAGGGTTTCTTACTATTCCATACCTCTTGTGGAGTCTTATCGTCCAATGCTGATTAAGGTGATCCGTTGACCAGGTAACATGCTGTCTCCACTGCCTTTGCCTAGAATTCTTGTCCTAACCTGGCACCACTAAGCATGCTTCTTGAGCTTTCCATCAACGTCTTGTTCATTCTATGATGCAGGAAAGTGTTCCCTCTATGGACAGGGGCAACCCCTCTAGCCCTAGAGTGGGTCTAGTCACAAACAAGGACAGATCAACAATAGCTTTCCTTAAACAGTCATAGTTGGAGGCCTACCTCAACCAGTGGTCGATGGAGTTTCGTTGCGCTGCTTCAGCTTCCGCTTCGTTCTCCTCAATGAGTGATCAACTTGAAACAATGCAAAGGAAATACAACAAAGCACGTAACTGGAAAACAACAATGATCTATTTACTCACAAAGTCAAGAAGTCATGAGCTATCAAGTAAATTACATAAAAGACATAGGAAAACATCATTGATTGTATTAATAATGAAATAAGAGCAAGATTACAACCAAAGTCTTGACGTCGCAAGACTTCTCAGAGGGATCCAACCAGCATGTTCTTCAAGCATTCACTCTTTGAAGATGGATCTCCCAACATACAAGATTCTCTCTCTCACTCATAAGTTTTACACAAAGTTAAGGGCACTTCACAACCTTCCACAAACTATTAACAATCCCTAACTTGTCACACTCACACCAGCTACACTAACAACACTGCTCAATCCAAGAATTTACCAATTAGCCAACTATCCAAAAAACTAGCAGTGCATAGGCAATGGTGAGAGTTTAAATAGGAGAAGGAGTCTCCATGAAAGGTGGAAGAGTGAGCTTATCCTCAAGGAAGGTAGCACAAATGACGGAACAACCATACCAGAGGAGGAAAGGCGACACAAACTATGCAATTACTAGGTTTGGAGTCATCCAGAAGGCTGACTGTTGGAACAAATTCGCCCAATGTGGATCATCGCGGGGGCATAACTGAGCTTTAGCACTGACATCGCTAGTGAGCAATGTAGCCAGTCAGATCATCGCTAAAGATAATAAGTAACCTCGCGTTGGAGCATGAAATCAGACCATCGCAGGAATCAGATGTACTTCTGCGATGGTAGTGTGACTGGACTGTTCATGAGTGCCCTTCAGCGCGTATATTAAGTCCACAGTCACAATGAGGCAGATAACTTAGGAAAAATGGGTCATTTGGCAGCACAAGAGAGCATTTGTTCAATATGAGCATGTTTGACTTGGACACATGACACAGTAGAAGGACTGGAGTGAAGGCAGTGACAAATTACTGTGTAACACATTCTTTCTGCAACTCCATTTTGCTCAAGTGTGTATGGAGTAGCCTTCTACCGTGTTATACCACAATTCTTACGGAATTCTTCAAATTCCTTACTACAAAACTCTCCACCGTTATCTGTCCTCAACACCTTTATCTTCTTCTCTATCTATTTTTCTACTAGATCCTTAAATTCTTTAACCGTGTCAAAGACTTCAGATTTCTTCTTAAGGAAATATATCCATGTATTCCTTGAGAAGTCATCTATAAATGATACATAGTACACAGACTTACCCAGTGATGGAACCTTCACAGGTCCAAACACATCACTGTGCACAAGTTCTAATATATATTTTGCCCTCTTACCCCCAAGGGGGAAACTCACCCGATTTTGCTTCCCATATACACAATTTTCATAGAAATCAAAATCCAGAGAGCTATTACTCATACCTTATACCATACCTTTACCATGAAGTATTCGAAGGTCTTTCTCTCTAATATGTCCAAGCCTTTGATGCCACAACATGGTCTTCTCCCCAGAGACCACTAGATTTTCTGCTCCACTTTCAGGAACCATAGAACTGTTGCACCCATCAACAACAGTGTTACCTTGCAGCTTGTACAGAGTTCCAATTCAAACTCCCCACATCATACCAGTGCCCCCAGAACCATCTTGCAAGTATCCTTCTCAAAAACTGTTTTTACACCTGCATAATATTTCACATCCTAAAGATGAACCACCGTTGCTGGTTTGAAACGTTGATCAGAAATAAACCTAATGCAATGTATCCGGAAGATCTACATAATCACCTAGCTTGCTCACAGAAATCAGATTTCTGGCTAATGCAGGATTATGAAGAACACCCAGAAGTGTTCTAACCCTTCCACCTTGGAAATTCAACTTTACTTTTATGTGACCAACGATTCTAGCCTTCCTATCATCCCCCAAGAAGACATCACCACCATCATATTTCTCATACTCACAGAACCACTCTCTATGGTGAGTGAAGTGAAAAGATGCACCTGAGTCAATCAACCATGCCTCATGATCTACATGTGTACTTGAAGAAGCCAATTACACATCCCCACCTTCATTTGAGGTGGTTTTTGCCTCTACAGAAGGAGCATCACCAGATCCCTTTCCTTTATTAGGAGCTTTAGGTTTACAGTCCCTTTTGTAGTGCCCTTCCTTTTCGCATTTCCAGCACACCACCTTTACAAGTTTTCTTGGAGATTTATATCTCCCTCTAGATTTAGACCTCCCACTCGATGACTTATTTTGTTTTTGTTATGGGACCGTCCTTGTATAGACAAGGCATCACCATTCTGGCTCTCCATATTTTTCCGTCTCATTTCCTCCGTCAGTAAGGCAATTGCATTGCTACCTATTGCAATAACCAGACTATCCCACGAATCTGGTAGAGAACACAACAAATTGATGTACTTATCTTCATCTAAAATTTTAATATCAACAGATAATAACTGACTTACCACAATATTAAATGCGTTCAAATCCTCTGTCACTGAGTCTCCATCTTTCATCCTTAGGTTATACAGCTTTTTCCATAGGAACAGTTTATTCATCAGAGGCATAGATTGGTACAAAGTCCCTAACATGTCCCACAAAGCCTTCGTCATAGCTTCCCCTGATACATTCAACAATACTGAATTTGAGACACACACTCGTATTATGCTCTTTAACTTCCGATCCAGTTTCTTCCATTGTTCATCAGACACTCGTGTTGGTTTAGTAGCTGGATCTACCACGATCCAGTAATATTTATCCACAAATAGATCCTCCATCTTGAGTTTCCATAACTCAAAAATCTAACCATTAAACTTCTCGATCTCTATATTTCCACTGCTCGCCATCTTCTTTCACCACTAGAATCGATTCCGCAGATCTCCCACTGAACAGGGTCTACCACATGCCTGAGCGAAACCCCTCAGCAGCAAAGGCATCCCATTGAAGCCAAAAATACTCTGATACCAAATGTAGGTTTTAACCTCGTACAGAGATTACCTGCATACGAATTCTAAAACACATAAAATAAACAATGCGAGAGCATAACACATAAAACAAATATACATAGAGATTTTCCCCTGGATCCCAAAACCGGGACTACCAGCTTGATTTTTAGTTATGTTATTTTCAATGTTACAATACATATTTATACATGCCGAAGCATCCAATACCATGGACCGAAAACCATCGCGTCCAAAACCATGGACCAAAAACCATCGCGTCTAAAAGCATGTGCAAAAATCAAGCACAAAACCATAGGTAGGTCTGCCCAACCTAATATAGGGTCCAAAAAACAAAATTTTCAGGGCGCTACCTTGGACCCCATAGAGGGGGGTTACCTACACCCCTCAAACCCCCTATGACCCCCTCGCTACGCAATCGGTGCAAAGAAGGGTGGGACCCACCCCCCCTATAACCCCCCGGTTAACTACATGGGCTGGTCATGGAAAGAATATAACACAAACCAACAAATACCTTGGTCAAGGTCTTGAGTTCCGCAATACTCTCTTCCATTGCTTTTTGTACCTCCTAGACTAGTTTCTCTATGGTTGGCCCCTTTAATGCTAGTTGCATAGTCCTCTGTGTCGGCTGCATGGCCTTCAACTTCTCATGAATTTTCTGTGAAAGCTGGAAGGCTTCCTCTCTCTAAGGCTCAAGCCGGGCTCTGAGCAAGGATTGCTTATTCTGCAACTCCTAGATTTGCGTCAATTTTTCTTTGCCTTCCTACAAGCATGCGAAGTGCTAGATTGGTGCCAAATTCCATGATCCAGGTCCGGGTGTGACAAAGGACCCTTCCAAGACCTTTTACTTTCGTGATGTGTAAAATTACATTTTAAAAGAACATTAATGAATACATCTACATGCAAAAAAGAAGAGGAATATAACAATCATCAACACATGAAAACATAAGCGTTTGATAATGGAGTTCATCCAGGAGGGACTACATCTTCGGGCCCGATGTCAAGATGGTGTATGCCGCTGCATTAAGTTCTATCAATAAAGGTGATGTACACAAGAGATGATTTCGTGATCATACAAGGAAAAATGCCCTCACACAGGAGTGGCTCTAAGAGATGTTCCACAATTGGAACTCCCAATCAAAACTCCTATCAGTATGACACAAAAACTCATGCATGATGAACATCCTGCCAATATGGCATAAAAGGGATTTCAAAACATAACATGATGACGACAACAAGAGCATCCCAACAACATACAACAAGGGGATCTCAAAACATAACACAATGAGTTACGACAGTAAGTACATCATATAGAAGATTCTTGTTGGCTTAATGGGGCCTGACCCAGGTTCAGAAGTGTTTAACCAAACAAATCCCAACACTACTGGCCCTTTCGGCAACAGTCCATGGAGTGCGGACTGAAGTCTCTCCTGAGGTAGTATGGGAGGGTGCTGGAACCAGGTTTCTGCACCCTGGGGATGTCTTGATGTGGTATGGGTTTGCACATAACAATCCTACGTGCTGCGTTGCTTCCACACAACTGTCTTCTCGGAGAAACTACCTTAGTCGATCGTGAATGCAATTTACCCTTTTCTGTGCTTAATATTATTATATATCTTTTGTTACTTGTGAAGGCATGATTCTTTCAGTTATCATTTAACATAAACAGACATGCACGTAATCATAAATCATGAACAGATGCATAAACCAGAATCTAGAATAGATACACGATATTTCAAAATCAACTTATCTTTATTAATGACTTTATATGGTTATAATCCACTTCCTGCCCTGTGCACAGAGCTGCAGGGGTCCGCGCACACAACTGCGGACTCTACCAGACCTCCGCGCACACAGCTGCAGAGCCTCTATCTCCTATTACAACCCAACTTCGGACTTACGGACTCAGAGCAACTGCCGCTGTCCACAACCCATGCACTAGAGATCTACTTTAATCCTCTCTAGAAACTTTCTTCTACACCTAGAGTCTTGCCTGATTTATACACTCTCATGGTCCATGGACCATGGGTAGGTTGACTCGCTTTCTATTATTTTACCTTATTTTCGGGTAGACTACCCTTTAACTTGACTCATTACACCTCACGTTTCGCGCACTTTGTGGAGCCTTTACAATACCAATATCCCCAAAATTGTGGGCTTTAAGCCAAAAACCCTTTATGCTAGGGACCTGCTACCCAATAGGCCCCCAACAAAAACATCGTGACTCATCCCAAGTCACCTGGCTAGTACAGTAATCTTCGCGCGAAGTTCATCTTGGAATCTCTACGCTTTTCTTATGTTCGTAGCACATTCCTGCACTGTCTGCTGTATCAAATGCACACAACGTTCTGATGCATCATTGTTGGCGGCGTCCGCTTGCCTTTTTTCATATGTGTCCTGCATCTAGGTCAGCTTACTCTCTATCGTGGTAGTGACCGTGAATGCTTCCTTGAGCCAAGGCTGGATGTGTGATTTAAGCCCTGCTTCTTTTTGTCGCACAATGTCCACTCGTTCTTTCAGATCCTGGGCCTCCCTTATCTTGGCCAAGCACTGGGTGAGGGCAACCATCTGCACGGTTACCCAAACATCATCATAAGCCTGTTGCAATTCCTATGGTTCTGTCTCTAGCTGTTGTAGCATTGGGTCCTCCTGAAGTGAAGTGAGCGTTAAGAGGGACTGGTCCAACAAGCCAGTGCAGTCTTGTACATCATGCTCTATCTCTTTCAACCCCAATTGAATGGCTTGCTGGTGCTACTCTCTGAATTCTGGGGTTATAGAGGACCGCGCCTGTAATCGCAGCTTTGCTATCTGCAAGTTCAATTCCAACTATACCTTCGCAACCTCCTAGTGGGCCTGCGAATTCCAGCTGCTAGTTGGCGAATCTTTGTTGCTGTGGGGAGTTATGCTGGTACAACCAACTCTGCAATACAACTATAGGCTTCCTCCACTGCTTGTTCTACTCCCTGGGTTTGGGCTACCATGTTATCGCACTGTAGGCTGAGCTGTTCTAGCTTTGCCTTTTGCTCACTCAAGATTTGGAGAGCGCGACCCTCCCTGGCATGAATCTTAGTAATTACCCCTTCCTGCAGCTGGTGTAGGGTTTCTCTAGGAAGGGCGGCCAAATTCAACCCCCAACCCCTTATGTCACTTTCGGTTGCTGCTAAGATGGATCCTTCTAGTAACACCAAAGTATTCGTTGTGCTTGCGCGCAACATCTATTCAACCTCAGATATACCTTCCGCAAGGTGCGGTGTCATCATTCCTAGGGGTTGCACCTGTAATGCCTGCAACTGCACTGTGAGCACCCCCAACAAAGTTGTCTACTCCATCACAACTCTTCCAGAGCATCCTTGTCAATAAAGATTCCTTCCACGGACTCTGTTGTCTTTGTCCTCTTTCGCGAGGAAGGTTGCTCTTGGACGCATGGCCTCTTGAGTTGAGTCACATTTGTCGTAAGGTTCGTGTCTTCCCGTGTCTCCACCTCCCCTTGTATATTCTGCTCCATGGGCATTTCTTGGCCTTCCTTAGCTTCCTCAGCAGGCACGGCTGTGGTCTGTGTCATTT
Organism: Pinus tabuliformis; assembly: GCA_031772625.1. Taxonomy (NCBI): domain Eukaryota; kingdom Viridiplantae; phylum Streptophyta; class Pinopsida; order Pinales; family Pinaceae; genus Pinus; species Pinus tabuliformis. Next base: position 1,863,906,277 of record CM062817.1, read on the forward strand.
TTTCTAGCATGGCTGCATCAACCATCGTCGGCTGCATGGCTGCTTCCTATTCCTGATGCTTTCTTTCTGCTAACTTCGTAAGGCATATCTTGGTCTCCTTCTTCTGTTGTGCAGTAATTTTTTCCAATTCGACCAAGTCCGGGGTGCGCCACTTCAGAGACCATGACGCCATTGCTTCGAAGATTGCATCATCTATGGCAATGAACGACAACTTTTCCCATGCTCGGGCTGGATCCTTGCGCGCCCAAATATACACGTTATGCATATCCGCCTTGAATTCCGCCACACTCTGTAAAGTGTTATATATCGTCGGGGACAAGCGTGGCCTATGGTTGATCCATGTTCATAAACTCGCCTCTACAAATGTCCAAAATACCTTTATATCCTGGATCCTTGCCGCATCTTTGGTCGCCCAAAGCGAGGTATACCTCACGGCCTCGGGTATGTTCTGCTCTGTGGCGGGAAACTGGCTGTCTGCTGGCAGTTCCCCGGTAATCAACATGATGAATAAGAGCACCCACGTGTAGTGGAAGGTCTTACCATGGTCTTATGCTTCCCTGCAGTTCGTAAAAAATTCATCGCAGAGAAATTATGCCCAATTGAACTGGACCCCTTCTGCACACTACTCTGCCAACACAATTACAGATGCCGGTACTTTGTCTGCACGACATTTCCTCATGAGCTTGTTGGCCAGCAACTGGGTGGCAACGCGCACCCCTCGATCTTTGGTACTTGCTATTACATACCCTCGCTTCTTTTTGTCTACCTTATATTTGGCCTTTATAGCTTCCGTGAGGCCCAAGTCACTACTCTTTCGGCTATGTCTGCGGGATTGCTTCCTTTAATCAGCATCCGCGAGATTTGGTGAATTAAGTCAATCGTGATGGGAATTGGCTCTTCCAGCCATAGATACCCATCATGTACTAGACACAGTAGCTACCGGATGACAAAGATAGTGATAGGTGCGCAGTGGTAGTGGGGTATCCACCGCAGATGTAGTAACCTTGCCTTCTCCACACCTCACAACCATTTCTTCTATCGTAGTTTTTTGGCGGCCAACTATGGAAAATTCTCACTATCCACAAGGTCCTAGTCTTTGAATTTTATATTTGGTACCTGTCCCAGTGGGGGACTGTCAAACCTGATATCATTTGGAAGGAGCGGGGTCTGGAGCGCACTCTTCATGGCCTCTAGGTCCTTTAGTATCTTGGATGTCCCCTTCCATGGAGGAATATAGGAGGGTAACTCTATCACTGAAGGGGCTTGGGAGACATTTTCCTCCTCATCTTGTGCCTCAATTTGAGCTGTCAGGTCTTGCAGATCTTTGGCCAGTGAGATTGTAGTAACTCTTGGGTGCCGTGGTGATACCTGGATGGGTCCCATTGGATATTTTTTTTTCTGTGGTCGCAGTGTGCGTGGGGACTTCAATACCTCTGGTGTGCCTGTTGTCGCTCTGAGCTCCTCCTGGGTCACCCGGGGTGCTTGGCTACCTCCCATAATTCACACTCTGGTTCTTGACATTGTGGTTATATTGGACTCAGTCAGTCGCATATTCACGAGTGGCAAGGTAACTTGAGACTCACTTCTCTGTACTACCTCAATTCTTAAAAACCCTAGAGCTGTTTGAAAGCTACCCTGTGGAATTTTATAATAACAGTCGGATTTGAATTCAGCCTTTTCCTTGATTTTTGAGTCCTTAATACTTGTTTGGTGGCAGATCTCTCCGAATCTAGCGCGTAATTCATGTCTTAATGGTCCACCGCCCGCTCCTTTCTGCATTAAATTAGCCTTCTCGTCATGAATAGTGTCATCAACGGTCACCCCCCAGCCTATTCGCACGGCAGCACATCGCCTTAAGTGCGACTGCAAGCCTTGTGACAGACGGGCTCTACGTGGAAGCCCCTTTCCGCGTAGATTTCCTGTAGCATTGTTTATAGTCCCACGCCATCTTTCAAGTGCCTAGAGTGCTGAGACTGTGCCTTCTACAAATAGTCAGGTGGTCATACCCCTAGTGCGAGGCTTCATTTTTCCTGCTAGCCCAAGCTGCGGGCACCTTCCACATGCTTTTGCATCATGGCCCTCTTTGCATGGTACCTTCCCTTGTTTAGTAAGGTGCTGTTGTAGCCATAATTGCATGGTCTCAATTTCTTCTAATGTAGAAGTAGGGTTGGCTGGACTTGTTCTCATCATACTTAGTTTCTTGCGGCCCACTTGTGTGACTTCGGTTTCTTGTTTGTGGATTTCTTTATCCAATGTCATACTTCTCTTCCTCAACCGCACACATTCATCATTGAGTTTATGAAGTTTCATGCTTCCGCGCCAAAGGTTTTCTTGCAACTGCCTAATTTCTTTAACCAGGCCCTCGCATCTTGTCCCGACTGCAGGAGTCGTAGTCCAGGTATTCTTTTCTGCCCTCCTAATCTCCTTTCTTCTTATCATCATTGAAATCATTTCCACATTCCAGTTTTTTCTTATGGTTCTATCAGCCCATCTAACCACTGGGACGCGCAGGTGCCCATCCGATTGTCCCACCTGGTAAACTCTCTTCACGATCCCGCATAGCCTTGTGATTGCTCCATCGTGGGGTATTTGTAGTGCGTGTCACTCTTTCAGCTATCGTGTCACGTCCTGGTTTTTTATTCTTATCCTAGGTTGTGTCTGCCCAGCATGCGACTGCACCCATTGACACAGGTGAGCGCGCAAACTGCTTTGCCCTAGTTGCCTGACCCGCATTTGACACTTGGGATTTTAAAACCACAAGTGCATCCTTTTTCTGTGTTCATGCCATCTTCCAATATTCTTCTAGTGCTTCTTCCACCACTGTGCAGGCGTCACGCGCAATGCCCAATCCATCGCATGCTGCTGTTTTGGTACTGACCTTCCAATTTCATCTAAGAGTTCATCCCCACCTTTGTCCCCATCATATGTTGGTAGTTCCCTGGCTTCGGTCATCACGTACCGTAGTGATCTAATCATCATGTTTCAATTTAGCGTTGATACTTCATGCAGCCGGTTCTGCCAATGTTCTATTTCTTCGTCCGAATTCGAAGTACAGGAACTGTCACGCTCCCATGAGATTCTCCCATCTTCCATCAGGTTTACCCTATCCTGGTCTTGTGCTGTTATCTGATAAATGAAATCTATCTCATCGTTGCTGTCATCTTCGCGCACAGGTTTAGTGTAGTGCACTCCTTTAGCGGGATCCAACGAAACTACAATGTGTAGAGACTTTTTCTCGAAAGTCATTTTTTGCTTCTTCAGGTTGATGACTCCATTCATATCCGTAGCCTAATCTATCCCTAATAATGTAGGGTAAGGGTTATTGTCCTCCACAATCTCTATTACCTCAAAGTCTATCTGCGTGCTCGCACCTTCAATATCCACAGTTACCCCTTGCAGTCTTCCCATGGGCACAATTTTTCTTTGGTTCGCCATCCATAATTGAATAGGAGACAACTGTAACATAGGTTGGCCCATTCACTCCAAAGTCTGTTTTGGTAACACGTTCTCGTCCGAACCCAGGTCGAGGACCATTTGATCCATCTCATATTCACCAATTTGCGTCGTCAGCTGCATTTCTCTCCCAGTGTGCAAAGCATGCTTCCCCATATTTCGAATTACGTGCGATTCCCCTGATCCCGCGCACCTAGTGATTAGCTCTTGGAGTCCTTTAACTACCTTATTGTCTCATAGTAGCTTCATGCATGTATCTAAAAAGGTAGTTCCTTACTACCTGAAGTAGAGGCCTCCTTGAAGCTCTTCTTAGCTTCCATAACTATTTCCTTTGCACGTTCCACATCAAGTTTAGATTCCTTTGTAGAGGCCTTGCGAACCCATGTATCGTCCTCGGGTTGCTTTCGCCTATCTTCCCTTGTAGTTGCGCCACTTCTAAGTACCATATTCACGTTGGGGTCTTCTTCGCATGGTTCCGACCTCATCATTTGGATATTTTGAGTTTGAGTAGGCTATAGTACCCCTCAGCATTGGACAATCTACTGCTTCATGGTCAACCTAATAACAATACGGACAACATATTCTAGTCAGGTTCGTACAGTCTCACACATAGTGCCCAGGTCCTCTGTAGTTGTAGCAGATTAACTATCCACTCCCTCATCTTGGTCCCATTCCTCCTTGTCCTCGACCTCATCCTTGAAATCCCCCTGCGTGATTTCTACAGCTGGTTCAAGTCCTCACATTTCTATCTGCATTTGATAAGCTAGGGTCCTATCCATCATTAGCTCATAGCTTCGACATCTCTTCTCATTGTGACCCACTAATGAAGGTTTACTTTCGAAATCTTGGAAAGACTCGTGGGAGTTGTTTCATTTTTTAGTGAGGTTGACACAGGAAAAGAACTATCCTCAAAACCCTTGTTTCATTTTTTAAACGAGCTTGACACAAGATAAGGAACTATGCTCATAACTACTCTCTACAATCTACCTAACAAGGAACTATACTCTAAAAACCTTGATTCATTTTTTAACGAGCTTGACACAAGACAAGGAATTATGCTCTAAAATCCTTTATTCATTTTTTAATGAGCTTGACACAAGACAAGGAACTATGCTCATGACTAACTGATTCATTTTTTAACGAGGTTGACACAGTAAAAGGAACTTTCCTCGAACAACTAATTCATTTTTTAATAAGGTTGACACAGGAAAGGAACTGTCCTCATACTCACTGATTCATTTTTTAATGAGGTCGACACAGTAAAAGAAACTTTCCTCGAAACATCCAATTTCATTTTTTAACGAGGTTGAGACAGGAACAACTATCCTCACTTCTACTCTCTACAATCTACCTATATAACCTATCCTTGTTTCATTTTTTAACGAGGTTGACACAAGACAAGGAACTATCTTCGAACCTGATTCATTTCTTAACGAGGTTGACTCAGTAACAAGAGCTTTCCTCGAGACTAACTGATTCATTTTTTAACGAGGTCGACACAGTAAAAGGAACTTTCCTCGAAACACCTTGTTTCATTTTTTAACGAGGTTGACACAGGAACAAAACTATCCTCACAACCCTTGTTTCATTTTTTAAACGAGCTTGACACAAGATAAGGAACTATGCTCATGACTCCTTGTTTCATTTTTTTACGAGCTTGAAACAAGACAAAGAACTATGCTCATGACTACTCTCTACAATCTACCTAACAAGGAACTATGCTCTAAAATCCTTGATTCATTTTTTAATGAGCTTGACATAAGACAAGGAACTAGACTCATGACTCCTTGATTCATTTTTTAATGAGCTTGACACAAGACAAAGAACTATGCTCATAACTACTCTCTACAATCTACCTAACAAGGAACTATGCTCTAAAATCCTTGATTCATTTTTTAACTAGCTTGACACAAGACAAGGAACTATTCTCTAAAATCCTTGATTCATTTTTTAACGAGCTTGACACAAGACAAGGAACTATGCTCAAGTCTACTCTCTACAATCTACCTAACAAGGAACTATGCTCTAAAATCCTTGATTCATTTTTTAACGAGCTTGACACAAGACAAGGAACTATGCTCTAAAATCCTTGATTCATTTTTTAACGAGCTTGACACAAGACAAGGAACTATGCTCAAGCCTCCTTGTTTAAATTTTTAATGAGCTTGACACAAGACAAAGAACTATGCTCACAACATCCGGTTTCATTTCTTAACGAGGTTGATACAGGAAAAACTATCCTCGCAACACCCTGTTTCATTTTTTAACGAGGTTGACACAGGAACAAAACTATCCTTGCATCCTAGTTTCATTTTTAACGAGGATGAGACAGGAATAAAAATATCCTCGAATCTACTCTCTACAATCTACCTATATAACCTACTGATTCATTTTTTAATGAGGTTGACACAGGAACAAAACTATCCTCATACCTGATTCATTTTTTAACGAGGTTGACTCAGTAATAGGAACTTTCCTTGAACCTGATTCATGTTTTAACGAGGTTGACTCAGTAAAAGAACTGTCCTCACACCTGATGCATTTTTAACGAGGTTGACTCAGTAACAGGAACTTTCCTCGAGGCAGCCTGTTTCATTTTTTAACGAGGTTGACACAGGAACTAAACTATCCTCGCGGAAACCTGTTTCATTTTTTAACGATGTTGATACAGGAAAAAACTATCCTCGCAACACCCTGTTTCATTTTTTAATGAGGTTGATACAGGAAAAAACTATCCTTGTACCTGATTCATTTTTTAACGAGGTTGACTCAGTAACAGGAACTATCCTCTGACCAACTGATTCATTGTTTAACGAGGTTGACACAGGAAAAGAACTGTCCTCATACTTGATTCATTTTTTAGTGAGGTTGACTCAGTAACATGAACTATCCTCTGACCAACTGATTCATTTTTTAACGAGGTTGACACAGGAAAATAACTGTCCTCATACTTGATTCATTCTTTAGCGAGGTTGACTCAGTAATAGGAACTATCCTCTAGCCAACTGATTCATTTTTTAACGAGGTTGACACAGGAAAAGAATTGTCCTCATGACAACCTGTTTCATTTTTTAACGAGGTTGATATAGGAAACAACTATCCTCGCACCTGATTCATTTTTTAATGAGGTTGACTTAGTAATAGGTACTATCCTCTGACCAACTGATTCATTTTTTAATGAGGTTGACACAGGAAAAGAACTATCCTCATACCTGGTTCATTTTTTAGCGAGGTTGACTCAGTAATAGGAACTGTCCTCACAGACACCTGTTTCATTTTTTAACGAGGTTGGCACAGGAAAAGGAAATATCCTCGCAGACACTGATCATGGCTTCCAACTGGAAGAAAGAAATGTCAATGGACACACCTTGATCATGGCTTCCAAGAGGTCTTCATCAGAAGGAAGAATAGTTCTCTGGAACGAACACATGTCAAGGGACTCAAAAGGGATAAGAACATCGCGTTCAAGTAATCCCATAGAGTTTTCCATGTCAATTACCGGATCTAAATCAAAAGAAGATGAGCAAACAATGAGAGGCTCACTTACATCGGTAACTGAAAACATGGGACCAGTTGCCACATAATTAACTCGTGGCGGGGTAGATACCACTTTAGAATTAGGAACATTTAGGGGTGTCATATTATTGGTAGTTGAAACAAGAAAGCTGGTCTACAGTCACAATATTTCCATTGTGAGGGAAAGACATCACGCGAAAGAGTGTCGATATGACAACTTTCATTGCATAAACATAGTCTTTCCCAAGGACTAAATTGAAATCCAAGGGACCTCGAACTACCATAAGATTAATACAGACAGTTTTACCTTCCAAGGTAATAGAAAACTTAGGAAGGATCCCTAATGGTTCACTAATGGTTATGTTAAAAGCTTTTAGATTCTGCGTAATAGGCGCAAGCTGAGGGGAACCCAAAGCTTTCCAAGCAGTTGAGGATAAAATACTAACAGAAGCACCTTCATCTACCTGTGTGTGGTGTATGTCCCTACCACTAGCCTTGAAAATGATTTGGAAAGGGATGGAGGAAGGAAGACGAGGTTCTGTCATTCTATTCTAATCAAAGGAAAAGACCTCAGCATTTGGAGGGGGTTCTGTAGAAACAGGTGAAATGCCCCTGGTGTAGAAGAATCTGATGTAACAAGAAGACCCTGAGCGGTATGAAGTTCACTCTCTAAAGGGAGAGTGGGATCAACCGAATGTGAGATTGAATCAACCACTTGATCAACTAATGGATCATCAACCTGAGTGATATGAGTTTCACTCTCCATTGGAAGAGTGGGATCGACTGTACTTGAAATTAGATCAATCACTCCGTCAGTTGACGGTAAGTTGGGAGAGAGTTTACATAACCAGTTGGAAATTCTTGTTGTGGAACAGTAAGGTTTTCCAACAATTTTGAGGCTTCATCCATGTGAGGGCAAATTTTAGTTTGATGACTCCCTTTGCATAAATTACAAGGAAACCTAACTTTACCCTTTTTCCCAGGAACCTGACTATCACTGGTTGATGGATCAATGGAAAGTTGATGAGATTTTTCTGACCATACTTTCAAGACCTTCGGAATACCAGGACAATTGATAAGGAAGTGGTCACCCTTACAAAGCCTACAAGGATATTTGGGTTTATGATGCGTGTTGGAGGTTTTCTCAACACAACTAACACTTACAACCATGGTTGGTTGGTTGACTTCTTTCTTATCTTGCTTCTTCTTCTTCTTCTTCTTCTTCACTTTCTTCTTCTTCTTAGCCACCTGGTTACTAGCGTCAAGGCTTTTACCAAGAGAAGAGGAAGAAATGGAGGAAGAAAATTAGGTGAAGAAGGTAAAGGGTCAACAGAAGGTTGGTGATGTTGAGATGGTGAACTCTATTGAGGTGAAGCATTCGGTTGAGGTGGAACAATTGGAGTATTTGGGGCCAACGAAGTTGAAAATAACCATATCGGTAAACCTATTGTAAATCCAGGTAATGACAAAGTAGCCATATAAGGAGGACCAACATTTCCAAAGTAAGGAAAAGTACTAGGATTCTCGTTAAGAGGGGTTCCTTGGTTGGTAAATTTCGGAATAGTTGCCATTATATTCAACTTCAGTGAATTTTATTAACAATTTAAAACTAAAATTAACAATTCACAATTCACACCTATGGTCTCTAAAAGTAAAAACAAACAGATTAACATGCACTATCAAATCTAGGAGTCAAACCACACACAAACAGTAACTTTCCATACTGAAAACACTAGTTGGTGATGAAATCCAACGTCGCAGAATTCAATATAGAAATGGCGGTTGGAAAAGTTACCCCGACAACCTGCTTAATGAATAGACTAGCATAAGTTTCTCCACTAAACCGTCTCGAGTGAAGAGAACCCCCCAGAAAATCCAAGTGAGTCTAGTCGACGTCTGCTCCAGGTACAGTGGGATCTTACCTCCACTTTCACCTTAGGAAAGAATCCTATAGATTATGGTCACTATGGTTAACAACGGAAACAAATATACCTGGGGGAGTAGTCTGTGATACGATACACACGCAAGGGCAGAGTAGCAAAGCTCAATCCCCTTGAAGGCTCCTTGACATAATCCAAGGTTTACCAACAAGTGACCCCGGGCTCCTCGACAATGGTTAATCTGAGGTTTACCATTTTTAATACGTGTATATCTGCTGTCGTTCCCAATGAGGAAGGATTGATTACCCCACTGGTTTGGATATGATCTCGTGCTTGACTCCTTTAAGAGGAGCTTCCCAGAGCATAGATGTAACAATTGGAATTTCTTTCCTACCGCAAGATCGACTACTTGTTTGTTTTGCTGTCTTGGAGAGTTAACTAAAACCTATCCAAGACACTAGCCTAAGCTAGATTGGTGGAAAGAACCCTAAAAATGTAAAAATTACTAGATGAATTTTAATTAAGCACTGTGTTATTTAGGCTATTATTACTCAAAAGGGTAAATGGATATGAAACCAATGGTGTTATGACCTGACCCAAACTGAATGCAATCGAATATGATAATGTAATATTTACAAGCAGAGGGTGCGGTCCTCTTCCAAAAGTATGAAAAACAAAATATAATTCAAGACCTACTAAACCTACCCAATCCCACACACATCAAGCCAAAAACCAGAAACAAAGACACAATTTCTCAAGTCAAAGTAAAAACAAAGGAAAAATAAAAAATTCAAGTCCCTAGTGGAGTCGCCATTTTGTCAGCCCGGATAAGTCATTCTTGCAGACAAGACCGACCTCCCTAGTATCTAATGATATCTAGCAACAAGCAAACCAAACAAATTCTATCTTTCTCTAAATACGTAATTTATAAATAAAGGCAAACAAGTGTTTTAGGCCTACCTTAGGTCTAGTGCAAGTTTGTGGAAGCCACACTTCGTTGATCCAAATGAGCTCCCTTGTAAAGAATCTGCAAACATAAACAAGCACAAAAATTAAATAGCACCTGAAAATCCAATATAATAAAGCATACTTATCATGATGATCAAGGAATTCATGAAACAAATCACATAAGACAATTTGTTGAGAAAAATGAATCTGATTGTATTGATTTTAATCAAAGAAGAACTTTACAACCTTGGTGCCTTGATGCTGTACAAGCTCCTCCCAGGGTCTAGCAAGAATATCCTCTACTTTGACAAGTTTCACTCTCTTCCCAATGAAGCCAAAAGGTATGTAATCTCTCCTCTCAAGCTTAACTAGGAAGTATCAATTCCAATAGCATTTACCCTAAAAAATGTTCAGCTTCTAACCTCCCTAGCAACCAACCCAATGCCTTAATTTATAGTGCAATGGAGGGCAGTTACTAGGTCCACCTTCAAAGGGATAAAGCCCTCCTTTAAAGGGATAAGCTCCTCTCATCAAGGGATTAGCTCCTTCAGTTTTGGGATGCATGAACCACCTAGGAGCGAACCATCCACGTCAAGGTTCCTTCTAGAATCATCTAGAATTAACCACAAGTGAGTTTTTTAAGAATAAACTTGCGCCTTTTTTACTTTCACAAGGGTCCGCACCCACTCCTTTAGAGACAGAGTCAGCAGGTCCGCAGGTAACATGAACAAGGGGTGCGGGACCATAGGTAACAGTGAGAGAAAGTGTGGAACCAGAGCTTTATTGATTTTTAAGGTCTTTCTCTCATTTTCAAAGCTTGACATGAAGAGCTGAGGTTTGAGACTTGCTAAGGAGGACAATATGAATGATGATAGACCCATACTAACTGCAAATAGTCATGGTGACAATATTTTTTGTAACATGACCTAAAAATTTGTCCTAGAAATATAAGAATAATATCAGTTGTGAGCCTCCTTTGAGAAAAGAGTCATACAAATATTTGAATAGGCTTGTAATAATGTCATCTTGAAGAAAATTGGACGAGAAAAGAAGATTAAATTATGACAGTTCTTGTGGAAGAAGTTGAAACCTTGAATATGAGGAGCTTTTAATGATCTCAAAATTCCATAAATCATAAGGCTCTGTCTATAATCTATATGGATGACCAAATCACAAGGTTTAAGTATCTCCTATAGCGAATGAAAATTTTACTTGTTAAAAGTCTAAACACCAAGTTTTATAGAGATTTTCTTAAGTCCACTAGAAGACCTGATTAGAAGCTATAGTATACATTTATAAGGGTATATCTCCATAAAATAATAAAGGAATTATCTGAGATATGAAGAGACATGTGCATATATAGATATGTAGGAATTTCGAGACCTATAAGTGGCAGAGAATCCTACGAAGAACTCAAACAAAATATCTTTAAAGTAGTCTATAATAGTAAGTAGAACTCATCTTAAACTAGCGTGGAAAAAGGCCTTGAAAACCTCATAAAATAAAAGAAAATACTCACGTTACCCTTTATATTTTAGTTATCTAACAATTTATCTTCTGAAAAAAAGAAATAAGCTCAATGGAATATTAATCTTTCAAGCATGAAATACAAAGGTATGTAAGTTTTGAAGTATGTATAACTTGTTCATTTGTTAAAAATCTAATGTATTAGGGTTAGTTTCTAATATGATTCTAGGGATGGAAAATCCTCATTAAAAATTATTATGACTATAGATAGTATATATGATAGTCTCTCTCTCATTCATGTGTTCCCTCCTAGAAACCCTATCTCACAATTGTTTAGGGTTTATAAATAGCGTGAGATATATGACTATCCTTGGCATGAATGAAATTGAATGATGTCTAGATTTTGTAACTCAAATCCTTATGAATTCATTCTCTTAAAGGTAATGCAAACCCTAGATAATCATCACGTTGTTGTATTTGTATATTTTGGTTGTGTTTGCCAATAGATATTACAGGAAGCAAAATAAGGTAGACATGGTGACTTAGTAAATTAAGTTGGATCCTTGGACACTAAAAAAAAGTTGAAATAGACCATGAAGATGCTACCATGATTCAGAGGGAGCCCTTCAATAATGAGCCCTACAAGGTTTGTAAAATGAGCAACTCTAGGTATGCTTAAGACCACAAGATTTGTAGCTAATCCTCTTCATTATAAGGTACATTCATTTTAAAATTTGCTTTGTATTACTAACTCTTTTATATCTAGGGTTTTGAATCATAAATATTCTTGTTAGGGTGATTAATATCTAGATTGAATCTACCCTTGTCATGTTACTGTTATTTGTTGATTCTTGGTAAAACTATAGACTTTAGGATTCACTATAAAACCCTAAATTTTTTATGCTTAGGGTATGTTGACAATATTGATGAAACCCTAGTCTACTTAGGGTTTTTCGATAATGTTTAGAACACATAATAAAATTGTACTCTCTTGATTCTTAGGGTTTTGGTAATGTTATAGTAAAACCCTAGCCCTTTATGGTTTTTTTTTTATATCTAGGTTATATGATGATACCCTAGATCTTTAGGGTTTGTTAAATTAGGGTTATGACGAAACCCTTGAAAAAATTAATGAAAGATCCTAGGAAATGAAATCCTAGGTGTATGTGCTTCCATTTGATTGAAACCCTAGCTTGGTCAAGTTGTTGTATATCTAACATTAAAATTTTATGTTTGTGTCTATGGTTTAAGACAAAACCCTAGTATAGCTTGATATAAAATTCTAGGGCATGATAATAAAACCCTATAAATGCTTTCATTATGATTGAAATTCTAACTCAACATAGTTGCTGACATCTAAGGCTTTCGTCTTAAAGATGGAATCTAGGGTTTGTGACAAAAACCCTAGCATAGATGTTGCCATTATGATGTATGTGTTGTACTTGATGGCAACCCACTTGTAGCAGAACAACTCACTTGTATATGGTAATGAGATGAATCTACGTAACTAGATGAATCTACAGGAGAGATATCAGATGTAATAGAATGCATGGCAATTGTGTTTAAAGATGTGACAAAATGTAGGGCAGTTCAAGGGAATCATTTCGGAAGTAATATGGAAAATTACAGTGTAACAGGTCTAGTCAGAGGTAACAGGGCACTAGTACAGAAGAACAGGAAGATGGAACTAAGGTCTACTGATAATAATAAAGAAGGTAAAGGAAAAGGTTGATGTAAAGCAATTTAAGAACTATACGCAGGTCCACTTAGTCAAAATAGCATATACACGCTGGTCCTTAGAACAAAAAGTGCGTATACGTATACATGCACTTTCACAGAAGAAAAAGCGTGTATGGGATGGAAAATCAAGGTTTTGGTCCAAGGTATTAGTCTGAGGTATATGGCCCAAGGAATTTGGTCTGAGGTATTGGTCCGAGGTATTTGGTCCAAGGTATTGGTCCTAAGTGGTTTTGGTCCAAGGTATTGAGAAAGGCATAAAACTATATAAGGAGGAGAAGATCATTAGGCCAAGTGTGCAAGTAATGAATATCTAATGAAGAGTGAGATCAAAAGAAAATATGCATGTTATGGTTTTATGGTGCTTTGCTTGATCTGAACTAAGGATGAACCTTAGTGGTTGACGGGGAAGAGATCTAATGATGGATCAGGGTCATGAGACCTGAAATGAATTATTATTATATGGTTTGATCATGGATAGTCTAGATATGAATGATAATGCATGACTTATACTGTAAATGTTCTGATCTGGGTATGTCTGAAGTCCGGAGGTGCAGCAAAGTATGAAGTAAGTATTTGTATATCTGTATGCTAGTTCGCTTTGGTAAAGGTGCATATACATGCTGATTCGGCTCTTCCAAGTAGCGTATGGAAAAGAAAATCTTGATGTTCAAGGATGACTGATGTATTAGATCAGTGATGTTGTTTTATTGCTATCTATCAATGAAGTCTTCTTAGATCTGAATGTAAAACTGAATGAATGAGTTTGATATTTGATATATTGATTGTATAAGTGATAATAAGTGATCTCTGTTGTTGCCTGTGTAAAGCTTTTTAACTTGACAATAGATGTTCGGTATATTGCTGGTTGGTACAGACTTGATTCAAAAGTTTATGTTTGCAGTAGCTTTGGAGGTATACACATGTTTGATTAACGAAAGTAGCATATACATGTAGTTTGGGTTCAACCAAGTAGTGTATACAGTCTAATGCATGGTTTCTAAGGTTACAGCTAGTTCTGAATGCTAATGCAAGTGTCTAGGTTTAGCACAGTGTTCTGGTGACAGTGATCTGATTGTTTCAGATTAACTACATGTTGGTTGATGAAGTTTGAGTTTCCAAATTTTTGATGGTTTATTGATGAGTCAAGGTCTTCATATGTCTTGATATGTGCCAGGAGCATCGAGTATGAAAATTCATGAAACGTGGTCCCTGGTGGAAGAGTGGAGTTTTTTTTGTAGACTGGCACCTACGTACTAATAAACATATTGGCTAGTACAAGAGCTAAGGGGTTGTAGCTCCCTTCCAGTATAAGCTATAGAATGAGAGAAGGTTGTAACCTTCTGCAGCTAGAAGCCTACGTACTGGTATGATTCTGCACCAATACAAGATTGTAATCAAATTTTCTTATTATTAAAAGAAGACAGAGATGACAGCAGCAGGTGGTTTTCACCGACATTGGGATTCCACCTTAAATCTTGGTGTTCATGTGTGTTTCTTATGTGTGATTCTTTATTCTGCTTTTACTGCACTGTCTAATAAGTTACTAATGTACGGGTTTAAGATCAACACATGATAAATTGTCTAAATCACAAGTTCTCTGGATATACACTAGTTTCTCTAATCATAGTTGCGTGTACACGCTAATTCACTTCACTGAAGTACGTATATAAATTTGTTTGAGAAATAAAATTATTGATCTAATAATACTGATTCACCCCCCCTCTCAGTATTATTTCCAACAATTGGTATCAGATCAGGTCCTTCAGAAGAAGCTTGATCGCTTGAAGGAAGATCCATCAAGATGAATAATAACGAAAGCATGGGATCCATCAGACCACCAATCTTCTATGGGAGCAACTTTGTTTATTGGAAAATAAGAACCACAAACTGTCTACAATCTCTTGGAACAGATGTATGGGAAATTGTGGAAGGAGGATATAACTTCCCAATAGCAAATCCTATAGACACAGTAGGTAAAAAGCAATATGAAACCAATGCCAAAGGCATCAATACTTTATTGGGAAGTTTGTCACAATTAGAGTTTGTCAAATTCATGGAGCTCAAATCAACCAAAGAGATATGGGACAAAATCATTCAAAGCTACGAAGGAGACTCTAATGTAAAATGTGCTAAGCTTCAAACTCTCAAAATTCAGTATGAAACTCTTAAGATGCATAGTGATGAGAGTATAGCTAGTTACTTCTTACGTATAGATGAGGTTGTTAATTGTATGAAGAATCTGGGTGAAGAAATAAAGGAAGTTACCTTATTTGAGAAAATTTTGAGATCCTTGTTTGCTAAATTTGAATCAAAAGTGTGTGCCATAGAAGAAAAATAGGATATGCAGAATATCACTATGACACAGCTTCACAGAATCCTAACTGCTTTTGAGATCAAAAAAGGAGGTCCATCAAATATGAGAGAAGCCACATTTAAAGCTTTAGCAAAAGGAAAAGAAAAGGAAGAACACAATGAATCAGGACACATTTCAGATCAAGAAGATGAGTTAAATTTTGTCAAGAAGCTTCAACAGAGTTTTGGAAGGTTTAGAGGTAAGCTACCTTTCAAATGCTTTGCTTGTGGTAGAGTCAGTCATTTTGCTGCCAGATGTCCTCATAAAGATAAATATGAAAAAGGAAAAGAATATGAAAAAGGGAATAGGAAACTAGTTGTGAAAAGAAGGAGTTACTATACTCATGAAGATAGCGATGGTTTATCTAATAGTGATGAAGATGAAACTGGTCAAGATTACAAACTTCTCATGGCTTATGATAGTGATGATTTCTGGGATAGTTTAGAAGAGGATAGTGATGGTTTATCTAATAGTGATGATTATAGACTTCTCATGGCTTATGACAATGATGATTTTTGGGATGCTTTAGAAGAGGAAAAATTTCATGAAGAAATCTCTAAACTCAACATCTGTTAGAAGAAAATAATATGATCATAGATACCTTGACATACCAACTTGCTGAAAAGGAAAAACATAATGAAAAACTAGAATGTGAAATTGTGGGACTAAGAAAAGATCTTGAGAAAACAAAATCTCTCAATATTAGATTTTCTAAAGGATCAGAAACTTTAAATGAAGTTATCAATGTTCAGTGTTCTCCTCTAATAAAGACAGGTCTTGGATATACTTAAGAAGCATCTCAATTACAAAGTCGCCAACCTCCACCAAAAGCTATCTTGATGCAGCACAAACCAATAAACAGTAAGACAATCGTCGGCAAAGACATAAAGTTGATCACCAGGTAAATCATACTCAGTTTTCTCCAAGGATGAATATCAATAGAAGCCATAACCAACCTCAGGCAAATCATACTCAATTTTCTCCGGAGATGAATATCAATAGAAACTTCAATCAACAGGTAAATAGATTCGATAGTCGCAGAAACTTCTTTAATGGGAAATGTTTTTCATGTCATAATTTTAGGCACAAAGATGCTCAATGTGTTGCTTACAAAACCATCATGACTATAGAAGCACGAAATCAAAGGAATGTAACAGGGATCAAGCGAAGTTCCTACAATAAATTTTCTCCTCCTCAAAATGAAATAGAATGCTCAATTTGTAACAAATTTGGTCATGAAGAATCTGAATGCAGGAGAAAATTTCTGCAAACACCTCAAAAGGAGCAAGCGCCACTAAATCCCAAGATATGGAGAAGGAAAGAATCTCAAACAGAAAGATGTGGTATAGCCTTGTATGCAGAATATAAGAAAATCAGTGGTACATCGACAGTGGATGCTCCAAACATATGACAGGTGACAAAGAGAAAATTCACTCATATAATGCCTTAGAAAAAGAAAAGAATGTCTCATTTGGAAATGACACTCCAGCTATCATAAAAGGTAAAGGTTCTATTTTCTTGAAAGAAAAGGTTAAAGCTGGAAATGTTATGTATGTAGATGGTTTAAAGCATAACCTGTTGAGTTTCAGTCGAATGTGTGATCAAGGAAATGAAGTGGTGTTTTGATCAAACGAATGTGTTGTTCGTGAGCTTGATACAGGAGAGACTATGATCAAAGGTACAAGAACTCCAAAAACCTTATACATACTCAAAGGAGGACAACAACAGGGCTATCTAAGAAAAAATGATGAAAACTGGCTGTGGCATAGAAGATTAGGACATCTAAGCTTTTCTCAAATAAGAAAATAATGCAGACTCAAGGTTGTTCGTGATCTTCTAGATATCAACATCCCATAAAATACAATATGCAAACCATGTCAAATCGGTAAGCAAACCAGAGTTCACTTCATGGAAAAAGAAGGGTCAGCTAGTAAGCCTCTTGAACTTGTCCATACTGATTTATGTGGACCAACAAGGAAAAAGTCACCTCGTGGAGAAGAATACTTTATTTTGTTCATTGATGATTTTTCTAGAATGTGTTGGATAGGTCTTATAAAGCATAAAGATGAAGCATTTGAAAAGTTCCAAGCCTTCAAAGCTTTGGTTGAAAATGAATCAGATCGAAAAATCAAATGCCTCAGATCTGATTAAGGAGGAGAATTTATATCGGAATTCTTTGACTTTTGTGAGCAACATGGAATAAAAAGGAAATTCTCCACCGCGAGAACTCCTCAGCAAAATGGTGTGGTAGAAAGGATGAACAAAACAGTTCAACAAATGGATCAAGCTATGCTAGATGAATCTGGAACTCCTGCAACCTTCTGGGGTGAAGCTGCATTTGTTGTCGTGACTATTCTCAACAAAGCAAATGTTCAGGTAAATAGCACTCAAACTCCACATGAACTTTGGTATGGTAAGACTCCTACTGTAAAATATTTTAAAGTTTTTGGAAGCAAATGTTTTATCAAAAGGACTGATGAAAAACTTGGTAAGTTTGAACCTAGAGCAGATGAAGGGATTCTTCTTGGTTATTCTTCTAGAAGTAAAGGATAAAATGAATAGAAGATTATGACAATGAGGAAGATGGGGATTACTTTCCCACATCAAATCAAAATTATATTGAAGAAGAAACCAATGAAGCACCAAAAGAAGATATAATGGTAGAAGAAAAGACTCCGTCTAGGTATGTTCAGAAAAATCATCTAGAAACTCAAATTTTAGGAGAAAGGGAGGCTAGTGTACAGACAATAAGAACTATTACAAGGACCTCAAGCTATCTAGCATTACTATCCTCCACTAAACCTCGAAATGTAAATGAAGCATGCAAATATGAATGTTGGGTCAAGGCCATGGATGAAGAACTTGGGCAAATTGAAAAAAATGACACTTGGGAATTAGTTCCTAGACCTCATGATAAAAATAGTATAGGAACTAAATGGATATTTAAGAACAAGCTGAATGAAAATGGATAAGTCATTAGAAACAAGGCTAAACTTGTTTGTAAAGGGTATGCTCAACAAGAAGGTATAGATTTTGAAGAAACCTTTTCACCTGTTTCTAGACTTGAAGCCATAAGAATGTTTCTTGCTCTTTCCAGTTTTCGGAAATTCAAAGTATACCAAATGGATGTAAAATCAGCCTTCCTTATTGGAGATTTAGAAGAAGAAGTTTATATTGAACAGCCAGAAGGATTCATTCTTGGAAATGATGCAAAACTTGTATGCAGACTCAAAAAGCCTCTCTATGGTCTGAAACAGGCTCCAAGGGCTTGGTATTACCGCCTTGATAAATATCTACACCAAAAAGAATTTACAAAAGGTTCTGTAGATAGCAATTTATATACAAAGATTGAAAATGATAAATTGCTAATTATTATTGTTTATGTTGATGATATCATTTTTGGTAGCAATGAAGAATCCATGAGTCATAATTTTGCTTTAGTAATGTAGCAAGAATTTGAAATGTCCTTGCTTGTTGAACTTACCTATTTTCTTGGTCTACAAGTTCAGCAAACTAAAGATGGTATTTTTCTTTCACAAACCAAATATCTCAAGAAGATCTTGAAAAAGGACAGAATGGAATATTCTAAACCTGTATGTACTCCAATGGTAACAGGATGTAGTCTCAGCTCAAATGATGAATCAGCAGTAGTACATCAACCAACTTACAGATCCATGATTGACAGTCTTCGTTATCTAACAGGTACTCGACCTGACATCATGCATGCAGTAGGAATAGTTGGAAGATTCAAAGCAAATCCAAAGGAATCACACCTTCAGGCAGCCAAAATAATTTTCAAATATCTTCAAGGAACTCAAGAATTTGGACTATGGTATCCTAGAGATGTAGATCTTACTCTTCATGCATATATAGATGCAGATTGGGCAGGAAGTGTTGATTATAGAAAAAGCACTAGTGGTGGTGCATTCTATATGGGTTGTAGGTTAGTGTCTTGGTTCAGCAAGAAACAAAGTTTAATTGCTTTATCTACAGCTGAAGCAGAATATGTGAATGCTGCATCTCGCTACACACAACTACTTTGGATGATGCAAACTTTGCAAGATATTCAGATCACATGTACTCCACCCATCTCCATTATATGTGATAAAACAAGTGCCATCAGTATTTCAAAGAATCCATTCGTGCACTCCAAGACCAAGAACATACCCATCAAGTACCATTTTCTACGAGAACAAGTGCTTGAACAAAAGGTCAAATTGGAGTATGTCCCCTCCAAAGAACAGGTTGTTGATATATTCACTAAACCACTTCCCAGAGAAACATTTGAATATCTCATAAAAAAGCTGGGAGTAGTTGTTGCATCATCCTGCTGTTAAGTCAAGTTTTTTAGAGGAAGGTTATTATACGCAGGTTTCATGATGTATAGTCGCATATACACACGGGTTTTTGTCACTGAAGTAGCGTATATGTTCTTCTGACAGGAAAAACAGTGGGTTAGACTCTGATATGGGTGCTCTATCTGATGTTGATGATTACAGTCTAACAATATTTGTTCATTAATTTTTATCAGACTGACAAAAATGCCTTGATTAATGACTTGTTAACAATGCACAGGTAGCACAGGTTCAGGGGGAGCATTAGCCTTCACACACATTCTCCTTTGTTGGCATTATGGTTGCTAAGTCTAGCTATGACTTCAGATATTTATACCATTTGTTGCTTAAGTCATGTAATAGTCTAGGGTGTGATATGACTTCTCATACATTTAAATCAGTCCTATTGGACAAACAATGTAATTTGTACCCCCGCTTTGCATGGAATGGATGATTTAATATTTATTGTATATCTATCATATATAAACGATTGGTATATCCCCACTTGGTTGGGTGGATGAGTCAAATTTGGTATATCCCCACTTGGTTCGGAGATTGATGTATGTATGAGTTATTGGTGATAGGAAGGTCAAACTCACATAGGTGAGCTATAGAGTCATGTTATTCTTGCAGATTCTGCATGTGCTCAGGAGGAGCATGGATGGTTTAGTGCATCACAGCATCGGCGAATTCATCATGTGCCTAGGGGGAGCATGATCAATGTTTATATTCAGCTATTCAGATATGAAAGCCTTCACTTTGGTCAACCCTTTTCCCTTGATATCAAAGGGGGAGAATATCTTGGTCTGCCCTTTGCCCTTGATGTCAAAGGGGGAGAGTATTTTGGTGTTGGTTGTTATCTCTAACAGTTTCTACAGCTTGTAGTAATCAACACCAACATGGTTGCCATCAAGTCCAAAGGGGGAGATTGTTGGCATTATGATGTATGTGTTGTACTTGATGGAAACCCACTTGTAGCAGAACAACTCACTTGTATATGGTAACGAGATGAATCTACGTAACTAGATGAATCTATAGGAGAGATATCAGATGTAACAGAATAGATGGCAGTGGTGTTTAAAGATGTGACAAAATGCAGGGCAGTTCAAAGGAATCATTTCAGAAGTAACATGGAAAATTACAGTGTAACAGTTATAGTTAGAGGTAACAGGGCACTGGTACAGAAGAACAAGAAGATGGAACTAAGGTCTACTGATCAGAATAAAGAAGGTAAAGGAAAAGGTTGATGTAAAGCAGTTTAAGAACTATACACAGGTCCACTTAGTCAAAACAATGTATACATGCTGGTCCACAGAACAAAAAGCGCGTATACGTATACACACACTTTCACAGAAGGAAAAGCATGTATGGGATGGAAAATCAAGGTTTTTGGTCCAAGGTATTGGCCTAAGGTATATGGCCCAAGGTATTTGGTCCGAGGTATTGGTCCGAGGTATTTGGTCCGAGGTATTGGTCCTAAGTGGTTTTGGTCCAAGGTATTGAGAAAGGCCTAAAACTATATAAGGAGGAGAAGGTCATTAGGCCAAGTGTACAAGTAATGAATATCTAATGAAGAGTGAGATCAAAAGAAAATATGTATGTTATGGTTTTATGGTGCTTTTCTTGATCTGAACTAAGGATGAACCTTAGTAGTTGATGGGGATGAGATCTAATGATGGGTCAAGATCATGAGACCTGAAATGAATTATTATGATATGGTTTGATCATGGATAGTCTAGATCTGAATGCTAACGCACGATTTACATTATAAATGTTCTGATCTAGGTATGTCCGAAGTCCGGAGGTGCAATGAAGTTATGAAGTAAGTATTTTCAGATATGTACACTGCCTCACTTTGGTAAAGGTGTCTATACACACTGGTTCACTCTTCCAAGGATCGTATGCAAAAGAAAAGCTTGATGTTCAAGGATGACCGATCTATCAGATCAGTGCTGCTATTTTACTATTGTTTGTCAATGAAGTCTTCTTAGATTTGAATGTAAAACTGGATGAATAAGGAGTTTGATATTTGATAGATTGATTGTATAAGTGAGAAGAAGTGATCTCTGTTGTTGCCTATGTAAAGGTTTGTAAGTTGATAGTAGATGTTCGGTATATTGCTTGTTGGTACAGACTTGATTCAAAAGTTTATGTTTGCAGTAGCTTTGGAGGTATACACAGGTTTGATTAACGTAAGTAGTGTACGCACGCATTTTTCGTTCAGCCAAGTAGCGTATACAATTGGATGCATAGTTTCTGAGGTTACAGCTAGTTCTGAATGATAATGCAGGTGTCTGGGTTCAGCACAGTGTTCTGGTGACAGTGATCTGATTGTTTCAGATTAACTACATGTTGGTTGATGAAGTTTGAGTTTCCAAATTTCTGATGAGTTATTGATGAGTCAAGGTCTTCATATGTCTTGATATGTGCCAGGAGCATCGAGTATGAAAATTTATGAAACGTGGTCCCTGGTGGAAGAGTGGAGTTTTTTTTGTAGGCTGACACCTACGTACTAGTAAACATATTGGCTAGTAAAAGAGCTAGGGGGTTGTAGCTCCCTTCCAGTAGAAGCTGGATAACGAGAGAAGGTTGTAACCTTCTGCAGGTAGAAGCCTGCGTACTGGTATGAGTTTGCACCAGTACAAGATTGTAATCAGATTTTCTTATTATTAAAAGAAGACAGAGACGACTGAAACAGGTGGTTTTCACTGACATTGGGTTTCCACCTTAAATCTTGGTGTTCATGTGTGTTGCTTATGTGTGATTCTTTATTCTTCTTTTACTGCACTATCTAATAAGTTACTGATGTACTGGTTTAAGATCAACACATGATAAATTGTCTAAATCACAATTTCTCTAGATATGCGTTGGTTTCTCTAATCATAGTTGTGTGTACACGCTAGTTCACTTCACCAAAGTAGCGTATATAAATCTGTTTGAGAAATAAAATTATCGATCTGATAATTCTTGTTATCACCCCAAGAAACTCTCCTAGGTTGTAGCTCGGAGATGCTCAGGAACATACGAGTTCAACTTATTGTTGCAAATGGATGAATGGAGGGAATGATGTTTGTTCAAGCTAGATAACCACTTCTTCTTTTCTTGACTCCAGACATGCATGAACACCCCCAAACTACAAGGCTTTAGACCACCAATTACTCATAGTTTAAGGATTGGGTGAATATGGAGAATACTAACCACACCAGCAGATGCACAAGACCATGTGATGGTCGGCTGCAACCAGTAACGAAGTCTGCAAATCTAATTTCCTAATACACAGACAGGATGACAGCTCTCTGGTATTAGGTGAAAAGAAACCTGAATAGCTCATTCATTGACACATACAAGACTTTAACACTGAGATAGGATGACAGCTCCTCTAATGCCAAACATCAAGAGCTCAGAAATACAACATATCAGGCACAGCTTAGAACAGAAGATGAATGAAAATTGAGCTATCAATAGCAAAAGAAGCTTGTATTAGCTGAAAATGAAGATGAGACGCTGCAAGTATCAAAATAGTTACAGTCTCCAGAAGTTGAACCTTACATCAAAATAACAACCATCAACCTTGATTACATCTTGTTTCTGGTATATATAGAGTTTCATTACAAAGGCACTCGGTCATTCTAAGTATGGATGGGTCATAACTGATCACCAACTGCATTTAGTTGCCTGATGGAGATTCTGAGTGCGTTTACTTGTCTCTGTGAGTGAATTTGATCTCCTCGGGTGCTCTGCTGTCCTCTCAGGTGGCTAGAGTATCATATGGGATGAAGTCCCATAATTGTTAAATTCATTTATCTATTCGTGCTCTGTCCTTTTCCTCCTCGACCATACTATCTGTTAAATGTAGGTGTTGAGGAGGAAATGCTCCTGGTACTGAAAACTGGTCACCTTCTTCCTTTCGGGAGCATGGAATGGTTAAGGTACGTGGAGTGCACAATGGGTGGAATATTTGGATGGAGGAGCAAGACTAGCCATCGAATTAAGGGGATAGACGGAGGGGATTGCTTGGCTGAGGGCATCGGGAGATATGGGAGCAGGGCAAGCATGGGCTGTTGGATCTCAGGTGGATAGATCCAACGGCTATCAGACAGAGGATATGCGCAGGAGTTAACGGGCGGGAACAGAGGATGGGTGGTAAGTGGTATTTGCCTGCACCACCGTTGATCGTTGGGTAGTAAACGTACAATGGAGTGCGATACCACTCGGAGCGTGACGTGTGGTGCCAGGGGAGAGGGGAAAACCACCCTCCATCGCACCTTATCGCGCTGTTACTTTGTGGTCACGGGCAAAGCAGATGTCGTTCGATCGCGGCGGGAATGATCAAACAGCAAGGATTTGATCGTGCGGATTTTCGTCAGGCGCAACGGAGAACTGTTGGATCGGGCGCGGCGATCAATGACAGGGGTTATAGGTGGAGAGTTTATGGAGGCGTGGAGTCCCACGGGCATGGTTTTATGGGGTTTTGTGTGTTAACGCCTGGGGCTTAAGAAAAGGGGCTTATATGTTTTTAACAAAGGCATGGAAAAAGGAGACAAGAAGGGGATGAACGGGGTGAAGGAAAAGGTGAGGGTAACATTATAGGCCTTCTTTGAGCACAACCGAGGACTAATTTTGCCTCCAGATTTAGAAAAAAAATGCTATATAGCAGAGCTAACACTGGCTCCTTCTGGGGATGAGATCCTCCCTGTGAGGTCTCAAGAACCATAGACCAATGCCTTACCTGTTAAAACCAAATGAACAAAATTTTCCTAGTGCTCCATTGGGCATGGAGTCTAATTGAGTTTACACTAAAACTGATAAAACAACATATTTACAAATTTAAGGCCTGAACACCTCAAACAACATAAACTTTCAAAAAATGGCCATTAACTAGGCCATCAAAAACTGTCTCCCCTTCCATACTTTGCGGTATGAAAGTATTGTTCCCTCGGTTCTGAGAAATGATAAAAGGCCCTGTCCATAAAGCATCAAACTTCCCATGGTTTCCTTTCTTCTCTTTCATGGCATCCCACTTAAGAACCAAGTCTCCATCCTGAAAATTATTTGTTTTTGTCCTCCTGTCAAAAGCTTCCTTGATCTTATTTTGATGTGCTACAGACTTCTCCACCAGCTGTTCTCTGATTTGATGTACCTCTGCTAGATCAGTGATCCTTTTTGCCATGTCTTCTTTCTCACTCTGCTCTTCTTGCAAGAACTTTGCCACAGGGAGGGTTAACTGAATTGGGAATATAGCCTCAATGACATATACCAGCTTGAATGGAGAATTCCCTATGGATTTCTTGGTGGTTACTCTGTCAGCCCATAGTGCATACTTGAGCTTAGAATCCCAATTCTTTTTGTTGTCTTCCAACAACTTTTTAATTATTCTTATTAGGATTTTGTTAGAAGATTCTGCTAGACCATTTCCTTGAGGGTAGTATGAGGTGGAATGAACTAGTTTAATGCCCATTGAGTTGCAAATGTCCGTTAGTTCTTTCGCCCTGAATGCTGCTGCATTGCCTGTAATTATTTTATGTGGACAACTAAATCTGGTGAAGATATTCTCTATTAATAACCTCATGACCACATGGTGATCAGCTTTTCTGGTAGGTATTGCTTCAATCCATTTAGTGAAATAATCAGTGGCAACTAAGATCCATCTGTGTTGGCCACTGGAATGTGGATTGATTTCTCCAATGAAATCTAGGCCCCACTGCTGGAAAGGACCACTAGCAGGTATGGGTTTTAAGGGCAAGGACTTCAATTGTTGCTTCCCCTCAAATATTTGGCACCTGTCACATGATTTAACAAAGGAAAAGGCATCTGAAAACAAGGTGGACCAATAGTACCCAGCTCTGAGGATTTTGTGGGCTGTAGTTTTCCAATAATGACTCCTCCACATATGCTAGAATGAAAATGCTGCATCACTTCAACTGATTGTTCTTTGTCTAGACACCTCAAGAGAATTCCAGAGGGGTCCCTCCAATAGAGCAGATTTTCATGAATGCAATATTTAGCTGCCCTGAGCTTAATTGTTCTGGCTTGGCTTGAACTAAGGCCTGGAGGAGCTTCTAGTTTCAACAAGTATTGAGCCATGGCAGAATACCATTTAGAAGAAGCTATATTCCCTGCCAATCGCTGATCTTTCCCTGGTTCAGCTATTTCTTCTGCTACCTGACTATCTTCTGAATTTATGCTTATCAAATTCATATCTAACATTCTGCAATTTTCTTCAGCCATTAGTCTAGCAAGGCCCTGACCTCTGACAAGCTTGGTGGGCTTCAGTTCTATGTTAAATTCAATAAGCTTTGCAATCCATTTAGCCCTTCTTCCATCAGCATCAGGTTTTGTTAAGACATCCTTTTTGAAACAGAGGGTACATATGCAATTACCTTGGAGTGCGGAATGTAAATTTTCAAAACTTTCAAAGATTTGATAAGAGCATATGCCTATTTCTCAATGATATCATACCTTAGCTCGGCATCCCTTAAGGTTTTGTTGAAAAATGCCACTGGATGCTCTGAGCCTTCTTCATCTGCTTGAATAAAAACTATTGTAAGGGTGTCCTCAGAGGCAAATGAAAATATACGGAATTCCTTGTTGTAATCTAGGCTTATTAAAGTAGGAGCCTCTATAATAGCCCTTTTGATGGATTCAAAATATTTTCTTGCTGCATAAATCCACTTGACTTCTGACCCTTTTTCAACATAGAGGTAATTTGTTTTAAAAGTTCTGCAAAATTAGGAATAAACCTCCTCACAAAATTTGTTTTTCCCAAAAGGGGTTGGATATCCTTCTTTGATCTTGGGACAGACAAGGCCTGTATTGCTCTGACTCTTTCTGGGTCAATCTTGACGCCTGCAGTAGAAACAACATCTCCTAACAGCTTGCCCTCTTCTAAAGAAAACTGTGACTTTTTAGGATTGGCTGAAATCCAAAACCTCCTGCACTTCAAGAACACTTTCTTCAAATGCTGCAAATGATCATGATGGCTGTTGGAGTACACTGTAATATCATCTAGGTAGACAAGGACAAATTTGTCCTTCTCTCCCACAAAGGCTATATCCATAGCTCTCTAAAAGGTGGCTCCAGCATTCATCAACCCAAAAGGCATCTTGGAATACATAAAACTTCCCCAAGGAGTGGTGAATGCAGTCTTCTCTTGATCATCTGGATGTACAGCAACCTGGTTGTACCCTGAAAATCCATCCAGGAAAGACATCACTTTGGCTCTTAAGACTTTCTGTAGCAAATGCTCCATCTTGGGTAGACGGTAATTGTCTTTCTTAGAGCATTCGTTTAAGTTTCTGAAATCAACGCAGAGCCTGATTTCTCCACTTTTCTTCCTCGCTACCACTAAGTTGGCTACCCATTTGGAATACCTGAGAGGGACTATGATTTTGGCAGCCAATAACTTCTTGATTTATTTTTCAATCAGAGGAAGGAACAAAGGATTTATGGGTCTCAGTTTCTGCTTGAAAGGAATGGTGTCTTTCTCTAAAGGGATTTTATGCTGGATGATCTTTTTGTCATATGTTTTCAGGTCACTATATTCCCAGGCAAAAACATCAGCAAATTGCTTCATTAAATTGCAGTACTCAGAACTCTAGGCAGCAGATAGATGAGTGGATAGATTTATATATCTTGGATGATCTGGACTCCCTATATTATGCCTATGGACTGCAGATTGGTCTTCTTTTTGGGCAGCCTTATAAGGCACATCATTCTAGTCAAACAAATTTTCTAAAGGGACTAGGCCTTTAGGTATGTGATTGTTGGGTAGTTAGACAATGCTATTTTTGCCAATTTTGTTTCTAAGCTGGGACTGGGGGCTTTCCTCCAAGGCTTCATTCTCTTGGTCAATTTTCATTTCTAAGAACTCATTAATGACTTGAAGAAATCTATTTACCTCATCATCATCTTCAAAAACTTTCCAATGTTGGACATTATCAGGCAAGGATGGTATATATTTCATTTGAACCTCATAAACTAGTATGGGAGGCATGGGAGGAATAAACATGCTAGCAGACACAGCAAGGGAATCAGCCAGCTGATTTCTGACTCTAGGGATATATGAGATACAAAAACTATCAAAAGAATCTTTGAGTCTTCATACCTCATCTCTATATGCTTTCATCCTTGGGTGCTTTTCTTGAAAAGTTTTGTTCACTTACTAAATGATAAGATCAACATCTCCAAACACCTTTATGTTTCTGATTCCTCTGTCTTTAGCTGCATTAAGGCCCAATATTAGAGCCTCATATTCTGATATATTGTTGGTGACTTGGAAAGCCAGCTTAAAAGATAGATGTGTGATCTCTTGTTTTGGAGATATCAGCACCACCCCTACTCCTGCAGTCTCCCTAGAACATGCTCCATCAAAAAACATTTCCCAAACTTGACTTCCTTACTCTCCCTCGGCCTGAACTGTTGGTTTCTTGAGCCGCAATGAGGCCTTCTGGGATTCTTCAACTTGGAGGATACATGCTCCAAAATCGGTGTCCACGTCATAAATGGGATGATTAGAAAGATTCTTCTCATCACTAATAATGTAGGCCAGTTGTGCTTCTTTGTACAATCTCCTGCTTTCCCCTCCAAAGACTGCGACAGTAGCATAAGATAAATCATTTTGTAATGTCCCACCTAGTCTCTTAATCCACCCTCTAGACAGCAGCATACCAAACTTGGGAGGGACATCTGCTATCACAATGTCCATAATCATGCTCTTCATGGGCAACTGAGTTAGGGTAATGGCTAGATCTTTAATTAATCCTAGGCATTTTACCTTTCTTGAATCAAATGAGAATAAGTCATGATATGGTCTAGTGATATCAAGGCCTAACTCTTCCATGACAGCTTTAGGCATCAAATTGTGGCTGGCCCCTATATCTAGCAGGGAATTATGGAGGATTTTGTCATGAATGGTCAAGGAGACATAAAATGATGGAGAATTATCATCAGCAGGTTCAGTCATTGGGCTAAGCACAACTGCAGGCTTATCATCTTGCAAATTAACATAGTCGGTGGGGGCTGATGAGGCTTTTAGCTCAAGAGCGTCAAGGATAGGCTTTCTAAGAACTTCACCCTTTACAAGCTCTATCAGAGGCACATATATTTTTAATTTCTGGACTTCTGATTCAAAGTTAAAATGGGAAGGGGACTTGTTGGGACCTCTTACCTCTTGAGCTGGTGTCTTGAGGATGACTAGATCAGCTGCTAGCTTCTTCTGTCTGATATTCTGTTGCTCTGTTGGGACAACAACTCTTTGGGTAGGGTTCTCCTTGACATTGTTCGCTTTTGACCTCAAATTATATCTTTGTTGTTCACTAGCCTGTAGAATAGCCTCTCTATCCCACTCTTGACTGGTTTGGTCTTGGAGTAATGATTCTTCATAGGCATCCAATCTCAAAAAGGAAGCACTGCCTTTATCTTCCATGCAATGAATTTCATCCTTTTCTTCAACTTGCTCCTCTTCCATGACTACGTTCTGGAAAGGAGCCTTCACTCTTTGTTCTTCATTAGCTCCTTTCCCCTTCTGAATGATCTGTAACTGTTAATTTGCTCTTCTGAATGGATTTGGGGTTCTTGGATCAAATGTGTTTAGAAGCCTTGCCTTCCCAGAGTTCTACTCAACTTTCAGCTTAGATATCTCAGCAGCTAATGACTCTATCATCTTAGTCATCTTATCTAATTTGGGTTCTAAAGATGAAGCAGAGGAAGAAGAAGACTCACCTCTCTACCTCCTTCTATCAGCATGAATTTTGAGCTTTTCTGTAGCCATGATATTCGATTACACCTCTAGAATTGGATCTTGCATTTCAGCTAGAGTGGCACATCTTCTTTCTCTCAAAAGCAGGCAGAAATCAGAGTCAAAAGCATTGGCATAGGTGATTTTGGCAGAGGTGGGGGTAGGATTTACTTCAGTTGGTATCTTACTATACATACGATTGAATCTTTTATTAAAATCAAGCAATGATTCCCCATTCTCCCTCTTGAGGTTCCCAAACTCTATATGGTAATAGAGCAGGTCTTTCTTATCTCCCCAATGCTTCAAGAATACATCGTCTAAGGCTTCAATGTCTACTATGGACCTAGGGGGCAATTCTCTGAACCACTTTCTAGCCTCTCCATCAAGGCTCTGGACAAACACCCTCATCCACACATCATATTTACTGATGTCAAGGTTATCAACATAACTATAAAAAGACTCAAGGTGTTCTTCAGCTATTACTCCCTCTGTACTAGTGAACTTAGGCATATATTTTTGATACTCTCCTGTAGGCATGGCATTCAAAGGATCAAGCAAGACCAGGGGTCCATACCTAGCAGCTACGATTCTTTACATCTTTGTGGGTTCTTGCTGGCCTACCATGACTGGGGTAGGTGGAAGGATACTGGCAGTTTGAGTAGTAGGGAGTAGTGAAATGGATGACAGAAACAGAGTATGAGGGACTATATGGGAGACTTTCTTTGGACTGAAATCCAAATGGGAACTAAATGAACAAGGAGCTTTATGAATCTCTGGAGGTATTTCCTTACTAACAATGCTAGGCTCTATATCTTCAAATTGTATATTCTCAGCTATAATCTTCTCTTGCAGAGATACATAAGATTTCTTAGGCTTACCTAATCCTGATGCTCCTTTCTGTGATTTTTTCCTCTGCTTAGCAATCTTCTCAGGGTCAGGCACTGGATCAGCTAGTGATTCTTGAGGATTTCTCCAGGTATGCCTCACAAACTGAGCCAGAACTGTAATGTGGAGTCGCCACTAGGTTGGTCCCCCAGTAGAGTTGCCAGATAGATGATTACAACCAAAAATGTGTCCAGACTTTGTCTATCATCAAAGCTGGAACTGTGTCCTTCTCCCAGGGAAGCTGAGCTTCAACCTCCTCTCCCTAGCAACGACGCCAATTAATGTTATCACCCCAAGAAACTCTCCTAGGTTGTAGCTCGGAGATGCTCGGGAACATACAAGTTCAACTTATTGTTGCAAATGGATGAATGGAGGGAATGATGCTTGTTCAATCCAGATAACCACTTCTACTTTGCTTGACTCAAGAAATGCGTGAACACCCCTAGACTACAAGGCTTTAGACCACCAATTACTCATAGTTTAAGGATTGGGTGAATATGGAGAATATTGACCACACTAGCAGATGCACAAGACCATGTGATGGCCTGTTGCAACCAGTAACAAAGTCTGGAAATCTAATTTCCTAATACACAGAAAGGATAACAACTCTCTGGTATTAGGTGAAAAGAAACCTGAATAACTCATTCACTGACACATACAAGACTTTAACACAGAGATAGGATGACAGCGCCTCTAATGCCCAACATCAAGATCTCAAAAATACAACATATCAGGCACAGCTAAGAACAGAAGAAGAATGAAAATTGAGCAATCAATAGCAAAAGAAGCTTGTATTAGCTGAAAATGAAGACGAGATGCTGCAAGTATCAAAATAGTTACAGCCTCCAGAATTTTAACCTTACATCAAAACAACAACCATCAACCCTGATTACATCCTGTTTCTGGATATACATAGAGTTTCATTACAAAGGCACTCGGCCATTCTAAGTATGGAGGGGTCATAAATGATCACCAACCGTATTTAGTTGCCTGATGGAGCTTCTGAGTGCATTTACTTGTCTCTGTGAGTGAATTTGATCTCCTCGGGTGCTCTGTTGTCCTCTCGGGTGGCTAGAGTATCGTATGGGATGAAGTCCCATAATTGTTAAATGCATTTATCTGTTCGTGCTTTGTCCTTTTCCTCCTCGACCATACTATCTATTAAATGCAATTGTTGAGCAGGAAATGCTCCTGGTACTCAAAACTAGTCACCTTCGTCCTTTCAGGAGCATGGAACGGTTAAGGTACATGGACTGCATAGTGGGTGGAATAGTCGGATGGAGGAGCGAGACTAGCCATCGGATTAAGGGGATAGACGGCGGGGATTGCTTCGTTGAGGGCATCGGGAGATATGGGAGTGGGGCGAGTGTGGGCCATTGGATCTCGGGCAGACAGATCCAATGGCTATCAGATGGAGGAGACGTGCAGGAGTTAACGGGTAGGGACGGAGGACGGATGGTAAGTGGTATTTCCCTGCACCACCATTGATCGTTGGGTAGTAAAGGTACAATGGAGTGTGATACCACTCGAAGTGTGACGCGTGGCACCGGGGGAGAGGGGAAAACCACCCTCCATTGCGCATTATCACACCATTACTTTGTGGTCATGGGAAGGCGAATGCCGTCTGCTCGCGGCGGGAATGATCGGACGGCGAGGATTTGATCGCGCGGATTTTCGTTAGGTGCGATGGAGAACCGTTGGATCAGGCGTGGCGATCGACAACGAGGGTTATAGGTGGAGAGTTTATGGAGGCGTGGAGTCCCTTGGGCATGGTTCTATGGGGTTTTTTGTGTTAACGCCTGGGGCTTAAGAAAAGGGGCTTATATGTTTTTAACAAAGGCATGGAAAAATGAGACAAGAAGGGGATGAACAGGGTGAAGGAAAAGGTGAGGGTAGCATTATAGGCCATCTTTGAGCACATCCGAGCACTAAGTTTTCCTCCAGCTTTAGAAAATCAATGTTATATAGCAAAGCTAACAATACTGATTCACCCCCCCGCCTCTCAGTATTATTTCCAACAATAGATGGATGTAAAATTCTAGGCTATGAAAGATGTAATCCTTATTGATTATGGACCTAACTATGTTTAGGTTTTGGATATCTAAAGATTGATTGTTTTGATGACATGTTAAACCTATTTTGATAAAGTTGACTGTAAGCTCTTACTTGGTTGTACTTGTTTTCAAATATTTGTAGGTATATGATCTTCAAGATGTTGAAGATGTCCACCTACCTTGTAATTGAAGATAACTTGATAATAATGAGAGAGTTGTAAGAATGATGTTGAGATGAAAGATGAATAGATGGTCTTGTCACTATAGAAAGAATGATGTTCCTAAAGGAATGAAGCTTTGAAAGGTTGAATTTTCTCCAATGGTATGATGATACAAAATAAATGAGCCTGTGTGGCTTGAAGAAAAGAGATTTTTGTTATAAAGAAGAAGCTTGGATAAATAAAGTGTGCATCTCCCTAGTTAAGAGGGAGGGCATATTGTGACATTTATAATGAAGGGCTTGAAGAAAGAATGAGATCAAAATATATAAAACAATACAAATGGATGTTCTTGATCCTTGAAGTTGAAAATAAATACTTGGTTGTGTTGTGAAGTGTTGAGGCTAAGTTCGGTGCTACTAGAAAAATTGAATAAGGAAACTTCCGACGAGATGTTTTTGGATAATATGATGACCTAAGAAGCATTATAATATTTTAGGACCCTAGAGGTTTGAGATAACTTATATATATTTGAAATTTTGCTACTAATTATGGTTTTGATTTTACAGGCAAATCTATCTATATGAAAGTTGAACATCTTGGAAGAATTCTTGGATTGGTGGATATATCTAATTTATTTCAAGTTGATAGGTGAGATCAAGCATCTTGGGGAGGCAAGATGCTTGGAAGGAAATCCGGTCAGCCTGTGATGATGTCTAGATCTTGAAGTAGGGAGGGTATTGTTGGTATTGTTGAGCTCAAACCTTGGATACTATACCTATATCCTTGGTGTTAAAGTTGAAGCCTGATGGTACCTATAGTGGCTAAAGCTTGGAAGACACCTTAGTCCCAACCAGTTATATACCTTGGTCAAGTATCTAATTTGTAGCACTACATGTCTTGTGACTCTTCGTAGAAACGTATCATTTTGAGTTCATCCTTTTACCTATATATATGTATAATTATGAATACCCCCCTAGTTAAGAGGGAGTGTTGAATAATGTAACTAGTGTCAGTATTAATAATTGTATTTGAGTCATGGTGTAACGTATTTGTCAAAAGGAAAGAAAAATAAAATTTTATTATAAAAGGAAATTATTTACAATGATAAGTTTAATGCTTCATACATTTCTAGGTCAAAGCCTCTATTGTAGGCTTCTAGGGTTGAGTTCTTGTCATCTTATATACCCTTATTAGGCTTTGTAAGTCAAGAAAAAGTCAAGAAAGCCCTCCTCCATCAAGTCGGCCTCAAGCTCATCATGTCGACCTCAAAAGTATAGACTCCAACAACTATATATAAAAAATATACTTGACCTATTTGGCACAAATTGGATTTGTAACTAAAGAAGAAATGATTAAGTGTGAATATCATAAAGAGCCTATCTCATGATAAGAAAGTAAAGGAAAAACCCAACGAAGAAGGAAGAAGCCTGATATTTATTTGTTTTTTTTATACATGTTAAGGATTCAAGCTTTGAAGGATGAAGGTAATCGAAGTCCTAATTGACTAGTTGGATGGATGGTTTGATGGATCAAAGGTCTGTTTGATTCTACATTATCTAGAAGGAAAATTATTGAGGGCTATCTTAATGGATGGAGGTAAGGTATTTTTCTTAGATCAAGATTATCTCAATTTGATTTAAATTTTTTAGCTAAAGATTTTGACTGGGTTTTCCCCTTCATAGGGGTTTTTCCTTGGCTGAGTGCCTACTTCTTGTGTTCTCTTTGTGTTTCTAATCTACATTGTTTGGCATTTTTCATGATGATAAGAACTTATTAATTAGAAAGAAGAACAAATAAGTAACCTCACAAGAAAATGTCAAAATAAGAGAAATCAACATCATAAAATATAACCTTATTGCCCTAAAGGATTTCTCAACATGACCCATCATATTTCATTTTCCATGGTTTCATGTAGCCAACTGCCTGGAGGACGCGACCGATGTTTCCCTCAATTTTTTTATCCTTTTCTTGCTTGTTGTTCGAGTTAAAGGGCACCTAGGTCTATCCTTGTCTCTTCAATTAAATTTAATGCATAGTTAGCTCATTTAATCTTCTCAGCCAACCCATGGTTGATGTATTTACTTTTTCCAATTCCTTAAGCAATACCCCTCCCCAAGAAACTGGAATTTGTGTCCCTTCTCTCATCTTTTAGTTAATTACAATTTATTTACAATTGAGAAATATTAACCTGGGGATGTCACAATTCTAGATGACTAGGGAAAAGCAACAATTCTAAAATAAATAATAAACATAAAACGAGGGACAAATTTCATTCAAAGATATGGGGATTTTGTTGGATTTCCAACAATGCATTACATTATTTTTTGTTGGACGCCTAATCCATAAGGGTGGGTATGGAGGAATTCCAATAGTTATTGGAAATCTAAGAGATCTCTTGGAATATCAAAACAAGGGTTAGGAAAATGTATTAATATGTACATCTGTGTGAATAGAAATGGATCACATGAGTTATCATAATTATTCATATCAATTTGTGTGTGTTTAACATGGTATCAAAGCAGGTTGCTTAGACCTTCCCCTCTACCATTCTGAGCCATTCGTCAGCCATATTTGAGCTAGGTTCTATGCATACAACCTAATTTAAAAAGTTTTGTGAGTTCAGTTCTCTTTGGATACCCTTCATTGGTTTTCTTTGTGGCATCAAAGAGAGAAGAAGCACTCCTTCGTGCTCAAACCTTCTGTCTTTTCCCTTGCAGAAAAACCCTAGCCTCTCTTCCTTGGAAAGAAAGCACCTCTGAACTATAATTGAATGGAACAAATTGTAAAACCAAATTCTCAGGATTAGGGAAATTAAAAATCTACATCTGAATTTAAATTGTAGAACTGGTTTCATCAAGGGTTATTGATCTGAATTGGATCCATAAAGAACTGTCAAAGAACCATGACAGTATCAGGTCAGGACAAACATCAAGAAATTCCAAAAAAACGATCAAAAACACCACAAAATAGTGGCAATGATAGCCAGTGTGGAATGACAAGGACCTCGGTCAAAGCGCGCTGACCAAGGCCCATGGAGACTACGCGGGAGGCCGAAATAGCCCCTGGGAGCCCCAGATCGGGAAACAGTTTGATTCGTTGGGCGAAAAGGGATGAAATGGAGAAGCCTCGAGCACTCGGTTGCATGGGGAGCTAGAGAACCACAAGACAACAGGCAAAAAAGTGCCAAAGGACAAGGCAGGACCCGCGCTCTGGAAACCAGTGGTATTGATAGAGGCGCCCTCAAACAGTAAGTGGTTTTGGATGGAACCGGAGCAATCCCACTCAACGATCGACGCATGGCAAGCGGAGGAGAGAGAAATCCACTGTTGATCATGCACTAATGGTCAAGCAAGTCAACCAGGCAAAATGTGCATATGGCATCGAATCTAGAGGCCCCAGATCTAACGGTTGAGAACGCGCCTGATGGGGGAAGCGGAATCGACGAAGGATTAAGCCACGGTTTGTAAGGATTTGAAGTCCACTTTGATTGCCACAGTGGAGGAAGACTTCATCCAAGATTTTACTGAAGAATCGAACCGATGAAGCAGGCTGGCGCCATTTGTAGGAGGACATGTGGCCACTCCCTAAGTGTTGATGATGATGTTGAACAGGGAACTCCAAGCGTAGCTGTAGAAAGTGATTCGACGGAGGCGGAAGAGGAACCGAACAGACATGGGAATGAGTGGCTTCAAAGCCATGAATAGAGACAGAATACACAGTTAGAGAGAATCCTGAGAGAAGGATGAGAGACAGAGATACCAGAATCCCGAGAGGAGGACAGAATATAGAGAACAGTGAAGCAAAAGCAGAATGGAAGACAGAGGGCCGAGATGGCCAAAGGTAGCATCGAGCACCAAAGAGCTTGAGGGATTCAAGCCATCCTAGAGAGGATCTGTCTGGACTGAGCACCACATTGGGCTCTTTCCATTGTAGACCAGAAGGTCACAGAGCTGGTAGGCAGAAGTGTCATTGCACTCCAGTGGCTTAGTGAATCCAAGAACCACCCTGCCAAGCAAATTTCCGTTCAGGTGACTCCTAGTGAGCTCTTGCATTGTAATTCTCTGCTTAAAGACACAATAAAATAAGGCCACCACTGAAAGCTGGACCGGAGACATAGCCTTGGAGGATAGGGTGAACTCCTTATTAATTTCTTGGGTTCTTGTATTTGCTTACTGTATTTCTCTGCTATCTTTCCATTTAAATGTTTATGTGTTGGCAATCTGATCGATCCATTGCTTAAATAACATAGACACACACCAACACATGAGTCTGTAATACCTTTATTCAATAAATATTTAACTGATGTCACTCATAGGGTGATTGTTAGATCAAGTGGTATCAGAGCTCTAGGCTGTAAGGTTAGAAAAGCTTGTGTTGGTTTAGCTGTTGAATGCTCACTAGATCAAAGCTCAAATTAGGAGAAGGAGAGTTGGTGGAAACTAATCCTGAAATTGGGAGAGTCTATCCTTGGAAGAAAATGTCAGAGGAAGGTTCTATGGGGCCAAACCCTCAATTCATAAAGAGTTTCCTAGCTATAAAGTCTATGGTAGAAGAAATGTACACGGACTTTAGAAAGCATAAGGATGAAGACTCCTCAGGTTCTAAACAAGATAAACAAGAAGATGAGTCTCATTTTCATGACCACTCCAAAGGAAAATGGCAAGAGGAAAGCTTTCTCACACCTCCTAATAGCCCTGTGTATAATAAGAAAGCATCTTTGATCAAGTTAGATGTTAAGTTTGATTTGCCTATATATGATGGAGAGATAAATGCTGAAAAGTTGGACAATTGGATTAGACAAATTGATGTGTATTGCAGGGTACAAAACATAGACTCAGACAAGAATAAGATTTAGCTGGCAAGCCTACACCTAGGAGGCACTGCCTTAGTTTGGTGGGAAGGCAGAACCCAAGCTGATATGAAAAGACATGGTAAGACCATCTCTGTCTAGAGTGATTTTGTTTCTGCAATCAAAAAGTAGTTTTATCCATTGGCCTACATGCAACAAGCCATGATGAGTTGGAAAACTCTTCGGCAGTTGAAAGGGAAAAGTGTACAAGGGTATACTCAAGAATTTAGAAAGAGAGCATTGATGTTGGGTATCTCATTAGACTCACCAGAGACTCTTTTGAAGTACATTAGTGGTCTACATAGCTACATGAGGCATACCATCCTCATGTTCAATCCCACTAGTATAGATGAGGTATCTGTACAAGCTACTCATCTAGAAGCTAGAGGAAAGAATGGAAATCTAGAAGTTGGGGGACCATCCCAACCCACTGCAAGCAAGAGCAAGGAGAAAAGAAAGCAAAAGTGGAAATCAAGGAAGGCTAACACTGCACAAAAAAGCAAAGCTTCATGCACTCACTGTAAAAAGGATGGGCATGATGAT
This sequence comes from Pinus tabuliformis, assembly GCA_031772625.1. NCBI lineage: Eukaryota > Viridiplantae > Streptophyta > Pinopsida > Pinales > Pinaceae > Pinus > Pinus tabuliformis. Next base: position 1,863,944,196 of record CM062817.1, read on the forward strand.
GAGCATTGTTGGATTCTACATCCAGAGCTGAGGCCTAAGAAGTCCAAGGGCAAGAAGAAGAAGATTGTTGTAGCTATTTAGAAAGATTTGGGGTCAAACTCGAGAGATGAGACAACTATTGTAGCCATAGGTATAAAAGGTAAGAATTCTGAAGCATCTACTAGTAATTCTGCTCAATCTATTATTGATGAAGAAAATGAGAGAAAAAGGCATGAGCTTTTCCATATTCGAGTTGTTTCCAAAAATCAAAAGATTGATACTTTTTTGATATTGGCTCACAAGTAAATCTAATTTCTAAAGAAATTGGGATTAGCAGCTACACCTCATAAGAAACCATACCCATTAGGATGGTTGAATGATAAAGCACAACTACAAGTGACTAGACAGTGCAAACTCAAGTTTTCTTTTGGGTCCGCATTTGTAGATGAGGTTGAGTTAGACATAATTCCTTTGGATATGTGTGGAATTATTTTAGGAAGCCCTTACTTGTATGATAGAAAGGCTATCTTCTATAGAGCTAAGAACAAGTATCTACTTGTTAAAGATGGAATCGAATACTTTGTAAGAGCTCATAAGCTCAAGAATAATTATACTCTCATAAACTCAGGGCAGATGAAAAGAATGATAAATTCATGCAAACAATTCTTACTGATTGTTGTAAAGGAAAAGGAACCTGATAAAAACAATGTATTTGAGGGTTGTAATGCTGAACAGCAAGCTGATATAGAAAAGGTTGTTTCAAAGTATGATGTCTTATTTCAAGAACCTAAAGGTCTGCCACCCAAAAAGGGAATAGTACATGATATTATTTTGCAGCAAGATGTTCCATTCCCTAACATTGGGATGTACAGGTTGTCTGCTTTAGGGAATGTTGAAATCAAGAAGCAGGTGCAGGAGTTACTCGAGAAAGGGTCCATTAGGCCTAGGACATCACCATGTGGGTCACCAATCATTTTGGTGAGAAAGAAAGATGTCTCGTGGAGAATGTGCATTGGTTACCAAGCACTAAATAAGATAACAATAAAAAATCGTTATCCCCTTGCTCGCATAGATGATGTTTTAGATCAATTGAAGGAAGCTATTTATTTCACCAAGCTGGATTTGCACAGTGGATACCATCAGGTCAGGGTTGCAGAGCAAGATGCATGGAAGACTGCTTTCAAAACAAAGCAGGGATTGTATGAATGGCCGGTTATGCCTTTTGGCTTAACTAATGCTCCTACTACTTTCATGATATTAATGAATGATATACTTAGACCTTTTCTTGATGATTTTGTTATTGTGTACCTGGATGACATTCTGATTTCTAGTTAAACGTGGGAAAGAACATTTAAAGCATGTTAAGCAGACATTAGATGTTTTTAAAAGAGAAAAACTTTATGTTAAACTCTCAAAATGTGAATTTGGCAAAACATATCTAAAATACTTGGGTCACATAGTAGGGGGACGTGAATTGAAAATAGATACCTCTAAAGTGGCAGTCATTGTGAATTGGCCTAAACCCAAGTCTGCTATAGAAGTGAGAAGCTTCTTAGGAGTAGCACAATATTGGAGGAAGTTCATTTCTAACTTTTCCTCAATTGTAGCTCCCTTACATGCTTTAACAAGATTGAATAAGGTGTTTCAGTGGGGAGGCAAACATCAGAAAGCCTTCGACACCTTGAAAGAAAAGATTAGTACAACGCCTGTACTAGCACTGCCCGATCTACAAAGACCATTTGAGATCCAAACTGATGCCAGTGACTATGCCATGGGAGAATTGTTGACACAGCACGGTAAACCCATATGTTATCATTCTGAGACTTTTAATCCTGCAGTAGTTAACTATCCTACATATGATAAAGAATTGTATGCATTAGTTCAGAGTGTGAAAAGGTGGAAACATTACTTAATGGGCAAAGAGACAGTAATACATACTGATCATCAACCACTTCAATATCTACACTCCCAAACTAAGTTGCAACAATCAAGACCTTACAGATGGATGGGTTTTCTACAACAGTTTCATTTAGTCATCAGATATAAAAAGGGCATGCGTAACAAGGTTGCAGACATAATTATAAATTCATCTATCATACTTAAGCATAATTCTGTACTACATGAAAGCTACATTGAACAATATGCTTAGGATATGGATTTTAAAGATGTATATGCAACTTTGAGTCAAGACAAAAGAATAGAAGAATTGGACTATCACATGAAGGATAGACTCTTATATCATTGTGGGAAACTCTGCATTCCACAAATTGAGAGGATGAAGATAATTAGGGAAGCACACACTTCTCTGATATCAGGTCACTTTGGGGTAAGTAAGACAGTCACACAGCTGGAAAGATTTTGTTATTGGCCAAAAATGAATGAGACAGTTTCTAGATATGTAAGAGGGTGTGCTATGTGTGCTAAAAGCAAGCCCAGTAATAGAAAACTAGGCTTGTACACTCCATTGCCAGTTCCTTCTCACCCTTGGGAAAGTATTTCCATGGATTTTGTTGGAGGACTGCCTTAATCTAGGAAAGGTCATGATTATTTATATGTTGTTGTGGATAGGTTCAGCAAAATGTGTATTTTGATACCTTGTAATAAACAGTTTACAGTTGAATAGACTGCAAAATTATTCTTTGAATGCGTATGGGTTCATTTTGGATTACCCACTTCCATTGTAGCTGATTGAGACACCCGCTTTGTGGGGAAGTTTTGTTCAAGTCTGTGGGAACTGAGGAAAAACACAACTTTTCATCCATAAATAGATGGCCAGACAGAAGTAGTTAACAAGACGGGGATCCAGTTACCAAGAGGTTATTGCAGCAAACATCCTAAGATTTGGGATGAACACTTGTGTTATGTGCAACATGCTTACAATAGAGCAAAACACTCTTCTACACAAAGATCTCCTTTTGAGACCTGTTTTGGTTTCACACCAAGGTATCCTTTGGATTTTGTCTTTGGTTGATGGACACAGTGATGTGGACAAGGCAACTAGGTTCATTGAATAGATCTAGGAGATCCACCAGGCAGTACAGGAACAGCTGGAAAAGAGCCAAGCCAAGTACAAGGCTAGGCATGACAAGCATCGGATGGAGCATAGTTTTCAAGTTGGTGACCAAGTCTGGCTATATATCAACAAGGACAGAATGCAAGGTGAAGGTAAAAAGCTAAAGCCTATCAGGTATGGACCCTTTAGGATACTTTAGAAGATTGGTGAAAATTCTTTTTGCCTTGATTTTCTAGCTTACATGCACATCTACTCAGTCGTAAATGCAGATTGCCTGAGATTGTTTGAACCTTCAATGATTGAGGACCCTGAAGAGCAAAGTCAATTGCCTTCTATTGATGACCTGCTACCTGAATATCTTAATGAATTGTAGGAAGACACAATGTTGGATAGGAAGGTGAGGACGACGCACAAGGGAGATGTGGAGTACCTCAGGATTGGGCTCAAAGGTTTAAAGCCAAGCAGTGTAAAGTGGATTGAGATTGGGCAAGTGAGAAAATAATACCCACACTTAGTCAGTGCTTGAAAACCAACTTTTGGTGGTCCAAAATCATTTTTAGTGGGAAGGCTATGATCTGAATTGGATCCATAAAGAACTGTCAAAGAACCATGACTGTACCAAGTCGGGACAAACATCAAGAAATTACAAAACAACAACCAAAAACACCCTAAACTAGTGGCAATGGAAACCACCATGGAATGATGAGGACCTCGGTCAAATCACACTAACCGAGGCCCATGGAGACTGCGTGGGAGGCCGAAATAGCCCCTGGGAGCCCCGGATCGGGAAATAGAGGTGAATTTTGATGCGCAATTAGTGCCATTGCTGGGCGAAAAGGGCTGAAATGGAGAAGCCCTGAGCACTCGGTCGTGTGGGGAGCTGGAGAACCGTAGGACAACAGGCAAAAAAGTGTTAAATGACAAGGCAAGACCCACGCTCTAGAAACCAGTGGTATTGATCGAGGCGCCCTCAAACGGTAAGTGGTTTTGGATGGAAGCGAAGTGATCCCACTCAACAATCAACGTGTAGCAAGCGGAGGAGAGAGAAAACCATCATTGATCACATGCTAATGGTCGAGCAAGTCAACCGTGCGAAACGTGCATATGGCGTCGAATCTGGAGGCCCTAGATCTAACGGCTGAGATCGTGCCTGATGGGGGAAGCAGAATCGACGAAGGATTAAGTCGTGGTTTGTAAGGATTTGAATTCCACTTTGACCGCCACGGTGGGGGAAGACTTCATCCACGATGTAACTGAAGAATCAAACCGACGAAGTAGGCTGGTGTCATTTGTAGGAGGACATGTGGCCACTCCCTGAGCGCTGATGATGATGCTGAACAAGGAACTCCAAGCACAACTGCAGAAGGTGATTCGACAGAGGTGGAAGAGGAACCAAAAAAACATGGAAACGAGTGGCTTCAAATCCATGAACAGAGACAGAATACACAGTCAGAGAGAATCCCGAGAGGAGGACGAGAGACAGAGAGACCAGAATCTCGAGAGGAGGGTGGAATATAGAGAACAGTGAAGCAAAAGTAGAACAGAAGACAGAGGGTTGAGCTGACCAAAGGCAGCATTGAGCACCAGAGAGCTTGAGAGATTCAAGCCATCCTAGAGAGGATCTGTCCAAACTGAGCACCACATTGGGCTATTTCCATTGTAGACCAGAATGTCACAGAGCTGGTAGGCAGAAGAGTCTTGGGGAATCCAAGAACCACCCTAACAAGCAAATTTCCATTAAGGTAACTCCTAGTGAGCTCCTGCATTGTAATTCTCTACTTAAAGACACAATAAAATAATGCCACCACTGAAAGCTAGACCGGAGACGTAGCCCTGGAGGATAGGGTGAACTCCTTATTAATTTCTTGTGTTCTTGTATTTGCTTACTATATTTCTCTATTGTCTTTCCATTTAAATGTTTGTGTATTGGCAATCTGATCAATCTGTTTCTTAAATAACATAGACACACACCAGCACATGAGTCTGTAATACCTTTATTCAATAAATATTTAATTGATGTCACTCATAGGGTGATTGTCAAATCAGTTATGCCTTAATTCAGTATGAAACATTTAAGGAGGCTCATACTACAATAACAAATCATAATCGTGAAGAATTATTGACTCAAACTATATTTGTTGGTTGGACCTTTAGTAATGGTCTATTTTGATGCAAACTTGTTCACCAAAGGTCACCACGTGGGGGTCATTGTTCAAGGAGTCCTATATGGAGAAGTGTCATGGAAATATCCATTATGTTGAGAAGCCTCAACATGTCATGTGCGATGCTTATTGTTTATAATAGTGTCATCGACAACATGATTTTGATGATAATAAAAGGAATTTCTATGGCATTGAGGTAATCAAGGAGAACATGTAGTCCTTGGAAGTGTTTTGATCCCAAGACTGAGAAGCAAGGATGCTTACATGGATGCATTTTCAATGACTATGATGATCATATGCATTGAACTTATTAGCATCATCAATTTCTAGAATCAAGAGTAAGTTTTCTAATTTATGAAATGCCTGCATATTCCATCCTTTTAATGAGAAAATACGGATATTCTCTGAGTGGATCAAGCTCAAACTAGTTCAATTTAAAACAAAAAAGCCGATCCAATTTCCCAAAGCCATAAAGTGAATTCCTTAACAAAAATTGGTGCAATAATACAATGAGACCCATTCTTGTATGACATTATTTTTGTTTTTATTTCATTAGTTTTATGAATTTCATTGTGTTTATAGCTTCAACAAGATTTTGTCCATTAATCCTTTCTTAAGCTTACTTAAAAGTTTTCCAGGAGAAATTGTTGGGAATCATGGGAGGAGAACTAATTATTGTAGTACAAAATTGGTATCTTAAAATTATTATGTTATAAACTGTGAGTAATTTAGTGAAGTTATAGCACAATAATCTACATATAGATCAGTTTGTTTTCTCTCATCGTAGGAGTAAATTCATAAATCAAACCCCTTCACATTCTGATAATAGATAGAAACAACAATCTCCTTTATTTTAAGGCACAACCACTTCTTCTTGTTCATTGGAAGGAAAACCCTCATTTGCTACACAATATTCACTCCATTGTTGGGCGTAACATTTTATTCATTTTATGCATTGCCATTAGTATTGGAATGTGAAGAATTTGAATTTGAATTATTGTTGCCACCAATTACCAAGCCATTCTCAATATCACCCAAAACAAAGAGCAATAAAAAATCAGATTATATATAGAGCCACCTTTCTAAATATATTGAATCGTTCTCAAAGCAGCAAGAGAAGTTTTGCTAGATTGCATTGTAAACATGTGTATTCTTAGTGGAAGTTGGCACCCTTTCAAATTTAATTGCTAGTGTCTTCTGTGCTTTGAGAAAATGGCTAGACTTGATGAAGTATTAGAGTTACTTAATACTTTGATACTATCTACTGCTAATGACATAGTGAAAATCAACAAATCCACTCTTATTGATATTAAAATCCACCAACATCATGCACAATAGATGATTGGGTTTCTCCAACTTGAATCTCAACTACAACAAGATGAGTTACAATACGGGAGTCATCATTATGAACTGGTTTTTGTTCAAAACAATTATTTTTTTGAATTTCACTCCTATAAGCAACCAAAAATTGAAAAAACCATTGAGGTTGAGGTTGATTCCTATCAAGCACCCATTTCAGGAGCAATTTTGCATAAATATGAAAAAATTTAGATTGCACTTTCCAAGCCCATCATCATACCTTGGGAAGAACTTATCATCAACTAGAACATAATCGATCTTTCACATGACAAGGATGTGTCCTCTCACATTCCAGACTATTCCAAGCTAATCTAGTTTCATAATGTTGGGTTTCTTCTAGATAGTTCATCTTCACTTGCTCCTCTTCCACAACTATAAATTGTTAGATGGAAACATTGTAATTAAGTTGGTCATGTGAAAGATCAATATTTTTATATTCACCCTTCTAATCAATGCGGAAGACACACTCATAATTCAGACAGATGCTTTAGAAACAAGACTCTTGCAAGAGAAAAAAATCACCTTTAATGGATTGCTTCTTGGAAATGGTCTTTAATACTTAAGAAGATAGACTGGTCATACCACAAAAAAATTTCTCCATTATTGATACATTTTACAGTTGATAGTTCATCATCTTCTCACCTTGTATATGATGGGGGGGGGGGGATTTGTGATTAGCTTCCAACTTTGAAGAAATATCAAGTGAGTCTGAGCCACTGATCCAAACTTAAAAAAGAATGAAACAAATTACATATATAACCATAAATACAGAGATACAGCAAAAATAAAACTTCATTTCATTAATATTAGAATATTGAAATATGCTTACAAACATAATGGAAAATAAATTGGCTCGGGCATGGTAGATTATCTCTAGGAAGAGATGTGGTGGCTACATGCCTCTCAACTATGTTAGAATGAGTCTCAAGGGCCTATTTATTATTGAACAACAAGAGAAAACTCTAAAAAACCAAAACCCTAACTCGAGGAGATGTAATGTCAAGATTTTGTGGACCTCGTTGAGGTTAGTTGGGTAGCCAACTTTTCAGGGTCGTAACTTGGTCATATTGTCTCTGTTTGGAGAGTACAATACCTTGTTGGTAAGGTCTCTCCGAGTACTATAGGATTTGCGGTAGGCTCTTTCCTATGCCTATGGGCCTACAACAGACCTCAAAAAACACCATTTAGGGGGTCAAAACTACTCTGGGAGTTCAGGACATGAAAAACTACTAAAAATAGTAAATGCTGACATAACTAAGGAAACAGAGGAAATTGGCTGGAGGTCTAGGTGGAATGGGCGGGTGGCCACCAATATCCACCTGGATCATTCCTCGCCCCGTAGGAAGCAATGGTCCCTATTTTGTGCAAAGCCTCCACGAGGTGAGGAAATTTCGGTTGGCTTAGTGGGCCCTGACCCAGGTTTAGCGTTAGGTTAGCCAAGAAAATCCCTACACTACTGGCCCTTTCAGCATCAATCTGTGGAGCACAGACTAAAGTCTCACCCGAATCAATATGGGGGCATGCTGGAACCAAGCTTTCACACCCAGAGATGGTAGTGATGTCATTTTATGCCTTCATGCAGATCAATAAAACTTTTAGGGCTTATCAATATACCTCTCTTAATCAGCCTCTAACCCTTCGTTAAGGTCTACGACTATCGTTCACGAACCCTAAACAGGTGAATGAACCACTTACGCACTTTTGTAATTACTCTTACTTCCGTATTTACTCAGATCAGATTAGGTATCTGATAACTTCAACATGCATTAATATGTTCTTCGCGTAAATATATATTATTACTTGTGTTCAGATAACAATGTAAAACATACACATACGGGCATCAATATAGCATTATATCATGAACACATTATTCAACATAACGTAACCACATTCATTTATAACAAAAGTAAATATATCAAACACAGATATTTCCAAAGTAATCTTCTTTATTAATACTTCAAATCTTCTTACAGACTCCAACTACCCTACGCACTCAGCTGCAGGGGTCCATGCACTCAGTTACGGACTTCTACCCTAGGCCTCTATGCACATAATTGCAAAGCCTCTCTTCTACTCTAAGACTCTGTGCTCCTTTTGCTAATGACCCATTACATTCATCATCATCAATCATACTACTCCTTAGACTCTTCTAAGACTATCATTTTTATATAATCCCATGGTCTGTGGTCCATGGGTAGATCTTCTAAAGCTAACACAACTTACATAAAAGAAGGGCATAAACCCTTTATGACACTTTACCTCTATTCTCTCCACAACCACAAATTGTGGAGACTTTACACTTTACACACAAAAAATTGGGCTTTCTGCCCCAAAACTTGGGCTCTTAACCCCAAAATTGACCCTAGGGAACCCTGTCCCAACAGGCCCCCAACACAAATATGGTGACTCACCCTCAAGTCACTCTGCTGGCATAGAGATCTTATTGCAAAGACCTCCCAACTCTACTTGCACGATGGCAACTTTGGCCATGCACTACGTAGCTGCCTGCTTAACTTGCTCTACCAGCTGCTCCGTTGCTCATCCTTCACTATCCGCCTGGACCTTTTGCTGTGTGTTCTGTAGGTTGGCCAACTTCTCCCCAATGGTGGTGGAGAGAACATAGACCTCATCCATCCAAGGTTCCAATCTTGCCTTGAGGACTACCTCTTTTTGTTGTACTGCTTCCACCTGTTCTTTTAGTTCCTTTGCCTCCTATAGCTTGGGCAATCTCTGTGTGATGGCGACGGTGCAAGGCATAGCTCTAGCTTCATCATACTGCTGCTGTAATTCCCTTGCCTCAGTATTCAACCTTTGTAGTTTGGGATCTTCCTGTAGACTCATGAGTACTTCCATCAACAGCTCGAAGAGTGCATTGCATTCAGCCACCGTGGCATCTACTATAGCGACTGCATCTTTGACAGCTTCATTGCACTGTTCTTTGACCTCTGGTGGAGTTGAAGGTTGTACCCTCAACTTGAGCTTTGTAATATTGAGGTTCAACTCAAACTGAACCTAGGCCATCTTGGTCCTATCATCGTGCACACTTGCAGCCAACTTCTGAATCTTGGCCTCCAAAGGCACCTCTTATGGGATGTGTAGTTCTGGAATGGTTATGCATGCTTCTGCTACCACTGTTGCGGTGTGCTCATTCTTCTTTTGAACCTTTTCCAAGGTGTCTATCACACATGAATTTTCAATGAACACCTGTTTGTTGTTAGCCTTCTACTCATTGATCACACTCAGCGCGTGCTGCTCTCGGACCCTAAGTTCTGTGATCACACCTACTTGCAGCATGTGAAGGAATTCAATTCGGAGCATGGCCAAGTTGATACCAATGTTCCTTAAAGTAGCCTTGTCAGCATCTGTCTCCACACTTAAGGCTCCATCAGGCAGCGCGAAGGCCCGAGGACCCAAAGAGCTAACCATCTCCCCTGCTTCAGTCATTCCCAACGCTAAACTAGTCGACGTCGCACTGCTCTACCCTACCCCTGCCTGCAGTTGAGTAGTTTGGATCTACAGCTCGCGTAGACCCGTCTAGATGGAAACCAAAGCTTGCTTTTGTTGCTGCTCAAACTGTTCTAGCAGTTTTGTTGTTTTGTCCCTTACCTTATCCCATATGTCATCTAAGTCGCCCTCTTTCAAGGTGATTGGGTCTAGGGACAACTTAGTGGCCTTGGTCTTTTTGCGCAGTCCTTCCTTCTCTTGTGTAGAATTTCCCACTGTAGATCACCTGATAATGCAATATACTAAAGAAAAATACTTGATCTACTTCTACAAACAAACTTGCGGAAGCTTAATCGATTTTGAGCAAGATCAAATAGAACACATAAAACAAAGAATGAGAAATCAATCACACATGAACACAGAAGAATGCTCCGGGGAAAGACTTAGCTAAAAACACCAATCTTTGTATTATCATACAAGTGGAAATATGTCCATATTACACAAAGCTTTAGCTCACAAGCTATACATCTCTCAGTACAATCCCTCAATGCTTCTCATAGACTGAATAGACACAACATATGCCTTCCCTCAGTCCTCCAAGCCTCCTATTTCCTTGCGTAGTTTCTCCTGGGTCCTTTGGCTGTCACCGGTGTGAATTCACCTCTCACACAACTCACCAAACTCAAAAGTAACTACACAATCTCTAAGGAATGAATTCCTTCTACATGCAAGAGATATCCTCAATGGAATATTCCTACAACTGATAGTACATTGTCCCATCATCTGATCTCAACTAGGTCTCTGACTGAACTGACATGCATGAGTTATTTATGAGATAATATTCAGTTATCTAAAGTACAGTAGTTACATGCATGCATGCATTAACTAACTGAACTCACAATCAGTTACACAAACTGTTGGAACTAATCTAAATTGACTTAACTCAGTGAACTGAGCTAACTAATTACAACTCAAAGTACAACTCATCATGATCTCCTTAATTAAGGGATAACTTCATAAATCAAAGGGAAAATTGTTGCATGTCTTCACATAGACTTCATGTTTGATTTTCTCCAACTAATTAACTCAAGATGAATTAATTAATTATTTTTCAAACAGGTGCTAAGATCAAATTCGAATTTTAATTCTCAATTTTAGTTCAGGGACTAACTAAAATTAGAATGTATCCCAAAATGTTATTTATAGCAATGCTATTTTTAACACTTCTATATTTAGCATTTCTTGTTGCTATTTTCAACACTCCCTCTCAACAAGAAAGGGATTATCTGTCACCCCAATCATGTCTCTGTGGAACTCGAATTTCATTTTAATAATGCCTTAGTCAAAATATCTGCATCCTGCTCCTTGGTCAAAACATACAGCAACAACATGATCCTTTTCACCACACAGTCTCGAAGATGGTGATACCAGATATCGATGTGCTTGGACCTGTCATGAAATACTGGATTCTCATAGATTTTGATACAACTCTGATTATCACAATAGATCATACTTGGATCCATCCTCTGACCAAATAATCCAACTAGAATTTTCTGCATCCAAATGGCCTCACATACTGCCTGACTGGCAACCATGTATTCAGCCTTTGTTGAGATAAGTGCAACTGACCTCTGTTTCCTGCTGTACCAAGAAAATGCAGCTGAACCAAGGTTGAAAATTCCTCCTGATGTGCTCTTCCAATCTAATGGACTCCCTGCCCAATTTACATCTGTGAAGCCTTGAATCTTCACTCCTTATGTCCGTCTATACCACAATCCATACTGAGATGTGCCTCTGAGGTATCTCAGCACATGCTTCGCTACCTTCCAAAATAGCTTGGTAGGCTGAACCATAGCTTGACTCAGCTGGTTTACCGCAAAGCACAAATCTGGTCATGTATTCACTAGATACATCAATGAACCCACAAGCTATCGATAAATAGTAGCAGTTACTACCTCACTTGAAGTAGCATCCTCCTTCCTCCAGTAAACTTCTATAGGAGTCTACATGGGCTTGCACTTCTCCATGTGGAATCGCCTGAGCATCTCATTGGCATACTTGCCATGAGACACAAACACTTCCCCATCCTTCTGCCACACTTCCATGGCTAGAAAGTAGTGCATAAGACCCATGTCTTTCATCTTGAAATCTCTTGCAAGGTCCTCCTTGCAAGACTTGATCAACTGATCATCACATATCATCAACATAAAGAACAACAATCAATGGCTTACCTTCTACCATGATGTGCTAAAGGTTCACATTTGCTTCACTCTTTGTGAAGCCCAACCCAGTGAAATAGTTGTTGATCCTGGTGTACCAAGCACGAGGTGCTTGCTTCAGCCTGTACAAATCTCTCTTGAGTTGGCATACATGCGACTCATGATCGAAGGTCTGAAATCCTTCTGGCTGCTCTATGTACACCTCTTCCTCAATCTTGCCATTGAGGAACGTAGTCTTCACATCCATCTGATGGATCTTCCAACCCATCTGAGCTGATAGTGCCAACATCGATCTGATAGATGAGTACCTTGCTACAGGAGCAAAAGTCTCATCATAGTCGATCCCCTCGACCTGTGAGAAACCACGGGCAACAAACCTTGCCTTATGTTTCTCAACACTCCCATCAGTTGCTTGCTTTACCTTGTAAAGCCATCGGGAACTCACCATTGACTTGTCCTCCGATCTTGGGACAGCATCCTAAACAATGTTCCAAATGATGGAGTCGTACTCCTCCACCATAGCATCAACCCAGACTGGCTACTACACTGCTTCCTCAAAGGAAGAAGGTTTGGTCTATACACACTCCCCAACCAGGGCCATGTAACCAATGTACCGCTCAGGTGATCTCCTCTGTTTTCACCGAGAGGATGGTTGTCCCACATTCTCTCTCACATCCATCACCAATATGTTGGCTTCCCTTTAGCATTTCCACCCATCTCTGGAAGACTATGCATGAGTGGATGTCTCCACTCCTCGATCCTCTACATGCGGCTACTCCACATCAGTATGAGGCTCCTCCTCGTTAGGAACCTAAATTTCCTCCTCTTCATGCAACTTGAGCTCCCTCTCAACCGAAACATGCATGAATTTCTACTCATTGAACTTCAGATCTCTGCGTACCACTGTCCTTTGATAGGTAGGCAAGAACACCCGATAGTTGTGGGGCGTATCCATGTACCACGCAAGTATCCCCAACTCAGTTGTTGGATCTAGCTTCATTCGGGCATCTTTGGTGACATGGCAATAAACCGATGATCCAAAGATCCTAAAGTGACTCACATCTGGTCTCTTCTCGGAAAAGGCCTCCACTGGTGTCTTCATTCCCAATATATGATGCAGGCTTCTATTCTACAAGTATAATGTTGTATTGCATGCCTCAACCAACAAATTAAGTGGTAGGCTTTGGTCATGCAGCATCGCCCGAGCTACTCCCATAATCAATCTGTTCTTCCTTTTGGCCACTCCATTCTGTTGCAGGTTATGGGGTGTCGTCAACTCCCGTTTAATTCCTTCTACTGCACAGAAGTCCTTAAACTGTTGGGAGACATACTCTCCACCATTGTCACTTCGCAAGGCCCTTATTTTCTTTCTATATTCTTTCTATGCCAAAGCTTTGAACTCACAAAACCTTGAGAAGGTTTGATCCTTCTTCTTCATGAAGTAGATCCAACATCTACGAGAAAAATCATCAATAAAAATAACGTAGTACCTTTGTTTAGCGGTGGAGGCTGTAGAGAATGGTCCACACACATCTGTATGAACTCGCTCTAGGATTGCTCCAGCTCTACTGTCTCAATCCTAAAAGGAAGATTTTGCATACTTACCCAAGGTACAACCTTTGCATGTATCCACTTTCTCCATTTTTCCCTTGGGAAGTCTAGTAGAAATATACTGCATGATCTTCAAGGCCCCATGGTGCAAGTGGCTCAATCTTCTATGCCATATCTCACCAATATCTTGGCTCTACACCAACTCTACTTTGGAACTCAATGCAGCATAGTCGTCTACTTCTAGCTTGTAGAGATTCTTTACTCGAATCCCAAACCTCTTGGTCTATCTAGTGCCGATATGCCTCAAGAATGCCTTTCCTTTGCTAAAGACTACATCATAGCCTTTGTCTTCCAGCATAGCGACGATACAAGATTATTCTTCAGATGAGGCACATACTTTACATCAATCATGGTGAGAGGAGCTCCATGCTCCCTCTGAAACACAACTGTACCTTCACCTGAAACATGGTACTTTCCATCATCGCCCATCTCTATGCACATCTGGAGGTCCTTCTCTTCCAAGGTACTGAATAGACTCTTGTCGCCAGTCATGTGGAATGAGGCTCCACTCTACAGGTACCAAACGCAACCCACCATCGATGAAACCATGAATGCGATGAGGGTGAAATCCAATTCGAACTATGAGGCCAGTGCCTCACCATCTGATCCTTTCGAGGATCCCTTCTTGGATTTATTTTACGGAAAATTTGTAGCATAATGGCCCACCTCATGACAATGAAAGCATTGCACTTTCAATTTTTCAATCTTCTTCCCACCATGGGAAGAACTTTATTTGGAATGGGAAGCCTTCCCCTTCCCTTTCCTCACCTTACTGGCTAAGGCTATATTTTCTTCATCATCTTGCTTTGATGAAGATCCATCTCTGGTGCTTCTTCTTATCTCCTCCTGCATCAAATCTGACCAAAGTCATTTCCAATCTGGCAGTTTCTCTCTTCCATTTACTGAGTCTTAGTAGCTATTCCAGCTCTTAGGAAGACATAGGAGAGTAAGAATCACCATGTCATCATCGGCTGTCATGATCCCTACACTTCCAAGCTCATCCCTATAGGTGGTGAGCTTGTTCAGATATGTAGAGATCATGTCACCCTTTTCACACTTGATTTTTTGAAGCTTGACTTTCAGTGCCAGCTTCCTCTGATTATTGTTGTTTTGATATAGATCCTTCAATGTTTTCCACATTGAAAATGGTGTCTCCTTCAAATGGAGACTCGAGACTATGTGGTCTCGAACTCCCTCTAGAAGGATTATCCTCGCTCTAGCCACACATTTCTTCCATTCTGCCAATTCTTGGGCATTAGCAGCTTCTAGCTTGGGGACTTTTTGATCAATGAAGTCCTTCAAACTGTTGTCCTCTAATACAGCTTCCATTCAATCCTTCCAGGCTATATAATTCGAGCTACCATCAAGGGCATACTCGAGTCTCAAACTGTTAAACGCCATTGGTGAAATTTGAGATGTGATAAGAATTCGAATTCTATAATTAGGAACTTCAAAATTTGAACTTCTCCCTTCTTTATATATTGTTCTTCACTTTGATCACCTTTGCTCTAATACCATGTAGAATTTCCCACTATAGATCACCTGATAATGCAAAATACTTGATCTACTTCTACAAACAAACTTGCAGAAGCTTAATCGATTTTGAGCAAGATCAAATAGAACACATATAACAGAGAATGAGAAATCAATCACACATGAACATAGAAGAATACTCTGGGAAAAGCCTCAGCTAAAAACATCAATCTCTGTATTATCATACAAGTGGAAATATGTTCGGATTACATAAAGCTTTAGCTCACAAGCTATCCAGCTCTTAGTGCAATTCCTCAATGCTGCTCATAGACTGAATAGACACAACATATGCCTTCCCTCTATCCTCCAAGCCTCCTATTTCCTTGTGCAATTTCTCTTGGGTCCTCTGGCTGCCACTTGTGTGAATTCACCTCTCACACAACTCACCAAACTCATAAGTAACTGCGCAATCACCAAGGAATGAATTCCTTCTGCATGCAAAAGATATCCTCAATGGAATATTCCTGCAACTGATAGTACATTGTCCCATCATCTGATCTCAACTGGGTCTCTAACTGAACTAACATGTATGAGTTATTTATAAGAGAATATTCAGTTATTTGAAGTAAAATAGTTACATGCATGCATGCATTAACTAACTGAACTCACAATCAGTTCCACAAACTGTTGGAACTAATATAAGTAGACTTAACTTAGTTAACTGAGCTAACTAATTACAACTCAAAGTACAACTCATCCTGATCTCCTTAATTAAGGGATAACTTCCTCAATCAAAGGAAAAACTGTTGCATGTCTTCACATAGACTTCATATTTGATTTTCTCCAACTAATTAAGTCAAGATGAATTAATTAATTATTTTTCAAATAGTTGTTAAGATCAAATTCGAATTTTAATTCTCAATTTTAGTTCAGGGACTAACTAAAATTGGAATTTATCCCGAAATGCTATTGTTAGCACTTCTATAATTAGTGTTGAAAAGTGTGCAACAATAAATTCTTGTTGAGAATGCAACAAGATGATGGAGCTTAGTGGAAAGGAGTCGCCTTCACTAAGTGGGCCCGCAGGCAAATTTATGGCACAAAGTCTATTTTTGGATCACAGCAGGAGTGATCCTAGCAGGAGTGATCACAGCAGGAGCGATCACAGCAGGAGTGATCACAGCAGGAGTAATCAGAGTCTATTTTTAGACTGCTAGTCAAAAATAGAAAAGTCAAATATTATTGTCTCATAATAATATCTAGACTATAAACTTTATCTTATCCTCTTGGAGCACTTCAGTTTGAGCTATAGATGTGGCACATGCAGCTATCAGAAGGAAATAAGTTTTCTTATGTGTTAGTTGAGCTATTGCATGCAGGACATCAGTTAGAACTCATGTGGTTGAGTTCTGTGGAGTTAGATGAGCAGTTAATGGAGTTGTGTTCAGTTTGACTTAGTTGAACTAGTTGTATTTAGTCTAACTGATCAATAGACTAAGTGATGAGTTGTGTGAATTAGTTATTAATTAATTCACTAATTATTAACTCATAATGCAACTGAAGAATAAATCAGTTAACTCAGTGCATGTACAGTTCAGTGGAGACAGGTGTTAGAGGTTGAGATTGCTATCAGTTGTGCATGAGATTGTGCACATGCATGGGATTGAGTTATGCCAACGATCTCTGCGTAGTGTGAGCCAATACCAAGTGAAATATAGCTTGTGCTCACGTGATTCCTAGTGTGGGTGATTCTCTTGAAGTAAAAACGAGTTTGGTTCAGCCATTCTCATTCATTCTCAGCAGGTATTGTGCAGTGGAGGCAGGCAAGCAGCGGAGGAGATTTGGAGATCAGATCTGAGCTGTATTGTGTGTAACAAGTGGAGATATTGCTGGATACTTGTGAGGAGTATTGTACTATGTTTGTTACATGTTCTCAATCAATATAATATACAGATAGTTGGGGTTTTTAGCGAGATGCTTTCCCCGGGAAAATACTGTGTTGATATGTGTGATTGATGCTTCTATGTGCGCATGTTATTGTTTCTGCTTCTGTAAATTGATGATCAATGTAGAGGAGGTTATGTATTATGCATGTTTTCCGCAATAGTGTATAATCGGGATAATCTCTGTTGAATAAGTGTCATATTATTCAAAATTTCTACATTTGGCATTTCTTGTTGCTATTTTCAACATTCTGCTCCTGATTCCGCTTCACCTGGAAGGGAGTGCTTTCCATATCTGCACCAACTTGCTCTGATTTCTCTTCTTCTTCTATTTCTGGTGAAGGGTGTTTCTGACTTCTGTTGAAATCATGCTCTTCCTCTCATTCTTTTGCAGCGCGCTCTACTTCTACTCTGGATTTTTCGTCAGCCTCCTTCTGCTTTTCAACCAACTGTTAAATCTTCGATTGGCCTTCTTTCTTCTTCTGCTTTCCCGCAGACTTACTAGACTCGACAGAAAAATCTGATGTTGTGCGCCACTCAGCTGGCCAACGATCGAGGACCGCTGCTATGGCATCATTCATCGCGAGGTATGATAGATCATTCCACTTCTATTCCGCGTCCTTACGTGCCCAAATGAAGATACAGTGGAAGTCCACTTTGAACTCCGCATATCCTGACAACTACTCGAAGACAATTGGTGACAGTTGTGGCTTGCGGGTATGGCTGTCTAGATTCTTGCCTCCATCAGCACCAAAAATATTTTACTCTCCTTGACCCGTTCAATGTCCTTCGTGGCCCACAGCGAAGTGAACTTCACTGATTCTGGCAGGTCGTTCGTGATCAGAGGAAGTTCGCTTTCCTTCGGCAATTCCCACACAACCAACACAATCGACAACAACAACCATGTGTAGTGGAATGTTTTGTTGTGGTCTTCTGCCTCCCTGCCTTTCGCGAGAAACTCGCTACACAGGTAGCGTTCCCAATTGAATTGTATTCCCTACGCGCACTGGGCCGCTAATGAAACAACTAGTGCCTGCACCTCATCTACGGGACACTTCCTCATTACCTTCCCAGCCAAGATTTGGGTGGCCACCTTCACCGCGGGGTTGGTTATGTTGGAAATAGAATATCTGCACGGCTTTTTTACAAGCTTAAACTTGTCCTTCATCCTTTTGGTGAAGTTGTGCTCGCCCACCTTTCCACCAAATGCCTTGACTAGATTCAGCCTCAAATGTGGTAGCAACGGGATCCTATGGATGAGCATGTCAGTTATAGGTATCCGCTCTCCCAACCATAGGCACTCCTCGTGTACCAAGCACAGCAACTACTTGATAACAATTAAATTTATGGGAGCGCGATTGTACTGTGGCACCCAGAGCAAATTTAATAATCTTGCCTTCTCCATTCCACGAATCCACTTCACTGGCTCGAGCACAGTGACTCCAAAATCTTCGTAGAACACACACTTCATAAAAGTATCAGTCTCTAGGTGGGGGAACTGCTTAGTATCCGCCAAGTCCAAATCCTCTAACTTTAGATGTGGAACGCACACCAAGCAAGGTCCTTCAAATGTGATCTGGTCTGGTAGTAGAGGTGTATTAAGAAGAAACTTTCCCTTGTCTGGGTCCTTCAGGACCTTCACCTTACCCCAGAACAAAGTGATCTAAGTGGCTATAGAAATAGGCAGAAGTCCTAGAGGACTTCGGAAGGGTCAAAAATAAAGGTGTTTGGATTGTACTCGAACTAGGTTCATGTTGAAGATCTCATCGTTGTGATTGTGGTGGTGCAAACAGTTCGTCAAACTGAGTCTGTATGAGAAAGTTAGGAGCAGTCAAAGTTCAGGGTTGACTTGGATGACTAGGTAGGGTTAAGGAGACAACAATTTGGACAAAACCTAGCCACCAGATTCTGGCCGACCTAGGCCAAATTTTGGGAAAATTTGTGGCCTACTTAAATTGACTCCTTTGGTCAATTTTCTGAGTTTACAAAATGCATAATGATTTTTTATAACATAAAAATAAAAATATATATATTTAAAGTGGTGGTAGGCCATTACCCCTGCCACCCCCATCGCACCCATGCCATATATATGTTAACAAACAAAACAGGTTCGATGGGGGTCGAACCCACGGCCAGCGGCCCTGCCCACGCGGCGGCCCCTTGTGGCGTATCACCAAACCAAACGGCACATCAAAGACATAGCATTTATTACAGCGCATTAACCGTTGTTAAATTTAAAAACTATTCGCCATATTTAATGCAACCAATAGCCCATCAACATAGCCATTGGTTAAAAATTGTATATATGCGTATTTTTGGAATGATTAGGATTTGATCCCCCGACCTCCACTCAACTATTTGCCAAGTTTACCACAACGCCAAACGGCCTTTTCATTAATATTTCCACCGGAGAACGTGATATAAAATCTCATTTGCTCAATGCACGGAGGCAAAGGCGCAGCATGGAAACTGAGACACATTTTTAATTTTTTATTGCAGGTGGAACCATGAACCTAGGAATAACACAGGCAGAACCATGATTGAGCGAAATTTTCAAGAGGGTGAAATTTTGCCACTGTCCAAATTGGACAAATTTTATGTCGATCTTACACCTCTCAGTGACATGAACCTGATGGCATAGTCAGAATTTTGATCTGAGTAGCATATCTTCATATGACCCGGAGGAGGGAATCTTTGAGGAACCTAGGGGGAATCTAAGAGATTCCTATAGCCCCAGATTTCCATTTGTCAAAATTCATAATTTTGACAGTCAATTTTGCACTATTTGACACCACAAATCCGATGGTGCAATCAAATTTTCCATTTTATCATTTCATTTTTCGGCCACTTTCCAAAGTGGATTGCAGGTGTCAGCATTTATGTGCGAGCAGTGATTTCCATGTGATTCAATGCTGTGAGATTGATGGTACGGCCAGCTTCAACACTTTGACATCTTTTTCTTCAGATGGCCCTAGGATGTGAGGTATATGTAATGTGTTCATGTACTTCTTTTTGCTAGGAGATGCATTGTGCTCTATAGATCCCTATTTTCTGTTTGATGTGGGATCTTATTTTCTTACTTGTTTCATGATGCCTGCTTTGTCATGTTTTGTTTGAGATCCCTTTGTCATCATGTTGATGGGATACTCATGTTGTCGCCATGTATGTCTGAATTGAGATCCCTTTGATGCCTTGTTGGCAGGATGCTCATTATTGTCATATGTGAAATTATGTCATACTAATAGGAGTCTTTTTTGAATGAGATTTCTTCCAGTGGATAATCTATTGGAGCCACTCCTGCGTGAGGGAATATTCCTTGTATGATAGAGAAAACACATGCATGTACATCACCACTATTGACAGCACTTAATGTAGCGACCTACACCATCTTGACACCAGGGACCGGAGACGTAGTCCCTCCTAGACGAACTTCGTTATCAATGTCTTGTGTTTTATGTTGTTGATTCTTGTCATGTTCCTTCTTCTTTATAGCATGAATTTATGTTCCTTTATTATATTTTAAATGCAATTATAATCACATCACGAAAGAAAACGATCTTGGTTATCCCGGAGTTGAGTCAACTCGGATCAAGTTTGGTATTGGAGTAGTTTTTGCGTGGATGTGAATTGCAAGCGTGAAAAATGGAACGTGCAGCGACAGAGGATGAAAAAGCGATGTACAAGACAATTCTCAAAATTTCCCAAAGGGTGGGAATAATGTATGAAGCTCTACAAAAAGAGATGGAGGAAAATGAGTGATTGCAACTTTAGTGGCGAGCCATGAAAGATGCCCTAGAAGAACTGAAGCACAACAAACAGAATCTTCAAACAAAGAACATTGAATTGAAGATGCTTCTACATGAAGAGAAAGAGGAAAAATAGAGTTTGCTACAATAGCTGCAAGCTAAGTACAAGACCTTGGAAAAGCTGAAGTGTGACCCATGTGAGGTAAAATGTAGTTCTTTGTCTTCATGTATGTTTCCTGACAATGATTTCGCTGTTTTTGAAAATCATACCACAGGAATTGGCTCCAAACTATTGAAGAGAATGGGGTATGAAGGAAAAGGCTTGGGCATTAATGGCCAAGGCATTTTCAACCCCATCAATGTAGAATAATTACCCCATCAGACAAGACTTGGGTATGTCAGGAAAGAAGTCACGGAATGCATCGAGACAGCTAGTGAACCACCAACAACAGATGATGAGAAGCCTTCATCAGTTCTTTCCAAATCGACAGAGGAGGTAAAAGATGTTGATTTCCTTTCGGTTTCATATTCACATAGTATGATTTTTGTTGGAGATGTGGAGATACCAATTACAGGGACAAACATGAGGCTCCTTACCAGGATGAGGTACAAGGAAGAAGAACTTGGTTTTAATAGCCAAGGCATAACTCAACCATTGGAGGTTGTGCAGAGACCTTGATTTTCAGGCTTGGGATACACCAAAGGAGAATGCTCGAAGGTGTCAGATTCTTCTGAGACATCTTCGAAATCATCGAGGAAAGAGAATGATGGGAACACATCCCTATCATCCCATGGCAATGCCCATTGCAGGGAAAGCACTAAGACAAGCTCTCATCACCATGCTTATACCAGAGACAGAAAGGAAAGATATAACCAGTTTCGATATTCGAATGTTCATTTCAATTATAATAATGTTGTCAATGACGGACATAAATCATGGAATTGAAAAACGTGTACCTTTTGTGGATTACATAACCATACATTTTCTAAGTGTTGGAAAAGAATAGCAACACCCAAAGGGAGGAGGCATGAAAGACCCTCTCAGCAAAAGGTAAAGAAACATGCTAAGAAGATCTGGAGGAAGAAGACCTATTGCAGTCATTGCAAAAGAGGTGGCCATCAAAGAGCCACATGTTGGAGGCTCCATCTAGAGTAGTGCCTTAAAGACAAAGAGTTGGTGCATGAACCAGATAAAATGGTTATTCGACAAGAAAAACCACCACAGGGGGATGACCCATTCACATCGATAAGAGAAAAAATGGTTTCTAGATATGTTAGCTTGTCATAGTCATGATTTTGTAAATCATTTGTTGCATTTTAAAATGTAAAAGTGATGATGTGTTTTCCATCACTTGATAAGCAACAATGATGTCTAGTCTTATTTTGTGTTGCATGATAAACTATGAAAGTGATGTTGTGTTTCCATCACTTGTCAAAGAAACAATAGTGTTTGGCCTTATTTTTTTAAATCATGTGTTGCAGTGATGGTGTGTTTTCCATCACTTGTTCAAGCAACAATGATATGTTGGCCTTGTTTTCGTAGTTGGGATATTGTTTCCATTTTGATGTAAACTTGACCACCAAGTATGTGTTATAAACTCGTGGCAAGTATGGAATTCTTGGGTCATTATTTGGTCATGTAAGACAAGCATGTAATTTTCAAAACAAGGTACTACAGGTTTGTAGAGGTTGCAAGTGTCGACTCATCGCTTTAGGCTCTGAAGAACAAAGGTGAAGGAGATAGAAGCAAGACTTTTTCAGGATGCTTGTGATGTAGAGAAGTTGCAGATTATTTTTCATGCTTTTGGAGGAGCAAAATCTCCTCAGTGGAGAGGATTGATCTAGGTGGCTCCAGACATAGGAAGAAGTCATAGAGGACTCAGGAAGGTTCAAAAATCAAATTGTTTGGATTGTGCTCGAACTAGGTTCATGTTTAAGATCTTTTCGTTGTGATCGTGGTGGTGTGATCGATTCGTCAAACCGAGTCTGTATGTGAAAGTTAGGAGCAGTCAAAGTTTAGGGTTGACTTGGATCATTGGGCAAGCTTAAGTAGGCAGCAATTTGGACAAAACCCAGCCACCGGATTCCGGCCAATGTGGGCCAGATTCTAGGCAAATTTGTCGCCTACTTAAATTGACTCCTTCGGTCAATTTTCTGAGTTTACAAAATGCATAATGATTTTTTATAACATAAAAATAAAAAAATATATGTTTAAAGCGCTGGTGGGCCATGACCCCTGCCACCCCTGTTGCACCCATGCCATATATATGTTAACCAACAAAACAGTTCGATGGGAGTCGAACCCACAGCCAGCAGCCCCGCCCACATGGCGGCCCCATGTGGCATACCTCCAAACCAAACGGCACACCAAAAAATGCAACATTTATTACAGCGCATTAACCATTTTTAAATTTAAAAACAACATGCCATATTTAATGCAACCAACAGCCCATCAACATAACCGTTGGTTAAAAATTGTATATACGCGTATTTTTGGAATGGTCGAGATTTGATCCCCCGACCTCTACTCAACTATTTGCCAAGTTTACCACAACGTCGAACGACCTTTTCATTAATATTTCCACCCAAGAAAGTTATATAAACCCTCATTTGCTCAGTGCATAGAGGCGAAGGCACGACATGGAAACCTAGACACATTTTTAATTTTTATTGCAAGTGGAACCATGAATCTGGGAATAACATAGGCAAAACCATGATTGACCGAAATTTTCAGGACGTTGAAATTCTGCGAGTGTCCAAATTGGACAAATTTTATGTCAATCTTACACCTCTTAGCAACACGAACCTCATAGCGTAGTCAGAATTTTGATCTGAGAAGAAAATCTTCAGATGACCCAGAGAAGGGAATCTCTGAGGAATCTAGGGGGAATCTAAAAGATTCCTGTAGCCCTAGATTTTCGCTTTGTCAGAATTCAGAAATTTGACAGTAGATTTTGCACTATTTGACGCAAAAAATCTGATGGTGCAATCAGATTTTCCATTTGATCATTTCATTTTTTAGCCAATTTCCAAAGTGGAGTGCAAGTGCTAGCATTCATGTGTGAGCAGACATTTCCATGCGATTCGATGCTGCGAGACTGATGGTACGGCTAGCTTCAGCAGTTTGTGTTGGCTTATCAGGGCCTGACCTAGGTTCAGTGTTAGTTAGCCAAACAAATCCCTACACTACTGGCCCTTTCAGCATCAGCCTGCAAAATGCAAACTGAAGTCTCACCCAAAGCAGTATGGGGGGATGCTGGAACCAAATTTCTGCACCCTTGAGATGGTTTTGATGTCAATTTATTCCAACTATTCCTACCTTCATGTAGGTTGTTTCATGCTCTGTTCCACCCTTCAGTACCTTTGTGATTTGTTAAAATTGGCTTCCGCGCAACCCTAACCAGGGGCTGAAGTCCTTTCACACTACGAACTACACTCTTTCCAAAACTAGACTAAGTATCTTACTTATCTTATTGAAATATCTTAATTATCTTCATGTAAACAGATATACTTGCGTTCACTTAACCAATACAGTTATACACATTCGCACATCATATAAGCATTAGAAGTGAAATTCATACCCAATATAATAGATGCATAAACAGGAAATAAAGACACATAAATGATAGAAAAATCTCTTTATTATACTTCTAGATGATTACAGACTCAACTCACCTTGTGCACTCAACTACAGGGGTTCGCGCACTTAACTGCAGACTACTATGCCTTTGCGCACTCAACTGCAGAACCTCTACCTACGCTATGACCCAAAACTTAGACTTACACTTTAGAGCTATCTCGCATACATCTTCATTATGCGATCTTAGATTATTTTATGCCTTTGACTACTAAAATAACGGTGGACAACCATATGACTCCTTAACAATTACGCGCTCTGCACCCACAAAATGTGGAGTCTTTACATTGGAATTACAACATTGGACCAAAATCTGGGCTCTAAGCCCCAAAACTGCCCTTGGGCAATCCCGCGCCCAACAGGCCCCCAACACAAACATTGTAACTCACCCTCGAGTCACTCTGCTAGTTTGGAGATCTTAGCGCGAAGACCTCCCAGCTCTATTTGGATCACTACAAGTTCAGTAGTGCACTGAGCGGTTGCCTGCTGGACTTCCTCCACGTGATGTTCGATGACTGCTGTTGTTGAACTGATGTGTTGAATCCTCTCCTAAGTTGCTTGTATTTGCGTGAGCTTTTCTTCAATGGAGGCTGGAATTGTATAAGCCTCATCGATCCATGGCTATAGGTGCGCCTTCAAGACTGCCTCCTTATGCAGAGCAGCATCCACCTATTCCTTGAGTGCCTTTGCCTGCTGCATCCGTGCAAGCCTTTGTGTAAGGGCAACCATCTGCATGGTCCCTTTTACCTCATCATATTTCTGTTACAGCTCGCGTGCCTCTGTCTCAAGGTACTCCACATTTGGGTCCTCCTGCAGGGTGGTTAGGACCTCGAATGATTGTTCGAATAACTTCATGCAGTCTGTCACTACACTGTCAACTGCTGCCATTGCTGTTGTGACCGTGATGGTACGATGTTCTCTGATCTCCAGCGGAGTTGAAGGTTGAGCCTTCAACTGTAGTTCTGTTATTTGAAGGTTCAGATCTAGCTGAACCCTGGCCATTTCTACACTTGCGTCTCACACTCTTGTGGCTAACTTACAGACATGTGCGTCCACTAGTTCCTTTGCTTGAATGCCCAACTCCAGGACCATTTGGAAGGCTTCATCCACAACCTGCATTATCTATTTGTTCTGCTCCACTACCTCGTTGCGTTGTAGGATCAACTGCTCAATGTTGATGCGTTCTTTTCTCATTACCGGTAGAGCGCGACTCTCCATGGCTCGAAGTTCTGTGGTGACTCCATCCTGCAAGAGATAGAGTGCCTCCTGAGGGAGAGCATCCATGTTTAATCTGACCCCTTTCAAACTACGGACCATAGGCCTATCGACCTCATTCTCTGTAATGAGTGCTCCATCTGGTAGCATTATTGTGTTGGTCATCCTAGCGTGCAACGTTTCCTCGGCAACTGAAGTGCCGACTGCGAGGCTGGTGGACACTGTGCCAGCCTATGGAGTGCACACTTGCAACTCCTATATTTGTGTCTGGAGAGCCCCCAATACCAACTGGTGTTGTTCCTCAAACTGCTGGAGGGCCTTCGCGGTGACATCCCTCACCGTTTCGCCAATATCATGCAAGTCCCCTTCAGTGAGGGTGATAGGGTCAAAAGATGTCTTCGAGGCTGCTATTTTCTTTCATGGCCCTATCTGCTCTCGTGGTCGCAAAATTTTTAGCTGGGTGGACATCGTTTGCGGGTCCATTCCACCTTGTTCTATGTCTGTCTCTGGTTTGGGCGAAGGTGACTTATTTCCTTTGCACTCTTCATCTGTTGTTTTTTGTTGTTCTTCCTAGGCATTAGCTGCTGCTTCTTCTCTCCTTCACTTTTCCACTAGCTCTGCAACCCAAAGTTTGTCTCTTTCTTCTTCCGCTGTGTGGTGGACTTCTCTACCTCCACCGTGTAGTCAACTAGAGCGTACCACTCCATTGGCCAAGACTCAAAGACTGTGAAAATTACATCGCCAGTCGCCATGTGTGGTAAATCATGCCATGTCTTCATAGGTTCCTTTCGCACCCTGATGAATACATGGTGGAAGTCAGCTTTAAACTTCACAAAGCTCTGCAAACTATTGTATATTGTGGGCGATAACCGCGGCTTGTGATTGATCCCCATCCGGATATTCATCTCCATGAATATCCAAAATATCTTTCTCTCCCTTATCCTTTGCGCATCCTTGGTCACCCACAGCGAAGCGTACTTCGCTGCCTCTGGAAGGTGCAGCGTGACCGAAGGGAACTGGCTATAGATATTTTGCCCAGTTGAATTGGACCCCTTCTATGCATTCCGCTGCTAGTGCAACCATTGGTGTGGGCATCTCATCTGCACAACACTTCCGCATCACCTTCCCTGCCAATATCTGTGTCGCGACCTTGACTGCAGGGTTGTTGATGTTGGAGATGGCATACCCTCACTTCTTCTTCTCCAACTTAAACATCTTTTTCATTGCCTCTGCGAGGGCCAACATGCCACCTTTTCCCTCTGAAACGTTCGTTGGGTCCTCCCCTAAGCAAGGGAGTCATGTAATCTAGTGAATCAAATGGTTTGTGATGGGGACGGGCTCCTCCAGCCACAAGCACCCATTATGCACCAAGCAGAGAAGCTGCCTGACGAAGAAAATGGTCACTGGGGTGTGGTGGTAATGCGGCACCTAGAGCAGGTTTAGCAACCCTGCTTTCTCGACACCTCTAAGCAATTTGCGCGGCTCCAATTCAATAATTCCATCTAGCGTGTCTATCTTCTGGTGCATTAGCTTCATAGTCACTAAATGCAAGAACTTCTTGTGGTCTTCAATGTCCCAATATTCAAATTTCAACACGGGAACCCATCCAAAGTGCGCTCCCTCAAAAATAATATTGTCTGGGAGCAGCAGAGATTACAGAGAGCTCTTGCTCTCATCTATATCCTTCGGCACCTTTGCTTTACCCTGTTGCGAAGGAACATATTGAGGTAACCGGGTAATAGGGTCTGCACCCTGGGTTTCAACATCCATCTCTACATCCTCCTCCTCCACCAGGATTTCTTCAACTTCTTCCTCCTCATTGGCCTCCAAATTAATGGCCTTCCCCTTGTCCTATAATGTGAGCTTGGTCCTCAGTGGATTTCAGGGCGAAACGTGCATCGAGATCATGGCCTGTTTATCCTTCTTGGGTCTTGGTGTGTGAGGTGATTTAGGGACCTCAGCGATTATTCCAGTGCTCTCTAGGGCTTCCACTTCCGTGATTTCCTGTGCAGCTTCCTCGG
Source organism: Pinus tabuliformis (assembly GCA_031772625.1). Classification (NCBI taxonomy): domain Eukaryota; kingdom Viridiplantae; phylum Streptophyta; class Pinopsida; order Pinales; family Pinaceae; genus Pinus; species Pinus tabuliformis. Next base: position 1,863,972,018 of record CM062817.1, read on the forward strand.
TTGTCACTACTTCTATGTCCATGGCTTCTTTGAGTGCTGACATCATTCTAGTCAGGAGGTCCTACATCTCCTTCGGCAATGTTTCAAACATGGAACTTGCTCTCAAAACCTCAAAGTTTGAAAGGTCCATACACAGTTGATAGCACAACAACTCAGTTCTCAAAATGGAAAGTGTTGTTTGCTGGATAGCCACTTGTAATTTATAGTGCCTTTTGAATTCAAATTCAACTGTTCCCCCCATATTCGATCCATTAATGCCATATTGGCGGTAGATTTTCAAGAATCTAGCCCATAAAGTTCGCCTTAAATGCCTGTCACCCGCCCCATTTGGCCTCAAACCAAGCATCAAATCGTGAATAGTGACTTTAACGGTCACTTTCTGGCTGATCGGTGCGCTAACACAGTTGTCCTCGCGTTGTCATGGACCCTGTGACACTTTGCTAATGTGCACATTTCTGACATCGCGCAGTTCCCGAGAAGAGTAGTTTATAGTCCCATGCCTCCTTTCAGTTTCTTGGAGCACTAAGACTCTGCCACTTTCATATAGTCACATCGTTGGATCACTGGTGTATGGATTCAAGTGACTGCCATTCACTTTTCCTAGGAAGGGATCTCCATTCAACTTAACCAGCTGTACCGCGCCTCCATCGGTAATCTCCTTAATAATATACGGCCCTAACCAATGCATTTTGAACTTTCCTGGGAATTTATCAAACTTACTATCATACAACAAAACCAGATCATTTACCTTGAATGTGCACAGCTTGATGTGTCGGTCATGCCATGCCTTTTCACGCTACTTTTGGACCTGCTGGTGAAATCCAGCCAAAAATCATTCTTCTTCGAGCTCATCCCACTGTGTGAACCTCTCCTCCAGGGCTCTGCGATCCGTCATATCTATGAGCACTATTATGCGTAGACTAGGCACGATGTATTCCACAGGCATTACGGCTTCCACTCCATAGACAAGCCAAAAAGGTGTCTGTCTCGTCAGCTTCTTGCATGTTGTCTAATAAGCCCATAATACTACATGTATGGGTAGATCCAATCACTTCGCTGAGCATTGCATACCTTGGTTAGCATGGTATCCAGTACTTTATTGAATGCTTCTATTGTCTCGTTAGCCTGTGGGTGATATGGTGTGCTCTTCTGGTGATACACTTGAAATTCCTCCATTAGTGCGCTGATCATTTTTTTCAGGAAGTGTGTACCATGATCGCTCATCAAGATCTTCAGACATCCAAATTGCGTTAGTACATGTTCAAATAGAAACTTCACAGTAGTCGTGCCCGTTCAATCCTTCGTTGGCTGCACTTTTTCCCAACAAGTCAAGTACTCTATCGCAGTGATAATATACCTCGCGCCTGTCTTCCCTTGAGGTTAAATAGGTCCTACAAAATATATTTCCCACTTTTCGAAAAGTTGCATTGTCGTTTGTGGATTCAAAGGCATTTCATCCCTCCACGACGGCTTACCTGTTGTTTAACATACATCATAGGCCTTGCAATATACTTTTGAATCCTGATGAAGGGTTGGCTACCTCAACCCTGCGCATAAAATCTTCTGCGTGGTTTCTCTTCCTGCATAATGTCCTCCCGCGACGCCCCCATGACCGTCCACAAGGATGTTGCTTCATTAAAACTCAGGTACATACCTTCGCAATATCTCATCATTCCCCATCTTGTATAGATGCCCAGTAATGACAGATAAATCTGCGGCGCGTACCATTAATTCCTTCTTTTTCTGGACAGAGTATCCTTCCAATGTAGTTTCAGTTGTTAGAAAGTGTATTATATATTCGAAATGTCCATCCACTACACATAGCAAAAAGCTACGTGTCAGGTAATCCTTCCTCCAAATTAGTAGGTTCCTCCCCATTCTCAATGCGCAACAAGTGGTCTGGTCCCACGTTCAACTGTCCAGGATTCACAACAAATTCAAAATCGTATTCTTGGAATAATAAAATCCATCTGCAAATGCGCCCCCCCCAACACAAGCTTATTGACCAGGTACTTTAGCACAGAGTACATGTGCATCTGCACAGGTTGGGGCTCTTCTCCATAAGCCTGCGTCCACTTGGCTAGATGCGCACGTGCATCATCCTAACCATCGTGCTTTCCTATTAGTCACATCTTAGGCTTCCCAAAGAATACTCTTATCATTCTCCTACATTCAGCCAATCACCAAAACTCCCTTTGTGCGTACCCCACCATCTTGCGGGCATAGCGTGCAGTACCTAGTCCACGGCCTGGAAGCGTTGCTTTTTCAATACATCCCTTTCAAATGCATCCAAGAAGGTATCTACCTCATTTAGACCATCATAACTAGGCAGATTTCTTGCTTCTTTCAACATGCAACATAGCGACCTGGTCATCATATTGCAATTCAGCGTAGTTACTCCATGTAACTGATTCTATCATCGTTCTATTTATTCATCGGCATCCGAAGTGCAGGAACTCATGTTCTCCTATGTAATCCACCCATCCATGGTGGGATTCACCCAGTCTTGGTCTCACATTGTTATATTATAGATACATTCCAGTTCATCATCACTTTCATAGTTACAAACCGGTTTCGTATAACATGATCCCTCAGCAGGATCCAAGGGTATTATTACGCGAAGTGATTTCTTATCAAATATCATTTTTCACTTCTTTAGATTGATTACCCCGTTCATATCAGTACCCCAATCAATGCCCACGAGCACGGGGTAGGGATTTCAATCATCAACAATCTCTATAACTTCAAAATCTTCCAGGGCTCTCGCTCCCTCAATATCCACAGCTATTCCCCTGTAGCCATCCCATGGGTATTATTTTCTGTATTTTCACCATTCTCAACTAAATTGGAGACCATTGCAACGTAGGTCTTCCCATTCACTCCCATGTCTATTTCGGTAAAACATTCGCATCTGATCCCAAATCCAAAATGACTTGATCCATTTCGTATTCTCCAATCTACGTAGTTAGTCTCATTTCATGCCCTGTCCTTGTTTTATGTTTTTTGATCTTCCGAACTATGTGCGGTTCACTTGGTGTGGTCCCGGCACACCTATTGATAATTTCCTATAACCCTTTCATAGCCTTACTATCACGCAGTAACTTCGTACAGCTTTCCAGGAAAGTTGTGAGCATGGAGAGATCCATCTCCTGCTTAGTCTTATCTTTGCTTCCTGAAATGGAGGCCTCATTGAAGCTCTTCTTAGCTTCCACGAAGGTTTCCCAAGCGCACTCCAAATCAAACTCAGCTTCTTTTAGCGGGGCTTTACGAACCCAAGTGTTGTCTTCTGGCTATTTCCCTTTGTCATCTCACGTTGCAATTCCACTTTAGAGCACAATGTTTATGTTCAGATCTTCCTCGCGTGGCTCAGACGTCATCATCTGCAGGTTCTGAGTCAGGGGAGGTGGTAGCGCTCCTTTGTCACATATTCTAGCTATCAGTATAGGACAATCTTCCATTTCATGATCAAACAACGTGCAATACATTCACGACGAGCACGTTGGATCAGTGCAATCGTGAGCATAGTGTCCTAGCCCTCTGTAATTGTAGCAAATCAACTGTCCGCGGCATTCCTGCATTCTGGTCAAGAGGCCACGTTTCAGACTGAACCCTGTAGGTGGGAGTTCTATCCATCATCAATTTATAACTTCTGCAGGTACGCTCGTCATGACCCACTAACCTACAAAAATTGTAGAACAATTGTTGAGAAGTTTGTGTATACTTCTGTAACAGGTGATAGTTATACGTGGCATGTTTTCCGGCTATTTGACAGATAGCGCACCACAAAGCAAGCATTGTACTAGGTCCTGCTTGAGCTTCCAGCCTTAAAGTCATTGATCCTCCTCCTACAAGGTAATTTGTAAAGACCAGGCAGTGGTCTTTGTCATGACCCTAACTCTTGCATTCTACACACCATACTTCTTCGCGCACTTTTGGTCGAACCATCCTGTCCTGTTTCAGACTCTGCATCTCAAGGCATAGATTCTTCAGCTACACGTGGATCTGCTGAACTCCTAGGTTAGGATCCTGAATTGGGGTCTCATGAAGCCTCATGGAAATTTCCAAAGCCTCTGCCTGAGTTGTTATCTTCTGCTATAACATCGCACTCCTTAGGTGTGGTAGTAGCGAAGCTACAAACCACTCGCGATGCTATCCATCTGTCAAATTCATATTGGCTTCACGGATCATACATTTCAGTCTCTGATCTGGTTCCCAAGGAGTCTCACTTGGTAGCATCATGATCTCTTTAAACCCCACAATCGACTGCGCTTCAGATTTCGGCCTACTAAATTCTCTATTTAGCATTTTTTGGATGTCTGTGACTTTCGCATTCAGGTTTTCGTTGGAGTACTTAACATACCAGGTTAGCATGCAATCCTGCAGAGTGATAACCAGTGTCACTTTATTTATATGGTTATTTATAACACCTTGCGCTTCCCATACAGCCCTTACAACGAACCAGAATTGGTCCAGATCCTCATTTCCCAAACCTTTGAACACATGCAACTTCATTATGTTTTCCATACTGAATCACGGTGGTGGTGGAGTTGGAACGGGTGAAGATAGAGGTGATGGTGGTGAAGCCAGTGGTGGTGTGGGTGGGGTTGGTATTTGTGGAATTCCTTGTCTTATCAGATGAATAACACTTCGCGAAGAGACCTTTGCGAGCTCTTCCTCGTGCCCTCGCAGAGGCGAAATCAAGGGGTTATTTTCTAGATCCTTATTTCCTTCATTCCAATAAACCTTTCTGCTTCGTGTAGCTCCAAACATTAAGGTAACTGCATAACCTGCTTTTCACACAAAAGCATTTTAATCCAAGTATTCAAATATTTTACATACTTACCTCATAGTCCTTTGAGAAAGCATCGCTTTGCCTCACTATATCTGACTGAGGTGTCAACCACGAACTCAGTAACAAATCCTCCTATAATGCGATCAAGCTAATGATCAATGGCACGCGCGATATTATCCTCCAATGCTTCCAACCTTCGCACTAGCTCTGGGGTCCACACAATAGGACCATCAAGCTTCCACCTTCCTTGGCTATCTATTAGCTTCGCGATCAACTCATATAGCTCAGTAGGGAAGGATGTGAAAAAGATTTCATGGATCTCCGTATACAAGTAGCTATCTAACCACTCTTCTTCTGAAAATCGTGGGTTTCTATTCTCCTGCGCCACGAACTTGTGAATTCTTCTGCCCAACCAGCCTTCGATTTCTTTCTTAGTTGGATTCAGTTGATACAACTGTTACAGGGAAAAGTGTCTACACAGAACCGCTTATCCCACTAAGGTGTGATAGCTACCTTAGAAACAAACAAAGTAAAGCTACTTTCATTTTTCCTTTATGAAGTATAGATGAGAGAAGAATAAAGAAGACCAACCTCTATCTTGCGTTAATCTCCTAGTTCGATTCCTCTCTCTCTTGATGGTCTTTCGCTACTTGTTCCCTTGCACGCCTAGCTTCACAGACTACCTGTAAGATCATAGTAGCATAGCACTATACAAGAACATGGATCTATAATCATAAACAATCTAGGATTAGATGTAGATTGACCACACAATTGCAGCAAACATAAATGACACAAGAGTATGGAGGAAAAATTGAATAGCTTTTATTGATAAACAAGAAAGAGCCAAGGGAGTTACAACCAGTTGTTCTGACCCAGCATCATCCTCTCAGCAAGGAAGCCCCTCTTCACCTCATACAAAGTTTAGATCACCCAACAATCTGATGTTGTCTCAAGAAACCAACAGCAATTCCTTACAATAGGCAAAATTCCAGCCTCTGGATCTCTAGGATGAGGGATCCATATATAGATATATGTAAGGGAGATGAGTCAGCTTGTGATTTGATTAGTGTCTTCCCTCTAATAGTTCTTGCTTCCACTTGGAGATTGATGATCTGGTACTCATCCTTGGTTGAATTCAGAGAGGCAAGTGTCATAGGAGAAGTTTCTGGAAGTTTCCATGCTTCTCCACCTCACGAAATGACACTGCCATTTGTCATTTCTCGCCCATCGCACCCCATAGAAGGGATTTTTGAAATGAAACGCACCCACACAGTGTATTTAGGTGAGATGCAATGCACTTTGCCTATGGAGCAGCTGAAATGATCCTGTTTTGACTAGTTCTGAGCAGTTTTTCATGGAGAACTTCTGGGAGAAGCTGTAATCAGTTGACCTTGTTCCTTTAGGGTTTATAACAACACTTTTAGGGACTTAGGAGCCCTTGGTTTATGGACATTTCATGCTTGGGGTTGTAGTGCCCAAAAATGTCTATAACAGTTGCCCCCTAAAGCATGAGGTCGTTAATCTTTTGATGTCGGGTGAAATGCTTTATTATGAGGATCCGAAGTTCTTTCAAGCTGGGAGGAGACCTGTAATAAGATACAATACAATAAATTATCTTTATAATATTTTCATGATCTAGCTGAGGCGGGCATTCCCATGCTCGGCTTTATAAATTCATTTTCATGTACATAGGACAGACAATCGTCTGAGTGTAGACTGATGATTCTGGTAGAGTCATCATCCCTTTGATTGGATGATTATCTGTGCAGCAATGATGTACATTTGATGTCTTTATTTTCCTGAATATATATCACAGCCCGGATGGATGAAACTAGATCCGGGGTCTTCAATCTCGTTCAATCTTCACTCGAAGTACAAGTCTGTCCATGTGAGAGATGTTCTGGAGTCGAACATGGAAAGACATCGCCTGATTACCAGCCAATTATGTAAGCTGTTAACAGGTGCGAGAGGAATCACCGATAATGATAATGACCCTCAAGGTACTGGAGTACAATTCACGTGGTGTGAATAAAGGAATTGGCGTCGAACACCACGCAAAATCTTTCGGTCGATGGCCATTGATGTAAACCTGTCGCCGGAAGTCAGAAACTTGCCATTGAGGCATGCAAGCTTCAAAGTACTGAACGGGGTGTTCCTAGATCGACTTCTTGGATAATGAGCTGATGTCGACAAGAAGCGATCCGTCACAGGATGGCCTTAATGAATCCCACATCAATGACACGGAACGGAGAAAATGATTTTAATGGAGGTGAAAACGATCTGATGACATACGGTTCAGGGTGGCAGTCATGAAAGAATGGAGTGTAAATGTATTGTAGCGGATGAGACACAGGTGAATTCTCTGAATGACTTCTCTTGAACATATCGGCGACACTGACATGATGGATTGGTAGCATTACCCCAAATGTGGATGGTGTGATGGGACCATGGTGATGTGACTGGTGAATGATTCAACCCAACCCGACTTGGATGCGAGTGAAAGTGTCATGTTCAAGAGCGACTTGCTACCAACAAAGTTTCTTCAAGTTTTCTTCCCAATTTTCCCTAGTCATTGCTGACCAGTACCTCTTTATTTTTGTCAAGCTTGAGGAGGATAACATATGCTTGTTCTATAATTTACCTTTCGGGCAAACCCATTGCTATGTTTTAACGAGCCTAGCGATAGTGAAACTCGTTCTTGTCTGCTATGGACAAGTTTGTCGCTATTAAGTTTTAACGAGTTTAACGACAAAGATAACTCAGTCCTTTTCAATTTTAGAGAGTCTGAAAAGGAACGTAAAGGAAACTCCAAAATTCCTTTTTCGTCATCTAATCCCTTAAGTCTGAAAAATTATAAAACAATACAGAAGGGATGAATTTTCGATACTTTTAACGAGCCGAACAAAACAAGCGCTCGATCTTTTTGTGTAATAATCCCTCAGGTCCAAAAAGATTAAAATTTAGAGGAGGGATAGCACTTCTGGTCCCTTTAATGAGCTGGAGAGGCCAATGGCTCGACAATATTTTCATATTTTACAAGTCAGTTGAAAAGAGCTTAAAGGAGACTCGTCTTTTGAGGAACGAGTGATAAAATTGGGTAGCAGCTAATTCCAGGTAAGGTTTGGAATTTTCTAATCACGGTAGTGTTACAAGGATGGCTAGTGAGATCACTCTTCGCAGCTGTTCCTCAAAAGGGGTAAACAACCAAATGGAGGTGAATGATCGGCCAATACAAAGTCGAGGTGATGATGAGAACACGACCAAGGCTTTTAAAGGCTAAAGTACTACATTCACGATGGTTATTTACCGGGAAATACTTCATTTTTTAATGAGCTTAAACGCGGGGGGAAACATTTTCTCATGGCTTATGTTTATTTTTTAATGATCTTGAACTATGCGCTAAAACTGCTCGATGCGGGTTTATTTTTTAACGAGCTTGAACCTTGCGGTAACACTGCTCGATTAATCCAGTCGTATAATAAAAATGTCCCATTTAAAAATGGAAATTTTTAGAGTTTTTCCCCACATCCTTTCTTTATGCAAGTTAGGAAACAACCAATCCAAAAAACAGATAAATGATCGCTCTTTGCTTGCACGCCAAAAGGTTTGCATGCCCCCAGGTATAAAACAGAGTTTCAAGGTCACCTTTCAAACCACCAACAAAACATTTGTTTTATCAGGAAAGGTTTACCTCTTTCAGGTTACCAAAGATTGTTCTATTCACAGCGCAAACAAAACACTTCTTCGGTGATGTCTACCGAAATAGACAAAGGTGAGTGGAGGAGGCTACTCCACTCACATAACTTTGACAAGAGAATCTTGTTCCAGAATAACTCCCTCTTCCAATCACGGACGGGAGTACAGACCAGTCATATATCTCTCGCGGAAACCTACCCTATACCCGAAGTTTTCCTGCCGAAGCAGACCAGGGTGCATGCCCCCTGGGTTTCAGTCATGTCCCCCGAATCACTCGCGCTCATCAGGTGGACGGATTGGGGATTGATGAGACATTCCTTGTGTGAAAAGACCATTCAGGGATGGCATATGACTATTTGCTCTGTGTGATCCGGGAAATGAAAGCTGGTCTACGAGCTTGACCACTCTTCCTTCGTGCAGAAAACACATTACTCTAAAGAGTGAGGAGACAATGGCTCCCATGCAATAAATATAGTCTCGTCCAAGGAGTAGATTATAATCTAGGGGTCCTTGAACTACCATTACGTTCATGTGAACGGTTTTCCCTCTCAATGTTATGGGCACATTGGGAAGGATCCCTAACGGTCGACTGGTTCCTTTGTCAAAGCCTGTTAGATTTCTCATCTCAGGCAAAAGCAATGGCGAACCAAGCGCTTTCCAAGCAGTCGAGGAAAGGATACTCACAGAAGCCCCTTCATCTATGATGGTACCAGCCATAACCATTCTATATACTTGAGCAATAATTCGGAATGGTACACTAGCTGGTAAACGGGGTCTGCCTAGTTGATTCCAGTCGAAGGAGACAACTAGGTTGCTTGGAGGTGGGACCGAATAGACGGTCGGGTACGACTCTGATGAAATTCCTTCCTGCAGTAAAGGAATGGGTAAATTGCTCCCACGTTCATCGGAGTCTGTGCTTACGAAAAGAATTTGGACGGTGTCATCCTTATTCTCTTCTTTGACTGTATCATCTGAAGATGGAACCTCTGAAGGCAAGACTGGGTCAACTGCCGCCTCGACCTTTTGACTTTCATCTGGTATGGGTTTAGATGGTTTATCTTCAATGATAGATGCTTCGGCCGACCACCTGAGCGGGTTAGCTGGCTTTTCAACTAGTGACGGACTTGGCAAGAGTTTTTTATATCCAGGAGGAAGTCGTAACGGTGAGACCGAACGATCATCCAAAACTCTTTTAGCCTCGTCTAAGAAGGGACAATGGTGGACGGCATAGTCGCCTTCGCATAGTTTACAAGGAAATATATATTTTCCTTTTTGTCCTGGGGCTTCACTTTCACTAGTCGACGGTATGCTTTTAACATGATCATTAGAGGTTGATGACACCGGGTTGTGCAAGCGAGGAGACCAGTCCCTTAAGATCCGAGGGATGCAAGGACAATCTCTATGATAGTGGTCTCCTTTGCAAATGACACATGGCGATTTAGGCCTAGTCGGTGCAGTGTGTGGATTTTCGCTAGACGACGCTTGGTTGCCCCCTTTCGCTTTTGGCTCCTTCTTCTTCTTCTCTTTCTTCTTCTTTTCCTTCTTCTTCTCAGGTACTTGATTTTTGGTTTTACCAACCTCATCAAGCGAAGAGGAAGGAGGAGAGGAAGAATTAGAAGAAGTAGAAGGTTGGTGGGTAACTCTGGATTCGTCTAGTTGCTGACTCAATTGTTCAGGAATTGCGGTGTTCTGAATGACAGAGGTTGAGAAGAGCCATACAGGCAAGCCGATTGTCAATCCTGGAAGCGATAATGTGGCCATATGGGGTGCACCACATCTCCCCAAAAGGAGAAGGGACTAGGATTTCCTTCAAGGGGAATTCCTTGGTTGGTGGGTTCCATTTTCTCAACCCAAGATCAACGTAGGAAAGGGTGATGATTATTCCATTTAAAATAAATTTTAGACGCTTTAACACAACTTGTTTTTTCAATTTTTAAGAGTCGAGAAAAAACAAAAGATGACTCTAGTCGCCTTCGATTTTTAATGAGCCTGAAGTGACAAGTTCTCAGATGGACCTTTTCCGTTAAGGAGTCTGAAAAGGAACGAAAGGGACTGCTCTGGAAATCTAGGTAGAGGGATTACCAAACCAATCGCAAAACTACAGAATACTTTTTACGGTACGGCAGTCAATCTTCCCAAATGCTGTGTTCAGTGCATTGCGATCGATAGGGCGGCAGACACGGCTTCCTATGGATAAAGGATTAAGCCTATTTTGGTCTCCCAAAATATACTCGATGGTACGTGGGAGCACAAGTCTGTACTGGCACTTATCATCTCAAAGTGGAGGAATCACCCAACCATCAGTGAGAAGAACGGTTACCAGGCTTTACGACGCTGAAATACGTCTCTAGCCTAGACTTCTAAATGTTGTGTGTTAGGTTCCAACGCGTTGTTAGATTCATTGAATTTATTTTATAGTTGATCTTGTTTATGAAGTTTTCCTTTCAAGTTCACCGCGAGATGTAGATGTGTAATTCCTAAAATGCAGTCTAAGATGATAAACAGTCTTTTATCTTCTTTGTGCAATGAAAATCCTAGCTACTAAGGAAAGAGAGACAATATTCTTTCACAAAGAGCAAAGAGCACACTCTAAATGCACTTTCCTAAATCAAACCAATCAAACAGTCTAAATGCAAATGCACATGCATGTATTTGTTTTCGGCTTTCTTAGTATGTGAATGGTAAAAAGAAAGCTAATGCACAAATCTGAATTACTTTTCAAGCGACAATTACTAACAAGTTTCTTTTCGAAATCAAAAATGAAGACAATCACCACACTTTACGATTTAGAAATGAATACTTGCTTTCGACACTAGAAAAAATACAAATTCAGACCAAATACAATAGTAACAGGATAATCGACTATCTACAGCAACCAAACTATTTCCTATAACTGAAAACGACACTTGCGACGCTTTCAAATCAAAGGACGACAGTACGATTACATTACTTTTGCAAAGGAGAACTGAAAATGATTCAACAAATACACAAAAACATTTACAGTTCTTTTGTACAAAGGAGGTGGAATAACATCAAGGAAAGGGGTTTCAAACAGAGATATACTGATCACAGGCAACAAAATTCATGAATAGAACTGGAAAGAATGAATCACAGAAACCAAAACTAAACAATGCCTAGTCTAATCAGCGCACCTGTAACACAGGGAATTTGAAATACAGCGCACCTACTACACTCGGGAAGTGCGCTGAATTTCAGATTCACAGAACAGTACCTGCGCTGGGCCAGAGACGAGACTTTGCTTGGGTTCCGGGTCACAGTTTTCAGTTTAGTTCATGGGTTTTGGCCAAGCAAATGGTAATCAGTAATGCAACAATCAGAGGTAGATCTAAGGAGGATCTAAGAGCTATCACAAGGGCAATCAGAGAGTTTGTAAATCAGTTGTTTAATTTATAAACAAATCCCAGAGATTGACTGAAGCGGCATTTATCTACTTTGCATTTGCATAGCAAATGCAGTTCAAAAGCTACCTGGCTCGACTTCAGGCTCCATCTGTAAGTTTATAAAATAGACAACAAGGAAGATAAACAAACAAACTAATTCGTCCCCAGCGGAGTCGCCATTTTGTTACAGGGAAAAGTGTCTACACAGAAATGCTTATCCCACTAAGGTGTGATAGCTACCTTAGAAAAAAACAAAGTAAAGCTACTTTCGTTTTTCCTTTATGAAGTATAGATGAGAGAAGAATAAAGAAGACCAACCTCTATCTTGCGCTAATCTCCTAGTTCGATTCCTCTCTCTCTTGATAGTCTTTCGCTACTTGTTCCCTTGCACGCCCAGCTTCACAGACTACCTGTAAGATCACAGTAGCATAGCACTATACAAGAACATGGATCTATAATCATAAACAATCTAGGATCAGATGTAAATTGGCCACACAATTGCAGCAAACATAAATGACACAAGAGTATGGAGGAAAACATGAATTGCTTTTATTGATAAACAAGAAAGAGCCAAGGGAGTTACAACTAGTTGTTCTGACCCAGCATCATCCTCTCATCAAGGAAGCCCCTATTCACCTCATACAATGCTTAGATCACCCAACAATCTGATGTTGTCTCAAGAAACCAACAGCAATTCCTTACAATATGCAAAATTCCAGCCTCTGGATCTCTGGGATGAGGGATCCATATATAGATATCTGTAAGGGAGATGAGTCAACTTGTGATTTGATTAGTTTCTTCCCTCTGATAGTTCTTGCTTCCACTTGGAGATTGATGATCTCTTACTCATCCTTGGTTGAATTCAGAGAGGCAAGTGTCACAACAGAAGTTTCTGGAAGTTTCAATGCTTCTCCACCTCGCGGAATGACACTGCCATTTGTCATTTCTCGCCCATCGCACCCCATAGAAGGGCTTTTTGAAATGCAACACACCAACACAGTGTATTTAGGTGAGATGCAACGCACTTTGCCTATGGAGCAGCTGAAATGATCCTGTTTTGACCAGTTCTGAGCATTTTTTCATGGAGAACTTCTGGGAGAAGCTGTAATCAGTTGACCTTGTTCCTTTAGGGGTTAGAACAACACTTTTAGGGACTTAGGAGCCCTTGGTTTATGGACATTTCATGCTTGGGGTTGTAGTGCCCAAAAATGTATATAACAACAACATAACACATCTCTTATGTAGATTCCAGTCCCAGAAACAAAACCATTTGTTGGCTTATGGTGGCCTGACCTAGGTTTAGCATTAGTTAGCCAAACAAATCCCTACACTACTGGCCCTTTCAGCATCTGCGCGTGGAGCGCAGACTGGAGTCTCACCCGAAGCAGTATGGGGGATGTTGGAACCAAGTTTCTACACCCTTGAGATGGTTGTGATATCAGTTTATTCCAACTATTCCTGCCTTTGCATAGGTTTCTTCACACTCTGTTCCACCCTTCAGTACCTTCTGGATTTGTTACAATCGGCTTCTGCGTAGCCCTAACAAGGGGCTGAAGTCCTTTTGCGCTGTTAGGGTAGCAAACTGCGCTCTTTCCCAAACTAGACTAAGTATCTTACTTATCTTATTGACGGATCTTAATTATCTTCGCATAAACAGATATTCTCACTTACGTTCACTTAACCAATACAGTTATACACATTTGTGCATCATATAAGAATTAGAAGTGAAATTCATACCTAATATAACAGATGCATAAATAGGAAATAAAGACACAGAAATGATAGAAACTTCTATTTATTAATACTTCCAGATGATTAAAGAATCAACTCGCCCTATGCACTTAGCTTCAGGGGTCCATGCACTCAGCTGCGGACTACTAGGTGTCTGCGCACTCAGCTGCCGAGCCTCTACCTACGCTACGAACCAAAACTTAGACTTACACTTCAGAGTTATCTCGCATACATCTTCATTATTCGATCTTAGACTATTTTATGCCTTTGACTACTTAGAGCTTCACTCTACTTATACAATCCCATGGTATGTAGACCATGGGTAGATCTTCTACAGCTGACATTACATTACTAAAATAAGGGCGGACAACCCTATGACTCTTTAACAACTACGCACTCCGCGCCCACAAAATGTGGAGTCTTTACATTGGAATTACAACATTAGACCAAAATCTGGGCTCTAAGCCCCAAAACCACCCTTGGGGGATCTCGCGCCCAACAGTTTGACATATTTTTCTTCAGATGGCCCCATGATGTGAGGTATATGCAGTGTGTTCATGTACTTCTTTTTGCTGTGAGATGCATTGTGCTACATAGATCCCTGTTTGTTGTTTGATGCGGGATCTTGTTTTCTTACTTATTTCATGATTCCTGCTTGATGCGATGCAGAATCATCTGTGGGATGTACTTGTTGTCATGATTTGTCATGTTTTGTTTGAGATCCCTTTGTCGTCATGTTGATGGGATACTCATGTTGTCTCCATGTATGTCTGAATTGAGATCCCTTTGATGCCTTGTTGGCAGGATGCTCATTATTATCATATGTGAAATTATGTCATACTGATAGGAGTCCTTTTTGAATGAGAGTTCTTGTAGAGGAACATCTCTTGGAGCCACTCCTACGTGAGGGCATATTCCTTGTATGATAGAGAAAACACATGCATGTACATCACCACTATTGACAGCACTTAATGCAGTGGCCTACACCATCTTGACACAGAGGCCCGGAGGCGTAGTCCCTCCTGGACGAACTCCGTTATCAACATCTTCTGTTTTATGTTGTTGATTCTTTTCATGTTCCTTATTCTTTACAACATGAATTTATGTTCCTTTATGCTATTTTAAATGCAATTATAATCACATCACGAAAGCAAAAGAGCTTGGTTAAATCTGGGAGTTGAGTCAACTCGTATCACAGAGGGATGTATTCAGGCAGCTTTGAGATAGGGTCTACTCCCTCGATATCAGTGTCCTATGCGCCCTCGTTCACACCCTCATCAGCTTCTAGGTTTACCACCTTGCCTTTCTCCTATGTGGTGGGCTTCTCTTTTCTCAGATGCTTCCTTGGCAACTCGTGCACTGGCTATGTTGCCTTCTGTTTATCCTTCTTCGTCTTGGAAGCCTCTTTTTTCGGCGTGGGCTTCGGCCGAGGCAACCTTGGTGATTTTGGTACTGTTGTGGGCACCTCCATACTTGCAACCTCAGGGGAACCTCCTTTAGAGGCAATAGACCCCCCAACACTTGTAGTTTCTACAGGTGCAGACATGAGGCTATTAAGGAGTTGCTCAGTTTCCGTAGGCAACCTGTAAAACGCAGAAATAGCCACCAAATCCTGAAAAACCGCAGGGTTCATGCACGACCGATAGCTCGACAAATAAACTCTTAGAATGAAAAGTTTTTTTCATTGGGTAGCCATTTGTAATTTATAGGAAATTTCAAATATAAATCCGACCGTTTCCCCAAAAATCCGCTCATAAATGCTAGATTGGCGGTAGATTTTCAAAGATTTCCCTCTTAACTTTAGCCTTAAATGTCGCGCCCCCCCCCCCCCCCCCCTCCTCTTAGCCATTTTCTCACTGTCAAATCATGAACAGTGACTATAACGGTCACTTTCTGGCTGCCTTTCACAGTCTTTCCTCCTATAGCGCAACTCCCTTCACGCTTCTGCTGATGCTCTGACACTCTTCCATCCCACGCAGTTCACCAATCACGCAGGTCTACAACCTGGGAAGTGTAATTTATAGTCCCTTGCCTCCTTGTAGTTGCCTAGAGTGCTAAGACTGTGCTTCCATCATATAGTCATCTGGCCAGATCCCTGATGTCTGGATTCAATCGGCTGCCATTTACCTTCCCCGAAAATGGATCTCCATTCAATTTCACAAGTTGAACTACTCCACCATCGGTAATCTCCTTGATGACATATGGCCCCATCCAATGCATTCAAAATTTCCCTGGAAACTTATCAAACTTGTTGTCATGCAATAAAACTAGATCATTTACCTTGAAGTTTCGCAGTTTGATGTGTCGATCGTGCCATGCCTTTTCGCACTCCTTTTGAACTTGCTGATGAAATCCAGCCAAAAATATGTCTTCCTCAAGTTCTGTCAGCTACGCGACCCTTTCTTCTAAGGCTCCATAGTCTGCCATTCCTGTGAATGCCACTATGCATAGACTAGGCACAATATACTACATCGGCATCACAGCTTCTATGCCATAGACCAGTCTGAAAGGCATCTATCCAGTCAGCTTCTTGCAAGTAGTTTCATAAGCCCATAACACCGCGGGTACACACACAGCCCAATCATTCCTTTGTGCATTGTAAACCTTCGTCGGCGTATTGTCCAATATCTTATTAAATGCTTCAATCGTACCATTAGCCTGTGGGTGATATGGCATACTCTTCTGATGATAAACTTTGAATTCCTCTGTCAGCGTGTTGATTGTCTCATTAAGGAAATGCGTACAGTGATCACTCATCAAAATCTTTGAGAAACCAAACCTAGTAAGCACATACTCAAAGAGGGATTTTGTGTTTTTGCCCCTGTACAGTCCTTCACGAGTTGCGCCTCCACCCATCTAGTCAAATACTCAGTCGTGGTGATGATATCAATCTCCCATTTGTCAAATGGTTGTAGTGGCATCTATGAATTCATAGGCATCTCATCCCTCTGTGATGGCCTGCCAGTTCTTTGACATGCATTGCATTCCCTACAATAACGTTTGGAATCCTTATGCAGTGTTAGCCACCACAACCCAGCGCGTAAAATATTCTATGTTGTTTCTTTTCCTGCATAATGTCCTCCTGCAGCTCCTCCATGAGCTTTAGCGAGGATGTTGTTCCATTCAAACTCAAGCACATAACATCGGAAAATTTCATTCGAGCCCATTTTATATAAATGTCCTGCGATGATAGAAAATTATGTCGCACACACCACCAACTCCTTATTTTTTTTACTAGTATAGCTGTAACAGCCTCGAAATAAAAACATGTAATTAATTAGATTAATCATGCGATTTATAATCAACATGCAATTTATCAACTAGTTAACATCAATTAAAAATATGAGTAGAGACAACTTACCTGTGGCAATGATGTTTCTCACTTGTGATTTCAGGGTTGAACGCTAGTTGAATTCTGCTAACTGCAACAAGTCTTGGGAATGAATCTCCACCCAACCTAGGCTCAATTGCACAAAATCTTGCTACAACTAGCCACCCCCGAGCCCTCAATCAACGTACTACTACTAGGGAATCCTTTGTCTCACAACACTATTCTCCCAAGAGAATGGATGGTGGAATCATGGAATGATGGAATGCCTCTCATCTTCCTAACCATCTATTAAATAGAGCAAACATTAAAAGGGGAACCACATGCACACACTCCATGTGTCCACATGCAACTTTACCGCTTTCTTGTTTTATTTCTTTTGTTTTTACTCTTTGATAGCTTTACTGATTTTTACTGCTTTCTTGTTTTATTTCTTTTGTTTTTACTTTTTGATAGCTTTACTGATTTTTACTATTTTTCTGTTTATTTTTGTTTATATTTATTTAGAGCTTTAGTATTGTTATTTATTATTTTATTATTATTTATTATTTATTTACTATTACTATTTTTTATTAGTTGTTTATTATTTATTTTCTTGTATTTTAATATTATATTATATTATTTATTATTTACTATTTTTATTATTATTATTATTATTATTATTATTATTATTATTATTATTATTATTATTAAGGGACATTACATACTTCCCCACTTTAAGGACTTCATCCCGAAGTTCATTTAACATTTTATATTTATTACTTCATGTTCGCCAACACCCTCTGCTGAACTAGTATAACCAGCAGGCATCGAAAGTTTCACAACACCTGGGAAATCCCAAGGAATCTTTGTCCTTTTTCCCACTTTCGGAACCAGACATAAGCCTTCCTGGTCTCTATCCTAGTCCAAGGCTCACGCCCGACTCAAACATCATCTGCCCCAAGGCAAGCATCCAGTACGGTACTCAATGACTCCGACCATCTCGCAAGGTTGGCCCACTCCCTCCACAACTACTAAGGCGCAAAACCCCAGGCATCGAAGTCCTTACACCCCCACCAGAATTCAGCATCCCAATCCAATACTAGGCACCTAGCCTAGAACATCAGGGACTTGGCCTCCTCAAGATGGTCCCATAGCCTTTCAAGAGCTATCCATCAAGAGCTACACACGACAAAGGAACCACTGGCATATGTAGTGTTGATTGAGTATGTCCCCATCCCATATGGTGTTACATATTCTCCCTCGCAGGTATGGGCTCCTACAAGATCATCAAATAAACCAGCCCTCTCGACCCATTTGTGGATTTCCTATCCATCACCACATCTAAACATACATGCAATGCATTAGCAATAACCATAGTATCATAAAAATAATCCATATGCCAAATCTTGCATGTCATCCAAATAACATAACATCATTGTTATTACAACATTCTAAATATTAAAGAACTGCATCTTCTTGCATGTCGTAAAATTTTCATGTGATTACCACATGCTTCACATCATAAAACATGCTCATAAGTTATAACATCAACATATTTGCATTAAAGATATATCATGACATCACATAATAAATGAAGCATATGTCAATATAACCTCATATCATAACATCATTATCCCTATGCATATCATGTTCATCATGAGCATTCAACATCATTATCATACCAAATAAATAAATAAGCACCACATATACATCATTAACCTCTCATGAGAACTATATCCATTTACCACATACCATCATATCATGAAACATCATTAATATGAGAATCATCAAATACTTTATCAAATATAGAACAACAATACACTATAAGCATTCTTATCATGGATTAATTTCATTTACATATATGAACAATGAATGCTAACTATGAATTAACATTATTTAACATCCCTCTAGGATCTATATTATCTCATAAGTACTATTAGTGTCATGAATTCATCAAGTTACCAACTACCCTTCAATAACAAATTCGAATTTCCAATTTACATCATTCTTAGTGGATTATCATTTAGTAATCAATATTTAGCAAAACCTGCAATCTACTCCATATGAATAAACTTGGAAAGTTTCTCATCACTTGGTTCTTATAGATCTGATGTTGATTTTCTATCTAAAATCACTTCAATACCATCTCACCATTCAACTACTTAAGCTTTTAAATTTCTCTCATATTTCATGAACAACCCAATGTTATATATTTAACTAATAAATAAAAGGATCTATCCTATTGTGAATCTATATTACATCTATTAACCATAATGTTCAACCATATCACATTAAAATTTCTTGAGTTAACATTTTATAACTACTTGTATGTTGGTTTAGCAGTTCAAAAATGGCTAGTGACATTATCATTAAATAAAAACCCAAACACATAAATTTTTAAATATTAATTTAATCAATATACACTAGACTTGTGATTTTTCTTAAATAATATCCAATTAACCCCTTCGTTTTTAACTATTTCTCTTAATAAAAATTAATTACAATAATTAAATACTCTCAAAATAATATAATAAAAATAATAATTTATAACTTTCTTTTTCCATATTGTTTTAATCCTAAAACATAACATATATATATATATATATATATATATATATATATATATATATTATAAAAGAAAATAACCATGTAAAATTTGTAATTGTTTCTTACTTCATTTCACACGCTCTATATATATATATATATTATTCTCTCTTTGGAAAGTGCTTATTATGGTTACAAATCCTGACATAATATTTAGGGCATAATTTAAGGTGTTTGATGTTGATAAAATTGAGACATAATGTTAAATGTTTAATTTCATATTGGACAACTATCATTTTAGAAAGGTAGCGGGACACCAAATCTTTATTGTTATTCTTAAACTAACTTATAAGTAATTAATAACTATTTACGTTGGCTGTCGCTAGCGTGAAGTATTTACTGCAACCTCGTAAGAAGAGGGTGCGAGTTTGATTCATCGCAAGAGATGGTGCGATAAGAGAAGCAACAGTATTTTACAGTACCCATCTGGGCTTGGTGTTAAGGCCAAACTGGTGGCACCGAGTTAATTTGCAGATGAATCTAGCATTAGAGGAATCAAACTTAGATCTTAAAATTTAGGTTAATATCAGTGAAGTGCATCCTTCATGGATCTCATTCTCGATCGAGTTAGAATTTATTTTATTTTATTTTTTTTTTTTTCAAGATACAACAAACCCCTTGCAATGGGAAAAAGCTTTAAAGAAGGAAAGGTTGAAATAGTTACTGTCGAGTCCGAGATTGGCACAATGGGAGTGGAAGGTTTTGAATGTGGGTGACTCCAGCAATTATCAGACCTATTTGTCTGTGTCTGTTATTCTCAGACGACGCAGCTGTTGCAGAAACCGTAGTTAATTTAAGGTTCTGTGAGATTTGAAGAATGTGGATGCCATAAACGGTGGGGTAATATAATTTTGAAAAATAATGGCAACTCATCTGAAGAAGGAAGAGAAGAATGAAAAGCTTATACGAGCTCTGTCGAAGCTGAATGAGAATAAGAAGTGCATCAACTGTAACACTCTGGTTCCTCAGTACGTGTGTACCAATTTCTGGACCTTTGTATGTTTGACATGCAGCGGTATACACCGGGAGTTCACTCACCACGTAAAATCAATATCGATGTCCAAGTTCAGCGCGGCAGAAGTTAACGCTCTTCATTCCGAGGAAAATGAGCTGGCGCGAGAAATTTACTTGAAGAACTAGGATTTTTAGAATAACAACCTACCTAACAGCATCAATGTCGAGAGACTGTGAACCTTCATTAAGCAGGTTTACATTGAGAGACGTTATGTTGCAAAAGGGTTTATTCAAAGGAATAGGGCGGAAGAGTATAAGAAACTTCAACAAGAAAATCTAAAAGGAAAATTAGTATTGGAGGTAGAAATCAAATGAGCTAGGAAAAAAATGCAATAAACGCCAAGACTCCTTCACCACTATATGGGCAAGACAAAAACAGATTGCAAATCTTGTAATTGTCAGGGAAATTCACTCAGTTGAATAATTGACAAGAACAGAGGTTGACCAAATACAGATTTTCTTCTCTGCAGCCTTATATTTAATGCGCTGTCGTGGAAGGTCAACCATGATAATGGTTCATTTCATTTTCCAAGGATTTTTTTGACTATTCACTCAACTTTGCAAAGTAATTAAATACTCACTACAACTAGAGTCAAAAGTTTCAAGTCATAGCCACACTCGAAAGTTTTCTTAGGATGTGACTGTAAATTTTTTTTTTTTTTTTTTTTAAATCATTTAGATCGAAGTTTTCTACATTAAAATGTCTATAGGCCCTAAGAGTTGAACCTATGCTCTGATACCATATGTAACAACCCCGAAATAAAAACATGTAATTAATTAGATTAATCATGTGATTTATAATCAACACGCAATTTATCAACTAATTAACATCAATTTCAAAAATATGAGTAGAGACAACTTACCTGTGGTGATGATGTTTCTCACTTGTGATTTCAGGGTTGAACGCTAGTTGAATTCTGCTAACAACAACAAGTCTTGGGGACGACTCTCCACCCAACCATAGGCTCAATTGCACAAAATCTTGCTACAACTGACCACCCCCGAGCCCTCAATCAATGTACTACTGCCAGGGAATCCTTTGTCTCACAACACTATTCTCCCAAGAGAATGGATGGTGGAATCATGGAATGATGGAATGCCTCTCATCTTCCTCACCATCTATTACATAGAGAAAACATTGGAAGGGGAACCACATGCACACACTCCATGTGTCCACATGCAACTTTACTACTTTCTTGTTTTATTTCTTTTGTTTTTACTTTTTGATAGCTTTACTTATTTTTACTGCTTTCTTGTTTTATTTCTTTTGTTTTTACTTTTTGATAGCTTTACTGATTTTTACTATTTTTTTGTTTATTTTTATTTATATTTATTTAGAGCTTTAGTATTGTTATTTATTATTTTATTATTATTTATTATTTATTTACTATTACTATTTTTTATTTATTGTTTATTATTTATTTTCTTGTATTTTAATATTACATTATATTATTTATTATTATTATTATTATTTATTACTTATTATTAAGGGACATTACAATACCCTTCTAGAGTTGTTCTCATCGTTAGGAAGTGTATGATATCTGCAAAGAGCTGCATGTCAGGCAGTCCTTCCTCCAAATTAGTAGGCTCCTCTCCTATTTCAATGCACGACAGATGGTCTAGTCCTGCATTCAATCATCCTGGCTTCACAATGATTTCAAACTCATATTCCTGAAATAGCAACAGCCATCTGCATATCTTCCCCCCCAACACAGGCTTGTTAACCAGGCACTTCAATCCAAAATGGTCTGTATACATCTTAAAGTGTCCGCCTAGCAATTAATGTCTAAACTTCTGGAGCACGTACACCATAGCCAAACCTTCGGGCTTTGTCATTGAATAGTTATTCTCAGCTTTAGACAACTTCCTACTTGCAAACGCTATAGGGTGATCCAACTCTCCCTCACCGGCATGTGTTAGTATTTCTCTGAGTGCAATACATGGCGCGTCCACATGCACATGAAATTCCTTCTTCCATTCTGAGAAGACTAGGATCGGTGCAGTGACCATATTTTCCTTTAACACATCCAGGCTCCACTAGCATTCATAATTCCAACATAATGTGGCATCATTCTTTAGCAGCTTCTCCATCGGCATGGTAATCTGGGCATAACTCTTGATGAACTCTCTATAGTGTCCCGTATACCCCAGTGTTGTGTGCAGTTGTTTCACACTTCTTCTCTCCTCCAACTTAATTATAACTTCTATCGTAGCTGGGTCCACCATTAATCCTTGTCTACATACCACATGGCCCAACAAGATTTTGAAAGGAACATAGAACAAACATTTCTTCAAATTGAGCGCGATATGATACCTCTGGAATGTATCTAGCATCAAGCGTAGGCTATCTACATGGCGCTTCACCAGCCCAAACACTGTCAATCATCGAAATATACCTCTAGGAACTTGTGAATGAAGTCATTGAATGTCGCAATGACTACGTGCGAAAAGATCGTCGACGTGTTCTTCGGTCCAAAAGGCATTACAGTATACTGAAAGCATCCCCACTTGATTGTGAAGGTCATCTTACTTCTATCCTCCTACACAATCTTGATCTGATGGTACCCTGAGAACCCATCAGTGAATGAATATGCTACCTGTCCTCCTACATTATCCAACACTTAATCGGTGAACGAAGTCGAAAAAGGATCATGCACGCTGTTAGAGTCCTATAGTGATAGGATTCATAATTTTGAATTGGCTGAGGTTAAGTCTTGTAATATTGTACATACCTTTGCATTCTGCAAATGTTTTCCATATTAAAATTAAAAAATGTAAAGAGGGTATGTCCTACAAGAAATATCAAAGGACAAAAATAATAAGAAAAGGTTAAAAAAATGAAAAAAATATGAACCCCAAACAAAAAACAGATCATGAAAGTGTGCAAGTCCAAGTGCCACTACTCTTTACTTTACTATCTTAAATAATGGTTGTTTACAGCTTGTCATACATGCCACAACCCATGATAGTCAAATTGTTTGATCTTGACTACTTCATGCTTTGAATTTCATATTTATAGTTAGAGAATAAATATCTAGCCAAACAGATTAATCTTAGCATATTAGTAGATAGGTAGAGAAATAAAAGGAGCTCATCAGTTTAATCTGAGCCCTTAGAAGATACAAGGTTAGAAGTAGATAGTTTGTTTCATAAAAGAAAAGGAAAGAAAAGGGTTTGCTAGCTTAAGTGCACCCAATAAAGTGAAGAAAAAATGTTAGGGTAAGTAGAAGAAAGGTTGCAAAAATACAAGCTATTTGAGTTATAAGCACATCTATCATGTTTAATCATGTATTTCAATGTGCAGAATCAATTGTGAAAGAAAAAGGATGCTCATAAGTTCATTTGGTTAACTTCCCTCATTCCATTTCACCCCTTACTACATACTTAACTAATTTCCCCATTTTGTCACTTCATTTTTTATGGAAACCCCTTTTCCCTTCATTTTTACCCTTCCCCCTTCGTTTCACACATTCCCTATCAAATTACCATCTAAATTCATTCCCCTACCCCAAAAGCCCCTTTTCCCTAGTGTGAAACCATTTTCCCCATGCAAAAATCATTTTTCCTTTATTAATTTCCCTAGAAACCCACTAAAACCTCTTATACTAACTATTATTTTTCCCTAATATACTCCGTAAACCTGCATTACAAAATAACCGCACATTTTACATTGATTAATTACATTTAAAGTGTAATTAACCCCTAGGCCTCGCTAATATCTGCCCCCATCTCCGCCATGTGATGGCGTTGGATCTTCCACCCCAAGATCCTACGGCCCTTGCCCATATCACGCCTGATCATCTTCTAACCTTTACCGGCCTGAGAGCACGCGATATGGGCGATATTGCTTGGGCCCCCTTGGGGTACGTGGTGGCACTGCATTAAGTCGCGTGCTCTCAGGAAAATACCACCCATCACTTAAAAGCGGTGTGATGGCTCCCTAAACCGCCTCCTTGCCCAATGCAAAAACTGTCCACTATCCATAAAAAGTTTCCGTGCCAATTTTCTAACCATTCCCAGTTAAAATCCCGCAGACCCCCATTTTTACTCTTTTCATGCATTTTCTCTGTGAAAGAGTTATAAGCCGTGTTGCGCCCCTGAGCTTTTGCAACTAGTTCCGACCACCAATTGCAGCCCGAAGAAGCTCCAGACACCCATTTCATCCCTCCAGTTCACAACTGAAGCCATAGAACCCTCTGCAGCCATCATATGGAACTAGTTTGCAACCTGAACTATAAATTCCATGTATTTTGACAGAGAACCAGAACGACCCTCTCAAATTCAAAAGTATACACTAAATTCAATAAATAACTAATTTAATTTAATAAAATTCCATTGAATTGAGAGTATTTCCCCTCAAAAACCGAAAACCCCTATCCTGCAAACTGCTAATACCCTATCCCTATACCAGAGTAGCCAAGAATCCATTTTCACAAGTTGTATAAGCCCAATTCCCTTATTTTATCACAAAGATGGCTGCCCCAACCTCTTTGGATGTCATACTGGTCTCAACCCCTCACCTAGACATTGACCATTTGGCCCTGGCAGATAGCGATTTTCAAATTAAGGACACAGCCACACCAGGCCACCTTCTGAGAATCCATTGTTGGGCCAAGGATAGGTTCCTAAACCATATTGATGATATTAACCTTTGGGAATCCAATTTGCCAAAGTATACATTCCCAGAAGTTCACCCATTCCAAGACATAGTACATTTTTGTCATGTTCATTATGTACCAAGCCATAGGGCTATTGAGGCACCAAACCATGAGATATTATTCACCACTACTGCTGAATCCATCAACCAGATGCTGCAAATCCATCCTAGTCCTAATCTGACTCCTTTGTCCATTGGAAATCTGATGGACCTGTACATGACACTAGACCCAATCAAAATCAAACAAATATTCCAGAATTTCATCATTGAGGAGAGACATACTCCTAAAGACATTCCACCCTATGCTGCCACTATTTTTTCAGAGACTAGCAGGAGAATAATCACCATGCTCTCATGCATCCTAGGATACACATCAGATGAGCATGTGGATGAGGTCATCATGGCCTTCTTATCCATTTTCACTCCAGGCAAGCCTCCTGCTATTATGTATGATTATGCCCAGTTCATTGCAGATAGAATGCATGAACAGTTCACTAGACTGCCCACTGAAAGAGTTTTCAAATACTCTTCAGTGTTGTTTCATATGTTCTTGTATTACCAGACAGATAAGTTCCCTTTGAGGATCTAGAAATTGGACACCAAGGGAAAGGAGAGATTAGTCATCTACTGGACACCCTTGGTCCACAAGTTTTCCACATCATTCACCTACAAAGACTTCATAGACTCTTTTGTGTACCCAGCCATGAACATGTTGACTTCTAAGACTTGGCCTAGAATCAACCCAGATATTAAGAGAGTTCTACAATTGGCCAATAACAGCAAGGTGGGAGATTGGTACTTGTACCAAAACCACACTGAGATTAGGATTTATGGTTGTGAGCTAGCCCCCTACAAGTTTCCGAAATACCTCCCTATGAGGATATTTGCTCCTGAATACTTCAGGAAAATCATCAACTCTGATGAGATCAACTTCCTAGCTTATAGGAAGAAAACCCAGTTCAAATTGAAGAACCAAATGGGTCCATTTATTTGCAACAATAGAGAGGCTGGACCAGATGCCGACAGGTTACTTCAACTAATGAAATTAAAAAACAGTTTCATCTGGCACTATGACCTTCATGGGGTCATAAAAAAGCTCAGACTCAAGGTCAAGTTGGGAGCATACATCCACCACCCAAGGCCTTACATTGGACAGTTTTCTAACCAGGATAAGTGGGTGGAGAACACCTTGATTGACATGGATAACACTGTTGTGGATATAGAGAACACACTTATTGATTTGGAAAGACAATTTGATCACAACTCTTTCCTTCAGGTTCCATAACAAGGAGGGCCAATGAACATCCCTCTTGTCATACAGAAATCTAGTAAATGAGAAGAAGAATCCTAAGAGGAGCAGGGATGAGGCATCTAGCTCTGCCATGGAGACTACTGACGAGATGATGGAACCAAGCAACTACTGACGAGATGATGGAACCAAGCAAGAGGCCCAAGTTGAATCCTACCTTTGAACAAGAGGATAACATTACATCAGAAGAAATAATTGTCACTGAGGCAATGAGACAGAAAGGTAAAGAAGCAGCTGCATCAGAGGAGACACAACAACCCTAAACATCCAACACACAGTTGGTAGATAGACATCCGAGTATGGAGATTTCTTCCTATGTCAGGCCAGCTGACAAGGAAAAGGAGATCAAAGACATATTTAAAGAGAGAAAGATGAGGAATGAGAGACTGAAGGAATAGACATATGCCCAATATTTCAAGTTCACACCACCAAACCAGACTAGACTGATGTCAGCCTTTGACATCAAAGAAGGAAAAATTTAGGTCACATTCTTGCAGCCCACTGTATAGCAACCAAAGACCTTAGCAGACTACAAGAAGAAAAATTTTGAGTTCTTGGCTAGGGATGTTCATCCCATTGATCAGATAGAGTTTCACAAGCAGGTTGGAGAAATTATCTACTCCACCCTCACAACAAAGGCCATGGTTGCTTACAAGCTGCAGGATTCATTAGACAATATAACAGCTCAATTCAAGTTGGAGAGAGCCTCTTCATAGGCTAAAGACACCAGGATAAAGTCCTACAACTGTGATTCCAATAGTGACCATAGTTGTACCTTCTACTTTGGCAACATCATTAGCTCCCACTACTCCAATGGCCACTACACTTCCGACATCTGCAAAAACTACATCAACAACTAGATCAACAACAACAGCCTCCACAAATGAAGAAGCAAACAGGCTGGTCAAAGCAATGGAAGAAATTTCCATTTAGACCAATGAGATGAACAAACTAAAGGAGAAAGTCACTAGCCTTGAGATAGATTGCAAGCTTGCCCAAATCATGCATAAAGAAGAATAGCAAAAGGCTACAAGGATGAATGAAAGGATAAAAAGCTTGAAGAAAGAACGGACATTGATTGAACCTATAGGAAAGGCTAAAGAGAAACTGTGGACCAATATCATTGACTCTGTCAATGATATTTGGCAATCCATCCAGATCATTTTTTAGCAGATTGACTTAATAAAGCAGGCTACAGAAGCCATTGAAAGGGTTAAAATAGAACTTGGAGATATGCCAGAGGAAGTAGCAAGAATCATCCACTTCCTCAACTCCAAGAATAAGTATGAACTGCAAGAACTGGAGATACCTGATAGGACAGGTACAATTTTGGAAGTCAGAAGAGTCCTCACCAAGAGGAATTTGATGTTGAATTTAGAAGATAAGTGTCAGAACATGCAACTAGCCGTTGATAGGTTCATGGCTAAGTTCAAACTTTTGAAGGAAAAGGGATTACCTAATCCCTTAGTAATAAATGACAAGTTAATGACACAGGAATATTACAACAAGAAGATCAGGGAAGTGGCCAAAGAACAGGTAATCACTTCATCCATGAAGGGCATGCCAATAGGGAAAGTGTTGTACCAAACTTTTGAAAACTTGTTTTACCTCCAGCATGAGGTAAAACACTTGTTTATTAATAAGCGCACTTTTGCCAAATATACAGAGGTAGATGAGATATATAGAAAGATTCTCAATATCCAATTACTAGATGAGGAAAGATGGGAAAAATTGAATGATTTATTGTAGTAAATGCATATTAAAATTATAAATGTACAGTAAAAAGTGAAATAGGACAGTAAAAGGATATTGACATGTTAGCAAGGTTAAAGTGTATCAGATGAAAGAATATCATATGAAATGTTAAAGTAAAACAGAACATCTAGAGTGGAGACCAAACAGCCAAGTAGCATAAAGGGAAAAAGATCAAAGCGTAAAGCCAGCAAAACCTTAATAACATGGATAGCAAGCAACAATTCAATAGCTGTCTCTATCTTCTTGCAAGAATATATTCCTTTTTTCCTAGATTAGTTCTCAATGCAGTTTGAGATATTTTGTAGTTCCTTTTGTATAAATACTTCAAAATTCGAAGTATTATGGTGGATTATTTTACATTCGTAGATTTATTTTGATCTTAAACCTAAGGGTGATTGTACCATTTTCAAGTCAATGGATTGGAGCAAGTAATAAAAGCATTTTTCTACAGGATTCATGAGATGAGCCATTTGCAGTGAAGTAATTTCTTTGTGTGATTTTTTTACCTTCATATGTGTTTCATAATCTTAAATGTGTTCTAAATTTGAATTAATTAACTGGAAATAGCACTCGGAATTTGTTTAATTACACTTTATTTTGCACAGTTAGTCATTTACATGTTTTCCTCTGATGCCCGGATTTGAGAACCCTTAATTTCTCTCCCATCCTGGTTGATTTCTTTCATTCCTTCCAAAGTCCGGCCTAGGGAACCCTTAATTGCTCCCTGGATCCGATTTGAAACCATTCCACCATTTAGCCTTTGATATCTGCAGTAACTCATCTATCTTGCCCTTTTAACACTGTTTTTAGAACCAAATCCAGCCTTGTTTGTCTAACATTCAACTCCATAGCCTAATGGTAGAAGCCAAACCTCTGTTCATCTAAGTAAAGTGATCCCACCACCCAATTTCAAAACAAAACCCAAGTGCAAGAAATAACTAGCCTAAAATCATCTTAACTAAAACAAAGTTAAATTATAAAGAGAGAGCCCTCTCTAAGCATCAGGAAGGCTAAGTCCTAATCTCCAAAAGTGGTTTGTTGTTACCTTTGAATTTTCTTTCTTCATTGACTTCAAAAGGAATATCACAGTGATAACATTTTTGGCGACCATACTGGGGAATTCGATCCTCAATCTCATAAAACTTTAAGGAAACCTTAAATTTAATCTTGAGCCCCTTGAGGTCATTTTCTAAAAGTTAAATTTTTCAAAAAAATCATAAAAACAGTTTAAAAAGTTAAAATTTTGGCTCCCAAGAAGA
Source organism: Pinus tabuliformis (assembly GCA_031772625.1). NCBI lineage: Eukaryota > Viridiplantae > Streptophyta > Pinopsida > Pinales > Pinaceae > Pinus > Pinus tabuliformis. The sequence continues at coordinate 1,864,001,549 of CM062817.1, forward strand.
TTCATAATACCAGGGCAAACCCAGATCCAAACCCTGTAACTATAGTTGATGACCCAGAGAGAATTTTAAGACAACCCAAAACAACAGAAACTCAAGCCAGTAGTAACAGGTTAGTTAGAACCAATTCACTCCTTGAGGAGTTGTCAATTTTAGAGGACATCCCTTTTGATTTTTCATTTGACCTCTCATTATTTAGAAGTAAAACTGAGAATGCAATCCATGAAATAGTCTTAAACCCTGAGTTTGTTCAACTCATTGAATAAAAAAGGATTATTCATTCAGATTTGGATAAATTTGTCGTCGATACTTTTGACAAGATAGAATCTTGGGCCTCTAAATTGATAAGTAATAAAGTTGATTCTTACTTTCAACAATTTGCTGAAGTAGCTGCCCTTACTACTATTGCCCCTGAAGTTTTTACACAAACTTCACTCACTGTAAATACCCCTTCTTTTACCACAACCTCACCAATTGTATCTACCACAATCCAATCACCTAAACTAGTTATTAATCAACCATCCTCATCATCATCTAGTTCACCTCCATCGGTTTCAAATCCTTCCTCAAGTACCACAACTTTACCCCCTAGTCAAGCGAGAATCACAACAATGGCAAATCGATATGCACCTCTTATTTTACTTGCACAACTCCATGCCATGCCCACGGATTATCAGAGTAAGATCTTCTTGTTTGATGCTACTGGTCAGTACACTGCCCAGCATCATGTAAACAAGATGTTTGACTTTTTTGAGTTGCATGAGATAGATGAAGCAGATGTCCAAATGAGGTTTTTTTCCCAAAATTTAACTGGGGATGTCAAGAAATGGTTCAAAGCCTTTCCTGCCAACCATATTACAGACTTAGCTAATTTTCATAAGTTATTCATTGATAGATGGGAGAGAAAGAAAAACCCATTGCAAATACTTTCTGAATATGAAAACATTAGAAGAGATCCCAATGAGTCAGTTCAGGACTATTGCACTAGCTTTAATAGTATCTGTTAGTGCCTAGATTTACCTTAGGCTGAGGAAGGTAGAATCCAGGGCCAACATCAAACCACTCTTAACCTGGTAGTTAGCCCTACCAGGTCAGGAGAGGGCTCTCTCAGGGTCAATCTCAGCAAATTATGATCGATGAGGGCTTGAGATGACTGATAGAAACACTGATCTTAGGCTAGGTATATGTGTGAAAGAGTTTGATTGAAAGAAATGATGTTTTTGTTGGTTCAAATGGAAAGGTAGATTTTGGGTGCGGGGATTGAGGCTCAGCCCTGCAGAGATCTCAATGGGGCAAGGTAGGCAATTGTTTTTGGCACTTCAATTTGAATGAGATGGAAGGATTAGACAGGTGAGGAGCTGAAGAGGGCAAGGAAAGTCATGGATCCTCTCCAAACAGTTGAAAACATCAAGGAAACCTCAAGTAGAGCACTGCAATTTCAATGGATTCTACTTACACTCTTGTTTGTTTAATTAAGAAGAAACAAGATAGAAAATGGCATACTTAACACATAGGCAAATTCACAATTACAAAATAAAGAAATGTACGAAGACAAATTGCCACATGAATCCCAAAGAGTGCTGCAAACCCTGGTCGCAATTCCTTAGCCAAAATGATGATATGAATGTACAATGAAGCCCAAGGCTTTCTCAAAAGTCCAACCATGCTAATGACTGAAAAAAAAAAAAACATAATATAGACAATCATAGCTCATCCTAGCCTCTATGGTTCGAGCTCACATGTTTAGGAGCTGTTTCAATTAATTCTAAACTGAGAACTAGAAATTAGGCAACAGAATAGCATGCCTCTAGAAACAAGGGAACTGATTCATTCAAGTTCAAAAAACTTTTAAACTGATGAATCTACCTCTACAAGTGAAAAATTGACATATTTACGTCATGATCCATCAATGTATATTAAATTAAATCACAAATTTTCCATTAGGAAAGTGAAAAAGTCAAACTGGCCAAAGCTGGGTGAAAAACAGAGCAATACTTGGTCAAACTGGCAATTTTTCCTCTATTTGGACCTACTTTTGGAGGCCTTCCCAGTGTCCAAATTAGCTCCAAGTGTTCTTGCTGGAAATTTTTACCTGTCTAATTTCCAACCCAAATGGAATTTTTTAATTTTTCCTCCATTTTCCCCTCTAAAATTCAGTTCTCCCAACATTGCTTCCTGTTTGTCAAAATAGGGGCAGTGAGGTCATTTTTTGAGTGTTTTTGACCTTTTTGAGGGCTCAAAACCTGTCCAAATTTCTTGGCCATTGGTAGGCAAACATATTTTTCCATGCCAAATCCAAAAATGCTGAGTTTTTGTCATTTGGAGGCTCCTAGCAAAAGCGAGCGCCACATGGCGTGGCGCATAGGGCAGAAAATTCTGTTTTTTGTGCCAAAAATTTCAAAAATGCAAAAAGTGCCCCAAATTTTTTGAAATTTGGGCTGAGTCTTCTTCATCAAACATTTTGTTCATCCAAGGAAGCCTCAGCCAATATTTTAAGTTTATCATGCTCCTTTCGCCTCCTCGATGCCCTTTTCAACTTTGCTTTCAAGTTTCTAATTCTTGCCTTGCAACTCATATTCCTCGCCATGTAATGGTGGGCCATGCGCCTCAACATTGCTTTCTCCCTATTGGCCTTCTCCAGCAACTTCTCCAAATAAGTATTCACTTTCTCCAACACATATTCCCAGTCCTCATCCTTTTGCTCAATGGGTGTCAACTTGCCTTGTGCCCTCTTGATTTCTTTCCGATTTTCTTTAATGATTTGTAATTCCATCATAGCTTGTTGATCCTCAAGTTGCTTATTTCTTTGCTCTAGATACTTTATTGTCCACTTGGCCCTCTCCAAGTTGAGGAACAAGGCATTGATGTCTGTCTGCTACTCTTGAATGATTTCTTTGAGATTTGTTCTTTTCGGGCCCATATCAGTATCATCACCCTCAATGAGAATGAAATCATTCTCATGCTCACCTGATGGTCCTTCATCCTGTAGTGGCCTCTTACCTTTGTCCTGAACCTGTTGTGCTGATGACGGAAGTGAGGTCCCTTCCACCCTAGGTGGAGATAACACTTGCTTAGCTGCTGCAAACAACCGTCTAGCGCCCTTTTGATAGGTGATAAACATCGGCATGCTAGCGGTTTGTGTCTCATGACCCTCATGCTGATAAGAAGGTCCACCTGTCTCATGCAAAACATCTGAAGGTCCCTGAGGAGCTCTGAAAAACTCATGAGAGATGAAGTCCTCCCAAGTGATGCCCTGTAAGCCAAGCTGATGAATGACCACAATTTTAATGAGAGCAAAATGGTAAATACTGTTGAACTGTTGTTGAGGAGTCTTGTGCTACACTAGAGTGGTCATCTTCTCGATATTTTGGCACATGAAGTAAGGGATGTTCATCATCCTTACCCTGGTAAAATTCATCAGCAACTTAATATGATAAGCATATAAACGTGAAAACCGGCCCTTACAGCTAAAATACCTCATGATCAATTTCATCAAAGGAGCATAAGCATCTTTGAGGTACTGGAAAGGAAACACTCTCCTGAGTTGTCTCAAATAGTCAGGTTTGATGTACGATTCATAATGTTGCCGGTCAATTTGCTGCCTCTCGTTCCATTGCTCTCCAATGTTAGGAATACTGGTTGCTAGTGAAATGGATTTTGGTGTTAATGTGAAAGTGACACCAGCAAGAGTGTCTTGACCATCATGTAAATGCAGCACAAACAAACGATCCAACTCATGATGAAACTGAATGCTAGCAACCTTCTCACAAAATTCATAGCAAGACTGATGTTGGAAACAAGATATGGCAAGAGGGTAGGCCTGTAACTCGGCAAGAGTAGTTGGTTCTTCTCTAATATGTGTGCCACCTCTATGAGGCCTCCTGGGTGCATGTACCTCTATAGGTGAGTCACTGTGAGTCTCCTCTTCATAATCATATGAAGGATCAGATGCCATGTCTACTAGTGGATGGACTGTTTTGGAGCTGTCTTGATGAGAAATAGGTGAGCTGTGATGTGTTTTGACTTTGGTCACCAAGGGAAACAGTAATATGAGGGACTATAGAGGGAGAAAATAGTGAGGGATTTACGGACTGTTGGGGTAGGGTTTAATTAGGGAGTGATTTAGGAATTTTAGATATAGGACTAGGGTTTTGGAATTAGAGAGCAATTGGGACTTTGGGAAAAGGAGATTTGGGATATGGAGTTAGTGAATTTAGGGGTATGTGAATGTAGGGAATAGGGGAATCAAGGGAAAAATGGAGTAAGGGAATATGAGATGGGGGGAATAACTTGCCAGCCAAATAGTTAATACAAAACCCTAGCGTTGTTTTCTTTGGTAGGGTTTGATTTCCTATTTCAACACTGTTGAGCCTCAAACCTGCACTTCTTTACACATCCTCTCAGCCTCCTTTTCCTATTCATTTCCTTCTTTTGCCACTCATTCCCTCCATCAAATTGCTCAAATCATTGTATTTTAGGACTTTTTACATGGTTTGCTAATTATGCTAATGACTGTTGTTGGTTTAGAATTTTGGTTCAAAGTGTTGCGTTTCCGCAGCTGATCCCGGTTTCCGCAGCCAACCCCGGATTCCGCAGCTGTTTTATTAAATGATATGTTCCAGGTGTCCTCCGGGAAGAAGAGCCACATGGGCAAGTTTGGGGAACCAAGGACATGGTGTGTGTCCTTCCAGCTCACCCAAACCGGTCATAAAAACCCGTGGTCAACGAGGAGGCAAATACGGTCAACGGAAGTCATTGGCGGTGGCACGGCTCTGCGTGTTCTATTTTGGAGCACATAAAGAACAGGTGGCATCTTCCTCAGCCACGAAGACAGTGGGAAACACGAATCCAACATCAGATTGAATGCCCACAACGACCGTTGCCTAAATCCGAGGACGCAGCAAGATTACGTGTTTTTACACAGCTGCTTGAATAGCTTAGTTTTCGTTAAGTTAGTTTGCTTTCCTCTGTTATAAATAAAGCGTCTTTGAACGCTGGATAGTTAGTCGTTGCTGTAATCGTTTTGTAATTTTGAGCTCCCCACTGTACTTGACATTTTGATGTTTAATCTATGAGAAGACTGTTCTGTTTCTAAGCGTGTAACTGCTCTTTGGATTGGCTGAAGTGGGCAGAGGGCCCCTGTTTGCTACAGCCACTGTACAGTAGTTTTACTTTTAATTTCCAGCATTTCTTTTTCTGATTTCATGTATAATAGCTGTACAGATGTCTTTTAATTGTTGCGTTTTCAACATGTATAATAGCTGTACATAAACTTTGATTTCTGCTGATTTACATTTCTGCACTTTTATGTTCATGACTGATCAGTGTGTTATGCAGGTTTCTTAGGCGTGCCCGGGACAGTTTTCTTTCTTTCCTTTGTACAACTAGTGGCATGTGTGATCATCTTGTCTAGGCTGCTGACCTTTATTTTTCTGCAGTTTGATTTTCATTAGTATCATTTCTTTAACTTGCACTTTACTTTCTGCTCAGTAGTTATCAAGTTGTTCATTTATTGATGGTTCTTTTTCTATAATCAACTAACTTTATTGGAGCCAAAATATCACTTAGTGCAGCTTGGTTTATTTTGTTTTAAGACTCACATTACTGACCTGTTCATAATTGTTCTCACATGATTAAGAAAAGGTTAAAATAGTGTGATTTGTCTCACTTAGATTTCACATTGATTAGATTTTAATGAAGAGTTAAAATAGTGTAAAGTAGTGAAAAGTAGTTGTTCTTGCTTTTAATTGAGTTCATATAGATTTCATTTTCATTTTCATCAGCAGCAGAGATACTGGGCCGATGCCATTAGTCTTTTATTTGATTTTAAGCTTTGATTTTATTTCAGTTATTGTTCAAGTTTTCTTTTAGAATACTCTTTAAGTTTCAAGAAATCACTTAGAAGTCATCACAATCACCCACATTCACTCGCTTTATTACATCTCCATCACATCACATTAGGAAAGATATAATCAAAAACAAACTAAAAAGATAAAAACGACAAAAGACTTAGAAAAGGTTATCTAAGTACATATAGTACACCTCACTTCATCAGCTTACGAGCCCCGGGTTGACATTTAAAAGTTGCAATTTAGACATCAATAAATTGACCAAACAAACACCATAGACAACCACCATCAAACAAGCACCAACATGGGATGAAAAGCAATGATGGAAGCCCAACTTACTTGTACAAGTGCAAATCCAAGCATACTAGGGTGATTTTGGAGCAAGTTGTTGAAGGTTTCAGGCTTGTTGGCTGTATGTGCCACGAATCAAACCTAATGCGCCGCGCTCAGTGAGTGCACCATGCCCATGCAATTTTGAATTGGAGGTCGAAGCCCAGTGCGCCGTGCCTGCTATGTGCTCCACGCCACCTGCCCAGTGTGCCATGCCTCTGTTTTTTGGCTGATTTTCACCAATTCCTCTCACTTGCTCACCAACATGACTTTGCCTTGCTTCCACTTTGTCTTGGAGTGCAAATGAACTTTTCAAATTGAAGGAATGACTTCTAAACAAGGAGCTTTCAAAATTTTGGCTTATAAAACCCATTTTTACAATGTTTTGAAAATGAATTTGTTTTTGACTCTGTTTTCAGCTTTTTCACTTTATTAGAACTTGTGATGGACTGAATGACCTGTGCTTTGTTTGTTTTGCAGGTGGTTGGAGCTATTAGGGCTAGGGAAAGAGACCAAGGTTACAGGTGGAGTGATTTATATATGAAGAAAATAAAATTACATAAATTTGTATCATAAAAGCAAAAATATTTTATTTTTCCTCAAAACAGAGTTTTGAGGAAAGACACATCTCTGAGCACTTGATGATGAAATTTATTAATGTTGGAACCTCCTCATGTGTCTGTTGGTTGTTATTGGACACTTTGAAACACCTTTTGATGAAACCCTAATGAAACCCTAGACCTAAATGACAATGAAACCCTAAAACAAAACCTTTGCAATCTTTAAGACAAAAGATGACTGTATATGCTTTGTAATGAACAAACATGAGCTAGCAGGTAGATAACATGAGGGAAACTATAGGAAAGCCACTATAGTCAAATGATCCATGCGCCTAATGGAATGCAGCTGACTAAGCCAGAGGATTTGATACATGCGCCTACAGTCAGATGATCCATGCGCCTAATGGACACCTAATATGCAATGAAACAAGAGGATTTGATCTCTGACGGAGGGATGAAGATACCGACACTAACAGTATCTACAATGCAATTCCAGCCAATATTAAGCCTCCACCTGACCAAGCATTAATTAAGTTCCCTAATGGTTTTGATGTTGAAATGTCATACCAGCTAAGGGAAAGAAACCCTGAAACACTAGAACAAATGCAAAGTAATGTTGTTAGTGTAGAGGCTAACCTGTTAGCTAAGAAAGCCTGAATGAGAAATGAAAAGAAAGTTGTATTTAAAGAGGAAGTTTCCACTTCGGATGGAAAAGTAGATATTTTAGCTAAGAGTTTAGAAAGAATAATGGATAGATTAGAAAACATGGAGAGGAAAAATCAATGGGAGAATCAACAACAACAACCCCCAATAAGAAACCCCAATTTTAGGAAAAATCCTAATGTTGGAAAGAATGCTACACTAGATCAACAGATTAGGCCCCCCTTCCAAGAAAACTATGTTGAGGATTCACATAACCAAGAAGGAGAGGATGGTACCCAGATAAATTTACTAGAAAGAAAAGATGAAGACACTGTTTTTCTTACTCAATAAGAACAAGAGTTATATATGTTGTAGCAGTTGCAGTTAGAATCTGGTGAATGCTTTGATTTTAAACAGGATATGAATCATCTATATATGAGGTACACAAACAATATAGCTTGAGAAGTAAGAATAAGAATGAGACTCCCATTAAAAGATCCATCCAGACCCAGACTAAGATAATAAAATAAGCTCCAGTTAACAAAGTGTTACAAATCCTCCCTAGGGGAGCACTGGAGACTTCTACCCCTAAAATTGTAGATATAACCTCCATTGAAACCCATACAAGAATAATTACCGAAAACAATCAAAATAAGAGAAATCAAGGAAAAACAATAGAAACATAGACTGAAATGCCTAGTACTGAGAAACAGAATAAGGACACACAAACTGCACATATTAAGGAAGATCTAAATCAAAAAAACAAACCTCAGCTCCCTATCAACATCAAAACTGAAATAGCAAAATTATAGATATCAGTTCCCTTGACCAAACTTGTAAAGAATGAATCTTATAGGTCACAGATAACTGAAACTTTAAACGTAGGAGAGGGAGAGGATTCTGTTAATTTGAATGATGATCAGCCTGAATTATTGTTTGGCCCTGAGGCCAATGATATTCATCAGCAAGGGGGAGTTCCTCCCCTTTACATTAGCCTAAACATTCATGACAAAATATTGCATAACGCTATGTTGGACTCAGGGGCATCCCATCATTTGATTCCAAAGGCAATAATGGAAAGACTGAACCTAACATTATCAGGCCGTATAAGGATTTGTTTTCTTTTGACTCCAGCCAAGTTAAATGCCTTGGTTTGATCAAGGACTTATGTGTAACTCTTTTCTAGTGCTCTGCAAAGAGTATTCTAATGGACGTTGTAGTTGCAGGCATCCCACTGAAATATGGAATGTTGCTATCTCGCTCATGGGGAGCAAAACTGCAGGGATCCTTGTCTTATGCCACCATATATGTTTTTGGCCAACCAAGAAAATTATATAGAGAGACCTTGATGAAATACATGGTGAGTAGTGAGGAAAAACCACAAAACTTTACCATATACTCCATATGGACTCTTTTATCTTGTACAATGCAGAAAATGATAATAAGGAAATCACAGCTAAAGACCTGAAATACAGAACAGCTGACAGTGAGAACATATTTCATGGGACACTATGGCATATAGACTTTGATGGGTATGTCAATAGGTTAGGGACTGGTGCAAGAGTGTGGAACCATAATATGGAGAGTAATCATGCTGAAGGACATGCTTTCAGATTGAACTTCAAGTGTACCAATAACATGGCCGAATATGAAGCCCTAATTCTAGGGTTACAAGTGGTTAGGAAACTAGGAGCCAAAAGAGTTTCCATCATGGGAGACTCAAAGTTGATTATTAAATATATTAATGGTGAATACTCTATGAACAATCCTAGACTTGGTCAATATAGGGATATTGTTATAGACTTGATCAAAGACCTCCTAGAAACAAACTTTGTTGCCATTCCTAGAAAACAAAACATGCAGGCCCATAGTCTGGCCACTTTTGCTAGTACCTGTAAATTGCCATTTCAACCCAACCATCAGTACACTGCAAAAGTCAGACATAGGCCTGTTATACTAGACAACCTGAAGTATTGGCATATTTTCTCCTAGGATTCTCAAATTTATGATTTCATGAACAATGAAGGGGAAATTCATAATTGTAAGATAGATACTAACTGTACAACTGACAATAATATAGAAAGTAACTTATATGTAAATATTTTAGATATGGCTAAACTAACTAAATTTACTAGAGTAGAAATAGATAGTTTAGAAAATGTAGAGATTGAAGAAATAATGAATGATGATCCCGAGATTCTTAATCTAAAAAATAAATTTTTGCCTAAGGGATTAGTCCCTTTAGAAGATTTATTTGACTCTAATGATGTAGCTAGGAAACCCAAAATGAAACCCTTGAGAGTTGACATAGAATAGGTTAACATAGGAACTAAGGATAAACCAAAACTCATTAAAATATCAAAAGCCTTGCCTCTAGAGGAAAAGGTTAAATACATCAATTTGTTTAAAGAGTTCCAGAATGTATTTGCCTAGAGTTATGAAGACTTAAAATCTTATGACACTAGCATAATCCAACACAAAAAACCTCTAAAAGAAGATCATAAACCTTTCAAATAGAAACTTAGGAGAATAAACCCATTTCTTATGCCCTCTATTGAGAAGGAAGTTAAAAGAATGTTTGATGCCCAAATTATAGCCCCCATTAGATACTCAGATTGGATTTCAAACTTAGTCACAACTAGGAAAAAGACTGGTGAAATTAGACTTTGTGTAGATTTTAGAAATCTAAACAAGGTATCACTAAAATATAATTATCCTCTGCAAAAAATGGACCATATATTGTAGAGGATAGTAGGCTCATCCAGGATTTCACTGTTAGATGGATTCTCTGGGTATAACCAGATCTTAGTTCAACCTGAGGACCAAGCCAAAACTGCATTTACTACTCCATGGGGTACCTTCATGTATTTGAAGATGCCTTTTGGATTAATGAATGTAGGTTCCACATTTCAGAGAGCTATGGATATAGCTTTTGCCAAGGAGATCCATGACTTCCTAGTAGTATACCAAAATGACATCACAACTTTCTCTAAATCTAATAGTGAACACCTAGACCACCTAAGAAGAGTATTTATCAAATGTAGAAAATTTGGGATTTCTTTAAATCCCAAAAAGACACTCTTTGGTCTGGAAGAGGGAAAATTGTTGGGACATATCATATCTAAAGATGGGATTAGAATAGATCCTACTAGAATATAGGCCATCTTGACCATTACCCATCCTAGAAACATTAGAGAGCTAAAGTCATTTCTAGGCAAGATAAACTTTCTTAGGAGATTCATTTCAAATCTAGTAGAATTGATTAGAGAATTAAATAACATGTGAAGAAAGGACTCAACACTTAAATGGACAGTGGAGGCCAAGCAATCCTTTGAAGCCATCAAGGAAGCCTTAACCAAGATTCCAGTCCTGATAAGTCCTGATTTTAACAAGGATTTTATAATTTTTTCTTTTGCTTCAAAGCACACCATTGCAGCAGTCTTGCTGCAAAAGAACAACCAATTGCATTTTTTAGTAAATCCTTAAGAGATGCCACACTTAAATACAACATTATGGAAAAACAAGCATTAGCTTTAGTAAAGGCTATTAAAGACTTCAGAGTATACATTTTGTATTCTCACATTATTGATTATGTTCCAAATTCTGTAGTTAAGGAAATTTGGACACAAAATGGGCCTGAAGGGAAAAGAGGCAAGTGGATTGCCTCAATATTGGAATATGACATAGAGATAAAGCCAACTAAGCTTATCAAAGGCCCAGGTTTAGCCAAACTCATGGCTGAATCGAACTGTCAGGCCCTTGATATAAACTTCATTAGTGCCCTTAATGATCAGGAAGAGATGGCGACTCCACCGACCAGTGAACCTTTTACTAATTCACCTTGGTATGTAGATATTATATTTGTATTACAAAATTTATAAGCTCCTCTTGGTTTGACAAGAACTAAAGCTATATTTTTAAAGATGAATTCATTAAAGTATTGTATCATAGATAATTCATTGTTTTGGAAAGACAATAGTGGTATTCTTTTGAATTGTTTTCTGAAAAATGAATCTCATAAAATCATGCAAGAGTTTCATGCAGGGGATTGTGGAGGACACTTGTACTAGAAGACTACTACTAACAAAATCCTGAGGGCTGGTTTTTATTGGCCTACTTTGTTTGCAGATGTTAAGAAACATGTGACCTCCTATCATAAATGTCAGATATTTGAGGGAAAGAGAAAGCTTTTACCCTTTCCTCTTAAACCAATTTCCACTAAAATGCCATTTCAACAATGGGGGTTAGACTTCATTGGAGAAATACACCCAGCCTCCTCTGCTCAGCACAAGTGGATTCTGACAGCCACTAACTATTTTACCAAATGGATAGAGGCCATACCTTCTAGGCAAGCCACAAACACTGTCATAATCTCCTTCCTAGAAAGTAATATCCTGTCAAGATTTGGATGTCCCCATAAGATCATTACTGATAATGCAACTGCCTTTAAATCCAAGAGAATGATATATTTCTATAACAAGTACGACATCACCCTTGGCCATTCCACAGCCTATTACCCTTAATGTAATGGACTTGCAAAGTCATCTAATAAAATCTCGGTCAATATCATTAAGAAATTGTTGGAAGATAATAAAAAGACATGGAACAAGAAGTTAGTCAATTCCTTATGGGCAGACAGACTAACTACTAAGAAGTCCATTTGAACATCACCTTATCAGCTGGTTTATCGAATGGATGCAGTTTTCCCATCATCTTTGGGAGTGCCAGTGATGAAGATCATCCAGGAATTACAGGTGGAACCAAATGATATTCAGAGAAGAATAAATCAAAACATACACCTGCAACAGACTAGAGAAGAAGTATATGTAAAATCACAGGTAATCTAGGACAAAATCAATAAAGTTTTTGATAAAAAGACTAAAGCAGATGATTTTTACATAGGAGATAAAGTCGTTAAGTGGGATTCAAGGAGAAAAGACAAAGGCAAGAATGGAAAATTTGATTGTTTGTGGCAAGGGCCTTATGTCATTTATGGCTACAGGGGCAAAAATGTCCTTTTCTTGAGAGAGAGAGATGGATCTGATCTACCAGGAGGACCTGTTAATGGTAGAATGCTGAAGCATTAGTTTTCCACTGACTCACAATAGTTCACTTTACTTTGCATCATTGTACATAACATTGCAGAGTGTAGATTGGATTGGATGGTAATCCTTTGAAGTTGAAGCTTGGAGAGAAGGCCCTCAGCTTTAAAGGATTCACTGTCATAAGTATCAATAAAGCAGAATCACAGAATCATAGTTTACAAGGTAATTTCAGTCACAATTCAAGGGCTATTGGTCTTTCAATTTCTTGACATTTCACTAGGAAATGCCATCCCCATGTGGAGCCACTATTAGAGTCCTATAGTGATAGGATTCATAATTTTGAATTGGCTAAGGTTAAGTCTTGTAATATTGTACACATCTTTGATTTCTATAAATGTTTTCCATATTAAAATTAAAAAATGTAAAGAGGGTATGTCCTAAAAGAAATATCGAAGGACAAAAAGAATAAGAAAAGATCAAAAAAATGAAAAAATATGAACCCCAAACAAAAAACAGATCATGAAAGTATGCAAGTCCAAGTGCCACTACTCTTTACTTTACTATCTTAAATAATGGTTGTGTGCAGCTTGTCATACATGTCGCAACCCATGATAGTCAAACTGTTTAATCTTGACTACTTCATGCTTTGAATTTCATGTTTATAGTTAGAGAATAAAAATCTAGCCAAATAGTTTAATCTTGGTATATTAGTAGATAGGTAGAGAAATAAAAGGAGCTCATCAGTTTAATCTAAGCCCTTAGAATATATAAGGTTAGAAGTAGATAGTTTGTTTCATAAAAGAAAATGAAAGAGAAGAGTTTTCTAGCTTAAGTGCACCCAATAAAGTGAAGAAAAAATCTTAGTGCAAGTAAAAGGGTAAGTAGAAGAAAGGTTGCAGAAATACAAGATATTTGAGGCATAAGCACATCTATCAAGTTTAATCATGTGTTTCGGTGTGCAGTAGCAATTGTGAAAGAAAAAGGATGCTCATAAGTTCATTTAGTTAACTTCTCCCATTCCATTTCACCCCTTACTACATAGTTAACTAATTTCACCTTTTTGTCACTTCATTTTTTATGTAAACCCCTTTTCCCTTCATTTTTACCCTTCCCCCTTCATTTCACACATTCCATAGCAAATTACCATCTAAATTCATTCCCCTACCCAAAAAGCCCCTTTTCCCTAGTGTGAAACCCTTTTCCCCATGCAAAAATCATTTTTCATTTATTAATTTCCCTAAAAACCCACTAAAACCTCCTATCCTAACTATTATTCACGCCCCCCCTGCATTACTTTACTAACCCTACAAGTTCATTTTTCCCCATTATACTCCATAAACCCACATTACAAAATAACTGCAAATATACATTGATTAATTACATTTAAAGTGTAATTAACCCCTGGGCCCTGCTAATATCCACCCCCATCTCCCGCCGTGCATCTTTGCCATGCGATGGCCATTGGATCTTCCACCCCAAGATCCTACAACCCTCGCCCATATCGCGCCCGATCATCTCCCGGCCTTTACCGACCTGATAGCACGTGATATGGGCGGTATTTCTTGGGCCCCCTTGGGTTATGTGGTGGCACCGCGTTAAGTCACATGCTCTAGAGAAAATACCACCCATCGTTCAAAATCGGTGCGATGGCTCCCTGAACCACCTCCCCGCCCAATGCGAAAACCATCCACTGTTCATAAAAAGTTCCTGCGCCAATTTTTAACCATTCCCAGTTAAAATCCTGCAGACCCCCATTTTCACTCTTTTCACGCATTTTCTCTACGAAAGAGTTCTAAGCCCTCCTGCACCCCCGAGCTTCAGCAACCATTTTAGATCACCAATTGCGGCCCGAAGAAGATCCGGACACCTATTTCATCCCTCTAGTTCACGAGTGAAGCCACAAAACCCTCTGCAGCCATCGTACAGAACTAGTTTGCAACCTTAACTATAAATTCTAGGTATTTTGACAGAGAATGAGAACAGCCCTCTCAAATTCAAAAGTATATAGTAAATTGAAGAAATAACTAATTGAATTTAATAAAATACCATTGAATTGAGAGTCTTTCCCCTTAAAAACCGAAAACCCCTATCCTGCAAACTGCTAATACGCTATCCCTATACCAGAGTTTCCAAGACTCCATTTTCACAAGTTGTATAAGCCCAGCTCCCTTGTTTTAACACAAAGATGGCTGCCCCAACCTCTTTGGATGTCAGGCCAGTCTCAACCCCTCACCTGGACATTGACCATTTGGCCCTGGTAGACAGGGATTTTCAAAGTAAAGACACAGCCACCCCAAGCCACCTTCTGAGAATCCACTGCTGGGCCAAGGATAGGTTCCTAAACCATGTTGATGATATTAACCTTTGGGAATCTAATTTTCCCAAGTATACATTCCCATAAGTTCACCCATTCCAAGACATAGTACATTTTTGTCATGCTTGTTATGTTCCAAGCCATAGGGCTATTGAGGCACCAAACCATGAGATATTATTCACCATTATTGTTGAATCCATTAACCAAATGCTGCAAATATAGCTTAGTCCTAATCTGACTCCTTTGTCCATTGGAAACCTATTGGAACTGTACATCACACTGAACCCAGTCAAAATCAAACAAATATTCCAAAATGTCATCATTGAGGAGAGACATACTCCTAAAGGCATTCCACCCTATGCTGCCACTATTTTTCAGAGACTGGCAGGAGAATAATCACCATGCTCTCATGCATCCTAGGATACACATCAGATGAGCATGTGGATGAGGTCATCATGGCCTTCTTATCCATTTTCACTCTAGGCAAGCCTCCTACAATTATGTATAATTATGCCTAGTTCATTGGAGAGAGAATGCATGAACAGTTCACTAGACTGCCCACTGAAAGAGTTTTCAAATACTCTTTAGTGTTATTTCATATGTTCTTGTATTACTAGACAGATAAGTTCCCTTTGAGGATCCAGAAATTGGACACCAAGGGAAAGGAGAGATCAGTCATCTACTAGACACCCTTGGTCCATAATTTTTCCACATCATTCACCTACAAAGACTTCATAGACTCTTTTGTGTACCCATTCATGAACATTCTGACTTCTAAGACTCTGCCTAGAATCAGCCCAGAGATTAAGAGAGTTCTGCAATTGGCCAAGAATAGCAAGGTGGGAGATTGGTACTTGTACCAAAACCACACTGAGATCAGGATTTATGGATGTGAGCTAGCCCCCTACAAGTTGTCCAAATACCTCCCTATGAGGATATTTTCTCTTAAGTACTTCAGGCAAATCATCAACTCTAATGAGATCAACTTCCTAGCTTATAGGAAGAAAACCCAGTTCAAAGTGAAGAACCAAATGGGTCCATTTTTTTGCAACAACACAAAGGTTGGACCAGAGACTGACATGTTACTTCAACTAATGAAATTCAAATACAATTTCATCTTGTACTATGACCCTCATGGGGTCATAAACAAGCTTAGACTCAAGGTAAAGTTGGGAGAATACATCCACCACCCAAGGTATGACATTGGACAGTTTGCTAACCTGGATGAGTGGGTGGAGAACACCTTGATTGACATGGACAACACTATTGTGGATATAGAGAACACACTTCTTGATTTGGAAAGACAATTTGATCACAACTCTTTCCTGCATGTTCGAGAACAAGGAGTGTTATAGACATATTTGGGCACTGCAACCCCAATCACATATGTGCATAAATCAAGGGTTTCTAAATCCCTAAAAGTGTTGTTTCATACCCTAAAGGAGAAACGTCAGCTGATTACATCATCTCCCAGAAGTTCTCCATGAAAAACCACTCAGAAATGGTCAAAGCAGGACCATATAGACTACCCAGTGCTAAGGGTGTGATGCATCTCACCTGCCACATGCAAAAAGTGCGATGCATATTGGAAATCCCTTCTGTAGGGTGCGACGAGCGAGAGTAGACAAATGGCACAAATAGTTTGCTAGGTGGAAACCTTGAGAATTTTCTAGAAGCTTCTCATTTGACACTTGCCTCCATGAATTCGCCCAAGGATGAGTAAGAGATCATGAAATCTCCAAGTGGAACCAAGAACTATCAGGGAGATGACACTAATCAAAATCCCAGAAGATGATTCACCCCCTACAAATATCTATATATGGATTCCTCATCCCAAAGATCCAACGGTTGGAATTTGGTAATTTGCAAAGAAGTGTTGTTGGTTTCTCTTTGAAGACATTGTTTGGTGATCTTGCTTTGTATGAGGTGAAGAGGGCTTTCAAGCTGGGAGGATGGTGCTGGGTCAGACCAAGTGGTTGTAATCCTCTCTTCTACTACTTTTATCAATAAATCTATTTGAGTTTTCCTCCATATTCTTGTGTATCTTTGAATATTGTGTTGATATATGCATTTGTATGGTCAATATATATCTAATCCTATATTGTTTACAGTGATAGATCTCTATGTTTTGATGGTATTATGTTGTTGTGATTCTACAGGTGCTCTTTGAAGCGAGACAAGTAAGGAAGCAGTGGCGAGATTCTATCAAAGGGGAAAGGAAACAATCAAGGAGCCAAGCGAAAGACTGAGGTTGGTACTCTCTGCTTCTTTCTCATCTATCTATCGTAAAGGAAAATACAAATAACTTTAGTTTGTTTGTTTCTAAGATAGCTACCCGTCTTAGTGGGACTAGCAATTCTGAATAGACACTAGTTTTCCCGATAACAAAATGGCGACTCCACTGGGGAACGATTAGTTTGATTGCTTGTCTCTATTTGTTTGATTCATAAACCACAGATGGAGCCTGGAGTCAGGCTAGCTAGCCTTCGAACTGCATTTTCTATGCAAGTGCAAAGTAGATCAACG